>OZ010646.1:42027283-47027283 GCA_963932195.1 Empis livida
TAGATTTTATAATATAAACTTAATAGTTATTGTACAAATATTTTCCACTTACCCCACAGCAGGACGAATTAATTTATTCATTTTAAGAAATATTAACCGGCTTTTTTGAAAAAATTAGAAATCCTTGGAATACTGTTTATTAACACTTAAACAATGACTGAGATACACATAAAGTTTTCCCAACTTTTTAAAAAAATGATTACCAAAAATAGTAATTTAAATTATCTTCACGAAAACACAAAGTTGAATGGTACTTCTCACCTTCAAGATTGAACTTTATATTTTTCTAGATACGCAAATAAAGTTTGGAAATAAATAAATAAATAACACCCTTCCAGTGTTGCCAATAACGCTTTTGAATTTAAAACGTCTTCGAAGTTCTAAATAAAGTGCTAAATCGGATATGTATTGTATTGGAAACTTCTAATAGGGATCTAGTATATCATCTACCCTTAAAAGTAACAAGTAAAATTGTCTTCTCATAATTCTCTCTTCAAGTTCTTTGTTTCTAATAAAGCAATAAGGAATGTTTTGTTAATTTTATTGCAGATAGGTATTTTCCCAACGAAAATGTTAATTTTTGCAATACAATTTAATTTTTACTTATACAATTTAATTTTTACAAGTATTGCTATAAAGAAAAATTTTTATTGGTTGAATTTTCATTTTGAAAGTTTTGAGTTAATTTAACATTAATATTTAATAAATCAAATTTATTAAAATGGAACTAGCAGCGAAAATTTAAAATTTTTAAAAATTTATTATTTTTTGGTATTGAAAATTAAGAATTTTGCCTTCTCCAGAGTTACCGTTTTTAGCTGATGTTGAATAAATTTAGAGAATGTAGTAGAGTTTTTGAGTTTTTAACATTACATTATTTTGAACATTACACCAACATTAAAATAACAGTTAAATTGGTTTGTAGCCTAAAGCTATGCAACCAACCAACCAACCATAAATATTGTAAAAGGATTGCATATTTTTAGATAAAAATAATTTAAATTTAGAACATAAATATTTATCTATGTCCCAAATTTAAAAATAGAAGAATTTAACGCTAAATATTTACGATACCTCTTGTATAGATAATTAATATGTTAATAAATTAATTTTGGTATTTTTGTCCCAGTTTTTTTATTTTTGGGCTTTAAAAAAGCACAGAAAACTTCTAAGGCAGCAAATTAAACCTTCATCACACTTCATTCATGAAAATCTTAAAAAAACTACAGTTATGAACAAAATAAGTAATTATATTTTGATTTGTAGTATAAATAAAATTTTTTTGCTACTAAAATTTAAATGAAAATGAGAGTTCAAAAGTAGAGGTAATATTTTTTTCTCGTTTCTCTGCGACCCAACATAATTTTGTTACAGATAAAACCTCTTGGTAATGAATAAAGTTTCTGGTAATAAATAGTTTTAAATAATATATATAAAAGCTTACGAAAAAACATGTCGTCAAAAAATTTGTGGAAAAATTAAAGTTTTTGGAAATAAAAATTCGGAATATAAATCGAATTGACAATTTTTAATAAAAAATACAGAATCTTTTTGTTACAAATTATTTATTTATTTTTTTGTTCTATATAATTCATTAAAATTTTTATAATTTCAAAATAATTCATATATATTTTTTTTTATTTATTTGTTTACAATTTTCTTAATTATGGACAGTAAAATTTTTAAAAATTTAATTTTTAACATAATTTAAATTGAAGATTTTTTTTTTTTTTAAGAGAAATATTTAAGCAATTTTTATGAGAAAATACAATTTATTATTAGTTTTTTGTTTTAATTTTTTTTCTTTTGGCAAATTTTTAATAACAATTTAAAAATAAAATAATAAAAAATAATTTTATTTCTTAAAAATTTCATCATTTTTACTTAAAATTATGAAATTTAAAAAAAAAAAAAATTGATTTTTTTTTTCTGGCCATCTCTGTTGGTCTGTCTTTCAATTGGGGAAAATTAAACAAATAATAATAATATAATATTTATATTGCAGATATTTTAAATCTTATTTAAAAACAAAATTAATTAAAGAAAAGTACAACGGATAAAAACGATTGAAAATATTTAATTAAAAAAATTTAAATTACTTTTAATTATTATATTTACTTAATTTGAACACATAGCAGGGTTTTTATTTATTTTTTTAAATTTATTTAATTATAATCATTCATTTTGTTTGTTTTAGTTCTAGTTTAAGTTTTTTTTTGTTATTATTTCGATTAAAATCCTTTTTTTATTTTTATTATTTTTATTTTCTAGTTTCATTTAACTATTTTGTTTTTTATGTTTTTTTATAATACCATTAACCGCAACACACACAAATTTATTACTAAATATTAATAATTATTAGAAAAAAAAAAATAAAGCAAAAAAGGAAAATGTTTTTTTTTTAGTCAAAAAATCGTTTCTTAGCGAATTTTCGAATTAGAAAACAAAAATTATAAAATTATCAAAAAAATAATTTATTTTTAGAAAAAAATAATCATAAAAATATGAAAAATAACCAAGATTTTCTATTCTCAGATATATATTTGAAAATTTTTTTTTATTTTTTCTTGTTTTTTTAAAAAAATATTTATAATATTTTCTTCGTAAGTTTTCTGGTTTGTTTTTTTTTATTAAATATTTTTTTAATTAGAATTTTGTTTTCCTTTTATTGACCTTTTATTTTTTGTAAATAACCAGAAAATTTATATTATTTATGTTGTGATTTTTTAAATAGATATTTTTTTTTTTTGGATTTTTGTTATTTATATTTAGTATTTATTATTATTTTTTGTTATCTTTATATATATAAATATATATTTTTGAATTTTATTTTTGATATCAATTATATTTCTTGTTAAATTTATGTTGTTGCTAGCACTGTGCTTTACGATCTAAAATTGCACGATATTCGTTGTAACCCATTTGGATTTCTTGAGATCTATAACGTGTTAATTTTATTGAATTACGAATATCTTGGGTGATTTGTGCACGATAACCACCCTTTCGTAATAATGAATCTATTGTTTGAATTTGATCCCACCCTGAAAAAAAAACGATAATTTGCAATTTTTTTTATTAATAAGAATAAAATATTGAAATATTAAAAAGTTAATACTTTAAAGGCACCACAATTTATTTTGGATATTTTTTTTTTTTTTCAAATAATTAAAAATAAAATAAATATTTTTAAAATTTATAAAAATGGTATTAAGTATAACAATTATCAGAGTTGTAAATTTAAGATTAAATAAACTTTTATTAAGAAAATAATTTGACCAATTTCCACACAGCACATGAAAATAGATTATTAACTTGTTGATCAATAGTATAAAAATCAAATTAGCATATAGAAATAATAATTTTTAAAATTTTCTAAATAAAATTTATTATAAAATTCAAGATTTAATAATTAATATCTGTCTATTAATTATTAGATATCTATGGATATTTATATATTTATAATAATCAAAATCAGAATTTAAATCATGTTATAAATGATTTGTACCACTAAGTTACAATACTCCGTTTTATACTATGATATCATATTAACGCCATTGTGGAATTCTAAATATTTTCTATGTTTTCAATAATTTTAGCCAAAAAAAAAGATTAAATACTATTAGTTAAACTTATAGAAATTATTTACGTTAAATAAACTTACTTTCAAATAATTTATTTTACATTTTTTAATTTCAATTATTATACGTTTTTATTCAAAAATTCTAAAGATTAGTTATATTTTTGAATGGTGAATATATTATTGGATCCCATCCTGAAAAAAACGATATTTTTCAATTTTTTGAATATGGTGAATTGCTTATAAAATATCGAGATATTAGGAAATTTGAGACATCACAATTTATTTAAAATTAAATATTTCTAAGGATTTGAAGAATTGCTTTTGAAAATATCTTGTGTTTTAATAAATTCTTTAAAAAAAGATTACAAACTACTTCTTGTTAAATTTATAAAAATCATTTAAAGAAACAGAAAATTATAAACCTTATTTATATTCCTGGGGTAAATTTTTTTATATATTATTGGCCTGCCACTTTTCTTATGCTTTTATATTTGTTATATGATGATAATCTACATAGGACATGGTAAGCGTTATTTAATTAAATATGAATATAAATAAAATATATTTGAATAATTTAATAAAATCATGTTTAAAAAATTATCTACTAAATTTTGTTCATTTAAATAATGTTATTCATAATATTATTTTCATATACATGATTTTTAATCAAATTTTCAGATTGGCCTGAAATAAATTTTTTGTTTAAATAATCGTTTTAATTACTTTGTTTATTATATAAAAATATAATATTTTTCAATATAATGATTAATGTGTAAATTATTTTTCGATTATTAACGATATCAATCGTAAGAATATGTATAAAAATACTTCCCCAATACAACTGCATACCTTTATGTTTATTTTTTTGTATAGAAATATTATTTATCACCCTTTATTTATATAATTTACCTTGTTCTCTTGCAACTTGTGGCAAATAAGTAGCTGTCCTTTTCATACCTCGTTCATTTAAAAATTCTATTCGTATACCATGGACACCTAGCGTCCAATCTAAATAACCATTTGTTGCTTCAAATCCAAGTAATATAGATACAGACACTGTCAGTCTTGGAAATTCATCACGTGTTATTGGTGAAAATCTGGAATCCTTTAAAGCACTTGTTAAAGCGTATTCTCTAAGACCAGATGCTAATGGCATAGCACTAAATGTTCCAATACAACCTCTTAAACGTTTATCTCGACCAATTGTCCAAGTTACAAATAATGGACTAAAAATAATAAGAAAAATGTTTTTTGTTTTTGTAATTTAGGCATTTGAGAAAATCAAATTACTATGGTTCATTAGTAAAACGTGGATCTGGCGGACCATTAATATTATTAAGCTCACAGTATAGTACCTGGAAGCAAAATAAACACATTTCTGCAGTAGCTATGGGTTTAACACCATTACACATTATATTGTTGTGTTGACCATGACCATGATGATGACCATTATGATTATGATATAAATTACGATTATTACTTGTATTTTCTAATTTATTTTCATCATCATAATTATTACGATGATTATGATGATTACTATAACCGTTTTGATAGCTAGAACTATTTGATGCCATTTTTTTTATTTAAAGTGATTGGTAATTTTAATTGAATGAACGAAAAAAGCAGACTAATTTTTTTATCTATGGTTTCTTTTGTTTTTGTATAACAAAAAATAAAATTTAAAAAAAAAAAAAAAAATAAAAAAAAACACTTGACTTTTTAACAAAAATTAATTAACTACAATTTTATTTAATGCTTTTAACTACGAAGAAGAAAATAAAAATCCTTTGTTTATATCAAAGTACAGTCACCACCATGTTATTTAATATTACATATAATATGGAAAAAATTATTGATATTTTTTTCACTTCTTTTTTTCTTTTATGGAAGAAATCTTCTTTTTTTAACAAACACAAAAAATTCAGGATGAAAATATATTTGGTGTTTTTATGTTGATTTTTGCGCGCGCTTAACAGAGGCTTTTGAGGATTCCCGAACTGAAGAAAAATAAAAAAATTAAAAAAAAAAGGATTTCTTTCAATAAAAAAAAAATTTCTTTTTCCGTGAAAAGAAAAATTAATTCTCGAAATGATGACAGCCAACAGAGAAATCCCAGAGAAATGCCAAAAAACTTTTTGATTAAAACTTCAGATTTTGACAAATACCAATAAACAAAACTTACTGAATTGTTTATAGGGAGATTTGATAGGAGTGACCATCGAATAACTAGAACTGGAACTAAAATTCTCCAACATTACTTCTATATTTGTGGCTTTCATTTACAACGCGATTTGTCCAAAATACAGAGCTGACAGTTAAACTTTGGAATTTTAATTCTAGATATTTAAAAACACTTGCTCTGTCATGTAATTTTGCTCAACATGTAATTTTATAAATTAATTTTTCATCAACTTACATGGACAGTTGGGGGAGAATAGAAAGAGAACTACTAGTTTTGGTTGGTCACTTTGTTTTTGAAATTTTTTTGGAAAAATATGTAGGACGCTTCAGAATTCTTATACATAATTTTAGTAACATGTATATCATTAATAAATTTTATAATTCAGTAAATTAAAAATAAATATCTGTCATATAGCTTATGAGTTTCTTTTAAATTTGCAATATATAATCAATTTCTCTTCTCTGGTTTTAATCATCATTATCATCATCAGTTAAAAATTCACGTTTTGGATATGGTATAGTACAACCAGCGAAAACTTCCGATGTAGGTAATGTACTAATTAAGTGGTTCGTATACTATTTATGTAGTATGAATTTGCTGGTGGTTCGAAATCTGTGCGGTTATCAGGTTTTTATTTCCAAATTTTCATTCACCACTACAGAAACGAGCTATATTCGATTCGTCAAAGCGACGACAAATAAGTTCATATCGTTCTTAGTTGAATAGCTCGACAGTACAGAACTGTTTGCCAAAAAGCGATACCTACAAACAAATTTCCGATATTCGTTGGTTGGAGCCTGTTTTCGTAGTGTCAATCTAAATTTCTAAAATAATACTTGTATTACAGTAGTGGAAATTGTTAAAATTCCCATTACCTTTTTAAAAAAGTATTTCAAAATAGCTAAGATATTAAAAATCCACTGTAAGAGTCAGATTAATTTTTAATATAAATCATACGCTTGGAATAAAGTATATTATACATTTAAATTATATTTATTGGGAATAAAAATTAACTACTGTTCTTTAGATTCACAATATTTTCACACAATTTGCTCTTAAATATTAATATTAAACTATAGATTTTCAGTCCAATTTGGTAAAGTTTTACTGAAATAGTGTTTTTGGGCAACATTTTTAAAAACGTTGTTGAAAGTTATTTTGTTGCTGCTGATTAAACATCATTTGTTGCTGATTTTGATGATGTTGAAAATCTTGATTTTGTGCCATTTGTCCTTGTTGCTGCTGTTGATAAATAAATGTTTTTATACAAAAAATGTTTTCAGCCAATGTTTTAAATAATTTTGACACTGCTCTCAAAAACTCAACCACATTCTCTGAATTTATTCCACATCAGCGAAAAACGGTAAATCTGGATGTTCTACAACAAATGGCAAAATTCTAAATGTTCAATACAAAAAATTTGAAAAATTACCCATTTTTGCCATTTTAAAGTACAACATTTTAAAACTTTCTACCAGATTGGATATTATATAGTAAATTGAGAGCATTGTAGCGGAGTTAAATTGAGAGCAGTGTCAAAAATAAGATATTTCAAAAAAGTAAATAATTTCCACATACATTAACCACATGCGTTGGCCCAGATAAGCGTACCCGTTTCTGATTTGGTTCACCATGATGATTCGACTGCTGATTTTGCTGCTGTTGTAATTGTTGTTGTTGCTGCTGCTGCTGTTGTTGTTGTTGCTGCTGTTGTTGTTGTTGCTGCTGTTGTTGTTGTTGTTGTTGTTGTTGTTGTTGCTGTTGTCGTTTCTCTTCTCTAGTTTTATCTTCATTATCATCATCAGTTAAAAATTCACGTTTTGGATATGGTATAGTACAACCAGCGAAAACATCCGATGTAGGTAATGGATCCTCCTGAAAATAGGGATCTTGCATTGCCTGTTCAGAAGTTATACGTTTATTGGGATCCATCAATAAAAGACGTTGCAGTAAATGAAATGCTTTACTATCTGGTTTAATTTTATGACGTTCCATATATTTAGCTAATGAACAATTGGAATAGCTAAAAATTATGAAAATTGTAATTTTAAAACACTGTAAATAATTTATTATATTTTTGTAATTTACTTAGCCCTTTTAAAATCTTTAGTTAATGTATGATGCTCTGGCATTTTTTTAATATCTTCCCAATCTTTATCTTGCGGAAATCCCATAACATTAAATATCCTATCTAATTGGTCATGATGATATGGATTACTAGTTTTAATATCTTCCTGGCGACAATGAAATATTGGTTCTGATGTTAACAATTCTGCAAATATACAACCAATTGCCCAAATATCAATTGCTTTTGTATAATGTCGAGCGCCTAATAATAATTCAGGTGCACGATACCAAAATGTAACTACAACTGGATCTAAATCAGCTAATGGTTTTAATGGTGCATTAAATAATCTAGCAAATCCCATATCAGCAATTTTAACACGACCACGTTCATTTCCATCACCCATTACTAAAATGTTTGCAGGTTTCTATGCAAAAGTAAACAAAAAATTATATAATTATGGAAAGTTAAATTTCTAGACACACTTACCAAATCTCGATGAAGGACCCAATTTGTATGTAAATAATGTATTCCATCTAAAATTTGATATAATAAACTTTTAACCATTGCTTTTGGTACAACAACTTGTTTCTTTGATGCTTTAGCAGCACGATGAAATTTTATTATATGCCACAAATCATGTTCAGCATAATCAAATAATAGAAATACTTTACGATCATTATGAGATAAAAACACTCGAATTAAGTTTATAACATTTGTATGTTTCAGTTCGCGGAGCAGCTACAATGGATAAATATTATAATTATTTTGGCTAAAAGTAGAAAAAACACAATTTTACCGCAATTTCACGACAAGCTGACATTGATAAACCAGTTCCTTCAATTTGCTTCAGAGCAAATTCTTTTTCAGTACCTTCTTTCCGGCGTGCCTTGTATACATGTCCATAAGTACCACGTCCAACCTTACAACCTTCATAATTAAATAAATCTTCGACTTTTGTTCTTTCCGCTTGAGTTTTCATTTTAAAATCATAATCCATGATTGATTTGAAGAATTTAATAGACCACACCGAAAATAGTAAAAGTATTACTTTAATAATAAATCAAACACTAAACAGCTGATAAATTATAAGCCCAAAATAATGTCTTAAATGTCAATATGACACAATGGCAGGACAGGGTGGATGGTATGTTTGTGTTAGCGAAAACTACAAAAACATAAAAATAAAATTTATTCCGAAAACAGAAGTTTCAAAAAACCATACTACATTATTATTCTATGTAAAAAATGTAACGTAGTATTTTTTAGATCCCCAAGAAGTTATCTATTAGTTCTTTTTCTTTTATACCATAATATTCATGCTGGTAAAATCTTTGCTGGCAAAATCTATTATTACTAAAACATTTTGCTGTTAATTATTTTAATTATTATTAATGTATTTTAATTATGTATATAATATTATTTGATCCATCAAAAATATATATTTAACTTTTAAGTTTATCAAAAAATAATGCCTATTTCTTTGATTATTCTATATTAGAGCAGTTTAAGAGAATGTCCTACTGGTGTTCTCAGAACTATATGTTCCACAATATACATTTGAACGTGATGAAACATATTTATTTATACACCTCTTTATATTAGAAAGCTGAAAATTACCTAATCCTTAACTTTTGTATATTTTGTATTTTCAAATGAAATGCAACAATTTTTTTTTATGATTACATAATTTTTTAATTATTCTTGAAAAATATAATCTTATCAAATACATTTCCATTTATTTTTTTGATTACAAGTTTCCTTGTTTTTTTTTTTTTATGTCTTAAATAATAAACATTAAATTTCAACAAAATAAAAATAATATAAATTTTTTTTAATTAAAATAATTATAATATATTAATAATAAAAAATTAAATTTACAACTTTTTTGTAAATTTTCTTCGATTTTTTTCTTTCTGTTTTAAATAATTTTAATTTTCTGTTCTTTTGTGATTTTTTTTTACAAAAGTTTATATATTCATTTGGATCAAATTCTGTTACTTTAATAATTTGTATCTATTTTAAATTTATATATTTTTTTGTTAAGCAAATTTTTATGTAAAAATGGTCTATTAGATTGTTCTATTAGATTTTTATTGTTGTTTTTCCTGTTTTTTAATTTAATTCATTCGGTTTTATTACATTTAAAAATAATATATAAACGAATAAAAATCTATGCTTTCAAAATCACTTTAAATAATTACCGCACATGCTCACAGATTTTTGTATAAAAGTATTTTATCTTTCTATTTTTTTTGTTCTTTTATTACAAAATTCAACCTTGCACTCTTTTTTTTTATTTACAGCCACAAAAAGTTTTAAAATTTAATTGAAAAAATAAATCCTTAAATTAAAAACGAAGAAAAATTAAAATCCTGCTTTAAATTTTCCTGCTAGATGGATAATTAAAAAGAAAAAAAGTGGAAAATTATATATAAAAAAAAAATTTTCTTTTTTGCTTTTTTAAATTTCGTTAAATTGTGATTTTTTACTTCATCATTTAACAATAATAAAAAAAAGGCAAAACAATTATTAACAAAAAAAAAATTAATTTTCAAGCTTAAATTTCTAAGAATTTTTGTCTTGTAATTAAAATTTTGATTGTATGATTTTTAAAAAAAAAATATTTTTCTTGTTAATCCACAAGTTTTCTGTTCTTTTTTTTTCAAATTATATAAAAAATAATTATTAATTTTTTTTTATCTAATTTGTATATCTTATCATCATTCATCCATAATTTTTGATTCACATTGATGTTGGTGACCAGAAATTCATTTCTCTTAATTCAGATGGTTTTGCTTTTAAAACTTTTTGATGTAAATCTTTTGTGCTACCACTTATACTGCCTGTTGTTGTATTATTTAATTTATTTAAAGTATTTTCTGGTTCTTCATCAATTTGATGAACTGATGATGATGGTGTTGCTTCTCTTTGTATACCGAGCAATGATGATAAGAACCAGCCCCTAAAAATTTAAAATAATTAAATTTAAAAAAAAATTTATAATTTTCTTTTTAAATAAATACTAACCTTCCTTCTGTGCCCGGAGCAGCAAGGGTAAATGTTCCTGTAAAATAGGGATTAGGTTGATATTTCCTCATTGATTTTGGTGAACCGAGCGGTGATGCTGGTAATGATTTTGAACCTCGACGTAATGATCTATTATATTTTTGAGCTTGAGCTTCAAGTTCGTATGGTTCTGGTTGTATAAGAGAACTTGTTTGTAATTGTTGATCTTCAACCGTTTTTAATTGACACGATGGTGGTTCAATATCTTCGTTTTCTAAACTGAAATATAAAAAATTAAATAAAAGGTTAAAAATTAAGTTTTATGTTTTTTCAACATATTTTAGAGATATACCTAAATTTATGTCAAACAAATTTAAATTCTTTAAAACTAATAATTTATTTAAATTTTATTTTCTGGTCTTGTCAATTATTATACGTTTTCCAAAAGCGGAAATAATTTTAATAAATTCCATTTTTTCTTTAATATGTTTGAAATTTATTTTATGATTATTTAGTTATATTTTTTTTTTGTAAAGCAGCAATCGGAGAAAAAACTTATTTAGTTATATCGATATTCAAAGTGTATATATATGTAAGTATTAACTAAAAATTAGTATTTACATCAGTTACTATTTAACTAACTGAGTACTTAAAGTATGTTACAGCTGAGAGGGATTTATTTAATAAAGGTAATAAAACTGTATTATTTTTGAAGATGTTTTACTTAAATCAGAGGTAATTATATATAATATTACCTTTAATTTATACATTAAATTTATTCATCGAAGGACCTAACAACATTGTTAATAACGCTTAGGACATGTAGGTGCAGATTAAACTCAGGAAGCGAATAATCAGTATTTATTTATGTATGACAAACGACGTAAAATTAAAACATTAAATAAAGATGCCTTTTATTTGCATGCTTGGTTTCATAATATATTTTCAAACTATTCTAATGAATTTTGATGAACACACTGCTACTATTCAAAGTTTCTGAGTTTCATAAATATTCTTGGAAATTACTTAATTCTAAATTCTTATTAAATTAATATTTGCATAGTCAACAAAAACGAGGTAAAGTGGCGTGGCGACGCACCTAATAAAAAAATATGACTAATTATTCCAAAATTTACTAAAATATACATGTTTTTTTTGAGGTTTTTTCTTTATATTTACTATCGATTTTAACTGTTTTTTATAAAATTACTAATTATTTTGCACAATTGTATTTAGCAAGTAATTATATCATCACATTATTTGATAAAGTGAAAGTGAAAATGTTCAAACTACATACATTTTTTTCTTACTCAATAATTCATTTAAACTGAATGACAGTAAAACTAATCAAATTATTATGTATAAATTGAACTTTGATCACAAATGAAATTCATAAATTAATTATATTATAAATTAACTAAACAATTTTATTTTGAAAAAAATGCATGAACTAAATACTAAAATTATGTTTTTTTTTCACATTTTAACAAAGAAATTACTGACGGCTTTTACACAATTTTTAAAGCTTTTTCAAAAAAATGTCTTAAACCTTAGAAATAATAATTAATATTAAAATTATACATATAAAATTTTGTAAACGGAAGTATTAAAACACAAAATTTATTTCAAAACTTGATGGCATTGAACTGTATTATTCCCAATTACAATAATTATGCCAAAGCTAAAAAAAAAATGGTTTCTTGGAAACTAAATATTTGTATGTTGTAAAATGTATTTAATTTATTTTTGTCGTTGCTAAGGTTTTTTTTTTTGCAAAGAATTTTGAATGGCGGCTTTTGATGTTGTATCCGTGTGTGGCAAGAAATTAAAGGTAAAATTTTATGATTCATACTTTAGATCGTCATCACAAGATAAATAAAATTACGCTCTTTTCAAATTGCCTTTGTTAAATGATTGGGTTCAATTTGATTCAAAAAGCTTTTAACTGAGTCGATTTTTTTTAAATTCCGAACTTAAGTTTGAGTATTTTAAAGATAACCAAGGTAACTTTGTACAAATTATAGTAAAACTTTATGTGTTAAAAAATAAAAAATTAATTTTCTTTAAAAATATAATATTTTTCTATTAGTTATTCCAAAAATGTAATTAAAATTACTTTATTAAGTATGTTTTCATGATTATAGACTAGAAATATTCAACTAAAATTTTAAATATATTGATATAATAGATTATAATTAAAACTTTAAAAAAAGATAAAAAAAAAAATTAATTTAAAATTTTTTTTTTCGTAATCATTAATGATTTGCAAAATTTTGGTAGAATTTTAACCTTTAAACAACATATTCGAAATTTATACTCAAAAATCTAACAAAAATTTATAAATTCTTATCAATTTTTTTTATTATATTATATATTTAAATGAGATTATGTAGTATTGTGTAGATTAAAAAAAAAATATGAAAAACCGATGACGGAAATATTATATTATTTTCAAACTTTTTTTAAATTTTGCAAAATAAGATAAGCAAGAAAAATTTAAAAATTGAAATCTAACTAAACAAAAACCTTGCTCCTGACCTAATCGACATCTAAACAACAAAATTTCTTGTTTTATTTTTTATTATACTTGTATATTTTTTTTTTTAAAAAAGATTTTTTATTACTATTTGTTATCGTTTTTGGGGGCTCGTCAACAAACTTATTAAATATAAATCTATAAATAAACAATTTTATTGTTTCTTACGTCAGTAAAAAAAATAGAAAGAAAAAAAATGTGTTTATGCTAATTTCGTAAATGACTTTTATAAAAATTTCATTTAATAATTCGAAAATAAAAATATTTTCTAAATTTTATTATTAAATTAGAATTAGAATATTTTTTATGAAATTTTAAAATCTTATTTTTCGAAATTGAAAAATATAAACTTTTTTTTTTTTTTGCAATACATATGATTTTTGTATTAACTTACTTAGCAACTTTAAATCCTCTACCACTTAATGATCGACTACCAGCTGATACCATTTGCTGGGCAACTTTTACAATTGAACTGCCACAAGTTGCATTTGGTCCTTTAAAACCATCATCTGTTCCAAATGATTTTGGGGGATTTTTAACACCGTCAACTGTTGACTCTACAATAACAAAAACGAACATAAAATTATTTAATTTTTCATATTACATATTAATAAAAAAATATATCATATTTTTAAAGTAAACAAAATATTAAATGAAATGAAATTATATTAAAAAAATAAGTGAAATTTTCAAATTAAATAATTTTTTTTATAAATATTTAGAAAATCTTCAAAACAAAACACAAAAAAAAATATTAAAAAAACGCACCAACTCAACACAATTGAACACCGCAAAGAACTAAAAAGATAAAATTTTCTGAGTTTATATTTTTCCATATTTTTAATTTATTTTTCTTAGCTCAGCAACAAAATTGAAAAATCGACAAAATCTTTTTTTTAAAATTTTACGATTTTTGTTAGTCGATTTTTTGAACAAAAACTGAAATTTTATTTTTGGAACGAAGTTCTGGCAATAAAAATATAAACAAAATAAAAAATTTGGTTTCAAAGCTTGTAGTAACGATACATTATTTTTGATAATTTCTTTATTTTAAAAATAAACACGCGCCTTTATCTAAAGAAAAATGTTAAATTCGTAAAACTTACAAGCTAAACAAAAAAAGTAGTATTCAGTAATTATAATAATGTTTATTATTTTGCTTGTTTTTAGAAGCTTTATTGATGACTCTTCAATTTAAATTGTTACTTTGTACTGTTAGTAGTTTTTATGAAACATATATATATTTTTATTTGAAAGTGAATAGTGAAGTCGTGTGCCCAAAAAAGCTTTCTGACGCAATCCATTGAAGAGTTTTGATCAAGATTGCAATTATATTTTCAATATAATATTGGAAAAGTTCAACTTGAATACGAAAAATAAAATTTATCAGAAATTAATAGTTTACTTCTTTTGTTATAGCTCAATTTTTTTATACTGATTGGTGGTGGAATGTGCCTGCTGATTAAAGTACAATTTAATCACAATTTATATACACGAACACTAATTAAATGTTTATAAACAAAATGTAATGTAAAAAAATATTTGTTTATGTAAATTTCAATGCAAAGCAAATAATAAATAAAACTTTGACAGTTTGGTAAATATTATTATAAGCTTGAATAAAAATTGATTTATTTTTTATATTATTATCTATAATTTTGCAATAAGGTTCAAATTACATTAAAATATTGTAAAGCGAAAATGTAAGCTTGAAAGGAATTAGAAAATCCAATTTATTTCTTAGATTATATTGCAGAAAAAACTGTTCACGTATAGCCAATTGGTTCTCTCTCTCTCTTTGGCGCTACAGCTCGTGAAGAGCCTAGGCCTGACTTAAAGGGTCCTCTAACCTTTTTTTGCAATTTGGACTTACTAAGTTTATATGGATGCCGAACCATAGATATCTTTATAGTGAAGAAACTATTAATTGCAACAAACTACTGGTTTTATTAGTGGTGAGACATTTGTGGTTAGCAAATGGTCTCGGTCGTTAGCATTTTTCCCAGTCTTAAATAACATTTTATTATAATTTTATTACTGGTACTCATTTAAAGCTGAGTAAACTTAGACCAACATCGATGTCTCGGATGGCAGTTGAACCCAGTACCTAATGCACCACAGCTTAGCACACTACTACTTAAGCCAATGTCACCCAATTGATTAAGTTGTTTAAATTTGTGATAAAATTGATAAATTAACTTGTATAACAGATTAAGGATATTGAAAAATCATCCACTAAATCAGATTATTCATTTACCTTTTCGAAAAATTGCATTTAATAATCAATAAGGTAAATAAAAAGGGCAGGAAAAATTAAAATTATTTTATATTGGACTTAAAATATTTTTAAAATTAATATTCTATAGAATTTTATTTATTTTTAACGATCAAAATGAAATAATTTAAAAATCCCAATGCAAAACTATAGAATTTATGAAAAAGAAAAATATTCATTTAACTTTTATGTTCAATATTTAACCAGGAATTTTCATCAAAGAAAATTTTCTTATTTAATCACGTTTTCCTATTTCATTACAAAAACAAAATATTAGACGGAAAATTTCATAAATAAAGAAATTTATTATTGTGGAATATCGTCGTAAAAGTTATTTATTTAAACTCTTATTTACTAACTTAGGTTATTGACAGAAAATTAATATATTAATTAATATCAATGTTTTCAATAATAACACTATTTACGTTTTGTAATGTTGTTTACACTAAACTCAATTAAAATTATAATTTTATTTAGAATTTTTCTTATATTAAAGTAATGTTTTTCCTAATTAAGATAAATAATTTGTTTACCAAAACAATATTTTTTCTACCTGTAAAAACGGTAATTTTTTTTTATAAATAATTTCAAAATATTTATAGTTTTAACAAGAATTTTCAAATTTATCATATTATACTATTAGTTTGAATTATTTCGAAAGTTTATGTTAAAAAAAATCGTTGGGGAATTGGATGTCTGTCGATGTTATAAAAAAGTAGAATAGAAAACTTTTATCAAAAATCTCAATTATAAAAATTAAAGAAACACCTTAATTGGATTAGTGAGACTGATTATTAACAAAAAAAAACAGGTAATAAATAAACTATGATAAACGTCACTTCTGAGAATTTAAAAGTGTTTTTTAACATGCAAATTTTTTTTTTATTTTTCACTTGTTGAAAATCAATAACAAATTATTTTCATTTTGATAGAAATTCTTGTGCTCTTAGGTTAGTGTATATTTGTTTAAGGTGACTTTATATTATTTTTCAAGGTTAACAAATTTTATTATTCTGGATCATAAAGTTTTTTTTTTTCTTTTCTTTTAATTATTTACACGCGGGGACTTATGCGGTTTCATCGATATGTGGCCATTATTTTCATAAACATGTTTATTAGCATGTTTTATGTTATTATTATTTTTTTTCAGTTTAGAGATAAACAAGTTTTAAATGTTGTTGGCAGGTTAAATAAAACAGATGTTTTATTTATTTAATAATTATGATTATTTTAATGAATAACGACAAAGATTATATTAAAATTATTAAAAACAAAAAGTGGTAAGAAGGTCGATTGCATATTTTGTGCAAAACAATAGGAATTTGTGATAAATATTTGCTATCGGATATGAAATTGAATAAATTAAGTTTACGATAAAAACTTGCTTGTTTAATTAGAATTTAAAAATAAGATACTGGATTAATTAGACTTAATAATGTTTTGAAAACTTTATCGGCAATTATTCAACATATAGAACTGACTGCTGTGTCAAAAATTAAAATTTCATTGTTTAAAAAAGTTTCTTATTGGATCTAAGATGTTTTTTCCCCAAGTTTGGATCCTTCTGTTAAGACTAGAGTATATACTTTCCGGTAAAAACACAAATGAATTTATAAAAATTTAATTAGCACTTTGATAATAATATTTCAAAATTCAATTACTTTATATACGAAGCTTAACTTGAGCGTTTAAATTATACTAATTAATTCTATGAAAATTTTTCAAAATTCCTAATTAATATTAATTTATGGCATACGTTGTTTCAGCTATTATTTTCGACACAAACATATACAATGATTAATGGTATTAGTACAAATGTTTATTTATTTACTTGCAATTATTTAAAAAAAGATTAAATAACATAAACTTTTAATTTTAAATAATAATATTTGTTAGGATTTTAAAAGTTATTTGGATTTTTATCAGCTATATGCAAATATTTCTTACAGACAATTTGATTTTGTATTTTTCAGTTTTTTCATATTGAATATAGATAAACAAATTATCATTTTTCAGAACATTTTTATTGGTCATTAAATTAATATTTAATGAATTTTTTTTTCATCATCACAATTTGTCATATAAGCACATTAATTAAAAGTTATTAAAACTAAGAGTAGAATAAAATAAAAAAAATTTTGCAATTTTGGATTGTGAAATTGTGCTGCATTGTATACTGAATTGTGCTGCATTGTATATTGTACTTTTATATTAATTTTTATCTTTTAATACCCATTTTATTAGTATAAAATATGTTTTTAATTAATTTCAAATTTAATATATAAACTGCTTGAATAGAAATCGGGGCTCGAAAAAAACCTAAAACTACTGCGTATTAGTTCTACTTGCCAGACTCGCAAATCTTCTATTAATTGAGTTTTGTTTAATTTTGTTTGAAGCGACAACGAAAACATAAATAACAATTTTAGTTTATTCGAATATGTAGGCGGAAACAATCAGTTGTATAAAAATTAAACGCTTGTAATTTTTATGACAACTTTTTATAACTAAAGTGAAGAAAGAACTTATTCCTAATTTAATATATTATTAAAATAAAACAAAATATATTTAATGAACTTTCTTTTTGTGTACACGTGCCGTTTGATTGACAAGTTCAGCTTTTAATGATCTGTCACGAAACTACTAAAATATCTCTCACCTTCAATTAACTTATGTTCGATTTAACATTAATTCTTTAGTAATTTCTTAAAATACATATTAAAATTAAATATTTGTACAGAAATACGTCAGCATATTAAAAAAAATAAATTGTTTAAATATTTTTTTTTTTATTACTATAAACAGAAAAATAATTTTCTATATTTTCTGTAAATTTATTCTTTCAACAAAATAACCAAAAAAAAAAACCATAATTCCATTTTAAATAAAATAAAATATAAGATTTATCTAAATATTAAAATAGATAGAAGAGAAAAAAAAAACAATGTTGATCACGAGATCTTTTTGGCGTCAATCCAACAAAATGACAAAATAAATAAATAAAAAGAATTTTTAGCAAAAAAAATTGTTAATATTTTATTTTCTGTTCTTAATTTTTTTTTTAATGCGCAATGTTCACGTGGACTAATCATAAAAATTCAAAGATATTTTATAAATTAAAATAAATTTCTTCTATCGAGAACAATTCTCTAATAATTAAAACCTATTCGCTTTCTATACTCTAAAAAAAAAAAAAAGTATTATTTAGGCTGATATTTAGGGTACCGTGCCATTGAAACACATACATTTTTTTAATACACCCACAATAAATAAATTTTGATTATAATTTGTTAAAAAAAATATATTCATTTCGTTTTTTATTGCTATTTTCTATTACAAAAATAATACTTTCTATTTCCAATTAATGTCAATGGAAATTTTTAAAAAAAAATACGAAATGGAAAATTTGTTTAAAAAAAAATACAAATTTAACCCTTTCATATTACATAATTTTAAAATTTGGATTTTCGAAAAATTGGGTGCCCGCAGACTAAGAGGTACCCAATAATCTGACAAAATTAATTTTACCATGTAACATAACAATAAAGATATAAGTGAAATACAAAATACTGAAGTATGAAAATAAACACGCAAATGAATGAAATTTTAATTCAATTTGTTTTTTTTACAACGTTATAGGACTTGCGTCATTTTAACACCGACTATTTTGCAGCTTATGTATCTTTGAAATGACGACAATTTATTTAATATAAAAGTTAAGAGTCTTAAATATCTAAACTGTAAGGAAACAATTGTAATTTGCGACACATATATATTTCCAGTTAAATTTATTATCCTGAAAGCTTCAAAGGGTTAAAAGAGAATCAGAATTTATGATAAGACAACAGAATTTCATATAAAAATTATTTAATTTTAAATATTTTCATTAATGCGCTGCCCGTCTTGTAAATTCTTTTTAAGACTTTTAAATGTCACAAAATTTATTTGACTATATTTTGGTGTCAATTATGTTTTTTTTTTATTTGATTTATTTGTTTTTCAATTATCACAAAATGTTTTTAAATTATCACAAAAAAAGCTTTGAAAAACTCAAATTATTAGTTATCTTCATTTAATAATTTTTTTTCTGTTGGTAATATTGGGTTTTTTTTTTATCTAATTAACTAAAAAAATTGGAAATATTTTCGTTTTTATTGAAATTTTACCTTAATGATTTTGTGCAAAATGAATATTCACATGAAAATTCAATATGAATGAATAAGAATTTTTCATTTTTGGGTGAAGATGAAAATAATTAACAAAATTTTATTTTTATCTTACCGGTGAAAGTTATTTCAATGCCGCAAAGCGCGGGTAATTCTTTGCCAGACATTTTTTTTATATATTTTTAGAGCAAAAAATTCTTAGAAAAAACAATCAATTTTAATTTAGCAAAAAAATAATAATTTTAAAACAATATTAAAAAATTTATATTAAATTTTCCGTAAAAACAAAATATATAAAATGTATTTTACCACTTGTCATTAAATTTTTCTTAATAACAAAAATTGTTTAAGAAAGCCAATTAAATTTCTAAAAATTCTGAAATTTTAATGTATTTTTTTTTTGATGTAATAAAAAATTAATTATCCAGCAATAATTTTCCAGTCAATACTAATTGCAAAATTGCATAACTTTTCTGCAGTTATTTTATAAGTTTTTTTTCTAGTACATATTTTCACAATTTAAAAAATAAATCTATTTTTATTAGTAATTTTTCACTTAATCACATTTTTTTTTATTGTAAGACTAAAGAAAAATCAAGCTAAAGACTATTGTAAATCTCACGAAAGTAAAGCCGAAATATTAGCTAATTTTTATAATCAAATTAAAAAAATAAATAAATTTCAATTAAATACTTTTTTTGGCAAACCAAAATTAAAATAAGATAAAAGCAAAATATAAAAAAATAAAATTGGAAAAAATTGGCAAATTTAATTTTTTTTTTGTAAAAACAAAAAAAAACTAAAAACCACGAGATAAATTTACAAGCTTACAGTTTATAACTAAATTTTGACTATACATATATTTTATTTATGAAGCTTTATTATTTTATTTTTTTTGTAAAATATATTTTTAAGATTGAAAGCAGTCATGCGCCTTAAAATTAAAGCTTTTTTTATTGTGCTAATTATAAAGGGGTAAATATATTTATTTTAGAGATGAATAAAATTGTGTAAAGAAAATGTCCAAAATTGGAGAGAAAGGAAGGAATTAATTGTCTACAGACGAATGAGAACTTAAATTTTGAAAAATAGTATTTATACATTTTTTTTTTGGAAATAGATTTTTTTGTTTTCTAAACAAAATTTTCATATTTTAAATAATTTTTTATCTTAATTATTAGAAAATTCTGAAATATGTACTTCATAAATTATTGGCATACATTTTGTTTTAGCTGATACATAAATGTTGTCTTGAAAATGTCAAAAAAAAAATTATTAGTTGAAAAATGATTACTTGAAAAATGTCGAAAAAAATTATTAGTTGAAATCCGTAAAATGTATCGTTATTTGGAAATATTAATGAAAAATATGCTTTTATTTTTTAATGAACGTAAAAATTACGTAGGTGGAAAATATGAAAAAGAAAAAATAATTAGTTGTTTAAATAAAGAAAATCGTTTTTCATGTGATTGTATGATTTTTTTTTTTTTAATTTGCAATTTTTAGTTTAAGGTTAATGCGTAAAAACGATTGCGTTGTCTGGCCAAATAAAAAATAGAAATTGAGTATCGTGCCAATACTTTAATTTTAATTCAAATAACCAATAATTGTATAATCAAAATACGAGTATATTTGTCATTTCCACATTTAATTTTACACCAAATTGTTTTTAAAAAATTTCAGTTTTAGTGCCCTAACACTATCGTCTTAATTAAGGGCATTAGACTATTTTTCTTACGAATTTAGTATTTTCATTATCTGTGAAAATACTAAAAAAATATTAAATTCTTATCAATTAGAAAAACCCAAAATATTGGTAAATTAAGTTTTACTCACTCTTTAATTTCATTATATCCATAGAAATTTAAAAAATATTTACTAACGATAATATTTATTTAATTAATAAATATCGTGTATTAATTGAAATATAATTACTAAATAAACTAATAATTAATCTTATCTAAACAAATTTTATGTAAAATTAATTATCTTATCTTCTAATATTGTTCAAAAATACAAAAAAATAATGTATATTTCTTTTTTTCTATTATAAATATTATGCTTTAAAAAAAAAATTGACCGAATTCGCAGAAAAGAAATCTCAGATAACAAATATTTAAAGACAAAAAAAAAAGAACAAAAATTAGGGGATTTTAATCGACGATAAATAATAAAGAAAAATTATCATTTCATTCACTCTGTCGTATTTAGCTTTGTATAATAAATAAAGATGTAAAGCAATTAAAAAAACAAGCGCATTTTTAACCTTTTGTGCTGCGTAGAAAATGTACGCACGCAAATAGTATTTTTATGAATCATATATCAATTTGTTATTTAACCGTTTGCAGGCAGGCCCACAAAAAGTTTGGTAAAAGTATCTATCATATCAAGAAGGTCAATAAAACATTGATGGATAAGTAGCGATATATCTAATAGATGACGAAATGATAGTACTGGCATGTCCGAATACAGAATAACCGCTGTGTTACGGACACACACGTGGCCTGACAACCGCAAAGGCATCATTAAATATTTAATTTTTAAAAAATAGAGAAACTTTGGTTTAAATATTTCAGCAAATATTTGTATTTGAATTAAAGAAACGATATTTTAGTAGCTTGTAAATATTTCACAAATAAAGTTGAAATTGAAATTAAGATCTTTAAACAATTAATTACATAAATGATTAAAATCTTAATCTGTTAAAGAGAGATGAAAAAAGAAGCGCTCTTTTGAATAATTGGTCAATTTGTTATGCGTACAAAATATGCGCACATTTTGTGTGTATAAAAAACACATTTTACGTATCACAAAACAGTGTGCTAACGTAAGGTGAATTCCAAAAATATATTATTTCCTTATTAAATTAGATTTAAAAAACTTGACTTACATATATACTACTTTCGAAATTAATGGTACAATTATTATCCTTCCATATTCAATATAGAAATTTACCACTAAAATATTAGAACATTACAATTGGTCAATTTAAACTTGAATTTAAAGCATTACTGATCAATTATGATTTTAAAAAGAGTATTTGTTCAGAATTTTCTCAAATTAAAAATCAAATAATCAACATTAACGTATTACAATTAAAATGATCGAGAATTAAAATATTTTTCTATAAAGTACAGAAAATATATAAATGTAAGATATTTGACATAAAACTTTAAATTTTTCACGGTAAGTTATATAGTGATATAGTCACTATATAACTGATTCAGTACTTTTAACAAAAGTACTGATTATTCAAATAAGTATTGGACCTTGTATTGAAATACTCTTATCGAATAATACTGAATAATGATTTAATAACAATTATAATTAAAATGTTCATTCAAATAAATAATTAAAAAAATATTTTTTATTTTAATGTTAATGTTTATCTCAATTACAGTGAAGTGATTTGTATATGTTCTGATTAATATTTGCATTTTAATAAAATTTAATTTATACAATTGAAAATAAATAAATTGTTTTCTATTATATATTATTATCTTAAATATTAATTTGTCAGATTAATAAATATAATTCCATAGATTTTAAATTTCATAATATTTTATCGGAAAATTCCACTTCAAATATTCTACTTTCAAAAAAATAAAAAACAGACAAAAATAATAAAAAAAAATTCCAAAACAAACTGTAGCAATAATAATTCAAATCTAAATTACAAATATTGAAGTATTTAGGACAAATTATTGATATTAAAAAATGAGTATGCCCTAAATATGATTAAAATAAAAAATTACATAAGAAAATATTTTAAAATGAATTCAAATGATTTATAATTTTAGTTAAATTAATTAGTATTTTATAAATTTTACCTAAATAACCAAGATTAATATCTGCTAATATATCCCAATGAACGATTAACTTCATTTAAATATGTTTTATATTGCAAAAAATAAGTGTTTTAAAAGTTTTAGTTTTAATTTATGATAACAAAATTATTCAAAATGTCACTTTAAAGTTTCTTGTTTAGTACTTGTATAAATATAAACTCTTTGCTTGAAATTAAATTTTAATTTTAATTATAATATTTTTATTAATAACTTTTTATTTAAAAACTTTCCATAAAATTTTATATTTTCTTTTTTTTTATTGAAAAATAATTTATTTTTAAAGATTTATTTTGTTCGGAATGAGAGCGGGAAAATTCTAAAAACAAACTGAAACGAATTTCAAAAATTGCTTGGCATTTATAGATATTTTCTACGCTAAGCGAAATTTTTGTTTTCGAATAGGAAGGAAATCGAAAAAGTTTGTTGTTGCTTTTGTTTGTGTATAACAAAACTCGAATTTCGATATAAAATTTTATTATTTAAATAATACATGTTTTTTTTATGAGAATATTTTTGATTTTTGAGATTAAAAAATTTTATATTTGAATAATGTGTTTAGAAAAAAAACGCAGTTTTACTAACGCAATCATATAATCATAAAAATCGTAAAACTTTTGTACTGATAATTGGAGTAAATACACACGAAAATTAGTAAAATTTAATATTTATGTAATTAATTCATATATTAAATGACGTAAATTTAAATAGTAATTTTTAATGGACAAATTACTTTTGTGGAAATGGAAATATTTTTGGTTTTTTAATATTTAGTAATTAAAAACTTTAATAATATTTGGACGAAATTATTTTAATTAGTTTTTTTTTTTTTTTTGCAAAATAAGAATAAAGTCAGTAACAGGCATATTTTTACGTCAGAATGTTGATTTCTTAATTTATAAATTTTATATTAACTTATTCAAGAATGACGTGATATTATTTAATTTAAATAACATTTTCTGAACATCTACGAAATCATATTGGAATTGGACATCATTTAAATAATTTATCGTCCAATTTCAATTTAATTTCTAATTAATTTTGTTTAATCTTTATCAATTTTAGGAGCATCCATTTTTTTACTGCCAATATTCCAAAATTTCTCAGTAAATGGTAAATAATTAGTTGATCTTTTATAAAGTATAAATTATCATTAAACTATTTACAGATTCCAAATATGTATGTACATATCAAATAATCAAATTAGTCTATTAAAATATTTATTTATAAGTACTAACATAGTTTTTACTATCATAAAGAAAATGCGACTTTTTACAAATAATTGATACGCAAAAAAAAGTGATTAGATTTATCACCCACAAAATATGCTAGACTTCAGACAAATCAATTAAAATTAAAATAGAAATATATTTTTATTTAAAGGTTTTTCGAAATTAAAGTTTAATTTTATTAGAAGATTTCAAAGGGCAATGGAAAAATTTATTTCAGTGATAACCTTTAAATTCAATTTCCATATAATATGATTACAAAATTTAAAGTAAATCTTTTTTTTTAAAATTTGTCCAAGGTTATTGCAACAAATTTTTATAAAATATTTCATCACTTTTTCTTTTTTATGTTTAGTTTATAAATTTAGCATATTGGATTTATTAATTATTATTTTGTTCGGAAATAAGAAAGATATTTTTAATTATTTTAAAATTAGTCAACTCATAAACTTATTAAATAAATTAATTATGTATAATGTAATTTTAGGTTTTAGATGTGAAATTTTACTTTTAAAATAATTTTGTATTTTAATTTTACTGCAACATATAGTGCGCACTGAAACTTTTATCCAACTAAATTGTTTGGAACTATCTTATTAGAATGTTCTTAAGGACTTTGAATCAGACTGTTATTTAAACTAAATTTTATTTGATATTTATTAAATATTTAGCTAAATATCTCGGTGGCTTAAACATGCATTAACATATTGGTTTCTATAAAAAAATCATCTCATTAACTCATTTCATTGAATATAAAACATTCATATTTAAAAGAAAAATATTAAAACAATTAAATTTTTACGATAAGAAAGAGTTTATATTTTTGTCAGCTGTAACTATCAAAATGCAGTATATATAGAGGGCACTGACTATAAAAAGGTTTCGATTACTACAAGGCTGACATATGAGTTTTAGCATTTATTAAGTAGATTTGATTAATTTATGCAATTTTTGAATTACGATAAATATTAGTGATTTTTATTACTCCGGAATTGTTAATTTATAAATTTAAAAGCTTCCACAACCTTAGTAAATCTAAATTAAATCTCAAATTGAGCACATGTTTATTATCTACAAGCTAAAAAACCGTCATATTCTTTTGAAAAAAGAAATAATAATACGAAAGATTATTTCTAATATAATCAGATTTTACTACGAAAATAGGGCTCGTTCTATAAAAAATTAATTGTTTCATTGACATTGGTGTGCTGAACTTAGATAATCTCTTAAATTTGCTTTTTTTATGATGTTGATCATTACAAAATTTTATTACGTTCATTATTTTGTTCAAAAATTTCAGTTAAAAAAAAATTAATTAAGTAAATAAATTATTAAAAAAAATATTTGAGAAAGTATTTTGAGGTTTTTGGCATCAATTTTGTGCAAAATAAATAATCACCAGTTATTATTGAGTAAACATAATTAAACGAAAATTGATGAAAAAAATTTTCTAATAAAATATCAGAAAAAAAATATGAAAAATAAATTTATTAGTATATATTATTACACAAATTAAATTTGTATAAATTAAATTGAGTGTTAAAAATCTTGTTAACCGATAACCAAAAAGACAACATTTAAAAAAAAAATTATTTTGCAGATACTTTAAAAAAAAAAACCGATTTGTAAATTCTCGTGTGACTTTCAAAAGATAACACCAAAAAGTCACAAATTGAACACAAATTAAGGGGTTTGTTTTGAAAAAAATAACAAAATAAAGAATATGAATATAAAGACTTGTCTATCGTTTTGCACACAAGGTGACATTTGGCCTGTAAATATAAAATAAGTATTACAAGCATATCCGAGTTAAAAGTATGAAAAAATAGGATATAAAAATACATAACTATTATAGATTATTCAAGAGAATGATACAGTAAGGCAATAGATTTACATACAATAATCAAATGAGGTGATCAACTACTACTTTCAGAAACAGCTGAAAAATATTTTTTTAATTTCAACTTTTCAAGATTTAATCACATTTAATAGAACTACAAAAGTAATGTCTTCGGTTTTAAAAATAACAGAATTTATGTAAATTATTTAAAAGAAATTTTTACTATTTTTGTGCTAAAATATACTTTATTATTTATGTTATGCATAAAATATTGTTTACTTAAATAAATAATATTTTTTTCTATATAATTAATGTAGATCTCTTACACGTGGCGCTAAGGCATCAAGTTTATAATTTTTTTTAAAATATAATTTGTCTTTTAAGGACAATTTTCAAGTTTAATTATATTTTATTTATAGAGAAAAAACAAATAAGAATGCTAAAATTAATATGGTAATAAATTTAGTAAATGTCTAAAAATAATAACATTGATTTTTTTACATATAATAAATTTTGTTTACTTATAAATTCTGAGAACTGTTTACAAAAATCTGTTATGCACTGAAAAAAATTAAATATAATAACAATTCTAATAAGTTTTGTAAATATTTTTGTAAGATAATTTTAAAATCATATGTTTTAGAAGTTAATTAATTGTTATGGTATTTTGACACCTTCGACCACAAACCATATTGGAAAAATAATCATATTAATTTATTGATTGTATAAAATATTTTACATTAATAATAATTTTCCAGCTCATATAAAAATAATTATAAAATCACAAAAAGTAATCATAGAAAGTTGTACTTCACAATAGAAAAATTTACAGTGAAACTCAAATTATTGTAAGCAAAATCTTACAACTTAATATATCTACATTTTATTTAGCATGTTTACTTAAATTCATTTTAAATACCATCAATAACTACAGGTAATTGTTGAATATATTTTAATTATGTTATATATAATTTTTCACTTAATCCCACAAATATTCTTTGTTTGCAGTATACAAAAATATATTTTTGTACACTGCAAAAAGTAATAACAAGACGGATTTATTTATAACCTAAATATTTCAGAAATACTTTCCTTACAAATTTTGTACGTAATTTTAAGCATATAAATATACTAGTTTTTAAATTTAGCATAATTTAAGTAGATAAAAAATTATCTAATCAAATAATTTTATTAATTCATCCAAATTATAGAAAATATCTAAACACCACAAAATTATTGTTGATTTGTTTTTATAATGTGACAATATGGCCTAGTTTATAGTTGATTACTCATGTTTTTTAAAATAAATTAAACAATATTTTGGTTCCTTTTGTTTCACAACAGAATTCTTAAAAAGAAGAGTACAAAACTTAAAATTGTACTCTAACTCTATTTTAGAACCTTTAAAACAGGCTTTATACTATATTTATATACAAAATTTAACGCAAAAAAAAAACTTACCATTTAAAAACCGCCTACATTGTTCTGTATGCTTTGAAAAATTTATTGCTTGTTGTGTAATTGATATTTGTGGTAATGGTTGATTAACGGCTGTTATTACACCAGGACCAACATTGTCAATATTTGATGATGTTATTAATTGTTCTGTAAGTGATGATTTAGTAGATCTAGAATTATCAACTGGATAGCGAATATAAAAGAAAGAATCATCATGTGCTGGTGGTGAAAATGAAATACCATCAAGTTCATTATTTCTGTAAAACAAAGAATTTATATGGAAATAATTGATGTCATCATAATTCTAAAATAATTTAAATTATAACTAATACTTATATTTATAATAAAATATTTTGATTAATAATTTATAATTGATTTGTTGTCAAACTCTTGTAATAAAATTTTGTTTATCGCAAATAATGTTTTTTTTTATACTCAGCATGGCAACAATTTTATTCGAATCAGAAAATAAAATAAATAAAAAAACAAGTTTTTTCTACATTTTACTAAACAAAATTGGAAATGTAAATTAATTTTGTTAATAAATAATATATAGAAGAAACTGTTAAGTTTTTATAGTTAGATTTATTTTACTAACACTTTTTTTTCAATTATTATAACTAATTATGTTTGCAGTGCTATTATGAGCTATAATAAACGAAATGCTAAAAAATTTCAATTGTAATTAGAGTAATTTAACATTTTCGGTCTAATTTGTAATATTTACAAGTTATAATTAAATCACTTAAATTTCTTTTTGTTATAAAGTCAATTTAATAAGTACAATCTCAGATTCCATACGATATGATGATGTAAGAAATTATAATGATGTCATAAATCTCTAAAAAAAAAAAAATTAATAGTGATTTGCATGAGTCTCCAATTAATAATGGCCAATTAATGCTCCGTGGGAGGCACATCTCTACCAAATATTTTTTATTGTTTTACGAAAATTACTTGCATCGAATATAACTAAGTAAAACTTCCAACATTAACTACGATTAATAATAATGTTAAAATAAAATTACCTATCAGTTTTCGAGCGCATCCATTGTGGTACCGTCATTCCAGACGAAATGCTTGAATGTTCGGGGTCAGTCATATTTCGTAATTATTAAATATTAGCACAAAATTTACTATTTCTCAGTTTATTTTCGAAAATTATTATTTAAGTTTGTGCACAATCGAAGAAAATTTAATAAATTTTGTTCTCTTTTAAGTTTTTCTTTCTATTTATTTAAAATTTTATTGTCAGATTATATTTTCCAAGAAACTATTTTTTCAATAAATATAAATAGTAATCATACTTTTTTTTTAAAAAAAAAATTAAAAACTATATATAATGTAACAAAAAAAAAATGTTTTAATTTACAATTAAAATTAAAGTTTAATTAAAACTTTTAAAGCAATTCCTACTTTTTTCTCCTTTGTAAATTTTGTTTAAAACTTTTAAGCAAATTTTTCGTTTCTCTATGCAAAAGTTATTTAAAAAAATTATTCTATTTGTGAAAATAAAACTTCTATTTACAAAAAAAAAATATTATAAATTTAAATTTTCTTTTGGCGTTTTTTGCGGGGGATGGTGACGTTTTACGTTGTTGTGCAAGAGAAAATTAAATATTTTTTTTATTATTTATTTATTAAGAATTTGATGATTTTTTCATTTCTCCAAACTTCTGAAATTAGAAATATTTAAATAATTAGTAAAGTTTATTTTATTTTAAATATAATTCGTTTATATTACATTTAAATACAAAATTGGATTTTTTTTAAATATATATATATATATAAATTAAATAAATATAGACTTATTTATTAAAAAGTGTGAATTTACAAATACATTTTTGTTTGTATACTTTATTGGTTTTACAGCGATTATTTTAAAATAAATATTATTTATTGCAAGTTATCTGAATTTAAATGCACGTAAGCAGTTTATTAAGTAAATATTATGCACTCAAGGTTATATACTGGGTTAGAACTTTTTTGTTGTATAATTTCATTTTTAAATAACATTCAATTATGAAAGATGCCTTTTTTTATTCCTATTTTAATTAATATTTAACATTTTCACTATTTGTCGGATTACATGGCAATTAATACAAAAATATATAAAAAAAATTAGTAATAAAAGTGGTTAGATCACTGACATACTTTTCAGTTGTTAGTAAATAATGTAGAACATATTTAATTATTATGGATATTATTGCAGATAGACAAACAGGAACTATTACTATGGAAATATAATCTTTCAAGAAACACTAACTATTAAACAGGATAGTAATTTAAAATAGTAAAAATCAAATTTAATTTTTGACAATTGATAACAATTTTTTTTAGTTCCACCTTATTAATTTAATATCTGTAATTATAAAAAATTGTGAATTGATTATAATTGTGCTAATAAAATGGTTATCAAAGAGGTCAATATAAAACCGTAAAAATTATTGATCTATGTAGGTGAAAAGTGTTCAGACTATATAAAATTGGTATTTTTCCATAATATTAAGAGATATTACTACAACAAATCACATCTATATAACATAATTTATTGTGAATATAATCTTTAAACAAATAAATGTTAATGTGAATTGGCAAGTGCAGTAGATCATAAATTTGTAGAAAAAGTTGAGAAATATATTATTTTCTCTGCAATATTTCATCATATAAATTAATTATTTTATTTCTATGTTTATATATTTCATAGACTTGTGTTGGTTAAAATTTTAAATTAAAATTGGAAAAATTAGAATTCTGAAATACAAATTATAAACTCGTTTACATATTCACCGTAAATTAATAATATAATCGTTAGCAATAAAAGAAACAATTAAAAGTTTATTTCTGATTAATTAAAATGCGATAAGAATTATCACTGCTGGTTATATAAATATACAAAATATACAAAATACGTTAACGTCCACGGAGCAAAAAGGTCATAAATTATTTAACCAAATTTGAAACTTATTTTTCAATTGATTTCTATAATAACTTTTTATATTGCGATTGTACTACTTTACCATTAAATTTTTATGAAGCAATATGAAAATGTTGATGGAAATTTTTTCAAAAAACAACACTTGCACAATTCACAAAACCACAAACTTACTTATTATTAACTAAGAAATAGGTTTCAATCATGATTTAACAATTATGTACAAGAGTACATAATTTGAAAATTATAACAAAGTGAAGGCTATTAAAGAAAAATTTCGCAATATTTAATTAAAATGAAAAAAAAAAATTTTTTAATATAAAAAAAGGCAAAAAGAAAAAAATTTCCGTACCTACTGTCAGTAAAAAGTTAATTAAAATACTGAAAAAATCTTTTAAAAAAATTGTAAAATATTCTAAAATAATTGTCTTTTTTTTAATTGTTGATAACTTTCTGATTTAAATAATTTTAATTAGTATTTTTCACAAAAAAAACTGATAAAATTAAACACAAATCAAATGTCACAGGAAAAAACTAATTAATATTTTATGATTTACATTTAATTGATAAATGAATTTACCTTCATTCTAAGATTTCTAATAATTTTGTGCACAATTTTCATATTTGTTTTGTTTTTTTTATGAGTTTAAATTATTAAATTATTATTTTGATTAACTTAAATCAACAAATCTAGCTATTATCTGCTTCCCAAATGAAAAATGCTGGAATTTTGACAAAACTAACTTGAGTTGTTGATTAACGTGAAGTGTGAACTGTAGTGGAATTGTATATTTATAACTGGAGTACTTTATAAAAGATAGTTTGTAGATTACAATAATTCAGATTACTAAATATGTTTTTTCCCAAAAATTTCAATATTTTGTTGAACTGTATAGGTAGTTTCCACTATCCATAAACGTTCCTATTGGCAAAGCAATAGGCTCATCCACAGCCAGAAGTAAAATACCTGACTTTCATGGCTTCAAATCTTATTATTATTATATTTTTTATAATTAGGAGGAACTAGGAATAGTAGTAGAATTATATGTATATATATTTCATTATAATATTCATAACTGAAATAATATATTGAAGATTTGTGGCGTAAAGTAATTCAGATTGCTGGTTCTGGAATTTTCCTAAAATTTATATCAATTCATCTCCTATGCAGTTGTTAACTAAATTTATGTTTCTCCTATAAGTTTATTCCATAATTAGTGCTACTCGGTAACTCTGTTATTTTTTAATGGGCGCTACGCTAACATTTATTACGCCCTCTATTAATAAATGAATCCAACTGGATTTACTTTACTTTTGAAATTATGATTGTTTAGTGAAATAAAGATTATAATCTGTTAGCTAATTTGAAATATTTCCTTTTCTATAATATTAGTTTTACAAAATAACATAACATTAAATAATTTACAAATAATATTGAACTACGATTTATTGTTTATTGGGAAAGGTAATTGCGCCTTAATTTGACGTTTTGGAAATAAACACAATAAATTCCTAAACAAAAATTCTTCCTCAAAAGATAATATAAAAAAAGTGTGCTTTATAAGAGAGAAATGAAATAACAATAATTAAATTACTTAAATATTTATAACAGAAATGAATCATATAATTAAAAATGAAAATTCTTTGTGAAACACAAACTATTAATCGTATTCAACCAAATATTAAAAGTCGTTCTATTAAATCTACTCTTGCCATTGGATTCCATCCACCAAGTAGACAAAATGCAGAACTTTTTATAATACATTTCACACCACAAAATAAATCTGGTTTTCGTTATAAGGTCAAAGAAAATTTAGAAAAAGTTTTTACAAAATTCATTAACGATGGCAAAGCAACAATATCATTTAAAGTGCCAGAACACAATATTTTAATTAAATGTAATCCAATTCAATTAAAATGTTTTTTACAAACTTTAAAACTCGGTTTAGAAGGTAAGACTGAAATGAATAAATTGGGCCTGAGTAGTTTAGCCACAACACCTGTACCACAAAAATCACATCCAATTAAGAATTTTTTAATTACGAAAAGGGGAGATTATCCAGTTAAAGGAATTCCAAAAAGTGTTGAAACACTAACAGTAATATATATGACTAAATATTTAATATCTAATTGAAAATATTAATTCATGAATCTTTTCAGATAACTGGCATAAAACGTTGTAGTTTAGATTTACAAATACTTTCTCTTAAAAATTTAACAACATTAAATTTAAGTGACAATTGTATAAAAGAAATTCCTAAAGAATTTGGTAAATTATCATTAAAGGATGTTGATTTATCAAAAAATTTATTAGGTAATTCAAATATAAATGATTGGAATTGGTTAGGTGAATACAGTATACAAAAATCATTAGTTGCATTGAATTTAAACGATAATAAAGTAATTTTTTCTATTAATATATTTAAAATAAAATTATATATATTTTTTTAAAATTATTTTTAGCTTAGTTATTTGCCTTATAAATTAGTAAAACTTAAAAATTTGATTACATTAAAACTAAATGATAATTTAATTAAAAAATTACCATTTGCGATTAGAAGACTGATGAGCTTAAGGTAAATTATTTCACTTTGAAAATTTTCGTTTTAATTTTAAAATATTTCGCATTTATTTCTTCAAAATAGATATTTGCATTTATCATCAAATCGTTTGGAATCATTACCTCATAATTTAAATCTTTTACATTTGGAAACTTTGGATGTATGGGGTAATAATTTTTTACCACGACCTGATACGGATCCACAAATTGTTAACAGAGTTAAAGGAATTGTACCGCCTTTATGGGAAATTGCAGCTAGATATACAGTAGCCAAACGGTAAGTTTATGAAATTTTTTATTAGTTTGATAGATTATAAGAAAGTATGTGTATTGTATTTTCTTTAAGAATCCCTTATTCAGCCGTAACTATACCATCATTATTAATCGATATTATGTCAGAAACACCATTATGCCTTTGTGGACGGTTATGTTTTACATCAGAAATATTTCAGCGTGCTAAAATTGTTACCTTGGAACATGTTAAACATTTAATATTTAGTCGTGAACGTATGATCTATCAGGATTGTGTCGTTTGTAGTGAAAAATGCGCTTCAAAATTACGATATGAAGGCGTAAATAATAATTAATGTTTTTAATTATTACATTTTTGGTACACTAAATAATATGTTTGTTGAATTTTGTTTAAATTATCTTGAAATGAAATGAAATATTTTAATATTTTTAATTAAATTGTTTTACATTTTTCAATTGAAGTGGTGATTTTGTGGTTAACCAATATTTTCAGTTTATCTACATTTTATGTTATTACTTGAAAGAAATATCAATTTGTCAATGTACGAATTAAGTACGAGTACCTGAGATTAATAATTGCGATTAACTAAATTTAATAAATATATTAAAAAAATTTTATATTTCTTTAACATAATTTTATTTATTCTGATTGCTTAAATTAAAAATAAGGAAACTTAACGCTTTATGGCATACAAATTAAATGCATAAGAAGACTTCTACTAATGATTAAAATAATATTTTTGAAAAATAATATCAAATTAATTAAATTTAAAGTTCTTATTTATAAATATTTATAGTCTTAATTAAAAAGTAATTTTCGCCTGTATTGCAAAAAAGGATTAAAGTAAAAAATCTTTAAAAATTATTTACAATCTAGAGAAATATAAAAAAAATATAAAATTTAATTAATTTTAAATTTATCCAAATATTTTGGTACTAAATGTTGTGCTGAATATTTATCAAATTGAAAATATTCAAAAAATTTATTACGATGTTTACGGAATAAAATTGGGTTTCGACACCAATTATATAACATTTTAATTAATTGATTTGATGTATTATATAAATTTTCAGTTGGATAAATTTCTGGATAAACTAATTTATTTGGTGCTATTGGCATGCAACCACAATATGCAGCCTCTAACCTAAAAATCAGTAAGAAAAAATTAAAAATATATATATGAATTTAAACATTATTTAAAACTTACATTGAAACACCATAAAATTCATGCCCAGCAGTTGATATAACAATATCACCCGACATTAATGCTTTAAAATATTCATCTTTCGATAAATAACCAAAATTTATTAATTTTGTTCCCAACTTATCGCGTATTCCTTCAAAACATTCCGGTATTGTTTGAAAATTTTCACCACATATAGTAACTTTAAATTCAATTTTACGTTTATTCAATTCCATTAAAACCTCTGTTAATAATTGTGGATTTTTATCATGCTCCCAACGATGTGGCCATATTAAATGTAACGAATTATCATTTGTAATTGTGGCATCTGTAATATTATCATTATATATACGTTTTGGCATACGATGAAATTTAATTGGAAAATATATAACTTCACATTTGGGTTCAATTTTATCACGTAAATTTTTCAATTTAAAATCAGATTGTATACTTAAAAACGGTATAATGTTATTTAAAAATGATGTACGATTAAAATTTGAATTAAATAATATTTCATCTGCTGATAAACATGTAACTAATTGATTTAAACCATATTGACAATCACGTTCTTTAACAGTTTGTACTGGATAAACAAGTTGATTTTCATGAAAGTAAACGATTTTTTTACATTTTGTTAAATCCGGTCTAACACCAAGCAATTCAGCTAAATTTAATACAGAACTAGTAAATAATATTAAATATTGATGTTCGGTTGGAATAATTTGTGAAAAATATAATGCGCTAGTTCGAGCACGCCAATGCCATTTTTTTGCCGGAAGACTAAAGACTTCGTAATCAATTGGATTTATACCTAAAAATTGAGATAGAATAGTCAATCGGTCTTAGAAATGATCTTTTTCAGTTTTTATTACCTTCGAGAATTGTATCCAATAATTGTTTATGACTTCCACCATAAAATGGTTCAATTATTAAAATTCTAGCCATATTTACTTTTTCGAAATAGCAGAATTTATTATTTTATAGGTTAGATTATATATAAAATAATTATTTCTATTATATCTTTATGTATTTTTGACTGCATTCCTTTGCATTCTCGAATTGTTCTAATACACACCCTGAATATTTTACATTTATGTGATTTTTGAATACGAATCTTTATTAAAATTCATATACAATTATAATTTTGTTTAATTACAATTTTTTCATTCTTGAAAATCCATTTTCCAATTTCTTATTTAAATAAAAATAAAAAAATACCTCAATTTTATTCGACTTTATTGAGAAAAATAAATTAATTTGACATTTTTGCTGTGATGTCAAAAGTCGGTATTAAAAAATAATAGTGCATCTACAATAACGTTTCGTTGGCTCCCTATGAACCCAGCTGTCGAAGAAGCAAAGCTGAATATATTAAAATTAAATCATATTAATGTATACAATAAGTACAGTCGTTTCGCAGCTATGGAAAAAGTTGTTTAACTTTTAACTTTTTCCTTTCGTCCACGCATTCAAGTGCCAAATTCCAAAAGTTAAAAGTTGTGACAATATGAAAAGTGAATGAAAGTGTGAAATTATAAAATATCGTATTTATTCAGATACTTTTTTTACTATAATATTAAATAAAATATTAATTCATGATTATATATCAATAATCTTTTTAGTTTATAACTGTTTTACTCTATGAAATTTGTAAACAAAATTAATGACAAAAAACTGCTTTCAAATTAAATTACAAATTCCATTTTCATTGTAAATACCTATTTTGTAGACGGCTACAGAGAGCGAGCGAACGGAAGCGCTGATTGTAAATGCAGCATAATAATTGAATTAGAAATTATTTTATTTTGTTAATGCTATCTAGTGGTCAATAGTAACACTAACTGAAATACAGTAAATTTTCGATATAAGGAAGTTTTTTATGTCTTCTAGGAATAAATGCAACAAGAACAAGAACGTTATTTAAATTTTTCAAAAACATCTCTTCCTTTTAGTCGTCTTAACAGTAAAACTTCATTATATTCGCGATTATTTGTTTCAGCCCAATTCTAAACTGATATGAAATTTTGTATACAAATATTTTAAACAAATTTTTTTAATATTTTGATATTGGTCTAAATTTAGAATTAAACAAATTCACAAAAAAGCAGTACCTTCAAAATTATTTAAAATGAAAAAATTATTAATTATTTTAAATGACACAACAAACAACTGCATTGAATTGAGTTTAAAATAATATAACTAATAATAATATGTATTGTACGAAAGCTTTTTATCTCATATTTTCAGTAATCTTATTTCTTGTCTTTATGTTCTAGCCAACCCACACTTATGTACATGAAATGGTTCAACCAAATTTAAGAACACATAAAATTGCATTACCTTTAATATTCATATATCATTAGATACATACATCATGTTTTTCTTGTTGAACCATGAAAATAACACTTCTTCTATAAGAGTGGCTTCTTTGACCTTATTTTTCAACAAAGCTTTCTAGGTTTACTCTATTTTCGTTCGGCATCCAGGTTTTCTCTATAAGAAATTCTCTAACTATAGCGTATTTGTTAACTTAAATTCACATTTCTTACTATACTGTCTTACCTTACTCATCTTATGTTACTAAAAGCTACATTTCTAAGTACATATTTTCGACAAAATTAGAACCATTACTGCATAATGATTTAAAAAATCAAAACATCCAACTAAGCTTTTCCCAAATAATTACATATGATAATATTTATAAAAATTAAGTATAAAAAAATTATAAATTAAATTTTATCCAAATTAAGTTTTACTTTTCGTTCATTATTATTCAATCTATTTTTGTATACCATATAAAATGACTATTTAAATTCACAAAATAATCTTTTCTAATAGAAAGTTGTGTAGATATATTTTTTTGATCAGATATATTTATATATTTTTTAAAAAATTAAATAAACACGAAAATATAATAAATTTTAACATATTTTGAATATGTCCTTTATATAAATCAACAATTTAAATATATAAAATAAAATACACACAATCATCACAATCAATTTAAAACTTTTTTTCTATAAACTTTAAACAGTATAAAAAAAAATCTTGTAAAACTTTTTTTGGAAAAACATTTTAAAATCTAACAAAAAAAGAAAACTTTTCTAAAAAGAAAAACTTTTCCAAAAAAAAGAACTTTCTACTTAAAAAAAACTTTTTAAATTGTCCAAAAACAACAAATATACATCATTCATGTATCCAGCGAGTCAAAAATATTTAATTTTATTATATTTACTAAAAAAAAAACTAAAAATAAAAACTTTCTAAAACAAAGTTCACAAAAAAAGAAAAACAAACTTTTTTTTTTTTACACATTTTTATGGCGAAATAGTTTTACAAGTTTTCATTTTCCTTATTATTACCTCCTGAGTCCTGATGCTTAATTTCGTACCGTGAGTATGTAAACAGAAATTTTCAACATACAATTTCGACATTGTTGTTTTGAAATTCGTAAATATTAAAATAAACACGAATAAGTTGATCGTTGTGGGTTCTAAAGTGTTTATAAGAAAAAGTGTTCTGTTTGGGTAGATGTTTTCACCGAAAATTAACTATAATGTTTTTATTCAAGTTAAAAATATTAAGCAAAGTTTTAATATTTTCTTAATTCCTTTTAAAAGTCCAATTATGTTTTAAAAATGTATTTTTTTTTTGTCATTATTGACCTTAAGATAATGTTTCGAATTTCCCAGATTATATTATGTTATGTTAGAAATAACGAGAAATTCGTAAGGGAATTTTATTACAAATCAAATGAATCTATCTATACATTGGTCTAGTCTAGTTCTTATCAAGAAAAATGAAGGACTTTAAACTATCTCTATATTGCAGAACTTCTCTATTACTACATTCAGAAAATTCTTCAAGACCTGTGAAGAGCGTTTTCCTACGGAAAACGAAAATACCTAGGTTTTCGTTTTGTTTTGCTTCTTTTCAGTTCATTCTATTGGCGTCAGTTACCATTTCCAATTCAAATTATTTTTTTTTTTTGCAACCAAATCAATCAATAAACAACAACAAATTTTTTTTATATAAATTAAACTGGAAAAAAAACATCAAGACCACATTAATCCTTTTATTCTTGTTGATCCTTCAATATAAATAATTCAAGGATACGCGTACTATATAAAATATACAAATTATTATATATTATACATATATATGTATGATTATTAAATTCTTAAACTTCCTTTTTATATTATACAAATTTCTACTCTACAACATAGCCATCCAACACGCTCACTTTCTGATTTGCATAATTTTGTTATTCATATTGTTAAGAACCAAAGCTTTAATATTTATATTATATTAAAAAAAAAAAAAATTCTTTGCCATTTTCCTTAATTGATTTTCGTATAATGGATTTTTTTCTTGTTGTTGTAAAGTTTTTCAAGTTATCCAAAAACGACTCAAGGATATAACTATACACATTAGAATTTAAATGAAAATTTGTTAGTTGAAGAATATTCGAAAAGATGAAAAATTAAAACAAAATTTAGTTAATTTATTTGTGAAATTTGTTGAATTTATTTATTTAAATTATTTAATAATTTAATTTTTATGATAGAAAAATTATATTTATAGTTTATCTATCTTTTTTAATATTTAATATTGTATTTTTTTAAAAAAAATATGATTTTTAAGATTGAGTAATTTAGAAATTTTCTTTCTTCATTTCAATTGATTGAATTTTTTTTTATTAAGCTACAATATCCCAAGTAATAGCCATATAATGAACAATTTTGTGAATTAGGCCATAAGTACACTTCCTGGACGTGAAATCTATACGTAAAGGCTGTTTTTCAATAATTAAATATTAAAAAAATGAGATTTATCTACTCGTTGTGACTAACAACCACAGAAAAATCGGATATTAGCAACAGCCTAATGTCAAATTTTTCTGTGGTTATTGAGAATTAGGCTTTACTCTAAATTTATTCAGCTTTATACTACTAATAGTACCAATTATAAAATTTATAATAAGTACTTTTATAATAAACTAGAAATCAATTTTTACAATTAATTTATAATCTTCACATATTTCTGATTTATGCAAAAAATATGTAATTGTAATTTATTTACTTTCCTTAATTTATTTTACAATTACTTTCATAAAATATAATAAGAGCCTTAAAATGAAAAATGATAACATTATTCAAATGGTTTACTGAAGACACACACACACGCCATAATATATTTTAATAATATCACAATTTTGAAATATCAGTAATGTCCATACTCAAAGGAATTAAAATGTTCCAAGAATTAAGGTAAGAAAAGTATATTTTTCTGAGGAAATTTTATTTTTTAACCTTCTGCACTGCAAATCCCAAAAAAAGTGAAATATAATTACCGAATACATATTAATCCAACCAGAAAAAAAAAATTGTATTTATTTTTATTTAATTTAAAAAATTTAGAGATAAAAAATATAAAAAAATTTTCATCTTCATAAAAAAAAGAAGACAAATCTATGGAAACCATAACTAAATGAATTTTATTTTCTATGATGTTGTCTGGGTGTGTTTTGTTCATTTTGTGGCATGTGGCATAATCCTGGTAAAATTAAAAAAAAAAAACTTTCAAATCTAAAAGTCTTATATTACAAAAGTCATTGACAGAAAAAATACAAAAAGGATAATTTTAGTAAAATGAATTTCTGGTTTGGGGGGTTTTTAGTGAGAAATTTACTAAAGACAAAAAATCAAATGACGCAATTATGCAGTCTTGATTATTTTTTGCTGTTTAAATTTGTTGATTTTTTTTTATGGAAAAGATTCTTTTTTAATTTGAAATTTTTAAGCAAATAAAATTTCAATTTTTGGATATTTAAGTCTATTAGTAAAATTTAATATATTTTTATTTATAAGAAATTTAAGATTTGAGAATATTATTTATTTTTTTTTTAATATTTATATTAAATTCTTAAATTATAGTATTCCGGTAGCTATAGTAAGGTATTAAATTCCTTGATAAATTACTATAAGGAACGTAAATAAATATATTCACATAAGATTTGACGTATATTCCTGTTTGAATACACTATACAACGTATTTAAAATGTTTTTGGAATTAAGTCTACTTTATTTTAAATTTAATATTTTATTTATCCCAATTGATCACCAAATACTCATATGGCCATATACTATATCAGAATAGTAATTTTAGTTTTATATGTTTTTGTAGTTTTGGTAACTTAGCAAATTTTACAAGGAAGGAATATAATATTAAATTATCAGAACCCATCAATGGTAGATTACATTTTCAGATAGAAATTATTTTCTAAGCTTTTTATAAGGTTTCAGTTTAGTTACCAGAAGCAATAATAGGAAACAAATTCTCTAAGGGTAATAATTAAGCAGTTACTCTCAGATTTATTGTTATGAGAAATACTATTAATTATAATTTATTTTAATACTTTCAAGCATTAGATAAGAAGACGATAAACTTGATAAAGTCCTTTCACTGATTCCAAAATTAAAAATATTGTCATAATTTTAGATATTCCAAGATTATTTTATATATTTTTTTTAATTTAAACATAAATAATTAGTTTAATACATTTCTATGTTTCAAAATAGACAAAATATGTAAATTTAAATTTTTCTAAAACTGATTTAATTAATAAGGACCTTTTTATATTTTTTCTAGGAAATTTTTAATCTACAAAAATATATGTACAAGAAAAATAAAGTGTGTCATAAAATTAAACTTAAAGTAGAAATTTAGCTAAAAAAACAAACATAAAAGCACCTTAAATACCAAAAAACTTTAAAAGGAACCAGAAACTTTTAAACAATTATTATAAAAATAATATAATCAAAATCAATTTAAGTGTCTGACAAACACAATCATACATAAACAAACATTAAAGCCCCCCAAACAAAACGTGTATATACATAAATTTATGCTATACAACTATTGAAAATTATGTTTGCAAAAGTCATGCATAAAAAAAAAACTCTCTGCATCATATTACCACATTGTCAGACCACTACCTTCCGACCCTCCTGGTAAAAAAATGTATTCAATTCTATCATTAAAATGAACTTTGGGCACAAAACGTGGAGCTTCCTAGAAAAATTATATCTCGGTAAAAAAAAAAATATTTAATTTGAATTTGTATTTAGATAAATTTGATTTGTATTGTAAAATGTATGTACATACATAAATGCAGCATATAAATGTATGGCAATTTTTGTAGAACATACTCACCGAAATTAAAACACATACCATAAAAATACAATTTGAATTTTTTTTTGTGTTTTTATTAAAAAAAAAAGACCGAACGAGGATCAGAGCAAAAATATTCTCCGCAAATTTATATTTGGGTCTTTTGCACACACATCATTAGAAATTTATATAAATTAAGTCGGTGTTTGGAGTCAGAGTATAATCTATTTTTATGCTCCACGTTGTGTCGAATATCTTTAGTTTCCAATTGTATTGTGACAGATTATAGTTAAAAATTTAATTTATTTTTAATTTAATCCAAAAAACAAGAGAATTGTTTCGGTTTAATAAGAAACATATGACTCGCTTTATGTTCAGAATATTCCTCTTTCAAATTATATGCAAATTGCATTGGCGGACAGGTATTTCTTAGTTGTTGGAATATCGCTTTCCAAATAGCAGTCAGCAAACGGGATTTACATAAAATTTGAAAGTAGGGGATTTACATGTAAATCGGCCGGTGTTCAATTGGGCAGTTTCTTTCTTTTTTAACACGGTCCGTTTTGACTTGAAATCATGTATACATTCCCTTTTTATATTTCAATGTCCCTTAATGACTGCATATAACGATACGTTGGCTGCTCGCACCACCATTTTCCGAAACTATTGGGCAAATATACCGTTGTTTTATCCACCAAAATAATATTTTTTCTTTTTCCGGAAATTTACTGATCATTTTTAGTCAACTTGACATTATTATCGCATCTTTTTTGGTTCAAATGTTTTAACTTGGCGTTTTTTTAAAATTAGTTGCGTTCAGCAATAAATGAATAATATTTCGCATTCCATTTTTATATTTCAATATGAATTTTTCTTCCGGTTATAAAACGTTATAATTTTCTCTGCGCATGCAACAATTTCATTGAATCTCATTCACTGGTCCCCCCTTTTTTTTTTAACATATAGATAATTATCTACAAATACAAAAAAAATTTTTACGCTCTTGTTTAAGTTTATTTTTTTTATTACATTTTCATTATACATTTTTCTCTCCGTACTTCACACAACAAAATAAAAAGTCACAGTCGCATTTCGCATACAAAGCTAAGTAACAAAAAAAACAAGAACAGATCGAATTCAAAACGAAAAAAACTTTTCAGTTTATATGAAAATGTTAAAAACACAACAACGTTTGTTTCCGTCGTCGTCGTCGTTGTCATCATCATCATCATCATCATTATTACTCGTCGTCGTCGTTTACGTCGTCGTATCCGTGTATTCATAAACATAAAATTTTTGTTAAAGCGCAGACTAGAAATTTTTTTAAAATTAATTTCTTAAAAAATAAAAAAAATATAAAAAAATTAAATTATTTTTTTTTTTCATCAATTACCACTACACTGAAACCACTCATAAACTAATACATTAGTATACAAAAAAATAAAATAAAAATAAAGAATAGTTAGTAGGGAAAATAAAAACCATATTTTCATTTGTTTAATTTTCCTTGTTAAGAAAAATAATAACAACAAAATAATAATAAAAAAAAAAAAAGTTTTTCCACTTCAGTCAGAAAATCTACTGTGGTTCGTATACACACGTTTATCCGTATATTTTGTGTATAAGCGGCATTAAACGCTTTAAGTTTACTTTTAAACACTTTTTTTTTTTAGTGTGTGTGGTTTTGAAATTTTTTTTTTTGTTGGTTTTTCTTATAAACACAAACAAATTAAAAAAAAAAAAAAAAGTAAAAAGAATTTTCCTGCTTTGGAAAATTGTGATTTGTATAACGACCATAATTTCAATTTAATACTGGCATATGTAAATATTTACGAGGAAAATTCGGTCAAAATAACAATAAACGGAAATTTACCTTAAAAAGAAAATGTAATTTTTTCTTTTAATTACACTAAATTTTTTTAAAATTTAATAATAATAATTTTTAAAGTTTTAAATGATTTTTATTACAATTAAAAATTTAAAAAAAAGTTAAGAAATAAAATTAGAAGCTAATAAATTACGTGAACACCGGTTAAAAGATCGTCGTCAAAAATTTTAAATTGCGGTTATACAAATACAAACATAAAACTTAAAATGTGATTAAATAAAATTTAAATTTGTGAATAAAAAATAAAATAAAATAAATAAAAAAATTAAAAATACAAATACGCAAAAAAAAAAAAAAAATTAAAAAAAAGCTGTGCTAATAAAAAAATTTAAATAAAAATGTGTTAAATTTTTTTTTTTTTTTTTTGTATTTTGTTGCTTCTCGGCGGAATTGAGCAAAGTTTGAAAAAAAAAAAGTCAACAAAATTTTTATTGCTGACCCAAAAGAATATTTTCTGAAAAGAGAATTACAAAAAAAAAAGATAAAGAAATAAATTAAATGAATAAATAAATTAAAAAGCTTTTTATTTGTGAAATTTTTTTTTTTTTAAGCGAATGGAAAAAGAGTTGTGATCAGAGTTTGAAGGTGAAGTTCTAAAATATCCATGAAAAAAAAAAATATCTTTTAAATAAAAATTATCTATGAAAAAAAGTATCTTTTAAAAAAAATTAATTAAAAATCATTAAAATTAAAATTAATTATTACCAAAAAAAAAAATATCTATTAAATTTAGTGTATTTTTACAAATTTACTAAGTGAAATTGTGCAAAAAAAAAGAAAATCATATTAAATTAATTTAATTGCAATAAAATTAATAAAAATTAATTACAATATAAATAATAATTTTATTTTTAAAAAATATATAAATATAAAAATTAAGAAAATTAATTATTTTGATCAATAAATTAATTAAATTTCATATTTAAATAATTTTTTAATGAAGTGTATTAAAAAAGTGGTAACAAAAATAAAGTGTTTTTTTTTTACCTTCAAATTAATTGGGATTAATAATTTATTTATTTTTTTATTGCTGAGAAATTTGTAATTTAATTTAAAACAAGGTAAATAATATATTTTTTATACATACATACTTTTATTAATTATATATTTTTTAAGAATTTTTTTTTTTTTGAATTTTTAAACAACTGTAAAAATATTTAAAGATATTTTCATAATTTTTTTGTTACTAGTATCTACTTTTATTTACAGTCAATAAAAGTTTTTTTTTTTAATTACGTTTCTAAATATTGTTTTAATTTTTTTTTTTTTTATTTCATTTCATTTTTGTGTTATGCTCTGTTGTTTTTTGTACTATTCAAGCGTGTAAATTAGTTATTTAGTAGTTATTATTATTATTATTATTTTTTTTATGTTTCGTCTTGAAAGTTGCGCAATATTTAATCAGTTGATTTTTAACAAAATTGTTTTAAAAAAGTATATAGGTATTTTTGTTCATTTTGTATAATAATTATTGGTTATTTAAACTGTGAATTAATATTAAGGTCAGAGATAAATTATAAAATTGAATTTTTGATAATTTTGTAGAAAAAAATTAAATTGTATTGAACTAATATATTATTGATTATCATAGCTAAATAAAAGTGTTATGTTTTTGTGACCTTTCCAAAAATGAAATTCTAAAATTATTATATCTGTATTTGGAAAAAAAAACCAAATATAATTGGCACTAAAGATTAACTTGCTTTTTATTTATACAAATGAATTTAATTTGTTTTTGCGTTCGACATTTTGATTCATAAATTTTGTTATCTCTTAAGAATGATGGCGGATTTCCCGGAAACAGTTGTATAATTTTATTAATCAATTAATTTTAGATGTAGCATAGCAATAAGTATTAAAGTATCTTTATCAGAAATATGCTTTATTACTGATCTGAATACAATATAAATAATAATTTAAGTTATAATAATATGTAAATTAAACTTTTATTTCTGTATTTGGACGTAACACCTTTAATGGCTCAAAATTTCACTATATTGTATTCAGATCAGTAATAAATTTTATATTCTATATTATACTTTCTCAATTACCTGTCCAACATGTATAAATTTTTTTTTAATTAGTATTTTTAATTGATATTCCAGTATGTTAAACTGCAATCTTTTGGTGAAAAATAAGAACTGCAGTATGCAATTGACTAATTAAAAAACCTTCACGAAAAGAGTGGACTCTTATCGTAGAATCTTTAAATTTTTATATTTAAAATTTTGCTAACGTACAGGCTAACAACAATGTGACATTTATTGTTTTTTTTGAAAATTTCTTGACAGTCGACGAAGTAATGCAGACAGACATCCACAATATTTTCTTTTTCAAAAATTCTCAAAAAAAATTAAGCAGTGATAAAGAATTTAAATAAATTATTGTCAATTATCTACTGCTTTTTATAAACATATGTTAAAAATTTATTATAGCAATGTTAGAAATTGTTGAAAGTCAATGACATTGTAATTGTTTTTTTTTTTGGAGATTATGTCGCACCACTAAAAGATACAATAATTATGAAGGACTTAAATTTAAATTTATTTATTATGAAATTAAAAATTGGAAGTTTTCCTTCTGATTTTTATACACATTACTTAATATCTCGCAAATAATCAACAATTATTAATATTAATTGTTGGCTACTTGCGAGATATTTATTAATTTGTATATAAATCAGAAGGAAAATTTCCCAAATTTTAATTTCATAATAAATAAATTTAAATTGAAAATTTAATGTAATCTATAAAAAAAAAAATGTATATGTATAATACTTTAAAATCAAAACTAGTCGTCAATCTATCCTAGTTTTTTTTTTCCCCAATCTATCAAAAATTATAAATAAAAAATTAAATCAAACAACAAGCAAACAAAAATTATACTAAATTTATTCACATAATTAATCTATATATCTACTTATATATACATAAATATACATAAATATATTTTATTTATATATTTTGCTAGCGATAAGATAAACGTCAAATAAATTTAAATAGATAATCAATAAATAAATAATAACAACACAACACAAAAAAAAAAAAATATCTGACAAAAATACTTTAAAAGTTTTTTTTATATTTTTTTGAAAAAATTATCAAAAAAAATTGCAAAATCTTGTTTCTTTATTTTTTATGTAAAAAAAAAAAATCAATTTTTTTGAATATTTAAAATATTTTTCTTAAAATCTTATTTATTTTTATGTATTCGGAAAAATTTACGTAAAAAAAAATTATTTTAATGAATAATTCATAATTTCAGTGAATATTTTTTTTCGGTTGTGAGAAACAAGAAAAATATTTTTTTTTTTAAATTAATTTTTTTTTTTAATAAGAACACAAGATTTTAAAAGTGCAAAATTAATGTATCTTTTTATATTATTAGTTAATTAACATTTTTTTAACTGATAGATATATTTGATTTAGTTAGCTAGATTTTTGTTATTTTTTTAAAATTATGTTATTAAGAACAAGTTTTTAAAATTTCTGTGTTTTGATTAATTTCTTAAAGATATAAAATTAAATTAGCATAAATTGCAATATGTATTAATATTTTTTTTGTTGTTGTTATGTTTTATGGATTTAGATTTTAAATTTGATTGGTCTGGTTGTCATATTATGGTAATTTCTTTAACATTCTTTGAATTTTCTTCATAAAACCGTAATATATTTAAGATCATTTTAGTAATCAGACTAAAATGATCTTAAATATACTAGTTTTATTAATCATACTAAATAAAGTAATTTTTTTTAAATTTTTTAATTTAATTTTTGAGTTGCTGGAGAAAAAATTAGATAAACGCTATAATTATTTTCTAATACAAATTTATTTTATCGATTTATTGATTATTCTCAATTCTTGAATTGTTGTCTGTAAACGCAGTTGCAGTTTAAAAAGAACTTGCTTGAAGATGTTGTAAATTCTCATTTTAAAACTATATTTTTTAACGTTGTTTGCTTGTTCGTTTCAATTGGGAGCATAGGTTTAAGTGAAAAATTATTTTTATTTGGAATTTTAAGGTTTTTCTATCTACTAATTTTATATGGAGCATGGAATTCGTTATAAGGAACTTCGACATTTTAATTTTAATGTTTTTAATATTGAGTGATTTTGGTTGTTAAACTGCATCTGGGCACTTATTAAATTTATTACTCCTTTTTTTTTTTAATTTAAATTATACATAAGATATTTAAAAATATTGAAACACTTATAATAATATAAGTCTAGACAATTTTGAATTAAATAGTAATTTTTACTACTGCTTTAAAAGTATAATTAAATTTGATCAACAACTTCTCAATAATTTTAACATAAAATGCTCAATTATATTCTATGATTCACGTACCCTAATGTTTCATAAAACTATTTATACAAAATCAGCATTAAATTTATGATTAAATTAAAATTAAACTTTTGATAAAAAAATATTTTATCAAATTTTAACGACATTTGTAATTTCTATAAAACACAATAATCTATGCTTACAAATTTTCTAACCCATTTTGAAAATAATAAATACCGTATTATAATTCAAAATTATATAACTAAACCATAAAAAAAAACTGAAAATAAACATTGGAAAATTTTCTTTTTATACTATAATAGATTAAAAATAAAATTAAAATTTTATATTTGATTACAAAAAAAAAATAAAATAATAATAAAATACAAAATTCTAAGTACTTATAGATAGATGTATGTATGTATATAAACATAAATGAAATTTCCATATTTTTATAAGTTAAACGCGTCAACCAAAAACCAATATTCATGGCTCATTTGAATTTCATAAAAACATTTAATTTTTTTGTTATTTTTTTGCATATCATATTTAAATTATTCTGATCCATGGAGCCGCATAAAAATCAACTTAAATTTATCTCACAACAACAAAAAAAATCTATAACTAAAGCGCCACATTGAAAAAAAAAAAAGGAATTTATTAAAAAATGTTGTTTATATTTATTTAAGTTTTTTTTTTGTTGTATATTCATTCGGAAATAGTCACTCATTTCCCTGTGTAAAAATGCGTAAAACAATTTTTTTTTTTGATATTATTTATTAACACTTTTTTAGTAGTAAAATTACTTTATTAAAAAATATTTTTGAATTGTGAAAAAAATTGTTTTATTAGTTTTTTTTTGGTTGTCAGGAAATAATTAAAAATTTAAGATACTTTTTTATCTATGTATAGAAAAAAAAAATGTTTTACACGTGTAAATTATAAGTGATTAGTCATAACATTTTTTTTAGATAATTTTAAACATAAACTTCAAAATTTGATATAATTAGAATTCAATATTTCAGTATTTAGTGAATGATTAATAATAAATAAAACGAGTAAATTAATTACCCAATTTTATTATCCAAAGAAATTTGTAATTTGTAGATATATATTTAATTCGTTTGATCTCAGCCGTCGCATTTTTATCTTATAATCGACCACATTGAGTACAACATAATTTTTTTAGTTATAGCTCTAATTCTGCCATAATATAAAATGCTAATCTTACTAATATAAAATGTTCTAAATGCTTATAGATGTATATGTCATATTATCGCCAAAAAATATTCCTGTTTGTCAGTTATCCCCCTACCGGTATAGTTAATTGTCAAGTTGGGTTAGGTATTGAAGGATTAATTATTTCAATTCCATGCGACATAACACATTTCGATGGATTCAGTGTGGTGCCTTCCTGCGCTTCGCCTAATTGAAAAGTTACTAATGCTTTTTAAAATTAGCCAATACGTATATTTTTCGCCTTTTAAATAAAACACTTTCAGAGTAATCATTGTATTTGAGTGACATCCCGAAATGTCAATAATGTCTTTTCCGGCCATCAGGTTGTTTATTTGGATCGATAATAAAACACTATGGATGTCCATTATATGCTGCAATTCAATCATCTGACCAATAATTCTTACAACATCTAATATAGATATATTTTAATTGGTTTAATATAACAGCAGGTTAAATTATTTTAACCGGAAATCATAGCAATTAACATTCATTCGAATCAAAATCGTATGATAATATTCAATAATTTTCTGAAAAATAATTAAAACCTAAAAAATTTTCTCAGTGTGTCTGACTAATTTTGAAAGCAAGTCACAGTTAATAATAAGTACACATAATTTTAGACTTATTTTCACAAATTTTATTATAAAAAAAAACTATTTATATTCTTATCAGTTGGAACTTGTCACATGGTAGAATAAATTTGAATAATTATAAAAATAAAATATACTTTAAAATTATCTCAAAAAATATTTAATCATTAGGCACAGTCATTTTTTTTTTTTGTAGTAACGAATTATAGTTGTATTTTTTTTAAAAAAATTAACTAAATATTCTATTTCATTTAATTGTCAGACGTATATTTTCATTCCTAAAAATAAATGACTAATTTTTCATTAACTCTTTATTTTTCAACAACAATCATAAACATACAAATTTCAATTTAATTACAAAACAAAAAAAAAAAACATTAACTTTAATAAATAAATGGCAAATATAAATTTAATATTAGAATTCCAATTAAAATTTGTACAAATATATAATACATAAACGCAAATTCATTTTCAAAAAAAAAACAACACAAAAATTTCCTTAAAACAACACAAGAAATTTAAAAATCATCCTGTATACATTTTTATTAGCAAGAAATTTTTTTTTTTGCAAAACATAAAATTAGTACAAAAATAAAAAACATATGTCTCTAAAAATGTATCTACTATATACATTCTGTGTATATATTTATTTTGCGTACCCATATCTAAATTTTTTTTGTTTTTTTTTTTTTTTGTGAACCATGCCATACTCTAAATTTTCGATTTATATACATATAGATATATTTTTTAACATATAAATATTTTGTATGTTTATTTTATTTTAATTTTTTTTTTTTTTAACACAAATATAAATTTATTTTTAGTTTTTATTCGACGGGAAAATATTTAAAATTCTGCTAACATAAGCTAAAAAAAAGAGACAATTTAAATTTCATTTTTTTTTTTCTGTAAAAAAAAAACCAACAAAAAAATTTGAACCACCCAGCAAATTTCATATAAATATATTTTGTATATTTTATTTTAATGTTTATAATGCGAATTTAATGAGACCTTCACCGCGTTGTCAAAGTAATTTATATATAAAAAAAAAAAAATATTATTTATAAAATTAACCGCAGAAGGGTTCGGGGAGCAAACAGTGGATTGGGTTAGTCGTCAGTAATTCAAAAGTAGGATATATAATTAGTAATTTAGTTAGTTTTTTTTGAAATTAGGACTGGTATTCATGGCTGATAAAAGTTGTTAAGGGTGTAAAGTTCTAAAAAGGGTAAAAACCGATGGTCGTAATATGGGAACATATCGATAGCATAAGTCTAGGTATTATTGATTTCATAGACTCTGAATGTGCTAGTGAACTTAAAAACAAAAAAACATTATATTAAAAATAGTGTGTATACAGTAAAAAAAATGCATAACGAGTATCCACTATGTATAATTACATAGTTGATTATGTTTAACTTGAAAGGAGTAGGAAATTTATCGGAAAATTCGTTGAAAATTTAACCGGCCTAGACATACCTGACTGTTGGTTGCAAGAGGTTCCTGAGGGTATTTCTCACCCTACATTTTTCAACAAAATTATAATATTCTGTAAGATATTCATTTTTGAAATTTCCTCCCAGTTCACGGTAGCTTTAGTTTCTTATTTTGTCATTTTCAGCAGGATTGTCCGGATATCTTTCCAAGAGTTTTTAAATTTTTATTGAACTAGTATTCTAATTGCACATGTGATGTATATATCTACTGAATTAGTTTTAGGGATAAATCTTCTCTTTCTATTGCATTTGTCCAAGCGTCGAAAGCATTCATTGCTCTTTTATTCTACTCTTCAATACCATTCCAAAAGAATCTATTATAAAATTTGTGGAATATTTGCCATGTTAAATACTGCTGCAGCTGCCACTCTTTCATTATTGTTATCACTATATTATAGAATGTTCTTAAATTTTTGCAAAGAGTTACCTAGTAAAGTCTTGCTACTTTATTAAATAATATTAAAATTTTCTAACATTGTTGGGCTGGACTACCAGTAATAAGAATTTGCCAGTGTATTTAACAACTTATATAACATAATAAAAATTTTTATTAATTTGTTGAACGTCCATTATGATTAGACCTAAATACTACACCTAATACACGTAATCTGTAAAAAAAAAAAACCTGTCTGTAAAGTTCAGATTCATTGGCATTTTTATATCAAAATCTTTCCATTAATTTCTTTTCATATCCACAAATTGAAATGTGTTTTTTTTTTGTTCTTCTTCTTTACCTTTAAATTTACCGCCTAAAATGCATTAATAATTCATTATAATGGATTTTTGGCGGGAAACAATTAACAAATTAACCATGCGGAGAAAAATATATGTAATGGAAAAAAAATGATGTTAGTTAAAGTAAAACTGACGTTTTATAGCGTGTCAAATATAACAGTCTGTCTAAAATTACTTCGTGCAGAAAATTTTATGTGTTAAATTCAAATTAATGAAATTGTTTTTATTTTTTTTTTTTGTTGCACATATAAAAAAGTCCATAAAAAAATTATATTTAAAATTATTCAATTATGAATTAATTTAATTTTTATTTGGCAACCATTATAGAAAAAAAAATATTAAACATAAATTTAATTTCCATAACAGTATAAGTTAATTATTACAAATTTTTTTTTATTTATCTACAAAATATTACATAAAATGTATATATTTAACGAATTAATAAAAACAAATGTACTTAGGTATATTAAATACTTAAAAGTTTTGATAATTTCAATTTCAATAGTTAACTTAATTACATATTTTTTTGTTTTATGTTAAAAATATCTATAATAATATATGTTTTGTTCAAATATAAATAAATTGTGGTTTTTTATTTGTGTATACCTAACCTATACCAATTTTTAATTAAGGGCAATAACATATTCGACTCACTCGTTCATTTTCATTTATTCATAAATTATTTCAATTTTTATTTTATATTCATTTTTTTCTTCTGGTTTTTGTATATTTTTGTGTGCATAATTAATTTTAGTTTTTTTTAGCATGCAACGTGCTCCAAAAAATTATATATAAATTGTATAAAAGCCTACATGAAAATTTATGCTCTATTTTAGATTAATGTTTTCGATAAAATAAAATATCACATAATATGCTTCAATATGTTAATATGTATGATGAAAAAAAAAAAATTGTTGTACAACTAAATATATAAACTTTGTAATAGGAAACATAGTTTTTTTTTTTTTGGTAGATGAGTAGAGTGATTTTTATGTTCTGGGTAATGGAAGATTTTTAATTTTTTTGTACGAGTTCTGGTTGAGCTGTGTTGGCTTTAAAGTTAGAATAAACTAACAGTTTACAAGTTCTATTTTTAAATATTAATTTTTGAGAAGTATTTAAAAGTAAAAAGATTCTGAAATTGAAGATAATAATTTTTGTCAGTTCTTATTATTAAAAGCTCTAGTTGTCAAAGATAGTTTTGTTAAATTTAGATCTAGTCTAGACGAAAATTTGGCAAGCAAGTTGAGGCATAAACGATATAATTTATCTGATATTTTAAAATTAAAGAATACAGCCTATAATTTGTTAATTTCAATCATATTTTTGACAGTGTCAATCGTATTTGTGACAATGTAAAGTTAATTTTTGATCATTGGTTACTTTGAATATTTTTACCATTTTTAATAGCATGTTTCTTCGTTATTTGGTGGCTTTTTCGCACATTGTTCAGAAATTTTTTGATGAAAATAATGAAATATATTCGAACGCAATGGACTTAACATCGGCAAAAATAGGTATATCATTTTCAAAAATAGAATTTACATTATTAAAAATAGGATTAAAGTCCTGTATTATTGAATCATCTTAAAAAAAATCATAAATTAAGTAGTTCGCAAAAATCAGTTTTCAACAATCCGAAAACATGACTGCAAGCTTCTTTTATAATTCAAGTAGTACTTATTTGTACCTACAAAATTTAGGGTTCGTCATAATCAATTACAATATTATATTTAAATTCTTAAGTTAATACCCCAGAAAAAAATTAAATACTTAATACCAATATGATTTGTGCATAAATTTTATAGATTTAGGACACGAAAATTAATTTCTAAATTAAATATTTTTATTTTTTTTTGCGACCATTTTATGTCAAAAACTATTAAATTTCAAATTTATATTAATTTATATTTGTTAGTACAAATGAGTCAAACATATAAGCTTTTTATTTTATATATCTACTTGTATTAAATTTTTGTTTAAATTTATGTTTAAACATTTAACAGAAAAAGAAAACAGAAAATTCTACCGCTTTAATAAAATCTGTTTTCTAGAGGAAATGGAGAGAGAAATTGACCTGGCAAACTTAAAAATTTATTAAAGTATAGAGAACATAAAAAAAACATTAATTTATATTTTTATTTTAGTAATTTAATATGTATTTTATATTATAATTATTGCATGTGCAAAAATATTTTGAAATTAAATTTTTTTTCGAAAACTGAATATTTTTTTAATTATTAATTAAATATTTTTTTCAAGTTTTATTTTTTTTTAATGTATAATTAAATTTATTATTTATTAATTATAAATTCACATTTGGCACACTGTTATCATAATCATATATTTTATATTTTTTTAAAACAATTTTTTTTACTTTTAATGATTCATTTTTTTTTTTATATTCGCATTTATAATTCAATTAAAAAAACAAAAATACGAAAGCATAAAAATTAATTAATGAGCATAAATTTTTATGATCGTTTTTATATGTTTTTTTTTTTTTTTAAATATATGAAAAATAATTTTTATTGAAGCGTGATGTATTTATGTGAATTAAATTATAAATATAGTATAATTTTTTTATTGATTAACTTTGATTGGACAATTTATATTTTTAATTGATTACGAATTCAGATTAAATTTCAACCCAGTTAAATGACCGAGTAATTTAACTGATTTTACATAATAATAACAGCAAAATATTTTAACAAATATAATGTTAAATTTATAATATTTAATCAATATTTAATTAATATTTATTAATTTATTTAAAATGTATTTACTGAATCCATTACGGATATATTAGGCGAGCGAAAAGCAAGGACATATCCGAAACGGAAAATTATTCAATGAAAATCTTTTTACTGTCAGTTATGAAATTAAAAATATTATCTTAATATAAAAATAAAATTATAAAAGTAAATGATTTAAATTGAAAATTTATTTATATCCCTTTGATTTGCCTTCTGACAAGTCGTATCCGTCTTAGAGGTCGTATTAGAACCTAATTTTTTATTATTATGATATTTGTCGAAAATTACTGTCAAATTGAATTATAAGTAATAAATAAATAATGCTTCTTACATTAAAGTAAAATTTTGAACTTAATTATTTAAGTTCAAGTTCATATTTAAGGCACGTAAATATACTAGAAATCTTGTCAATCAACGATTGTGTAAATTTAAATTATTTCCAGATTTTTCTATGCTTAAATTTTATCTAATGTTTCACTAGCTAATTTTTTCATCAAAAACTAATCCAACCATGACGTGTTTCTTAGTCATAGACAGACAGGTTACGAGTAAATTCATTTTTTTTTTACCAAATTGGTTTGTTAATAAATGTTATGTGTCAACAAAATTAATTAATTTTTTTGTAGTTTTTTATAAGTTATTAAGCTTAAGCTAAGTAAGTTGTATTTTAATATAATGTTTTCTGCAACTTTTCCTTATCAAAATAATTGACTTAAATTGCTAATCATAATAATCAATTTTTTTGCTGGTGATAAAAATAAGATTAACTAGTTTTAATGGAATTGCTGAATAAAAAATTTTTCCTATCAAGTAAACGTTACTGCCGACATTTCATATGTATTTTTCCCCGCAACAAAGTAACAAACTTAAAAAGTATATTCAATTTACAAATTTTTTGAATTTTTTATTTCTTTATTTGTCCAGAAAAATCAGCTGATTAATTCAAAAATTCAGCGCGTGACAAATAAATTTACATAGTTTACTGAATTACAGATTTATTCCGCCTTAAAACGTACCGCCAGATTACTAGATTCAGCATGATAATATGTAATTATAATTTTTCGAAGATCAATAAAATTCAAATGAAATAAATTTACCTAAATTATTCTACAGAAATTCTACAAAAATATAGACATATTAAAATATTTTTGTGAAACTAAAAAAAATATTGGTAAAATGTTTACCTTTTTATATTTAAAATATTTTATTGGAATACCATAAAATTTTCAATTCTAAATATTTCAATATTGACATGTCACGCTATTATGGTTGGTTAGTAAATTATTTTAATCTAATTTTATTTGGTTACAATTTTAATTTAAATTTTTTGTTTTATTCCAATAAAGTTTTAATATTGAATTTATTATTTTAAATATAAATTTATCTATAAAAATTATTTTTAAAGATTAATTTGATAGATAATTTTTATTATCAAAATATAACCAACTTTTAATTATCCTATAATTTTAGGAGTAATAAATCATAGACTCTAATTAATAACTTGTCTACTCAACCTAAAAATATTATCTTCATTAAGTCAAAAACTAGATATTTTTTTTTTTTTTTGTAATTAACTTTTTAAATTTTATTTTATATTATAGTAAACTTTAATCTACACTACCATTTTTAATTAACCCTCAAAACTTTACATAACTTTTTTTTTATATGCAAATATTAAATATAATTTTAAAGGCCAATAACTATTTTCATGTTCTCATGTATATAAAACGATGAGAAACCACAAAATTTAATATACTTTCAATCAACAACTTTTAAATATTTTTCCATCCCAAGCAAAAATAAACTTTTTAAATTTTTTGTTAAAAACTTTTAAATAATATCCATGAGATAAAAAAAACCAAATAATATAATTTACTTTACTAAAATAATAAATTTCCTAAAAAAAACCCTCAATTCACATTAAAAGTACAGGAAAACTGAAAAAAAAAAAACAAGAAATTTTTTTTTCACATTACAATTTTTTTTTTTATTCCGAATATCATAAAATTTCACCCTAACCCTAACCTATCTCAATTTTTACACACAAACTTTTTCCCTCCAAACTTTTATTAACAAAAAAAAAAAAAAACAATTTTTCTTGAACTTTTCCCCCAAAAAAAAAAAAAAAAAGGAAAATTTAATGTGAAAAATCTAACCAAGCTTTAATAATAATGAAAAAATAAAGTTAGTAATATTTTTACGTATATTTATTTATACACATTAGTATGTATATACATAAATAATTTATGTATTTCTATAAGAGAGCTTTCATTCACAACTCCATTTTGAATTTTGATTACACGTCATCACAACTACACATACAAAAGATTTGCCAAAAAAAATTCTATACGTATATACATATAAGATAGAAAAATCAGGATTAAAATTTATATGTACGTATATATATATTTTGTAGCATGTCTACATACAATGGAATAGAATTTAATATCCTTCGAATATCCTGGCAAAAATTTTAATAATTATTATGCTATACAAATACTTTATTCGTACGTTACGTAGGAATGAGGTTTGGAGGAATGAGAATTTTCCAAATGAACACAATAAATTCTAAAATAAAAAAAAAATAAAATGAAAGGAAGAAAATATAAACATCAAAGGAAAAGCATGAAAATATAATAGGGAATTTAAAAAAAAAAATAGATAATAATTTTTATTTTTATGTGTGTACATATAATATTAGTCAGGAATTGAACGAACGTAAGCGTATAAAGAAAATATAAATTATAAATGTGCGAGACAAGTTTTATATACATACATGTGTATGTATTAAATGGAAAAGATATTTATTATCCTTTTTCATTTTAAAATATTAAATATTTATTACAAATGAAATTTATAATCAAATTTAAGAATAAGGACTGTAAAAAATTTTTGTAATATTTGTAATATTTTTTTCTGTTTTTTGATAAATTTGTTTCAAATGAAATATTAAAATAATCTGTAAAATGGTTACGTCGTAAATTCAAAAAATATTAAATTATGGTATACATTAGGGTTTATAAGGATATTTGACAAAAAAAAAAAACTTTATTTTGCGTATAGAATATAATTGGATGGTTTTCTTCCACTTAGTTCAAAAAATGACGACTGAAATAGCAGAAATCATACTAAAAAGCTATATTTAGGATTGTCTAACATTTGTACGTAGGAAATAGATTTGCGCTGACAACACATAAAAAATTAAAGAAATTACTACGTATTTGTTTATTACGCAAGTAACTTATTCTTGTGCAAAATAATAATAAAGTACATAATTAAATTTATGTTACAACATTTAATTCTAATTTCATCACTTTTAAAAGTATCCAGAAATAAGGTACTTCATATTTTGAATGATAAAGTATTAACATGAATAATTTTTTGTGAAAATATTATTGGATTATCATCTTCAACAATTTGTATACCAAAATATTGATAAATTTATCATGTAAATTATAAAAATATATGTAAAGTAATTTAACATAAATTTATTTTATTAAGTCTCTTGTCTATTTGAATGTTTTTATAACTTAACTTAAAACAATTTTACTAATTAAACTAAATTAAATTTTCTTATTGAACTGAAAATGTTTTGAAAATAAAATAATAGGAAAATTTAATGATATTGAATATCTACTCTAATAATATCAAAAATTACATTAAATTTTCACACTAAGAATTTTCGAAAAATTAAATTTTATTCAAATTTTACTTATATTTTCTGTTATCTGAAGTTTTTATATGCTTTTTTTTTTCGTAAACATATATACATATAAGTAAAGTATACATAAAATTTTGTTATCGTGTTTATTTTCTGGTCGAAAAATTTATTATTATGTATATTTTATGTGTAGTTAAAAAATATATAAATAAATATTATATAAAACAAGAAAACAGTTTATCAACAAAAGTTATGATTATTTATGTATGTACGAAGTCAAGGATACAAAAAAAATATATGTACATAGACAACAAAAATTTAACTTTAATAAAATTTTAGATAAATCTAAAATAGTCCTTGTAAAATTTATGCTTTATACTACAAGAATCATAAAAAAAAATTGTATATTTCTGTTTATTCAACTGAAGGTTGGTAGGAAAACTATAGAGTGAACTTTTTATGTTCACTATAACTTTTGAAATTAAGAGTTGAAAATAATGTTTTTTTTTTTGTTAAATGAAATAATCACAAATTAGGTTATATTTGTTTTGATAATTTATTTTATAAAATTAAGATTAGATTAAAATGTTACAAAATATTAGTACATATTTGTAATGTTATGTAAATATAATAGTATTTTTATGATAAGGGTTTTTATAAATTTGAGGTTATGTTTGATTAATAGCTTAGTGACTAAATTTTTTTATTATTATTTAATTGGATATTATTTCTGACTTTATATGCCATAATCATAATACGAAAAATATTTGCCATATTTGATAATATTTAATCTACTTTTTATCACTAAAAAGTAGATTAAATATTCATATTTTCTACAATGCGACCTACAGAATTTATTATACTATAAGCATAACATTTTAAAATTAAAAAGTTAGATTTATAGAAGGAATTATCTCAGCCGTTTACAAAAAACTCAGATAAGTTTGATTCTAATTTAACGACAACCGTCACTAACCATTTTATACGTTTACAAATTTTGCGAACTGGATATTTATTCCAGAAATGATATGGTTTGAATTCTGTACTACTTCTCATTAAACTTAATCACCTTTCTCATATTTAACCTAATATGTGTGTAAAATAAAAAAAGTTATATTCTACTCATCATAATCAAATAAATAGTAAAATTAATTATACAAAATTTAGTCAGAAAATCTATTTATGCCATAATATTTGACATAAATTTTGATAACTTTTGAAAATTTTTGAATTATTTCAACAATAATAAAAATAAATAAAGTTTTGTAAATTCTGTGCAATTAAATACCTGGCTTTGATATTTTTGATGATTTAATTTTCATTAAAATAATATACATGATATATGTCAGTTTTCTGAAAATAATTTTAATTAATTTGATGTTTTTAGTTCAGTAGTTCAGAATTATTTTGTGAAACTAAATATAACATCAAATTCATTATAATAATGTACAAATATAAAGTTTTGTAAAAAGCTTATAATTATAATAATAATATTAATTTCCTTGTCATAAATATTGAATGATTTATTTTATTAAAATAAATATTATTATTAATTTTATGTATTTATATATATATAGTTGCGAATTTCAAATATCAATTAGAAATGAATATACAAATCAATATTTATCTTTTTACATATACATAATACATATATACATATAAAATAGACAATCTAAACTTTATAGTATCTATGTACAGATAAATATTTTAAAAATAATATATCAGAAAATTATACTTATTGGTAAAAAAAAAAAAGTCCACTTGAAAAAGGTATTTGAAATTGGTGTCAAAAAGTTATTAGTCTAATCTATTAAATTAATAACTAAGATACGAGTATATTAACTTATAATGAATTCCAACATAAATAAAAATCAAAAATATTTATTTACATTAAAATTTTGTTTTAATTTTTTCGTTGGATTAAATTTAACATAAATGAAACCAAAAAAATTACATAGTTATTTACAGAAATTTGTTTTTCATTTTTTAGTCATATTTTTTATCTCATTATCACATATTTCATAATATAATAATTAAAAGATCAAATTTAACTTATTTATGTTTACCATATAATTTTTTTTAATATAATCAGCGCGAAATTTCTGCCAAAAAAAGGACAAAAACAATAACATTTCAATTCATTTAAAAAAAAATTTTTAAATTAAATATATGTAAATAACATAAAAACTTCAGGGTTGAAGTAAATTCGATAATAATTAAATTTTTTTAACACTAAGTTACAATCCATTTTAAGTATTTTTATGACAATTAATAAAATTAAACGATTATGAATTGGAATTAGTTGTTATTAGTAATTCAAACGATTCGAAGGAAACAAAGTAAATTTTAATTGTGTGTACATAACGATACTATCCAGCAAAAATGTAATGAATCGAAAAAAAATAATTTAAAACCCCCTTTTGATTTATAATAAACCAATAGTTTGTAACTAATAGTTTAGTTCTGTCGCACAACTACAAAAAAAGGTTTCACCTGTTACCAGTATTCTATTCCCAGGCATTTTTTTTATGAATTGCTGGAAATTTAGAATTAATCCTCAACGTGTTAAAAAAAATAAATATATTTATGCAACAAAATGCACAAAAATATTCAATGTATTAATATAAACACAGAATAACTCAAAAATTTTTTGAATTTCATTAAAATTTTAAATGTGTTACTAAATACTTCCGTCAAATTAATTGAGATTGTTTAAATATTGTTGAAAAATAATCAAATATTACAGTGATTACTAATTAGTATATGTTTTTCTCATCGAAATTCTAGTTAAACGTTACAATACAAGTATTCTTATTCAGTTTCTGAAAGATAATAAACTTAATAATAATTAATTCTTCAAATTTTCAATTGTTCTTTTTGACAGGTGTCAAAAAGTTCTCTTCAGTATTTGGTTATAAAAATATTTTCCCAATCTGCTATTAAATTTCAATCTTCTAAAATACAAAATTAAATGGAAAATTATGTTTATTTCAAATCTTTACCAATAATATATTTTCCTTTAACTTGACAGTTATTGATATGTTTCGTTATTTAAATTATGACTACAAAAACAACAACAAAAAAATAACATAAATTTTACATCCCTGCATTAAAATGAAAAACAACACAACATATATGTATATATACATATTTCATTTTTAAAAACAATATTATATTTTCATAAAATTATGCAAAAAAAAAAAAAATTTTCCCATCTATTTACAAACAAATAACAAATCAGGGCAGCACACAATCATATAAAAAATAAAGTGTAATAAAAAATATAGCTGATTTTTTATTTTTTTTATTACATATTATTATTTTTTGGGTTGAAATATTATGTATGTACGTATCTAGTAAATATCTGTATGTATATAAAGCCTAAAAATATTTTTCATAAACAATAACAACACAACTGATATGATTTATGGCGCATTATGACCGCCAAAAACATAATAAATTTTTATACATATTATGTATCTTCTTATTTGGGTCTCTCTCTCTCTCTCGTCTTTTTCTGTTATTATTGTGTGTTATGAGCCTAGTGAGGCACTATAAAAAAAAAATATATCTACAAATAATATATTAAATTTTCCAGTCAGAAAAATAATAAATAAATAAATGAATAAAACGAAAAAAAAAAAAAAGTAATTTTTGTTTTTTTTTAACACACTTGCTTCCTCTTTTCTCTTCAAACTAAAAAAACAATGCCATATTTCTATAAAATAATTTTTTTACATATAGATATATAAGCATAAATTATGCAAAAAGTCTGAGGATTGGCAAAAATTTATTGTATTTTATATACAAAAAACTAAAAGTATATAAATTTTGTATTGTATTTGTTTGTGTGAATTTTTATAATAAAATATTTACAAAAATTCAACATAAAAAAAAAAATAAATATGTTGTCTGCAATCTGCATTTAAAAATAATAGAATAGCATAAAAAAAAAAAAAAACAGAAATAATTTGCGTTTTTAATGTGGGCGGAGGTGAACAGAAAAAAAAAAAAAATTACGACGACGAATTTATTTGTATTTGTGTATTTATTATGTTGTATCTAGATACATATACATAAATTCATCCAGACTCTTTTTTTTATTGTTGTTATTTTTTTTTTTCCTGAATAATCATTCTTGTTTTTCTGAAGTAGGGTAAAGGCCATCATAAAAGATGAACATCAATGTTGGAAGATAGCGTACGGGGTAGATAAAGGGTGATGTGATAATTTTATAAGAATGAGTGAAGTTTTAATGCTTGTGTAAATATATGTATATAAAAAAAAACTATATATATTTTTTTATTATCTTTGAATTTGTTACAAAAAAGAAGAAGAAAAAAGCTGAAAAAAATGTAAATAAAGATTAAAGAACAAAAAATAAGTTCATTGTTAGACGACAGCTTGTTTTCATTTTACTGATATTTTTGATGTTTTGCAAATTAAGAGCATTCAGGTGCTGAAATTATTGACATAGTATATTTATTAAGTTGAATTGAGCAAAACGCTTATTCAAGGAAGTGTTGATAGACAACTAATGTTTTTTTTTTTAATTTACATTAAACTGGTCGGTTTTTATTGAAAACCAATCCCATATAGAGATATTGGATTAGTGTACGACCCTAAAATAGAATTACTAAGACCGTGACGTGATTGTTATGCCAATTTGGAACTAAGAGCGTCCATAAATAACTGAGAAAATTTAATTAAAAAAATACGAAGGAAACAAAGCGTATATTAATTGTTTAAGGATTATTAAATTATCCTTTCCAAATACACGATTGTAAGATATAACGTGTTATGCTAAACAAACAATTTTCAAATTTTCCAAAAGGCAAGATTACAAAAAGCGAAGTGCCATGTTTTGTAAAATTTCAAGATTGGCGGTCAAAATGCAAACTTAAATTGTCAAAAAGTAATTATCATATTTTGGCAGATTTCCATAGAATATTCCCGAAAAACAAAATTATTTAAACAATGTCCTTTTTCTCTTATTTTTTTTTTTAAATCCTGTAAGCTGATTTTCCTATAATAAAAAATTACTTAACAATTCGAAATTTAATTACATTTTCTTTAGAATATACGACAGGCGTTCCTTCTTTTCTTTAATTTTCAAGGTTTCTTTGAAGAAAATTCTATTAGATTACAAAAAGGACATTTTTTAATAGAAAAGTTTACCTTGTACAAAATATTATATATCTTTTTTTATTTTTTTAAATTGAATTTTCTTGTTTTTATTGTCCTGTGGGATATAATTTGATGTTTTTTTTTAATTTAAATTTAAATTATATTGAATCTCTAATTGACTTATAAGATTCTTGATTAAAAATGTTAAGGATAGTGAACAGAGTATTACCAAAATTAGATCACATATTTCCTTACAGAAATTAATTCTTGCAATGTAAATAATGTGTGGAGGATGACAAATGTTTAAAATATCTTCTTTATCAAATGTCCTTCTGGCAATACAAAGAATAAACAACAAGAGAGAAAGTGAAATGTAATTTTCTTAATAATCTATGCTAGGAATACATATTAAATCCTTTATTAAGAAAATAGAAAGTAGTTCATGGACTGATGTGTAGTAATCTGTCCTTTATGCAACTAAAATAAATAATATATCTAACTTATTATTTATTTTCACAGGATTTAATTACTTGTGAACTATTTTTATGCTAAGGTTGGCAAGCAATGGAAATATTTAATTAAAAATAACTATTAAATTTGTTGATTCGAAAAAAGTTTTCAAAGTCAATTTGGTAAAACTTTAAAACTAATTCACAAAAACTTTTACGAATATAAACAACTATTTTTTTTTTTGGCATTCTTCCAAAACAACTTTTACTCTAAAAAAAATAAACGACAAAAAACTATAAACAGAAATTTAGTTTAAAACTTTCAATGTCCTTTAAATTATTCATATCACTATCATTTTGTAGCATTATGGATATTTAAAAAAAAAACTTTATAATTAATATGCGCCTAAAAAAAGGAAAAAACTGAAAGGTCAAATTTTTGTATTAACTTATAAGTATATTAGATACTTAGGTTTATTCCAACAAAATTATTATTTACTTCTATTTATTCCAACAAACAGGCCCAGTTCAACTCAACTTATAATATCTGAAATTTCTGAAATTGTGTCATTTTTCTGAAATTGTGTTGTGGTTTAATATGATAGCCCTTTTTTCCATTAATTAGCAATAAATAAAAATATGTTAAATTTGTTTAAAAATATTTTATTTTCCATTTTTATTATGTGAACAGGGCCACAGTAATTCTATTCGTTTATGCAATTGTTGACATGAATTTGTTGTAAGTGTTATAGTCCTTTAAAAATTTTCTTTTGATTAATAAAGTAATTTGAGCATAAGTATCATATAATTCATTGGAAATTTCAATAAGATTTTATTAAATATCCTATTCACAAATTCGAGTATATATTTATATGTACATAAGTACTAGTATGTAATTATCTTTTAAAGGCAACAATATAATATCTTTTGAATTCGATATTAAATTAAAATTGAAAATTATTTGAAATTTATAATTACATATTATTAAAATTTAATTTTTTATATTTATGATAAAACTTAAAATATATAATTAAAAAATTACAGAAATATGTAATAATAAAGAATTATAAATTTCATAAAAATGAGCTAAAACTTTTCTACTTTTTAATTTAATCTATTTTGATTAAATTAAAAATTAATAAATTTTTAAAAGTATTGAAAATGAATAAAATATTTGAAATTAACAAAAAAAGAACACAACAATCAACAACATGATTAAGTTTTTTGTTTTATGTACATAGCTCCCTCAATTTTTTTAATGGATTGTACCCTCAAGTATTTATATAACACAAAACTAAGTAAACCCTTAATTCCGAAAAAAATACCAAGTGAATTGATTAACGAAAATTAAAAAAACCTATAATTTTTATACAACACAATTTAGATGAATCCTCCAAAATTTACTTCAAACCCTAACTCCATCCAATTTTTATTAATTTGTAATTTGAATTTATGAAAATATATAACATAAAGTTTGAGTATTATTTTAGTATAATTGTAAAATGTATTTGCCTAAAAATCATTCTCTAAAATTTTATATCCTTTTGGATATGATCCTTAAAAGACATAAATACAAAAAATTATTAAAATAAATTCAAAAGTTCATTTATAAAACTCAAAAGATAAAATAAAAAGAAAATTTTCAAAATCATATAAAAAAAATTAAACTAAAGTTTAATTTAAGAATTTTTTTAGTAATTTTCGACTTTTTTGTGTTTTATAATATTTTACTTTGTCGTCCTTTTTCAAAAGTCAATAAATTCAAAAAATTTCATTAGAAATTCAAATCAAACCACAACGTCAGAAATATTTACTTTACATTAAAAAATATAGTAGAATTTTTTTTTCGTAAATATTTTAAAATGTTTATTACATTTGAGAAAGTTGATCAACATAATATTTACATAAACCAAAAATATAATTTGTTTATTTATGTTTTGTATAATATATAAAAAAAAATCAAAAAAGTACTTTTTTTTTGTATAATTTTGCATAATATATTTGAACCATAAGGAAAATAGATATAGACAACATCATGATTTAATATCCTTCCCCATTCAACCGCAAATAAACAAAAGCCTAGACATACAGACAAAAGTTTATGTATATTGTATTTATGCTTCCAGGTATATACGTATAGATATTTCTTCTTTTTTTTACAATGACTTGTATAGAATTTTACTGAAGCATTACCACCCTTTCTGTTTTTCAAGTAGAAAATTCAATACAAATTACAGACAAACGACGAAACAGAGGGAAGAACAGGAAGAAAGTTTAAAGAACATTTACAGAAACATATAGAAATTGTGTAGACTTTTAAAAATTTTATATGAAAAGAAATTACTTTCAAGGATTATTATTCTAAAGGATATTGTATGTCCTTAAAAAAAAAGTAAATTTATAAAAAAAAGGGTTTAATGTAAATAAAAATATCATAAAAATTAGGACAAATTTTTATAATTTGTTTAGAATAAATGTTGTTTTATAATATCGAATTTCGAACACAATATTCTTAGTAAGGATTCGAATTAAATTTTATTTGAAATTAGATTGAAAGATTCTACACCTCTTATAACTGCAATTTTGGACATTATAAGACTTAGAATTTGTAGAGGTCCATTGTTTAATTTGTCCAAAACTAACTAATTTTTCGGGAATTCGATAACCTAAAGAAGTCACCGAAAAATTAATTAATGAAAAATTTACGATTAAATTCTAAATAAAGAAATTCTCCTAAACAGTAACGGTACGTATGAGGATTACCAGCTTATCGTTAACAAGACTAACTCTAAAACTTTGTTTATGAATATTTAATCGCTTAAAACAATGTTTGTAATATCCTGAAATGGAATGTGAGTATAGATATTTATAATTTATAGAGTTTTACTAAAATAAAATTGATTTGAAATTGTTTAAAATTATTTTAGGATATTTAATTAGGACCAAAACTGACTTTATTAAGACATAAAGTGATATTTTGTTAACAAATATTTACAGTATATACAAATATGTTAATATTAGTATAAAATAGTTAAAAAAAAAATAAAATAATTTGGTTAAAAACCATTTTTTTTTTGTCGTACAAACTTTTATGGTCAAAATAGAATTCATAAAATTTTAATGTCCTTAAACAACTACATAGTTTTCTCAAGTATATATTTAAATTAATAAAAAACTCATAACGAAACCAAAATTGTTTTTAAAATGTCAAATTAAATTTTTTATAGACAACAAATTTTTTTAAGGATAAATTACAATTTAACTATGTCACATCTCACAAAAAATTGAAAAAGAAAATAATTTCTAGCTAAAATATTAAATCGTGTCATAAATAATAAAATTGAAAAATATAAAAGAATTATAAAAATTTATTGAATTCTTTTAAAATCTTATTTTTAATATATTGTATCTGTTTAAAAATTCACCACATAAACTTTTTGTACATAAATTTTCATATTTAAAAAATAAAAAAACTATATTATTTGTCATCGTCATCGTTTCACTTCGATTTATAATCCAAAAAGAATTATTTTCTTACTTTTTTCCTTTTTTGTTTGTTATTCCCTTTTTTGTCTTATCTTCTAATACAGTTTTGTTGTTGTTGTTTTTGACATGCTTTAACTTAAACGTCCTTAACTCTTTTGGTGTTCAGTTTCTTCGTATAATATGTTTTTTATTTTTATGTACAAACTGTAATACTTTTTTAAAAGATTATACGGAAAAATAAAAACAAGGATAAAAACTCAATTCTACTTTTTGGGTGAATGTTGTTAATGGGATGTTTTTTTTATTTCTTGCTTTGCTTTATTTTGAATTTTAATGGAACATACGTGCACATCTTCAAGTTTTAATGCTTGTTTTCAAGGAATGATGTTTCGTCTGTAGGAGGAGATAAATTGAATGGCTTTGAATCTGTTGTATTTACTTAGTAGTATAAGTATATTTTTTTATATATTTTTTATGTTAAAAAGAATTTAAGTAAAAGGAAGAAGAAAATAACAATAAAATATATTCTTAAGATTTTTGGATGGATTGGGTTAAAAAAAAAAAAAAAAATTGTTATAAAATATCTTATGTAGTCAAAAAAAAACAAAGTTTATTTGTATGTTGAAAATTTATATGTATTATGGAAATTTAGTTTTTGAAGGGTAATTACATATGCGGAACAATATATGTATATAGTCATTGTTTGGAATGAACAAATATTTATTTTACTTAAATTATTTTAAATCGTTATAAATATTTTATGCAAAATAGGAAATTGATAAATTTTCTTTAATATAAATTATTTTAAATTAGTTTTGATTTTACAAAATTTTAAAGCAATTCAAAGTTTTTATAATTTTCCTTGTTTATTATATTACATAATCGTTATCTACAAATTACTGTTACTAAATCACAAAATAAGATAAACTACAAAATGTCAATTTTACTAAGATACATAAATTACAATGTAAAATAGTCAAATAAAGTTTTACTGATATTAAAATGAACCGATCATCAAAATTTAATTTAATATCTTTTAAAGATGATGACTACAAAAAAAAAAAATCCTTGAATCCGTATTTTTATTTTAAAATTCAAGATAATTCTTAAACCTAATTTTAAAGGACATAAATCTAATTTTTAAATTTATGCATTTTATGATAAATGTTTCAAAAAAAATATATACGTTTCTTGATACTTAAAGTTAAGTTGTAATACAGGTAAATGGCATCAAATTATGTCAACATTTAAATAATTTTAAAATTAGATTATTTTATTATTATGGCACATATTTGTAGTAAACTTACAGTGATAGTGAAACTGAATATATGAGCGAATGCATTAAATTATATGATTGGTTAAGAATTCTTAATAAATGATTGAGAATTCTATACTTAATTATTAAACCAGAAGAATTTTCTAGCATACCTCGATTTCGAAAGATTTTAGAATCTAGACGACTATTAATCTTGAATTTAGATCATTACTAGAAATTTATATATAAAGCATATTATATAAATCAAGTAATTTTTAAAAATTTTAATGTTGTCAAAATGAAAACTATTTCTCGTAGTGATCTATATTCTAGATTAATAGTGGTCTAGATTCTAAAATCTTTCGAAATCGAGGTATGCTAGAAAATTGGTGCTCGGTATACTATTTTATAATAACTTGATTAGACTTGATTAACAGCCTAAATATGCTAAAAAATAGGTAATAAAATTTGCTATTAATTTAAGCAATCTGTAAACTTTTAAAACTAACTTTGTTAACACAAAAAATTTAGTAGAATTAACCAATTTTAAATCTATCAGATATTTTTGAATCTATCAGATATTTGTCTAAACACATTAAACTTTTACAACAAAATAAATGATTATATTTTTCAAAATATTTAAGTTAGAGTTAAACTTTTACTCATCAAAATTTTAATCAAAATAACAACAAAAAAAAACGTCATAAAATTACACAATAAATAGAGTGAAACATACATGAGATATTAAATAATCCTTCAATTATAAAACAGAACTACGTAAAATACGTAAAAGTTGCACAATTTTTCCAATAAAATAGAAAAAAAAAAACAAATAAACAAATTCCAATATAAAAATAAATTTTCTGTTTTTCTCTTTTAGAAACATAAATTTTTAATGCTGAGGGAATTGCAGAAATAAAAATTATTTTGTACGAGTATTTTGTGTTGTTTTTTTTTTATGTTCTTATTCTGATGAACAAGAAAAATAAATCGATGAAGGGGAATGACCTTGTGCCCCAAGTATAAATAAAATAAAAAAAAAAAGTTTATAAAAACTTCAATTATATGTATATTTTTTAACGGAGGCTTTTTCTATATCTTTATATAATATCTATATATGCTAAAACATAAATTTATGTTGCGCATATAATTTTAATAAATTTCTTTTTTTTTTCTGTTGTAACAAAAAGGAAAACTGAAATAATAACGTGAAAAAAAAAATTGCGCTCATTTTTATATAAAACTATGAAAAACTATACATACTTATACATATAAAAAAAACTAGAAAAATAAAAATGAGCTCATGAGATGAAAAATACTTTAAAAATTTTCCAGACCGTCAAATAAAAAGATATTTTTATAAACTTCACAGGAAATTCTATTGTCAATTTACTTACACAATCTATTTTATACATTTATTATACAAATACATAGTCAGATTGTGAAATAGTATTTTAAGGATAATAATATTTCGTATTTTTTACAGTTTTTTTTTTTTGTAGGACATCATAAAATATATACAGTTTTTGTAAATGTCGTTTTCGGCATTTCGTTCTGTGTTCATCAATTCTGATATATTTTTACAAATTACAATTATTTGTTATTTGTTATCTGTGCGGTGCACTATGCTGCAAGATAAAAGATATCCACATTGCAGACCTTCAGATAGTTCCATGAAGTTTAAGTCGGTCTACAATTATAAATATACTTCAATCTCTCCAATTCGACAAAATATAATAAGTTCTTCAAAAAAAAATGTTATTAATGATTTTTCTCTATAAAAATCTTTTTGTCTTATCGAAATTTTTCCGATTTCCATTTAAATTCCGTAATCAATTTTCATATAAATTCCTTTCATAATATTTTATATTTAAATTTTTCTTCTTTTTTTTTTCTTTTTAATAATAAATTTTAGTCCTTTTTTTCTGTAGCAGAAAAAATATAAAAATCTGCTCAACATAAAAATATCTCATAGATATAATAGTATTTAAATATATGATAGAAGAAAAAAAAGAGGATTATGAGCACGAGTAGGTCCTTAAAAAATATTTACAATATTTTTTTTTATTTATTTATTTATTATAATAATTTTAGGTGATGGGGGAAGGTGGAAGTGAAAATATTGCTATGACTAACGCAATATCTTTTCGGAATCAAAATAAAAAAAATAAATATCAAATTGAAAATATAAAAAATTCAAGTTTTTTAAAAAGGATTTTTATAAGGAAGGGCGGAGAAAATTGTAATATTGTTGACAGTTATTAAGGGTTGCTTTTTTCAAGTTTTTTTTTATTATTAATTTTTTTTTGTAAACAATGAAAATATTTATGATATTTTTGTAGGAGAATTTGGTGATTTTATGTTTCTGGAATAGACTTTTTAGAAATATGTGCCAGTTTCATAAAAAGAGGCGGTTTATGTGGGTGGGATTTGTTTTTTTTTTTGCTGAAAAATAATAAAAATATTATAAAATAATAAAAATATGATATAATAAAGTTTTCATGACATGTGGAAAATAAATTAGAATAAAAACAATAGGAAAAATGCAGACAGGATATAAATACATAGAAGAATTTAAGGAATGCTACTTTTTTTTTTTTGGTAAATTTTTATTGTTGCATTTTTATGAAATGAAAACAAATTTACAAATATTTTGGTGTGGTTTTTTGTTCAGATGAGTGGATAAATATATTTGTAGAAAATGAATTTCATTAACAAGTGAAATGACAGTTTTTTCAAAATTGACGGAGAAAGTATTTTAACTTTTGTATTTTTTTTAACATTTAGAAAGTTTAGATAGTAAATTTAATTTCTTAACGTTAATTGAAGGATCAAATTTTTAGAGAACCATTTTAAATTGAAATTAGATAAAAATTGTTTCAAATTTCAGTAGCTAAAATTAGAATTAATTACAAAGACAAATTGGCAATTTTAAAATCTCTGAATTCACATAATTTGCAAAACAAACAGAAACCTTTTTTGTATACTTACAAAACCTAAAATGGAATCGTACTCCTACACTAATAAACTAACAAGTCTATACAAAAATTTATCAAGAAATTTAACTTATTTTTAGATTTAGGCTTACGAATTAATTGAGGATAAAAATTTTTAAGTAGAAATCTGCAAATCAAGATGGGTATGCATCTGTCCTGAATTATATTTCGGTTTAAATCGAAACCCAACCAATATTTATTTACCAATCTCATCTAATCACTCAATACTGACTACGCAAACGTCTATTTTTATGCATTTCAAAAAAATTGCTTACGAGTCAATTATTTCCTTTATAAAAATTTTCAAATTATAAAAAGCTAAATTGGTTATTTCCCGGAAGAGAAACATAATAAATTTTCCTTTATAATATAAAATAAAATGTAAAAAATATGATTTTATTTTTGTCATTTCTTAACTAAATGAATTTTTCCTTTTTCCCAAAATAATATAAATAAAATTATAAAACTTAATAAAATATTCTTTAGTTTTTCTTTTATACAAAAAAAAAATATACATTTTCTTTAAAAAAAAAAAATAATTAATTTACAAAGAAAAAAAAAAATGTGTACATAACATAATTCAATTAGAAATAAAAAGAAAATATAAAAATTATATAAAAAAAAATTTCCATTGAAATCATTTCCTTTCCTTAACAAAAATGAATATTTTTTTTTTTATATTATTTTTTAAATTTTCCTAATTAAAAATTTTTATATTACAAAGTAAAAAATTATATTTTATCACTTTACCTTTAGACCTTTTTTCTTATTTTTTTATTTTTCATAATCAACACATTTCCACCCACTGTCTGTCACAAGTAGAATAAAGCATCAAAATGAAAATTATAAAAATTATTTAAATATAAATATCAAGTAGAAAACTCATCAGGCAACACAAAAATTCACAGTAAACAGAGAAAAAAAAAGGAATTTCCCCAAAAAAAAAACCAACATTTTTCTTTTTTTTTGTTCACTGTGAAAAGCCAAAAAAAAAAAAAATTTCCAAATGGGTTAGGAAAATATGATGGTTACCAAAACAAAACACAAACACAAACCAATGAGATATTTTCGTGTAATGTTGTTTTTTTTTTTTTTTTGTGTTGTCCTTGATATGCCAAGTCGTAAGGATGATAAAAAAAATTATATACAAAAATAATAAAAACAAAAAAAAAGAGAGGAAAAATAAGAAAATGAAAGAAATGAAAAACATATTTTTAATATTCTTAAGGGGCTTTAAGAAATCCTTAGAAAATTATTAATTTAGTTATTAATAAAATAACAGTGGTGTAATTGTGTATTAAACAACAGAGGCAAAATTTTCTTTATTATTTTTTTGGATTGGGTGGTCATTTAAGATAGTTTTTCATTGGTAATTTTTTTCTTTTTGGTATTTTTAGCTGAAAGGATATTAATATAAGTCAACATTTATTTATCATTAATATACCTTAATGTTTAGTTTTTATTACAATTTTTCAAGTCATAAAACCAATTATTTTCAAAATAATTCAAGTCATAAAACCAATTATTTTGTAGAGATTAATTAAGCTTAATTAATGGGCTACGATTTTTTAATCAAATTAACTTTGAATTTGCTATATTTTCGAGATATATGAACTTTAACGACAGATCGAAGAACTATCTAAATTTGTTTTAAGGCGAAATTCCATCGAATTTTCAATTTTAAATAAAGCATTATGGAAATTTAATTTATAATGACCCTATGGGCCTCATAAAACAGACGTTCTATATATTATTTTTTGTTCAATAATTTTATTGTTGTTGTAGGCAATAAATATTGTTTCAAAAATTTATAATGATTTCGTGCAGATTTTAATGAATTCTACTGACCTTATTTTAATTAATTTTGTTCATTGGATTTTTTTTTTTTGGTTGGTTGTTTAAGTTTTAATGTAAAATTTCATGCCTTAAAGTCTATATTAAATATTTACAAATAAATATGCTAATAAGTTCGGAAATTATTATATTAAAGAAAAAAAAAACATGGTTTCGTCCACATTTACTCCCATAAGGAATGAACATTTTTGTTGGAATTTTATTTTTTAAATTAATAATAATTTGAGAATTTAAGAAAATATTTTCAAAATAATAACAACTCATTTTTAGTATTATATTTTTTTTAATGTTATGAACAACCCAACTATATTATTATCATATATACTTTTCACAGAGCATAAGAAAATTTTGTTAATTTGTTCTCATTTTCGTACTACTTTGAATTTTTATACATTTTCTTTTTTCTCTGTTTTTTTTTTTTTGGGGGTTTTATTTAAGAAAATCCCATTAAGAAAATAAATCATTTTTGTGGTGATATCTTTTCCACCCGCTGTGAATTCCAAATAAGATTTTCCTCATTTTATTTATGGCTGTTTTTTGTGTGTTAGAAGTATAAAATTTATCTGGAGCTTGTTTTTTTATTCTTTAAAACAAAATATCGGCTTATTTTTTGAAAAATTGTGCCTAATGTCATTTGTCTGCATGTGTCTGGCCGTAAACTTTTTTAAATTGTAATTTCGAACAGTAAATGTAAATTAATCTTATAGTTTGCATTGGAAAGATACTAAAGAATGGCATAAATGATTAAGATCAGCTGTGGCTTAGCGTTTATGTATTAAGCTGTGGTACTGGACTCGATTCCCATCCGAGGGAGTCATCGATATTGGTTTAAGTCAGTACCAGCAATAAAATTACAATAAAATGTAATTTAAGACTGAGAGAAATGCTAACGACCGAGGCCTTTTGCTATCAACAATTGTTTGACTAATAAATCCTAAGCTTGCTGCGATTATGGCTCGGAATCCGTTTAAAATTAGTAGGCCTAAATTGCTATTGTTGAGAAAGCCTTAGTGGGAGGTGTAGAGTCAATTTAGGCTGTTGCGCTATTGAATAACCAAAGGAAGAATAAATAATAAATTAGAATAACCAAAATTTCCGCCCACTAAGAAATGAGTAAATGCAAACAAATACTAATGTCCTTCACCTTTAAAATCTTATTTATTTGAAACTAATATGCAGCAGTTTTACTGCCCGAAATTTCTTTTTATTTGTTTTTGCTATTTTCTTTCGGGTTATAATTTAATTTTAAAGAGTGTGGTTTCTGAGTTTTTCTTTTATTATGTATTAGTAAAGAAAAATTCCTTGAACATAAACATGATTTATACTTTTTGACATAATAATTTAACAAAAAAAAAAAAAAAAACGAAGAAAAATAATAATAAAAAAGAAAATATTTCAAAAAGTGGCATAAAGCAAAAAATAATATTACAGTATGTAAAGTTGTATATTAGGAAAATATTTTTAATTTCTCTAAGATTTGTGAAAATCTTTTGAAAATTCTTCAATTTTTTTTTTTTATTATTAGAACAAAGATTTAGTATCTTGGTAATTATATAATTTTAATATAATTTTCAGGTGAATATTTCCATATTATATACACAGTATATAAGTGGGAAAGAATTTTTTTGTATTTAATTAACAAGACGATGAAAATGGTATATTTTTGTGAATGAGAAAAAACAGTCATCAATTAAATAAGAAGACGATTTTTTAGATACAAAATTTTCAAAATATAAAAACAAGAATAAAATGAATAAATTTCAGAGAAAAAAATTATAAATAAATAAATTTTCTTTTAATACTGTATATACATTGTGAAAATAACTAAATTAAATTTAACAGAAATTTTAAAATATTTTATTATGTAAAATTCCTGGGAAAATTAAAGAAATTATAATTTTCTATTAGAAGACTTTAAAATTATGCAAAATATGAAAATAATTTTAATAATTTAATTTAAATAAAATTGTCATAGCAAATTTAGTAAACTTAACGATTAATTTTTATAATTCTTGCTAAAGGATTTATATTCAAGAAATCAGATTTTATAATTCTAATAATTTTGCTACTAATTTTATCATCGCTTAAATCAAATCTGGGTAAAATTATTAATGATAACTTAATTTTACAAATTTTGAAAAATTTGACATCTAATCAATCCAATAAAAATTTGTCGGTTGCTTAAAAGTTCAATTGGATGTTTAGCAATGGAAGTTAGATCTAATTTAAGTTATCATATTTTGGTAATTATGCAAATTTATGGTATTTTTCAAAACAAAATATCAACCAGTAGGAAAACATCAACCAGTACTTATCTATTTTAATTATAAGATATTTTTTGAAAGTTTTTTCCTACCAATTTTAATATCACTTTAAAAACTTTCTATTATTAATAAAATTATAATTTCAAATCCATATATAAAACTTAAATAGATTCAAAATGCATTAGAATAATTATCTAGGTTGATTTTTTGGCTGTCAAATAAATAAATAAATATTATCTATTTTGGCAATCGTAAATTTTAATTAAATTTTCAATATTTTTATAATGAAAATTAATATTTAATAAATAATTATGATTATTTTTCATAATATTTTTGCATTTTCATGAAATTCTTTAAAAAAAAAAAATATCTGAAATTTTATTATGAAAATTTTTTTTTATCTTTAAATGCAAACAATTTTTTTTTGTTGTATTTGTATATTTTATTAAATAAATATTTACATTATTTCTGTTTTAACATAAATAAATTCATATTTAAATATGAAATTCTTTTCAAGTATATCACATTTCTATGACAGAATAATTTAATTTCATTTTTTTTTACATTTAATTTTAAGAATCAGGAAAAAAAAATTAATTATATTATTTTTTATTTGTTATCTCGTTTATTTTTGTAAATTCATTTTTTATGTTATCTTATCTATCGTTAATTTTCACGCATATCTTAATCCATATTAACATTATTATATACAATTTTTTGTAAGTATTTATTTAGTTAATATTAATTTATTTTTTTCATAATTTTATAATAATTCTTAATTATTTATTTATTCCATTTCTTTAACCCAAATTATTAGGAATTATTTAATATTATGGATATTATGTCATTAAAACAGGGTGATTATTATTTTGTATATTCAATTGGGAAGACCATGAAAAACAAAAAAATTTAAATTTTGATTAAATTATTAATTATTTGCACAATTGTGAATAAATGGCATTGACTTAAATAAATGAATAAATAATTGCAATTTTTAATTTATATGTTTTCACGTTTTTACGAATTATTTTCATAAATTGAATGATTATGTATCGAGAGTAAATTTCGAATTGTAAAGGTATATAAAAAACTTCCTATAATTTCGAAATATTGTTATTAATTGAAGTGTCAGAAAGTGTTAATATAATAAAAACTATAATTTATTAATCGTTTAAGGATATTTTAACAAAATTTAGACAGACTAGTATTCTATATTCCTAGAAGTTATGGGAATAAAAACTTGACAACTCTCCTTCATTCACAATGTACAATTAATTTCTAATCAAATTCAATGACAGTACTCGTCTTAGTTTATGATTTAAATAATCATCACTTAAATATAATTATTTAATTTTCACCTTTATATATTAAACTTCATAGCTGTTTCAACATAAAATATTATCAGAAATTTTCCTTAAACATAAAAGTTCTGATTTCTTCTGAACAGAAATTTGATATTTTTAAAAATATCTATTTTTAACAATAACTCATCCCAGTATAATAATAAAAAAAAAAAAACAATATTATTATCCTTAAGGTAGTTATAACAAAGAGGATTAAGTTTTTACAATTGGATACTTTGAAACTAATATTATGTTTCAGTTTTTTTTTATTTATTTATATATTTTTATCTTACATAAAACTTACGCTAACAAAAATATATTTCTTTGTTTTTGAAATATTTGTTGATATATAATACAATTAAGGATAATAAAATAAACGTGTGTGTCATGTCATTATTGTCTCCAGGGAACTAATCTAAATAATATTCAGTGATAAATAAACAAACAAATAAAATTGTTATAAAAGTTGGTAAGAATTTAATTTAAAATTATTTATTTATTTGGTCCTTGAACGGATAAATTAATTTAATTTATTTTACGTGACATATTAAAAATCTAATAATTATTTTTAGCGGAAGGAAACTACAAAATCACAATAGAAAGATTTTTATGAGAATATAATGAAAATTGAGATTTTTTTTTCGGAAATTTCCATATTTTTCTAATAGTTTTTTTTTCTAAAGGATGTAAAAGATAAATACACTTTCGATATAAATTCAAACCAATAATGTGAAGAAATTTGTGTAAATTTTGACAAAATTTAAGATAAAAGTTTATAGAAAAAGGATTTTACATCATTTTCAGATGATATTTGTTGTAAATTTTATTTGCTGTAGATCACGCTTTATTTAAATCTTACACTAATAAATCTAACTTCTTACACTAATAAATCTAATTTTCTTATATAATTTATAAAAATTTAATAAATTTAATGATTTTTTCAAATTTTATTTTCAGGTATAAACAATCAATTTTTATGCCACTGTTATACTACTATTACTACTACTACTATTCATCTGTAAAATTATATTACAAATTTTTATAATAAAAAGTGAAATTAAATTTATTTAAAAAATATTTAAAAAAAAAAAAAAACAAACTTTAATTGAAAAATACATCAAAATATAAATTTTAAAAAATTAAATTAAATTACTAAAAAAAAATATTTAAATTAATTATCTGAAAATATTGAAAAATTAAATATTTTTTTTCTAATAATAATTAATAAGTTTCCTAAATAAAAATAATTGATTACATATTTTTTTATCTTGTCTAAGTAAATAATCAAAATAATAACAAATAAATTGATTATAAATTATTTATTATTATTATCACTATTATTTATAAATTTCGTGTATATTTACGGTGGAAATTTAATAAAATTCTTACGCGATAACAAAAAAAAAATAGGAAAAATTAAATATAATTCGATTTATAATATTTTTGTCTTTTTGAGTGATTTATTATTTTTCCACAAAAAAGTATATAAATAGAAAAATAAATAAATATACAAGAAAGTAAATTAATATTAAAAGATTATATTTTACTTTCATATTAAAATAAAACCTTTTAATGACATAATTATGTTATTTTTAGAAATATAATTTTATGCTAATAATATTTTTATTTTGTAATTTTTTAAAAAAAACATTAAAAAATTATTTTCTGTAATAAATAAAAAAAGTGAAATTTTAATTTAAAAAAATATTAAAATTAAATTTAAAATGCAATTAAGTGATAAATTAGGTCAATATTAAGTGAATTTTACCTATAAAATATAATAATAGAAAAATAAATTAAAAAATTTTTCTTATCAAGTGAAATTTTTAGTTTATTAAATGTAATTAAGTGTAAATTTAAATGATTAATTTATAAGCACATATAAATAATTAATTTTGGTGACACAAAAACAAATTAATTGTAAAAATTAATTTCCGACTAAAAAATAAAATAAAATCCTACGAAAATTAATAAAACAAATAAAATATAATGTCGATATTAAATAATGGATGATAGTGATTCCGGTATCGGAAGTAATTGTAGTACGTATTCAACGAATTTACAATTTTCGTCGGTACGGACACCATCGTCGATGTCATCCTCGGGTGATGATCGTTCCGCAGCTGGGTCAAGAAGCTCGGTTGCTTCAATACCCATTAATGATTTACGTAATACTAGTTCACCAATATTATTACAATCATCATCATCATCATCACAATTACGTCCCAACAATTTACAACATTCCCATCATCAATCTAATAATAATTTAAATATTAATAATAATAATAATTCAATACATAATAATAATAATAATAATAATAATAATAGTCATCATCATCATCATCATCAAAATAATCAAATAAATCGTAAAACAAATGTGGCGGCTGCTAGTCAAAAACATCAACAGCATTTAGATCAAGTAAAAATATGGCGTGATCCACAAGCAAATGAATCATTAATACGTCATATACATTCAAATCAACATCATCCATTATATGTACCAGGTGATGAACAAAGTGGTAGTGGTAGTGGTGGTAGTGGTGGTAGTGGTTTACCACAACCATTACCACCAGCTGCACATCCATCTGTACATCCAGCATCATCATCATATGCGGTTAGTAGTTTTATACCACCACCAATATTTGGTGTTGAACATTGGAGTAAACAACCATTACCAAATCCAAGGGATTATTTAGATGAAAAACATTATAATCGGTAAGTTTTTTATTTTTTAGATTTTTATTTGGAAATTTTTTTTTATTATATTTTTTCGATGTTACGACTTTGTATTTAAGGATTTTTTCTATAAAAAAAAAGGGTTATGTTAGCTGTTTGGTGTTCGTACGTCCCTTTTTGTGCAAGTTTATGATTTAGCACAGTAAACGTGTCAATAAAATATTGCAAGACACCACGTTGAAAAATTTATAAAATTTGCTAAAGGTAGAAATTATTTTCAAACCATCTGGTAGACGGTATAAGAGTGGAGATAAACTCGACGTCGTTCATGAAAATAAATTCGACGGCGGTCATGCTGGGAACTGTTTAAAAGATGTTTAAATATATGAAATCTATATGAAAGCGGAAGACCTGAACGATATGTCACGGTGTTCCTTAAAAAACGTTCAATTTATTTCTATTTTTACGGCGTCAAATGACATTTTGAAATCATACCCTTTGAAATATGTACTGAATTATTTTAAATTAATAATTATGTTATTTGAGGAAGAGTTAAACGAGTTATATTTATTATTATCTATGTCACTTCAATAATATTTGCTATCTTAACGTTAGAAAATGACAATTATTCTGTCCAGTTTAACTACATAAGTAAAATTGACGCTAATTCTCATCCCCGCCGAATTTATCACCACTATAATTCGGGTTTTGGTGAAACGAATTATTTTCTAATTATACTTAAATTTAAGAAAATTTTGCCCTTAACGATAAATTAACCTGTAAAAAATTTAATTATATAGGTGAAAATTAATTGTTCTGTCATTACAATTATTGAAGAAACCCAATTCCATAAACTAAAATGTTAATAAAACTTTTGTTAGTAATAAAATTTACTATCAACTTTATTATTATTATTATTAAATATCACACTATAATATAATGTCACTTCATACAAATTTCCGCCTACATAAATTTCTATCTTTAATATATCTAGTTTTCTTGTTTTTATTTATTCTCTCCTCGTAAAATTCTATAAAAACTATTTTCCAAAATTAAAATAATAATTTCTAATAAAAAAAAAACTTACCATAATCATAAGTTCATTAAATATTCTTTACGTTAACTCTAATGTAAGAGCAATAAACTTTAAACTATAATAACAATAAAACAATCTTATATACAACAAAACATAATAAATAAATATATACATAAATAATGTTCAAACCATAAATAAAATTAATAATAAATCCAAAAAAATTGAAAAATAACAAGGTCAAATATACAATTTAATAAATTTATAATAATAATATATATAAAATAAAAAAAAAAACATGTTAATAAAATGTGTCATATACATAAAAATTTACCATAAATATTAACTAATAAATTTCTGTTAAAAAAAAAAAAAAATGATTATATTTTATATTGTAGTTACGTACGAATATAGATTTCTGTTAGTGAAAAATTATGGAAGTGGTAAACTTTATGTTTTATGTTTAACAAAAAAAAAAAATTTATTAATCTCATAATTATGAATTTAATAGTTTTAGATTTAAAACACACAAAAATAGTAAAAAAAATATATTAGATTTGAATTAAATATTTATAATCCAGTTATTAATTTTAAGATAGAATATTTTGAATCAATCAATAATCAATTTCTATTTTAGTAAATTTATTAAAACGTAAATAAATAATCACATAAAATTATTAACCTTTAAAAGTTTAGTTATTAGCTGTCAGAAAATTTACCAAAATTTAACTATTTTTATGAATCGTTGAAAATTTCTGGTACGTAATTTTTAATATAATATTACAGACAGTTAATATCTGGTATTAGTTATTATAACTGCTGATAGTCCGTTTTATTACTAACTAATTCAATTTAGTTAATTCCTAGCTATTTTGTAAAATATTTACACACCTGACTATCGTATCGTACAAAGCGGTACTAGTATAACCCGTTTCTTCTATAAATCGGTTTCATATAACACTATTTTAAAAATTATACCTAAACCTAGCTAAATTTTGCATAACACAATTTAAATTTTCTGTGGGAAATAAATAGCATTATTATAGTTTTGACATTTAAAATAATTTCCAAATGACTATAATTAATAACTAAAGCATTTTTGACAAATTGACATTTAAATATTTTAAAAATTCTAAATACAACAGACAAAATTCACATAACTTAGTATTTAAATTTAAATATATACTAAATACTAGACTCATCAGACTTAAATTGTGACATGAAATAAATTGATTGTATTATAGAGTATAGACATATCATTTAAAATTCTTAATCATTAAATATGATAATTCCTTGTCATAATAATTTCCAAATTTAATTTACGAATGAATAAATATTATTTTTCCAATTTTATTAGTTACTCATTTTATGTTAAAAAAAATCCGTTAAATAAACAAATATTTGTGACAATTTAACTAACATCATTTCTAACATAAGTTATATTTATATGTATTTAAGACAGCAGCTGTCAAAAACAGACTTAATTATAATCTTTACATTTATATCAACTCTTCAATTTAATACGAAAAAAAAAAAATATTACTTATAATGTCATTATTATCAAACTGTAATTCCCACTCAATTTATTTTTTTCTCATTATTTAACATAATTCAACGGATATCATTAATATACATATTATTTATAATTCCTTTTTATTTTATTTTTTTTTTTAAAATTCCAAATTATTAAATAATTTTTTAATATATTTACAAACAGGTAATTCCACTTTTTATTTAACCTTGTTTCAGTTTTTTTTTTTTTAAATTTCATAATTCGCAGACATAAAAATTATATTTCATTCAATTTACCAGCAAAAATGTTCAGAATTTTTTATACAAAAAAAAAATAAAATTAAAATACATAAATGTATCTGAAAAATATTTTTCAAATTATTATTATACATAAACAGTAAAAAGATAATTTATTCAAATAAATATATTTTTTTTTATTTTTGAATAAATTTTTTTTTTTTTTAATCGATTTTTGTGGCGCATAATTTTATTTTGATAATAATTGCCCCGCAAATAAAAAGAGGGCAGACCAAGTCCAAAATCAAAAATGCACAACAAAACAATGAAAAAAAAAATATATATACATAATATTAAATATTCACAATCGATGATGATGATCACATCCGGCATACATGTAGTATATAATAGGACGGGAGGAGAAAAAAAACAACAATTTTTGTGTTAATACATAAATAAGAATTTTTAAATTACAAATTAATTAAAGAAACAACAAATTTTTTTTTAGAAAATTTTAATTAAAAATAAATTTATTTATTTTGATGTGAAAATGAATCAGTTTTGTGTTTTGTCTGAAATTGATTAGCTTAGTCTTGTTTACTTGGTTATTTTATTAGATTTAAAATGAATTTATTAATATTTTATTTGATTAATTATTAATCTATTGGGGTTTTTTTTTTTTGGTCAGACTTTTATTTAGAATAATTATAGTTCAATGTTTTAGTGAAAATATTTTAGTACAATATAAAAGTATTTATCGTATGCAATAAATTCGGAATAAAATATTTGTTGTTGGTATTCTTTATTTGGGGAAAAACAGAAATTTAATCTGATTTGTAATTAAAACATAAAAAATTATTTATTAATTTAAAATCAAAGATAATAAGGGATTACGAGCTAGTTGATAACATACCAACATAAGAAAATTTAACGTCTCGTCTTTAATGGAAGACGTAATTTCAGTGATTGTCTATCGTATTTATATATAAATCTTTCTGTGCAGTAGGTACTGGATATTAGTTCTATGCAGATACTGGATATTACTTTTACTCTCCCGTGAATGGTTCAATATTTATCCTTCCGACCCCTCCGACTTCCCTGAAATATGGTATTCCCGGGAAAGATAAATACTGTACACCCACTACAATAGACCTAGTCGTACAGCTAGTTTTCTTAGAATAATATAACCCATCCCAATGCCAGTTGGATTTGCTTTATTCATTTTCCCAAGAGTATCTATATTTCTTGTGACTTGGACGGTCCCATATAACTCTAAAAGCTCTTAATAAACTAGTTTCTTTTTATCTTCAGATAACAATTATCTGGCGTCTAAAATTTAATTAAAATTAACACCACCTTAAAATTAATATTTGCTTAATAAATAACACCAACGTCAGCGTCAACGTCCTCTATTATGTTAATTAAAATTAACAATAACAATAAAAACAACTACCCATAATATTAACATAGATTCTAATTTATTGACAACCCAAAAATATATGAAAATGAAAACAAAATTTATTAAACCATTGAACTTGAGTTAAATAATAATTCAAAAATTTTCTATTTCGTGTTCTAAATTCATATTTTATTTTATTTTATTTTTTTTTGGACATTTCAATGTCTTATCTATTATAATAATTTAAAATAATATTTGAATATTTTATTTAAAATCTTAAAAATTTATCAAAAAAAAAAATAAAATTTTTTATTTCGCATATGCTTTTACAGATACACAATGAATAAGAGAAACTTAAAATGAAAATGTCATGACTAATTTAGGGAGGATATATGAAAAACATATGACAATAACCTAAAACAATATATATAATAATTAACTGTTGTATTTCTATATTTAATTTTCAGATTATATCATAATTTTTTAAAGCATATGTCTATACTACATACAGAATTTAATATTTTTGCACATGATAATGATATATAGAGACTAGTCAACCAACAAACCAACCCACAGCAGGGGTTCAAAATTAATGAATAAAAAAACATTATATAGAAAACATTAATCTTACCAACCTACAATACTCAGAAAAAGAAAAAACTAATAAATTGTCATTCATCCAAGATAAACAAACAAAAACAACAAAATGCACTTCATAATAAAATCGAGAAAGAAATAAAATTGCCAAAGTTTTCATAATTTTCGTTCAATTGAATGTAATTGTAGTTCTCACAGTCAATTATACTTCTATATAAATATTTGTCTATTTGTCAGGATATTCATTCAAAAATGACTGTATTAATTACAATTCGTCAGTTAGTTCTAACTAGTTTTTTTGTCAGTTTGACAATTTATTTATAACACTTAGAATTCTCGTCATAATTGTTTAATAAAACAAGTTTTTAGAAAATTGAAATTTGAAACAACAGTTTAAATTTAACATATCCTAGTTTTTGACAGAAAAATGCCAAAACTGAAATTGTTAGAAATTAGTTTTCAATTGATGGTTATAACGATTTAATTTTTGGCAAATTGACAGAAAATTGACAACACATCTTCTCTATAATTATTATCATTAATAGAAAAATCAGTTTTTAACATTTTTCACATACTTTGAGTCAAAATTAGAATTCGCCAATAATTTTTACTAAATTTGAGGTCACCTTAAATTAAAAATTAATGATTTCAATCATTTTGGTAATTAATTGTTTGACGAGTTTTTTCTATCATCACTACGAAAATTAAATATTAAAATGTTTAATTTAAGCAAACCCCCCCAGTTATACATATTACTTTAATATAGATTTTTTTTCCTCCATATTTTTGCATAATCAATTCGTCGACGAGGTCAGAAGAGAAATAAAGTATGGTGCGTCATAGTAGTGTTGATTTTACTATGCAAATAATTATGATGTAGCAACGACAACGAGCGGAACTCATATGTGCATGTAATAATAATAATAATTTTTTTTTTCTGCAACTTTAGAATAATGTAATGAAAAAAAATGATTATTATTATTATTTAATATTTTATATTGTCTTCGTCGTCATCATAATAATTATAATCGCATATCAGTTGCGGTTGAAGATATTAAATTACATGCCGCATAATTAAAATAATAGTCATAAAAATTGTTGTTGGCTATTATGTCTGGCTGTGCTATTCGACGTACGACCTGTTTATCAACATATTGTTTTTTTTTTTCTTGTATCTTGAAATTTTTAATGAATACAAATTCTGTCGTTGTTTGTTGCATGAAATAAACTAGAATTTCACTATAATGTATATTTCAAAGTTTAGTTAATTTTACACAAGTTTTTTGTGAATTTTTATTGGTTTAATTTTCATTTAATTTTTTATTATACAATTTTTTTCTTGTGGCGTTCCATTTCGGTTTTGTTTAGTATCGTGGTTTGTGCACTGTTTTTTATGTTTTCTTAGATTTTTATAGTATCTTTGGTTTGATGATTATGATTTTTTTTTTGTAGAATAATTGTGAAAACTGTATTTCATTTTTTTAAGATTGTGACAAAGTTCGTTACAAGTTCAATAGTTTAACAAATGAGAAAGATCGTTATTAGAAAACTTTCTATTTATAGATTATTTCAGCATCAATTGATTTTGGAATAGGAATTATGAATTAAAATACTGAAAATAGACAAAACGAGATGACTTAACTACATTTAAACATAGAATCTATGTTCTAGAATCTAAACCTTGTAAAAATATGTAACGCCAAGTTAATTAATTTTTTGTTGTAGAACAAGACTTGCCTAAGCACCTACATGTATACGTAAAACCCATTCATTGCCACTGCTAGATCTGGGATCATTGTTACAACCCTACAGTCGACACAAAAATTAAGGTAGGGTTTCCTATTTTTCAACAATTTGTCCTTCTAATTATTTTCTCTGTGGTCCTGTTCTTTTAATTCCTTGTCCTGATGTGACCTGCGAGAATTTCCTTTTATGTTTGGTTACACTTATTTCACATTGATGATTATACCAATTAATTTCGGTAATTTCCCTATTAATTTCGGTAATAATTAATTTCGCTAATAGTTATGATCATTATCCAATGAATTTGCTGATCAGCAGCTCAGGCCGTTCTCAAGTCAGCAGTGATACGATGATCAAGTATATGTGCACTATTTTAATTACTACTGTTCGCAGTCAGAAACTTAAGTCATCTTAGTAGCTACCTTGCATGCGCCTTGTAAAAAAAAATTAATTCTTAAATCTATAATTCTGAATTCCCAGCAGAGCTTACCCGGAGCCGTTTATTTACTTTTCAATAAGTACGGCGAGGTGACTAAAATTATATGACACATCCAATAACTACAAAATATACACTATTCTACTTTTTTATTCAAAAGATTCTGCTTCAATATCATTAAATTCTGACTCGTTGTAATAAGCCTATATGTATTTAAGTTAATAGCATTTTCTTTTCATTCCCAAAAATTTAAAATTTATTAACAAATAAATATTAAATTTCTACTGGAAATATATATTTTTCTGAATTAAATATTTATTTATTTAGCAGAATCATTAACAGCCGATCAAAGTATATTTTAAACTTCAATTGTGTCGTTAAAAAAAACAATTATTATGCAATATAATTTTCTTTTAATACACAATTTAGCCTTCAGTAAAATTGCAATTGGCGCCATTTTTTTTTTTTTGCTACAAATCCAAATATTTTCGTAATATTAATGACCCCAATTATTTTGCTAGTTAAACTTTAAAAAAAAAAAAATTTAATGATCCATTCAAAACGTATTTGAAATAGACGACTAATATGAATTTTACTTTTAAATATTTACTTGTTGACCATGAATAAAAGTAGCAAATTTTTAAATCTATTAAAAATAAAATGTTTATCTATTTATACTCGGTATATTCCAAAATTTTCTACACAAAATTTATAGTCAAATATTGCTTCCTACTCTAATGAAAATAATTATTATTACTTGAGAGAAACCATTAAAATACAGTTCAGATCATAGACTGTGCAATATTTAATTAATATTTTTGCCGGTATTCAAGCAAAAAAAAAATATACTTACATACTTAGATATTCGAAATATCATATTTATGCGCTAAACAAGAGAATTTAATTTAACAAAAAATCAAGTTTTTCTTTATTAATGTTTTTTTTTTTTTTTTTTTAAAAAAGATATTTTTATATCTTTCGAGTTTTTTTGTTGGAATTTTTTGTTGATCTGACAAATTTTTTTTTGTATACAGTTATTTGACATCAGTCGCGCGAATTAAACAGCAAAAGAGAAGCTCCTTCATTTCATTTGTATTTATCATTTTTATTACGTCGTCATATTTTTTTTTGTTACATTAAAATATAATTTTTTTTTATATATATTTTATTTATTTCTGCTTAATATGGCGCAATATTAAATTGGCAATAAAAATGTATATTTATAATTTAGATATTTTTTGTTAGGAAAGTAATGAGCTTGCTGTGAATTATCATATCTTTTATTTTTATTTTTTTTGAATTTATTTTAAACTTGACAAATTTGATAAGCTAAAGCTTTTTTACCAGAACTAGTGAAGTCTGGAATTGAACACAGCTCGGTTATAATGCTTACCAAAACTCTATACTGAGTAGCTAATCTGTTCTTTCGGCACGAATAATTTAGCATGTTCTGTTAATTTTAATAATTTATTGGGCGCGCAGTTATGGCAGTCAGTCAGTGATTAATTCAGATTTACAGCGAAAGCAGCGAAATCTGTAAAAATGAAATTTAGAACGCAAACACACACTTTGCAGTTATCGCAGTCGTGAATTATCAAATGGATAATTTAATTAATCCTTAATAGACGATGAAGACATTCATGTCACTATCAAAACCCTTACACTAATTCTTCAAAACAAGGACGATGACACTAAAAATTTATATTTTTTTAAAGACAATCGCGTAGATATTGCGTTAATCGAGTTGGTTAATACTCATTTCAACTTATAAGATTAACTTTTACATATTTGCAAAACTACCTCTTTCGTTTACTGACTAACCAAAATTAACCCTCTGATTTGGTTATAACAATTTTTTTAAATGTCACATCATTATTACTTTTTAAAATTAGAATTCTAAAAAGAATCTTTTAAGAATTCTAAATTTTGACCAATTTATTTTTGAAAATTGAATTTTTATTTTTATCATAAATTAAATTGTCTGACAGTATTTTATTTAATAAATTAATTTTTACTGAAAATTTTATGGACTTAAACTGCGGAATTTACTCTGGTGTTAGTTGAAATTTAATTCAATAAAAACAAAAAATAAAGAAAAGAAAATTTTTATATTATTTTTAATGATGATTTGGCAAATTATTTCCACATCATTGAATCGTCATATTATTATTTTTCGTAGCATAATTTTTTTTTTATTATACACATGATCAAATGATGATTGATGATTTTATGGACAAGAAATAATAACATTTTTTTTTTTTTGTTATTAAGCTATATTTTTAATTTTAATTTTTCTGCAAATTCTTTACACTTTTTGTAATTACATCATAATTATCATTTGAACTATTAATTATATTGCAAATTTGATTAAAATAAATGAATAATAATTGATTACAGTAGCGAAAAAAAATATATGTAATTAATAAATTGAATAATGAATAATTAGTTACAATCCTGACAAAATATTAAATTTAATATTTTAATTCTTTTACAAAATAGCACGCCAGTCTCCCAAAAAATTCGATATCAATCGAAAGGAAATTTAATATCTAGAAACGTGAAATTATGCCAAACAATTTTTAAATCTTTTATAGTTCTTTTTCTTCTTCAATCGAGCATAACTTCCTCACTAAGGATTTTGAAGCATGCTATTAAAATTTTGACCTACAAATTTAATATGGATACCAAATTATAATTTGTTTTATAATAAAGAAAGATTTAATTGCAACAAGCTTTATTAGTGAGACAATTATTGTTAAGCAAATATTCCAACCATTACCATTTTTTCGTAGTCTTAGAATGACATTGTGCAATAATTTTTATTGCTGGTACTTTAAATTTGAAGCTGAATAAAGTTAGTCTAACCTCAATGTTTTGGAAGGAAATCAAATTCAATACCTAACGCAGCACAGTTAAATACACTAAAACTAAATCACGATTGACCTTTTTCGTCGTAATTACTTCTTTAATTTATTAGTTTCTATTTTTAGGGAAAAGCACGAAAATTAAAATTATTCAATAAGTAATAGTTTGAGAGTGTGACACGTCTTTTCAAAAGTTTTTCAATAATTTATTAGATAATATTTAAAATTAATAGATATTTTTCGTGAATTGATTTATCAAAAACGACATTATTTTTCTTCAAAATGTGACAATAAAACCTTTCAAAGTAGTAACTAATGACAAAATATGAAAACATTATTTTGTCATGGTTACTAAATTTAATATAAAAACATCGAAAACCCTTAATGATTTTTACCTTTTTAAATTGTTTTCCATTTTGTAGAAAACTCCTGACAATCAATCGGCAAATAAAAATTTTTATGGAGTTTACTATTTTTCAATATTCTTGACTTTTAATCTACTGTCACACACCTTAAAACAAAATTACTTCTTAAATTAATATGATAATTTTGTGTGCGTTTCACTAAAAATAGAAATTAATAAATTAACAACATATTAATTAATTTAATATTTTATTTAACATAAAAATCATTAAATAATTAATTGACTAATCGTTGCCTAATTAATAAAAATATTTATATTTTATTTTTAAAAATTTATTGGACAAAATTATAATTTTGATAAATTATTTCCGGATTTTATTTAAATATTTATTTTGAATGTTGTCCGCCAAAAAAAAAATCAAAAATACAAAAACACCACACATTTTTAAATAAATTTATCTTTTTTTGTTTTTACCTTTTTTTTCATTTTTCATTCAATTTATTTTCATTTTTTTTTTTTTATTTATGTTGCTTTTAATTTCCACGAAATTCTCTTTGTTCATATTTTCAGGTTATTTTTTTTTTTCTTAATCACGCAATCTTTTCAATTTCTTTAGGACTTAATTTTCAAAAACAAAAAAAAAAAAAAAAGTAGTGAAAAGTAAAATTCATTGAATAAAAAATGTTTCGCATTACCTTTCCTAGAATCATGAAAAGATACATTATTATTATTATTATTATTTCTTAAAAGATATTTTATTTTTTTTTTATTTTTGTGAAGACGTTATGGCGTCACTTTGACTATAAAACGTTTTTATATTCTTAATTTCGTTTAATCTATTCGATCATCATGTCACGACCAAAAAAAAAAAAAAAAAACCAGCAAAATCAGCTAAAAGTTTCAAGCTGTTTAAAATATTAACGTTTTTTTTTTTTGAAATGCTATTTAAAGTGTTTCTTTTTTTTTACAAAAAGTAATAAAACGTATAATCGGAGAGGCGGAAATGCCAAAAAGAAAATATGTTGATTATTTTAGTTAGACAGAAATTTGCAATATTTACTTTCCAGTTTTATCTTTTTTTTTTGGGGAGGGAAAGATACTAATTTATAACAGAAATAAAATTAACAAATAAAAATGTGAAAAACAACAAAACAAAATAGGGAAAAAAAATATTTATGCTAAAAATGGAAGATGATAATAAAAAATAGAAATAATAATAATAATAAAAAAAAAAACAAAATGTTTAAAAAAAATATTTAAAGAGTTATTCAGGGCACAAAACTAAAGCAACATAATTTTTTTTTATGAAATTTGTTTGATAATTTTATTTATTTATTTTGTGAAGTAAAAATTTCGAGTTTTGTATTTTATTAGAATTCCAATGATTTGAATTTATTTCGTAATAAATATTTGGTTGAATTTGTTAAAGTACTAGTTTACATTATATCTGACATTTGACAGTTTTATTCAATTTATAAGAATTAATGAATGTTTCTGAGTACATTATAGTGTTTTTTAATTATACTTTTTATTTTGCACTTTTATTTCAAAGAAAATCTTTTTTCCTGTCGTAAATAGTTTTTCATCACTGCTTAAAAATTATATATAGCTGTGAAATTTATGAAGTATATTTATGCTTTTTATTTCCATAAATTTGTAATTTTTATTTTATCTTCAATTTAGTTGGTTTCATTAAAAAGAAACTCGAGCCAAGTAGTACAACGAGTGATTCATGGAGTTTCTGTCTCCAAAAGAAATGAAAAAATAATCGTGTTAAGGTTTTTGCTTTTGATAAAAGCTAATCGACGAGATAAGAATGAACTCAATTAAAATAGAAATCTGTGTCAATATTAAAATTGATTATGGTTTCAAACAATTTTTCTTCCAAAACTAACAGAGAAACTTCAAGTTACTAAAGATCGAATTATAATAATTCATTTAGTTTAGTCATATTTATTTCTAGTATACTTCTGTCAATTTATTTCTTTATGATTTTGGGAAGTAAAGCTCCTTTCATTAGAAATTTATTATCTTTCATTCGAATTTTATCAAATAGTAATTTGACATAATTAAATTTATATACCAAGAAGTTTATTTTTAATCAATTTTTTAAGCTTTCTATTATTTCTAATTCATGGAATTTAATCATTTTTTATAATGTTTTAAAACTGGTACAACATTTTAACGTTTAATGTCGCAACAAAAAAACAGAATCTACTAAATGGACCCCAAAAAATCTTAAAATAAATATATAATTTTTTTTTTTTAACTTTAATATGCTTTTTTATTTTCCCATCAAATAACATGGTATTTGGCTTATATCCAATACCACATGCATTGCAACAATTCTTAACAAGATATTCAACATAATAAAAAAAAAATTACATCGTTACACATTTTTTTTATATAAAAAAATAAAAAACTTGAAATTATTCCAATTTCTTAGCTTAGTGGACGAACGAACACAAATTACAAAATAATCAAATTTCTACCAATTGGGAATTTTAGATCAAATAATGTCCGTCATTCTGTACCCCCACTAAAAAAATATGTTTTTTTTTTCTATTTTAATATTGTACACGTTCTCAAAAATGCGAAATATTTAAAACCTCACCCCCAGCCAAGTAATAAATTGTAGACCAAGTCACTAACAAAGTTATCAGTAATTTTATTAAATACTAATTCTATTTTATTTTCATGGTTACAACAAGGAAATATCAAAATTTAGCGATTATAAAAATAATTAGCATATAACTTAGTTGGTTTGTTAAGAATTTTATGTTTGTAATGCTGGGCCGCCATGTCACATAGTTATTTGAATAAATTTTTAATTAAGTAATAAAAAGTTTATAAATATGAAAGTTTTGCACCTGTTTGAGTATCATTTTTAATATTGTACAATTTTTTTTTAAATTTTTAGTATTTGAGTGTAATTATGTCTGTCTTACTAGGAGGTTGTTGTTGTCTATTCATAGATAATTAATCAAAATTAAAAATTTTTGCTGTTGTTACGGATATGAAATTTCTTAAAGGAAAATCATAATTAGAGCATAATTTTTAAGGTGTACACATAAATTTTTATATTATAATTAAATATAAGGTGTATTTAGTAGATTTTTTTTACACAACGAAAAAGTTCAAGGCTAATTATATATATTTTAGAATGGATGTTAAAAATGAAAATGATGATAACAGAATATATAAATATATATAAACTGTCATAATTATGGAAATTAATGATTTTTATATAAAATATTACGTTATTAAAATTAGTATATAATTTAATTTCTTTCTTTTTTTTTTGTAAAATATAATTTTAATAAAGACCACATCGTCATGTGTTGAGGTTGCTTATAGGTGAGAAAAGAATGTGAAAAGCCAAAAAATAATTTTTATTTTTTTTTTTATACGAAAATATGAATATTTTTTAATGTAGGATTTTTATTATAAAAATTTATTATTAATTATCAGGGATGTTTTAAAATTAGCATTATTTAGTATCATACTTAAATCAAGGTCTTTTTTTAAATAAAATTTATTAAAAGTCATTTGACAAAATCAGATTCTATACCAGTGGTATAACGTTTAGGTATAGAATCTGGTTTAAATATTTTTCGACTAATTTTATCTTCATAGATTAATGCGATCTGATTGAAAAATTTGGCTTAGCATATCAAAGAGAATTATGAGCTGTCTTAGTAATGAAAAATTAAAATTTATAATGTGAGATATATGAGAAATTTATAATATCCATACTGCGGGATACTTGCAGACTTTTCTTGTCCATTACTTATGTTCAGTACTTTCTTTTAGTGGATTTAATTAACTAAAATTATGCTCTAATTGTGATTTTGTTCGCAAGATTTTTCTTCAGTTCAATTGACATCAAGATATAAAAATAATTTCTTATATTAAATTGAAATTAATCTTATTACAAAATAATTATTGAGTATAACTTTTTAAGTATTTATTGACTTTTTGTAACGACATAAAATTTTTCTATTTCTCTACTTTTTACGTTTAATTTTTATCCTTGAAATAACAATTTAATTAATTTCAATGACTATCCATAATTTTCTAAGACATAATCACTAATTAATCTAAATTTTCTTATTATTATTTTTTTTAATTTTTTTTTATTAAATAATACTCAATAAATCAAATTATATCTTTCTATAATCACTATAAGTTTTATTCTAATATGATTATCATAATAATTACGTTAAATCCTATTTTAAAAAAAAATATAGCTTTAATTTCATTATTTTTAAGCATAAAAAAACATATATATTTTTATGTATAATTATAGTATGTATAAATAAAAAAAAAAAATATCAAAGATTTCCCAATCTTATAAAGTAATTTTCTTAGAAATGAAACGAAGCATCAAAATTAATTTTCTTGTTATAAGATAAAAAAAAAATGTAATATAAAAACAATTTTTCAATAACATTAATGAATATTTATCTTATATCTTACTTAATTTTCCAAGAAGAAAATCTATTTTTGGTTTAAAATTTTTCTAATTTTTTTTTTTTTTAAAGATTATTATGTAAGACCAAAAATAAAAATTGTATTTTATTTATTTTTTTCATATTCCATTAGAAAATAAAAATAATAAATCACTTGAAATTAAATTATGTTTGAAGGTTAAATCTTTCCCTCCAAGGATTTTTCTTTGTTTAACAATTTTCTCTTTTACCGTATATTTTTAGCAATTAAAGAGCTTAAAAAAAGCTTGTTTAAACATTTTTTTTTATTTTTATTAAGATAAAATTAAAGTTTAAATACAATTATTAGTTAGCTTTAAGGTGACTAAACACTGTCAATTTACATAATTATTGTCGTAATAAAAATCCAAGATTATCTAATAAAAATACGCAATTTACAACACTTTGTTATCCTTAAAAATCATGAAAATCATGATTTGAATACTTTTATTACGTCATAATCATTATTAAGTTAAACAAGTTATGATAAATTTATAAACAATTCTAATCAATTAATAATATATAATTTTCCAAAATTGAAAGTTTATTTTTTTTCGAAATTTCGAAAACTTTCTATACCAGTAACCGATTTTTTTCGCCATGGTATTCGTACGTTTGCTGAATAGCTGAATAATATTTTTTCTATTCTAGTGAACGTTACCACATCCATTTCAGACATAATTTTCGCACAACAACATACCCCCTGAAAAGTATTCAAAATATTTCTCAAAATTGTATATTATGTTGAATATAATTTGAAATTTCAAATCAGCAACTATTTTCTATACATTATTATATGTTAGCATAGTCTCATAAATAGTGATTTATTGTTAAATTCTTCTATTCACAAAAAAAATGTTCATTAGAATTAACTAATTTTCCATAACATAAAATCATCTGCTAAGTGCTAATATTTATTTTATAATTATCAAAGAAAAAATATTTATACCGTATACTCCAACAGACTTAAGAAATTTTCACTAATTTTCCTGACCTATTTAAATATTTTACAGCATCATTTTACATGTATATTTAATATTTTTAATAAAACATGTTTTTCATTTAAAATAAATTATCTTAATAAATAATCAGTCTACAAAAATATCTCTAAAAAAAAATTTATGAATACTTTAATTAAATTTGTTCCTTTCAAAGCGAAAAAAAAAAAAAGCGAAAACAAAAACCATAAAACATAAATTCAATAAAACTGAAAAGAAAACCCAAAATAAATTTTCTTTTTTTGTTTTTTATATATCCTTAAACATACAAGATAAAAATAAATAACAAATTTTTTTTTTCTGGTATACAAAAAAAAAATATACAATTTAAAAATCAACAACATTAATTTAATACATATTTACGTAAATATCCTTATTTAATATACTTTACTTTCCTGAAAACATAAAAGGACAAAGAAAAGTTCAAACCATTAAAGATAACAACAACAACAACAAATAATAAAGAAGAAAATAAAAAAAAAAAAATATAGAAAAAGTCAATGCCAAAAAGCTCTTAAAACAATTTACTGTATTAAAGGACGAAAATAATGTTAGATATATACATATATACATATATTTTTATCCTGTCAAGAATTTAGTCATCAAAAATTGTTAAAACACATAAAAAAAAAACAAAAAACCAAAAAGAAAAGAAAAACAAGAATAATTTTTTTTTTTTGGAAAAATATATTTTTCCCATTTAAAAAGAAAAACATAAAATAAAAAAATAAAATAACAATGTCTGAAAAAAATGAAAAAAAAATGAAATTTTCACCCAAAAATTATAATGACAACAAAAAAACAACATTAGCAATAAAATTTTCCTTTTATAGTCCTTTTTATTCTAATACTTATTTGTATGTATGTACGTATGTTTGTATATATTTAAGTATTGTAAGTATTGTAAATGTTCAAATTAAATCAAGGTGACTAAACAAAAGGAAAACTTCAATTTTTCCCTTCTTACGTAGGTGTATGTATATTAGAAATACCAATTTGAATTTATTTATTTTTAAACAGTAAGAAAAACGTATTTTTTTTTTTGTACCTTATCATTCCAAATCCAATAAGTTACGGTGTGATGACATATCCTTTTTATTTTTTTTTATTTTTAGAATTGTTTTAATAACGTTCAGAGCCAAATTATATTAAAATATAAATAAAATTGTTTTTGGCATTTTTGAAGTGAGTATATAAAACACGTGTAAGGAAAATAACCTTTGTCTATAAAATCTATAATTTTAATGAAATATTTCAATTACCTAACCAATGTAGCAAATATAGAAAAAAAAAAACGTTTTCTTTGGGTGCGTATAACCGGAACGGACAACAATTTTTTAATGAAATGTAATAATAAGAAAAAAAGGGGTTCAAAATTGGTACTGTAGTAATATTTTTATGTTGTCAATCAATTTGGTGACAAGTTAGCTTGGCTCGCCGTACCTTCAGGTTTTTATTCCAGTTCTCGGATACTAGTTTTTCTATTTTTTATATTTGAAAGCATACTGCAACATAGAAATACACAAAAGTAAAACAATAATGATATAAGTCCATTTAAAGTTTAGTTGTCCTGTTTTATGCCACATTGGATTTCCAGTGTTGTACCTTATTGTATAAATGGTCTCTGTTGTATCTTTTAAATTGTCGTACTAAGTCAATTAAAATAATTTTAAATAATTTAAAATTATTTTAATTGACTTTTAAATGCCTTAAAAGTAGTTTTAAAATTTCACATGTGAGATTTAGTTAAGGATGGGTGAGAAGGATATTTATTTTAAATTCAAAGTTCATAAAATATTAATGAAATTTTTTAAACGTAATTTCATAATTAAATTAGCATCCCATTTTTACCTATTATTCTACACAATTTTTGCCTATATTTTTATATAAATTCCATTTTTATTTAAAACATTGAATTTATGTTTTATCAAAGAAACATTATTATTATTCATGTATTTATTTAATATTATTTTAAGGAAAATTTTTTTCATTTAATTTAGTTTTAAAAATTATTATAAAAATTTATGAAAGCTTCAAAAATCTACTTTTTTCTTTCATAAATTCCAAGAACATGCAAACAAAACGAAATATGTAGAATTAGGATTTCGTTTTCCTGACAATCTGTAAATAAAATCTAAAATTCTTTTCATGTTTTTTTAATTTTTTTTAGTTCGACAAACTTTTACAATTATTTAAAAATGGTAACCAAATTCTTTATTCTTAAATTATACAAAATAAAAATTTTAAACATTACAAATAAAAAAACAAGAATATCCTTTATAAGATAATTTATATTGGACAAAAGTTTCTACATTCTTGCACCATTTTCATAATATTCTCCAACTACTAAAATTTTATTTCATATTATATAACAAAAAAAAATTATAAATAAAAATCCGTCAGAAAGCAAAACAACAAAAAAGGACATTAATCTAGAAAATAATTTTATAAAAGGAAAAGCTTTCTAAACAGACATACATACACACAGACGGAAAAATGACTTCACAAAAATATTTTAACTGAAAGCGAGACGACCTTGGCACAGACGCAATAATAATATAATAATAATATAATACAAATATAACAAATTTCTCTTATGTACATATCCTTTTATAAAAATTTTATAATACCAAATATTTATCCTTTCAATTCGAAATCATCCTGCCGCCTCCTTGTTGAATATATTTTCCCTCCTTTAAAGTAATAAAAAAAAAGTTTTTCTTCTGTTATCGTTGTGTTTTTTTATTTATTTAATATAGAATTTTCATGTTTCCTTTCGGGTCTTTAATTTTTTGTTTCCCCTCCTTTAACAGGATAAATGTCTAAAGAATATTTTGTGAACACACATGTGCACACATTATATATACATCTATAAAATAAAAGTTTTGTTTCTGTTTCATTGTTGTAACAAAAAAAAAAAGGATAATGCTTTGTCATCGCTTTTTATAGTTTTTACTATCTAGAAAAAAAATTAAAATATTGAAAGAACTAGAAAAAAATCAGTAAAGGATATTAATTTTATTGTAAATTATCAAGGGGTTCGACAGTTATTAAAATGTGCAGACATAATTTTAATGCTTCTACATAATTAATAATTTAGTGATAAATTTAACTATTTTTCCTTATTGGTAATACTGGTTTTGACAGTTTTATTGTCAAATTTGGTCTGCCACATCATGGGAGTTAAAAACATTTATTTGTTGTTCTGTCCATTTTGGCAAACAATTAGTTAATAATAAACTTAACTAAATAGAAACTAATCAATATCTATTCATCCTGTCTAATCCTTTTAACAATTTTAGGTTGATAACAAAAATATTCGGATTTTGGCAATACTTATTTTGACACTATTGTGACAAATCAATATCAAAATGTGCTACAATATTTTTGATAGGTCAAAGTGTCAAAAATGAGTGTGGCGAAAGTTCAAATATTTTTATTATCAACTTAGAACTGTTACCAAAAATTTGTTAAATGTATAAATGCTTGTTAAAAGGATTTACTAGGATTAGTAAAGATTTATTATTCAAATTTAACAAAAAAAACTTTTCATGATCATTTTAGAACATTATTAAATAATTTTCAATTGAAAACCCTTCAATGGGTATAATTCTAGCAGTTAAGCAAGATGTTGAAAAAAGAAAAATTTTGTTTTCAAGTGAAAATGAAAAGTTTTTTCTTTTATTTTTGTTTACACTTTTTTTATTATGTCCGTGCTTCCTTTTTTATATAGATTTTTGTTTTTGGCAAAGATTCTTGGAATATTTTTTATATATTTGAAAGTCAAATTAATATCTTTTTATGTTTGTTGAAAAAATTTTCATTTCTTTTGTTTGTTTAAATTTATGTTTATTTTTTTTTTTAATTTTTATTAAACAAACATAACCTCAATAAAGTTTATTGCACTTTTTGGATAAATTATTAATTTGTTTGATTAAAGACGTTTTTTTTTTTGTGTTTGAAATCTTAATTGACAATTTAATGGAACAAAATTGATTTATTAATATTTATTTTTTGGTATTGTTTTGGTTCTGTTAAATTTATATGCAATGTTGGTATTCGTATTCATTGTAATTTGTAATACCTTTATATATATATTGTTAAAAAACTATAATTATTAGACTGCGAAAATAATTCAACCGGAGAAATATTTAAAATGCCAATATCAAAAAAGTTTAAGGCCATCTTTGCTAAATTATGATTATTGATCGAATACTCTTTATGGTTCAGTCATTATGCATACATATATAATTATTTTCCATTACAAATATATTACATCGTAAGGACGATAATAAATTATTACATTAACTAAGAACCATCATGACTAAAAACATATTCTATTTATAAATAATCAAAATACTTTTAAAGTAAATTGAATTTTATTTATTTTAGTTTTATTTTCGGAAAAGCCTTAAATGTCCATAATTTAACCTTAATTATACCAAAGTGTATAATAAAAATTCTATTAATAGATTATTATTATTATTTTTTTATTTTTTGGTAATGTGTTTTGTATTTTTATAAAAATGTCCTGACGACAAAAGAATATATAAATTTTTAATGATTATCAACATGTTTTATTTTTACTTTTTTTTTTGTCTTTCAATGGCGCCACAGTACAAATCAGTCTAGGATGAGCCTTTCAAATGACAAGATGTTTCCTGACATAATATTTGAAGTTTTATATTTCAAAATTTATAATATATATTTGATTTTCTGTTGACATATATATGTATAATTTTTCCCGCTAAAATAAGCAAAAGTATCTTTATGTAATGGTACTCAGTTTTCAGATTTCATAAGTTGATTATAAATGTTTTTTTTTAAACTACACTAATTTAAATATAGATTTTTAAACATAATTTATTTTTTGAATAATCTAGAATTAGATTTTAAACCAAATTTTATGCATTTTAATAGTTTTTTTCAAACTCATTGCATTCTTTACAGTATCTTCAAAGTAATTTTTCATTTCATAAATTATTTTTATAATTTCATGTAAATTAATTATTTTAAAAGTTTCACAAAAAAAAGTTATTTCTATAATTATTAGTTTCGTCTTTAAAATTGAAGTCAAAATTATAATAAATTCAAACAAGTTAAATATTTTTTTTTTATATAAACATGATAAATAGATTTTTTTTCCTAGAATTTAATTAATTAAAAAAATTTCCATTTAACTTAGATTGTTTCAATTTTGATTGGTTTATTTTTGTAAGGATTTCAAACTTTATCAAACAAAATAAATAATTATTATTATCATGGGAGTTAAAAACAATTCAACAACAAAAAAACAATATTTTAAAACTTTTCTACAAAAATTCCTTTTTTTTTTTTTTATTTTGTGTTTTTATGTTTTTATGTTAAGAGAAACTTTTTAAAAATGGATAACTTTTAGGATGTAAAAAATTTTCAGAAAATTTTATTTAAATTTATAGTAAAATGAGAAAGAAGTTTTTTTTTTTTTTTTGTGTTTTTCATTTTAAAATTATATAATAATTAAAAAATGTCCTATTGAAAAGTTTATGTTTTTAAAAGTTAGTTAATAAATAAGAAGGAAAAAAAATCTGATAGAATAAAATTATAAAAGTTTTAAAGTTTTAAAGAATTTATTATACATTTTTATGAACTTAATATAATTTCATGTTTTAAGTTTTTAGTTCATTGAATTTAAAAATACATAATTTATTTGATTTGTATTTTTATGAAAAGTTTCCAATTTATTACATACATATTTCTATAAATTAATTACACTTTTGTAATTTTTTATAATTATTTTTTATTGAAATTATCACAAACTTTTAATTGCATTCATTTTAATTTATAATTAAATCTTTTTGGATTCTGAAAATAATTTATTTCGCCATCAATTAGTACCAAACTTTAATCAATAATTTAATTTATTTACTTGCTATGCAAATTAAATTTTGAAATTTCTATTTTTGATGTATTTTATTGTCCCAGGACAAAAACAGAATTTTTTAAATTTCAAATTGAAATAATTTCAATGGAAATTTAAATTTACAGGATACTTTTAGAAGAATTGTTGCGAAATAGGAAATGATAAGTTTTGTAGGTTCTTTCTCGTCCGAACAAATCTGATTGCGACTCTAATAATTTCCTAATTGTTGTTTAAATTTCTTTGTGAAATGAGTTTTGAAATTTAAGGATATCAGTAATTATTTTACATAGTGAAATTCTTCTTCTTTTGCGGTACATCTGGTTAAATCTGAAATAACAATTAGAAGCTATACTAATTTTATATGGATTCCAAATCATAAATTCCTTTATAATGAAGAAACTTTTTAATTGCAACAAGCTAATTGCTTTTATTAGTGAGGCATTTGTTGCTAGCAAATTACCTCAATATTTTTCAGCCTTAATTACATTTTACTGTAATTTTATTCCTGGTATTCCGTCAAAGCTGAGAAAATTTTGAGCAACATTGATAGTTTCCTGTGGCATCATAGCACAGTACTTGCCGCATTACAGCACGTCAGACTGCGTCAGTAGTTATAAAAGTGTTTTTCTTACCTATACAATTACCACAGTTTTTTTTTGAATTACTTTGATCAATTTACCACAATTATACTTCTGAATTACTTTGATAAATAATCAAATATAAGTGACACTCATAAAACCCTGTCCACAAAATTCAATTAAATTCATATCACATTCACATTAATATTTCAAAAAAAAAATAATATCAAAAATTTATAACAATTTTGCATTTGCTGCAAAATATTTTATACAAAAAAAAAACTGTACACAATCATTTTATGCAAATAATCAAACGATTGTATTTTTATTTTCTACATATTTCTATGTTCTATGTTTGCCTTGATCCATAAACAAACAAACAAACTCAATAATAACTATGTAAAAAAAAAAAATTAAAAAATTTTCTATCAATAAAATTTTCTGCCAACTATGCAAAGTCTGTCCTTTGTGGTTATGGACAGAAAAAAAAAAAAAAATCACCTCCTCAATATCCTGATTTTTTTTTTCTTCACCTCACCCCAATTTTTTTTTTTTTAAGAACTCGACCTTTAAATAATTTTTCCTATTTTTCATTTTGTGTTGACGCTTGTTGTTTTACAATATAGTTTTTCCTTTATACAACGAATAAGAAAACATGGAAAATAGTTTTACAACAAAATCCTTAAAAAATTATCCTTTTATATACATATATATGTATATACAAACACAAATATACTTATATATTTTGAAAACCCTACATCCATTTATGTACATCAGAGAAAATTTATTATGTTGTACAAGGATTTCCATTTATGACTCTAAAAAAATAAAATGAAAATGTAAAAGAAAAATTATTCTCTATATCCTTGGGTATTAATTTAATGGATTTTATATTTGATATTATTTTGTGTTCCGTTTGTGTGTGGATGTATATATATATGGTTTTCCTTCATTTTTGGATTACTAAACTCTATGGTCTGGCATATAAATGAGTTTTAAATACGCAAACTTAGTGAATTTTTTTTTGGTATTCGACTCTATGACTCCTTAATTTGCTTAATACCATTTTATTAGTTTTTTTTTTTTGGGTATAATAATTTTTATTTTATTTTTGGTAAATAAACAAATTTTCTTTTTAATTTTTTTTTGTAGTTTTCTCTGTTTTCATTTTTATTAGTTTTATATTTTCACAGTTTTTAGAAATAGTTTTTTTTTGTAGTTTGAAATGATATAATTTAAGTAATTACAGAAATTAAGTTGAAATATATAATTAGGTTTTATTACTTATATTTTTTTAATTGAGTTTAAGGAATTTTTGAAAGTAATATTTGATATTTGAAAACAGGGTAGAAATTTTTGTAAAACTTTATATTAAAATTAAACGTTTGTAAATAAATTTACAAATAATAATTTTTAGTTGAATCATTTAAATGCAATAAATATTTTCTAATTTAGGATTCAAATCGAAATTAGTTGTACCAATACTTGATAATTTTTCCAATATATTTTTTAATTGGAAAATTATGGTTTAAGTAAATATTTTAATATAACTAGATAGTAAAATTTCTTAGTCTTAGCATATTAATAATTAATTGGAATCAATAATTTTCACAATTTAATTTTCATATGTTCTTTTTCAATTGGGCAACAGCCTAAAAGCTAGATTTTGCACTCAACATCTCGGAAGATTCTACTGCAACTAGGAGTTACTAATTTTATATGGATTCCAAACTAGAAATTTCTTTACAGTGAAGAAACTTTTTAATTGCAACAAGCTAATGTTTTTTGTTAGTGCAACATTTGTTGCTAGCAAATAACCTCAATGGTACAAAGTTAAAGCTGAGTGTAGTGGTACAAGTTAAAGCTTGTAATGGTACAAAGTCTACTTAGATCAAGATCGATGGTTTGTGTCGAAACCAATTACTATCGCATCACAGCTTAGTACACTTCCACTAACTGAATCAAAGCTGCATTTTAGTTTCTATCTAAAGTATAAAATACCCTTTTTTTAATAAAAAATATTAATTATTTAATTTGTGAATTTTTGTCAATCAACTAAATAAATTTTTATGTCTAATTATATTTTAATTGGAAAACAATTTATACAGTTTTGAAAAATTTAACATTTCTTGCTTGAAATTTAACACTTCACTTTCATAAATGTTAGTTGATTAAGTGTTAGTATAATGTTCAACTCACTTATTATCCTCTATTTATAGCTACTAATCGATTTTATACACAATTTAATTTTTTTTGTACTCAATATAAAAATACTTTAGGACATTTAAGTAAAATGCTTCAAAATAGTATTTGTTAAGTAAATAAAATTAAGTATTTTTTATTTATCTATTAAAAAATCTACCTACAAGCAATCAAAAAATTTTCTATAAATATCTTGAGGGAAAAATTTTATTTTTTTCAAATAACTCTTCAAATTTTCAATAATATTATAATATCAAATATCGAAATGTCTATTTAGATCTACAAGTCTATTTATAAGACTTGTCGATAAATGGAAAATATTTATAAAAATATTTCTAAAACCAAAAATAATTCAGTAAAATTTATTTAATTATAGACAAAAAAAAAATATATAATTTATATAATTTTTTATGAATTTTGTATCCTTAATTTGGACATAAATATTGAACAACATTATCATTAAAATATCTAAAATTATATTAGAAAATGTTTCGAAATTATCCACCCAAACAGCAACTATGACACTATGACTAATTAAATTACTCGTATTAAAATAAAATTTTCATTTAAATTCTTTTTTAACATTAAACAATTTTTTTTTTTTAACATACACTTTTCAACAACAACAAAAAAACCAACAAAAACTTTCTACATGCTTATTTAATTTAAAACAACAAAATCAAATCCTTTGAATGCCTGACATTGTCAAAAAAAAATATAAAGGAAACAATTTCAAATTACTTTATTTTTTTTTTTTCGTAATTTTTTTATGTCAAAAACATTAAATCCAATTGAGAGGGTGACATGGTAAAAATTCAGTCAACCAAAAATATTATATCTATGCATACATATATATATATATAAGAAAAAGGAATTACAAAAACAATTGATCACCAAAAGAGAAAGGACAAAATGTGTGTTTTTTTTAAAAATGTATTATTTACGTATAAAAAAAACCTCAGGAAAATTTAATGTATATAATTGTATTTGAACAAATTAATTGAGAAACAGAGAAGTAAAGAGAATAATAAAGGATATGTCATGAAAATCTATTAAAGAGATGTCCTTTTTTATAAATTTCTTGTTTTTACTGAATGTATGATTGTATTGGTTAACACGTGAGCTACAAATATTTATAATAATATCGAACTTTAATCTAGAAATATTTTCAGGATATCTAGAAAAAAAAATTAAAAAAAATTTATATACGTTTATGTGTATAAATAAAAAGGATTAACTTTAACAATTTTTGGTCATAATAAAAAAGGACATAAATAAATATGTATGTAAATAATATACAGTATGTAATATTTACCAAAAAAAAATGGATTATGCTATATAGAATTTAATAGAAAAAGGTTTATGACATTTTTATGAGAAATTTAATCCATAGTTTTTTTCATTTTTTATGGGTAGAAAGGACGGTGGTAATTTAATGGAATTTGAAAATCGTGTGTATGGTTATAATGAGGATAAAAATTATATATAAACAAATTATATATATATATGTTAGAAGGAGTATTAATTATTTAAAGTTGAAAGTAATTTCTTTTATGTTATATGATTTGAATTGCTATTAAATATGGTTGGGTAAAAAAAAAAGGATTTTATTTCTGTTTAATATTCGTGTTTTATTTTATTATTATTATGAGTATAGTGAAAAAGGAGTACGTTCTTTTTTAATTATTTAAGTATTTGAATTGATTTAAGCGAATTTATGTAAAACCCTTAGACAGTCTCGGTAATAAATATCGATACTAGTTTGCTTATATTGTTTAAAGAAGAAATTTTATAATTTATAACAATAAAAGTCCTTTTCGAATCATTTGTACTTGTACACTTTGTTGCAAGTATAAATACATACACAACATTTTTTAACGACCCGAGAGAAATTATTACACTTGATTTTTTAACAAATAGGTGATTAATTTATTTTATTTACATATTCGTCAGATTTTATTGTATATTTGTACGTATTGACAAAAAAGTTGAACGGCGTAAATATAAAACAAGCTTAAATAATTAGTATATGCTCTGAGTAATAATAATTAGCGTAGGCTGTAAAGAAGTATGAGAGAATTCTAAAATAAGGTACAAGTACAACTCCTAGTACAATTTCAATGGTCTACTTAGAGAAGTTTCGCAGTATTCAAGTACATAAATTTAGTCAAAGTGTAATGGGTTTGACAAGATCTTAAGTTTTATTCAAATATTCGGGATTTTAGTGTTTATTAATTCTTTATTTTGCAAGCAATCTGATTTTTGACTCATAATTACTTATATTAACATTTGTATACCAGTATTTTGTAAACACGCACTTAATTTGAAATAGAAAAATATTCACTTTATTTGAAATATTTTATATATTTTTTATATAATCCCTCTTATAAACAGTTTATTATAATTGCTTCTAATTAGTATAAACCTAATTTGAAAATTGCAATTTATTTTTGTTCCTTAATTGAAGTATAAAAATATAATTGTTGCTTAAACACTCAGACAATTAATCATTCAAACCCTTAAAATTACTAATTTTATCTTTATTGTTCCTATGAAATATAAAATTTTACATAAATTTTGTAAATATTGCACAATAAGATTTTAATAACATAAGCAGTTAAGTCCTTATCTTTTTCTTCTAAATAAAAATACCACTTCACAAAAACAATTAAAACTACTTAAATCAATTAAAACTATTTTATTAATAACAAAAAATTTTTCATCATTTAATTAAATTTATTTATATATTATATAACCTAAATCTACTTAAAAATTGTAGAATATTTTTTGAAAAATTATTAATTCCTTATCCTTATTATTTTATCATCGACTTAATTGTCAAAGTAACTATATAATTCTAAAAATAAAATCCATCATAAAAACCAAAAAAAAATAAATATTAATAACAATCCTTTTTAAAACCCTCTCACAATTTCACAGCAAAACTTTAAACCACATTTCTGTTTTTTTCTTTTTAACGAAAACCTTCTTAGTAAAAAAAAAATTTATTCACATTTTTATTCTCAATTATAATTCCTTTTGCCATAGTTATAAAATAATTCCAACCACGTGTTTACCTATACTTTAACATTAAATTGACACCATCCGTTTACCCTCTTTTTTTTTTTGAAAAACCTCTTATTTTTTTTTGAAAAAACAATCCGATACGATACGATAAAAATTCCTCCAAAAGAAAAATTTGAAAAAATTACAAAAACTCCCCATAAAAAGAACTTTGTCATTTTTGACACGTACCGCACATTTTAGTTTTTAATGTTTTTGTATATATATTTTACGTACATATCTATACAAATTCAGTAGAATTTTTATTTTACAGACACAGAAAATGAGAAAAAAAAAATGACTTTTTCCCCCCAGCAAAAATTTTCTCGAAGTTTCGTTTTTTTTATTTCATTCTTATAACAATAAATTTTCTTAATGATTAAAAATATTACCATCCTTAAAATTTATCCTTTTCAGAAAAAAATTTTTTACCTCCCCAAACACAACACAATACCCATTAACACAGTACCGAAAGATTCATTCATTCATCCTCCGGAGACTGACTACCAACTTTTTTAAAGGATTTTTTATATATATATATATTTTTGTTGTTGTTGAATGCAATACCATACTCGGTTATCGCTAGCACCCGCTTCAAAACAACCACCCTTTATAAATACGATTCGGAAAATTGTTATTTTTCTGTTGAGGGAAATAAAGTTGGGAAAAAAAATTGCCATTAATAAAAAAAAAAGGAAAATTGTTGATAAAGAGATAGAAGAAATATAGCGGGGGTTGGGGTAATATAACGTGAGCATGTGCAAAATTTTTAAAGTAGATTTTTTTTTATCTAGGTATGTAAATTACTATTTTTTCTATAAATATACAGTTTTATGTACAGGAAATTTGCAGAGCAGACTTTAAAAAGTTTTTTTTTTTTTTAGGAAAAAAAAAACACAGCAAAATAGAAAACTTTCTGAACAATTTTCCTTTTTAAGAAGGGAGTGGAAAAAAAAAACAACTGGAAAAATAACATATCCCAGACGAAAGCTATTTAGCCTTGATGGGACTTTCTACTTTTTATATTTTGTATAGATTTTTTTTTTTTTTGCTGTTGATATTAGAAAATGCCTGAAGGGTAGGTCGGTTTATGGGAGGTAAGAAGAGAAGGAGAAGATGAAAATTGCGATAAAGCAACAACAAAATATTAAAATCCCTTGAGGTATGTGTAGTAACAGAAGGTGGAATGGGTGGAGTTTTAAAAGTAGGGCGGGTAGAAAATTAAGTAGAAAATGTATTTATATTAAATTTCAATTTTTTTTTTCCTTCTATTCATTCAAAAGGATAATATATAAAAATATATAAATACGGTTTCTTTTTATAAGGATATCATATTGATATTCAGGAAAAATAAAACTTGGTTTTCCACTTTTCCTATTAGTATATATGTATATATGTTTATATTATTTTATATAAAAATTTTACTCCCCATCATAAAACGATATAATTTAGGATTTTCTCTGTGTACACATTTGGTAATTTTTTCAGTTCGTCTAATCGTCCATACCTTTTTTTTTTGTAATCAAGGGAGGGGGGTGGTTTTTTTTTTGTTTTGTCAGATAATTTTCCCTTTTGAACAGGAACAATTTTCATTTTTTACATTTGTTTTATTTTATTTTTTTCATCCGTTTGTTTCTTTTTTACACCGATCAAAAAGGATACAATATTTTCTGCAAATCCTTCGTTAAGGGTTTATTCTGTATGTTATATGTGTGGGTGTGTGTGTAGTGAGATGTAGGGTAATTGATGATAAAGATTTTCCACCATTGTAAAAAATGCAAATAAAGACTTTTTAAAAGGATATTATTGTTTTTTTGTGTGTTCTAAAGTCGATATTATTTCTGTGTATGAGTCTATTTAAATTTTCGTCCTTTTGTTGCGATATTTCTTGTTTTCTTTTTTTTTTTGTAAATAAATAGAAATTTTGGTTTTACACAAAAAGTTATGGTGAATACAAGAAACTTTATACGATATTGTAGAATATATTGCAATGGGAAACACAGTGAAGTGTTCAAATTATTATGTTGAAAAATTTAAAAATATTAACGGAAAACTGTGTAACAAAATAAAATTTAGGACAACAAACAAAATTAAATTTTAATAGGAAAAATATTCTTTAGCAGGACTAAAAATTTCATAATTTATAGAAATAATTGAAATATTGGATTTGAAAATTTTAAATACAGAAACAGGATCATAATTATGATTAATTTTCACTGTTGGTTAGAAAGTTTTGTTTTGCGGGGACTTGTAAATGAAAAAAATTTATGATTTATGATTTTAAGAGTAAAAATTACTGAAAAATTAAATTAAACGTTTTAAAGGTTTTTGTGGTTTACTTTTATGATTTATGATAATTATATTTATAAAATTACCAAATTGAAAATATTTATTATCAAAAAATAAATAAAATATGTTTAATTGATGTTTGGTTTAATGTTTTTGTTATTATTTTTAGCGGTACAATTAATTTATTGTGTTTTATAATTATAGGACATAAATGTACATTAAATTATTGTAAATACCGTCTATGATATAATTTTGAACAATTATTACTAATTTTTTAAATTGCTATAAAACTAGGTTTTATTTCAATTGTGAAGATATGTATTTCAAAATTATTTTATAAATTTTTTAAGATACAATATAACATAAATTTATCTATTCAATTTTTAATGTATGATAGATATATTAAGAATAATTTTTAATGTTAATTACATGCCCAGATTGTTTTCGGACAATTTCACAAAATGTCTCTCCAATTAGTCTTCCTAGAAAACAAAACCTGTCGAAAACTTATAACTGAACAGTTGTTTCTTGTATTCGGGAAAGAGGACGATACACTAATGCTGTTTCTACATATTACCCGAAGGAATATTGTGAGAAAATATGATGAACTGAAAATAGTTAGAATACAGCATTATTTTTCGAAAGTTATAGTTAGATAAAAACAGATTAAGCTCACAATTAGTTATAGTTTATTAATTCTAATTGATTGTATTTCTGGGATATTACAAATTGTAACAAAATATTGGCCACAAAAAACTGTCATTCAAAATTTATGCTCTTTTAATATTTTATTTGTGGTGTAAATATTTTATTATTTTTGTGGATGGCAACAAATTTAAATTAGAAATTGTTAATGAATTTGCATAACTCTAAAAAGAAATATATTGAGATTACTAAATTACTAAAATCTTTTTTTATGCTGGAATATAGAAAGCAAATTTTTAGAGAATTTTGAAATATTAAATTAAATATTTTCACATTTTATTTATTTATTTTTAAACTATTTTATTTCCAAAGTATGTGTAAATTTGAAATGGACGGAATTATTAAACTCTTAGTGGTTAGAATGAATGTCATATAAATTTAATGTAATTTAAAATATATTTCATAATTACATATTACATTTATATTATATTTTCAGGCTTTATGCTCCTCATCATGGTTTACCATTAGAAATTGCTGCATCAATACATCAAAAATCAATGTAAGTATAAATGAATTTTTTTTAACAATCAAATTTACATAGATTAAAGAATTAATTAAATTTTTATGTCTAAATATTTCGAGATAGATAAATAAATTTTTAATATTGAGATTAAATTAATTATAATTAGACATCAATCAAAATTAGAAAATAACTATTTATTTGCTACAATATTACTGCAAACTATTTAAATTTCAAAAAGCGAAAAATCCAATTTAATAATTATTTTTGTAAATTATTAAGGAATTTTGTAAATTCATTGGAAAATGTTTACAGAAAAATAATTTTCACTTTATCAATTTTACATTTTCTAATAAATTTAAATTCTCATACCTTTGAAACTTATTCATTAATAAAATAAATATTAAATTTTATTAATTAAATTGATTTTATTGCATTGCAAGTAATTAAACAATTTTTTGTCATAATATCAAATTCAATATTAATTTCTAAATAATTTTATAATTAAATATTTTTTAATTCCTAGAATTTAATTTGAATAACTGACAACACCAGAAAAAAAAAACTGTTTTACATATGTGCATAAATTAATAATTTTTGGAAATTAGTAATTACATAAAATTCTTTACACTTGACTAATTTCAATATACATATATTAAATTACTCAAATTCCATATAAATAATTATTATTAAAATATGAAAATTTAATAATAAATTGATATTTTGTACAAAAGAAAATATCTTAATTAAAAAAAATAAAATAAAAATTAAATTTTGTAATTTTAGTCTGCGTGCCAAAATTTTCAAAAAAATCTAAATTTAAATTATTTTTTTTGACTCTATTTTTTAAATAATATATGTATCTATACTAAAATTTACACGCACGTTTGAATTTCAATATTTATGTTCTATTATATTAAATTTAGATACATTTTTAAACATAATTTAAATTTAAATTTTAATATAGTTTAATAAATTTTTTATGATACAATTATTTTAAAGATAATATTAAAATTTTAAATTTGAATACCAAAATACGTATTAGTTTTTATTCAAAAATATTGTTTAATTACTAGTTGAAATTATTATTAAATTATTATGTATTTATTTTATAATTAAATTGATTTCAAAAGTTAGTCCTTTATTTAAAATATGTTTTTGGTTTACGAAAAATTTCTGTAGTAAAATAATTCAATTAAATTTTGTCAATGGAAAAATTCATTTTAATTTATTAAAAGTTTAGTAATATTTAATTAAGTTAAGTATTTAAATTTTGTTTCACTAAACGTACAGAATATTATCTGAGTGTCATAATATTTTGAAGCTAATTGGTTTAGTTTTTAGTATAATTAGGATATTTTTTATCAAATTTCTGTTATTTTTATGTAAAGTAAAATTCTATTACTATTACTAATAGGAGACTCAAAACTATCTTAGTCTACAATATTTTCGAAAATTGCTTTTTATAATAAATTAATAGCTTGAAATGTGCTATGTTTTGTTCCATATTTTATGGTTCAATCAACATTATAAAGAAATTAATCGACATCTTCACCTTAATATGAGTATTCTATTCCCAGCGATTATGTAAGAAAGTTTAGAAATTTACAATAAATTGCCATCGCCTTCAAAAATAAATGTAAAATTTTGGAAAAATTGCTCTTAATTAATTCTTGAGTTGACATGTGGACAGATTGTCTGTTGAGATATTTATTTGAATAAAAATGTTATATTAAAAAATAGTAACTTTTTTGTACGAATATGTTGGTGATGTTGCTCTACAGGGAACATTTTTTTATAAATGTAAAGGAATAGTTCAAAGAGACCTTAAAAAAAATTTGTTAACTTTCAAAACCAATAGCACATTCATCAGGATGATTCTGTTATTCAATATTAATATTATTTGCTCTATTTTCGTTCAAAACATTCTCAACTGAAGAATCTAAGATTCAATTGACACCTTGACATCACCAGCTGACAATATTTTTAAAAAAATACCCGATTTATTATTAAACTATTTAATTTTACCTTAATTTTAATCTAAACTAAATACAATTTATTTCAACTTTAATTACCAAAATTTAAATCAAATTGTTTTTATTTTATTTTTACCGTTTCCTTTCAATAATTAATTATCTTCTCCATAACCTACAAAAATAAAACATTATAGATATTATAGATAATCATTTATTATATGTATTATAAAATTTGACCCCTTGTAAAGCTTTTTTTTTTCAATTAAAAACATTTTTTTTTGTTACTTGTAGATTTATCCACTGAAAAAAAAACCCATTTATCTTTTTTATTTTTATTTCTTTACATAATTTATATTTTTCAAACACGCATTTAATATTATTATACGTTTTCCTTCTACTTGTGGTTTTTTTTTGTTATGTTACGTTCATTTCATTTCAATTTTTTGCTTTTTTTTTGTTTATGTACATACTTGGATTTTCCACCTACAGTCGAAAATCATTGAAACAACATGCTTAAAGTAATGTAACCAAAAAAAAAATAAAAATCATTTCGTCTATCTATACATAAAAAAAAAAATTATACATTAAAGATTTAAACGAAAAATAATAATAAAAGAAAACAAGAATCATAAATTTTGTATCTTTAACTGGGATATAATACAGAACAAAAAAAAAATATACAAGAAACATTATAACAGCCAGAAAAAAAAGTATATACTTAAATTAAGAACATATACAATTTTTATCTACAGATACAAAAGAAAACAGAAGAAAATATCTTGAAATTTTTATCTATAAGATTTTTTTTTTTTTTTTATGTTTTGCTGTTCTTGTTTGGTTATGTAGAAATTATTTCAAAGATACTCTCTCCTTTTATGCGAACATAAACTGGGTTTTTTTTTTTTTTGGATTTTTATATTTTTCTTCAAAAGAGAATATTTTGTTTTCTTTTTTTTAATATGTAAAGTGTTCTTTAATGTTTATAAAGATAGAGTAATGCAACGAGACGGAGTCGTCGTAAAACTATCAACAAAAAAGGAAACTAATATATATATTTTTTTAAATATGATAAGTTTAAATGAAAGAAAATAGAAAATTCGTATAATTATATTTTTATTAATTTTCTTTGAAGAAAATTTAGGAATTTGTTAAATATTATTTTGACTAGTGTTTAATAGAAAGTTTGACTTCAGCACATAATCACTTGTCTAATTAAAAATATTCTATTAAAAGCTTACTAATATTATGTTTACAAATTTGTATTTATTTTAAGCTGTTATTTTAAAATTATCTAATATTATATTTTAATTGTACTTATTGTACTTTCAGATCAAATTCGCACTAATTCAGTTTCAATAATTTATGTTATTTGACAATATATTTCAAATATATTGTCAAATAACATAAATTATAGAAAAAATAATAAAAAAAATTATGTTTAACAGATTTTATGTTTGTCGCATCTAATACTTTCACTCAATTTATTTGCCATTTCACAATTTTTTATAAACTATATAATTTTTGCTTACACTTAAATTAAAATTGTTTAAAATTAGAGCGATATTAATAGCTTAGCGAATCGTATCAATGTGCTAGTAACATAAATTGAGAATAATTATGAAAAATTATTATACACAGCATAAAGCATTACAAATATAACTCATAAATCCTTATCAACTGTGTCAAGTTTTTTTTTGCTTAGAAATTTTTTTTATGTTAAATTATTTATACTTGTTAGTTGAACTCAAAACTGAATATACTTTTTGGCAGCTGAAATTTTACCTAATCTAATAAATTTCCATAATGTAAGCATAAATAATTAAATATTATTAAGAAGATTTTAAAGAGTTACGTAAAATTGAATTTTCCTTACAATTCACCTTTTAAATAACTTTTAAAGATTGGATTTTTAAACTCAACTTAGATAGGCGTATTTTCGATCATACTGAACCGAAATAGTAAAACATGATAAATGTTGATGATAATTTGTTAAAAATCTTGTTCTAAGTTTAAAAATTTAATAGTATGGCACTTAATTATACCTTAATAGCGGTCAAACCGGATGAAAAAAAAACTTATAACAAAATATACCAATTTACATTTTTTATGATTTACGTTTCTGTAACCCAAGCCAAAAAAAAAAAATATTCCAAATAAAAATAATTAAGATCATAAAAAAAAATAATCATAAAAAAAATATAGAAATTTTGTCTGACTCCAATATGTTAAAATGAAATAAAACATTTAAATGACATAATAATAATAATAAAAAAAATCTATCAAAGTATAAAAATACATAAATTTTTATGCTTTCTAAATGTCTCTTCTAATACTTTTCCAAAAGAAACAAAGTTCTTCGAAAACTTTAATATATTTTCATTGTATTTTTGTCATTTCCGTACTTTTCAGGTTCTCTTTTTATTCATTTTCTCCAGTCACACAAACACACGAGTAAACGCATTCACATTCACAGATTTTATATGTTGCAGAGTTTAGTATGCGAAAGAAAATTATGATTGCCAAAAAAAAAAAACTTTTTTTTGGGGAAATTTTTCTTTATCTTTTTAATTTTTTTTATTTTGATGCGGATTTAATAAAGTGAGAAATTATGATAATAAATAAGAAAAAAAAGCATGGAAAAAAACTTTTAATAGGCAATTATTTCTTATGTTTTTTTTTTGCATACATAATTTTGAATCTTTCAAATTAAGTGACATTTTAGATTGTTTTTATTTTGTTTTTAATATGTTTCAATGGAAAATTCAATTAAAATAATGTTAAGCATCATTTCGAAGAAAAAGATATTTTAAGAAGAATTTTTTTTGTTATATTGCTCCTTTATTTTGAAAGTAGCCTTTATGGGTTTTAAATGTTTTGCATATTAATGGGCATAAAAATATTTATTCTAATTATGGACAAATTTTACTTACGGATATATAGTTGTTGACATGTTTTCCAAAATTTTCGCAAATATTGATTTGTAACTTGTAAACAATTATTTTTGAAATTAAATTTTTTTAATGATAATTTTTTTAAAGCCCACACAGAAGGATTATTTTGCAAAAAAAAACTTATGTATTACACTAAAATAGGTGACATAATTTCAGGAAAAATAATAATAAAAAAAGTGTATGTTAATTATAATAGCAATTTTATGGAAATATTTAAATGTATAAAAGCATCTTCTGAAGAGAATTATTTTAAATAATTTTTGTACTAAATCAGAATTAAACTGTATATTCCAAAATCTGATGGGAAAATGAATAAAATTTAAATTTAAATTAAAAAATTAATTTTTAAAGAAAAATTAAATAATTAAACACTCGACCGAAATCAAGACAAACGATATTTAGTTAATGTTAAGTCCACGTTCCATATTTAAATTGCTTTATATGCTCGTTCAAAATAATTGCCACTATAAATACTTAATTTAAGGTAACTTAAAATTATACCTTTATTAGTTTTTTTTTAATAATATGGAAAATGTAGGTTTAAATATTTTTTACCGAACAATTAATAAGCTTCGATTTTGATCTCTTCTGACAAAATTTTTATAATTAGATTGTAAAAATATTTTTATTTTTTAAAAGCTTACTTATAAGATATGACAAAACGAAGATTGTGTTAAGTATAAAATATCATTAAACATAAAATTTAACTTCAAAAAAATTACTTTACAAATTTATCGTAATTTTTGTTAAAATACAAATCAATATTTTGTGATAATTTGAAAAATAAATTAGAATTACTGAAATTTTAATAAAATATTTTATAATTATACGTACTACCCTATTTAAAATTATCGAAAGGTATTAAATAAAAATTTTGTTTACAACATAATATTATCTGAAATTGTATTTAGCACTCACTCTAGTTAATTGGTGGTTTAAATTGAAATTAGATATTGCTTTATATATCAAAAGTGAAATAAAATAACAAAAATTTCTTGGTAATTGCATTATAAATTCAAATCAAATAAATTTATTATATTTTAGATTTTATAATTTTGAAAAATAATAATATTCGAAATCATCATAACAAAGAAGTACCAAATAATAATGATGTAAAAATCGAACTGACAACATAAATGGTATTAAATATTTATATAAATTTTTCAACATGAAATTTTAATTATATTTACGATACGCACATACCTTTTTTTTTGATAATTTAATTTTAGATTATTCTACTGAATTTAAATTAATCTCAATGTTTTTTTTTCTATAAATTCGTATTACGTTTTATTCCGTATGCAAAAAATAATAATATGAAAATTTACTGCATACATATGTATGTATCAGTATTTTGTATTTTAAAGTTAATTAGTCACAGTAAAAATACTCAAAAAAACATGTCAAAAACCATAATTATTAAAATTCCACTACATTTATCAATATTATGTTAAATTTTGTTAAATAATTCTCTCCCAACATAATTTATTCAGCAGCATATATTCCCCCCCAAGCTCCAACAACATTAACAACATAATGTTGCATGCATAGCAGCATAGTATCTAAAAAAAAAACTTAATTCAATTTTTCATTTTGTTCCATACCATATTTAAAAATTTCAATGGCTGCCTTCTCATTCTCATTCTCTCTTTTTTTTTAATGTTTTTTTACTTTGTCCTCTCAACTTTACTCTCAATAGAAAGTTGATTTAAAGAAACGGAGAGTAGAGAACATAACGAATTCATTTTATGAATATATGTTTCGACAAAAAAAAAAAAAAACAAAAACATAAAACTTGTTGGGTGAACAAAGAAAATTGGTATACAAAAAAAACCATTTGAATCCAAAAACAAAATAATGTAGAAACAAGAAACCCTTAAAATAAAAATGGCCGAATAATTATGTTTTTGTTTTTTTTTTTTTGAGTAGTTTATTTGCGATAGTATGCGTGAGTGTAGAGTTTTTTTTTTTTCTAAATTTTTATGAAATTTAATTTTTTTCATATATTTTTACAGTCTGTCGCGAGCTTTTGTAGCGAAAGTATGTCTCGTTAAGTATCCGACGGCAAAAAAAAAAAAAAATTTTTTTTTTTTTTTTTATTATTAAAATTGTGAATTTTGAAAGGAAAATCATTAACAAGAAAAACTTTATAAAAAGAAAATTTTTAATTTTAAAACATAATCAAAGTGAAAAATATTTTTTAGTACTTAAATTATTTTTGTTTCCTATTTTTATTTTTAAAAATGAAATTTAGTCGAATTTTTTAGTGTTAATTATTTTTCGATTTGTGTAGTTTTTTTTTTAGTCAAGGAAATGTCAATTTTTTTTTTTTTGTTGTTTTGGTTTGTTAAGATGTGTGTAGTTTGGTGATTTGTCAAATTAAATTTAAAATAAAAAAGTTTTTGGTAAAAAAAAAAATTTAACATTTAAAATTACATAAAAACTAAATAATAAATTATACAAAAAAAAAAAAAAATAAGAAAATTTCCTTTTAAATTATAATTTCCCTTTTAAAGAAAAATTTAATGTGATGTGAAAATAAAAGAAAATTTTATGAATTTTTAATGTGAAAAAAAAAAAAATTAAAGGAAATAAGCAGTTTTAAAAAAGAAATTATTTTTTTTTTTTTTTGGTGGATTTACAAAAGGAAATGTGGTAGGTTTTATTAATATAAAAGAAAAATTCCTAAGCAAAATATTCAAATATAAAAAAAAAATCTCTCACAAAAAAAAAATTTTTATGTTTAACCCCCTGCAAAGTGAATTTTATTCCATTATCTTCTAATTCGAATTCAAAAATTTTCTTTTTTATTTCATTTTAATTGAGTATAAAACTAGGTAAAAAATATAATATCTTTTACATAAAAATACGGTATTTATCTGGAAATTACATAAAAAAAAAAATGAAATTATTTAATTTTCTTTTTTTTTATGATTGACTATTATTTTGGTATTAGTGTTGTATACGAAAATTCGAGGTAAATGAGTTGCGTATTTTAAATACCATAAAAGCAACAAAAAAATATATATAATTTTATTACTTTGTTTATTGCCAACTTTAACTTCTCTGCTCGATTCTCTAAAATTATTTAGGTTTTTTTTACTTACAACTACAACTACAAAACGACAAAAGAAAAACAACTCTTTTTTTTTTCGGTCGACACAAAGAATTTGTATTTTAAATTAATTTTTTTTATTTTATTTTAATTGCAACAAAAATTAATTTAATAGTCCTTCTCTTTGTCTCTCTCTCTCTCTTTCTCTTCGTAGTTGATTTATATGTTTTTTTTTTGTTGTAACATAATTTTATGTGGAAATTGTGTAGAATCTGTTTTGTTTTTTATTTGTGTTTGTTTAAAAGTGAAATAAAATAAAGAACTAACAGAAAAATTTAAAGGAAAAATAAATAGGAAAAAAAAAACTGCCCACAAATCTCATCAAAAAAAAAAAACAAGTGATTTTCTTTCAAAAAAATTAAAAAAGAGCGAACTTGTATGTTTTTCTTATGCTTGCGTTTATGTGTATTTGTGTGTATTTATTTGATGGACAAAGAAAATAATCGACATAAAAAAAAACAACAGAAAATTTGCATTAAATTCTCAAAACAAGCAACCAACAACAAAGTTTCTCTTTCACAATTTTTTTTTTAGGTGTAAATAAAAAAATAATTGTAATTAAATACTAAAGAGAAAATTAATTATGTTTATTTTTTGATAACAACATAATTTAATGGGGGTTTGTTACAAGGTTATTTGTGTGATGATTTTGTTTAACAGAAAAGTTCTCTTCAAACATGAAAATATTAAACAGGAAATAAAATATATTAAATGAAAACTCTTAATGAAAATGAAAGTGTGAAAATTAAATTGAAATCAAATGAAGAAAATTAATATATTTTTGATAAAGTTTATGTGATTATGGAAATCCATATGTGAAAATAAAAATAATAAAAATATATGTTTTTGACGATTTTATTTTGTCAATTTCAAAGTGATTTTTCCGGGTGAAGTAAACAGATTTTTTTTGATTACAAAAACACATTGAAAAAAAAATCAAAGTATAAATTTATGTAACACATAAAAAAAATATGGATTTAACTTAAATTTAAATAATGGACTAAAAAAAACATTATAGTAAATTAAAAAAAAAAAAAGTACGTTCTTCTAATTTTTATTTTTTTTTTAGGTTTAAGTTTATACTGCAAGTTATTTTAAAATTACATAAATTACCTGCTTTATGATTTACAAATTTTGTTTCATTTTTTTTTATTTATTTAAACCGTTAATCATAGTATATTTCACAAAATGGCTGATCATTTAATAAGAAATAAATTTTTCCGGTATATAAAACTATAAAAAAACATATATTTTTTTTTGGTTACAAAATATAATTGACATATTATTTTGTTATTGAAAATTTCAAGGCAAAATACTGATAAGCCCCCAGCCACTGTCTGATATGTTAACTAAGTAAATATTTGAATTTGTAATCTGTATTTATTTAATGAACATAACCTTATTTTGTAAAATTCTAATTGCGAATATACTTAATTTATATTATCAAATGAGAATTTAAAGAACTGATTAAATTATAAATACAATTTTCTAGTTTCTTCTAGAAAATTTTATGAAATTCAATATTAATCTACTTCTAAACAATTATAATATAAATTGATTAGTGTAAATTATTATAAAATTACCACTATCAGAAAGAAAAATAATTTAATATTAGATGATTACCATTCTAATTTATTTATGTATTATTTTTTGGCTGTTTTATAAACGTTCATAGAGTTATCACTAACCTTTTATTATGAATTTCATAGTTTTGACAAATTGAAATATTATTTAAGTTTATAAAACTATAAATTTTCAATATTAGAAAGTGGTAAAATTACTATAACATTATGTTAATTACTGGTAGACAAAACTGTTACATTAAGTCTTGAACTAAAATTAGTGTATATGAGAATGAAAACAAGGATTCAGTTGCAATTTTCTTATTTTTTGTAAGTTCCATATTTTAATCCTAAATCTCAGGGCATGCAAACATGAAAAAATACTATGTCAAAAGAAATCGTTCAAATAATTCTCAAAATTTCCTTATTTGGTTCCGTCAAATTTTGTTGCAGCTTTCGTTGCGTCTTTGTTGTCTCACTGACCAGTGTAGCTCCAAAAAAAATAATGCTAACTAAAATTCTTTAATGTTTCAATATGAAATATTGTGAAAAAATTCAAATTCTTTTCTAATTTTCCAATTTGTATATAAATTTATTATTCATAATTTAATCTAATTTCTTTAAAACTAAATTATATTAAATTTTAGTTAATTAATTTATTTAAAAAGACACATATTTCCTCTAATTTAAATTTGAATTTATTCTCATTAAGGTTACCTTCCAAAATTTACAAAATATCTATTTATTTAAATTCATTTTAAATATTTTACGCAATAAACCAGAAAAATAAAACCATAATTGAATGTCAAAGTATTTAATTTTACAAAAAAAAAATAGTTTGCTAAAAAACACAATGACGTAACTTTATTATTTCAAATATCAACGAACCAAAGAAACTAAAAAACTTGAATAAAACATAAATTTTATTTTTTTTTACATAAATAAACTTATTTTTTTTACAATTTATTTTATTATAATTTTAACGATGGAAAAAAAAACGTGTAGTTAAAAAAAATTAAAAAAATTATTTCAAAACAAAACAAAAAACGTGTTACTTGATAAAAAAAAAAAAACCACTACTAAAAAACACTGGCAAATTTTTGTGTTGATTTAAGCATTTTATGGAAAAAAAAAATAAAAATATCATTTTTGTCGGGGTCAAGACAATCACTGGAAAAAATATATAAATTATGAAAAAAAAATATACTTTTAATAAAAATAATTGGAATTTCAAAGTATTAATCAGTTAAAAAAAAAAAAAGTACTATCTGTAAATAAATTTTATAGATAACAACATAAAAAAATTTATGTACATATTTCATTTTTTTTTTGTTGTAAATTATTATTTAATTTAATTTAAATAAATATTTATTTTAAAATTTTTTTTTTTTGAAAAACAAGGTTTTTTTTTTTCAGATAATTTTTATGGAAGTTTATTTTTATGCGAGATAATTAAGTTTGTAAGAAAATTTTTGTAATTTAAAATTTAAAAAAAAAAATAATTCTGAATTTGATTTAAAGTATAAAATTAAATTTATGTTACCAGAGTTGATGACGACCTACCACAAAAATTGTTAAGTGAACATAACAAAAAAAATAAAACATAAAAGTTCATTTTTTTTTTTATTTGAAATTTCTTAAATAAATACAAAAATTTTATTACTCATTGTTTGATAATTTTTTTGGATTACTCACCAGCATGATTAGATTATGTGAAAATAAAACGCAATTTATGGAAAATGAAATTGTGTTTTGTTGAAAATTTGACATAAATTATGATCTAAATAAATTAATTTATTCAGATTACTGTATGAATAAAATTTGAATTGGAAATATGAAATAAAAAATTGAAAATTTTCTTGAATTAATGTTTCTTGAATTAGTGAGTTGTACTTTACAAAACTGACATTATATGCTACGATTTTTCTTATAATAAATATATCAAATTTTCTAAAAGAAATTTTATATTTCCAATCAAAATATTAGATTTGTAATTTATTTAATGTTGGATTACATTTATGTCATTTGCAGTGAGCCAAAATAGTATTCGTAACTTTATAATATTTTGAAATAGAAATTTAATAAAACAACAAATAAAGTTAAACCTAAAAGAAAGAAATTATTAGATTTTAAAAATGTATTTATGAGATAAATATATTTTAAAGAAAAATTGGAATTATAGCAGACAACTGCAGACTAACATAAAAATGCTTACCGAAACTTAAAATTTCAATCCTTATTTGTATCTACAATTAGAAAATTATTCTGCATACAAAGGTTTAAAATAGGGATATGTCACAGTCGAACGGAGATTAAATTAATCAACACAAAAATACTTTTTTGGCTCACATTATATCCAAAATTGTGAATTACTGACAGATAATCTTTGATTATCTTGATTCGTGTTAAAAATAACTATAAATGCCAGTGAATCCAAGTTTTAAATTATATGCTAATTAAATCCAAAATTATTTTCAATAATTTACTAAATAATCTGATAACTTTTCGCCAAACTTTCGCAAGCAAATTAACAATATTTTAACAATTACTGGTACTATCGAGATTAACTACTTTTTAACAACAAAGTATAATTTATATTAAATCGAAATAATATACAATTTCACATTACTATTTATTATTTTCCAAATTACTTAAATTTTATTCTCTATTCTTAAATTACAATTTAAAGAAAATTTCTATCATTAAAATTATATATAATTTTTTTTTTGTGAAAAGAATAGACAGGAAAAAAGAAATATTCTTCCTTATTACAAAAATTTTCCTTTTTTAAGTTCAAAAAAAAAAAATATGTACATAAGAAAAAAGAAAATATTGAATAAAACTTGTTGGCAAAGAAGCCAAGCAAGCAAAATATTAAAAAAAAAAAACAAGTACATTTCTATATTTATACATAAAATAAAATGAACTTGCTTTGTGAAAAAATTGAACCAAAAAGAAAAATTGTAATTCAGTTTAAGGTGCCTTTTCTTTTTCTCTTCTTATACGTTTTTCCATTTTATGATATTTCTTTCTTTTTTTATGTTGCATAGTAATTTATTTATTTTATCATCCATCCAACAAAAACATAAAGACTTAAGACCAACCGAAAAGTGGAAAAAAATATATAACTCCATTAAAAAAAAAAACTGTACTACACCAAAAAGCGCACAAAAATTCGTGCCATGGCAAAAATAATATAAATAAATAAAATACAAAAATTATATAAAAATGAATACAAAAACGAATAAACGAGTAAAAATTGGTTTTCCAACATAAATAAACTATTACTAAAAAAAAATACTTCAGACTTTTTTACAGTATATACACACAGCCAGAACAGACAGACAGACATTATTTTTATGTAGTATGGCAAAAGAATTCGTTCTTGTTTTTGTGTAGTTTTCTTTAAAAATGAACACAACAAGAATAATAAAAAAAAAATTAAAGATAAAAAAAAATGTAGAAAAGAAAATGAAAATTTTTTGATCGAGAAGTTTTTTTTTAGTACTTTATCTGTTTTAACCCCCACACTTCCTCATTATATTTGTTTAAAGTTAAATCAGAATTTGAAGAAAGATAATAATGAAATTTTTATGAATTGTAATAAAAGTTTTATATCTCAATGTATCAAATATCTGAAAAATACTAAGCTTAGATTATGCTAATTAAACAATATTTGAATTGAACCTGAATCCTAAATCTGAGTAAAAATCAGATTCTGAGTTAAATCAGATTACTCAAGATTCCTAAATCTCAGTTAAAATCTCAATTAATTAAGTTGCCATCAAATTAAAATTAAATAATTATTTTTAAAAGAAATTAATAATTAACAAATTGACCTAAATCATGATGTACGACGTACAATTAATACGAAAATCCTCGCTCAAATTTATTACCACGTAAAGACGTAAGGAATATCATTTTATACATAACCAATTTTTGTTAGAAATATAATTGGTTAGTTCATTTAATAATTGCAATTTAAATTTCTGTTTCAAATTTAATACATATTGAGTTATTGGGTTAAAAGAACTTTCGGATTATTTTATGCTATGCAGAATTTATGATGAGGAAACAAAGTGTAGAAAGATATTTTATATTTTTTTTTTGTTCTTAAGTTCTTTTTTATATTTTTATTATGGCGGAAGAGAAATGAGGTAAAAAAAATTATATGTTTGAATTTAACAAAAAAAAAATATATCTTTTACATATAATCATATTTTTTTTTTTTTTCGAATAATTAAAATGAAAAATTTTGAAGTGAAAAATTATAATTAGAAAAATTTATTAAAACATTTTATTTTATTTATGTTTTTTTTTTAAATGAAATGCAATTTTTAATTTTTTGCAATCATGAATTTATTTGTGAATTTTTAGACTAATTATATTTTGGTATATTTTTTGTTTTCAAAATTTATTGACCGAAAATAATTTGGATTTCGAGATGTAAATTTTTTAATTATATAAAAGTATTTATTTTAATTATATTCAATTTGAGCTGAAATTAGGCTATAAAAATATATAATAGAAATTGAAGAGGTATTCATTTGATTTAGTTAGTTGGTAATAGAATTTTATGAAACTCTTAGTGTGAGGTCTCAAATGATTTCTAATATAGTGAATGTTTTTCAATCTTGAGGATCTGAAACATGATTTTTATGAGGATTAGATACTCAATTATTATTATTTAAGGCTTGATTTAAGTATTTTTCTTTAAATAAATAAAAATTATTAATATTTAAGGCTTGATCCGAAGAAATAGTTAGTTAATTCACCTAAAAGATATTCCAAACTTGCAAATATTATTTATTTAAAGAAAAATACCAATAAAAGCATTAATGAAAATTCAGTATTTCGATTTTTTTTATATTCTTCCTAATTTTAAGAACATTGGTTCATAATTTCAGAATATTAATGCTAAGTTTTGCAAAATAATTGTTATTTGTTTGTCAAAAAATTCAAAAAGTTTCTTAGTTTATCAATAATTACCGCCAGTTTTTGACTAACATTCGTCAAAATCGTAATTTTTAATATTAAGTTCCTAAACATTAAAAATTTAGTTTTAGTTCTCATATTCTTGCAACATTTTTTTCCCAATAATTATTGAATATTAAAAACTTTTAAAAATTATTATAAATCATATTTCCCTTTCAAACAAATATAATATATTAATTTCACTCAGCTCTCCGTCATTCATCCAAGAATACGTATAACTTGTTTTTTATTTTTAAAAGTTGAAGCAACAAAAATAAACAAATAATAATAAATGTTTTGCCATAAAGTAAAAGCCAACAATTTGTTTTTTTGGTTGAGAGCTAAAAACTAAAAATAATTTCAGTTTAAAATTGTAACTTTTCTTGTGGTGTTCGAATTTTCCTAATAAAACAAGAAAAATTATTTTATGATTTAATAATTTTACATGCTTTTTCATTATTATTATTATTATTTTTGAAATAACGTACAGCATATTTATTGGTTGAGGTCAAAAAAGTAAGATTTTTATTTAACTGTGTTGAAATTTAATGGCAATATTTCCAGTTTCCTTTTTTTCTTTTTTCATAATCATAAATTACATATTAGCAAAAAAAAAAAAAAATAATGATGTTAACAAGCAAAAAGAAAGAAAAAAATAAGAATCATAAATTCAACTGAAAAAAAAATATTTTCGATGAGTCATACTTAAAAATTTTTTTTCGTTAGTCTTTTATTGAAGATTGTCTTAAATGTTGGATGAGAGTTTTTTGACAATAAAATCATAGAAGACCCCAAAAAAAGAACACCCAAAAATATAATTTTTCTTAGAATGGGTTTTTAAGGCGTTTATTTATTTTATTTTTTTTTGTAATTGTTATAAATTTTTGTAGATTAATTTCCGAATTTAATTTCCATTCTCATTTAGGTATCTAAAAAATTGATTTCACTAATTTTATTTAGAAAAAATTTTTAAAAAATTGTGATTAAAAGTTGTGCAATTCTCACAACAAATATGATCATAAATTTCTTAATTAAGAATTTCTTAAATAATAGTCAACATAAAATAATTAAAACTAATTTAAATCATTGAATAAAAATAGAAGAGATGAGTTATACTACGATAATTTGAGTTGAAATTCAATTCGAATTTTTTGCGCAGATATTTAATTGGCAAATTTATGAAAGTTCTAAACAATACGCTGAAAGAAATTCTAAACAAATTATCAAGCTGATAATTACATTACATTCAATTACAATTTCAAATTAATTTGGAATTTAATTAGCTACTTCTGAGAATAAATTAGTTCAGAACTTGCATAATTATATTTGCGTATCTCCATTGAATATTATTAAAATGACTTTCTACATTAAATATTACACGAAACGACATCTAATTCATCAAACTAAAGAACTTTTTAGCTTAAAATAATAGCAAGAAACCGTTTGGGCTGAACAAATTTTAATTTTTTACCGAAATTCGTGTTATATTTCTAATTTTTTTACCTACACCATGTATAGTTAACTCCACCAGCGATTTAATCTCATAGAATTTCTCTATTTTCCGGCATTTGTGATTTGATTAGCTCCCATTTAAATCTATGAGCCTCATTTCAAAAAATCTTCATTCCAAGTACGAAACATGCCTTCAAAATGAAGTATTCAGTATTGCCATATTGAAAATAATAAAAAATATAATATCGTATATTGAAATTCGAATTTAAAAAATGGGAAACTTACCTATTGACCTTATCGTTAAGTTTTCATTTTTTTTATTGATTATTATGCCAAAACTTAGATATTAATAATTTTGTTAGCTCTTTAACTAAGATTATAAAAATAGAAATATAAAAAAAAAAAAAATAATGTAATCGTTGCGCTATCGTGCTCGGTCAAGCAAAAATTTATGGATTTTTATGTTTTTTTATTTTTGCCTTTCTTTTTAGTATTTTTTTTTTTTATTACTTAAGTGGAATTTATTATAACCTAGTTGTTTATAACAATTTATATCTTTTTTTTTTATGCTTCTTTTCTTTGGTTACAACATTTTCTCAATTTATTATTATTATTATTATATATTTTTTTTTTGTATCTATATTGATTTATCGTGGTGAAATTTACAAAAAAAAAAATGATTAAGATTATTATATCTTTTATGTTTTGTCTTGTTTTATGTGATCGAAAAACTGTATTTTTTTTTATTTCTTTAAAAGGTTGTTGGACGTCTTCTTTAAAGATTTAATTCTGTTACCATAGATATTTAATAATAATTTTGTAAGATATTTTTGAAGATTAAACTGAATGTAGATTTAATCGATTTTAAAATCTTTCAAAAAAAAAAAAAAAAGAAAAGTTAAATCAAATTTTTATTAATTTACTTCAATGTAAAAATGAAGAAAATTTATATTAAGCTTTTTTGCTGTAGTACATAAATATTTAATAAAGAAAAATTAATATTTTTCAAGTAATTTAAAATAAATTATTTAATTTTTCTAATAAATGGATTTTTGTTTTTTTGATACAAAATTTATGTATTTCCGAAAATTGTAAATTTTCAATTTAAAATTTTATTGATTTGTAAATTTTATTTTATGTAAAAACTTAAAGAAAGATATTTTTGTTTTCGGTATTTAATAATTTAATTTAATGTATATGTACAAAGCTTGAAAATTCTTTTCGTATTTATTTGAAAACTCATTAATCATAAGATTAGTAATTGAATTTTATTTTTTGCCAACAATCTGATTAAAGAATTTGATTAAATTTGATGGAAAACAATTTGAGAAAAAATTGATTTAACCAAATATGATTTAGTAAATTTATATATATAACTGAAGAAAATTTAGATTTACACATTTAGACAGTTAAGTATGTTTTAGAAATTTTACCAAATTTTCATCAAAACAGTGCAGGTGCGCTTAATTTAAATTTGGAGAAAAAAACTATAATTTAAACTTTTAAGTTACTTTAAAAGTCAGTCATTTGTTGAAGAATCCAAACATCGATAAACTATTCAATTATGTTTTCTCACTCGTAATTTATTATTCTTAATATTAATATATTTAATATACAGTACAGGTGCGCTTAATAATTCGAACATGCATGGTTTCAAACATCGATGCATTCTGAAAATATTTTAAATGCCAGTGAAAGAGGTTATCAAACTTTATAGAATTTATCGAAAATTTAAAAACTAAATTTATAGCAATAGTTGAAGAACTAATAGGACTTACTGAATCACAAAGTTTATAAAGCAGATTAGAAATCCTTTGGCCCAAAATATTCGTTAGAAATCCTTCCGCCGAAAATTATCGTTTTCAGTGAGAGACTCAAATTTTTTCGTTTAAAAAAATTGCGTTCAGATTAACGCACTTGTACTTTATTTAAAAAAATACTTTTCACAATCTAAATTAACATCAATTTCTCACTAAATAATTAATTTTCTTTTAACTTTCTTTATTAAAAAATTTATTGTAATAATTACATTACGTACTTTTCATTAATTCTATTTAATATTATCGATATAAAAATATATTATGTACATATTTTAAGTATTTTTGTCCACTTAATATTTTACTTCAATTTAATTTCCTATTTTTACATAAAAAATTGTATTAACACATACACAACACCGTAGACAAAAAATAAATAAAATAACTAGTTTCGTGTACAATTAAAAAACAGTCTAATTAAAATAATATATGTAAATAAGAAAATATTTCCAAAAATAGAAAAATAATTTAAATATTTTTAATATTTTAATTTTTCTTATATCTATTCGATTCCATTTAAAAAATCATATAATTTTCTAATAATAAATTTCTTTGTCACCTAGAAAATATCAAATAAAACTAAATAAATAATTCTTTTTGTTTCCTTTTTTTTCCCTGAAACTCCCACATTTTTGTGTTTTTTATTATTTTCAAAATTTTACAATAATTTTCAACATAAATCATATTTAAAATAAAATCAGTTAAACAACAAAAAAAAAAAACCACATTTATTTTTTTTTTTAAATTTACAATCACTTCTGTCTGACTTTTTATTGTAGGAGTTTTCTTCTACCATTACATCCTCCCTTCCCCGCCCATTTTTAAATCATTCAATACATTCATAAATAACTAAAATAATGAAATGTGTTTTTTTTTGTTGCTGCTTTTTCTTATGACATCATTTTTAAGTATTTTTTTTTTTTCACTGAATTTGACATAAACAATTTGTCATTTTAATTTAGCCAAAATGCCAATAATAAAAATGCCAATAACAAAAACACAAACACGTGGAATTTTAAACGATTAAAAACGCAAAAAAATAAAACGCATCGCAAAATTTATTAAAAAGTAAAATTAATTGTTATGCGTTTTCTGTTCATTTATGGTTATAATTTCTACCTGAAATATGTTCATTTATAGATTATTTTGTTTGTGTATTCAGGTGATAATTTCACCTTTTTTTTTTTGTAGCGGCTGTTTGTAAATTTTTATTATAGTGTGGGGAGAAAATAAATAAAGAATAATAATAATAAAAAAAAAATTTCAAATAAATAAAAGATGAAAAATAAAATAATTATTTTCGTTGTTTCCGGGTGGGATTTTTTAACTTAAAAATTAAAAGTTAATTTTGTTGTACTTCAGTGGTTTTGATAATTTTACCACCATGCTTCGTTTTGTAAATTATTTTTTACAAATAACCTTAATTTTATATTTCAAAATTTAATAACTTTTTTTTATGTTGGTAATTAATTTCTAAAAAAATTATGTAATAAAATTTATTAATTAATATTAATTTTATTTTAATCTGCATTTTTTTTTGTCTATTATTTTATTTAGATTAATTTTGGGAATTTTTTTTTTAGATATGTTTAATTAAAAATAACCTTGAAAAGTTTTTTTCCCCGTAAAGTTTTTTTTTTTAAAATCTGTTAATTTAGTTTTAGCGGGGTAAAGGTCAATGGAACAAATTTATGTTTAATCTTATCGTTACATAATTCTATATTTAAATTAATGATTTGTCAAAAGAATTTTATGTTTCTCACAGATTTTGAAGAAAGAAATAAATAACAATTTTGCCAAACAAATATTTAATAAAAATTTTAAGTAAAATTAATGTAAATTTAAAAATATTCATCAAATTAGTAAAATTTCAGAATGTTCCGAAAACTTTTATAATTCTGAGTAAATGCGTTTTAAACTTATCATTAAAAAGTCAGAGATTTAGTAGTCAGAACTTGTAATTTTAAATTAGGTCATTAAGTCCTTTGAATATTGGAATGTTCTTATGCTAGTGTAATCCTGTACCGCTTATACAGCAAAACAATATCTCAACGACGATCAAATCGTGGCAGGAAATGATACGGACTTATTTTCTGCGATTTGTTTAGTAGGCAATACTTTTCGTTGTTTATAATTTTCAGAATATGTTTCTCAGAATATTAGGAAACATAAAAAAAAATCCATTTTGTTTAGTTCTAAAAGCGTAAATTTTAATATTTAATGTTCAAAATATATGGAAATTATTTGGTATATTATCAGAACCTTTTTCAGTCATTTATTTTCCATTTTACATGAATATTTAAATATTACTCCTATAGTATTGTTTTTTGTAACAGATTTAATTTCCTTATTATTTCGACCCCATTATTAAAATGGCAAAACAGTGAATAACTTTTAAACGGTGTTTTTTTTTTTAAAAAAAAATGAATCCTTAAAAAATTTTTAAATTTTTCCTTCTCGAAACTTTTTAGTAAACCACATTTTGTTATAACCCCAAAACCACATTTAATAATGAAAATTCTTTTTAATGTTTTTATGTTTTTACTTTTATGCTTTCTTTCAATATTTTTTATGTTTTCAAAAAAATATTTTTTTTTTAGCAAGAAAAAAATAAAACGTAACTTTCCTGTCAACATTAAAAAAATCAGATTTTATTTCTGTAGGTTGATTTGTAGATTTATTTTACCATAATTATTATTTTTTTTTTTAACTGTCAATATTATGCTTGTTACGTGTGGGCGATTAAAAAAATATTTTTTTGTTTTTATGTTTATATCCTTTTTTTTTTTGTTTTCATCAAATATTCTATTTCGAGTTGCTATAAACCGTCATTTGGTATATTTTTTATATTATTTTGTCGTTCGGTTGTCTTGCTGTGCTCATATGTTATGTGCAGTCAAGTTTATGTTTCGAGGGTTGATGATTTGTAAAAAAAAAAAACAATAATAAAAAAAATATGCACATTTCTGGTTAGAAAAGAGCTCCTCACAACAGGGAATTTTTATTTTTTCCATTTTCCTTTTCACTGTTTTTTTCAATGTTTTTTTTTTCCTATTGTTTATTGGTTTTTATTTTTATGCTAAGAATTTATGTTAAGTAATGTTTTATGTTGGTGAAGGGGAAAAATTATAAAAAAGAAAAAAATATGTAATATAATTATTTATCCATCATTTGATTATGTTATACGCATTTTAATTATCCAAACATAACACATACACATCTATACACTTTATTTATTTTGACAAGCAGATCTGAAAATTCAAGTTAAACCCAGGAAAAAAAAAATGTTAATAATTGAAAAATAAAACAAATTCAACAAAAATGAAAAAAAAAAATCGTGTTTTATAAAAAGAAATTTATTTTTGTAATTATCAGGTGTTTCACCTTGACTTGACTGACAAACACACCAATACTTTGACACAAAAGAAATTTACTTTAAAAAACAAAAATAGTGAGATTATTTTTTTTAATAATAAATTTATGTTAAAAAAAGATTTTTTGGAATTTATGTTTTGTTATTGATTGGATTTTTTTTTGTTTTTCATATCTGAAATTTAAATTGAAATATTTATACGTTTTTATTGTGTTTTGATTAATTTTATTAATAACAGTAATTAATGACAGGAAATTTTTGTTTTTTAATTTAAAAACTGTTTTTTTTTTAATTGTGAAACTGTCAATACTTTAAATATAAATGTTATGTAACATTTGTAAGTAAATATATTTAAACTCATCTCGATTTTAATTAACACATTACAGTCCGTTTCCACAAATTTGTATGTTTTCTAAATTTTCAATGAAAGTCCGTGTGCACAAATTTGTGCTTTACAATTAATTTTAGGTCCCAAGCACATTTCTTTTAATATTTCACAACGGTTCACATAATTTGTCCGCTGACTGTAATGTGTTAACATAGTTGTGTTTGCATTGGATAAATTGTATATAAATTATTATATTTAATTAAATTTTTTGATAATTACTAATTTCCATATGGGGTATTTAAATCGTATCACTGTTTCAGATTCCTGATCTTTTTATATAAAATTACTCAATAAAATATTTATATTTTCTACTAGTAAAGTCTTCTACTTAGTAAAATTATTTTTTACCGAAACAAAAAACTAATATTTTTCCAAATAAAAAATTTCAAAAAATGTAAAATTTAGAGAACAGGTTTTCCAAATCACCTTAATTTATTGATTATTTGCCGTAGTTGTACCAGCATAAAGACAATTATGAATATACACAGCGAATATAGACAGGTGAATTCAAGTTATAATTTACTACAACAAATATTTAATTACAAGGTGAAGTAATGAAATAAATAAAATTTTAAACAATACTCTTAATATATAGTCCTACAAAGTTTAAATCTTTACTTAATTTTAAGTTCAAAAAAGTTAGTGTTAAAAAAACTTTAAAAAAACTTAAAATTTAGTTACAATAAATAAAGTGTGCTCTTAAAACTTTTACAACAATTTCCCATCAATAAATATCAATAATATTATTTAGTTTCCAAATACAGTCATGGAAGTCATAAGATTTCGACGACTGTCCTCTATTTAAATTGTCTTATCAACAACAGATAATTTTTCTATTTTAGTTAGTTAGAAAAATTTGACAACACTATTAGTATTCCAAAAAATCTGTCTAATAGTGACAGCCTAATATGACATTGTTTTTGCAAAATATTAATCAACATGTTGTATTAATTTTTAAAACTTTAATTTTTCCACCACAAAGGAAAATAATGAAATGTATCCAATAATTTGTACCCAACATATTCACAGAAAAATGAAAATATATCATAAATATATATTTATGATATATTTTCAAAAATTCCATTAAAATTTATATACAATAATTCTTGTAATTATATAATTTTAATTTCTAAAGTACAAAAACTACTTAAAATCATAATAAAACCAATATTAATTAAACATAACAAATGTCATAAAACTTCTATCATAAAAACAAGTAAAATCATCATTAAAAATTTTATAATTATTCAAACATTGAACCCTCGGAATTTTTGTATGTGTAAACAAACCTTTTTTTATCTTATAATCATTTATCATTTTGTCATTACTATATTATTAATCCGTCAATAATAAATGGAAACATAAAATCATTGTTTGCGTTATCATTTTTTTTTTGTGTGTATATTTTAAAAACAACAAAAAAAAAAAATGAATGTCCTCGTCTGGTTTTTTTTTATTTTATTTTTAAATACAATTAAAATTATTATCATTATTTTGTTTTTTACCTGTTTTTTTTCATGAATAATTTACATATTTGTGTGTAAACACGAACGAACGAACGACATTTTGTTCATGAAACACTTTCACTATCAATTTTATAAAATAATAATAAAAAAAATAATAATTGAATTATTTTTTTTACCTACGAATTATTATTAATGTATAAAACATAATTATCTAAAAGAGAATTGACCTTAAGAAAAACAAGTTTTTTTTTTTTTGGTTTTAGATTTGTACGAGCTTCTTTGTTGTACAAAGTTTCTTTTGACAGCTTGGATTTAATGTTTTAACTAAACAATCAGGGTTATTTAGTATTATTGGGGTCTTAAAGCTATAAAACATTTTTAGTGACATCTTTAATCTTTTTGATGAAGACTAGGTCCGTTAGCCATTTCTTTGCTTTGTAAAAAATTTGTCTGCAATTTTTATGAGATAGTTTATGAGACTGACACCCACATTTTTATATGAACATTGTGACCCACCTGACATTGTGACCCACCTTTTATACTACTGAATTCTAATAGATCTATAGTTAATTTCTAAGAGCTTTCTTCTGAATTATAGACATTAGCTTTAAATAACTCATATTTCTTACAAATGGGTAAATATTTCTCAAATTGGTTTGAAAAAAAAAAGTTATATTTACGTTGGTTACACAGTTTTTAGTAATATAAACTTGTAAATATTTTTTGAAAAGCATATTTAAAGAACAATTATTTTCTAACTTACCTAAAAATACAAAATTTTTGCACTATTTCTGAATAAAAAAGTAATCAATTTTCAATTAACATAAAAATTCATAAATTTTTATGTAATATTTTCAATTATCTAATACCGTAAATAGATCTAATAAATAATTGACCCCGTTCTAATATCATAATTGAAATAATTAGAAATTATCATAAAATTAATATAATTATATTTCAATTGGAAATGATTATTTTTATAAAAAATTTCTAAAGAAAACTGAAATAAAACATAAATTGAATTTTAAATTTTTTTTGTCATAAAAATAGATTTTTGTTTTTCTGTAGATATATGTATTTATATAAACGCCAATAATTTGCAATGTTTGCATAATTATTTCCACATACACAAAAAAAAAGATATATATATATTCAATATTTTTCTAGATAATCAGCACATTTGAAACTTGAATACTTTTAAAGCAACGCTGCCATTTCCATTCACTTGAACATTAAACGAGTAATAATTCAAAATTGTCATTCCTCCTCTCAATAATTTTATATACAATTGAACAATTTTTGATTGAAAAGACGATGGAAGGGAGAAATTTTTTGGGGTGTATGCTTGGTGTATTTGTCGATCTTGCAATTCAATTCAAAAAAATACCTTGACATAACAAATAAAAAGAAAAGTGAAGTCAAAAATTGGCATTGTATTCTATAAAAACATAAATAAATTTTAATTAAATTGTCATCAAATGTCATTTTCAGTATTATTGAAAAAAAAAACAAAAATTTTATTTCAGAATTATTTTTGATTAAAATGAAATTTAAATATAAATTTTTGTTTGTTATTCTCTAATTAGTTTATAAACTTAATCTTAAATTACTATAATTTAACATTTTGCCAAAAACATAAATCAGATTAAAAATTGGCGGCAAGTAACGACACAACACTATTCAGATTAATTTAATTACTTTAAAAGAGCTTGTATAGTTCAGAATTTATATTAATATTTGATGTTCAAAATTTTTAAAATTTAGGTCAACCCTAAAATTTATACTTTTAAGTAATTTCAAAGAATTTAAGGTTGTATAAGGTTTCTTGGCCTAGATAAGAATTACGTGACATTAGATAAGATTATATAAAATCATTGCGTTTCGGAAAAAAAAAATTCAATTGGAATACTAATAAGTATACAAAGTAAAAAATCATTGACATTTATTAACAATTCTTTAAATCCAATTGAAAAAATAAAATTTTCATTAAAAAATTTTTATTTTCTTACTTATTATAAATCTGAAAAGTCATTTTTAAATTACTATAGTATTTTGTCCTTAATTACATATTTCTTTATTTAAAGGAAAATGGTTCTATTTTCTTTTCCTTTTTTTTTTTTTTTGGAAAAAGGAAATTTATTGATTTTCCCATTTTAACTTTTACTAGAAAACATTTAAGTAATGAGTGTAAATAATACTTGATATAAAAAGGTGGGTCAGAATGTTTTATTTATTTTTATGAAGGAGTAAAAGAAAAACGTAACAAATACGTTAATGGTTCAAAAATGTGGAATCTGTGTGTGTGCTATAGGAAAAAAATTTTGAGATTGCGTGAAATTGAATTTTGATAGGACAAAAAATATATTTTATAGAACGTCCTAGATTTTTTTTTTTATAAAAATAATGATTATTTATGTTGGTTAAAAATAAGTTTTATTTGTAATAATAAATTGTGGTCGAATGTGGATACACGTTTCATTTGAAATTCTATTTTTGAAATAAACTTTAAGTCTTTTAGAAATTTATAGTAAATATACTAAAATGAATCTAAAAATTAGAATTTAGTTAAAATATAAATTGAGTAAATTGAATTCTACTTTTCCCGCGAATTACAAATTTGTGAGTATTAAATCAGTGACTTTATCAAAATATTATTGCAATTATATTTTAATTAATAAAAATGTCTTCAAATTTTTATAAATTTAATTTTGTTAATGAAATTTTATAGCTGTCTTATCTACAAGGTTAAAATAGCTTCAAGTCAATATTTCAATTTTGAAAATATGCTTGGCAAGTTAATACAGTTTAAGTACAAATTTTAGTAATTACTTGCAATAATCTAAAATTCATTTATTAATTGAAACATTAATTTAATTTTTCTACAAAGTTTCTTTTACATAAAGTGTAATGTAAAATTTCTGCCAAGCCAGACCTCCAGAACTTATCAATATTTTTTGAAAAAAAAAAAAATCGTTATCTCTTCGAAATAATAAACAAAGTCATATAAATTCTATATTTAATTTGAACTTGAAAGTTTCTTTTAGATTAACACAAATATTTCACACTTTTAAAATACCAAAATACTGAATGTTTATTTAATAGATTTTTTTTTTTTTGAAAAATTAATACAAATTCTAATCAGTCAGTCATATAAAATTTAGCATTTAAGGTTGTTGACTTAAAATTTCACAATTTTATCATAAATTATAATTTTCTTTGAAATTTCATTAAGAAAGATGAAATATTTCACAAATTTATAATTTTTCAATTTCAAATAATAATTTAAAAAAATGTTTCTTATAAATTAAATAAATAAATAAAATAGCTTCCTATATTTTTGTAGTTTAAGTTAGTTAATATCTTATAGATAGTAATAATATCTTATAGATAGTAATACATAATGTAAATGGGCAGTTGTTCTTGAACAATTAATTTCTCAGAATATTGTTTTTCATCATTTTGAATTTCTGCGAAAATTTGAAGAAAAATTATAATCGCAATTTTGTGACTGACAGCTATCACAAATTAAAATTTAGTGTCAATTAAATTAAAGTGATGATAATAAAAACATAAATATAAAATTATTTATTCTGAAACAATTTTCCTAAATCAATTTATTTATATACATATTTTAAATGGACGTATAATTTTCTTTATTTTGTTTGTATTTTCTTTTTCAGTATTAAAATAGAAATTTTGTTTAAATTTGAAATTTATGTAAACATTTAAATTATGTGAAAATTAATTTTGATTTTTTTTTTTTTTTGGTATTTGTGTATATTTTAGTTGGGTTTTGTCTATAAAATTTTCGAATTTTTGATTGAATTTATTATATTTTTTTTTTCTTGGTAAAATTCCTTTAGGGAATTGAATATTCAATTCAATTTTAACTATAAAAAGTTTATTTTTGAATAAAACGTGCCAAGAATATTTATGTTTTTTTATTTTTATATGTACTGTATAACATATAATTTATAATGTAGAAAAAGATTGTAAGAAATTGATAGAAGAAATTTAAAATTCTAATTTAATTTATTATTGTAATATATATTTCGTAATTTAAATACATATAGTATAATTTAATTAATTTATATTTAATTTTAATTTATATTTTCAATTAACATTTAGATTTTTAATCTACTATTTTTTAAAAAAAATCTATATTATGCAAAGTAAAAAGTAGTTGAGCATAACTTGTAAATATTTATTGAAGAATTATTTGAAGACTAGATATTTATTTTGGAATATTTATACATTATTTATCTTCTGTCAATAAAATCAATTTTAGATTTTAAATAATAAATTCGGTAATAAAAAAAATTCATAATATTTTGGACAACAGTTTTGGAGGGTCAAATTTAAATATATTTGTCGTATGACATATAGTTAAGAGGACTAATTTTAATGTATTTTAATTTCTAGTTTATAAAATTTTAATACTAATGGTTGGTTAGAAGGTAATTTGGAAATGGTTATTAGCTATTGGTTATTAAATGAACAATTTTATGTTAATAATTTAATTTCTATAAATTTTTAAGTTAGTTTCGTATATAAAAAAATAAATAATAGTCCAACAGAAAATTTTAAAGTTTAACAAAATATAATTATCTTATTTTGTAAAATTACATAGAAACATCAAAACAAAAACAAATCGATTTGTTTACAAATTTTTCTAATATAAATTTATTTTATAAATTTAGATTAGCCGAAAATTTCAAATAAATCTTAATATTTTCAACCAATTAAAAAAATTTTTTTTTGATAAAAAATGTGAAAATTTTTCAAAGTCAAACAGAATTAAATTATAAAATTCCACAATTTCGACCACAAAAAAATAAAGTCAATTTTCAATTTTCACCTCCTACACAAACTATACTTTGTTTTCTTTAATGAATAACCAAAATAATTTCCAAAATAAGAAAGAAAAATGTTGAAAAATTCTTCGAAAATATTCAAAAAAAATATGTTGACTTATAACAATTTTTCTCATTTTCTTTTTTTTTTTGTACTTTCTTTTAGTATTTTTGCCTTGACTAGAAAATTTTCATAAAAATTATTTTTCTTACTTTGTCAAATCCTAACAACATCAACAAAGAAAAATTTATAAATTTTCTTTTGGCTAAATTCCAAAATTAATTAAACATAACAAGAAAAAAAAAAAAAAATGAAATGAAAAACTTTTTCTTCTCTCTTTAAAAAGTCCAAAAAAAAAAAAACAACCCAATAAGTTTAATTAATTAAAATGAGGAAAATTGAAATTTTCATTGGGTAAAAATAAATCATAATAAAAACAAAATTAAAATGGCTCTTCTAGGTCTAAATTTTTTTTTCGAATTTTCTTTTATTTTTTTTATTGAAGAAGAAGAATTTTCACGCAATTTTGTGGCGCGTATTTTTTTTTTTTTTTATATGAAAATAAAGTTTCTTTGTTTATTTGGGAAAATTATTGCATGAGGCACAAAAAAAAAAAAGAAAACTCTTCTATTTATGAAAGAGAGTAGACGAAAAGAGGAGAAGAGGTCTGTAATTTATTTAAGCGAATGAAAAATTATTGAGGAAATGAAAATTTCAAATGTCCAAGAATTTTTTTTATTTTTTTTTTTTTTTTTGTATTTCGTTCAAAAGTTATTTTGGGATTTTTCTTGGGTAAAATTGTATAATAAATATTTTTATCTTGGAAAATTTCATAGTATTTTTATAAAAATATTTACAAAAAGAAAATTAATTGAATTTTTCTAAAAAAAGAATATTTTATAAAACAAATTTTTTTTTGTTATTATTTTGAAATTAAAAATTTCAAATATTTTCGCATGACATCATTAAAATAAAACGAGGAAAATTTTTGGAAATGACTTTTTCAAATAAAAGTAAAATATTTTTCTAATTTTATGGCATAAAAATATTTTTAAATATAAATTATGTATGCATTAGTAAATTTTCATTTTAATATTTATGTAATTTTTATTTTCGAATTTATACTTTTTCACTAAATTCCACTTATGAATAGGTTTAATGTTTAAATTGAGTAAGTTTACTTGTAAATTGTTGTATTAGGATGAGGAAAATTAGTCCTTCTGTTTTGTTTCATTTAATGTTATATTTGAATTTAATATTTTTAAAACTTTCTACATCAAATTTTGAAGTATTTGTCAAATTGACAGTAAATATTAAAACCAATAATACAGTTCCTAGCATTCTAATAACATAATTTCTAAAAATATGCTCTCTTAAAAAAAATCAATTTTCCCTTTTATTCCTAACTTAACAGTTGGATATTTCCTTAAACATTTGTGATAATTGAAATCTAACATATTACTCTTATATATTTTCAAATTAAATATAAACTTTTTCATAAATCCACCTTTAAAATAATCCTTTTTAATTACATAAACATAAAACTTTATATTTTTGCCCTACAAATTTATAAATTACTATAATAAATTTAAAACATTTTTATGTTGTTTCTGAATGAAAGACATAACAAAATACTGCATAATTTTTCAACCGTTTTTTTTTTTTTATCAAAACGTTATATTTAAGTCAAATAACAGGAGGGCAAAAAGCAAAAAAAAAAAATTATTTCAAATTTTTTTTTTTTTTACGATTTGGACAGTTTTAACTACTTACGTAAAAATAAACATAAAAACTTTTCCATAATCACACGCGAAATTTTCTGTTATCTTTAAGTACCTGAAATTTTTATAATACCTACCCAAAATAAAATTAAGAATAAAAAGGTTATAATTGATTGTGTTATATATTTTGGTTACCTGTTTCTATGTTGCAAACTTAACTTATTTTTTTTTTTTGTTTTTTTTTTAATTTATATGATTTTGTGGAACTCAACAATTCTCTTATTATGGCTAAACCGGTTTTACACGCAACCATAAAAAAATTTTGAACAATTTATTTATTATATATTTAGTTTTGTTGTGGTTTTTAGTTATTGTTTATGTTGTATGTAGTTTATTAATGTTGGAATAAAACAAAATTATGAAAATATAAAAATTTCTAACTGGTTTTTTTGTCCCCAGGGACATTGAAAATTTTATGAAACTTTTTATATATCTATTTAGTTTATTTTTTATGTTAATCCTTAAATAAATTTTTAATAAATATTATTGTAAAGTAAAAGATTTTGAAAAACTTATACGGTAGTAACTTATACGGTAGTAAATGTAAATTTTAATTGAAAAATTATGATTAAATAAAAATCTTCCAGATTTTTTTGGAGGATAAAATGATATAAAGACTACAGGATTAATTGCTTTCAATAAAAAGGTGAAGGTCATTGGATTTTAATTTTCATTAATATAAAATGTGTAAACTTTTTGAAATTATGTGATCATTTTTATGGAAAAAAACGTGCACAGTCACAACACAACAAAGAAAAAATTTATTTAAAGTTTGTTAAAAATTCGTACCTTGAAAAAATTACAAAAATTGCTTTTGTAGATATCTGTTTGATAGCTCTAATTTTCCACATTCTTTGTTCTAGACTAGACACTCACAGCTGTTCTGGAGACTATGAAGTTCAATTCAAGTTTTATTATTTCTTATTTCACACATTTCAATTGTATTCTAATTTTGAGATTAATCAGAACATTACCATTTCGTATATTTTGTGGTAATAAAATTGTTTTCAATAAATTTATAATTTACATACACATACGCCAAATCTATTGAAGAATATTAGGCTCAGTTCTCAATTCAAAAAGAATCAATGTATATTAATCACTTTCTTGCATATACTTTTATGCTTAAAATAAAGTATTTTTGAAATTCAAGTAAATTTTTCATAATTACAACTAATTGTTAATTTTTCTGTAATGAAATTATAATTTTTTTCATATATTTACATAAAATTTAATCTTTCTGGTTGTTTTATTTACAAAATTATGTAATTTTTTCGTTCTAACTTAACATAAAGTTTATCTACAAAATTGTTACTCTTAACAAGTTCACATAAAATTACCCTACATTACAAATATGTTTATTTTTCGTTTTTTTTTATACTGCTTATTTATAAATTCGTAAAAGATATTTAATTTTTATTTTGTATTTACATAAATTTATCTTTACATTTAAGTTTATGTAAATCAGAAAATATAAAAAGACAACAAAAAATTGAAATTTTTTTATTTATTTTATGTATTTAATCTGAAAAAGATTCGTGCATGACATAATAATAAATATGTACATAATATAATAAATGGCAAATACACTGAGTAAAAAAAAATCAGAGCCAACATAATTTTTTTTTTTTTCATATTTTTTTTTTTTTTTGAGATACTACATATAACGGTCAATCTATCAAGGCCAAGATAAGTAAAAAAAAAAAAATATGTAATAAAATATCTACACAATTTTTATCTTTACTATGCTCTGTTTTTATGCTACTGTCATTTGTTGTTGGTGCTCTACAATTGTTCATGGTTTTTTTTTTTTTTTTTTTGCGTAGACCTCATGTTGAGAAAGCTATTTTTTTTCTGTAGACATTTATATACTATGCGTATTAGGCTATTTTTTTTATTTCTGTATCTGTATTTGTATAAGATTTGATAATAATAATAATAAAATGAAACTATTAAAACGAGACGAGGGTTAGACAGTAAAATTGGTTTTTTTTTCTGGCTTTTTTCTATAAATCTTGAAAAGTGATTTATTTAAACAGATGTTTTTATTATGATGTTATTTTGTGGTGTATCGCAAAAAAAAAAAATGGAATTTAATTTTATTAAATTCACAATTGAAAATGGTTTTTTTTTTTTTGCTGTCGTTTTGTTATGAAGATTATTTTTGGATTAGTGTTGATGAAAATTATTGTCCCTTGGTAAAATTACTCTATTAGGTCAATAACCGACATGAAGTTTTTATGTTTATTTTGTAGTTGTTGGTGTTGTCGGTGATATTCTAAGAGTTAGAATTATTCTTGTCTTGACAATGATTTTACTGAAAAAAATTTATTAATTTCAAATATTTTTTTTGTATTATAAGATTATGTTATGTACTACATTTTTGGTTTGATGGTATTTTATCAAAAAGGACACGAAAAAATGTATTTTATTCAAAAAGGACACAAGAAAAAAAATAGGTGCGCTAATACGTATATTTCTACTTTTATTAAAAAGAGCAGAATAAAATATTCTTCTCAGTAATGTGTGTTAATCCCAACAAGACATTTGACATCGATTCCAGGGAATCATAAATTCATTAGTAAACGTTTTTTAAACTTTGTCACGTGCTAATAAAATTTCTATAAGACGGCAATGAAATTTCATCTAATAATATAAAATCAATTATTTAGAAGTTAATAATCAATTTTCAGTTAGCATTAAGTTTGACCACTGAAGTGTTATAAATTAATATCCTTATTTTTTTTAGTTGTAATCCCATTTAATCGTGGTATAGTTTTATATTGGTTTCATGTACGTGTTAATAAATATTTAAATTTAAAACTGATAAAGGCTAGGAAATTGTTAAACCCTAAAAAAGACCAAAAATAATAAATTCCTATTTGCGAAACTATTAAATAAATTTTTCAAGATGTAATTTTATATCTGAAATTTGTAGTTCAAAATCAAAGTCTATTTTTACCCTATCAACAATTTAATGATAATTTAGTTATTGTATCCGTTTTCATATAACCAATTCCTTGTGAAAAAAATAGATAAAAACTAGTATTAAATAAAACACTAAAAAAGCAATAGTGAAGAATTTGTAAATTGAAGAATTTATATGTCAAACTCTTGATTATAATTGCTATTATTTAATAGTAAGTAACATTATCATTTAGAGTAAATCCCTTTTAAAGTTTGCTACACGAACATAACACCCTATACTTCAAAACATTTCTTTCAGAAAATACTGTAACTGGAAAAATACATATTTTAGTATACCTACATTAAAAACCTTCATTTTTTCAGCAATTTTTCTCAAGTTACAAAAAAAAATATTTAACAACTTCATCCTTTAAGTATAATCAATATTTTCTAGTACATGTTAAGTTCTGCAAAAAAAATGTAAAAATTCAAAACTGAAAATTGCAAATCAATGAAAAATGTTATTAGTGATTTATTACAATTTTGTGTTAAACCTTTCATTGAATAAATAAAATGTGTCCTGATACTGTATTAATTCGTATTTATAAAAAACTAAATAAAACATTATTAAATATTTCTTATCATTTAATCAAGAAAAATCATAAAACTTGTTCAAAAATTTCTGAAAAACTCTTAATTAATTTTCAACCTGATTTTAAAACTTTTATTACACAATTTTACATATTAATACAAAATTCAAAATTCCTTGTCTTTAATTTAAATCACAAAAAAAAAAAAAAAAAATTAAAAACCCATTTACATTCTTTAATTGCAAAACATAAATACAACATAAAAAAATGTCATGGACCAAAGCCCTTTTTTAATTCATTTTTTTTTTTTTATAATAAAAACAAAGTAAAAAAAAAAAAAAGTCGATCAAATTCTATGCATTTATGATTTTTGCATAACATTAACATGAATTTATGCTCGAATTAAATAGACAAATAAAAGATAAATTCATCATTCCCTCTCGTAGTACATTCAAATAAATAATAATAAAAAAAAAACTAGGCTTTTAACATAAATACAAACATAAATAAATATGATTTTTTGTTTCTTTTGTTTGTATCTTCTGAATGTAATGAAAATCTATAAAAAAAAAAAATATGTATATATAAATTTTATTTCGTCTTTTTAAGTGTATACAGTAGATGGTAGGGGGAGATGAAGTAGAGGGCATTGTACGATGTTTTTAATTCAGGGTAAAAAAAAGAAAAAAAACATAGAAGCAGTAAAAGTTTTTTAAAAACACTAAACTATAAATAATAATAATAATAAAGAAGAAGAAGAGGAGAAGGAGATGAAAATTATAAAAAAAAAATATGAAATTTTAAAATGTGCACAAAAGATACTCATATAACATAAAGATACTTAGATACATAAAATTATCTACAGTTTTTTTTTTTATTTATGATTTGTATCTTAAAAATACATTTTTCTATTCGTATTTTTTTTTTTTTTCAAGAGGCGAAAAAAAAAATATTTTTTTTTTTATTTAAACCAGTTTTATATAAGAAATAAAAAAATAAATAATTTTAATTTGCATTTTTTCATATAAAGTGAATTGTTGTTCGTTCTCTTGTGAGTTTTTTTTTTCTGGGTTGTTTCACGATTTTTTTTTTCTGTTTATTCTTTTTTTTTTTGGAGCAGCAACTTAAAAAAACAGCGAAATTATTAAAAAAAAAAAAAGAAAAAACAAATTTATAAATTTTATTTGTGGTTACGTTTGAGTAAATTATACCAGTTCGTAGTTTTTGTGTTATTAATTAATGTTTTTAAAATTATTATTTGTCGGGTGAATCATAATAAAAATGTACTATGAAGGTTAAAAAGTTTATAATATTAATTATACATAATTACATATTATATTGAATAATAATCATTAATAAATTTCTTTTTTTTTTTTTTAAATTGGAAATTTGATTGTAATTAAATAAGGAATGTTAATCACAGAGCTATTTTTTTTAACCATATTTTCTTAGTATTAAATTTAGTATTACAAGTTGTGTAATTTTTGTGGTGAAATGTAGAATAACATTACCATTATTATGATTTTAATTCCAACTCAGTTAGTGTTAGATTTGCTCATTACTGAAAAATGTTTACCAAATGTTTTGATGTCTACGGTTGACGAGTCTGTCTGAACTGTTCTCTCCTTAAAATCTTGGCCAGTATTCATAAATATTTGTAATAATAAAAATTTGAGGAAATATTGCAATCGTTTGATATGAAAAATTCTCACTTTCCACTTTAAACTTCTTCAGATATTTTGTATCTTTTGAATGAAATTTTCAGGTTTTGATTTAAATTTAAAAAAAATTTCAACAACTTCATCATGTAATTTTATCCTACAACCCAAAAATAAACTAATATTTTAAACACATTATTATTTTTTTTTAGTAAAGAAATAATGAACTGAAGTGTAATGAACTAAAGAGACATATTTATTTTATGGTCAATTAAGTATTGTTATCCAAAAAGTCATAGTTGAGTAAATAATTCCTTAATTTAAATTAAAAAAAAAAGAAACAAAAAAAAGCAATTGAATAACATTAGAGAAAATGTCAGAAAAATGAAATTTTGAAAGGTGAAACTAATTAGAGAGGAGGAAACATTATTGTCTTGAAAATAGAAGGGAAAATTTAAATATAATTTTAATTGAAACTCAATACTTTTATATACAAAGTTGGTGGTCTAATTTCGTAAATGTCTGTCTTTGTAATTTTTTTATATTAAATATCGCTTCATCAATCATTTAACTCCAAATTTTATTTCTTTAAATTCAAATAAATCTTTTTCAAAATTTACTTTAAATATTTATTTATTTTAATTTATTGAAATTAAAAAATTTGAGTGAAATTTCTTCCTCATAAGTTAAAAACCAAAATCATGTCCCCATCATTAAAATGTTGATGACCTATATAAATCTTAAAAATTTCAATACATAAAATTCAAATCATAATTATTTCTACAAAAAAAAAAAAAAATATACTTTAATTTAGAAAAATAATCTAAAATTATTTTCAGTGCCAAAAATAAAAATTTTATAATACAACAAGCAGAAAAAAAACCAAAATTACAATTTCTTGGCACAATTTTAATCAATTTTTATGATTTATTTTATGAAAATATTTAATAAAATATTAATTTCAAATATTTTTATTTTTCTTAAAAAAATTTCAATTATTTCTAAAATAAAGTTAAAGAAAATTCTATTTTATTTGTCATAATTCTTCCAATTTCAAGATTGGAATTTATCCAATTTTATAAAATAATTATAAATTCAACTATTTTCCATCATAAAAATTAAATAACAACAAAAAGAAAATTATTTAAAAGTAAATTTTTCTCAAAAAAAAAATAATAAATAAACTTAAAAAATAAACTTGTATGCTCTAATTTTGCTCTAAAAGTTAATAGTCGTAAATCATGTTTTTGATGTACACACACCACGTAAAAATCAGCAACAAAATAGTTTTTTAAATTAAATTAATCATATTACAAAAAAAAAAAAAAATGTATTTATAATTTAACCCCTTTACTCCTCTTGTCCAACTTATAGTTCACACACAGTCAAATAGTCTATTATTGTGTCAAGAATTTTTATTTTTTTCGTTGAATGATTATATAATTTTTTTTAAATGTGTGTATTTTTTTTTTCTTCTAATTTATTGTTTTTAAATTGATTTTTTTTATAAATTCAGTCCCGCGCCCACAGTGAAATAGTAATTTTTCACTCACATTTTTTTATGTTTGTCATTTTTAGGGAATTTTATTATAAATTTTTGATGTTTTTGTTTTTTTTGGACATTGTCCAAAAAAAACTGAAGGTGTGAATGTCATTTTTATTTAGGTTTTTTAAACAAAAAAAAAAAAATAGAAATTAAAATTGATTTGTTTGCACTGTGTTGAGGTCATGCAAAGTTTAGAAAGAGAAATAAAATTAAAATTTAGACATTTTTGACATTAATCATCATTTAATTATTATTGTTATTATTTTCTGTTTTTAGTCGTTTTTGGTTTTAGTGGAAAAATGGTGGAGCAGCGTGGGTTGACTAAGAATTTTTTAATATATTTCTTCTTACCGTATTATGTATGACAAAATTTATTTATGGGTTTTTTTTCGTAATTAATGATATAACTAGTTCAGACACTCAAAGACGTTTAGAAAACAATTTTACACGCTCTGATTTAATGTCAATAGTTCGATTGGATTCTGAGACATAGATTTTGGTTTAAGTTTACTCAGATTTAAATGGGTACCAATAATAAAAATTATAGTTAAATTTAATTCTCAAACTGTGAGAAATGTTAACTATCAACAAGTGACTCACTAATAAACTTGTTGTATTGCAATAAAAAATTTCCTCACTAAACTGAAGAAATTTATGGTTTGGAATTTATATTAGGATATGTGCAAGTTTAATAGTAATATAATATTATAGAAGTTATAGAGAATTCTGTACTTGAAGCCCTGTGCTTCCACAGGGAATGAACAAATGATATCTAATGCGACATTTTTTTACTCGTTTGGCTTAATCTTCACGCAAACTTTAATCTCTAATTGATTAACAACAATTATATAGTCCTATGATTCAGTAAAATTTGGTGGAGTATTAGAAGATAGATAACATAAGAATGGAGCAGAAATATTCCAATTTATTTCAATTTACTTTAACCATTCAAGACACTAAATCAAATATATCTGTAATGCGTTTATCCATCTACGTAATATTAATTAAAGCTAATCGAACAATAATGGTTTTCACTCTAATTTAAAGAATTTCAGTGATTGTTTTCTTCGACTTAATCTCATTTTTAAAATAAAATAAATTAATTTTAGTCTAATAAAATCTATTTTAAAATTTAAATTCATACCTTGGCCACTAAATACTAAAACTGGCGTCTAAAATATTTTTATTCATTACTATCGATCGATACAAATAAATTGTTACAATGTATCCTAATTTACTCAAACGAATACTTCTGTAAGTACATAGGTCAAAGTTTTTTTTAAAAAAATTTCCTAATTCAATGTACATTTTTTTTTTTTTAAACAATTTTAAATAAATTAAAACTTTTTTTTGGAAATTTTTCAATTAAAAATTTTTTACACAAACTTCCGAATGGGAAACTTTTTCCTAGAGAGGATAATACAAAAAAGAGAATAAAACTTTAATTACTTTTTATTCTTAATATACTGTACAACAAAATTATTCCTGAATTTTCAATTTTCCATATTTATATAAATAAAGATTAAATAAATTGAAAAATTGAAAATTTAATTTAAAAATAAAATAAAAAATCTAATCTAAATAAAATAAAACTTTTTAAACAAAATGCAATATTTTTTGTTTCCTTCCTTTTTCTGTTAGTGTCCTGCCATTAGAAAATAACTAAAAATAATAATAACAAAAGACAAGCTTTTCTTTTACCAAAAAAAAAAAAACAAAAACAATAATAACAAATATAGTCCAGAGAAATTTTTTCCTAAATTATTTAATATCTATAACCCAGTACGTTGTCGAATAAACATTAATTTTCATTTTCATCACAAAAAGTTTTCAGAAACAGCAACCATCCTCATTTTTCATATAATCATTCATCGTCCTCCCTTAACCACATCCTAATACCTACAAAAATAAAATTATATTTAAATCCTTATATAAATTAAAAATTTTCTTGTTTATATAAATTTTCTTTTGTATTTGTTTGGAGAAATGATTTTCACTTTTCCCCCAAAGCAAAAAAAAGAAGAAAAATGAACAACCAACAAAGTCGAAAAATATATTACGTTACGTATATAATAAAAAGTTTATAACAACTCAATACACATATACTGTACACACTAATACATTTGTTTCCGGGTTATTGTTTTTTTTTCTGTTTTCGGAAAAAGTTCGAATTTTGTTTATAGCTTTTGGCAGTGCGGACAAAAATGCCCTTTTTTTATTTTTATTTTTTTTACATAAAATTTGTGTAGAGAAAAATAAAGGAAAAGTGAAACTTTTAATATTCTTTTGGCAAAACAAAACAAGGATAAATATTATTATTAGAAGGAAATTCTATTATCCTTTTATTTTCCTTTACTCTTTGTCCCTTTTTGTTTTTTTTATACATTGTTTATTGTTGTGATACGAACACACAAAAATAAACAAAAAAAAGTTATGCAACCCCAAAAGCGATTTATTACCTACGTTTATCCTCACTTTTAACTGTTAAATACAAAAGGGAAAATTGTTGGGGCTAAACATTGTTAGAAAACAAAGAAATTTATAAAAAAAAAATCTTCACCAATTTTACTGTGTTCACTTATTTTTCTTTATGTCCTTACTGAAAACACACACACCATAAAAAGAATTACTATTTTAAAATTTATTGTTCTTTTTTGGTTTATCCATAATTTGGGGAGGATATCGGTCTGAGAACGAATATATTGATAAAAATAAAAATGTCTGTAAAAAAAAGGATAAATTTTATTGTTAAAAATTTCGATTAAAAAATGGATACCAAAAAAGAAATTTTCCTGGTGCCAAAAGAAGATTAATTTTTTAAATATCTCTCCTTTTTTAGAAGAATATGTAAACTTTTTAATAGGTTAGAAAGTTTTGTAATTAATGTAAGACTGGAAAGGATTATGCCATCAAATTACAGGTCTAATCATTATACTTTGACTGATTGAAGTGTTCTTTTTTTCAAAAAAGAAAATTAAGTTTTAAAGTCCCAACAAATAAAATTACAGAAAAACTTTGGAAAATGAATGAAATGGAATATTTTTTAGTAGCTAAGTCTGTTAATTATCTGTGAACAGACTTTTACATAACAAGATTTTCGGCATTCTAAAATTTAAGATTAACTTAACTGTAGTACACTTAATTATAGGCTAAAAATTTGTGATAATTATTTCTAAACTTTATATTAAATTATCTACTATTTTATATTTTCTAGGGAAAGGCTAGAAATTGAATATCGGGAAATAGAAAGGCACAAAGAAATGGATCGTGAACGTGAACGTCAACATCATCAGCAGCAGCAGCAACAACAACAACAACAGCAACAACAACAACAACAGCAACAGCAGCAGCAACAACAACAGCAAGCACAACATCAACATAATCATCATGTTGCAGCTGCAGTTGCTGCTGCTGCTGCCCAACAACATCATCAACAACAATTACAACATCATCATCAACAAGCTGCTGCAGCTGCACAAAATAAACATCGTGATCCTGAACGTGAACGTAAGGAAAAAGCTGAACAAGAAGTATCAAAACATTTTGAAGAATCTCTGAAACGTGCTAGAAAGGTTAGTTTAAAAATTATAATATGTACATATAATATATATTAATTTAATTCAAATTATTTATATTTATTATAAATAATTTAAATTTATATTCGCATATTTTGTATAAAATATTTATTTCCATAATTTAATTTGTGAATGAAAAATTTATCACTTTTGTAGTGAAATTGAACGAATTAATTAAATTATCCTGGGAGCAGTCTTTTTTTTTTTTATATATGAGATAAAAGTGCAAAATCAAAGTGAAATTTTGAAAATTAATGTTGACACAATTTAAACAAAGAATATAATTCATTTTTTTGATTAAATCATTAAATATAAAATAAATTACAAACTTTTAGATGGAAAAATTGTGTAATACTCAATTCATTTGAATTATTGTCCTTTTTACTTACTGTCAATACTTTAATAATTAAACTAAAAAATTGTTCAGATTTTATAATCTCAATTGAAATAAAGTTTAACTTCATTACAATATAAAATTTTAAAATCATTAATTTGCTTAAATTAAACAAATTAATGATTGTTACTATTTTTACGAATGTTATTATTTTTGCGAATTATATTAGAACAGACAGGACAAATTTCTTGGTTTCCGATTCTACTAGAACTCTCTATATTCCCTTATTTACTTGTTCACTCCACTGGGGAGTCCTCAAGTTCGGAGTTACTGTCCTTAAAATTTCTTAACATTTTTGTATTGCAATTTGGACCTAGTAAGTTTTTTTTTTTATATGGATTCCCTACCATAAATTTCTGTATTGTAAAGAAATTTCAATTGTTGCAATTGGCTTTAAAATTACTTAGTCTTAAAATTACATTTTACTGTAATTTTATAACTAGTAGTAATTTAAAACTGATTAACATCGATGTCTCAGACTGGTGACGGGTGTTATAGGGTGTTATCTAATTGGACTAGCAATGCTGCACGAATTTGACTAAGAAAGGCTATCAGTTTAATCTTTAGTGCATTGCTACCAACGCTCGTAAAGCAGATTTAATATTATATAACCAAGATTTGTCAAAAATTAAACTAGATTGTAGACTAAATTTATTTAAACAAAAAATATGATTAAAACTTAAAACATTAAATATGAGTAGAGGCGATTTAAAGTATGTACAGAAAATTACTGAGATTATAAATATAGGAGAAATCTAAGAAAGACTGGTCCAATACATTTAAAACTTATCAAACCTTAATATATCATTAATTTAGAGAATGTTTAGAATGTTTTAGGATGAAGAACAATTAACTAGAAAGGGATTTGTATTTGAAAACTACATTATAATGAAATTAAATTACAATCATTCATAGACAAGAAAAAACTATGTGTATTCAGAAGCAATATTATCCAAAAAACTAAAAAGGATTAAATTGAGTGTTGGTAAATTGACACTAATATAATTAAAAAAAATTAAAGTTTATGTTAATTCAATAAATAGAATTATATTGGTCTAGTCTAGACATTTATTCGGACAACTAAACTAATTCAATAAATTCAATTAATTTACCCATGTCACTTGATTCAACAATCAAATTTATAATAAATTTGTAATGTTTTAACTAATTTAATTAGTTTTTAATTTCGAAAAGAAATCATTTTACTTTTAAACTTTTCAAAAACCAATAAAAAAGAATTAAAAAATTTAATGAAGTAAAAAAATTATAAAATTTTTTAGTAATAAAAACCAAATCCATTAAAATTTCTCTTTTTATTTCGTGTACCAAAAAAATATTTATTTAATTATTTTGTCTGTAAATCATAAAAATTTAATTAGTTTCGCATAATAATAAAATAAAAACTATTTAACCGGGCAAAAAAAAAATTATCATAAAAAAAATAACACAAGAAAAATTAATTTTATTATTTATTTTATTTATTTATTTTTTTTTGTGAGGAGAGCATAAGCCTTTGTTTAGATACAGATACAGTCATTGTGCGGGTAATCTGACACATAAACTGAAAAATATTTTAATTATAAAAAAAAATTTATAGGTTTTTTTTTTTAAAAAAAAAAAAAGTCAAAAGTTCGATTTTTTTTAAGAATTTTTTTTTCATTTTTTATTACGAAATAATTAAATTTAATTTGTGTTTTTTTAAAATGTTTCTTTCGTGACAAAAAACATAGAGTATTAATTTATTTTATTACAACTTAGTCAAAAAAAGTAAATGGTTTAAACAAGTTAAATTATATACAATTATATATTTAATATCTAATTTTCATAATATGTTAATACTAATTCATTATTTAAAAAGTAAAAAAAAAATAGAAATTTTTTTTATATTGCAACTAAAACATTTTGACATAACTTTATCTGTTAAATATTTTATGAAGCTATTTTGATTCACAAACTTTAAGATGCCGATTAAATAAAATAATGTTTTAGGTAGCAAGATTTAGTTCTTTGTTCTAATTAACAGCAGATAGATTTTTGCAAATTCAAAACTGACGGAATGTCTGATAGTAAAAATAATTTAAATATCGTAACAGCAAACTCGGTGGAGTTACTGAGCTTTTTATAAATTTGAAACTGGAAGAAATTATAATTTTGTCATTAATTAGGATAGTAGCATTGATTAAAGCTATTAATTAGTACAAAGATTTCTTTGAAGAAAAAAAACTAAAATTCGAACTATATAATCAATCTGAAAAAAAATTACATCAATTACAATTGAATATTTTTTGTGTAGGTTTAGAAATAAATTATTCAAAAAAGTGCCATCATTTATTATATTCTATCTCACTGTAATTTTATTATGAGACAGACTCATGTGGTGTTGTCGAAATATGCCCAATTAAAATATAATTGAACCTTTCAAATAGTTGCTACATACCATTAGTTATTCCGAGATATGAAAGATTTTACGTTTCCATAGAAATCGTATTGGGAATTTTTAATAATTTTTCAAGACTTTTTAGTAAATTTTTCCTAAAGAATCTCACAGATAAAAATATCAAATTATATTTTACCTGTTATTATCTTAATATTCTTTTCAAATGGACTTACTCCACTTTTAAAATAAACGCCTCATATAAAATTCAGAATAATAATTTATTATCAACAATAATCAAGAACATAAAAATTTATTTATGATGGTTTTGTGAAATTTTCACAATTCTTTCGGCAAAAAAGAAATTTCAAAAATTAAAATTCACAAGAAAAAAAAAACGCATTAATTAATTAATTAAATAATTACAAATAAAATAATTTCAAGGTATATTTCAAAATACAATTATGTATCTGATAAATTCACTGCTATTAACCTGACGTCATAAATATATAATTTTGTTTTTTTATGACTTCCTATCAAAAAAGCTTTTAACAAACTTAAAAAATATAAATATAATAAAAAAAACTTTATGATTAAATAAAGATTTACAACAAACAATAAAATTATTAAAATTACTGTGTTTATAAAAATCAACAAAACATCGTCATTCATATTTATCCATAAAATTTAATTAACATAATTTTTTTTTTTTACTGTAGTCTAATTTATGCTCATAAACTAAAATTATAATTTAATTTAATTATAATTAAATATTATTGAAATATTAAAATACTTGTTTTATTTGAATTTTACCTGAATTTATTTAAATAATTAAAACCCATTAAAAATAAATTAAACAGACAACTAAATATAAATATCGAGTTGAGCAACATTTTATTAGTTTGACCTTTGAGAAGGTCAGTTCTATGTATTTTATGACAAATTTGTGAGTGTAAAACAAAAAACACAAAATTAAAATGTTTTTAATAATTAATTAAATGTTTTTAATTAAAATTATAAAAAAAAAAAAAAATGGCGCATAAAATATAAATTAATAAAATATTCAAATTAAATTATTAACAAATTATAATAAAATTCACCTTGTATTCAAAAAATTTATGTTAATTTTTTTTTCTTGGTACTTTTAGAGTAGTGTTTGTTAAAATTTTAATAATGTATTTGTGTCACTCATACTAATAACATAGAAAAAAAGAAAAAAAACATAAAATATATGTTAAGTGATGTTTTGAGAGAAATAAAACAAAAAGTAGGTCATTGACTTGTTGAGTGGTTTTATTGTTGGGTTTTTGGTTTTTTGAGGGGAAGACATGGTTTGTTTGTTTTTTTTTCCAACGGTGTAGAATTTTAAATGACAAATTATGAAACTTTTTTTTTAATGTTGACTTAATTTAACACAAGAGTAGTTTTTTGTTATGTCGTAGGCATAGGTTATTGCAAATTATCAGCACTTACAAAAACACACACATAAAATAAACATAATTTTATAAGAAAATTAAGAAATTGATTTTTCTTGTCAAAATTAATCTTAAAATAATTTTGTGCAACAAAAAAAATTAGAGATATGACAATTGTAAAAAAGAGAAATTGCACAAAATTAAGAGAAATATTTGGCCTTGTATTAATGACAGGGATTAAATCGGCCATTTTCTATTAATAAAACGGATTAAATCGGCCATTTTATGGTACTATATAATATCTTAATAAGATAATTGTCCTCGTAAATGTCGTATAGATAATAGCAGATCGATAGAACTGCTCGTGAATGGTTTATATCCTCCGAGCGATGCTTCTAGCTAGGAATTAGACCAGATGTTTTCGTGAAGATCAAAAGTTTTTGAGCTATGAGTGTATTATAGGAACCATATTTGCAAACTTCCTATAATATTTTAATAACTTTCAATAATTTTACAATGTTACTGGTACTGTTTCAGTTAATTATTTCCCGCAATTCCAAGTTGTACAATGCCGCTTTGATTTATAAATCACTATTTACAATTTAAATGATCAACTAATATAATTATAATAATGTTTCTTCAAATTCAGCAGTGCGAGCAATACACTAGAATTAAATTAAATTTGCTTCATATTTGTAATAATATAATGCGGTCTAATATCATGTCTCACTAAAATGAAGCCCACTACTTTTCTGTATCTAACGACTGACCCTAAATACTCGAAGTGTCATAGTGTCTGTTAATTGTCTTTGTTGAAATTTTAAAAAATTAGGTAAAAATATTCACAATATTTTGCCATCTCAGACTAAAAATCTTTCATTATCTTCAAATTTCTACAGCAAAAAAAAAATTGACCTTATTTTGTCGAAATGTGTTTAATTTTTGCAGTTCACCAAATAAATTGTCATCAAATACAATTAATTTTATACGATAAGAAAATAACCTCAGACAAGATATTATATCATGTGTAATGTAATTAAATATAAAATGACAAATACAGTGTCTTGTTACTGTGACAAGATTAATTAATCTCTTATTGTTTGTATAAATATTTACTTGAATGGATAATGGCACGTGTACGAATAATAATTTTCATTCTCAATAGGGTGCTAACAACCAAATCTAACAGATTTATTTTAAACATTTTTTGTAACTTTGATCTTAAAAATTATTTGTCTTGAATATTGAATTTTCTAAAAGTATCATAATTTTTTTTAAAAAAAGGAATGTTATATTTTGATGGACACGTTTTTAAATTGACAAATAATTTTCAACAAATTGAAATCATTTTCTAGAAAAATTAATCTACTTTAAATTATATGTCAATTTTTTTTTTTCTGATTAAGAATATTTATTTTTTAACCTATATAATTTACAATAATCAAGGCATAAGATACAACAAAAAATTATTTATGCTCTTTTTTTTATAATAACAAACATAAAAATGTTATAAATCTTTCTTCTTCTTTTACTTCAAATAATTCAATTTCAAAACTTTATATAAAAATATACCAGTATTCTAATTCACAAAAATATATAGATAACAAAAATATCTGAAGATATATATCTCAAAAAAATATATGTTTTTATGTCATACAGGAAAAAAAATTTCTGATTAATATTCAATCAAGTATTTTCCATTCAATAAATTTTATGCCATCGACAAAAAGAACAACCCAAAATAAAAAAAAAATTTAAAACGAACAAAAAATACTACCCTAAATAAATAATTTCCTTTTTATGTCAAAATATTTTTGATAGCCCCACCTATTTCCTCATCATTCCTACGAAAGAAAAAAAAAAAATCGTCCTTCGTCCTTTTACAAAAGAAAAATATTAATTTTTCTGAAGAAAAAAAAAAACTTAATTTTTTTGTTGGAAATTTATTTTTTTTCTATTTGCCTTTTTGATTTTGAACTCTCAGATAAGAAGAATGACATCAAGGTCATCAAACTTTCGTCCTGATGAAGAATAACAAAAATACGTAAAGGATCACAAACAACAAGAAAAAACTATTAAAGACGCGCCATAAATTTGTGTGTGTTTGTGTTGTTTTTTTTTTAGGAACCATAAAAACAAATAATAAATAAAAACAATTTTTTTTTTGTTAAAGTTGAACATAAATAAAGCATATAACAACACGTAAGATTGGAGGTGGGAGGCATTTGCGACTGACATAAAATAAGAATATTTTTTTTTGTATTGTTCAAGTTGGGAGGAAAATTGGATGTAAAAAAAAAAACTTTTATTTTTCAGTAAAAACTTTATCGAAAAGAAAGTTAAAAAAAAAAACTTGTGAACTATAAGCGAATCAGAAATTTAGAACAATTTTTAATGTTGGAAGTTTTTCCTTTCTTTGTGACAGTAGCACTACAAAAATACAGTGAAAAACATTAAAGAAAACTTATATTTTCTCGACCTATTTTAACTAACTTTATTTTCGCATCCTTCTCAAACAATTATCAGGCAATATTTGAAGGACTTTCTTTTTTTTTTTTGTGGAGGGTGGGCTTAAAATTTTTCTGATGATTAGTGAATATGGTTTGGGATATGAAGTAAATTGCTTGAAAGCGTGTTGCGTATATAAAGTTAATTTTCTTTTTTTGAAGGAAAAAAAAACACAGAAAAAAGGAAATCATGTCGTCCTTAAAAATATAATTTTCTTTTAAACGGAAAGACATAAAATAAATAAGTTATCCTTGAGAGAGAAATAAAATTATTCCGGGGAAAAATAATAAAAAAAAAATTAAAGAAGAAGTGGATGCATTTTATGGGAATTTTATTTAATTACTTTTATTTGATGATAAATTATAGAATTTCCTTATTGTTTTTGTTTCTTTTTTGGATAGGGGAAACTTTGCTTTGTCCCTGACATGGGTAATTTCGTGATAGTCAATGCAAAAGGAACACTGAAGTGATATCCATGAATTTTATACAAAGATACTTGTTGGTGTTGCTTCTTGATAATCATTTGGATCAGAAACATAGTTTTATAATTATAATAGTAATTTAATAAATTTTTGTGAATTTGAAAATATCAGTCGCTTTAGTCCTAGAAAAATAGTTGCTTATCAGCTGCAAAATATTTGTTCTTGTTCAATTCAAAAGGAATAAATAAGTACAGAAACATTTCCTTATATGTAATATGATTATTAAATTTTTGGCTACAATTTGTTATAACGGAAATAGTCTTTCTCTACCACGAGGTTAGCCGTAGTATGTTAGCCGTACAGAACCTAGTTTAAAAGAAATTTCCAGATTTGAGATTAGATATTTATGAACGAATCTAGTACTTTTGATCTTATATAACTACCTCATATCTATGTTCTTATTTTCTATATAAAAAATTACAAATATCTCATAATATCACGAAATTAGCCGAGTTTCCCCCATCTGTTTGTGTATTCGTAGAAAAAAGAAAATTGAAATTATAATTTCGTAAAATAACGATATATGAATGATTCCTTATTTTATTATGGAAATGCTAAAGTAATTGAATTTTAGAACAAATTAGACAAGTTAAAGTTGTCGTTGTCTTGTCTATTAAACTTTAGATTGTCAAAAACAACTTATTATAAAAAAATGTTTATAAAAAACTTGTTTCTTTTTCGAAATTGTGTGTAGAAAAAATAAAAAATTTATTGTTGAAATATTTCTAAAATAAAGTTTTTTTTTCGAAATTTTAAAGGGTTTTTTTTTTGTTTTAAAAGGTTTATTATGAAATGTTTTTGAATGAAATTTTGGTATGAATTGTCAAGAGAATACAAACTGAAAAATTACAGTCTACGTAATGACACGTGAGACAAAAGTTTATTTAAAAAAATTTTTAAATATAATTTTCCAAAAATAAATAATTAAATATTTTCTTTGTTTTTGATTAAAATTGATTTTTTTTTAAGTACATGACAGGTGTCACTAAATTAACATAGGCTGTCAACAAAATAAAACTTTTTTTGTTCGGAAAACTTTTATTTAAAATAATTTTATTAAAGTACAATTTTTCTTAAAACTTTTATAATTATTTATATTATATTTTTAGTATTTTATTTACTTAGAAGTTTTTCCATTAATTATCTAATAATTTTGCCCGAAATTAAAAATAACAACTAAAAATTTTCAAATAAATTAAAATTAAAAGAAATTAAAAACCAAAAATGCTTCGAAAATTTAAATAAAAATTTTTCAAAATTTTATCATTAACGAAAAAAAAAAATGAATTAAATATAATCACATTAAATTTAAATAAAGTTTTCCTTTAATTGACAATTAAAAATAAAATATCCTTGAATTTGAACACAAGAACAAAATCCTTCATTATTTTTTTTTTCTACCCTCCAAATAAATATTTAAAAAATCCACAAAATGATCAATTATAGAAAAATTCAAACTTTTTCCTAATTTTCTTCTTCATTTTGTTTTTGCATTTCTTTTACTTCTATAAACTTATTAAAATTCCAAAAAGTTTTTAATCAGCTCTGTCCCTTTAGCATATACACAATTACCTACAATTGAACGAACATTAAAAACAAAAAAAACTTTTCTTTCGTCCTTGAGTTTTCCTTTTTCTACAAAAAAAAAAAAAAAAAAATAAATAAAATAAAATTCTTTTTGATGTCTTAGGAAAAACTTTACTGTCTCGGTATCTCTATTTAAATTGTTATTGCCAGCCAACGATTCATCTCTATCCCTCGTAACAGTTATAAAGAAAACACCCTTAGTTACTTATTTCTTTTACATTCATTTTCATAATTTTCTTTTGCTAAGAAAATAACAAAAAAAAAAAAACAGAAAACTTCAAGGAAATACTTTTCCTCGAAGTTTTTCAGTAAAAGTTTTTTATGTTTTTTTTTTCTGGTTCAGTGAGGGAAAGAGAATTGTTATTAAGTAAATTTTTCGATTTTTCTTATTTTCTTTGAATGCTTAACATTACGTAAAAGAACCAGAAGAAAAAAATAAGAAAATGTTGGAAAATTTTCAAACTGATGTTTTTTTTTTTTTGTTTTAGATACATAATAATAAAGAAAAGGGAAAATCTTTAATGTAAAATTTATTTTTAAAAAAAAACACAGAAAACTTTTTGATTTACCATCGGAAAAAGTTTGATTTTCTGAAAAGGGGAGAGTAGCGGTATGGTAATATTGAATGGTAAAACTTTTTATTCTAAGGAAAATTTTCTTAACTTATTTTTCCTTTTTTATGGATAAAGTTTTACGGTAATCGAAAGAGAAATTTGACTTAAAAAAAAATAGAAAAGTTTTCTCCACGAATTAAATATTATTAAAAAAAAAAAAAATATACAGACTCATTGTTTTTATGAAAATATCTAAAGTTTATGTCTGTTTGTCGTTTATTTTGGTTGAGTGTGAATGCTAATCAGTTTCGTAAATGGTTAAGGGGAAGCCATTGAAGATATATTAAAGTTTAAAAGGAATAAAATTATATTTAAGGATAATTTTTTTTTTGGAAATATGTAACATAAATTTTTTTGGTAAAAAATTTTCCGAGAAAAAGACAAAAGCAAAAAGAAAAATACTTTTTGCAGGAAAAAAAAGGATTCAGTTTAGGTAAAATAAGGTCATTAAGATATAATATTAGAAAGTTGAAAAATTTATTGTCATTAGATTTCTATCTTAAGGAATTAAAATTCCCTTATCAAAAAAATGTATTTTCAAATTCGAAAAAATTATTTCCCAGTTGCATATAATTTTCATAATTTTCATAAGTTCTTCTTTATTTAACTAAAAAAAACTGACATTGTTTCTGATTTACTAAATAAAAAAATGTATATTTTCTTTTTTTTCTAATTTTTCTTAAAAGTTTTGTGAAAAGTTCATAATTTTTGATAAACTTAGTTTAATATAATTTTTATAAGTTTTTTTTTGTCTCGAAAAAGGTAATGAAAGTTTATGATAACTATAAAACTTTCTTTTCAAAAACTTATTAAAAATTAAGTTTTAATAAGAAGAAGAAAAAAAAGTTTTCATAAAAATATCATATAAATATAATATTTTATGAAAATGAAACTTGTAAGATTTTTAGTAAAACTTTTTAATGACATAGAAATAAAAATAGGAAAGAAGATAATAAAATACATAATGTAGGTGGTATGTATATATGTTTTTATCAAATAAATTATCCGTTCAATCTAAAGTAGATTTAATAAAATTAAATTAACTTGAATTTTATTTAATCTATGTCATAAATTTTATATATAATTTTAATAAATTTATATAATTATGTCACAAAAACAAAAAAAAAACAAATTTTAGTTAAATTTCGTTTATTTCAAAAAGTCTTAGTCACAATAATATAGATTCGAACAGCTTCTAAAAAAGCGAATATCTTTATTTGTGTTAAAAAATCTAAATTTCTTTTTAAAAAAATAGAAACTAAATTATGGTTTTTTTTGTGTTATACAAAACATTATTAAATTTCCAATTAAGCTCAATTGGTTTCCAACAATTTCACTTCACAGAAATTGTAATAATTCTAATGAGGATTCAATTCTACTATATTTACTGTCATTTAAAATTGGATATTTTGTGTCCTTGAAGCACAAGTTGTATCCAAAAATTTAAATTCTTGTTTTTTTGGGTTATCTATGATTAAATATTTAAATAGGACTCTTTTTAAAATAATATATGATTGAAAACAGTACTAGTGAAAAAAATTTTACGAAGCCATGAAAAATATTATGCCTGAAAAAGAAATTTTATTTTATCGTAGCATAATACGGAACCAAAAAAAGTAATTTTTCTCTTAACATAAAATAATTTCATAATTTTGACATTTAGCCAACCAAAATATTAATATAAAAAAAAAATTTAATATATTTTTTTTATTTTATTTATACTCAAACGGAGTCATTATTATGTCCTACAAAAAAAAAACAGAAAAATTCATAATAAAAATAAAACATAAAGAAAGAACAGTTTTTATTTTGCTTGTTGTTAATCATAAAAATGGAAACATTGGAAAACATAAAAATTCAGGTCAATAAACTTAAAATCTTTTCTAGTCATGCCAATTTTTTTATTTTTTTTTTGGTCATATTTCTTTAATATTTTTAAAGTTTGAATATTTTTATAAATTTTTTTGTTTAAATGTTAATTATTAAGATTAATTTGCCATTAAATTTCTGGGTCAAATTCGTTATATGATTTAATATTGTCTAGATTTTTATTTTTTTACTGAAACTAAGAAGTTAAATGGATCACAAATGTACTTAGTCGATTGCCAACGTCATTTACTGCCTACTTAAAATTATTTTTTTTTTTGATACATTTTGATCACGTTAAAATTTATTATTGAAATACTCGTATATTACGAATATCAATTGGCATGCCAACATCATCATTATTTTAATTTTTTCTAAAATTGCTATGAATTAGCACACCTACAGATATTTTCTTTAATACTATATGAACTTTTGATTGTTTATCAAAATTATTTACAGAATAATAGGTAAAAATTTATTGGAGTGTAAAACGAAAGTATTCTTTTGAAATGTAATAAATTATTTGATGTATCTAAAAGTAATAAAATAATGTTTTTATAGAGATTCTTTTTGATTATGCAATTATTTTTTAAATTAATGTCATTTACCAACAAATTTGTTTCAATAATTGAGACGTTCCATGTCAGAACTTATTTTTTATATAATTTTTAATAAAATTATGTTTTAACATGCCACCACAACGATTAAATTAGTAAATTTTATTTTTTAATATAAACTTAAATGGTTTCATCTTATTTGACAGTGGATTGAAAAATGATAAAAATTCAAAATCAATTTGAATGATCAATTTATTAATTCAATTCAATTAGATAGTTATTTAACATATTTAAGTTTATAAATTTTTAAACATTAGCCGACATTAATCATCGCTAAATTCAAGTATTTTTTTAATCTACTCATATTTTTTTTTTTTACCAAAATAGGTAACTGAAATTTTGTGAATTTTTTTTTTTACATTATTACCATTTTTTTTACAAGTCGTAATAGCCGTGCGTGACTAATATCGGTGATTCAGTGTTTACTAATTCCGGAGAATTTGACATATAATTCCGGAGAATTTAAGATAGAAATTAACCCTGAAATCATCCAGCATTTTATATTAGAAATTTTCAATTTTTAATATTCCATTTTTATTAGAGAAATAGAAAATTATAATTCTAAAATTTTGTATATCATCCCAACGCTCCAAATTTAATCAAATGTCCAAATTACCATACCAATATTTTAATTCAAAATTACTTTTTTTCACTTTTGATATGCAAAACTAATTATTTATTTCGCTAATCACGATAAACTACAAAATTTTTATACGGAAAATTAACTTACTTTACAAAATCTCGTTAATCACAATTAGACATGACGTATGTCCAAAGAATTGCCTTGGGACGTCAACCGAAACGGTGAACATTATTTTCTAGATTTCATCAAACAGGATAAATAAATGTTTTTTTTTATATGTTAATTATGATTCAAAGTTACGTTTGTCTTCATGTTTTTTTAAGAACTATACCAATGCTTTATTGCGTCCTGTCTAGTGACGCCAAACTTACAAATGTAACCTATTTTTTTGGATTTCTTTTTACTAAATTAATGAAAATTCTTAAAGTGAAAATTTCTTGATGAAAATTTAAATTCAAATTAAAAATAATATTATTATAACACATACATACGTATAATAAATTTTTTTTTATGAGTCATACATAAATTGATTTATTTTCTTTTATTTTTATTTTCACTTTTTTCTTTTGAGAAATTTTTTTTGTTCTGGTTTATGTTTTCTTGTCTGAATTCCTCCCAAAAGAAAAAAATTAATTAGCCTTGCTTGCCTCATAAAAACACACAAGAAACAAAAATATTATTTTACTTTGGTGTTTTTATTTTGCTTTTTATTTGCAATTAAAATTCTTCCATAAATTATTATATATTACCTTTATTTACTTCCGTTGTATTTATATATACATTTTTTTTTTTATAGGTTATGTTTCGTAATTATTTTATTTTATTATTATTATTTTTGTGTGTCGATTATTGAAATTTAAAATTTTAGAAAAATATTAAAGAAATATTATTAAGTAAATTTTTAATTTTTAAGATGAAGAAACACTTGTATAATATGAAATAAACTTTATTTAAGTAGCTATTAAAATGGTACAATAAAAGCATAGCGTGATATCAGACATAATTATAAGTTCCTACCAAAAGAAAAAAAAAATACAAAAAGCTACAATAAAATTTATTTTTATATTAGATATATTAAAAATATTCGGTTCCACCACCTGCTCCTAATATTAATTTTCATTGTGTTTTGTTTTTTTTCTTCTTGAAATAATAGAATTACCTGAAAAATACATAATAAGCACACCTTCACCTTTGTCAAGGTTAAATTAAGTAAATTTTTGTACAAAAAAAAAAAAAAACTTTAATTTAACATGAATTTTTAGTAATAAATTTGACATTCGAATTGACGACTTTTAAGATACACAAAAATATTTCCTATTTTTAGGGCTAAAGTTTTTCGAAAAGCAATTAGTTTTTGTTTTTCTTAGAGAGAGAGAGATATTACGTCAGCGGATATGATTACAATTTGGCATTGACCTTTACATTATTTTTGAATGTTAAAAATGCCTGGGAAATAATTGAAAAGTTATAAATTTTCATACAGATTTTTTTTATTGGTTTACTTATTATCGACAGTTCTATTCTTGACCTGTGGCACTTTTATAACCGGAACAAAATTAGAAGAAGTTTCGCCAATACTTAATGAAGCAGCGACATTTTTTGTACGGAATTTTCTTTTAAAATCGGAAAATAATTGTATATAAAAAATATACAATTTTAGAAAATTACTGAGTGGAAAATTCTGCAAAAGTAGATCAATGACCTTTTAAGTAAGGAAGAAATTATTAGTCAAAGAAATAAAAAAAGTACATTAGAGTTGAAGTGAGCTTTGTGGAGAATGTTGTAAGAGAAACAAGTACTTCTGACAGTTTTATAAACCGTTTTTTTTTTCATCAGTTGAATGTTGTAAGAGAAACAAGTACTTCTGACAGTTTTATAAACCGTTTTTTTTTTCATCAGTTTTTCATCAATTAAATTGGAATAATTTTTCAGGATAATTAAATTGTTGAAATATTCCAATTCCGAGAAGTATCAGAGTTCTAGAATTTTTCACCAACCTAGTTTTTTCAATTGGCTTCCAAACACATTGGGGAAGCACTAAATTAATTATTTCTAAACAAATTTTGTTAATACATTTTAAATTATAATTAATTACCCAATTTTTGTATAAATTTTATTTTTCCTATTTTTCTTCTTTTTGAAAATTTAATTTTTCTATATGACTAATATTTTTCTTTTTTTTTTGTTTTACAGGTGAGTTTTTCGTTACATCATAATTAATATTTAAGTTCAGGAGGAAGTTGGTTATTGAGCTATTCGAAAGTATGTAATTAATAATTTTTTTTATTATTATTATTATATAATTGTGGTTTCTCGGATCGATTTATAAATTTTGTATAAATGAGTTATATTGTGTGAGATTAAATTATGTGGAAATTTGCTTTTTAAATTATATAATAATGTCGGAATTAATTAGCCAGAAAATAATTAATTGTAAGAGCAATAATAAATTTTGAAATTCTTTTGATTGTGGTACGAAGTTAATTCTTGACTACAAAAATCTGTAATCCACATCAATGATTTTGTAAAATGATCTTGGTAGAAAATGACTAAGAGTTCGCCAAAATTGTAACCAAACTATTTTAATGTTTACACGTCTTATTTCACTTAAGAATGTTCTTAATTCACCGGCTAGTTTTTAATTACTAACTTAAAATAATCTGCTTAAACACCAAGTCCGTTTGACTTCTTGGATAACAAGGTGCATACGTGGCGCGTCTTTCACCACGAATAGATTAATAAAAACTTGTTATTTATTCTAATAAATAAACACCATAATTATTTGAAAATTTGCCAAAACATGAGAATTACTTGTTGACACTTTGAAATAACTTCTGCCCTCGAATTATTAAATTTTCTAAAAGACGAGAGTTTTACAAAATTTAAAGACAAATCATAGAATTAGTAATAGACTACGTATTGGTGAGGTAATAAAATTAAAGAATAAACTCGTAACAGAGCTATTTAAGTAGGTCACTACTTATTGATGAAATAGTACAATTTTTGCAAGAACTATAATGCTATGCTAAAATGAAAATGGCTTAACCGGTTACTTTTGCACAAGATTAAATTTACGTTAAATTAGCATAAACAAATTTCATATTTATTATCCAAAAATATGACTTTTTACTATACAATTATTTATTTAAAAAGTTAATTTATTATCATAATTAAAATACTATAACATTAAATTACAATAAAGATAAGTTTTTTACATAAATCTTCTAAATAAAAAAAAAAACATTAATTTATTTTTAAACATAAGATACTAGAAAATATAATAAAATTCCCAAAAAAAAGTGAAAAAAAAATCTAAATCTTATCTCGTTTATCAATTTTAAATAATCATCATTACATATAATTATTTTCTTAATTTACAATTTTTTTCCGGAATATATTTAATAAATTCCAAGACGTTAAATAATAATAATAAAAAAAAATTTATGTATACGTAACGTAACGTATATACAAATATAATTTATTTATAATTCGTGATAAATATATGTACACGGAAAACATTTTTTTTTTTTTATATGATTTTTATAAATATTTTCTGTTTGTTATTAATGACTTTTGTGACTTTATTTAGCGCGCCATTATTTATCCGCCAATGTTGTTATTTCGCGCGAATAAATATAATTTTCTAAATTTATCAAACGAAACAACATAAAAAAAATTCTAATAAAAAATTCATCGCTTGTTGTATTATTGAAAAATATATCTTTTTTTTTTTTAAAGTTTTATTTGTGTGTCGCGTATTATAATTTTTTTGGTTACCCGATTGAAATATTTTTATTTAGTACATAAAATAAAAACTCATGGGAATAGAATATGACAGAGATTGTCAATCTGTATAATACAGGGGACACTGATTACTTGCAATACTTATCCATGCAAAATTTTCTTTTAATCCTACAAAATTAGCCTATTTCAACTGTTTAAAGTCAAAATTTCATAAATTCAGAAAGGCTATTATGTAATTCGATTGGATTCAGAAATATTTTGAATGTTGAGATTCGATCCAATTAAAAATCGGTGTTATTTAAAATATTCGTATTGAACTAATATAATTATTATTTCTGATTGCAAATTTTCTGTTTTCACTTTAATTTAATTGAAATATTCGTTTACAAATGAAAATACAATCGAAATGGATTACTTTTTCACATTTTTCCCCATTGGAAAACTTCAAGAGAATAGAACTGAATTGTTTCATGATTAGAATAGAACTGAATTGTACTAAAAATCTAAAACACCTCTAAAAATACCAAAAACAACTCTAAAAACAATATCGTTAAAATTACGGTAACGTGGCCCTTACTATACAAAGATTAACAACCACTGCAATATGACGTTACTTTTATGCGTAGCATTACCTATACCAGAATATATTAGGAAAATTTAACAGCCGTGCAAGAATTATTTCAAAATTAATTCTATCATATTATTGCTATTTACTAAACCAGCAGCGTTATCAACAATTTTGTCTGTCACTATCATATCCCTTCGAAAATTTGCATATTTTAAAATAAACTTTTTTTGTTTTTATGTAATTTGACATTTCATTTGATATTTTGCCTGGCTTTTTTTGTGCACAAGAAGATTTTTAATGGGATTTTGTTTTTTTTTTTTTCGTTATCGGAACGTAATAACAACAGCAAAAAAATAAAACGTATTTTGCTTTTTTATTTTTTTTTATAAAAAAAAAATCACTTAATTTGTAATCATATCACGTTGCAATCATTTTTCTAGGGCAACAATTGTTTTATTTTTATATTTATAGTTTTTTGTTAATTTTTTTGTGCTGATTTTGTAATTTGTGCATACAACAACACAGCACAAAATAACTATTATTCAGCATAATTTATTACAATTTTTTTTTTATTTTTGTACATACTTGCATTTTATTTAAGTTTGAATTTAATTTAAATATTTTTATTAGCATTAAAAATGATATAGGAAAAATTTATTGATGAATTTGTCTGATTACATTATGAAATTAATTAAATTTTAAAATTTATGTTTGTTATTATATTTGAAATGGCGCTAATTAACATGTGAAAAGAATTAATAAAATTGTAATTGATTAAATTCAGTTATACGCTTTATAAATGACTGAGTAGAAACATTTGTAAAAGTTTATTTTCTAATCAGTTAATATTTAAGTTATTTTCTTAATAAAGAAAATTATGTGGGATAAACTCAGCTAACTTCTTAATATTAAGGGATATTTATAATTTTTTATATAAAAAATAAAAATATAGATATGGTACAAGATTCGTAATAAAAAAAAAGTCTAATTCCGTGATAACAAATTTTAGCGAAGAATTTAAAAATCGTATTTTAAGGAAATGTTTCTTCTTTTTAAAACGAACCACAACAGATATTTTTGAAACTGATAAGCAAGAATTTTTGTAGCATTAAACCGACTGATATTTTTAATTTCACAAAAATGTATTAAATTAGAATTAAAAAACTGAGTTTCTGGTCCAAATTACTATCAAGAAGCCACACCAACATGTATCTTTGTTAGGGGAATAGTTTAATTTAACATGTATGCATGCATAAAATTCAACTTAATTGTATTGTAGTGTTTCTTTGTTATACAGTTTCCAATTATCTGCAGGGCTTATAATAGAGTCAGAATGTCTTGAAAGAATGTTGTCGTTTCACATGACTCCATATGTCAAGTAAAAATCCAAAACAACGAAGAAATTATATTCTATATCTATATTCACCCGCTCCAGTATTTTCGATATTTTAACTAATATTCAATTAAATTTTATTACCGTTTTTATCATGAAATATTAATAAATATAAAAAGTATCTATACATAAAATACCAATAAAAAATTACAATAATTATTCTTAACCTCATTCTATTTTGATCAAAATCATCAAAAAATTATTATTTCTTTTTATTTTGCTGCGCATTTTTCTACTAAAATTATTTTATTTTGCTTTTGGTTATACAAGCAACAACATCATTTTTATACATAAAACAAAAAAAAAACAACATAACATAATAATTGAGAAAATTTCTGATTTTCTGATAGAAATTAATTAATTTGTTTATTTTTAGTCAGGCCGTAACATATCACAACAACAAAAAAAAAAGAAGAACAAGAAGAAAACACATTTTTTTTACCCTTAATTGTGAATCTAATAAGAAAACATAAATATTTATGTTTTAAAGAATTTATTGATTTTTTTTTTATTATTGTTTAAGGCTTCTTTCCATACACACTTTGATTACTTAACACTATTTTAATTAATCTTCTTGGAGAAGTTTAATTAATTAATTTTTTTAGGCAATTATTGGTTTTTATTTAATTTTTTTTAAATATTATTTTAGGTAAATAAATTGATAAAATTTAATTTTTTTTCTCAATTATTTTTTAAGCCAATTTATCGATAAAAATAAAAAAGAAACACCTACTCAGAAATAATGAAAATCCTTACACGTGTATACAGAAAATTTCCCTTTTTTTTTGTACAAAAATTAAAGATAAACATAGGAAAATTTTCAGATATTTTGTCGCGAGCGTAATTTACCAAAAAAAAAAAAAAAAAAACAACACCTTCTCCTGAAAATATTTTCTATTGTTTTTCCTTTTTTTATTTTTTTTTGCATAATGTTATAGCAAGAATCCTTTTACCTCCTTTATCCTTTTTTTTTTTTTACTACCAATAATATTTTTCATTCATTTTATTTTGTTGTTTTGTTTTATCGCCCTGTTTCTCTGTTATTCTCTTTGAAAAACATGAAAAATGTGAAAATCCTTATTTGTATATTTTTATTTGAGAGGAATTAATAAACACACACACATACACAAAGTCAAACAAAGAATGAATGTCGTGTGTCATACAAAAAAAGGAGAAGGGTCATTAAAGTTGTGTTTTTTTTTTTGTTGTTGTCGTATAGACTTTAATATTGAATTTTTTTTTATAAGGACTTTCTTTCTTTTTGTTATTTATAACTTTATGGAATTGGAATGAGGTTATAATTTCTCAGAATTTTTTATTACTTTTGAAAGTTTTGTTATTTTTCAAGTTAAATAACAAAAATAAAAAGGACGAAATGTTTTTCTAAAAATATATATGTATACATATTTCAAAATTAATGAGTTTTTGAATAAAATTGTTCAAAAATTTATGAAAAGAATTAAATTTTTTTTTAAATAATGAATTACAAAATTTTATGCTTTCATATATTTTTTTTTTTTTTTGTAAAATTGTAATTTAGTTAGAATTGGATCCTTGTAATATTGTCTAAAAACTAGGTCATTACAATGATGTCTTGTAACTAATTTTTAAATATTCTGTTTGATTCTGTCATATATTTTTTTTTTTGGTATCCTTTTTTAGATCAAATGAAATCTATCTAAAATTCTCTTTAATAATAAAAAAAAATGAAGCATATATTTAGGTCACCATACGATTAACAAGTCATAAATATTATTATTATTATTTTTTTTGTAAAACTATCTCATATATCAAAATTATAGACATTTCTTTTTTTTGTGAAATTGTTGATAAATATTTGTCATCTTTAGGCAATAATATGATTAAATTTTTACATAAACTTTTTTTTTAATAAAATTTTATAATCGAAATTGTTTTTGTCAGGACGACTATGTTTCTCTTTATGACAAAACTTCTAGTTAGTATCTAATGGGGAGAAATATATGTATATATGTGTGTACACATATAAATTCATTTTACAATGAAAAAGTTTTTTCTTGTTTATACGTCTTTTACTTTGACGTTATATAAAAAAAAAAAAAAGGATCTAAAATAAATTTTTATTTATGATCAAAAAATTTCCTCTTTATCGTTTTAAATTTATTGGGATAAAGTTTTATTTATAACCAATTTTTATTATAAATTTTTTTAATACAGGATGATTTTAAAGAAGGTAATTTCACTGAAATTGTTTTTCCCCTTTTTGCTTTAATTACATATTTTCAGCAAAGCTAATTTAAGAAAATTCAATAGTGACTTGTCATGATAATAAAATCCTTGTGAAATGCTCAACTATTGAGATTAGAATAATATTTTTTTTCTTGATAGTTTTTATTTTGTAGTTGATTCGTAAATTTTTGTAGGGGATTCAGTTGTTATATTTTTGACAAAATCAATCACCGCAGATTTAAAAATATCAGTTTTAGAATTTATCAATTTTTCTCTGCTTTATACAAAATTTGTCATATGTTGGTAAATTTGATGATTAAATGTTTAACAATTGAAATCAGAATTTATCTCAAAAAACTTGTCACTTTGAATGACTTAAAAGTGAATAAAAAATTTTAATAGGTGCGAAACGATATCGTTAATTATAATTATCATAACACAATTACATATATTAATGTAGTTTGTTGCTTATACAGAGTATTCCTTCTACATCCACAAATCAGTATTAAATTTTTAAAATAGTACTGGCTACCATTACCAAAAATATTGTTAATTTATGATATTTTCATAAATTTCATTATTTCTATTTTGACAAATTAAATATTTTTAAACTTCTATCTACAATTTATATTAGCAAATGAAATTCAACACTATTTATATCACCCTGTCTATATTATTTACCACAGCTAGTAAACATAAATCTTATATTAAACCTTCAAAAAAAACCAACTTATATATTTTTTTTTTATAATTCATGTGGTTAAATAAAGCAATAAAAAAATGAATGAGAAAATCTTTAAATTGAATATTTCAGTAAAAAAAAAAAGGGATACTATAATAAAAGTAACGAAGAAGTAGTAGAAAGAAAAAAATACCAATGAAATAAATTTATGTTGATTGTATCCGCAAATAAGAAGCTTTCAATATACAAAAAAAAAAAAATACCAAAAAAACATTGAAAAACTTTGTTCGATTTAGATGAAAAATTTTGATAGATTCAGCTAAATCAACAAACAATAACGTATAACTTTATGATATTAAAAAAAGGGGGTTTTAATTTAACGTATATTGAACTTTTCTTATATTTTAAATACATTTTTATTATTTACCTTTTTATTTTTCTGAAAACTTGTAAGAATCAATTTTCAATTTTTATTTATTAAATTCTATTAAAATTAAAGAAAATTTCTCTTTAAAATTATTTTATCACAAAAAAAATAACGTGATTCATTTACCTTATTTTATTGTAATGTCAAACTAACTGACATTTCAAATTGATTAGGGTTTTTTTTTTCGTTAATATTGATGCGTCATTTTAAATAAAGGAAAAAAAAAATATTAAAACATAAATTTCATAAAAACATTTTACGGAAATAAAAAAAAATATTGAATTTGAGATTTTTTTTTTTGTAAAATTATAGTGTAGTTAGTTTTCAATAAAAAAAACATGTTGTTATCATATCTTTATGTTTATTTGAAAACTAGAAGATAAATTTAGAAAATTCTACCTAATTTGTAAAAATATGGATAGTCAGATTGTTTTAAATAATTCTTGAAAAAATATAGGTAATTGTAAATTTAAAGAAGAGATACATATAAGACAATTACAGATTATTTTCTGAAATCGTTTGTTGGTTGCCCTATCAACTTTCTGTGGTTCAATTGTCCTTATAAGTAGGGTTGAATGTGGCCAAATATGTGACCATGTTCTCCTACGCATTAGCTCAATTTGATCTCAGGTCTCTACTCAAGTCATCTCACTAAGGCAACGAGAAATGCTAATGAATCTGAATTTTTATTTACCAAACGTTTATTGATTGTCATAAATTTTGTCATTTTTGTTGCCAATTTTTGATTAATTAGACTGAAATTATGACCTTTAGAGGAATACTAATGTTTTATTTGGAAATGTCTTCTCCACTGTCAAATAATATAAGAAAAGTACAGAATATTGTGTAGATATATTCAGGCTTTAAATTTTTTCCTGTCGTCGTTCTAAATCTCAAATTTTTTCCATAATTAAAATAGGACAATGTACGATAATCTTTGCAGTGTATCTTATTTTACATAAGATACAGTACGACTACACTAAATTTATTCAAGTTTCCTTTAATTATAATTAAACATTTTATTAATTTTTCCAGCTTTCAATAATTTCAACATTTATAGCATTAAAATATAATATGTTTTTTATCATCCTGTGAAATGAATATAAAAACTATTTAAAATTAATAATAAAAATACATTTGAAAATTTTAATGATTTTAATGACAAAAAAATCTAAAATATTATTTAATAAAAACTAACTAAGAACCGGAAATATAAAAATTAATTTTTATTACCAAAATACATAATAAAAAAAAAAATACACATCTTTTTTGTATCTTAATAGTTATGCGTAAAAATCAATTTATTAAGAAATCTTTACCTTCTGAATATCTTTTTATCCCGCATAAAATTAAATGAAACATAAAAGAACCTTCTTTAAAACAATTTCCTCAATTTTTTCACGAAAACAAAGAAAAAAAAGGGTTTATTAACATAAATTTTGTTACCTGTAATAAATATTACTTATTTACCTATAAATCATTAATTTATACAAAAACAATCATAATTTCTGCGATTTCATAAATTTTTCATAAAAAATTAAAAATCATTGATCGCGCACTAACAACCCAACCAAAAAAACTAACAAAAAAAAATGTTAATTATTAATAAATAATAATTTTAAATAAACGAGATCCAACTGGTTTGTCCGGTTTACCAAATTTAGAATTGCGCCGAGTATTTTTTATTTTTTTTGTTCATAAAAAAAAAAAATTACATATAGATACAAAACATGCTAAAATGGAGTAAACATGCCGGGTCGGCTTCTAGTATTTTATTATATTTAAAAAAAATTTATATAAAACCAGATCGACAGGTCATTAATATAATAATTTTCTTGTTGTGGTGTTGAGGATGAACTGAAAACCTGAAATTATTTTTTTATTAATCAAGTGTTATTAACGACAAAAAAAAAAATATTGCAATTTACTATTTACAATACAAAGAAGTTAATTTTTTTTTTTGTTGATGAATAACTGGAGGCTATAACCTAATAAGGTGTTACTTAAAGAAGGTTTAACAAAAAAATATCTTTAGGGGGTTTTCAGTTTTTTTTTTTTGTACTAACAGTTTTTTTAATGGGACAAGTTTTTTTTGGTAAATTACAACACCAGAAATGTCGGCGAAAGTAAATAAAAACATAAAAAGATATTTTGTAATTCATTTTTTTTGAATTTTTTTTGAAAAACCAACATAACTAGTTTTACAATTAAATAATTTAATTATAATTTTTATATTTAAACAATTTTTAAATATAAATTTATATGAAATTAACAAATTATGTAAGGAAAATATAATTTAATTTTTAAGAATTTATTGTTGTAAGACATTGAGAAGAATTAATTAGGTCTAACATCTGCTATAAAAATATTTGGAAATTGCACATGATTTTAAAAAAAATACTGAACTACATGGTAGAATTTATGTAATTTAGAACAATAATTAAGAATTTAAATTGGTTAAAAAAAACATGTAGATTTATCAAAATTTGCACATTTCTATGTTTTTCTGCAGCATAACGCAACGTATTTTAAAAGAAAATTACACAATCGATTACCGTGACGAGCAAAAAAAAAAGTATTTTTAAAGTGATGATACTTAGACATCACAGACCGATTACTATCTAACATAAGTTTTCGTATTTAAAAAGGATTTTCACCTAAGTCAGTATCAGATAAACCTGGTAAATCGATTATAAAATATAATTAAGCAATCTAAAATTTTATTTTAAATTATTTATGTTCAGAAGTGAAATACAAATTCTTGTAAACTCCTGCTCGGAAGGATAATATTCCCAATCAATCATAGGCTGAAGTACTTACTGGACTTATTGTTTACTGTTTTAAAGTTATTCCAATAATAGTTTATACGAAAATCATCGATAAACTCAATTTTTAATTAAAAAATGCTTAAATTAAAGACCCAGTTTTTTTTTTACAAATTTCACTTAAAAAACTAAATTATCTAGCTAATAAAGATCTTTAATTTAAACAATTTAAAATTATTAAAACGGAATTTTAAATTCAATGTCAAAGGAAAATGATTAGGAAAAAAAAACCTTAACTAAGAAAAACTCATTTCAAATTTAAACAAGATTAAAAAAAAAACCACCGCATTTATGATTTTATAGCTAACATAAAAAAAAACATATAAATTACCATAAAATATTAATTTAAAATCTACCGAATAAAATAAATGTGTCAATCGCTTCTGCAATTGATTGTTGAGGTTTGAGGTCCGTTGCCTTTTTTTTTTTTCAATCTAATTTGAAATTTTTAAAACCACAATATTTTATTTTTCTTACCTTTTTTTTTTGGTTTTGTTGTTGTTGACATGACAATCAATTTATGTTCACCATATTATCCGCGTGATTGTCTTCTTCTAGTGCATATTATAATTGTCTATAAACCGGTTTTTTTTTTCTTATGCTAAATTATTTATAATCTACCTGAGGCACAGCAGTGCCAGTTAAATGTATTTAATTTATAATATATCCACAAAAAAAAAATTGAAAAGAGTAACGAATGAATAAGAAAATAAAAGATAAGCAAAAGTTAAAAAAAAAAAAACATTATTTTTTTTTTTTTTAGAAAAACGGTAAAATCACGGATACATAAACATTAAAAGAGCAACAGCCACATTTAAAGATACTCATGAACTTGTTATTTAATGCTGTGCTGGATTAAAATGTTTTGTGTTTTTTATTTGAAGATATTTTTTTTTTTTTACAATTTGAAGTTATAAGTATCTAAAAAAAAAATAAAAAGTATTTCATAATTTTTCAATTCATTATGGTTAATTTTTTTTTGGGAAAAAAACGAATTTTATTAATTATAATTAATTTTGTTGGATTCATGAGATTGCTAACATTGAATATAATAATTATAGTCAAGAATTTGTAAATGGAATTTTAAGGAAATGAATATAAAAAATTTGAATAGAAACTTAAATGTTAAACGACCACACAACTTCTTAATTCTGTGGAAATTTGCCAAAGCATGATATGTTCATTTTTTTGATACTTTGAGATGACTTCTGATTTCGATTGCTAAACGTTTATTTTTATTTCTGCGTTGATTTACTAATAATCATATTTTGGGAAAATTATTGATGATCAATTTTATTTATTTCGATAATTTTCCAAAATATGATAACTGAATCCTCCCACCACCAGATTAATTGACGAATTTAATACAAAAACTATCAAGAAAATAACATACATTATTCTAATCTTAATAATGAAGCATTTTTATTGTGACAAAGTTACGCCAAATTGTCTTAAAGTTGCTCTGCTTTTTGTAATTATGTAGGATATTATAATGTTTTGGCAAATGTCTACAGAATTAGTCTCTTAAGAACTTAAATGACAGACTAGAAATATCTAAATAAAGTATTTTCAGCAAATATTAATATTACAGTCTTTCTGTTTGTCTCTTATACTATTAAATATATAATAATTGCAAGAAGTTGATCCTAAATTAATGGTTAAAATTGTACGTATACTGTGATTGCTCGAATTTAACTATCTAGGAATAAAACAGTTAAAGTTAAATTAATCCGTCTGCCACTATTAACAGCAGATTAAACCGACAACAATATTAAAAAAAAAAAAAAAATTCCCATGACTAATCCCAGGACAGGAAGTCGATTATACCAATTAATTGAAAATTGATTTTGCGGTGTAACATGTTAACGTTTACAAATTTTCAATTATTTAATACCATTACGTTCTAAAAAAATAATAATAAAATAAAGTTTTTCATTTAATTGCATATCACAATTTCCATTTTATAAAAATTCTACTATACTTTTTCCGGTTACATATTAACTTTGCCTGAACTATTTTATAAGAACATTAAAGTTATTCTGATTTTCATTTCCACTTAGATAATTATTACCATCGAAAGAATATTAAATTAAATTGAAGGCACAGCCATTCTATAATCCCTTGAAAATTATTAAATACTGGCAAAAAATATATATACTTAATTTGAAGAAGAGCTCTTCTCCTTGTATCAAAATTATCTGTTAATTAAATTATCATTAACGAAATTAACAATACAAAATTATATTTTTAACTTATTATAAATTTTTCTAAATGGCGTCGTCGTCGTCATCTGGAGTAATATTATTTTGGGATTAAATTTAATATTTCTTTTTTTTTTGGTATATTAATATTTAAATAGATATACATTAGCTAAAATTCTGCCATAAAAGATATTTATAGGAATTTCGTTTTTTTTTTTAAGGTGAGAATATGTTCTTATACCTACCTACAAGTATATTATCGATTATTTTTTTTTTTTGTATATTTTTCGAAAATCTTATTTTAAATATTTATTAAATTGAATTTATCGCATCAACAAATTTTAATATTAACATTTTTAGATAAAATCCTTAAAAATATATTCTTCGTTCTGTAAAACGTGCAAAATATCTTATAAAAAATATCCAAGAAATAAAATTTGTTTTAACTGATGGAGGTAAATATATACTTATTTTTGAAGCTTAGAGTATTTTTTTAAAAAAAATTATTTTTAAATTGATACAAATAAAATTTTGAAGTGAATAGTTGTTATATTGGTATCACAGAGTGATAGAAGTCTGATTGATTTTTAAATTTACTAAATTGAAATTTAACCGAAAAGTTTTCTAATAGTGAAATTCCTTCAACTATTAAGGATATTTTCTGTCAATTACTTTAAGGGAAAAGAAATTTATACCTGTCCGGAAGATCCCTGTTGCAAATCGGAGTAAAAAATGGTCAAAATTATTCTTTGAACGTTAAAATTCGCCTAAAAGTGCAATTCCTCACTATAGGCTGAAATTAATGAGCGAGGAGTGTACCTGTAGCCCAACTCCTGTGGTTCATTCGGTATTACTCCAAATAGATTACATAAAAACCGATTTATGAACAAAAAAAACTCAGGGTTTTATGTCAATAAATACTATTTATTTCAAACTGAGTAAAGTTAAATTAAAATCAATGTTTCAGCCACGAAAATACCGAAAATATTTTATCAATATCACCAATTAAGAATTAAGCTTGTATCACAAGTCTTTCCTGCTACATAAACTAATAATATTCAAATTCTAAATAGTACTTATACTCAAATTCATAAATTACCAAAAAAAAAATAGCAGTTTAATTGACTTAATTAAAATTCATCCGTTTTTAATAAACCAATTATTATCAAATTTTTCTATATAATTCAAAAAAAAAATCAATAAAACCTCCTACATTCCACTCTTGTCATACAAAAATAATAATCTCTAATCACATTTCGAATGGAATATCTTGAATAATAATAAAAAAAATATTTCCACCTACTTGCAAAACATAGAGAGGAAACACAACACTTTAAAGTACAAGATTTTTCAGAATTAAAAAAAAAAAAAATTACATAACAATTTCCACTTGAAAAAATCTTAGTATTTATTTTTTATTGTTCAAACTCATAACCAATTTTTTTTTTTTTTTTGTGTATCTAAACAACAATTGTGTGTTCATTTTTTTTTTTTTTGTAGTTACAATTTCCAACAATTTTTATATTTCTTATAAGGGCAAAAGTCAAAGCCCTCTAAAAAAAAAACCCAAACTCTTCTATATATTTTCTTGTTATTTGAAATACGGATAAAGCAACAAGAACACCAGACACAATTACCAGCTCAGCAATAACAAAAAATATTATAATAACAATCTACAATCTAATGTATACGTTTTTTTTTTTTTTACCAGGCCATGAAAATGAGTAGAACGAAAAAAAAAAAAAATAGAAAGGTAAAAATAAACAAAAAAAAAAAATCGATTGTGATTTTTGATATAAAAAAAAACATAAAAAAATCCCTGAAAATAAATTATTCTTAAAGTTTTTTGTTTTTTTTTGGGCATGGTATAAGAAGATTAAATGCGGAGAAGGAGTAAAAACAAAAACAAAAAACAGTGTCGGGGATAGTTAAGGAAATTGAAACTTGAAAATTGTGTTTCGTGTTGAAGTTTAAAAAAAAAAAAAAGAAGATATTTTCTTCAGAAGATTTGCCAGGAAAAACAATAAAAACAAAAACATTAAAAATCATGATTTTGTTGTTGAAAGAGTTTTTTAGATTCCAAAAAAAAAATGGATAATAAAAAATTAAAGTGTTTGAACAGTTTTATTAAGTAAATACTAATCGAAATTATATTTTTAAAGTTTATTTAGGTATTCGCAAAATTTAATAAATATTTTGAAATGAAATCAATTGAGTCAGGACGAAATTTAGGACTAGGGGAAGGAAATTGGAAAATAAATATTTTAGTAATCAACCAATAAATATTCTTAGATGTTTGTGTTGTTAGAGTTTACTAAATAAGTTTATCACTTCAGATAATCAGTACATAAAATTAAAGGACTTATGTTCATTTGATTAACTTAATAAAATCAGATCACATGATTGATGTTATTTATTAGATTTATTGAACCAAAGCAAAACTAATTAGAAATTTTACCATTTTTCTAATTCTTTGAAACATTAGTTTCTAGTTCTGAATTATACTAGCGATATTTTATTAAAGTGAAATACCACATTTTGAACGCTTTTATCTAGCTAATTGTATCAGAACACAGAAGACTAATCAAAAATATAGTAAACAGTCAAATAATATTATTTCATTAATCAATTATCCTTACAAATTCCATTAGTTAAATTAAACTGGCAAATTAAATTATTTATAAATTAAAAATAGATTTTGTTAAAATTATATTTTGAGGTAGGTCTTGATATCTATCCGAGGTATTAGTCTAATATTTAATGCACCTTCTACAATTATTAAAATTATGATGTTGTTCATAAAAAAAATTACAATGTTGTAATTTTAGGATATCTTAATGTAGATCGGTAATGGCTTAGTAGTTGTGTACAAAGCTGTCTTGATAGGTCTTGATATCCGTCCGAGGTATTAGTCTAAGTTTACACAATTTCGAATACGTATCAGTAATAAAATTACATATAATTTGAAGACATAAAAAATTGCTAATGCTCAAAGCAATTTGTAAACAACAAATGTCTCACTAATTAACCCATTAGCTTTTTGCAATTAAAGCTTCATCACTATAAATAAGATTTATGGTGCGAAATATAAAAAAATGAGTAGGTCCAAATTGAATTGCTATATAATTTATAATTTTTCGAAAGCGTTTAGTAGGAGGCCTAGCCTCAATTTGGTCTTCATAAATAAAATTTATTTCAATTTATTTATGAATCATAGCCCCCTGTCAATAAATCAATAAATATAATTATTTTCATTTTAATTCTAAATCACGTTTTTCTTCTCATAATTTAATTTCAAAATTACGATTAAAATTAATCTTGAAAATTAGATGTAAATATTTATGTAGAATATTGATAAAGAAAACATTTTTTTAATAATAATAATAATAAATAGAGAACAAAAAAAAATATATGTTATTTCATTTTTCATGTTTTTATGTTGCTATGCTCATCGATTAAAATCATTTTGCACGTTTTTTTTTTTCCACCAAATCTGATGATTGAGCAAAAAAAAAAAATTATTTTTTTTTTTTTTTAAATGACTTGAAATATTTTTATGTTGATGATGACGAAGAACGTCAAAAGTAATCTTCAAAATATAAAATGGTAAAAAAAAAAAAAGAAAGATTTGTTGTTAGTCATTTACTTTATTTTTGTTGTTTATTAGTTGTGTGGTTGATGGTCGATCAGAAATTTTTTTTTTTCTTACAAAACAATAAAGCAACAAATAAATAAATAAATAAATAAAATCGAGCATAAACATTATTCAACAAAAATAGAAATAAAAAAAAAAGTATCTTTTAGATAAATGTTGTTATTTTCTTTTGTATTGTTCCCATTGAATTGCACAGTGTTTGTGTGGAAGTGAAGCAGAAAAACCAGTTAAACAGGTTTTTTTTTTCTTGTTGTTTATTTTTTCTTTCCATTTTTTTTTTTTTTGAAAAATAATAAATTTAATTTTCCATATTATATTTATTTATGTAGTAAGATACTATATACATATATATACATAATAAATGTTTTTAATGTATTTTATCATGAATGTAAAAAATTTTTTTTTGATGAATAATAAATTAAAAAAAAAAGAAAAATTATGATGAAGTGAAATTAAATTGTAATTTAGTTTTTGTTTCTAGATCAAATTTATGAACGAAATTTATTACAATTTAAAAAAAAAAATTCATTTTGTAGGTGAATTTTAAAGAATTTTATTTTTGTGGATTAATTATTTATTTACTTTTTTTTATTATTATTATTATTTTAATTGACAGTGATAAATTATCAATTTTTATGCTGGATATTTTGACATTTAAATTAATTAAACTAAAAAGTATTTTGATTTTATATGAAAATTTTAATTTAATTGAATAAATTTTTTATATTTGTTATATTTAATTATAAATTGTAGAATATAATTCAATTCATAAAATAAAATAGTTTTTAGATTGGGTTATAATGGTGTGTAACATTTAGAATTGGATACTATCGAATTAAACTAAATTAAAAGATTATCTGAGTTGTTATTGATTTGTTTTCATTGAAGTTAAAATATGTAATGATTGACCTAAGATGTTATTGGTTATTGACCTGTTCAATATTCTCAGAATGTTATTGATTTTATGCAATTAACAAATAACAAATATTCATTAATTTATTATCAGTTACAGTAAAAGAATAATCAATTTTACTTCTCATTAATCATTGTCCAAGTTTGGTTGTCATCAAGTTCAATTCCTATCCTAATTGAATTGAGTATAATAATTGAATGTGAAGAAACATTGCCCAATAAATAATCTGATTTCTGAATTTAAAAATATGTGTTGACTTAAGTAAAGAAAAGTAAACCAAATTTTGAAATTAAACTCTACCAGAAAATTTTTACCTAAAACAGTTTTTTTCATTGAAAATAAAGTAAATTTTCTAACTTTATTTTATTTTAAAAAAAAACATTGCTTTAATTGTAAATTTATCAAACAGAGTTCATTTCGTGCACTAATATTTTTAATTTTACTATTTCACCAATCTATATAATCAATGACTTTACTAAATTTTCCATAAAATTTAGTGTAACTTCTCTCTCAAATCCAATAAACTTGCAATGAATTTAGAATTCACTAAAAAATTTCAAATTAACCAAAATATATAATAATTAACCCTGGTTTTTTTTTTGATTTCGTTAAAATTAAGCATATTTTATCTAATTATACTAAACTTAAATAATTATTTCTATTCTTTCATAAATTCATTTACTATGACCTAAATATAAAAAAGAGTTTTACTTTGTTGTTCATCAAAGTGTAAAATAGTAAAACTAAAAATTTTTAATTAATCTTTATAAAATATTTTTGCAAACAACGTTTCTACAAAAAAAAAAAACCTAATTGCCATTCAAAAAAGAAAAACAAGTGTAAATTTAAATTTACCTTCAATTAAGTGAAAAAAAAATTAAAATCAATAAATTTATTTGATTTTTATCTGAAAAACAAATAAATCATACACAAAAAAACTGACAAAAAATTGCAATTTTAAATTTTAAAAAAAAAACAGATAAACCACAAAAATTTTTTGTAACTTATTGTGGTTATCTGGTGGCACATTAAACCAATATCAATTATTGACCTAAAAAAATATATAAGAATTATTACTTTTAAATTAATATTGAAGCAATAAATCTAATTTTTCTTTCAATCGTAAATCGAATTTTAATTTCAATTTTCTTTTTTTTTTGTAAGAAACCAACAAAACATAGATAATCCAACATAAAAGTTATAATTTATGTCAGCTCTCGAATCGTAATTTTTTTTTCTTATATGTGTATTTTACAATTTATTTGTACAATTTTCTTATTCACTAATAAAACAAGTTTATGTTTTTTTGTTGTCATTTTCCTTTTTTAAATAACCACAAAATATGCCAATTATAAAAATTTACAAAGTCATTTCATAAAAAACAAAACTATATCTACAGAAAGTCGTCATCATTATCATCATTTTAAAAAAAAAAAAAAATAACTAATGAATTCAACGAATTCAGAGCATAAAAAAAAAAAAAAAAGAAATTAAAAATATAAAAAATATTTAAAAAATTTTGCGTAAAAAACCAGTTTGACAAGTGAACAAAAAACAAAAAACATAAAAAGAAGTAAATCATGAAATGCACACCAATCCAGTTAATCTTATCATCGTTGTCGTCCCCCACATGTCGATTTAAAATTAATTCTTTTGGCTGTTTTTTTTTTTTTTTGTAACCAGACATTATGCGCTTAAAAACTTGCTTTTTTAAAACCGGCTAAAAAGATAATATTTCAAAGGCAAAATACGATTGTGGCGCTGCACCAGTGATAAATAGATTATCATTAAAAAAAAAAAGAAGAAAATTATGCTATTATATTCGATTTTTTTCCCCCCAATACTATTATAATATTGAGAAGGGCCCCAAGACTCTAGAGGGGCGTGGAGGGGGAGGCAGATAATATTTTTTTTATGGTTAATAAAAAAAAACAGTTTTTCTTCTCAAATTTCAAGAAGTAAAAAAGTTGTTTATCTGGTTTTTCCTTGTAAAATTTGTTAATAAATTTAGCACACAAAAGTGTGGCAAAACTTGGGAAAAATGAAAAAAATACTTAATTATTTATGAAAAAAAAAAAATAGTTGTGGGAGGGTCAGGACATAAAAAACATGTTTATATAAAGAAAATAATACAATATTTTGTTGTGGGCGAATTTTTCAGAAAATTCAGGAAGACTAAAATTCAATATTTTTATTTTGTGGGTTGGTTAAACACGCATTTCTTTTTAAAATATATTTTACTGAAAAATTTTGCCATCATAATTTACAATCCTTTTATAAAAATTGACGATTTTAAAATTATTGAAATTAAAATTTAATTTCTTTCTGTTTTCGCAAAAAAAAAAAAATAATACTGAAAAATTGTAAATTAAAGACTTGAATAAATTACTAATTTAATTTTTATACGCGTCCGTTTTTTTTTTTTTACACAAACTGAAAATTAAAAAGTGAACATAAAATATTATGCTTACAGAACAAAAAAAAAAATGAATTAGAATTTCGTGACTTACACTTTTTACCTTTTTTTTTGTGTATTTCGAATTTTTACGTAAATAAATTATTCAAAAATGAAAACTGAATACGAAATTAATCAAAATGTTTACAATTTTTTGTTTTTTTTTTAGGGTGTGTGAGCATGGTTGGTTGGGGAAATTTCGTATTCACTCAAGGTTCTTTTTTTTTTCAAATTATTTAAATTTTTCTTTTTTTTTGTCGATTTTCAAATAAAAATTTATTAGAATATTAAATTTCCTTTCCTTGCCGAGGATATATAAATTTTTGGTAGAGGAAATTATTGATTTAGAAAATTTTATTATGAAAAATTAAATTTATACTAAATAGAAAGTATGGTAAAAAAAAGTTGTTTTTAAACTAATTTTTCATTATTATTATAATTGATTTGTGTCTGGCTGTTAGAAGACAATGACCTACTTTTAAAATTTCCAATTAGTTTCTAATTAAAATATGTGCTAAAGTTTTGTGAATAATAGAAATACTGGTGATATTAGTTATTCTGTAGCAATAATTTTCCTTTAATGTTCTGATGCGGATATTGGTTTTCAATTATGCGATGTTATTTAAGTAAAAAAATTTAATATTTGAAAAATATGTCATAATCAATTTTCGATATATTAAATATATTGAGTTAATTTTCCTGTAACCGTGTACAAAATTTAAATGTTTTTTTCCCCAACCTTACAAAATAATCCATTTCTGTCATAATTTTAATAAACATACTGTTTTTAATTATCATCTAGTTTCTAGTAAATTCTAGCTAGATAATAAAATGTTATTAATTATACACCTAAACAATATACAAAAACAAATTGTATTTAATAATAAAGGATATCGTCTAAATAAACTTGTAATTACGACGGAAATCTTCAACAGAAAATATTTTCTTAATTATTTCCAGAAAATTTAACTCCTTCATTAATTTATAAATTATTTTTATATCACCAAGAATTAAAAAATGGAATTAAAATAAATATATGCTAAATATTAATCAATTAAAATTTTGTCACAATTTAATATAATTTATCACAGCTCAAGGACTTAAATTTTCAAAGGATTAAAATTGAAATAGATTGAGTAATTCCTAAATTAAGAACAACTTTTAATTATTTCAATTAAACACAAAATTTCTTGAAAAAATTCAATTATATTTTATTTCCAAAAATTATATTTTACTAAACTAAAATATCCTTTATTATTAATTTATTATTTACGCATTTATTTATCTTGTAAATTATTCCCAGGTAAAAAATATAACTTTTTTGTTAATAAATTTTTCCATCTGGTTTTTTTATCTTTTTAGATTAAATCCACAAAAAAAAACAAATACATTTCCTATGTTTTTTTTTGCAGAGTTTTGACGTATGTTACTGGCATGGTTTCAATGTTCTAACGAAGACAAAGAAAAATTCAAATAAAAATAAAATTTAAACAATTTCATAATAAGATAATATTACAAATTTTATGTATCCTTTTTATCTACCATATATATTCCATTCTACAAAATATTGAAATACTAAATTTGAAGTTCCTTTTTGTTTGTTATTTCTGAGTTCATGGCCTTCTAAAGAATTATTTTTTTTCCAGGACTAAAAAAAAAAACCCGACACACACATTAAAGTTAACCAGACAAAAAATATCCATAAAAAAAAAAAATAACTACTAAACACGGAATAAACAAAAATCGGTCATGTGAGCAAACCAAGAAAAACAACCCCAATTCTCTGAATCGACAATTTCAAAAGCAACAACAACAAAAAGGACATATTTTCCTTTTTTTTTTTATTATTATTATTATTATTGCAACCTGCAAACTATAAAAAATATCAACAACAACAACAAAAATTTTAGTTCAATTTTTTTTTGTATAAAAATTATCTTAAATGTTTGTAAGTGTATTAGAATATCCTTTATTATTATTATTCTTATTATTATTATTTTGTTTTTGGTTCGGTGCAGTTTTGTGTTGCAGATAATAATAAAAAAAAAAAAATTCACCCTCTTATTTTTTTTTCTGTGTGTAACAAGGACATATGAAGTAAATTTTTTTAGAGAGAGGGGGAAAAATATTTTCTTATTTATTATTATACCCTCTAATAATATTTTTTTTTTTTTGTGATTCATTCTTTAATATCCTTTTTTTTTGTTTTTTTTTTTTTAAATAAGGATTTTATATTTTATGTATTTCTGGTCTAGCATAAGGGTGTGTATGTGTGTGTGTGTGTATGTATATATATTTTTAACCAAGGCCAAAGACCTAAACATAATTCTGAGTATATTTTACGTCTTCTAAGTTATCTAGTTGAATTGAGGAAAAAGGATATTCGACTAATACGTAAATAATCAGAATAAAAAAAAAAATAGAAAATGGGATATAAAATGAAAGGAAATGTTTTTTTTTTGTATGTTCTTTAGAAAAACTTGTGAGAGAAATTTTTCGAGTTGTTGTTTTTTTTGTTTTTTGTGTGTGTATTTATTCAGTCAGCTGTTATTATTTCAAGGAATAAGATCGTTAAATTTTACGGATAAAAGTAGAAAAATTTATTTAGTTAGTTTATTTTATTTTGTATTTTATTTTTTTTTTTGTGTATGTATAAAAATAGATTTTCGAACAAAAAAGGACTTTTAAAAAAAAGGAAATCATTAATAAGTGTTTTACAAAAAGAGAAAATTGTTTTGAAATATTAAATGAAGGTATTGAAATTATGGTTTAGTGATATACATTAATTAATTTTAAAGATTAATGATAAAAATTCTTTTAATTATTTATTAATTCAAAGGAATAATTATAAGTGAAAATTGAAAAACTTTCATAAATATTATTTTTCAAGGCAACAAAAAAAAAAAAAAGAAATGGTCTTGGGTGAATAACCCCAATAAATTTTATTAGTTTTTTTTTTGGTCAATAAATAATGTAGATAAATATCCAATTAATCATTTTTTTTTTTGGGCTATAAAATTAATGTATTTCAGGGAATTTTGTTTTGGTAATATGTATATGTAATAAGTTACTTAAATATCGATTTATTTGTGTCAGGGGTTCAAACAAAAAACCCTTAAAATTAATTATAATTTGTAAGTTTATAAGGTTAATATAATCATTTATAATAAGGCTCAGTTTGTATTTTTATACAGAATTTATTAATATTTTTAAAATAAATTTTCTGACAATTACATTTATCATCAATAAACTTTGAAAATATTTTAAAGAATTAATATCTTGAAGCACACAACTTGAGATCAATAATTAAGTATGAGAAGAAATAGTTGAAAATAGTTAAAATAATTTTAAGGATTTGATATAAATTATATATATTTCTTAGTTGTATTAATATTTTAATTATGCTTAATTAATCTATAATTTTTTATCAATTTTAAAGAATACTAAATGGAAAATATGTTTAAACAAATAATTTTATTTATCCTTCAAAGTTTTAAAAATACTTCCATTTCCATTTCTAGATACGTCCACTTATATTGATCTTAAAATTCACCTGATAATTTATAAAAATTTAAATAATTTATTTTATTAAATAAATTATTTAAATTTTTATAAGAAATTCTTGGTCAAAATTCTATCAATTTTTAAGTACATATTCTCATAATATATTTTTTTCTAGTTAATTTTCAAAACTTAATAACACATTTTTTAAATAAATAATATATAAATTTTATGGTTACTTTTTTTTACTGATAAATGAAACATTAAATTGAATTAAAAGTTTAAAAACTATTTAATCTGAAAAATTGTCAATATTGACATCTGTTCTTAAAAAAAAAAAAAGTAAATCCTAAAAAACAATATTAATTTAGTAATTTCGTAAATAAAAATACGAAAATTTTTTATTTAATCTATTAAAATTTTATCATTTTTCTAAAAATAAAATTTTCAACAATCTCACACAACCGAAACATACACATAACCGAAAAAAAAATTAAAAAGATAAATTGGAAACTGAAAATTACATTTGTATGCATACATAAATTTATTTTAAATTTTTCAATTTTGAATGACGTGAATGCACAAAACAGTACACACACACAAACAAACCAAAATGGAAATTCTGTTCATTTATAAAGTGTTGTACATACATTTATGATTCACATCATCAGCAAAAATAAATAAATAAATATATTCAGTGTTTGATATTGACCCCATTAAAAAGAAACATAAATGGATTCTGTCTATATTATCGATTACATATTTATGCTAACATTGCCAGTTTATATATTTTATAAAATAACCTCCTCCTTTCACCCTTTTCGTTATGAAAAAATAAACTTAAATTTTTGTCATATTTTATGTATGTACACCCACCACCTCTTTTTTTTTTCTTTGTGATAATAAAAACTTTTAGATTGAAAATAATAATTTTTTTTTTTTTTTTAAATCTAATTTGAAATTTCTCACGTTTTGAAATTGGTGTGGAAGTGACGATAAATGGTGGCGGACTTATATATACTTTTAAAATATATATTTAATTAAAAATAAATTTTTTATTTCGATTTAAAATAGAATTTATTTACGAAAGTTTTTTTTAAGAAAAAAAAATGCAAATTAATCGAAATTACAAAGTTAAGAAAATTTATAGAATTTTCTTCAATCTTTTAAAAAAGTTTTTTTTTAGTGAGAAAAAAAAATTTTAAATTTTGTCAATATTAAATTTCAAATGTGAATTAATTATGAAAATTTAGTGAAATTATATATTTTTTTAGTGAATTAATAAAAATTTAGTAAATAATATGGATATTTTTTTTAAAAAAATTGAAAATATGAAAATTGTTTTTTATATTAAATAGAAATTTTCATAGAAAATTTTTCATAATGCAAAAGAAAATTACAATTTGTCCTAGTGAAATTCGATAGTATTTATGTAAACTCATTTATCCGCTTATATTTAAATTTATGTCGAGATGATTTAATCCTTAAAAACATAAACAATATTAAACTATAAATTTTATGATAATTTAGTGTCAAAAACAATTCCATTAATTTTTTGCCCATTTCATAAATAAAGTATATATGCAAACTAATAATTGAAAATTTTATGTTTTTAAAAACATGGCAAAATTCCCAGACTAATATGAAATTTTTCCAAAAAAAATTTGTTTACCAAAAAAATTAATTTTATTTATTTAATTTTTTTAGTATAAAAGTAAACAATTTAATTGGAACTTTTTTTTTCTCTGTGTTGTAGCTATTAAAAATCAATAAAATAAACCATTTTTTTTTTTGTCGAAATGAAAACTTTTCAATTTAATTAATTTATTGTGAATTTAGGTCATTGAATTTATAGGTGATACTATAAATTATGTGATAAATTCTATTATAATAATAATATTGTAAAAAAAAAATAATATATAATATTGTCTGTGTTGACAAAATTAATAGCTCTTAAAATGAATGAATTATATGAATCGTGTTAGGTGGTAAATTACATTTCCTTGAAATACATATATTTTTCTTTTAATAATAAAATCTGAATTTTAGTTTAGTTTTTCAAATAAATTTCGAAATAAATATTAAATGTCATCACGATATTTAAATATTTCTATGTACCAGTTTAAAATTTGTAAAAAATATTATTTACTTTATTCTGGGTCTTACTATTATTATTAGACCTTCAATCTATTGTCTTGTATTATTCCCGACCTTCATTAATTGTTACAGAAATTAAATTTTCACAAAAAAAAAACCTTCACTCATTGTTACAGAACCTGAACTTTTCACAAAAGTCTTTTGTATTAGGTGATTCAACTCAATATTTAATCCTCAATACGTACTCAACATTACTATTCGCACTAACAATTTTTCCGAAGAATTTTTCTTTTAAATAATAGCAATCTGTTTCTGTCACATAAATCATAAAAATCATTTAATTTAAAAATTTTTTTTTTGTAGAATTTTTATGTAGTCTATTTAAAATTCGAAGAACTGAAAGCATAAAACAAAGTAAATTTATGATTTGCTTCAGAGAATTTTTACGTAAACGGAAATATTTCATAATTAGCTTACATTCTAATTAATTAAATATTATATATAAAAATTTAACCTAGAAAACTGTTTCTCATCTTCTTTTAATAATTGCTATTTTTTTTTTTTATAATTTACATTTATGATTATAATTATTACAGTTTTTTGTACATATATCATATTTCTAATTTTTTTTTTTTGTAAACATATATAAATGAAATATTTCATTTTGAAATAATGAAAACTTGTTTTAATCTTTCCAGAAATAATTAAAATATTTCAATTATAACAAACAGAAAAAAAAAATTAATAATATTAATAATAATACTTAAGTAAGTGAAACATATTTTATATGTAACTAAAAAAAATTATCATTTTGTGAGTTTATTATGAAATAATTTCCTTTCATTTTATATTATTCTTTGTATTTTTTTTTCGGTCTTTATTTATATTTTGCATGTTTATATTTAACGCGCCACTTGCCACTGGCATTCGTCGTCGTACAGAAAAAAGAACCAAATTTACGAGAAAATTTTTTATATTAAAATATGTACATATACGTACTACCAACATAAATGAAAGTGTAGCATAATAACCAAAAAAAAAAAAAAATAACTTTCATACTACATAGCATAAAATTTTATGTTCAAATTAACTGTAAATAAACACTAAAAAAAAAAAAAAATAATAATATGCTGAGCACAGCGCCGGATAGATAGTATAGTATAAAAGTGTAATGATAAAAATGGGTGCGTTATTTTCATATGTAAATTTTGTTGAAAAATGCCGGTTATTTTTTATTTTCTTATTTTATTTTATTGTTGTGTGATTGAAATTAATTTGGAGATTTAAAATGTTGACTTATTAAGTTTTGAGTTGGTTATGTTTCATTATGTTGGCAGTGACTGAAAAAATTGTTCCTTTTTGTTCAATTCTTAAAATAATATTGCAAAATATTGGTATCGACTCTTAACATTATTACTATGTTCTGTCATGTGGATAACAGGCCGTCAGTGGACTTTCTCTGCAGGCTTTTCTTCCAACGATTTTCCGTATAGATTTTATTTCATAATTTAATGTTCATCTGCAAGGACGGCCATCATTTGTAGAACAATGAAGGTATATTACCAATTGAATATTCTGAATCTTGTTTTAAAGTGAATTTTTTTTGTTATATTCCTATTAAATAAATGCTATCGCGTCTATAATTCATAACGAAAAAAATATAATTTTTCCGCCATTTCTCAATATTTGGAGAATTATTTGAAATTATTCTTATGTGGAGTGTTTCTGATTAGAATAATTTAATAGTTATCTAATTAAAAATATATTTCTAACAAACCCATTAAGAATATATAAAACTGAAATAATTTATATTCGTGCACATTGATAATTACAATTATAACGAAATATAATTATAATTAATAAAAGAAACAGTCTCTGGCAAAAAGCGATTAAATTCAATTTAAATTATGTTGATAAAAAAAAATAAAATTTTAAATTTTTGCTCAGTTTTTTAAAAAAAATTAATATTAAATATTTATAAAATAAAATATACATAATATAAAATCATTTTTTTTTTTGTTTTTACATATCAAGCTATAAAATTAATTACAGTGTGACGACAACATATATATTTCTGTTGTCTTATCTGTTCTGTTCTGCTAAGTAAGCTAATCGCGCAAAAATTGTTTAAATAAAACACTTGTTGTAATTATGAAATATGTTATAGCCATAAAGGTTTTTTTTACGTATTTTTTTTTTATTATTAATATGAAATATTTTTAAGATAACGATATCACTATTAATTTGATTTTTTTTTTTATTAATTTCGTTTTATGAGGTATTTATGATAATTAAAAAATTCTATCGATAAACTCATATTTAATGAGTCTGTATATAAATTATAGTATACATATATGATAAAATTTAAAGTAAATTTTGTTAATTTGAAATGAAAATTAAATCTTTCATTAAATTAGTATATCTAGTTAGATTTAAAGGATATAGGATATCAAACAAAAATTAATTTAATTCAAAATGATTTATATAAAAAATATTTGAATACGTTTTTTATTTAAATGTTTTTATTCAAATTCAATTAAATTTAACTTTTATAATTACATTCAAACTAATTTGAATGTAATTATAAAAGTTAAGTTCGGGAAACTTTTAAAGAAACATCTTTATTTTAGCAAGGATTAATAATTAAAATTTAATTGAAGTATAGTTATTATAAAATATAATACCATAAATAGAAGTATAGTTCAAAAGAATATTACAAAAATAAATATAATTTTTATGCTTGAAATAATTAAAAAAGAAAAATTATCATTAAAAAAATGTATTCTTAATTTGATTTTTTTTTACAGAATGTACGTACAGCATGGCCGTTAAATACAATACCACCCCAACATCCAAATTTACAACATTTACCACCACATTTAAGTATGACATCACACGTGGTAACACAATCACAATTACCACCATCGCATCCAACATCAGCAGTTAGTTTATCATCAATTGGTGGAGTTCCATCGTCTGCTGTATTACAATCTCAACAGCAACAACAGACAACTTCACCCCAACCACCGCCCCAACAACAGCATCATCCTCAACAACAGTCATCACTAACATCACAACAGAAGCAGCAGCAACAGCAACAACAACCGCCAGTACAAGTAATTGATGAACGAAGACGTATGGTTGAGTGGAGTGAAAGGGAACGTGATAGACGAGAACGAGAAAGAGAACATGAAAGGGAAAAAAATCGTGATTTAGATCGACTGAGACAACAACAACAGCAAGAACAACAACAAAGGGAAAGGGCATATTATACAGGGGTAGGTAGATTTATTTTAAATAATTTATAATTTCACTACCAGATAATTCAAAAAGAAGTTCATAAGTTGGGGACGTTTTTATTTTTAAATATTACTTATTTATAAGTTCGTTGCCGTGGAGGCCAGAACTTTAGAAACTTAATTTCACTGCCTAATATTTTGATGTTAATCATATACCTAAAAATAAGAGTCTCAATTAAGGTCTTTCACCGCATTCGTATTTAATTGTCCTTAAAGTTAATGATCTATTAGATTACTGTAGATCCGTTTTCCAAAAGATTCTAATAATCTATAAAAAGTAATTTTCGGAATCTTTTCCAACTCTAAAGTTTTTATTGCAAAAATTTGTTTTCCTGATTGTTTTTTTTTATATCCTTTTATTATTCATTACAATTCCAAATTTCTTTATGTGCAAGGACACGCAAAATATCCCTTTTTAGAATAATTTTATACATATTTTTATTCTCTAGACAATTTTTCTCTACTCTAGTAACCCAAAAGGGTTAGGAGTTTTAATTTTGCCTTGTTCGTTTTGAACACAATAAATGTAAAGTTTTATACAGTCACAAATTTTACACTCACACAAAAACACTTAGTAAAGTTTATTGACGGGTGGTTTTTTTTTTGTCACCAATTCTTAAATTCTACAATTTTTACTAATGTTTTGTTGCAATTTTCTGGAGCACACAAAAAAAAAATATATAACAAAAACGCTATATATACATAAATTTAATTCCTTATAGGGCATCAAAGCAAGGACTTTTTTATATATCGAATTATATATATATATATATTATGAAAACGTCGTCCTCGTTTTGTAACGCTTACTTTGTTCTGTGTGCTAGAAGAGATGAAAAATGAAAATATTTTATTTTATTTTTGCGCTTGCGTTGTTCAAATGTTTTAAATTGTCCTGGTTTTTACAAAACAAGAGAATATTATTTTTGATATGAATTTATATCCTTTGTATAGTACTTATTTAATAAATTAGTACTACAGAGTATACTTTAAAAGGATCATAAAAATATAAAAAAAAATCGTATAATGAAAAAAAAAATGTTTTGGTTGATATTTTAGATATTTTCTTCTTGTATACAAATTCAGACAAGGACATTCTCAAAAAAGAGGTAGGGGAGGTTTCGGAAAGAACAAGAGTAAAGGTTTTTCTTTATCAATAATCCGGAGTAATACTACCAACAAGGATATACATATATATATTATTAATAATAGTGATTTATTTAAGAAGAAGATTTTAAATATAAAAATAATTTTTGTTTAAAGTCCCTTATTTTCAACCTATTTTCTGTGTATTAGATTTTCAGATATTAAAGAGGGTTTTTTTTTTTGTTTTCTGTTATACATATATATTATATTAAATTAGTTTAGTTTTCAATATTTGATTCCACGTGCACGACATCATTTGGCGGCGTCTGTAAGGAGTGGCAATGTATAAAAATATATTTTCCCACCTTATAATAGAAAATTGGAAAATTAATCCTTGAGTAGTATAATGGCAGGATGAGGGAGAAAAATCATTGTGTAATAATAAACTTGTAGTGAGAATGAAATATATTTGTACTTGTAATAGATATTACACTCAAGGATTTTTCTACTTTTCTTTTTTTGACTAAAGTGAATTGATTAGATTGCAAGAAAATATAAATGAAATTGAAAATATATTTTATTTTTCGTAAATTTAAAGGAAGTCGACGGGAGAAAGGGCAATTTTGTCTACAATGAGACGTCTTTTCTTTCTTTTTTTGTTTTTTATTAAATATTTAATTTCTTTGATGTCTGTTTTTCGGAAGGATATTTTTGAACAAAGGAATTTTTGTTTTTGATAGCATTTGTAGTAGAAGAAAATGTAATTAATATTTAATAAAGCTTTAACGTGAAGGATAATTTGAAAATATTATATATTTTACTATTACATTTCTCTTTTTAAAATATGTGTAAAGAACGTATATAATTTATAGAAGAAAAATTGTTATTGATAAATTTTTAATTTGTCTGACAGACAGAGCTAATAAATGAAGAAATGACTTTCGATTATGATTATATGTTGTATTAAATTTTACGAATTCGTAATTTAATGAAATTAAAAAGAGATATATGAAAATAAACAGTTTGAATCAATTTAAAGGCCATATACATTAGACAGTGTTTAAATAATTTTTAATTAATATAAATTTTTTATTTTTCAATTTTAGTTACAGCAACGTGGCCCATCTGGTAAATCTAGCCATGATTATGAATCACAACATCGTACAAGTGTTCCAAGTAATCATCCAGCGAATTTACAACAAAATTCAAAGTCACATGAAAAACAATCGCAACAACAACAACCGCCACAATTAAAAAGCGAAATAGTACCTGCCGGTTTTACAATGTACGAATATGGATATCCTGGTGCTGCAGCAGCAGCAGCTGCTGTATTTGCTGCCCAACAAAAAGTCTATGGAAAAGATATGAAAAATGTTGTTAAGGCAGAACAACTTGGTTTACCAACACCGCCACCATTAATGTCTGATAAACATCCACAAAGTGGCGGTAGTGTTATAGTTAAACATGATACTCATAAACAATCACCAATTCAAGTTGTACATCAATCATCAAAGGTTTCATCAATACCACACCATTATAAACAACAACAAATTCAATCTGGTACTGGTGGTGGTGCTGGATCAATTCCATCACATCATATAATGTATCAGGAATATAGAACTGCTAATACTGCCAATAATAATGATCGTTATAAATCAGCGCAACAGCAATCTAGTGGTCAACAGCAACAACAGTACATTCAACAGACAATAGTACAACCTCAATCGGTATTGCATCCTTCAGCTGCAGCAGCAGCCGCAAAATCATTACATTATAATATACAATCACATCAAAGTGGCAATAACCTTCCTCCTTCAATTAATAATAATAGTAATAATACGTTGTCATCATCACAAAATAAACCAAAAGTTTCCTCACCAGCTCCTTCGCATATTTATGGTCAACCAGCTGCAGCTGGTATTGCAACTGGTATACCAGTTTGTCGATCACAAGATACTGGTTCAATATTACACCCTGTTGTTGCTAAATCTAGTTCACCATCACCATTTCAATCTCATATTTATGGTCCGCCGCCAGCTTCTTCAACAGCTATACCACCAGCTGCAGCACCACCGCCAGCTCATTCTTCGAGATCCATATATGAGCCGAGAATGTTTTCAACCCCACCACAATTAAATCATAAACAACAGCAGCAGCAACAACAACAGCATCAAAATCCTTTGCCAATATCAATGCATGTTGGAACATCTCCACCAATTGTTGGCGCATCGATTGGATTAACAACAATACCATTGTCACAACGATGTTCACCTGGGATTGGTAGTAATAGTGGTGGCGGTAGTTCAATTATGATGAAAATGAATCCGCCTTTACACCAACAACAATCACAAAATTTGTTAACGGGTAGTGGACATCCAATAGTACCGCCACAGTCCTATCAAACGCAACCACTTGATTTAGGTGTATCAGATCGTAGTCGTGATAGTACAGATAGTTTAAGTCCAAAACGTAAATCATCAACACCAGTACATCATCCGGCTGGTAGTCCAATACCATTAGATGTTAAGAAAAAACGAACTGAACCACCACATCCAACACAACATCAGCTAATGATGCATCATCATTCGCAGCAGCATCAGCAACAACAATTTCAACCAACTCCACAAACAATTCCGTTAGCTTTGAATATAACTCCGCCACCACCTCAACAATTACCATTACAGTCATTACGAACTGGTACGGCATCGCCATTAGCTAGCGGTGGTGGCACAACAACCATAATTCCTGTTGCCAATTCATCGTCACCAGCTCTAAATATAAATAATATAAATTCTAGAAATGTAATATCAACAGCTGTGACACCCATAACAAAACAACCGGAAGAAAGTAATTCAAACTCACCAATTGCACCAATAAATCCAACACCTCCACTGTCAACTTCTGTAACAACTACAACAATACAACATTCAAATTCAAATAGTCCGCCATCTACTGCTATTACAGCAACTACAACAACTGTAAATAACTTTTTAGGTGTAAATTCGACTTCAACGTCAAATCCAATCCGAACCAGTTCAGCTGATGGTACAATACGTCCATCAAGCACAAATTCAAGTCTCAGTCCATCAGCTAGTCCTGGTTTAAGTGTACAAAGTGCACCGGGTACACCAGCAAAATTTCTTGGTTCTGAACCAGAAAAATCAACAAGTCCAGCACCAAAGAAGAATAACGTTAGCAGTGGTAGTAGTTCAAGTGCACCGCCACGAAATTTAAAGAAAGCCTGGCTACAACGTCATACCGGTGAAGATTTTGAAGATAATACTGGAGTAGTTGGTAGTGGAACATGTGTTAAATTACCATTAACATTAAGTCCATCACCCAGTAGTAGTAATACGTCAATTGATAATAATTCAACAAGTAGTTCAACGGCACAGGCTCAGCCGTCACTGCAAACAAAACAACAGGAACAACAACATATACCATCCCAAACAGCTCAACCACGACGTGCTCAAAGTAGTACACCACCAGTTCATTCCTTACAGAATTCAACAAGCTCGAATAGTATTAGTAGTAAAAATGGAAAGAATGGTAAGAAATTTTTTGTGTACAAATATTTTTTGTGTACAAATATTTTTTGATAGATGAAATTTTATTTTATTTTATTTTTCAGTAAGCAAACCTCATGCAAAAAAAAATGCATTACAACGTGATAATGGACATAATTCCGATTCAGAACCAAAAGAAGATAGTTCTAGTAGTGATCAGGTAAATATTAAAATTTATAATAATTATATATTTATTTTAATTTAATTTTATTATATTTTATTTAGGAACAGACACAAAAACACCCGCCAAAACGAAAGGCAACAAAAGTGAAACGTCGTAAAGGTGCCCCTAGAAAGCCAATTGAAGATAAGAAAAAAAAGGTATTTTAAATTAATTCCGAATTAAAATCCTATATTTTTTCGGATCCTGTTAAAATATTCAATTTTTGAAATAATAATTAATAATGCAAGCTTGATAAAGTTAGTTACATGATGCCGTAAATAGTTTTGGATAATAATGTGTAGACTCAAATTTAATTTTTTGATTATTTCTAAATTAGGACAACGAGTCATTTACTGTCGAAAATTTTCTATTTACTTGTGAATGTTTGAAAATAAAATTTCATATAGTGTTAATTTGTAATATTAGCAGGTCGAAATGCGCTAACAAAAATAAATCAATTTGATATGAATTTAAATTTTTTTATACTTAAAAGTAGTATAATGTGAAATGTGATCTTGTCCTGGAGATTTTATAAATTTAATCAATATTTTGGTATATTTAAAATTAATTATTTATATTCAGAAAATGTTTAATATTTAACAACAAATTCAAAAGGAATTCTTAAATTTTTGCCTCCGTCGTCTGACTTGAAGGATGTCTGTTAATTATATTAGAAGGGAAATGATTGCGAATATTATATTATTTCACAATTTACTGAGACTGAGAGGAAGTATCTACAATACCTAGAAATTTTGTCGGATTTTGTTATATGGAGTTTTGTTATATGCAGATAAATTACCTCAACATGTTCTTAAATTAAAAGCCCATTAATAATTTTTGTCAATTTCATAAGTTTGAAAAATTATAAAACTCAAGGACAAAAGGTCAATAAAAATTTTTTTTAAAGATTTTCAAATCATTCTAAAAGTATATAATTTTGATTTGGTATTTTGGTATGCATAAAAATTATATTGAATATGTACTGTGATTGACAAAAATTATCCATTCACTTTTCTAAACCAAAAAATTATTTCCATCAAAATTGTAATCTTTGAATATATATTTCAATAAATGAATTGTTTTTGTTGCAAGCAGTAGAGAATTTATAAATTTGTTTTGCATACATAAAACAATATCTATCAAAACAACTCTAATTTTATGTTGCAAAAATATATTTTTGGGAACACAAATGGTGGAAATCTATACAAAAACAAATATCGATTCTAGCCAGATTATTTTAGTTAGGTAGATGTGTTTGTAAACGAATTTGATAAATAAGTTTTAACCACATTTATAATTAAACAATTTAAATTTATTTTGTCTAATCTGATGAATTTTATAACTTAAATATTTACCTGAGGTGTAAAATTTATTGAATAAAATTATACATAATGTTTTCCAAACAAATTTTGAAACATGTACATAAACCATAAAGAAAACTTTCAATATTAAACTTTTTTTTGATTAAAGTAAATTTAATGGCGGATTAAAGTTTTTCTTGTTGCAAAATAAATTCAAATACATACTATAATATAAACGTGTTTTTTTTTTGTACGGCTGCAAGTAATAAATTACTGAACTCTGAATAAAATATTCTTTCTTGCATAATATTATCTATATACATTATACATATATATATATATATATTTTCCTATTTCTATATATATATATTATATGGTTTTATAATTTATATACATATTATATTTATCTACTATTTAAATTAACATAACTAATACATATAACAAACTTTCTGTTAGTCATAAAGTGAATGCTAAAAATAAATATTTCTATCTCTCTCAGAAAAAGTCTATGCTAAATTTTTCATGTTTTTCTTTGTTGGTAGTTGGTAGAACAAAAAAATAAATATCACAAGCTTTTGGCATAAAGATTAAAGAATTTTACATATTTTCAAAATTGATTAAAAATAGTTTATTACTAAATTAATAATCAAATTCTTTTATAAATTCATACTGTTTCGATATTATCTTCACTATTCTGATGGGTCATTGATACCAAAATTACATTTCTTTTTATTGTATATCCTTTGACAACTAGTAAAAAATTTTACTCAATCTTTACGTAAAATTTATTGATTTTGGGTTTTTATGTAACTAGGAAATACCATTTTCCCTCCATTATTTTAAAATTGTTTTACCAGCAAAGCGTCAATTAACTAATTCCAATTCCAACATAAATATGTATGCGTATTCTATCATACCATCTCGTTTTTTCCTAATACATAACTTTATGCTGAAGCAGAAAAGTCAACCTCTTACCTTATTGTATTAATTTAAAATATATTCTCTCAGATTTCTTTATTCGATCGGCGACGACACAACGGCAAAACAATATCGAAATAGCACACTAAATCAACATAAACTTTTTTTTTTTATTATATTGTAATTTTAGGTTCACAGAATTAAAAAAAATGCGGTGCTAGCTTTTATATCTTCTAGTTAGTTTTTTTTTTGTTACTTTTTGTATGAGGATTATTTTAGACTACGGACACGCACACGAACACGAATGTGTATAAAAAAACGTACTTTACCAAATATTTATTTATTATCCAATGTTTTGTTATGTTTAGTGTTTAGTGTATTTTGTGTATATGTATATAAAACAGATTGTTTGTGTGTGTGGGTTTGTGCAATTTTCTGACTTGTGAGAGGAAGCGAGGTGTCAAAACACAAATACATCGCTGATAATGAGCTATTGCTCATTCTCATATTTCTCCAAAAAATTCATTAAACCAGTTTTCGTTCTACCGGCAATCGAAGCAGTACTTTTGGGATAAAGCGTTTCTGATAAATATTTATTTATATATATATATATATGTTTAGATATTTATATATATATATATATTCATGTAGTTAATCTGTATTGGGCTTGTTATATAAAAATTAATTTAATGCATTTAATTGAATATTTTTTCGAAATAATCAAAAATAATAATTAACGAAAAATCAAATCAAATATGAATAGTTCAGACAATTTTGAAGTTAGTTAATATAAATTATTAAATATTGAAATTCTTACATTTAATTTTTTTTGTGATAATTAAATAAATTTTTTTGATTAATTTACATATATTTTCATTTTAGGCTGTTGTTAGTGAAAGTGATAAAGATAGCGAGAGTGATAAAGAGAGTATATCGGACAAGGATAGTGATAGTGGTACGAGTGGCACCTCTGCATCAACTGGTAAAAAAAATAACACAAATGGTAGTAATACAACCAATACAACAAATAATACTAGTGGAAATGGCGGTAGTACGGGAAATAATACACAAATTAAAGATATTAAAGAACCAAGGAAAAGAGGTCGTCGTCCAAAAGCAAATAAAGAAGAACCAATGTAAATAATTATTTATGTCCATGATAAATTGTAATATTTTTAATTTTTCTATTAATTTATTTGTATAGTAAGAAAAAGCCACGAGAAGATGAAAAAGCTAAAGATCCATTTCGTAAACCACCAATATCACAATTAAAAAAAACTGGTGAATCATTTTTGCAAGATGGTCCGTGTTTTGAAGTAGCACCAAAATTAGCTAAGTGTCGTGAATGTCGTTGGACACCAAATCAACGATCAAAAAGTACATCGAATATATTTTGTCGTTTTTATGCATTTAGAAGGCTTCGGTAAGGAAATTTTGCTATTTTCATGTAGTTATTTGTAACTAAATATTTCCTTAATTTTTTTTTTGTAGATATACTAAAAATGGTCTTTTAGCTATTGCTGGTTTTTCTGATCCATATAAAGATCCCTCCAGTGATGATATTAAATTATGGATGCCAGATTCAGAAAATCCACCAACCGATTTAGATTTACATATGTCTAGATTATTATTACAATTAGTTGGTGATCAATTTTGTGATTTATTGCAACAAGAAAAGGAGGCTATGGCTGAGCATATGTCAGATGGTAAGTAATGTAACCCAATAATAAATAGTTCATATAAATAAAATTTTTGAAATTTTTTAATTTCTTCATTTTCTTTTTAGATAAAACAATTGCCTGGAAACGTGTTGTACAAGGTGTGCGTGAAATGTGTGATGTCTGTGAAACAACATTATTTAATTACCATTGGGCATGTGGAAAATGTGGTTTTGTGGTCTGTTTAGATTGTTATAAGGTAAACAAAAAATAGTAAAGTTGTTTAAAAGAACAATATAAAATATTCATTTTTTTTTAGGATCGAAAAAGGAAATCTACAAAAATTTGGGGTGAAATTGGTAAAGATCGTGATGAATTTTCATGGTTATTATGTACAAATCGTGCTGCTCACGAACAGGATCGTTTAATATTAACACAAATAATTGCTGGTGATTCGTTAAAAATATTAGGTCGAAGGGTACATGAAAGCCGTGCCCTTTGGCAAATTCAACAACATTGTGGTTGTGCAATGAGCAAAGAAACACCGCCAAAAGCAACCAATGGAATTTGTCGTGATTTAATTCGTTCCCTATTAAAAACCGAACAAAATGGTATTAAACAAGAAATTAAACAAGAATTAAATGAATTAGCAAATGGTGATAGTAATAGTAATAATATTACTGCGGGAGGTACTATAAATTCTACTGGTACAAAAGTGAAAGAAGAAAAAGACGATAATAAATCAGCACTTTCGTGGCTTGCTGATGTTGCTCTTGAATCTGTTGCTAGTAAAAAGAATGGCAATAATAAAAAAGATATTGATGATGGTTCAAATTCAGATAGTTCTGATGATGGACAACATTCAACATTACGTGATTTATTAATTCGTACTGGTGGTAAAGCTAATGGTGGTACAAATAATAGTAATCCAACAAGTCCATCAACTCCAACAACTGGTAAAAATACAAAAACTAATAAAACTAAATCAAAACTTGATGAATTAGATATGTTAATGAAGGCTGTACAAAAACAGGATAACAGTAATAAAAATCTTAAAGATGACAGTTCTTCAGCTGGCACACAAGCAAATTCTATAAGCGGCACTAATAATCCAACAATTAAATCTTCAAATGATACTACAAGTACGAAAAATAATTCATCAGCAAATTCAAATTCAGTTGCAAATGAAACAAATTCCACTGGCAATTTAACATCAGCAGATACAACAAATATAACAGCTAGTGGTGTTGATAGTTGTAATAGTAAAAAACGTCAAAGAACTTTTCTGCCTACACGGATTATGACACTAAGTGAATCAAAACTTCTTTATCCAAATACACCACATTCATGGTTATGTGATGGTAAACTTTTACGTCTTTTAGATCCACGTCATAAAGGCAATTTTGAAATATTTCAAGAACAATGGAAACGTGGGCAACCAGTACTCGTTTCAGAAGTATCAAAAGTACTAGATATGACTTTATGGAGACCTGAATCATTTTCACGTGATTTTGGTGAAAATAAAAATGATCTCATTAATTGTATGAATGGTAATTTAGTACCCGGGCAGCCAATGAAAAAATTCTGGGATGGTTTTGAATATGTAAATAAACGTTTAAAAGATGAAAAGGGTATACCAATGTTATTAAAATTAAAAGACTGGCCACCAGGTGAAGATTTTGCAGAAATTTTACCAACACGTTTTAACGATTTAATGAAAGCATTACCGTTATGTGATTATACATTACGTAATGGACGTTTAAATTTAGCTAGCCGTTTACCAGATTGTTTTGTACGACCAGATTTAGGACCAAAAATGTATAATGCTTATGGTTCAGCATTACATCCAACAAAAGGGACAACAAATTTACATTTAGATATTAGCGATGCTGTTAATGTTATGGTATATGTTGGTATACCAAAAGATGGTCAAGATGATGAACATATTAAAGAAGCATTTCGTGCGATTGATGAGGCCGGTTGTGATATATTAACTCGACGTCGTGTACGTGAAAAACATGAATTACCTGGTGCATTATGGCATATTTATGCAGCACGAGATGCTGATAAAATTCGTGATTTATTAAACAAAGTTGCAATTGAAAAGGGTGCACGTATTGAAGCACATCATGATCCAATACATGATCAAACATGGTATTTAGATGGTAGTTTAAGGGAACGTTTATATAAAGAATATGGTGTTGAAGGTTATCCAATTGCACAATGTTTAGGTGATGCTGTATTTATACCAGCTGGTGCACCACATCAAGTACGTAATTTACATAATTGTATTAAAGTTGCTGAAGATTTTGTATCACCAGAAAATATATCACATTGTTTTCATTTAACACAAGAATTTCGTGAACTATCCGATTCACATTCCAATCATGAAGATAAATTACAAATTAAAAATATTATTTATCATGCTGTTAAAGATGCATTAGCTCGATTATCTTGGTTGTTGGGACAAAAATTAACTGAATGTCAAGAATTGTCTGAATTTGGTAGTATACTCACGCAAAAATTACCAAATTTAACATGCGGTGGTGGTGGTACAACATCAGGTAATGGTAGTGGAAGTAACAGCAGCAGCATCAGTGGTAATGACATAAAAAAAGAAATTAAACAAGAAATTAAAATTGAAAAAGAAGATGCGTGATGGTGAAATATTTCAAATATAAGTGCTGAAACTAAATAAAAAATTTAATTTAATTAATAGTATTTTTTCATCAAATGGAAAAAAAAAATATTAATATTTTTTTTTGTAATTATTAATTTAATTTGTAAGATTTTTTTTTTTTTTTTAATTATAATTATTATTTAGTAAACATTAAAGTTAGTTCTCATAATTTTTTTTGTAATATTTGAAATATAAGAATAACAAAGAAAAAAAAACATTAATTTTTCTTATAAAAATAAAAGTGAAAACATCCCCTCAAGTGATTATTATTTTATAACAAGCAAACAAAAAATGTGTAAAATGTAATATATGCTACATACATACTAAAAAATATATAAATAATATAAAAAAAAAACTGTTTTTATGTTTATACTTTTTTTTTTTTTTAGCAAAAAATAAATAAATCATTACACGATCTTAAATTTAATTAATTATTAATGTATATTTTTTTTTTAAATTTTTTAAATCTTTAAATTTACTTTTAATCATAATTCTTTTTTTAAATTGCATAATATATATAGATATATATAAATTTCTAGATTTTGATCATAAGAAGAAATGATAAATGTTTTCCTCTTTCAATATTTTTATTAATTTTTTTTTTTTACGTTTAACTTGTACCATATTTAATAAGGCTTCTAAAGATATATAAATAAATAAAACATATAAATATATTCTAGTTTTTAAATAAAAAAAAATAAAATTAATTAAAAAAAATATATAAATTTAGTTTTTAAACAAAAAAAAAAATACAAACAATGAAAAAATAATTATAATTAAAATAAAAAACAACCCTTAAATTTAAATAACAGAGTAAAAAAAAGTAAAATATTAAAAAAAAAAATGAAATTAAATAAAAATTATAGAAATTGAAATGAAATCATAAGAAAAGATGTTTTACAGATGAAAAAAAAAATTAAATAAAAATGAGAAAAATATCAAATAAAAAAAATTAAATATAGTTTTTTTTCGTAATACTATAATCAAATTACATAGAGGACTAACCAATTAACTTGTAAGTAATCCTTTACTTATACCAAGTACAAAGATGGCTGCACATCCCAAAATTTTGGTTGTCTTTGATGGCAATAGTATGTTATAATTTACAATGGGTGAAGTTTTAGTTTTCAGGTGTATACATATGTAAGTATAGAGAACATCAATAGTTATAATTAATTTTTAGAAATACATGTTGATCTTGTCGTCTTTCTTACAAGCGGTAAGTTCTCAGAAATAGATAACAACAAATCACAGAAATTAAAAATTAAAATATATCATTTTTAATATAAAGTAACATATTTTTAATTAATAATCATAAGTGTTAATTAGAAATCATAAATTGTTTTAAACATAATAATAGTTAATATCATAAAGAATCTGGTATTTTCAGTATATCTGTTTTATACGTATATTTGGATTAAATTTTTGGCACATTTCATCATTGTCCACAATTATAACAAAACATTTCTTTTATCCTCATGTAATTCTTTAATAATATACCTGATAAAGTATTAGCAGAAAACCTTTTTTATTATAAAACATCCTTCTTCCTTGCAATTGACTACAAAACCTTATGAAAGGAAAAGCTTGCCATCTGGCAACGCTGATTATAAGAACCAACTCACACATGTTACAAATGGTTTTTTTTATTGCTTATAACAAAATGTTTTTTGGCATTTAAAAATTATTTTTACCTATAAAATATCTATACAGTTTCATTCATCTAATTCTGTTCTCCTGATTTTTTAACTAGAAATTTCACTTGTTTTTTAACCCTTTCTTATTAACAAAATTTTGATTTCCGGTTACGAATTGAAGTAATTTTTCCCACAATTCACAATGAATTTTCGTTTCAAACAAAGGTAAAATGTTGTATACAAAATTAGTTGCTAAATATCATGATAGCCTAATAAAAAGTATATTATTCTTGCTAAACTTTACTATTGTGGAATCGGAAAAAAAATTGTATCAGATTTGAGTGCAATAACAAAATTTGTTGACTGGGATGACGGCGCAATTAAAATGAAATTAAACAAAAAAAACAAATATAAAATTTTATTTGAATTCTTTTAATTTTAACGTACTTTTTCTATAAATAAATACAATAAAATAAATAAATAATCTACCTTCATCATCCATAACGATGTGATTACATTTACCCCTGACTAAGCGAACATTTTAACTCCCATAATTGTAAATTTCTGAACACGACCGGCTTTCATACATATCCATTTACTCAAATTATTTCACAGGTTGTAAGGTTTATTGAGAAGAATTTTTTATCAAATATGGTGGGAAGTAAAAAATAAAGATCATATTTTTTTTTTATTTTACCCCCAAGAAGAAAATAAAATATTTTTCGTAAAATTATTCATCAGGTCTTCGTATACGGATAACATGAATTAATATGTGAAAATTTAATTTTATAAATTTTTATTTAAAATGTCTTTTTTTTAAAAAATCTTGTGTTTTTTTTGTAATTGTTAAGGAGGTGTACTTTTTATTTAAAATTTCTTTTCATTGTTGTATTTATGTTGGCCTGGTATGTTGAGACTACTAGCGCTCGGTGGCGGCCTCATGACCATACAACTTGAGTCGGTCACTAAACTAACCGTCACCGTCAAATATTTTAACAACTACCATCCCTAAAATTTCTCTAATGAAAAAAAAATTATGAAGATTTTGTTATTTAATAATTCAACAATAAATTAGATTTATTCATAAATTTGTTTAATAAAAAGTCAGAAATTGAAAAATAAATTAATATAAAAATAATTCTTTCTTCATACCAACATTAAATTTTTATAACCTAACAAACTTCAAAATCTTATAAGATTATGTGTACATACATTATGTATGCATAAATGAGTTAGGTGAGATTATGTATTTATTGTATTTCCAACAATTTTTTAAATGTTGCTAAAACTTGTTTTTGTTTTCTTATTATAATAATATACCGTATTTATTGTACGAATTACGGACACTAACTAAAAATTCGATAAATGTCTTTTTTGTTGTTAGTTTTCTGTGAGCCTGTTTAAATAACATGAGAATTGACGTTGCAATCGCTACAATTTATGACGGACATGAATAGAAAAAAAATTGTATCAGACTTGACTATACACTAATTTATATAAATTATATACACTATGCATGTGTATATATATATATGTAAAATAATGTTGATTTTATTTTAATGGAAGCGGAAGTGGAGTTATAATATGTATGCATTCACGTATTTATATACATATGTATGTAAAATATTTTTTAATCTATCTATTTAAAAAAAACTCTCTGGTTTCTGGTATAACTTCAAATTTATTATTTCATCTTACAAACTGAAAAATACGGTACATTTATTTTGAAAACAATTAATTTTATTATTATATCTATATTCCAAAATTGGAAAATTTCAACATTGATTACATAAAATATTTTTCTCTGTCCTTAAATAGAATAAAGAATTTTTCCATTTTTAGTTATCTTTTAATTGACAATAAATCCTGTTAACAGGCAGCCATTAATTTATACAAAATATGTACAATAACTCAAAATTTTAAAAAATCTGCTGCCACTTTATTATAAAATTTATTATGTTTGATTAAAAAAAATTGAGTTCTAATAATTTCATTATTATTTTTGGCACTTCTCTCAATTTAACTCTACTACAATCGACTCTATTTTCCCTAATTGCATAAAATTTCAAAATCCTTTGTAAAAAAAAAGTCAAAAAAAAATTGGAATGTTTTTCTAATTTTAATACTGAAACTTTTGAATTTGGGCTTAGTTCGGAATAAATTGAAAGAAATATTTAAGAGAATTACCAGATGATTTAGTCGGCAGAAAACCTTATTTTCATTATAAAACATCCTTGAGCATGACTACAAAAACCGTGTGAAACTAGGAAAACCTTGCCATCTGGCAACGCTGCATCTGAGTTATTTCTCCACTCTTGCCTCCAATTCAACACAACTTTATATTTATTTATATTCATTTCTTTTGACATTAGCTCTCTTGGAAACACAAAACTATTTACAAGTGTTAGTGTGTTTCCATATTGTTATACAATAATATTTTTATATTAATTTCATTTCCCAATTTCAACATTTACTTACTATTTGTTTCTGATCGCCTGATATTTCTAGAAATGTTATTCCACTTGCAATTTGTGAAATTTTTCAACGTTTTCTCCAATGCTTGTGTGTTTTTTTTTATTATTTTCAAATATTTGTTTATTTAAAATAAAATGGCCGATAATTTTTCATTCACACAAAATTCTCCCGGTCCTTTTGTAAAGCACTAAAAATAAAAAAATTATTTTCTCGACTCGAAAATGACTTGGACTCTGTCTCTTTTGGATGGTTGAATATGATGAATAAATAAAAAATTAAGTATTCTCCTCACTCGTCATTTTTATTTAAATATTTGTTTTATTTCTGTCATCAAAACACATCCATTATTAATTTTTTTTTTAGAAAAATTACAAAAATTTTTATTTTGAAAAAAAGCTCTACCGGAAAGGCGAAATAAACACGCGACCACAATTTTGATTGAAAACGAAATCCTATTCTTTACCAGGGTATTATAATTAACCAACAAGTAAAAACTGTCAGTCGTCCAAAATCTAACAAAAATATGTAATTTAAAATTAATACAAAATTTACTATTTATATTTTCTGGGCTCTTGTTCTGGTAAAAAAATTGAAAGGAAATTTGTGTACTTACGTGGTTTTCCAAAAATAAATTAAAATAATGTGGTGGTGGGTGGTGCTATATTTCACAAAATAAAAAGCTTAAAATGATGATTGTCCGTAAGTTCTTTGCATAATTTGTGATCATTTAAATTTAAACAAAGGAACAAAAAAAAGTTTATTATTTTGTATACCAACAATCATAAATTAAATTTACAAATTTTGTTGTACTCGAAATTCGTACAGAAAATGTAGAAAAGAAAGAAATGTCAGTATCAGAATTTCGATGTCAGTATCAGTTTGGTTGTTGTATATGCTGAAATATATGAAAAAATTGAAACTGTGCTGAAACATTTTTGTATACAGAAAGGATTCACAACAAAAATTTCATAATATAATTAATTGTAAACTTTTTTTAAATATTAATATTTGTCATTGTTATACAATAATTGAAAAATTAAAAATTTAATTTTTATAAAAATATTTTGTGCAATAACATCTTTTTTTGTATATGGTTATATTATTTAAAATATTTGTTAAAACAGTCATATGGCAACACACATCATTATTTTGGATTTGAATGGAATGATAATAAATTAGACCTCAAAATCAGATAGTTAAAATTGACATTGAAAATCTGGAAATGCTGTGTTTTGATTTGTTTGTGTAATTACATACCCAATAAACAAATATACAAAATAAACAAATTCAAGTTTTCGGAAAATATTTGGCGTGTTTCCTAAGAAGTTGATGGTGTAATCCTATAATAGCGATTAAATCGAAATCGATAATTGTTCATAATTTATATTTTATTAAATATACTATATTTCTTTTGTAAGGAATACATAAAAATTCTAAAAAATATACAAAAAAATTAAATGTGTACATAATATGAGCTTTTGAGATTGAACTAACGCATTGTTGTACAATGTTAATTGTTAATCGCCTAATTATTGCAATCACCCACTAAAAATTGGTAAAAAATTTTTTTTTTAAATTTAGTTTGTGACAGTTAGAATAAGTTGTCACAATCTAAGTTTATGAAATATTAAACTATCGTCACATATCGCTATTTAATTGCTATCGCAATTTTCGATTTTTGTAGTATCAATACTATTGATAATACTACTATCGATAATATCAAATACCACTACCACGTCTTCAACCAAAAACTTTAGTCAGAGTTTTTAATATCAGACCGTAATTTACAAATTATAGTATTGAAATTAAATGAAGAAAACCGTAATATTTTAATTGCATTTACAAAAAGAACCAACCAAATTTTTAAATACAATTTATTTTTAGTTACGACAAAGAAAATCTGGAAATGCATCCAATACGGAACCGGTTAAAAAAACTGTTCGTATGTCACCAGGAACATCTAGCAGTAGTGGTAGTCAGACACCAGTTAAACCAGCAACTAGATTTGTAAACAATATTGTTTTTTTAAACCAATGGAGAACAGTATTTGGTTGTATTTGTCTAGCGGTTGCTTCATATTTTGGTTATTTAGGTTATTTAGAGACAAGAATCAATACACCATTTGATAATCAAAAAGTAAATTGAATTTTAAGATTTTAAAAGAAATATTAAATTAATTAAATAAAAACAATTTTGTTAGATGGTAGAGAAATCTGGGTTAGATGATCCAGAAAAATATTGGGGAACATATAGATCTGGTGTTTATTTCGGATTAAAAACTCGTGATCCACATTCAATTGTTATGGGATTAATGTGGTATTTTCCACAACGAACTAGACCTGGTAGCGAAGATATCAGGTAAAATCAATAAATGAATATTGTGTAATGTGTAAATCTAGACTACAAATTATTTTAGACATTGGTGTGAAATTGGCGATAAAATGTCAAAATATGGTTGGACATATCATGATGGTCGAACTTTTGGTATACAAGAAATTGTTGATTCAAATTTCAAATTGGAAACTTCATTTATTAAATATCCTGGTAAACAATTTGGTGGTGATTGGAGTGCTAGAATTTCAGTTACAAATATGATTGAAAATTCAAAAGAACCGGTAATTTTACTCTAACATTTACTACTGAATATATACCTATACAGCATATATTTTAAGATTTCTTTAATCTGGTATGCTGCTCTTGATGAGAAAACTAATGGTCATATTTGGTCAATGACTACTGAAAATTCTGCACCAGGAATATATGGTGAAACAAGTGGTCTTGGTGAATTTCGCCTTACATTCCACACAAACAATGGTACAGTTTTACATAAATCATTTTTATCTACTGTTGCTCCTAGTTTACAATATTTACGTGAAACAATTAGTTCGTATTTACGTTTGGTTAATATTGGACAAGGACGTAAGATAATATCTTTACCCGGTGAAGTATTAATTTCACATAGTGGTGAAAGATTAAAAGCAAATTTTACTGCTACCCAATTAATTGTTGAAACACCATTTACATTAGATATATCTTATCAATCGGTATCGGGTTTTTCAATTGGTGATACAATACCAAGTCCACCAATCGGTATTAAATATACAAAATCGTTGGAGGATAAAATTGAGCAATATAATGAAAGATTTGATCAAAAATTTAGTTTATCCAGTAAAAAATATTCTGAGGATAAAATAAATTTTGCTCGATCCGCTTTAAGTAACATGATTGGTGGAATTGGTTATTTTTATGGATCATCCAAAGTGAAAAGTATTTTTACTAAAGAACCTGTTCCATATTGGAAAGCATCACTTTATACAGGTGTACCATCACGATCATTTTTCCCCCGTGGTTTTCTATGGGATGAAGGATTTCACGGTTTATTAATTTCTCAATGGGATTTAGATATTGAATTAGATATAATTTGTCATTGGTTTGATTTAATAAATGTAGAAGGTTGGATTCCCAGAGAACAGATTTTAGGTGTTGAATCATTGGCAAAAGTTCCAAAAGAATTTGTAACACAACACAATACAAATGCAAATCCACCAACATTTTTCATTACATTAAAAAAGATTTTAACAAAACATCGTAGTGAAATGTCATTGCCTAGTAGATTAGCTGTTTTAGAAAGACTTTATCCACGTTTACAAGCATGGTTTTATTGGTATAATTCAACACAAAAAGGTGAAATAATTGGAACATATAGATGGCGTGGTCGAGATGAAAATACACAAAAAGAATTAAATCCTAAAACTTTAACATCAGGTTTAGATGATTATCCAAGAGCATCACATCCGAGCAATAAAGAACGTCACATTGATTTACGTTGTTGGTTAGCATTTGCAGCTGGTGTTATGGCTGAAATTTCACAAATTTTGGGACATGATGATATGAAATACTGGGAAACTTATTCATATTTAACTGATAATATATTATTAAATGAATTACATTTAAGCCCTTATACAGAAACATATTCAGATTTTGGTTTTCATACTGATTTTGTTAAATTAGAACGTCCACAACCGACTGAGGAACAAAAGAAAAATTATCAACAACCAGAAATGGAAAGAATTACGTTAAAGCCGCCAGAAATGCGTTTTGTGGATTCGACTTATGGTTATGTCAATATATTTCCATTTTTATTAGAAATTTTGGAACCACACTCACCATATTTATCTAAAATTTTAAAAGATATTTATGATCCCAATATTTTATGGACTAATTATGGTTTAAGATCATTATCAACAACATCACCACTTTATATGAAACGAAATACTGAACATGATCCACCGTATTGGCGTGGACAGATTTGGATAAATATAAATTATTTAGCGTTAAAAGCACTACATCATTATGGTAATCAGCCTGGACCTAATAGTGAAAATGCTAAAAAAATTTATGTTGAACTGAGGCGAAATTTAGTTAATAATTTATTTAAGGAGTATAAACGAACTGGTTATATTTGGGAACAGTATAATGATCGAACTGGGGAAGGTTCTGGTTGTTATCCATTTAATGGTTGGAGTGCTCTTGTTGTTTTAATGATGTCAGAACAATATTAGAATTGTTTTTATTATTTTTAAAAATTAAATCGATTTGTAGCAATCCAAATAAAAAACAAAATTATTTTGTTTAAATTAAAATGTTACTTAAAATTTTACAAAAAAAAAACCTAAATTTTAAATTTATAAAATATTAGAAGACATGTGAAATTAAAATAATTATAAATAATTTTTACTTAGTTAAGTCTAAGTAACAACTTTTATACAGATTTTAATTATTCGGGTTAATTGTGATAGACAATTTTGATGTAGCTTATAGTTTTAATATAATTCCTAAAATCAACAAATTGATTCATAGATAATTTTCAATAAAACAAAGGATATAAAAATTAGAGTTTTGTAAAAAGTGGTTCATTCCTATGGCCACTTTTGTGTTCACCTCGAACGTACTTGTTATGACCGAAGAGATCAATGTTTGATTTTTGAGAAATGGTCTCAATTGTTTGTCGTTACAAGTAACTCTTGCGACTCGTCCTGTGTAAGCATAAATCGAAGATAAAGATTGTGTAGAATAATAAGTAAAATATACAGGGTTTGTTGCAAAAAACTTTCTTTGGAATAGGAAACAACTTTTTTTGAAATAAATTGTTCAATAATTTTATTTTTAAATTCAAGAACACGAACAAAAGGGGTGGATTTTCTATCTCATATTAATTATAACAATAAACAAATAATCTTTTAGTTGAACTTTCCTAGCCAAATTCAACAATACAATCCTTCGGTTATAAATAATATGTTGAAAAATAATTTATTACACTAAGCTTTTTGTGACAAACCCTGTTATATGTATGTATTTAAATTTTTTGTATAAATAATTTTCTTAATATATAAAGTTTTTAATAAAAAAAAATATTGCAAGCATTTTTTTTAAACTTTTGTTTGGTCTGTATTGGAAGGGCTATATAATTTATTTACAATAGTATCAGAACATTTATTTAACATTTTAAACTGGTAAAACACCCATTTGTTGTAAACAATATTTTGCTGCTGTTGCTTTTGCTTGTTTTTTAGTATTTGCTGAAATTGATGGTTGATAAACAATTCCATTTACGATCACCTTTAAATATATGACACGAACATTATAATTTTAAAATTTTAAATAATCGTATATAATAAAATTTCACTAAACCTTAAATATAAAATTTCTACTATGTGGTGGCCCATTGTCATTAACTAACTCATATGCTGGTGCTGTCCAACGACGTTTAGTGGCCAATTCACCTAATAAAGAAACTGGATGTTTTGATTCAAAATCTTCTTGAGCTTTTGCAATTGTAGTTGGTAGATTTGGTCGTTTACGTTTTGTCGGAATTTTACGTTTTGGATCCTTTTAAAAATAATATAACAACAATATTAATAAAATAAATTGAAAAAGAAATAAATTACTTCTTCATCTGCAAGTAAACCTCGTTTATCTAATTTAACTTCTAATAATAGAGGTTGTAGTGCTCCATTACGCTCACGTCCTAAACCTTCGCCAGGTTTCCATCCCATTTTCTGTAATAAATGCATTCCCATACCTCCAGACACTGGAGTGGTAGATGTTAAATGATCCTAATTTTTAAGATTGTTAATTTTTTTTGTAAAAAAAAAAAAAGTTTTAATTAGAAAGATAGAGATTTGGTTTTTTATGGGAGACAAAAATTTCTTCAAATATTTTTTTATATTATAATTAATAATTTGAAAAAACTTCTTAAGGCAGGTACAAAAATAATATTCGCAAATATTTAAACATATGAAAATGTTGACGTGAATTTAAATACCGGAAAAAAGACTAATAATAAATAGCAAGCATCAATCAAACGCATATCGAATATATAACATGTAGTTTCATAGTTCAATAATTAAAAAGCTAACACTTTAGCTTTTTAATAAAAGAAAAAATAATTCTGAAATCATCATTAAATAATAAAAACATACATATTTAATAAAAAAAATTAACTTTGATATTTTATATTTCAATAACTTTCTTTTACATAAAAAAAACAATACAAAATTGATAAATTTCCAAATAAATACAGATTTTTTTCTTTATTAAAAGAATAGAAACATTTAATTTTATAATTTCGATTTTAATCCACCCATTAATTTTTCCAATTTCATTGCTTTTTGTAAATCACCACTAATTTTCAATTTGCCAGACATAAATGCAGCAGCTGGTTTTAATTTACCAGTAAACATATTATAAAAATTCTTTGAATCCATGGTTAATGTAGCATCTGGTTTTGTTGGGGGATCGCCAGACCCACATTTTCCGTCACCATTTTTTAAATCAATATACCATGTACCCTTTTCATCTCCCAATACATTAAATTGATAAATTGCTTTTGTTCTGTCAACAATTTCATTATTTAACACACTTTTAATTTTCTCAAAAAGTAGTGGTATTTTTTTATTACCACCTGAAGAAGAAGTTTCACCAGTTTTTAATGCATTTTTTTGTTGTTCATTTAATAAATTTTGTGAATTTTGTGAACCACTTGCTGAATCCAAAAAGAAATCATCCATTAAATTATCAGCCATATCTGAATGACATGCATATTGTTTTATATCTGTTACACCTGCGTCTAATAAAACATTTTCATCAATAAAGAAATTACCAGTACATGATTTTGGTTCCCTTATTAATATTGCATATGCAGCATCGGCAACTATTTCTGGTTTACGTGAAAATTTATCACTATCTGGACCGGTTAACATTTCAATTGCAGCGGTATGTATTGCTGTTCGTGGCCATAATGCATTTACAGCAATATTTAAATCTTTAAACTCTTTTGCCATACCTAAAACACACATTGACATACCATATTTAGCCATTGTATATGCAACATGATTACTAAACCATAATGGTGACATATTTAATGGTGGTGATAAATTCAAAATATGTGCATGATTACTTTTTTGTAAATATGGTAAACATTCTTTTGATACTAAAAATGTACCACGGGTATTAATATTATGCATTAGATCATAACGTTTCATATCAGTCTGTGCTGTTTGTGTTAATGATATTGCACTAGCATTATTTATAACAATATCAATTCCACCAAATTTTTCAGCTGCTTGTTGTACAGCATTACGTACTTGTTGTTCATCACGAACATCAACAATACATGCCAATGCTTTACCACCAGCTTTTTCAATTTCTTCGGCAGCTGTATAAATAGTACCTGGTAATTTCGGGTGTGGTTCGGCAGTTTTAGCTGCAACAACAATATTTGCACCATCAGCAGCAGCTTTTAATGCAATTGCTTTGCCAATACCACGAGATGCTCCAGTTATAAATAATGTACGTCCAGCCAGTTTTCCAGTATTAATCATTTTGATAAATTATTATTTATATGCGAGACAATATAATGAAACAGTATTTAAAAAAAAATTAAACTTAAAATGATTAAATTCTTATTTTTCTGTACGAGCAATGAATGACCCGAATTCCTTGAACTTTGTAGTATGTCAACTTGTACTTTGTACCAATGGAGATACCAACAACAAATACAAACTAATAACAAAAAAAAGAGAAAATTTTTGACAATTCAGCAGCAGCAGCCACCCAAGCAAAAATTTCATTATTGCAATAAAATTTATAAACAAATTTGACATTTTCATATATAACCTCACATTTAAATATCACTTTTGAATTGATTGACATACGGTAACTTTCAAATTGTTCAAATTAAATATTAAACGATGTTTATCTTATTTCAATAAATCATCCAAATCAATGATTTAATTAATAAGATTTCATTGAGCAATAACGTAAATTCAACATTTTCATATGAATTAATAATTGTAGATAGTTTTTATAAAGAGGTATTAATAATTGTTTATAGTTAATAAAATTTGTTTTATTTTGAGATTGTACTTACACAAAAACAGTCAAAAATATTTCTATAACATTTTTTTTTAAGACGAAAAAATTTTTTGACTGTAACTGTAATAATTATTTTTTTTTTATATGCTTTTTCTTTATTCCTCAACCTGGAGACGTCGTTTAATTATTGATATCTGTAAAACATTTTTAAATAATATCGCCATATCTGTTAGCATTTCAATAAACATTCTAATTTTTAGTTTAAAAACAAAATGTTTAAAGAAATACGTTTAATAGATTTTATTAATTGACTGCTAATTTTTTTTTTATTTTATCAGACATGTAAATAATTTTCTAAATAATCTTAATTATACTTTGGAAAAATTAGGAAAACCATATTAAATATTTTTTAAGGATTTTATTTTTGTATTCAGAAGCGATATTATTTAAAAATGTTTATTATGTTGCAGTTGTGCGGAAAGCATTTGAAATCGGTTCATTTGAAATGCTGACCCCAACAAAACACCTTTAATTTTTAGTTTTATATTATAAACTAAAAATTTTCTTGATTCATATCTCTACGAATCAAGAAAATCTTAGTTTAAATGATTTTTGAAATGTTATCAAAATATTGTCAATTTTTTTTTTGTTTTTATAATAAAAACATTATTAAAATATCTAATTGTTTTGATAACATAACTTATAAACTCATAGAAATATAAATTTATTTGCAATCTTAGTTTTTCAACATTTTATATAGAAAAATTTTTCCTGTTTGAACTAGCCTTTTAATTTTTAAATAAATTTATATTTTTAGTTTTGGTATTGCAAGAATCCCAATTAAGTGAAAATTCCATAATTTTCTACTTTTTTGGAATTTAAAACAATAATTTTTCTTTTCATAAAAAGTACTATATGAAAATTAATTTTAAAAACCTTTCTAGCCCATGGTTGATATCCAGCATTTAATTCTTTAGCACTTAAAACATTAACTCCTGTACTGCCAGTAAACTGCCCAGGTATATATTTTGAATTTGCCCAGGCTGACATCTAGAGTTAAAAACTGTAAGTATTATATTACAATTGGTAATTATTCAATGTCAACTTACATCCTTTTGGGCATTGTACATCATTTTTATAGCTTCTGAATCCATTGGATTTTCTTGTAATCTTCTCATAGCATTTAAACGTTTTGTTATAATTGAAGAAACGTCTAGATTCTTTTAATTAATTTTAAAAACTATATTTAATATTTTCGTAATTAAAATATTTCAAATGAAGTAATACATTACCTGGTTATTTTGTGGAAAAATACTGTCATTATTCGGATGTATTGTTTCTAAATCTTGTGAAATATTTGTTTCCTGAGTAAATGCTGGTGGAGGCAAGGGTGGTGACGGCGGCGGTGCTGGCGGTGGTAAAGCAAAGATTGAATTTGTAATTTCAGAATCTAGAGGAGCTGTAACAGTATGTTGCGCAATTGAGCCTGGCAATGAGTCTAGAGTTATTATAGATTCAGTTTGACCTGGTGTTTGAATGGGAACAAAAGCCGGCTGTTGTTGTTCTTCTGGTAAAGGTTTCGCAAAAACATTCTTGGGGGCTTGTGCTAACCAATAAATAAATTGTATTGATATGCAATATATATTATATATTTCGTATATATAATTACGTTTTTGTATAACAGGGGTCACTATTGGTGGTTTAACAACAATTGTTGTAATATCAGGTTTTTTGGCTGGTGGTACAGGTACCCATTCACTTTCATTAAGACGATGATGTTGACCAGATGATACAGGAAATTGCATTAAAATTGCTTTTGTTTGTTCAGCTGATTTTGGTGGAATTGGAATAGCATTCTACAAAAAATATTTATAATTTATTAAAAAGAGTATTAATTTTTGTTACCTTTATATTCATAACTATCGGCCCGCGATCTTTTAATACAAATGGATGGTGAAATGCTTTATCATTACCATCCCGGTCATGATCTGAATCATCGTTTGATGATAAATCAGAAATATCGTTTAAATTTTCCCCATTTGAGAGTTTTTTACAAAAATCTGTTAAGTCTTCTACAGTTTTTCCTAAAAAATTATTTTAAATTTTTCCTGAATTTGATCGGAAATTTTTATTAATAAACTTACCACCATATCTCATTTTTAATAAGACTTTATCTTTAATTTCTTGTGTCATAGTTTGTGTACCAGGTAATGAACCTTTTTTAAACATTGTAATTGCATTTTTTCTAGCTATTTCCAATAAACGTTTTTTATCAATTTTTAAATCTTGTGAGCGTGATCTACAGTAAAGTGGAAATAAATAAGTTGAAAATTTAATGGTATTCAAAATGTAAATTTACCTTCGCCTACTTCTACTTCTGCTTCTTCTATGATCATGATCATCTCTCCAACTACCTCTAAATCTGTCTCTAGATGAACCTCTATGATCTCGATCATGTCTACTGCTACTGTTCCCATATCGATTTTTTCGATCATAAAAATCCTCATCTCTACGATAAGAACTTTTTACATCTCTACTACTTTGTTTGTAATAATTTTCACGTTCTTTCAAATATGTTTCCTCATCCGATAATGACAACGAATCATCAGATTCTTTCTTTATAGTTGTTGATGATTTTTTATGATGCCGATGACGTTCTTTACGATTTTTTTCTTTTTGTTGTTTTTCTTCAGCTTCTTTAAAAATTTGTGTATTTATTAAACTTTTTATAATAATTTTTCCTGTATCACGAACAGGACTTTTGCCGATTACATTTTTTTCTATTTTTAAATCTTTTGGAATATCATTAGTTTTCTGATTTTTACTAACCGTTTCCGTATCTTCAAAATCTGATATTGTAAAATCAGAATCATTAATAGCTTTACCAGGTTTTATTTGTGGTAATGTTTTTATTTGCGGGGGTGTACCACCATTATTATCAGTTTCACTTTTTATATTATTCTTGTTTATGGCATCTGCATCATGAATATCTTCATGATCATCACTTAACTCTGGATGTTTTTTTGACCTTTTCTTTTTCTTTTTATGTTTCTTGGCGGATTTACCAACATTATTGTCAATTAAATCATCTTCAGCATCATCTTCATTATCATCATCATCATCATCACTGCTACTTCGACCTTTCCTTTTTGATTTTTTCTTTTTTTGTTTTTTATGCTTTTTAGGTTTTTTCTTGTCTTTTTTCGATCGTATGAAATTCTCATTGAGCAAGGTTTCCGGCGGTTTAGCATTAAATACTTTAAACTAAAGAAATGTAAAATATAAAACAAATTCAGACATAATTTTTTTCTTTATAAAACTTACTAGTTCAGCTAAAATCTCATTTGACGATTTGACTGGTTTAATTGATTTCTTTTCATCATCCTGATTTTCCCCAGTATTATTAGCAAAAAGTGTTGGTATTATATCGTTCATTATTTCATCAGCATCTTTGTTTTTTTTTAATAATGGACTAACTTTTTCTTGTTTTATTTTAATTTTACGAAAATGTATATTTTCTGAATTATCCATATTGCATTTTTTTTTCTTTAAATTAAAATGTTTAAGACAATTTGCTTATATTTTTTTTCGAAATTTATTAATTTGCCCTGCATACAAACAAAAATGTATGAAAACGACTTTTAATTCTGACAACGTCAAAAATATATGCTACGTTTATACGATGACACCTGTTCCGATTTCCGAACTGGCATTGCAGTATAAAGGCTCAACCATAATATAATAACCATAGTATAATTATATATAAATCGTATCTTGAAACCATAATTATATGGCTACTTTCGTTAATTTTTGTTCTCCCTTTCGTTATAATTTGGATTGTGAGATTTTTGTAGATTAAGTTTCATCGTTCTGTACAGAAAGGAAGTTTCATAGTTCTGTACAGAAATTTTGACACACAGATTTTTTTTTTTTTTATCTTCAATTTGAATTTGTTAACAATGGAGGAATAACTTTTCTCGTTTAGACTTTTTCACCAAAATTAAACACTTATATTTTTTTTCAAATAACATAGAATAATAACAATAACTGGGAAATAAAATAATACTTTTGTAACATTTTCCTAATGAAACACGTAAAATAATTGAAAAATTAGGATATTTAATCATAAGTAATTTTTTTAAAAATTATATATATATACATATATATATTTTTCTAATTATCTTTCTTATTTTTTCTTAATGCACTGCGTATTATGAAATGTTTGATAATCTTTTCTCGATCAATTTTAATTTCATCATTTTTCATATCTTCAATTTCTTTTTGACAATTTAATATAACATCATTAGCAATACCTTCTTCTACAATTTTTCGTATAATTTTATCACGATTTAACCAAAACCGTTTATTTATTTCATTCTGTTGTTCATTATATCGTATTTGTTTTATATTAAAATATGTTTCAAGTGTTTCATGCCTGTTCAATTGAAAATAATAATATTTACTTACTTATATAATTTTAATTTTATCCTAAATACCTCATTTTAAATGTATCCCAATCAGGAAATTTAATATATGGTTGGTGAATTAAATTATATGGATCATAATCAGCAGAAAAATTACAGTATCGTAATGCTGTCCAATCTAATGCTAACATTGTGTCATATAATCTTTTTGGATGACCTAAAATTCCATGAGATATACCAATAAAACCTAATTGACTATCTGGTACAACAAATTCCAGTTCTAATTCATATATTCTTTTATTTGTACCACGATATTTTTTTTCGCCAATCCATAATATTGGTAAATTATCAATACTTGTATTAGCTATTTCTTGTATACATGGTGATATTTGTGCCCGAAAATTTGATCTTTTATCATTTTTACCATATAAAACTTGTTCATCTATTTTTGAAAACTTTATATAATCATTTGGATCTGTATTATAATCAGTCATATTAAAATGTCCTGAACGAAATAAACGATTCATTTCATAATCTTGAAAATAAGAGAAATATTTCTTTTTTCTGTTAAAGATATTAATTTCAAAATAGTCTACCAATTGTTGAATAAGCTCGTCTGTGCATAGATATCCAAACTACTTGGGTACTAAATGCTAAAAAAGCTTCATGAAAATTTTGATCTTCTGATGTTCGAGAAATATTTGTAATTGCAGTTAAATGATGATATCCTATAATATCATGTGTTCCCAAAACAATCTAAAATAAAATAGAAACTTATTTTTTGAAATAGATTAAAAACAAAATTATAAAATTACTTTACTATATTCTCTCGCAACTAACAATCTATATTGTGCTAAATATTCTGATAACATTTTCTTCACTTTAACGGATTCTAATGTTTGTAATTTTGCTAATTCTGATTTTGTTTCATCACGGCGAATTAATAACAACTCGACAATTTTTAAAAAATACTCAAAATATATTATTAATGCATTTAGAAATTTATCAACTGTATTTAAATAAACAAAATTTATAAATGATCGTGTTACAATCTGTGATGGAGATAAAAATATTACTAAATTTTTTATATCTTCAATTGTTATTACATCACCATCCATTGCTTCATATGGCCTCATAAATTTTTTACGAAATATTAACTAAAAATATAAGGATAATTGTACAACTACTGTAAAGTATAAAGAATTATTATAAAGTATAATTCAATTGGAGAGAAATAGAAGAGAAAGATAAAAAATCGCAACATATTTTTTTTTTTATATGTTCTTCTCTAATACTTTAGCTCTTATTGAATGTATAATTTCTTTACTTCTTCAACTTGATCAATATGATCTTTAAATTTAATACTACTTAATTGAACTGGTCTCGGAAGAACTGTTTCTGGCTCATGTTTTGATATTGATTTACTAATAAATTTAAAACTGTTTGATTGTCCATCAAAAATCCATTTACCACTTTTATATTTTGGTACAAAATTATCTCGAAATATTCGAAGCATTTTAATAATTGATAAGTGAATTAATCGTTTTTTTAAATTTTTCTGTTACAAATAAATTATCAGTATATAAAAAAATTTAAGTTTTTTTCGATTCAATAATTGATTTTAAGAAAAAATTATTAATAAAATTTGATTTAAAAATAAAAACCAGCTTGTGTAAAAATATAACCACATATTTCAATATACAAAACTTTTACAAATATATTTATAAATATTAATAGATTAAATATTCTGATTTGGGTACAATTCGTTTCCTTTTTCTGATTGAAGTACATAATGAAGTGACATCAGTGTGGTTTTTTCAAAATAAACAAGCCCGTTTTGACTTTACAGTACAGTACTGTACAGTATTTTTTGAATATTACCATTCACAAAATACTTTTGTGCTGTCTCATTCATTATGCATTTTAAAATAAACCAATATTTTTATAGCCAGTTAGTTAATCTATTCATAATTATAAACATATATGAAAAAGTTCTGTAATTGAAATATGTGGTTCCATCTTAATTCATTTCAACTCAATGTCAAACTCAACCGAATGACATGGAAACATGGTAATACAAAATTCGCGCCACATAATCAGCTGAGGCAATATATTAATGTTTATAGTTGTGTAGTTAAAGTTGTAGGCTACAACTTGTAGCTAGATAGTGGCTTCGATTGCCGGTGTTATTTTTATTTGTATTATTGTAAAGGAATTAAAATATAATCAGCATAGTTCCTATATAATTATCATTTACAATGTAATTTGATTCTTGTATTAAAATTCCATGATAAGCATTAAATATTAGTATATAAATACAGTTATAGAAAAATTAAGTACAGAGTTTACAGTAATACGATGTATAAAAAACAAAAAGAAAGAAAACAATTTCTTGAGAAATGGAATAAAGTACTGGATAAATTGCTTGAAAATCATGTTTTTCCAGAGGAATATACCCGCTTTGAAAATGAAATGGTGACATCGAATTTTATTTGTAGAATGGATGGAATTCAGTAATAATAATTCCATTAAATATAATATTAAATTGTACAATTTATATTTTTTATAGAAATGCTGTAGGATTTTGGTTAAATTCTTTGGATGAACAGAATCTGAATAGTGCAGAAATGTCAAATAAGTATCGTGAAGAGGGTAATGAATTATTCAGAGCAAATAAAGTTGAAAACAGTTATAGTGCACAAAATAACTATACAAAAGCTTTGTTCGGTGCGCCAGACAAAAAACATGCGGCTTTGTGTCATGCAAATAGAGCAGCTGCTCTAATTCAAATTGGATTTTATGAGGTTTAAGTTTAAATTTAATGAGAACGAAAATTTATTTATATTTAAAATTACAGGAAGCTTATGATGATTGTAGTTGTGCTATTGAATTAGGTTATCCATCTGAAAATCTTGAAAAAATTTACGCTAGACAAGCTACATGTGCAATAGCATTAAAAGATAGTAAAAAACTTAAAATTTGTTTAGATAAACTACATAAATCTAAAGTGTTTGGTAAAGAAATTGAAAAATTAAACAAAAAATTAGAGGAATTGCAAAATGAATTACCGAAAAATGATCAAGTCAAGGGAAAACTTTCTCAAGACAAATTACAGAAAATGTCAATAAGAAAAATAAAATATATTATAATATTAATATCTATAATAAATTTATTATATTTTTAGATTACATTCAACCGAAAAAGGTACTTATGTTGTTGCTGATGAACCAATTTTACAAAACGAAATGATACTGTCAGAAAAACCATTTGCTTTTGTGCCGATATATGGAAATAATTTACAAATTATAGATGTTAATTGCCAAAATTGTGGTGAAGTAAATATTATACCATTTCCGTGTTATAAATGTTCAAAAGTTTGTTATTGTTCATCAAAATGTCGAATACTACATGAAACAATTCATCAATTTGAATGTAATGGTATTAAAAAATTACTATTTTTCGAAATTGGTATTGGACATTTAGCACTTCGCACATTTTTGGTTGGTTTTCCAATTCTAATCGAATATATACTAAAAATTACATCAAAAAAATCTCTAAATTTAGTAGAAATGTGGTCAAAAGTATTAAAATTTGCAGAAGATGATAAATCTCAATATGCTGGTGTTATGAAATTAATTACAAATTTCGATAAAATGGATATTAAAGATTATTTACGTTACACATTGACTGGTTTAATGTTAACTGTTTACCTACATACTCAGACAAGATTTTTTAAAAAATATATATCAAAAGAATGTTATAAAATAATGCCCAATAAATTAGATTGGCAAATTTTAATTAGTGCTTTAATAACACGTCATATTGGCCAAATGATTTGTAATGCACACACAATTTCTGGTTTGCGATTAAGTGTAGATAAACGTTTAAATATATTTAAATCAAAATATCGCTTACTAATGGGAAAATTACGTTATTATTTTGAAGTTGCAACATTTTATGCTGCTATTTATCCACGTGTTAGTTTATTTAATCATTCATGTCAACCAAATATTCGTAATCATTTCAATCAAATAAATTTAAATATTATTGCTACTAATAATATGACTAAAGGAGAAGAAATTTTAAATTGTTATGGAAAAAATTATAAATTAACTTCAAAGTTTAAACGATTAACAGAATTAAAGGCACAGTATCATTTTATATGTAAATGTTCACATTGTTCAAATAAAGATGACACTGAATTTGTAAGTAATTTTTAAAATTGGTATTACGTATAAAATATATTATTTTGAATTTTTAGGAAAGATTTCATTCACTAAAATGCAATCGGAAAAATTGTAATAATATTTTTTATCCAGAAAATTTAATAGAACATTGGTGGGACGAGGATATTTTCGAAAGAAATTTTAAAATTGTATGCCCCAAATGTACTAATCCTTTGAATTTTAAATGGTATATTGAATATTCAGATATACTGAAACATTTAATGTTCAATTCAAACGGGAATCTATCAACGCTAGAACGACTTTGTGAATTGTATAACTATGGAAAAACAATTTTAGTTGATGCTCATCCAATGAAATTAAATATGATTATGATGGCAATAGAGCATGCTAATATCGGATTAACGGGTGAATATAAATTTTGATTTTACGTTAAAATACTGATAATAAAATTTACATTTTAGGTGAAAATATTAAGATTAATAAAAAAATATATGGAAAATTTATTGAAATGGGTATTGATTGGCTGAAATTTACTGAACAACTATATGGTTTATATGATTTAGAATATGTTAGTGTATCAACATTTGTACTCGATTTGTTAGTTGCTATAAAATATAATGGCACAATTATGAGATTTAATTATGATTTAAATAAAATTAAAAAAACTTTCGAAATATTGTCAGATAATACAAAATTAATATTTGATAACTATTTTGATGACTACGTAAGTGACATGATATAATTTATATTTTTTCTAAGTAAAGCTAAAGTTGATTAATAATGAATAACAATGTTGATTTTGATGTTTTTAATTAATTTTAAGTATGGAATAATACTTTTTTTTGAAGAATTTGGAAAATAGTACAAATTATTTTCTTTTACTGTAAAAACTTTAAGCGGGTAAGTTTAATCTGGTGGAAATTAAGACTCGTCTTACAACGTCATTGTTTGAATGAAATAACATTTTATTCTATTCTTATGTATAAATATTAAATAGCTGGTTATTATCGATATTATTAATATTATTTATAATTATAAAATATTGAATTAATATTTATTTAGTACTTGGAGAGCTTAGTGGATTTATATTTATTTAGTAATTGGAGACTTTACATCATTTTGAAGATATTTCGTTAAAAATTATTAGTTTCCAAAAAATTCTTAATATATAAGTACCTAACCTATATTTAAAATATATTCTAAATAAGTACATATATTTAGAAGAGTGGTTTGGATTGATCATTATCGAAATGATCCGTAACGGGGTGGAACATTAAGATATTTAAAAAGCAGAATATACCGTAATAAAAATAGTCCAACATTAGCGTGCATTTAAAACATCCATTCCATTTTCATATATTTTAATTTTACAAAAATTCCAGATTAGAACTTACACATTCGCGCACTAATTTCTTTAAAAACTACTTTTTGAAATTAACTTAAAAATTTCGAAAAGTATATATTTTTGTACGCTCTTCGACTATATAATATTGTCACAGTTTGTACGCAAAATTTGTAATCATATATAAAATAAGGCAGCCCTGCCGTGTAAACGTCATTGATCGGTTTCTGACATATAGCCGACAGTAGCGAGAGCTAAAACCAACGTACTTATTAACCATCCATCAAATCAATTTCTAAATCGTATATTAAGAGTCAGGTGTTATTAGATTTTCAAGAAAATTGTTATTTTCTATAAAATTCCTTTCTATTTTTAGAATTTACCGAAAAATTAATCATAACAATTGTATAAAAACATGTTTAAAGTACAGAAGACTGCAGTGCAATTAAGCCCTGCATTGACAAGGTAATTATTTTTATTTTGCAATAAATATCTAATTTGTTACAACGCCATACAATTAGAATATTTATAATCCGTGAGTCTAAAATAGATAATTACGTAATAATTTAATTTGGTAATTTCTGTCCAAAAACTGATAAGATAAATTTCAATTTTTAAGGATCTTTAAATTATTTCTTGAGATTATTTTAACTAATCTGGAAATTATTTTCATCCTTAAAATCCATTGAAATTTTTTGTTTGCAGAATGATGAAAAGTGGCGATTTAGGAAGTGGAGCAGGTAAAGGCGGTGGCGGCGGTGGGTCAATTCGTGAAGCCGGTGGAGCGTTTGGTGTTATGGAGGCTGCACGTGAAGAAGAATACTTTTATAAAAAGGTGAAATACAATAAACATACATTTGCATTAATTTCTATATTTTAATTTTCTGTAGCAAAAAGAACAATTGAAAAAATTAAAATCGGATCAAATTCAACAAGACGCTTTCCATGAAGCACAAATCAAAGAGCATGAAGCAGCAATTCAGCGTCACAAAGATTTTTTACAAAACATGAGAAAATAAATGCACCATCTTTATAAGTTAAATAGTCTCGCTTAATGGTAAACTACAGATGGCATTTATATATTGCACTTAATTGAAACAGAATTTCCTATTATAAAACTAAAATATTAGTAAACAGTTATTTGTCATATTATTGAATACACTTTTCTTAAATGATTATTTGCCTTTTTCTTCTATTACCTTGCTCACAGCGTATTTCAAAAACATTGATACGCACATCAAAAAACTGCAACGTAACTAACATTCTATGTACTCCACAGCCTCATTCAAAATGTGTGGAGCGTAGTTTTGACTACGATCCACGTGAAGACTATATTTAAGGATATTTACGAGTGGTAAAAATATGCACTGATTTCATAGAAATTAAATGATTTATTAAATATACTCATCTAGAAATGCTAATAAATAGAACTTTATAAACATACTTGTTATATTACTACGTATAATTTTTATTCCATATTTTGTAAAATTCAGTAAACTTTTACTAATTTGTCAAAACTAAATTTAGAAATCTTTTCATTATTATGATCATGAAATTTAGAAATTAAAAAATATATATTACATATTTTCAAAATTATAGTTAAAAATCAATCATTAAATCTCAAAATTATATCCATTTTTTTAAAAAATGTTAGCATTATATCGAAAAAATATAACTCTTTACCGAATATATCAAGCAGCAATACGGTAATAAGGATATCTTAACCCATATCATCATCTACTGTGTAATATATTTTAATTCTTTCTATAATATAGATTTAGAAGTGGTGGATATCAGGCAGGTCGTGGAGCTGGCGCCGGTGGCGGAGGTGGAGCTTTATGTTAATAATTATTTTATATAATTGGTTTATCTTTTTTTTAGGTGGAGGTTCAATACGTAGTGCCGGCGGTTCATTTGCAGTATTGGAAGCAGTTCGGGAAGAAGAATATTTTATAAAACAGGTTTTATCACCTCATAATTGTGGAGAAATATATTTTTATACATTTTTTTAAAAATAATATAGCAAAGTGAATTAGTTAGAAAATTAAGGACTAGAAAAATATCATTAGATGTCTACCATACAAATAGACTAAAAATTTTGAGAGAATATGAAGACAGGTTAAGAAACAGGAAATAATAACTGAATTAAAAGAAACATGAAACTAAAATGATTTATTTTCAAATTCAAGACACGCTTTACTAATCCCAAGGTGTCTCAAAATTTAGTACTCTGAGCGCGTAAGCAATTCTTGATCAATATTATTGGTTATGCAAAATATATTTTTTAATGTATATATATTTTTTAAATAATAAAATAATAAAATTATTCAAAAGGCAATTTAAAAAAATAATAATAATTGATTCATTTTGGTTATGATCTGTTTCAAATAAATAAACAATCAATTTTAACTGGTTTACAATTTAACCAACAGCTGAGTGCTGATATTAGAAGTGCTTCTGAGTGTATTTGTTTTAAGTATAATATAATTACAGGTTTTAAGTATAATATAATTATTCAAGTATTATTATTACTTGATTAAATTATTGTTTATTCCACCTTATAATTTTGTTAGAAAAATTAGCGTTTTTGAAGCTTATCTTCTATTGTTTTAGCTTAATTTTTGCTTCAAATCAGACATTTATGAAAGGGACCCATAACGTTTGGTATTTTGGCGATTTTGGTGGGTTGCGGGATAATATTGATGTTCCCCAGCAACCAAAAACAGACATTTTTTGTGACATTTTTGTTCATAGTTTTGTAACACCGAAAGAAATGTGTTACAAAAATATTTCGCTAATTTTTTATAAAATAATTGTCTTTTTTGTAACTTAAATTTTGTTCACTTTATATTAATCATTAGTCACATTAATTGGACATAATTTGACTTAAAATTCAACTTTTTTTTAAATTATAATTTTTTTTTTATCTTTCCAATATAAAAAAGACTCAAAGAAGGTAAAAACTTGAGCCAAAAATTGAAAAAAAACTCAAAATTATGTCAAAATTTGTGAAACTAACTGGATCTACAAAAAAACTAAATAATTGCCAGATAAGTACTAGGTGGATGTCAAAAAAATATCAGGGTTGACGAATTATGTCAAAAGAAAAGAGAGAGTGCTTTTTTTGTTATAATTTTTTTTCAATTAAAGTCAAATTTTAATGTAAGTGAGTTTCTTAAAAAAAAATGTAAGAAAACTAATAAGTAACAAAAATCTTTCTATTTCAAAATAAATATTGTAGAAATTGAATTCCTAAAAACTAAACGAAAAAAAACAATTTTAAGTGCATAGTGTCCTAAAAGATTGTTATAGAAAAAAAAAACATCCAAAAAAGTTAAAAATGTTTTCTACATTCTATTCTATGGCAAATGGCTAATAAAATATTTGAGAAAAAATTTGAACAAAAAGTAACACTTGATGATACTGAAAAAATAATATGCGATATTGAAACAGCACAAAACGTAAATGGACATACGGTAAGATTAACATCATCATAAGAAAATAATAACTAATAAAAAACTAATTTAATTATAATAATTTTTTAACTGCTTCCATTTATGCTTCATTTTCTACAAAAAAATAAAAAAAAAATTGAATCAACAAAAAATTTTTTTATGTATATTAATAAAATTTTTCATATATATATATACTATATAAAAGAAAGTGCATAATTTTCATATTATTGATTTGTTTAAAATATATATTTTAATATATAATATATATAAATATATAAATCGCCCAAAACAAAATTTACATTAAAAGCAAATCAAATAATTGTTATACTTAAATTTTATAATTTAATAATAATAAAACAAAAAAAGAATAAATAATAACAAAAATAAATAAACTCATAACTACCTACTCCCCCAAACTAATATATATATCAAAAAGGAATACGTCATACGTGTACAGAGAGGACCATTAAAAGAAAATTGTTGGCGAATATTACGACGTTATAATGAATTTGCTGAACTTAATAAACATTTGCAAATATCCCGAATACCATTGGCATTTCCAGGTAAACGTTATGTTGGTAATATGCGTCCAGATTTTATAGCTGAACGTCGTCAACAATTACAAGAATATTTAAATACAGTACTAATGAATCCTATATTAGCATCATCACTTCCGGCTAAAAAATTTGTCGATCCGGATAGTTATTCGCAATCATTTCATGGTAAGTGCAGAAAATTTAAAAATTCATTTAATATTTTTATTGGTTAGATTAGATGGTCATTTAAATTTATTGTAAATCCATATTTGAGTTACTTAAACAGTAAACCCCGTTCTCATTAAATATACTTTTGTTACATATACTTTAATATGTGTTATATTTCGAATTTATCTCTCTATATCCCTATGATCAGATCAGCATTCGAAATATAGAATAAATTATTACACACAAATGAAAACAGTAACGAAAAGTGAACAAGTGTTGGTAACTAATGAATAATTAAGTACTAATAAATAAAAGATTTATTATGTTCCTTTAATTTTTTAAATTTATATGATAAAAACTAATTAGTTCCTTTATTTTTTCATCTTTTAAGGATTTTTTCTTCTTGTTGTCCATTTCTCCATCCGGTTGTATTGACACATTGACAGTAGACTTTTTCAAATTAAGATTTACCATAATAAACGGACATAATAAAATGTATAAATAGTAATTTCAAATAGTAAATATTCTTCAAAATTAATATTATTAAGGTATTGAAGAGTATATTTAAAAAATTAAATAGTTACTTATTTTTAGGTGACATGCCTAAATATGGATAATATGGGGCGTTTTCAGTACAACCGCTACTAGCGGCGGTACATTGTAAAATATATAAATATTTAAATTTTAACTTTTAATACGGGTTTCAATTTCAACTAGTGCTTTTGTTTTCACTAGTGTCTTTCGTTTTTGAAATTAGTTTGCATTGATATAGCACGCAAAAAATCCCATACGTGTACAACTACTAATCCAAACTGACGATTAACAGGACAGTACTTCTGTTAATCGTCAGTTTGGATTATGTAGGCATATTTAGTGATCATGTATTTTTGTACCGCTCTATTTCTTTTAGCCATTTTTTCCGACTTAGATATGTACCTTAAATGTTCAGAATATTTCTATTTGCTTATCAAATATATATTTTCTTGTAAATTCTACAAAAGGACATTGCTGGACCTTATAACATTTATAAGTAAACAGATGTTACAGTATACAAATTATAATAATTTGTTTATACAAGTTTTCCTGATATTATCAGCAAAACTTATATAAACAGACTGATATCAATCGGAAATGCGTATAAATAACATTCGCGAAGAAACTATTAGATTACTATGGAACATGGCTGACATATTTGTCATTTTGAGAATATTTATATTTTGTTAATATCATTTAAGAAAAGATTACTGACTAAAAAATAAATAATAATTCAAAATATTTTTTTAAATTTCAAGAATCTAATGGTATAGAGAAATATTTCCGTATTTTAGAAGTATTTGCCTTTAATATATTTTTGTCTTAAATTATTTATTAAATTTTATAAAAGAAAGTAAAATATGATATTTATACTCGTATATATAATTTCATAAAAGTTTACCATTCATTTTTAATAAATTTAATGCTTAAATTTAATGCTTTACTTTTTGAACATCTGTAAAAATTCTCATATTTTATTTTATCGTTTAAGTGATTTGGCGTCGAAAACCCTCAAATATAAAATATATGTATTTATTTATATAAAGTGGAAATAATTTATAAAGTTTTGAAGAAATTTTGTCTTCAAAAAAATATTATACAGTATCGAATATATAACATAGTAAATATAATTTTATATTTACAATAAAAGTATTATATTACAACAAAATTAGGTTTTTATTTCAAATTTATATATTTTGACTCAATCAAGAAATTTCTTAGTCCAAAAGGATTAAAACATTTTTTAACTTTAATATCTCCGGAGTCAATTAATATAGTATAGTTGCTAAGATTTACAATAATCTTAAGGATTTAAATTAGTGTATTCTTGATATTGTAAAATTTTGCTGGCTTAAGTAATAAGAATAATCTACCATATAAACATTATTTTTTAATTTCTATATTTGAAAATCCCAACGGCTTTTAAGCACTGAACATGAAAAGGATGTTTTACGTATTTTAATACGAAAAAATTCAGTGTTATTATTAGTCTTTAAAGCGCTAAAGCACTAAATGTATATATTGTTAAATACGTCCAAAATAGAAAATTGTCAAATTAAAAAATTTATTGGAAAATACTGAAAATACAAATAAATTATTAATTTTCTAATCTAGAGTTTGTCCATGACAAATTTATGTCAAGTTTGTTGCAAGTATAAATTTATCCAATTGTTATGTATGATGTACTTTTTTAAATATCAGAAAAATATATTTTATATTATTCCTTCTTTTTTATTAAAGTTTTTCTTTTTTTATATATACGAGTATATCAACTCACAGATTTCTTATTACATTTATAATAAAATAAACTTTTCTAACTAAATTAAATTAATTTTTTATATAGATAAGAGAATACGTTTTATTGAGTCATTGACTCATATATTTTCTAACGACCGTAAAGTTTTGCTGTTTCTATTTGGTTGGGTTTAATAAAATATACAGAAATATATACTGTAATGTTATAGAGTTAATTTTCTACTATTTTCCTTAGAGAAAAGAGTTATATGTTTATTTTGATATTGGTATGTGCATTGTGCATTGCCTTAATGACCTATATAAAGAAATGAGAAAACACTATCTAGATAACAACAAGAATGGTTAATACAATGGTATAATCCTATAATTAGCATGAATCCATTTATAGACAGGAAGACATAAAAAAAGATTAATTTGCATTTCTGGCAATTTTGTAATTTTTGTTGTTTTTCTATTTTGCTTTTTTGAAAAAGAAAATACCAGACAACTGCTGCACAATAGTTTCATACTTATTGCCTTTTTTTACATGCCAACAAATCTATACAAATAATTTTTTTAACGCCAATAAGTCTATTTATTTAATTCTAAATGTATTAAGTATTAAATAAATATATTTTACAATTAAAGTGCCCCAAATGGGTGGATGGAGAATTACAAAACAATTTTTTTTAATTTATTATCTATTTACATTTTGATTGGGGAGCCCATTATCAATTTTGGTGATTAATTTACTAGTGTATTAAAAAAAAAAATATTTTGTAAATTTCGCCGTATAGCGATGGAATTGTATATGTATTTTATTTACGTCTGTAGCGTTGTATTAAGTAGTGTTTTCTATAAAAATGATTTGAACCCTACATAACCCTATAACGAACGATGATGTCAAAAGAACGGCTACATTTACATTCATTAGTCTCAAACTTGCGTAGTGGATAGAAACTTAAAGAAGAAGAAGATTAATTTCTATCTGATCAAAAATTCTTCAATAATTCTAGTGGTCTACTATTAATTTATATGTACTTTCAGCTGTGCATATAAATCTCCGTCCGTACGTAAAGTTTTTCAAATTGATATTTAACATAGATAATAATTTTAAAAAAAATTTACGGACAGTTGCAAATTACTAACAAAAGGGATTTTTTGTTTACATAAAAATCCTAAAAAATTGTATATAAAACATTAGCAACAACAAAAAGCCTTTCATTGATTTTTCCATTTACCAAATTAAAGACCTGTTGCTTTTTTATACTTTTTATACTAACGCGCTTATAATTTTATTATGCTTTGTTATGTTGTGACTAATATTATACATATATTTTGAAAATATTGAAGTTTCGACATTGGTCAGACATTTTTTCCTTTAGTAAAAGAAAAACTTTATTTTTACTTTGAATAATATTGTTATTGGTATAATAAACTTATACAAATACATATAAATATATCGATTGATTTATAAAATTTGATGTTGAAGAACAATTAATTGCATGGATATATCCTTTGAATTTTATCGTTATCGTTATATATTGTCATTATAATATTGAATCTAAAAATTCCAATAAATGTGTAAAATTCTACGTATGTAATTAGTTTGTTTGTTAAATAAGCTAATGACGAAACTAAAAACTAGAAAAAATAATAATTTATTTAAGTAATTCGAAAAATTTTCTACTTCAATATTTTTTATTGTTGTTAAATAATATTTTATATAATACTTAATAATTATTTTGAATTGTAGTCTTATCATAAATAATTTACAATTCAACAAAATATTAATTAGTATAGTATATTTTTAAATTTCGAAGAAAAATGTAAATAAATGATCTATAATTTTTACTATTAAAGTTTGAACTAATAATTGTATACTGAAGAAGTCATTTAGTTCGTGTGTTACGAAAATAATCAATTTGAAAAATGTAAAAAAATAATGATTTTAATGATTTAATGATATATTTATAGAATAATAAAATTATTGTGTATATTCAATTATCCCAATAATTTCATAATTCAAAAAATATCATTTAATTATTTAGGTAAAATTTCAGTAATTTATTGAATTATAAGAAAATAGATATTATAATATTAGTGTATTCAAATGTTATATGAAATTATAGTTGTTAGTAAATGAACTCTATTTTTATTTAACAAATTATTTTGTTTAAAAAAAGAAAATATGTAGGGAGCATTTTTAAGTAAATTGGTAGTTTACTTTTATATATGGTAATAAAGTCTTAAATATCGATTTATGTTTTTGGGATACAAAAATATTAACTTTTTCAGACACGAATTGTAATAATTATTTTTTTTGAAATTTTGAGAATAAAAAAATTTATTTTCCGAATTTAGTTCTACAATTTAATTTAAAATTAAATACAACAATGAATTATAAGAATATAGAAAAAGTGTTAAAAAGAATAAAAACAGTTCTTAATATTAATCCTTGAGTATATTTGTGTAATTGTGATCCATAAAATTCGCTAGTACACTCCTTCTTCATTGATATGGATATGATATCATACCGAGTATAAAAAACAATAATTCTTTCGAGTTTATAATTTCCGAATTATAACTAAACGGCACACCGAAACTGCTATGAATACAAGTAGTAGTTTCTTATATATGGGCTATATTTTGACCGTTCGACTTTTGAGACACAACTTGTTGAACAAAGAAGCATTTAAACGGTACTTTATACTAATCATCACTATTTGTTTCCATGGTTTTACAATTTCGATATTCATTATCGGGATTGTATACGATATTTCTAATTATATACAATATTTCTACTAACAATTTGATTGGAATTTTTAGAGTAATATATCGGTTCCATCAAGAATTTTAACGGATACTATAAATTGACTTTAGAGTTCCTTATACTGGTGTCTAAGAAGACAACTGTGGTTCAATAAAAATTATAAATCTTACAGCGAAAGAAATGACACACGAAAAAGCTAAACGTTAATAATACTTCTTAATGTATAGGTTGTTGTAAAGTAAAGAACATATACACCTAGTTATTTTATGGAGAATGGAAAGTAAGGAATGATAAACATATTCCCTTAGTTGTTTTATGAAGCAGTAAGAATAACAATGATTTTTCAATAAATATAAATAGGAAAATACCTTTTCTTACAACAAAATAAATAAAAATAATCATAGACATTTTTTATACAAAACAACAACTTTTTGAGTCACGCAAAACAGTAAAATTTTCTTTTGAAAATATTCTATATTATTTTAGTTGAATTTTAGATTTTCACCAAGAAAGTTGATTTTTTATTCAAGTATTTATTCGTTAATCTTTCTTTTTGTTTAATATTTTGTATTAAATCCAAATATGCTAATTATGTTAACTGCGTGTATTCTCTATGATAATTCTTTAAATAATAAATTTCTTAAAAAAAGGTTAAAATCGAAGAAAAATATTCTGAGATTGAGTAATTTTGAGAAAATAAATTAATAAAAAATATTATAATAATTACTTACATGTTTTTTTATTTATTTATTATTTAGATAATGCTGTACAAAATACATCATTATGTTTACGTACTGAAGGCTTGTTTACATTAGGACCGGCATTTGGTACAATTGGTTGGAGGTTACGTAAACATTATTTTAAAGTAACACAAAAACCACCAGAAAAATCATCATTGGGTAAACATCTAGTGAAATCTGGTTCACAATCAAATCAAAATAAAACAAATGGTAATACAGCTAGTGGTGGTACTACTACAAATTGTACACCTGTAAATTTTGGTAATAATTCATTAACGGATACCACAGAATTTGTATTAACATGGACAGAATTTGGACCAGATAAATATATTGATGATAAGGAAATTCATAGTATATTAAAAAGTTTAATTGCTTTACAACATCCATATATTGAACCAATTAAATATGCAGCATCAAATGAAACTGGGTGTTTGGTGGTAAGAAAGTAAGTATATTTTATTTTATAAAAGAATATATGGTCATAATAGTAAAATTGTAAAATTGTGTTAATATTATTTTTAAAGTTTTTATAAACAAGGAAGTCTTAAAGATATGCTCTGTATATCAACACCAAAAAATCCTTATTTAAGTAAATATGGTAATTGTAAAAATCGTTCAGCATTATCATTAAAACAAGTTGCAATATATGGTCGACAAATAATTGAAGCTTTACGTTTTCTACATTCAAAAGGAATGCCATTTGGTAAGTGTTTAGTTTAACAAAAAACAAATTTTTTTTTGTGTATTTTCTGTACTTAAATTGTAATGTGTTATGAATTTGAATTGAAGGCTATAATAAAGTAAAGTGATTCGTGACTAACAACTATCATAAATTAAAATTTAACTTAATTTTACAGTTGATAATCATACTTCATTGTAATTGATTAATACAATTGAAAAATTTATTAATATAATTAAGTACAATAAGATACATTACATAATAATACAATTTTAAATTTAATACTATTTATAGGTCATTTACAAACTGGAAATATTTTAATTGTTGATGATAATGTACGTTTATTGGATATTGAAAATTATATATTGGGTGTACCTGCATTTTATCGACCATTTTTCGTACAACATAGCAAAATCCATACAGCTGAAAATATTGATGTTTATTGTTTTGGACATATTTTATTTGAAATGAGTATGGGTTATCCATTACAAGAATCAATAGCAAGACAAATCAATGAATGTCCAGAGAGTTTAAGTAAGTTTTTTTTTAAATATTATGAAAATTAATTTACAATTATAAAGTTTTTTTGTGTATATAGAAAATTTATTAGAATCGATATTATCAAAAGAAGCATGCAAAACAAGTTTACCATCATTAAATCAATTATCCGAACATAAATTTTTCACTGAATATGCATCTAGTCTAAATGATACTCTACATAATTCAAATGAGAGTTCATCAAATAATAAAGTACATTTTAAATTATCTACAAATGCCAAAGAACAAATAAAAATTGCTACACAAAAAGCAGAATTAAGATTACAAAATGAACAAAAATCAGTAAGTTATTTTCAATTAAAAAATTAACAAAATATTTTTTACATAGTATTTGTTTAGGTAAAAAATCAAAAACGTCTGGTACGCGTGCAAGAACTGATGAGTTCAGAAGAGGAAAAAAAGAAATCAAAACAAAAAGCGGTAAGAAAATCATTGATTGCTTGTTCTATTTTCTGAAATTTTTTAATTTGTAGAAATTAGAACACAAACAATCAAAACTAAAACAACAAGCATCTTTACAAATGCAAAATGGACCATCGCTATCATTAGCAACAACATCCTCGTCATTTGGTACATCAACAGGTAGTACAGGTGAACCAAGATCACCATTATTAAATAAAACTGATAGTACTTTGAGTGTACACGCATCTCAAGAAACTTTGTCATCACCGCCATCCATTCAAAGTATATGAACAGAAAATAAATAAATTTATAAAATTGAATATTAATTGTCCTTTTATTTTTTAGCTTCACCATTACCACCACCACCACCAATGCCACCAACTTTACCACCAAATTTATCAAATTTTAATAATTCATCAGTTGATGAAGTTGGTGAAGAAAAAGATCGTTCAGCATTACTAGAATCAATATGTCGTTTTAATCGTGGTTCACTACGTAAAGTTCGGTCAAATGATGATTAAAATGAAAAATTAATGGTAATAGTATAAAATATTAGAAAGTAAAAAATGTGTTCCAACAGTTTAATACGTTATTTGAAAAAATCACCAAATCATTTAGCAAACAAAATTAAAAATAAATAAAGCTTAAAGAAAATTTATAAGAATTTTATAATTAAAATATTACCTTTTTCGTAAAAAAAACACGGACCAAACAGATTTTTTAAATTAAAAAAAAAACAAAAAAACAAAATGAAATTAATTTACAAAATAAATAAAAAAAATATTTAAAAGAAATTTATAAAAATTATTAAAAAATAGATTTAAAAAAGTTAATTCTTCTTTACTTACTGAGATAGGAAATAAACAATTAATTAACTTAATTTTATCAGAAACAATTAATTAATATAACTTTATCATGAAAACAGAAGAAACAAAGTTTTTTTTATTAAGAATTTAAATAAAATTGAATTACAATAATTGACTGAAAAAGAAAATAAGAAAATGTTTACAAATACTTTTTACATACAAAAAATTTTAAACTAAAAATGTGAATTTTTTTTATACTTAAAATTAAATCTGCTTTTTAAAAATGTAGTTTAATATGTTTTTAAAATATTAATCTAATATAATTTTTCTTATATAAATTGTATGTGATAGGAAATATTCATTTAAAATAAGCATCCTTAATCTTGCAATAGTTTAGGCAAACATTTAAATATAATATTTGACATATGGTTACAATGTTCTAGATATAGGCTAGTTATAAATATCTATGATATATTCAGTGAAACATCAATTTAGAATTTCTCATTAAAAAAATCACATCATTGAACATTCAATTTGATGTGGTTTTAAATAGCAATAAATATGGAACGGTTAACTTCGCATAAATTTTGAAAATATTTGCTTATTAAACAATCCGAAAAACAAAAAACATAAATTTTTAAATAAAATTTTAAAATGTAAATGAAATATAAATGATTTCGGAATAAATATGATTATTCGAACTTTCATGTTATAACTTTAATACAAAAAGGATGCTAAAATTTTAAGATTATTTTAAAACAACTCAATTTATATCAATTTATACTTTATTTATGGAAGACATATACGGTATTTATTTTTATTTTATGTTTATCAAACTAGTAACTCTAGTCATGTGTTATCTATTTTGATATAAATTTTTATTTAGTTGTTTTTATTTTTTGAATAATTTCCATTTCTATTTGATATAATAAATTTTAATTGCAAGTTTAATAAATATTATTGTGTAAATGTTTATCAATGTTAGAAATTAAAAATAAATATTTAAGTCTTCAAAATTACTAAGTTATAATATATTATATAAATACAATTGTATTCTAAATAAATAACAGGAATTGAATTTTTCAAAATTAATAATTCTGTTCAAGATAATTGAACAGAATATTTTAAAATTACACTTATTTGCAGTAATATTTAACCAAGATTACAGAGAACAATTGGCCCTTTCAGCGGCAGCTATGGAAAATTACTGCATTTCTATTACTTTTTTAATTGAATTACATTCCTATTCCAAATTTCATTTTAAATATCTTGTAAATTTTGAATATCTTGTAAAGTATTTGTTTATGTTATTTTGTAAATTTATGGTCCGAAGTAACAATTTAAGAATTATTTTTTTTTTCAAAGAAAAACCATTATTTTGTGATTATTCTATTGTGATTGAATCTTGGCTCTAATACAAAATAAAAATAAAAATTTTGTTTCCAAAATTGTCGCTTAAATATTGTCCGGTTTTATTAAAAAAAAATCCTTAATATATTTTATGATTTACAATAAAAATTAAACTATTTACTAAATCTAATAAAAATAATATATATAATAAATTTATAAAATTGTTAATTTTTATCCACAAAGAAGCTATAACAAAATTATTTACAAAAATTAAATATTAATAAAAAAATATATGTTTTTGTTTGAAAAAAAAATCTATTTCTTCAAATTTCTATTTAATAATTATATACATACATATATATTTCTTATGCACTGTTAATAAACTTAAAACATTAATTTATATATCACTTTTCGAATCCATTTAAAAGAAATTAATATAAATAACTAAATAAATGTACCCTCTATTAATGTTAAGTATGAGTAAAAAAAATAATCAATAAAAGTTCTATAAAAACGAAAACATACAGTTTCCCTTAAAAATAAAAAAAAAAACCATTTAAAATAAATATTCAACAAGATTTTCTATTCACATTCACATAAAAAAGAAATATACAAATATACTATTTTGAAAATAATTAAATAGTTTAACACCAATAATGCTATAGTGTATTTAAATTTTTGATTAAAAATTTAAAATTATTTTTTAAAATTATAAAATCACATTTAATTCATTTTCAAATTATACTGTTGCTAACATAAAACATTTCTTATATCAAATATTAATTTTACAAGTTATTGGTTATCACAAGTCACCAATTATATAATTATATACTACATATTTTATATATTTCATATATTAATGTATCACAAACTTCATCTAAAAATGAGTATGTGGAATCCCTTGTCCATCGCAATCCTGCTGGCGTGATATGAGATAAACAACCGTGGAACGTTTGTTTATTTAATTCTTCAAATTTAATTCGCAAATATTGAATAGAGCTTGCGCTTATATTACAAACTCTACCATAGTCAAAAAAGCAGACTTTTGCTCTCCCATTATGTAAAATTTTAATAATTTCTTCTCGATGGCAATCGTAAATGCAGTATTGTATGGAATGGAGATATTAATGCTAGTCAGAATATTTTGTAACTTGGATATCAAAAATGTATTTTCAAAAATTTATTGTATTCGTTATATTAATTTATAATACAATGTTTTAAAAAAAACGTAATATTATTAGTACGGTATTACAATTACTATTAAAAAATATGTTTCAGTAAAAGAATTACGTAATATTTTGATAGTAAGATTACTCATTTTATTGGAAATTAAAAAATTGAATATATTTTATATGATTTTTATCTCATCTAAATAATATATATTTTTCATTATAAATAATAAAAATCTAAATGAAAATATATTTTAAAGATAAAATTATATACGTTGATAAATTCTAAATACTATTATCGAATATTTATTATTCGCGTATAGAAATTTACATAAAGATTTTTCACAAAAATAATGAAAATGTTGGAACTAAATGAAATAGTTGTAAAATAAGAAAATCTGAAAAATTTTATTTATAAATATTTGATTAACAAAATTCTGCTATTTTGAAAAGTCAGTAATTGTAAATTAATAACTTTTAATTTAAACGTAATTACTTTTCAAAGTAGTAACGATGACTTTTCAAAGTAGTAAATGAATAAGTTTTTCATCCATTCCATTGATTAAAGTCATGATGTTATTTTATCATATGTTATTTTACCATAGCTAAGTAATTTAAATGAAAATTTACTAATAAGAACAACATTTTTATGCGTTTAACAAAAATTTATGGATATTTTAAAAATTTTCTGATTCTTCCCTGTTTTCCCACAGATATTGAAATATTTATAATACTAAACATCGGTGTGGAGTAAACATGCTATGCTTGCTCTGTTTTAGTAATATCACATAATTTTTTTGCTATTTTATCAGTACATCTTTCTATAAAAATATATTTTTACTTGTTGATTTAATCAATTTATTTTTTCACATATTCAAAATACTTAAATCCTTTAAAGTATTAGTAATTCATACTATTCTCAATCTAAACTATATCCTTTTATAAATAATTTTAAATTATATAAAATTGATTTAAATATATGTATTATTAAAAAAATATATCTCTTTATATATAATAAATATGAATATTATTGAATGGTGTCTATTTTGAAAAATGGCTAAAATTATTTTATTGAAATTTTTCAATTGCCATAAATGTGTAAAGAAATTTGAAGAAATTTATATACAAATATATTAAAATAAAATATTAAATATAATATCTATAAGTAATAAAAATATTAAAATGTATTATAATTTCTAATGAAAAATTAGTTTAAACAAATAAAGTTTAAAAGCACAAAAAGTAAAAGAAAAAAAAAACAAATATAATTTTTGATGGCGTATTTAATACTTTGTTTTCATTCCATTTTCAAAATTAAAATTTATAAATGAAATGTAATCTTAACCCTTAAAATTTTTTATAAATATCCAGTCAGTTTGATTTGCTGTACTGTTCAGTTAAAACTAAGAAGGAAGTTTTGTAAATGAATATTTTCATTAAAGAGGAAATACTATGAGTAGCGAGTGCGATGTTCGTAGAACAAAAATTGTGAATTTAATTTTACTGTAAGCAAAAAAATTAAATCAGAAAAAATCACTTCTATAAAACGTGAAACAGACTAATTCCAATCAGATTTGGAGCAAGTAACATAAATATTTTGACAAAGTTTAAACATTTTTGTCAAATAATCGAAATCATTTCGTACTCATGTATATACCACTTATTTACAGCATCAACAGATTTTAAAAGGAGTTGAATTTTTCATAATGTTAATATTAAATTTGTTTATTTGACGAATTGAATTACAAATTATTTAAAATTCATCTATATTTATACCGATTTATTACGTGTTTGCAATAAAATAGTAAAATTCTCAATTTATAAATTTACTTTATAAAAACTTTAGTAAAATATTTTTATTTACGAAATAACTTATTATTTTTAGAACACATTTCGATTAATAATAATTTATTATTATATCCTTATAATTTTATTTGCTTTCATATAAAGGTAATTTATCATAATATTTATTGTAATTTTATGATATGTTGAATATGTTACCACTTTTTTTTTTAATAATAATATGCGTGATTATTATGTGAACATGTTTTATGATAGTTTTACAAATTTATTATTTTCATAAATTAATATTATTGTCATTTATTATGATTTTTATGATTAATATGATAAAGACATGTTGAAGAAGTAAATTTACGACCAATTAATATTATTACTAAAATAAATTTTTTTTTGTATAATTTTATATGATATAATTTTACTATTTATTATTTTACACATAACATATTGATATATATTAGATTAGTTTTATTAGTTTTAATAGATAATTTTATATTAGCGTGTTAAAAATATCCTATCACCGAATTTCATTATTATTTTATGTATACTTTCATTATTAACCTAATTTAATGTTGGCTTATATAAAACTTTTGAGATAATCATTAAACTTTTATTGATAGTAAAAAAAATTATGCAAAAAATACGATAAAAAATTGAAAAATACAATTAAAATGTTCTAATATGAAATTATAAAATGACTAAACAAATAATATATTTTAAAATATAATTTTAGATATATGTTACAAAGGTTTTCGTGCAAATTGAAGTAAATTTATGTAATTTGTCTTTTCCAGTGTTTCACATGCTCAACTTATGTTTTAAAAAAACTTATTTTCTTGTACTTAATATCGATTAAACAATATTTTGTACAGAACTTACAACATACATGTAAAATAAACAATATCATGGGTATGTTAGGTTTTTCAAATATAGATTTAGAATTCAATATTTTAATTTAAATTTAATTTATTTAGATTTTAAAACAATTTGATTTGTATTAAAAATTTCAGAATATTTTTAAGTAAATCTTTGTCTATAAGATAAATTCTGCAATTATATTGCTTTCCCCAAAAAAGGAGGTGTAAAAAGAGGGGGTTCATTTGGAACTGTACATATTTTAAATTATTCTGATACGTGATCGGAGTAACTGATGGCTTTTATTATTTTTTATTAAGGGTACTTACTGCCTTTTGATTATTACATTAGTTGGTAAAGGAACTAGTAGCAAATTTAATGCAAAGGTTTAATAATTAAGTGGTTGTGCACTAAGCAGTAGTGGGTTCGACTATATACATAAATGTCTCATTTAGCTTGTTCCAAAAAATTATATTATTTTCATAAAGAATTTTATGGTTCAGAACTAATCAAACGTTTTATATATTAAAAGTGGCCGCATATTAACATAAGAAAAAATAAACCTGACAAAATAATATTATTAAAAAATATGCTAAAAATATAGCCCAAAAAAAAATCAACTATATTTGAAACAATACGTAGCAATAAGTTCATAAAAAACGATATTAGTTTTATGTCAGGATATATTAATTTCTATAATAAAAGAAGGACACAATTAACCAATAACTAAAAAGATATAAAAAATAATAATAATTTTCATAACTCAAATACAAAAGTAATTATAAAATATGGCATCTAATTGGTCCGGTTTTGTGAAATATTATTTTCATGATTATTACAAAGAGCAACAAAAAACCAAAGAGGTAAAGTAAAAATTTATTAGATTTATTTCAATTCCAAAAAAAAAAAAAATATAACAAAAATTCAGACTCATTCATGAAAATAATTCATATTTATGAACAAATTTTTAGAAAATATTCAATTTATACGTCTAACAAAATATTATTTCTAACTCCTACCAAATATTCTCCTAAGTTATTTATTTATTATTATTAGTTTTTTTTTTGGTTATATAATTTCAGTTAAATTGTAGTGGCGGCAGTAGTGATATTCGAGGTTCATTTAGTCGTAGCAACAAGGTATATAATAATAAAAAGGATTTAAATCAAATGAAAAAAAAAAATTATAGTGTGTAGTAACAAAAAATATGCTAAAGCTAAAATAATGCATTAGAAAAATAATTTTTTAATATTTTTGTAAATTTAATTTTTGATTAGAGCTCAGCTTAAATATAATATAGCTTTTATTTTAAATGCTCAATTAATGCTCAACATAATTTAATTTTTTTTTCTTTCTGTGAATAAAAATTTATTACTTCTTTAATTTTAAAATTAAATATTAAATAAAAAAAAAAAAATTAAAATTGAGTGAAAATCAACAAATTATGCAGCCAACAATACGACTTGCACCAACTTATAGACTTGAATCCAAAAAACCATTAAATCGTGAAATATGTGAGAAAATTATTAAGAAAATTGTTACTCAAGCTATTCGAGAATTTACATATAATTCAAAACAAGCTAATTTAATGGCACAAAAAATTAGTGAAGATATTAAAAATGAAATTAAAAATGAAGAATTTGATAGGTAACATAAAAATAATATTTATTTATTAAATTTTATTTTTATTGAAAATTTCATTTACAGATATAAACTGATTTGTATTGTTACAATTGGTGAAAGGTTTTTACAAGCTTATCATTCTGTACATGGATATTTATGGGATGCTGATAAAGATGGTTATATATCATTTGTTTATGATACCCCAAATTATTTTATTGTTGCAACATTATATTATTTATATTTTGATTGAATTAAAACTTTCGATGAAAATATGTAAATTGTTAAAAAAAAGTTTGATGAAAATTTGAAAATTGTTATAGTTATTGCATAAAATTTTTTTTCGAGCAAAAATTTAAAATTTTATTTTATTGTTAAATTGAAAATGTTAAGTAAATTATGAAATGTTAATTATAAAAAAATAAGGTTTTTCTTTTAATAAAAATAAAATTAAGAAGATGAATGTTTAATGTAGGCAAACATACAAGCATTTCTTGTAAAATGAATTCATCGTATTGAGTTAATGCATTGTTGAATAACTGAATGTTAATTAAAGTACTTTGATAATTTTAATAATGTGGAAAGAATTATTTTGAATCTAATTAAAAAAAACCTAGTTTTGTTCCAAATATGTATGCGGAGCGTGAGGAAAACTATCTTTTAGAAAAACCTATTCATAATTGTTTGGAAATTATTTGACATCGACAGGTGATTAAATGTGACTAAAGTTGAACTGGCTAGATTAAATTAAACAGAACAAAAAAATTAATAAAATTCTTTGATTTGCATTCAAATTGCTCGTTTATGGATGCTTATATGCATCGATGAAATTCTTCCCACGAATGTCTCACAGTTGCTATGCAATCTGCCCCTTTGGTTAATTTACTTCTTATTTTTTGGTTTATCGTTTATGGATTCTGCTTTATGGATTCGTATTTTTTGCTTTATGAATTCGTGTAAAATTTTGACCCTTTATGAAAATATTGGACGTTCAAAAAATGAAATGCTAAAAAAAGCCAGAATATTATCGAAATCTTTGCATTCTTTTACATTTAAATATTTTTTAGGTTTAAAAATTTCGAATTGTGTTCCTAGTTTATACAATTTATTATTTTAAATGTGGAAAAAATGGTGAAATATGTATAAAATTTTCAAATATTTAATTTGTGCATACTTTATATTGAAAACAGTGTCACCTTACGGTTAGTGATAGAAATATATGAAATTTTCCATCTTACGGAAAGTAATTTAACAGTTTTGAAATTAAGAGAATATTAAAATTTGTTTAGTAGTAAAAATTATTCCCAATTGGTTAAAAATGGTAACTCTAAAATGCAGAAATTCAAAATTTTCAATATTAAAATTAGATAAAAATTCCCATTTATTTATTTTCCAATAATAAAATATTGTATCTTTTATTTTTTTCAATGCATATTTTTAGGGCAAAAAAAAATAATTTGTTTTTTAACCATAACTATTATTATCTCTGCCATAACTGACTGCACACAAAATAAAAAATCTTAAGAAATATTAGTATTCAACCACAATACTATTTTTGTAGTTGTTGCTGACGTCGTACTAATAAATAAATAAATAATTATTTCTTTTTTATATTTAATTATTTTTATTCGCATACCTGTGGTTCACTGGTAAGACAACTTTTTTTTACAACAGTGTAAAATTAGTTAGTTAGTTTTAAATCGTTGATCGACTTGGACGTGTTGGTAAAAAAAAGCGCGTAATAAACAAAATATATTTTTTTTTGTGTGTGTCATGAAGTTTTGAAATAATTAACAGTGTATTATCATAAAAATTTAATATTAATTTTTTTTTTATATAACTTATTGCATTTAATTGGTAATAAGTATTTAAGTTTAACAAGTGTTCTTCTTAAAAAGTGATATTACGAAACAATTTTCTTATTTTTTTGTATTTAATTATGTGGTGTTAAATTTTTTGAAAATTCAATGTGAAACTAGTCAGTATTATAATAGATCAACTTTTAATAAATATTTAATAATTAAAAACAATTTTTCCTTGGATTACACGCCACCATTTAAAACTTAACACTTTGCTGTTAATTTTTTTTTTATTAAAATCGTAACAATTTTATAAAAAAAAAAAATTTTCAGTGACAAAAAAAAAGTGAAATCTTTTAACAGATTTAACTACAATTTATTAAATATAGGACAAACATATATTTAATAATAAAAAGGTTAGATATTTTAAATATTTATTTTAACTAGTTTTGTTTTTTTTTGCTGTTATTTTGTTACCATTTTACCACACCTTCGTAAAAATTTTCATGAATGTTTTTTTTTGTAGTTTTGGTGTCCACAAATTTCAAAAAGAGTGTAAATGATTAATTAAAATACAATTAAATTACCAATTGAAAACTTAAACATATTTTTATCTGTCTTTTTTTTATATTAAAATTGATTTTTTATGATTTAAAGTTTCAAAAAAAATTAAATGAAATATTTTCTATTTTTAAAATTTATTTAAATTTTATATTTTATAAAATCCCTAGAATAAATATTATTGTCTTTAAAATGATGTAATTTTGTCGATTTAACTGAATTAATTAAAAAAACATAATGATTTAAAGAATTTTGTAAAAAAAACTTGTTCCCGCCAATAAAATATTTCTTATGTTTTTCCTTGTAAAATTTTCAAAATTTTAATTAAACAGAAATTTAATTAAATTAATTTTATGATAAATTATAAAAAAAATTAAATTGAACAAATTTGAAACCGGTTCATTGGAATGGCTATTAACTACTTTCCCCCCTTTTCACCTTTTCACTTACTATGAAAAATTTTGTTGATTACTTGGAAAATAATTATATTAAAGTTCATTTTTTTTTTTTATTATTTTCATTATTATTATATTTTTATATAGGTTAACAATAACAATTGTTGGGTAATTATTACCAGTATTTGTAATATTAGTAACCATAAAAAGTTTATTATTCGGTGGGTGTTTTGCTATCGAAATCATAAAATTTAATATTAATTAAAATCTATTTTGTCCCAATTACAAAAATCGAGTAAAAAATAATCTAAATTAAACCTAGACGAGATTAACATAAAATTAAACCTTTTACACTCAATTATGTTCCATTATTTTAGGGAAATTAATAAAAAAAAATTTATGTTAATTATGATAACAGTTTTATGGAAATATTTAAATGATCTGCAGAGCAGTATCTTAAACAATTTTTGTATTAGACCAGAAACAAATTTCATAGTCATAAATCTGATATCAAAACCTTAGTTCCACATTGGGAGCTTGTTAAAATTAATTATCACAATGAACAATTAAACTTTACTTAAAATTGAGTGACATTTTGTATACCTAAACATATAGGGAATATGATAAATCAAACGGTTTTTTTAAAAATAATAATTGCATTTAAAAAGTGTTTAATCAAATATGATACATATTGCAGTGTATGGTTAAGTTAAGACGTAAAGCTAAGAATAAGATCAATTTTACACAATTTTATCGCAATTTATTCAAAACATTAAATGGTATTTTGCGTCAATAATCAAAAATCCTATTAGAACAATCAAGATAATCACCAAATCACCATATTTAATTAACAAATTGAAATGTAATCCAACAAATGTTTAAAATTTAAAAGAATAAAAGATTAGACTAACTAAATATTTAAAAACTTTTAGGATATTTTTTTTTACAAATATCAAAACTTTTGAAAAAAGGGTAAAAACCTATAAAATTATAAATGAATCTTAATTAAATAAATTCTGACAATATTACAGTTTTTTTTAAAAATTTTTGACAATTTACTTTCTCGATTTTTTCCAAAAAGTTCTATACGATATTAATTGGTGATAATGATAAGTTTACAAATAAAATTAGTAACAATTTTAACATAGAAATTTGTAGAATATTCTTTTATTGAAATTTATATCTAAATCTTAATTACTTGAGTTAAAATATTTTGCAATTGTCTTATAGCTTTTTACTATGTGAATAAATTTAGAATAACTAATTATTATAAAAAAATGTTACTATAATTATTATAATAAAAAAATGTTGTCCAAAATCAAACTAATTATTATTATCATCACCCTACATTAATTTTGTGTACACATTAAAATTTTTACTTTTCATTTTTAAGATTTCAACATTATAACTTTTACTTAAAAAAAATTACTTCAAATATAAAAAAGATTGTGTTTCTTTATAAAATGCTAACAGCATATTCATATATGCAACAGGTACTTTAGATAATTTTTCCCTTTAATTTTACACTAAAAAATCTTATATGTATATAATAAAAAATAAAACAGTACAATTTTTATGTTATTATTATAGTGACTGTAGAAAATGTATAATTATATAGAAAATAAAATGCTGGTTGGATTCTGTTATGGATTAAAATGATTACAAATCACGTTTTTTTTCCATTTTTACATAAATTTTTCATCAAAAACAACAACAATGAAAATAAATTTGCAGACATTAATGAAATTACAAAAAAAACAACAACCTTAAAAGCTAGAGGCTAAAATATATATAGTATAAAGTATGTATTATTTTTATAGTTTTAAAAAAAACTGGTTTATAGTATATAAAATTTTGATTTCTGCAGCATATACGTATAAACGTTTAATTTATAGCGAATGACACATTTTTGGATATGTTTTTGTTTTGGTTGAGGGAAAATTTGTAAATTAAAAATGGGTTTTTTTTATAGTTTTCGCACAAAATCACTAAAATGAGACAATTTTTTCAGAATGGTTGACTGGTTTTTTTTTTTATTATATACAGATATTGTAATTTATGTTTTCCAATCAATTTTCTTTACAAAAGTGAACAAAATTTTACAAAATTGATAAAAAAATAGAAATGGGTAAAATGTAAAAATTAGCGCATAAAATTATATTAAAACTTCAAAATAAAATTGCATTAAACAGAATTTGAACTTGTGTATAGTAATATAATATTTTCCATACATATTAATTTATTAAAATTATCTTGTATCTGTAATAACAAGTTTTTATTAAAATAATATTTTACTAAAGAATTTTTCATATTTCATGTGCACACCTGTTGATCAAATATTTCAAAGTATTTTATTAAGATTTCTATAAAAATATTTTAAAAAGAGAAAATTAAATAGCAAAACTTAACAATGAAATATGTATAGATTTTTATCATGAACGTAAAAATTCTAAGAATATTTAACATAAAATTATTACTTAATGTTGAGAGTAGAAAGTTTTTTTTTTATAACTGAAGTCATTTTATATAAAAAATTATTTTTGTGAATGAAAATTTTTGAAAATTATTTCTGTTTATTGTGGAAATGAATTGAAAAAAATAATCAAATATAGTATTTATTAATTATTGTGTAGTCTTAATATATAGTCTTAATATAATTAATTTGTGGACTATAAGTAATAATAATGAATTATTTAAAAATTTAATCTTATAAGTATGTAGTACTTATAATTAATTATCCAATATTTAATAAAATTTTGTATTCAAATTAACCTAAATTGCTAATAAAATTAGGTTGAATAAATATTATATTGTATTACAAGTTGTTACTATTTCTTTACTCTTCATTAGTACAATTTAATTTACCAAAAAAGTAAAAACACACAATTACAAGATCGTTGAAATTCAATCAAATTTATAACTAAATACATAAAATTATAAGTAAGAAACTAAATAAAGTTATAAGTAAGGAGCTTGTTGAAATGTAACCAAATAATATTACATTAAATCATAATATGGAATAAGCCAAAATACGTAACACCACTTTTAAAACAAATTTTTAATGTCGTTATAATTGCATATCTTCCCTTCTATACACTTCTTGAAAATTATATTGATTTTGAATTTTAGTTAAATGATTTTTGTAGTTTGGTCCATTTAATACGCTTACAGGACACTGTTTTGATTTTCAAAAAATGAGTGGTAATTTATGGTAATTTTCAAAAATGGTGCATTTGTATTTCTTTTTTATTATCATACAAATAACGAAATCACCACGGAAATATATTTCGTCTTTTTTATGACTGTTATCACTGTATATTTCTGTTCTTTAATCTTAATATACTTAGTATCCAACATTTAAAAATTCTTTAAAGTGTGATATTTTAAAATTCTTAAAGAGAGTATATTACGCAAATAATTTTATTAAGATTTTAATTTTTTTAGTCGATAGTTGAATACCGGCTGACAGACTGAGAATTTTCAATTGACATTGATTTAAAATATGCTAATTTCTTATACTACAGATTTTTTTTAATGCAATTAGTCTAATTTTATTGAATCTATTTATTATTATATCTATGATCAAAATTATATGTTTAAACTAATTATTGAGTTTACACTTATGGGCCAGTAAGATTTTCTGATTATTATTATTACTATATTTTTTTTTTGTTGACAACAAGGTGAAATAAATATTAATTATATGATATCAACACCAAAAATTTAATATTTTATATACAAATTATATTTATATCTATAAATAAATAAAAAAAAATTGTACGATAAAAATACTAGACAAGAAAAAAAACCAATATTGAAATTAATATTAATTTATATTTAAATAATATTTTATTTTCAAGTTCAATTTCAAGAAATCGCAATTTATATATTAATTTATTTAAATTAATATTATTATATTTAACAACTAATTTTAAATGTAATTTTATAAAATAAATTATTAGTAAATATAATTTTTTAATATTAATAAAAAAATAATCTGTAGCAGCAAGGTTAATTAATTAATTCAACAGTAAAGAAAAATAGATATTAATGTAAATATTAAAAAAAAACTTAGATTATAAATGGAGTGTTAATATAAAATGTTTAATTTTTGAAAATTTAAGTTTTAAAAGTCTATAATTTCACACTTCTTTAACATAAATGTGGTAAAAAATAAAATAAAAAATAATGACTAATTTTATAAAAATTTGAATTAATGTTTACATACCGTAATCATAATGAAACGCATATGTAAAGCTGAGCACGCAAAGTCATGAAAAAAAATTTTGTCCCTTGTGAAATGTTTAAATTATGTACTGACATTAATATTAATAGTTGAAAGTTAACCTTTTGCTTTTAGTAATATTAAGTTCATTTTTTACATCTTTATGCAGTTTTTAAAAAGACAATGTATCTGATTAACGTATATAGACTCACCTTGATCTAACAATCACCCTGACTTGAACATTTTTTAGTTTTTTTTTATGGGAAAAATATAAAACGTATATGTCTACTGATAATCCAGACTTGTATCTTTTGTGAATTTCGATATAAACTTGGAATCAACTTTAACTCTATTCGAAATTTTTTTTTTTTTTGCGTTACGTTGCGTTCGGTATGAATCCAGGGTCAAAATGATTTATGAAGTGAATGACTTTTTAAAATATTTTTAATAGAATAATTTAAAAAAATAAAATTACTTGATTTTAAAATAACATTAAGGAACTATTTAAGAAAATTAATGGAGTTAATTGTTTTTTTCTACTATATTTTTAAATTTTCCATTCTAAATTTTCTAAAATTAAATTTAATAATGTCATCGAAGGCCATTTTTATATAAATTTATTTGTAATTATTACTATAATTTTTTACTATAATAGTTAATAGTTAATAGTTTAGTATAAACTATTTTTATTACATAATAATTGCTAAATTTAAATTGGTGTACAGATAAAGTTTTATATTCACAATTTAGTTAAATTGTTGAATAATTATTATAAGCCACTAACTAAAATTTATTACTGTTGGATGGAATTTTTTGTATGAAATCAAAATATTTCTTAACTTTTATTTGGCTTCATGTTAAAAAAAAAAAATGTAATAAAAATTAAATTTGTTGAGGGAATACATTTTTAATGCCCTTTTAATTGATATATTCAGTTGAATCAGAAATATAGTAAAATTATAAAACATAAAATTTATATTATAAAATTAGAAAAGTTTATTTAAAATTAGCTTGTAGTCTGTGAAGTGCAAACTATTACAAAATTAATTTATTTAGTTAGTCAGGCTATCACGTATTTTTAATTTTTTGAAATTTATAATACTAATTTTATGCTTTGATCAACATTATATATTAAATTTGGAATATATAGTTAAAAGGATCTTGTCAAATTTCAATTTTAATTCAGTAGATTTGATTAAGAGTTCATAAATACTGTGTTATAATTCTCTTTTACAAATCTACAGAAATTTTATATTTAAAAGAATTTAAAATGTACAAGATTTCTATATTTTCATTTACGACATTGAATTTGGTGATCTTAATAAACTAATTTTTTTGCAAACTATTCATTAACTTAAATAATAATAAACTTTATGCTTAAATCAGCAAAACTACGAAAATTAACTTTACCTTAACCGTTTTTCTTTTACCTTCTCGCTAATCATATAGTAGAAAAAATAAAATACAAGTTTTACTGAATTTTAACTAAAAATATTTTTAAAAAAAAATTGCACAATAATTTTGTGGACTTATGTTCACTGAACCGATTTTTATTAAAGAAAATTTCGTTACACTTGGTGACGACTAACCACAAAAATTTATTAAAATAACAATATTTTTATTTAAGTTTAAAGTAAAAAAAAATTTGAGATTCGTTTGAAACTTTGTTAATTATGACATAATTTCCTTCCTCTAAAAACAATCAAAGCTTAAAAATATTTTATAAATTTCTTATAAAAACTATGAAAATAATTATAAATATGTACAAGGATGGAAAAAAATATTAAAAATTGTGGTTTAATTAAAGTTGGAATTTTATTGACAAATAATGTAATTAATTTTAAAGAAATAGGTGGAAATTTTTATTAGAAAAATTTGACCTTTTCACCTGTTTTATTGATCTGTGTTTCCTGTTCAATGAACAATTAAGAATTAAAGCGTTTATAGAAGTTGTGGTTTCGGTCCAAAAAAAATAAAGAATGATCAAAAAAATGTAAGAAAGTTTGTAAGTTTTTTTTTAACAAAGAAAAATGTTGTTGTAAAATTAGAATTAATTTTCAATTTATTTACATTTGATGTGATCTTAACTTGTACCATTACATAAAATTAGTTTTTACATAATAATATTTATAATATAGCTAAATTTTATGCTTATACTCACTGACGTGACGATATGTCATTGAAGACAGAATTTGCTTAAATCAAACTTTATACTTGTAAACCTAATGTTTGAGTGTAATGTAGTCGAAGTAAATTAGTGTAATTTCTATTTCCAAGACTTTTTATAAGTAAAAAATGTTTTAAGTAAATCACCATAGTTCCGCGGTTCCGCCGTCTTAAAAAATCAGTCTATTAAAAATAAAATTACAAGAAAATTTACTAATCGTAATTATTTTTCAATAACTACAATTGAAATTAATATTTTATAAAAAATATTTTTCAATTGTGCAACGATAATGAAATAATTTATATCATTAAATATTATGACATATTTAGTATACAATTTTATTATTTCTATTCTAGTAAATCTCAAATGATCTCAACTCACGATCATAAAATGTTAATTTATGTTAAACATTATTTTTATAGAACTATTTGTTTTTGTTGTTGATTCAAAGTGACAAAGCCTTGTTAAATTTATGAAAGGGAAAACCTTCGTAAAAAAAAAACAAATAATAATTATTATAATATTAGTCACTTGTTCCTACATTATAGAACTTTATGATTTTTAATTAAACTTCTACTGGATTTATGTGCAAAAAAACGGATTAATTAAATAATCATACCAGATTTAATGAAAAGCTTAACGAATTATTTGTTGGTATAATTATAACAAATTAAAATACAAATTAAAAACGGATCTAAATAACTTGAAGATTTTAATTAAATTTTTAGTAATTCAATATCTAAACTAATTGAATTTTGTATTATTTTAATGGTTTGTAATTTTTTTTGTGGTAATAATTATATAATTATTGTTTTATAATACTTGAGACATATTAGTGTCTTCATACTAAAAGTATTTTCATTGAGTATAACTACGTATTAAAAAGTTTTAAGTCTCTTCATATTAGATTAGTAATAAAATTTCTCTTTTTCAATAATTTACGGTATCTTATGATCGGTTTGGAATGGAATCTTTATAAAATTATGTAAAATTATTAGAAACAGAATAGATTTCTATATAAAATATATAATATTTAAAATAGAGTTAGTTCTTCGAAATATTTTATCCTTTGAAAGAATTTTTATGTTTTATGACATGTGTATAAATTAGGAAAAATTAAATTTAATAAATTTTCTTTTGTATTTAAACACTTTTAGCACAATTTTCTTTAGTTATTCTAAAAATTTTCAGATTTTCATAAAAATGTTTTGATATTTTTGTAGAATGTCGTAACATGTTATCGAAATATCATATTTTTTAATTAATATTTTTTTTTATGTATTTTTAAATAATCATGTGAGTAGAATAGATTATTCAGATATTAATAAAAAACAGAATCTGAAACCCGTTAAACAAGAAATTGGAATTCCAAAATAAATATGACAAACCCAAATTTTTATTAAAAAAATTATAAAAATAAATACAACCAGCGCCACAAGAATGTTAAAAATAAAAAAAAAAATTTATTAAAATTTATGCAGAATTTTAAATATAAAAATTAAATTCGATATCTGAATGAAATAAAAAGATTAATTTTTTAATTTTTTTATTATATTCGTGGCACACTTTTGCAAAAATTTCTTTAGCTATGACCTGCTGTGGTTGTCAGGTATTATTTTTATTCTGTATATTTAATTTGGTTTACTTCAATATTTTGATTTAGTGGTTATTTAGAGGTTATGCTGTTTATCAAATAATATTTAGAAAATAATATTTTTCAGCTGTGGTCTGTGGAAAATTCCTTTGGTTTTAATAAATGTTTTGATCAACCGAAAGGTTAATTTTGAAAATCTATAAGTTTTTTTTTTGTATTTATAAAAAAAACTTATTGATAAATCATAATTATATTTAAATTTAAATTAAAAAATAATTTAATAATTATTTATCAAAATTTACAATATTTTCTCCTATTTACTAATAAAGTATTATAGAAAGTTTCTTTAGCCTGTCTTTAAATTTAATTGAAACATTTGGCAGATAAACTATTTTCTAAATATTGAAAATTTGAAAATTCTTATCAAAGTTTTTTGATGAGAATAATCTACATAAATTTTTTATCCGTAATTAACTTAGTTATGTGATTCGCACTGTCTTCGATAAATAATTCAGTCTGCCTAAAAAGAAAAAGGATAATAAGTTTAGGATAAAAGTTTCCTCGGAAGATAAATGAATATATGCTTTGAACGGAATAGTGAAGAAAAAAGGATTCGAAGTGAAATTTAAATTTCAAATAAATTATTTGTGTTTTGAAAGTACCGCAGAAACGAAGATACGATCGAATGAATATACATTTTGAAAGTGTGAGTCTAGATCACTTAGCTTAGAAAATAAGTGGTGCAATAATTCTTTCCACTTTGTTTGGTTTAAAGTTAGATCTTGTCGAAATTGAATTTAAGGTTTCAAAAACGGGTTGACAATAATTTTACGTTAAGTGGTTATTTTAAGTATACATCCTATTTCGTAAATTACGTAAAATATAATATTTTTCCATAATTCAAAATTATATTTTGACATAATGGTAAACATCTGCAAAATTTGATTAAACTTTTAAATATTTAAATTAGTTTTTTTTTTTTTTTGGTTTTACCTAATTCGTCAGTCTTTAATCTAGTAATTTTAATATAGCTTCCACCAACTAATTATATATACTAACAATTATGGTGATTATAAATTATAATTTGTGTAATATATGGTTCATAAATTTTCACGGTAAATAAAATTTTTATGATTATAATAAATATTCCTACAAATTATATAATATAAATTTTATATTGAACTTCAATAAAATTTTTCGGAATACAGAGTGGTTTTTGTAGTACTAGATCAGCAAAATGATGAAAATTTAATATTATAAAAAAAAAAGAATATTAAAATACAAGAAAATAACAATTTCCTACTTAAAGTTTTTAATTTTCCTTTTATAACATAGGTAAATAGTTTTAAACTCCAATTTAATCTCGTAAAATACTTTCATTTCATTGTAATTTGAACTTTTACTACCTGTTTTCTTTTAATTACACTTGCATTGTACTTTAATTACTATTATAAAAGTGTTTCATTGTTAGATTATATACTTACTAATGAATCTAACTTGTTTAATAACATTATTTTTATTTTGGTTAGAAAGTATTTTTGTCGCAAAATTTCTATTCCACAAAATTTTTTATTTACTCTATAAATTAGTCATAGTTTTCTCTGTGGCTAATAAAAAAAATGTATATTTGCAGACATTATAGCCTAAATTTTAGCTTTGATTTCTATATTTTAGTAACAATTAAATGTTTTATTTCATTTCACTTTTCCAACTATAGTCAAATTTATCCGTTGTATTGATTTTTAATGAACTTGAAAATTATATTTTCGACTTTAAATATAAGTGGCGAGTAATAAATCACGATCTTTAATCACGTTTGGTTCATAAATCTTGTAGCTCCTGATTAGATCTTTTATAAAATAATTAATTTTATTAAAAATTATGTAAAATTTTAAAGTTTTTGAAATAATTCTTTTTTTTTAGATTAGAATTAAAAGTTATTCATTTAACTACAATATTTAATATTACAGCATATTTCCGTGCTCGAGCATTTAATGTTGGTGTGAAAAATAACAATGTTTAGTATTTTTTTTGTCACACCTTTTTTATTCTCTGATAAATCTTTTAAAAAACATAAATTTATGAAAATTACCATAACAATAATAATCAAAATTTCGAAAAATTTTCAGATAACTTTCTAAGTGTTTTTATAAATGAAATTTTTCACTTGGAATTTTGTAAAGAACTACGAACTGGTTTACATTTAAAAAAAATCCACAAAAAAAAAATTGGAAAGAAAAATTCAATCTACACAATTCAGTTCTTTTTTTAAAAAAAAAATTAATTAAACTTTTTCTCTATTTTCTAATTTTACATTTCTAACCATAACGTATATTTAAATAGCCTATCAAAAATTAAATTAATATTTATAGATTAGATTATGACCAGTTTCTTAACGGTGATCACCTGCTGGTGGGTCAGTGACTTGTGTAAAAACTTGTGTAAAAAAAAATAACACTCATTGCTATTTTTATTAATTAGGTCTACAAACAAAAAACTGAATTTTGATTTTTATGTAATTAATTTAATCGGAAATGAGAACGACAATCTGTACGATAAGAAATTATGAATTAATTTAATTTATTGTGGGATGAATAGTTTACATAATTGAAATTTGAATTGTACATTTTTTTTTTATGGAAAAGAGAAATTATATGTTGTTGTTTTTTTTTCATAGAACATGTCAAGGTGTCATACAATAGAAAAATACTTGGACATAATCTTGACATAATATTTAATGTAATATGAAATTATAGTTAGGGAAAATTTTGAAATAAATGTTATTATGATTTAAATTATTTATATTATTATATGTATATTATGATTTATTTAATTTTGTTACAGTTTTGTTTACACAGATTTAATTCATATATTTAAGCAGGTGAATTATGTAAGAAATTAATGAATAAATAGTTAAAAAAACATGAATATAAAGGTCAAAAGTAATATTAAATATTATGTAATTTTTTATTTTTATATGTATATATATGCTTTTTAGTTCAAGTGAATAAATTTTTGTCAAAAAAAAAGTTAAGATATAATGGAAAATATAACGTCATGTTTGATATTTTAATTGCAAAAGTAATCAGAATTTTTTTATTGAAAATCTAATTTATTAACCTAAATGCCAGAGTATATATGATTGATAGAACCATTTAACAGAAGTATAGTATGTATAAGGAAGGTTCTATATTTGAACCAATTAAGTGAAGCAGGCTCTAAAAAAAAATCAGTAATCTTTAAATAAATTTTAAAATTAAAATTTCTATATTATGTTTATGTAAAATCTGACGTTGAGAATTTTATTTTATATGTTATGATATTGTCACTGTTATAATGAGTGTCACGGTCAACAACTATGTGGATAATCCAAAAGTAGATTTAATTTCAAAGATAAATTTAATTATATTGTATGTAGAAAAACTAAATTTTTCAAACAAACTTTACAATATTGCAATATAACTTTCCAATATAAAGAAATATTTATGGATATTATTAAAAAAAAATTTGTTTATTAGTGAAAATCTAATCACGTGTATACACGTGATTAGATTTTCACTAATATATTTTTTATTCAGATTATACAATTTTTAATTTACGGAGTTTTTAAGATCTTCCCTAATTTCTATAAGAAGATTATATCAGTAAAATGACCCATTCTAGTTTTCAATTATATTATACAAGATTTACAAAAACTTTCTATTCGAAATTCTTGTGCGATCTTTTTTTACTTCACAAGATTAAAAAATAATGTACATAAATATTTTTTATAATTAATTAATATATTTATTTACAACATAAAAAAAAATTTAAAGAAAGAAAATGTGCTTTAATTTAAAAAAATGTTCTTTTACTTAAAAGTTACTAAAAGCTTTATGGATTAATAAAGTTATTAACTAATCTGGTTTTAATTGATTTTGTTAAAAATTTATTTACTAAACAATAAAATAATCATAATATACAAAGTTTAACATTCGACTCAAGTATCTTAAAGTTAAATAAGTACTAAAATTTATTGACTCTATTAAAATTATTTTTTTTTTTTTGATAAGTTTTTTTTTTTATTTTGGGTTTTAAAACTAAACTTTTGACAAAAATAATTGCTTTTAGAGTTTTAAAATGATATAAAATTTTTAACTTGAAAAATAATTTAGAAAATATTTTATTAAACAATTTTTTGGTGTGTTAATGGGACGTTTCAATTAATTATACTGAATTTTATGACAAAGATTAATCTTTTATAGATATAATAAAAGTTATGTGGTTTTGTCCAAAAACTTGTAAGTGATTTACTAGATTTTTTATAACATATTTTACTTTTAGATTTGTGTAAACTAAATTTTTCTTTATAAAATCAAGCTAAGCTGTTTTGAAGATAAAAATTTGTTTTTTTTTGTAGTTTTGCTTGGAAATATTAATATCCAATTGTAATGCAAATATTTCATTCCAATTTCTGTGCAAATATTTCTTATCGTCGTGTTATCATTTAATATGTATGGTAAAATACGTAATAATAATAATTAATTTAATCGATACTTACGTTTAAAAGTTTATTAAAACACAAAGTATTTCTTCAATAAATAAAGTGAATTTTTCGATAACATAAGGAATTTCAAACTACAATATCGTAAAAATACGATATATATATATTATTAATTATTATTATTAATAATTAATTTAATTGATACTTAATTTTAACAGTTTATTAAAACACAAAGTCTTTCTTTAATAAATAAAGTGAAAATTTTTATAACATAATGAATGAATTGCAATATTGCAACAATATCGTAAAAATATTAATAATAAAATTTAATATAACCAATAATAATTTAGTAAAATATTATCACATATTTTAAAATGAAGTGAAAATGAATAATCAGTTAAGGACAAACATACTTCTTTTTTTTAATTTTGCAGTGTTTGCTTAAAAAGGTAAACTTCTGTTACTTATAAGTTATGAATATGTTGTTTCGACATTTTCTTTCCAATTATGAAAAACTTTTACCAATTATGAAAAAAAAAATTTCTTTCTTTCCACTTCTAATTGAATGAAATTAACAATTTAATTAAAACGAAGTAAAATATGAAATATAGTTTTCGAATTATAAATTCACTACTGGTACAATGAATTATTTATATAAAATTCTTCAAGAGGTGAAAAGAATTTTTAAATTTTTAAATCACGCGAATTTTATTCCAAAAGTATAATAATTAATAAAAGTTCTTCATTTTAAACATGGTTACATTTAGTTTAGTATTTTATAACAGTAATTATGTGTCAACTATAAAAAATTTTCCAAAGATAGTTAATTTTTAAAGTAGTTCTTCTTTTGCGATAGTACTTTTGATGAGCCCAGGCCTTCCTTAAAGGGTCTGGTAATATTCTATTGCAATTTGGGCCTCTTAATTATATATGGATACTGAATCATAAATTTCTTTATAGTGAAGAAACTGTAATTGTAACCACAATTCTAAATGTTTCGATTAGGGAGACATTTGTTGTTAGCAAAAGTCCTCGACTATTAGACTTTTTTTCCAATCTTAAATTTTATTTTGCTGTAGTTTTATTACTAGTAATCATTTTAAACTGAATAAACTTAGACCAACTGACGGTAGTCGATCCTAGTACCTGTCACAGCACTGTGCTTTTTCAAAAAGTAAACTACTCATATTCGCCAAATATGCTGTAACTATTTAAAATTTTTGGAATTAATTTAAGTGTTGTTTATCTCAGGTTAATAAAGACCAACAATTAACAAATATAACAAATTCACATATCACATATAATATTTTTATATGCAAATTTACGTGATACAACTATTTTCACTAAAATATAAACTAATTATGTCTAGAGAAGTATATATTCTAACAGATACAGAAATACGATACTTTTAAAACTTTTTTATTGTATATTTATATCATATACCAACAAATAATTTTCACAGTAGCAAAATTTCAATGGCCTCAACCAATAAATATTTACTATAAAAACCCTGAACCATGTATTAATAATTTTACAAAAATTTTCAATAAATCAATTATAAAATCGTTAACACGTAACGTAATCATTAATAATGTTAATATTTCCTCTTGTATTGAAATTTGTCATCTGGTGACGACTATATTTATAAACAGATAAAAAAAAAATACCAACAGTCGGAAGTTCAGCTGTAATTCAAAATCACAAACTGACCCTGAGCATATTTTTTATATAGTATCTTTGATTTTGTTGTAAGATATTCTATTTATAATTATTTTTTGGTTTTTTATTAAATCTTTATTCTTTGTGAAGATGCGAAATGACTCAATTTATGAAATCACCATATTAACACATTGCCGGTTGAGGTTCAATTACTTTGTAATAGCTTATTAAATAAGATTTTTTCCCTGATATCTGTGGATTCATTAATGTTATTTGGGTTTAAAACGCGAAAAGATAATAAACTATGATTAAAAGTAATATAGAAAATATTTCTTTATTATGTGCTAATGCTAATGATGATGAAGTTACGGATAAAGTTAAAAGAAGAAATTTATTGCCTAAAGTTCAAGGGTATTTAGAAAGTAGCTGAAGCAATAAAGTGTCAAGCGTATAATATAATCTGTCAGCTTAGTCAGATATATTAAGATGACATTAATTTGGTTAAAAACCAATAAATTTTTTAAACTAATTATTCTTCGATACAAGCAAAATTTCACTATATTTCTAAACTATACCAAATTTTACTTAGGCACAGTTCCGGTCGTTACTGTGTTAAATTTCTGGTTGAATTAATTGAAAATGATTTTGCAGAAATTTTTCTATCTTAAAAATAAATTCATTGAAATAATAAAAAAAAAAATATAATTTTAAAATTAATTTGTTAACAAATAATATTTTTTTTTTTATTTCCCATACCTTAACCTAAAATTATTTTATTGTTTTTAAATGAAAATTTTAAATAAAATAAATTAAAATTTTATGAAATAACAATTTAAAAAAATATGTACATTTTAATACATTGTTTTTAATGACTCATTTATCTCATAGACCAATTAAACAATATAACATTTTAATAGAAAATTATTCAGTTAATTGAGTCAGCATAAAAATGCAAATTTCAAAATTCAAGTTATATTTTTTTTTTTGGGAAATTCTTGAAAATTAATTTTCAATTGTATTTTTATTTTTGTATTTTGTGGTCAATGAACGCATAGATATAATTAACTAAAAGTAAATTACATTTTGTATACTTTAGTTTCTTTTAAGTAGAATTTACATAAATAAATCATTTTCTTTCATTAATGATTAATGAAAGTATGTTTATCATTGTTTAATCATGAAAAACTGAAAATAATTCAAGGTAATTTCCTGAAATTATTGATAATTCTTAAATGACGTATATATAAATAGCCTATGGTAATTTTCTACTATATACGAGTACTAAAATATTTAGTAATCAAATAATTGTCCATTATTATATTATATTTATAAAATTTGTTTTTTTTACTTTCAATTTCTTATTTAAATCAAAATCTTTGGGTTGTTTCTATAAAAAACATGATTCCATAAAAAGATTTAGTCATATTATAGCAAAAAATAAAAACAATTAAAGAATATTATGGGAAAATCCCAACAAAACTTCCAATATTTTTATAGTATTATTCATTATATATAATTCACATGCTGCTGAGTGTTTATTTCGCTATACTAACAAAAAAAAAATTATGTATATCTCCCACTATTTTCATCCCTCGGTCATGTTTTTGTTATTAACTCCTACTAGCCAACTTCTTAATGTTGTGTTAATAAGTTTGTGATTTTATTTTTTTTTATCGGATTTGTACCTCAAGGTTAAAACTGAACTAAGGTTAACATAAATATTTATGTTGTGATATTTGGTTACAAATTAGAAAATTTTAGAGTAAATAAAATTTGAAATATTTTAAATTCGTGATATTTTTTTAAACAAAGTTAATGTGAAATTGATGTTTATTTTACTAGAAGATTTAAAAGATTTGACTGATTTTACTGTAAACATAAAATTTTTTTTATGTTTAACTACATGGAATAATAAATTAAACTCTCGATTTTCAAAATTAAATTTTAAAAATATATATGAGTGCTGTAGTGAATTATTTTAGAACTTGTCAGTTAGCTATATACAAATGAGGATACTTTCGATTGTTACATTTCGAATTCATAGATGACTTTTCAAAAACATTATAAATTATTATTACGTCAGCAAAGTGTTATAAACAACTAGGTACAGATTGTTGACTAAAGCTGTGTTGATCATATAACTTAAAAGTGTATCAAGGTCAATAAATAAAAAAAAAAAATAAGTTTATGTAATAATTTATTACTTAAAAATTCTAATAAAATTGATTTTAATGATTTAAATGCACAGCAAAAATTATGCTAAATTATCTAAATAGTACTAAAAAGAATGTTATAGCTCGATATTATTTCAAGTTTCAAATAAACTTTAAATAAGATTAATTAGTTGGAAATTGAAACTCTGTCTAAATATGCAATATTCATATTTTGACATTTTGAGAAAGGATTTAAAATATGTTTAGAAGTGCAATGACCAGGATGATTATTACTATCAATAGGAGAAGGTTTATAGATTTGAACCGAATAATATTAAATTTAATTTTATGCTTAAGGAGGCAAAAAGAATATGTCGCCTCTCGGTGTGAAAAGTCAAAAGAAAAATGAATTACTTTTCGTTTTATTCGATTACGAGTCGCTGTATTTCAAAAGATGATTTGCAACAGCGACATATTTTTTTTAGGACTAATGTTATTTAAATGAAGTCTTGTACTAAACACTGTAATTTATCAGTTCCTATTCTAATTACTAATTAGCCAGTATAATAATTTTATTTATACTTTTGAATTTATTTGCAACACTTAACAAATTTTTTTTTATCAGTGTACAGATTAGCATTGGCATTTTATTAAGTAATATTTAGAACCACATTAATTGAAAATCATGTTTATTTTTTTAAAACAATTAAAACTAGACGTTTTTTATTTACTTTAATATTATGTATTGGCAGTAACACTAAAGCTATTTAATAGCAACTGATATTTTTGTCGTTTTATTTATTTAAGAATTCAAGTACAAACAAAAAAAAATAATATATTGTGCAACACTTTTACTGGCAGCTTATCCATTTTTTGAAATTTTTGTATATATTTTATTAGCTAATTAATTATTTTATATACGTTTTATAAACGTTCCAAAATTGTAATTTTAAATAAAATTCTTCAACCATATTATCATCATTTTAAAAATATCAATTAGTAATTACAAAAAAAAAATTAAATAAATTGGCATAAAAATTGATTAAAAGAATTTTGAAATAATTGTGGTGGTTGACTATAAATGATTCTTAAGTAGGATTTGAGGTCATATACAACATGTAATTATTAATATATTAGTAATGAATTTATTAAAGATTTTATTTGTTATTTTTTTGTTAAATTTTTTCAATATTTTGATAATAAATTTTTAAAACTTTTGACCTTAATGCCGTTGAAATTATTGTAAGTTTTAAAATAAAAATTTATTATGGTTTTTTTTTTTAAAAAAAAAAGGATTATTAGCTGAATTAGTGGGCGATTTATATTTCTAATTTTATAGAATATTATCTCTCAATCAGGTGCGTTTTATAATTAAGAAAAATTTGGGCAATTAATTATGATTTAGCCGGAAATTAAAAGTCAAATACATGGACGGAAGTTACTGTTTCTTATTAGCATAGGACATATTAAGGAAAAGGATGGAATTACATTCTCTTTCAGAAGTGAAGTATTATTTTGTAAATCTAATATCACTCTGTGGCAATCAAAAATAGAAATTTAAAAAAAAAGCATAAAACTCATTTAATTATTTTAAAAAATATACTTTTCTTTTTTTGATTAGCCTGTAGCAAAGGTTACAAATTTTAAACGTTCAAAGACCTCCTACATAAAATATACATAAGTCTGACGTGATGACATTTTATGTAGAAAAACAATTTTAAAATTAGAATAATATAAAAAATTTAATAACCACAACACGAAATGTCTATCCATTTTTATTCTACCAATTCTTTTAATAATTAATGAAATTTTTTTTTTCAAATCTAGAACATATATGAAAACTGTATTTTCTAATAGCTTTTAAAAAGCTTTAATTGAACCTTTTTGTACTCTTTTTTTTTCTTTAGATTTCATTCATAAATTATTTTTCTAAAAAAATTCTGTTAGTGCTATAAGAAATTATAGCTTTTCTAATATTTAGTATTTGAACATAAGAATTAAGGTTAAAAAACTCTTTTTATTTTTTTTTATAAAAAAACAAAAACTTTATTGACTTTAATCGTTTTTACCATCAATTATGAATTTGATCAATTAACTTGACTGAACTTTGTCTATAAATGTTATTTTTTATATTAATTTTACAATAATAAATAAAGAGTTTAAAAAAATTTAAAAGATTTTAAATTATTGCTGGTCAATTTTTATAGTATTTTGTTTGTTGTAGCATATGAAAGCATAAACTTATAATTTCTATGAGAAAAGTATGTAATAACCATTATTGTAACATTGTGAAAAAAAAAGTTTTTGTAAAGTTTTCTAACTAGGTTATTCTTAACCGAAAACAAAATTTGGAGAATATTGAATTGTGCAAAAAATTGTTGGAAATTGATCAAAGTTCATCTTAGCATTTCCTTCCCAAGATAGAATTTACTGGTTTTGTTTACACTTTGTTGAAAAATTGAAAATTTTGTACATTTAACGAGAAACATCCTTTGGAATAGCAACAAAAAAATAAGTAAACAGAATTGTTGTGTTTATATAAAATTAAAGTAAATTGTCGTAACATACATATTCTAAAATTTTTAGAGTCATCCTCATTCTAAAACAAAATTTTATAAAAACTTAAATATATGCTCGAAATTTTATGAAATTTGGATAAAGGATAACTATTCAATTAACCAGCAATTATATAATTGTTATTCGTATGAATTTAGAAGAAATATTATTTGGTTTTTCTAAAATCAATAAATTTTCCTTTTTACTGAAAAAAAAATTAACTAAAATTATGTCAACAAATTCAATGGGTCAATAAAAAGTAATAATTAAATTTAGGTCAAAATATTTAATACTGTAACAACATTGAAGCAATTATTAGTAATTAAATTTCGTTATCGTAACTTTTAGACATGACAACATAAAAGGAAGATTGGTTATAAATATAAAATAAGTAATATAAATTTAATCGATTTTTTTTTTGAAGCAACACCGACAGTTTTTTTTTTAAATTTTAATCCTTGATTAAAATAGAAAAATTTATTTTTATGAATAGATTCCAATCTTTATTAAATATATACATATTATAATTAATGCTAAATATATACATATATACATAAATACTGCTAAAATATACATATTATAATTAATATTAAAATACAATTTTTTGTTATTTACAGAAAATGCTGAACTTACAATTAACATTTATTTTATTTATTACAATTATTTTAACTATTTGGTCACCAATTCATACATTACCACAAGGTGCACCAGAATCAGTATGTGGTACAATGTTACCATTTCATGGTGGTGGGAGTATATTACCATCACAACAAAGGCCTCCATTCCGTATTGATACATCATCATCAGTAATTGGACAAGGACAAACATTATTAGTTGAAATTGTAACAAATCCACCACAATTAATATTTGAAGGATTTATGATACAAGCACGTAATCGTAATCCACCATATGAAGTTGTTGGGCAATTTAGTGAAGCCTCAGATGGTTTTATAAAATTAATGAATTGTGATGGTGTTAAAACATCAGCAACACATTCAGATACAACACCAAAACAACAATTAAGCTTAGAATGGCATGCACCAGCTGATTTTCTAGGACAAGTTATTTTCAAGTAATTTTTAAAAAAAATTAGAGATATTTATTTGGACTTAACTTATACCATTTTTTTTTTTGTTAAATAGTACTACAGTTGCATTACAGTATGACAGATTTTGGGTCGGTGTTGCTTCAAATCCAGTTCAAATTGTTAAACGTGAAGCTGTACCACCAACGTCAGTAATTGGTATTTCAAGTACAAGAGCACCATGGACAACAACAACCCCAGTTTTTGTACCACCAACACAACGACAGGTAAATGAAATTCCTTTAAAGTATATGAGATTTTAAAATAGGTCTTTTCGATCCAGTTAATACTCAAGTAAAATTCTATAACGATATTTGTTAATTATATAATTTATAATTTACAGGCATCTACGGCAGATCCTTTCTATGATGATTGTGGTAAAATAAAAACATGTTTAGGTTTACCAGATGGATGTATAAAAGATCGTAGTTGTCGATCAATGACATCTGTTCATGTACGTGGTGATATTTATGAATTTGAAGTTAAATCAGGACAAAGTAATGGTAAGTATATAAAATTAGGTGCTAATTAAAAGATTGAAATCCACAATTATTATATTTGAATATTTTTTTTAATTGGATTTATAGAAAAACCAGCTTATGTTGCTGTTGGAATATCAGAAGATGACAAAATGGGTGATGATTTTGTTATGGAATGTATTCCAGAAAATAATAAAGTTCAATTGTATTCATCATGGACAACTGGTAATCCAAATTACGGTTTGTCAAGAGATGGTGTTGTAAGTTTATAAATTACATATATTTTTTTAAAAATATTTTTTTTTATAATAAAAGTTGATTTATTAATAGCCACAAGATCAAGCTCGTCTTACAAGAGGTTCATATGTTAATGGTACAATTTATTGTAAAATTGAAAAAACCGCTGTATCATATATAAGAGGAAGAAAACTTGATTTAATTAATAATAAATATCATATATTGGTTGCGTCAGGAACTAAATTGAAACGTTAGTAAAATAATTATAAGCTATATAAATATTGAGTATTTTTTTAAAAATTTTCTCCATTAAAATCTAATTACAGCAAGTAGTGCAGGATATCATGATATTGGTCGTTTAGCTTCAGCTCAACCAATTAGTTTAGCTATTGTACAAAATTTATCTGGTGCTTCTACATTATTATTACGTTTACATGGTTCATTTATGATAGCTGCATGGATTGGTACTACATCATTAGGTATCGTTTTAGCTAGATATTTTAAACAAACATGGGTTGGTAGTCAAACTTGTGGCAAAGATCAATGGTTCGCTGTAAGTTTAAAAATTAAATAAATAAATAAATAAAAACTTATAAAGAATAATAATTCAATTTGATCTTGTTTGAAATAGTGGCATAGAATGTGTATGGTAACAACATGGTCATTAACAATGGCAGCATTTGTTATTATTTTTGTTGAAATTGGTGGTTGGTCAGCTGAAAAAAATCCTCATGCAATACTTGGAGTTATTACAACAGTATTATGTTTCTTTCAACCAATCGGTGCTTTATTTAGACCAGCTCCAAATGCTAAAAATCGTCCAATATTTAATTGGGCACATTGGTTAGGTGGTAATTTGGCACATATTTTAGCTGGTAAGTGTATATGAATATTAATGAGAAATTATTGTAATATAATATTAAATTTGAATACAAATTTTTAATATTTTTATTAAAAGTTGTAACAATTTTCTTTGCTGTTAAATTGGCTAAAGCTGAATTACCTGAATGGATGGATTGGATTTTAGTGGCATATGTTGCATTCCATGTTATAATGCATTTAATATTTTCGGTATGTTTTAATGAATTACAAATTTTAGTTAATAGTTTTTTAGTTGGTTTTTATGAATATGGATATAATACATAGATATAAGATATTGTAAATATTATTTGACATAATAATTGGAATAAGCATTTTTTTTTTGTACAAAGACGTATAAATTACAAAATATTTTTAATTTTTAGTTTTATAATTTCGTAAATAATTTTGAAAAGATTTAGTTAATGTTACCACAGATTTCATTAAATTTGGAATCTTAACGTTGAATATTTATTAATGTCAATTTCTTGGATGCTTTAAGCGTAGGCTCGGTAACTATGAAGAAATTGGAAAATATATGAAGATGAATAAGCATTTTTTTTTTGTACGAAGACTATTATTCTCAAATTTATAATGAAAAATCATTGAATTTTTCATTCAAAAAATGCAATGTAAATAATTGTAAATACATACTATCATAAAAAACTTACTATAATAATCTTTTTTGACGGCTTTGGACAATACAAAGTGTTTTTTTTTGTACATTATGTAAATATACGCAAATAAAACGTTTTCAAATTTTCACGTACTAACGACAAACATTGACATTATAAGAACAGATTTTCATAAATTAGTTTAATTATTTAGATATTTTTATGGGCACAGATTGCTGGTTGCGCATCAGATCGTCACGCATCAAAACGTGTCAATACAATACAATTAGCTGATATGACTGGTGGTAGAAATGGTATAAAAATTGAACGAAAAATGGATGCACCAGTAAGTTAAATTTATAAATTACAATCTTTTTTTGTTATATATATAATAATTAAATATTTTCTTGAATTGTAGTTTGCCAGTTTCAGAAAAGGACTTTTAGGATTGTATATAGTCGTTTTAATATTATTTACAATTGCTTTAATTGTTATTGTTGCATTGGCACCAATTGAAGAATCAATTATGACCATTAAAACGAATGTTATGGGTTCAAGTTAAATAAATAATAAATTTTTTTTAAAAAAAAGCTGAATAAAATATGAGTGCATTTTTCCCATTTCAAATAAATTCGATATACATTATTTTTTTTTATCACATTTTGTATTAATTTTAATGAATTTTGTGAGACAATTTTTATTTGTGCTATATAATTGAAATTCATTAAATGTTACTAGTGATTATAAAATTTGAAATATTTTTAAAATTAATATTAGGTTTGTCTAATTTAAAAGTAAAATTTCAAATGCAAATTCTTTAAAAAAAAAAAGAAGAAAATTTCTTTTTTGGGAATAAAAATAATAATAATTAAGTTTATCCATAAATAATTTTAGAAATAAGCTCAACATATTTTATAAAATGTTATTATTAAGTTGTACAGTTTTCAAAAACAAATCGAAGAAAAATCTAATTATGTAAAAATATATTTCTAAATTTTTGTATTTTTAAAATTAACTTTTCAGTCGTGCTATTTTGTTAATTTCATTTTTTGTTTAAAATTGAATTGATTTTATGTTGTAATATAAATAAAAAAAACAAATACATGTTTAGTTTTAAGGCTAATAATTTATTAACATAGTTAAAATAAAGTTTTAGTTTTTTTTATAAAACTTTTACTCTTTGTTTCTTATTCAAATTTTATGAGCCCATTTTTATAGCAGTTCATATTAGAACTAACTCGTAGTTAAATATAATTTTTTTGTAATTAAAAAATATCCAACTTTAAGAAATCGTTGATACTGATACAAAACCAAGCTGATGTAAAAGCTAAAACTGAAAAAAAATGCTATTTAAAGACTAAAATAGAAAATTATACAATATTATAAATTGAAGGATGTCGTCGTAAAGAATATGGACTTCGGTATTGGTACATGGCCGTTTATTTATAAAGCAAACACATGATTTTGTACCACAATCCACAACACCCGAAAAGGAAGATAAGTTTAAGTAAAGTAATTAGACTAAATGGTAATAATGTATGTCTAGAGTAAGTGTGTCGACAGTAAGTGCTAGAGTCCGTAAAAACTGTTGAACTTGAACACCTGTAGACCTTGAACTTTAATTTAAAAAAAAACTATATATTTTTCATTTACATTAAAAATTATTTTATTATATTTTTCATTGTTTTTTTTTGTTCGTTTTATCATTACAATTTAATAAATAATAAAACATTTTAATGATTCTATTAAGAAAAACGTGTTTAAAACTGCAAAAAATAAAAAATAAGATAGTTTTACTCAATAATTAATAAAATTTATTTGAAAAATGATTTAGAAATAATCAACTAAAATGTTGAAATATATTTAGTTAATTATTTTATATCATAATTTACTAAATATTGAGTAGAAAATTATTTTTTTAATTTTGCAATTAACACGATTTACAATAGAATACATATAATTTCTATGTTTAAGCAAAAGTATTTATAATTTAAATTAATCGAAATGTGATTGTTTTTTTTTTTTTCATCTTGTATAAATTATAATTAATTATAAGTTTAATTTGTTTATTATTAGCATTTTATTAAATATAAATATTAAAGATTTCTTTAGGCATATATTTTTTTCTGTTTATTATCTTTAATTTTATAGTTTAATTATTTGTTTTTAATTTTTGCTTGTGTTGATTTTTTGTTTTATATATAGAATCATTTTTGTTTGTTTGTTTTGTTTTTAAATATATTTATATATTATTAGAAATTACAAAATAAATCATCGTTCTTCAAGAATCACTGTTTCTTGTGGGAATAATTTTAAATTTTTTAATGTTTCTTTTGGACTAAGTGTTGTTAAGTCTCTTCTTGGCCAACTAGCAATTATTTTATATTCATCAATAAGAAAACCTTTAGATGTAACAAAATTTAAAAGTGACTACGAAAAAATAATTAATTAGTAATTGGTTTTTATTTATTAGAAATAAAATATAGTCAATATTTACTTGTAGAATACAATCACCATAAAATTTTCTTTCCAAAAATTCGCCAGATGGTATACGTATACGAATTTTTGTTATATTTTCTGTAATTGTTGAATCGGGTTCTGGTGGTAATGCCTTTTCAGCCTAAATAAAATATATATAAACTATATAATAAAACTTATTTTTAATTATTAAATATTACTTCGAAACGAATTGATTCTCTTCTGGCATCTTCTTGTACTTTTTCAGATTCAACACGTTGACGTTCAGCAGCAACTGCTATTTCTTTTTGTTTTTTAGCAGCCTCTTTAGCCATATCAGCTTCTAACGTTTCCTGATATGCCATATCCTGTTCATATTTAACAGCTTCACGTGCAGCTCTTTCATTTTCTTCACGTACTTCCACATGAACATGTTCTGAATACATTTCAACCGTTTCCATTAAACGTGACAGTAAATCATCAACGCCAACATTGCCTTAAAAAAAATTGCAATTTCATGTTTTAAGGATTATCTGTTTTCCCATAGAAAGTACACATAAAATGTTGGTAATTATGTTTTAAATGCTTACCATTGATCACAGATAACACTTCACAAGTACTTCTGCTTTTTGCAATTATTATAATTGCTGGTAATCTATCAACTGGAATATTTCTTACTGTTATTGATGCAGAAACTCCAACACATGCCGATATTGATGATAAAAATCTTAAATTAAACACAATTAACATAAAACAGTCTTATTAAAATGAATTTCTTTTGGAATCATAAATAAAACTTACAAATTTTTATTGCTTTCATGTGTTAAATCCCAACCAAATAATATAAAACTTTGTATTAATGTTTGCATAACACTTTCACAACGTAATAATTGATCGCAAAATACATTTGTTAAAACACTGTCATCATGATGTAAATAAATTGCTAAGAGTTTTCTCTATAAAAAATCAAACATTTTAATATTTATATTATTAATATTTATGATTAAAGATTTCATACATCCTTAGCTGGTTTATGACAAGCTTCTCGTAAGGCTTCCTCTAAACTACCTTGATAAAATACAGGATGTGGTTCACCAAATCGTTGTACATAATTTTCTACAAATTGTATTGAACCCAATTGTTCATCATCGGTTTGATCAGGAACTGAAAAATAAGATATCATTAAGTAGAAAATATAAAAAATGATTTAAAAAAAAAATCCTACTTAAATGTTTCAGCCTTGGTTGTGCTGGTGAATCTGTAAAAAAGTCATCATCAGCATTAAAATCTGACGCATCTTCAAATTCATCTGCCGAACTATCCGTATCAATATTTACAATACTAAAATGTATATTTCTATTATTTAATTTCGTAAAAAATATGTTTTATATAAATAAAAGAAAAATTAATAAGTACTTATTTCTATTCGGCCTTGAATTATTTTTGCCCTTATCTGCTGTTGATCGTAAAACTAAATTATGATGTAGCTCAATACCAGATTGCTTTAAAATTTAAATTAATTTATTATTACCAAAATTAAATTTTAGTTATTTAATAAAACGAAAATTACCGCTAACGTTGTTAAATTATTTGAACCAATTGGCCAACCAGTCCAATCTTGATGCCGAACTGGTATATCTGTTATTGTATATACATCCGTTTTTACATCTAATATTGTTTGCTTACCAGGAAATTTTAATGATATTGTTTTACCATCTGGCTGTTGTAATATATTCAACGTAAATGTATCAGCAAATCTTCGTGCAATTTCGCCGCTGCAATTTATAAGTTTGATATATATGATTAAAAATAGATTTAAAAATGTTATTATAAGTAAATAGAATATTTACATAGAATTTGTTTACCGTGTAAATATTCTACTCATTACTTATTTTCGTATAATTTATAAAATTAAATAAATAAATTTGACAAATTAATCCTGAAGCATTTCGTGACATTTGTAATTATATATTTAAAATAAGGTTTATCCTAAAAAAAAGTAGGCTTAAATCACAACATATAAGTCGTTTTATATAACATACGGTATACACCTCTAACAAAGTAAAAAAAAGTCTGATTTAAAGCATTAAACCTGATTGGATTGAAATTTACCCAAATTGATAAATTATATAATTAGATAGTTAAGGAATTACTATTGCTCTCCGTAAGATATTTTTTTTTTTAAAAAAAGAATAATACATTATTAATTAAACATAACAATACACATTTTTAATATTTTTGAGGAAATATTTCTGTATAATTTTGTATATTTTTAATAAAAATTACTACCTGCTAGTTTGTTGCATTTAAAAATGTTTTTATAATTATGGGCGACATTAATAATTGTAGTCCGAAGAAGCAAATAAATTGAAATTTTAAAAATTTATTTTAATATATTATATGCAAATAAATTTTATAATTTCAATTTTGATAACTTTTATGGAACTCGAAACATGTACGTATAAACTATAAACTTAATAATGACAGTTTAATTATATTTAAAGTGTAATTAAATATTAATTTAAAAACTTAAATTATCTATTCAATTAATGTAAACAAAAATCTCAAAAATAAAATTTCTATTATTTTATTTTTTTTACTAACCACACAATTTAGAATGTTAATATTTATATATATATAATTAATATTTACCTTTCATCATCCATAAAGCCTTCTTCAGTTAAATCAATTAAAATTAATTCATTTTCAATGGCCAAATCTAAATTACATAAAAGCGTATTTTGTAATTGAGCCTCCTGTAATTTGGATGGTGGCCATCCACGTATTGCTTGTCGACAAATAGGTACTTTAGTCATACTAAATATTCTTTCTTTTAAATCACCTAAAATAGTAAAAAAATATATATTTTTAGTCTACTATAAATAATTCCAATAATTCTAAAAAATGAACTTACCAACTGTGGAAAATGATGAAATTTTAATTGTGTATATTTGCTGATTAAAATGTATATTGAATGTTAAAGTTCGTAATAAATCTTTTCTTTTCGTAATTAGATCAATATCTGATGTGAGATCTATAATATTCGAATTTCCTGATGTTGATGGTACTAAAAATATCGGAAATATTTATATAAAAAAAAATTGTTAATATTTTTATTTGATATTAACGTTAGTAAAAAAATGCGTATTTAATATAAACTTTCTTTGTTATAAAGTATTATTTACCTGGAACAAATGCACTTTCTAAATCACTTGAACTCCATCTATTAAAACTCAGATTTGAACTTGAAAAATCATTTGACTTAGTATCCATTGGTTCAATAATTGGTGATGATTCTTGTGGCATAACTCTTTGTATTGCTGTCTAAAAAATTCCAAAAAAAATAAAAAAGATTAACAAAGGAAAATTTTTTCCAAAATTATTTTATGTACAAACCATTAGATCCCAATTACTTTCTTCTAAATGAGAAAATGCTTCACCAACATCATCGATTGCTGTTATACTCTATAAATAATAAAAAGAGAATTATTTCATAATTTAACATAATTTTTTTTTGATTATTCAGCTAGAATTTTTATTTAATTAAACAAAAAAAAAATTTTTTTTTTTATTTATTTCGTCGTATTAGTCATTTTGTACTGTCAAAAAAAATCACAAAGCATTTTTTTTAAAGTTTGGCCGTCATAACCTTCTTGGAATATTTAATAAAGAAAATGAGGAAGTGTTTATAAATGTATAATTATAAAAATTGATTAAATAATAATAAATTTCTTTTTCTAAATAATTTATTAAATACCTGAAAATCAGCCAGAATTTGATCTTTATCCTCTGCCATTATAAATAACAAAAATAAAAAATGTTTCCACTAAAAATTAATTCCAAATCTGCTAACTGAAACAAACTTATGATTTTTATTGATTTCAAAAAAAAAAATTTATGAAAGACAGAAAAACATAAAAAATTTCTGAGACTTTTAATTTAAACCGCTGTATCTACAAACAGCTGGTAAAAATTAACATGGCTGATGGGCATTAATTCATTTAATAAAGAAATTTGTTATGTTAGAGGTAAGTGTTTGATCGGAATGGCGCATAGATGGCGCATTAATATTATATATTTGGCGGGATTTCGCAAAATTGGAAAATTGGAATAATGACTTTCCAAAAACCAAAAACACCAAATGTAATATCCCTAAAAACCAAATGTACGGTTTTTGGGGTTACCATTGTCTTACACAAGTGATCACTTGTGCAAAAATATTAATTTTTAAAATTTGGTCAAAAATTGTAATTTTTTTTAGGTCGGTCCAGTTGAAATTGAAAAATTGAACAATATTTTAAAAAAAACATAATTTCGAAGTAAATTATTATATTACAATAACCGTTCTTAACTTCTTTACAAAGATTAAATAAAATAGGCAAGTTAATTTTATGGATTATATTGTTTATAATATAATCCATAAAATTAACTTTTTATACTATTAATACTTTTTTACATTTGTGCTAAGTCTCTCAGAGATAACATTCAAATCTCGTGAAAGTTGATAAATATTGTGCTAAAGATAAACATGCCCTTAAAACTGGATAGTATTGTTACACAGTAATAACCAATATAAAAATTGTTTTTCTTTTTGCTGGTGAAGACATATTCAATTTAAATTTCTTATGTTGACAGTATTAATTAATTAGATTTAACTAAAAATTGTATTACAAGGATTATATCAGGGCATAGAATTGTTTAATATGTCATGCACCATCTTTGAGCAAGTCGGAAATTAAAACAATAAGATCCATGGTATTTTATGTGCCGATTAGTAGTGCTTAGATAATTCTATGCATAACGTATTAATTTAATACTCGAAATGAAACTGATCAAATTTTGAAGTTTTATATTATACCTGGTAATATTATAATGAACTTGCATATGTAATAACAACAATAAACTTCAAATTCAAATATAAATCCATATAATAAATATATTTAGCCACCCAATATAATTGATATAAAATTTCTTAATATTTTAGTAATAAAAGCCCACACATCCTTTTTTAATAATAATAAACATTTTTTTAACTAATTATAATTCGAAAATTTTACGTAACACTACTATCACCCTGTTAAATATAAAATTTCGATTTTAAACACATAAAAAATTTTTTTTTTGAAGAAAGTTGATATTTTCTTTTTGTTTCTGCATATATTAAATATATACCTATAACTATATATATATATTAAAATATATACAAGTAGCTATGTAGTTCAAATGCTATTTTTCGGCACATTAATATCGATTTTTTTCTCCCTATATAAAAATACAAATACTATAATAATAATAAAATATAATACAAGCGAATTTCTTACCAAAAAAAAAAAAATAAAATAAAAAAAAATAAAATAAAAATAAAATAACATGTCTTTAGGCGAATTTTACCTGTTCTTTAATTGTAATATAAAGCATGCGCATACCCCCTTATTTTACCCAAAAATAATAAAAAAAAAACACAAACTAAATTACAATTTTTGTATAGGAAAAGTTCTTTCACCCTATTATCACCAAAAAAAAAAAAAACAACACAAAAATAATCCATTTCTATAGAATAATAATTTAAACCTTATACTAAAATTCAACTGCCTACATGACATGCTATCATAGTGTTTGGCCTCTGTAAAATTTGTATATATTTAATATCCTTTAATAAGAAATTGAATATAAAGGATTTCACCTTCAAAATTAGATAAGGGTTTGTATTGCACCCTCATGTAAATTTAGGTATATTTTTTTTTATGTGCTGTGTTGTTCAACATACCTCATATATAAGTGAACCGTGTATGACTAGAAACCTTTCAAAAATGACATTAAGGATATAAAGTTTTTCCTATATACAACAACAACAAACAAATAATTTTTATCCCTTCAAAAGGAGTTTTTCCCTATATATAACATAAAATAATAGTATTAGTAAAATGAGACAAATTTTCTCATAAATTTTAACTCAAAATTATTTTTCAAAAAAAATTTTCCTTTTTTTTTTTTTTGTTTGTCCAATAATGAGTGTATAAATTTTCACTATAGGAAATTTTTCATATAAAAATTTTTCATGAAAATATTCTTCAAAGATTTTAAACAGTTTGAGATTGAATTTGAACGAATACGGTTCGGATATATTCAAAAATAAAATTCGTTTCGTACTTGTAATTTATTCGCCGTGTTTTAAATTAAAATAAAATTTATTAAAGTTTTAAAGTTTTTGGCCTGCCACCAAATTTTTAATAATTGTAAAAATATTCTTATTAAATAAAAATATTTCAATTTTAATCAAAAATTATATATATTATTATTTAATTGAAGACAACATTATATTTTCTATGTGAAATTAATTTACATGTTTTTAAATTGTAACCAAAATCATAATTTATTCCACCTTTAAATGAAAAATTATCTATAAAAAAAAAATTAAAGAAAATATTTTTATTTTTCATTTAAATTAAATTCAATTAAAAAAAAAAAGGAAAAGAGAACGAAATTAATATAATTAAATAATTATTTAAATTTATTAAATAATAACAAATCATATTTATTTGCTGTATTTTTATGCTAAGAATTTCCAAAAAAAAAAAAGCATAAACAAAATTTTGTAAATTTTGAATTTTATATAAAATTTTGTATAATTAAGAATTAAAAAACAAACAAATTCCCAGTTTAATTAATTAAAAAATAATATTTAATTATAAATTTTATTAAATTATTACTAAAAAGTTTTACAAATTTAATTTCTTTTTTTTTGAGAAAATTGTGAGAAAAGTGTTAAAAAAGAATATTTTACAATAACAAAAAAAACAAAAGGAAAAGAAAATTTTTTTTTGAGTGCAAGTGTTAAATGTATCCTTATTATTGAGAAATTTATGAAATTAACTCTCCTACACTCAATATATTTACGCTCTTTCTTTTACTTGCTCTGCAATTAAATATACTATTATTTCCCCTCTCCATTGTACAATAAGTAGGAAAATTTTCCAGAGGGTGGTAAAAAAGGACAGAAATTTTTATAGTAAAAAAATTAAATGAAATTTTAAAAGAATTTTTGTTTTTTTTTTAAAAGTTATTAAATAATTTAATTAATTTTTTTTTATTTATTTTATTTAGTTTTTAAATTAATTTTTAAATATTAAAAAATTATAAAATTTCGAATATAATTAAATTTTGAAAAATTACGGAAAATTTAATCATTTTAACTCATAAGTGAACAGTGAAATTTTACCCACAAAAAATGTTATTAAATTGGTTTAAATAAAAAAGAGAAATGTATTAAATTTTATTTATATTTTATTATATTTATATACATATACATATATATGTATTTATATGTTTCTAAATATATATGATTGTGTGTTTTTTTTATATATCATTATATATATAAGGGTATGTCCTTAAATGTATCAAAATAATATAAATTTTTTGTGTAATGTGAATCAATATAAATTGGATAACAACAAAATGTGGCTCAATGGATTAATTCTGTTAACATTATTGGCAATTGTAAATTGTATTGAAACTGAATTAACTGTGGAAGCAGCTTTTCAAGGTACAAAAATTAAGAAAATATATATAAAAATAATTAAATTAATATTAAAAAAGAAAATAATTAAATTTAAAATAAGACTTTTTATTAATTTTAGATATATATAATTTTATCTTTAATTAATATTAAAATGTTGATAGATTATTAAATCTTGTTTTATGTTGATTAGATTTACGAATTAAAATAAATCTTTGATTAACAAAAAATAGAATTATTTTTATTTGTTTAATAAATCTACAAAAAAAAAAATTAAAATTTATGTTTAAAGAAAATTCGGATAAATTGGATTGATAGCAAGTTTATAATGTTCTCTTTTTACAGAATTTACCCATCATATTATTTTGTATTTCTGTGATAGTGAAACATTGATTGTTATGGAAATACTGATTGAATGATATAGTGAAGCAATGCTATATATTTTTTCATAAAACTCTTAAAAATATATAAATTTTATTTTACTGTTACCATTGACTATTTTAAACATGAGAAACATTATAATTATAAGTATTTCTTAATTAGGTGCGCGGTGCGGTATGGATTATAAAATTGTCCTCAAATGAACTAATTATCTTTTCTAAATTTCATAAAATACTATGTTGTTTTTTTTTTGTTGGTTTTATTTTAAATCATAAAGGCTCCAAAACCTTTATTTTATGTAATCATTTTTTGTTATAAGCTTTATGTATACATTTTGATGAAACAAAAGATTACTAAAGCATAAAAACTTTGTGGGTAGTCTTTTTATTAATTTTTTAAAAAAAGATATCTTTATTTCTAAAATCAGAATTTAAATATATAAAATAATTTTAAGAAAAGTTTTTAAAGTAACTCAGAATGTTCTTCATTAAAAGTTCAATTTAATTATTTTAAAAAGAGTTTTCTCTACGGTATGATTTTAACTAAATATTAAGGAATAAATGGTAGAAAATGAATAACTTTATATATTTTAATATTAATTTTTTTCTAATATGTTTCTTAAAATAAGTTTTTGCATTATTAATAATTACCAATTTAATTTAAAATGTTGACTTTTATACAAAATATTTGGTACTTAAATTTTATCTTCTAAGTAATAATTTGAAATTAAAATATTCTAATATTATATTTAAAATATAATATTTAATGCAATTAAAATAATAAATATAAATAAAATAATTTAAATTCAAAATAATTGTTTAAAGTTTTTAATTACAAACTAATAAAAAGTTCAATGCTTCCAAACAGAAGGATAATAGAAAGGATTTTCAAATTCTTCTTGAATATTTATATAAAAAGTTTGTGTTTAATTTATTTATTTATTAATAAATAAATGAAATATGTATGTAATATGTTTTTTTAATCTAATTTTGAATATAGTGAAAATTTAAATAGTAATTATATTTATAAAATGATTTTTATTCAGATTTTTGCTATCACAATTAGTTAACGAAATATTTTTTAACAGTTAAAATTGGTTGATTGAGAAGCTTTTTAATTATTACCATTTTTTTTTCTTTAACGAACTAATATTGAAGAATATTGTCTGCACGATCTGGCAAGAAGCTAAAATAAAATGAATCAAATCATTTGAAAACGAAATTTATCAGTGAAATAAGTAATATTTACAAAAGAATTGATCATAATTTTGAAACAGAATGAAATAAATAATAATAATTTAATTTCTTATGTATTTTAACAATATTTTCTACATTTTTCATGATTGCGAGTTACGATCCTGTTTGTATATAATATTATTTATTTAATTTAAATATAGATACATAACTTTTAAAAAAATAAGTTAAAAGTGCTTAAAAAGGTTTCAAAACGTATTTATCTTAAATTAAGGACTTTTTACTGGGTGTAGAAATTTTAAATTAAGGCGTATGGATATATGTCATGTTGTGAAGAAGTTTAATAAACCGATTTAATTATGAATTTTTATAAAAGTTTTTTGTTTTATAAATAATTAATTAAGAATTAAAATGATAATTTTTACAATTTTTAAAAGACTAGTATAATCACCCAGAAACTTAACTTTAATATCTAATTTTCTAATACATATTTTTTTGAACTACTTTGTCCATAATAAAACTTGTATTTATGTAACAAATTTTAGATCCCCTGCTTATCATCAAACTTAAATTTTTCACTTTTCTTCATGATCTTTTTTTTTTAAAGAAAAATGTACATGAAAATGGTGTGCTAGAAATTATATAACTTTGTATAGTTAAACGTATTAGTGTCCCAGACATTTATCATAAAATTAAAATTAATTATGGCCATTTATTTTAGGTCCCTTTTTCTTACTAAATACAAAAAAAAAAAACAGAAGAAAATTATAACTTATACACTGTAAAAAAACTTACAAAAAAACGTCTTTGCTACTTAGTATATATTTTTTTTATTACAAACACTTTGCTTAGTATATCCTTTTTAATAATATACCATTTTTTTAAAATAATTTTCTTTTAAGTTTTCATTTATGTTTTTGACTTACTATCAAAGTTTTCTTTTAATGAATTAATTATTATTTTATATATGTTTATGCAATATCTTTTAAATTTATTTGTTTGTGTATAAATTGATTTTATTGGATGACAAGCTTAATGTAATATCTTTTAAATTTATTTTTCCACCCTTTTAAATTATTTTTAGTATATCTCGCATATTAAAATTTAATTTTTTTTTCACCCATTTTAATTCCCACCCACTTCCTAAAATAATTGCATGAAAGTAGCATAAAAAAAATACCCCCTAAAAATTTGTAACTTTTTAGATTTTAAACTTCAATTTTTATTTCTTTTTATATTGAAGAAAATTTGTGCATCCTTTTTTTTCCTTATTTAATTTTTTTTTTGGTTAAAAACGCACACAAACTCATAAAATTTTTATTTTTGTTGTGTTTCTGGGTTTCGTCAGGATCAGCGAATTTACATTTTTTTTCCTAAATTTTTTTTTTTTTTTTTGTGAGGATTGATTGTATTACAAAAAAATAGGGATTTTTTTTTTTCAAAGGTGAAATTATATAAAATAAAGAAACAATTCTGTGTGTAGTACACAAAAAAAAAAAAAGGATTTCTAAGGAATTTTCCTTGTAATTTTTTTTTAAAGGTTTCTTTTTTGTACTATACATATATATATTTTTTTTGTTGCTCTTCTCTAACTTAAATTTACCGGTTTGTTCTTTGCTCTTTGGTCCTATATGTAGATGTGTATACAAAATATCCTTATTATATATTCCATCAATCTGTAATACTGATACGACGACGTACTGCCAATAAGACGGTTAGTAAAATGCTGTGAAGAAATTTTTAAATATAAGCTGATAGAAAAAGTTGTTGTTGATGTTGTTGTGTGCTTGTGTCCTGGCAAAACCCTAAAACGAAGTGAAATTTTTTGATATAAAATTTCTGTTTTTTTTTTTTTGCCATTACAAAAGTTTGAATACTTGTATATCCTTTTTACGTTAGTAAGGGATTTATGTTTGCATGTATGTGTGTGTGTGTGTTGATGATGATTTTGTTTTAATACAAAAATATAAAATAAAATAAAAATTGTTAACGTAATTTTTTGCTATATTTTTCTTTTCATTTTTTTTTTTTTGTTACGTTACGTTCAAGTATGTGAACATTTGAAATGAAATTTTCCAGAATTTTTTTTTTTTTTTTTTTGTTGCTTTCGGAGTCCTTGTAAAGAAAATTTTTAAACAGAAAACAGAGAGAAAATGTATTTTTTTTTTTTGCTTTCTATAATGTCAAATATAATTTAAGGGGTTTCCTTTAATAAGGATTAACCTTTTTTATGTATAAAATATATTTTCTTTTTTTTTTACATTTAAGTTTTATTTAAGATTATTTTCTATTGTATTGTAAAATGTTTTTGGTGGTTTTTTTGTTCCTGTTTTTTTTTACTCCTTGTGACATAATTGTGGGTTGTGGGCCAATCAAGTGGGTGAATTTTAAGTTATTAGGTGGAAAAAAATAAACATGAAAAAAATAAAAATAATAATGGGAAGAGAATTAATATATTTTGTAGTAGAAAGTTTAATAAATTTTGAAGAAGAATGATGCATTCATGGTTTCTGTAGTATATTGTATAAATGAATCTATAAGGATAACACATAAAACTGAATTTATAAAGATTATAAACATTTTTTATTTATTTTATTATAGAAACTGTTGGAAACTACATAAATATACATAATTTGTCTGTATGATAGTTAAATGTAATCAAAATCATATTAGTTTTTAAATCATTTTTTTTTTTTTATGTAAAGAGGAAAAAATATAAAAATTAATTTATTTTTTTATAAAATTTATTTTTATTAAGTCGGCTTTTAAGGAAAATTAATGAAATTTCAATGATTTATTAAATAAATTAGGTAGAAAATTGTATTAAAAAGGATTTTCTTTTTGGTTCTTTGATATAACTAAATTTATTTAAAAAAAAATCTATTTCGAATGAAAACCTTTTTAATCAAAATAGAAAAAATATATATTTGATAAAAATATTGGATTTATATACATTTTTAAAGTATTAAAATTCTAATAAAAGAAAATTTGTACTTAATTAGTTATTGGTATGGAAATACCATACTTGATTCCATTAAAACCTAAATACAAAATTATTTAATTTCAAAAAAATTTTTTTAAGTACATTTCAGCAAAATGTATTTATTAATTTGTAATTTATTTGTTAGTCACATTATTTTTTCGTTTAACTACATAATTTAATATATAAAGATATTTGAAATCAACCATTTTTATATAATTTGTAACTTGAAATTACTTTTTTTTGTGAGATAAATTAGCTATAATTAACTCAGAATCGTTTAAGTATTCTTTGCGAATACATACAGAAGTATTTAATTTAAGCCCATTATTGTCACAAGAATTGAATATTGTAAGAAAGATGGAAACCTTTATTAACCCTTTCGATCCTAATGGTACATTTCATCGCAAATTTTTCTAAATAGTAGGTGTAGCGATTATTTTGTATATTAAAATCCATGCAATTCGGTAGTTTTAGTGTTAATTTTTTTTCAGCAGTAATATTTGTTGAAAGAAGTCATGTCGTAAGTGAAGTGGTTTTTTTAAAAATTAAATTAAAAAACCACTGCATTATTTCTTAAACTTTCGACATGTTACGCTAAAGATATACTAAACATAACTTTGAACAAAAATTAATGTAATAACGAGTCAAAACTAATATTCTTTCAAAATCAGTATCTATTTGATTCCTTACCGAGAACTACTCTATTTTTAAAAATAAAAGTCGGGAACGGAAACTGAATATGAGTATGAGTTATAGAAATATTGATTTACTTACTGACTAGTTTGTTGAAATTTAGTATAAATTTACGTCATTTTTTCTTTTGATTATATCAGTTATCAATCAAAAATCTCATAAATTCTTTCTAAGTTAACCGATTTCACTTAAATGAATTAAGTTACTCATATTTTTTAAAATTTCTCCCAACAAACCCATATTTTCTGAAATTATTATATTATTTATATATTTTCTAAGACTTCCTTATCAAAGAATCTTTATATTATATAAATTTATTTTAATTTTGCTTTATTTTTCTGAACTTAATTCTGTATTTTCTTTACCCACATTTTTAAAAAAAATATTCCAAAAAATTTTTTTTCAATAAATTAAATTTTACCTTCTTTTGTAGATTTTCTTTCTATCTTTTATCCATAAAATATAGAAGAGTTTTTCTTTTACAAAGTTTATTTAGTTCATATATCCATCGTTAAATAATCTATTTGAAAATTAAGGTTACAGAGAAGAGACTAAATAATTTTCAAAACTATTAAAGTTCATGCATTGAATTTGATTAAATACAACATTTTCTTATATAAAATAAATGTCAAAAGTGCACTTTTAACGAGTTGAGCTTAATGGATTATTGTACGTCCAGAGTTATATTGCTTTGATGATATGAAAAAAATATTATTAAAAAGAAAATATAATACATGATAGAAAATTGATTATCAAATTTTCTTATTAGAAAATTTTCCTATACCGTACAATTTTTTTTGTTAACATTTGGAAAATGATATTTGAGTTGAAATTATTTGAAAAACTAATTAGAAAATGTCATTGAATATTTAAGATTTAATTTAGTTTTTAATTTTAGATATTTAGGCCAGGTGATTTTCGACAAATAGATAGATTGGACTATCTAGTAAAATTGGGATATTTCGTTAGTTAAATAAATTTAATGCATGAAAAAAAAATAATCCAAATTAATTCACCAGAAGAATTGCAAATAACTAGAAAAATTGAAAATTTCTACAGTATGAATTTTCTCAATAATTTAACAAGGAAATACAAAAACATACAAAAAAAAAATTAACAATTTTCTTTACTTTAAAACTCTAAAATCTAAATGCTCTCTAAAAATTTATAAAATTTCTTTTAGTGTTGAACATATAAAAAAAAGTTTTGGAAATGGTTTGCTAGGCTTAAGCTAATTTTTTTTTTTGAGGTAAATTTATTTTCTCGTATGGTTTGATTTTTTGAATTTTTCATTCGTTTTCTCTTGCCTTTCTATTTTTTTTTTTTTTTGTGGTGTGAATTAGGGTAAAAAAAGGACATAAAGTTTAATTTAACCTATTTTTTTTTGTTATGTTATAAGATTTGGTGCAATTTTTTATTTAAATATTTAAGTGTTATGTTAAAATATGGCAATTTAGATTTTTTTTTTTATAAAGCAATTTAATAGATTTTATGCTTCATTATATTTAGGCTATGGTTGTTTAACACTTGGTTGAGTTGGCTTTGTACTATATATATAAATTTTTTTATTTAAAAATATATATACACATATTTAAAATCTTGATTATAAATAAATTTTTGATGAACTTATTGAACATAATTCTTTTTTTTTAATCAATTTTGAAAATATATTTTTTGGACATTTTACGAAATAACATATTTTTCAAGAACTATAAAATAATTAAGGTAACAGGCATAATTAATGTAATAGACTGTTTATTATAGTTTATATTTTAATGTAAATAAAATATAAAAGAATATTACTGAAAAAAAATTAAAATCACTAATGGAAAATTACTGAGAAAATAAATTATTTTTAATAATTTCGGTTAAAGGGTTTTTTCTACATTTACTTTTTGAAATAAATCAAACAAAAAAAATGACATTTTTAATGAACATAAAACCTTAAAAGTACATAATATAACAACAAAATTAATTATTATTATTATAACATAAAAGTTATTAAAATATTTAACTACGTAACTGGTAATAATAAATAATATTTTAATTAGTTTTTCTATTGAAAATATATTATCCTGAAAATATCATTTGTGAAGATGTATATGACTGATTTGAATATAGGATTAAAATGAAATTATATATTGAAAATATAGAGTGTGTTATAATCATATTACAAATAATTAAAGAATATGTAAGCAATAATTTTAATTAATAATATCTTTAAGTATTTAAAATTAAAAAATAAATGAATCTAAAATTTTTTAACACTGCACTTTATCCGATAATTTATTTACATCAGTGGAAAAAATTAAAAGGAGAGCTATTCTTAATATCTACTAAATATTTAACGCTTTAATTTGCTAAGCTCGAATCTTACTCTTAATATTATGAAACACTTGGCTTGTATCAGGTATTGATGTGAATTGGATACTCAATTATTAATTAGAAATTTACGTGTATGGCATTATCTTTGTTGAATTAACTTATTGCTTTTTATATAATTTCCGTAAACTTGATAAAATTTATTGTTTTTCGTAAATTATCAGTGCGCTGAAATCTTATCGGTTGCACTAGGAAAATATTGTTTTTTTCTAGTTCGCACTAATCACTAAATTTTCATTTAATATCACAGAAAAATAATAAATGAATTGATTTGTAAATGAAAAATTTCTGTACATAAACGCGTAAAACCACCAGACAAATAAAAACAAATCCGTATTCTATACTATTTTAAAAAAATATGCTAAATTTATAATGATATTAAAAGAAAAATGATGGGAAACAGATTTTCCATTATTTTCCATAAAATGAGCAAAAAAAAAAAAAATTAATCAGATTCTTTTCATTATTTGAACATAAAATTCTTTATTTTTTTTTATGTATATACCCTTTATTTTTTGTATAATAAAAATATTATGTGTGCGTATCGTTGCTGTGCACTTACAATACATTTAAATACTCATAAATTTTAACATTATATTTATCTGCCTAAAAATGAACAATAACAACATAACACCACAAAGTAAAAAAAATCCTTATACGTTTAATTATGTGTACAATTAAACACATATTAAATCTAAATCTAGAAAATTTATTATTATTTTTTTTTTTTTTTTGTTAACATCATAGAAATGTTTATTATTTTGCTGAATCATTTTCTGATAACATAAAACGACAAGCTCAATATTTTAATGAGTTCAAAAAAAAAATATGTATACTTTTTTATTTTTCAACACATATTTTAAAATAAATGATTTTCCATTGTTGAAAATCAGAGAAGGATATACATATACATTTATAGTATGTACATGTAAAAGTTTATTTTCATGGATGTTGAGTATTTTCTGTTAATAAAGTCATTAAAAAATCATTTAATTTTTACTGTGTAATTTAGTAAAATTAGAATAGAATAGATAAAGTTTAATTTTTAATAAAGCTTATTAGAGTAGAACAAGAAGAAAAAAATTTGGCTGAAGAGGAACTGAGGAATAGGTTTAAAGTGATGAGGTATACCAAGATTTGTATACCATTTTGATTATTTTTTAATAAGATTTTGCAGATTATTATAAATATGTATATTGCTTCATTATCATTCTAATGTGGGATCTAGTATTAGTTTTGGGGACTAGTATAAATATTAAATTGCAAATTTTCGTTAAAAAACGGGTAAAAGAGTGAACAATTTTTAAATTTTAAACATATTTTTTCTAAATATTTTTTAGGAATTAAAAAATATGTTTAAAATTTAATCCGAAAGTCGTCTTCAATTAGAAAGTCATTTACGAACTAATTTAGTGTGTGCGGGCGGATAAACAGATGAAAAGTCAGTTATTTATTTTAAACTGCACTTTTTCTTTTGAGATTTGATATCTACCCAGTATAGTTAAGTTATCCATCATTAACCAATAACTTCTATTAGATTGGAAAAAATTAGATTGACTACTGAACGTATTTGAGTAAAAATATAATAATTCAAAATTAAAACAAATTGATAAAATTGACTTAGTTACGAGTTTCGTAGCTTGAATTAATGGTGACAATTTCTCGTTATAAATATTGTTTGAATTTTTTTATTGACTGATTGAAAAATCAATAAAATTTATATTTAATCAAGTTGTTTAGAATTTCAAAGAATTGTAAGATTATTCAAAATAATACTATATGCCAATAGTCATAGAAATCATCACCAACTCACCAAATATTTAAATAAATTTATTATTTAGCCAAATTTGAATTTTATTAAATAAATTTTTCCATATTTTGCCACTCCACTAACTCTGCACAAATTAATTAATTAAAAATTATAATTTTAATAAAATATTTTTTAATAATAATAATAACATTTATTTATGTTAATTAAGCTTCATGCAAAAATATAATTAAATTTTTTAATTAATTTACTTTGAATTTGAATTTAATTGAAATATCAAATATAATATTTTATAAATATTATTTCAAGTAATTTTAATATTTATTGTCAATTACATAAATAATTAGTTATAATGTAGTTACATTTTAATTAATACATAATTAGAATTATTATGTTGTGTAAATTTTCATAAATATATAATATTTGAAAAATTATTTATATTCTAAATTAATAATCCCATCGATAATAAAATATTCAAAAATTTTTATCTTAAAATTATTTCTTGTTTGTATATTTTCAATAAATATTTTTCATTAAGCTTGAATAATAAATTTTCCTACAATTTTTTTTATTTTTTTTTTGCAAAATACTTGTACAAAAATTGAATTTTGAATAAATTTTATGAAATTATTCGAAATTTTCCTGAACGTATCAGGAAGGAATCAGAATGATATTATTAATTGATTTTAAATTAGCATATTTTCCATACAAAATAAATTAAAATAAAAAAAACAAATAGAATAACCTAAAAATATTGTGAAAATATATTTAAGAAATTAATTTATGCAGGTTATTTTATTTATTTAACATATTTTGTTTTTATCTAAAATATTTTAATTGAAATTGTTGTCGTCATGAAAATAAAAATAAAAAAATGGAGTAAAATTTATTGGATATTTTCAGATTTATAATTTAATAAAAAAAAAAACCTTACACTCTTTTTTGAATTAATTTAATTGGAAAATATAATCTTAAAAAAATTTAATTACAGATTATTAATTCTAAATACTAAGTTTTTTTAGGTGTTATTTTAAGTTTAAGATAAATTTTATAAATTCTGTTTTTAATTTTTCATTAATTAAATAATAGTGATTCTTTCAATATTATTTAATTAACGAAAAATCAAGAATGTATTAAGCAATAATTTTTCAAAATCCATTTTTTATAATGAACTAATACCATGTTTAGTATTAGTTTATTTACTAATGTCATATTAATCGATAACAGGTGAAATGTATCAAAACATGGTATTTTACATGATAAAATACCTTGTTTTGGTCCATTTCATCTGTTATCAATGTCGTGAGAAATTTAGAACTCCATATTGTCCATCGGCATTCCAATATAAAAATAACAAATTATCATTAAGTCTAATAGTGTCAAAATGGTGGTCAATGTCCAACCGACAAAATGTCGAATAATAATTATGAAAAACAAATAAAAAATAATATATTTTCTTCTATTATTTTAAAGATGTATTATGCGTACACACACGGTGCGAAATAGTGCGGAGGCACAGGTGTGTGAACCGATTTATACAAAAACCACTTAAAATACTCATGTCGATAATTAAATATATTTCTTTTAATTACGTATCGTTAAAGAATTCAATTAATTTTCTAATTTACATTATTACTTAAATGACAAATAATTCTTGTATAAAACATCATTATTGTCTGTATTTGATTGTCCTTTAATACATTATATTCCACTTTTAATAAGAAAACCTCTAATTCTTCATTCTAATAGGAAAATTATAAAAGTTCTAAAAACAAATTATGTATAATTAATAATATATAATCCTAATATAATTTATAAAAAAAAAAAAAAAAATTTAAAACCTAAAAAGTTTAGCTTTAATATTATGATCCTTTTAAAATGCATTTATAAACCATATAAATATAATTCTATCAAACAATTTAATTACAAACTTAAAAAGCTAAAAAACAAAATTTCATTACTGCAAAATAATCCTTTATTGTAAAACTTAATTTAACTAAAAATTTTTGTGACTTTTTCTATAATTTTTATTTTAACTAAACAAAATTTTCTTTTTCTCTCTCGAAAGGCAATATATACTACACTATCATTAGAAGATAGATAGATGAAGTTTTATGTTATATTTTTATAACATTAAAAATAAAAATAATATTTAAAAAAAAATGTTTGTAAAAGTATCGTAAAAATATTTTGGTTATGTTGTATGTCTAACCATAGCCAGCATAAAAAAAAAATGGAATTTTAATCTTATTTTTTTTAAATATTTGTTTGACTTGAAAGTGTATATTACATAGTATAATTCAGACAGGATTGTAACTTTCATATGAATCAATTTTTTTTTATACACATATATATATATGTATATGTATAGAGTAGATTTTTAGGATAATTTTCTCTATACTATAGTACATATATCCTTTTTAATGGTATCCAACATTTTTGGTTAGTACAATAAAAAAAATAGGATATAATATAGAAATTTATATTTATACATTACCGTGTGATACCACCGCAAAGTACAGACTTTTTTTTTTCCTAAAAAAAAAAAAAAAAAAAATGAAAAAGGATATGTGAACACACATTTTCTACTTTTATGTAAATAAATTTTCAAAGTTATTTTACAATCTAGATTTAATATTATTTTTATTTTGTAACTATATAAAATTGGTGGTATACATATACATATTTAAAATTTTGTGGGATGTAAAATATACACTTGCTTACATAAGGCATATACAATATAATATTGAGCTGCTATATGTTTATTGAATTGTATGCGAAATTGTAAAATTTTATCTATTTTAATGGTTTTCTCTTGTTTTGCATTATTAGAATTTTCTATTAGATTCTTGGATATCATTTTATTTTGGTTGTATTTTATTTTTGTATATATATATATTACGTACAAGTATGGAATTAACATGAAATTTTTGTAAGTTAATACAAATAATAATATAATATAATAGTTTGGAAATAATTTGAATACAATATAAACTAAAGAAGTATTATAAAATAGAAGTTTATTAGTAACTAGTAATTTGTTATTAAGAATTAACTTTATACTACATACAAAATTTATTCATAATAAATTTTGAACACTACTAATTTTATTTTTTTTAGTACATAGATATATTTAGTATATGTATATGGAAATATTTTATAAATATTTTAGAAATTTTATGATAATTTAAATTTTTGTATAACGATAGATTTTATTTGTAATTTACGATTGGAAAATATGTAATAATACTTATTTAATATGATTAATGTTATTGAATTAAATAACTATATTTTAAGGAAATTAGATTAGATTAATTTGATTAATATAGTTGGACTAGAATTTGGGTAAATATGTCAAAGTGACTATTATTAGACTATATATTATGTTCATTGATAAATTACAAGTTATAGTGAAATAAATAAAATATGTTTTTAATGGACTGAGTGCAGTCAGTATTCGACTAAGTTAATAATATTTTTTTTTTTAAAATTAATAAGACTATTATTTTGATTTTTCAAATTTAATACTTTTTGTAAAGTTCATACGAAAAATTGATAATTTGTCATATTGTTAATTTTGCGTTTTATACACCAAAATTTTTAAATTGGAATGAAATTATAAGTGAATTTATAGAATGATTTTAGATACATTTCTATTTTAAGTAATTTTGTTTAAATGCATTATAATAAATATAAATTGTGATGATAGTAACAATAAGTTAAGTAATTTCGCGTAAAAGTTTAATAATAACCACATTTTTGCAGTCCGCCAGACAAACTATTTTCTTTTTTTGCTGAAGTTTGTAAATTTATCTAAATTTTTGATAGATTTATTTTAGTTTATGTTATAATTTCTATTTAAATTGTTATAATTGCTATTAAAAATTAATTATAATATTTTTCTATAAATTTATCTTCATACATTAAATTAATTTAATAGTTATATATTAAATAAATTGGATTTTAATTACTAATTCTATTAAGTTTGTAACAATGCAAGACAAATATTTTCTACCAAAGTGTATATTTTAAAAGTTAAGTTGTACATAAATCTCAAAGCTGTCAAAATTACCTTATCGGTGAGTTAGTTTGATTTAATCTATCCATGTATATTTGTGATAGCAAATGTCTCAGGTATAAGTTGCACTCAATTTAATTGAAATAAAGCTACAGGTCCATTAAAACATTCTACACTAAATTTTCAATATAAATGTTTAATAAAAATCAATAATTCACAAATGTTTATTTTTAAAATCAATCTTTAATAGTTCTATGTCTTTTTTATATATTCAATACAATACAAAATATTTACATAAATTTATCCTTGGCATAAGAAACTTATATAATATGTAAGTAAAAACTTTTAGTTCGTATTTTATTCTTTTTTTAAGAAACAATTGTACCATCAGATTATTATATTATTTTAAATCTATCTTTTGATCTTATTTTACAAAAAGATTTCTTATCTCTGGTTAAATCTAAGATTTAAATATTAGAAAAGATTTTTTTTTTTTACAAATATTTTATTTCCACCCTTGAGCAATTCATTTAACATACAAAAAAAAAAAAAAGTAAAAGAACCCAGCATTTAAGTTTTCATAAAATTCTCTATAAACTTTTCCGTAAAGTTTCCAAGATTGAAATTTCAAACTGATCTGTTGCTGTGCATTGTTTCTGTGAAAGTTTTTTATTTTAACTTTTTATTTATTTCAAAATTGTTTTTTTTTTTTTTTTTTTTCGTAGATATTTATGTTGTTTTCAGTTTAATACCTTAAATCATATTTAAGAGATTATAACAGAAATATTAAAAAAAAAAAGAAAGAAAATCTTTTAAATAATATAATATAATCAAATTATATTCAACATACATATATGAAAAGTTTTCTTTTCGAAAATTACACTTGAACTTTGTATATTCCTATATAAAATAATATAAAAGTTTCGGTTTAAAGGATACTATTATTTCGTATTTTAAATGTTGATCTTTTATAACCTTAAAATTGAATTATCAACATAATAGTTCAAAAGATTTTCTTTTATATGTTTTTGATATAAAAAAATAATTATGTTGGTTATAGAAATGATAAATAGATTAAAGTATAGTAGATTATTGTGCCAGTTGTACTCTGTAAATAAAGGTAGAAAGAATTTGTTAGCTAATGAAATATTTTATTTATAGTTTTTTTGAAAACAACATATCCTTATTTACTTCTGACTGTCGTTCCAATTTGAACTTTTTAAAATATTATTAAATATTCAAAAATAATTTTTTATCCATCATTAGAAATTAATTTTTTTAGGATATTTACCAATAAATTTCAAAGATTTAGAATAAAATGAACGTGATAAGTATGATTTCAATTATTAAACTGATAATAGTGAGTATATTTTTCCGATGTGAACTTTTCTCCTGGTGTCCTTTTTTCTGTGTGATTTTTAAGTGAACTAAAATATTTTTATATGGGATATTAACATGCAATTTAAAAACTGTATAAGAATATTTAAGCTAAAAAGTTTTTCGTCAGATCTCATTGTAGACACTATTAGTCATAGTTATGAACTTGGTCAGACATCATTCTTATATCTCGCTAATTAATAATTGTTCATAGTGTGAATTAAAAAAAAAATTAATTGACGGGTTTTAATTTTATGATAAAATATTTTTTAAAATATTAAATCTTATTCTGGAATATTGTAGTTTTATGATTATTTTTTGCTCATTTTTACAAGGAAAATTATACGGTGATATTATTGAATACAGTAGTTCACTGATGTAACTCAGCATATATTTTCTTAATATTGACATTCTTTCCAAGATATTCACAAAAAAAAAATCTTAATTTCAAATAATTTTCTACTGATAACAATTTTAAAAATAAGGACCACTAATGACAGTATTAATTCTTTCAAAGTTCCACCTTTTATTAAATTTTTTTTTTATTTAAATAAACTGTACTTAAAACACTTACTTTTAGTCCCCTAAAATACTAAAGTTATGTTATGGTTTTTCTTTTGTAGTTTTCTAATTGATCACCTCATACCATTTTCACTTTTATTAATCTTTCTGGGTACATTCCCAAAGATCATAATTCTAAATGTTTCCACAAACACATACACAAAAAAGGTTCCTTTTTTTCCTTTAAACAAAAAAAAAAAAACAAACAAACTAAAACGAAATAAAAATAAAGTAAAATAAATGGGACAAAAATATTATAACTCTATAAAGTCTGCTCTTTTTTTTTGCAATTTTGGTTGACCCAAAATGAGGCATTTTAAAGGAAGTATCCGCGTTTTATGTACAAAAACTTTTTAACCCTTGAAAAAAAAAAAACAAAAAAAATATTTACACCATTATTATATTTGTTTGTAGTATTTGTATGCGTATAAAAAAAATGTATATTTTGAACTTTTTTTTGTTGAGTATGTGTTTTAGATAAAAACCATAATCGAGTTATTATGTACCAAAAAAAAAAAAGGAGGAGAAGAGAAATCATCCTCGACTATCCGCAAGCAACATCAGTAAACATTTGATCTAGCTCATTATCCTTGATGGTCGTTGGTTGACTTTATTCGATTATTTCTTTTTTTCGTTGCAAAGTGTATTGTGTTGTCTGGCCAAAATTTATATTTATAATTTTTTTTGTTTTTTTGCCTAGAAAAGGAAATTAAGGATATTTTTATTTAAAGATTATTTTTTAAGAGAATATTGTTGTTCTTTTTTCAATATATAATAGTCTGTTAAAATAAAAGGACATTTAAAAATAAATTAAATTTTGTATAAATTATTAAAAATGTTCTCACAAAATTTATTCGTTTAAAAATGTTTACTTTAGTTTTATAGCAGCTTTACTTTATGAATTAAATTTATAAAATAGTTTACTCAGTAATTTAAATATATCTGTATTGGTTATTTTGCTCGAGAGTTTCTTTTTCACAATGACGTGATAGTTTTCCGTTCAGAGAGTTTGATGCATTTTCTATGATTTAGAGTTTATTTTATGGCTCACCAACCCAAATCAAGCATACACCTTCCACTCCCACCAAGGGTGTCTAATCGTTCTTTTGAAAATTGGATCTACTTATTAAATATGTATTTTGAACCTGAAAGTTTTGAAAAGTGAAGAAGAAATTGGTACTTATTTAAAGCTGAGTAAACTTAGAGCAACTGTATGCAATTACGGTCTATTCATTGGATAGGAGTCACACAAATTAGTGCATGATTGTTATACATACTAGAAACTGCTAATAGTCATACCAAAATTTAACGTATAATATGAAGTGGAACTTTGCCAAAACATTATATCTGCATTTTTTGAGATAAGTTCTGATATCGATTTCTAAACATTTAATTTTCAAATTGTCCAATATATATGACAAATTTTTATTTAAATCAGTCGAATCTCCTCCACGAATTTTCTTCTTCGAATCTGCTACAAAATAAAAATTACCAAGAAAATAAAAAACACATTATTCTATCTTAATTATTCAGCATTTTACAAGCAGTTTATTATCATGACAATGGAATTTTCTTAAATTTGCTCTGCTGAAAGTTTGTAAATATGTAGTATTTTGGAAAAGTTCCAAAGTATATACTTTGATATTATAAAATCTCTAATTATTACGAAACATCTTTAATAAAAATATCGATAAATTAAAACTTCAATATTTTAACTTAACTTTGAAGTTAATCATATTAGTTAAGTTAGCGTTCGGGTATAGGCAAATATCTTAATTAGAAAATCTAAAAATGATATAATTTAAGTGCTTTATCTTGTGATTATTTAAAAAAATTTTTTGTTAATCCTAAAATAAGTTTTTTAATTCCATACACAATATTATATAAAAAATAATTATTATTAGTAGTGAAAAAGTTATATTTAAATTCTAAATTACCTTCAAGGCTTTTATCATTCTTAAACGATTATTATTATTATTATACAAAAATGTTAAATCTTTAATGTAAATTATGTTGGTGGAAGAATTCGATTTTATCATATGATGATTAAAAATAAAATTTAGAAAGCTGTTTTGATAAAAATTTATAACTACATCATTATAAATGAACATTTATTTCTAGGTTTCTTAATATCTTTTTTTAAGTTTTTAATATGTTGATGAAATCATAATATATTATTTTTTTTAAAAATAAACTTAGCATACAAAGATTTTTATTATTATAGAGATATATATATATATTAAAAATAAGTAATCTATTTTTTTAAGATATTAATAAAACATTCTAGAGAGCGTGGTATTGAAAATTACAGAACTCTTTTAAATCCATATATGTCACACACCTATTTTTCCAAAAATACAATAGGCTTTTATATATTAATTCCTGTGATTTTCAAACTCCCAAAATTAATTAAATATCATTGGGTATATAACTACCTAAGGGACAATAGATGGGTTAAGACTTTGTTATAGATGCTGTTTAAACTGCTCCTAGTTTTTGGCACTTTTTACCTGAAAGTACTGAAATCATTTAAAATCAGTTAGGGTTAAATTATTTAAATTGTTTCATAGTACAAATTTCTAAATGCCTGCCGCTTACAAATAGTTTATGAGTCTAAGTTTAATTTTTTATGAATGAAATTGCTTGTAACAAGTATATGATTATTGATAAAAATGTTCTTATCAGTACAGTATTTTTCATGCCATGAATAAGCAATCAATTTTAATTATGAACCGAAGATGAAATGAATTAATTTAATTATTTTAAGTGAAATGTGACAAACCGCATAAAAATAAAACTTATCATTAAAATTAGATTGAATTGATTCGTGACAGTAGTCTAATTTTGAAGAAGCACAAATATTATAGTTTTTAATATTTTGAAGAAGAACATTTTTTATTTACTTTTTTAATTAAATTAATTATATAACTAAATTAGAGGTGATTAGTTTTTGTATAGGATTTACCATCGCTTTTAATTAATTATCCAAAAAAAAATTCGATTAATTTACTTATGAACTATGTTCATTGAACTAAAATCTAATAATATTTCATTATGAATCTTAAATTATACACTTAAATATGACTATTAATTTTTGTACGGTTGTCTAGATACTATATTATATAATAAATTTTGGAAATCAGACAACTTTTTAAGTGTATAATTAGCATATTGAATTTATTGGCAATTATAATTTATTGAAGCAATTTTTATGATAACTTTTATTCTTAAGAAAATATTTTTTTTTTTTTTTGGTATGGTTTTTTGCATAAAATCAGTAAAGTATAATAAAATAAAAGAAAGAAAACTCTTGTGAATAAAACTTTCTTATGTTTTTCATATACATAAAACCAAAAAAAATTTCATTGTCTTTTTAATATTATAATAAAATATGACGTCGTTGCGTTGTCAGGTCTATTAATGCTTACTTGACAAAAAAAAATAAAATTTATGTAATTTTTTTTTTTTGTTTTATTCTGTGCTTCATTCTTTTATTCGTTCAATTTTCTATTTAGAGAGAGTATCAATATTCCGTGTGTCATCAATATATATATATTTTTTTTACCTGTAGAATAAAATGTCCTTAAATAGTCTTTTTTTACCCAATATTTTATGATGTTAATGTTAAATAGCTAATAGCTTTTTTATACGTTCAATGATGTAAAAGATTTATGCCTTTTATTGGTTGACATTTAATCTATATTTATTAGGTATATAAAGTAAAAATAATAATTATATAATGATATATATTTATTTTTTTTTGGTTTATGGTTGCGGTTATTCGTTCATTTTAATGATTTTTAACATATTTTAATGTTATATAATATTCAAGTCTTATATATGTTTTGTGGAAAAATAATGGTTTTGGGAAATAAAAATATATATTTAGTAATTGACATTTAAAATCAATTTTCAATAAATTAAAGTATTAATAAAATTACCGAAAAGTCGTAAAATAATATATTAGGATGAGAAAAAAACAAAATACGAATTTATATTATCCAACCAGTTTGAGTTGAATTGACAGATATATGGCTATACAATAAAAAGTCTACTATAAAAGCCAAGTTCTAGAAAATCAAAATATCAATTAGACTTAAACTAATTAATTCTAAACTAATGATTGATATTAAAATTAGATTTCTGATAAGATTTAATAAAATAATAATTTTTAAAATTATTTTTCGAAAATTATAAAATTTTTCAGTAAAACTAATTGATTTAAAATGGTATTTAAATAATTTGACCAACCATTAAAAAATATTTTTGTATGATATGCAGGACTTTATGCTAGTAAATAACTTTCCAATTGAAAAATGATTATAACTCTGCCCATGCAGAGACATATAAAGTATTAAATACTCTGCAATATAAAATATAAAATATTTTTTTAATCCTTAAATAAAATAATCCTTTTTTTTATATCAATTTGACGTATATATTTAAATGAGCTTTCAAATTCTGCTTTTGATTTTCATTATATTATATAATGAAAAATATATATATTTATAAATTTAATTTTAATTAGTTTAATATTACATAAATATTAACCTTAATTTTTAATATATTTCCAGATCAAAAATTTGTTTTATTTCTGTAGTAAATATATATATATAAGATAGATATATGTTATGTAAATTATTATTCAAATATTTATATTTTCATAATAATAATAATAATTAAAAAAATATAAAATAATTTGAATATTAATAATTTTCTTTTTGATATATTATTTAAAAAAATATGAAATAATATGCATTAAATAAAGTTGAAAATATCATATAAAAGATAAAACTAATTAATTATTATTCCTGTATATATAAAGCTTATTTAATGTCCATTGGTTCAAACAAAAAAAAAAATGGTCAAGTTTTCAAATTGAATTGAATTTTTGAGGAAATATTTTTTCAAGACCACAATTTTTCCAATTAATTATTTTATCATGAAGAGTACTTTTTTTTTTGTTCAGTTTTCTTTTGAGAAATAAACTACGTTTTTTCGTTTTTCCTCTGTACAAATTTTCATTCTGTACAAATTTTTATTTGACACTAAAAGTCTATATAAATTTAATAAAGAAAGTATACCTTGGAAATGTTTACAGATATAGAATAAAGATATAGACTTGAAAGACATAGATATTAGTAGAATATGAAATATTTTTATAAAGAGAAATCAATCAAAAAAATTTGAAGATAATTTACTTTGGTAAATTGGAATTTTTTAAAAAAAAAGTGAAAAAAAGTCTGATTTTAAAAAATCAACTTAAAGTCTACTTTCGGAAGATTTATAATTAGACTATTTGAAGTTTTAAAAAAAATGTACAATTGTAAAATTCTTTAAAATTTATAGTTGGCTCTTCTTGAAAATATTTATAGTTGACTCTTCGTTGTGAAAATAGTGTCATTAAGTAATTGAATTGTCTGCTACAAGTGCACTTGAATCGTAAAGTATATTTCTATTAAATTTTAAAATATTTTTTAAAACTATTGATGATCAAGGTAAATACAGTGACTGCATCCAAGGCATCGCAGTTAGACATAAGCGTTATAAGTGTACACCAATAATAAAATTACAGAAAAATGTTATTTGCGTTCTGCTAACTGACAAACAGATGCTATTTACTTGTTGCGCTTAAAATTTTTTAAAAAAGCACGGTTCGGAACTTAAATAAAATTATTAGGTATTAGCTGCTTGCAGTAATATTTTTAAGACACTTTGACCAGTTCGCTGATTCTATAAATAAATCATTCTATATTTCTCGTTGTAAAAAATAAAAATACTAAAATCAAAAATGGTATTAGTGTTTTCTAATATTTTATGGGCACGTTTGTACTATAAAAGAATTTAATATAAGTTTTTTACTATATAAACATTTCAAACAAAAAATAAAATGTTTTAAAATTATTTTTCAAAAATATTTGATCTAAATTCATAGAATATTTTATTTTATAAAACCATACAAGTGTTTATACAATTGACGCCCACTCAGAGAAGAAAACTTATAATTCTATATTGCATAGTTGTTCAGTTATGGGTGGTCATTTTATATTATATAAATTCATTTATAGATTCAGATCATTTAAACAGCATTTAATGCACATAGATTTGTTTTATAATAAAATTTGAAAATTTATCTTTAAACACAAATATTTATAAACTTGATAAGTTTAAATATTTATGAACACTAAAAAAAAAAACATATTAAAAGTTTATTTTATATTTTCTCATATTAACGGTTGGTAAAAAAAAAAAATTGAGTATGGAATTTTCTTTTAAATGTCTGTATATATATCTAAAAGTATAAAATTAAATATTAATACTTATTTAAATAATGATACTTACAAATATTTAAATAATGATATAAATTATGTTTATTATTTATTGTGGTTTAAAAATTAAACCAATTTATTTTGTAAGTAGGAAATTTTAAATAATCAAAATTTTATATAAATGCATTAAAGTAATTTACAAAACTAAGTATATTTCAATTTATTTTCTATTCTAATATATATTTATTACTTAAGTGCTCTTTAAATGTTTCAAATCCACTTCAGTTATTGTAATTACCATTTTAGTAATTAATATTATTTCTTCCTTTCATAAATATTTATTACTAAACATTGTATATATATTATTATTGATGCAATAAAGATATTTTTTTTTTTGTTAAATGAAAAAAACATAAATTGAAAAAAAAAGATAAATTATACTTCAGCATAAGCAATTTTTTGTTTGTTAATAGAAATTTTTTCATCAACTTAAAAAATTTGAATGAAAACTTACTATATAGTTTTTACCATTGGAATCATTTTTTTTTTTGTATACCACTTAAGAAAATTACTATTTGCTTACAGTTTTAACTAAATTGTATACTTAAGAAATTGAAATTTACTCTTTTATAAGTTTATTCAATTTAATAAAGCTTTTAACGAGCTGCAGCCAAAATGAAATAAAAAAAAAAAATGAAAAATGTACTTGAAAATAAAAAACAGTCAAAAATTGCATAATTTATTTACTTTTTTGTTTTTCATTCAATTTTACAAGTTTTCTTCTTTCTGGTGTTTTTTTTTTTTTGTGTATTTCATAGTTTAAGTGAATTAACTTAATTATCCTACGGAATAATCAACAACATTGACACAAATACAGTAGAAAAATGGGAAAAACAGACCAAAGATAACCATAAAATAATGAAAATTTATTTTATGAAATGTAAAAAATTGAATGAGGCATAAATATAGTTAAGGTGTGTGGTACACAAAATTTCTATTCTGGCATAGACTTGTCAAAAAGGCATACATGTTTTTGTCATTAATTATAGTGAGTGGAATTATGGACAAGTCATTTATAAGTGAATGTAGTTTTGAATAATTTTTAACATTAAAATTTATGACTAAATCATGTAATTTTTTAAAATAAAATTTTTTATATAAAACAAAACTTAAAAATCTGTAAGATTTTATTCTACTTATTGCAATTTATGTAATAGTGATGACTTTTTAATTCAAACAACTTAACAACAATAAAAATATTATTATTAATATTATATTTCTGTACAAAATATCAATTAGAATATAAATTTGTTAACTTAAATTATGCTTTAGGGGGAAAACAATTTTTTCTTTTTGCTCTTATGTTGAAATTAATAAATATATTTTCAATAATATCAACAGACGCCTACATTAATTTTCCATTCAATGCTTTAAGGTATAACGAATACGATTTAATTTAATTCAATAAATCTTCTATTACATCGGAAATTAAATTTTAACGTCTTTTAGTATAGGAGAAAAATAGAAATTAATTAAATTTGTTCTTGAAAGAAAATATCAACCAAATTTAATTTGCATTCATCATGATATACTTTTAATTTGGAAGCGTGACATTTGTCTTTTAACAGAAAAAAAAATATAAGTGAACAAGAAGTAACGAAAATTATCCATAAAAATGTTTTTTTAATGAAAAAACAAATACTAAAATAATAATATAGTATTATTTAAGAAATTATATTGTATTAACTTTTTAAGTTCATTTAAAATGAATGTCCCTTAAAATTTAGAACCTTTTTAATTAAGTTTAACACCATCCATCCATCCACAGCGATCAGAAAAACCATCAAAAAAAAAAATAAACAAACAAACAGAAATAATTTCCTGCCCTCCCTCCCGAAAAAAAAAAAAAAAATCAAACATCACACCCTCATTACGCTATATTTAAGAATCCTTTTTTTTCCTTATTTTGGTTTATGTTGTTGTGTGTGAAGTTACCACCCCTTAAATCATTCATCCGGATAAAGTTTTCGTATTTCTTATGTTGTATATGTTTTTTTTTTCAAATATCATTCAGAATGATGTAGCACTGTAAGATGTTAAGTATGTATCTTTTTTTTTGTGTGTTATTATTATTTTGTTTGTTGGACGAAAATTTAACGAAGTAAAATTCGTTTAGATATTAACATAAATCTCTAAAGCCTACAGGGAGTCATTTCTAAAATAACATTTATATAGAGTTTTTTTTTTGTACTTTTCATGTTGTTTTTCTATTGGAGCACAGCAGGCTAAAAATATATATATATATATATATATATATATTTTTGGTTCTTCTTATAAGACGTAGTATTATAGTTCTTTTATTTTGTTGGTTTATTTTTTTTCCGCTGTTTCTGGTGTTTCAGTACAGTATGGTCATGGTTAGTGGAACGCTACACTGTTCAAAATTGAAGTAAATTTTTTCAACTTTAAAGTTTTGCAAATTTATGCTGACTAAAATGAGTTGAATTTTCCTTCGGATAGGAAATCTAGAATTTTAAACTATTGTTGTTTGAAATTGTATCCACAAGGTTAAAAGCTTTATTCGTTCAGGTTTAAAATATCAGATATAAATGTCAATTTATGTACCAATTATTCTGAAATGTCCTGTGATTGGTTTGCAAATATTTACACAGGTTTTTTATCCTATCAGTTGTTTAGTTAGCTGAAAAAAATTCTTAAGATTAAAAATTTAACATGTGAACTATAGAGCATGAAAAAAAAATCAACACCCTCGTTGAAAATATATTTTTACACTCAGAAAAGTTGTTTTTATTGTGCAATTACATAAATATGTTATGGGTTCGCCCAAACACTGATCTTGTTTTTAGCAAATTACTTCAGCCGTTCGAATTTTTCCAGTTTTAAATTATACATATTATTTTATTACTGGGTGATACTCATTTTAATCGTAGTAAAATTAGACCAATATCGAAGCGAATTAAATCTAGTATTTACCGTACCACATTTCATGTCACTACCAACTACATTTTATGTAAGGCCAATTATATGAATAGATCTTTAATGAATTAAAAGTAATCCTTAAAAATACTTAATAATTTTGAATTGTGTTTTCGTAATTTTGTTTAAAATTTAATCGAGATTTTACTGTAGTAGATAAATTCCACGAAGCTTTTATATTACACCACTGTAATTTTAATGTTACTCACTTTTTTTTTATAAATATAATATGTATTTAAGAATAATAATAAAACATAAGCACAAAGAATTTTGTGTGTAGCTATATGTTTTCATCTTAAAATTTATCTTTATTATATTAAAAGCTTTATTTTTTTGTTGCTATTTCAATATAGTATAGGGTGCTAAAAGTGAAAACGTGTTCTAAAAGTATAAAATCTATTTTAAAATAGTGTAAAATCAAAATGAAATTTTCTACAACTCGTACTGAACATATTCAAGACTTATCGTAGATGTTATTACAATAAGTCAATTTCTAAAATTCCGAAATCTTTTTACTAGCTTTGCTGAAGTATTTAAAAAGACCTTTTTTAATAACAATTTTATTCTGTAAACAAGTTTCTATGTTATTTCACTTGAGTTCGTCTTTATTTCGTTGACTAGTTTTTACCTGATAAAATCAACTAAAAATAAGCTTAAAAGCACAGATGGTGTGTCCTACGTTTTTTTTTTGGATAAGACCTTTTTTTTTGGATAGGACCTACACGAAAAATGCAATGTCATTATTTCAACTGGGTTTTAAAATGTAGAATTCGACACATGAACCTATTTTACGCCATAAAATACTTTTCCAAGCAAAATAAAATTTTGTAAAAATATTTAAAGTGACCCTGTTATCATATAAAAATTATTACTACATTAAATAAATAAATAGTATATATATTACATATATGTAGGTCCCAGTACAAATATTGCACCATTGAGAGGTGTTGCCATATGTATACGTGGACAAATTTTTGGTGAATATTTTGGTATTTTATTTCGTAAACAAAATATCAGGCATAAAATATATTTTCTAACTCTAAATAATAATAATAAAAAAAAAATAGTTAGAATAAGATTTTTGTCTTTTCCGTTAAATGTAATTTCCTTTTCCTTATATATTATGCACTTTAGACAGAGAGTGTTAACAAAAAAAAAAACTTTTTTTTGTAGAAATTTTCTGTTTTTATATTCATACTAAATTCCGGACAAATTACCTTCTTTTCTTCCTTCCTGTGTTCTTAACGAAATTTCTCAAGGATGTGCATATTTTTCCAGCAATAGGCTACAAATGAAAAAAAAAAAACAAAAACAACATTACGGTATATATTTAATAAAATAACAACACTTTTGTATTAATAAATATTTTTGAGGTGAAATAAATTTAATGGTGTTTTTTTTTTTGTGTGTTTGTGTTTGGAAATTGTTTTTTCCACAAGAAAAATTATAGAGAATATAAATTTGATTTTATTTGTGGAAAATTATTATTAATATTTATTCCAACACTTGGTAAGGTATTTTATAGGTTTGCTGTTACGAATAATAAAAAGGATATATACAATGAAAATTTCATTTTATATTTTGTACATATATGGTTTCTCATTGATTGAAGCATTCGGATATAACAATTCAGGATCTATTCACTATGGAATGTTATTTTACGTTAATATTAAATTATATTGAAATGATATTTTTTTTTTTTTATAAAATTTAATGTGAAATTTAAAATAAAATTTAAATTATAAAATGAATTTAAGAAAATTTAAATTTAAGAAAATTTAAATTAATTTTTTTTTTGAAAAAAAATATATTAAATTTATTTAAAAGTAAATAAAAATAATGAAAATAATTCAAAGGATTTTATATCCTTAAGTACTGAAAAGATAAACGCTTACATAGGAAAAAAAAATAATTAAGAGAGAAAAATGAAAATAAATTTATGTAAACTGGTTTTTATAATTGAAGATCCTTAGAATTTTATAATACATCCGCAAAAACACTGATTACGGACATAATTTTTATAAATATTGAAAATAAATCCTTATAATTTTTTTAAAAAAAATATTTAAATTTTACGTAAAAATTTTAAGATTTCTTTAAAATTGCATAAAAATTGGATAATGTTACTATTAAAATTTTCTATACAAAATTTCACCGTGAAAAATAAAGATAAAAAATTTCACTGAAGAAAATCTAAGCTCATCGTGAAAATATTGTGAAATCTATGAATTTTTATTTGCAGACAATGTTAAAATTTATCTATTCGCGACTTCAAAATTAGTAATTCAATATATACTCGAAATATATATGTACTTCAAAATAATTTATTAAATAAATTTTTAAGTATTTTTATTTTTTTCAAGTATATTATGTTGAAACATAAAAATATTATTGATTCGTCTGTATAATTTGTAATAGATCATATTTTTATATTTGATATATTTTTTATATTTATATATTTTTTTATCACAAACACAATTATTAAATGATAAAAAATATTTATTGAAAATTCCCATTTAAAAATTGACATATTTAATGATCAATAAATCCTTTTTATATTACTATCAACTTAATATTGACGATTCTCCTTAACTATTAATATTAATCATAAATAATTTTTATAATTGACATGAAAAATATTTTTATATTTATACAAATTTATTTACAAATACTACTTTTTTTTTCAGTAAACATATTCCATTTTATTTTTTTTTCAAAATATAATATCTAAAAATAAATATAATTACACCTTTAATAAATTTCCATAAAAAAAAAAAATATAGAAATTCTATATTTTTATGTATAGATATTTTTTTTTTACATATACACGTCACCCTTAAATAAAATATTTTCCCTAAAGGAATTGGAAATCATTGTTAATATTTTTGTTAGTTATTTATATAAAATAAATTTTTAGATATTTTATATATACATAAACCCATCTATAAACATAATATTCTAAATATATTCAAAAAAAAAAAAATTATATATAAAGAAAATGAATAAAGGAAAAATTTTGTACAAAAGTTAATGATGATGAGCTCCCCATTTCCTAGCATAAAAAAATAATAATAATATTATATAAACTGAACATTTTCTAATAAAAAGAGGGATGATTATTATTTAACTTTTAGCAGGTTATATAAATGCGTGGGCAGTTTATATAGTAACAGAAAGTATATTTATTTTATTTAATTTTTTTTTTTATTTTGAATTATACAGTTTATTGATTAAGCAATTTCAATTCGTAATTATGAAATACAACAAAATTAAGAATGGTTGATATAAAATCGAATTAACATTAAAATCTATATATAGAAAAAATAGTATATTTTATGTAATATGTTTCATTTTTTTTTTTTTGTTATTAATGATACGTAGTAATGAAAAAAATAGTTTATTATTCTATGCATTCTATGCTTATACACTTCATTAATACAAATACTCATTTATTTGTATATTTGTATTTTGTTCATAAAAGCAAAAAAAAAAGAAAAAAACGCACCCTTAACAAATAAATTTCATATTGCATGAATAACACAAATAAACTTAACATTGACGGATAAATAAAGTTCTTTCATTTTCAATACATAATATAATGGGTAAAAAAAAATATATACTCGTATGTTCATTAAGTTTTTGGTGAAAAGATATTGCATATACAGCAATTATGGTATAGTTTTTGTAGACTGAGAGCTATGGAAATTTGAATTTTAAATAATTATTTTTAAGTATAAAATTAGTTAATTAATAAAAGAAATTTTTTTACGAAGGTGGCCAATTATCAAAAACGGGTGAGATAGCTTGCCATAGAAAAAGTAGCGGATAATATTTGCTAAAAGATGCTAAATGAAACCTTAAGTTCCTGGGGAGATTACTTGAAATGGAAATATGACAGAAAGTGAAATTATGATAGTTTTTTCTTTATTAACTTCCATACTTGCAATAAAAATGGTAATTATTTCAATATCGAATAACTACCCACTTTCGTTCAAACATAAGTAATTATTATCTCGCTATATTAAAATTTTAGTAAAAATATTCTGAAATTAACATTGTAACAAATATACTAACGAGAAATGTAATTTATTTAAAATTATTTAGATATTTTATCTAATCAATAAGAATGTAGTAATAAAATATTTAAATCGTGGGTACATTTTCAAAATTTTTATATTTTTCTTATAAATTTATTTGAATAAATATAAGAAATTAATTTAAGTGTACATAATATATTATTCAATTTGGTGGTTAATAGTTTAATTACATTAAACAGAAATTTGAAAATAAGTATACGTATGAATTTGTCTTCAATTTAAACAAAACTATACTGAAGAAAATTTTTTATTATTACTTATAAATTCAAATTAGCAAAACAAATTCTTGATTTTAGTATACTTTTTTTAGTTTTAAATTAAAGAAATTCTGTGTTTTTAGATAATAGACGCGTCCGTAAGCAAATTCGTACGTATACTTATTTTCAAATTTCTGTTTAACCACCTTAGTTTTCTGACTAAAATTTAAAAAAATATCATAATATTTGCCATCTCTTAACCTATACAATTTTTTGTTTATAGATTTCCTCAAGAAATTTTTAGTCATTTTCAGTAAAACCTCTAAATATATGCGATATATATATACTTATATATGTATATCAATGTTTCAAAATAATTGTGGCAACATACTGGCATTTTATAATCATTAAAATTTCTACTGCAAACAATAATTATATAGTCTTCTATACAATAATTTTCCAAAAAATCAAATTTTACTGATATTTATTGGAGTGAAAATTGACATAGTCCTTGATATTCATATATATATATATATACGTATTATATAAAATTCACCTTCATGTATACATTACGTGTTTTTATATCTACTAGATATATGTTTTAATATAGGATATTTTAAATGTAACAAATTTCACCCTACGATTCAATTCTTTCGTCCGGCACATCCTTTTTTAATTTTTTTTGTATTTGCTTTAAAGAGTTTTCCTTTATTTTTTTTTTAACCATTATATACAATTATATATCCTGGCATTTTCTATAGATATTTTATATTATTTTTTGGTAAAAATTATATAATTTTCTTATCGATTCAATGATGAACTTTTCTATATAATGAAATGAAGTAAGCCATCAGGTAAAAAACAAAAAAAAAAAAATATATACAAAATCACCCACCAATCTACGGATTCCATTTTCAATTGAATTTTTCTTTTTTTTTCGGTTTTTTGGAATTTTCAGGTAACAAATTTTCTTTTTCCAATTTTGTGTTGTTTTAATATTAATTTTGTTTTTTGTATTATTAACTGTAATAATACGAATACAAATACAAATTTTTATTTATTTAATGTTTTTTTTTGCTTGGGGGTAGTACAAAAAAAAAAGAGGGTTGATTAAAGCTCTAGTATTTTTTTTTTTACCTTGTTTGTTTTGTTTGGTTTTTGGTATTTATATATATATTTTAATGACTCATCGTCTTTTAAGTTTTATGAGTATTTTTGTTGTGGTGTGAAAGGGGTGTTATGGTCCGCTTAGGGGGTAGTTTTATATATTTCAGTTATTTTTATTATCCCTTACTGCATATTTATTATGCTTTGGTATATTAGATTATATACATACATATATATATTTATTTTAATTATTTTTCATTTCATATAATATTAAACTGGTAGTAGTAAATTGTTTAAGTTTAATTAATGTTTTGAATAGAAAATTTATATTGTAAATCTTATACTTTTTGGAATATATTTTTTTCAAAAACCATCAAATTGTTATTAGAATTTATGAAAATTTTATAGTATATAATATTAGGTTGGTTTCGAATCCTTCCAAATAGAAGAAGAACTGTTTATAATAAGAAAAAAGCTAGAACAACTTTAGTAGATTTTTTGGTAGTGTTTTCGATTGTCAATTTGTATATTCGGATATAATTTAATATCTGATCTAAAGATTTTAAAATATAATTGAATTGATTCTATATAATATATATGTAGTATATATACATTTTCAAATAAATTTAAATTTGTACTAAATATATATATATTTAGTACAAATTTAAATTTATTTGAAAACCAAAATATAATATAATTTCCCAAAAAAAAAATATAATGACTTCAATATAATTTTTACTTTTACCCTTACTTACGATCTTTCGAAACATTTATTAAAAATCATTAAATATGAGAGAAAAGGGAAAATTTAAATTAATGCTCGAAATCAATTTGAATTAATAAATTTCCATTTAATTCTTGGTTTTTTTTTTACTTTTTTTTTGTTGTGGTATATTGAAAAATCAGAATTAATTATACGAAAAATAAAATTGAAAATAATGATTTTTCTTTTTAACTGAAAAATATTTTATGGTAATTTTTCGGTTCCTTTTTTTTCTTTGCCAACTTTATACAAAAAAAAAAAAAAAATCGGAAAATTCTTAAAATATTTTTTTTTTATTTGAAAGTTTTATTTTTATTATAATCAAGATATAAAATAAAATATTTCTTAAGGACGGAAATTATAAAATAATTAAAAAAAAAGTGTTCTTATCACTCTTTCAATATTTAATGAGATAGAATAATTTTCTAATAATTTTTCAATATTTATAAAATAAAAAATGTTGAGAATATTCAGTTTTTATATGTTATACATACATAAATTTTCTAGGTTAAGTGTAGTTGAGCAAGATAAGCAATTGAAATAGTTGAGTAATCTAATTATTTTGTTGTCAATTGTACTTTTGTATAGATTATCTTCTTATAATTGGAATGTAATTATTTATTGTAATTATGTAATTATTAAACAAATTAAGTAGCTATCTTGTATTTTATATTTTCTTTTATGTTGACTTGGTATATTTTTTATGTTTACTTGGCATGTTTCATGCTGATATAATTAATGTAAAAACGATAATTAGTCATTTAATGATTTAATTAAATATTTCCAAAGAACGTAATAATAAGAAATTTTCTCTGACTGTTTTCAAATCAATCTTTTAAATTTTTACAATTGTGTAAGACACTTCTCAATCTTGTTTTATTTGTTCGTTTTAGAATGATTATTTGTATTTGCTAAAAGGAGTGTTTCTACAAACACCATTGCTAATATTGTAAGTTTTATTTGTATGGTTTTTCAGTGAACAAAAATTGTACTGTTGTCCTGAAAAAAAAGAAAAAATGGACAAAAACTCAAACCACAGGTCTTTTTTTGAAAATTGACTAGTCTAATAAATAAAACTGGTGTAGTTCATTCAATTTCAATGTTTTTCCTTCTAAGTTTCCTGAATACAAAACAAGGGAAATATTAATTGGTGTGTGCAGTTCACTAATAGTAATACCAACTCAAAAATGATGTTTTATTATACACGAAGTAATAACAACATTTTATGTAAATAACAAGAATTTAAAACTAAAACATCTGGTAACTTTGATGAATCATTTATTTTAATTTTCTAGAATAATATTAATTTGGAATAAGATTGAAGAAAGTAGGAGAAAATAACAAAGACCAGGTCTTGTCATTCCAACCCGCTATATACATTTTCAATTTATAATTTAATCTAATATAAAACTTATTATTTTTATATATTTTCTTTCATATCTGATATTAAACCTCCTTCAGGTACTTGAAGTCTTTTACAATCGCTGACTTTAGTCCTTATTTTACTGTTTGAATGTTCACCTTTTTATTAAAGCTTATAACTTATCCAATTACATAAAAAAAAAAACTATATTATTGCTATTAACCTTATTTATATTTCACCATAATTTCATCACTTCTTTCTATATTGATTTAATTTTTAACTTACTTCTAGGTATATTCGTAAAAATAATATAAATCTTTAATAATAAAAATAAAACATTATTAATATATACTATATATATTTTTTTTTTTGAAATAAAAGACTTAATTTATTGTACCTCCATCACCTTATTTCAATGGATATAAATCCTGAGAACAATTTAGTTTTTCATTGGAAAATTCTTGATTTGAAAAGTTTTTCATTGGAAAATTCTTGATTTGAAAAATTTAAATGTTAAAAAATTATGTTTTGTCAAAGAGTGTAGATTTTAATATTTGTTTTTAATTTTTTTTTTTAAATGGTAAATAATCCCAAAATGGGATTTTAAAAAAAAAAAAGAAAAATTAATGTAAAAGAAAATTTCGTATTGTTGTTTTTTCCATATTACACAATTCAGTTTAACGCGCGCCACCTTTCCCCTATACTCAATTCACCACCAAAAACAAAAAATTTATTAAAAAAATTTTCCAAAAAAAAAATTTAAGAAAATTTTTTTTTATTTTTTTATTTTTTATTTTTTTTTTAAATGGTAAATAATCCCAAAATGGGATTTTAAAAAAAAAAAAGAAAAATTAATGTAAAAGAAAATTTCGTATTGTTGTTTTTTCCATATTACACAATTCAGTTTAACGCGCGCCACCTTTCCCCTATACTCAATTCACCACCAAAAACAAAAAATTTATTAAAAAAATTTTCCAAAAAAAAAATTTAAGAAAATTTTTTTTTATTTTTTTATTTTTTATTTTTGTTTTTTCCATATTACACAATTCAGTTTAACGCGCGCCACCTTTCCCCTATACTCAATTCACCACCAAAAACAAAAAATTTATTAAAAAAATTTTCCAAAAAAAAAATTTAAGAAAATTTTTTTTTATTTTTTTATTTTTTTTTTTTTTAGATAGTGTCCTGAAAACTAAAGTCATCATTGTTAAAAAAATAAAAATTGAAAGTGGAAAGAAATAAATAAAAAAATTGTATTTTTTTTATTATTATTATTATTATTTTCGAATTACAATCGATAAAATTTCATCGCTTAAACACCCATGAACAATAACAGAAGGAAATTTATTTTATATAAAGGAAAATTTTTTTTGTTGTTGTTGAGAAAAATTGTTGGATTTAATATTTTTGCAAAAGAATTTTAAGTGATAATAGAAAAAAAACTGAATTTTCAACTACAAGAGGATAGTGAAATCAGTAGAAATTGTATTAGAAAATGTAGACAGCGTTTTGAATATTATTTTTTTTTTACTAAATCTAAAAATGTTTCTTAAGTTTTATATTGAGTACTATACAAGTACTAAATTACTGAATGATATTTGACACATAAATTTTACTATAACTAGTAAAGAATTCGAAGTGTGTTTAATTTATAAGTAAGTATTAGAGTAGTACTAAAACTAGAGTACTATACTAGTACTTAAATTCTAGTAAAGTCTTTTTAATTATACTAAAAATTATTTCCATTTTTTAACAAAAGAAAGTTCCAAATTAATTATAAAATAAATATTTTTAGATAGTGTCCTGAAAACTAATCTAATATTTGAAAATTATGAAAAAGTAATTGGGTATGACTAATATAAGGCCGACGGTGGCTTAAGTGGTAGTGTGCTAAGCTGTGGTGCATTAGGTACTGGGTTCGACGCCCGTCCGAGACATCGATGTTGGTCTAAGTTTACTCAGCTTTAAATGAGTACCAGTAATAAAATTATAATAAAATGTAATTTAAGACTGGGAAAAATGCTAACGGCAGAGACCATTTGCTAACAACAAATGTCTCACGAATAAAAACCATTAGCTTGTTGCAATTAATAGTTTCTTCACTATAAAGAAATTTATGGTTCGGAATCCATATAAAAAAAGTAGTAGGTCCAAATTGCAATACAAAACTGTTACAGAAACTTCAAGTGCAGATAACTCAGTACTTGGAGCCCTATACTCCCTAGCGGAGTGAACAGGAAAATAAAAAAAATATAAGCTCCTGATTAGACATTTTAGTAAAATATTCTTTAATATTGCCCCAATAAGCACTATTAGTCATTAAGTAAATTTGTACTTAGATTTCGTTGTATTTTATAAAAGCATAGTTTTTTTAAACATAAAATTTAATAGAAAAAATATACGTATCTAATTTAATAAGTACTTATCAGACTGTTAAACATTTTTTTATAGCTTCTATTCACTAAAAAAAAAATTAGCTTTTATTCAAACAAACATAAACTTCCACACGATACACAATTTTAATTTATAAAATATTAGTGTTTTTTCTTCACAAAAAAATGGAATAAAATCCTTTTTTTATGTTAAAAGCTATTTTCAAAATAAAAATCTTTTTTATATTGTTGTACTACATATATAGTATAACAATTACAATTGTTATACCTATTTTCCTATTTTTTTTTTTTTAGAAAAAAGTCCTTATGCTTCCATTTATTTATTATATACAAATAAAACCATCAAAAATGTGAATAAAAACAAAAACGGATATACAGTATACTTAAAATTTTTAAATAAAACATTACGTATAAAATATAAATGTTCAAATTATTACTCACCTTTTTTATATTTCAAGGCAATATTCAATCAGATTATAAAAATAGTCCTTAAAATGAAAACGTAAATCGAATAATAATAAAAAAATTTTTTTTTTTTATGATATACGAGGGCTGATTGATAATTACGTGGACTGACACAGAAAACACAATATTTTCGGTTTTTTTTTTTATTATTTTCAACATAGTTTTATCAACAAATGAAATTCGTTTTTATCCATTTTTAAAAATTCACTGAGATTGACTTGTTTAAAAGACTGTTGCACGTAAACTAAATGATTTGAAATTTTATATAAAGCCTAGTAAATGATTTTAGAGGTAAAATATACCTATTTCATACCTGTGCATTACCTGCATCACAGGTAGTACATGTAATTATTAAGCTGCCCTCGTAAAAATAAAATTAAAAAATAAATATCATAGACGAAAATTTATTTTTTATGTCCATATTGATTTTATTATTAAAAGCTCAACAAAATCAAAATTTTTGAGGTGTTGGTAAAAAATTTGAAAGTATACATACATATATAATATAAAAAATTATCAAAACATGAAACCTTAATAAAAAAAAGAAAACGCTATATGTATATTTAGCATAAATAATGTAGAGATATGAGATTGTTGTTATAATTGAGCATTAATAGATTAAGATATTTTATACCCTTACGTACTGTAATGACTGTGACTGAAGTAAGAAATTGAATATGAAATAAGTTAGAATACGAACTATGTATTTGAAAATAATTTTCATAAAACTATTAACGTTATAAATAAGCAAAGTTAGTTCATAAGTAGGAGACAATTTAGCCGATTTGTGTTATTATAAAGTTTATTTTTATTTGAGGTATTATAAGGTTAATAGTTTATCCGCTTGTAATTCTAAATCAAAAATAGATATAACTGAAAAATTGAATGAATGTTATGCTTCTCATTTGCATCTCATTTGCTTTATGCAATCTTAATATTTCATTAACTTTGTAGTCTCTAAAGTCCATTCTGTAAGCAAGCACTATAATTAACAAATTACATGTAAAAGAACTTTAGTCATCCATAATAGAAAATATTTCAGTGAGTTCACTTTTTATCCTAGCGGGCATTAATAACGATAAGAAAAATGAACAATTTTAACTATGTAAAAATATTTCAAATTATGATAAATTTAATAGTAAACTATATGATTTTTTTTTGTGATGATGTGAAAATTATTTATGCAAAAAAAAAAAATTAATTTACTCGTATATTATAAAAATAATAATTGAAATTTTGATTAAAAATTGATAGGAAAAATTTGTTTTTATTTATAGAATAACATAAAAAAATCTCCGGTTTTATGATTTAAATTGAAAAATATACCGGATAAGCATAAAATATAATTTTTGATGATTATTATGGATAGAATTCTAATGAAAATATTGAAGGATACTCTTTAGAATAAACACAAAATCGTTGTGAATTGTATATTTATTTCAATATAATTTTTTAGTGATTTTCATTTTAAACATTTTCAATTTTCAATATACAGTTATTTTTAATATAATATATTTTCATAAATGAGAATTTTTTTTAATGATATTTTAGAATTTACAGCATATAGTGGTATGGAAATTTTATATTTTTGGGAAGATAAAATTCTATAAATAAATATAAATATTTTAGAATCAATCCTTTAAAAAAACCAGAATTACTTTAATTATCTTCTTTGTAGACTCCACTGAGAATCATATGGCATCAAGTGCAAAGTTATCGGTAATTTTAATTAATTATTTGTAAATTTTCCAGTACCAGTTGCATAATATGATTTTATCACCTTTTGTATAGATTTTGTTTTGTCAGGTTTTACTGCCTCCATAGTTGTCTTGTCTGTGATTTAATCTACTTCAACTCCATAGTTGGGTGTGATAAAGACTACTGCAACAAATTATTTGTAGTTGATGGTGAAATTATTTGTAGTTGATAGTACAGTAGTATCACTTGTTGTTGTTACAACAATTATGTCGCAGAAATTTGAATCATTATCCTTGACTATGTCGCGATCATCAGAAAAATGTCAAATCTTAGTTTTAAAATGTCAAATCTCAGGAACCGGAATTATAAAAATCAAGATATTTCCTGTGATTCGAATTTTGCAAATTTGGTCTATTTACTTTTATGAAAGTTATGGTATTTAAGGTTTCATTATAATTTGGATTACTAATAAAACAAATTTTTGCGAACAGTATTTATAAAAATATATCCCTAAAAGTTTGATTTTTATGTTCAAAATTCAAGCTAAACAATACTGTTTTGTCTAATTCTAAAAAAAAAAAAATGTTTTTCAAAATAATTTCTGATAAAGCATTTTTAGGAAAAAGTTTTATTTTTCTATTATTAACTTTAAAAAAATATCCTTAAAATTTTCAATAATCTATATTTCATTTTATAAAATTTTAAATCCGTAAAATTCCACTTGAAAAAATCAAAAGAATTTTTTTTTGTTAAGAAAGTGACTAGCTAACAAAACCGAAAAAATAATCTCTTGTAAAAAATTTATCTTCTATAACTTTTTTATTTCTTGTGTGTGTTATTATAATTTAAGTGAATTGTCAATTTCAGAAAAAATGCATTAGTTTTCCATGAATGAAAAATTATTTTTTATACTTAATTTTTTTTGCAAAGGTTTGCAAAAAACCGAAAAATAATACAAAAAAAAAGGAAATTTAAAAAAATGTTTTTTTTATCCTAAATCAACAAAAATAAGTAAAGTTTATAAATAAATTTTCTTTTGCATTTGTATAAAAAAAATTTATTTGTTCAGATTTTACCAACGTTTACAGAACATTTATAATAGATTTGTTTAATATAAATTTAATTTTGTAGGTTTGTTTATGATATTACTGAAGGTTTACCTATTTTTTAGAGGGAATAGAAAGTGCTAAATTGATGTCGATATAGTGTTAGCAATTACACATCCGTATTTAGAATATAATTTCATAAATCCTATTACTAGATATGGGTTTGTCAGCCGTCGCACTCATAGTGTTTTCACTCTGTAAAGCTTAGGCCTCTCTTATAACATCCTCCATTTCGTACGACTTCTTTCAGTGGATTCTTACGCCTACACGTCTTATATTCTAATCCATTCATTCACCAAGCCTTCGGTCGACCTTCTTGACATTACCATTCCGATCAAATTTTGTGTCACTTCTTCTTTACGATTTCAACATCATCATACAAGCGACACCAACCCTTTTATTGGTTCGTAATCTGAATTATTGTCAGTAACTATTTAAAGCCTACTCATTTTAATGACGTACTATAACGTCATAATTACAATGACTAATATAATTCCCATTTCCACCGATATTTCGCAATATTGTGAAATTTCGAATATATGTATCTCCTTTAAACTAAATTTATGTTATATCAACACAAGTTCATCAAATTTATTAACATGTTTAGAAAAATATTTAGATGGCTGTTTGGTATACCGGAAAATCTATACAAATATATACAAAGGACAACATGAAATATTAAAAGGAAAATAAATGCAGTTAATACTAAATCAATTTAAAAGGACATGAACCAAAGACCAAAAGAGTCCTTTATTTTTTATTTTTTATTGAATTTATTTATTTCTGTATACAGTATGTAATCTCTTTATTCACATATCTATAGAAAATTGAATTTCTGTAAAGTTCTTTGTACAACGGCCAAAAAATATTTTGTTTAGTGAGCTATTGGCAATCATGATGATTATATATTTTTTTAAATAAAATATTTTACTGCGACAGCAGAAAATTTATTTTAAAACAAATATATTTCAAGAACTTAAAATAAATTTTTTTTCTGCTTTTATTAGAAGAAAACTATAGGTAAATAATTTACCAAGTATATTTGAAAATTTTCACTTTATAATTTTACTGCTGATTTTACTATTTTAGTATCTCACACAAAATTTGTATATAATTCAATAAAAATAATTTCCAAATATAATTTGAATATAAAAAACCAAAACACTTCATTGTTTTGATAAATTGAGTGAAAAAAATCAGGCTTTTGAAGTGCTGTCAGTAAAAGAGACAGAGATTAAAAAGTTTAACAGTTTTGTTAAAAATTTTAATCTTAATTGGTAAAAGTTGTAAGTTTACATTTTTAGAAAATCTTAAATCAATTTTCCAGAAGATTGAATTTAAACTGAAAATAATGAAAGTAGATATTAGAAAGAGACCGTGTGTGATGTCGTAATAATGCCGTCACGTTAATAAGTTTGAAGTGCAGTATTGTTAATATTGTAAATAATTGACATTCATGTCTATTACGTAGGGTAGGACACAGAAAGTAAATTTTTAAAGGAGACATATATATTTTCCATATTTTATATAGTTTTATTATGTGACTTTAATTATTCCTAATCTATTTATATCAGATTTTTTTCAAGTTCATTTGTGAAGAATTATTCATTTATAAGCTTTATTTAAATAGAAATTAAACTGGAAAAATTTTAAGACAAATTTTTCCAAAATCATATTTTTAATTTTAATAAATTTTACTTAAATATAATTTTTTTGTAAATGAATTACTTGTTAAATTTTTATATTAAATTTTCTTATTAATGTAAAGCCTAAAAAGGATATAAAATCTTATACATCGTCGCTTAAATATCAAATTTATGATATATCTCTTAAAGATATAACTTTTAAACAGGGACTATATGATTTATATTCTACTTCCTTTTTACCATGAAAAGAAAATGAGGGTTGAAAATATTTTACTGAAAAATCACATTAGGGAAAATAATAGAAATTTATTAACAAAAAAAAAAAAGAAGAATTATTTTCCCAAATGAAACAATAAATGTTATTTTACCTTGTGATTCTACAATTAATTTCATTATTTCCGTAATTTTTTTTTTATCTGCTTTATCTAAAATATTTAAACATTTAATTATTAATATTGTTTTACTTATGTTTATTACATAAATTGTATGTGTTTATTTTTAAACACGCAATACAAATTTCAATTATATTTAAATGATGATATAGAATAGAATAGCTTCCTTGAATATTTAAATTCATCCTTTTATATACACCCATATCAGTGTAATTATTTTCCTGTGTTTTGGGCGTACGAAATATGAAAGTTTTTGAAAATTTTCGATTCATTTTGTTGTTTTAAAAAAAAATTATTACTTATTTAGTTTAAGTTTGTTGTTTTGTATTTGACATTTTTTTGATAATTTCCTTAAAATTTATATATGTAGTTAAGTTTTAAAATAAATTTTATTAAAAGTTTTAATTAATTATCATTTAATTATAATTTAGTATTTTTTTTTTTAGAAAATTTGTATTTTTATAGTGCAGTTAAAATAGTATTTTAATGATTTCTTATTTAAATACAAAAAAAATATATAGGATATGGAATAATCTGTACCTGAAGTCTGTACTTAGAAACAATTTTTATTGCAATTTCCACCTAATCATTTTTATATGAATTCTTTTATACCAAAGAAACTTTTTTATTGTGACAAGCTAATGAGTTTTATTAGTGAGAAATTTGTTGTTAGAAAACAGCTTTTGTTGTTGGAAAATACAAATAGTTTTAAGTTAGATTTTATTGTAATTTTATTATTGGTACTCGCTTCAAGCTGAGTAAACTTAGACCAAGATCAATAACTCGGATCAGAATCGACTCGAGTACCCCATCACATAATATTAGACTATCAATAAGCCATCGAACTTAATCCTTGCTTTATATATACATATTTGTGCTACATTTTGTTTTACATATTTATAGGCGCTTAAAAAATTTATAGTACAATCGTCAATATTATAATTTTTAAATTTTGTCACTTATTTTAAACCTTCATACATATATTATGAAGGTAAATATTATGCAAACATACATAAACTTATGTAAACTTATGTAATCATGACGGAAATATATGTAAACATTTATTTAAACACAATGTGAATATACTCAATACGTAAAAAAAATATGTAAATTAATTTCAGTACAACACAAAATTAAAATTATTTTTTAAATATTTAAACATAAAAATATAAATATTTTATAATTAACAGGAAAAATCTCTTCACTTATAAATAAAAAAATAAAAAATGACAAAGAAGTTTTTTTTTGTAAAATATTTGATTTTAATTAAGCGAACTAAAATGTAGATAATTAAGTTTCGAAACGGAGTTTGATATGAAATTTCCAAAACAAATGTTAAATATTAATTTACATAAATCGCAAATTGCTTGAAATTTTGATTAAAAATTCTTAATGAAAACTACGAAACTGGTCAAAAATCGTAAAATTTTGCTCAAATTCTTTCTTTTTGTAATTTAACACTAGTTATATATACATTTTATATCGAAATGTGTTTCTAAACTTTATTTTTTACATTTTAGTTCGCTTAATTACAACTAAACTTTTTGTCATAAAGTTTTTTTTACAAAGTTTTTTTACAAAGTTTTTTTTACAAAGTTTTTTTTTACTACTGTCCGACAATTTTAATGTAGAAGTGTGTCTGTCCATTCCATACTTGTCTATGTTAAGATTCTTTAGAAAATATTGAAAACTGGTTAAGTTATAGATGAATTAAAAAAAACTTAGTTTATTTTGGAATAAATTAATTAGAACGTTCGTTATTATGAGTTATTTAATGAAGCCTTATGACTTAATTGATGAAACATTAATTACTAATATGATTTTTTCTTATACTGTTTAGCATAATGTTAATGCATTTATAAACAAATTTTAAAAAATATATTATTTATAAGTTTTCTATAAATTTTAATTAATTATTTATCATAAAAAAAAATTTATTTTAAGTTAATAAAATAATTATAAAATTTTATAATTTTATTTTATGTAAAAATGAAAAATAACTTTCAGTTCCATAAATCATTATCCTATAACGTAAAAGTTCTCAAAGACTCTTTCGATGATAAAAAAAAAACTAATAATAATATTTTGGTAATTTGAAGTGTTATATAAATTTAAAAATTTTCAACTAAACTTTTTTGATTATATACACCAAAAATATCTTAAAAATATAAATAAGCGAAAATTAATTATGATAATATACATAAATTTATTCATAAATATATATTTAAATATAATTTCTTGTGCAAAATTTTACCTCAAAAATACTTACTAAATATTTCCCAAGATATATAAATTTTGCTAAAGTTTTTTATGGTAAATAATTAATATTTATTGAAAACTTTACATTAAAATCAAGGTAAATAGAATTTTTTTTATGTGTAGTGGTTTAATGTTTTCCTTATATGTATTTATTATTCAGCTATAATTAGTTTGAAAATTAATTTTGTGTGAAGAATTATTTTTTTTTATATTTTATTTATTTAATCTTTTTCTATGATTTGCTTACATTAATTAAATTTCCAATTTTAGGGAAATTAAAAAAAAAAAAAAACGAAGAAAAAATGAATAAATAAAGGAAAAATGTTACTTTCTGTGGTTTTTATATTCGATATTCTGTACATAAATAACACTATGATTATGCCATCAAATCAGAAATTTTATCTTCCGTAAACAGTGAATTGTCACTTAGGTTTACCAAAAAATTAAGTTTTACGAATTGATTATAACCGCACCATTCCTCCTGTCTAAGAAAAATGGGAAAAAGAAAAACTTGATACCAAATTTTCTTAGCAAATAATATATAATATACGAGTCGTGTATCTTATTAAATTGACATGATCTATTTTTAATTTAAATATCATATATATTTTACTAAAGTGAGTCGTCAATTCATTTAACCTTTATCAATTGATTTAGCGTTTAAGCGAGAAATATTGATAATCTAATCATTATTTATGATTTATTTTCATTTTTTTTTGGAAATCCAAACCGTTTTTCCTGGTATAATATAATTTGAGTGCAATAAATGGTGAGTAGGCAAATTGTATTTTGAACTCTGCATAAGAAACATTTGTCCATCAGTAAAAGTTACTAATCTATGCGTTAGTTAACCGTATGAAAGGTAAATTCGATTGATTTAGAAATCACTAAACAAATGATGTAGTTTAAATTTTCTTGCTTTCTTAAGTATCAGATAGAAGTAAATTTGATGAAATCTTATAAATGTCCAAATATAATGATAATGGCCTAGTATTTGTTTATATTTTAATAAGTTATAAGTTGTATTGAGTCATTGGCGTAGATGTCGCGACTGTAATCATTCTTTTTTTTTCTTTTTTTTTTGTATATAATTTTGTGTATCTACACGAATATATATAATTTGAAAAATTATTAATTCTTTAGAAATAGAAAGGAAAAAGGAAAACATCAATTCAAAAATAAAATCAGTTATTTCCTGACTTCTAGATTTTAACGAACATTTTTCACTCTCCTACCATAAGAAAACTATATACATATATACATTCAAACAAATTATTTATTATAAGCAAGGAATATTGTCCTTGTGGTAGAAATAATTGGCTTGGATAGCGGAATAAAGTATAATTGTTTATCCTTAAAGAAGTGATATTATCATTTTATTTTTTTTTCTCTGGATTTCATAGTTCATTGTCGTTGTTGGTCTTGGAAGTGCCATGATAATAAAAATAAAGAAAATTTTTGGTAGGATATTGAAACACATACAAATATATAGTATATATATTATTTTATAAAAATAAGGGATAGAAAAGAATGACTTGTTTAATAGTGAAATATTGAATATGAATGATACATTTAGATAGGGGGAATGGCTACCATGATGGTGGATGAAATAATATTGAATGAAATTTGATAGAATTATAATAAAAACGTAGCAGCGGAATGAATGAATGAAGGAAATATTATATGAGATTAGAATGATTTTACAAATAACTAACAAGGAAATGGAAATTCGGCCCCCTTTTGCCTGGCAAAATATAGTTAATGGGTGACAAATTTTTTCAACTATACAGACGATTAATTTTTATCAGAATTTTTTTTTATTTTTAGGATACGAAATAATGTTGCCATTGTTTTTGTTGTTTGTGTACAGTTTTAATATTTTATTAAATCTAGAATTTTTTTTTTGTAAAAGATCAGGTCATCTCAATATCGGTGGATATATGACTTGTAATATTTTATGTGTTTTAAAAAAATGTAGAGGGTGAGAAATTGAAAAGGTTGTTAGCCTATAATATTGTATATATGACTAAAAAACTGATTCCTATTCTGATGTTATTTACAAAAATGAATGACCTCTAAATAAACATAATTCAACAGTATTTAAGGTTAACTTTTTATTTACAGGTCATTATGTATTTAGTCAAATAATATATATTTTTAATCGTCTTACTACGATTTATGTACTACATCAGTGGAATTATATTGTTATTTAGAATTTTTTATGAAAGTTTTTTTTAAGTTATAATAGCATTGCAGTGAGACATATTTTAAGATGAGAAAGGCAACATTTCCATAAAGCTTACGAGGTTTTAAAATAAAATGACATTCTCTCACAGTAAATGCTTCAAAGCTATTTATTTTCTATTAATATTTTGCAAAATATCAGAAATAGTAAATATATCACCCTATTTTTACTAATCCTTTTTATATAATATTTCAATGTACTAAATGTTTCAAAAAATAAAATAAAATATTAATAACATTTTAATTTATATTCAAAATATATTTAGTGATTATGTAAAACTGATATGAATTCTACATGTGATTTTATTATTTTTCAAAAGATTTTTTATTTTTAAAACTATTTATTTTTTTACAATTAATATTTCTAAATGAAATTTTCTTTTCATTTTTCTAAATTTAGTAAATTTAATACATAGTAACATAAATATGAAAACTATGATATAAACTAAATAGGAAATCTACTATAAAGAAAATATAACAAATAAATTATTATTTATATGAACATAAATAAAGATACAAAAACAAAAAAAAAATATTTATGTTGTTGTCATCATAAAATTTCAAATTAAAACTTTTCTAAAAATGATTTATACATTTTAATACAATTTATAATTCTATTATATACTATTTATATTTTATTTATGTATTCATTTTAATATATTTTATTTGATAGTTTAATATCATATATAAAGTTTTTGAAGTGTGATGGAAAAAGTGAGTTAAACGACTTGAAATAATTAAATTAATGTGCGTTGTCGTGTACTTGTTTGTTATTTAATTGTTTTTGCAAAAAAAACTTTCAATTCAATTTGAAAGTTTCAGGAAATAAATTGAAATTTTTATATTAATAATAATAATATAATTTTCAGTTTAGTATGGTATTATTATTATATTTCATTTTTCAAATTTAGTTGTAATTTATTTTGTTAAGAATCTTTGATTTTATTGACCAATATTTTTTTTATAGAATAATAGTTGTAAGTTTTCCTCCTATATGTACATTTTTTCTTACATATATTATAGCTAGAGACTGTAAATAAACCAAATTTTATCTTTTCGCAAATAATGAAAATTCCGTTTTTAGTCTTCTTTTTCAATCTCGAGAATCGAAAATAGTTTTATTGAATTAAGACACTTACAACGTTTATCAAAATATTACAACGTTGTAACTTTTATAAAAAACGTTGTAAAAGTTTTGAAAAATATTTCAAAACAATTTCATACAAGGTTTTTAAACCATTACAACGTTGTAATTGTTTCGTAAAACGTTGTAAATGTTTCAAACGATTACAAATTTGAAAAGTGTTGTAAGTGTCTTTGAATTGTTTAACACTATTTCAACGTTTTTCAAATCAATTAAAAAATTGTAATAGTTTAAAAAATGTAATTGTTTAGGAAATATTTTTCAACACTTTTACACCATTTTTCAAAACAAACAAAACGTGGTAATTGTTTGAAAAACATTGTAATTTTTTTGAAACATTGTTGAAAACTTTTACAATTACAACGTTGTAATGGCTTTAAAAACTTTGTAATTTCTTTGGAAACATTTTTCAAACCTTTTACGATGTTTTTCAAAACTATCACAACGTTGCAATGGTTTGAAAAATGTTGTAATTAATTTGGAAACATTTTTAAAGACTTTTACAACCTTTTTTTAAACAATTACAAAGTAGTTACAACGTTTTTCAAACCATTACAAGGTTGTAATACCATGTGAACGTTGAAATTGTTTAAAATAAAGGTTGTAAAAGTCCTGAAAAATGTTTCCAAAACAATTACAACTTTTCAAACCATTACAACTTTTCAAACCATTTTTTAAACAATTACAACGTTGTAATGGTTTGAAAAATGTTGTAATTGTTTTGGAACATTTTGCAAGACTTTTACAACCTTGTTTTAAACAATTACAACGTTGTAATGGTTTGGAAAACGTTGTAATTTCTTTGGAAACATTTTTCAAACCTTTTACAAGGTTTTTGAAAACAATTACAACGTTGTAATGGTATGAAAAATGTTGTAATTCTTTTGGAAACATTTTTCAAGACTTTTACAACCTTTATTTTAAACAATTTCAACGTTCACATGGTATTACAACGTTGTAATGGTTTAAAAAATGTTGTAATTGTTTTGGAAACATTTTACAAGATTTTACAACCTTTTTTTAAACAATCACCACGTTGTAATGGTTTGAAAATGTTGTAATTGTTTTGGAAATATTTTTCAAAACTTTAACAACGTTTTTCAAAACAATTACAACGTTGTAATGGTTTGAAAAACTTTGTAATTTCTTTTGAAACCTTTTTTTAAACAATTACAACATTGTAATGGTTTGAAAAAAGTTGTAATATTTTTGGAAACATTTTTCAAGACTTTTACAACCTTTTTTTTAAACAATTACAACGTTGAAATGGTCTGAAAAATGTTGTAATTTCTTTGGAAACATTTTTCAAACCTTTTACAATGTTTTTCAAAACAATTACAACGTTGTAATGGTTTGAAAAATGTTGTAATTATTTTGAAAACTTTTTTCAAGACTTTTGACAACCTTTTTTTAAACAATTACAACGTTGTAATGGTTTGAAAATTGTTGTAATTTCTTTGAAAACATTTTTCACTCCTTTTACAATGTTTTTCAAAACAATTACAACGTTGTAATGGTTTGAAAAACTTTGTAATTTCTTTTGAAACCTTTTTTTAAACAATTTCAACATTGTAATGGTTTGAAAAATGTTGTAATTTCTTTGGAAACATTTTTCAAACCTTTTACAATGTTTTTCAAAACAATTACAACGTTGTAATGGTTTGAAAAATGTTGTAATTATTTTGAAAACATTTTTCAAGACTTTTGACAACCTTTTTTTAAACAATTACAACGTTGTAATGGTTTGAAAATTGTTGTAATTTCTTTGAAAACATTTTTCACTCCTTTTACAATGTTTTTCAAAACAATTACAACGTTGTAATGGTTTGAAAAACTTTGTAATTTCTTTTGAAACCTTTTTTTAAACAATTTCAACATTGTAATGGTTTGAAAAATGTTGTAATTTCTTTGGAAACATTTTTCAAACCTTTTACAATGTTTTTCAAAACAATTACAACGTTGTAATGGTTTGAAAAACTTTGTAATTTCTTTTGAAACCTTTTTTTAAACAATTACAACATTGTAATGGTTTGAAAAATGTTGTAATTTCTTTGGAAACATTTTTCAAACCTTTTACAATGTTTTTCAAAACAATTACGACGTTGTAATCATTTGATAAACGTTGTAATTTTTTTGGAAACATTTTTCAAACCTTTTACAATGTTTTTCAAAACAATTACAACGTTGTATTGGTTTGAAAAATGTTGTAATTGTTTTGGAATCATTTTTCAAGACTTTTACAACATTTTTTTAAAAATTTACGACGTTGTAATGGTTTGAAAAACGTTGTAATTTCTTTGGAAAGAATTATCAAACATATTACAATGTTTTTCAAAACAATTACAACGTTGTAATGGTTTGAAAAATGTTGTAAGTATTTTGAAAACATTTTTCAAGACTTTTACAACCTTTTTTTTTTAACAATTACAACGTTGTAATGGTATGAAAATTGTTGTAATTTCTTTGGAAACATTTTTCAAACCTTTTACGATGGTTTTAAAAACAATTACAACGTTTAATGGTTTGAAAAATGTTGTAATTATTTTGGAAACATTTTTCAAGACTTTTACAACCTTTTTTTTAAACAATTACAACGTTGTAATGGTTTGAAAATTGTTATAATTCCTTTGGAAACATTTTTCAAGACTTTTACAACCTTTTTTATTAAACAATTACAACGTTGTAATGGTTTGAAAAATGTTGTAAGTATTTTGAAAACATTTTTCAAGACTTTTACAACCTTTTTTTCTAGCGCACTTCCGAAGACCTTTTCTAAAAATATTCAAAATTGCCCGAGAAATCGGAAAAATATGGAAATTTGATGCGATTCAATACAAAACATCAGAATTTGTAGCAAAAAGATGAAAACGCCTAAAACTGAAAGCAATCCCCACATATTTGGTATCGCCGTGTAAAGAATTTAATTTCTAGCGAATTTCCGAAGACCTTTTCGAAAAATATTCAAAATTGCCCGAGAAATCGGGAAAATATGGAAATTTAATGAGATTCAATACACAACATCAGAATTTGTAGCAAAAAAATGAAAACCCTTAAAACTGAAAGCAATCCCCACATATTTGGTATCTCCGTGCAGGGAATTTAATTTCTACCGCACTTTCGAAGACCTTTTCGAAAAATATTCAAAATTGCCCGAGAAATCAGGAAAATATGGAAATTTAATGAGGTTCAATACAAAACATCAGAATTTGTAGCAAAAAAATGAAAACATTTAAAACTAAAAGCAATCCCCCCATATTTGGTATCTCCGAGTAGGGAATTTAATTTCTAACGTACTTCCGAAGACCTTTTCTAAAAATATTCAAAATTGCCCGAGAAATCGGGAAAATATGGAAATTTGATGCGATTCAATACAAAACATCAGAATTTGTAGCAAAAAAATGAAAACCCCTCAAACTGAAAGCAATCCCAACATATTTGGTATCGCCGTGTATAGAATTTAATTTCTAGCGAATTTCCGAAGACCTTTTCGAAAAATATTCAAAGTTGCCCGAGAAATCGGGAAAATATGGAAATTTAATGCGATTCAATACAAAACATCAGAATTTGTAGTAAAAAAATGAAAACCCCTAAAACTGAAAGCAATCCCCACATATTTGGTATCGCCATGTAAAGAATTTAAGTTCTAGTGAATTTCCGAAGACCTTTTCGAAAAATATTCAAAATTACCCGAGCGATCGGGAAAATATGGAAATTTAATGCGATTCAATACAAAACATCAGAATTTGTAGCAAAAAAATGAAAACCCTTAAAACTGAAAGCAATCCCCACATATTTATTATCGCCGTGTAGGGAATTTAATTTCTAGCGCACTTCCAAAGACCTTTTCTAAAAATATTCAAAATTGCCCGAGAAATCGGGAAAATATGGAAATTCAATACAAAACATCAGCATTTGGAGCAAAAAAAATGAAAACCCTTAAAACTAAAAGCAATCCCCACATATTTGATATCTCCGAGTGGGGAATTTAATTTGTAGCGCACTTCCGAAGACCTTTTCTAAAAATATTCAAAATTGCCCGATAAATCGGGAAAATATGGAAATTTAATGAGGTTCAATACAAAACATCAGAATTTGTAGCAAAAATATCAAAACCCTTAAAACTGAAAGCAATCGCCACATATTTGGTATCTCAGAGTAGGGAATTTAATTTCTAGCGCACTTCCGAAGACCTTTTCTAAAAATATTCAAAATTGCCCAAAAAATCGGGAAAATATGGAAATTTAATGCGATTCAATACAAAACATCAGAATTTGTAGCAAAAAAAAGAAAACCCCTAAAATTGAAAGCAATCCCCACATATTTGGTATCGCCATGTAAAGAATTTAATTTCTAGTGAATTTCCGAAGACCTTTTCGAAAAATATTCAAAATTGCCCGAACAATCGGGAAAATATGGAAATTTAATGCGATTCAATACAAAACATCAGAATTTGTATTAAAAAAATGAAAACCCTTAAAACTGAAAGCAATCCCCACATATTTGGTATCGTCGTGTAGGGAATTTAATTTATAGCGTACTTCCGAAGACCAGTTCTAAAAATATTCAAAATTGCCCGAGAAATCGGGAAAATATGGAAATTTAATGTGGTTCAATACAAAACATCAGAATTTGTAGCAAAAATATCAAAACCCTTAAAACTGAAAGCAATCGCCACATATTTGGTATCTCCGAGTAGGGAATTTAATTTCTAGTGCACTTCCAAAGACCTTTTCTAAAAATATTCAAAATTGCCCGAGAAATCGGGAAAATATGGAGATTCAATACAAAACATCAGCATTTGGAGCAAAAAAATTAAAACCCTTAAAAATAAAAGCAATCCCCACATATTTGGTATCTCCGAGTAGGGAATTTAATTTGTAGCGCACTTCCGAAGACCTTTTCTAAAAATATTCAAAATTGCCCGAGAAATCGGGAAAATATGGAAATTTGATGCGCTTCAATACAAAACATCAGAATTTGTAGCAAAAAAAAGAAAACCCCTAAAACTGAAAGCAATCCCCACATATTTGGTATCGCCATGTAAAGAATTTAATTTCTAGTGAATTTCCGAAGACCTTTTCGAAAAATATTCAAAATTGCCCGAACAATCGGGAAAATATGGAAATTTAATGCGATTCAATACAAAACATTAGAATTTGTAGCAAAAAAATGAAAACCCTTAAAACTGAAAGCAATCACCACATATTTGGTATCTCCGTGTAGGGAATTTAATTTCTAGCAAATTTCCGAAGACCTTTTCGAAAAATATTCAAAATTGCCCAAGAAATCGGGAAAATATGGAAATTTAATGAGGTTCAATACAAAACATCAGAATTTGTAGCAAAAATATCAAAACCCTTAAAACTGAAAGCAATCGCCACATATTTGGTATCTCCGAGTAGGGAATTTAATTTCTAGCGCACTTCCGAAGACCTTTTCTAAAAATATTCAAAATTGCCCGAGAAATCGGGAAAATATGGAAATTTGATGCGATTCAATACAAAACATCAGAATTTGTAGCAAAAAAAAGAAAACCCCTAAAACTGAAAGCAATCCCCACATATTTGGTATCGCCATGTAAAGAATTTAATTTCTAGTGAATTTCCGAAGACCTTTTCGAAAAATATTCAAAATTGCCCGAACAATCGGGAAAATATGGAAATTTAATGCGATTCAATACAAAACATCAGAATTTGTAGCAAAAAAATGAAAACCCTTAAAACTAAAAGCAATCCCCACATATTTGGTATCACCGTGTAGGGAATTTAATTAATAGCAAATTTCCGAAGACCTTTTCGAAAAATATTCAAAATTGGCCGAGAAATCGGGAAAATATGGAAATTTACTGAGATTCAATACAAAACATCAGAATTTGTAGCAAAAAAATGAAAACCCTTAAAACTGAAAGCAATCCCCACATATTTGGTATCGCCGTGCAGGGAATTTAATTTCTAGCGCACTTCCAAAGACCTTTTCTAAAAATATTCAAAATTGCCCGAGAAATCGGGAAAATATGGAAATTTGATGCGAATCAATACAAAACATCAGAATTTGTAGCAAAAAAATTAAAACCCTTAAAACTGAAAGCAATCCCACATATTTGGTATCTCCGTGCATGGAATTTAATTTCTAGCGAATTTCCGAAGACGTTTTCTAAAAATATTCAAAATTGCCCGAGAAATCGGGAAAATATGGAAATTTGATGCGATTCAATACAAAACATCAGAATTTGTAGCAAAACAATGAAAACCCCTAAAACTGAAAGCAATCCCCACATATTTGGTATCGCCGTGTAAAGAATTTAATTTCTAGCGAATTTCCGAAGACCTTTTCGAAAAATATTCAAAATTGCCCGAGAAATTGGGAAAATATGGAAATTTAATGCGATTCAATACAAAACATCAGCATTTGGAGCAAAGAAATGAAAACCCTTAAAACTAAAAGCAATCCCCACATAGTTGGTATCGCCGTGTAGGGAATTTAATTTCTAGCGCACTTCCGAAGACCTTTTAGCGCACTTCCGAACACCGTTTCTAAAAATATTCAAAATTTCCCGAGAAATCGGGAAAATATGGAAATTTAATGCGATTCAATACAAAACATCAGAATTTATAGCAAAAAACTGAAAACCCTTAAAACTGAAAGCAATCCCCACATATTTGGTATCGCCGTGTAGGGAATTTAATTTCTAGCGAATTTCCGAAGACGTTTTTTAAAAATATTCAAAATTTCCGAGAAATCGGGAAAATATGGAAATTTAATGCGATTCAATACAAAACATTAGAATTTGTAGCAAAATATTAAAATCCTTTAAACTGAAAGCAATCCCCACATATTGGGTATCACCGTGCAGGGAATTTAATTTCTAGCGAATTTCCAAAGACCTTTTCGAAAAATATTCAAAATTGCCCGAGAAATCGGGAAAATATGGAAATTTAATGCGATTCAATACAAAACATCAGAATTTGTAGCAAAAAAATGAAAACCCCTAAAACTGAAAGCAATCCCCACATATTTGGTATCGCCGTGTAGTGAATGTAATTTCTAGCGCACTTCCGAAGACCTTTTCTAAAAATATTCAAAATTGCCCCAAAAATCGGGAAAATATGGAAATTTAATGCGATTCAATACAAAACATCAGAATTTGTAGCAGAAAAATTAAAACCCCTAAAACTGAAAGCAATCCCCACATATTTGGTATCACCGTGTAGGGAATTTAATTTCTACCGAATTTCCAAAGACCTTTTCGAAAAATATTCAAAATTGCCCGAGAAATCGGGAAAATATGGAAATTTAATGCGATTCAATACAAAACATTAGAATTTGTAGCAAAAAATTAAAATCCTTAAAACTGAAAGCAATCCCCACATATTTGGTATCGCCGTGTAGGGAATTTAATTTCTAAGACGTTTTCGAATTTCCGAAGACGTTTTCTAAAAATATTCAAAATTCCCGAAAAATCGGGAAAATATGGAAATTTAATGCGATTCAATACAAAACATCAGAATTTGTAGCAAAAAAATGAAAACCCTTAAAACTGAAAGCAATCCCCACATATTTGGTATCTCCGAGTAGGGAATTTAATTTCTAACGTACTTCCGAAGACCTTTTCTAAAAATATTCAAAATTGCCCGAGAAATCGGGAAAATATGGAAATTTGATGCGATTCAATACAAAACATCAGAATTTGTAGCAAAAAAATGAAAACCCTTAAAACTGAAAGCAATCCCCACATATTTGGTATCTCCGTGTAGGGAAATTAATTTCTAGCAAATTTCCGAAGACCTTTTCTAAAAATATTCAAAATTGCCCGAGAAATCGGGAAAATATGGAAATTTAATGAGATTCAATACAAAACATCAGAATTTGTAGCAAAAAAATGAAAACCCTGAAAACTGACAGCAATCCCACATATTTGGTATCTCCGTGTAGGGAATTTAATTTCTAGCAAATTTCCGAAGACCTTTTTTAAAAATATTCAAAATTGCCCGAGAAATCGGGAAAATATGGAAATTTAATGCGATTCAATACAAAACATCAGAATTTGTAGCAAAAAAATGAAAACCCTTAAAACTGAAACCAATCCCCACATATTTGGTATCTCCGAGTAGGGAATTTAATTTCTAGCGCACTTCCGAAGACCTGTTCTAAAAATATTCAAAATTGCCCGAGAAATCGGGAAAATATGGAAATTTAATTAGATTCAATACAAAACATTAGAATTTGTAGCAAAATATTAAAATCCTTAAAACTGAAAGCAATCCCCACATATTGGGTATCACCGTGTAGGGAATTTAATTTCTAGCGAATTTCCAAAGACGTTTTCTAAAAATATTCAAAATTCCCGAGAAATCGGGAAAATATGGAAATTTAATGAGATTCAATACAAAACATTAGAATTTGTAGCAAAAAAATGAAAACCCTTAAAACTGAAAGCAATCCCCACATATTTGGTATCTCCGTGTAGGGAATTTAATTTCTAGCAAATTTCCGAAGACCTTTTTTAAAAATATTCAAAATTGCCCGAGAAATCGGGAAAATATGGAAATTTGATGCGATTCAATACAAAACTTCAGAATTTGTAGCAAAAAAATGAAAACCCTTAAAACTGAAACCAATCCCCACATATTTGGTATCTCCGAGTAGGGAATTTAGTTTCTAGCGCACTTCCGAAGACCTTTTCTAAAAATATTCAAAATTGCCCGAGAAATCGGGAAAATATGGAAATTTGATGCGATTCAATACAAAACATCAGAATTTGTAGCAAAAAAATGAAAACCCCTAAAACTGAAAGCAATCCCCACATATTTGGTATCGCCATGTAAATAATTTAATTTCTAGTGAATTTCCGTAGAACTTTTCGAAAAATATTCAAAATTGCCCGAGCAATCGGGAAAATATGGACATTTAATGCGATTCAATACAAAACATCAGAATTTGTAGCAAAAAAATGAAAACCCTTAAAACTGAAAGCAATCCCCACATATTTGGTATCGTCGTGTAGGGAATTTAATTTCTAGCGCACTTCCGAAGACCTGTTCTAAAAATATTCAAAATTGCCCGAGAAATCGGGAAAATATGGAAATTTAATTAGATTCAATACAAAACATCAGAATTTGTAGCAAAAAAATGAAAACCCTTAAAACTGAAAGCAATCCCCACATATTTGGTATCTCCGTGTAGGGAAATTAATTTCTAGCAAATTTCCGAAGACCTTTTCTAAAAATATTCAAAATTGCCCGAGAAATCGAGAAAATATGGAAATTTAATGAGATTCAATACAAAACATCAGAATTTGTAGCAAAAAAATGAAAACCCTGAAAACTGACAGCAATCCCACATATTTGGTATCTCCGTGCATGGAATTTAATTTCTACCGCACTTTCGAAGACCTTTTCGAAAAATATTCAAAATTGCCCGAGAAATCGGGAAAATATGGAAATTTAATGAGGTTCAATACAAAACATCAGAATTTGTAGCAAAAAAATGAAAACCCTTAAAACTAAAAGCAATCCCCACATATTTGGTATCTCCTAGTAGGGAATTTAATTTCTAGCGCACTTCCGAAGACCTTTTCTAAAAATATTCAAAATTGCCCGAGAAATCGGGAAAAGATGGAAATTTAATGCGATTCAATACAAAACATCAGAATTTGTAGCAAAAAAATGAAAACCCTTAAAACTGACAGCAATCCCCACATATTTGGTATCGCCGAGTAGGGAATTTAATTTCTAGCGCACTTCCGGAAGACCTTTTCTAGAAATATTCAAAATTGCCCGAGAAATCGCGGAAATATGGAAATTTAATGCGATTCAATACAAAACATCAGAATTTGTAGCAAAAAAATGAAAACCCTTAAAACTGACAGCAATCCCCACATATTTGGTATCGCCGAGTAGGGAATTTAATTTCTAGCGTACTTCCGAAGACCTTTTCTAAAAATATTCAAAATTGCCCGAAAAATCGGGAAAATATGGAAATTTAATGCGATTCAATACAAAACATCAGAATTTGTAGCAAAAAAATGAAAACACTTAAAACTGAAAGCAATCCCCACATATTTGGTATCGCCGTGTAGGGAATTTAATTTCTAGCGAATTTCCGAAGACGTTTTCTAAAAATATTCAAAATTCACGAGAAATCGGGAAAATATGGAAATTTAATGCGATTCAATACAAAACATCAGAATTTGTAGCAAAAAAATGAAAACCCTTAAAACTGAAAGCAGTCCCCACATATTTGGTATCGCCGTGTATGGAATTTAATTTCTAGCGAATTTCCGAAGACCTTTTCTAAAAATATTCAAAATTGCCCGAGAAATTGGGAAAATATGGAAATTTAATGCGATTCAATACAAAACATCAGAATTTGTAGCAAAAAAATGAAAACCCTTAAAACTGAAAGCAGTCCCCACATATTTGGTATCGCCTTGTAGGGAATTTAATTTCTAGCGAATTTCCGAAGACCTTTTCTAAAAATATTCAAAATTGCCCGAGAAACTGGGAAAATATGGAAATTTGATGCGATTCAATACAAAACATCAGAATTTGTAGCAAAAAAATGAAAACCCTTAAAACTAAAAGCAATCCTAACATATTTGGTATTTCCGAGAAGGGAATTTAATTTCTAGCGCACTTCCGAAGACCTTTTCTAAAAGTATTCAAAATTGCTCGAAAAATCGGGAAAATATGGAAATTTAATGCGATTCAATACAAAACATCAGAATTTGTAGCAAAAAAATGAAAACCCTTAAAACTGAAAGCAATCCCCACATATTTGGTATCGCCGTGTAGTGAATGTAATTTCTAGCGCACTTCCGAAGACCTTTTCTAAAAATATTCAAAATTGCCCGAAAAATCGGGAAAATATGGAAATTTAATGCGATTCAATACAAAACATCAGAATTTGTAGCAAAAAAATGAAAACCCTTAAAACTGAAAGCAATCCCCACATATTTGGTATCGCCGTGTAGGGAATTTAATTTCTAGCGAATTTCCGAAGACGTTTTCTAAAAATATTCAAAATTCCCGAGAAATCGGGAAAATATGGAAATTTAATGCGATTCAATACAAAACATCAGAATTTGTAGCAAAAAAATGAAAACCCTTAAAACTGAAAGCAGTCCCCACATATTTGGTATCGCCGAGTAGGGAATTTAATTTCTAGCGCACTTCCGGAAGACCTTTTCTAAAATTATTCAAAATTGCCCGAGAAATCGCGGAAATATGGAAATTTAATGCGATTCAATACAAAACATCAGAATTTGTAGCAAAAAAATGAAAACCCCTAAAACTGAAAGCAATCCCCACATATTTGGTATCGCCGTGTAAAGAATTTAATTTCTAGCGAATTTCCGAAGACCTTTTCTAAAAATATTCAAAATTGCCCGAGAAATCGGGAAAATATGGAAATTTAATGCGATTCAATACAAAACATTAGAATTTGTAGCAAAATATTAAAATCCTTAAAACTGAAAGCAATCCCCACATATTGGGTATCACCGTGTAGGGAATTTAATTTCTAGCGAATTTCCAAAGACCTTTTCGAAAAATATTCAAAATTGCCCGAGAAATCGGGAAAATATGGAAATTTAATGCGATTCAATACAAAACATTAGAATTTGTAGCAAAAAATTAAAATCCTTAAAACTGAAAGCAATCCCCACATATTGGGTATCGCCGTTTAGGGAATTTAATTTCTAGCGAATTTCCGAAGACCTTTTCGAAAAATATTCAAAATTGCAGAGAAATCGGGAAAATATGGAAATTTAATGCGATTCAATACAAAACATCAGAATTTGTAGCAAAAAAATGAAAACCCTTAAAACTGAAAGTAGTCCCCATATATTTGGTATCGCCGTGTAGGGAATTTAATTTCTAGCGAATTTCCGAAGACCTTTTCTAAAAATATTCAAAATTGCCCGAGAAATTGGGAAAATATGGAAATTTAATGCGATTCAATACAAAACATCAGAATTTGTAGCAAAAAATGAAAACCCTTAAAACTGAAAGCAGTCCCCACATATTTGGTATCGCCGTGTAGGGAATTTAATTTCTAGCGAATTTCCGAAGACCTTTTCTAAAAATATTCAAAATTGCCCGAGAAACTGGGAAAATATGGAAATATAATGCGATTCAATACAAAACATCAGAATTTGTAGCAAAAAAATGAAAACCCTTAAAACTAAAAGCAATCCTAACATATTTGGTATTTCCGAGAAGGGAATTTAATTTCTAGCGCACTTCCGAAGACCTTTTCTAAAAGTATTCAAAATTGCCCGAGAAATCGGGAAAATATGGAAATTTAATGCGATTCTATACAAAACATCAGAATTTGTAGCAGAAAAATTAAAACCCCTAAAACTGAAAGCAATCCCCACATATTTGGTATCTCCGTGCAGGGAATTTAATTTCTACCGCACTTTCGAAGACCTTTTCGAAAAATATTCAAAATTGCCCGAGAAATCGGGAAAATATGGAAAATTAATTAGGTTCAATACAAAACATCAGAATTTGTAGCAAAAAAATGAAAACCCTGAAAACTGAAAGCAATCCCCACATATTTGGTATCGGCGTGTAGGGAATTTAATATCTAGCGAATTTCCGAAGACCTTTTCTAAAAATATTCAAAATTGCCCGAGAAATCTGGAAAACATGGAAATTTAATGCGATTCAATACAAAACATCAGAATTTGTAGCAAAAAAATGAGAACCCCTAAAACTGAAAGCAATCACCCACATATTTGGTATCGCCGTGTAAGGAATTTAATTTCTAGTGAATTTCCGAAGACCTTTTCGAAAAATATTCCAAATTGCCCGAGAAATCGGGAAAATATGGCAATTTAATGCGATTCAATACAAAACATCAGAATTTGTAGCAAAAAAATGAAAACCCTTAGAACTGAAAGCAGTCCCCACATATTTGGTATCGCGTGAAGGGAATTTAATTTCTAGCGAATTTCCGAAGACCTTTTGGAAAAATATTCAAAATTGCCCGAGAAATCGGGAAAATATGGAAATTTAATGCGAATCAATACAAAACATCAGAATTTGTATCAAGAAAAAGAAAACCCTTAAAACTGAAAGCAATCCCCACATATTTTGTATCGCCGTGTAGGCTACACGGGTGTAGGGAATTTAATTTCTAGCGAATTTCCGAAGACCTTTTCGAAAAATATTCAAAATTGCCCGAGAAATCGGGAAAATATGGAAATTTATGCGATTCAATACAAAACATCAGAATTTGTAGCAAAAAATGAAAACCCCTAAAACTGAAAGCAATCCCCACATATTTGGTATCGCCGTGTAGGCTACACGGGTGTAGGGAATTTAATTTCTAGCGAATTTCCGAAGACCTTTTCGATTACAACGAAACAATTCAACGTTGTAAAGGTTTGAAAAACGTTGTAATTTGTCTGGAAACATTTTTCAAACCTTTTACAATGTTTTTCAAAACAATTACAACGTTGTAATGGTTTGAAAAAGGTTGTGTTTTTTTACGAAACATTTTTCAAGACTTTTACAACCTTTTTTTTAAACAATTACAACGTTGTAATGGTTTTAAAAACGTTGTAATTTCTTTGGAAACATCATTTAAACCTTTTACAATGTTTTTCAAAACAATTACAACGTTGTAATGGTTTTAAAAATATTGTAATTGTTTTGGAAATATATTTCAAAACTTTGTCAACATTTTTCAAAACAATTACAACATTGTAATGGTTTGAAACACGTTGTAATTTCTTTGGAAACATTTTTTAAACCTTTTACGATGTTTTTCAAAACAATTACAACGTTGTAATGGTTTTAAAAACGTTGTAATTTGTCTGGAAACATTTTTCAAACCTTTTACAATGTTTTTCAAAACAATTACAACGTTGTAATGGTTTGAAAAATGGTGTAATTGTTTTGGAAATATTTTTCAAGACTTTTACAACCTTTTTTTAAACAATTACAACATTGTAATGGATTGAAAAATGTTGTAATTATTATGGAAACATTTTTCAAGACTTTTACAACCTTTTTTTAAACAATTACAACGTTGTAATGGTTTTAAAAACGTTGTAATTTTTTTGGAAACATTTTTCAAACCTTTTACAACCTTTTTTTAAACAATTACAACGTTGTAATGGTTTGAAAAACGTTGTAATTTCTTTGGAAACATTTTTCAAATCTTTTACGATGTTTTTCAAAACAATTACAACATTGTAATGGTTTGAAAAACGTTGTAATTTCTTTCGAAACATTTTTCAAGCCTTTTACGATGTTTTTTCAAAATAATTACAACGTTGTAATGGTTTGAAAAATGTTATAATTGTTTTGGAAATATTTTTCAAAACTTTTACAACGTTTTCCAAAACAATTACAACGTTGTAATGGTTTGAAAATTGTTGTAATTGTTTTGGAAATATTTTTCAAACCTTTTACGATGTTTTTCACAACAATTACAACGTTGTAATGTTTTGAGAAATGTTGGAATTGTTTTAGAAACATTTTTCAAAACTTTTACAGCCTTTTTTTAAACAATTACTTCGTTGTAATGGTTTGAAAAATGTTGTAATTGTTTTGGAAATATTTTTCAAAACTTTGTCAACATTTTTCAAAACAATTACAACGTTGTAATGGTTTGAAACACGTTGTAATTTCTTTGGAAACATTTTTTAAACCTTTTACGATGTTTTTCAAAACAATTACAACGATGTAATGGTTTTAAAAACGTTGTAATTTCTTTGGAAACATTTTTTAAACCTTTTACGATGTTTTTCAAAACAATTACAACGTTGTAATGGTTTTAAAAACGTTGTAATTTGTCTGGAAACATTTTTCAAACCTTTTACAATGTTTTTCAAAACAATTACAACGTTGTAATGGTTTGAAAAAGGTTGTGTTTTTTTACGAAACATTTTTCAAGACTTTTACAACCTTTTTTTTAAACAATTACAACGTTGTAATGGTTTTAAAAACGTTGTAATTTCTTTGGAAACATCATTTAAACCTTTTACAATGTTTTTCAAAATAATTACAACGTTGTAATGGTTTTAAAAATATTGTAATTGTTTTGGAAATATTTTTCAAAACTTTTTCAACATTTTTCAAAACAATTACAACGTTGTAATGGTTTGAAAAACGTTGTAATTTCTTTGGAAACATTTTTTAAACCTTTTACGATGTTTTTCAAAACAATTACAACATTGTAATGTTTTTCAGAACGTTGTAATTTCTTTGAAAACATTTTTCAAACCTTTTACAATGTTTTTCAAAACAATTACAACGTTGTAATGGTTTGAAAATTGTTGTAATTGTTTTGGAAATATTTTTCAAACCTTTTACGATGTTTTTCACAACAATTACAACGTTGTAATGTTTTGAGAAATGTTGGAATTGTTTTAGAAACATTTTTCAAAACTTTTACAGCCTTTTTTTAAACAATTACATCGTTGTAATGGTTTGAAAAATGTTGTAATTGTTTTGGAAATATTTTTCAAAACTTTGTCAACATTTTTCAAAACAATTACAACGTTGTAATGGTTTGACACACGTTGTAATTTCTTTGGAAACATTTTTTAAACCTTTTACGATGTTTTTCAAAACAATTACAACGATGTAATGGTTTTAAAAACGTTGTAATTTCTTTGGAAACATTTTTTAAACCTTTTACGATGTTTTTCAAAACAATTACAACGTTGTAATGGTTTTAAAAACGTTGTAATTTGTCTGGAAACATTTTTCAAACCTTTTACAATGTTTTTCAAAACAATTACAACGTTGTAATGGTTTGAAAAAGGTTGTGTTTTTTTACGAAACATTTTTCAAGACTTTTACAACCTTTTTTTTAAACAATTACAACGTTGTAATGGTTTCAAAAACGTTGTAATTTCTTTGGAAACATCATTTAAACCTTTTACAATGTTTTTCAAAACAATTACAACGTTGTAATGGTTTTAAAAATATTGTAATTGTTTTGGAAATATTTTTCAAAACTTTTTCAACATTTTTCAAAACAATTACAACGTTGTAATGGTTTGAAAAACGTTGTAATTTCTTTGGAAACATTTTTTTAAACCTTTTACGATGTTTTTCAAAACAATTACAACGTTGTAATGGTTTTAAAAACGTTGTAATTTGTCTGGAAACATTTTTCATACCTTTTACAATGTTTTTCAAAACAATTACAATGTTGTAATGGTTTGAAAAAGGTTGTGTTTGTTTACGAAAGATTTTTCAAGACTTTTACAACCTTTTTTTTAAACAATTACAACGTTGTAATGGTTTTAAAAACGTTGTAATTTCTTTGGAAACATTTTTCAAGACTTTTACAACCTTTTTTTAAACAATTACAACGTTGTAATGGTTTAAAAACGTTGTAATATCTTTGGAAACATTTTTCAAACCTTTTAAGATGTTTTTCAAAACAATTACAACATTGTAATGTTTTTCAGAACGTTGTAATTTTTTTGGAAACATTTTACAAACCTTTTACGATGTTTTTCAAAACAATTACAACGTTGTAATGGTTTGAAAAATGTGTAATTGTTTTGGAAACATTTTTCAAGACTTTTACAACCTTTTTTTAAACAATTACAAAGTTGCAATGGTTTGAAAAACATTGTTATTTTTTTGGAAACATTTTTCAAAAATTTTACAACCATATAAAACCATATAGAAGCCACAAAAAAAAAAAATGGCGATAATTTTCGAGACAGAAATTCTCGAGCACAATCTCTAATTATAGCATATAATAGAATGACAACCACAATTACTTTCTAGAATACCAATCCCACTTTTAATTCACGAACAATTTTCAAAATTTTACAAAAAGTGTTTTGTGTTGTGGGAATATGTTCTGAAATAATCATGAATCAAAACTATTACAATATTTTCCAAATATACTATTTGACCTAAATATGTTGCACCTTTATTGATATTTTATTAATTCTAGTAATAACTCAACTTCAAATTTCATTCATATTATCAATTTCAGCATAATATTAACAAAAATATATTTACATAATAAAATCTGAAATTTTAATGCAAATTTTCTTCAATTTTATATTTTTTTTCATATTATATTATATACATTATCAAAGTACAATTTTCATTTTATATATTTTATATCTATGATATAAATTGCATCCTGTACCAAAAAAAACTAGAAGATATTTTATGTAATATATCTATAAATTTTACTTTCTCTCTTCACAATAAAATAACATAAGGGAAAAAAAAGGAGAAGAAGAAAATACTAAAATATTATTATATTCAAATATATATCGTAAAATGATAAGGATTACCAGACATGTGAAACATTTTGTAATCGATTGAATTTAACAAAGCTTTCACAAAATGTCTTAAATGTCTTAAGAAATATAATAAGATTCTATTCACCACAGAGTATATTTATATAAAGCATATATCTAAATATAAATACATAATATCCTTTTTTTTATGTATTTACAACATGTTGACTTTATAAGCCTTGGCTAAAGTATGTTTTTTTTCCCAAAACATTTTTACTGTGTCTCTCTTGTGTGTATCTGTATCTGTTTTAAATAATTTTCAGTTTTGATATTGTATACGCTTTTATAAAAAGTTTTTTAAGGATTTATTATTGTCATTTCACAAAATAAAAAAAAAGATGGAGGAGGCATATGTCATCAACATTATGTCTTCTTTTTCATTTTTTTTTCCTGATCCTTTTATACTACAGTTAAAAATCTGTTTAAATTATATTATCATATTTTGTAAAAGCTGTACAACTATATATACAAATACGTTTTATACCGTCTTGTCTGCACCAATAAAATAATAATAATATTTAAAAAAAATATATACTTATATAATTATTTTGAAAATATTTCTTTTTTATTTCTTCGTAAAAATTGGGGTTTCTTTTTAAATTTGAAACATATTTTCTTATCATAAAAAATGAAATGGGGACAAAAATTAAAGTTTTTAAATTAAAATTGACAAAAAATAAGAAATTTAATTGTAAATTTGTTCAATGGGGGAGAAAAATCATTTAGTTGATTTTTTTTTGTTTTGATAGATGGAAAATTGTTTGTTTTATAAATAAGTATATACGTTTTTTTATGATTTCGTTGCTACTTATAGTGTAATGAAATTTGTAAACTTTTTGATCAGCTCAAATATTAATTTATTGTGTGCTGAAAATTGTTAAAAAAGATTTTGTTTTGTTTTTAAAATAAAATATCTTGTATATTTATTTATTTAATTTTATTATAAAACTGACAATAAATAATTTTCAAACGAAATTATAAAATTTTATATTTATATTTTTCTAAAATTAATGTTGTTGAAAATATATATACCGTATTTAAATTTTCTTTAATTGATTATATTTTTATGGTAAAAAGGATTGAAAAATTAATTATTTTGACATTTTTGTATGTTAAATAATGTTGTTAACACGAAAAGTCCTTGTTTTGATTGTAATTAAAAATGTAATTAGTTTTTGTTTTTTAAATATTAATATTTAATAAAATTTTTGGAAGAATGTTTAATTGAATTTAATATTTTTTTATAAATAATTTTTCTAATAAAAATGAATCATTTTTATTTACGAATTTAAATTTTTGACATAAAATAGTATCAATTGCAGGTAAATACGAATTGTCGTATCCGATTTGAGGGATTCTTGATTTTAACTAAGTTATTTTATAAAACTGGTTATTAAATTTAACTTATTATTATCAAAAGTATGAGAAAATATTTACAATAACTAAACCTTTAGTTGGTTAAAACCTAATTTGATTTCCTTGGGTTTGTAAATCGGCAATTTTATACTAAAATTTTTAAATCAAACTTTAAGGTCACAAAACTATTCCGGATATAATAATATAACCAATAAAAAAGTAAATGAAAAAAAAATTCACTATTCCTGGTCAAATATCTATTAATTTTTGTCAGAGCAAGTATATTTTTTTAAACTCGAAAATTGTATTTTCTTTCATACTCTGAGAAAATGATAAATTAAAACAAATTTTTCTTTATACATATTACATTTTCATTTTCACCATAAACTTTTGAAAAAGAGGCACAGAAAGAATTTGTAAAGTTATTTTTTTTTTTGCGGCAAAAGCATAATTTTTTGCTGCAAAAACAAAATTAATTTATAGCATAATCTAAAAAAAAACTTGTTAACATAGGATTGTTCAATAACTTTAAATTAGTGTGAAAATAATTAACTGAAACTATGTTAACCGCAAAAATACTTGATTTCAAATTACTCTTAATATTTAATAACTATTTTTAGTGTCCTAATGGCGTATTATTTCAAAAGCTATTTAATTTATTAGTAAAAGATATTATATACACTACATATAATGAAGTATGTACCTTTACACTGTTTCTTTTATGAAACAATTTATGATTGGCCGATGGAACCCTATCCAGTGGAAGCATATAGTCGAATAATGGTTCATAATTAATATCCGCCATTTCAATTATAGAACGACGAATTCATTTTCAACAAAGCAATTTACTTGCAGAAACTGCTTTTTTCCGGGTTTTTGTTATGTAAATAATTCTTTTACTATAGAAGAAGTTCTTTGGCGACAAATAAAAGTACGGTTGTTTAAAAATACATTTGAATCTTTTTTTCAGTTTCGGAATACGCCCGTTTTACACATGTGAATATGTATTGAAAAGTAAACAATGTAACGTCATAGTCGCTTCTATATTTCTGACGTATACTATATTATAGCGCATAATTGTTCATATGACACAAAGTAATTTCCTTTTTTTTCCAAATACATATAAACTATTTTTGCTGCCACTAAATTAAAAATTGCTTAATTAAAAACCTAAATATATATTCAATTCAAAAGTCCTACATTAGAAATTATGCATAACCTACATATTTAAATTTTATATAATTAATCTTTAATATACTTTATATATAATTATTAAAAGGCTTAAATACCAAATTATAATTTTAATGAGTTCTTAAAAAACCAAAAAAAAAAAAAACCATTTTTCCTTATGTAGAAAAATTACTCATTATAAAACTTTACATTTTAAATAATTTCGTCTGTTCATTCTTAAAGGATACTTGAAAGCAATTAAGATATAACTTTTCAGAAAAATTCTTAAAATTTTTCTTGTTGAAGAACTATAAAGAAAATTTTTTTTTAAAAAAAGAAAAATAGAAAAAAAGTATTATATTAATTATTAATAAGGAATTATGACGTTTTTTTTAAACATAAAAACGCTTTTAAAAAACAATTTTATTCTTTTTAATTAGTTATTTTTCCAATAATTTTAATGAAAATTGTTCATTTTTTTTTCAAGGATATTTCTTAGCAATTTTCCAATAAAATAGCATTTTTATTTGTTTAAACATTTTTATTTGTTATACCATTTATCACTCCTTTTAATCCTTTTAATATTCTTCCTAAAAAAAATGGTTATAAAGAAAGTCCTTCTTTTTTATTACTTACACACTTTTATTTTTCTGGTAGCTGTAATATAGAAAACTTTATTATTATATTTATTTATTTTTTCTGTTCAAGGACTTTAATTATTTCAACCAATTTACCATTATCAAAGAAAACTAAATGGGTTTATTGAATCGATAAAAATTTTTTCTTTCTCTTTTTTTTTCTGGGGTAATTATTATTAAAATTCTACCAAAAATTCGAAATTATTATATTAATTTACTTTTTATATAATATTAACCAACAAAAAAATGTTTAATTCAAATTAATGACAAGGAAGTAAAAGGGTTTAATAATGTCCTTGTTTGTTTTATGCTCGTTTCTTTTTTCATTCTCATTTTAAAAGGACCAACCAAAAAAAAAAAAAAAACATTGACAAGATTATCAAAAAAGTTTATAAATTCTTTAATTATAAATATTTTTTAAAAAAAAACATGTTAATTATTTTTTTTTCGTCCTAGAAAATTGTGGTGGTTTTTTTTTAAAGAAAATTAATTTAACATTTTCTTGAAAAAATTATATACATATGCATGAAAAAAATGAAACTTATCCAACTTTTAGTTGTGGAAAAAAAAAGATTTAATTTTATATAATTAGAAGTTTTTAAAAATTTATGTACGGAATTTTCCCAAAATAAAATCTAATTAAAATTTTAAATAAACATTTAAATTTATATGCATCTGTAAACTTTAAATAGGATTAAAAAGTTGAAATAAAGTTGACTTCTGGTTGAAATCGCTAGTCATTACTCTTGCATCATAATTATAATATTTTTTAAAAAAATCAAAACTGACCATTTTCCAATACAGGATAAAAACTTAAATCATATTTATTAAAAAAAATTGTTGTTTTTTTTTATTATGTAAAAACTTTTTTATGAAATTTTCTCTTTAAAATATTTTATATATTTTTTTAAAATATTATTACAATGTTTTTTTTTTCATTAAACTTAATTTTTAATTTTTAATTTATATAAAATGACGATGTTAAATATAAGTGCTAAGTCTTGTGGTAAACTAAGGAAAATTTTGAGGCAAATATTAATAAAAATTTATGAATTATTAATTATTATTGATATTTTTCATATATTTAATTAGCAGTATAAGTTAAATTATGTTGTTGATGGTATTAAGACATAATAATAATTTAATGAAAAAATATGATAATTTGAAAATTTAAGTCTGTTAGCGTTGAAAATGAATAAAATATAATTAACACTCTCAGTGCCACAGAAAAAACAGGCTTTTTTTTAACATGTTATTGTCAGACACATTGACCTGCCAAGTTTATTTTAAATGGGTCTTTGTCAAACAAATCGACGTGACACAGAGTATGTTAAAAAATGCGTTGTCAGACAAAAATCTGAATCTAAGAGAAAATTTCCAATAATTGTTGTGTTTATTTTAAATGGGTCTTTGTCAAACAAATCGACGTGACACAGAGTATGTTAAAAAATGCGTTGTCAGACAAAAATCTGAATCTAAGAGAAAATTTCCAATAATTGTTGTGGTGCGATCGGCAAAGCACTGTCAGTCAAAAATTACTGACATGGCACTGAGAGTGTTAATAATTATATTTTTTTTGCTAGTAACTTAATTACTAATTTTTTAGCTTCTTTTGAATTATTGTTCCATTTTAATAGGCCAACTTGAGGCCATCATAATGACCTCAAGTTGATTGAACAAAACCTTCGGTATAATCTGTATGTTAGTAGAATTTGCTATTAAAGGAACGTATGTAAACGGAAGATGTTAATTCGTTTTTCAATTTTGTTTACAATTTTACTTGGAAGAAGTTTTTCAATTTTCATGCAAAATTTGTTATGACAGCTGGTACTATTTCTGTAAGTTGACGAAAATTAACTGAAGTTCTGTTAAATGAATTCGGTCAATTATTTAAGTAAAAGCATTATTATGTTATTTTATCATTGAGTTGATGTAACTCTAATTTCGTACATATTTCTGTTGTACAAACTAATTTTTAATAAAAAGTTAAAGCTTTAATTTAAATAGAAATTAGGTATAATAATTTTGTCATATATAAATTATATGATTATGACCCTACTAACATATTTTCTTAATTATAAAGATTATTAAAATTTGTTACAATCTCGTTCATAAATATTCTTTCTTTAAATTTTATTTAAAATAAACTATAAAAATTCAAATTATTTAAAATATACAATCACCTAAGAGTAAACTTATTTGTCTAAGTTATAAATGTAAAATGTCTTAAAACTTTTTAAATAAATATTTTATTTAATACATATTTATTTATAATTTATATAAAGTTTTTGTTTTTATTGTTTTTTTCACACTCCCATGAAAACCAAAAACATTCTTACCCTTGTAACAGAATTACGTACATAAATACATTTATAAATATTATAAAATTGTTTAAAAAAGTCTGGTAGCATAAAAACCTGATATCGGATCTAAAAATAAAATTATGATTTATATTTCTTTTTGAAAGTCCCAAAATAAAAATAATGAAAAACTTAATCAAAAACAAACACACTCATACAAATCAATGTCCTTTCTGTTTATATTTATATTAATATTTGCCTGCATACATGTATCTAATAATATACACACAACTTTACATTAAAAATACATTAAATAGTTTTTGGAAAAAATATAACAAAAATTTTTTTAGTTATATGGAAAAAGGAAAATCAAAGAAAATCTAAAAAGCAAAAAAATAGAAATAAAAAATAGAAATAAAGTTAAAAAAAATAACTTTAACTTAAAGTCCATGAATATGAAAGGGCAACAGTTGGCATAAAAGCTGTTTTAGCTTATAGCCCAGAAATGCAATATGGGAAATTATTGAGGATGATGATGTTTTTTTTTTTTTTGCAAATAACAAATAAATAGAAATGTGTATATGTTAATAGAACCATTAACACATATCCACCCACTTATATATTTTTTTAATACTGGGTATTCAGCTTTAGGTATTAAGTTGATTAATGAGAGTGATCGTTTTATTTCGTATTCCGCAAGCAATATTGCCATAAAATTTTCGTAAATTTTAGATGCTGAGGTTTTTTTTATCAAAGTATAAATTTAACTTTACTAAAATATGGAACAGGTTGATTACTGTTCACAAGAGAAGCGTTTAAAAGATGAAAGTGTTCAATGACATCTTTCATCGTTCACATTGAGTAAATTACGTTTAAAATTCTCAGTTTTCTACAACTATGTGGAGGTTGCTAGAAGCCTACAAGAATATAGTACTTATATAATATATGTTCTTTTATGTAGCAGAAAATACTGTGTCCATTTAAAACCATATTTCCATCTTATTTTACAAAAATGTCACTTAACTCCTTTTCCACTAAGCAATTCCAATTGTTTGCAGAAATATGTTTTTATAGCAATTTCCAATTTTCAAAAACTAAATTTTTATGCACAGAACTAATCGCATATATGTCACAGAATGCATTTTTTTATTTATATTGTGACCAAATGACTTTTTTTTTAAATATTGCTCAGTTTCACACAATTATGTCTATCGGTTACAATAAAGCTTATTTAATGAAAAAGACTACGAATATTGATACATTATATCATTAAAAACATTCTGTGGTGGACGAGTTAATACATGTAATTTGTTTAGAAAATATTAAATCATTGAGGACCAAATTTGTAGAATAAATTGAATTGAGATCAAGTTTTTAATAATAGTGCAGCTTTGTAGTTTAAGAAATTTATTATTTTTTATTTAGTAAAACTGGAACACACAGTTTCCTCTTTTTTTGACAAATACTATTTTTTCTTTTATATAGATATACATTAATTATGCAATTCTTGTTTTTTTTTTTCCATCCAATTTATATTCGAACATTTCCTGTGGCAATCCAACCATTTGAGCAAATTTTTTTTTTTTTTTTTGGATAATATGTGGGATGGCTTTTTTTGTTGTTATTTTTACTATTGGGGAAAAATTTTATGATTCACAAAAATGAAAATTTATTGGCGGAACCTTTTTGCTACATTTCACGCCTGAAAATAAGATAACTCTATGGTATATGGTATGTCGACTGGGTTTGTATATTTGTGGGTATTTTAATTTTATTATTATCCAATGTTTGTGTGGCTTGGTCATTGTCGGACGTGAAAATATATTAAAGAAAAAAAAAACACAAAATTGGTTAAAGGGATATTCATAAAAATTCAATAAGCAATTTTTACACAAAACTGATTTCATTTTTGTGATGATTAACGTTTTTAATAAAATTATTTTATAGTTAAGGTATAATTTTGTTAAAAAGAAATTTTATTATAGTTAAATTTTATTTTGGGTAAGATTTTATTATATAATTATCGGTAAGGTAAGAATAAATTATAAAAGTTTGAAAAGGACTTTTAAAAGGTAAAACTTAAATAATTCTAATTAGAAACTTTTTGGGTATAGTAAAACATATATCAAGTTTTTACAAAAAAAATAAGAAAACAATAATCATCACTGGACGATATACTAATGACCTACCGGAAGATAGACAATTTTTTTTTAGTTGTCGATGTCAATATTCTGTGAGAAAACTGTTTTAGCGTACTACTTAATTCTGAAAATTGCAAAATTAATACAACATATCACAACATTGATTTATTCTAACAAGACATACATATAAAGAAACATATGCCAACAAATATAAAATTATAAATAAAATTCTATGAAATATTTTGAATATTCCTACGTAAGTAATCGCGATTTACATACGACAACGCACTAAAAATTTCTTTTGATTAAGAAAGTTACAAATTTAATTGTCTTAATTAGCTAAACATATTTGACATTACATATTTAATTTTTAGCATCTCATAAAAAATGCTTAATGCTTATACTATACTAATTATAATTGCAAAATACGATATTAAATTCTTGTTTAAGTAAGATTCATCTTTAATACAAATTTTTCAATTATTGTACTATAATTTTATCGTTGACTAGAATTGATAATTTAATTACGATATTCTGATTCATTTCTATAAAAAAAAATTGTCGGAAATGAGTACACGACATGGAAGCAATTGAAATGTCCTTTATTATTTTCAATTATGTGATAAAAATACATAAATTTTTTTTTTTTTTTTTTACAATTACACATGGAGGTAAAATACATTTTTTATTCCATTTTGAACTGTTCGCCCTCTAAAATTAGTAATGTTTTCATACAAAATATTTTATATAGTATATATGTATATATAGTGTCATATGTAGAAATATACAGAACACTGAATTTCCGTAACTCCTTCTCTGATTTTACATTTTGCAATCACAAAATATAAAATAATTTTACCTTTTTGGTTAATTGGATAATTTGATTGTACGTATAAGGAGAGATTTCAATTTTTTGTTTTTTGTTTCTGTGGTAGAGCTTTTTTTTCATGTCCTTATATACAAGTGTTTATAATTTATTTTTTTGTGTATATACAATGTTGAGTTTTTGGTTAACAATTTTTATGGTAAAAATTTTTTTAATTTTCAATTTGTTTTCTTGTTTCCTTTTTTTTTTTTTTTGGTAGGAATTTAACAATTTTATTTAATGGTATAATGATAAAAAAATGATTTAATTGTCATAAAAAATTTCACAGTATAGTAGATTTTGGTGAAAATTATATTTAAATTTATTACGTGAGTGAAAAATAAATTTTTGATTTAATCAAAAAATTATTAAATGAAAATGTTTATTTTTATTCTATAAATGTAAAATTATAATAAAAATAAAAATACGATAATTAAATATAAGAAACCAATTTATTTGGTGGATTGCATAAAATTTGTATGTTCTCTGTGATAGCAATCATTTATAAAGGTAGAGTTCAATTAATAGAAAGGTAGAACTAAATTTGAATTGTAATAAAAATGACTTGCTTCAATTTAAAGAGAACGAATGTCAATGTCAAATACAAATTAAAATAATCTAATTTGAAATGTTTTAAATGAATGAAAATTGACATTTTTATATAAAAGAAAATTTAAAATATAGGATTAATAAATTTTGAAAGTAATCCTTAAACCCAAAGCTAAATAAACCCTTATTTTCGAAAAAAAAGGGAAGTAAACGAACCAAATTGTTATAAAATATTATTTTAAAGATCACTCAAAAAATTGATCCCTAACCTTATTCAATCCACTCATTATGTATTTTGAAATAAACGTTTATTAAAGTGGTTCTTATTGTACTAAGTAATTTATTATATTTAGTATTAATTTATTCGCACTAAATTGTATGAACTGATTGCATAGATAGAAATAATCCTAATTGAAAGAAGATATAATTTTATAAATGTTTTGTTGTTTCACTTTCACTGTTAAATTTTTGTGTAATTTTATTTACCTTATAGCACTTTTATTAAAGAAAATATCTGCATAATCTGAAATATAATTTTTTCCTGAGGAGATATTTCTGGATTAAAAATACTGTCAAATTGTATAAATCAGAAATTTTCATAAATGAAGTATAATTTTGAAGATGTTTTGTTGGTGGTTACAATATTTTTTAATTTTTCAATAAACGGAAACATTTTCCTGTCCAGATTTTTTTGTTTATTAATTTATTCCACTGTAATCATAAATTTTAAATTATTTATAACAAAATTGACTTTAATTGAAAAAATTATTAATGAAAATTTAATATAATTTTTATTTTGAGAAAGAAAAATATTTCCAATTGACATAACATAACATTACTTAAATCAAACGTGACCTTTTTAACATTTAATGTCATAGTTTTTCATTAATTTTTCATATTAAAATAAAATTTTCACCTTTCCAAAAAAAAAAATTTAACATTAAAGTTTTGACTTGAGCTAAAAGCTATTACGGTCCAAAAAAAAAATATTAATGTTAGTTTCATATTTTTATTTTGCTTTGTTTTGTTTTTATGATTATTAAAGGGTACAACAAAAAAAGGTTAATTTTTTAATGCCAAATAACAAATCTAATATGTAATATAATAAACAATTTGTCTTGGGGAGGTGTTTAATAAAAACAATTTTTTCTATTTTCCTTACCTTTTCCATTTTTTTTTTTTGAAATGATTATCATAAAATAATATTTGAAAATATTAAAGAGTTTGTTTAAATAACCGAATTAGAGATTTTTATATAAATTTTATGTTTTTACTAAAATTCAATTTTTTTTTTTATGCTAAGGTAATTAAATTTTTGTTCGTATGGTGTAAATATCGTAGACGTTTTCGATTGCATGTAGGCAGCATAAAAGTATTTTTATATCTAAATTTAAAATTTATTATTTTTATGCGTGATAATTTCAGTATATTTATATTTCAGTCAGCTTAACAATCATTAACGTCAAACAATTATTTTTCAATTTTCAATCTTTTACAGCCCACTGAAAATTTTGAATATAATTGTGTAAAATTATACCTGAAATAAATTTAAAATGTTTTGAAATAAACAATTCATGGCAAAGATATTAATTGATGACAGAACTAAAATTTCTGTTAAAGTATCATCTGAATTTCTATAAATTTATCTTGAAAAAAAAATAAGTTAAATGATAGAATCCTTTTTTTTTTATAACTTTATAGTCTCGGTCACAACTGACAAAGTGTTTTCTATTAAGAAAAACCTTTTTTTTTTTTTGTAGTATTTCATACAAAATTTTATGTTATTATGTATGTATGTATATAAATATTTTTTATTTAAATAATTTTACGAGCTTTTATATACATTTTAGCCATCAAATTGATGACCCTTACCTTTATCGTTCCATATCAACTAACCTCTATTATATCCCAATGCACACCCTTTTTTTGTTACTATTTATTCCATTAAGGAGTGTTTTTTTTTGTCGTAATTGTGTCCGTGTTTTTCTTTGTATATAAAATATAAAATGAAAATATAAATCTTTGTCTTAGCTTTTCTTGTTTTTTTTTTTTGGGGTGGAATGGGAAAATTATATAAAACGTTTCAGTGCTTTACTATTTTATGATTGTTAAATGTGATATTTTTGAACTTAAGGATTGAGGGAATTTATAAAATATTTTTGAAGATAGTAAAGTGGGTGATTTTATAGATGGATAATATTTATAATATTTTTGTTGTGGCCATATGGGATATGAAATTTTAATAAAATTAAATACGATTTGAGATTTTTTTTTTTATTCATTTAAAATTTATTGAAAAATTTAATAAAAATATAGAAATTTAAATAGTAAATTACAAATTATAGACAAATTACTTTAGTGTCAAAATAGACATATATAAAGTGTAAGTTATGGAGTTGCGAAGCATGTGATTGTGCAAGAATTTAAAAGTTCAGTAATGTCTATTTTTTCAAAAAAATTTTTTTTAATTTGAAAAATGATTAATTAGGTATTGTTTCACGGATAAATTAGGTAGTGAAGAATTCGGTACCACTTGTTACACTGTTGTAATCCAAAAAATAGTTACAGAATGTCTCGCATGTTTAACCAATTTTTCCACAATAAATACTACATGCCAAACAGTTGAACTGTCAGAAATTTTTTAATATCATCTCACATATTCTATTAAGATTGCTTTATAAATTTCGATACGACTCTAAAAATAATCAACATCTAAGTTGAACTTATGAATTTTACCATAAATTTTTTTAGGAGAAGGCAATTTTATAGCAGAATTTTCTACTACGGTATATATAGCCGATTTATAGTGGAAAACATTAATCAATAAATTAAGCTGAAAATTAGACAATAGAAAATTGAAAATTAAATTAATTAAGGAACTTTTATCCTCTCCAGAGATTGTGGCTAAAAGTGGAATTAATCAATTAATGAAAATAAAAATCAGTGTCTTAAAATTATAAAGAATAATAAATTTATAACGAAAAAACTATTTTCTCTATTAAATTATTAGTTAAATTTAATATTTTAAATTTATAAATTTTTTTAAAATTTTAGTTCATATTTTATTGATTTCTTGATGTTTTACCCAAAATACATAAAAAAAATTCTACTCGGTTTGCCAAAAAAAAAACTCTACTAATGAATTGACATAAATATATTTTTTGTGGTTTGAAAATTCTATACTAACATCCATAATCATAAAGTACTATTAAAATTAATCGATTGATTAAACATTGCTGAAAAACGTGCTTTAAATATTAATATAATTTTTTTTGGTGTTTTTCATTTTAAATATTTTTTTTTCTATTAAAAAAAAAACCAAAAAATTAAAATGAAAATTACAATTTAGGTTTTAAAAGTCTAGACTTTCTAAAATTCTTAAATACATAGAAAAAAAGAAGGCATATCCTGAAAAAAAACACCAAATTATTTTACCAGTCGATTTGAAAGAAATAAAATGGCCTCTTCGTAATTTTTTTCTATCTTAATGGAATGTTTATTTCTCCCTTAAAATATCACATTTTTCACCCCTTTTAGTATTTTCACTTATAAAAAAGATTGAAATTGAAAAAAGAAAATCGACAAAAAAAAACAAGAAAATTCTTTTTCACAATATTTGTTTTTCCGATATGAAAAGTTATGAAACTTTTCACAATAACTTAGTTTTGGTATACAAAAAAAAAATCTATAAATAATGAAATAATATTAAAAGTAAAATATATATTTTTTACACTTCACAAAATAAATTATGATCTTTTTTCATAAATCTTTCAATCTTGGAAAAGAGTTTTTTTTTTTTGTGAAGAAATTTCAACTATTTTTCTTTCGATGTAAATAAAACGAATATGTTTTTTATTTTTTTTTTTTTCAAAAGATTGGTTAAAGTTTACTGAGGTCTGCAGTAGATTTCAAAGTTAAAAATAATAATAAAAAAAAAGAAAAGTTTATTTGTTGAAAAAGAAAAATTAATGGAAAAATTTTCTGTTCGATTAAATGGTTTAGTAAGTGCAGAACAGGAAAAATATTTCCATTTTTTTTCTGTTGTACTCATCATATTTCATCGATTTGGAAATTTACATAGTAAAAATACTTGAAAAATCTTAAGGATTTCGAATCAAAAACAGTTTTTTTAAGTATTTATTTAATAGCTTAATATGTATTTTGCTATTAGAAAATTTTGATAAAAAGTTAAATCATCTAAAATTTACAATTTAAGATTTAAAAATACAATTAATTTCTATACAGATGTGGTTTAGAATGACTAGATTAGAGTTTTATAAAACAATTTCATAAAATTTTTAACGAAATGTTGTTTTTTTAATTAACTCTGATACGAGTGAGTCATGAAGGCTTTAGCTTTGATAAATTACCAAGAAAAATATCCTTTAAATGTCAGAATATAGATTTAAATTATAATGACATATAAATCACATAACATAGAATGAAACGATAATAGAATTTATCTTTCTATCACTATTTATATTTTAGTTAGTTTTTTTTACGTAATGTTAATATGTTTGTTTGGATTTTGGACATGTGATAATAACATAAATTTTCTATTTTTAAAGTTTTTTTTCATAAAACTTTATTAATCACTAGCTTTTCTTCCAAATTAGACTGTCATCGAAGGATTAATTTAGTTAGTTCAAAATTCAATTAAATTTTCCTTTAACTTAATTCGCTTGTACACACATAGAAACCATATTTACAAAATTAAATTAAATTATTGATATTTTAACAAAACCATTAAACTCCTTAGCTTTATTATATATAATTTCTTATTTTTGAAAGTTTATGAGTATGAAATTGACAGTATTTTCATTTTTTTTTTCATCAAATTATATTTTTTTTTCTGGTTTTTCTTTTCTTGATGGAAATATTAAAAAAGTTTATTCTTCTTATTTTCAGTGTCCCCTTGTCTTTATATCTACCTTTAAAAAAAAACATTCGGTATTTGTTTTTATATTAAATTTTGGATATTTATTTTCTAGAAAAGTTTTATAATAAATATTTTCGAAATATGTATATATACCGTACATATATGTAAAGTTTCAGTACCAATAAAATTTTCTCTTTAAAAGTAAATAAATAAATTTCATCCCTAAAATTTTAGTTTAGGCTATTTTGAATTGAAATATTTATAAGAAATTTCTTTAATATATATATTATGAATTTTATAATAATAAATTATGTTCAGATTATATTAAAATTTTATAAATTTTTGTGGTACACAAAAAAAAAAAAGTTTTAAATATTTTCATAAAAAGTTTAAAAATTCGCCAGGTTAATTTTATGCTAAAAATAGTTATATTTTGTTTTAAATTTAAAATTTTTTGTAAAACTAATTGTGATCTGGATTTTTCATTAATTTGTTTTGTAATAACAATTTTTGCGACTAATTAAAATTTTTAATTCTTGTCACTTGTAATAATTCAATTCTGAAAATGAATTTAATGCTGAAAAATGCAAAGAATCCATTGAGATTACAAAATTTTATATAGAAGTGTCGTAACACCGAATATTTTAGAGTTAACTTTTATTTTATTTTTTTTTGCCATTTCAAAAAATTAGTATATGATTTATCTCACAATTCACAATTGTATCTCATACTTATGAGATACAATTATGCAAAAGATATAATCCTAAATTTATTAATGTAAGAGATACAATTCTAAAATGTTTTTTTAAAAAAATACATACCTAATCTTCAGATCAAAAATATTCCAAAATAAAATATTTTAATTTAAAGTATTTTGTGTCACAGATTCAAATTTTCAATTACTCCAACATTAAAATTTGATATAAATGAAAATGAAGATGATTTTTGTTTGTTTTAAAAGGAATTTTTCAAATTTTTTTGTGAAATTTTTTCTTTATTATCATTGAAAAGTAAATTTTTGTTGGTCATTGTTTGAAAGGAAATCTGTGTTAAAATTTTCTCAGGAAAATTTTTATTTCTACAACAACAAAAAAAAATAAAATAAATTTTTTTTGTGTCGTCATTGTGAAATTCTTATTTTGTCATTTTCTTTTTAAATAAACACACAAGAAATAATAAAATTATTTATTTACAAGTGAAATAAATTTTTATAAAATTAAATTTAAATAAATAAAGTTTATTTTAAATTAGGTTAGTTAGTTTTATGAAAAGTCATAGTAAAAAAAAAATATATATATATGGAATTCTAACAAATTATTTTCAATTATATGTATTTAAAAAATGAAAATTATTCGAATAAATTTTCAAGTTTTTTGTTTTTTAAATGGAAAAACTTATAATTTTTATGATACAAATAAAAATATAAAATTTATTTTCATTAAATGAAAAATAAAAAATATTAAAATATTGTCGAAAGGAATTTATATACTTTAAATATTGTTAAATAATTTATCATATTTTTTTTATAGTAAATTATAAAGTTAATAATGATAATTTATTAAATATAATATTTTTTGTGTCATATTCCCAAAAGAAATATTGTTTTATTTAGTTTAATATTTTCATCTTTATTTATTTATGATAAAAAAAAAAGTCAAGAAGAAAAACTCTTGGAAAAAAAAAATGAAAAACTTTTTATCATCATATTTTAATACTTTTTATGAAGGAGTATAATAATGAATTTTATTTCATAAATTTCATAAATATATATTTTTTTTTTGAGTTTTTATAAAAAAATATTGTTAAGGGAATTGCCAAAAAAAAAAGATATTTAATAGGTAAAATTATAACGAATACAAGATTCATTAATTTAAGCTATGTACACAAAGTCAATGACTTTATTTACCTTTCAATGTTTCAATATTGAAAGTTAAGATTTTTTGTAAATTTAAAGCAGATAAAAATTAAAGTTTTCTTTATTTTTGGAAATTAAAATGTAGTTTTGTTTTTTTTAAGATAATATTTGTATTTTAATTTAATACATAAATGTTATTATTAAATAATTTAGTTATTTCTATATATTTATGGTTGATTGTATCATAAAATCCTTTAAAACTTAATGCCATACAAAGACTTAATAAATATAATATTTTGATTTATGATATTTTTATATCCCCTTGGTTTGGTGTCACTGGTATTTAAGAATTTTTTTTTCGAAATACTTAATTATCGTTAGTGTTAGTGGCATATATACGATTATAGCATATTTAACTGGAATATATCATAAAATGTGTTGTTCACCAATATTTTTTTAGGTAGCTTTTTCATCTACAAATAATAAACAAATACTTAATTGAAATAATGATTTATAATTTAATACAATCTTCAACAAGGACTATTTGTGTACATATCATACTTCTAGGCGTTAATATCGAGTTGTGATTTATTATCTAATTATTTTACCAAAGAATTTTGTAAAATTGGTCTAAGATGAAAAAATTTTGGTACTTTAACAAATTATGAAATTAACTGATTCATATGTTCTTCAAAACTTATTCCTTGGTTACAGTCAAAATTTGAATTCTAGGGGAGTTGAAAGGTAATGACCCAGTACATGTCGTACTTCAATAATTGTAGAAACTTCTATTTTATATTTTTTATTGTGTCATGGTTTAACATTAAATGTGGTTGCAAGACGTACGCAATTTATATCCATATTATAGGAAAAAAAATTCCCTCGATCAATCTAAATTTTGTACTTAAATAAAATTAATATTTTAATTCCAAAAAGTATTTAATTAAATTTTAATTATTAAAAATATAAAATCAAATATTATTTATTTCTGAAATAAAATATCCTTGAAGTTTTTATTGTATACGTATATGAAATTCAAAACTACGGTATAAAATATTTTTAAAAATTTAATGTAAGGGAAAATTCATTGATATTGTAACATAATAAGATTTTCTGCAATATAAATTCAAATTTTTTTTGTAATTTTAGGTCATTGTGGTCATAATAGTCCTTGTGAACAGCTGTGCTATGAAATACATGATGGCATGTACGAATGTGACTGTACCGAAGGATATGAATTGAATAAGAATGGATATAGTTGTCAAGGTAAGACAGTTTTCTTTTTCTTTTTTTTAAATGAAATACGTTATTTAATAACAAAATAGGAAACTAACTGAATAATAAATAGTTATAGAATCAAAAAAATAAATATTATTATTAACTGGAATGTAAGATTGAAAATAAGAAAAACACAAACATTCAGGGACATAATTTGGAGACATTATAATAAGATTATGATTCACTTCAGTGTGACTATAATTTTATATTTGCAAAATTTTAACATTATAGACCAATGGCTCCCTAAAGTATAATTTTTAGAAAGTTATGTAAGTGATAAATTTATAATCAAATATTTGATCAGACTTGGAAGGTTTGTGATCAGACTATGAAATTTTAAATTTGTTTATGTACCGTGAATGAATTATCATTTAGAAAGACAATTATTAATATCTATTAGATTAGAAAAAACCATATATTTTATACTTTATCGATTTCAAATTTAATTTCGAAATGATGAACTATGCCCTATTACAGTTATATATTATGCTTTTTGGTGGTATGCCACTGTACGAAAAAAAATATATCTCTCAATAAAATTTGTTTGAAAAACCATTTTAGCATCTATAATTTAAACAGCAACAACAATAATTTCCTTTTTTAGAACTTCATATGATGGCGCGTTGAATAAAATTATCTATAATAAGAAGCTAATGCTGACAAGAAAGTATATTAATGTTTAAAATGAGATTCCTTCACCACACATCACAGAGCGAAAAAATATATAAGAAAAATATAAATTATTTTTTTCTTTTTTGTAGATATACCACGAAGGAATGAAAGTGTACGTGATTAGCTTTAAGACATTTTCATAAAAAAACAAAAAAAACCTACAGAGAGCAAAAAGAAAAACATAAGGAAAAAAAATACTAACAGATTCTTTAACGTACTTCATTTTTTTTTTTTGTTGCTCTACATAAAGGAAAAAAAAAAACAAATAAGAAAATTTTGAGTGCATTTTCATGCACGAAAGTTGCCATAAGTCAAACCCATTTCGCATATTGAATGGTCATATTTTTTTTTTCTTGTTCTATCTTTTAAATTCAAACATCGCTATAATATTAAATCTACTTTTTGCCATCACTTTAAAACTAGACGGAAATTATAATTTCTTATATAACTAGAAAGAAAAAAGGGGGGGGGGGGAATTAAATTATGCAAAAGAAAATGTCAGATTAGTGGTAAATTTATCGTAAGTGCATAAAATTAAATATTTCAAAGTAAACTTTTTGTTTTATAATTATCAAAGTTTTTAGTTTTTAAGGACTTTCTAAAGTTTTTTTTTTCAAATTAATTTCTTTGCAGTTGCGAAAGGATTTCTTGTTAGTGTTGACAAAAAATCTATTTTCGACGCCAATAAATAATTGAAATAATTGTGTAACTCGTATAAATTATAGAAACTTAGGAGCTTCAAAAGTGGTATTTTGAAGCCGATATATTGAAACAGTTCACTAAAACTTTTGTTAATATGTACTTGTTTTTCAGTTTGATAGGCAAATAACAAGAAGAATGATGATATTTTTTTTGCACATTCATCAAAATAGCACTAATTTCCTTTAGTTTAAAAATAGTAGCACAAAACTGAAGCCAAAAATCATGAAATTTTTATTTGTTCTTGCAATAAAGAAAATGCACATACGTTGTTTAACGTCAAGCGATTTAATTTTGAAAATATTTTTTCATACTAATTCGATATTATCGTATTTTAAGTTAGTGTAGGTTGTAGGTGGTACATTAAAAGGTATTGCCAGAATTTCCTTGTTTTTATATTGATTTGAAATACTTTGCAACATGAATTGAAATAATGTACTTTTATTCTTTTTCATTATAAATTTACATAAATTTTCGTTTAAGTATAATAAAGTGAGAATGTCCTTTCAATGAATTATTTCTTATCGCTGGTATATAATAATTTTTAGATTAAATTCGTGAAATTAAAATAATTTACTATACCTTTGTTGTTTTGAAGTTTTGACATGCAAAAGACCCCCCCAACAGGAATTTCAAAATATACATAACTCAACTTAATAGTATATAATTTAAACTTCAAATAAATATTTGTATATGTATTTAAAAAGGATATTATATACATATTGTTCAGGAAATTATATTGGGAAGTAATTTTGCATGTTTCAATGTTTGTAGATATATTTTTTTTTTAATAGTGTATATAGTTTTATTTGTGGTAAATATTATTTGCGTGCATTCTAATCGTAGAACATTTATAATTCTTTGCCAGCATTTTATACTGCAATATGTTTTTTTCTACATAAATGTATAAATTAGTTGTTTTATATTTTTGGTAGTCGATAAATTTATACTTTAATATATATGATAAAGGATAAAATTAGCATGTATTATATATAATTTTAATGGTGGCAGGTCTAGGCTATATTCATGTAGAAAATATCATATATTCGTTTATTTTTCTTCGAATTTATATAAAATTTCCTAAATTTTATATTTGAAATTTTACTGGAAATTATAATCACTAACATGAAAACTAGTTTTTTCTTAAACACTTTTATGGTAGCAATGTTTTTTCATTTGGACAATTATAATTTGTAAATTTATTGGAGGATTTTTTTTTAAATTTATGCTTAACTTTATGATATTAAAACGGTTATTTTAGTTTATAAACATAAATATTTAACAATTCTCAGTTATTAAATATTATTAAATAATAAGTAAAGTTTAATATAACATCTTAAAATATAAAAGATATTTTAAATTACATTTGAAGTCAGAGAAATCCTCGTTGTATAAGATAAAATACAATAAATGGTATTACTTTTATTGTTACTTTTTAAATGTCCAATTACTACCAGGGTAATAGCATCATAAATCACTAACAAATCATATTCTTATATCTTAATATATAACATAATTTGGAAAATATTAATTATTACTCATTTGCAATTATATTTTTCCTGCGTATTGATCATTAAAAAATTAACAAAATTGCAATGGAAAATCATTAATTTTTTTTTCATACCTTTAATTAATCTTTTCCTATGACAACTAGATTTTATGATTTCTATAAAAAAAAAAGTAGATTATTTATTTCACAGAATTTGTACAAATTTAATTAAAAAGTGTTGCTTTCTATCCAATTGGTGCAAAAAAAAAAATCATTAATAAGGAAAAGTTTATATGAATTTAGTTCAATTTTCCATTTTAAAATTTTCATAATTTATATTTAAAATTTAATTAATGATTTTTACATCATAATTCTTATTTTAATTATATATATTTGAATATCTTTTGTATTTTTTAAATATTTCTCCCTAATATGCGTACTTTATACTCACGAATACTTTAAGTAGTTCATTAAAAAATACAATTAATATAAACACAAAATTGTTAATAAAATTTTTCATTTTTTCCCCAAAATTTTATAAAAAATTATAAAGAATAAAATACTAATTACTCCGACAGACAACAAAAAAAAAATTATATGAAAATCGGAAAAGCCACTTTTCAAACAAATCAAGGTACACAAAGACAGAGCATTGGAAATTATATGTAAAAAAAAAAGAAATTACAGATTCAGCCATAAAATATACTGATTTTTCTTTAGAATTTTTTGTTTTCGATTTTCCATTGTTAATAGACTTGATTGCTTTAAGGCAAAGCTAAGGAAAATTTTTGAAGGAAAATTTTTAATACTAAAAGTCTCATCATTACAGAAAAATTTTCAAAAGAATTTTTATTTAAGTATAATTTAAATAAAAAAGTAATAATAATAAGAAAATTGTTGAGGAAAAAAAGTAAAATTGGATAAAAATTTGTGTTAAGAACAAATTGTTTTCTATTTATATCTATAAAAAAAACGACGAACAATTAAATACAAGAATTCAACAAGATGCGAGGATTCAAGCAAAAGAAGTTGATTCCTTGGCGGAAAATTATGTTAGAATATTATTTTTATGGAAAATGTATATATTTAAATTTTTATATTTTAAAGTCATACAAATGTAAAATTGTCCTGAAGTTTCAAATCCTAAAGTTTAAGTTTTTCATTCCAGTTGAATTATGTAAATTTTAATTCCTTGTAATTTTGTGACTGTTCATAGTTAAGCTATCACACAGTTTCGTGATTATTTTTTTTGGTATTAGTAAAACTACCCACAGCGCAACCTAATGCTAAAAACATAAATATAATTTTGCTCTATTTATTACCCATTTAACTAAACCAAAGTCTAAAAATTTCAATTGATTTCATATTTTACTTAAATTTTTTTTCTGTTTTTACAAGCCAGTAACTATCATAAATTTTAATTAAAATTTTTCTATATTAAATTGTAATATTTCATTTTAAATATACAAATAAACAGAACAGCGACCTATCATTTTTAAAATATGACGAGTAAAATTTATGATTTTTCTCGTCATATTTTTTATATCTAATAATTTTGCCTGTCATTTTTATAATAGACAAAACACTAACATAAACATTCTATTTTATACATATTACTTAAATTTCATAAAATTTTTACATACTAAATTTATATAAGAGTTGGATGGACAAAGTCTACATAAACATGATGAATTTTGTTAAAAAAAAATTAAATTTCATGTAACAAAATCAAACAAAGCCTTTAATTAAAGTGTGCTGTCATCATTCAGAATCTATTTTATATCAACTTTAACATTAAAAACATACCGGGTAATGGGAATGAATTACATAATGTTGGATGGGAAGATTTAATTGATGGTCACAGACTTTGTAAATTATTATAAAACGGAATAACTTGTGGATTAGTAAAATAAAAATTATACATAAAATAGGACAAACAAACTGAATTTTGTAAATGGTAATACATGTCACAAATGTTTATATTGTCAATATGTGTTAACAGTCATGTGTGGTAACTAAAATTTAATTATAAAAATTTATAAAAGAATTCTGGAAAATTTATAGTAGTTATTATTGAAAATTTATTATAGATTTTACATTAACAGATAAAAATCATTTCAAAATCATATTTCTAATATACATAAATATTTAGAAGAAAAAAAATGGATCACTTATTAAAAGCATACTTTACCATAATATAATAAGTCCAGATTTTTAAAATATCAAATAATCACAAATCCAGAAAAAAAGTACTTTACTAACTTTTTATATTTAAATTTATAGCCGGTTAGAATAAAAAAATTAAATGAGCAATGGGGAAAATTTAATTTTTGTTTTTTTTTTTTGAATTTCCTTTTTACAAAGAAAAATTTCCGTCTTCTTTCATGAATTAACAACAATAAAATCTTTTGTGTTGTAAAAGAATTTATAGTACAAAAATAAAAATAATAAAAAAAAAAAAGTATACTGGATTTTCTTTAATCTAAACACAAGGGAAAATAGAAAACCCCAACAGAATAAATTGTTTTTCATTTTGTATAAATAACAATAGGAACAATAGTTTTGTTGTTTTTCTTTTATTTTGATCCTTTTACTATTTTTAATTTAGTACTTTTTCTTTTTTTCTTATGTAAAAGGAAATTTTTATTTTTGTGTTACCATAATTAGAATTTAATTTGTAGAACTATGTAGTTCATTATTTTTGTAGTAAATTATAATGACAACAGATATTTCTCACTTTTATTGGGATTCAAAATATATTTAATGTTTTTTTTTGTTGACAATAATAATTATTTGTACCCAAAACAGAAAATTGGGTAAATATAATTTTGAATTATTTAATATTCAAAATTTAAAAAGTATTATAGTCATTAAATTTATATGAAACCTAAAGAAACTACTTTAATGTTAATTGCTGTTTCAGATTGCTATAATCTATAATGGACAGACTAATTGGACTCAAGTAAACTGTCTAATATTTTGAAAATATATAATAGAAGTATAGAAATCTTCCAATTTATGAACATTTACCTTTTTAGAAGTTAAATTTAAGGCAAATTTCAAAGTGTCAAAAAGTAATTATTATTGTTTTGACAAAATTTCATAGAATTATATTTGAAATAAGTTAATCGTCTATATTGCAATATATGTTCCGGTAGAAATTTTTCCGCTTCGAATTAAAATCATTTATATATCTGCAAGATTACTGAATAATGATTTTACCTATTCTAGAATTTCAGTATTTTGAAAATTCTAATTTATAATATTTTATTTATTTACTGTCAATAAAAAACTGCTGATTAATTTACGGATTTAGTGTACGGCACTAGAAAATTTTGTGTTCCTTTTGGAATACAAATTTTTATCTTTGTATACGGAGCGGACTCGTTCCACCGGGTTACTGAAATTATTATTTTCCCCTGTTCACAGCACTGGGTAACATAGGGCTCCAAGGACCGAGTTATCTGCACTTTTTTGTATTGCAATTTGGACTGACAAATTTTATATGGATTCCGAACCACACATTTCTTTACTTTTAATTGCAACCAGCTAATGGCTTTATTAGTGAGACATTTGTTGTTAGCAAATAGCTTCGACCCTTAGCATTTTTTGCTGTTTTAAATTAAGACTAATTTTAGACTGATAGAATACTCTGGGCTCATATTGCGATATATAATATATTCTCATCAAAGCTTAAGCCGATTTGCTCATGAAGAGAAATATTTTAAATTAAATAATTTTAAAATATTTTATTTAACTTTATCTTAAAAATAAATTTAATTTTATATTTGTAATTCCATTATTTGATATGAAAAATAAACAATTTCCCAAAAATATAATATTATTAAAATTGCATAAAATTTTAAATTTAACATTTCATATTTTTTTTTTTTTTAAATTTAATATTTTATTCAAAAAATAATTAACTTTTATTCTCTGAGTTTTTTTAAAAAAGTTAGTTTTTTTTCGTACAGAAAATATTAATAATTCAATATTTTAAAATAAAATTAACAAAAATTTTCTAGAAAAATAAAAAAGAAAAACCAAAATTATAGACTAAAATAAAATTACTATTTTATAAATCCTGGCAAATGAACAAGGAATATGCATAACGTAATGTAGTGTAATATAAAAGTTACTATTTCCAATTTTCCGATTATTTTTTTTTTTTGGTTTTTTTGTTAGAGTCACGAATACCGAAACAACGTATGTTCTTTTTTTTTTATTATTATTAAATATTATAGCACAGTTAATGGTAGAAATATTTTCATGGAAATTTTTTCAACGGAAACAGTTTATATTCCATATTTTTATTATTTTATTCACTTTTTTTTATGAAAGAAGGTGAATTTTCCGAATATACACTTAACTTGTATGGTAATTTGAAATTTGCATGTAATAACTGAAATGAACTAAAAAAAAAAAATGGTTTTACATTTTGTGCGGTTTTACAATTAAATTTTTCTTTTTGACAACTGACTTTTTTGTTTTTTTTAGTAAAGTATGTAGTATATTTTTTTATTTCTGGGTAGTGTAAACATGACTTTACAATATTTTTGATATCGTGACCATTTGGTTTTTTTTTTTTAATTAAATGAATTATTTATGATATTTTTTTTTTCGTTTTATAATTAATTAAATATTCATAAATTTAAGGACGTTTTGTGATATTTTGTAAAAAGTATAAATTTAATATATTTTATCGTAAGTATATATAAGTAGTTAAATAAATCCGTTTTCATGTTAAGGATTTAAATAAATGAAAAAAAAAACCCAAAGCTGATTCTTAGAAAAATATTATGTTGTATATTTATTATTTTTTGATTAATGGTGAAGTCTTTCAGTTATTTTGATATATTATGTAGTGTTTTAGACCATAATGAGTAATGTAATTTAATTTTTTTGTATATAGTTAATAAAAGAACATGTTAAAAGGTCTTACAGCAGTTAAATAATATCTGTATGTACATAGTAAAGTTCAAAAGTAATGGATTTTTGTAAAACTTTTTTTAAAAAACATACAAATACAGCAACATGACTTATATTGAACGAATAATAAAATAATATGAGCTCTAAATTTTAATACAACATTGTAATTTTAATTACGATATATACCTTAAGTATTTTTGGGATTAGAAAATTTCAAAATTTTTTGGAAGGATTAGAAAATTTCAAAAGTTTGTGTGCTGCACTTCATAATTTGATTTTCTTATTTTCTATGATTCATTTTTTATTATGTACTTTTTAATATAAATTTGTAAAGTTTTAGCATACAATCTGGTTTTGGATACAAAAATTTGATTCTAGGATAATTCATAGCAAAAGAATTCATCTCAAATAATGCATCGTAAATCAATTGTTTTGCGATAAATTGATATGCATTGCTTTGGGAGGAACTAGCCGGGTACGAGAAATTTGGTTTCACAAAAGATAATTCGATTGAATTTATTATCTCTGGTTTCATTGATTTGAAATGTTCGTATTAAAGTTACAATGTTTAGCCATAAAATATGCAAATTTTTTTATAACTCATTAATTGCGTTAACAGAAATGTCTGGTTAATACAAATCATTTTTCATAGACCACATTTGCGTAATTTATAAAATTAACTTGAGTTAAAAATTTGAAAAATTGATAGTTATAATATTTCAATATAGCACGATATCTGTGGAAATTTGCTAAAACATTATACATACCTATATAATCATAAATTTTCAGCATAGCAGAATAATGGTTTTTATTTCATTTGTAATTTTTTTCTTAAGTAAGTCATTCGTATAACAAAGTTTGTGAATTTATTATGTGTATAGAAGAGAAATAATCAATTTTATATGTGCATCAATAATTAACCAAAACATGATTACCTCCTTCCATATAAAATCATGTTTGGACAGAGGGTAATATGTTTTGACAAATTATTGATGCACAAGAAAATTTATTTCAAACATGACCTCCTATATAAGTAAATAATTGAAATCAGAAGTCAAAATGTCAAAAAATGTAATTATTGTCGTTTTGCCAAATTGCCAAAAAATTTAGGTTAAATAAATTTTCAACATAAATAGTTGATATTTATTCGGAAAAACTATAAATTATATTTAATTATTTTACAAAAAAAAACTTTGTATTTTCTATGTTTTACATAAAAATATGTACTTGCACACAATGATAATTATTATATCATATGAAAAACCTTTTTTAAAATTTTCACTACTTTATTAGTTAGCTTAAATATTATTTTCCGACTAACTTTTTCCATATATGTATAAAATATTTAATTTGTCAAAGCCATTATAGTACATATTTTTTAGTGAATCAAAAGACCATGTATTTTAAAAAATTATAAACACTTTTGCAAAACAATCTTTAAAATGAATTTTTATAGATACTTAAATTAATAATTTTTTTCCTTGTAAAAGTTTAGATATTTTTATATGATTTCGTATATTCCCGTATACATTTATATCATAGTTATGTTGATATGAATAATTTGAATAGAAATAATACCAAATTTAATGTCAAAACCAACCTTCGTTTATGTTTATTACTTATTTTCTCATGTATAAAATAATTTTTAACTCATGTGTGTTACCATTTTTTTCTATATATATATATATATATATTTTTACTTGTATGGTATATCCTTATAACACTTGTTAACGTTTAAGAATCAAAAATTTAACAGAGCATATAGTAATTTTTTTCATATACTACATATATGTATGTATATATTCAGCTGAAAAAATAAAATAAAATAAAAACCATTTTTCTTAAGTAGAAAAATAACGAACCATCTTTTTCATTTCAGCTGCTTCTGAATTTTCTTTTTAGAAACTTAAAGTAGTTAGAAAAAGAATACTTTGTAAAAAAATTGTTAAAGTTTTTGACTTAAGTATTTATATACAATAAAAAGGAAATTTCTTAAAAGCTTAAATTATTATATAGAAAATGTTCTTATTAATTTAATTTAGATAAATGTTCATGTGGAATATCAAAACAATTATTCAAATTAAGTAATTTACATGTTTTCTTAGAGGTTTATTTATATTTTAATATTTTGAAGAAGATGTTTTGAAAATAACACTTCATAAATAGCAACATATTTAGGTCTCTGAACTCTAATAATATATGTGCTCATTGTAGGAAATTGTAAATTTTAATTTTGCACAATTAAAAAATAGTTTTAAGGTAATTGATCATTCCACAGTACTTGTTGATATATCAACCACAGGTTTCTGGACAAAAAAAAAATGTTTGTTACCATTAATATTTAAAATTTATATTAAATTATTAAATAAAAATAAAACATTAATTATTTTTCTACTAAATTAATGTATTAAGGTTGGTTGTTTAAAATAGCACATCTAAAAATTATGTAAAATATTTTTCACTCTTAAAAAAAATTTAATTTATCGATTGTTATCAGTTATTTAATTTTCACAATTTAAAAAGTATAGTTTTATACTTAAAAAGTATGTTGAAAATTATGTATACTATATTTGAAAATTTCCGCAACAAAAATAAATATTTCCTTGCTTATAATTTTTTGAATAAATTACACTGATTTTTATATTTTTGGTTAACTTTAAAATATAAAATCTTAACCAACAAGAAAATAACAATCTTTTAATTATGAATCCTGTCGAATTTTCTAAAAGATACTAAAATATATACTTTAAAAAAATTTATATAATTTTATACTTCAGTAAACTATTTCTCATTTTAAAATTTTTATGATTTATCTCAACTTGAAAAACTTAAGAAAAATATATATATATATATATATTTAAAATTCTATGATATCTTTTAGGTTGTGCAGCAGCTAAAAGATAAATGAATTTTATTAATTCGTTTAGTTTAGATAATAAAAAAAAATTCTATATATATATAAATCTGGATTATTCTTGGTTTAAAATGATAGAAGATAAGTTAAAATATTTCTCTATACAATTGTGTATTACAAAATATCTTTTATTATTTACAAAACTATTTTTATATACCCGTACATTAAGTATATATACTTATGTATATACAAAATTATAAATCTTTTTTAACTATTTTGACTGCATTGTTAACTGATGTGTTGAATTCTGATTTTAAGAATGAAAAATTTTATTATATAAAAAGATAAAATTATTTACAACACTGAACAACTGCATTTAAAAATAAAAATAAAATTGTATATATAGTATTTTCTTTTTAGCATATATACATATATATTTATGTACGAATATAACACAAAAAAAAAATTTTCTTTAAAATTATATGATAAATCTAAATGAAAATTACCAAACTAGTAATCGGATTAAAGTAAAATTTTACAATTTCCAAATATGTATAATATACAACAATAATGATAAGAAAATGAAATACTTTTTGTTAAGTGTTAATATTTAAGTGTAAATTTTTAAATAATCTTTTATTTGTTTAGTAAATATTGGTGTTTTGTACATAAATATTACTACACTACATATATATATTATAAATTTAATGAAATACTTGAGTTCATTTCAAGAATTTATAATTAGTAAAATATTGTTTATAAAAATTTATATAAAATGTTGTGTTTTTTGTTAGAAAAGTGAAAATATTTAATAAAGTTTATTATATGTATTTGTGGGGATTGCTTTCAGTTTTAAGGGTTTTCATTTTTTTGCTACAAATTCTGATGTTTTGTATTGAATCTCATTAAATTTCCATATTTTCCCGATTTCTCGGGCAATTTTGAATATTTTTCGAAAAGGTCTTCGGAAATGCGCTAGAAATTAAATTCCCTACACGGAGATACTAAATATGTGGGGATTGATTTCAGTTTTAAGGGTTTTCATTTTTTTGCTACAAATTCTGATGTTTTGTATTGAATCTCATTAAATTTCCTTTTTTCCCGATTTCTCGGGCAATTTTGAATATTTTTCGAAAAGGTCTTCGGAAATGCGCTAGAAATTAAATTCCCTACACGGAGATACTAGATATGTGGTGATTGATTTCAGTTTTAAGGGTTTTCATATTTTTGCTACAAATTCTGATGTTTTGTATTGAATCTCATTAAATTTCTATATTTTCCCGATTTCTCGGGCAATTTTGAATATTTTTCGAAAAGGTCTTCTGAAATGCGCTAGAAATTAAATTCCCTACACGGAGATACTAAATATGTTGTGATTGATTTCAGTTTTAAGGGTTTTCATATTTTTGCTACAAATTCTGATGTTTTGTATTGAATCTCATTAAATTTCTATATTTTCCCGATTTCTCGGGCAATTTTGAATATTTTTCGAAAAGGTCTTCGGAAATGCGCTAGAAATTAAATTCCCTACACGGAGATACTAAATATGTGGTGATTGATTTCAGTTTTAAGGGTTTTCATATTTTTGCTACAAATTCTGATGTTTTGTACTGAATCTCATTAAATTTCCATATTTTCCCGATTTCTCGGGCAATTTTGAATATTTTTCGAAAAGGTCTTCGGAAATGCGCTAGAAATTAAATTCCCTACACGCAAATATCAAATTTGTGGGGATTGCTTTCAGTTTTAAGGGTTTTCATTTTTTTGCTACAAATTCTGATGTTTTGTATTGAATCTCATTGAATTTCCATATTTTCCCGATTTCTCGGGCAATTTTGAATATTTTTCGAAAAGGTCTTCGGAAATGCGCTAGAAATTAAATTCCCTACACGGAGATACTAAATTTGTGGGGATTAAATTCAGTTTTAAGGGTTTTCATTTTTTTGCTACAAATTCTGATGTTTTGTACTGAATCTCATTAAATTTCCATATTTTCCCGATTTCTCGGGAAATTTTGAATATTTTTCGAAAAGGTCTTCGCAAATGCGCTAGAAATTAAATTCCCTACACGGAAATATCAAATTTGTGGGGATTGCTTTCAGTTTTAAGGGTTTTCATTTTTTTGCTACAAATTCTGATGTTTTGTACTGAATCTCATTAAATTTCCATATTTTCGCGATTTCTCGGGCAATTTTGAATATTATTCGAAAAGGTCTGCGGAAATTCGCTAGAAATTAAATTCCCTACACGGAAATATCAAATTTGTGGGGATTGCTTTCAGTTTTAAGGGTTTTCATTTTTTGCTACAAATTCTGATGTTTTGTATTGAATCGCATTAAATTTCCATATTTTCCCGATTTCTCGGGCAATTTTGAATATTTTTCGAAAAGGTGTTCGGAAATGCTCTAGAAATTAAATTCCCTACACGGAGATACTAAATATGTGGGGATTGATTTCAGTTTTAAGGGTTTTCATTTTTTTGCTACAAATTCTGATGTTTTGTACTGAATCTCATTAAATTTCCATATTTTCCCGATTTCTCGGGCAATTTTGAATATTTTTCGAAAAGGTCTTCGGAAATGCGCTAGAAATTAAATTCCCTACACGGAAATATCAAATTTGTGGGGATTGCTTTCAGTTTTAAGGGTTTTCATTTTTTTGAAAACTTAGCAATCTATCAAGTTATATTAGAGTTATCTGACTTACGAGCTAAAAATATTTGAAAAATAGTGCAGGCTTAACAAGCTTGATGTTAATCTTATCATTAGCGGCTTATGTAAATGATTTATTTAAATAGTGTCAACATAAATTTTGTTCTCCGCAATATGTTAGGCTTTCTAATATCGTATTGTATTTATCATTATGCTAATTATATTACAATAGGAGAATTTTAATCATTCGTTTATTAAGTTAATTTTAATATAAAATTAACAGACCCTAAAATTAATTTCAGCAAATTAACTGACAAAAAAAATATAGCCTAAGAATTTAATTTTAAGTTCAATTTTAATTTTATCGTTATTTTATTCCAAAATTAATTGTTTTTGATCCAATTTAAATCTACATCTAAAAAGGTGTCTTTTTCTAAATAAAACACTTTTTTTTATAACAAAATAGAATTTATTGTCATAAATAATTAAAATAAATTCCTGAATAAATTCCTACAAAACAAATAAATTTAATTACAATCAAAAATAATAAAAAAAAAAGATTTAAAGGACTTAAAAAGCTTTGAAAAAAAATCATAAATTTCATCAGTTTTTTTTAAAATTTATTAAATTAAAAGCAAAAAAAATAATATTATTTATATTAATTTGAATATTCATTAGTCTGTTCCTTTAGATACCTTAATAATAAATGCTAAAATTTTAAATAAAAAAAATTATAATCTAATAATTCAAAATTTCTTAATATTACGTATCTTTTTATTAAATTTATTAATTTGTTATTTCTCATAAATAATTATCATATATACTTTAAAATCATTTTCAATTTAATTAATTTTGAAATATTTCATTAGAGTTTTTACAACAAATCCAATTAGCATCAATCATAAAAAATATCTTTTTTTGTTTTTATTATTTATCTAAATAAAATATTTAGACAACAACACATAAAAACCTGTTTAAGAAAATTTAATTAATTTGGAAAAAAAAATATGAAACATAATAAAATCAAAACACTAAAAAATCTCTTAAAAAAAATTAATAATAATTAAAACAAGACTTGAATAATTTTTATATTTTTTAATGAATTTTAATAACAAAATAATAATGACAATTATGTGAAAAAATTTTTAAAGAAAATGGAAAATATAAATAATAACAAACAGCAAAACAACAAAAATTTGATTATATAAAATGTATTTTTTGAAACAATTTTTTTTTTGTTTTCTTTAATATGGAGTTTTAAGGACCTTAATCTATGCACAACACTTTACATTTTCACAAACATCAATCTTAATTTATCGTCGACAAAAAGTTTCTGTTTTTTTTTACTTTTAAATCGTAAAATTTAAGAATATTTTTTTAAAATGTTTTTCACTTATCATAAGTTGAGCAATCAAATTTTATATATTTACGTAATTGTTTAATTTTTGTATTTAAGTAATATTTTGATATAATATTTTATGCTTATTAAATTTGGTTTTTATGCAATTTACTTTATGGATTTTTAGTTTGTCGAAGCCGTAATATTTATTTACTATTTAGAAATCTATAATTCAGAAGCAAAATAAACCTGGAATTGAATATTAATATGTAATAAAAATTTCGACGCATTTCGGTGTATCAGAATTTCGAAAATACCCAAAAAAAGTAGATACTAACCGATTAAAATTATCGGTTGGTATATGTAGGTATACATTAAATCAATCATTTATAATAATTATAAGATATATGATGTCAATTATCATAATGCTATCAGTATCCTTATTATTTAATTTATAATAAAAAATTTAGGTGTAAATATTTTAACCGGTCATTATGACCGTTTGGTATATCTATTGTTAAGATTATGTTTGCTGTCAATTTAAATATTTATATATTTTAAAAAATTAAATTTTTCTTATTTTCAGAATTAAATTCAACATATTTACAAGATAATAATATGAAATCTGAAGAGGATATTTTATATCAAAAAGGTGTTTCATTTAGTGCTAAATTGGATAATAATAGTAATAATAATGATTTCGATAATATTAATGATATTGATTTAAATAGTAGTGCAAATAATTCTGATAATTTAAATGATGATGACAATGATGGTGGTGATGATGATGATGATGATGGTTTTATTGATAACAATAATTATTTAAATATTAATAAAGATTATAATAATAATAATAATAATAATAATAATGCAGCTGATGATATTTTAGATACAAATATATCATCTGAAGAAATTTTAAATCATAATAATAATCATCAGAATCAATTAACATTAAATAATAATAATGTACCTGAAAATGTAAAAAAATCAAATATTAGTAATGATGAATTCAATATTGTTTCACCAAAAAAACATAATTTAAGAACAACATCAACAAAAATAACAACAACATCACCACCATCAGCAACATTATCACCAAAATTAATACGATCAACATTAATACCATCAATATCTGCTTTAGATTTAAATAATTTGGAATATTATGATATTTATTATGCTAACAAGGACATGTCCGTATATGATGATGTCAATAATAATAAACTTAATTTACGACCAGTTAATCCTGATACATATCAAAATGATAATCAACAACAACAACAACAATATCAACAAAACATAAAACCACAAAAAAATTATCATAAAGAATTTGTAATAACAACGACTACAACTACAATTAAATCAAATATAGAACAAACATTAACCGACAACATTATGAAAAATAATAAAATTTTGAATAGTCAAAAGGATAAAATGGTTATTAATGATGGATGGAACAGTAATAATAGCGATGGTAGTAGTATTAGTAATTCTAATGACTTTGTAAAAAATGTGAATAATAAAAAACATACAAATGTTGGAAACAATTATAGTTGGAATCTTAATAGTACATCTGGTATTAAAGAAATCTCATCACCAGATGAAAGTATCTCAGATTTACAGAAGAATTTCCTGTAAGTATATAGTTTTTTTTTTACTAAAATGTTCTTCTTTTTTTTTTTTAATTTTATTATCATGATTAAAGAATAACGTAAAAGGATATTAAAGGAGTTAAAATACATTTAATTTAATTTTTATTATTGTTCAGAAAGATAACGAAACGAAAAATTTTTAAAATAGAAAACTTTTAAGATTATTGAGAAAATTAGGGAAAAAATATAATTATTATAATTTTATTATAAAATTTATGTTGTCGGGGGTATAAGAAGTGATACAAGGAAATAACTACAAATTAAATAATGCCACATTGAAATTGAATTCTTTCTAACAAAAAAAATGAAATACTCATAATTTAATCAAATTGTTGCCGTGTTACTTTTTAACCAATGTGGAAGAATTTCAGACACTTCTTTATAATAATAATTAATATTACATAACTCCGAGGAAAAATGAAAATTTTCTTATAATGGATATTAAAAACGAATTTTCAGAGATATAACTTCATTAAGTTTAGAGTGAATTCATATTTTTTATGAATTTTTTATGAATTCACTCATTTTTAATTGACCCAGTCATTAATATATCCCTCCGAAACATGGAAAATGTCAGTTCTCACTCACTGAAACGGCTGTACACATTCACTAACAGCGCAAGCCTAAGTAATACGGACATTGCAATGTAAACGGTATGTTCAATTTTTCATTTCAATCTCATTACGTAAGCAAATACTGGGAAAGACGAATAGACATTTCTTGGATTTTACTATATGATTTCCCAGTATTACATTAGAATAATTTGTTCTTAAAATTTAGTAAAATAAATTCAAATTTTATTATTATTTCATTACGGAAATTTATCGTGACACCCTGTATAATATATTGTAATTTTTTTTTATTTAAATTCCAAACACAATAAAACCAAATTGCATACATTTTGTTAACAAACTTTTATCGTATATTATTTTTACGATATTATTGAATTTTTAAATCAAAATTAGATTTTTCTTTTCCTATTTGTGATAGAAAATATTTTTCATGTTTATTTAAGTTGAATTTATGAAATGACAAGAACGAAGTTTAAAAAAGAATAAAATAAATTACGGGAATAATCAACTTTCTTAAGGAGAAAACTTGATTAAGAAGTCTCTCGTCTTCGTCTTCAACTTTTTCAATCTTTTTAAATACACAGAACATTTTTGGTATCTTATAATATTTATGGAAAAAAAAGGAGGAAAATTTTTCTTTTTTTTTTTCTTTAGTTAGTTTATAGTTATTACCATAAAATATACCTTTTATCTTTCCACCAAAACTTTATTTTTTTAAAACAGTGTCATCGCTAGAAATTATCCATTTTTTTTTTTTTAGTCAAACAGTTTAAAATTTAAATTAAGCGAAAATAATATGAAAAACAAGAAATTTAAGTTTTTCATTCAATTTTTCACTGAATTTTATAAAGTAATCATAAACTTGATGGGTAAAAAAAAATATTATTATTTTTCTTTAAAAGACATTTTGAAAATATGAGAAGGGGTGGTTAAAAAAAAAATTTTATAAAGTGAATTGTGGAAAAAAAAAAATGAAAAATTTATAATAAAAATAAAAACAAAAAAAATTTTCTTTTTTTTTTTAAAGAAGTTTTCCAATTAAATTATCAAAGTGGAAAAAGAAATATTTATATATGAAAATTTCCAATTTATTTATTTTATAATATTTAATATTTCTTTTGTATAAAGGCGAGGCATAAAATAGTCATAATTACAAAAAGTTTTATATTTATTAGGAAATTTTTGTTGCTATTAGCAATCATGAAATAAAAAAGAAAATTTATATTAAAAACTGAGTAAAAAAACTTGTTAGTATTTGACTGAAAAGTTTCAATTAACAATATTATTGATGAATTATTGAGGTATATTGTTTTTATTCTTTAAATTATTATGTTTTTTCCTTAAGTTTCACATATTTTTAACTTATAGACAATGAAATTTAATAAAGAAGTTTTGATAAACCATTGTTATACAGTCATTTTTGCAACACAATTGCAGTACGCAATGTTTGTTCGTAATTTAATAGCATACTGGAGACTGCACCGTGTAAAATAATTAAGTAGCAAGTACCTTATTGCATATTTAGTAGTTTCCAAAAAAATATTAGAAATTTAACAGATACTTTACGGATGCCTGCTAAAAGTATTAATATTGGAATTCTTAAATAATTCTTTCATATGTCAAATTTATTAAATTTGGAAAACATTTCTAAACAATACATTAATTATTGTGGAAATTTTTAAATAATATTATAAGATTCTAGAAAGTGCAATCATCGCCAATCCATGGCATATTTTAAACTAAAAGGAAATATCTTGGAGCTCAATATCATATCAATGTGGTGTGCAATTTTCTCCTTTACTGAATATATTTCCTATTGTAATTATTTCCTGTGGGAGGTATATCTCTGCACAATCCTTTAAGTACTCTTATTTAATTTGTGGTTCAAATATTTTAAACTGGTATCAGTGACCCAAAACGTAATTAAATTAATAGAAAATAGTTAAATTAATTAAATGTTAATAGAAATATAATTAAATAGTTCGTTTAAAATTTATTTTAGATGAAACGAAAGTGTATTTTGATCCCCTAATTATTACTTTCTATTTAAATTATTAATATGTATTCTAAAATAATAAATTCAAATGGAATATATTTTCAATTTAATATCAACTTTAAAATTTAGTTTTAAAGAACTGATATTTTTTGTATACTTTTCATAATTGTGGCAGATAGTGCTTTTTCCATGTAAGTTTATGCTTTTTCCATGTAAGTTTGTTTCAGTAATTAAGAACACTAATAAATTTAATTAGGAAACACATTTGAAATTTTTTTTATGAGATTAATATACTAACAGTTCCATATATTTTCTGTTCTTAAAATAAATTCCGCCCATAAAATAAACCGGTGTCCTGTTTCTATTCTAAAAAATTGTTATTATAAATGTAAAATTTTCTGCACCCTATTTTTCGACGGTATAAGGCTTTTATATGAAGAAAGTAGAATTTTTATTTCCTTTTCATTGAAAAAACTGCAGAATTTCATAATTTCTAAGCAGAATTGCAAAAATGTAGCATATTTCCAGAATTTTCAGTCGAAAATAGAATATTAATTTCAAGTAAAATATTATTATTTAATTTTATGTCAGATTGTTAATTGGAAATTCTATAAATAATTTAATAAATCCTTTTTCAATATCAGTAAATTATCGGACTATGATCTTCGTAACAATATATTATTTTATACTAAAAATACTAAATATAAATATCCAATTAAAATTATTTCTAAACCAATTTGAAACATTAATTTTAATATTTAAATTAAATTGTGTTCTGTTCTTGACTTCTTACATTTCTAACAATTTTCAAATATTTTTATTTCCGTATATACTCCAGTATAATTTCATTTATTATTTTTACAAGGGATTTATTTATTTTAATTAAAATGTCGACTACATTTTAAATAATGAAAAAAAGCTAAAATAAATTGCAATGTTGCACGTTCATATTAATTTTTCATTATAAATTTTATTTAAACTTTACTATTTTTCAACAAAAAATATATTTTAAATAAATTATTTATTAAAATATTTTTATACACTCTCAATAAAACATTATTATAAAATTGAAGTATTATTTTTCATTTTAAATTTATAAATTTAAATAAATTGAAAATTCAAATATTTTACAGTCAAGAAATAAGTTGGAAAATTTTTTTATAAATTTTCTTTAATAATAAATGTTTTATTCAACCAAAAAAAACACTGCAGTGATGCATATTATTATTATATGGTTTTCAAATTAATCGATTGAAATGTTAGAAAACATGTGAAAAACAATTTAAGGTAATACGGCCAGGATTTCATTGTAATTGACATTTTATTTCATTGAATTTAAATGCTCAAAAATTATCAATAATTTTTATATATCATACAAGAATATTTCGTGCATAAAATATTTGGTTGATAAAAGAATTGACATATTGGATTTATCGATTTAGAATTTATGAAAATATGATATGACATTTTATTAGGTAAATATTGTTAAATGAAGATTATAATATCAACTCTCTTACTTTAAGATATTGTTATTGATGTATGTCAATAGAAAATCTTTTGTCTGATATATTTAGTATCTGATGATAAATAGAATTCTCTTGATTACTGCAATTGGCAGGCACTTTTAAAGCAGACAATTTGATTTAAATGAAAATTGGTTTTTTTTTCAACTAGTAATGATAATAAATTTAACAAAATGAAATATTGATTAGTTTTGTTCTATCAGACCCAATATTAAATGTTTAACACAGACAATTTTTTTTATAGATTATAGAATATAAAGTTGAATGTTATTTTAAAAGTGAATATATAAGATTAATAAGCTAATATTAAGACATTTATTAGGCTCTTACTGCACATATTATTTTTGTAAAACACTTTTATTATTATAAATAAAAATTATTGGAAAATTTATTTAATTTGTCTGGAAATTATTATTAGATCCAGGAATCCTTCCCGCCCAGTTAATTTATTGTATTTTCAAAAACGGTGAAGAATATTTATATAACTAATAAAATTATAATAATTTGACCATAGTCAATTAAAAATATGTGTCACTGCTGTATTTACCACCCATCATATAAAATTATTCGAATATTAATTGAAACCTGTAGCCTTTTTTTCCAAAACAACATCATTGAAATAGTGACATTTATAAATTGAAAATAATTTTAATCGTTTCACCCATCAAAATTCTAAATTTTTTATTTGATTAAAAAATATACAAATACAAAAAAAAAATCATTTTAATTATTTTATCACCAACTGTTTCACTAGATTACACTGAACTTTTATATCTCTCATTCAATTTCATTGTTTTTGTTTATTTATTTTTTTACCCTATTTTTCTAATTTATTATTGAACATTATTATCTGTGCTAAAACCCACCAAAATATTACGTACGTTCAATTTATATACGCTCCAAAAAAAAAAAGAGCAGAAAAAAAATTTAAAAAAATGTATTCCCATAAAACAATGTCCTGACTGTTGTAGTAATTTTTAGCTATAGTAAGTGACGTGATAAATGTTTTGGTAGAAAAAAAAACGTAACTATATATAGAATCTAAAAACAACTAAATTGCTATTTTATCCTCAAAGGGACAATAATAATGACACCACCAACACTGCACCACAAAATGGCAATTGTGACACTTGCACATATAACAACAACTAAATAGTAGCCTGATATAAGAACATATGTGACATTATGAAAACACATTTTTTTTAATAACCCATACAAACATAAACATTCTCTCACACAATTTTGTAAGCAATTTTATGGTTCACGATTTTTCTTTAGGATTAAATATAACCAGCAAAAAAAAAATGACAAAAGTTTACACAATTTTAGAAGTTTGTAGAAATAACGATGTTTATAAATTTTTATTTGTTTACTAATAGTAAGGATTTATTGACTAAAACCAATATAGCTCCTTGAGCTCCTTGAGCTAAGGATTTATTGACCTAAAACCAATATAGCTCCTTGAGCTCCTTGAGCTACATTGGTCCTAGAATTTGTTTCGATGTAGTTCATTTTGAGTAATTCACTCGAGTTCATCACAGGAACACAGGAAGAAGAGAGGATTGGAGCACAATGGTATAAGGCGAATTCGAAAATTCAGAGAACCTTTTACTGGTAATATCATAAGATTAAGAATATATTCTTGTATATTTGCTTAATCTATGGTAATATTAAGGAACACATTTTTGTTACGATCTTCTTAGTTCTTAGTGCATAGATTGATTTATGGTGGGCAGGTTTCTACCGCTAAGTTCTAAGTTTAAGAGCGGGAGACGGTTGACCCAACAAGTTCAAATTAATATGCACATAATATTATCAATTTTATATTCTCATAAAAAAAACAAAAAAAAAATGGTTATTCTTTATTACGTGTTGAAAAAGGACATTTTTATTTTTTTTTTTAACCAATTTAATATTGATTATCATGTATATATCAGTTAGATGAGATCAAGGCTCTCAATTTATATATAATATATTTTGTATTAAACGATATATGAATCTTTATGGCTAATCATAATAATATATGATTTTTTCTTTATTATTTTTTCGGTTTTAATATAACCTACGAAATTTTTTTATAGAAACAAAAATCCTTATATATCCTTATTATAATACAAGAAAAATGTAAGTTTATCGTTGATTTTTCAAACTTAAAAATATTATTTAATGAACAAAAACTTATTCCAATTTAATATTTTAGTAAATATTTTTACTTCCACTTAAAATTATTTAAATTATGTTACATGGATTTTTAAATTAAAATTTAGAAAGGATGTAAAACATTTTTGTACACTTTTGACATGCAACATTAAAAATTTCAATTGGTAAATAATTAAAATTTTGGTATATTAAGGAAATTAATTAATGATTTTAAATATAATATTATTTTTGATTAGTATATTTATCGGAAAATATTCATTAAAACTGTAGTAAGATATAAAAATGATTGAAATTGAAATATTTGAATCCAAAAATTCTTTGTATTTCAAAATTATTAGTCCAAATTAATTAGTCGAATTTTTAATATGTAATAACTGAGTTTTGTACAGAATTAACTTATTAAGTATCTCAGATGATTTTTATTTATTATAATTTATTCCTTTAGTTCAGATTTTCAAGAATTCTTAAAATTGATAATCTTAAAAATTTGTAAGAAATGACATTTGAATATCTTTGTGCTATTTTTGTGTTAAGTGAATATTAAGTTTTTTTTTGTTTATATTATACCTAGGTATATTTAAAATAATAAATTAAAGTCTACATTTTAAGACTTTTGCTAAATTAAAATAACATCTCAAAAGAAATATGAATTTTCTTAAACATTTGTCTTTTACATACAAAAAAAAACCAAAAAAATTTCTCATAAAATAAATTATTACTTACTAACTTTCACCTGACAAAGAAACAAACAAGAAAATGGAAAAAGAGGCAAAAAAAACAAAAACAACAACATAAAAATGCTTGAAGATATTAAAAAGTTAAGTAGATTTTATTCTTTTAGAGAGAAAGTTCAAAAACAATTCCCAGTCCCATAAAATATTATTTCATCTAAGTATAAAAGTCGAATTCGAATGATTTATAATAGCTTACCTTTTGACGTATATGTAGGATTTAATAAAATATCTTTAACAGGTAGGATATTTATTTATAAATAACATTTTATATATATTATATATTTCTATTATATATAAATATATATATTAAAGATTGATAGTTTCGAATTATATTTTGACCATTAATAAATCTTTATTTTTGAAGTTACTTAGAATATAATTTCACCTGAACCTCAAAAAAAAAATAAAAATAAATTGTTATTATTGAAAAATTTCAAAATAATTTTATTAGACATAATTTTTTTTATAAATGTATCTAACATATAAATATATTGAAAATTACTTTTCCGTAAGATATCATTTAAGAGTAATTTAGAAACATAAATTATTATATAATGTTAAAAGAAATACATTAATTTTTTGGATAAAAAATGTAAGAATTTCTGATTTTTTTTTGTTTTGATTGTGAGGAGAATTAAATAAATGTCAAATTAGTCAACAAGATAAGTTTTTAATAAGAACATTTTCCAAATAATATTTCTCAAAAAAAACAAAAATATTTTATAATTTTTTTGATTGGACTTTAACGTTTCACACTATATGTCAACACTGAACTTTTAATTTTCCTCAATATTCGAAAGGAAAAAAAAATTATAGTATTTATGGTTTATAGAATTTTGAAGACATAAGAGCTTATACTGGAAAATTTTTCTTATTTTCTTAGTTAATTTTTTGATTGATATTAGTTTTAGTAACTACTGATTATATTGAAATATATTAAATTTTTATGTAAATGTTTAATTTCATTAACATTTTTTAATATTGTCCGGAAAGTTTTATAATTATCATTTTAAATATATATTTCTGGTATGGTTTGGTATACGACTAAAGCCACAGTGTCATAACAATAAAGAACAAAATTTTGATAATTTACATAAATTGTTTAAGAAACACGTTAATTTATGAAAATTATAATTAAACTTAAATATTTCTTTAGATTTTTAGTTTTTTTGATTTTATTCGGTTATTTCTACAATAAACTTGACTAATGCACATTTATATTCCTCACTAAACTTAAAATTAATTCACATTTACCTAAATATGTATGGAATATGACACATAAACCAATTTATAAATAAATTAATTAATTTTTCAATAATTGCATTTAAAAAGTGTTGTATCAAATATCATATCCAGTTAAAATTCAATATTTATCCAACTTCATTAGCACAATTAAATACCACTTTCATTACTATTACTATAGAATATATTTTAATATATCCCTCTAACCATCTTCAAATCCAATTCTAATAAAAGACAGTATTGTTTTTCTTGTAATTTAATATTTTCTATATCGTTATAGACAAAAAATTTTCATTGGACTAAGTGGAAAAATTGTTTCAACAATAAAAACAATCAATAATATTATAAAATTTATATAGTAAATTTGAAATTGACATAACACTTATAACATTTTCTTTATAATGAAAATCTATAAAATCATTAAAGTGGAAAAGGGAAAATAACAAATCTTCCAAAAGGTCAAATTTCCTTTTATTTATAATCTAAATTTGATGATGTTAAAATATTACATGTCACTTCCATTTTTTTTTTTTTTTGTACATAAAAAATGTATAATTTATTACTTTTAACCTGAACGATATATTTTTTTCCAACTTTCAATGAAATATTAAAATAAATGAATTCACGTTTGAGAGTATAAGATCGGTATGTAAAATGATGTTACTGAACTATAAATCACTTGAATTATTAATTTGTTATTTGATATTACCAAAAGACAATTTCAAATTTATTTTTAAATGGTAAATTAATTTGTTGAAGACAATAATGACAGTTTGTTAATAGAAATTATAGTGTTTTGAAATTAATATTTTGTAAATAATATCTAATTGTTTCTATTATTAATTATTTTGACTTTGAATGTTGTTTTAATTCTCTTAGGAATACAAACTGATTATGTCACATAAAGATTAACAAATTTTCTCATATCCTAAATCTTTGTTCACAATACCAAATAATTTCTTAATTATTTTAAGTATCATCATTCAAATGTTTAATAAATTTTCATAAAAATATTATATATTTTTTATGAAATTAAATTATAATTATCACAATTTTCCAACAGTCTGTTTACATAAATTTATTATTCAATTATAAGAAAAAAAAATATATCGAAATATAATTTTTTTTTTTGAAAAATAAAAGTTATCTGCAAAAACTCTTTATCCTTTGAACAGTGCAAGTGAAATATAATAATTTTTATGAAAAAAAAATTATATTAATGTAATTTTGTACCCACAAATTACATTTTCAAAGAATTATGTCATAACTATGCACAAGAAGGAGAGTTTGTTAGGAATTTTTTATCATTATTCTCAATTATCCTTAAGGAGAAATTCCTCAACAAAGTTTATTAGAATATTTCTAAAAATATATCAAATAAAAATAATAAAAAACTAACACTTATTTATAATTTTATTATTGTGGGAGAAAGGACATTAAAAGTACATAAAACACTTTATAGTTTTCTCTATTACTTGAAGTCCTTTTTTTTTTTGTACTGACAACATGACAACATTCTGGAGAAGATTTATTAAAATTTTTTGTTATACATATTTCTATTTCATTGGATACTCAACTCATTTAAAAATATTTAAAAGTTGATAAAAATTTAGTATTTTATAAAACTTATGATATATCGAAGCTGTTAAAGAGCGTCTGTGTCCATGAAAGGTACAATGTTTACAAAAGGTTCACATACATTTATTACATCTATTGGACAATATTAAAATTAAATAATATTTAATGACATGCACTTAACAAGTTATTTTTCACATAATTAATAGTAATTTGCATAAAATTTCATTAAAATATTTCTAAATGAAATTTAATGTTATCATTGTGGTAAGGATGATTGTAAGGATTATAAACAAATTGAAACTTGATAATTTTTAAACACTTTTATTTTATTTTTTCTAAATTGGGTAAGAAACTATTTAAGATAAAAACTATAAAATTACATAAAATTTTTAAAAAAAAAATGAATATTTATTTTTTATAGACAAATTTCATAGAATGTCCTTTAATGAAATATAAATTTTAGTCACGAACTAACTATAATTTTAATAGTGTGAGTATTTCAACAAAACAAATATGAAAAATAAAAATAAAAAATAATCCGAAATCTTTTTAAGAATATAATACAATAGAAAAATAAAAGATATAAGATTTTAATAAATGTGTGTGCGTGTTGACCACAAAAGTAGAATAAATAAATAAAATAATATGCGATGATGTATCAAATTTTCTCTATTTTTTTTTTGGGGGGGGGGGTATACATATAAAGGAAAATTTTATTATACGGGAATTTTATATATGATTCAAGCATTTATATACAATAATTTTACGTATACAATCCTTATAATTTTGGCATACATAAAAAGAAAAAAAAGTATATATTTGAACGCGATTCGAATTTCCAAATAAATATTTATTATATGGACTAAAATTTTTCCTTTTTTATTGTGTTTTTTTTTTTTTTTTGGTTAAAATATCCTTGCAAAAATATAATAAATATGTGTTATATTTCTTTACCCCTCAACCAACATTATGACCTATACTTAAAAGTAAAGAATTTCCGTCTAACACCATTACATATTAATACAAATTATTATTTGACATGGGAGACAGGAAAAATGGAAAATTCTATAGACGATAAAATATTTGATTTCTATTGTTATCAAGGAAATTTAATACAACAAATTTTATTTTATTTCTTTATTATTATTTTCTTTTCGATAACCCAATAAAATAGTGTATAAGGGGAGAAAAAAAAATAAATTATAATGAAAAAAAGGACATTTTTTTGGGGTCCAGAAAAAAAAAACAGAAGAAAAATAATGCGATGACATTAAAGATGAAAGCATTTTCACTATATATGCAATTTTTACATTTTCTTATTATTTTCTTTGAAATTTTATATATTGTTTATTTTTTTATAAAGTATATAGTGTTTTTTTTGTTGCTAGTAACGTAAACTAGTTTTTTAGTATTTTGATGTTTTTAGCTGAGAGTACGAGTATAATCCTTTTTTATATATCATAAAAGCACTTTTATATACCAATTGAAGTTGGAATGTGATTGAAAAGAATTTTTAGTAATTCTCAATTGAAGAATATTGGATTAAAATACGATAATCTAATGCCAGTTTTCTTATTATTATTGTAATAATAAACATTTTTACGAGGGATATTTTATTATTATGTGTTTAAAAACTTTCAATAAAATATTTGCGAAAAATTTGTAGTATCCCACTATTATATGCATAATTCTACAGAGTAAGAATTGTCGAATAAATTAATTGATTTAATAGAGAATATTTGTCAGTGTAATTTGTTAGAAATGATTTTTATATTAGTTTAGTTTGAAAGAAATAGTTCTGGTTATTTTGAAAAAGCAAATTTTTATTTATTCATCTAATTATTGTAAAAATTCTCATTATTATTATACTAATAATCCTTTATTTAACCATTCATGTCAATAAAAATGTTCACCTGTTGCAATCACAATACTTGTCATTCGGAAAATATAAAAATATTTCCTACGAAGTGGCAAGTCATTGAGAACTATAATTTTAATTTTTTGCTGGCCCACATAAATTGTTTAAATCGTACTTTTCCAATGATTAATCTCCAATTAATCATAGTTTTTACTAATTACTGTTAAACTTTTAATATAATCTTTTAAACTTTTTTTTAAAAAAATATATATTTTAATTATAATGAATTAGCAATTTCGTATCTGATAAAAGCATAAATTGAAAGGAAAAATTTTCACAAAAATTTTGTTATATTAAAAATGTTTCAGTGATTAAATTCAATATTATAACTAACAAATAAATTTTCTTTCATCTTTAAAAATGAACCTTACAAAACCTTTAAACTTTTATTCTTTGACTTTTTCAATTGAATAGTATGTAAATTTTCAATTTTTCCATTAATTACATTAAATTTTATCGTTAGTTCATTTTCGATAAAGTAAAAGGAATCTTTCTTTTCTTTAGCACTTATTTTGATTACAAAATATAATCAAAATTTAAAGTATATACAAATATATATTTATATAAAAATTTTCTATTCCTTAGTACCTTAATTAAGTCTATAAATAAGTATTTATAAATTTAATAAAATATTTAATATTATATAGAAAATAAAAATATATATTTCGTATAAAAACAATAAATTTTCTAAAGTAAAATAATAATTAAATTAAAACTCTTCGAACAAGAAAAAGAAAAGTTATTAAATTACCTTAACTAAAATTTATGTCACCATCATAAATAATAAAATATATAATTTTTCCTTTGAACAAAATTTTCCAAGTAAAAATATAAATTATATATATATAAAAATTTATATATATGTGTGTACTAATATTAATCAACAAAAAAAAAAAATTAACTTTAAAAATGTCCTTAATACTTTCGAAAGAAATATTTTAATATAAATTTTAAGAAATATTTTTAATTCTTAGTACTAAGGAAATTTTATAGAAATTGTAAATTAATTCAAAGATTTATATATAAAATATTATTTACTCAACATAAATAAGAGGTTTGTTAAAAGAAATTTTATTAATTTATTTGAAACTGTTTAAAAAATAATTACGATACTGCAAAATTTCAGTAAATCTGTATTAAAATTGTTACAAAATTATCTAATTTATTTAATTTCAATTTAATTTTTGAAGCTTATTTCATATTAAAACAAATTATCATCATTGCCTCATAGGTAATAGTATAAATTTTCTTGGAATTTAAATGCTTTAATTTGTTGAAAACATATTCATATTCATATGATTTAATTATATTCTTGAGCATAAACATTAAATTTAATTTCCAGTTCAATGACGACACAAACTGAATTTTAAAAATAAATTATTATCAAAATTATTTTAAAAAAAAAATATCTTTAAAAATCTACAAAAACAACAGGAAAAATTATCTCATAAATATTCACAATCAAAATTTATACGTATAACAAATTTAATACAGGATTCGTAAATTTACCTCTGTATAGCTATAATATTTATAAAGTAAAATCATAATAATTCAATTTTATTACTTGAAAATTTTCAATTTCAAAAATACAATTAAGAATAATATACATATATATATGTAATATATAATTTAAAAAAAAAATGTGAACAATTTATAAGCTTTTATGGTTACCAGCCGTTACACTCCATTGGCTAATAAATAAAAATTCAAAATTAAAACTTGAATATAAATTTTTGACATTCCTGTAAAAGAATTGATATTTTTCTTAATTATTTTTTTGATTTAATTACATTAAAGTTTTTTTTTTATTAATTTTTGAATCATTTTTATGGGTTTTAGTTTAAAGAACATTTCTGAGAAAAATTTTTATATGTTTTTTATATGTTTACAATTTATGTTGAGCCTTATGCAAAATAAAACTCTAATAAACGTAGAAGAAATTAACAAATGATTTTAAATTTTAAATTAAATTCTAATTAAATATGCTTGTCTTTTTATTATTAGCAGCACTAAATTTCTATGGAACTTTGCTAAAATAGGATATCTAACATTTTAAGACATTTTGAGATAAGTTCCACAAATTTTAGTTTATGAATCAGCTACAAAGCAAAAACTTCCAAGAAAATATTCAATCTCGTTTCATAAGCATTTTATCATCATGACAAGTTACGATCGAATTTTCTAAAATTTACTCTGTTGAAAATTTCTAATAGTGCTAAGTTCTACAAAAAACTTGTATAGGCCCAGTGTTTTTTATAGAACTTAGGCTAAGTTTTTTGTAGAACTTTGCATGTTTAGGCTTCGCCCTATGGTTTAATGATCTCTAAAAAACATTCTAGAAATTCTCGAAAACCTTACCTTTTTTAAAATACATTACGTATATAGAAATAGAAATAGGACATATTTCATTATTTTTTTTTAATGTAATTCTAATTTTTTTAAATTTAATTTTTTAGACCACAAAAAACCCAAGCTTTTTCAATTCAATCTCAATCGAAAAATTTAGATTTTTTCAAAAAATACTGATTATCCGAAACAGATGCAAATCTTTTTTTAGAAAATTATTTAATGATGAGATCTAAATATTTCCCTTAACAAAATAATAAAATTAACTTATAAAAAAAAAATAATTTACCTAAGTTCAAAGTATTTTATCATCAAAGGATACCAAAGAAAATACATAAACAAATACAAATATTGCTCTAAAAATAATATACGAGAATTTAAATAAAATTTGAAAAATTTAAATTAAACAAAAATATTATATTTCTGTGGACTGTTTAGTGTCTTATGAATTCTATCGAAATTTAATGAAAATTTATTTATATTTTTTTTTCATAATATTTAAATTTATTTACTTAAAAATAAAAAATAAAAAATCTGTTTTATTTATAGTAAACCATGTCTTCTTGACTGTGGAACCGATGGTATTTGTGATTATATTGATGGTGGTAAAAATATGCGATGTCTTTGTACATTTGGTAAAGGTGGAAAATTTTGTTCAGATGGTAAGTAAAAATTTATAAAAAATTTCCATAAATTAAATTATTTTTAAGTTAGCTTATTTTAAAGATATAAGTAAAATTATGTCTTTATTTTTTAATTGATGTATATTTTCAAATTAAAAAAGGTAGATAAAATTTCCCTAATTGCAGAAAATAATAAAGATTTTTATTAATAAAGGTAGGATCCTAGATGGTATATGCCATTTATATATTTGTACAAAAAATAATTGTCAAATAATTCTAAATTTTTCTTAGTTGTCCGGAAAATTACTGAACAAATTAACAAACCAAAGTTTACATAAGAAAATATTTAAAACATTTAATTTATTAATGTTTTAATATTTAATGTATTTAATAGGTTCAAACTCTGGTTTCCAACCTATCGATGTGTAACACTAATTATGTTATTAAAACTTTTTTATTGTCTGAAGATAAATATAAAAATAGTTTCCATTAAATTTTAAATAACTAATTTCTTAAAATTAATAATCAAATAAATTATTGAATATGATTAAATTTTAAATTTACCAAAAATAATTGCACATGAAAATGAGCCGTTGGCGAATTATAAAATTTTCCATTTATTATCCTTAAAATATTGTTCGGCCAATAAATGACAGTTCTTTTACTTTACATTATTTTTAAATGTTGACAGTCCATAAACCATTAACAATATTTAATTATTTATACACCCACAATGGTACATAGATCAGTAAATTGTTTTTTTTTTCTCTACATTTTTTTAGTGTTCGTAGAATTAAATGAAATATACAACCATAATGCGCATAAAATGTGTATTAATAGTGAAAATATTGATAATGTCATATAATACAGAAATTGCATTCAATGAGTTTTATTCAAAAATCCCTACTGCGTCCTGTCTACTCTTATTTTATTTTCTTTAATTTCTAAATATATATATAGGGAGAAAATGAACTAAATAGTACCACATTTCATTAATTCAATATTTTTTCGGTAGGAAAACTGCATAAAAGGTTTCGTAATAGAATAGCATTTCCATAACAGAAATAATGATTCCAAATGGTACAATTTAGGAAACTGGTTTTGTATTATCACATATAAACCATAATAGCATAACTATATAATAGTTTATCTATGGTACTACTATGTACTATTTTCAATTTGGCTTAATTATATCGGTACCCAAATCGAAAGCAACTAAACCCTAATAGAAAGCAACTAAACTCAAATAAAGATTTACTGCAATAAATATTTAATATAATTGACATTTACAATCTCTCATTACAAGCAGTGGTACAACTCAAGCGACTATCCCCTACTTTTTAAACGTATTTTAATGATAGTGAACTCCTATATTAAAGTAACTATTTAAAAACAAAAAAATTCTTGTAGAAAAATTCGAAAATCAGTTGAAATATTCTGGAAAATTTTATTCTGGAAAATAACATTATTTTATATTGAATATTATTTCATCAATTAAAGCTATTTAAATATTAATTAAATTTTGATAATAATTAAATGTTTAAATTTGAAGACGTTTCTTAATATCGAATATAAAATAAATAATATTTTTTAAGTTTCATTATTATTTATTTAAATCAAATTATACTAAATATTTTAATTTTCTTGAAAACAAAATAATTATTACCTGTAATTCTTTAATTTCCTTTTATCAAGCCAAATTAACATACATATATTTTATCGACTTATGTAAATATTTTATTATCAGGCCCATTTAAAAATCTGACGATGTGGAAATATTTTTAGAATTTGTAATAATATTCAAAAAATAAAAACGATAAAAAAATTGCTTCAATACAGAATAAAGTATTACAACATTCAATTTAACATAAATGATAGAGTTATCTCCTGTTTACATTTAGTTTTTATTTTATTTTATTTTGCAAGTTTGGTTGGCTCTTCAAAATTTACATTTTTCCCCGGCGGAAGTTGAAAAAATCTCTTTTTTTTTCAATTTATAGTATGTATGTATATATTTTTTTTGCAAATCACTGCACTTCATATCCATTTTTGTTTTTGTCATTCAATAAATAAAATTTTCAAATTTATAGCTATAAGCAATTGCATTAAATTTGTATGCAATTGGGTTGAATAGCTTGATTATATTATTCGTCGAATATTTTACAAATATGATTTGATTTTCAGATATGATTTTCTATTTTTTTTTTTCGAATAAAATTAAGGAAAAAGAATATTTGAATAAAATATTGTAATTGGAATATAAGGAAGAATAAGTTAGATAATAGTCAAAGGTCAAATTAATGCTTGTTCAATAAGATAAAAAAAAGGACTTTTAAAAAATATAAAACTTTTATTAAACACAAATAATATAAAAAATTACTACAAAAAAAGTTTTATGTCAAATTGTATAAAATTTCAGATACAATCTAAAAGATTTTTTTTTTAGATTTACTGAAAGCAACCAGCACGAAAGTATAAAAAATATTTTAAAAGTCTAGGGAATGTACGCAATTAATCCGATTATTCGAGATTTTATTTCTCAATTATTTTGATAACAAAAAAACCTAAATATAACCATTTTTTATTTTTATGATTTTTATTTTAATGTTGCCTATTATTTAAACGGAATCCAGTGTTGAAATTTCAGAAATCTATAGCAATTGAAACGCAATAGTTACAACCATATAATAAACAATTTTAATTAACTTTAATAGTCTATAGTCGTGCTAGCCGTATTTAGTAATTATTTCAGATTTACGTCGGATTTTATAAAATTTTATTTCTTCCCCAAAAAAAAACCCCATAAAATAACATAAAATATTTCTTTAGATATTCCATTTTTTTTTGTATACATATTTTCTAAATCTACAAATACTTTCTATAAATACATGTAATTATATATGTATATATGTATATATATAATAGTCTTTTAATTATCCTGAATCTGAAAACTATAGTAATTAATCTTAATAGATAAATTAGTATTCATTAAATTTAATTGAATTTAGGGTAAACATTCTAGAAATAAAATTAATTTATGACTTATGTATTATGTAAAGTTTAATATTAGATTTAATTATTTAACTAATATTTTATAATTTCCACTGCAGAATAATACTCGTATACATATTAAAAATATATATTTATATACATAATGTACATATTCTGGACCTTCAGATGCAGAAGCATTGAAGTGTTGCTTATATAAAACACTTGAGTATGTAATTTTTTTTTTTTAAATATAATAATTATTAAGATTGTAAAGTTATTTAAAAAAATTTCAAAGAAAATGTATAATTCAATTTGAATTGCACAATAAAATTGACATTAAATATTTATACCTATGTTAACAAAACTGTATAATAAGGTATTTAATTACCTGAAGTTTTAATATTCAATTTTTATATATGCATTTAATGGTAAATCTATATAATTATAGAAATATGTAGTCTACTAATTATTTAATAATTAAATTAAAATAGTTCAATCCATGCGGTAAAGTGTAATTTAATATATTTGATTAAATATTAAATTACAAAATTTATTAAATAATTTATATATTTTTTTTACAATAATATTTTGTTAATAAACTTATTGGTTATTACATATTATTAATAATACCACAGCTACGCAGTAAAGAATTGTTGTAGTTTTAATAATTCACTTTTAAAAAATAAATTGAAGTGTTTGTTGGAAAAAACGGTGTCATTTTCAATAAAATATTAATATTTTTGTAATTTCAAATTATATTTGGTTATCACGCAATGATAATATAAAATAAAAATTAATTTACTAGCATCGTTCATTTAATTAATTAAAAATTAATGACAAAATTCAATTTAACTTAAATATATGGTTGGTTGAAAAGATATTAAGGAGTATTTTATAAAATTAATAGAAATTTATGTTATTAAAGTTTCTATGAAACAAATAGTGTCCAGCTTTAATTCTAATGTAATTTAATAATTCTGTGAAAATTTGTCAAAATATGATAATTATCTCGCAATGTTTGAAACTTTGAAATGTGTTGTGATTTCAACTACTAAACACCCAATCGACAAATTTTCCAAAACACGGTACTTTTAGATATTTGAAGGCTTAGAAGGCGCTTTAACATTTTGTTGATCATCAACATTGTTTTGCTGGTAATAAATTTTTCAAGGATATTTTAGTAAAGTTCTATAACTAGTTTCTCTCTAACTTCTTAATCCTTTCTTTTACTTATATTCCATTGATAGGCAAAAATTTCCTTTTTGGTGAAAAATAGAATATGCAAATTTTTTCATCACATTTTTTTATTTATTTCTTCATTTATGCTTAAAAAAAATATATGTAATCGCATATTTTTTTTTCCAATTTTTTTTTTTTGTTTCGTAAAAAAACTTTTTAAAAATTTATTTATGAAAATTTATTGTTTTTTTTTTTTGTTGAGTTTGTCCTTTATTTATTTTTTCCTATTTTGATTGATATTCCATTACAAATTTCACATCATGTCAGGATATTTTGTTATATTTTATATATATAGATGTACGTATGAGAAAATAAAAACTTGTTATGGTTTAATATTTTCTGTTCGCCATTTTTATAGCAAAAAAAAAAATAAAAACAAAAAAAACACAAAGAAGTATGAAAAAAAAATAATAAAAAAATTCCCGTGACACTCGTTTGAAAGAAAATACAGAATAAATCATTCTATGACATACTACAGAGGGTAGTAAGTTTTTTTTTCCAGGCCACGCATAATAAATAATGTTTCCTATTTTTTTTTTTTTTAAATGAAAATGAAAATATCCTTACTAAAAAAAAAGATATTTAAAAAACAATTTTGTATATGTAAATTTTTATCGCTGGAAATCAATATTAATACACAAAAAAAAAATAATAATAATAATAACATCGGAAATAATTAATAATAAACATGACTCGTTTTGCAAAAAAAAATAATTGAAATTCTATTTTCCCGGAAGGATTAAACAAACAAAAATTACTGAAAAAGAAATAAATTTGAAATTGTAGACTTTAGAAAAGGTCCACAAAAAGGATTTTCGAATTTCTATTAACTAAGAAATTTTTATTTTAAAATGAAATTTGACTATAAACTTTTTTTCTAAAATATTACCGAATAGTGAAAAATTTAATTTACAATATTTAATGTAAATTAGTTAATTTACTCATTATTTCAATTAAATTATGAAAGTATATCCTGAAAATATTTACATTAATACAAATCTTCTGAAATTAAATGTGATCTTCAAAGAAATTCTACAAAATAAGGAAACTAAAAAATAGGAAATATGTCTAAAAACCAAATACGAAAAATAAGAAAATATATTTTCCATAAACCAGCATACAAGTTTATAATCAAAAAGAAAAAAAAAACCTGTATATTATTAAACGCGACATTAACAATTTATTATTAATCCGAACACGGTGGGATATGATGTCCACATCCTGTTTTTATACTAATAGCAATATTAAGCTTATAAATGTTTTTATATCCTTTTACATTCAGGAAATACTTGTTTAGCATATACATATATTTTTTTATTATAATATTATGGACAAGGTGTCCTCTATGTTAAATTTATTGGTACAATTTAGGTGTTTTTTTTCTCGAAAAAAGTTGCAGTTTATATAAAAATCAATTCGTAATGTCAAGCAATTCAGAGTTGGAGGCTATGAAGTAAAGAAAGTAGAATTTTTCCCATTTTTCGTGTGTTTTTTTAAAAAAAGGGCAGAATTTCATGATTTCAAGACATAATCGAGTAAAGTCCACAAAAGAAATTGCTACATAAATGAATGACAAATTTACTGCTGTTACTTTTAACCACGAAGTATATTTTAAAAATAATATTTTAATTTCAAATACTTTTTTAATTACTATAATCACTATAAATCACGTTGCATAATTCACTATAAATCACATTCTTGAAGAACTTTACAATTCTTTTTGTGACAAAATTACGACTTATTATTATTTAACTTAGAATAAAGTCTTAACAGTTGTGTAAGTTACTATTTCTAGTACAGGATACCTCTTCTGCTTGGGCAGCACGTGAAGAATCTGGGCCTCTCTTCAAGGATCAGCTAACATTCTATTACTATAATTCTATTTGGATTCCGAATTATAAATTTTTTTATAATGAAGGCACTTTAATTGTAAATACAAACCAAATGACTTTATTAGATAGAAATATCATTAACCCACCACTACTTAGTGTATATTTATGGCTACAGAAATATTTCTCTATTGGTAATACTATATTTCACTTAAAAAATATTGCAAAAGTATTTAAATATTTATGTTACAGCAGTACTCTTCTAGAAGTGCAAATAAATTATTTAATATTCCCAGTATTATTATAAATTTATTATTGGAATTATGGTTTATTATATTCATGAGCACCCTGTACAAAAAATAAAATCAAAATTGATATTTTGCATGTTTTGATAAAATCATGGTAATAAACACGCAAAATAGTTTTTTTAACGTATAATATTGGTTTTTTGACCATCAAATATAAAAAGAACGTAACCAACCATTCAACTAGAAACATTAAAATGAATTCCATAAAACATAAATTTTCAAAAAAAAATAAATTGAATAATATGTGAAAATATATAAAAGATAAATAAATATATGTACAATATTGTATAATTACGTTATGTATCCATTCATAAGGATTCAAATTTAAATTTTATATTTTTTTTTTTTTTGTGAATTTTTAATAGACTTTTGGTATATATTTTTGTAAAACATCTGTTAGCATTTTCAATTTTTCAAAATTATGAACTTAGATTATCAGCTTTCAATTTCCCATGATATTACAATAATTGAAAAATGAATAGTTACTTTTCAGGGCTGAAATTAGGCGATAATGTGTCAATTTAGGGGTTAAAGTGTATAATTAATTTCAATATAATGATTATATGTCATAGGTATAGAAAAATTTATGGTTTTAGTAGACTTACTCGTGTATCAAGTTTACATCAAATAACTTCTAGTTGCAATTATCAGATATTGTATTAGAATCCAGGATAACAAATTAATTTGAAATATTCATATAGTAGCAATTAGAAGTAAAGTGGCTCGTATAATTTTTAACTAAAATATTTTATATATCAGCTATGACTCTTCTGGCTACAATAATCATGAATTCAAAACTTTATATTTGCATTTATATTTATTTTATATTGAAAATATTTGTATACTTCCCTTGCAACAAATAAGTTCCTTATAATACTATATACTAGAAATCCTAGATATCATATAAGGACATAAACATTATATATATTTATATATATAGTTAATTTTATATTGGAATTATGCGGAACTTTTGAGATTGTATGTGCTAATGATAACACATATAAAATTGAATCATTTATATAATTATCACTTTAGAATTTTCAATAAATTATCCTTGCAATTTATCACCTAGGAAATTATATGAAAATATAATAGTGTGATTATGTGTACATGTAATTTCATTAATTAGGGATGGGTGTTGGAATATTTTAAAGTCAGAAAAAATTTATGTTGAACTTATTGTTATAATAGTTAATCCATTTTGTAATTGTAATTTACTTATGACAATATATTTTGTTAATTTATTTATACGTAGAATTTTATTATAGCCAAGGATTAAATTTAAGTGATATTTAAATGAAGTTGATTTGAATTCAACAGAAGTGTAATTAAATTTTAAATTTTATATTTAGTTAACAATTAAATTTATGATTATAAGAGTTTATCTTCAAATTTGGAATTTGTCTTTGAATTTATTATACTTTATAATTAATTTAGTAGAGTTTTAAATTAATTTATTTGAAAATTTACATAATTTTATGTTTATAATTGAACTTTAATTAATTGAGTTAGAAGTAGGCTTACAGCTGAGTTATCCAAGAGGATGTTATGCTGTTTTTCCAATTTTTTTAATATCTAAAAATGTTTATGTTTAATTTAATTTTATGTTTGTGTTTAATTTAATTATTTTTATTCGTCAGCCAAAATATTTTTGAATTCTCTATTTTAATGCTAGAGCAAATCCGTAGTTTAAAAATTTTTCTTCTGTCTTTTCACTATGACATACGACATGGATTGCAACATATTCTGTTTAGTTCTTAATAAATAATTAGTGTAATAAGAAATTAGTGCAATATGAGATGATATACTTATGAAAATTATGTAAAAACAAAAGTTGAGATCTAAAAATTCGGAGTAGAGCATAAACCTCAAATTAGAGCTAATCACATATCAAATATATGAATATTACAAAAAAGGACTGGGTAACGTTAGTAATATTCATTTTTATAATGTATATATTTGACAAATTTCTTAGGAATATTTGAGTAATTGCTAGAAATTTTCCACTAGACGTACCACGAAAAAAAAATATAATAAGGGTTTAAAATTATGAAATTCATAAACATATACTTTAGTTGTTATTTAATTCCTATTAGTGGAGCACGAAAAAATTTATCTTCATTCTTTTAGGCTTAGTCGTCCTACCACAAAATTTATTTCTTTACGTTTCAAACAAATATCACTTCACAAAAATGTCGTTACTATGGGTACACTTTCCAAAATAATGGTCCCCTAAAAATGTTTATCAGGCACCAATGTGTGTTGTCATAATATGTTTTTATATAAATTATACAAAGCAAATGATGACATTTATATTACACTAAACTAAATTATTTATTCAAAGAAATTTAATTTAAACTGAATTTGTTGTAAATAAATTTATCTTAAAGAAAATTTAAATATATTTGTTAAAACAAATGATTTACTATTAAAAATAATCATCATCACGTTTCTACAGATAATATTTCAAATTAATTATATTTAAACACGTGTTTTAAACACACTTTAAAAGATTTTTTTTTTTTTGTTGTTTTGTATACCCATATACAGGAAAATGGAAAATCCTCTTAACAATGTGTAAATTATTCAATTAATTTTCACCCTTGTTTTTAGAAATTTTAATCGATAATTAGTTTCTGTCACAATTATTCAACCTTTCATGAGATAACATTATAATTTGTTGTATTGTGACAATTTTAGCAAATCATTAATGGAATTATTCACAATTAAATTTTTTGTAAAAATATTTAAACGAAAAAATGATAAGTGAAAAAATGTTTAAAAAGATAATATTTGCAGGAATTTTTATGATAAATTACGAAACAATTTTTTTAAAAAGTTTTTAAAGTTTTTGGAAAGTATTAGATTAAGTTTGTGAAATAATGTGCAAGATATACAGCTATAGGCCCAGTACTGGATATTTCCTAAATATTTAGATTAGTTTTAAAAATTTCTGTCGGTTATGAAGGATTCTGTCTTGAAATTTATAATCGTTTTAGTTGATCTTTCATTTAAGGCCAAGGAAAGGTAACAAAATGTACAAATATTACCCAAAAAATACTATTATTGTACTTAGTAAATTAATCAAATTTTCTAATTGATAGAATCATAATTTTGTTATGTTCACATATGAACATTATTGTGTTTAAACAAGTTATTTAATCTTCACTGATCTTATAATAAAAGTATAGTTGTTTCTGTAAAAATATCCGTTTGTATGACTATAGTAATAGTTTTTCAGGCTACAATTTGGAAGCTAATTTCCGCTAATAAAATTAAAATTTCTGAACAAACTAACAAATTTACAAATATTATTCCCAATAACCAGAAATGCGAAAAAAAATCTTATTAAATAATTCGAAAATATATAATTGAAACATCTAATATTATTGGAAATTCATGAATATTGAAAATTCATTATTTTTTTAAATGAAAATTTGCTAAAAGAATTTTAATTTAAATAACATCTTTTCATCAAATATTATCCTGGTATTTTATTTTTTAATCTATAGTTTAAATTTCCTTTTTTAAATATTCTCAAAATATCCAATTTTATTTTAGTTTGTTTTCTAATTTAAAAAAAAAAAAAAAAAAAAATATGAAAAATCCTAATATTTCCGTACCGGAAAAAGAGTTAAAAATTTCATAAAAAAATTTTCAAATATAATATCAAAAAAATATTGATATTTCATATTCATGTTTCCTTGAATTTCCTTTAAATTTTATTTTTGTTCAGTTATAGCTCCTTTATTAAATCGATTTGATTGCTGTTGTTGTCGTCCCCGTCATCGTTGTCCTTATATTTTTATATTATATATAATTTTTTTGTATTTAATGGTTTTCGGTCACAAAAAAAAAAAATTTAAACCGTCATCTTATAAAATAGGACATATTTTTTGCATTATATGCGCCCCAATTGGAAAATATCCAGAAAATTATATGAAATAGCAAATTTCAGGATATCGTTAGGATTTTGTTGCTGTCTGTTTTTTTTTTTGTTCAGAAATTTACCCTTGCGGCAACTTTTTCATAAAACTTAGTATAGTGGTTTTTTTTTTTGTTGCTTTCGTTTATTTTGTGTGGATTTTTCCCCAGTTGGGACAGGATGTATTTTGTGCGGGGATTTTTTTTTTTAAGGAATACAAGAAAGAATATTGAGGGGGTTTTTTCTTAAAAAGATTTGTTTTTAGAGAATTTCTCTAGGGAAAATTGATGTTAAAAAAAATATATATATATATATATATATTTATATACTTTTATGTGTCGTTATACTTTAATCGAACAAGCACCAAGGAACCCTCCAATTCTGATTTAAAATTGCTTTTGAAGATGTTTTCTGCTTTTTTTTTTTATTATTTTTCTGAAAAATATATGGTTGGTTTCCTTGCATCATTTTAGTATTTTTGGTCGGTTTTTTTTTGCTTGTTTGATCATTTTTTTTTATATATTTTAAGTTTAAAATAAATAAATTTGAAAAAGGATATAATTTTTGGTGGTTTTTTTTTATATATATTTTTAAGGATTTGTATCTTGTTTTGTTTACAGTATATTTTGAGAATTAATGAACTAAAGAAAATATGTGGAAACAATCATAATATTTAAATATAAATTTGACCTAAAATTGAAATATTTTTTTTTGGTAATAATAAGTAAATATTTGTGGCTTAAAATCAGCTTAAATTCTTTATATCGAAAATGGGATAAAAAAAAAAGAAAACAAAATATTTATTTTATTGAAATTTTAATCCTGGGTAAATTTCCTTAGATCTGAAAATCTTTTAAACTGATTAAATTATTAAATATTCTATAAATAGTTTATGTTTAAATTAACTACTCTTTTTTACTCTTCGTAGGAAAACATTTATCGGAAATTTTGTATTTTGAGTTGTATAAGACAGCAGTAATTAACCGAGAGTGTGGAGATGCCAAGTAGATTACGTAGCATACTTTAATTTACGTATAAACTCCTAATGACAGCTTAAAATTTTAACTTTTTTAACAGCGCACTGAAATATGTATAAAATTTAATACAATACTTTGTAAATGCAGTTATTAAAAGTTACCTATTTATTGTCATAATTCAATTAAGTGAACGTATAGTTTAGGAGGAATTTAAATTGTGGGATTCATAATTGCACATCGTGCACTTTAATTAAGGCCAATGTTTTAATTATCTTTTAAAATTATTTTTAACATTGAATTTCATTTCAATTTTATTTATTTATTTTCCATCAGATTTATCAATATGAAATTTCTATCTGATTTACTACAGAAATTATTTAAACTCTTCAGACGCTATGTATCTTATTTGATAAATTTTAATATTTCTACAAAACTTTTGCCTGGCATCCTGGCATCTATTTTATAGTAATACATATTGTTTTCCTAAAAAAATTAACTGATCATAGTTAAGTGACATTAACTGCAACAAAAAAAACGCCATTCTCCAATGCGAGCTTTAGCAGTAAACAAATAAATAACCTCAGTTTTTTTCTTCAAATTAAATGGCAAAACCAGTATTGAAGATAAGAGTTTAATATATGAAGGTGTCAAAGGACAATTTAATTTTGAGTAAATCATCAGGATATGAACTTTTTTCCGTCATTGAATTGAATTTATTTATATATTTTTTTTTACATATACAATTCTACAACTTTTTGCAGGGAATTGTTGAATTTATAAATGTATATACACATATGTTTCTTTGTATCAAAGAGTAATGTACAATTTTTTTTATGTATAAATTTTGAATATGCCTGCATTTTGTATTATTACTCGTCTCGAAAAGATATTCCCGTATCGAAATTTTGTAATAAGTAAAAAAAAAAAACTGTTTTTTTTTGTATTGTATGGGGATTAGGAAAGGATTTCTATTTTTTTTTGGTATATGTTGCAAGGAAATAAATATAAATAAACATGAATACTATGGATAGCCATGGAGATTAAATAAGTCATGAGGATGAATTGAAATGTGTATTTGTATAAATGTGTTGTATGTTTTTTTTCTTGTGTGTGCAATTGATCTTATTTATAAGGATTTTTATTTAGTAGCTTTTATTATTTTCGTGAAATAATCGGATTGTGTTATTATTTATAATTTGTATTATATTCTACGGACAAAAAAGCAAAAATAAAGATTTTCTTCAAATCGTTAATTGAATTAACACACAATTCTTAATTATTTATAAAATTCGAATATAATGAATGTAATAAATCAGAAAAGTGATAAATCAAATGAATAATTAAAAGCTAAAGAAAATTCAGATTAAATTGATTTAATTGAAAGACGAAATTCAATTGGAAAAATTAAGAAATCTAAATGGATTTATTGATTTTTACTTGGAAATAGAATTAAAAACAAAGTTTAGTAAGGAAAATAAGTGAAACTGAATGATAAACTAAATACATTTTCTTAATTGCCGAAGTTATGGAAACAGTTGCTTTTAGGTTGCTCACATTTGACCTCGGGGATTAGTACAAATTAATAAAAATGTACAATTTAAAAAAAAAAATTTTGTGAGTAGAACACACAAATTATAAAAGATAGCGCCGAAGTCCCGGAAAATTACAGTATAAATTAAAATTGTACATATATGGCTTATTACGGATAAAAATTATAAGGTAATACTTGGTATAATATGGTATTTGAAAAATAAAATAATTTTATAAATTAAAAATATTTATGTTATTTGCATGGACTGAGTGCGAAATCCCATTTTCAATATCTCCTTCATCCCTTGTTTTTAGACTTCATTTTTTTAATAATTCGCGTACGCCAATTTTTTTGTCTAACAAATAAAAAGAGATTATTTAAAATGCAAAATTATATTGATATGACGGCCGAGTTAAATTGAAATATCAAATGTATAATGCAAATATTGGTATTTAAGTGCAGAATTTTCAGTCGAGAAAAGAAAATGATATTCAAGAATATTAAAGTTTCTCACATTCCTTGACAAATTCCCAGCAAAGCTATGTACTGGAAATATGTTGCTGAAAGCATTGTTGGCAATAAAATTTAAACTCCATTTCGATTAATACTTCGGCTGACTTTGACTTTATTTATGTAGAAGCCAATGCTGTTCTGTTATATTTTTAAGCCATGCTTTTCTGTTAGTATACAACACTATACAAGAGGTGAAACATTTTCTATCAGCAAATTGCAAGTTACATTTATACCTAATAAACGAGAAATGTGTATTTGCCTAAGTAAGTCTAGGTATAAACTGACCAAAATAGAGTAAAGTATATAACAAAAATAACCCATAAATTTGTAGTGCCGATGGATTTCTATTAGTCTAATAAAATCTAACATGTTTATTTGTTTATCAATATTTTGGTTGTTATTTGTTATAAAAAGAGGTCAAATTAAACTCCTGCTGGTACAATAAATATGTAATAAGATTTCTTTTAGTTCAAACATTACAAAAAAAAAACTAAAAATCATTGCAAATATTATTGTTTATATATTTATTACATAAAAAAACAAGGAAAAATCAAAAATATAGAGAACATGCCAATGCCAAATTTCCACGATTTGAAAAATTTATTCTTACTATTTGCTTAACAAACTCACATCTGTTGGCAAATTTTTTTTTACAAAATAATGTTTTTCTTGGTTCACTTTTTTTAGTTTACATTTTGGAAAATTTTTATATACAGTAAAATTTTGTATTATAAAAATGGCAAACAATAGAATTTTCTTAATTATTATAAAAAAAAAAAAAGTTGTTTTTACTGCTGCTGGTGCAATGCACGTGCGTTTCAAAAACAACGTCGAAAATTTATTTGTGTTTTTTGTTTAGTTTTGTTGAGAAAAATTACAGAAAAACTTTTTCACTTTAAAAAAAAATATACGATTTAATACAAAAAAAATTCTGATACTTATTTTTGGGGAAAATGATATAAAAAAATATTAAATAGTTTTTTTTCCGTATAGATTTCATGGGAGTTATTGTCAGTAGCGGGCATTAGGATAAAGAGAAACTGACACCGAAACAAATCTATCAAAGAATTAAAACAAATTGAATTAATTGTGTCTTTCTTCCTGCTAGATATACTTACTACATTCAAGTAGTTCTTCTAGTTTGAACAAATTTAAATACCAGTTTTTCGGTTACCTTAATTTATGGTTACAAGACTGTTTAATATTAAAAGATTCACTTCAGTAATGGATGAATTTTTGACCAATGTACTGATTTACTAATTAGTCTGACAAACCACTAAAATTGATTATAAGTACTGGAAAATCTGCTTAAAATTCACGTGTTGTTAATGCATGTTTAGTAGATAATTTGGTTAAGTCTCAATTTAATTTATAGAATATTGTAAAATTATCAAAATCTAGAATTTGGTTCACTAACTAATTAATTTTATGATATTTTCTGAGCATATTTCTTTATCAATTTCCACCCTTTTTCCATAAGCTTTCCATTTTGGTAGCCCTGTTCTTACCAACATAATTATTGAGTATACAGTGTAACATTTTAAATGAACATATCTTATGGCTTAGGTAAAAGAATTGTAATTCTGTATTCTTTTTGTTCAGTGTTCAGCTAATAAGGAAAATTAACAAAAAAAAAAAATTTATAAACTTTATTTTAACACGAAATATTATTCTAACAAACTTTTTTAGGATATTTATTTTCAGTTTTAGTTTCAACTTTTTTTTTCGTTTGTTTATTTTGTAGATATATTTATATGTATATGATAGCAATAATGTCAAATAGTTGTAGCATGATATTTTATGTTCAAAGTTTTATGAAAAAAAAAACAATGAAAACAAAGATTCTTATTGATAAAAGGTTTGCATTATTTCAAAAAAAAATTTCGTACATAACATAATCTAGGTGGGATATAATTTGATATTTAAGGATTAAATTTATAAAAAATTAATATGTTTTATTTACTAGGGAATTCGAATTAAATATTCGACAAAAAATATGATATTATAATGTTATATGCCACAAAAAATTATAATTAAATATGAAATTTGGACATATGTGTATGTACATTATAAGCGACATAACCTTGAAAATTTATATGACAATTTAATTTTTTATTTATGATTATTTGATGTTTAATTCAGTTAATGAATTTTGTTTCTATATTTTTGTATTACAATATGAACTTCTTGTTATTTTAATAAAATGTTGAAAATTTACAATTTTTTTCTTACACCAACGTTCAATTAAAGATCATTTTTCTAGATTTTATCCTATAAATCAAGTTGAGTATTTGTCATGTTACATAATTCTTGTACGTAATACCAAGAGTGGAATATAATTTCGAAGTTAAAATTGGTTTGCCGACAAAGAACAATTAATTTAGCTTTATATAAAAAAATAATCATATATTAATCATAATAGGTACACACTGTAAACAAACCCTAAAATATCAATAAGAAATTCATAAAAATATCTTCTCGCAGATTGTTCAGAATAAAAAAATAAAAAATTATTCGAAAATAATTTTTTTTTTTTATTTTATGTGGGTATCAACGCTAATTTTCGTATGTTTTGAATTTGCTATCATGGTTATATTAATATATTAGTTTCCGATTGTAAATAGATAATTCATGAAAGAAAATATCTTAATACATAAATTTCATGTAATTTCAATTCATTTTCAACTTTTTGTTGGAAATGAATTGAAATTGTTAAAAAAAGTGTTTTAGAGAAGTCTTTCCAAGTGGTATTTAAATTAAAAATTTACTAATATTTACCAAAATCTTCTCTTAAATTTACTATATTTTGTTTATCTGTTGGCCTGGCAATGTTGTCCACATATTTTAGCAGTTACACATTTTGTAACCATAAAAATAATTTGACTAAAAATAATTGTGTGTTGTATATATTATGAAAATATTGACTTTAAATGTAGATTTTTCTGCACTGTATTTTTTTGATGATGCAAGAGTTTTACCCTGTAAAGTTCGACAAAAACAAGATAACAAAAATAATTATTGGAGGTTTCTTGACATGTCTTTTTGCATACAAAGTTTGCTTTTAAATTAATTTAGAATTAAAATGTCAAAACTCAATAGTAGTTTAATTTGTGGGTTTGACCATTCAGTGAGTAAATAAAAGAGGCAATTGTATTCCCTTTGGACACTTCCAGTGCTACTTATTCTATGCTTCTACTGTAACTTGAATAGCATTTTTAAGTGTATTAAATTCCGAAATCTAAAAATACCATCAATAAATATTTTTAAATCTAATCAAAAAATATTTTTCTAATTAACAATTTTCAATATCAGCAAAATTAAAATCCTAATTCTTGTTACATTTTCTTTTATAATTTTTATAATTTTTTTCAAAAAAAAAAAAATGTATATAAATTGTTCTCATCGGAATCATTTCATCTGATCACATAGTTTATCCTTATAAAAATAATTTCTATATATTCTTATTTAATTTTATCCAATGCGTAAAATTTACATATCCATGTTTTTAAATGGAAAAAAATTCCAAGAATAAATTTATAGACATAAGACTTTTCAAAGGACGAATTATACACAAATATACATATATACATAAAAAAAATAAAATTTACATGCAATCTAAGCAATATCCTTGTATACTAACCTACACTCAGTTTCTTTTATTTTTTCATGTTTTTATTTATATTAATTTTTTTCTTCTTAATATCCTTTAAAAAAAAAAAAATGATGATGAGACACATTCTTACGTGTAGAAGAATTTTTTTTTATAATTCTGTATCCCTTTCACAGAAACAAAACAACAAAAATAAGAAATGTTTGAATAAATAGTCCTGACTGTATACGTTCTTCTCCTAGAAAAATTTATTTTAATATTCTAAGTTTTCTTTTTTTTTTTTTTGTTTACCAAACCACACGTTAGATTGGGTGTGCGTGTATTTGTATTACACTTGAGGATATTAAAAACGATACAGACATGTCACGTGTTTTTGTTTTTTTCCTTGCTTCTGTATATGTGTTTGAAATTTCATTTTTGAATAGAGTGCAGAATAACAAGGACCCCCAGAGGAAAAAAAAGTTAAATAAATACACAGATCCTTGTTAAAACCCATATTTTTCTTTTTGTTGTGTGTTTTTTTTTCTATTTTTTTTGAATATATTTATGAGCAATATCGTAAAGGCGTGTATGTACATATTTTATTGTAGGTGTATTGAGTTAAAATTAAAAAAGATTTTTGGTATACGCACACGTATAAAATATTTAGACATCAATAGAAAATTATGTGTTTTATGACGATGATTCTAAAAAAAAAAAAAAAAATTAAATGACTGACAGACTGATATGAATTTAAAATAGAATTTCTGTCATTCAACAACACAAATTCAAAAAAAAAAAAAAAAAAAGAAAAGGAAAAGTAGAAAATTATTGTATGGAAATTTTTAGGATTGGCATGTAAATATTTTATGTTTATTTAAAATGAATTATTTTGGAACGGATATTTTAGAAGACTATATGTATACATATATGATTCGATTGGGAATAATTTTACCAAATGTCCTAAATAAGGGAAAAGTGATGAGTACTATTTTTAAAATTTAACTATAATAAGTAATCTATTTAATGTTTTGTTTGTGGCTGTTTAATGTTCATAGTCAAAACATTTAGACATATTTTACATCAATAATACTAATTGGAAATGTTTTAACCATTTAATACTATCCATTTAAATCTTGTTTATAAAATGAAAGCTTTTTGAAGTATCCATTAAATGAAAAACAACTAAAAAAATTGTTAGGCTGGTATTATAACATAGTGCTAATATTACAATTACATATAATATGTAATGTGTTATAAAACTTTATCCATTTTGAAAAGAATGCAAATTGGGTATATTGGGCTAGACCAATAAATCATTGAATTTAAATTTTATAGAATTATTATTGTTTGAATTATGTTTGAATTTATTCGAAATTACTCCAACACCAATAATGTATTTTATGAAATGAGAAGTAATTAAGTGTATGAAACACCTAATTTACTATCTAAGATTTATAATATATATTAGATTTCACGATTTGGATTAAAAAAAATCTGATGTGGACCCCACTCCACCGATCAGTGTATTACAAAAAATCAGCAAGCAGAGAAATTATTATTTAGATATTATGGACAGCTACATTAAATTTTCTTAATTAATCAATTCTCCAAAATTGGTTATGCCCTTGTCCGAAGATTGACAGACAGACGAACTTCATGGTAAAAACTGTTAATTTATGTTTCAAATATCCTAATTAGTGGTTAAAAAATTTATAAATTAGAATACCTCCCTTACTATACGTATAAGGGTGAGTAAATATTGTAAATTGATTCTAAATTTACATTTTTCAGTTAAAATTATGTACTTTTTCGTAAATCTGATATGAGTAAAGTTTTTTTTTACATTTCATTTCACATTACGATCTTTACTTTACTAATAAAACATTTTGAATATATTATCAATTTATGGTAACATATAAATTCTAATAAAATTAATTTAGGCAAACCTTAAAGAGTTTTTTCAATATTTTTTATCCTTTATTATTATTCGACAGCCTATTTTATGTTATACCAAAATTAATAGTATATAAATAACAAATTTCTATGAAATCGCAAAAGTTTAGTTAAATAAAACTTTATTCAAATTGTTAAATCGTATTAAATCTATTTTTACCAGTAAATTTACTAACCTAAAATAATAAAAAAATAAATAAAAATAAAACATTTAAATTCCAAAAAAAAGTTGGATATAAAATAGAAAAAAAAAGGTCTACTCAAAGGCGGTTTTAGTTCACACCTAAAAATACATTTATATTTTTTTTTAGAGTATATAATATGAACTAGAAAATATAGGCAGAAAATTTTTTATTATGAAAAAGGCACTTTGAAAATATATTTATTTATGATGGTAATTTTTCTTTATACAAATTATTTAATTAGCTATAATACTGTCTAGAAATCATATTATCTCTAATTAATTTTATTATTATTTCTGTAAATGATTTAAATTAAGAAAATTTAATTCGACTAATTTTTTAATTCTCAAGTAAAACTTCGTTTTCAAAAAAAAATCGCTAAGGTTAGCACTTTGTGTACATAATTTATGAAAGTTTTATATTATTGAAATAGCACTATAGTCTTAGGCACTACTGTGAAATATGAGTTTATAAAATATAATCTTATAAACATAAATTTAACTTGCTTCGTTTTGTTAGAAGATGATGATCCAAATGTTAATATAGTTTGTGTTTAACCAAACCGTAAACCAACTATAATTTTAGCTGGTTTCTGGTGTAGCAAAATACTGTTTTCTGGTTTCGTAAAATCCAAATTCGTATAATAAAATAAACTATATTCTATTACCTCAAAAAATATATTTTATTCGATAAACATAAATATGAACTGCAATAACATATTTTATTATACATTAAATTATCACCGAAAAATTTGACTATACAAATTAAAATTTTCTCCCATATATGTATAAATTGTGGTTAGTTTAATTTTCCACACCATTTTCCCAATTAAATTATAAAAATTTTCATATAATAAATTTCTATTAAAAATCTATTAAATCAAATGGTCAATATTATTGGTTCCAATATTATTTTTCAATATAAATTTCATAAATAAAAAAAAATTAAAATTATGTTCAAATATAAATAAAAATACATCATTAAATTATAAAATACATATTTAAAATTATGAAAATTTTATATAAATATTATAATTAATATAAAATATTTTGGAAAATTATGAAATATTTCCAATATGTTTTTATCTATGTTTTACACGTAGAAGTAAAAAAATTTCTAATTTAATTGATTTATTCGGTTATGTGAACTATGTGTGTGTAAATAAAATTGAAATGTGGTTACAATTGCAATATTTTCATAATAATTTATCTAGTAGATATTAATAAAAGTATGGTTTTTGATTGATTGAGTGGTCTAGAAAACTAATGAAGTTAGAAAATTTGAATTAAATTTATATTATATTTATATATGGCGAATTTGTATTATATATATTTTGAATATTGACTTTCATAATATTATTAGAATTTAATTAATAATTTTTCGTCATTCGTATTTGTATATCAACCATGATATTAAATTTTAAGTATTATATTGATTCAATAAGTTGAATATTCTAATAAATAAATATTTTATTACAATAATTAACTTCAGTATTAATTAAATTCAAATTAAATTTAATTAAATTCAAATTAAATTTAATTTATTCAATTATATTTAATATTTTATGAAAAATAAATAAATATTTCTGAAATCATAAAACTTTGGTACGAGAAAACTAAATTATTGGTATAAATTTTACAACTTTGTCATATTCATTGGTTACTATGATACAGAAATATTTTTTGTACTCAGTATTCTTTTTCGGAAAATATAGTATAATTTTTTTTATTCCAATATTATAATTTTAAAATGAAAATTCATGTATAAATAAAATTATATTATGATAGTTAGTTTACTTGAAGACAAACGGTCCGTAATTTTGTAGTCAAAAGGATTACAAAGTCAGAGATTACGAGAAAGTAATTAAAAATTAATTTCCTCTGAAAATAAATTATTATTAAAGGAAGATTGAGAATGAAATAAGTTTGATCGCTTTTTTTTTGGTTTTAATTTACCATTTGAAAAAAATTTCTTCCCACGAATTAAGATTAGTTTAGATATATAATTCTCTATTTTGAAAAATGAATGCCTAATATATAAAAAAAAAAGGTGTAATAAGGTCTGTCTTTTATCAGAAAAATTATAAACTATTTTTTAACTTTAATGGAGTTATTACGAATCCCTTAATTGAGCCAGGTATTTTGAAAGTGGAGCAAGTTTATTTTTAAAAAAAATTAAGATAATGATAACAATATATCTCTAATCTTGTTTCTCTAATTGATCTTTACCCAAAAATTACTGAAAACCCCTAATATTTGAAAACTCTCTTATACAATTTCTATTGAATTTGTAACGTAACACCTTAAATATTCCAGAATAACAAAAAGTTGACTATTTTCATAATAAACGGCTCAATTATTATTCACTTACTTAAATCATACTTAAAATTTCTAAATAAAAATAAAAATTTTCCTAAAATCTTCAACTGAAATAAATAAAAGATTTAAAGCTATTTTCCCTAAATTAACATGTTTAAAACCAAAAAAAAAACAAATCCCAAAAAAAAAAATCAAGCTTCACCCATAAACATTCTTAAAAAAAAACGTGATGTATTATTTTAAATACAATTTAAACGATAATCATAAACAGATTATTTTACTGATTTTTTTCTTATCTTACCTTGAAGGTATTTCATTACTCCTTCATTCCTCCACTTTACCCTCTACCATAAATAATTAATATCTTTAAAAAAAGAACACACACACACACACAAAAAAAAAACTCTAATTTATTTAGGCTGTAAAGTGTCTCAGGTCAAAAGTAAAAGTTTTGTTTTGTTGATCCTTGTAGTCTACCTAAGGACAACCTTTATTTAAATAAATAAAAAAAAAAGACAAAATAACTTATATTAATAATAAAAAATTGTGTAGTTGTTTTTTTTGTTATGTTTACTATGTATCTCATGATATGTTTAAAAAAATTTATATTATTTTTATCTCTTATTTTTGAAATTATTTCGTAAATTTTCTTTTTCAAAATTTTTTTTATTTAATATCTCTTTTTTTTTCTTATTCTCATATAATACAGATATTACCGTCAACATACCAAGATTTACCCATAAATCTTGGTTAGCATTTCCGGCACTTCGTGGAGCCTACAAACACGTACAGGTAAGAAATATAAAATTTATATAATAAATAACCACAAATAAATACGTACCCAACATAAAAACCAAAAGGAAAATATATATAAAAAAACAACAACAATTTTTATTATCCTTCTTAGCCATGAAAACAATTAAAAAAGAAAATCCTGTTTATATTAAAATTAAAGAAAACAAACTGAATTGGAAAAATAATAATGTTAGAATGTTTGAAATAGTGTTATACTGCCTATAATTGACCAATAATATTATTATTTTTGTGATAAATTCAACATATCACATTTCACAATTCAATAAATTGATAAAAATAAAAAAAAAAATTTGTAGTTTGAAAATGAAAATAATGAAAATTCTTAATATATAACCACCTACGACAAAAATATATTATCAAAATATCGTTTATGGATGAATAATTTATTCATTTTTTATTTTATGGTATCATTAAATATCTGAAATATGATACAGTAGCTTCTCACGCAATATTAATTGCTGTTAGCTATATTAATTAAGAAAAATTTTTACTGCTCACTTAAGAAAAAAAAGTCTAGATTATTCCATAGTGTTTTTTTTGTCACAGCAAGGCAATTTATTCGCATTTCAAAATTAGAGTAAAAAATTAAATTAAATGCCATAAATTCGTATTAAAAAATTTTGTCGACACTAATTAAATAAATCGGTACGAAAAAACTCTGCAAAATCGATCGAAATTCCCTTTGGTTTAAGCATTTTCATGTAATTAAGTTTCTGCATAATACTGCCACTAAGAAAAAATCACTTTGGAGTACTTTAAACCGACAAAGCACTACCGAAACACTGCAAATATTTACATAAATATAACCGATAGCTGCCATCAAGCTACATTTTTTTATTTGAGTAATATATACATAAAATTAACATAAGATTACCTATTAATTCCGATTTCCAGTATATACCAAATTTCTATTTAAGGCATTGGTTTTTTTTGGGGTGATGGAAACATCAGACCTCAATGCACTGGAGAAAACTTGAGAATAAAAGATATTTTCTTTTTTTATTATTATCTCGTTATTTTCATTAAAATCTTCTTCATTAATTGACCACTTTTAACAATCTTATACATAATTTAATGAATATTGATCCAAACTAATCATTAATGTCCAGCCCGTTTCCTGAATATAAAAATGTGTGGCGTTTGCGTTTTATTCTGATAAGGATTAGATACTGAATTATTATGATATTGATTTTAAAATTTAGATTTTGACTTTCAAAATTTAAAATGAAATTTTCTCATCAATCCTTACACCCAAGATCTAAATTTTCTCGTGTCGTGTCCACAGCAATACTTACAGACAGACGTACATTATGATAAAAGCTGGTAATTTATAGGATCAAGTTTTCAATTCGTGGTTTTCTGGAAACATCGAATGTAGTATAATAACAATACCTCGCTGTAATATATAAAAATAGATTTAATAAGAAATATTATAAAAATTAGATATACTCTTTCTATATACTTTAGATTAGAGTAAATAAATAAATTTTATAGTTCACATTAAATTAGAATAATTATTTATGATTTGATATAAGATCTATCAAAAGAATATCCTTTTATAAAACATTTATTACTATTATTTTAGCTGATATAATAGTAACAAGTAATATTTTGGTATCTTATAAATATTTAAACATAAAAGCAATAAGAAAATTCCATAAATAAATCACTTAAAATAATTGAAAATAAATTTCAGTTCTTAAATCATTTTAATATGATTTTGATAATTTGGTTGTTGGAGGAGAGGTTTTGTCAATCTATAACCACTTAAAATAAACATACTAAAAACATTAATTATTTGTTTTATAAAAATTAATAAATTAAAATGAACTTATAAATATTTTTTTTATTATTATTTTTCTTTGATTTTACCAGTTACGAGTGGAATTTCGACCTGAATCATTTAATGGAATCATTTTATTGACAGGAGAACGAGATGATTTAACTGGTGATTTTATGGCTATACTTATCCATCAAGGATTTATTGAATTTTGGTAAATTTTATTTTTTTGTTATAATAATATTATATTATTTAAGTAAATTTATTGGTTTTCGATTATGGGTATAAAAATATTAAAAATAACATACTCGTTTAACATAAATTTTCCTTTATCAATTGAATATTAAACATGAAAAGGTTAAAAAGGATTTCTATAGCACTGCGTAAATCATAATTATACATGAATATTTAATTTATAATAAAAATTGATTTTTTACAATTCGAAAAATTCAATATATATTTTAAGATGTTGGTAAAATTGGTTTACGACAATTATTTGGAATGGAGAATATATTTTTTGAAATTAATTAATTGTTATCGTCTTCGTTCAAAAAAATATATTTCACTACAAATAAATTATTAATTCGTATTTTCCATAAGAGTAGAAACTAAACGTGTTAAGAGTTCGCTACCTAAGACGACATTTCAGTTTCTACTCTTGCCTGGAGATGTCAAAATATTAATACAATTTTAGGCTATACTATTATAGACATAATTTGTCCAACACCTTGCCAATTTTGATATTAGGCTATATTTATATGAAAAAAATAGCTGCGTTAAGTTATTATTAAGCTCTAAGCACATTTAAAATAGAATAATTTATATTTAATTTTTTTAACTTTTCTTTCATTTAATTTTAGATTTCATTATTCATTTCTGTAATATGATTGTAATCAAATTTAAGGATTATCGCGTATAAGAGTTGTGTTATTTTTTTAATAAGTTTTGTTATACAAGTAAATAGTAAGATATTGTATTTCTTATGTTTATAGTCACCTGAGTACAGTTCTGTTACATATATGTTTTTACAACAATTTTTGTAGCCATTTGTTATGAAAGTCTTAGCGATTTGAATAGACTTTAAATTTGAAAACCAAAAATTTAACAGTTAAAAGTTAATAGTATTTTCCGCGACTCTTAGTTATATTTAAAGGGCATACCAGAATGTGTTTGGTTGCCTCTGCCGTCGCTTATGATGTTGTCGTTGATTACGCCGCTAATGATGTTGTCTTGAGTAGCCTAGAGCAAATAATACATCATAGCGAACCAGGAAAAATTTTTTAACTTATATTTTACAGAGCTTTGTAACTTCAAAAAATTTTTCTTCGATTTTAGACATTTTAAATTAATAATTATTTAAATTTGAGATTATCAAAAGACAACGGCAAAAGAAAATTTAAAATATCTATCGCATATAACGACACTCGACAACAATGTAATCGCAAAATACGAAATACTTAACATATTCAGTGACACACTGAATATGTTTATAAAATAAGATATAAATTTATTCTGAATAGAATTACTACAGAATATTAAATCATATTTAAAATAAATTGATTTTTTGCAGCATAATTAAAAGTTCATTTGCACAAAATTGATTAAAATATAGCGTATATTACAAATAACAACGTATTCAAAGAAATTTTATTTTTCTTAATATTATATGGTTTTTTTTTATTATTATTATATGTCACAATGTGCGTAAGATTTATCCTTTATCCTACCATATATCTTTTATATAAGCTTGAATGTATAAGAAATGCTAATAAATTTTTTTTTATCTTGAATATTTTATACATTTTACATCTGTAGATATTATAAATAAATTGGATAGTCTGTGTTCTATCTAGATCTATAATGCGGTTTTAATGTATACGTATAATAATATTATTACAAAATCAAGATAATATGCCTAAAGTATGTTCTTGAATATGTATTTGTATAGGCAATAAGGATATATACCAGATGTGATATGAACTGGATTAAAATAAATACAAAAAAACACCAAAAAAAAAACCAAAAATGAAATTAAAATAAAAGTTATTCACATAAGGTTCTTCCTTATTCCACAACAAAAAGTTTTTGAAATTATAAGCTTTATTAGTTATATTTTTTGATGTATCTATATACATATATTTACGTATGTATATAATATTAAACAATAATATAAGTTTTTAGACAAATTTATTAAATTTTTGAAGAAACAATATTTTATAATATGAATATTATTTTAATCTGATTGATGTAATGACCTTTCCTTTCATATTCAAATAAATCATAAGTGGAAGAAGTAAAGAAGACAAATATATTATGATTTATTCTATGATAAATTATAAGTAATTTAATAATTTTACAAATATGGAAGAATTATTTATTAGTTTTTAAAGATTTATGTAAAGAAAAATATATACAAAATAATTTTTCTAGCAATTATTGTGACATTAAATTGATTTTTTTCTATAACATAAAATAAATTTCTAATTTATCGTCATATTCTGTAAATATATTACAGCATATTTATTAAAGTTAATTTAAAATTACAGATTTTTTAGTAATAACCTTAAAAGAAATTTCATTCATTCTGTAGTAAGTCTTAACTGCAATCTATAATATATATGTATATAGTAGTTTCCTACACTTGTGACTTGTATACATACTATAAGATTATAAGTGATTTTGTAAATGAAGTAAAATAAGTCTCTGGTATATTTATTATATTAAATAAAATATATTTTCCATTTTCATAAATTATTTAAATTTAACAATTAAGTAAAATCATTTTGCGGAAATTTTCAATTAACAAAGTTTAAAGTATCATAAAATTGGTATAATTAAAAATTGTTCAGTTTATATTGTAACAAAATAGCTTTTGTTTTTAAGTATAAATTTATATAAATTAATATTTAATAACAAAGATAAAAAGATATTTTATTAAAGTATAAAAAATTTGAAATATGTAATTGTTTTGAATCATAACATTTTTCCGATTGAAAAATTTCAATTTTATTTTTGTGTATATGTTAGTTTGGTATCACAAATATAATTGGATTGAAATCAAAATTAAATTCTTTTAATATTTATTTAAATTCTTGAATTTGTATGTAAATTATTTATGGAAATGATATTATTTTTGAAATAACATAAAGACGTATGAGAAACAGGAGTTATATATGGAATTTCTATTAGATAACACTAACAGATTTGTGAGACTGTAGAGCTTATTTAAAATTATATTAAATTAATTTATTGTTTGAATTAGAAGCGTTTTGTTCAGAAATGTGAGTTTGATTTATTTTATACTGTTTATATTAAGCTGTGTATATCTAATACCTGTTAGTTTCTTTTTTTTTCAGTTACGTGATGTTTCCGTTCATTATGGATTATTTAATTTTTTTTACAATTTGAAAAGTAATAATCAAAAAATTTTTTACATCAAAAAATTTACATAGAAACGATAAACTAACAATATCACTTGTCTTTGCCGATCAAAACCATTTATCAGTATCCTTCTTGAGAAGAAGAAAAATACTGATGAATGGTTTGGATCACGTTTTTCTGATTATATAAATATGTGGTATGAGATTATATTTGGTTTGTGATTGATTCTGATTTGGTTTTAGATACTCAATTTTTTAATAACTTTTTATAAAAATAATCAATTTTTCCATTTCAGAATGGAAAATTATTGTTAGTCTAAAATCATTGTTATTTTTCCAGAATAACAATGATTTTAGACTAACAATAATTTTCCATCAAAATAAATTTCATTATTCAACCAAGAACTTAAATTCAGATCTAAATAAAATTTATTTGCATATTTCTGTAAATTGTTTTGTAAATCAAATTCAAAAATTTCCGTACACAAATAAAACAATTTTTAATATATTTTCATATGAGAAATAGAAAATTTTAAAATTTTTCTTACTAACAAGGAAGCAAACTAACTAACAAGGAAACAAATCATATATAAACTGTTTTCAAAATTTTCATATTATGTACATATTTCTTTTAAAAAAATATATAACTCAATATAGTTGATCAGATTATATTTAAGAAGGATTTTACTAAAGTTGAAATTTTTCAGTTCATTTTTTATCACATAAATAAAATGAAAAACTATATTTGATCATTTTTTAAAAATAAACTTATGATAAATGACGGAATATTTATAGGATACGATTAAAGATCAAAATATTTAAATACATTAGATTGGGATAATATAAAATTATGCAGGATGCAAATATAGAAAAATTATAAATTATTCAATTTAGAAAAAAGTTCTATATAAATATTTCAGGAAATAAGATAAATAAATAGATGTTTTTTTTTAAAATTTGAAGTATAATTCTAACAGGAAGTTTTATTCAAGAACAAATTTATGAACTTTATTTTATTAGCTTTAAATAATAAATCTAAAAAATAAACTTGAAAAAATTAGAGAATTTGTAAATATTAGAGAAATGTATTAAAGAATTAAGTAAAATCTTTATTGATTTAACGAAAATGCAAGATAAATACTTAAAATAATTTTTATTTGTATGTATTTATGCTATAATTTAAATATTGCAACAGAATAATTGTTATGTTGACGACAGTAATTCTTATAATTATATAGATAAGAGTTTGATTGAATCAATAAAACTTTGTTTATAATAAACAATGGTTAAGGGAATATTAATATTTAAATAAAATTTATCAGGATTACTAAATAATATTGAAAATTAAATTCATCAAATTTTAATTTGTCATTTAAAACTTGAACATAAACGTAAACTATTATTCGTCAATTGACACGGGATTACTAAATATTGATTTTTCATAAAATATTTGTCTTGGACCTAAAAAGGATTTAGAATTAAATGAAGATTATATGAAATTAAAAAAAATTATTAACTATAATTAATAGAAAATTATGAAGTTATACAACCAAAAAACTGTTTAAAATATTAAATATTCACCAAAAATTCATAAATATGAAACTAACTGAACAGGCAGCATGACATTTAACCTATAAAACCATAAAAAATTTTTTATCAACAATACAGGTGGTCAAAAGAAATCATCTATAATTGAACATAAAATATAAAACTTTTTATCCTGTTTTTTAACACATAAATTTTAAATGTTTTATGACATAAATTTTATAGAATGTGGTTAAATACATTAAAAAATAAAATATATATATAGATATCCTTATTCCTTATACAAAATGCTATTAAATAAAAATAATTTTTAAATGAAATTTTCCATTTAAAATCTTTTTAACAATTTCAATTTTTTTTTTGTTTTGTTTTTATTGTTCTGTCAAATATCCTTAAGAATATTATAATGCTGAATATATAAGTGTATCCTTATACTGTATATACTTTTTTCAGATTTACTGTCATGTATAAATTATATTATGTACAAAATCCTTGAATATCCTTAAAACATTGAGAGAATTTTTTTTTGTATATATAATATAAAATTATTTGTTGTTATCCTGTTTTGTATCATATTATGTTGTACTAAGCAATTTTCTGGTATATATGCTTGAAGGACTTTTTGTTTATGTATAAATTTTATATTTTGTTTATAGTTACGTTTATAATATCATAATTTTTTTTTTTTTTTTTTTGGTTTATGGTATTTAAAATTTCAGACGAAAAATTTAGAACCATTCTTAAATGATGATGTACTTGTGTCGTTGTCCTGTTCATCATCATTGTTGAACTTTAATACTTAAATATGATTGTGTATATATAAATATGTATTATTTATGGATATAAAGTCTACATAAAAAATTTTTGTCACTTTATTTTACACAAATATAATTATAAATGTGACAATTTTTTTTTTATGCTTCAATGTATTAAAATATCATTAAATAAAAATTTATAGCCAACTTAATTTAAAGATTATTTGTGGTGTATTATATATAAAGTAAAAAGGATTTTTACAAAATTCTTGTAATCATAATATTTTTTTATATACTCAATAAATTATTAGGTTTTTTTTTTTATCAGATATTAAAGTTCTGATAATTTAACAATAGAAACATATTTTACAAGTAAAGCTTAGTATGGTACCGCCGTGAAATAAAATTTTCCATGCTCGTGAAAACTAACATTGTGAAAATGTTGTGAAAAAGTTTTATGAAGAAGAAAACATTAAGAAGTATTGGAAAAGTATAAAAAAGGAAATTGACGAATTTTTTAGAACCACATCAACCAAACAAAATAATCAAATATCAAAATTATTTCACTAGTGAAAAATGTATACTCTCAAAAATTTTCTTAACTTTTATCTTTGCAAAGTAAATTATTTCACGATAGAACAGCGTACCACAAAATGAAATTGTTAGCGTAATTTTTCACGAGATGTTAAATTTGTATGAAAATATCATTTCACAATGGATAGCATAATAAGCTTAAACTTAAAAAAAAAAACTTTCTGTATTCGTTTCAAAAGTTCAAAAAAATCATTATAATTTATTTAAGAAATTTTCATTTTTTTCTTTCTATAAACTTATTTTTAAAATTATAATTTTCTTAAAAATTCATTTTAATTAAGTCACTGCACAAACATTTTTCCGTATTACAACTTATTATAACAAAAAAAAATAATTTTTTTACTTGTACTTTTCCAGGACAAAAAAAAAATTCCAGGAAAAAAGTTTTTAACGAGAAAAAACATTAAAATTTAAAAATTTATTAAATTTTTTATTTAAAAATTATATAAAAAAAACATTATTTTCTTGTTTCTAATTTAAAGGTTTGATTGTGGTTCTGGTGTTGGTAATGTCAGGTCAAAAGAAACTGTACAAATTAATCAATGGAATTCTTTAACAATTTATCGTCATCGTTGGGATGCTTGGTTAGTTCTTAATCAGGGAACACGTGTACAAGGACGTTCAAAAGTAAGTACAAAAATAACAAAACTCTTTCGACAAAAAAAAAAAAAAAAAAAACAAATCTAAAATTAAATAAAAAAGTAAAAAATGTTTTTGTTTGTAAAAGTTTTTTTTTTCATAAAATATGTTTCGCAATTACGTACAATTCATTGGTAAAGAAAAAAAACAGAGCATATTTTAATTTAACAAAAGACAAAGAATTTCCTATTTTAATAAATTTTAACAAAAAAAATAATAAATGAAAATTATGTGAAATTTTTTTAGGAGTTTGTTGATAGAATTGTTTTCAAGCAGTAATTAATCCTTAAATTTGCAAGTTTGTTGATAGAACTGGTAAATTTTGTATACATTTTAATTAAAATTTGAATATCCTTAAAGTGTATGAAGTTAAATTAAATTGTTGTAGTAGCAACTATAGCATTGATGTGTAAGAAATTCACTTTATATTGAGTGTAATTGAAAGTTATCTGATATTTGAACCGTTTATTTTGAGAGTTCACTTTTTTTATTCCGAGATGTTTAAAGTTTTACATTTCAATTTGAATCGAATTGTAGTAATAATTGTATTGAAGTAATTTTTGGCTACAGAACGCTAATTTGAAAACCTCAAATTAAATTCTATCTGTTAGTATAATTATGTTATTTTTTTTTGCCCAACTTTCATCATAAATGGTTCATTTAATTAATTCGATATTTAAGTACTGAAACATTCAGTACTTAAATATCGAATTAATAGTGAAAGTGAATAATTCTTATTTTAGAAATAAAATTGTGTTGCCTCCAAGATCGTCAAACTTACGTTGACATTAAAACTTGGTTTCTTCAAGAATTTTTGGCAATAACATTACACTTTTACCGAATTTTACAAAGAGGCATTTTCCAATAAAGAAAATATTACGAAGAAAATTTACTAAAAATATATTTCTATATTCAAAAATTCAAAGGATGCAAACAATATCATTAACAAATTAATATATTTTCAGTATATATACATAAAATTTTTAAGATGAATTTTCAAGGTAATGTCCGACCCAATTAAATAAAAAAATATATGTAAAATCACTCACAGTGAAATTGAAAAAGCATATTTTTCTTAGAAAATTATGCCTAATTTTTTTTAAAGTAAATGTTTTTGACATTCCGCAATATTTTTCAATTTTACGGGAAATTTTTCCATGCTTCAGAAAAAAAATTTTGTGGTAACATTTTCCCTGGAAATATTTCATTACTAAAAACTTTTTTTTTATTCCCTATCCTTAAACATATTATATCATTTTTAAACATGTGTAAATAAAGTTTCTGTTTTTATTATATGTATTGTTATTTTTCTATTAAATTTATCTTTGAATCCTTAAATGTTATTTATATATGTGTAATATTTTCCCCTGGAATTGTTGTTATTGGTAACTCTTCATAATGGTTGTTTTTGTCTCTAAATTATATCATTGCGCGTTGTATCTGTATATTTAAAAACCAATTAGATTCTTTTTTTATATATGTATGTATATATTTTCAAACAAAATTTTCTGTAGTCTATTTGTTATTCAATTAAGTTTTTAGTAAATTATGTACTTTTTAATTTTATTTGACTGTTTATTTTGAACAATATATGAATTTCTCCAAATTAAATTTAAATAGTTTCCCAATTAAATTGTTAAAACAACTAATTAAAATTGGCAAAGTTCAGTCAATTGACAAATTTTTCAAAAGTGATGATTGAGCGTTTTATAATGTCCTTACTACTAAAATCTATTAATTTAGAACAATTAAACTTTATTTACTATACAGACACATATGGAAATTGCAATAGAAATTCGTAGAACATAAATTTTTAACAGATTTATATAGAAATTTCAATATTTTCACAAATAGATCTCATGGAATTTTGTATTCTAATAAAATATATATTTTATAACTCATTTATAATTTAAATATTAATTTGATTTCTCATAATTTTCATTCGAATACATAAAAATTTACAACTAATAATTTCTATAAATTTTTTTTGAAAAAATCTTTACTTGCAACATATTCTAAAAATTGTTACAGAAGCATATATGTAGCACATAAAATATTATGTATTAAAATGAAAAAAAAAAAATAAGAAAATTGAATGAACTAAGAGAAATGTGCCAATTAAATAAGAAATAACAAAAAAAGATAAATTAGGTTTTTCTTTATTTCAAATGAAATTTTTATTCTTAGAAATTCATGTAGGGCGACTGTAATGAATAAATAAATTCAATTTTAAATGATTTTTGTATTTCTTTTCCTTTCTGTTTTTCTGCTTTTTTTTTTAAAGAAAAATATATAAATCATAAAAATTTTCATTTTTAAAATCAAAATTAAGTAGCACTAAAAGTATTTTTGAAATAAAATTAAATTTATAACGAAACATTATTCAAAATTTCAAGTATACTAAATATTTTTTCAGTTAAGTATCTGTAAATTAGCGTAACTATATCTAATTAAAATTCTACTCTTAAAAATCTTTAATTTAGTAATAAAATTATCACAAACTCATTACATATTCAAATCATTTTTTTTCTTCAAAATAATAAAATTTTCTTCTTCACAAAAAAAGTGTCCTTTTACAAAACTAATATAACAAAAAAAAAAAACTTGTAAAATTTCACAATGAAAAAATATCCTTTTTTTCTTTAACAAAAAAAAACAAGAAATCTCTTACTAATTATTCAAACTTTTATTATTTTACCACTTTTCATTATATAGTCTAAATCTACTAGGATAACTAAAATATTGCCCATAAAATTGTTACCCAACAACAACAAAAAACCCTACATAAATGAATCCTTTTGTAAATTTTTTTTTAAAATATATTTTTAACCAATTGCTTTAATGTTCTCCTAGTCCGTTTTGATGCTTCCTTCTTCTTTTTTTTTGGTTGAAAACCTAAATTTTTATCATTTTTAAATTAGAAGAAGACGAAAAAAAAATGTATTTCCAACCCATCCGTTTCTTTGTTTAAAGGATATAAATTGCAAAAAAACGGAAAAAAAGAAAGGATAAAAAAATTTCCCGTCCAGGGGTAAGACAAAAAAGAAAAATGTATACGTAATGTTTTCAGGATCTTTTTCAACACAAAAATTATTTTATTTTTCCATTCGTTTTAGTTTCATTGTGGAAATGTGTTCGTTATATGGCCTTGATTTAAAATTAATGAACAGTAACTAATTACAATGTAAGGAAAATTACGTTTTGTTTATTTTTTTTTTTTAATTTCCATTTTTTGGTACTTTAATTGAACCACCGAACCGTAAATAAGGAACGAAAAATAAAAAAAAATTGTGAAAATTCTTAATAAGGACTGGTGCAATATTTGTTTTACATTGAAAATAAAGTAAAATTACACAAGTAATTTTCTAGTCTGTATCACTGTTTATAAGGATAATATTTAATTTTCAATTTTATTTTTGAAGGTTATACGCTTGGTTCAAGTTCATCAGTAATTTTTTTTAGTATTTTAATTGGGAAATATTAGAATTATGTATTTAATATTATGCTAAACTAAAATCGATATTTTTAAAATAAATAGATTGTATAGTATAGTTTAGTATGGAAAATAAATATTTTAATTAGAATTTAAATTTTGTCACTGATAATTTCATAATTAAATTTTGAACACGAAAGCAAAAAACTATTTATATAAATTGGAGCGGAAAATTAATTAAATTTATTTTAAAAAGTAGATTTTTAATTTTTATGACGTTCATCAACAATCCATTTTAATTTGCTTGCATTATGAGATTAGTATTTTCAGTTTGGAAAGAATTTTTGTTAGGTCAACGGGTTACAATTTTGTGAATAAGATCGGCGATGGATAAGTGGTAGTATACCATATCTGGTTATTGAGTTAAACTTCAATCCGAGGCATCAATGGTGTTTTTAATGAACTATTAAATGAATAGAATTACTAAATTATAATAAAATATAATTTAAACTGCGAAAAATGGTAAATGTAACAAATATCTCAATAATAAATCCGATAACTGCTTGCAATTAAACTTTCTTCACTATAAAGAAATTTATGGTTTTGAATCCATATAAAAGTTAATAGGTCCAAATGACATTAAATTGTTACAAGACACTGCAAGTACCAATAATTCTGCACTTGCGGTTCTATGTTGAATTGCACAAAAATACAAAAATGTGAGTTAATCATCCATCCAAAAGAATAGTTGAAATAAAAAAAAAATGTGTATTTGATACCGTATTTTAAATAAATAAACATTATTGTAACAATTATGCAAGGATTTTCATAGGACTTTTTGTTTTTTTTTGGAGCAACATTCAATAATAAATGAAGTAAAGTTTATTTTAATTTTAAAACCAAATATATTAAGTTTTCTTGTACTCAACAAGATTGCAACTTAACTTACTTAATTCTTATGCACAGTGATTATTTTTTGTAAAATTTAATTTTAAAACCAAATATATTAAGTTTTCTTGTACTCAACAAGATTGCAACTTAACTTACTTAATTCTTATGCACAGTGATTATTTTTTGTATCTATTCAAAAAATATTCTTTACATTTTATTTTAGTGTGATTAAAGTATAACCAATTTTTAAAGGTTATTTCTATAAAATCGTATGTTAAAGACGCAATTATATTAACAACTATCCCGAAAAGACATGAAAAACTGCAAATACATTCGAAATTATCACTAAATTTGAAATTCTTTAAAATGAATTTCCTTTTTTCTTTTTTGTATATTATAAGATTAAATTAAGTTCACCGTAAAATTCAATGAGTTTTACTAATACATATTTGTTATTTTTGGAACCGAAAATTCAATTATCTATAAGTTTTTAGTGAGTTTAGGTGTACCGACAACAAAATATAAAAAGGATTTTTTGCCAAGGAAAAAAAAAAAATAATAATAATAATTATCCTATTAAATAATGCCAAAAAATGTTTTGTCGAATTGTTAAGTGAAAGATAAGAAAAATCTTATTTTTCACATCAATGAATTTTAATTTTATTAGCATTTATTTCAAATCAAATATTTTATTATACATATCTTATGTATATATATATGTATTTGTGTATATATATATTTATTTATATTTTTTTTTAAAAATATTTTTAGGGTCTTTTTTCAAGGATAACATTCCGTGAACCTGTATTTTTGGGTGGAACTGGTAATATTACTGGATTAGCAAAACGTTTGCCTATACATGATGGAATGATTGGATGTATTCGACGTTTTATTGCCAACGAACATGAATATAAATTTATAGAACATCCTTTGGGTGATGTTACGAAAGGATTTGATATACGTAAGTTCTTGTAATTTTATTTGTTTTTTTAAATGGATTATTATCACATGTGTTTGAACCATAAAAAATATATATATATATATAATATGGAAAAAGGATATATTAATAATTTTTAATGGATTTTATATATTTTTATTAGAGTCCGAACTGAAAAGCTATTAAATTGATTAATTTTAATATTATAAAGCAGAAAAGCATAATTTTAAAATTATTGTAGAATTTTTTTTTTCAGATATTAAAGCCATTTTCAAATCCATTATACTTGGACTTTGTATTTTTGTACTTGATTAGCCCGAAACTTAATCGAATTATTCTAAATGATATTGTACTACAACTTGTTCCTCTTAAATTTCAAGTTTTTCAGAGCCTACATTTAAATTTTTTTTCACAGAATCTTGTTCTCAATTTTATGCATAATTTTTTTTTTTTCAAAAATCACTTGATAACTAGAAATTATTTACCACAAAGCAAGTCCAATAATTTCTCTCCAAACAATTGATTAATTTGAAAAGCTAGCATATTGCAAAGAAACTGTATGTTACTGAACCGTACGAAAAAGTACGAGGTACAAGTATAGTAGAGCCGAAAACACAATTACACCAATACCTCGCTATACGGCCGCTCTTTTTACGGCTTTTCGCTATAACGGCCTACTTTAATTGCGGCAATTTTTCGATTTACGGCCCAAAATGTTTCGTTATACGGCCCAAAAAAAGAACAAATGGAGAAAAAAATATGTACATATTTTAATGCGTTGCCGCTGCAGTATATAATAGTCACATAAAAGTTAATATTCTCGTAAGTAGAAGTGTTTATATACATATTTGTTTGCGATTCGTTATACGGCTTTTCGCTTTGCGGCCAACTTTCCCGGAACGTATCTAGGCCGTAAAGCGAGGTATTGGTGTAATAATAATTCTTGTTAGTTTGGTGAATAATGAAATCAATAGGATAATTATTAAGCTGACGAATAGGATATGTTAACTGTCATAAATAAATTGAAAAAAATAGATATAATTAGTTTTATGCTACAATTGATACGACAGAGTTACATTGACCTTTATAAATTATGTATTCTTAAGTACTCATTTTTTTTGACATACATACAACCATATTTTATAAATATTGTATATGATTATTTCGACTTATTTAGTTAAGTTTGAATACATTTTATTTATTGTACCATTAATGACTATTATGCTTCCTATTGAATTGAATATTTAACACTAATCTCTAATACTAACTAATGTTCGATTACAACAGAAAATTAAAAACTTGGTAAAGGTAAATAAACTTGTTTTAAAAAATATCTTTATTTCTACAGCTGTTACCAAAAATACTTACGAAAAATTATAAAATTATTAACTAAAATCATTAGAGAAAACAAAAACACAAATTTTTGTTTTTTTGTTTAAATAAAATTTTTGCATATTTTCAGACATTAATGGAATTAGAATTTCTCTAGAGTAATTAAATATTTTCAGGTAAAATTTGAAAAATCTACTTTGATATTTATTGACAACAAAATTTCTTAGGGAATTTTATAGTAAGAATTTTTGGTCATTATTTTAAGGATATTTATTATTCTTGCCCTGGGCACAACACAAAACTTGTTAATAAATATTATCAGATTTTAATAAATTAAAAATTCTTAGAATATTATTTTAATTTACAAAAACCAAATATTCGAAATATTTTTTTATTTAATTCCTTGAATTTCTTTTACCAAAAATTTTAGATTAAAATTTTTTCCATTCATTTCTGCACACTTTGTTCTAATTAGTTTTCATTTTATTTCCATTTGTCCAATTATTTAAAATATACTTTTATTAATTTAAAAATTTTCTGTAAAATTTAAATTTCATTAAGTTTTTAATCTTATTTTGACTTTAAGTTAACATAAATTATAACGAATGACCTAATTTAAAAAAAATAATATGTTCATATATATAACAGCAAAAAAAAATAAGTAATCTACAAATTAATTAATTTCAAAGCTTGAAATACGATATTTTTCCATTAAATTTGAATGAAAACGACGTGTAAATGTTATCCTATTTCATAAAATGCAACGCAACAGCCAAGTAATATATATAAATATAACATAAACTACTTTAAACATACGTATATCTGATAAATACATATGTACATATATCTATATGTATATTAAAAAAAAAAAAATGTCGCGTACATTTTAACAAATTAATTATATACACATTTTAACTTCAATTATAATTTTTGTTATGTGTTTGGAATGAAAAACGTATCAAATATTCTGATTATTGTATATTATATATATATGTGCATACATAAAAAATCCCTTAACGCTCTTTAAAGCTCTCCCACAAGGACATTGCTCATTTCCTGCACATCTTCTAAACTAAACTCAAAATAAGGATATAAAAACGGATATGTATGACAACAAAATTATTTTACATATGTATGGTGGTTTTTTTTGTTATTATTATTATTTTGCATGAATTTTGAACGTATAGAAAAAAAATATATATTTAAAATGTTAATACGTACGTGTATATTATTATACACCAAACAAGACCATAACCTAACAGGTAAATGTAACACAGAAAAAAAATGAAAATATTGTCATACTTTGCTACAGGATCTAGTTGAGAGCAATGCTTTTTTTTAAGGATTTTCATACTCTTTATTCAGTATGAAAATTATTTTATTAACACGAGCAAAATTGAATATGCAAGGATATTATCATCTGTTATATTTTTTTAAAATTTTTTTTATTTTTGAAAAATATTATTAGCATATTTCAATGAATTGTAGAAAAATAAAATGTTCCTATAAATATTGTTTCGATTGTAAAATTGAAATTAATTTATTCAGTTCAATTGTCAATTTCAATAAATTGATTTTAGCGTTCTCTGACCCAAATATAAGTCAAATATCAGTTGCTATAAATAGTATTATTATTTTGTCTGAAATAATAAGGTAAAATCCTGTAATGTGGAAAATGCATAGGGTAAAAGTGTTAGTAGTCGATATCGCAAATAGTTATACTTTGTTGTAAAATATTCCTCTTATTGCAATGAAAGAAATCTATTATATAATTGAAATAGCTTATAATATGACTGATGATGGCTAAGTTCTATTGTACAGGGTTCGATTACAGTCCAAGGCATTGAAGTTGGTCTTTAAATGAATACGAGTAATAAAATGACGATAAAATCCAATTCTATATTTGGCAAAAATATAAATAACTGAGGCCATCTGGTAAAAAGAGTGACCCACAAATAAAACCCATTAATTTGATACAATTAAAAGTTTCTGTCAGGTTAAAGAAAAATGGTTCGCAAATCATATTAATAAGTTTTATTTGCAATAACAATATTAAGAAACTTCAAGTACAGAAAATTCTGCACTGAGAATAGAGTGTTATGTTATTTTTTTACAAACTTTAACGATCATTACAGAGGTAAATTAAAGTAAAAATTATAGCACAAACATGAATTACATTTGCCTCTACTTTCAGAAACTTAAATTCCATTTTACCTTTCTAAATCACAACTTTTTGGTGAATATTGTTTTGTGAATATTTTCTATGTTAAATTATATTTTAAAGTATAAAATATTTTGAACGTGATATTGGGAATACTTTAAAATTATTTTAAAGCGCATTTTATTCTACTCTTTAATATAGGCTCTAACAGCATATTTCCTGACTACATAGAATATTATTCAAACATGGTTTTAGTTTATATAAAAAACTCCGAAAAAGATATTCATTTTTGAATTTTTGTAATTTTGAAGGAAAACAACTTTATAAGGTTGGCAACCATCGTAGATTTTAACATATAAACAAATCTTGAAGCATAAAAGTTTGATACAATATGGCAAAAAAAAAAATATAAATTTTCTTAGAATTTTTCTAAAACAAACTCCTACATTTCCTACTTTTGTACCCAAACATAATAAAAAAAAACACAAAAAAATATTCAGTTCACAAAACCATAAAATGAAGAGCTTCCTTTTAAATACAATAATAAATTTTAATATGGTAATTTTTGGACACCTAACACTTCACTGTATAATAACTGAATATAATTTTCAGTTTTTTTTTTTTTTTGTCTTCCTTTTACTTGTTTGCTTTTTGTGTGTGTGTTTATTTTTTATATATATATAATATATAAAGTTAGCCCTCCTATTAGCCAAATGGGCTATAAAGTTGGTTAAAATGGAAATAGCATTAAGGTAACAATATATCCCATGACACCGATCCTTTTGTATTATTCATGTTCCATACACAAACAACAACAATAACAACAACAATAACAACAAAAAAAAAGTAACAAAATTTAAGTTCTTCCTTTTTGTTGGGTGTTTCTCAGCTGGAAAATTGTATCTCTTCCACCTTTTCATGTATTTGGGCAATTATATTATCCTCCTACCTATATCTATATATTTACGTAAATATCTTTTTACATGATGAATATATATATTTTTTTTTGAAAAACGATTTTTTTTTTTGTCTTCGGTACATTAGAAAAAGGAAAAATCTAAAAAGGAAATTCGAAGTTCACACTTTTTGTGATATTATCACAAAATTTGTTGTTGTTTTTTTTTTATTTTTTTTTTTAATGGAAATGTTAGAATGTTTAAAACTCAGATGTGGATAAAAAGCATAATACAAACTAATGTATGAGTGTATGTTATATTAGTAAGACATTAAAAAAAAAAAAACCATATAGAGAATACAGGATAAATATTTCCGGAAAATATTTTGTTAAAGTTGTAACAAAATTTTATAAAATATTTTATTTTATATTCTATGTTTTCGAATAAAATTTTCTACTAATTGTAAATTTACAATTGAATATTTATTATTTAAGGTATGTTACAACATAAAAAAAGTAATTTGATATTCTTATTAAGCAAAGCAATTAGAAAATATTTTGTTTGAGTGTAGGTGTAAAGGGAATTGAAAATGTCAATTACAAAAATATAGAATATTCAGTAAATATATCTTTAATATTTTACAGGTTCTGTTTTTCATAGAAAATTTTTTTTTATTAAATTTTGCTATAAAAGTTTTAAATTTGAAGAAAATTATTATTAATTTTGGAAAAACTTGCAACGAATAAGCTAGACAATATCATAGTTAATTTTTTTAAAATTACCCATAAGTTAAATTTGATCAAATATAAAATAGACGAATACTAATATAATAATACTGACTGTAACGTAAAATTACTAATTACTGATAAAGTCTATTGATTAAGCAAATAATTGTATAAATCTTTCAGTTTCATTATCGTATTAATTGACAGAATCTACATAATTCCTGCTATTAAAAAACTTTATCTAACCCCCTCAAAATTCTGATGAAATTCATTTTAACTTAATTTCATGAATATTTGTTTGCTTAACTTTGTTGATACTCAGTCACTTTATGCTACTTAATATTGGACATTTTTCATTGCCTTTACGGCATCTCTAATTGACATTTTGATATACCGCAAAATGGTTCTATAAATTACATAATTTTTTTTTTAATAATACTATAATAAAAACAAAAGTCACATTTAGTTTATTTTCTAAAATTTATAAAGAAATTACATACTATACTTTTTTATGTTCATATTTTTTTAAAATTACATTTTCATTGAACATTTTCACGCTTAAAAGAACTTTTATATTATTTGATCATTTAATATTAATCTATAATATTTCAATTCAATTTTCAATTTATTTTCATATAACCTGTAAACGAAAAATTATATTTTCATTAATGCTCTTTCCAATATTTAGTCAATTTAATCAATTCATCGAATAATTTCTTTGAAAATAAATGTTTTTATGCTTTTGATGTCATAGAATTGAAAATAAAATATGTAGCAGAAAAAAACACAATGTTTAAGGATTTATAGACAAAATTATGAAAACAATTTGAACATTTTTCAAATGTGATTAAAATTTTAATGCTTATTATTAAAAATAATTTAGAGAGCGTTAAAAAAATATTAAAAATTATAGAAAATATGTTATTTTTAATGAATTTTAATATGTAAAACGGAAATAATATTTTCTATTAATTAAACTTTTGGTAAAATATAAAATTAGTTTACCATATTAACCTAATTTACAATTAATTAATGATTTTTTGATTATTATATTTGATAATAATTATAAATTTAACTAAAAATTTAATAAAATTAATATTAAATTTAAAATAACTACTATAAATCAATTAGTAAAGTTTATTATAATTATAGGCAACTATTACCGAAATTATAGCATTTCTTAAATCATAAAACTGCTTGTTTTTTTTTTTTTCTGTTCACTCCGCTAGGGAGTATAGGGCTCCAAGTACTGAGTTATCTGCACTTGAAGTTTCTCTATTTTTTTTTTTTTGTATTGCAATTTGGACCTACTAATTTTATATGGATTCCGAACCATAAATTTCTTTATAGTGAAGAAACTATTAATTGCAACAAGCTAATGGTTTTTATTAGTGAGACATTTGTTGTTAGCAAATGGTCTCTGCCGTTAGCATTTTTCCCAGTCTTAAATTACATTTTATTATAATTTTATTACTGGTACTCATTTAAAGCTGAGTAAACTTAGACCAACATCGATGTCTCGGACGGGCGTCGAACCCAGTACCTAATGCACCACAGCTTAGCACACTACCACTTAAGCCACCGTCGGTCTTCAAACTGCTTGTACCCGAAACTAATAATATTATTTATTCAAGTTTTATTATCTGCCGTTAGTTATTTGGTAACTAAAGTTTCGGTATCATGAAAAAATTGAGAGCTCTTCTTTTAGCTAGACATTAATGTAAATAAAATTAACACGGTAATCAAGGAATCGATTATGTAATTGATTAAAAATCAGTTTTTAATCGATTCCTTGATTACAGTGTTAATAATTTTTTTTATATGTGAGCTGTTGCAGCATCTAAGCCTAAGTCAGTATATGATTACTGAGATATGATTATTGAGATTTTATTAGTACGGGGCAAAGTCTCTATAAAGTTTACTGATAAATTTATGGTTCCCTAGAATCGAAGCCAAATATCTTGCTATGATGTTTTTTCAGATGCCTGTTATTTGTTCACCAAATAAAGAGCTGGTTCACTTCCATTAATAATAGAATAATTCACCAGAAATATGTAAAAAAAAATATAAACAATGATATTTTTTCTAATTATTTTAATAGTCTTGCGAAGCCGATGTAAATTCAATATAAATTTCAAAAAAACTTTCATTAAGAAGAATTATTTGATATTGGCATTACTAATTTTGGCATTTCTATGTGCTCTCTAAACAAACAAATTATGTTTATATTTTCTATTAATTATTTAGTTTAAAAATTTTCTACAATTACAACCAAAAAAAAAAAAATTATTATTTATGTTAAAAAGACATCTTTTTTTTTTGTTATGAGATACTCTTGTTTTTTAAAAAATTAATTAGTGCTGAAGAATATGAACAAAAAAAAATGTACAGACCAAATATCCTTTATTCATACAAATATAAATCATAAAATAGCAGGATTTTTCTATTATTATTATTTGTTGTCGGTGGACAATTTAACAAGCATTGCATAAAAAATAATAATATAGGAACCGAAAGAAACCATCACACCGCACAGTTTTAATAAAATAACACTCATAAAAGAATATAACCAAACAAAAAACGTAAAATGAAAAAAACATTTTCTAGTCCCTGACATGATGGCAAACAACAGGAGACAAAAAAGCAACAATACCGCCTGTAGTGAATGGTTAATATTTGTTTTTACCATTTTGTCTACGAAATATAGAAACCATAACAAGTCATAGTTTGCCTGTAAGCGAATTTTTTTATCCCTTTTATTTTTTTTTTTTGCCAGATTCAGCCACGAACCAAGCCAACCAAACAAAAGTTCTTATTTTATGCATTTCTGAATTATAAATTTTTGTTTTTTTTTTTATTTTTCTGGTGTAGGTGATCTCGAATAAGTTTAGCACAAAACTATTATCAAATTTATTAGTGCTAGACCGAAATAAAGGCATTGGATATTTTATTATTTTTAAACAGAAGTGAATTTAAGTTATGCGTTTCATTTACTTAGTTTGATGTTGGACAATGTAAATTTTTTCAGATCCGTTTTAGACATTTTCAAAATAATTTTAAAATGGAAAAATGGTTTATTAAATATAAATTTGTTCGTTTTCTGCTATAATACTTAAAGCTAAGGAAATTTTTATGTTATGTAACATTTTAAAATGGTCCTCAGTATCAGGAAAGTTCCAAACCATATAACTTTAGCTAGTGGTTAGAATTCTATTAAATTTCAGTGTTGAATAGAAGAAGTATTTTAATTTATAATAGCAATGCAGTATTGATGATACAGGCAGAAAAATATTAATTTATTTCAAAAGGACCATTCTAGAATATCCGTCAATTAGTGCCAAGGAAAATTTAAATTTAAATTAAAACTTTAATGACATTTCAACTTGAATTAATCACAAGAAATATTTACTTGGCATATAATAAAAATAATTTTAAACTTTAATGATTAATAAAATAGAAATAAAATTAAATATTAATTGAAATTGTAATTCCAAATTACGTAGAGAATAATACTATATTTATTTTACAGTAAAATTTCAACAAACTCTCAAATTTTTATGTAGTAAATTTACAGCCTTTAACTATTTTTACACTTGACTATTTGTTATTATATGCATGAAGTTAATTATGAAATATTCTTTTTGAACATAAAGCTACACAGTCTTTTTTTTTAATAATATTTATACATAAAATCATAAAAATGAATTTTAGTTCTGAGAAGATACTTTAATTTTAATTATATTTTAAATTTTTTGTTTGTTCATTGAGTATAACGCAGTAATATTCCCGGGAAAAATTTTTACTTAAAACTAATAAAATGTTTTAAAGAAAAACAGATACATATTTACAAGTTTTTACATTTTTCAATTATTTTCATCTTGTAAATGAAAATATGATTTCGTGCAAATTAGAAAGTCAATTTAAAAATGACGAAGTTAATATAATTTTGTATAAGGAGTAGATATTTTTAACACTTTAAGATATCAGAATATTTTAGTATACTAAATAAGATTTAAATTTAAATTATTCTGAAAATTTTGTTAAGAAAATTCGAATTAAGTGAAAATTCGAATTAAAATTTAAAACTTTAAAGTAAAAAATTTTAGACTGTTTTTTTAATTCAGCCAATTTATGTTTATTTATGAAAATTTATCGCTTGAAAGAATTATTGATTCCTATTAAAATTAGATAAGATGTGGCTGGCATCTGTCGCTGTAAAAAGTTAAAAGAAAAATCATCGCTCGTCGCTCTATGTCGATGGATATTTTATAGTAAAAGTTTTATATTTACCAATGTTTTGTTGAATAACTGTTAAGAAGTTGTGGCATTAGTATCTGGGTTCACTGTGATATATTGTGTTTGTTTTCAAACTCACAAAACGATAGACGACACTGATATAATGGCGTACTTGTCATTAAGTCACTAAAAAATTTTAAAATTAAGGTAGGACACAGTAGATCTGGCTTTCCTGAAGACGGAAAGCATACTAATTAAATCAAGAAAATTATCCCAGAAAAATAATTGAGCCTTTAAAATAGGTTTCGCGTTGTAATCCAATTATTGTTGAGTTAACTCGGGTCTAATCAGATTTTCTAAATTAAAAATATTATTTGTAATTCATATCGCTAACGGCTGAACGGCGTCAATAGAGTGCAAAAGGTGGTGTAATTCATTTCACCATAGCGGCGCAGGTGAATTTGTTGTTAAAGCTTGTAAGCTAGTATATCTCCATAAAGACACTAAAGGATGCAAATGGTTAAATGCCTTTTCCAATTTACAAAACTAAATTATACAAATTATATAACAAAATTTAGTTTAAAATTATGATATATTTTAAATACATATATGAATTTATATCTAAAAGAAAACAAAAATTTAAACACATATGTTTTTGCAATTCTTTACCATTCTCTAATTTATTTAATCTTATATAATAAAAACAGACAAACACAAAAAATCCTTAAAAAAAATTAAAGAAAACTTTTAGTCATTTGTTATAATAAAAAATATTAATAAAATGTATATAACTAGCTAGTAAAAGTTTGAAAAATATATTTTATAGTAAGAAAATATTATGATTATAATTTTTACTTGTTTACACGCATTTATAAATTTTTAACCGTCACAACAAAGTACAGGATGTTCAATTTAATTTTTAATGATAATTTTATTAAAATTATGGTAATTTTTTTAAATAAATAATCACATCATTATTACTAAATTATAATAAATTTAATGTAATTAATTTCACTATTTTACTTTGTCAAACTAATTTGTAAATTATTGATGAGTTTTCCGTTTATCAATATTTTTTTTAAATTCAATTTATTTTTTTATACGTATTACGTTTTGTCGGTTTCATTTTATATTTTGTCGGACTACAGTTCATAAATCATAAGTAGTCGTTGACAGATTGTAGAAAAAAATCGATAAAATTTGACAGGATTTTTTATATCAAGCATTTCTATTTAATGACACTAAAATCCATCTATAGATTTACAAAAATTCTTAATACATCTATTTAAATACTAGATTTTTATGCGTATTTTTAACTAACGACATACACAACTATATTTTTTTTTAAATAACACTAATTAGAATTTTGCCTTAGGATAAAAGCATAATTTTTGGGTAAAATATAAAGTAATTTAAAAAGTTTATAATTAAAATATCAACGGTGTCCTATTTAAATCTAAAATACATCAAATCTTTATCATTTTGTGGTTATCTTTTGAATTATGATTATATTCTAAAATTAGAATAAATTTGAAACACTTGGGACACAATGTTTATTCATCTTATATTATCTTAAATATTGTTCATGTTTATGCCTAAAGTTGTATACAACAACCTACAACAATCATGAAAATAAAAACAACATAATATTTAAAGGATATTTTCCTTTTGGTTCCTTAATCTTTTTCGTTATTTCCTTTTTGGCTGCAGGCCATCAAAATAACAACAACACAAAACCGTCACATTATTCATAGGCAAAAAAAAAAAATTTAAAATTACAACAGAAAAAAAAAATAAAAAAGTAAATAATAATTTATTTTAGTAAAATTCCCCAATTTTAAACTTTTTAAACCCCAAAAAAAAAAAAATTATTCTCGAATTAAACCTGAAAAAAAGCCTTTAAGTCAAAATTGCCTACAGTTAAAAAGTTTCTGTAATATAGCCCATAAAAACATATCATTAATGTTTTTTTTTTTTGGTTTTCTGCTTATTTCTTGTCTAAGCTACTTTTTTTTTAAGTTTTCGGTGTGTGTGGTTCTTAAATTTATGTTTTATTATAATCTTTATGCAAAAATTTCCCAAAAACTATTATAATAATTCTCTGAACTTAAACCACAAAACATACAATTTTTGTATTTTTTTTTCAGATTATTTAAAGTTTTAAAAAAAAAGTAAAAAGAATAGACAAATTGCAACATAAATTTTTTTGTATTTTTATTATATAACTTTTTGTAGTGATGATCATTAAACCTTAAAGTCATTTTAACTTTTTTTTTAGATAAAAACCATTTTTACACTTAATAACAAAAAAAAAACAATTTAATAAAAATTCAAAGTTTATGGATTATTTGAAAATTTTAAGCATATCAGTCCAATACATAATTTTACATATGGCTAAAGCATAATAAATTAAAGAGTTTATTATTCCTTAGATTATGAATTTTAAGGAATACTTTATATAATATTTTTACAAAACTTAGATAATGTTTCTTTGAAGTATATTAACTTAGTTACATCTGGAGCCAAGACTAATAAAATAATTTAAAGAAAGTATTAGCGTAATCTAGACTGAATTAGATAAATGTCAAGGGTGACCCAAATGACGTCAAAAACCATTGCTTATTGACCACTTATAATCGATCTATTGTAGTGCCTCTAAAATCTCTAACTCTCTTAAGAAGGTAAAGTTATGAATTTACCCGATTACATGATTCTTAAGAGCATTTGATGAAATATCCCCTGATTCCAAGTCACCTTGCTCAAAGAGCCTATATTTACTGACAGTAGCAAATAAGTTGTTCAGCGTTTTAATTATGTGCATTGTCAATTCTAGAGAGGGATTCGTGTGATCTGTCTAGAACAAGGGCTTGTGGCCAGTACTTTTCTATTTCTAGAGTAAGTCAGTTATTTATAGTTGGTTTGGCTGCACTGGTGAAAATACCGCAAAAACATACTGGTGGGGTAAATTTACTAATCTGATCCATTATAATTTTTTTGCGATTATCGTGACCTACTAATTTATTTTCTTCCCTGAAAATTTTGAATTTTTTCCCTAATAAAAAAATTAGTTTGAAAATCGATGACCATAACGATAAATAAAAGAATATAAGAAGAAATTTTTTTATAAATAGCTTAATTTTACTATAATAATTATAGCTGCTAACTAGACATATTAATTTCCGCCCAAATTTTCTATAAATTTCATTAAATTTCATAGAAAATCCTCTTTTACAAAAAAATACAAATTATTTTAACAATTTCCTTGCCATTATTTCTAATAATGAATTTGGTGATATTCAGATTGAATATAAATAAAACAAGTGACAACTGACAACCAATTAACTGACTGTAATGATTGACAATCAAATAAAATTTACTATAAGTAAAAGTGATTATTTTAGTAAAATAATATCATGTACATTGTAATATATACCACAGATAATAAATAATTTAAATTTATAAATTTGTATATGACATATTATGGTGTTAAACTATCACTAATTTCGAAATTATTTTTCTGAAGGTAATATACTCGTATATGAAATTTAAATAAAAAATAACATCTTGTATTTGTATTAATAACAAATTTAATGAAATTTTTATACATGCATATAATTATTGAACTTAGGTAACAGCGTGTCCGTTTAGTTTTTAGTACGTAAGTAAAATTAGGAAATCATTAAATCACAAATTTTCATAAATAAAATTTGATAAGACTTTATGTTAAAATATGGAAAACAAGACTTTGAGAAATGAAAAAAAAATAGAGATTGAATTATTCAGTTAAATTTCGTATTCCATTTTAAAACTTTTAGCTTAAATCTAATATTCTCTAATCTCTAGTCAGAATTTTGTTTCTCTAATCGTCTAATCTCTAGTCAGATTAAAAAAAAAAATATAAAGAAATTTTGAAACATTTTGAAATTTTATTACCAGAATTAAAATCTATTTCATTTCTATTATCCACCACAGTTTTTTAATAACCAAAATTATTTTAATAATAAAACCAAATCTATTTTTCCTAATAAAGTAAATAGTAATAAATCCGAATATAAATCTAACAAAATCATATATAAAAAAAAATGTCTAAAATCCTTTTTTGGCCAAAAATATAAAAAAAAAAAAAAATTCAACAAAATATTAAAAAGTTTCAAAACATAAATTTTATTTATTAAATAAGCTAAAACAAAAAAGCTAACTACAAGAAAAAAAAAAGTCAAACTCCAGGTGCTTTATCTATTAAATTGTTTATGTTAAATTTTCTCTTAAAAATTGGATTAAAAAATATTATAATAAATTTATCATAAACATTATTATTTTTTTTTTTTTGTTTTTTTAAATTAAATTCTTAAATAAAATCCTTTAAATTTTATGTTGTCTTTCTATCTTTATGTTTATATATAATTTTTTTTATTATTTTAAATAAACAGAAGACTGTACTACAGACAAATGTGTCAAGTATCCATGTCAACATGGTGGAAAATGTCTACCATCAGATCAAGGTGCTGTCTGTTTATGTCCACTTGGTTTTGGTGGTGATTTATGTGAAATGCGACTAGACTTGCAGGTAAAAATATCAAAAATTTACATAAAAAAAAAAAAAAAAGAAGAAAAAAAATGTCTCAAGTTTCCTTGTAAATAAAATTGTTATCCTTCATAAAATCTGTTATGTTGATTTTGTTACACATTATTAAATATAAAAACAACAAATAATCCTGGAATATCCTATCATAACCTTAAAATTTTCTCCCCATTTTTATTTTTGTCCGTTTTTTTTTTTTGCTTTTTTTAATATATAAATGAATAAAAAAAAGAAAAAGGTTCAAAGGCACATTAAGCAGACAAAAAAAAAAAAAATTATTTAATATATAATTTATTCACAATTTTTCTCCCTTTTATTTTTTTATGTAATATAAAAACAATTTAGGTACCGTCTTTTAATGGATCCTCATACCTTCGGTATTCACCAATTGGAGACACTGCTTTAATTTGGCTAGAACTACAGGTAATATTTTTGTTTTAAAAAAAAAATTTTTAATTACAAAATAAAACAAAATTGTAATTTAGTAAATGAAAAAAATATTGAATAAAATACAAGTTGCTTCTAGAAATATTTTGGTTTATAGTATTTGTAATTTGAATAAATTGTTTAGTGGTATATCTAAATCCTGGGTTCGATACTAGTAAAAAATAATTTTGAGTTGTCGAATTCCGTTTAGCTATAATTCGTCATTAAGATTAAATTAATTACAAATGAGGCCAAAAATGGTTTTACATAAAAACAGATCAATATAGCAAATAATTAGTATATCTATTAATGTCAAAGGCTAGAAGATAAAGGTGTTAAATTACATTCAATATTATTGCAAAAATGAAAATCTGTACAATACATTGTTAGTATGAAATTTCCTGCTTTAAAAGAAATGTGTTAAGTGCTTGAAGCAACTAAGTTGCAGTACTAAAAAAATAATTTGTGGAAAAAATTTAGTTTAGAGATCACTTTATCCTCTAACCTCTTCAATTATTGTTAAGCAACTTTACGTATTGGATTTTTTGTCTGCAGACACATGCACTTTATGTCAATGTAAAATACAAAAATGTTATACTATATAAGTACTGGTGACAAACCGTATTAAAAATGAAAATATTAATATTTTACAAAGATTAATATTTTAATATTTTACATCGTCCTTAGTGATAAATACACGAATATAGCAACACTTTCTGTGCACATACTATGTTAAATCATGAAGTTAACACACGAACGGACCGACGGACATACAGATGAACAGGAAACTCCTAACGTCAGTCAACTAAAACCGATATGTTTTTATGTACTTTATATAAGTACAATTACTTTGGGAACCACCCTGTATTTCATAAATTTTAATTAATTAAATAGAATTTTATCTATAATTAAAAATTCTTATCAATATTATACTTTCGTACAATTATAGATTATTTTAAAGCCATATCAAGAAGATGGAATTATCTTGTACAGTGGACATGAAGAATATGGTGATTATATTGCATTATCATTGAATATGGGTTATGTTGAATTCGCTTTTGATTTGGGTAGTGGACCAGCTTTAGTAAGGTAAAAAGAACCACAAAAAAAAAATTAAATTAAATTTTCTACTCTCAAAAAAAGAATATATAATTAAAACTATGCTAAAATATCAAAATTTCTGTAAAACTTTAATCAAAAAAAAATATATATATTATTTTTAATTGCTGTCATTTTAAGAAACTTTATAGTTTATGAACAAATTTTTTTATATAAAATATTTTACTGACCGCCCTCTACAAAAATTATCTTTAAATCTAAAATAGTTTTCATTTATTTTGATTTTCTTATAAAATCTTTTTAATAAAAAAAAAAAAAAAAGAGAAAAAAATTCCTTGAAATTTGATAAATTTTTTATTTTAAATATTTTGCCTTTAGTGTTACACATTAAAGTTTTCTCTTCTTTATTATCATAAAACTTTTAATATGTAAAAATTTTCATATATAAACATATAAGTCGATGTGTATATATGTGAAAATTTAGATATGTCCCAGAGGATAAATTTAATTGGAGAAAAGCCAAAAATAAAAAGTTTTATATTTTTTTTTTTGGTACATGTGAGAGAAAACTTTCAAAGTCTCATAAAAGTTTGATACATATATATACTATATTTATGTTGTTTTTTTTTTTTTGGGATATTTCTCAAAATATGTATATAAAATTTTTGTTTTTATACTTTGTTGGAAAGATGACAACGACAATGTCCGACCATCACTTAGTATAGTATATCCAGAAAGGACGTAACATAAATGTGGTTTAATTTTATATAAAGTATATATCTAGTCTAAGAATTCTTCGGTTTTATTGCCACTATATTATATGTTTCACTTGTTTACATATGTGCAACGATCAAATTTACATATAATGTAATAGTTCCCTTAAGATTTTAACATTTTAAAAAAAAAAAAAAATTTTTTTTTTTTTTTTTCTTGTACGTTTAAAGTATCTAAATATGTGTATCAGAAAAAGATTTCTTATTTAATATTTTATAATAGAAAATAAATTAAATGTAAATACATATAAATAAATGGATATTATATAGATATAGGTAATAATCAATATTCTAATATATTATTATAATAAATTTATTGATAGTAATTTATAGGACTATTAATTAACTAAAATATTGTGAAATATTATAATTAATTTTAAATTTTCGTAATTTTATTACATAATAATTATATGAATATATATAATTTTGTAATAAATTTTGAAAATATTTATAGTAATATTTATAAATAATTTCATAATTAATGGTTTAATATTTAAATTTTACATTAATTATGGAGCAGTACTTCTTACCAAAATATATTTTTTCCAAATTGATTAAAATCCAAAACTAAGCTTTACAAAATATTGGTCTTTTTATTGCTAATTTACAGAGCAAGCAAAATAGTCTTTTCACAAATCATAAATCAAATTAGTCTTTTTACAACTAAAAAATAAACTCTTGACCCGAAAATTCTATAAATTCTTTAATCCTTTATATATAAAGTATTTTAAGAATATTATTTACCATTAATTTAACTTTATTAAAAGTTTTCAAAATCTCTCTATATTTTTAAGGATATTGAAAATTTAAAATATAATCATAATTAGACTTCCGCCAATTTTATAAGAGCTTTGAAATTGCATAAAGATAATTTTCCATTTGAGTCTTTAAAAATTTCATATAATCTGTCGTTAACGTTAATCAATTTAAACACGTAGAATTAATGTCAGACATATTCTGACAAAAGGTTATAAAAAAATATATAGTACAATCTGTAAAATATTTCCTTTTATTATATCAATTATGAAAAATAGCTTTATTTTTTTGATAGTTTATTATGATTTTATCTCGATATATTTATTATTTATTTAGCATAATTTCTAAATATCTGTGATCTAAAATGAAAATATGTTCGAAATTCGAAAATAAAATAACCTATCAGCCACAAAATGAATACACAAATAGCTACAATATAACAATTGTTGAATACTGTTCGTACCGAACATTGTAAACATAGTGTAATTTGAATTACATATAATCGATTTTATATATTCGAAATTTAATTTCTAAATTTATAAAATTTAATACAATAATTCCATCTAATATCATGTAAAATATTTGAATAATCCTATTTAAAGTACCAATTTGTTGTAATTCAAATAAAAATTTGTACAAAAATTTATATAAAATTATTCTAAAAAAAATTTTCTTTATTCTGCAAAAAAAAAAAAATATTGTTTACCTTCAATTTTCCAGTACAATCATAAATTTTTTATATCAAACCTTTTTTTCTAAAATATTACTATACATACTACTATTTTTTCTCAAAGCTTTTTAATATCCAAAAACTTTTATTCCATAGCTTAAAATTGTCTAATATTATGTATAAAAAGTTTGTAAAGAAAAGGTATTATCTAGTAAAATAATCTGAATGCATTTTATTATAAAATGTCAAGGTTTATTTTAAAATTTAAGTGGTTCTCTTGCCCATTCCCCACTATTTATTTATTTGTTGTTGAACTTTTAATGGTCCTACCATTTAAGAATTTTCTTTCAACAAATAATACATAATAATAATAATAATAAACTTAGAAAATATAGTTTCGATATGCGATGAAAAGAAAGGAGAAGAAAAAAATTATTTTCAAAAGTTAAATAAAATTTCAGGACATTTTCTAATTCTTATTGTAGTTTTTTTTTTTTTTTATTATTATTATTATTATTTTCCTTGTGAAAATATATTTTATTATAAATTTTTATTTTTATATTTGTTGTTGTTTTTGTATTTATTGTAGAAGTGAATATCCTCTTTCAATGGGCAAATGGCATACAATAAAAATATCAAGAACAGCACGTCTTGCCGTCTTAAGAGTAAGTACCAGATTTTATTTAGATTAATATCAGTTTTAGTGGCACTTATTAAAATTATATATTTGTTAGTTGTTTTTAAGAAAAATATAATAATAGTATTTATTGGAACAAAAATTAGTATTTTCTGTAAAATGAGTTAAACCTATTTGAAAGTAGGTTTAATGCATTTTGCAGAAAATACTTTAAAGTATTAATATACTTGAAAGTATTAATATTAAATTCTGAATCTTATTCAGCTTATTCAGCTTTCAATCAAGCTGGAATTCATAAATGAATTTAGATTGTGAGAGTATCTTAATCATTGTATCTCAATTCATAAACAATTCTTATATGTGAGACAATCTTATGTCTAGTGCATCATAGAGTTAAGACCAGTGTTATTTGAATATTTCTGACTATGTTTTGACACTCAAAAAATATGAATTATAAAAGAAATAGTCGAAATGACAAATAATTATTAAGAAAATTCAAGTGACAAATTTTAATTTTTTTTTCTGAAGTTTTCATTGCAATTAGTGTGAGATATGTTTATGAATTTCCACATAAATACTTTTCTCACTTAAGTCTGATTAAAATAAAGTTAAGTGCCGTTTGTGAATTCTTAACTAAACTATTCAAGATATAGTACAAATTACACTTTATTTTATATATTGATATAATCGGATTTCTCCGCATTTATGACTACACTTATGTAGTTTTGTTTGTAGCACGGAAGTATCTTGTTATGATGCATTTAAGACACATTATAAATGAAAGAAGATTTTGTAATGTGTTCGATATTATATATTATTAGCAATATTCTTTAAAATTATGATTTAACATCAAATCAACATTTAAATTGCTGCATATAAATTAAATTCGCTTCCCTAATTCAGTAATTTAAAAATAAGAAACATTGCAGAAAATTAATTCTCAATTCGTATGCATCTAAAAAAAACTTAATCATAAAATAACAAAGATATTTATCAGGACTTTTTTCAATTAATCCTTTTTATAAAATACTAAATGGAAATAATATAAAATAAATAATATATACCTTCTTAAAGCTTTAAAGAAAATTAAATTGAAAATGCTTTATTTATTTCTGATATTTAGTATTTAATATAGGAAATCCATGTTCTGAACTATTCTGTAATTAAATTTTTCAATTTTCTTTTGTCGAATCTATATTTATGTTATTTTTATAGCTCGACCAACATTCTGAGGTAATGACTATTTCATCCAATGGCTTTTGGCATTTATCATTGCCACATAGTTTATTCCTTGGAGGAATTCATAATGTACAACATTTACCACTTGGCCTTAAAGATAAAGGATCTTTTGTCGGATGCATTCAAAAGGTAAAAAAATTCTACACAAAAAAAAATCTTTTTTTTTTTTTTGATTTATAATATGTTTTTATTTTTAATCTGCTCACTCTGGTTAACTAGAAAAATAGAAAAATAAAATATTTTTCTGTTGTTATTTTAATTTTATATTCTATGTTTGTTTATAACTTTTATACAGAGCATTGCATTTCTTGGATTTTCACTTAAAGTTTTACTGTTTCAGGATTAATACAATTAAAAGAATTTCAAAAATGGTTTTCTAAAATGAAATTCTGGCAAACATCAAAGGAAAACATTTAAAATTTTAGTGTTATCTGATAACACTAAAATTTCTTAAGAATTTTTACAAATAAAATTGCACTTTGTTTAGTAAAGTGTCAAAATTTAACCATAAAAATAAATTATTTAAATTTTATGAGAAATTAAATTAATTTTTTATTCCATTAAAATTATAAATATTTTTTTTCAATAAATTAATAAATTCTAGACAGTTTATTTTTTATCCTCATCAATTTTTATTGAAAAATCAATGAAAATAAAGTCTTCGTAAACAAACTGATTTATTATTAATTAATTTATCTGTCTTTTTTTATTTGACTTTAAAAGCTTCAAACTTTAAGAAAATTAACCGAAACACTGAAAAGTATTTAAGTAAAAATTACTATAATTTATATTACAGTCTAAATTGATTAATTACTTTTATGTTATCTGCTATGTTTTTGTCTTAAACAGGTATATAAGATTATTTCATATTTTTTTATATCTCAATATTTGGTAAACAGTAAAATCCTTAAATAATTAATATTTAATGAATGAAAATTTTTCTAAATTTCTTAAAGTTTTTAATAGTTAAGATAATTACATGAATTTTCTCCAATACTAGTAATGTTAGGCTAAATTAGAAAAACTGCTTTAAAATTTTTAAATAGAATTTATAATTTTTGTGATAATACATAGTAGAATTTTAGGAAATGTGCTATTTTAGCTGGAGCACATTTTGAAATATTCCAATTTTTTAATTTTACTCAAATTTTTCATTTGTAGCAGTGGCGGAATTGAATGAGGAAAAAGAAAATTTCTCGAAAAGTAACACAAACTAATTTTGATTTTATTTGCATATTGAAATATTCAATTATTACTATTAAAGGATTTCAAATTTTGCCGTAAATAAGATCTTAGAACACTTAATTATTGAAAGACTGATAAATAAATTTTAAAATGATTCACACAATTTTAGAAAATTTACTATAAATTGAGATTTTACTGTAACTGCTATCAACAAGAAAAACTTATCAAATTCATACAAAAAAAAAACTTTCTGTTAAACTAAAAGCTACCCCCAACATAAAGCTACCCCCAACATAACAATAATTAATCAAATTAATGAAAATCCCAAATATTTACACGTAAATATTTTTGTTTATTTTCTTCTTGTTTTTTGTTGTTTTGTTTTTTTGTTTCCTTTCTTCTCAGTTTTATTTTAGCAAATTAATTAAATAAATTTATTTGAATTTACCTTTTTGTTTTTTTTTGTTGGTTCCTTATCCAACAAATATATGTATCTATACAAATTATATATTTATAGGTTGAAGTAAATGGTCATAGTTTATCAATAATATCAGAAGCATTAGGTGGTACAAATATTGATAATTGTCCACATGCATGTGTTACAAGACCATGTGGTCCATTAGCAGAATGTTTACCAATATTGGATAGTTATGAATGTCATTGTAATCCATATAATGCACAATGTAATAAAGCTGAAGAAGTGTCCTTAAAACAAATACCACTAATAATAAACAATAATAATTATAATAATTATAATGATAATGATAATGAAAATGAAAATGAAAATTATACAAAAATTAAAGAAAATTCATTTAAAACAATAACTGATAATAAGAATGATGATCATAGTAAATTAATAAAAAATATTTATAATCAATCAACAAAATTGAAATTTGAAAAAAATAATAAAACAATTATTAATAATAAAAAACTAAATAATCAATTAAAACAAAAAATATCTGATGTTTATTATTATGATTATGACGATGAACATGATGACATTCCTAATAATAATAACAATAATAATAATAATAAACAAAAATATAATAAAACTAAAGAGATTTTAAATTTTGATAATATTAATAAAACATTTAAAAATAATTTAAATGATAAAATTAAATCAGATGAAAAATTATTATTATTATCATCATCAATGAATCATAAAAATATTAAAAATACAATAAAAAGCCCATTTATATTAACAACATCACCACAACCAGATATTATACAACAAAAACAAATACAATCAAATCAATACATATCAATTAATAATTATGATGATATTATACATGATGATGATGATGATGACGATGATAATAATAAAAATATTAAAAATACTGGAAATTTATTGAATAATCATGAAAAGATATTATCAAATTACCAACAAAAAGTTAATACTAAAATTTATGATAATATTGATAAAATTTATGATAATGATAATGATGATGATGATGAATTAGAAACAGCTTCAATGAAAAAAGCACAAGTTGATGTTGAAAATGATCAATTTATAATAACAACAACAACTACAAAAATAAATCGGAAAAAATTAAAAAATCAGAATCATCAACATCATCATCATTCGAAACATAATTATCAAGGTCATAGTCATCAGCATCATAGCCGGAAACATATTAAACATATTGATGGACATAAAGAAAATTCGAATAAAACAAAAATCACTAATGATAATAAAAATTCAAATAAACAAATTAAACAACAACAAAAGCAACAGCATCATAGACGAGAACATTCAACATTTTTAGTTAATGATAGACAACAACAGGATGATTATCAGGCAAAAGTTTTAATACAGGATATGGAACGTATAATGAAAAATGGTGTTAATGATTTAACTAGTTATTCAAAAGAAGATGATATTGATGATGATGATGATGATGATGATGATGATGATGATAGTGATATGATTGATGATTTAAATATAAATAATAGTTTCATTAAAGTACCAATATTTCATAAAAATTTAGGTGCTTGTTTTACTGGTACTGATAGTTATTTTCATTATAATGATGCTGAAACAATGAGTCAAATAATTAGTTATAAAATTGATTTAAATTTACGATTTAAAACTCATTCAAATAATGGTGTTATATTATGGTCTGGAAGGTATAGTGCATTAGAAACAGATGATTTTCTATCATTGGGTATTGAAAATGGGTAAGAAATAATTTAATTATTTTTTATAAAAATTCTATAATTTTACATATTTTTTATAAATTTTATTTAAAATTTTTCCAAAGAATTTATAATAAAAATTTCTGTCGGAATGAGGGCCAATCAGAATATGTCACTGTCGTCTGATGACATATTCTGATTGCAAATCGTATTTTTTTATTCCAGCAAATATGAGACCCTCTATAACTAATAAAAAAATACATTTTTGTGAGCCAAATTTACAAGGCCTCTTTAAAATTTGGCTCATAATTTGACAGTCTACGTCCAATCCCTTCAAAAAAATTGATAATTTATTTAATTTGCAATAATAATGAATTTTGAAAATTTAAATTTTGGTTTATTTACAGGTATTTACATTTTCGATATAATTTGGGATCTGGTGAAACAAATATTTGCTTTAATACTAGTAAAGTTAGTGATGGATTATGGCATCGGGTTAGGGCTATGAGGTAAATAGTTATTTTGTTTTATTTAGAAATAATTAATAAATTGAATTTTTAATTTATTTATTATTTTAATTTAAATATAGAAATTCACAAGAAGGTTTCTTAGAAGTTGATGGTAGAAAATCAAGAGCACAACGTTCTCCAGGTAAATTGAGGCAATTAAATACAGATACAGGATTATTTGTTGGTAAGTTTAATTTAAATTTAATATAATAAATTATGTTTAAATTTTGTAATATACATTAAATATTATTAATATTTTTTAGAAAATATTTAAATAAGTAAATTGAAAATTTTCCTGCCAATTACCACTTCACAATGATTACAATTATTATACCCAAATAGCTTTTCTTCTGTTAAAAATCTTTTTTTCAAATTTCGGAAATTAAATTTCTATTCTGATAAAATTTAAAAATATTATATTTCCGCTCAATTTTGAAAATAAAAATCATTTTTTTTGTAAATTCTGGTACTGAACCGCAAACAAATTTTTAAAAATCAAAAGATTAAATAAGATTTTTTATTATTAACAAAAAAAAAAGTAATAATTCTACTAAGTCACTTTTTAAATGAAGTAAGTAAATTCCTTTAGAAAATGGATTTTAGTTGAAACATAGAAAAGCTTTTGGTTTTTGTGGGATTTCTAAATATATAAAATAAAAGATTAACGATGTCTTTTTTAAATCCTTAACCTCCAGAATTTAATTCAAAATTATTTTCATATATTTTCACATTTTTTCGAAAAACAAAAACAAAAATCGAAATAGTAAAATTGTAAATATTAAAAATTAGTAAAAAAAAAATAAAATATAGAATTTATTTTATTTATCTGAAGAAATTGTTCTTTTAGATTAGAAAATTGTGGCTAACCAACTAGTATTAATGATTTTTAGAAAATTCCTATTTATCTTTAAATTTTATTAAAAATATTTTTGGTTATATCTACAAAAAAAACGTTTATTATAGTTAAAAGATAATCTATTACATAAAATCTTTATCTTTCCAATTCATCCTTTTATGGCACATATTTAAAGAAAATAAATTTTTTTTCCCATAAAATATTAAATCTAGATTTAATTTTTATATTTGGATTGAAAAGAACATCAATCTAATTCAAGTGACTTTTCAATTATTGTAAAATTGAGATTAAATGGATTTTTAAGACTAATCTATCAAAATTTTCATCATACTTGAACCGGAAATTTTATTTCAAATAAAAATTAAATTTAACTAATTTTTATTATCGAAAAATAAAATTTGTATTAATTTTTCGAAATTATTAACTTTTATTTTGAATTAAATTAAAGGACAAATTTTTGGTTTCATATCAGATTAAAGATAAATATCAATTAATTTATTAAAATTTATTACATTATACATTTTTTTTAAATACAATATAATTCAAAATTGTAATTGAATAATTTCAGGTGGAATGAATAAAGTAGGATATTATACACGTCGAAGATATTTTACAGGAATTGTTGGTTGCATATCAGAAATTATATTAGCTGGTGAATTAAGATTAAATTTAGATCCAACTACATTAGGTACAGCACATAACGTTGAGACTGGAATACTTTGAAATATCGCAACTATTATAAAATCTTGACATTAGTACAATATTTAAGAAAAAAAAAAAAAATACAATAATTAAACTATTTTTGTTTTTTTTTTTTTAAGTTTAGTTTAAAATTATCCTTAATACAAAAATTCGTAAATAATTTATTTTTTGTCATTTGTCATTTTGTACAAAACTGAATAAACAACCAACATAAAAATTACATAAAAACAAATTTGCACCCTTTTTATCCTCCATAAAAAAAAAACAATCAATATTTATAAAAAAAAAAAAATCATAAAAATATTTCAATAAACTTAATATAAATTCAAAATGTCCTTAAACATCCTTAAATATAAATTCTTTAATAATATATTCAAAAAATATATTTTTCAGTTTTTAAAAATTTTTTTTTTAAATAATTTCATTTGTAATTTTGCCTCATATTAATCAGAAAAATATTATTAAAATTTTCTATAATTTTTTTGCTTTTAATTTTCTTTAACAGGAAAATTCTTCTAAAAAAATAATAAATAAATAAATTTATAATTTTTATATATTTAAAAAAAAAAAAAACGCTATTTGTGATGTATAAAAAAAAATGAATTTTTAATTAAAAAAATAATTATAATTAAAAATTCAAGAAAATTTATTAAAAAAAAAAAAAAATAAAAATTAATTTTGAAAAAAATATTTATAAATATATTAAATTAATTTAATTAAAAAAATAGTTGATTGTTTTCTAGAGCTATTTATACGAAATGAAAAATATCTTATATACTAAAAAAATATAATAAAAAATATGAAAAACATTTTTTTTTAAAAAAAAATTAAGTATTTAAAATATTTTATAAAACATAAAACTAAAAAAAAAAAAAAATTCAATAATAATAAACACGATAAGAAAGAATCAACCACCAAAAAAATATATGACAAAAAAAAGATATAATACTAAAAAAAAAAATCAAATTTAATTAATAAATAAATTTTAAGATTTTGAAAATAAAAATATATAAAATAAGTAAACATAAATGCTAATTAAAATTTAAAAGAAAATTTCATTGAAAATGCTAAAATTTTTCAGTTTTTATCTTTTTAAAAATGAAATATACATTTTTAGTTAATTTTCAAATATTCTGACACACTGCTGTGGCATTATTTTCTAATAAAATAGTTTTATATGTCATTACCAGATTGATATCAATACTAAGGTTATTATTACCAAAATATGTATATCTTAATAATTTAATTTGAACAATTTATGCTCGTTTACAGTGTCCAAATAAAATTTCATTTAGGTTTAAGGAGTCTAATGATTTATACTTTCCAGCTCCACGTAACTATCAAGACTTTGTCTTGTCATTCAGATTTTTTTTATCATTTAATATGAAACATGAATTTCTGAATCTTCTCACAATTTATAGTCCACTCATATCCACTCATATTATTCGGAATTATTGTACATATTTTAATCTAATGAAATATGACAGTATTTTCCAAAAATTTCTTCGATATCTGATTATCATCTCTAATTGTAGTAATACTAATATTGCTGATATTTTTGAAACTGATATGATAATTTGAAAAAAATTTTTATCATTTTGTCAATTTCATAAAGCAATATTGTTAATTTACTAATTGACTAATATATTAATAGCTATGAAATACTTAATTGGCTTCAATTTATATGAGACTATAAAAAAAATATAAAATTATAAAATTTTTAATATTATAAACCAAGGTAAATGTGTTCTTATATCATTTTCAAAACTATACATAAAGTCTAGTTTAAAGCTTCTAAAATAACTATAACAATAAATTCAAATTTCTTGGCTTTACTTAATTTAAATAATCTATTCTATCATTTTTACAGCCTTCACACATACAAAAAAAAACAAAAAAAAATGAACTATTTAAAAATAATTAAATTAATTAAATTTATTAAAATGTATTAGAAAAACTATTTGTAATAAATTAATTATAAAATAATTAAAGATATATTATATATAAAATGAAAAATATATTAATTTAAAATTAATTATTGTATAGATAAAATTTTTGTACGAAGTATAAAAACAAAACAAAAAAAAAAAAAGATATTTAAATAAAAAATAAAATAAAATAATAAATTAAAATTAAATCAAATAAGAAAAAAATAATTTATGTAATAAAATTAAAAATTAAAAGATATATATATATTCCAAATGGCAATCTTGTTCAATTCAAATAACAAATTATACGAATAACTTCTCTCTTAGGAAAAATTGAGAAAAACAATTTCCATTTTTAAGGACGAAAATCAATGTTTGAAAATATTGTAAACAAAAACTCCAACATAATGAAAGTATCTCACTATGAAAATATAACAAAAATTTCAAATAAACATAAATTTAGATGTAAAAAGGAAAGAGATTTTTTAATTATCATCAATTTCTATGAATTTCTGTAAAAAAATTTATTATATTTTCTTAATTAATTTGTTGTGTTATTTATGTTATGTTTATGATTTTTAAAAAAAATTTAATGTTGTTTTCGTTTGTCTTTAAAAGGATATAAGAGAAACCTATTTTCGGTTTGTAAATTGGGCAAGATTACTTTTCGGATGTATATATACTTAAAAATTGAAATGAATAAATATAAAAATACAAGAAAAACCAAAAAAAATAAAAAACAATATAGGATCTTATGCAAAATAAAATGAAGTAACAAAAATATATATATATATATATAAATGTTTTTTTTTTTTTTTTTTGCTATTTTAGGGCCTCTGTTGTCCTAGGCCCTGTGCGCTGGTACTTATACCCTACTTAGTTACAGCACTGTATATAATTAAAAAAAATATGAAATGTATAAAAATTTAAAATTTAGTAAGGACTACAACAAAATATACTGAATATAAATTCAATGTACTAAAAAATTATGTCAATTTAGTATAAATTAAAGTTATTATAAAATCCAAAAATACACAAATACCCAGAAAATATGTATTATTTGCTAAACCAAATATATATATATACAAAAACACTCTCAATCCACTCATACACACACACAAAAGAAAAGGTAATTAAAAAACAATTATTAAACCTAATTGAAATTTATGTCAATTCCAATAAATAAATTTACCAATAATCAATGAAACTAAAAAAAATTTATTTATTTATAACTTAATTTATATTAAAATAAAAAATTATGATACTAATTTCAAAGGATTTATTTTTGACAGAGTGAAAATTATAAATACAAAAAACAAAAATGTGTTTAATTAACACATTAAAAAAAAAAACTAAGTATATATAACATATTTTTGGTTTTATTTTCACTCATTAAATATTATGTTATTTACAAAAAGCAATTAATTAATTTCCTGCCAAATTGAGCATAAATTTAAAAAAAAATTCACTATTATTATACTTACATATATATGTATACTAAACACAAAAACATATCAATTTAATTTTAAAACAATTATAATGTTAATTATAAAAACAAAAAGAACAACAAACAAAATTATTAATCCAGAAAATTGCATTTATTTATGTTTTTTACGATTAAATTTATTGAACCAAATATGATCCAATTAAAGCTTGGTTACTAAATATAGTACAACATTTTATTGACACATTGTCACAAAGTATCAAAACGAACTAATACGTTTTTTTTTTGCAATTACTCCAAATTTTCCAATTACCAATCGACAAAGATTTAAATAATTAATTTTGCACATACTTTAAAGTTTGGTGATGTGGATGATTATATGGTCTGGTAAAGTACTCTGTGATTTTCTACATTTCTAGCACAAATATTTTTAATCCTGATCATACATTAACTAAATTTCATAATTATTGTTAAAGACATGTACCTACATAAAAGGACTTTATATTGAAAGATAAAAATAACACTACTAAGTGTACCTTCGCGTAACTGAGTCCAAAAACAAATTACATATGTTTCTAACATATACTAACCACTAAATTTCCGAAATTCCCCTATTAAAAAAATAATATTTATGCAATCTAAAGTTATCATGTCGCTAAATTTACGGAATTCGGTTTTTATGAGTAATTTCCAATGCTGTCTGTACGAAGTGATCCAAGTTTTACTTTAAAAATTTAATGTAAAACATCAAACTTTATGACAGTGAAACTGACACGTTGTAAATTGAGTCCAATAATCTACAACAAGAAAATATTAAATAAGTTAATTTTCCTTGAAATTTCGCATAAATGATAAATTAGAAAATTTATATTTTATTTCCAGACCTGAAAAAGAGTAAATTTTCGAAATTTGTATTGTCATTCAAATTATCTAATCTCTATTAAATTATTAAATTTTAATTTAAGGTATTTTTTTAAAAATATATTTTACCTAAAATTGGATAAATAGTCAAATTATATATCGTATTTTCATTGTAAATTTTCCAATATATTAAATATGAATATATTATATTTTCATGAATTTCAAAAACCATTTTCTTTTATTGATTGGTTTTTTTTAACCATTTATTTTATTAATTTTCAATTACTATTATTAAAATGTATAATCAAAAAATTATTCAACAAATAATCCTGCCACCCTTTAAATTACACTATATACACACACTAACAAAACAAAAAACATATATGTATTTAATTGATGTATAAATAAAACAAACAAGTTATTTGAGAAAAACATTAAAAAATTAATGTATAATTAAAAGTGTAAACTTTGTGAACATAAAAACAGAAATCCATGCACTAAAAAGCTATACGATTTGTAAAATAAAAAATTATTAAAATTTAATTATTTATAAATTTATTCTATACAAAAAAAAAAAAAAATACATTAATTTTACACATGACATAAAAAACCAAAAAAATAATATAAATAAATCGCAAAATAAAAATTAACATAAAAAAATTATTTGTATAATTAAAAAAAAAATTATAGAAGATAAAAAAATGAAGAAATGCGTGAAAAACTATAAAAAAAAAAACTTTGTGAAAAAATTGTTTGGTTTTTCTTTTATAATAAAATTTTATTTTCAGGTGGAAGAAAGTTATAATGAAAACAGGTAAATATTTCCACTCAAAATCCTATAAATATTTCTTGACTTTAATCAAAACAATGTAACTCAAATAATAAAAATTAGTGAAACCATATTAGTGAAACCATTCACAAAAAAAATATTGTACTTGGACAGTTTGGATTTAGATATCTGGTATGTGTATTTTTTTGACGAAGTAAATCAAATTGTGAGAAGACGTATCTCAAAGTCAGTATTTTACAAAAGACGTTTGTCGAAAAAACTTAACTGGATACAACAACAACATAAGTCAAGGATATGGCATTTATTGCACAGAATATTTCGTAATTTTTTCATATAAAATTAGGAAGTTTCAAATTAATTTAATTTTTTTTTATGCACAAAATTGGATAAAATACAAAATAAAAAATTAAAGAAAAGCATAACATGTATTTGGACAGGTATTACAGTTTTCTTATCCCTTCTGTAAAATTTCAACAGGTGGAAAATCTTTAAATTTTTGTTATGGCGCAGAACGAAATATAAACTGCTAACTAAAGCTTTCTTTTTTTTTTTGAATTATAAAAAAATTACAAAAGTTTAGATAACCGTTTTTTCATCACCTTTTTTTTATAAAAAAAGGGTCATGAAATAATTTTAAAAATTTCTAAACAGATAAACAGATAATTAACAGTTTTTTAAGTCTAGACTCGAATCATTTTTAAAAAATAACAGAATTTCCACATAAAAAATTCGTAAATAATCTGATACAGTCTGTTTTTAACTAAGTCCACAAAATTTTTTATTTTCTCCCTAAGTTTTTGCAAATTCATGTTTTATTATCCCACATGACTGATTTATTGGTTCCTATTGGCTGCTTAAAAATAAATTAAGAAAAAATAATCTGTAGCTATAGATGCCATACAATATGTAGCCATAAAAGCGTCCTATATATTTCTTCCATAGAAATTCGAGAAACAAAGTGTCCAATCAACCTGTTTAGTCACCAGTTTATCAGTCACCAGTTTTTCAGTCACCAGTTTGAAAATTAGTTTAAATACTGACATTTCAAACAGAAGAATTCAAATTCCAGAATTTCCAAAGTACATATAGAACTTTCATATATTTTTGATAATTCGCGGATTAAATGAACAGTGCTTTTCAGGGCTACTATTCATGGTATAAATATAACATCATTTTATGGACATGGTTATTTTAAAAAACAATCATGGACTGATTTAAAATACAGAGTATCCATCCAATACTAGGTTCTGTTCAAAAATTCCGAAAATAGCTCAACTTTAGTCGAATTACTCCGCGAACAAATACAGTGCTTTTAATGACAAATTTATCTCTGCATTTTATGTTAATGCAATTAAAGCTTGATATGTATAAAAGCTTAAATTTTGTAGTAAAAAAAAACTTAAAAATTATATAATATATTTTAAAGTTTTTTTTTTTGCTACAAATTTTAAGCTTTTATACATAACAAGCTTTAATTGCAATAAATGCAGTACATAATAACAATTTTTTGATTTCATTTGCTTTATACATACACCAGCGTTTCTCGTAAGTTGCAGATTGTTTTTAAAATTATTTTTAAAATTATGCCATTATTACGAGGGCGGCACAAATGCCATGATAACGATGGTTTTTCAAAGCTGCGATGTTATTTCGAATGAATAGATAGTGAAACAAAATACTGAACAATCTCATCAAAATTTAAGAAATTAGATTTGGGAAAAAGTTGGTAAGTACATATATCGAAAAAAGGTCTCATTATCAACTAATTAAAATTTCAATGATTATAGTTAAGATAATTAACTTTCCATTTAATCATTGTTTTTAATTTTTTTAAGATTCTCCGAACGTTTCAAAATAGAATATTATTTGTCCTTCATAAAATCAGAGATCTTCGAAAAAATATTTTTAAATTAAAATGCAGAAAAAACTGATAATAAATTTGTTAAATAATGCACATTTTAGAGGTTAGTCTATTTAAATATTTCTTTAATTTAATCAGTTGTAATTTTTAGTTAATATTTGTATTTATAATAAAAAATTCCACCGAATATGTCCAACTAACTACATGTAAAATTTATGGAATTAACATTAAATTAATATGAATAAACTAATCAGTATACTTACAGTCTATCATGAGTAAAAGAACAGCTTTAATTAATTACTAAAAGACATTTTTCAATTCTTGTAATTTTCCTTTTAACTATATTTCCTGTAATGTGAAATAAAATGCTGATCATAAATTAATACGAAATCTGCTGATAAGAAATTATCAAGAAGTTTAGATCAAAATTATTTATTTTTCATTGCATTTTACATTTAAGCAATCTTTAAATTAAAATATCTTCTAAAGTTAAACTAATTTTTAATTTTCCCAAATTACCATAGATAGTAACAAATATTAATTATATTAGTAAATCAAATAAAAATATGTCTAGACAGTTTACATACATTTTATAAATGTATTATCTGAACTGATTTTTTATAAGTTAACCTAATTTTGTTTTACCAATTTTACATAATTTTCTTTGCATGTCATTTAACTATAAAAAGAAAACTGCGAAAATCTTTGCTACTTTTATTAAAATATTTTCCTGCACTTACTTAAGTTTTACTTTATTATGAAAGTGTAATATTCACAATAACACAAAATATATAGTTCCTTTATTTTATATATTTCACCCCCAAAAAATTGGATCATTATTTTCGACATTAAGTTCAAAAACACGCACTAACAAAATATTTGCATTCTAATAAAAAAAGAAAAAGAATTAATTTCCCCTTAATAAAATATATTATAGTGAAAAATATTATAAACACCTGTCGACTTTGTATCGAAATCACCGTCTCAATAGTAACACCTAGTAATATTATCTGACAAGCACTAGCCATAATTTTTTTAGTTGTGGCCAAACATTAAACTACCTTAAACGCACTCCATAGACGTTAAATCAATATTTTATTATGTCCATATACAAAAATTCTTTTATTTCTTGTAAGACGAATATAAAACTTAGTAGCACAGTAACATAACCAATCAAATATTTCATTAAAAAAAATTGTTAAATTTCATATTTTTAACATGAATAATTTTGATAAATTTAAATTATATAAATTATTATGGATTTAAGTTTACGTGGTTCACAGGTAAAATTATTTTTTTTTTTAAATTTATAAATTTGTATATTTCTAAAAAAAAGCATAAATATTTTTTTTTATAGATAAATTTGGCAGCTAGATATAAACCAAAACCACCAACTATTAAATATCCTACATTACAACAAAGACCTGGATCTGCTAGTTATTCAAGACAACACAAAACTATACCATTTTTTCGAAGACCACAATCTGCTGATGAGAAATTAGCAAGAAGTTTAGATAATTGTATAAGATTTTCTGAAAAAATATTAGGCGAAGATAAATTAGTATGTAAATTTTGGTTTTTTTTTTTAAAAATTGTTTATTTTAAATATTTTTTATAGAAAAGATATTCATCAATATCATCTTCAAATCTTCTGAAACTTTTATTAGACGATCCAATCAAAAGACCTTGGTTAATTCGTGATTTAGATGATAATCAATCTGAAGCAAATTTAAGCCAAGATACACAATCAAGTTCAGTTGAAAAAAATAACAATATGGATGAAAAATATAATTATCGAAAATATACTGAAGATTCAGAAAGTAAACCATATTCAAAATATTCATACCAACAAACGTAAATATTAATTTTTCTAAATTTAATTGAACAAACAAGTTTAGCTTATTAGTTAAAATTGATTTTAGTATACCAACAATTAAAATTAATTCAGTTAATAGTAATGATTATGATCAATTACAAAATCAAGAAAAAATAACACAACCTGTTTTAAATTTGTCACCGGCAATGAAAACATCATCAATGGCCGGTGGTGATTTTTGGCATGAAATAAAACCGGATCTACCTGGACGTGTATCTTTTGGTAAAAGTGATAATTATGAAATAGATTTTAGTGATTGTGAAAATGATTCAGCAACTACAAATAATAATTATTTTGTAACAAATGAATCATCACAAAATACATCCAATAAAAAGACTGTTCATTTCGGTAATAATACTGAAGTTCAAGCACAAACTTATGAATATCCTAAATGTCCTTCGGAGAATTGTACATGCAGTACTCGATCTACTATATCAACAGCAAGTGGTGCAGTAGGTTTACAACCATCAGAATGTCAATTTCCATGTAATACTATAAACTATTCTGATTTTACAATGGAATCGAAATCAGATAATACTTTGAAAAATAAATTAGAAGTCATTAAAGTTGAAGAAGAAAATCCTATAATAAGTGAGTATAAGAAAGCTATAGATAGTACTGAACCGTCGGAAATGTTTAGTATACCTAAATTAAAAATCAATGATGATAGTGAGAGTAAAATTGAACCAGATAATAATGGAATTGAATCAATCAATCATTTTAAAAAATCATCTTATTCTGATATTTTTATTAATAATTTTGTAGATAATCAGAATATAACAATTGAATCAAGTTCTGAGTTATTGTCATCGTCTAAAGAAAATTCTATAACTAGAAATGATACAAATCATTATCAAAATAATTTTTCGCATAATAGTCTAAATAAAAATCAAGATATTATTTATATTACTGAATCAAAACGAAATTCACTACATAACAATAATAATGCTAATCATGGTCCAGTTTATAATTCTATTAATCGTCAAAATTCCATTATTGATAATTATATTAAAGCTTCATCGAATACAATTGTTATTCCGAAAAAAACTCTAAATAATGGTAGTACATCAACACCTAAACCTAAATTGAATAAAATTGTGGTTCAACATCAACAAAAACCAAAATCTGCATCAAATAAAAATAGAAATAATAATGGTTCAAGAGTAATTAAAAAATCCAAATCTTATTCAAATTTTAGAGATGAATCATTTATGGGTGAATATCAGTTAGATGAAGTTGAAAGTTGGATGTCATTACATGAAGATGATTTAACTGAGAGTCAAAAACAAAATTTTCAAAGATTTTCATCAAATTCAATGCAATCAAATATTAGAAATAAAAATAATATATCACCGGAAACAGAAACAAGTGAAAATTCTAAATCTGATGATTCGCAAGATTCAACTTATGAAGAAATTGTTTCAGTTATTAAAGAAATTGAAGATGAAAAGAAACAAGGTTATATAAATTGGACTTGATTCCAAAAACTATTTCATAATTTTATTCAATATTTTTAGATCAAATTAGTGCAAAAAAACAAAAAGATATTAATTTTAAATTGCAAGCTCTCGTAGAAAGTGATACTCCAAATACATCAACATCAACAGGCAAAGAAACACCAGAACCTTCTAACAAAATGAGGTACCATATAATTAAAAAGAATAATTTATCTACCATTATTATATTTTTTATGAGTTTTAGAGATATTTTAAATTATTTGGAAGATGTTGAAAATAGTTGTGAACGTACATTAATGGAATCTCGCAGATCTATGCCGGATACTAATAGGTCTGAAGTAGATTTTATTGTGGAACCGGATATTGCTGAAGATGTACCAAAGTGAGTAAAAAGTTATATTAAAAATTTAGGGATTTGATTTTTGATCGATTATTAAAATCAAAATATATTTTAGATTTCCAGATCTTTTGATGCTACCAAATCATCAATTAGCACGTCGGATAATATCGTTAACTTTAAGAGCAAATGAATTATCAAATGGTATTCAATTGTCAAAACAACATTCAGCTAAATTACGACACGAAAAACAGAAAGGTATTCGTTTAGAAGCACAAAATTGGTCGAATCGTAATCGGGAACAAAAGAAACACTTCGAAGGTATTGTAGCTAGACATCAAGCATTCATTGAACAGGTAAGTTAAATAGAGTAGTTTGTCATCCAAATAAACAGTTATGTATCATAAATATAAATGTAAGGATTTAATTTTTTATTTATTATAAATATAAATGTAAGGCTTCAAACTTGTATCATCTCCTGTACCTGAACCATTGACTCGTTTAATTAGTTAAAAAAATTTGGAACTATTGCTTAATTTTTTTTCACTATAATGCTATCATCAAATCTGTTGATTCAAAATTTAATTATTGTCAGCTATAATTTCAATCTAAATTTTGAGCATTTGTTTTTATTTTGTAAATTCAGCTCATGTAATTAAGCAAATATTTTATTATGTGTACAATAATAATTTCAGCTATTAAAAGATAAAGGATCTTTATGTGAAAAAGTAACTGCTCTTACAAGGCGACTTGACAGTCAAAATCAGGCATGGGAGCACAAATTAGAAACAGAATTGTCTCGAATTAAAGAAACCACATTAGCTGGCGAAAAAATTCGTAGAGAACGTTGGGTTCGAGAAAATACAAAGAAAATTAAGGTAATTTCATAAATAAATCTATATCATAATAGATAGGTAAGATGGTGTAAAAAATACAATTTATAATAATGGAGGATGAAAGATTAATTTTATTAAAATTCTTAAATAGGAGTTAACTGTTAAGGGTCTTGAAGCTGAAATAAATAAAATGACTTGTAACCATCAACAAGAAATAACAAATTTAAAAAGAAACCATCAACAAGAACTTTTAAATGCTGTTGACGAAACACGTCTAAAATATGAACAAATTGAATATTCTATACGGGAAGCTTGTACACAAGATCGTGAATATTTAATTGAAAAAGAACGTAAAGCTATTAGTGAAAGGTATAAATATTTTATATAAATTATTATAATCTTATAATAAGGTAAATATGTTTAATAGATTTGAAAAACAAATGATGGACGATCGAAAATTATTTGATGATCAGAAAAATAAATTACTTGAAGATTTTACATCAGAACGTGAACGTTTAAAAACCGATCTTAAAGAAAAAGATTCTGAAATTGTTAAACTTAAAGAGGACTTACAGCGAGATAAAGATTTAGCAATTGAAAAAATTACAATTGAATTTCAAGAAAAATTACAACATCAAGATGAAACGTATCAGGTATATTAGTTAATCAGTAAAATTAATTAATTTGTTTTATAAATTTTAACATTTTCTCAATATTTTCTGCCATATAGACCAGAATAAATTCAATTGAAAAACAATTCGAAACTGATTTTGTAATATGGAAAAGAGATTACGATAGTACATGTAAATTACGACAAGTTGAAAATGAGAATAATATAAGACAAAATTATCGCACTGAAAGAGATCGACAAATTGATATAATTGTTAGTCGAATGGATGGTGAATCACAAAAATGTCAAGAGGAATTCGAAACAAAAATTAAGTAACCTAAAAATTATATATTGTCCATAAAAATTATATTTATTAAAAGTTTCTGTTTAAAGCCGTTTGAAAGAGAAACATGAACAGGAGATTCAAGAAGCTGAAGCAATGGAAAAAACATTACGAGAAAAATATAATGAATCAAGGGGTCGATTAGCTGAATCTGAGGCACAAGTACAAAATTATCAAGCTGAAATTAAGCAATATCAAATTGAATTAGAGCATAGTAAAAAGGTATGTTTGCAAATTGATATTTTAATAAGCTAACTTTTGTAATAATTTTACTATAATTTTTTAGATGTGCAATGAGTTTCTTGATGAAAAGGGAAAAATAAGTGAAAATGCTAGAAATGAAGTGCAAACAGAACTGGCTAATTTTAAGTCTGAACGGGATAATGAAATACAAAAAATTTATAAAAGGTAAAAATAACTTTTCTTATTAAGTAAAAATATTTTAAATCAAATATTTTTTTATATTTTTTTGAAAAAATATAATTTTCAGAGTACAACAAGCAATTGAAAAGAAAGATATTACACTTGAAATGTTGCAAAAAGAGAATGGAACTTTACGTGAACGCTGTTTAAAATTGGAAGCTGTTATTAGACAACAGCGAAAAGATTACTGTGTTAAATAATATAATATCTTTTTTAATAATTTTTTAAAAAATGTTTAAAGTTTTTTATCTTTTTTTAATGTAATAGTAATATTTAATAATTTGTAGAAGTTTCGATCAAATAAAGTCTAAAATTGGAGACAACACTCGATATTTTAAGTAATGAATATACTGCTAGTATAACAAATATTATATGTAGATATTGAATCGATTTTTTTTCACAGTCAAGAATATATAATAATAAGAAGTTTTATCTTAGAGCAAATGCAGGACAGGAATCAAGAGGATGGCCTCTGCTGCTACGCAGCTATCTGATAATAATTTATAATTTGGTTTCATTTCAAATATTATAATTACCTTCTCAATACTCAAATGTAATTCTGGTATATTATTTTAGAGAATTTGGAAAATTTTGAAATGTATAGGCGAAAACTACTTTCAAAATAGCGTAAAATGAAATTTTTTAACAAAGTATTATCATAAAATATATAATTTATTATCATACATATCTGATTCTAATATAAAGCATTTAATTTTTCAATATTAGCACAACAATTGAATCACATTTTTTTACTTATCAAAATATTAATTAAATTCCAATTATCGAATAACCGATGTCACAATAACATCATTTCCCGTTGTTTCAATATCAAATTTTAATTTACTTATTTCATTAAAAATTTCAGTATTTTGAAAATTTGATTGTAGTTCCTCAGTAACAACTTTAGCAGTATCAGGATAAGTATTTGGTGCAGTAGATAAATCCTTTGAAAATGATACTACAGTTTTTTGTTCAAAATTAACTCCATTTGTATTAACATGGCAATTAGTATCATTTTTGGTTACCGTAGTAGTCAATGTACTTTCACCATTAGATAGGGGCATTGGTAGTAAAGTTCCATTTCCATTACTAATAACTGAAGGTGGAGGTGTTGAAACTAATCCTACAGGTTTTGTTGGTATATACGGTTTACCACATATGGCACCTGGTGGTAATTTAAATCCTGAATTCTTAATTTCAGCATTATGTACACGATTGTCGACCATTTTTGCAAATTGTGGTTCAACTTTTGACTCTGATATATTTGGTTTTTTAATACACTTTTCATTTTTCATATTGTATACACAATTATTACCATTTGTATTGCCAGCATAGTCTAATGATGATGTTTCTATTGAATCAATATTTCTGGTACTTAATTTTTCAGAAATTCTTTGAAATTTGTCCAAAAATTCATTTTTATGGGTAATTTCACTCTCGGTAGCGTAAGTTTTTTTTTCAATGTTTTCCGTTTTTACTACAGATATTTGCTTGAATTTTTGTAAAAATTCTTGTTCACTGGTAGTTTTACTACTAGTATAATTAATATTTTCCTTAACTGATTGTGTATCATTGAATGGTACAGTTTTAAGGACAACTTTATCAATTTCATTAGGTTTTAATTCAGTATCGACATGATATTTCTTATAATTACTATTTTGGCGATTTATTGTAAAATTTGGTTTTCCATGATTAATCATTAATTTTGATGGTGATGGACTTTTGTCATTCAAAGAAATATTTCTGGAAAGTTGTAGTTTCACTTTGTTACCAGACATGATCTCAAAAATTGAAAATATCTGAAAATATTTTAATTATTTATATAGTTTTAAATTTTTTACTTTGTTTCATGAATTAATTGTATTTAAAAAATATTGCAAAAGCTTGTATTAATTAGTCGAAATCAAATTGTTAGTTCAAATTTGAATTACTAAAGTGGAAATATTTATGAAAAAATTTATAAACATTATGTAATGAACAAATACAACAATAGTTTTGAATTACTGTAATATTTTTTTAAATAAAAGTTCTAACAATAATTTAATATATTAAAAAATTATAAATAAATTTGGCGCACTATGAAATTATTAACTTTCATAAACTGAATTATGAAAGTTAACACAGAATTTATCGTCAATAAAATTTGTTTGCTACAAGAATGTAAGTTGTTACAATAATGTTTTTACATTTGACTGATACGAATTCAGATAATCAAACGTTTTGCTTCAAATTTCACTTTAATCAAAAATGTTTTGTTCTTCTTTTTAATGGAAAAGTTCTAGTATATTTCTAGTGAAAATTCTTGTATAGTATTTACTAAATCTTAAGTGCACCAACTCACAAGAATCACAAGAATATAAAAATAAAAATATTCAAATTTAAATTAAATTATACAATTTTTCGGTAAGAAAATTCTACAATATATTTTTTATATCATCAATAAAAATCTCTAAATTTATCACATACTTCATAATATGAAGATAAGTTTGATTGTAAGTTATAATCTATAAATTTCTTTTTATGTTTTATTATACGAATTACATTAAATATCGTATTATTGTTTCATGATTTACCATTATAATTCTTAAATAAAATTAAAATCTAATCGCTTTATTATCATTTATCAACATCATCTAATTATAAAAAAAAATTTAATACTATTAAAAGATTATTGATTTTTCTTATCAGTTTTTTAATATTTTCCGACTATAAATTAGATTCTAAATATTTGTCAGAAATTCAACATTTAAGTAAAAATGTAATTAATTCGTTAAAAAATTTGTAATTTTTTTTCTGATTTTTGTCAAAATTTCATATATATTCATATATATTAATTGCACAATTTAAATAGAGACCCAGAATTTAAACACCGTATTTTTTTTATATAAAAATACTTATTAAATGATATAAAGTATTTTTTTTTATAAAAGTACTTAGTGAAATATTATATAAAATAGAATTTATTATTAAAACTTTCTAAAATTACCGGCTTACACGTTACCACCACAACACTTTCATTATTAAATTTTCTGCCTAATAATAGATTTACAAAATAAAAAGTATATTATATATATATATATATGCAAAAATGACATCATTACAAGCTTTAATAAAAATCATAAACAAAACCACCAAACAACATGATTATTCTAAATATTAGTCATCATCATCAATTTATACTTTTTAATTAAAAGTATGTATAAATCAAAATTTTTTATTATGACATGTTCATTATTAAATATGCAAATTTAATAAAGCTTTTACAATGTTTCTTGCCTTTTTTTTTTAAAAAAAAATATTTTCTAATTATAAAAATGATATTATTGTATTGTACTTACCTAATTAGACGATGATGCACAAAAACAAAAAAAAAATTATATATAAACGATAAAAAATAATAATCGTTATCAATAAAGTCTTATCTGGTGCTGTAATTATCTGATTTATAAAATTGTTATTATTATTATGGAGATAAATATAAAATTAATCCAGTTTTTTTAGAATTTTTTATAATTATTAATATTTACTTTTGTTATTGTGGTAAACATTAGTTTCTAACGATTATGAATTAATACAAAAAAAAAAATTATATTACACCACGATTGTTAAATGTTTTCACAGCAAATTCCAAAAACATATTAAATCTGCAGGAAAAATATTTAACTAACGAGACAAATTCATTAATAAAAACAATATATATACATCATACATGTATATATAAATATTTATGTAAAAATTAGTAAAATAACAAAACAGTATAACAATTTCAATACTATTAATACAAGACTGAATGAATCAGCGGATAATTTCTGATCTATACTATATTACTCATGACCATGATCATAACATTAAAATTTTTAACAAAATTATTTATAAATTAATCAATAATATTATTTAGTTTTACATTTTACCACATAAATGATGGAGATTTATACAGGGTGTCCATAAAATTGATTTATGAATTCTCTACTTGAAAGTTTAACATTATTTTTTTTCGATTAACTTTCAATTTCGAATTTTAAAATTAACCTGGGAAAATTTTAATTGAACATTTCAAAGCGGTAGAGGCGAACAATTGCTTAAAATTTTTAAATTATGTTTGTTTTTATGCAATCAATTATTAGAATTTAATTTGTAATAATCGTACTTTAAAATATATGAACAATAAATAACTATTATATTATTTATTTATTATTATATATTATTTATACAGTAATTAAATTCAAATATAATTGCTGCAATTTTACTGATTACATTTGAAATTATATTATCAGTAGGTTGTTCAATTTTATTATTTTATTTATAAGATAACAACAAATTTTTAAATATAATTATTTATTTCACTGTCTTGCTTTTATATTATGCAACAAATATTTTCAGAGTATCAATATAAAAATCTACAGGAGTAAGATCATCTACATAAATAATTGTTATTAGCTTATTAATAAAAAATCCTTCTTAGTTTTCTTTCTTATAATAATAAAAATGATAAAATAGAGCCAACAATGTAAATGATAAAAACTTGCCTTCTTAATGTTTATATATTTATTATTAACTTCAACACGAGCTTTTGAGATATATTTTTAATGAGTAGTTATATCATTTTTTCATACGTGTTTATAGATTATAAAACATTTTGAGTAATTATTTGCCAAAATATATCAACATATGTAGGTTGAGTCAATGTCCTAAGTAAGATTGTCCTTAGAATAACTCGCATAATTTCAGCATTCATAAAGTTCATATTTCACTATAATTTCCAAATTATAACTATAGTATTAATTTTAAAATAAATAATATAGTTAAATATTTACAATTCAGTGCTTCTGTAAGTCCATTCTGTAAAAACAATTAAAAGTATTAATTTCATAAATTGTATTTTGTAGCAATGGCACGATATAATAAAAATTTGAATATATGTATATAACACTTTTTACACATTATTTTAACTTCATTGCAATGACCTTAACATAAAAACAAAATTATAATTAAGTAATTTAATATTCTGTGCTAGTTTATTTTTATTTACTAGGAGGGTCTTTTATTTCACAATATAATTAATATCCAATAAGTAATCTATTTTATTTTTCTGCAATTGAATACAAATTCATAGAAAGTATAATTAGTTTCTGTTTCATGTACAATAATATATGAAGAATAATAGTACAATATAGCACATATTCTTATAATATTTTAATTTCCAAAAATTGTGAGAACGGTCAAAAATTATATTAAAAACTATTATAAAGAGAATTATTCGATTCATGGCGAGTATTGTTATATCATAGTACCAAAATAAGATATTATTATACGCGGCGGATATTTGTTGTAATATAATTAATATTTCAAAAGAGACTAACTTTCTTTAAACTGATGAAATTTTGAATTGATACAAATTGTTTTTATTTCTCAATTTTCTCCCTAATAACAGCCTTTAAATTATTGAAATTAAAACTGTATTTTTAAAATTCGTTAGTATTAATGTTAAAAATTCTAGTTCTATGATATCTCCTACAGGCAAATTGAAATCTTTCCTAAAATTGCGTTTGTTTGAAATAGCTGCGCACAATATCTTACAGCCACAAAAATCTATTTACCTTCAAATCTCATTAATTGTTTTTTTTTCGAAATAATAAAATCTAATAGAAACAATTTTGTAGTTAAACCAAACTATATTATATGGTTTCATTGCGTTAAATTTATTGTCAGCATAATATTTTCAGCTTCCAAAATATCAGATAAAGTTTTAATATGTATCCACGGAATTATATATAAAATATAATATTCAAAATTAATTCATCTCTAAAAACTTTATATTTTAATTAATCCATAAAATATAATTTTATCATTTTGAAATAACTAATTGGGTTCTATAAATTTTAATATTAATTTTGATTATTTATAAATTTTGAAAGAAAATCATTTGGTTTTGGTTCAACAGTTTCTCGCCAGTACCTCATAATATGTCCTTTTTGCTTCCAAATTTCAACTGTTTCCTTTAGTTCCATTTGACCCTTTGAAATTTAATTTAATTATAAATTGCATATACATTTGATGATAAAATTTACCTTAATGACCAGCATATCAGTTACACGAATATCACTTATATGTTTATTTCTCAAAAATTCTTCTCGCAGCTTTGCCCGGCATTGCAGTACATTCATTGGAATGTCATAGTCCATAACTACAATAAAATTAAATTACAAAATTTTGCGGTATTGTGATTTTATTAACATATATTTATTTTCTATAAGAAATTTGAAATAATTTATATAAAAAAAACAATCATGTAAACAATTATTAGAATAATCTAAGACTAAGTTAGACTGGAGAATTTATCATAACAAAAGGATGACATAACAAATCAAAAACATAACCTTTTATAATACTAATATTTACCAATATACGGAATCTGACGATACCATGCTTTATATAAATTCAGAACTCTTTTTCTGGCTTCCTCCTTATCTACAGAAAGTATTGGCCGAACTTGCTGTACAGTTTTACGAATTGCCTCACGTCCAGCCATTGTATTCAATTGAATGAAAATTTAGCAACAAAAAAAAATTCTACAAATCCCAATCGAAATAAAAGTCAGCTGAGTTTGACAATCGATAATGTCAAAAGTAAAACAAATTATGCCTACAATTGAAGTACCCATATAGCAAATATCACGTTTATTAAATTAAATTGCGCAATTACGTTGGTACTCTATTTAAAAATTAGGACTAAAGCAATGTTTCGGTCGAGTTTTATTGATCTGTTATAAAAATGATCAATTTATTTCTACACAAAATACTAATATGTACAACAAAAATAGTAGTGTTTCTCATCTCCTGTAAATTATAGCATTATTTCTAAATTAGAATAACTTAATCCAATTTCAAACTAATATAAATTATGTTAGTAATTGGAAATTTTCATGTTATAGAAAAAACCGAATAAAAACAACACAACTAGTATATTTTAAAATTAGAATTATTAGTTTCAAAATAATTTTCTTTCCACCACTTTATAGATGGTATACTAGAAATATATGAAACTGACGAATAACAAGCTGTCAATATCTAAGAGAAATTAATATCTAAAGAGAATTAAATCATTAAGTGATAAGTGAAAAGTTAATATGTATTAGTTTTTTAAATTTCTCCTATAATATAGTGGAAAATTTTATATATAAAATTCTCATATTACGAAACAGTATAACACTTTCCAATTTTAATTGGAAATCTAATTTTCGATTCATTTCCAAATAAACTCTTGGAAACATTTGTAAGGTTTTTCTATAGGTTTTGTTTTTGAATCTGAATCTGAATAGTTGTGCTGTGAGAAAACTGGAAATATGATTGCTGTGTAATTCTGACATTGACAGCAAAATCATCGAGTTGGAAAAAAGTCATCTTTTGTGAATTATTTTTTATATATATTAGAAATTTGCAGTTTTCGGGAACACGGACATTATAAAAGAAACAATGTAAAAATTAAGTGAAAAATATTAATTATTATTAAAGTGTTAAAAAGAATTACTTTTAAAAATTAAATTTATAATAATTTGGGGTGATTGTAAAAAAATTAATAGAAAATGTAAAGTGAAGAAAAATTCACCGTCGAAAATAAATCGAAGAATACAATTTTAACTTCGTTCCAAATAAAAAAAAAATTAAGTTATTTAGTATAAAATAATTTGTAAAAATTTTCAAATTAAAATAATTTTTTGGTGTTTGTTGTAAACATCTTTAATAATATTTAAAAATAATAAAGAAAAAAACAGTATAAAAAGGTAAGAATTTGCCATTTCATACAACTATATTAATTTTATATAAAATTTTCAAGGTGTTTTTTTTCTTAATAATAAAATTATATTTTGTATGTGGTAGAAAGATAGAAAATTTTATATATGACAGTGATGACACATTTTTGTATATTATATACAAGTTTTCCATATGCTTAAACATACTTTAAAGTTATTTATTAGTGACAAATTTGGCACTAACAATACCAAGTTTTTTTTTTTAGTTCCCTCTCCAATTATTGTTAAATCATTTAGAGTCAAGGCAACAACTGGCATTAAAATATCAAAATAAAGGGCTCTCCTACACCGAATATGGCCTGATAGAGAAAATATATTTTTTCAAAAAATATAAACAAATATAAAACTATTTTTATTTTGTGGAGAAATGTAACGATACAAAAAAATACATTCAGTTCCAAAATACAAAGCGGGTGGTAAATGAAAAAAAAAATCACCTACACATATTATAGCTATTTTTAATGTTATTTATGTTTATAATTTATATATATAAAAGCAAAACATATTTCTTGTTTTTTATTTTACACAATATCAATTGCTTTATTGCAACTTTTTTTTTATTTTAATGTTCCTGCTATATTTATGAATCAGTCCCACATGTCACGGAAGTTAATATAATACTAAATTCAGTAAGTTTTTCTTCAATTCGTTGTTATAATACATTTTTATTATTATTAATTATCTATTGCCATTTCTAAATGATATGCTTTGTAATTGGATTGAATTGTTTTTAAATATTAATGAAAAGTAATAATAAATGATCTTCTGAGACAAAGATGAAACATTTACTGTCGTAAAATTATAATATATATATATACTAATGATAGAGCAACACCTTTTTAATTTAGGTGCGTTTTGTTTAATTTTCAAAATCAACAAACAGTTGAAATATTTAATAATGTTCATATTAACACCCAATTACATAAAATTCAATGATTCAGATATTAAATAAAAATGTTTAAGTACTATTTGATGAATCAGTTTTGCAATATATTTTTTTTATTAAACCACAATTGATATTAAGCATTTGTTGTCATTTCTTGTGGTTTTCAGATAAATTTATAATAAGTTATTCTGTATTTAAAATTTTACCAATTACAATAAAAAAAAACACACAAGAGCATTTATGATAAATTCGTAGTTTGTATATTTTTTTTTTTGGATTATCTAAAAGGTAAATTTAGATTAAATTTTCAATTGAAATATTTTTGTACATATGTAAATTTTTATACAGAGAAAATTTCAAATTGAAACCGTCAGTAAAAGTTCTTGAATAGCAAATTAAAAAATATAAAATTTTAAGATTATATAACATAAACAATTCCAAAAAAATTTAAATTTGCAAGAAAAAAAGATTTACATCAGGTCAAAAATAATTTAGAAAACTATGTAACATATGACAAGTGAAAAAATTAAATTTCCTCCATAAATTGTTTATGAAATTTTTTATATTAATATCTAAGAATAGTTTCCAAAATATGTAATGGAGATCAGACGTTTTAATAATAAAACTTATACATTTTTGAAGTTATACATATGTATATTATTTATATTTTCTTCAACATATTCTAAAAATTTTGAAATTATTTTTACCTTGTATTAATTGTTTGCTAGTATACAAAATTAAGATAAAGAAAAATAAAACAAAAAACTAATTAACCTTTATTTAAAAAATAGTTTCAGTTCGAAAAATAATAGCGATTTACAGATTTACAAAATTTCTCACTTCAAATAAAATTAATATTCTGATCTTGGGACCCCATATAAGCTTAAATTATTTATTATTAATTATTTTTTACCTATCTATAGTATTGCAATGTCATTTTTATTTTTATTTTTATATATAAAATTTTGATATCGAATCGTTTGTCGCGCTTTGTACCTAAGTAACAAGTTTTGTTATATATGTATATATTTATTTTAATTCTTAACATAATGTAAGTTGATATATATATATAATTTGTAAAACTTAAATCTAAAAAAAAGAGAAATATTTTTAAGTTTTGGTTACTAATTGAAATTAACTAATCGTAGTTCTAATAAATAATTAATCGCACTTATAAATTTAGTAAAATTTTGATTATCTTTTCATTTTTTTGGGAGCGTATAATTAGAAAATAAAATAATATAATAAAATGGAAAATAAAATAAATAAATTAATTATAAAATAAAATTTTCTATAATAAAATAATTTTTTTACCATCATATCTTATCCAATTAGGAATACTTTTGATAAGATAAACACACGTGAATTTTATTGGATTTTTTTCCATTACTACAATATTATCTAACTTTAATCGAAATAGTTTTGTGAACTTTTTGCTTTATAAATAATATTTTCTGAAATTGCCAAATTATTATGTATATCCGCCCAAAACTATGCAATTAAACGTACATTATACAAACCTCGAATATCATCCCTAATTTGAGCCTTAATTTAAATAAATAAAATGAATTTCTAATTTAAAAAAAAAATATTCTTTAAAATTTAGCGTATAACTATATAAATATGCGACATAAAAAAGGAAACCTTGAACTTCATAATATGAACAAAAAAGTGCTTTGACTCGAAATCAGTTGAACTTTACAACATGCCCGCAATAACATTCTGAAATAAAACAATGTATTCCTCCACATGCCGCCAAATAAGACAATCGACGGATGAATTGTTAAAAAAGTGTATTTAACAATACTGTACTTATTAGACTATAAATAAAATTTATAACTTGATAAGATGTTCTGATTTGTAACGTGATCTAGTAGTATGATATTTTAAGCACTATGATATAATAACTGGACATATATAGTAGAGGACAACTAGTGTAAAACAAATTTAGTATAATAAATAACTCAAAAAATTATTAACAAACATAAAATCTATTTTTACATTTAAAACATTCTGAATTTTTACAACAAATTTTCCAATTTCAATTACCCAAATTCCGTATAAAATATCTGGTCTTTCGTTGAAAATTATATGATACTTCAGGCAAGTACAAAGGTGTTATTTTCATAACACCTTTGTACTTCCCTGAAGTATCAATTATATTATAGTGGTTATTAAAAAAAAAGTATAAAAAAAATTAAATTGGAACATTAGAATGATTTTTAACCTATGTACTTATCAATTATAATTATAATTTTTCTTACTTACTAACATTTACTATGAAAAATTAAATTTACGAAATAATATTTCATATAATTTTAAATTTAGAAAAGTATGTTGGCTATCAAATTAATTAAAATATTTTAGTATTAACTACACTCATAATTGCATCACAAATTCTAAATGAACAATTTTTTAATTTCTTTCAAAAAATGTATAAATTTATATTTATCAGTGATTTATAAGTAGTGGGATACCTTCAAAATATACTAAAACATAATTTTATAGTGCTTTTTTAAATATTATACTATACTGAACTTAATTTAACTTCCTTCAAAAGCAAAAAAAAATTAATACAATTAATTCTGTATTTTGTATTTTATTTTCCTACCATAAAGAAAAAATATTTTTTAAAAAGGATACAAGTATCAACCGTATATATAAAACAATCGGAAACTACTTACTTAGTTTTTTAAACTACGGAAGTAGGAAAAAACGCCCCAAAAGACTAAGTTATAGTGACCTACCTTTAATTTGTTGCTGATTCATTTATAAATTTCATTAAAAGTTTTTATTAATGATTGTGGTTTTTAGAATTAATTTCCTCGATAACATGCTGTAAAAGGAATAGAAATTATGTTAGTACAATAGCAAAATAATACAGCAAAACGATTTTTTTTTTTGAATATCATTGATTAGTATAAATGTAGAATTCAAAATATTTGGATCTGATTTTAAAACAATTTCAGATAAAAAGGAAATTTTTGTAAAAGTTATTTGGTATTGGAAGTTTATTACTAGAAGTTTGTTAATTATGTGTTCTGCGACATCAAATTGAATCAATATTTCTGGTCTTTTTTGTAATATTTTTTAAATACTTTTTTTATTTATAGTTTGTTTTCTTTAAATCAATTATTAAATTTTAATTATTTATAACAATGTGATATTTTAATTTTAGATGGCTATTCCGCCACCTCCAGGCCCACCACCTCCACCAGGTCCACCTCCTCCGCCAATTGGTGGGCTTAAATTAGGTGGTTCTGCAAAATCAAACTCTCCTGATCCCAGATCAGCACTTTTACAATCTATACAACAAGGAAAAAAATTAAAAAAAACTACAACTGTTGATAAAAGTGGTCCGTTAATGACTGGTAAGGTAGCTAGTTCATCGTCACCATCTCCGGGTAATGTTACAACATCACCGAAAGTATTTAATAATGTGCCTACTACAGTAAATGGTGGACCGAAATTAAGTGGTCTTTTCGAAGGGATGACCTCAATGCCAAAATTGAAACCAGTTAATGGCAGAGGTGATTTTCTATGTTAAAATATGATTCAAATAAAAAATAAATAAAATATATTTATAGCACCTGCAACAGCATTTACTAAACGAAATTTGACGTCACAAGATCCTCAAAAATCAACGATAACAACTAATAAACAAAATAATATTTCGGTAACAGCAGCACAACAGATACCGACAACATCGAATGAATCAATGGATTTTAATACAGAATTAACGAAACATTTAACGCTCAAAAAACAAAAACAACAAATAAATGCAACTGAGGCGAACTTACGTACAAATAGAGGACCTCCACCACAACCTCCAACACAAACAAAAAATATATCAGTAAGTATATAAAATGTAGATTTCCAACGTAACTAAAATTAAAATTCAACTAAAATTAAAATTCAACTAAAATTAAATGCAGTGCAGCTTAAAATAAAATATGGGAAATATATCACAAAGAGAATATAATCTATAAAATAATTGAACTCGCACAAAATCATTTCAAGGATTTATTACTGCTTTTGAGTTTCCAACTTATTGCACTCAATAAAAATTTTCAATTTAACTCAAATTACAACTCCCTGAATAGTGCACAAAATATTACTATTTTATTTAACTAACAGGTGAATAAAAACTTGAAATTTTTAGATTCATAATCTTACAATCAGTAACTTTCAGTATCTATCTTCATTCAAAAAAGAAACTAGTTCAGTTGCTCCTCATTTACACTACTTTTTATTAATGTTAAAAAATGTACAACAATTACGTTATTCATTTGGTAATCAAACACGTAACATGTTGCGAACATGTGGGGTCATATATAAAGACCTATTATATTAATTAAATGTATTTTGATAGTATTAAATTCTTTATTTTGAAAGCAGACATTTTAGCAATTTTATATATATTTATTATTGCATTATCAACATTCACAGTTTCTATTTTAATAAAGTATTAATTACATGACGAACCACATATTTATATGTATACATATGCATACAAACTAAAACATATATTTTCAATTACATAAATTTTTTCACCCTTTTATACCATATTTGAACAATTTCTGTATTATTCTAATACTATATAATTCCAATTAAATCAATTTATTTTTCTATTTATGTTTTCAGGCAACTTCTAATTCAGAAGTGGAAAAGAGTATTATTTCAACAAAACCTACAGTTGCTGGTAAAGCTTCGTCACCAACGCTTTCAGAGAGTAGTAGCAGTAATAGTAGTACACATTCTGTAAAGAAAAATATTGCAAATCTTAGGTAATTATAATAAATATTTAATATATAAAAAGTATTGCTCGTAAACAAAATAAAAATTTGAATTTCATCATCTAACATTTCCATAATTCCATAATTATTTTTTCTAATTATTTTTCCTGATTTTGTTGTTTCTTCTTTTTTTATTATTTAATTTTTATTTTGTGTATTTAAATTTTTTTTTTCGTCCCTTCTAGTTTATCGTTAGGAAAAAATTCAAATAATATAAATAGTACTAGTAGTTCAACAGCAGGATCAGGAACACCATTAACTGCAACCTCAGCAGTATCACCATCACCACATATACAATTAACACCAAATAAATCGACATTATTTGGTGTTGGTGGAAGCAGCAATAGTAACAATATCAACAATAATAGCAACAATAATACTAGCTTTAGTAATAGTAAGATTAATTCAAATTCTTCAATGAAACCAGTTTTAAATCATGGTAAACCAAATTGTGCACCCAAACCGCCTGGAATACAACATTTAATTGCAAATGGATCAAAACCAACTGTATCACGACATCATAGTATGAAATCACCAAGGTAGTCTAGCGTTAAATTTAAATTGGCTGTTTTGAAATTTTATAAAATTTGTATATTTTTTTAAAGTATTATTTATTTTACTTGCTTCTCACGATACATTTTTTGATTTAATTAACTATTTAAATTTTTAATTTGTTTCTATAATCATAAAATATTTATATAACATGTTTTTATAGATCACCTCCAATAGCACCATCTGGCGGACCTGTATATCCAGTAAATCAACAATTTGGAACACTTCGTAATCCTTCACACTTATTTCAATCGCACGAGTCAATTAGTACGAGTATAAGGCAGGCACCAAATCCTCCTATTGGTAAATATATAAAAATAATATATAAAAAAATAAATATATGTATTTCCTTTATTTTCTATCAAGTATAAAGGAAATACATATCAAGAAAAATATTAATTAAATTATATATATTAATATTTATATCAGGTCGACCAACTGTTGCACCACCTAAACCACCCACAATTAAACCACAGCCACCTGCAACACCAGCTAGAAGTGTTTCAAACACAAATCTTAGTAATTTACCATTTAGTACAGCATTGTCATCAAGTTCATCAATAAAAGATCAATTACGAACACAAATTAGTCATACTGGTTCAGCTAGTAATGTATCAAATTTATCACCATCAAACACATTATCAACAACAACGAATTCAACATTATGTTCTGATAGTTCAGATAAATTAAATACCTCTTCTTCATCACTAATTAATAATCAGATTAATAATAGTCGAATTGGTGGTGGACCAGCAACACAACTAACAACAACAATGGATAAAAGTAATAATAATATTAATGGAGCAATAGCACCACCATTACCACCACATCGAACTTGTCCTGCACCACCACCACCAATGCGACAAACAAGCACAAATAATGTAATTAATATAATATAAAAATTGAAATTTATTTAAAATTTTTTAATATTATTTATTAAAATATTTTTAGCAGAATGTAAGTGCAATAGCACCACCTGTACCCCCACAAAGACATTCATCTATTCGTATGAATTCAATAACAACAACTGTTACACAGCTGGGTACCAATTCACAACCAACAACAAATATCAGTAATAATAGTAGTGGTACTGGCGGTGGTGTTGGTCGTATTATCGTTGATTTGGAAATGAAATTTGGAAATCGTTTCCATAATGTAACTGAATTTACATCACCACCACCATTTATAAATAATTCCAAGACATATCCTAGTCGAAATAATATTAAAACTGCTAATGGTATGTGAAAATAACAAAAAAAAAACTAAAAAATAATATGAAATTAACAATTTAAAAATAATTTATAAGCAAGATAAAAAGTAAAAAAAAAAAATTATTAACTTAATTTACACTTTTATTAAATTTTTTAATGCTTTTTTATATATATATATATAAATTATATTATTAATATTTTCTCTTGTTGTTTTTTTTTTATTGAGATAATTTTTACTTTAATTAATTAAATAAATATTTTATAATATTTTTTATATAATTATTTTTTTCTAATTTTTTTTTTATAGTTTTCACTTTTAATTATGTAAAAAGAAAATCAAAACATAATAGAAAAATTTAATTATTCTACTTTTTCTTTTATTATAAACATATTTTGTTAAATTTTAATAAAAAAAGCATGCTTAATGAATTAAATGAAATAGATAAATAATTTAAAAAAAAAGAATTTTGTATATCATTTATTAAAAGAAAAATTAGACCAAAAAAAAAGATTTATTTTGTTTTTCAGTTTTTAGTTTTATGCATGGCGGTGTTTTGTTGTGTTCTAGGTTTTTTTTTACGTTTGAATTTAGTTGTTTACTTTTGTATTTCATGAATTTAGTTATTATGACTTTAAAGTACAAATTTATTGGATGAAAGAAACTATTAAATTATAATTATTCATCTAATATTGTATAATTTCTTATGTAATTTTTTTTTTAACCATTTCTATATTAAATATTAAAGTAAAGAATTCGTTTATCATATTTCAAGTTAGGATTCTAGATTATTTATATAATAATAATGATAATTTTAATAATTCTCAGATACATACAGGAAACAGAAACCTTAGGATTTAATAATAGGTGTATAATTTTTTTTCGACTAACTAAAGGAAAAGAATTATATAGTAATTGTTTCATTTTACCTAACCGAATAATAATAAAAAATATATTGAATTATACTTGTTTTTAGAATCTGACACAAATTAAGAATAAGAATATTCGGCGTACAATATGCACTGCTTATAGATTACTTACAACTCACAAGTTCCATGTTGTATGTGTTTTATTTATGCTGGTCATCTTAATTGCCAAAATAATTTTAGATAGTTTTATATTTTTATATATATTTTTTTTAAAACTGAAAATAGTGAAGATAAAAGAACACCTTTTATTGTTTTGTTGAACTGCATGTTGCATATCGCCATATTGGAAATTTAATTACATAAATGTAATTCAGTGGTATTTTATAATGTATATTTAGATTGAAAATATTATATTCTAGAATTAAAAACTTTGCGCAATAGTTCATACCAAAAGTTTGTTATTACTAACTAAATTATTTTACTAATGTTTTTTATTATTTTTTTATTCGTTTTGATAAATTTAATAAAAGTTTTTCAGATTTTGTTAATGATAAATGCAGATTATTTGAATATTTTTATTTGTTAATAATTATTTAATTTTTAAGATTTACTATAATAATATTAAACATATTTTTTCCATGACATACAGAAATTCGGAAACCCAGAGCCCCTGAACCTCCAGCTACCAAGCCAAGAACAAATTTCATACAGATTAATGATCAGAATTTATTTTCTAGTGAATCATCGTACTGCTAGAATATCTATATATATTTCAAAATGAAAACTAATACATATATATACTATATATATATATATTACATTACAATTACAATAATAAATATATTATATAAATATCATTAATTTTATAATAGACATAACAAAATGTACAACAATTTTAAATAATTCGCTATTTAGTTACTTTGGTTACTTTTATGCACTAGTTTAGTGCATTAACAACTTTAGACGGAATTGTATAATTTAATATTTTTCATTGACCGATTACGGCATTTGAATATTTTTGTGGCGGGATAAAAAAGATGATTTTTAATTGTAATTGAAGTTAGTTAAATACAACTGAATGTTTAAAAATAATATAACCACATCTTAAGTTATAAAATTTTTAGACTTTCAAATTTAAAAATCAAGTTTATTTTAATTTTTTTTAGGCATGATAATGTTTTTGGCTTTATGTGTGAATGATAAAATTATGAACTAAAAAACTTGTTGGTCAATTGTTTAAATAACTAATTAATCTACTAATAATGAAATTTTAATGTTTAGAATTGACCTGTTTTCTTAATACATACAAAAAACCATAACAGTTAAGATTTTAAAGAAACTAATCTTTTAAAATCCTTATAAAATAAGTGAAATGCCATTATGATTTGAATTTAATTTCATACGTTAATAAAAATGATTTTTTCCATTTATGTTGTAAGTTATAAAAAAATATATCGACAATATAATCGTAAAATATTTTTTCACTTTGGCCTATAATATCAGTATCATATCGGTATATCATTGGATTGAAGTATAAAATTTATTTGTAATTAATTTAGTCAAATTAATATTTTGAAATTATAGTAGTTCAACATAATAAATTACAGACTATTATTTTACTATAAATGAACAACCGCAATATTTTGATATTTCTTATTATATCTTTTATATTCGGCTTTGAATTTCACACAAAAGTCAGAAATATATAATTAATTTTTTTTTAAACACTTAAATAGAAAACCACTAAACATTTATTATTTCGATGTTAATACAATCTGTAAATTTTGTCGAATCGTTATAAATACATATATAAAAAAACTGATTATGTGATAGAATAAATAATAATATTTAAAAAATAAATAAATACATATTTAAGAATTTAATTACAGGTTAAAATAATAAGCATTATATTAATTACCATAAAAAAAATAATTTCAATTACTATATTAACCTTAATAAATAAAACAATTACAATAATTTATGTATCCGTAATAATACAAAATGTATATCTTAGATAGTTAATTTTGAAAATTCTAAATTTTATAATACCACATACAATACAGATATTAGTATATTATATAAATATATACTATGGTAGAAATTGTTTAACCTTTAACATTATTTATCTTTGAGTAAGCAAACAGCTTTTTCTTAATCTTACTGTTTGTTGAAAAGAGCTTTTGTATGATAACTGGATATTTATATATCTGGATCTGGACGGTAATTTTTTTTTGTAAATTTAATACTTTTTACGGATACTAAAATTTTGATTTGTTATTGCAAACTATATTTTGATTTGTTATCACAAACTATAATATAATAGAAAATAATTTGAAATTAAAACTTACTGGAAAATTACACAATTTATTAGTATATTATTGTTAAATCTTATGATAAATAAATAATAATATTATTTACAATTTCTTTTTATTAAAAAGTGTATCATTTTTCTTTCTCAATAAAAAAAAAAGTAATATATTAAAAAATCTTTTTATTATATTATAAGAATGTTTGTGTACAAATACCAATATAATTAACTTCTTATTTCTTGTTCAAATCAATTTAAAAAGATCGTCAATAAATTGTGGAAATACCGTAGATATTTAGAAGTTAAAATTTTACACTCTGAGGAAAGAATTTCCAAATTCGTGTAATTTATTTAAATTACCCGTGCATTATACAAGAAAGTTTTCATTTTTATGTAACACATCTGCTACTAGCTAATGTTGTCCTTTACGAAAACGGAATATATATGAAAAACACCGATACCGGTGAAAATTTCTCACCGGTTTTCCAGTTTTTATCTAATAACAATTAGTGTAATATTTCACATGCATTGAATTTAAACATTATAAAGAAAACATCTTTCTTAAATTAAAAATATTTATTTTTATTTATATCTTCGGAAACATGAGATAAGTTTTACATTGTTTTTTTTTTTTGTAGACTATATTAAATATTACATATGCTCAAAAATTTCCATTAATTGTGAAAATTTATTATTATTCTTGTTGTTTTTTTTTTCAAATGTTTGCAAATATTGGAAAAAAAATTAATATACATTCTTAGTTTTGAAATTTTGTTTTTTTTTTTTGAGCAAATGTTTACAGAATTTTTAAAAAAAGATTAAAAAATCACTCTCAAATGCTACAAATACGAATTTATTATATAATTATGATACAGATTTTAGTGGAACTAAGATTCTTTTTTTATAATTAATGAAAAATTCATATAACAAAAAAAAAAAAATGACAAAAAAACTAAGGTGCAAATTTATTTATTTATATTTTTTAACCATTTATATTTAAGACAATTTATTTTAATTTACCAAAGGGAATATTTATATATTAATTACAAAATTTCTGTTTTTTTTTTTCAATTATTTTGGTATTTTAAAAACAAATTTTAAATATATAGTTTTTTCTTCTTTCTGGTAAGTGTTGTTAATGTTTATAATATTATTTTAATATTATTAGTTTGTTTGTTGATAATCTCTAAAAATAAATTATAAGCTCAACACTATTAAACCGAAAATATAAAAAAAAAAAAAAATTAAAAAAATATTGCCGTTTATTTTTTAAAAATGGCAAAAAAAAAAAAAAAAATTCAGCAAATTACATTAAAATATTCTGTGGGTGTGTAAATGTGTAGTGAGCAAACAAAAAAACTTATATATTTTATATGTATTGACATTTAAGGAAGATTGATCGAGATAATAGATTTTGCTGGCAAGTCAATCATATATGAAATAAAACTAGTAACGGTAACGACCTAAAAGTAAAATAAATCATTTAAAAAAAAAAATACACTATTAAAAAAAAAATTAATCTTACGTTCACGTTTTCTTTCTCTAGGTGAAATTGATCTACTACGGGTGCGTTCGTAGCGACTCCGACTCCTACTACGATCATAACGACGTCTTCTGTAAGGCGATGGTGAACGACCGCTGAAAATTATAAAATATAAAATAAATGTTTATATTATATATATATAAATTCATTATTTATTATAAAAACTTTTAATATATTATTAGCATATCATCATATGATATTTCTATATTTACCCATTTCTATATTTGTCATGATATTCTCTCTCTTTGTAATGTCTAGAAATAAAAAAGTTTTAATAAAAGCAATAATGAATAGTTTAAAATAAATAATAAGTACCTAGTTGGGCGACCCATATAAACTCCTGGAGTTGGTGTATGTGGTCTCTGTGTAATTGAATAATCAACTCTAATACGACGCCCATCAACTTCCATTCCTGAACATTGTTCTTTTGCTACTTTAGCATCTACAACATCATCAAAATATACGAAACAGAAACCACGGGACCGACCAGTCTATAAAAAATTAATTATTTTAATTATTAAAAAATTAAATAAATTTTTACTCAGAATTAATTTGTAACAGAAAGCCTTTAAAAGAACTCGTTATCTTGAAATAAAGTTCTAATCATAATTTCTGTAATTATTATAGCCAAAAATTAATAATAAAAAAAATTATTGAAATGTATATAATCTTAAATAATTTCAATAATTTTTTTTTGGCAAATTTCATATTTATTTAAAATAGATTTTTACCTTTGCGTCAATAACAACTTGTATACGTTCAATTGGCCCAAATTTGGAAAATATTTCACGAACTTTTCGTTCATCGGTATAAACACTTAATCCAAAAATACCAATACAACGACTTTGATGCGGATTTTCCTAAATTTATTAATATTTTAATTATTAAATTCGAAATTTGGTTTCGGTATTTTATTTAAAAAATAGTAAGGTGCAACTTACTCGTGTACCTACATGTCTTCGTCTATCTGAATGTGGGCTGCGTGAATAACCTTTGCGACGGTTATATGGTGATATGGATCTGTTCATTTTCCATTGGTTTTTGTTTATTTTTATGTTTTTTTTTTGGTTTATAAAAAAGAGAAAAGTTTGTTTAAAATCATTGGTTATAAGTTTCATGTTTTTTTATTTGTTTGTTTTATTAATTTGTGTTTCTATAAGTTTAAATATTTTGAAATTTTATTTAATTTTTTATTTTTTTGAGTTTATGGTTTTGAATTTTGAAATTATTGAGATTTCTATTTCATCTTCGACGGATACTGAATTCTGTTTTTTATTTTATTGATTTTTCTTCTATTCAAAAAATTCAGTCTATAGATAAGAAAGTTCATTAGAATTAATTTCAAATGTTTTTTGTTTTAGAAATATACAATTTGCTAAAAGTTAAATATTTATAAGAGATCCACTACCGGACTTAATCTAATTCAAATTATTTTCTGTACTGTAGATAATTAAATTAATTTTCGAATTTTAAATCAAATTTGTTTATATTTGTATTAAAAATGTTTATTTTAGATATTTATTTACCTGGATCTACTTGTTGAAACTTTAGATCTATACTTTCTTGGTGTCCGAGAACGAGAACGTGACCTTAAATTAGATCTTTCCCTAAAATAGAAAAATTATTTTATTATTAAATATCAAATATAAAATATGATAAAAATAGGGAAATGTTGGTTTTGTATAATATTTGTTATTGAGTGGAGGAAAATTACTGGATATAATTGCACTTAATTGAATTTATCCTCCCATGTATTATTAATTCTATTAAATATAAAAGAAACAAATTAACTGGAATAATAAATCGGTCTTATAGTTGTGTAAATTGCATGGTAATATTATAACACAGAACTCTACAATTAAAATATTAGGTTGGTTCAGATTTGTACTAAGTTTACTTTTAGTAAACCTTCGAATTTTAAAATAATTATGTTGTTACTAAATGAATTTTTAGACTTTATGATATGCCACACCTGATATTCTTTAAAAATAAACGCTAATTTAAAAACGGTTGTTTTAAATTTTTGAAACAAACGAATTTAAACCACCATCTTTTTTTGACAATTTGTGAGGTTGATTCGATAGCGACCATCTTCATTTAAAATAAGGACTATGTAAAATTATTATAACGTAAGGATTAAACTCCAGATACAACAGAATTTTTTTGATAATTATTGCAAAATTTCCAATATTTTGTTAAACTCATATAACCGCTTACTAAAAAAACAACTATTTATCAATAACTTTAAATTATCAGGAACTTTCTTTTATTTTAGACAAATTTCAAATATAATACGATGATAAGTTAGTTAATATGGAAATTACTGAGTTCACAAAACAGTCTTCCATTTTAAGCTAATTAAAATAATTTAAGATATACGTAAAATCTTTTATATACTTGAATGTTGTCATAAAATTTATGTTTATGTATTTAAACAAACTAATGTTTCATTTAGACGATCTCAATTAAGAACTTGGGTCTTGTAACTTGTAAAGAGTGTTTTACAGCGTATCTTGTTAATTTCAATTTTCTGGTGTCTCCTAAAACTATATTAGTACATCTTTTACAGTTGAACTGAGTCTTAATGGAGATGTCAAAATAGAAATTAATATAATACCAGTATGTTACTGAAACTAAATCTTCCTTTTAGTTTCCATATATTTATGCTTCATGAACAAAGCGAATATAATCAGTATTTATATAATTTGAGAGTTTTCAAGTGTCGAAAAAATTTTTACTTGCAAAAATGCCTCAAATAATTTTGTTGAACTTGGATTTTGAGAAAACTGTTCACATATAAACAAGATATTATATAGTAAAATAATAAAACAAGTGAATAGCCACGAAAAATATAATATATATTACCTTTTTCTATCAGTTGATTTGCTATGTCGGCGTACCGGTGATTGGGTAATACTTCTAGTTCGGCGGGTAGAACTTTTCGACCTGGAAGTCTGCAAATAATAGTTTTAGGTTAGTTATAAAATAATATCAAAATTTAAAATATAAACTTGTATAGCCGAATTTTTTCCTTTTATAGAAATATCTTAGCCCAAAATCTATCTTAGTAATATAAAAACGAAATTTTACGCATTTTAATTTTGTTTAGATCCGATAAACAAAGGATAAAATTTCGAATATATCAAATATTAAGCATTTTAAATTACCTCTCGACGGCTCATTTTCTCCGGCATCAATAAGTTAAAATATTTCTTGATAAAATTACTTGATTTTTTGTTGTTTTCAATTAAATTATAAAGATTATTAATTTTTTTAATATATTAATACTTGGATGACGGATAAAACTAATCTATAGCTCCGTGTGCTTCGCTTGCCTGCTTATTGCTTTGAAATTTGCTTCCTCTTCGAAAAAAAAAAGAAAACAAAACACTATCTATAATTTAAAATTGGAAAGCATTATTTTATGTTGCCACCCTCAAAAATTTAAATCGACAAAAGAACTCTTATCTCAAGGTATATACACACAATCCCCGTTTTGATCCGTTCCGGAAAAAAATATTGCTTTTCGTTCTAAGTAGATAAAATTTTTATATGTATATATTTTGAATGCTGGTGAGATAGCTTAAAATCGGTAGCCGTAAATTACAGGTAAAAAATGTAATTTCTAAGCCACTAGCGACTATTGCATAGAAAATTCACAATAGTTTGAAGAGGGGTGAAAGGAGTAGGGAGATCTTGGAGCTTTGACAAAAGATTCGTGATGATGGCCGATGTTAAGCCCCAATTTCACTTTTTGCCCTTTTAAACGAGGGTTAAAAGTTCAATTTCACACGAACAAATGGTATGACATGCTAAAGTAATTAAATATTTTCAAATAAATTATATCCTCCAAGAAAATAACAAGGCAATAATTGATTTAAACTTTTTCGTTTTACCGAAAACTGAACTTACATTTTTCTGTTCCCAGGGTTAAACAGTTTTCGGACCCCATATTTTCTCTCAGTTGTTGGCATCGAAAGGAATTCTGAGGCAATAGATTTGTTTTACAAATTGTAAACAACTTCACTCAATTATTTGTTTTGTTTAAGTTGGCTAAATTGATAGAATGACTAGCTCGTTTGCAAACCAAAAGTTTTTCTGACATACTCGACATACGCATACGTACATTACACATAATTTAATAAAGATTTGAAATACGAGAAAGCATAAAAATATATTTTGTTTTTGGGTTAGAAAATTGCAATAAATTTTAAAAATCTTACGTATTAGATATTGAACAAAAAATGGCTGGTGCTATTTTATTCGAAAGAGCTCAGGCACTTTCTTCAGTAAATCGGCAAGAAGGAATTTCGTTATTGAATAAAATTATACGAGAACAAGAAGTAGCTGAAAATGATGAAGAATTAATTCGTATAAAAGAACAGGGCATAATGCAATTAGGTGAACTATATAAACAAGAAGGTAAAGCAAAGGAATTAGCTGATCTAATAAAAGTCACACGACCATTTTTGAGTTTAATAAGTAAGGCAAAAGCTGCAAAATTGGTGCGTTCACTAGTAGATTTATTCCTGGATATGGAAGCTGGTACCGGTATTGAAGTACAATTATGCAAAGAATGTATTGACTGGGCTAAGCAAGAAAAACGTACTTTTCTACGACAATCTTTAGAAGCACGGTTAATAGCTTTATATTTTGATACTGGAATGTATACCGATGCTTTACAATTGGGTTCACAGTTGCTAAGAGAATTAAAAAAGTTGGATGATAAGAATCTATTAGTAGAAGTTCAATTATTAGAGAGTAAAACATATCATGCTCTTAGTAATTTACCAAAAGCGAGAGCTGCATTAACTTCAGCTCGCACAACTGCAAATGCCATTTATTGTCCACCTAAAATTCAAGGAACTTTGGATTTACAGTCTGGAATTTTACATGCAGCGGATGAACGTGACTTTAAAACGGCTTTTTCCTATTTTTATGAAGCTTTTGAAGGATTTGATAGTGTTGAAAGTGGTAAAGCATTAACTGCTTTAAAATATATGCTGTTATGTAAAATTATGCTTGGAAATTCAGAAGACGTTAATCAAATTGTTAGCGGAAAATTAGTAAGTTAATTATATATTTAATTGCATAAATTGTCAGCAAATTTTATAATTCTCATTTTAGGCTATTACATATTCGGGAAAAGATATTGATGCTATGAAAGCAGTTGCTCAAGCTTCTCATAAACGTTCTTTGGCTGACTTTCAAATTGCTTTAAAAGACTATAAAAAAGAACTAGAAGAAGATCCAATTGTAAAAGCACATTTAGGAACACTTTACGATACCATGTTAGAACAAAATTTATGCAGAATCATCGAACCATACTCTAGAGTCCAAGTAAGATTAATAAAATTATTTTAAATAAGATCAGGTCTTTGTGTTTTGTACAATTTTTTGTTAAAAACAAACAAAATTGCAACCTTGAAATGCTTATAAATAGTATACGCTTGCGCATTCCAAAAATCTTTGTTCTCAATAAAACTTGAATCGCAAATTATATTTTTCTTTATTAATTTTTAAAAACTGAAAATAATTAAGAATAATTTGCATTTAAAATTTTAGGTTTTTTCAATCACATTTATTTAAGCAGTGTTGCTATATAAATAATATATAAATTTTATTAATTTATATATTTTTTTTAACTACTAATTACTTGGAAATAAACCATTTTTAAGTTTATTTCATATAAGTAACTAGAGATTATTTTTATCATATTTACTAGTTAATAAAATAATTTTAACCCGCTACGTAGCATCATAAATTTAATTTAAAAAAAAAATCAAAATTTATTTTAGATAAAAATTAGGTTCATATATAAACAAACTAACTGGTTTTCAATAATTAATTTTTACTAATTAAAATGAAATTTTTAGTTATGATATTTCTTTTTTTTTAGGTATCTCATGTTGCTGAATCCATAAAATTACCAATGGCACAAGTTGAAAAGAAATTATCCCAAATGATATTGGACAAAAAATTCAGCGGAATTTTAGATCAAGGAGCAGGTGTACTTATTGTGTTTGAAGAGACCCCGGTTGATAAGACCTATGAACGTGTATTGGAAACAATTCAAAGTATGGGCAAAGTAGTTGATACTCTTTATCAGAAAGCTAAAAAACTTTCATAGACTATTTAGTCCCAATATATACTTTTTTTTCTAATTATTGTAAATGAAATTTTTTGAAAATTTGAATAGTATTTCTTTTTTTAAAAAACAAATAACAATAGCATTAATAACATACATAAGAAATTATAATAAATATTTAAATTTTACATAATTCAGAATACAATAAAAAAAAAACATTTACACAGTATAATTTTCTTGAACCGAATCATCAAATTATAAAACAAAAATTTATACAATCTTTCTTACAATTAATATAATTTTTATTTCAACAAAATTAAAATCATTTTCGATTTTTTTTTTAAAAATTATTTTTCTGATCCTTTAATTTGCCTAAATAGCCAAAATTAAATTACTATTGGAATGTTAATTTTATAATAAATAAAAATATATAAATAAAGTGTTTTATTTTTATTTAATCATCAAAAGAAAGTGTTTGTTAATTTATTTCTAATTTTCTAATATTTATCACAAAGATAAATTAATTGAAATTTAATAACTAGATTTATTATATTTCAAGTAATACAATAAATTGAAATTTTCTTTATTAATTTAAATATTTTATTGTAAACTGCATTTATAAAAATTCAGAACAAAATTAAAAAAATTTTATATTTCAATTACATTAGAAATGTACAAATAATTGTATTCTTGTTGAAGTCATATTTCGGAAGTCAGTTTTTACCACCCATGACATAAAATTGTTATTATTTTGAAAATTAATTGTAATGAAAATTATTAGTTTTGGTTAATATAGGATTTTAATAAAAGGAAACAAAATTCTTCATAATATTAATGATAAATATTCTATGGTAAAAAAAAAATATATAAACTGCAAAAAAGAAATATATTTTACTTCATGACTATTTAATGTTTTGTATTTGAAACTTTAAAGAAAAATCATATAATTTTTGATCAGTTCAAGTATCAAATTTTTTATTGTCAAGGTAAGATTAAAAAATAAAAAATAAAATTAAAATGTCAGATGAAAATAAGAATGATAAAAAAGATGCTAACGATGAACCAAATCAAAATGACGAAAATAATCAAAGTGTACCAAGGTAAATTATAAATAAAAAAAATTATTTATTTTCAATTTTAATTAAAATTTAGATCAATTAGTCGTATTGCAAATAATGGGAAAACTGAAGAAAAAAAAGATACTGCAGATATTGAACAATCAGAAAGTGAAATTTTAAATTTTTTTGCAAATTATGGAAAAAATGAAGGTGCTTTTTTACCACACATACCAACAACGGAGGCATTTGTAAATATTAATTGTTTAAAAAAAAAACAGTAGTAAATAGTAGTAGGTATTGATGTAAAATTTTGTAAACGAAGGTAATCAAATAATATTAGTTAGTGTAAGCAAATAAGAATTTTTAAGATATATAATATTTGTCGTTTCGAAGAAGTTTAGTCAAAGTGAACAAGTAATATATTGTTTATTTTATAGTGTAAATATTAGAAAGATGTTATATTAAATCAGATCGATTTAATTTCCCCAAAAAATATTATATTATTATAATATTGCATATGCAATTACCAATTAGAAAATACTCACTTGGGAGTTCAGTTCCAATAACTGCAATACGATTACGACTGGGACTATAGTTATTGGAAGTGCATTCTGCAGTACGAAGCCAATATTTTCTAATTTTTAGTTAGAATATTACACTTATTGTTAATATTTTTGCTACATTGTACTATAAAAAAAAAATGTTTTTTTTTCTATCTAAAAGGTTTACATGAGAATACCTCCTGACAGTGGATATGCATGGGTTATACTATTAATATCATTTATTAATGAAGCAATTATTGATGGAATAATGTTCTGTGTTGGTAGATTATTACCATTTTTAATAGATGATTTAAAAATAAGCAGCGGTACAGCAGCATTTATAATTTCTATTCAAATAGGTGATTAAAATAAATTAATTTTATAGAATATTATTCAATATAAAATAAATTGGTTATACATACAAGTACAATATATTTAAAATAAAGGATTGTACTTTGCCGGTGGACCAATTTCTAGTATTCTAGTTAATAGAATGGGTTTTCGTTATGTGGCTATTTTAGGAACAATTTGTGCTATTTTTGGAATTTTACTTGCATCATATTCAACAGATATTTTGTTTCTTTTCATATTTTTTGGTGTTATTGGTATAGTATATATTTATTATAAATTTTATTTTCACATAAATAGAGATATTTTTTTTTGTTATTTATTTAAGTTGGTGTTTCACTTGGTATGGCGGTATTATCAGTTCAAATGATCGTAAGCTTTTATTTTGAAAAATACCGATCTATAGCGTGTGGTATACAAAGTGCAGCTTCTGGTCTTGGTGTATTTATTTTTTCACCTTTATATTATTTTATTGTTACAAAAACTGGATGGCGAAATACACTTAGAATACAAGGCTTAATATGTTGTCTGATAATTATTTTAAGTTTTTTTTATCATCCTGTACAATTAACTAGAATTGGAAAATATGTTGAAGTATTAATATCAAATTATAATTAATAATTTGCTTATTATTTATTATAATTGTTATTTATAATAAATTTTTTTTTCTTATATTAGCAACCATTAAGAGAAGAAGAAACTGTTGATTCTTTAAATTCAGTTGAAATTGCTTATGATCGTTATTCAAAATTTTTATCTACTCATACTCCTGACAAGGATGGTTCCATAACACTATCAGCAAATCGTATTCAACCCAGATCAACATGTAAGTTTTATAAACTTATTTAATTATAATATTTTTTATTTGATCCACTAATATCAATATAGTTACAAACATATGGATTAAATATTTTAGTTAGCCACGCTGCAAAACCTAATCCGATCAAAACAATTTTATTAAAAGCTTGTCCAAAGTGTTTTTTAAAAAATTGTTTCACAAAACCCATTGATAGAGAAAAGGACCTAGTTGTTGAAAATAGAAGAGAACTAAATGTGCCAAGTAATGTACAAAGAATAATTATTGACGTTCCACCATTGGAACGGGAAGATATATTTTATGCGGGAAATCCAAATTATGAACAGACCGCTAATAAATTGGATGATGCAAATATTTCAATTCAACCTGGAAAAGAAAAACAAGTAAGTGTAACAACAAAAAAAAATTTAAAAATAATATATTAATTGTACGGTTTTTGCAGGCAATGGCAATTAATTATACTATATCTGTATCGAGAAATTTAGTTGCAGAACAACAAGAGCCTGCAACTGCAAAAACTATTTGTCCACATTTTACTGTTAGTGCAAAATTAATGCATGCTTTACATATTTTATTTGATCGAAAAGTACTCAATTCCAAAGAATTTATTATTTTTTTTCTATCACAATTCTTTTTTTTTCTTGGATCGAATATCCCATATGTTTATCTTACTGGTAAGTATTTTAAAGTGCTATATTATCATAAATTTTGGAGCCAAACATATTGTATAGAAAATATTTAATAAGTTAATGGAGGCAGTCAGTGTTTTTAAAAAGATTTCTGCGGGTGCAATTCTGAAACTTCTGCAAATCTATATAATAATGTCTTTGGCAGAATATACAGATTTGTCGATAACCAGGATTGAAGATCCTTCAGGATTTCGTATTTTTGTTTGATTCTATGCAGTTTCTGCAATCACTTCTTATAATTAATTCCAATTTATTCTTGAGCTGTTTACTTCTAAATTTGTTTTTTTATAACTCATTTTGTTTATCATTAATTTGAATCTAATGATGAATAAGCGGAATGCGAAAATTCAGAGAATAGTTTATACAACTGTTTACTGGACCATCACGACTGGAAGACAGGTGCTGTACCCGTTAGCTGATTAGATTCTTAAATTTAATATAATATAATTTTCAGAACATGTTATAATATAATTAAAACATGTTATAATATAATTATATAATTTTCAGAACATGCTGAAATACCGGAAGAATATTCAAATATATTATTATCTATAATTGGTCTTCTTAATGTTATAATACGTATAACTGCTGGATTTGGAGCATTTTTATTTAAAATTAATCCGCTATTCTTTACTGGAGTAGGAATATTTATTTGTGGTATTTTTACATTTTCAGTTGGATTTTTTGGAAAAGACTTAATATGGTTCCAATTTTTATTTTGTAGTGTATTTGCAATTGCAAGTGGTTTGTTAAAATTATTTTTTTTTATTTATTTAAATAAAGTTATTTAATTAAAATAGATATTTTGTTTTTAGCATTATCAGCATCATTTCGATCAATTATTCTTGTTCAACTAATAGGATTGGATAAATTAACAAATGCGTATGGATTTAATTATTTAGGTATGGGAATTGGATGTTTTCTAGGAACTAATGTTGGTGGATTAATAAAAACATATACAGGAAAAGCAGATTTTGCTTTTGCTTTTGCAGGAATTTCAATGATTATATCTGGTTTATTAATTGTGTTTTTCCGTTTAATTATAAATCACTTGTGTGTTAGTGACCATGATGATAATTTAAAAAGAGTTAGATTTTCAACGGATAATACAAATAAATAATATCATTTCTAGTTAAATATAATATATTAATAATTTTCATTAAAAATTTAAAGTTATAGAATTATTTATTCAGATTTATTTTATTATAAAAAAATAAATAAATAATTTTAGTTTTATTAAAATTTACTAAGAAAATTGTAAAAATGTTTAATTAAATAATTATTTATAAAAATAAAAATATATATACTTCTTAAAATAAATAAGTTTTATTTTTAAATACATATATAATATCCTATCTTAATTATTCTACATAAATGTGAAAATGATTAACATCTTAACTTAATGATTAAAAATCTAAAATTTATGTAAGGAATTATATACTAACGTTCTAATTTAGACAATTTTTCATAGTTTAAAAATTGGAATAAAAAAATTATTTAATTATAACATAAATATCATAATTAGAAATTAAAATTATATAATTTGCTCAGGTGCTACTAGAAATGATTGCTTAATTAGAATTTCTGCAATTAAAAGATTTCCGTGAATCAATTTCATAAAATATTTGGTTCAACAAATAAAGTATTTTCAATAGAATTTGTACTTTTAATTTACTTGGTTTTAACAAGCAAAGCTTCAGAATACAAAATTTAAATGATAATTTAAATGAGAAAATTAAAATTTTATATTTAAATAATTATATTTTAGCTACAATTGAAATAGCAATTAATTATATAATTATGCTTTGTTAATTGTAAAAAAGAAAAAAATCTAAATTCGTTACTTTATCATGTTTATTGCTTTCAATTAATTGACATTAATTTTGATTTTACATTTCAACAAAGAACAAACATATATATTTTTTTTTTTTTATGTTGTCAAACTTTACAGGGCAGAATTCTTGCACCGTTGAAATTTACGGCGCAGAAAATTTTACATTTAAATGTCACATTTTTGAGAATCGAATATACATACAAAATTATTTTATTATCATAATTTTGAACGCGGAAAATATTTTTTCGTGAAATTAAGTGAATTAGTTAGTGGAAAGTCCATGAATGCGAAATATATATATATTTGTTTACTGAATAATTAAAATTTAATATTACTAAAGAAAGCAACCGTTATTAGAAATTATTTTTTTAGACAAAACGTCAATCAATAAATTATGTCAAAAGAAAATGAGAACAAAAAACAATATGAAAGTATTCCAGGGTAAATAATAAATATTGATGATTATTTTTTTAAAATAAATATTTTAGGTCGAGCAAGGATCCAAATATTGAAGGAAATGAATCAATTGTTAATGGTGACCAAGAAAATAATGGAATTGAATTAGAAAATAATCAAATTATAATAAAAACATCAGAAAATGAAACGAAAAATAAATATACCAGTTTCGAATATGTACCATTAAATGCTGGAGCATCATCACGAATAAAAAAAGTGGAAGCATTTGTAAATATATTTTGGTATTTACTTATATATTTTTTGTTTAATCAAACTATTTACAGTAATTTGTAAATAAATTTATTTCAAATAGGATCTTTAAATAGAAAATTATATTGTGTATATTTTTATTCGAGATAAAAGTAGTTAAATTTTCTATTTTTTAAATTTTATTTTTCTTCTAAGCGTGATAAAAATGTTAAAGAAACTTTAAATACTAGGTATTTAGGGGCACTATCCTGCCCCCTCCAGTGAAGTGAAAAAGGAAAATAATAAAAAAGCGGGAATAAACACAATTAATTTGAAAGTCAAGAATAAAGTTTATGAAACGGAATAATCTGTACAAATAACTAAATTGTTACTCATAAAAGGATTTAAATCTAAATGAAATCGTTTGTAAAACTATTCCAAATTTGCTCGTGTTTTTTTTACATTTTTTTACTTAAGTGTGATGGGTGATACTTTTATTCGGCTTGTGATTGAACACCGTCTTATACTTATAGTTGTACAATAAATGTGCTGCTTATTTGTCAATATTATTAATGATATTTTCAGTGTCTCTCCACGAAATTGTAACTGTGTATAGCAGAGGCTGCTTTTAAGTGCACAGTATCCTTATCAATATTCTATCCTTCCTTTACTGAATCTTCCGATCTCGTATGATTTCTTTGAGTTATCTGTGTGTAATTTATTTTTTGTGTTTTTGAAATATTCCTAACCGGCAAACATCGGGATGCACTTAGTCATATAGTTCTAGCCAACATTTATGTTTTTCTTGTTTCAAATTTTATTATTTCGGTAATTTTTCCTTTCGTCTCAAAGGTTTACATGCGATTACCACCTGATGGTGGGTATGCTTGGATAGTACTTATTACATCTTTTTTATGTGTTGTAAATATTGATGGAATGAGATTATCAGTTGGAAGGGTAATGCCAGCTATTAGTACAGATATGGGATTCAATTATGAACAAGCAGCATTAATAGCTTCATTGCAAATAGGTAAATTTTTATTTTTTTTATTTTTTTCTCGAAAATAAATTTCATTGTTTTGCTGGTTTATCTTTGTTGTTAAAGCATTTTATTATTTTTGTGGACCATTTGCGTGTGCTTTAATACATAAAATTGGTTATCGTGCAGTTTCTATTATAGGAGCATGTTTAAGTATATTTGGAACAATAGTTGGATCAATTTCAACAAATTTTCTTAGTGTGATAATATTTTTTGGAGTCACAGGTCATTTTATAAAAGAACTTGTTTTTTATTTATGAATTTTATAACTTTTTTTTGATTTTTCAGCTGGAATTGGTTATGGTATGATATCTATAGCAACACAAATTATTATTGGATTTTATTTTGAAAAATATCGTCCAATAGCAACAGGAATTTATAGTGCTGGATCTGGTTTCGGATTATTAATATTTTCACCATTATATAATTATATTATTATTCATTATGGATGGCGTAATGCACTTCGATGTCATGCATTTTTTGCTTTTATTGTATTAATTTTAAGTATTTTTTATCGGCCAGTAAAACCAACTCGAATTGGACAATATGTTGAAGTAGAATTTTTTTCAAATTTATAGATACTATTGTAGAGAATATATATATAATTTAACTAATTTTCAGAAAAAAAGTAATGAAGATGATACTGAAACTTATGATTCAGCAGAGTCTCTTGAAATTTCATCAGCATATTTTCAAAATTATGGAAGCTCAAATTCTAATTTATCAGTTGTATCAAAGGCAACTAAACCAAAAGCAAATAAAATACCATCAACTCCTGAATTGCCGAAGGCGAAGAAAACCAAAAATAAATGTAAGTTGTCCTTTTTTCCTGGCAACACAAATCAATTATATATTTATTTTGGGAAAAACATACGAAGAAAAGTACGACCTAAATTTTATAATATAATATTGTTTTCTAAACATCCTTTAATTGATCCAATCATTTAAAACATTTTTGTCTAATTATTAAAATTTACAGATATTTCATGTATACCAAAGTGTTTTAAACGTAAACATAAATCAACAGTATCGTCAGAATACAAACATATTAGCGTTAATCCTATGGATCGACAAGATATATTTTATGTTGGTAAACCAGATTATCAGGATCCTGTACCGAAAACTGACAAAGACATTATATTTTTAACTACTCCAGTACATAAAGTAAATAAATTTTAATTATATAAACAAAAAAAAAAAATTGTACCAAACGAATTATGTTATATGAAATAATTTACATAAATTTTAGGTGAAGTCCATACATTATACAATGTCTGTAACAAAACCACGAAAAGATAAACAAGAATTAGATTATAAACCAAAACATAAACTTTTTAATTTAATTTCATCTACATTTAAATTATTAATAGATCCAAATTTATTACAAACTAAAGCGTTTCAATATCTTGTAACATCATCATTTCTATATACACTTGGAACACATGTACCATATCTTTATATTACTGGTAACGATTTCATATTATTATTTGTTGGACTAATTTTAATTTTATAATATTTTTAGAACATGTCGATATACCACAATTTTATGCGAATTATTTATTATCATCAATTGGTTTTGCAAATATTATTTTTAGGATTAGTGGTGGATTTTTAGCTTATTCAATGGAAACAAATCCAGTTTATTTAGCTGGTATACCAATGGCATTTAGTGGTATATTTACAATATTAAGTGGTTTTTTTGGAAGAAGTATGATATGGTATCAATTTCTATATACTATTATATTAGGATGTGGATTTGGTTATTATACAAAATTCAAATAAAATAATAATTAAATATAATAATATTAATTATTAATTACAGCATTTTCAGCAAGTTTAAAATCAATTATTTTTGTTCAATTATTAGGATTAGATAAATTAACAAATGCAACTGGACTTACTGCATTAGCAATGGGAATTGCTTCATTTATGGGTACAAATTTAGCTGGATTAATAAAAGGAACTACAGGAAATACAAATTATGCATTTGCATTTTCTGGTATTGCATTATTTTTAGGTGGTATTGTATATATTTTATTGCCAGAATTAGTTGGAAAATCAAATGATCCAAAAATTACAAAATCGAGTAATCCGAATTAGTTGGAAGATTTTTTTAAAATATAATATTTTTTTTTTTGTTTTTGTGTAAAAGATAATTAAGTATATAAATGTAATATGGATTAGTATTTTATAAATAAATTTGAATATAATTATTATAAATTAATTGAATTATGTGATCTTATTAAAAATTAATAACAAATTTATATTTTATTAGGGTCGTAAGTGCATAAAATGCATAAAAAGGCGTTTTAGACGGAGCTATTTTTGGAATGGAATATTTTTGGAAGAATTGGATTCTGCGATAAGCATGTGCTTTAACAACAGCTTCATAAATTCAGTAATTTTCTTTTTCTTCAATGAAGTAACAGCCCAGTTTGGGGTAGGTAAACATTTTGGACGTACTACTTTTAAATGGGTTCCCAACCATACATTTTTTATATTGAAGAAACTTTAATTGCAACAAGCTAATGGCTGTTTATTAATGAGACATTTTGTTGTCGGCCGTTAGCATTTCACCCAGTCATAAATTACATTTTAATGCAATTTTCTAACAAGTACTCTTCTAAAGGAAAATAAACTTAGACGAACATTGATGTTTCGGATGGGAATTGTAACCAGTACTTACCTCACCACAGATTAGTACACTAATAAATAGTGCATCGCAATAAATCACACTACACATATGTACCATTTTTTCTATATACCCATCTTAAACTTTGAATTGAGAAGTGGCAGTCTGTTATTAGCATTATATAATGTTTAAAAATTTGTCTAACTTTACAATAAAATATAGCACACCAATTAGCAACATAATAGAATCAAGATTTTGAAATATTTTCCTATGGCTACAAACTAAACTAAACACATTCTGTTTTAAAGCTTAAATTTCAATTTTATTGAAAACTTTTAACACTTATCCTTTCCTGAACTTAAAGTATGTTATTATTCACAGGTTGATAATGAACTTTCTTTAAATTAATTTATTTAATTGATTTCACACCGTCCAAAATGTATGTTCAATCTACACTACATAAATGTTGCCAATTATCTATAATCAAATTTTCCGATAATAAAACAATATTTTACTTTAATAACATTATATAATATAGAGTGCATTTTTTTTTTGTTTTGTTTTAAATAATACATGAACAGTGCTGTACAATATACATTTATATATTTTATTTTATTTGTATACCATATTTATAGTATATATATATATATAATATAACAACAATTTAGTTTTAAAATATTCCTCCATTTTTTCATTAATTATTTAGTTTTCCATTAATTTACTAAATTTTTTTAATTTAATTTATATATTTTCTTGTATAATTTAATAATTTAGCATAATATTCAGGGATGAATGAAATTTGAATTAATTATTTTATGATTGCATTTTTGTTTTTTTACAAATTATATTTTATGACATAAAAGAATTTTATCCAAAATAATTTATGATAATTTTTAAATACATATATGTAATATATAAGATTTAATTATTAACAAATTTTAAATTGTCAATTCTATTTTATAATAAATTAAATATTTATATCTAATTTTATTAATTTGAATTTACTTATAAAGGTATGTATAAATTTTGGAAAATAAAATTAAATATATAATTATTTCTGTACAAATTATATACACTAAGTTAACTAAAATTTCTATTTTTCTTTTAGAATTATTTGGTTCAAATAACTCAGTAAATTTTTCTAAATCTTGTATACCAACTCTAATTTGACCATTTCTGAAATAATAAAGTTTTACGAAATTACAATTATTAGCATTAATATCAAACTATAAGTTTTCTTTACAGTATAGTAGCTTTGAAAAAGTATTAGAATGATTGCATACAATTCGGAGTTTAAAAAATATTTTTCGAAATTTTCCATTTAATTGATATTAAATATTTGATTATAGGAATTGATTATGGTACCATTATGATGACTGAGTTATTTGAACAAAATATTTTTTCGTAAGGATATTTTTATGATTTTTTATATACTATAAAGGATATCAAATAGTGTAGGCTTAAAATAAATTTCAAAATACTATAGTTTTTTTTTTTTAATATTTTGAAACAAAAATGTAGAATAGAATATTGTGATTTCTATATTGTCGATGATATAAATAATCATATTTTACATTGATGTTATTTAGCACTTTCGTAAGGAATTTTGTGCGTTTTGCCATTTATTATAAAGAAATTTATTTAAATGGTATAAAACAGATTTGATATTATATCTATTTCGTTCTTTATGTTAATAATTTTATGGTAAGATTGAGGTATACCTTGATTTTTGGCAGTTTAAATGATATCCTTTATAAAAATTATTAATTCACAAATAGATCCTATAAATTTTGGACGACTTAAATTTTATGTCGTTAATACTTGAATGATATTATAATATTTTTTTAATTTTGAAAGTAAATTTTTTTAATATTTTATTTAAAATTTTAACATTTTTTTTTTTTTTTTTGCTTTTTTAACTATTTATAGCATATTTTTATGAAATACAACATAAAGAATAGAAAAGCAACTTTACTAATAAATACTTACTAATAAATTTTTTTAATTTTTAGTATTAATTTTTAATTTTTCTCGTTTTGTTTTTTGTTAATATTATTTAGTAATTAGTTTTAATTTAGTTCTGTTCTGATGTTTGATGTTTCAATGTGAAAATTAAACCTTTAACTTTTAAGCAAAATAAATTTATTAGAAAATGTTATTTGAATTTATTTATTTATACAACATAATAATATGTATTTAATAAAATTAAAAATAAAACGACAGGACACAATGACAGAATTAACGTGGGATAATTTTGTTACTGCAGGTGAATAGCTTAGTGAATAAAATTGTTAAATGACATTTTCATTTCTTATATATTTTGGATTTTCTTTTTTGTTAGAAAATTTAATATTATTTTTTAATTATCAAACAAATTTAGTTCATTCGTACAGCATAAGTGCTTGGTATAAATAAGTTTGCTTTTGCTAAGAACTGAATAAATAGTATTCTGTATGTAAAACATAATTTTATTATCTTTTGTTAAAGACTGACTAGTCACATCCATAAACTTTTAAATTTATGAAAGATAAGAACTAAATCCGATATATTTATATGCTATTTCTATCTTCGAAATCTATTTATTTATAATTAATATGCACGTAATTTTTTGACATTAATGTTTTCTTACATAAATTTATATTATTTTGAATGAATATCAACATAAAATTATAAAAAAAAACTATTTATATGTTTCCTTTATTTCAATAAATTAGTAAAGAAATATTATTTATATATATATTCTTTTTGTGTATATGTTTTACTAGGAAATATATATTATGTAAATATTTATTTAATTTATTTTATTATTTATATATATTTATCTTATATACTAAATAAAATATGAGCTGTAAAATGATATGAAATTGATAATAAGCTTTTTGTATTCCTTAATTTTGTTGACAAATTTCCCTTCAAATTTTTTTTATTATTTTATTAATATTGTACATTTAATTTAACTATTTTTCGTTTGTAGTAATTTTCAACATTATTTAAATTTTTTTTATTACTATTTTAAAGCAAATTAAGTTTTTAATTGTGCTTAATAATTTTATATATGATTAAAATAATAATTTAAATGAAATTATAAAAAGTTTAATACAAAAATATATTTAAACTTGATTCAAATTAGTCACTTTATCATAGTTTCTTCAAGCTATTTGACTTGTAACTAATAATTTTTATAATAATCATTTATTTATTAAAGTAAATCCTGCAAATTTTAAATTAAAAAAAAAAAAATTAGTTATTCAGGATTAAAGAGACCACTTAATTCAGCTTAAAAGAAAAATTACCATTTAGAAAATTTCTGAATAGTTTGAAAAAATATTTCATTTCAAATAGCTTGATTTTCATTTGTAGAAAGTGAAACTACATGTAAATGAAATAATGTTGTTTTGGAATTTAAATTACTAAATTTATATTACTTTTCTATAATTATGATTGCTTTTATTTTGTATTTTGATTTATTTATCAATTAATATGGTTTTCTTTCGTTTTCTTAAACAAATTTAAAATAAATTTATTTTAATAATTATAAAATATTAATTTACCTGTGCTTTTAATTATACAAAAAAAATGGTCCAATTATATTAATACATATAAGCTTTTTTATAATAATTTTATGTTTTTTTTTTTTTTGCTTTAAAAATATTGCAATAATTTTAAATAATTTAAAAAAAAAATATTTATGTTTTTTATGCTATGAGAATTTAATGTTGTAATTAATGATAAAGCTTAAAATGATTTTATTTCTTAGAACTATATATTTCTTTATTTATTTATAGTATTTTGCAATATATATATATGCATATATATATATTATGTCCCCACACTATGACGCCATTCAAATATGTAATTTTATATATATTATATATTTATTTAAAATAATTAATTATGTAATATTATAGTAAATAACTATACAAGAATTTTTGGTGTATTTTTAAATTTTAAACTTAATTTTTTTTTTCCAATTATGAGGAACATTAAATTATTTTAATATTTATTAAAGAATTAAACTAATATTAAAACTATATATTGCCTACCTAAAATGGAACTGTCAGGAATGGAATTAATTTTATAAGTATCTTTAACATTGGTGTATAAATTATTTGATTTATGGATTGTGAAAATTTCATGATTATCAATAAATTCGAAATTACTATTTAGTATTAGCTAAAACTTTGACAAACATATTTTTTTTTTGCCTAAGAATTTATAAGCTTCTAGTTACATGGTTAGATTCTGCTGTTGATGTTATATAATTTACTATCTTCAGAAAGTATTTAGATGTTTATACTATGTTAACAATAATTAAAAATTTAATTTTTGTTAAAATAAATGAAATTTTGAATTAAACTGATCGTTGCAGAACATTTTCAACAGTATTATTTTTGAAAACTTTTATGGTTTAATGCGAATTTAATGTTCATAAAACTACTTTTTTAAAATTAATAAATCAATTATAATATTTTCTAGAATATAATTCTAAAAATTGTCCAGACGATTAATGTCAGAAGAATTGCTGAAACGTCGAGGATATTTAGAGAAATTAAATTTCACATGAAAATTAATATTTAGTTAATAACAATACATAATATTGAAATGAAAATATTTTAGTTATTCAATTAATTACATTTCAATCAATTAATTCTTTTTGCGTTTTGTTCGAAACTCTAGAAGCGTACTCTTAAAATTTAGTTCATATAGCGTTTCAGCATATTTAAATAATTATCAACATTACATATTTAAATAATATTTTTCAGCATATTTAAATAATTATCAAAATTTTCACCTTACATTTATAACTAACATACTTCTAGATTGGTTAATCAATGAATTTTCTTTGTGACATGGTTTACAGCTATGAGAGTCATATTACTATTTAATTTTTTGCCTACTTTTAATATGCAGCGAAATATGATCATTATTTTAAAATGAATTCGTGATGCTATTATTTAACAATAGTTTTATGTATTTTCTCAGTTAACTTATTTTATATACGATTATAGAAAGAAAATATAATTTAAATTTATAATTTACCTAAAATGATTAAATTTCTTTATACATACAATAATATCCTTTAAAACATGAACAAATTTCACAATATAATTATATAAATTTTTTAAGATTTAAAAGGACAATAAAATTTAAATTATTTATCTATATCTTAAATTTTTAAAATTATATATATAGTTAATGGTTTATTAAGATTTAGTATGTTTTTGGTTTTTTATTCAAATTTCTCACCATCCGTTCATGGAAATTTACTGTTGTAAAAAGGGATTTTGTGGAGCTCCTCCAGGTATATCTAAATTACCACCAGCTGATGTTTGATAAGTACCATATTGTCCATTATTTATTTCATTTAATCGTTGACTAGATAAAGCTCTTGGAATTGGATTACTTGGTACACCATGTGGTGCTAAATGTGATGTTTCTTCCGCAACCTTAAAAATTATAATATTTTTAAATTAATGTAATTAAATTTTTTTTTTACATTATAATATTTTTATTAACCTGATGTGGATCTTCAGTAATTGGAATATCTGATATAAATCCTTGTTCTTTTCGATAAAAATTAATAAATATAAAACCAGCTAATACAAATATACAAACAATTCCATATCCACGGAATGTTGATGTTGTACCAAAATAACTAACAAACATACCACCAATAACAGCACCACAACCTCTACCCAAACCATGATGAATACCCTGTAATACACCTTGTGATGATGCCCTTAAATGTTGTGGTGTATTATGTGCTATATATGAACAACATGCAGCCCAAACAGCTGCATGTGTAATACCTTGCATAAATTCAAATGGTAATACCCACCATGGATTACGTAACCATGATATATATAAAAATCTAACAATATTACCAATTAAACCAAGACATAATACTTTTACATGACCAATTTGTGTTATTAAACGGAAACTAAAAAAATATGCAAATATTTCTGATATATGATTAATAACAGATGCAACACCAAATAATGTTGGTGAACCACCATAATCCTGTAAATGCCAAAATAAAAATGTAAATATTAAACCAATACCAAAGCCCATAAACCATGCAACAAATAAAAATGCTGCACATTTTAAATCTTTAAAATGTTGTAATACGGTTACCCATTCGGGCATTTGTCTTGTTGTTTGGGCAAACATTTTTGATTGTGCACCAATATCTGTTTCTAAAGGTATTGATGGTGCCATACAAATACCACCGCCACTACCTAATCCACTACCAGCAACTGCTAATGATGGTAATTGTAATTGTGCAGCCAATTGATTTTGCATTTCATCTTCAGCATTTTGTTTATTTTGATCAAAGGTATTTATGGGCTGTGGTTCATCTTCTGGTGCATATTTAAAGGTTATTTGTGATGCTGTAATTATTGCAGCTGTCATTAATACCGAAAATGTTGCAAAACAAATTGTATAATTTTTTTCTTGACGTTCCGGACCACATGGATGATCTGGAAATGATGTTGAATGATCTAAAGCAATGCCAACAAAAAACATTGATAAACCCCAACCAAGTGATCCAAACATTCTTTGATGACCATATTTATCAGCATCATCACCTAATAAGGTAATTACAGCTGAATCAGCTAATGTTATAGCTGGTGCACTAAAAAATTCACCAATTAATACAACCAATAGGAGTAGGAAAAAAGCTTTTTGTACATCCTAAAACAATACAAATTTATAGCATAAATTATGATTTTCTTGTGTAATTCAACAAACCGCAGTTCTGTACACCATTGATGAGAAAATTGGTCTAATATAATCTTTGTGTATTAGATGATCATAATTTGAAGCAAAATTCACTTTCAATGGTGAAATACCAATTACGGATCTACGTTCTCTGGTAATATTCCTAATCAAATACAAAAAAAAAAACAAAAACAATTTATTTAAAAAAGTTAAATTATATTAATTTACGGTTAAATTAAGGATTAGGTTAGGTTAATTTACATATGTTGATTCGAGTTATACTCTGTATGCAATTGGATTTATTGTGGTATTTATTATATTTTTATAGCTTCTCATTGAAACTAAGATATAGGAGAAAAAAACCATCTCTTGTTTAGATACTTAAACAGTTCTAGGTTATTATCGATAAACAAATAAAATTTTTATTTTATATTTTTACCTATTTGATTCTTCATATCCTGATGTAATAGTCTCCGAAAATAAATTATTTGTAATATTTTCAGCAATCAAATTATATGTATTATTATTATCAGAATAATTATTATTTAAATTCATTTCTAGTTGTTCAACAGCACGTAAATCTCTTTTTGAAATTTTAGTTGTTTCTAATACAAATGTTGTTGAATTTTTTTGTACAATACATTTAACAGCTTCCGGCTGAATAAATCCTAATGGTAATGTAAATACTACCCAACAAGTTAATGATGCTAATAATAATTTTTTTCCTTGTTTACATCTTAAATATACATAACAAAAAAAAATTTATATAAATATGTACAAAAAAAAAAAATATATGTATTTATATAACAAAAAAATGAATATACCTGTCAGCATAAGATCCCCAAAATGGTGCAGATAAAAATTCTACAAATGGTCTCATACCAATTAAAATACCACATTGTCCTGGATTCATACCCATTTGTTTAAAATAAATACCCATTAATGGAAATAATGAACCAAATGCTGCATAAAAGAAAAAATAAAAACTTTTAACTGGTAATAGCTCTTGGTCTACAGAACCACAAAACATTTCAAGTATATCTGATTTTCCACGTATTTTATGTGTAGCTTCTTTAGGCTGTGGATATCTAATAATAATAATAATAATTATTGTATAAAATTCAATTTAATTTCAATTAAATTCATTACAAATTTGGATCAACTTCACCGGATGCTTCTACATCGACACGTGGACGTGCAATATGACCACCCATTTGTGGACCACCAGTCATTTGATTACCACCCATTTGATTGTCATATTCATTATAACCACCGCCACCACCACCACCACCACCAAAATTATTAGAATAATCCATTATGATCTAAGTTATAATTTATTAAATATTTTCACAACTCCTAAATATGGTGTTTTTATTTGAACGTCTTTTAAAATGTAGCTAAAAAAAAAAAACAATATGTAAAATAAATGACACTCTCTATAAATTCAATTTTGATTGAAAGTATTAAATCTACATTATTCATTATTATTGGCTGTTCTTATATGATAACTAATTTTTTGTCATTGATATAAATTGACAATAAATAAAATAAATAACATTTAGTAGATATATCCTTTTATCGTATAAATTACGGGGGGAAATGAAACAAACAAGGTTATACATATATTAATATTTATTTCCTGATACATAAAATTTTTTTTTTTCTATCTCAAAACTACAATAGTTACACACACACAAAAAAAAAATCAATATTTAATTTAACTATTTTTGTAAATATCTTTCCAGAAATACAGTATTACTCAATAAAGGATTTATTTTATTCTCAAAGATAAAAATTATGAGAAAATTATTAAATCATATTTTTTTTTATGAAAAGTAGTAAGGAATAACAAGGAGTTTTTTTTACTATGTACATAGTAAAATGGAAAGATTTTCTTTTATTCAGCAATTGGTGAATTAATTTAATTGTTTTTTTTTTTTTTACTTTATAATTTCTATAAATTTTATCTTATTCTTTGGATGATGTTGTCTAGTATAAAAAGTATAAAGGCAAATTTAATAAGCAGCCTTACAGCAATTTAACGATTTAGTACATCACAAAGGAAATATACATAAAAAAGGAAATATAATTATTAAAAAGTATTTCTGCCATTCAAATGAAATTTTAAAGAATGAAAAAAATAATCATAATTTTTTATAAGAAAAAGGAAACTAGAAAATTAGTTGGAAAAGAGGATGAATAATATTGTAATTAATTATTTAAATTAAAAGGACTATGCAAACTGCTGTGGTCTAAAATTTTCTTTACGTACATTTTTAATTTAACAAGTCAACAATTGTAAGAATTATGATTAATTGAACACAATAATTGTGGGTAAAGGTGTTGGTCGTTACAATATTATTAAATTTCGAAAGTTATTCTTGAAATGGTAATTTTAAAAAATAGGTTACGAATAGTTTTGTTAGTAAATAAGTCAATATTTATATCATATTTTAGAAATAAACTTCAACTTAAACTTAAACTTATTATTATTAGTTTTATTTTGGTACTTAAAATATCAATTTTAAACTTGCTTGTTTTAATATATTTTCCATCTAAAATCCATTTTTGTCATCATTTTTGCGAGTGATTTTAGTTATTTTTTCAAAATTCAATTCTTGAGAAATTCATTAAAATATAATTGTATCCGAGAAAATGAATAAAATTTCATAGAAATATAATTAAATTTTTATGTGTTATACTTTGGAAGCATGACCTTGGTTACATAGTTCACTTATATATATGATTTTATTTAGTGTATATATACACTATAAAAATTTTATTTGCTATAATGTTATGAATTAAAATATAAATTGAGTGAAACAGCTCTGGTGACATTAAAAATTTCTTATCAATATTATTGAAGAGAAAACATTGAATAATAATTATACTAAAATACTTATAAAACAATGCATTTTCATTTAATTTCGTTAACAACCTAATGTATAATTGCAAAATCTTAATTTTCATATGAAACATAACATAAACTTGAACTATAAATTTATGCTTTTGTTTTTTATGTAATATTTTTTGTGAAAATGAAAAAGTTATAAAAGTTATAACAAGCAATTATTTTTATCTTAATTTACTTTAGGGCAAATGTATGTCAATTGGAAATAATAGTAAATGTCATAAGAAATATAAAAAAACAATAAGAATTTATTTATGAAAACATGAAAATTAATGTAATTATAAATACATTAAGGCAACATTATTTATACTTTTAAGGCATCATTTAACAAGACAGTTTAATTAGAAGATTTACTATCATGTTAAGATTAACAAATTTAACATAATAATTAATTAAAATTTATGTACAATTTTGAAATATTTTTTTTATTTCCGATATAGCTTCTTTAAATTTCCTACCGATTAAAATAAACATTAAAATAAACATTACAACAAAATTGAATACCTGGAAACTAAGTATAAATTTTTAAGTGCTTCTTTGTGAATACACTATGTAATAGCATAAAATTACACAATCTAAATATGAATTTTTTTTTTCCAACTCAATTTAAATTATTAATAAAGGCTTTTATAAATTTATAATAAAAGTAAAGTAAACATAAATTATTGTTATTAACACTTTTATGTTATAAATTAAAAACAGAATCCTTGGAAAAATGAAAACTTACTTAATAGAAATTTAATTTTTATTATAATAATTCACCACTGGCAAAAAAATAAATAAATAACTAAATAAATAAGTCGATATAATTTTTTTTCAGAATATCTTTTCTTTTTTTAGTAATTAAATTAAACTTTTTAAAAGAAATGTTTTCACAAAATTTTTGTTAGATTTTCTTTAAACTGTTTTAAATATTAAACATAATATTTAATTGGGAAACTTTAACAATTTTTTTTTTTTATTAAAATGTAAGTTTTTATTATTTTTTTCTTGATTTAATTAAATCAATATACAGAAAGTTTTTCTTAAAATAAATGGTAGTTGTCGGTATCTACAACAGCGCCATCATACACAATCGATTTCTATATACACTAATAGAATAAAATTATATTTTCACTTAAATTTCAAAAAAGAAAAGAAGGAAAAGCTTAAATGGTAAAAAAAATACAAAAAAAGCTAAAATAAGTGTTATTCATATATCCGTAAAATATTATATGAATTCTTTGCCATTTCAAAAGTATGTTAACAAAAAGAGGAAATTGGTATCTAAAATAAAAAATGAATGAAGCTTTTCAAGGAGAGATTATTATGTCATGCGCAAAATTAAATTAAAAACAAAAAAAAAAGCATTTATTTTAAAGGAAAAATCTCATTCAATTGAATGTCGTCTATATTCCTGTAGTTTTTTGTAAAAGGACTAAAGATAATTGTATGTAAATAAATAAAAGGGAAATTTTTTTTAATTTTTTTTTTGTTGTAATAATCAAATTTATGCGCGTGACAATAGAAATATGATTTTTAAAAGCTTTTTGTTTCAATATATATTTTAAGTGCTGAAGGATATTATTTATTATAACAATTACAATTTAATATTAAAGTGTGAAAGCTAAATTGTAACTAAAATTCTAGGTCAATTTTTAAAAAGAAATAATCGCTATTGTGCATTTACAACTTGTTGCCGTACAATTAAAAATTTGAATTTATTTCAAAAGAGAAATGGAAAAAACGTTTTCTAGCATAAATCATTTTTCTTTGTAAAATAAAAATTTGTAAATAGGTTTTTATTAGCATTTAATTTTGAGAATATTGACGGATGGATATTAAAAAATCAGAATCATTTAATTTAAGATTAATATTTGAGCTCTTATCAGTAATAAAAGTCAAAATAGTATTATTTTAAAAAACAACACTGTCATTAAAAAACTGCAATTACACTACAAAAATTAAGACTACAACTAAATTTGCTAAATGTTTTTAGTCTTCACTAGAAAAATAACTAATCAAATGAAATACTGAGAAAATCTATTAGCTAGTGATTTATTATGCCAGCATATTACAAAAAAAAATATTTAATAACTAACTTGATTAGATTCTTAAAATTTTAATTAATTAAAATTCTCTATTCGAATTTAAATGATAACATTGACAATACATATATTTTTTTCCATGTTGAGTTGAACTTTAGTTAAACTCCAATTAAAGTCTCTGATAATTATGTATGTCCAGTGTTCCATCACAGAAATAAAAACTTCCAAATATTTATTGCCACAATTTTCACTTCTTTCAGTCAAGTAGCTTAATAAACTTATTATAATATTTCGTAATTAGAATAAATTATGAAAAGGATTCCATCTAAATATTTTTTATTGATCTATTAAATATTGTGCTAACAAATTGCAATTATTAATCAATGGTTCAATATTAATATTATTTTACTCATTTCTATTAATCATTATCGGTTGTTGAATTAAAAAAAATTTTTGTTATTACAAATGACACCATTTTTATAATACAAATATAGTTTATTTCAGAGGAAATGAATGATGTAATTGATGAGGTATAGATAGTTAATGAATAATTTTCATGATTTCAGAGGTGCGGTTTAAAAACATCATAATCATATTACTAAACGAACCTTAGTTTTTTTTTTTTTTTTTTGTATTATAATTGTGTTTTTCCATAAATTAATTAATCACATAAAATTTGAATTTTCTGAACGTACTACAAAATGCATTTAAAAAATTTGTGCATTGAGGGAAAATTCTAAGTTACAACAATTTGTAATATTTTCGATTATTTTGTATTTAAATAAGATTAAAATCAAACAAAATTTTTATTTTTGTCATAGTCTATTTGTCGTTTTGGTTAGTAGACTTTTAAGAGAATAAATATTATGTTTTGGGTTAATGCACATGGTTTTCTTCCATTACTCTAATTTTTTATAAATAGGGTCAATAATTGGGGGTTATGCATTTTTTTATATTTATTTTTAAAGGAAAGGTTTAGTTTCGCTCGAATGACATTAAATTAAATTGATAGATTTTGAGAGATTATAATAACTAAAAAACGGAAATAAGATCAGTTTCATATTCAAATAAGGTAAGTTTTATGTTGAAAACTTGTATCTTCTTATTGATGTATGTCATCTGATGATTTAATATTTATTTAAACTGATAATTTTTAAAAGTATTAAAAAAGTTTAAAAATTAAAAAATATAGTTGGAAATAAGCGCAGGATCATATTCTGAGATTATAAACATTACATAGTAAACTGTTTATCTTATAGATTTAAACTGAAATATTTTTCTTAAGAATACCTTAAATATGAAAAGATATAAATGTAAATGTTACCATAAATTGAAATGTAAATGTAACTAAAATTTATCCAGTTTAGCATATAAATATGACAAGTAATATTTTCATTTTGAATAAATCATGTTTAAAGCTACAAGAACTTAATAGTAATTTTCAAAAGGTACTGAAAAATATTTTACAATAATATTTCATTTTACAAAAATATCACTTAACTCATTTATCCTTTAAGTTCTCAATTATTAGTGTAAGCCAAAATATTTTCTCTAAAAAATTAAATTATGTAATTTTTCCGCCATTTTTGTATAAAAAAATTAAAATGTGAAATTTTTCCGCCATTTTCTTACACTGGTTTTATTTTCCCTGTCGACTTTTCTTTTTTACTTTTACGTCAATAGATTTAAATTTGTTCTGAAAATTAATAGGTGTCGCTATTAGTGGACACTATAAAACTAATGAAAAATTAAAAATCATGTTTTATTGAAACCGGAATGACAGTTTTTTCAGAAAACTAGCACGGAGCCGGAATCGATGACAGTTTTTTCAGAAAACTAGCACGGAGCTAGTTTTCTCACTGAAAAATTATATTAGTAATTAATTACATTTCCTACATTAATTACATGTATTTTTCTTCGATTTCACTTTCCTACTGGGTGTCATTTTAAAGGTATATTTATAATCAGAATGATTGAATCTCTTTGTAAATAAATATACAATAAAAGAGAATTAATATTATTTGTTAAAAATATTTTTACTCTTTAAAACTGTATAATAACTCCGATTATATTAAAAACTTAAGAGATTTTGTCAATTTATGCTCGATATACATATTTAATTCAGATACAATATACAAATAACATATATTACATATTTGCTCTCCAGATACATTTATTTACACAAACACAATATTAACAGCTTCACACTACACAACTACACAAATGCAATTTATGCTTTGCTTATATACGGTTCTTTTATTTTTTAAATAAATTTATATTTCGGCATCTGTGAATATTTTTGGTATTTTTGTTTTTTACATTTCAGTGTATGTTAGGCCGGTCATGCTGTCGGTAAAGTGTTTCTTTTTTTAATATGATTTTCATAAAATAAATAAAAAAAAAAAAAAATATAAAGTTTTTTATTTTAAATTCTATTCTATTTACCTGTTGTGAATTTTCAGTTTCAACAACAACAACAGCAACAACAAAAATAAAGATTCGGTTTTTATCTGAGAAATAAAGTAATTTTGTGTTTATGAAATTTTAATTCATTGTACTAATTTGAAAAATAAAGGTTTTCTTTTTTTCTTAGTTTGGTTATTTTCAAAAATAATTTGAAAATAGAGAAATTTTGAAATTTAAATAATTATGAAATTTTTTTTTGTTGTTTTTATTTAATTAATTAAAACATTAATATTTTAAATAAATTTAAATATATTTTTTATTAAAAAATTTGAAATTTTATTTTTTCAAAAAAAGTTATAAATATATAATTTTTTTTTTTTTGTAAGTGTTTATTTAAGAAATTAACATAAAAGTGTTTCATTAAATAAATTCAAGGATTTGATTCATATTTCTTTTTGGTTAACGAGTTCACAGATAGTTGATAAAGTAAATAAATAACAAAAAAAATTATATATATATTCTAAAATGGAGTACTTTAAAAGAATGCTTATAACCTGTTTATTTATTGGATTCATGCATATAGGTAAGTGAAGTGTTAATTAACACAATATTATTGTAATTGAAAATAAATTATATAAAATTAAAAAAAATATTAAATAAAATTTATGGAATATTTTTTATAAAAATTTGTTTCTGTTTTTTCAATAAAAGTTAATTTTTTTTAGGTTGATTATGTAAAGATTCTGATTACATTATTTAAGGTATATTTATTTTGTCTAGATTTATAATTAAAAAAAAACAAATATCACGTGGATATATTATTTTATGTATTTTTTTAATATCTTATCTATAAAAAATATAGATACAAAAAAAATTTACTAGAGATAAGATTTTTTTTATTATGTTTTTTTAATGCTTTTCCAATTTTTGTAAAAAAAAAACAAAATAATTTTTAAAAAAACTACTATTTTTAAAGAAAAACTTAAATAGCAATAAATGTACAATCTTGAAATCATAGAATCTGCTTGATTTTATTTTAGTATTCCATTGACTGAATTTAATTGAATAATCGTTTTAAACAATTCATGCAGCTGTCACACACTTATAATAATTTAAATACGTAATATCGACAGACAAATAAACAAACCAATTATTTAGATCAATATGCTTCAATAACTTATAACAAGAAAATATAGACGGATGTATTGACTTATAACATTGTGCCAAAATTGTATTAATAAGAGACAGATGAAAGAACGTTTGTACAAACCGACAATATTAATACAACATAATGACATCATGACAACAGTTCCAAAAAGTTTATTCATTATGTTGTTTATTTAAAAAAGTAGTAACTAAAAAAAAAAAAGAACGATTAAATATCTTATCAACTATTTTATCAAATGACGTTTGTCATTACCTATTTCAAAAAAAATTGGTTAGTAATACATATTCTATTGAAATATAAAGTTAATTAAATATTGATAAAGTTGATCTTTATTAATAAATTAATGAATTTGTTATGAACATTTTATTTATTTTAAATATGATAATTTTTTATTATGGGCTGATATTATCTTTGTCGCCAAAATGTCTGTTGTATATTTGAAATTGCATTTTAAATATATTTTAGTAGTAATGTGCAAAAATAATATAAATTGAGGAGAATTAAATATATTAAAAGATTTTGTATTGAATTTTAATTTTTAATTCACATCTTCAGCATAAAACTTTTTAATGATTCATCTTTAAATTAATTATGCAAAAAAATTCTTAATAAATAAATCTAATCAATTTCTTATCTAATAAATAAATATTAAAAAAAAATGATGATTAAACTTTATAAACAAACTACAGATTAGAATATAATTATTATTCTAAAATTCTTCCAGCTTGTCAGTTATTTTCTTAGAATTTTTCCTTGCTTTTTTTGTGATTGTATAATGAATAAAAATAAACTTTAATTTTATAACATTATTACCACATTATGACAACATTTTATTTATTTACTTTTTTTTTTCATATAAATATACCATAAACATTTAAAAAAAAGTTAACGCATAAAATTGTTTAGATAGCTAATAAAGATATTTTTTTTAATGGTAAATTATAAACCAAGATATATTTTTTTTTTTTTTGATTTATTTGTGCAAAACTTTGTAGGAAAAAGAAAATATTTTGTTTATTCTGATTTTAAAAATAAATATTTTGCAGGAAATTCAAAAAAAATAAAATTTTTAATTAAAAATTATTTCCAGGGAAATTTATAATTAAATTTAAATTCAGATAAATATTAAAAAAAAAAAACATTTTTAGTTGTTATTAAAAAAAAATATGATGATAGTAAAAATTTTCCTCGTATACTTTTGAAAATGTCTACCGAAAAAACGTAAATTTACGAAATAAAATAATATTTACATTACACCCACAACATAAAATAATTGAAAATGTTAAAATAGTTCAAATTATAATTTTAATATTTTAATGTTTAATTCAAAATGAAATTTCATCAATGTCAGAATAAATCAGTTAAAAATATTGATTATTTTGTAGATTAAAGTTTACCAAATTAAATAGAATATACTAAAGGATTTATAATTATATCCATTTCTGTTTATAACTATTTAAAATGAAAATATTTATATAATTTTGTTTTTGCTCCAATTTGTGAAGCCAATAACTTTATAAAAACCATTAACTTTTTTTGTATTTTTGACATATTTATTGTGGTTTCATATTTCAGCCAAAATGAAATTTAAAAAATTTTCAAATTTTGCTTACAAACTAAAATTAATATTAATTTTTTTTTTGTGACATTATTTAATATCAGTTTTTATTACAGATATTATTGTAAGCATTAATTTTCAAATTTGATATTATTTACATTTATATAAAATTTCAAAATATTTTATAATAAATTAAATATTTTTTTCTAAATACTTGAGTGTTTCTAATAATAAATTTTATCAAAACTATCGCGCCAAAAACCCTGATTTAAGTTTATCAAAAATACAATATAGATTAGATTATGTTTAGAGCCTTTTATGGAGTAACTATTATTTGAAATGTTCAAATATGGGACACACCTAAAATATATATTATTTTTTTAAAATCTGATTAGTTGTCTTCAAAAAAAACTCATAAAATTATTTTAAAATTATACCTCAACAATACCTAGAATTAATTTGAATTAATATTATTCCCTTATTTTATGATTCAGTATTATAAAATACCGAAAATTATAATATAATATTAAATTTGTGGCTTCCCACTGTAGTCTTACTCAGATTGATTATATTATGCGAGAAGATAAGTCGATCAGCTTCGTAATTTCTTGTTATCAGCGTACTTTGGAAACCGATAGTTGCTCCATTTCGAAACATATTGGAGATCTGTAATGATTGTTTCTCTCGACATATCAAATAGAAGGTCCTTAAGACGATTCTAATTTTCTAAGATAATCCCAGTCTATTCGTATTGTTCAATAAATATTATGCTGTTTAAGATTTATATAGAAAATCTTTTTACTTAGTCCTTGTTTAGGCATTTTAACTTAATTATTTTTAAATCATTTTACTAATGTACCAAAAAATTTAAATTGGTATAATCTTTTTATAATTTCTTCAGAACTTTTCTAATTACTTTTTCAATTATAATAAAAATGAAAAAAATAATTTCATAAAATGTCTACATAAGTAAAACTTCTTTATAACTAAAACATATTATTTTATGGTATTTTTAATTTAAATTTGAATTTCTTAATATTATAAAACATTGTAAAAAAAAATCAAAAACCATTTTATAATAAAATTTTTTTTAAATTATACAAAATCAGCAATAATAATTAGAAATATGATCTAAAAATATTGAATAATAAAAATTCATTAACAAATAAAGTTTTATTTTTCAATTTATTTTAAAACGTGCTAACATATGCGTATTATTTTATTGCCTTTTTTTACAAAAACATAAAACTAAAACATACAAAATAAAAAAGATATGTTTTTTAAGCTTCGACTAAAAGCTAAAATCATACTAATTTTAATGTAGGCAATTGAAAAAATGGTATTTAAATATTATTTCCAATCCCAAATTTTTTTTTGGGCTATACACTCTTCAGTCGACCTTAACCTTGCAGTCAATCGATCCACTACTTCAAGCTTATAACCTGCCGATCCACCATACTTCCTTCATAACCCGCATGTAGCACTGTTCGAATGATCAGATGCATATACCTACATACTTTTGATTTAAATTTTAGTCTATTAATTAACTGTGTCTCCAGAATAATATTGTTAAGCCTGTTAACTCTTTATTTTAGTTTGTATTCATTAGGAATTAGACCAAAATTTTGGTTCAGTATTGCTAAAAAACATTGAAAGATCTGATAGATAGATAACTTACTGCTGATTATTGACTAATAGAATTTGGGGTTTTCTTTTTGGATTTATTTAATAGCACCTAAAGTGGGTGATGTCGTACATGTAGTTAGAAAAAATAACAGTTTAAAGCTTTTTGCTTATAAAATATAATTCACAAAGCATAGGCGGTAATTTAGAAAATAATATGAATGTGTAGCTGGTAATTTAATGGAGAACTGCTTTATTTTTTTAACGATTTCAATCTAATGAAAAATATATATTTTAAGTATCTTTTAAAACTGTTAACTGAACTTATATTCGTTATTATTTATATCAATTAATTCCAAAAAATATTGCTTTACTTATATTTCTACTTTATTGAAATTTGTTAAAATAATTTTGATAATCAATACGATAATAATATTTAATATAATTACCTATCGATTCGCTAACAAAATTCTAGTTATTAAATAAGATTTACAGCAAGATTAGATTAGTTTAGATATTAGTTTGATATGAAAACGTATTCAATTTGAAATTTATATAATGTATACATAATAAAATCTTTAATTTATTATAAAAATTTATTAGATCCTTAAAGATTTAATAAATATTAAACGTCTATAACCTTCACCGTCTACTTTCGAAAAAAAAGTAAATTTTAATTATCTGCATAACTGAGTAGTAAAATAATATTATTAGATTTTACCTTTTTAAAAATATAATTTCATCTTTTAAATACAAAAATTTATTATTGTTCTGTAAAGGCGCCGATTAAATTAAATCTTTTACTTTCATTGCTGAAAATTTTTTACTGATCATATTTATTCAAGTAAATATTCAAAATTAATGAAGTGTATAACTTTAAATTTTCATTTAAAATGTTTTATACACATATTAGATAGAATATTTAAATATACACATACATAAATAAATTATGTAATGTTTATCTTATCTTCAAATTAAGAGTTAACCTTAATTATAATGTATATTTATTTCAAAAAAGATAAAAAATTATTATGTATATTATACGCAATGATTTTGTAATTAAAACGTATTATGTATTAGAATGTTTAACTATTTTTGATAATATTACGTAAGCTTTTTGTATAAAAAAAATTGAATTATTTATACGTACAATATTTCATTTGTAATGATTTTTGGCCTAATTTTATGTAATACCAGCCGAACTCAAAGGTTACATTTAATGAAACATCTTTCAAGACATATTATCGTAATTAGTACTAATAACCATAAATTGTATCTTTCAATTTGTACTACAGTATAATTTCATTTTCTATGCATTTGAATTATAATAGTTATGTAATGATGAGCTTTAGACTTTTTCTGGCACTGCAATCATATATCAATGTCTTAATTTTGGCGACATCGCATCATTGATCTGATATTTGTAGACATTTTTCAGGTCGACAATCTCAATATAAATTTAAGTGAGATCATATTATAATTATGATTTCAATGACAAATCTTTTTTGGACTATTTTTAGCAATAATAAATAATATTAAATTATTTAAATGTAAGGACATTGTTTTAAAAGCTTTCAAAATTATTAAATTTTATATTTATATCTTAACAAAAATTCTATTAATTACCATATATGATAAAACAACAGTCATTCACTGAGTCAGTATGTTTTCATTAATTATTAAGGCGATAATGAAAAGCCATTTATAGACAACATGTAGGTTTAATATCATTTTACAATAATACTTTCGAATATATATATTGTAATTTTGCAAATTTTTACGCAAATTTAAAGATGATTCTTAAATGACGAGTGAATCTGTGGGTGGATTATTTATAATGGTTTTAATTCTTTAGAAAATATGTTTTCATTATAGTAATTTTTTTTTTTCGGTAACAAGATTTTACGTGTTTTAATAAATTTTTTTTTAATTAAAAGTTGCATAATTATTGTGAAAATTTAACATTTGTACTTTGAATTACGTTAAAAGCAATAAATGTTAGCTAAATGTACATAATTAAGTAAAATAATTAAAAGTATTTTGTTATTTAATTCTTTTGATTTATTATTTCTTTTTATATTTTTATTATTTCCTATTTTTTTTTTGTAATTATTTTTCGTAATAAAAACTCAACTCTTTTGAAAATTTCAATGTCTGAAGATATTATTTTGTGTTAACATTATAAATAAATGAAATTTCAATCCAAGGTTATAAAACACTTAAGGCAATCCAGACCTAGACTTTCCTTCCAAAAACAGTTAATTTCAGTTGTGTACTTACTTACCAAATGAAGATGAAATTTAATTCATACACAATGACAACATTAAAAGTGTTTTAACAATAAATATTGTGCATATAAGGTGCTTATGTAGCAGTTAAATTCAAAGCAGCTATAATGTTGTAATGTACATATACATAGATAAATAAATGTTTTTATGATAGTCTAATAAAATTTCCACTTCTTTGACAAAAATAATATAAAATTTATTAGAATTTATTTAAGCAAAAACAATTAATTTTTATTGAGCTATAATCCACATATAAAATATAGCCTTATAGTAATGTATTTTTGAACTGAATAGAGCTAAGTGTACTATAAAATAAACTACAGGAAATTTTGCAAAAATGATTCTTAATTATTTATGCTACTCCAATCGATGATGCAAACAAACAATTTGTTACTCAAAACTTGGTAAAAATAAAAATAAAAAACAATTACTTAGCTCACCGCAGACTATAGTCATTAACATTAGAATTGGAATTAAATATTTTATATCCAGTGAAAGCCTACGGCAACCTGAAGTTTAAAGTTTGTTATAAAAAAAAAAAAAAACAGAAATTTTTAATTATTTAAATTTAAAAATAAGCAGGATATTTTATTGTTTTGTAAATTTTGAAATTAAAAATTAAATTTAAAAGTAAATTAATTGAATATCGTCAAAATACGTACTTTAACAACAAAAAAAAGAGTAAAGCATTTTATTTAAATGTCACATAGAAAGATTGATTACGAATGTTGTCTGTTGCGGCTGAATAAATATTTAATTCAAATATTCAAACAATTTGTATAGGTTTAATGTCTTAATATTGGCGACATGGTATATCATTGATTGTTAATATTGTTTAATAAAATGAAATTTTATTCAGTTCAATTAAATAGATTGATTAATTTGATGTTTTCTACTTTAACTTTTTTTATTTTGCTGTGCAAAAATTTAACAAGTGTTTTTTTTTTAAAAATTTTATAAAAATAAAAATTTGGTCAAATTGAAATTATTTTATTTAAAAGAAGATAATTCTATCATAAATTTTCATTCAATTAATTATTTATGTAATTATTTGTGGGTTAATTTTAATAAACGGAGGGAAAATTGATGTTTTTCCACCAATTTGATTGTAAATAAAAATTTAATTTATCTCCTTGTACAAATAAATACTATTTATATCCATTATTATGTAAATAATTAATTAAGAGAACCGAATAATTGAGAAGGTTATCCATTAAACTATTAATAGTGTATGCATATTCCAGCAATAATATTTTACACCTGAGTCAGATTTTATTTATAAATCATCAATGGTTTATAAGTTGATAAATAAAAAGTTATATGTCATTAAAAAAAAACTATACAAATCTAATAAATTTAATAAACAATAAAACTTATACCTGAATCATACTTTATGTTAAATGTCTGATTAAGGTATGACACATGATGATTTTTATAATAGTAATTTTTATTATACTATTAAATCAAATCATTTGATTTCTTGAGCTTTTGATGACTTAATTTTGTGTAATTAATATTAATTAGAGTATCACATAAAAAAAATAGCATATAGGGTAGAACAATTAAAATTTAGAATTAAGGGGATGTCTAAATTTGTATAAAAGTTATTAAATTCAATATGGTAATAATAGTTCATTATATTTTTAAATGACATTGTTTTAAAACACTCCATAAATGTGTTTCACAACATTGTCAAAATTAGGCTTTCAGTTATTGTAAAACAAAATCGTGAGTATAATTAATAATATTGAAGTTTCCTTAAAGTATTAGGTGAGTTTAGGTAATTTGTGGTTAGAGAAGCAAAATTGTTAGTTTAATTAATAATTTCCAATAATTAATAATTTAAATTGTGAGTTTAATTTATAATCTAGTTTAAAGCTACTATTGATTCTACTAATATTAAGTCTCTTGCAAAATATATTAGTAAGCAAAATATATTAGTAAGTTACTATTGATTCTACTAATATTAAGTCTCTTGCAAAATATATTAGTAAATAAGAAAATATTTCAAATTATGAAAATTTATCATTAAATTTACAGAAGTTTTGTAAAATATGTTCTACTTTTTACCTCAAAATCTACAAATTACTTTGTCAAATTGTCAACAATATTAATTTGTGCAAATAATTAAAATGGCAAGTGTAAAATTTTAATAAACAAAACAGTGACATTTCAATTCAGTGATATTTTTATATAAGCATATCAGATAACTTATAGCTGGTTAAGGTTGGTTAGTATGTTAGGAATGTCGTTTACGGTGAAAAGTTAATTTAATTATATTTTGCATATATGTATATAAATGATAAATGCAATTTTCAAATATATTTTAATAATAAATTATTTAATTTCTTAATTAACATATTCCACTTTGCTATTTACAAATCTAAATTTTATTTATTGCTTTGAAGTTTTCATTTATTTATTCTATTTTTTTTTTTGAAAAGCAATAAATTTAAGATCTACAAGGTCATAATGGCTTTCAATTTTCATAAAACTATTTTCCTAACATAAAAAAAACCATTAATTTCTTTCAAATAAAAAAAAATATATGTTTTATTACTTTTTTTTTCTGTCTGTATTTGTCGACCTCAATAATGAATTATCTAAGATGTTTTAGTTTTTTTTGTTTTTTTTGGTGGACACATGTTTTGTTTTCATATGCAAATTTCCAAAAAAACAATTTTATTTATTTTTCTGGCCAAATATTAAAAAAAAAACATGTGATGATTATATCCAGAAAATATTTCATAGCAGGAAAAAGATATATAATAATAAATCGTTATTGAATCATAAGATTTTGATTTTAAATTTTTACATAAAATTTATATTTCTTTTTTTTTTTTCGCATAATTTCCAAATTATTATAATATTAATTCTTATAAGTCTTATGTTGATTTGTATTAATGTGAAGGCCTTGTAAATTGTATATAATTTGCATTGACGTAATATTTGAACAATAATCTATTAAATATTTTAATATTGACTTTTCTGATTACCACAAAAAAAAAAAAAAACAAAATTTTGCGGTTTTTAATTATTTCCAATTTACTTTACGTAATAATTTTTTTTTTTTATATAATTTTAAGATTTTCTTCAAAATATATAACACAGCTGCATGTCAAGATTATATTCTTTTAAAAGCCTACATAATATTCAAAAATAGATAAATTAATTTACAACAGCAAAAAAATTACAGTTTTGATTATATTTCAAATAAGTGAAAAATATAGATCAATTTAGATACATTTTCAAAATTTTCAAATTTTATTGACCAAATTTTTTTGTTAAAAAATTTGTATATAATTGATTTTAAATTATAAAGCTTCTGTCAAGTATACTGATTAGTGATACATCTAACAATTCTTCAAGATTATTAATTTTTACACAGCCCGTAATTCCCACACATAATAGAATAGGGCTTATTTCAAAATTTGTAATTTTGTGAATATCAAGCTTAAAAATCTAATTTTGCGCAAATCAAGCTTAAAAAGGGATATGAAAAGAGCAAATTTTCCAATTATCGCACTATTGGCGATATATAATTGAAAAATAATAATAAAAAAAATAATTTGGCTTAAAACCATATATAAACTAGCTACTTATGACTGTAAGCCCAATAATGTTAAACTGGTACCGAAAAACCTTAACAATTATAATTTAAATTTCTTCTGCTGATTTAAACATAGATCTGAGTGAGTTTGAGAGAAATATACGAAATTATCATTTTATTTACCAACGCTAAAATAACGAAAAATTGAATTTTTTTTTGCGATTTAGCGATCTTCTAGTATAGTTGCTATTTGATCACAAATTTATGAATAATTCGTTGCTGATATTATACATTATATTTAATTTTCGAGAATAATTGTTAACACATTTAAAAATACAAATTCAAATTAATTTTAAAAATTAGTCAAAATACATAACGAAAAGTAATAAATCAAAATTTTAGTCGGTTGGCTTTCAACGTTTAGGTATTAAATTTCACAATTTTCTGAAAATTGTCATGGATTTTAATTTTATCTTCATGAATCAGCCTTATTTATTCAGAAAGGCTTCATTTGTTGAACATAAATATGCTATATTATTATGTAAATTATGAAAATTATTTGTAAAATTATTTCAATTTAAATACTGACTAAATACATATGTATGTAATCTTTTACAATCACTACCACAGAAAAATATTTTTTCCACATCATTTGTTCATCTAATTTTCTGAAAATATATCTTAGCCAAACATTATAAAAATAAAATTATTTAACAATTGCAAAAAGATATAAAAATTTTGCACAAAATACAAAAAGTTTATTAGAAATTTTATTTACTTTTTTTATTATATTCAAACCTATTTTCACATTGTTTTCATATCTCCTGCATACATAAATATTGTAAATATATGAAAAATTGTTCATCTAATTTTAGATTTAAATAGGAAATAGCTAACGAAACGAAGATGAAAAAACTATTTTTTTTTTTATGAATTTCAATTTCTGACTGCTGAGAATATGAAATAATAAAAAATATTTAATAATGTTAAAACATATTGTAAAAATTTTCAAGAAAAAAATGAAGAAAAGTAATAATATTTTTTTAAGAAAAATATATATTTTAAGAAAATTTCTAATTTTTCAAATACTCATATATTTAGTTTTCTGATTAATAAATATTTAAAATTAAATAAATCCAAAACTACTAGTAATGTATATTAAAATTAAAAGATATTTATGTATTTAAGATATTTATATGTAATTATTAATTTTATTTTAAGTAATTTTTGTTTTTCTGTTAAACTGACACTAATTTTTATAATTGAATATGAATGTCTAAATACTCGAAAATTACAATTAGCACTAATTTTTATTTAAGTATTCTAACACTTATATAATCATTATAAACTGAAAACAATTTTAAATAATTTTTCACGCAGAGTCATAATAAATATTTATGTAATATCTGCGGTTCAAGTGTTATAACAGCTTGAATTACAAAAATATTTATAGCTTCAAGTGCAATAAAAATTTTTTTTTTGCATAATATTTTACGAATTATAAATTTAAAGATTGAAATCTTAAGTACAATTTTAATTCTAATTTATACGAAAGTCGCGACAGGTAGTAAGAAATGAAAAACTAGGCAGACAGTCAAGCAGAGTTGAAAAAAAAAATTATAATTTAGTATCAATTTACTGATTAAATCTTAATTGTTTATTGAAATACATCTTAATTTTAAGTTGTCATTTCAAATTTTTTAATAAAATGGAATTTAGTAAACTTCTACTTTAAACAGAAGAAGCTGTGTTTAAATGGGAATCTGGTAAACTATTTTGGGTTGAGGAACCATTACCCAAATATTTTCTTTTTCAAAAACATATTGTCACCACAACAATTTACAAAATTATAATGAAATGAGTTAAAATTCCAAGAATTTACATATTTTTAGAATTTTTCATCGTACACTCTATTAGTTTGTCACCGCAGATCAAATGGGGTCTCCAATATTATTTTAATATAATGTTTATTTCGAATCAAAGAATCTTCTCAATTCAATTACCAAAATCAAAATTATATAGTATAATAAATTTTTGTATAATTTTCGTTCCCAAAATATATAATTCTGAATGCATTATGTGAATGTGAACTAAAAATGTCTTAATAATAACACAAATTTTTATTAAAATTTAAGAATACAATTTAAAATTATCATTAAATAAATATTTGGTTATCTAAGTTTCTAGTAGATTGTATCTTTTTAAAAAAAATTACCAAATCTTAATTTCAGCAGAAATTTTGAAATTTGTATTTTCAAAGTAAACAATAAAAATTTTTTTCACTAAATTATTTAATTAAATTGAAATTGAAAATTTAATTTTTTTTTATAACCACGAAAAATTTGTAGTTGATATTTTTAGAAAACTATATAAATATTCTTGTGCATCAGTTGCACGCGACAAGTATGTCACCAATTTTATTTATTATACTTTATTTTCATCTTTCTAGTATATTAATATATGTACTTAAATAAATGGTACACAACAAATTTACAAAAAAATTGATATAATGTATTTAAAATGTACAACAAGGTGTGCCAAACATTGGTATATTAAATAAACCAAAATTGTATATCAATTTTATTATATTGAACTAATGCAGATGTACTTTATATTATTTACCAGATACTAGTATATGTTATATGAATTAACATAAATTTATAAAAAATATAATATTTTTAGAAAAATATCCTTTTTTTTTTTAAATACATATTTTTTTCTAATATTTTTTATTGCTTTTTTTTTTGTAAAAATAATAGCTAAAGTGAACCTTTGAATAAACAATCCAAAATAAAAAAAAAATGAATGCTCCATTAAGATTCTTGGCGCCAAATAGTCGGCAGCCGTCTTCTCTTTTCTTATTTTCAAAAATAACAAAAAAAATTTTGTATGACTCATACTTTTGCATCGCGCTGATGCTGTTGCTGATTTTGTATGGTGTTGTCGGATTTATTATGATGGTATTGAGTGTATCCAACAAGAATAAAACTAAAACGATAAAGGAAAATTATCTAGATCTAGAGTAAAAATAAAATCAATGAAATTTTCTGATGAAAAATATAGGGCGGTGGAAAATATTTTCATAATATATGTATGTACATAAAGTAAAACATTCTTTGTGTCCTAGGGAGTTTTTAAAAGAGGGAAACTAATATTAACTATAAATGACCTATTTGCTTAAGTATCCACATAATAATACAACTTGATTCTTTATATAATTTCATCCCTTTGTGACTTTGTGAAGTTTCTCATTCCTCTGTCGGGGGGGTCAGTTTCTTTAATTTATGCCTGGAAAATAATAAATAATCATTTTCTATTTATTATTATGACCTTTGTCGATTCAAATTTGAAATTCTTTAATGAACTAGTGTAGATAAAGAAATGTTTTATAGTTCTATGGTTCTGTCAGTTAGAATTTAATTCTTAAGATAGTTTAAAAGAAAAATTTAACTTTATGTATGACAAATATCCCGCAGCTTACATTGACCAACTTTGGATATTTTAAGTTTTTTTTCTATAACGAATTTTTAGTGTTCCTTAGTGCTAAGAAATCATTTATATAATCTAAAATAAAAAAAAGTTTAGAAGATTATAAATGAATTTACATCATTTTAGAAAATTGATTTTTTATATAAAGTTAACTAACAACAATATTGAAAATTTTCATTTTTTTTTTTTGGCAATAAAAATAGAAATTTTTGGGTGTTTTGCTTGTACTTTCATAAAATTATTATTTGACAATTTTTCTTGGCTAAATGCCTATTTCAGATTCCAAATGCATCAGAAAATGCAATTTTTCTAATAAATTCGATTAAAATAAAAAGTACTAACCTTTTCGGCAAAAACTTTAAGATAAATCATTTTTATACAGAAATTTTATTAAACAAAGGACAAGGACAGTAGACACCCATGAAAAGTCGTGAGTCGCCAGGATATTTTTTTATTTTTTTATTCTTTTGCCTTTTTTTTTTAAAGAATTTTTTTCTGGATTAGATAATAAAAATATTTATTTATTATCTCGGATATTTTATGACAAATGGAATAAGAAAAATGTGAAAAAAAACTTAAGTTACAGGATGAAAAGATAAATATATATAAAATTATTATATTTTTCTTAGAGGCTAAATGAAACTACTTTCGAATTCTTTAAATTTCGACCTAAATATTTGTCCTGAATTCCATAACTTAAAAGATTTTAATATAAAAAAAAGAATCTGAATCATCATTTTAGTTTTTTATTTAGAAATATTAATTGTTGTCACATATTATTATCCTTTTTTGTGAAAGAAATATTTATTTTGTTTCTGGCACTATTAGCTAATTACGATAAAAAAATTATACAATAATTTAAATATAAAATAATAAACTAATAAATATTTTATATTTACTATAGAAAAATGGAGAAAGTTTTCACACAATTTAAATGATTAGGAAATTTATAAAATATGTAAATGGTTTTTAACCAACCGGTAGGGTAATAATTTTAAATGTAACTTATGTTTCTTATATAAACATAAGTAATACACGATAGTTAACAGTGAAAATTTTAAATCTTGTTAAAAAAAAAACAGAAATATTTTTTTTTTTTAGAAATTGTTGTGTTTATGTGCTACGTTTAATAGTTTTTTTTTCTTTATAACTAAACAATAAATTCAGTTATTTCCATTTAGCAGCTATTAAACACGTAGAATTATCTATAAGACTTATGCTTCAATTCTAGATAATGTTTTTAATGATTTTTTTTTCATTATCACCGTTTATCCAAGATATTACAATTACAGTCAATATGTGACTAAAGCAATTACAAAAGTTACTTCAGTCACATATTGAACAGCTAACATGTACATTTATCAAGAAATTTTAATAAAATATATATATATGTACATATATTTGAGTATTGCACGTATTTTACCATCTCCGTTTAATTAATTTTTATTTCAGTTGCATTCAAATATTTCATTTATTTTGTTACGTAAGAAAAAATATTAGAAAAAAAAATGTGAAACAGCTTTTTAACTTATAATTCAGAAAGCCTTTATGGGCAATATTCTATAAAATTATAGTATATATGTGCCGCAAAGAACTATATTATGTAATTCGCATCATAATTAAATACAGATTAATAAATTATGAATTTAATATACATAAAATAATCAATGGCAGACTATACTTTAATAATATTATATCACTACCACGATTAAAAGTAAAATTTGATGCTGAAATCAAGTACTTTAGCCAAAAACTTGATTATATTCGTTATTTAATTTAATTTTTTTACTCTTCTCATAGTAAATTTTCAAATGTTTATAAATGTTAATCAATCTTAAAGTAACTTTTTTATATTATATTTAGAACACCTGCATTGTAAATTAAATACTTTAGCATTAATACCATGCTAACTTTCTATTACTTTTTTTTAACAAATATTTTTTTTTTAAAAAAACATTTTTATTAAGAATGTATAGGAGAAAATTGAATACCAAATAGCATATAGTCAGTCACGAATTGTTTGACAAGTTTGTGACATAAATTTTCTATAAATATGTATATAAAAAAAAAATTAAATAGAATTTTCAGTTTTTACATTGTTATCTTTTATAGGTAATTAAATTTCAATTATGTTAATCAAACTGAAAAAAGAAAATATTTCAATGTTTGTTTTCATAAAATGAATTTTAAATCAGTTTTCTTAAAGTGGGTAACCACAGATTAAATTTATTTTATTGAGAAGCACGAAAAAAAAATGCTACTATGAAAAACTAATTTCAGAAAATGTATAATTCTGGATCTGTTTACAGGTGCAATTTTGTGACAATCAATTACTTAATAAACGTGATTAGAATTTTATTTAACAAACAGATTCATCTAAACTGAATTTTGGAAAAGTAATTGCATCAACTTTGCTTTAGTCTTAAATTTATTCTTATAAACTTTCATATTTTTCTATTCAACGCTTTATAGTAGTTTTGTAACTTTCAAACTATAAACTTTCATTAAAATTGTTTGGAGCTCAAAAAAATAAAAAATAAAACTTACTGCAGCATATTTAAAATCGAGAAATTTCCTAATATTTATTATTCAATTAGTTGCATACTTACTTGTATATGTATATATATTTTTCTAATCAACTTGACCTTACTTTAAACAAGTAAGTTAGTAGTAATAAAATATAAAATGTTTGATTATAAACCAAAGATGGAAACAGCAATGAAAGGAAAAATTGATTTTTTATGCATTTAAAAAAAAAAAAAATACATTGTTTAATTTTTATATATGGTTAAAATATTTGTTCCGCATTACTGAAACCGTCCACAGTTAATTTATAGATTTTAGTTATAGTTAATGGCGTCTTAAGTTTATGGAGTTAAATGTCGCATAATATATTTTAAATATTTTTTTTTTAATAGAAGAAAATGAGTGGTCCTATTGTGAGGTAATTACGTTAAGCATCCAATATGGGATATCTTAATATGACATTAAAGCATAATATTAGTTACTCTTGAGTTTCGACAATTGTATTTTACAAAAATACGATTATAAATTCGACAACTACTGCACAAAAAAACCATTTACTCAATTTTATCTAAAGCATAACTAAGTAAAAGTAATTGTGTATAACGAAACCTTCCCGAGAAAATGTATTATACGAGAAATAATAAACAAATAATTTGGATGAAGTGCCATGTTTTGGTTCAGTTCTCATAGTTCGATGAAAACTACAGTATTTCCAGCGATTTTGTAAGAACCACACATTTTGAATTAAACGTCGTACTTTTGCCACAAAATACAAAAAAAATAATTAATTTAGTTTTTTGTGTTTTCTGAAAATTTTTCAAAATGTCGCTAAACACAATTTCGTGCGCAAATATCGATTAAATATTAAAACATAATATGTACTAATAATTCAATTCCGAAAACTGAATATCGGGTATTTTACAAAATTTCGAATAATAATTCAATTTTATCTAAACTAACTGTGTGAAAATGTATATGATCTGAGAAAGTTATCAAAACATAAAACTTAATGACTATAATTTCATTACTCGAATTCGAAAATAAGTATCGTATTCCCAATATATTTATTTATTTCCATAATGGATCCCAATAAATTGTTAATCAAAAGCAAAAAATGATAAGAACATAGTATAAAAAAAATGTACGCACAAAACTTTCATACCATTTAAGCTATAAACACGCTTCAAATTCTGTATTACTGTAATTTCTAGTTTGTTGAATTTAATTATATTAAATCACAAAGTAAAAACAGTAAATCAATCTGCTTCTCTTCATGATCAATCAGATTCTTTAAGTTGAACTAAAACAATTTGTGTTAATTATAAAATCACTTCAGCTTTGAAATTTTATTTTCAATATAATCTGTATACTTAGGTACATGATTTTCCAATAAACATTACTGTCAATATCGAAATACAAGTTTGAAAAGTTGTCACACATTTAACTATAAGATTTTTTGTTTTTCAGAAACTAAAAAAAAAAATAAATAAAATTTTATAATTCGTGATGCAATATTATACCTTAATAATATTGTAGTTCAATGCACGATTCCACTCATAGTATGATACTAAAAAAAAAAAGCTATGTAGAAATTATGTATGCAATATAAATCTCTTACATAATCTTTTTTTTTAAATATATACATTTTATTTGAAAATGACTTGTATATATTTTGATTTAAATACCTTGAAATAACCAACTGGTGTGGTCATAGAATAGGAACCTAGTGGGATCTTAGCCAGAATTATTATTTACTTTAGATTAAATATGAAATTTTTCTAAACTCTATTAAGACTAAGGTCACTAACATATTAAATAAAAAAATAAAAATCGGATTCAAATAAAAATGGTTTTTTGACTAACCACAAAAATACTAGTTTTACATATTTTAATGTATAACTATAAAAATGTTAATGACTGTGTAGGCGGAAAAATAGAACTAGACCTTCAATAGAAATTATTGATGAGTTCAACTTTATTTTTTTTTTTATAAAGATGTTTAGTGCTGTGCTTGGACGTAAAAATAATAGAATTTAGCAATTAGTTAAATTAAATTGTGATAAATTTTTTTTACATCGTCGTTAATTGAATAAAGTGTTCAATTAACGACGACGTAAAAATTTTACAAATTTTTGCCAAAAATATTTATAAATTGAGTAGTAGTGGAAATTGTGTTAAACGGGTCAAAAATTATACGAATTATATTACAGGAAATATAGAAATATATTAAGTGCTTTTCGCAAACGTTTTAGTATTTATAACTTTAAAAGTAATTTACTCGAAATGAAAATGTAATTAAACACCTTTATCCATTAAGTTCTTGAATTCATTGAAAGTTCAAAATAGTGACTATAAAAATAGATGTAAATAAATTTTATGATCGCTGTTTTATTGTTTCAAATAGAATTAATAGAAAATTTATCACAACTTAAACTACAATCTAGATTTTTTCTATTGGAATATTAAACATCGCCAATAGCAGATCAACTTTTATATTATGTTATTAACATTTTTTCTCCTACTCAGTGTATCTTTTAATATTTTGTAAAATTTAATGATGATGAAAATGTAATTATTATTATATCATCTCTAACACTTTTTACCTGTAAACCTATCATCTTTTGTACTTTGGATCTTTTAACCTAGTTTTTAACTATAAAAATGTATATATAGGTGTTACCCTTAAGTTCATGAACTCTTTCAGTAAATTCAAGGTAAAATTATAAAAGTTAATAAAACTCTTAATTTTAATTTTCTCACGATCGCAAAGTGTCAGAACTTTAATATTAGTACAAAGTTTTTAACTATATTTTTGATCTTAAAATATCATATTTCCAAAAGAAAAAAATTTAGTACTGCACGATCAAAATTTATTTTTGTTTATAATATTTTCAAGTTCATAAAAACCTCTGAACTTTTTTTTTTTTATGTAAGTAAACACTTTTATTGGCCTATAAATTTATCACATTAAAAAATAAATTATTTTTTTTTTAATACACACAAATTTATAAAAAAACAAAGTCAATAAAATTTAGTATTATAATTGAATTTTGGTTTATGTAATTCGTTCATCAAAGAAAATTAGTGTTTAGACAAATTCGGACCAATAACGTCTCAATTACCCCAAAAATAAATTAAATCAAAACTATTTTCATATTTTTTTTTATTAAAAAACAAAATTAATAAATTTTACGCAAATGATTTTTTAATAAATTATTATTATTAATTTTTGGTACAAATGCGAACTAATCAATGAAAAACAAGGCAATTTTCAAAAATACAATTAAATTTGAAAATTTGCTCGCATAAAATATTTAAATTTATTTATAGAAATGAAGGAGTTTGTTAATTGAAATATCAGCTGTAATAATAGTTTTATATTTTTGTGATTATTTTAAGTTCAAACGATTTTATTTTCAATTTGAAACATTTTTATATTAACAAAAAGTCAAGTCATTTGTTGAAATCAACATAAAATTACTTAAATCAGTTTTTAATTAATTCGACATCTGATCTTTTAATTAAACTTTTTATAAATTTTAAACGCTTGGTTCATTAGTTTAATTTAAAGTGAGGTAGCAGAATCGATTAGATCCATTAAACCTTAGCCTTCCAGTAATTATATTGGTTTCATGTCAGTTGACAGAATTTAGAGTAACATTAGGATCTTGATCGACAACTAAACTTTTGCACTTCAGCATCGTTAATTTTATAAGAATTAATTCAGATTTTATGAATGATCAAGGACAAGGAGACGTATTGCATAGGAAGGCAGAAATTTTAAATATCCTTGATAATTTTACAGGCACACTAGCTTTTTTTAATTGCTGCAACTACAAAAAGCTAGAGTGCCAGTAATATTTGTACAAGTTACATTTTAACCAACTAAAAAGTTGCTTGAATTTTTTTCACAAATACCCAAAGGATATATTAAATATATACATAAGTATTTTAATACGTTTTTAAGACCTAATTTGTTTCAATTTCACAGCATTGCATAGAAACGTTTGCCTTTCTTTTTACTTAATTGTGTCCAGAATTTACTTAACGTTACGCCTCAGTATCCTTGTTCATGCATAAAATGCCACCGAATTTATTTATCCAACAGACGGACGAACTGATGCCAATAAAATACCAATAAAAGAGTTTTTCTTCTTTTTTTTTCAAAATTGTAACAAATATGCTATCGTAATGAAATTTTATTTCCTTGTTAAGAACTCTTCTATAAATATAATACGTACGTACATTGTAAAAAAGTTAAATCGGGCAGAAGAAACTTCTGGTGTTTTTTTTTAAATTCAATATCCAAAAATAATAAAGCCACACAAGTAAAACCGATCACTTTAGAAAATATTTAGTTTTTTTTTTTGGAAAAGAACAGATTTAATGTTTATGAATATTTTTTTTTATTTATAAATTCCATATGTGCTGTTGTAACCTCATTGGTTTTTTATGCTTAAATATTTTTTAGGGGGAAAACCTAATTTTTTTTATTTAAAAATAATTTTTTAATTTAAATGGAACCCGACAATAATGATGATTGATTTTGAAAATATAATAATTTTCAAAAAATTATTATTATTATTATTATTATTATCGAGAAAGAATTTTCTAAATTGCTTATTTGTGAACAAATTATATTTGTTAGGTTTAAAAGGTCTACGTGATTGACATGATTTTATATTAGAAATTTTGTATGTACAATTGTAAAGTTATTTCGTAGATTTTATTTTATTAAATTAAATAGTATTTCGAATTTGTTATGTCGTCATGTTCTTTTTTAAGAAGTTTTATTTAAAAAAAAAAAATTATTTAAAGTAAAGTCTAAGCGAGAGAAATGTGAAAATGTTTATGGTAATTCAATTCGTATACAAAAGTTCCAAAAAAAATGTTCATTAAAAATTATATAATTTGTTTAAATTTTAATGTTTTTGAAAGAATATTTGTTTTTTTGGAAAATAAAAAGTGTAGTAAAAAAAAAAATCGGAAATTATAGTTGATCGTTAGGAAATAGGAAATGGGCAAAATTTTTTTCTATAGATAAAAATAATGAAAATTCAATAAGCAAATCCAAATTATTTTTTAATTAAATTTTGTATATTTTTTTTTGATATTATTCAAAATTTCGTATAATCATTTGTAGAATGTTTAATGTAAATATATTCAATACTACAAATAAACAAAATATAAGTAAATTGAGTTCAAAATTTCGGTGTTAAATTATGAAATATTCCATTTAGGTAACAAAACATTATGATAATTTTTTTTTTAATTGCATATTATTCGACTACGGACGAAAATTATTATTAAAATAATATGTCAAAATATTGGAAATTTTATGTTATGACATACAAAAATCAATTTGCATTTAACATGGATTATAAATTATAATGCTGTGATCTAATTTCTTCTCAGACATTGTACAATTTCACAAAATCAAAATGTTGAAATCTAATTCTAGCATCAAATTTTGACTACATTTTAAAATATGATCTTCAATTGACTAGAAATATTGAAAATGTCATCTAACTCTCACCATGTCACAGTAGTTTCACACATTTTATTCTCATAAATTAGTACTATTTTTTAAAACTGAAATTTGATCTTTTTATACTACAATTTTTATTATAAAAAGAAATCATAATCATTTTATGTTTTTGGTTTTATGATTAAGTGAAACCCTAGTTTTTAAATAAAAATATTTATACCCTTTCGACCTTTGGAAAATATATTTGATAATATAAATTGAAAAAAAATTTGTATTTAAAAAGAAAATCATTGACCCTGCACTGCCTGCCCCAGATTAAAACATTAAAGATTTGTCTCTTATAATAACTAAATTAACTTTGAATTTATGAATCATAGTTAAAAACCTAAAATTTAATTCAGGAATTCAATAAATGATAAAATTAAATAGAAAATTGTACTTATACAACAAATTTGTGAGATACATTATTTTAAGTTAATTTAAAAAATTATTACAAAGAATTATTATTTTATCTGGGTTGAAAATAAGCTACTTTTAGTAGTTTAAGATAGTTAAATTACTAAAATAATTTTAATTTATTCATAAGGGTGATTATAATATGTTTATATTTTAACTGGCATTACTTTTTTTAAAACTTATTATGGTTTTCTGTCAGGTATGCTAATTAATAATGATTTTCTCAATCTATAATGAAACTATTTGCTTTAATTTTTAATATTTTTTAATATATTAAACTGACTAAATTATATTCTATAACATTGTAACAAATATGTAATTAAATTCTATAAAAATGTTTAATACAACTTAAATAAATAATTATTTGTAATTCAACATATTCTACAGAATATGTTTGTTTTATTACAAATTAATTAAAAATTTACAGCTGAAATTGAGAACATGTTTTGTGGGGATATTCCGGAAAGAAATGCAGATAATTATAAAGAAAAATCTACGGAAAACCTTTTCTTCAGATTCTGTTCGCTCTTTAAAATTGTGAAAATATATTAGATTATAGAGGCGACAATTATGCCATGGTATAGTTATAATAGGTCCTTCGATCCAAATCCAATTTCTTATTTTGTGATCAGAAAAATCTGAATACCGTTTCTTATTTCTATTCCGATTAATCAGTTTGCTCTTTTTTAATCGGAAGTTTTATTTAAATTTTTCAGAGCGATAATTCAATATTCGACAGCAATTTCTTGAAAAAAAATAAAAGTTTACTGATAATATTTTCATAAATTTAATACATTTATTTTAAATTAGGTAATATGTAATTATTAGAAAATTCATGATCGTTAACATTTAATAGTAATAATAATATTACCATGTCAGTTTTATGAGGAACCTTTTAAAGGTAAAATATATTCATAAATATTGATATATGGATAACAGGATAATAAAATTATCACTTGACCATCATGTACAGATATGAAAATAATTGCATAAAGTACGCTCAAGTTACTCATTTTTTTTTTTTTTCGAACTATTTGCAGGGCATATCAAAAATAACCAAATTATTTATGTACTCTTGAAACACTAAAATAATATTTACGAAATAAGTTCTATGAAATCGTACTAGCACTTTAAAAAAAACTATTAGTAATATGGATAACATAGCTATAGGATTGATAGCTAGCAGCTTTATATCTATGTCAATTAAATAATAAAAAACCCATTTTTTTCCAAAAAAAATAAAAAAAACTGCACTATGGCAAAATTGTAAAACTGCATACCAATATAATCTTATCAATCTCTAATTAACTCTGATAATTTTACTTAAATAAACATCATTCGTGCTTTGGTTGAGTTTAATTTTATGTAACTTTAAAATTTCGTACACTTAAGTGTAAAATTTTGTAAAAATTGTCACAATTATTGTCATAATCATTGAATTTTATTTATTGGCCCGTGAAATGTTCTTTACGATTGTCTACCGCTGATAATTAAATTATTAAAATATTTTTATTACTCATATTTTTTTAATAGGCTTTAATATTTTAGTTAATTTGAATATTAAATTAATAAATATTTATTTAAATTAAGATTAAAAACAAAAAAAAATTAAAAGTGGAAATTAAACAGATATTTTATTCTTATATAATCGTGCTATAGTCTTATATGAAATAATTTGTAGAATATTTATCTTAAAAATTGTAGAATTTTATCTTTAAAATTATTATAATATTTTGATTTTATTTGAAGTTGATTGATAGCGATTATTGAAAAAAAAATTTATACTTATTTAGGTTATTGAAAATATTATTCAATTACATATATATTTGAAATATTAATGACTAAATATGAATGAATTATAAAATAAATCTTTAAATTTTTATTATTTCTGCGTATTTTACGATCTTAATGGCAGTGGTATGCCAAACCCATTTTCTAACTACTTAAATATTAAAAATTAAAATAATTTGTAATATTTTTACGTTGATTGGTTTATACATCAAAACATATTTTAATATAATTGAAATTGATTTTCAATTTTAAAGAAAATTTAAATAAATAATGAAACAACCTAATTAAGTTGCTTTGCAGTGATTTAATTCTTGTAGGCTTACTAAACATTTAGTTTCAATTTGCTGCAATAATAATGATTCAAACTGAGAGATTAATTTGATACATAATGGTGTGCTGGGCTATATCTCTTCTAATCTATCTAACTTCTAACAGCATAATTTAAAATATGATCTTTTTTCGCAAAACTGAAATTAGCTTATTATAGTCGTGATTGAAAATAAAATACTTATAGTGTCATTTCAATATTTATTTATTTAATAAATTTTATTAAAAGCTAAAACAAACTAATATCGATTAATAATTATTTATCGACTTGACCTTGTTTTTTTTAAGTTCACTAGCCGGTAAGTAAATCACTGAAAACAGCATATAAACGATCAATATTAAAAAATTTATATATTTTAATATAAATTTTTCAAAAATAAATTTAATTCTGATATCATTTTTTATTGAATATATTAAGTAAATTAAGTTTCCGTTTACTGAAATATTGTTTTTCTACTCATATGTTTGTTGTTAAGCCGACATTTTTTTTATCTTATTATATCCGTTATTAGTTATGTAGGCGGTAAAATAGTGATATCTGATACTAAATGCATATTATTTTTTTAATATTTTTTATCCAAATTCTGATTCAGTAGTCTTATTTAAATATCATGATAATATTTTTCAATTAAATTTTGTAGTACATATTAGTTTAGTAAATTATGTACTAATTGTTTTATTTTTCAGAAATCATAATCACGTCCTTAACTATTTAAAATTAGATTAATCTGAGAAGATTTTTTTGATTGACATTTATCAAAAAATATCTCACATAACTCTATTTAAAAAGCAAATTGATATGAAAGATATTTATCAAGTAAATCGCTATGAAAGCTTTACAGAAAATTTTCAATTTTTAAGAGTAATTTATTAAAGCGTCATTTTTTTTAATAATAATTAATAATTTTTAGCTAGCAAAACACAAACAGAAATATCTCTAAGATCTACCCAATTCGATCGTCTCAAGATCGTCCCACATTTTATGTTATGAATTGTTAAGACGAGCTTCCAGCTAAGTTGGATTTATGAACTTGGTTCAATTCAGAATTGAATTCAGAATAAAAACGATAATTATTTATTTACCTTGTGTGTGAAATTATTAATTAACTTAGTTATACAGAATTTAATTTTACCAAAATATATGAAATATGACTTTCTTTAACATTACTAGTACTTTATCTTTAAGATTTTTTAAATAAAATGGTTATCTATTCAAAATTGTATCAAAAATTTGGATTGTGATGATTGTAAATTATATTAAGCCTAAAAAGATTATGTAATTGAATTTAAAACAATATTTCTTTTTTTTCTGTTTGAATTATTTTGTAATTATGCTGTCAGTTTTAATATAGTTTACAACTTGTTAATAGTACTGATAGATTATTGTAGTGCAACGATTATTGATAACATATTGAACGTTACAAATAGACAAGATCTAAAGGAATGCGATAATTCTATAATCCAAAAGTTCAATTTGTGTTTTTTTTATATATAATATTATGAAATTGTTTTTACTTGTACATAAGTGTATATATTTGATAACATATTTTCTATTATTTGTATTTTCATTTTTATTATTATTTGAAAGAGTGTTGCTGAGAATTTTTGTTATAAAAATGACCTATATTTTGATATTTAACAAGAACATAATATATCTATATTGTTATTGGGGACAAAATTTATTCAATAAAATAAATATTGGTATAGTTTGTTATCGGAATTTCAAAAGAGTTGTCCCAGAATAAAAAAAAATCCATCTGCTGCAATGAAGGTAGTATTATTACATTGTTTAGGTTCTTTTAAATGCCGATAAAAAAAAATATTATAAAATTGAATGAAAATTTATTATACAGAATCTTTGAACATGAATGCACATATATTGAAACCAATGTAACAAAAAGATTCTGTCTATCTTTAGCTAACCGTAGATAATTTTAATAGACCAAAACAGTAATAATATTTTTTTACAAATATATTTAAAAAAAACATTACAAATTTCAATAAAAAATTGCATATTGCTTTTTAAATTTGTATTAGAATTGACTTTTATTAGATTCTGTGTATTATATTTTGAAACCGGTTACCCTGTGTCCTGTGTGCAGTGAGTGAGTGCCCTTTAAAAAATAAAATATACTTTTTCATGTTCTAAACTAAAATCCATTAATATTACTATATGATTTATGCTACGTTTTAATTGTGGAAATTTTTAATGTTGTTATCTGAATGAATGGATTCTCGTAAATGTACATATTTCAATATTTGGACTTTTAAATTTTCCAATTTAGAATAACTTTAATTAAAAAAATTTTTATTAAGTAAAACCTATTAAAAACGTAACTAATTTACTAAATTTTTTTTATTTTCTTTTACACATAAATATATTTTAAATACATACTTACATATTTTTAAATTAATATATTTTCAGTCCTGACAAAACCGACTTCAGATAATCATCTGGATACTGATTTGTACGATGATCTCCAGGGAGATGACGATTATATATACGATGAAGATGACGATAAAGTTGAAGATTCTCCTGATAATATACAAATAAATCAAGGATCAAACATCGAACCAGCATCTATTCTAACACAAAATATGACACTTGAAGCAAATACGGGTGAAGATATTACTCTTCCTTGTGATATTAAAAATTTTCAAAGTAAATAATATAATAAAATTTTAAAATTCAATAATATTTTAATAAATTGATTTTATTAAATTATATTTTTTTTCATAAAGTTCATAATGTTGTTATGTGGTTTAATGGATCACAATTACTTACAACTGGTAAAATAAAAATTAGTCAAAATGATCGATTAACTTTAGTAGAAAATAATGGATTAAAAATAAGAAATTTACAAGGATCTGATAGTAATGATTATTATTGTAAACTATTACCACAAGAAATGACATTACATATTCAATTAAATGTATTAAATCAAGCAAGAGTTGAAATATTTTCAAATAATCTTTTAGTAACAAATAAAAAATTATTTTATCGACAAGGTGATAAAGCTGAATTTCAGTGTAAACCATTTGGTATTGAAAAAGCTGAATTAAAATGGTCATTAAATGTAAATATTAGTATATATTTTTCAAATTAACAAAAAATCTAATTCTATAAAATATTATTTTAAATACAGGGTTTTCGAGCTGATGATTTAGTAACAGATATTAATAATGGTAAACTTTATATTGATTATATTGATTCAGATCATGCTGGTGTATATAATTGTTTGGGTGATGTAAAAGGATCTAATAAAGCACTACCAATTGCAACAATTACAGTTAATGTTCAATATTCACCAAAAGTATCAACACATCGTCATTATGTTAATACAGCAATTGGTGATTCACCAGAATTACATTGTGATTATAAAGCCGAACCAATTCCAATTGTAAAATGGAAAAAAAATGGTAAAATTTTTGATACATTTTCAGAAAAATATACTATTATAAATAGTCATCATCATAAGAGAAATCGATCAATGTTACTGCTTAAAGATATTGATGTAAATGATTTAGGTGAATATACTTGTGAAGTTAAGGTATAATAATTTTTAAAATATTTTAATTGAAATTTAAATATAAAATATATATATTTTTTTAATAGAATACTATTGGTAGTGGACATGTAAATTTTCATTTAATCTTTGAACCAGAAACACCACAATTTGAAAAAATTGAAATAAATGGTTCTAAAGTATCAATTTATTGGTTAGTTAGAAGTTTACAGCCTCTCGATGAAGCAGTTTTAGATTATAAATTAAATGGCGTAAATATTTTTTATTTTTTATAAAAAATAAAAACTAAAATTCAATAAAAATATATTTTTCATATAGACTCATTCACGTTGGCAAACTGAAGCAGTGATTAGTTCTGAAAAACATTCTGAACTTCATGGATTTTGGAAATTACGTCATGATGTCGAATTATCTGAAGGATTATGGCATGCTCGTGTTAGAACAAAAAATACATTTAACTGGTCGAAATTTTCAGCTCAACATGATTTTATCATTACAGATGATTGTAAGTTTAATTTTTTTTTATTAAAATACAAAATGTTAAAATTACGTCTGTCTGTCTGATGGTTTTTTCAAAGATAATTGTCAATTGATAAATTGATAACGACATTGGTGAAATAAATGGTCTTTTTATAGCTTCATTCCAGTTAAAAATTGTTGAAACTGTCGCAGTATATTGTCTGCATTACATTATCTCTTATTAGACAAGAAGACAATATGTAATTCTTTTATTACTAATCATAAATTCATTTTAAAACCTTTTTTTTTTGAAAAAAAAACCAACTATTTTTGTATTTTATAATTTCAGCTGCTGCACTTGTTGATGATAATAAAATTCCTGAAGGTAACATTAAAATATAATAACATAAGAAGAGATTTTTATTGTTATATTCTAATAATTTTTTCAGATCTTGTTAAAGTTGCTAAAATTGGCGGATCTAATGGTGCTTATGCTAATACACTATCAGTGGTACAATTTACAATTTTAGTTGGATGTGTCTTAATGTCACTAGCAATGCCATCAATAGAATTTATAATTTATTAATTTAAAATTAATTTTATTTAGTTTTTTAATTTAATATAAAAAAAAATAAAAATTAAAATTTGGCTTAAAATATTAATTTTAAAATATAGAACGAAAAATTTTTGAAATTTATTTAATATATATATTTAAATTTTCTGTTAAAAAGTTGAAATTATACTTGTAAAACTTGTAATTCTTAAAAAAAATTGTATAATTTGTAATATTTTCTTTAATTGTAAAACATATATTACATCGTATTAGTAATTACAACTTAGACCAAAGCTCAAGTATAAAATAATAAATTAAATAGAAAAAAAAAATATATATTTTGTTTTTAAAAATAGTTTATAAAAATAGATAGGAAAAAGTTATGTAATTTTCTTTAAGTTAATAATTTAAATAAAATTTTTCAAAAATAGTTTTTTTTTTTAAAAAAAGAATTTGGGAGTAAAATTCTTTACATAGTGCCTTCATTAAAATTTAAATCATAATTTTGGTTTCAACTAAAAATTATATTTCTTGTCAAAGGTGTTCATAAGTTACAATAACCATAAGTAGAAAAAATGATCATAATATGAGGCATAATTTATAATTATTTAAATAAAATATTTTTTAACATTAATTTACAGAAAAATTATTTAATAATAAAAATGTTCATTGTAAAGTTCACTATGTAATTTGCTAAATAAAAATTACAAAATTCATTAGTTTTAACTAAAATTTTAAGTTTTCAAAAATTTTCTGAATATATAAAATTGCTGTCACATAAAAAATTGAAAGTAAATAAGAATCTATAAATTTTAAAAATATGTATTTATTTATTTTTTTTTTTTTTTAAATATTTATCTTAGTTTTAAACACTTCATTATGCAAACAATATTCAAATACATACAATCAATAATTTCGAATTTTAATTTCAAATTATATTTTTTCACAGATCTGTATAATGTTGCTCTTATGTTTATTTTAAAATTAATGTTTATTTAATAACCGAAATGTTCAAAAAAAAAAAGAAAACAGAATTTGTTGTACTCTAAATTTAAGATGTGATAATGGAAACAAATATATATTTTGCTAAAAAATAAGAATGTTAATAAATTATGATTTATATTATTTTTTTTTGAAGGTCCTATGAATTAATTTAAATATTCTTGTTAAATTGTTCAATAATTTTAGAGAGAAAAAAATGTGCCTGAACAACAACAAAAAAAAAATATATATTAAATAAATTAAAATAATTTAATCTAATAATATGTAAAAAACAAAAATAAAATTTGTTTATAAATCAAATGAAAATATGTTGTGGTGATTTTAAGGATTTCCAAATACATAATTCTATTCAATTATTTATATTTCAAATAAAATATTTTAATTACTTGAAGAATTACATTTATTAAGTATTTTTAAATTATGTGTAGTTAGTTTATTTTTGGGTTATTTGATTTTATTGCTAAGTTTTGCTGTATTTACGTATTTCATAGTTATGTTAATGCTATTCCATGATAGATTTATGTTTATAATTATAATTAATTGAATAACACACAAATTTTCAATCAAATTTTTAAGATTGCTAACGATTTACAGAATTATCGAACGAACGATTAATTATTTCAAATTATAATACTTTTAATAACATTTTACGAATTTATCGAAAATTAATTTTCATTAAAATAACTCAGTTCGTACCAGTTTTTTTGAAGAAAAAAACTGGAATCGATTTTTTTTTTAATAAAATATGATTTTTGAATTTAGATTTGAAATCTAAATTTTCAAAACATAATTTCAATTTTTTGATATTTGTTTTATGTTGGCATTTGTAAAACCAAATTTTTGACATAAAATACCCGCAAAACTAATTTTCTCAAAAATTTGGTATAAAGAGCATAAATTCACAAGACACCAATGCAAATTTCAGTCAATGAAAAATGATATAATATATGATTATTTATAACCACACCGGACGAGAAAGAGTTTAATGGCTGAAACGAAGAAAATTAATTGTATTTCCTTATAAAAAACTAGATTTTAATTTGAGATTTCATGGTTCGTATTGCAGTTGTAAAATATCTATTTAAGAATAAGATTTGTACCAAGAATAATTTCCATAATAATGCTTTGTTAAGAAGTTTTCTTGAATATATTATTATCAATTTTGTTATAACAAGAGTGAAATCTCAAAATAAAATCTTGTATTTTATTAGGAAACATAATTACTTTTCTTCCTTTCAGACATTTTGTGCTTAGTAGTCCTTTTTGGTTTCATATAACCTTAATGCATATTACTTCTCAGGTGAACAAATTAAAGTGCACAGTTAAAATAAATGAATAGAGGTGAAAATTTAACAAAAATATTTCAAATAAAAATTATAAAACTTTTCTCTAACAAATCATTTATATATTTGAGTAGGAAATCTATGATATTTATGAATGCCGGAAATCCTTAATTCACCAATATAATATATTAAACGCTTAAAATACTATATTTATGAATAGTGTAGATATGTCACAATAATAAAGAAACAATAAAATAATAAATATTAATAAGATACTTTCAGTCAGATTTTAATTATAATAATAAATTATACTTGCAAAAAATTAATACTATTGTTACAAATTTTTGAATATATACATTTTGTGTATGTTTTTGGGGAAATCAAATTAACATAAAGCTATTTTTGCTATAATATATTGAAAATTTATACAAGGCCTTATAAAATTATTATATTCTCTTTAAAAAAAAAAATTAAAAATTTATTGTTCAAAGTAAAACACTTCAAATTTTTTACATAAATGTATATTCAATTTTTTTTTTTTTTTTGCTAAAGATTTAGATACAAATTTGCAAATTATAAATAAATATAATAATTTATGATTTTAATATTAATTATTATAACAGTCAGTATTTATTTTCAATGTTATTAATAATTAAGTTTATAATCTTTTTATGTTTATTTCAATCAATTTTAAATCTTCCTGCTAAAATTTAAATAGAAATAATATAAATAATATTAAATGTTTTAAGTCTAAAATTATGAAAAAAAAAAATCAGTGCTATATAAATTTTTTTTGAAAAAAAGTTATTACCTTATTAATTTTATTAATTAAATACTTAAATAAAAAAAAAATTAATTGTAAATATTAACGTTTAATTAATATATATAATATAATATAAATTATTATTTAATCAAATTTAGAATATTAAAAAAAAACCTAATTATAATAATATACTTTACCTAAATATATTGTGTAATATGCTGTATTGTGCTATATTAATAAAAATATAAATAATTAACAAAGATTTTTTAATTAACAATTAATTAATACTTAAAGATCTTAGACATTTTTATGAAATGAGATATTGTAGCAAATGGAATAGTTTTAAATGCCTACTAAAATATTTATATTTTTATCTACGGTGTTTTCTGTCTTAAAAAATAAATATTGGTGTTAAGTCCTTGAAGAATATTTTATATACAAAATTTTTACAGCCTATAAGTTTAATCTTCAAAATTTATAGGAGAGCCTCATATGGTGTGGGTATAAAATTCAGCCAAAAAAACATCATTGACCATGTGTCGTTTACTAAACGATCATGAAACAGATTGATCTGTAGTAGGTATAAAATTCGGACAAAACTTCAAATCAAAACTCCAATTGTAAAATATGAACATTAAGTCCTATTAAAAAAACATTAAGATAATGATAACACATAGAACATAATTTGATCTTGATATCTGAAAGACATTTATACCTAAAATTTATTGAGAAACCCTAATATTTGAAAATTAGCAAAATAATTTCTATTGAAATTGAAACATAAAACCTTAAATATCTCGGAATAACAAAAAGTGATTTGGCTCCACTTTCAAAATAAAAGGCAATGGATGATTTTATTAGTGTATTTTTTTTTTCTTTAGCTTAAAAGTAATTACGCCAACCAATCCGTTTTTTCTTATACCGATATATTTAAGGTTTTACGCTTCAAATAGATATTTTAATAACCTTTCAATTATTCGGATTTTTTGGCTAAGTGATCTTAGAGGTAAAAAGATTAAACTAAGTTCTATTTGTTGTTATCAGTATTTTAGATTTTTTGTTTTTAATGAACTTGAACCAAATTCAAATTTATGCAAATATAAAATATGTATTATTAAAAGATATTTATTATTTGTTATTATTAGTTTATTTTAATAATTTTATTTGTTGTACATTATACAAAGAGCACCAACAAAAAAAAATTGTTTTAATTTATAATTTTTTTTCTTTTCTTGTATTGTGTATAAAGATACTTTACATTAATTTTATTTAAGAATTTTTAAATAGATACAATAAATGTGCAAAAAAAGTGTATATATATATTTTTACTATTAAAATTACTAAGTCACACTAATTTTAAGACATAAAATTTTCTAAATTTTCTTTTAAATTTGTATAATTTTATTTTACTTTATTTTAATTTAAATTTATTTTTCAACAAATTAACTAAAACAATTAAATGAAAGACATAATAATTATGGATAATTGTGACCAATTAGTGGAAATGAATTATTTTGAATACATAGTCTATGTTTTTAACATAAAATTTTATTCGTTTAGGTCATGATAACATACTAAACAAAGATTTATTGATAATTGTATAAGACAGTATTGTTACCAGTGCAAGGAATTTCCGTATTAGAAATTGTAGTTTGTAACAGAAAAATTTAATTTATGATTAAATTATTTTATTTTTACGGAAGTACTTGAATTAACAAAATTTTTTCTAAATATTTAAATATATTTTTTATAAATTGTCTAAAAATTTCTTGGATATTTGACTAGATTAAATATATGTTGATATTTTGATAAGTTAATTTAGTTGTTATCATATGTGATGAGTGCAATTAGTTTTCTAGTTGTTCTGTCTTCTAATGATATTATAAATAAGACAATTTTAACAGAAAAAATGTCACTAATTTATACCTAACTTTCATAATTTTTCAATTTCTGATAAAAATCTATGTTATTTTGCAAAGTATAAATAATATTAATTATTTAAAATATGTTGGCTTATTCAACATACATTACTATTTTTAATATGAAATGGTAAAATTCATAAAAGTTAATATAGTTGATTTAAATTCAACCATTGATTAAGAATAATTACCTTCTTAATCAATAGTTCAACGTAGCGAATTAATAATTTTAAAATTAAAAAATCTGTGTCAAACAATCTTATAGGTTCCATTTTTCGTTTTCATCGAATGTGTTCCAAATTATAGAAAATTGTTTTTCGAATTGCGTCAAATTAACTGGTTAAATTATGGAAAATTTACATATGTTGTCTGTAAAATTAACGATTAACCATATATTGTATAATCTATAGTTGAAAAAATTTTAATAATAAAAATAAAAATATTTTATTTACTTATTTCAATTTTCGTTTATTAAATATAATAATTTATGAAATTATGTTTTTTTTTTGTAGTTGTTGATATTCTTCTTAAATTTGGCACCTTATACAAAAATTAAAATTTTTTTTAAAAATTATATTTATTTATAAATTAAATTATAAATTACATAAACTGATTTTACAATTTTTTTTTTTAAAAATAATTATGTAATTTAAATCAAAAAGGCAATAGTGAAAAAGTTATCTGCATTAAAAATTTATGTTTCAAAAATTTTTTTTTGTAAATTGATAATAATTGGATGGTTTAAATATTAAATTTCTATTCTTATTTCTTTATATATTTATTATAATATTTAATTCAATATATTTTTACAATTCTTAGGATATAAAATAAATGCAAAAATTCTTAAGAACAAATTATATTTTATATAACTAAATTTCCAACATAATTTAACAATTTTATTATTTCGATATACACAAAAAAGAAAAAAAAAATCATAAAAATCTTGCATCTTACAAAATTTAAGCATTTAATTTACTTTCATTTTGATTTAATAATTAATAATTATTTTTTATTTTTAATGTTATTTTAGATAAATTATAATACAAAAATATAAATTTTTAAGCTAATTAACAATTATATCAGAAAAGAAAATAGAAAAACTATTATAATTTAATAAACTTAATTTATTGTACATCATTTTCAGGTTAAATTAAACGTTTTTCAAAGGAAATTAAAAGTTTTTCAAATTACGTTCTGATGAATCAAGCATATACTCTTCAAAAAAATTCGAATTTTTTCGCAACGAATTATTCTGAAAATTATGGAAATAATCAAACAAACCAACCATTTTCAACAAACCATTTTCCACTGTTTTTTCGCAGCAATTTGTTTAAATAGTGTCGATTAATATCATTTTTTCGAGCGAAGTTTGGGTGAATCACATAACCTACTAAATTTAATTTAATTTGTTATTCAAATTATGTAATTATTATTGACGATATTCCAAAAATAATTTAAAAATTGGAAAAAATATTAATTTTTTGTTAACTTCTATGTTTGAAATTATTTCAGTAGCCAAGGTATCAATCAACACTGCAGTTTAAAAAAAAACGCTCGGCTGGTGGAGTCCTTTATTATTTTCATAATTCGTCATTGTTCAATATTATGTAAATATAATTGAATTATGACAAATTTAATTTATAAAATGTTTAATTTGATTTAAAAAACGTTGAATTTTATTTGAAATACGTTGAATTTTACCTGGAAATGTTATATAGAAAAGTGCCATTCAAAATGAACACAAATATAAAAATTAATTAATTTTTATATAATTTTTTTGTGGAAAATTTATTTTAATAATATAATTGTTTTTTCTTTTTAATTTTTTGGTAATAGTTTTTATATATTTACTTGACTAAATTTCCAATTTTTTTGTTTTGTATTTTGCATATTTTTGCATATTTTATAATATAAATTAAATTTGTATATGTTTATTTTGTTGTGTCAATATTCTCTAGATTTTTAATTTTAATTGTGATCCCATGACTTAAATTTATAATATTTTTTTTTTCACTAATTTACTAAACCAATTTCTAATTTTAATTGATATTTTTTTATATTCCAGAAATAAGTATCGTATGTACTAGTAGTATCTACTAGTTTTAACTTTATGTTAATTGAATATTTGATAAAAACGGTCAAAGTTAGTGGTTATACTATTGATTCTACAGTATTTATGTTCATTAATATAAATTTGCATTCAACTAAATTAAATTTATCTTCAACATCAAGTTTAGGTTCATATTAAAAGTAAATATTGTGAACAGTTGAATTTTATTTAGCTTTTTTTGGAAAAAAAAAACTTAGGTGGAAGGAAAATTTATTAAATGAAAAGTTTTAAAGTTGACTGAAAATTTCGTAAAACGATATATCTTATTTTTCCAATATATTATTATGTTAATTTAAATATTCTACTGTCATGGAATATTGTGAATATTGACAAGCGAAAACATTATTTTTTATCTTTTAATTTATTTTTTAGATTATTTTACAATTTCTTAGTTTTTTTATTTTTTTAAAATTTAATTCTTTGTTTTATTTTTTGACAATATTAAATTCACTAATTTGTTTTTTTTTTTAAATGTCAATTCATATTCTTAAATATGTTAACATACCTAAAACTAATGATACTAATATAGTATAAGATGATTGAATTCTTATACTTGATGAAGTATCTTTTGTTTTTTCAGTTGATGGTTTATTAAGTTCATTTGGTAAAACAGATTTTTTTGATAAAACATTAACACTAACTTGAAGTTGAAGATTTTGTGGTATAATTTTACAATAATATTCACCAGCATCTTCCATTTTAATATTGTTGATAATTAATGTATATGATGTATTTGTATTTTTAAGTTTATAACGATCATTAACAATTGCATTTTGATTAGATATAAGATTTTCTCCAAGATACCAAAATAAAATATTATTACCTATAAATAGAATATGAAAAATTATTTATAAATAATTAATTTTATATAAAATTATTATGTTTTTTTTTTTGTGTTACCTGCTCGATTAAGAAGCGGACATTGTAATTGTAAATTTTCACCTTCAACAGCTGATTTTTTAATTAAAGAATCTTGTAAAGATGGTGGCATTGTTGATTTAGTATTAGATGTTGTTATTGTATCTGATATAGTATCAGATTCATCATCATTATAATTATAATCATCATCACCTTGCATTTCATCAGTTGGACTATGATTAGTTGGTTTTGCTAAACCTAAAAAGAAATTTATTTTTTGATTAATTAATAATTTCAATTTAAAATATTTTAGTTGACAGAAAAGAGACGAAATTATTTAATATTTTTATAGTTCTCATATGAATATCAATCAAAATAAATTATTTATTTAGAAATTCTTACATAAAATCAATTTAATTTATAATATTTCATATAAAAACATTAACCCCTAATGTAAAATATTATTGTTATACATAATATATTTTAAATTTGATGCATTTAAAAGTGAAAAACATAGAGTGAATTAACCTATTTAATAGAGAGGAACTACACTAAAATAGAATTTTATCATGTGGTGCAAAATATTGTTTTTGAAAGCACTTGTTGTATAATTATTTTTAGACATCATAAATATTATTTTTGTATAAATATATTTCATAATATCATAATTGTCTACAAATTTTTTTTAAACTAGAGTAGGACAACATTTGGGAATTTTGACCCTCTAATACCCATCAACCTGTGTGGATGATGATGACCCCAAGTAGAAAATAATTGTCTAAGTACCACATGAACTTATATTTTAATTGTTTAATGAACCCTTCAAACATAAATTTGATTTATATAATCCAGCTTTTAAAAATATATCACAATGAATGCTGTGATGTATTTGGCTACAGTTTAAGATTTATTTAAAATATTACTGAATTGATTATTTTCTAAAAATTATAAACTTTATTATCATTTCAAAACTGTCCATTTGTTGTAGAATTGCAGTACAATTTCGTAGGTGTAGTATGTTCGGATATTTTGCTCTAAGTTTATTTAGAAAATTAAAAAAATATTTAGGAAATAATTTCGAAATTTTTATAGTATCACCGACCAATTATGGCGATACACATATTAAAAACAATATTATGTTTATAAAAAATATATACCCCATACTAAAATTTAATAACACAAAAACATCACTATTATTGTACACATCAATTTTTTTTCCCGCCATAGCAATGAATTAAACCGGAATAGAGTGTAGAATGAAAATGTATGCTGCTATTATGCAAATATAAAAAAGGAGGTCGAGGTTTTATTTTTAAAACAATTTTTAAAAAAAAAAAAATTTTCTACTACATAAAGTTAATTTAAATCTTAAGCCAAATCGTAAATAAAATGAAAACATTAAAATTGCAAATTAATTGTCAATTTAACCAAATTTTTTTTTTATTTTAACACATGAATGAGCTATTATGAGCTATAGTGTAGTGTTAGTATTATTAAATGTCCGGAATGATGTCATCTTTTTTGTATTTTGGATATAATTATAAGCTATCAAATTTTAAATGTTATACAAAGTAATTGATGTTATTTTTTTATAGCTTACTGATAATTTTACAGAACAACTAATTAATTTGGAAATATCTTTTAACACCTTGTGAAGCTATTTATTATCTATAATTACATTTTGGTAATTAATTAGTTTATTTACATAACAATTTCGAAATATACATTAATTTTGATAATTCAGCATTGGTAGAATATAATTTTTTTTATGTTTGTTAGTCTATCTATTATGTTTGTAAGTGATATTTGGCGACACTTTTTGTATTATTATATTACTGTTACTTTAATTAGAATTAATGGACTATTGCTTCTTAAGGTAGAATGGACTGGTTCTCTAATATTGAAAAAATCGTATTTTTTTTTAGTTAATAAATTATCTTTTAATTAAAATTGTCGATAATTACGTAAACAAGAATTACATAGTTAGATACTTTAACTAAGCTAACTCAGTCTTTCTTATTAATTCTCTGTGTAATCTCTTATTTTGAAAATTTTTCAATATTTTGAAATTACACAGATGTACATATAATCAATTACTATTTTGATAGTACAAATTTATTTATTGAATATTTTATGTTTAAAAATCTAAAAAAAATAGGGTTTATTTTGTTATTTGTAACCTAAATCATTTTCAGTTTTTCGTAATACATAAAATTTTTTTCGGAGTAAAAAAAAATTAATTACTTAGCGCCACTTTTAAAGTGAGAGTTTAAACTGATCTTGTAACCTTCTAGTTATCAATTTACTTAAACTTTGGAATCTATATTATTGTGAATTCAAAATATTGTGATTGAAAATGAATCAGCTGCTGTAGTGAAAATTGATTTGAACTTTTTAAATTATTTTTTATTTATATTTCATTAAGACTTTGCTGGACGTATCTATGTATATCATGTTCAAAATGTTATCTCAATATATTTTAGAAATTTAACGTATTTAAACTGAAGTAATCTTCTTCTTAACTTAAACTTTAAACCGAAGTTAATGTTTAAATTTACCGTGAGAAATAGAGAAATAATCTAAACTAAACCATATGGTAACCATATTGAAATATAATACATATATGTTGTTCTTTATTTCCTGAATTTTCAAAGTTTTATATTAATTTTATATAAATTTGACAAGAAAATGGGTAATCTTCCGGTTGAGAGTTTAAACTCGCATTGTGTAACTGGGCATAATAAGCTTACGAATTCCCTGATATAATTTACCACAGGATTAGTAATATATATTTAATTAATAAATTATAAAAAACGATATCAAGAAATCCATTTTAAAACAATTCTTCTCCAATGTGGTAAAGAATGTGTCATATACAAAATAATAGTTCTATTTAATATGTTAATAAAATCTTAATGTAAATTACAGAATCTAGTAAAAAAAACCCTATGAAAAATATCTTTCTATAAAAACACATAAATTTTTCTTTATTTTAATTTATTATATTATACAATTCCTTGACACCAATAATATTTATTATAAGTTAAGTTAACTATAAATATTTAGGACAACTCAATATAAAAATTGTTATTATTCCCAGCCCAGCAGGAAGTAATTACTTTTTTTTATTCAATATCGCAATATCAAATTAGAAAATATAAGGATAATATTTTTTTCTGCTGCTCTTATGAGAAAATTTTTTTTATGGTTTTCAATGAAAATTAAAATATGTAACTGCAAAGTTTTTATCGGTAATTTTTTTTCCCCATTTTTTAACAAAAAAAAAACATGGATGACATTAATAGCTGCACCCCTATTGCTTCTAAATTTTCTAATGTTAAACATTTAATATTATCACTTTGATATTTTATAAGGATATACATGTAAAATATAATATAAATAGCTATCACCCAGAAAAAGGAAATTTCAGAATTTTTTGCGAAATGTCTAGGGCAATAATGGCACACCTACAAAACATACTTTTAACTTATTAAACATGTGTTGATATAAATAATTAAATTTTGAAATTTCAAATAACATAGATATTATACGAAATGTCCTTAACCTAAATAAAGTTTATGATTTATAAAAGTTTATATTTTTTTTTATATTGTATTTAATAAAAAAAAAAATAAACAAAACTTTTATTATAATTGTTTACTTTATCAATAAAAAATATTTAGTATAGTCTTTAACTTTATCTTAATGATTTTGTAAGGCTTTTAGTTTGTGCAGAATTTAATTGACAAATTAATTGCGGAAGTAAAATTAAATTAGAAAAATAAACTGACAAATTGATATTTATTGTGGACACATATTCAAGGTTCATTTGAAGATTTTATCATATCCGAAGTAAAAAGTATTTATATTCTGACCTACTTATTAAGCGCATAATGACGGAGTCATGCCAAACCAAAAATAATTATCTTGATTAATAGTTCAGTTCATGTCTTTCTTGATTATTAATTATAGCTGATATTACGAATTATATGTTCTATACATCAATCCCTAGAAATAAATTATTATTTCAAATGTTGCAAATTAACCAGCCCTAAAATATGTCTAATTTTCCCAAATATAAAGGTTCCGATTCTGCATCATAAACTCATTGTCCAAATTTATTCATTTCTGATACCACTAAAGTTTAGTTCAACATTCTGTGTTATTTTTTCTGTAATGTAATTCCGAGTAATTCAAGATAATTGAGAGCAATTTTTTTCTATCAGGCCTTTTATCTAATAATCAGGCCCATTATAGCTCTTTTTCTATCAGGCGCTTTCCTAGTTTTTCTTTTACTACTTACGTCAAATCCTGCTTGAACAGGCAAAGTACTTCATTTATTATTTGGATAATAGTAATTTTAATCGTGAGAAGTCCACATGTAGGCCAAATCACTGCAGCCATTTATCTTATTGTGATAACGATTTTTTTGGTTTGTTACTAGTCACCAATAAATCCAGTAAGTACTGCTGTTTTAGTCACATTTAGCATAATTGATATGTAGTCGCCTAGTTTTTTAACAGTCTTTTAGGAGATATCAGTGTCTCACAGTAACATAGTATGCGTGCGATGTATTATTATTATAATAAAAGTATACTACATCAAATTAATATAGCTTTTAATCACAGTGTTTTGATAAAAAAAAACAACACACTGTCATATCCTGTTGCCCGGAAGGTAAGTATGTATTACATATATTTTTATTCTAAATAAAATTAGAAAATTGTAATTAATTCACATAAGAATATTTCAATTGAATCGACGATATTATAACATAATATTTAAATATGAAAAATCGAAGATATTAATTCAAATGTCGGTTTTATCTTTTTAAAAAAGCAACAAAATTTATTTATATTTATTGCGGTTTGCCGTCAAAAGAACACAACATATCCATATGATAATAATCAACAAGATCAGTTAAAATTAAAGAAAAGATAATAGAAGAAAAATTGTAAAAGGAAAAATTATTTTCAATTTAGAAAGTTATTTTTATTTTACAGTAGGACAAGAAATAAACAAGAAAATCTAATATTCAGTAAAAAAAAAAACACAACAATTTTCTTTTAAAATATTATGATTGAGTAATGAAGCAATCTTTTTATTGCGGGTTTTTTTAATAAATAGCTTCAACTTTAATATATTTTTTTTTAATATAGTCTTTAGAGTATATAGTATGAGAGTCTTTTTAAATAGGTTATTCTAAAATATTCAAAAGATTATTTATATACATACTTAAATTAACATTTCTTTTGATGAACGTGCTAAGGATGAGAATGATAGACATTATTAATATATAGTTTTAAAACTTGAAAATATTTGCTACTAAAGCGCAAAGAAATTCTATAGTTTATTATTATATTGAAGTATCTAGGAACTACTTTAGCTTTTAATAAGCAGAAAATAAATTAATCAAGAAATACAATTCTTCTTTTTTATTAGATTTAATAAATTTACAAGCTAAATATTTATAAATGAACAAGATACTTCAAAAACCACGAAAATGTTGTGAATAAATACAAAAGAGAGTATAAAAAATAAAAGAAGCATACTGAATAAAATGGAGACAACAACTAACAATCTTATGCTACGAAAAATTGTATAGCATTAATCGTTTAATTGTTACAAGAAAATAAATGTCCAAATCGAAAAAATACGATAAAATTAATCCTTAAAGTATTTGTTTATATTAACGTAAATTTTTATAAATTTGTTTTGTAAGCGGCAAGGATATGAATGTAATTTTAAGATTATGGATAAAGAAAACTAAATTTCCATTTACAATTTTAAATATATATTTTCAAATCTTTTATTCTTCTGAACAGTAAAATATATATCAATCTGACGACCACACACGATTATCAAGTTTTCTGCAATGAATAAATAGTAAACATGAACGAGGATCGTTTAAAAAATAGTAGGAATAATATATTCATTGAAAATTAATTATACAGATATTTTAATTAAAGGAATTTCAGTTTTCAAGAAAACAAAGTGAAAAATTTCAATTACAGAATATTAATTAAATTATAGGCTGACAGACATGTAATGCCATAATTAAATTAGATTAATTTTTTTTCTGGTTACTCAAATTAACCGGTGTTGAAAAAAAGATATATCCTTAATGAGGAGTACCATCCAAACTAAAAACTCTAGTCCAGAGTAACAAATTTGTTCTTGAATAAAACTTTAAAACTAATTGAATCAGAATCCTTAAGGTAAATTAAATTAAATTTTGAAATTATTAAATGTATACATTCATTTTATTCTCGTAAATATTAAAATTCACCTCGTATGTGAAAATAAATAAAACTCATAAATTTAGAGCTAAGTTTTAATGAAAATAAACGATTGCTGCACGCACAGAAGAAAAAAAAAACTTATTGCATTTTGTTTTTCATATAAAGATTATTTATTTTGCTTCCAGAAGTGTTGTTTTTAGAAGAAAAAACGCATAATTCTCAGTCCTTAATCATTAATTTAGTGGATTTAATCGTTTTAATATCACAGTTATTGTTAAAACTTTTGCTGCCTTGCTTTAAATTCATATATATGACCAATTAAATTGATTGGGATGCAAAACACTTTCGTTCTTAATATTTATACAGCTAAAATAAAAACAAAAATTTTAAGAATTTATTTGCGTGTTTGTGTTGTTGTTGACAATTATTTTGTTATAAAAATATTAAAAATAATTTTTGCACTCTTTGAAAATTCACATTAAATTATTTGCGCGTAAATCCAGATGGGAATTATATTTTTTTTTATGCACATTTATTACTTGAGATAAAATTGCAATTCAGAATGGACATGCACATGAATAATATATAAATCAATTACAATAATACGTAAAAGAATTTAATGTTTAATATACGTAATAAAATTTTTAGAATAAGAAACTCATTAAAAAATTTTTGAAAATATTATTTATCGTTACACATAAATAGATTTTATTAACTAATCACATTACGGCTAAATGAATAAGTTTAAAACTTCCTTAAAATTTTTTAAGCAAATTTATAATCATTCATAGCCAGTTCCAATGAAAGTTCCTAATTAAAACTTATCCACAAATTTTAAATATAAGGAAATTAATATTTTCTTAAAGTCTGAATCGAACCTTGAATATAAAATAAGTTGAAATATTTAAAGTTATTATATCAAAAAAAAAAAATAATTAATTGCGACACTGTCTAAAAATTACAAAATTAAGGTGTCTACTCTGGATTTAAATAAACTTAAATATTGGTTTCTGCATTTGAATTGAAATATATAGTATATTTTTCTTGTCCGTATTTAAAACTTCATTATTATGCAAATTATATTCGCAGCATATACATATATTATGTAAAATTATTCAATATATTTTATGTCTGCAAATAAATTAACTTCGTAAGAATAAAAAACCACATAATTTGAGTAAGTCTACATACTTAATCGATTTGAGTATTATTTTAAAAATAAAATTGAATAATATTTCAATATACATATATATTGCTTTTCTCTTAAGTTTAAATTTTTATAAAATTTCTCAAAACAGAATAGAAAATTTACATAAATAAGATTTTAAAGATTTATATTATTGTTGATATACTTAAAAATCTTTTAAAACTTTTTGTGAGTAAAAATATATCTTTCATTTTACTGACTAGCAATTGTGTAACAACATTAAGTTAGAAACTTCACTTCCTGATATATTTTTTTTTTGTGTAGAAACAAAATTTCTAAAAAAAAAATTAAAATATTAATTCAAGTATTGAATATTGACTACATCATAATTCTTACTTACAAAAGTACAAAAGGTTATTATATAACTTTATTACCATACTTTTGGCTTTCCTTAAAGGGTCATGAACTCATAAATTTTATGATGGACAAATGAATGACTATATTATGTCACGGTTAGTTCTTCTCGCGATTATCCATAAATTAGATCTATGCTATATAAAAATTCTATATAGAATATATAATTTTACTGACAAGGGTGATTCATAAGAATTTCTTAATACCGTGAACTTGGTTTAGTACGGTCGTAGATGTAAATTTGATTTAGTATAATTTATTACTGATAATTTATATTTTTACAGAAATTGCAATACATTCATTCAAGAACACTATGAAAATTCCTATAACAAATTTACAGCATAATATACATAAAAGAAAGTTAATTAAAATTTCTAAACATTTACAAAACATTGTTTATGTTTACAAAAAAAATTTCTAATAAATATTATCAGATTGATGTTAGCTACACTTAAAATTCATGATTGGCAACAAATAAATTGCACAACATAAATCATTAGATAATTTGTGAAGGAATGATTTTTTTTCCAAATGAGAAATGTATGTAAAAATATCCAAAATATAGACTAAATAAAATATAATTCCTTAATTTTTTTTTGGTACACTAAACAATTCAATTTTTTTTTAAGAAAATTGTTCTAGTTTACCCAAAAGTCTGTAATCTACTTAATATTAATAATTTTTTTTTATAAATGAAAACCACATTTTTTTATGAAAGCTGTGCTAAGATGCCCACATAAAATTCTTTAATATAAAGTTCAACAAAAAAGTACAACATAATAAAAAAAAACTTTTATGAAAGGAAAAACTATCCCATCGAAAGAGGAAATACCACACACAGTTCATAAGCAAACAACGTTACAGATTCTGTTTATTAGTTCACATTATAAACACAATATTACTGGTTATATAAATGAGTCATCTGTGCATTCTAAATTTCCATTACTTATCCAGAGTAATAAAAAGATTATGTGAAGGGTGAAAAAATAAATATATATTTTAGTTTTGCTAATTTTTGAATATATGTATATTCATCAAGCAAAGTAATTGAAGTAAAATCAGTAAAATAAGATTGGTCGGTCATTTTGTGGTTAAAGGATGTATTTTATTCTGTAATTTTATTGATTTACAATTATTTATGATTCGAAAACTTGTAAAATTGCAATTGCAAATATAGTTATATAAATAATATTAAATTGCAATTAGTACAATAAAATTGTTTGTGGTGAAGTTTAAGTTCTAGTTCAATGAAAAATTTAATACTGATGACTAACTTATAGCAATTTACAATAGAAATAATAACAAATTAGATATGTAAATATATTTTGTTGAAATTCTATTTATTTCAGTATTTAGGAAAAATAAATGATCAAGTTTTTATAGATTTAATAAGAAGATTGTCTGTAATTAATAAACTGCATATAGTATATCACAGTCAATAAATTTAAAGTTGATGAGATCTTCAAAAATAATCAATTAGTAATTACATACATTTTTTTTTTTACTGAAACCATACTCTTTAAAAAAGTTAGCATTAACCTAGTGAGTTGAATTTTAATATAAATAAACATTTACTATCGAGTAACATAAACTTTATTAAAGAGTAATTACCAGGAATTTAAAACTGCATATTTTTTTATTTAATTTATGACCTCTTATTACTTTTATTTAATCGAGTCATCACTATTTTGAATAAACCACCAAATAAAATTTCAATTTCCAACAAAACGTCCAAAATATTTCCTATTTCTTTTTTTACTATGGTAAAATTCTTTTTAATAAAAATTAAAAAAAAAAACTAAAATTAATTTTCCTAAAATGCAGCATAAATGAAAAACAAGAAACTCTTTGTCCATTTATGCATTCTTCGGTATATATAGAGTTAAAGTGGGGGGAAAATATATATGCTTATTATTGAATTCTTCGCGAGTTCATTTTTCAATGCAGCAAACAATACAAAAAAAAAACATCATGATTAAAATATATTAGAACCGCACCTAATTTTTAGCACATTTCCAAGAAATTTTGTAAAAAACAAACGCATTTTAAAGACACTTATTTGTTAGATTATAAATTTGTCAGTTGGTTTGTTGGTTCTCAAGCAGATAATTATCTGTTATAATTTGTAAATAAAGTTTAATCTGTACTTGAAACATAAATTAAGCATAAACAAATAATAAAATTATTCAATTTAGACTATAATTCCTAGGGTCAGATAATTGTGCAAGTATTTATTCAATTAAATATTAAATTTTCAATCTAAAACCACATTTACTTAAGCTATTCTCCGCAAGTCTTAAAATATCTTCCTTCGAGATACAAATTAAATTATTTTAGTTATTTCAACATACCCCGATATTTGTAAAGTACCATTTTTTTTATATAAAAAATATAATTGAAAATTTCAAATATATTTTTAATGAAAAACCAAATACTTTAAAGAAATTAGAAAAAAAAAAATATTATTTTTGATTAACAAATTGAACATAGATTTGTGTATAGTAGTGTGACCTGCATAAATTATTAGTACAATGCATAACTTTACGTACATTCTTTTATTATGGGTGTTTATTTATTATTATTATTATTTTTTTTTTCTAGTTCATATAATAGTAGAGTACCACAGTACTATAATATAGTAAATTAACCCGATTTTCATTATTTTGATCGTTATACGGACTTTAACCCGTTTAAATACAAAATTAAATTTTTAGTAAGCTAATTCATAACAAAAAAAAATATATATTTTGAAATAAAAATAATAATTTTTTTAATAATAATTTATATATTTTAATGAAGTGGAACCAAATGTTCATTTTAACTTGGATATACACAATTATAAATTACAGATTCTTAATAATGATAAGAGGAGAAGGGAAAAAATTCATATAAACTAATTACAGTCCACTATATAATAATAAAAAAAAAATTGTGTCGTAAATAACCTCTTGAAATGTTATTGACCTTAAAGATATTATTACGATTAATAGCAAACATATGTGAAGGATATAAAAGTAAACAATTTTTTTTTTTATGTTTCTTGAAAAAGATTAAAAGAAAAAGGATTTTCAAATGCAGCAATATAAAATTTTCAATAAGTATTAAAGCAAAAGAGTTTATAACAGAAAATTCACAATTTAGCTAATTGCATTCAAAAGGAATACTAATATTTTTTCAATCCTACTGTGGGGTCTGGGATGAATTTTAATTAAAATGATTTTATATTTTATTTTATAGTTTTACATTCAGTCAAATATTTTGCTATATATTTTCAATGTCAATTGCTTGAAATTTATCTATCGCATCATTAGATTGAAGTAGTCCTACTTGAACACGTTTTTAATCTGGTATTATACTACCAAGTATTATATTGCTTATTCAGATTTGAAATATTTTTATCAAATTTAAAGATATTTTTATATGTTTTTGACTAGACATATATACAAGGCCATGTTACGTAATATGGCGTTAAGTCACTTAAGAATGTATCAATTCAGAATTAAATCACTTTCAATGAGATTAATTTATAATATAAACGAGTTATTTATTATGTCAAAATTTTACTTTTTGTAAAAAAAAAAAAATATGAAATTGAAAGAAATGAATTTATTTCCAGAAATTTATTAAATTTCATATATTTTGCAATAATAAATTCTGTATTAACCCAATTTTTTTCTGTAAACAAGTTTAAGTTATGCAATTTATTAAAACGGATATAAATTGAAACAAAAAAAAAGGATTTCTTGTGATTTATGTTCATTTTGTATACATTTTTCTAGTATTACCATAAAAAACATTTTATTTACGTCAAAGATTTTTTTGCCTACTTTACAAGGATATATATATACAATGATTAATGCAAAATCCATGCTAATAATTTACTTCTTTTTTGTTACTGCCGGCATTAGTGCATTTTGAAATTTATCCTACCCTACCTATTTAAAAAAATCCACTGTTGACATATTGTATAGCACTCAGAATTCAAAAGATTAGACCAAATAATATTCTGACTAACTGCAATAATATGAACTAAAAATTGGTTAAGTAAAAAAAGTGGTGGTAATTGACCTTTGAACTATTTGATTGTAATGTGAAATGATATCGTGTTGAATAAATCGTTTCCTTACGATAGAAAAATTAATATAATTTGCTATCAAATTTTCCTTAAAATATAATAGTGTTTGTGCACTCAAAATTGTAAGTGAACTATATGGAAATTTAAAGGGACTTTAACCAAGCCTTAATTAAAAAAAAAAAAACGAAGTATTTAAGAAACATTGTTCTAAATTTTTTGTATATTTAGTTAAGGTGAGGTCCTTTTAAATTCAATGAAAAGGTGAAATATTTATATATTTTGTCGCTATGTTTCTCCACTTGATGTGAAGCTTTTTGAGGAGGTCAATGTGTTTATTTTCTTCGAAAATATATTAATAAAAATGTATGTAATAATTAAAAACTCAATGTCCAGTCTTTAAAATTAAAATACTTTTTCTGTGTTTTAGGTATCTAATATTTTTCTGTTAGTTTAGAATGCAATAGCCCAAAGTAACAAACTGTAAAATATTGTGAAACCTTTTTATCTACAAATAAAATCGAAATGGACATGTGTGCTAAAAGGACTTAGAATTTTGTTAAATTCAAAAAAAGGGCAGGTGAGTGTGGTTATTGTAGCGCCGTTTAATGTTCTTTTTTTTTTAATTTTTGGAATTTAATATTTTTGTTAGAACATCTGCTTTGTATCTTTAGCCACAAAAAAAAACAGTATAGAAGTTAAAATTATATTTTTATGAACAGGAGAATGATAAATTCGAAAAAACATAATTTTAATTACAAGGAAGAAAAATATTTTGTATCTTACACTGGACTTTTCCTAGGTATATAAATCTACTATGAAAAATTATATTTTTCAGATATTTTTCTATAGACAAATGAAATATCTAATCGTGCCGAAAAAATAGTGCAAATAAAATTTTACTTTGTAGTTTAAATTATTAATGAATTTGGATTTTTTTAATTATTGCCGGTTGAAATTTTGATTTTTTTTGCTTCTGTACAAGAAAATATTCCAGAATTTCATAGTTCGAAAATCTGCAGGGAATTGTGCTATATTATAGTGCCTCAGTGTTGGTCAGACAATTATATCATAATTGAGTATAATATATACTTCGTAATTTATTTCGGAGCATAATAAAGAATCGGAGCATAAATAAGAATTCTAATTTGCAAATATTTATTAAACATTTTCTTCAAATAGTCAAGTGTGTTATAGGCTAAGTTTTAAAAATTTTAGTTTAATTTTAGATATGTTTACATGTGCACATAAATTTTATAAAAATATACATATTTTCCATATAAATAACATAAAATTATTATAATTATTAGTAAAATTTATTTAAAATTGAAATGGAATTTAGTTCTTGTAGAATTAGAACATTGAAAAATAATATTTATTTCTGGGAAAAAAAATCAATATTTAAATATATTTTTTTAAAAAAACATAGAGTTAAAAAAAGATTTTTAAAATTGTTTTGGAAACAAAAAAATTTCCCCTTTCATAAAATTGAATCTTTTGCTTCGTAATGAATTTTTTTATAGTATATGTATATATAAAATATCTGGAAAACTAATAAAAATAATAATGTTGGTATAATAGCTTAAGTAAACTAACTTTTCTCAGTTTACTGGGCACTGAAGTTTAATTTATAATATTAATATTTCGTAAAAGTGGATTAAACAACAATTTAAATTATTTCATATTTTAAACAATTAAAAAACAAACTAGTTTCAATTTCAAAATGAAAATGTGTAATGAACCTCATAGAACATTAATTTGTAGACGTCATTAAAAATTTTACATAAAAATACTAATACAGATTTAAATTCGTTGAAAATATAATATAATCTTTAATATGCTATAAATACTAAAATCTAGGACTTTAATATTAATTTAAAGACTGCACAAAAACCACAAGTAGAAAATTTCATCACAACCAGTCGCACTTCATAAAACCCCCCGCTAGAGAAAAATATCTATAAATAAATTTTTATGTGACCGCATAATTGCATTAATTTTTTTTGTTTTTTTTGCATATTTGAATTTTGAAAATAAAAATGTATACAACATCATAACATTTAACAATTTAGTACTTAAATTTTTTTTTTTTTTTAAATTTGACGACAGAATTGATTGAAATTGAAATAAGAGTTTCTCAGAAAAATAATGTTTAATGTTGATTTCTTTGACAACATAGCTTTTACTTGATATTGTATTTCAAAATATATATTATAAAAAAATTTGCATTTTCTGCATCATTTTTGTAGTATTTACCCAAAGAAATACCATAGATTAAAAAATACGCTGTAGCGCTGTAGGTAATAATTTGGACTTGAAATATTAATTTACATTAAATATACTAAAATTATTTTCTGAGAATTTTCTGAAAATAGCATTGGTGGTTTAAAATGAATAACAAAAAAAATTCAAATTTGTCTAATTTTTTATTACCAAACTAATTAAGTAGATACATTTGTGTCTGCACAAATTCCAAATTGAAAATATTTTCTAAATTTAAAATTTTAAAAAAATTGTTCAAATTTTTGTGGATTGATCTACAAAATATCGTCGACACTAATCTAAAATTCTATATTTGATCGAAGCCACTTCAGAAAATGAACCAAAAAAACAACCTTTTTCTTAATTTAGTATACTTAATTTTTAATGTTTTATTTTTTTTTAGTGAAACACTTTTCTTGGCCCACTTTTATAATGATAACAAAATCAGTAAATTAAAAGTTTTTTTGTGTTAGTTTAATTGAGATTCTGCTTCTGAAGGCATATCATAAATTCTAAGTTTTTTTATTTGTAAATTTTTGAGTCTGATTTTTTAAAAATATGTTAAAATATTTGGTAAGTGTGTATTGTCTATTAGCTACAAAATTAGTGAAATTTTGTCTAGAACATGGTTTATAGAAAATTTTGGGTAAATATTTAATTTATTGTTTTTACAATTTTATATATTTAAAAAAACCAATACAGAAATGTTGTATGAATTTTCTTCTAATTCTTACCCTGATATATCTCAAATTATAAAATCATAATATTTCAGTCTGTTTAACAAAACTATCAAACTAATTTAAACAATTTTGCCTTCAAAATTTCCACTTATATTCATATTAAAGAAAATATGTAAATTTTCTGGCAAATATGGTAATTTTGTTTATAGAATTTGTGAAAACTATAAATATTTTAGTAAATCTGCATTACATTTAATAAAAATAGACCATACGATGGAAAATTTTAAAGTTCAATTTGTTCAACAGTAATAACAATTTTATTTAAAAATTTTCAAAAAGATTGGAATTTTTCCAAATATAGATGTGGTCCAATGCATTATACGTATAATATTAAAATATTCTTCTTATAATGAATATTTGTGGATGGCAATTATTTGCAAATGTTGAACTTATTGTCACTGTAATTATATATTCTCAGCCAATTTGGCAAATTGTAAAGTTACGATGAGTGAAATTTCGTAAAATTAATTATTATTTAACGCTTATTTTTTAAAATACACATTTTGGAATTTATCGAACAATGATATACCAAAATACATTATCCGTAAAATCGGTCCACAAATCTTTAATTTCATTCATATAATTTAACTGAAATAATGTTGTAACTATTTTGCCCCCTACAAACGTAGTGTGAAATCTCAGATTTATTGTATATTTGAACTAAAAAAAACTTGGCTATAAACTTATTTACCTAAAATATAAAATTTTGTTTTTTTTTTCAATTGTAATTTGGTCGGTGTTAAAATTTTGTAATTTTTACTCACTCTCTGTTAACCGGAAATGCTAGTCATGTTTGAAAATAAATGTAAATAGGTAAAATTCGTAGGAAATAAATTGTAAAAAAAAACAAATTATTATTTTTTTTGTAATGGTGCTGAAAGAAAATTCCAATTTAACTGTAGTAAAGAAAAATATGTGTTAAAAAATATGTTATTGAAATCAATCACATTGTGTAAATAGATATTATTTTACTATACATATTAGAAAAGTGCTAAACGAATTTTAGTTGATTATGTTTACTTATTGAGCAAACGAAAAATTTTATCATATCATTATTTAGTTTAAATTATTATTGTCACTATTTTTTTAACACTATATATATTTTATTTAACAGTCTTTCAGCATTGTGTAACGACTAACGAGTAACGACAGTAAAATACTAAAATACAAATTTTTTGTACTCTCAGTTCTTAATGAATCTAATAATGTTTTTCATTGAAAGAAATCTGCACTGAAGTCGTGTGAGTTTTCACTTTTTATAACAAATTATAACACAAACTGTAATGAAGTGTGTTTTTTTTTGAAAATCTTGTCACTAAATTGAAACTGGTGTCTTCAGTTCGGCTGTTTTTGAATGTACGTTTTATTTTCAGTTTCGTCGATATTTTCCTCTTCAATTTTACCAATATCCAACACACGGAAAATGTCAATAACTTGAAATGTAGTTTCAAAACATTAATATGGGTAATTTTAAAAACTGCCAGAAGCGTTTAAATTTGCTATAAGTTTCCTTCTCTTAATCATACTTTTCATTTTAATACACTTTCTTGCGAATTTTCCATAGTCAGAAATATAAATATATAAGTTTATGAAGTTTACAAATTTTCTTAACTATTTGCAAACATTTGTCCACATCTTATACTAATATTTATCTATTTTTTCCCATTCAATTCATAATTTTCTTCATTTGTGCACCGGAAATTTTTATACTTTTGTCGACAAAACTATTTGTTAACAACAAACTATGCTACTCCTAATTAAATTGTTTTAATTCTTTGAAAACTATGTAATACACATAATCTGGTTTTACATCTTGATTTAACAGACAAATATAAGAGTGGCACAGTAATCAGTATTTGAAATCATATAAAATAATCCAAAGATTAATTGAATTAATTAAATTTATAAATATACGATCAGACTATCGAACCTCTTTTCGAATATTCGATGAGAACTTTTTATAATAATTCTTTTATTGTTGGAAAAAAATATTGATTTCAATTATGGCTTTTTTTATATAAAATAATACTTATTTTTTTTTTTTCAATAAATAATCAATCTGATATTTCAATAAAATATTGTATAAAAGTATTCTTTTAAATAATCATTTTATTTTAATAAATGATGTCATATATCTATAAGATTTCTATATATTGGCTTGGTAAGAGGAGGATTTTTAATTCTCTAAAAGATCCGTCAAAAAGAAAGTCTAAAATAATATATTAAAATAATTCAACGCAATCGATTCTTATTGAAAGAATAGAACCACACAACAAACACGATTTTATTATTTTATTTTTCATCGATCTTATGAGTCAGCACAATTGCATTTTTATGTTGTCAAGATCATAAAAAAAGGAATTTTTTTAAAGGGGAGTATATACGAAATAAACAACACGTAATTAATTTTTTTCATCTGCCTTAAAAGATGTGGTAAAACAAGATAACGTTAGAAACGCTATTTAATGACAGTTGATATTAGATTCAGCTATTAGCTATATAAGAATTGTATTGTGATTGGCAGGAATATAAATACCTGGTATATTTGTGTAATGTATTTTAAACTTTAGGACAATATTACTTGAAAAATTCATCATAGATTGTTACTATGTTACTAGCGTGACTAAAATTTGCAAATGTGTTATATTATTGGCATTTTGTTTTACCATTCAGCAGGATGTGCACTTAATCAAGATATTGAAGGTTTGTGAATGAAGAATATATACCTATATATTTTTGAGTTGGTTTGAAATGAATTGCATTAATATGCTTTTACATTTTAAGTACTTAAAATTGCTATTTTTCCCTACCATCATACAGGAACTTTTATCAGCAATAAGGGAGAGTCGCCTAAACCAAACTATATTTCAGTGTTCAGTTATTTATGTTAATAAAAGAAACAATTGGTCGCCGGAAAACGTAATGTTTTGACAATTTAAGTTAATTCCTTATGTACTACATTGTATATTGTAGTAACTACAATATAGGAAAATTGATAAAACAGAGATTTAAAATAATGTTTGAACAAATTTAAATTTTTACTAAATTTTAACATCAACAAACCCTTAGCATACTTCATATAAAAATTATCACAACAAATAAACACATGTGTTGGTTTCACTTATTTCTAAATGTCACCGAATACCTGCACTATTGCGATTCAGGAAATGGTACGATTTCGCCAATTCTCCCCTACATTCACGATTAACCAAAATCATAAAAGTAGAATAGGCCCTGTACTTATTACAAACTATGTGAGTCAGTTAATAAACAATATTTTTCAATGTTTTTTTTATCATTATCAATATTTGTTGTGTGTACCCTCCTTTAGAAGACATTGAAATCTTTACCTTTTCATTTCTTTCTGCTTAGTTTCACAATGGATTCGAGTCATTATTAAAAAATGTTCATTTTTTATCCTCATATATAAAATTACAACAAAATAAAAAAAAAAATTATCGGCTACATTAAAAAAAAAATATTTATGTTTCTTTCATTTCTCTCCTCAAATAAACGATGATATGATTAAATGTTAATATTTCGCTTCTTATATACTTATGTATATGAAATAATTATGCATGAAAATATGATCTTCATGGAAAAATTAAAGAAATAAAGGAAAATCTATCATAAGAATAATAAAATAACTTATATTATATTCCTTACAACAATTATATTAATTAAATTTTATTGATATTAAATAGAAAATTATTTTGTCTTAGTTTTTTATAAAATTTTGCGGTGAATTTTCTTCTGTTTTTTTTTTTATGAATCTCGATTTAATTGGAACAGGAATTGAAATATACATTAGTATATATAATTTTTATAAACTATAGGAAGTTATTTCTTAATAGTAATATTAAATTATATTTATTATTTTCTCAAATCTTCAATGAAATGAATAAGAAAAATTTAAAAATTACGGAATTTGAAATTAATTATTTTATTTTCGTAACATTAATTAGCACGGTCATTTTATTGTGTTATTAAAATTAGTTTTACAATATAATTACTAATTATATTTAAAATAATTAGTAAATAGAAAAATCAAATTTAAGTACTTAGATTTTCTAATATGTATAGCTGAAGGTTATATGCTTATTGTTGGCATTATATTATCAAGAATTACAAGAAAAGTTAATGAGCAAAAAAAAAAGAAAATCAATTAAATTTTAAATAATTAAAAAAAACTACACCATGACGAAAAATAATTCAATTTCCAATTGAATTTAATAATTCTTTCTTTAAATTTATATTTTTTTTAGCCTTCTTATATTGAAATAAAAATTGAAATTTCTATTTGAATATAATTACAACTGGTCAGTAGTTTAAGTGTGCAAATTAAACTACATAAACCATTTCCAATTTTCGAGTAATTAAAAATTATTAACATTACAATACAAGTATAGCAGCTGGACGTAAGTGTATCTAAAAGTTTTCCTAGTAAAACTAATTTTATAAAAATTAAAATTTTATTACCTTGTTTTCTCTTGAATAATTAAAATTTTCATAATAATATTATCATATTACTAAGGTTTCTTACCACAGTTTCCATATTATTCAACTCTTAATTTATAAATATCTCGATATTAACCTTAAAGTGTGTAATGACATTAAATTTCTTTGTGATTCTTTTTCATTCCATTTTTTGCAATATTTTATAGCATTCAATTAAAATATGAACTATTTTCCATGAGTGAATATAAAATATCTTATAAAAAATAAATAAATAGATATGTAATAAAAAAAACAACCACTTTTAATAATTCTGACCATCGTTTTATGAGTATAACCGATAAGAAAATTCTTTCAATTATTCCACCCATCCATGTAATAAATCACTTACAAATTTAATATATATTTATAAAATATTAAATCCTTGAAATACCGGATAAAAAATCTAATTAATTAAATTTAAAATTAACTTCTTATCTAGATATTAATTAATTTATATAAATAAAATATCTGTTAGATTAAAAAAAAAAAATTCTTTTTTTTTTTGTAATTATTCATTACTCCATGTTTTAATCATTTTATAAAATATAAAATTTTATAGAATTATTTTATTTTATTTTATTTTTTTTTTTTCAAATTTCCGCCCCAACACATAATTTCTATGCATTTATTTAATTCAACTTGTATGTTTCATATGATTTTCTATTTATTAATCAATGAAACAAAAGTACATTATAAAAAAAAAAATTAGATTTTCCCATATCAAAAATGTTTGATCTTTTTGACTCGTTTTTTTGTTGTTGTTGTATATATATTACCGATGGATGATCATCATATAACATAGTATATATGTATTATGATAAAGCTATTAAAACTAATTCATCAAGTTTAAAACTATAATGAAAATATGTTGTACATTAGATTTCGACCTAAATTTTATTTTAAAATTTTTATATTAATATTTAAATAGTTAAGTATTTTATAATTATACTGGAAAACCATTAAGTATTTTTATGAAATGCAAAAAAATATGTACTTCCTAGACAATTTATTATATGTTTTTTTTTCTAAATTTATTAGATAATTTGCATAAATAAAAATTATTTAGATTATAATTTTAATGTTTTGAAATTAAATTGATAAAAATTACACATAGAATTCCTTCAAATCAATCAAACTGATAGTTAATATTACTAATATCATAATTAATCATATATATGTATATAACATTATTTATTATTTAAATTGGATGACATTTAAGAAGGGCTGGTCAAACTAAAATGTCACTTGCAATGAATTGAATTTGTTTAGTTTAAAAAAAAAGTATTTATACAATTTTATGCAAATTTCATATTAGAAAAACTAGATAAACTGAAAAACTTAGAATGTAAAACCATAATTATAATTAGTTTTTTACGTGTTATAACACCTATTATCTTCAATATATATTTTTACTAAGAAGATTATTTAACATTCGTGAACGCAATTTAAATACTTCACCCATAATCTTCAATTACTTACAAGTATATTGACAAAATAAACCAAAAAGTTTTTCAACAAATTCTCATTAATAATCTCTAGAAATTAAATTAAAACTTTGCAACAAAGTATTTTCAGTCAGTACTCAGTAATTGAAGATTACAGGGAATTGAATGTCACGTCAGGTCAAATGTATGTTTTACATAATATTTTTTATAATAATATTTTAAATACATATATCTTTTCAAGGACGAATAAAGGAAATAAGGAAAAAAATATTCAAAGGACACAATATATTAAAAAAAAATATTGAAAGGACACAATATGGTTGAATAAAACAGTATGAGATATTCTTCCAGGACAGTTTGTGAAAGCATTAGTTTAAAAAAATATGTTGAAGACTTAAAGATATTTATTTTTTTTAAAAATTTGTTAGGTAAAAATTGTTTACAAACTTTCATAATAGATTTTTCTTAATAATTGTAACTTATTTAACGGTCATAATACTTTTGCTACCTAATTTAATGCCATTAATTGCAATTTTATTATCTTGTTATCACACAAAAATTTATTTAATTTGTTTTGCTTATGATTTTTTTCAAAATACATTTTACTTAATTTTTATAATATTTTCCTAAGAAAAATAAGGGTGTTACGTAAAATTGCTTCAACTGATAATAAAAAATCCTCATAAAAAATATGCATCATTAATAAATTTTGCAATTATGCAAATATTAATATTAAGTAAAGAAAAATGCAATATTGATAAAAAATTAAATCGAATTATTTATTTTTCATTTTATTTAAATATTTTCTGTATTATTTTTTTTTTTAATTTAAATAGTTTTGTTAAATTTCGTAATTTATTTATAAAAATCGTTTTGATGATTTGTAAACTTTTTGGAATAAATTGATTAGTCAGTTTAAAGGTTTTTTTTTTTTTAAATTAAATAAAGCCTTGATAATTTATTTATTATTGATTCTGAATTATTATACGTTTTGGGATTCAATTGAAATTTAAGAAAATTAAATCATCACTTTTTATTGGCATTGATTAATCATTAAATGTTGTATGTAATAGTTATAGAAGTATTGTCTCCTATATTACCAACTATTTACATATAATCTTGGATATTGCTCTGTCAAGAATAGAAATTTCGACCGTCTAAATAACCCAGAACTTGAAAGACATGTAAATTTATATTTTAACTCTTTCATATTTTATTTACAGAAACAAAATTAGCAAAACATAGACCGCACAGTTAATATCTTCCTAAGAAAAGTCGTATGTGTAAGCTTTTATTCAGATGGGTAGTGTCTGTACGGTCAGAATTATTTAAATATTCGATATTAGACTTAAAATACAATAGGGTCATTAAATAAGCTGAATTATATTGCAATATTGCAGTAATATTGTCCTCCTTAATTATTAGTACGACTATAAAACTTGAAATAAATTTTTCTAACAGGCATAGCTTCATAAAAGTATCTGAGCTTATATAAGTACTAGTTAAAGATTAACCTATTTACATGAGAGATTACTTTAGAAGAAAGCCGAATATTCTGCCTTCACTTTAGTGAAGTAGAAATTTTTTACCTAAAATTATCAAACTCAACACGTATAAATTATAAAAAAACTAATTTTATTTTTTTTTTATATGAAAGCACTATATTGAAAAAATTATTGCGATGTGTTGTTGAATCTAAAGTGATTTACATAAACAAATTAATTTTCATAGAAAAATTGTCAACATATTCTTCGTCTAATATAATAAATACACTTAGGCTGATAAAAAAAATCATTTAATTATTTTTACATAAATCAATAATAATTGTCATCATCAGTCACTGCCAATATTTTACACTAAGAGCTATAAACATTTTCACAATTGGTTAATTAGAATTTATGAAAACATGTTGCACAATTATTGTGCATTTCATTTATTAATACTAGCTTACTAAAAAATATATCTATAAAAATCGACTTAAAAACTATTTATTTTTCTGTCTGTATTTAAAATCTGTTATTTTTGTTTGTAAAATGAAACCCTTTTTTTTTGTATCGAATAATGACAAATAGTACAAAATGATTTTGTTTTTTTTTTTTTGGAACTAATTTAGGTTAATGAAATTCAACATAAATTTCAATTTTAAATCTTTTTATTTTTTTTTTTTTTGTAATACATGTTGACTAGACTAAGCCGTACATTTAGCTGCAAGGTAAAATTAATGGAAAAAAAAAATTCTTTATTTTTACATAAGAAAGATTTTTTAAATACGAAATTCGACTCTCTAAACATTAATATCGTGTTGAGTGCAGCTGATCAACATCGTCATGTATCTTTAATTTTTGGTTTTTTTTAATTCTTTTGTAGTTTGTCTTTATTTTATTTCATTTGTATTGTAAGGCATCCATAAATCTTTTTTTCCCTAGAAATTTATCTTTTTCTTTTTTTTTTTTTTGCATATTGGTTTTTGTAGCCTTGAAATTTACCTGCTCTGATGGTAAAGGTAAATTATTTTTTATTTGGTTTCATTTTAAAATCTTCTTTTTCTTCTTAGCATTAATATCCCTGGCAAATAATTACAAAGCATAATTTCAATATTTCCTATTATCATTCTTAGGAAAAAAGGATCACTTACTGTGAACCAAACACATATACTACTATACTATACATTATTTAAGCGGAGATAATTCATAATTGTTTTTAGAAGATAAACCTTTTTCGGTGTAAAAAAAAAAAAATTTGAAATTAAGATAAAAAAGCGGATTGTTCTGAATATTTCAAAGTTAGGTAAACTGAAAATTAAAGAAAAAAAAAATTATTTACTTTTAGTTTCTGGATGTCAAAAACGTCTCAAAAAGAACAAAAACCTTAAATAATATTTATTTATGCTTCTTATAACTCTTCAAATTCAAAGATTATTTCCTTAGCATAATATTCAAGAAAAAAAAATTAGTACTGCATAAAGATAAACATAAAAATTATCATATTATTTACATAAAATAATTTTTATTACTTTAATGGATGATAATTTTCTGGATATTACTATATCTATTGTATAAGATGGTTTAATTGTAGCATAAATAAATTTATTACAGTGTTGATATGAAAAATTTAATGAAAAGGGTATAAAACATTTTTTTTTAGAGATTTAAATAGTTACTTTAAAAAAAAAACATTATTTTGAAATTTTATCATATTCCGGATATTACCGTAATAAAAATTATATTGCATTGAATATTGGTCAAAGGATATTACATATTAGAAGTTTTTACTTATTTATTCCTTTTTGGCAGATAAAATTACTTCTAAACAGAATATTTAAATTTTATAAAGTTTATGCCATGACTGTTATTTCCGGTCATGGTTATATCCAAATAATTATTTTTTGTATCCTTATGATCCTTCTCTATCACCTAGCTAATCCAATTTAGGTTACAAGAATTCCACTGAAGTATTCGTTTTACTATTTAAACATGGACAGCACAATTTTAATAATTACTGAATAATTGTGGTCAAATTCTTCTTTAAAATTTACAAACATTTTCTCAAAATTTGTTACATCATTTTTTCAAAACCTTTACGTGACAATATCATTTAATTTATAAAAAACTGATTTTTAACACGCATTCTTCATTCAGATTTTACTATTAAATTTTTTTTTGTGGAATGTTGTTAATCAATTGAAATTTGATAGTATTTTTTTTTTAAATATTATGACAAATAGTAAAATTGATCATTCTATCTAAAATATTTTTATGTTTCTAAGAATAAAAATTCATATGGACAAAATTTTTAGATTGTAAACCCGCAGAATATGATACCAGCTGCGTTTCAATCTCTGAGCTCTTCCTTAACTATGTTTATTAATTGTCTATCTACATAATAAGAATAAAAAAAAATTTATAGTTTTCAACTGAACGCTAGTCTTTTCATTTAATTTTAATTGATTACAACAAAATAAAAATCAATAAATTTAATTCTGAGAATTGAAGAGTTTAAATTATGAAAATTTTAGGCCATTTCGAACATATTTTAAGTTATTAAAAACAAAATTTTAATCGTAAAAACAAAATGAAAATATTGTTATGGCTAATTTTTCGATTATTTTGCAAATATTATATTACAGATACATTTTTTTAAATAATAATTTCAGCTATAAAATATATTAAATTAATTTATCCTTGATTACAATTCCAAAAAGTTTATTCACTGTTTCGGTTAATTACCAATAAATTAATTGTTCTTCTTTTTGTTACGGAAATAAAACCACTTTTTTTATTATTAATCATTAATTTTTTGTTTTTGCTATTTTTTAATTAATTATTAAATTAGCGTGCCAATGGCTCATCAGTTAATATGAATCGGAAAATCTATCACTTTAATAAAATGGTAAAACCTTAATATAATTGATTTATCATTCACAAGAAAAATTGTATATAAAAACTAAAAAAATTAGAAAGTTCATAATTTTTTTTTTTTTACTTTAATGTTTTGTAGTTTTTTAGAATAAACATATATTTTTTAATAACTGATACATCACTGATTCATTCATTAGTTTTTATTAATAAGTTCAAGGTTAATTTTATGACCACAATCTAAAATATTTTACAATTAAGCTGTTAAAATGAAAGAAATCAAGCTTTGTTTCAAAATTTAAATTTTGAAAATAAGAAAAACAATCATATTTGTTAAATTTTATGCTTATGCTCAGTAGGGGTTGAAAAGTTCGTTGTCAAGTCATATTCTATTTTGAATTAATGTGTTACAAATTGTAAACAGCTTTCAAAACATACAAAAAATTATTATATTCAAATAAATTTTTATTGAATAGATCGATTTAACAATAAAAAAATCTTTGAAATTAAAAGATTGATTTTTTTTTTTTTTAAAAACTCTTTTGGAAAATTTCCTTACACAAATTAATAAATTTAAAACTTACCTTGATTCAAAAATCCAAGAATTAATAATCCACTAAGTAAATATTTGTAGTATTCCATTTTTATATTTTTCTTTTTATATTTTAAAAAACTTATTAATTAATTATTTTTTTTTGTAATAATAATGAATTAAATTATGTTATTTATTTTAAAAAATCACTTTTTTATGCTTAGTTATTCAAAAAAAAATTGAAATTTTTGCTTACAAAATGAAAAATGAGTAATTTTTCTTTCTATAATATGGGAAATTAAATTTATTTATTTTTTTGTTATTTTTAAATATAAACCACAATCACAACTTTTTTTGAAGAAACAATTTTTAATTCAATGCACAAACAACAAAAATTTATATATTATAAATAATTTTTTTGTATCTGCAGGATATTTTGAATAACCGTTCTGGCAGACCTGAAGTTCTCGATTGAAAATTGAAATAAATAAAAATTGCTGAAGAGACAATGGTAAATGAAGAGATAAATTGTTATAATTGTTAAATATAACAATTATCTATGAAGAGATAATTGTTATATTTAGTATTTATAAATTTGACTAGTAGTAGTGCCGTGCCGGTATATCAACTGAGTCACTCAAGAGTAGTGCCGGCATATCAACTGAGTCACTCTCAAAATTGAGTATACAGAGTACTATTCCATAAATTTTTATGTATGGTACATATATGCTTTTCAAAAATATTGAAAGGAAAGATTTTGGAATTATGAAAATTATTATGAGAATTTTATTTTGATATTCACTATATTTTACTAGTAAATGTAATGCAATTTGTAGTATTAAGCAATTTGGGAATAATTAATTGAAGTTAAATAAAAATTGAAGTTAATAATCTAAGTTAATTGAAGTTAAATAATCTGAGCTAATTAAAAATGTTCTTAGAATTTAGAGACATTAATAAATGCAATTTTCAATTAACAATATTATTTTTCTAAAGTTAAAAGTAAATGTTTAGCTGGCAATGGCAATACTTTCATAGCAGAATCATATTTTCTTTAATAAAATTATCGTTTTCTTTAATAAAATTATTATTTCATCTGCGTTTAATGAATTTTGAAATTTTTTTAACTTATATTCTGGCAACACTATACACGTAATAATTTCACTCAACTGATTCACAGAGAATTAAGAATACTCTTAATTTTTAACATTTGGAATAAATTCTCTCAATTTATTCCACATCAGTAAAAACAGTAGCTCTGGAAAATGGCAAAATAAAATTTTCAATACAAAAAATTCAAAAAATTATAAAAATTTTTTTTTTTTTACGATTTTAAAATATGACATTACATAAAATTCTATAAAAATAAAAAATTTACAAGAATATATTTAAAGATAAATTTTGCTATTCTAGAATTAGTAAAAAATTGATGTACATATGTGATATGTCCTTGATGTATGTAAGAATATGAAAGAAAATAATTTCGAATAACATGTTCTTTCGTTTTAAGGATATTACTGAAACCCTTAACAGTTTGGAGCATAAAGGGTTGAAAATTGTCCTACATTTTTAAAACGCTTATATCAAATGTGGGATATTTTTAACCCATCATAAACAAATGCAAAGAAAATGTGTTTCAATACATATCACTCGTGATAAGTTGCATAGTGTGACATTAATATCCCGCCTCATGTCTAAAGAGCCAGTCATTTTTTTTGGTAATTTTTGTTTCTTTTTATTATATTTTTATTCTTAAAAATGAATTAATCCTATTTTTATGCTATATTCTTAAAAAAAAACTTTTTTTGTTCAACTAAAGTCGTTTTTTATTCTAAATATTTGTGGCCCTATAGGTTAATTCCAATATTTATTTTTCAATATAAGTAAATAATCATAGAACTATTAAAACAATCATATAATTATGAAATAAATTAAAAAAAGGTCAATTTTGAAAATTTTAGGACAATCTTCATAATTGACAAATATTATTTTAAGTATAGACATTTTCCATGTACTAGATTATACTGAATAAATTCAAAATCCTATAAAATTGCTTACCTGAATGATATAATTTATATTCACATTATTTTTCATTCTTAAAAATCATATAAACCAGGAAGTAAGTCCAAACATGTCTATTAAAATATTTTAACATCACGCAAAAGCTTTATATTTCACTTCATTTATATTAACAACAAAAAAAAAAATGCTTTAATTGAAACTAACTAAAATAAATTTAATTCGGCCAAGGATTATGGTTTTCATGAGTTTGCTTTTTTTTTTTGTTTAACACTAGTGATCTATTTAGGTCATCTTATAAAATACACTATTGATTTGAATCTAAGGACATCCATAGAAAACTGTTTACCGAACCGTAGCTTCTACATATCAAAAGTTTTGCAGAAATAACATAAAAAATTAAAAAAATAATGTTTAAAAAACATTGCCATAGGACACGTCAATTTCTTGTATTTTCATTTTATATATAATAGGATTGGTTTTTAAAAGCAATATTCATTCAACCTTATAGAAAATTTTCATTTACCTGTATATATACAGATTTTCTGCAAAACACGTAAAAAAAAATCTTAAAATTAAATAATTTCCTTAGATGTCTATTGAACGAAATGGGAATAAAAATTTCATTTCCTATCAGTAATTATATACAAAAAAAAAATGAAATTTTAGAAAATTTACCAAAGTTTTCTTTTATTTAAAATCATTTTCTTTTAAAATTTTTGTTGAAAAGTGGTCTCTACTATAGATAAAGCTTACCAATATTATTTTCATTTAATTTCACATACAGGGTGCTTGCTATTTAGGTTAGAATATTGTCGTTTCCAGCTGCCAATTAGATCTTCAAATTACCAAATGTAAAAAAATAAGATTTATAAATTTCCATAAATTAATGTATTAATAAAATTCCATTAAAATTAAATTAATGTAAAATTATATAAACAAAATTATGTTAAATATTAGAATCATAAATTTCAATGTAATTGGTAATTTCGAATTTTTCAAAATGATTTCTAATTATAATTCCACTTAAAGTATACTAAGAATTATATAAAAATTGCCTATATTAATTGTGTAATAATAATATTTTGAAAAATACTCAACAATTAGAACTTTTGTTTAAACAATATTATGTAAAGCGGAATTTAGGCCTATGATTTATGTTTATAATTAAAATTGCATTAAATTTTATAATTAATACATTATGTTATTATTAAATTTTATTGGAATTTCAATAATTTAATAATCTTTTTACAAAGTAATTACATAAAATTTATAATAAAATTCTATCTATGAAGTCTTTGTTCAAAAATACATACTTTAATATCTTAGAAATAAAACGTCATCTTTATTTTTACCTGGTCAATCCTATTGTTTTATTAATAAGATCGCGAATAAATTCACTTTACAATAAAATTATATTAATTTTTTTTTACAAGTTTTTCTACTTATTTTACTGTTCAAATAACCAGAAATTATTCCACAATTAAAATTCATATTTTATGAAAATTTAATGATTCCTTATTTGATTTAATATAACTTTCTAGAATTAATAAACAATTGAAATTCCTATTTAAATGTATAATGTCCAACAATATTCCGCTAATGTTAATCAACATTTATTAATAATTATAAATCTATTGATCGAACACACTGAATGAGTAATCAATGAAGAATAATATTAAGAAAACATATCACGATGTTGAGTAAGTAAAATTCTGTTTACATAATTTCACGTTTACATATATTTTATTATTATCTGATTGTTTAGCATATTTTCGATTTTGAAATATGTATACTACTTTAAAATAAGTTGACTGGCACAGAACTTTTATAAATAAGTGAATTTACATAAATTTTAAAGTTAATTAGCCAAGCCATGATCAATCAAAATATTCTGCACTTATTCGCAATTAAATTTAATTAATTATTGCTATTTGCTTGGTAAGTGATATGCTTTAGTAATTTTGGATGATCCTAACTCCACAATTCAAATATAAAATAATTAATCGTTATGTAATTTGATGTTACAATTATGATGTATTCTTCACATAAAATCTAGTCCAATAAATAAAGAAAAAAAGTCTTACCCCAGATTCTTATGTCAGCGTTATATGGATATGTTAAATCCAAATTCACATTTTGTTATAAAAACAATTCCGGAATATTTTATTGCGTGAAAATTTTAACTATTAAATAGATCGGATAAATTTCAAAAACTTTTTAAGTAAACATGAAGAATAATAACTTTATGTTGTCATCTTAATTAAATAATAATTTCCTTATTTATAAAAAACTTTAATTTTTGTAATAAATTAGAAATTTGTAATTTGAATTAAACATGCTCTAAACAAACCCCCAAAGACATTAAAAAAAACAACATTGTATTGTATTTTTTATGATAATTATTTAAGTAAAATTAAGTATTAGTTTGTTCTCATTACAAAACAATTGTTAACTGTTAATTAATTAAAATAATCAGCACCTGAGTTTAGCTGAGTATTGACATCATTTTTTAAAAGTAACTTCCAATGAATTTAAATATTCATTCATAAGAATTACTATTAAAATATATTTTAATTTAGGTGAATTTTGTGGTTAATCACAAATTTTTAAAAAAAAATTTGCAGTTAATCTAATAAAAATTCTAATTTGTGCTTAGAATTAAAGTGATGAATCATTTTCGAAACCAAATTTTAAATTTGAAAACATTATTTATAAATTTATCAAATGTCCACCCCAGGAGATTTAAAAATTAAGGCGTAACTTTAATTAAATAATAATTATTGGCAAATTCATAATTTTATGACAATTTTATTCTAAATTTTGTTAAGATAAGAAAAATTAAAGTTTTCATAATATTTTTGGAAAAGCCAATAGATAATTATTATAATTATTTTTAATCAAATTGGGGCGTACAATACTTTATTTTCGGCAAAACAAATTTTATTTTTAAATTAAATTTACTAAATCAAATTATTTTTAAATCATAATTTACGTATAAATATTTATAAATTTCAATTTACGTATGTTAACTTCTATTATGGCAAAACACCTTGCATTTGTAATTTTCCAGCAGGATCAAATATTTAAAATGTTTATTTGAAATAAAAACGTTTTTTATATTTCTAGAAAGCAAAACATACTAGCAAATATTTATTTTTTTATTTTTAATGATTATTATGAGTAAGTAAAGTAAGATATTTCCGGAAAACGAAATTCTTTATTTAATCTTAATTTAACAAACATTTAAAAGATTTTATCTTATTAACCACAAATATTTCCGTTTTTGGATTCCTCACGTTATAACAAAAAATTATTATTAGAAATGCAAATATAAAAACTTATGTCTTTTAAAGGATATTTACATAGAATCGTTACCACCAAAACTATGTGAGTTGTAACTAAATTTTTAATGAAAAAATTCTTTAATAGTGCGCGGCTATAATATACGAATATATCAGAACTATTGGGTACATTTTTGTTATAAATTTTAAATAATTAATACATTATTTATAATATCCAGCGTTAAGTATATCCAAATCTTAGAAGTATATCCAATTGTGCTATTAATATGAATTCATTTTCTACAATTGTATTTTTATATAACCAGAAATAATTCAATTACTAAATAGATATTGTAAATGAAATAAAAATTATTATAGTTCTTCCTTTGATTTTAGTCATGACAATTTATAATTGGATCCAATCTAAATAAACTTTTATAAATTATACAATAATTTTTATCATTGATCGAATTTACTAAAAAAAAAATACATATATCATAAAACTTTGAAAATGATTATCTACTATCTGAACATCTATATCCGGACATCAGTCAGCCATACTTTGATAGATTATTTTATAGTAATTTGTAAACAAAATGAATGAACTACTTAATTATCATACTTACATATTAACGAGTGCTAGTCAGTTCATTATAAACTTTTACAAACTATATAATGTTACTTTAGTCAGTTAAACTGTTAAACAAACCCTATATTTTTATCATGATTATTAATTTGGTATTTATTAGATTTTTTTACTTACTAAGGTATATTTTGAATTTAATTCCGTTTTAGTTATGGTTTAAATAGTATAATAAGTGTAGAATTAAAATTAATTTATTATATTTATCCTATTTATTAGTTGTAAGCTGTAAGTAATATTTTGGTATCTGAAAGAATTTTATAAAAATTATTCAATGTTGTATAAAATGAACATAAAAAAATTGAATTTAATTATTTAAAGTTGCACACTCCTTGCCCGCGTACAAATTATAAATCCTAATTTATTCCATACGTCACTTTTTACTTTATTTGCGGAATGATTAGAATTGTTTTGATGTTTCTGGGACCCGTATAGTTTGTAATCTTAGATTGTTTTATGATATTATACGCTTCTGAGTATATTTTGTTAGATTGTTTTATGATATTATGTATATGTTTCTGAGTATATATATATTTTTTTTAACAAGTTTTAATTTTCTAGTAATTTGTTTAGATATAATATTTTTCAACGCAATTATTTCTACGACATTATAATACTAATTCGACTTAAATATAGATTCATTTTCATTCAACAATTGCAATTTGGATAATCAGAAGAAATCTTTTTTTTAATAAGATTATATTGTGTGCTTGTTAATTCGTTTTTTTTGCTCGTAAAACTCTTCTTTTCATATCCTCGACAAATTTGTATTTGTAAAACAATCATGAAATAAATTAAAAAAACTCTTAAAAATTAGCCAGATGTAAAATTAATACTATTTATTAAATCGAACGAAGAAAACTATCTAAAACTAACATTGAAACATAAAAATACATTTCAGTTCTGTACCATATAATCACATAAATATATTGACATAAATCAAACTTAATTATCGATTGTTTGGAAGGGTGCCAATTGCCAATTTTATATAAAATATGAGCACTGAAATTTCGTTTCGGTTACTTTTATTTATAGGGGCTTCAAATATTTACTATTCAAATTTAAGTCAGTTTAATTTCTCAGCATTTCCCACTTTTACTTTTCAACTTTCCACCTTTCTTTGCTTAAAACCTTTACTTTACTACTTTTAAAAACGTTTTAGATTTTGTAAAGAAAGGGAAGACGATTTGGCAGACAATTTGATTTATTTATGTTTTACTTAAAGATTTGAAAATTTAAAAGTAATATTTGGAGGGAAAATTATGAACTTAGTTATTTGAAGATCATAAACATTAAAAAAAAGACAATTTTCAGTTCTTATTTTATTGAAACAAATTGGTGTGATTTTGACCCTAAAAACACTTTCGGAAATATTGGAAGTGTAAGCTATAAATATAATTGTTATGACAAAAGATCATATGTTTCAAAGCAGAGTAATTATAAAATTTTAGTAAGGAGAGGAAAAATATACGAAACATTTTTTACAAGAATTTTCTTTTCTGTTACAATAGAATATACCAATGATTTGACGAACCAATAACCATTTTATTTTAATGTAATTAAATAACGAATAATGATACTAGGTGATCAAATAATTTTTTTTAATAAATTTTAAACAAATAATATACTTTAAAATAAAGTTTTAGACGAATACGAATATAAGAGTACATATAAAATAAATATTTACGTAATTGTAATTTATCTTATAGTAAATATGATATTTTTATTTTATACTATATTAGAATTAAAACTTTTTATAATCTTACGATAAAATAAAATGTTTCTTTTTTTATATTTATTTTGAATTGAATTTCACAAAATTAAAAATTTTATTTTATATTATTTTGTACACATTTGTTTTTAAGAATTTTCTAATTTAATGTTTTATTTTTGTGAAAAAAAAATTAATATATATACATGTTATAGTTTTTATAAAATAATTAAAAATACAATACTTTTATAATTAATTACTAAATAAGAACTTTTAAAGAGATAAAATTCAAAAAAAAACTAAATTAATATTGCAAAATAAATAATCAACCCAATTCTGTAAATCTATAGAAGTATTTTGATGTTTTTTATACATCTAGATATCTTCAATATTTTTTTAATAAAAACAAAAATTCAAATGTGATTACACTATAAATAAATTAGATTCACTAGATTTACGCAATAAATTGTCAAGTTATGGTCACAGCGAACTCTCTAGTGAGATGATCATTCTGAGTACAAATAAGATATTACGCTAAATACAATAAATTGTAGTTTAAAAGTTTTGTAATATAGTTTTATTTTGATTTTACTACAAATGAGATATTACTAATATTCTATAACATTTTGAATAACAACCTTTGTATTACGTTTTTACGTTAATTTTATCGCTAATTTTTCGAATATTTTATACATTTCAATTTTGGTTTGCAAAAATAATTGAAAGCATAATTATTTAAATGATTTGTTTTTATATATATTTTTAGTATGCGAAAAAGTCTCTTAGGCCTATTTACATGAGAAATTTTTATTGTATATAATTTATTATGTATAAAAATTGACACATTTTTGATACTATATTTATATATTATTTTTATATTTGCAATTTGTGTTGATTTTATTGCACTGACAACTAATAATGAATATTTATTTAGTTACAATAAGTCAAATTAAATAAAAAATTATTTTAGAGTTTTCGGGTGCATAGCAAAATATTATTTTTTTTTTATTTTAAAATATTTAATAATAGTAAATATAATATAATAAAGACAAAATTTGAAAATTTACGTATGTAGTTACAGCAACAGAAAATAAGTTTAAGCGTTACATATAATAAAATCTAAGCATGAAGTTTAGGCTAATAAAAAAACCTTCTTTTAAAAAATATTGTACATTATACTTTCATTTTTAAGAGTAAAATTTCAAAATAATATGGTTTATACATTATAAAGTTTTTATGATAAAAAAAAATAAAGTAATTTAAACATCTCTTATTTAAACTACTACTTTAATAAAATAATACTTTAATAAAATAATGCGGAATTGTGAAGGGAATGAAATAATTGACATTTTAGTCGGCATTTCTTGAGAATAAAGTTTAAATTTTAATAATCCACTCAATATGCTGCAAATTATTTTTTGTTGTGTAAGCAAAGCACAAGGATAATAACTTTAGTTATGAACTGTTTATTAACTTCTGTATATGTTTTGATCACATTCAAAATTTAATGATGTTAATACTTTTAATACAATAAACTTTTCATAATTATTCCTCAAAAATACCTCACCACCACGATTAACTTTATAATTCTCACAAATGAAAATTAATATTATTGTAAATGTATTTTTTTGCTGCAATTAGAAAAATTATTGTTAAAGCTAAACTATAATTTTATTTTCAATTAATTGCAATACATATTACTAAAATAAATTCAATTTAGGAATTTTAACTATAAAATATGTTAAATTTTAAACATTTTTGGATAAATATTTGTTTTATTTAGCAAAATAGGAAAATATTTAAACTTCTTCCAATAAAAAAATCATATATGTACTTAAAGCTATTATTAACTTTAAAAAACATTTTACGTATAGACTATTTTTTTGTTTTTACTAAATTATTTTTAAATTACCAGAAGCAAAGATATAAAATGAATTAAAATTAATGGCATGAATTTTAATGATTTGCTTAAATAATAATAATAATAATAATAATAGTATATTTACATATAACAAATTAAATCTATTAAAATCGTTCATATAGAGTGCATTTAAAATGCTATTTTCAAATATACAAAAATTTAGGTGTGTTTTTTTATATGGCAACCAAAGTATAATGTTTTTTTTAACCCTTTTTTAATAAATAAATCACACTTTGAGTAAATAAAAAAATTAAAATATATAAATTTACAAATTTTTATAAAATAAATTATTGATAAATTCTACGATCTACTTATAAAATAAATCGAATATATTTTTTTAAGTACTTCTTATTATAATCGATTGAATTTTACGCAATTATTTGACTATTTTTATTTAAATCTGTTAATAGTTCTGTATCTAAATCATCACCATCTAATAGGTCTGTACAAATTTCACCATTAAGTAGATTTGAACCTGGAGGTATACCATTTATGGATACTGCATCCAATGACGGAACATTATAATCATCATTACCTCTTTCACGTTCACGAACAATGTGTGGGGCTTCATTAAACTCATCCAATTCATCCATACCTAAAATAAATATTTTTAGATAATAAAAGAAATTATTAAAACAATTCCGCAAATTCATGTTCTATACAATTCTTGTTTGCATCATTTTTCAAAAAGTTTATATAATATTAAACTAATATTTGTTAAACAAATGAAATATTCAAAATTTCAAATAAACAAAAATGTAATGATACCAAAAAAATTAATTTTCATAATATTTTTCAGAAGGTACTGAAAAAATTGAGAAAAAAAACAAGTTCTGTTTAGTGATATGAAATTTATGAAATTTTATAATTGCCAATCTGTATAAATATTATCGAATTTATTTTTTTTTTAAGTTTAGGCAATTTTATCTTTAAAGTATACGAAGTTTTATAATCACATGGCGGAAATTATTTGTATTTTTTTCTTATTTTAAAAGCCACATGCATTACTATTTTTATAAAAAAATTAGGTACATATTGAGATACAGTCACGAATACCTGAGAAATTCCCATAAGCAGCTTTACTCTGATATAATTATTTTAAAAAAGCAATTTGAATAAGCAAAAAAATATTTGTGTATGTAGTACATTAAATATGTACTAAATTAAGTATAAATTATGAACCAAAAGTAATTGGATAATTTATATTTTTAGATATATTTATTTATTTATTTTTAGCTCTTACTTATACATATCCGCAAAAATAAAATAATTTACATTCTTTAACATTAAATAGAAATGATTGCACAATTATCTAGAAATAAATAAATATATCTAAAAATACCGATATATTCGAATTAAATATTTTTGTGGTAGTTTTAAGATTTTAACCATTTTTTGCGGAAATATTTACTTTATGCTGTAATTCAGAGATATAAGCCATTTTATTGACCAACTTTATTATTATTAGTTTTGAATCAATTTTATCAACTGAAGTTATTATTGTTATTATTATTATTATTGTTATACATATTATGGTTTTTTTGTCTATTTTGCCCGATTTTGCTATTATGATTGATTCATCAAATTCTTTGAATATTTCTAGACAAATTCGTTTTTAAAAAGACATAGAAGCGAATTGGGTATTGTGTTTTTTTAGTTTAAATTTTTTTTACTTATTTTACTATTGGTATTATTTAGTACAGTACCTGAATAATTTGGACCAGCAAGTAATAAATATTGACCAGCACGATTTGGCCATAATAGTCCAGTCATAACACAATATGCGAGACAATCAGCTGAATTTGTTATACCCAATAATAATTTATTTCGCCACATTGGACTAACTTGTAAAGCAACAATTGCAACAATTGGTAAATATATAAACCAAACTAAACTCGATGCACCCAAATGTAATAGGAAATCTAATTTTTTTGTTGAATGTTCATATCTCATTGTGTTACGCAGCTCCCACAAAAACCACAACATAAATGATGTTCTAAAAGTAATAAATACAAATAAATATTTTTAAAAAAAATAGATATATTTAATTGAAAATTTTACCTTAATACCAAAACAAACCAACCAGGCCAGGTTTGATACTCATCAACATCAGAAACTATATCAATTTCCGTCTTAAAAAATAATTACAATTAAAATATTTAATGGAAATTAATATTATTAATATATTTTACTCTATCCCAAATATAAAGAAACACATGAAAAGCACAATACGGCACCCAAATTGACATGAGAATAATCCATCCAGTTTTACTAATTTGTTGTCGTGTTACCGCCCAACCTTTAGCCAACAACAATAAAATTAGCATAAAAGTTGTCTAAAAAAAATCCAAATTTATTTTTTAATTTAGAAATTTTTTTATTATATTTAATTTTTACTTACTCTGCTGAAAATATCTAAAATATCTCCAATATTTTGAAAATCTGGCTCACCAATTCCATTTAATGCAAAATATATAAAATGTGTCGTTATAAACCCTAAACTGACAAATTCACTTATAAGGCTTATTGTAAATAATTTGGTTACTGGATGTTTTTGTAAACGTACTGCATAAATTTGCATTGGTACTAATACTAAATAGACTAACAAAAATATTAAATACATTTCTAATATATTTTGTTGATCAAATGAAAATTGAAATGTTAAAGGATGTAGAGCTGATTGATTTGGATTCCCATTAACTAAATGTATATCATAGTTAATTGTATTGTGTGCATTATTTGATATATTGTTCTTTAATTTTGTCGGATCGTAATAATGCCATTCACATGAAGTTCGATTTCGATAACATGACACCATCGAAACATACCAAAATCTGAAAATAAATTAACATTTTTAAATATGTTTTTAAATGGTAAATTATTCTACAATTCATTATTTGAAGAAATAAAAATACCGCAAAAATGCACAACGATAAAAAAAATTATTTAAGGTGGAAAAACCTTGCGTTGCAAATATTTCCTATCAGCCAGTAGCATATAAAATTGTACACTCTGTACCACAATTTTTTTTACCATAATTTACAAATTGTGTTCTGAAAATTTACCAGATTTATATTTAATTATCAAAATAATTGTTACAAAATTTCTCATTATAAGCTAAGTTTATGATTTATAAATTGGTATGAGTGTTGAATTTAGACTTCAACACTGTTTAATAGGAATTAAACTGTAAATGATTATGTAGTAAACCGAAAACAATTAGTAATAACTATAAAGAAAATTATATAATTATTATTACATTATTAGTTAGTGCTGAATAAAACTTTCTAGTTTTACCATTGATTTTGGTATTTATATATACTATATGTTTTATATACATCTATCACTTCTATATCATTTATATTTTTATTTTCTGAATAAGAAATTGTTGAAATTATCTAAATTTTTAAAAATAAAACAAGTTGTAATATTTATAATTCCGACAAAGATTTATTTCAATTTTATGTTAAGTAACTAAACTCGTTTATATGTTACCATTTATTTATTGTATTTATTGACTAAATTGTATTTTATTACGTGATGGTAATGATTTAAATATCTCTGATTATAAAACTATATATATCAGGTGATTAGTGAAATATTATTATTTTTAAGCGAGTTACAAATATACTAAACAAAATTTTAGAATTACAATAAAATTTTATATCTGTTGTTTTACAATTAGATTTATTTTAATTTACGATTATATGTACTTTCACTTGCTAAATATTTAAATTGAAGCTGGTATTGTTTTTTGTAATATTGTTTCAGAAACGATTCGATTTATAGCTCTTAGTTTATGTAATATTGTTTTATTAAATGAAACAACTTGTAGCTCTATATAATTGCATTATCTCTTTGCTTAATTTCTTTTCTTAATAATTTCATTGCAAATTTTATATGTAGGACATATTATATGTATATCTGTATATATTTCTGTACGTTATAAAGTATGGTGCAAATAAACAAAGAGTATAAGTAACAACAAACAAATGTATAAATTTATTACAGCGGACATAATAATGATCCATATCATTTATTACAATATAGAATAATCAAGTATGTATAATATGAAATATAAACCAATATCAAGTTTTCAATTTTATCATGTTGATCAATAAAAAAATATTATAATATAAATTATTAAATTCATACGAAATATACATAATTACATTTTGGTTTGTAATGTAGTACATGTAAATTAAAAGTAAAATTGAAATAGCTATGCTAACTAACCAGAAATTTATTTATATACACTTGATTGCGCAAAAATTGAAAATGTAAATATCTGACATCAAATATGTATTCATTTGCATATGTAAAGTTTTTAATAAATTAATTTAGCCACTTTTTTTTATTAAAAAAAGTTTTTAATTGGAAACAAAATTAAATTAAATTTTTATTTTTAATTTTTATTTTGTTCTGGACTAAATTGTCATAAATTACTTAATTATTTTTGTATGTTTTATAATTAAAATTTTTTTTTATCTAAAATTAACACAAAAAACCCCCTGAACGTGCAATATTTTTTCTTAACCAGTTAATTTTTCACTTTGTGTCTCACCTTTGAAATGTTGCATTGTCGACATATCATTTCTAAAAAATTTATAATTTTATAGCGAATTCGAAATTTCGAATGAGAATACTAAGTTTGTTTAGATACAATAAAAATTCTAGAATATTTAATATTTTTTAGTTTAATTTATATATAAAAATATTAAAGTCCTTTAATTAAAGTTTTTGAGTCGTCATAATAAATAACGTATTATGTAAATTCCAATAAAGTAATAATCTAATATGGGGTTTTTAATGGAAAAAAATTCTTGGAAAATAATAATTTACTTTTCTAACATGAAATTAGATAAGATCTCAATATTAAATTCATTGATTTTTTTTATTTTCGAAACTTTTCCTTTTACAAAATAAATTTCAGGATATTGATGAAAATAAGAAAATTATTTTCAGTTATGTTGATAACCTGTAGATTTAAGGTCACAATTTAAAGATTGGTATATAGTTCTGAATATTGTTTCTCTATTTATAAAAGCAAAAATAAATGGCAATATTAAACTAACAACCACTTAATATGTATTCATGTTTATAATTGCACTAATTTATTATTAGATATTTGCTAATTTTTCCATATAAAAATTAAAACACTAGATCAAGTGTTCAAAAATATTCACAACAATTCCGTTTGTGTACCCATCATGATGGAGTTCTACATTTTCCTGTGGACTATTCTATTATTCGCTTGAATATTATAAATATAAATGATTCTAACAGTTTATAAAAAAATATATGTATATAAATATAACACTTTAAAAGCATATTCAGTGAAATAAAAATCATGTCAAAATACTTTAAAATACATTAAGATTGGATTTAAAAAATCAAAACCTCATATACTTAACACAGAACAATTTTATACTGCAAGTTGAATTTATTTATAGTTTATTTAAATGTTAATATATCATTTAAATATTTTTAAAAGTTTTTACATGCCATTTAAGTATTTTTTAAAATTTGTAAATAATAATTGCTTTTAAAAAATTTTTTTTACGATAATTCTTACGAATAAAAGACAATAATGCAATGATAAGTCTTTTTTATGCTTCAATGCTTAAATCGTAATTTTGCAAACTATACAATATATCAAAAAAATTAAATTACCTTGAAAACATGTTATACTATTTTTACATAAATTAAGGAAGTAGAAATTTAATTCAATTAGATTACAAGTGTTCAATAATTGTTGTAGCTATTAAATTTATTAGTTATACACGTTCCAGTTAATAATTAAAACTCTCGTTTTAGTCTATACTTGTTATTTTGTTGCTTAGAACTAAATTGTTTTCAATAAATTGAAAAATCATATTTTTAATAAAACTGAAAAATATGATTTATATCTTTTGTTGTGATAACAGACTTAAAAAATATTTAATTATCTATTATTAATAACATCTTTTGTTTATTTTAGATTAATAACAATGGGATTTTCTTATTAAAACAATATGGACTTACCTTGGTTGATTCATATGACTTAGAACATATGTAAATTGATTTCCAGTAATAACATTTGCAGCCGAATCTTCATCTTTACATAGCTGACCTTTGGGACATGGTATCCTTCTTAAATAATCAGCCATAGCACGTTGATTACAATCTGGATCATATGCTAAATTGTGTAAACGGGAAAACATTTTTTGGCACGCAACATCCCGATCATAATAATTACGATTTCCATAAAAGTCAATAAAATTTATTTTATCTAACACAGCTAATGTTACTGGCAAAGGAAATGCATCTTCTGATGTTATATTACCATAAATATAACCAAATGAATCCCATGTATGTCTTTCAGTCTTTTGAAAACCATATTTAACAATAAATTTGAAAAAATCATTAGTATTAAATTCACCAATTATACGTGTCGTAACACAAAATGTGACAAAATTTATTAAAATAAAAGCAAATATACAATAAAATTGTGCGATTCTTGTCATTTTTTTAATATTTCTATCCTTAACAAAAAAAAACTACCATCCCAATAAAATGCGATAACGACAATACAATATGATATTTGACAGTTCATATACTGACATGACAATCAAATGACAAGTGTGTTATGTATTTAGACACTGTTTAGACAGACTTTTTTGTTTCCATAATTATATGAATTTCCGTATCTATAAAATTATTCGAATATTTTGTTTACTTCATAACATTGGGTGTTTTCTTTTACTCATAGAAGGAATAGAATATTCATAAAATATTCGACATATTCCGGAATTTAAGAACACAATAGAATAAATGCAATATGACTGAAAGACATACCAAAATATTAAAAAATTTAATTTCAGCATTATTTTCATTTCCTAATTTGAAAATTGAATAATTTTTCATAATAAAATTCAATTTTTAAAATTTAAAATATACATATTTTACTTTTTACTTCATCATCTAAACAAGGCCAAATGTCAATACAATTATCCCACTTAGCAAAATTACTCCAATTCGCAAGAGGTTATATTCTCAAGAAAGTGTATTTTTAGAAAATGGTTGATGTATCGATATTAATTTTCGAAATAAAAGAAACTTAAAAATAAAAAAGTGGTAGGTTTTGGTGAGTATATAATATCAACATTTATATTTATATGATATAGATAAAATTATTAATCTGTGACAAAAGTATGTGGTAATGTACAAACATGTGGTGCAGTAGGTACTGGATTCAACTCCCTCCCGACACATCGATGTTAGTCTAAGTTTACTCAGCTTTAAAAGAGTACCAGTAATAAAATTACAATAAAATGTAATTTATGACTGGATGAAATGCCGACAACAAAATGTTTCACTAATAAACAGCCATTAGGTTGTTGGTTGCAATTAAAGTTGCTTCGCTATAAAGAAATTTATTGTTCGAAACCCAATAATAGGTCCAAATTGCAACAAAATGTTGTGAAAACCTTTATGGGAGGCCCAGGAAGTTCACGCCCTGTAGCGCCAAAAGAAGAAGACGAATATTGAAATATAGGAAGAAATCAGAAGACCTTCCAACATACTAAAAAAACTATTTCGATAAGTTTACTTAAATGAAAAAGGCACTTCACAGGTGAAATAGCGTTCTTAAATTTAAATTTCTTAAAATGGGGGATAAAGAATTAATTTTTGAATAATAATTAACTAAAAACTTTTTCTTAAGTTTTTTGATCATAAATACTTTTTTTTTATATAAAAAAAACTCTGTGCTAAATATTAATTTTCGATAAATATTTAATTCTTCCGTTTTATATTTTCATTGCCATTGTGAGAGCTGGTGTATTAGTCATTTATTTTACAAAAAGCTAAATTATTATTCGCTTCATAAATAAGATATTTGAAATAATTAAAGGCTGTCATGCTATTAACAACACTTCAATAACTTTTTAACTTCCTTATATAAATTTATAAAACTTTATTATTTTACCTCAAACTTAATTATGTGTTTAAATTAAAATTGGATAAAATTGATACTAATTAACGACATATTTTACACGCTTCATTAGAAAAAAAAAATTAATTAACGATATTTTGATTTAATATAATAATTTGTAGATAAATAATAAATCGAGGACAGCCGACTATTTCTCCGAAAAGAATTAAGAAACAATCCTTGACCTCAATGAATCTTTCTTCTTTACGTACGTTAATTTTTGTGAATCAATTGGTTTTTTTTGGAAAAGCTCTCATTTAATTTTATTATTATTAACTCATACATTAAGTACATAACTAATACAAATGTATATAAGGTGTTTTATTCTAACGATTTTTTTTCATCAAATTCACACATAAATTTATCACCAAAAAAAAAAAACGAAAGTAAAGTAAGAAACTGGAACGGAAAGAAACAAAATGAGCAAAAATTATATTATTTACATTGAATTATATTTTGAAAGTCAATCTCTTTATATAAAAATTAATATTATACGCAATCGTTACGTATAAAAAAAATGTACTTATATCAGACGCAAACTTATAATTATTAATAGTATTGCATATAAAGTTCCGAAATCAAATATATTGTAAGATAAAATCTCGACTTAGAAATGGAGACAACAAAATTTTTTTATTTCCAAACAACGTCTTAATATAGAATTGGAATTTAAAAGGGTCTAATGATTAGACTCTAATGATTGATTATGCATTTAAAGGAATGATAAGCGAGCGAACATAATTGTTACTTTAAATTCTTTGAAATTAGTTTCTTAGGATATTTTTCACGTTCGTAATATAATAAATTTCTTTGTTATTCATGTTCAACTTTCACCATAAATCTTGTAAAGGACATTCTCGACAACTCCTACACTTACGTGTAGGAGCTAAAAGCAATATTTATAAGTACATTTTTTTAATTACTCTTTTCGAGATTATATATTTTAGGATTTTATAATAAAAACTTTATATTTTGCAAATAATTACTTTTGAAATTTGATTTTTGTTTTTCTTAGTACTTCGTTATTTGATTGTATTTGTATGTCCTTAATTTCGTATAATATTTAAGGTTCATTATTTGACCCTTCAACAAAACATTTATTTTGTAGATTATTTTTATTTGATAATATTATAATATTTCGTCATTTTGTAAAATATTTTTAGTGGCATTATTAATTAATTTTTTTTAATCACATATGTTTTTAATTAAAAAAAAAATGAATTTTTTTTAAAATCTTACAACATTATTCATTATTCAGAATAGATTAGTGTAATACAATTGAATTTTTGATATTTTAGTCAATTCGAAGCTTACAGCACTGTTCGTGTATCATGCTACAAATGGTGCACTATTATCTTAATATTGAGTTAGCTCATTAAAAGTTGAATTCTTTAGGCGTTGCTGGTCATTGTAAATATTATATTAACTCTTTCTTCTTTCTATATAATTATTTTACATTTTTAATGTAAAAAAATTATAAATCGATAATTTTAAATTAATCTATAAAATAATATTAAGGATTGGTTATTTATTAGGTCAAGAAATTTTTTTAAAAAAAATTATTAAGTAAGTCAATTATTTTATTATTTAAAAACTATTTAACCGCTCCTTAAACCAATCCGTTTTTTTTTTAGTCAAGTGAATATTTTTTTTTTTAATTTTAAAATTATATACTTACGTGTTAAGTAAGCAAATATTGTGCACGACTAAAGAATTTTGTAAATGAAACAAACTAATTATGATAAGGCAGTACTATTACCTTTCTATAATTTGATATAATTAAAAAAATTTATATAGATAACATAATGACCCAAAAATCATTTGGGTTAAATCTGAAGAATTTTTAATTATTTTTTTTTCATTGCCTGTTATTGATAAGATTATAAATTACCTGGAAACTGGAGTAAAGTTAATAAAATATTATGTTAAACTTTATACGTGTATGTCAATATCTTAAATTTACCTATTAAAATTTTAAACAAATATTTATATCAAAATATTTATTTTTAATATTTGTTCAAATATAAAATTATAATATTTTTGATAATATTTAAAAAGGATTTGTCTTTCTTGGGAATTTATTGTCAATATGCCTTGCTTAACTAAAATATTTAATATTTACAAAATTACAAAATATATTAGTAATTTTATTCTTTTTTGGAAAAATTTTGTAACCGCACGAGTTTCCTAGATTGTAGGTGAAAATATAATAATTTCAAAAGTCGTATCTTAGAAATCTTTTTAAGTCATAGACCAAAACTAGAGGTTATCTACCTTGTTTTTATTTAGAAAAAAAAATTCTTAACAAAATATTGATTCTTAATTTTTGTAAATTTCATTAAATTTATGTTAATCAAATTTTCTTTAAAATATCCTTAATGTAAACACATACAATATTTCACCTTCTTTTTTGCAAGTTTTATTTTTTTTTAAATTTCTAATTTAAATTGCCTAATACGGATAGATTTTTATACTTGTCGGAATGAATGTGCATATTATTTCAATAAAACTTTCTTCTTATACACTACAAACACAAAAATGAATGCGTGTATTTCATATCCTTTTACATTTAATACAGTAAATAGTTTTCATGTCCAAGGCAAATGTATGCCAACCGGAATTCAGTTTACTGACCCATAGAAATTTTCTATCGCGAAAACGAATTGAACATAGAGGATCATAAATATCTATACATAGAAGAAAAAAAACCAAAATATATATGTACATAATATAAGTAGATATTTGAATATATATTTTTTTTTATGTTAGGGACAATTTACTATTCTACAACTATTCTCACAGTGTCGGTTGCAGTAATTATTCCCTTAATTAAAAATTCAAAAACGACTACAGTACAATTTTAGTACATATTTATATTTAAGATATTTAGATTATCTATCGGTTTTTTCTACTCTAACTTGAACTAAATTGAAAAACTTGGTTATGCTTTATAACACGAAAATTTCATCTATGTGGGAGTTATACTGAAAATAGCGCCTGGTATGGTACACTTTTTTAATGATATCTTGAACCGGACCAGAACATTTGAATATTTTTTATGAGTTCATTTTACCAGCGATATTAAGCATTTCATTCTAAAAATTATTTATAATTTAATTGTTATTTTAATTAAGGTTTTTTTTTCAAATAACGAAAATATGGAATTATTTTTGAATATGAATTAATTTAAATATGATTTTCATAAAATACTTAAAACCATTAGAAAAATAAAAAAAAATACTATTATTGTGTAATCTGTTCAACTATGAAATAAATTGCAATAATAAAATAAAATCCTTAGTGATTTTTCAACTCGAAAAACATTTCGAATAATATAACAGTCCGACAAGTGGATCATTTTTAAGTTGATTCAACAAAATGGCCGTAAAGTGGAAATGCTTATTTATTACTTTTAAAGAAAGTAGTTATAACAGGAAGTAGAATTTTTGAACTGAAGAACAACAGATATTTTTGCAACTGATAAGCAAGTATTATCCTAGCACTAAACGCGACTGATCTTTTCAACTTCACAAAAATTTATTATATTAGAATTATAATTAAAAAACTGCGTTTCTGATCCAAATTACTATCAAGAAGCCACATCAACAAGTATCTTTGTTAGCGGTAGTATTTAATGTAACAGTATGCATGTATAAAATTCGTGGATATTATTTTAGAGTTCCTTTTTCATTGACTATCATGGAATTACCCGTGTCACTGATACAGCTTACACTACATTTTCATAAAATAATAGTATTCTGTATTTTATTGAATATTTCACAAAAGCATTTAAAAGAATACTCGACAATAGTGATGCTGCAGTCAACATACGGGGTCAGCTCTTTGGATGATGGAAAACATTTTCATTGATAAAAAAATAACAGATGATTAATAATATAGTTTTTTTGTTTTTAAAAATTTTTTAGTTTATAGTAGTTTCACTTCCTATAAATTTTAAAATTATTTAATTGAAATATGAAAGTTTCTATATTCACAATTTTGATTAAGTTTAGATTCACAACAATGATGTGACTAGAAAATGTATCATTGTTAAAAATATTTTAGAATTTAGAATTTTTAAAAAAAAATTTTATCATAAATTTTAAAATTTATAATTAAGTTTGTAGTCCTATTTAAAATATGAACCAAAAAAAAAATCCTTGTTGTAACAATTATTAATATGATTTTTTTTATACAAATCTATATAAGTACGATAACTTCTATTTATTAATTTTAATTTTCTTTTATTTAAATAGCCCGCTCTAAATAAGTATCGCGTGTAAAATACGTATTTTTACAAAAATTTTGAATGAATCAGCTAAGCTATAGGCATTTTTTTTACAATGATGATAAAAAATAACAAAAAAAAAAGTTATTTTCTCTCTACACCTCTAAGCTATATAATTTATCCTTTAAGAAACACATTTCTTTTTCTAATATATATTTATGGATTTTCCATTATTATAAACCTAATAAGCATAATACAAGTATATAATGTATAATCTTAATATTATATAAGAAAACTACGGTCAGCAAATTTTCCCCTTATTATTATTTTCTTTTTACCGATCGTCCATTATTTCTCGCCTAAAACCAAATAATTGAGTATAAATAAAAATTGCAAAATCTTATAAATATATTATGTGGATGTAAAAAGCAATAAAACCCTTTTAAATATTTCAACAATAATAATTCTACTCATAATAATATAAAAACTAAACTCTCCAAAAACATACTATTTAATATGTTAGAAAAATGTTTACCTAAAAAAAATCAAGAGTAAGGACTTAAAAGTATAAGGACTTTTAACTTAATATATACATTATTTATTATTATATAAAGTTACAAAATAATTAGCATAACTGATATTGTATTAGTATATATTTATACACAATATTCAATTTTAGTAATAAAGGTAGTTAAGCTCTTTTACACACTAATTTTTACTTTTTACTTTTAAATAAAAATACAATTTTAAACACACGAACAATAATTATAAAACATATACACAACAGGTATTTTTCCTGTCCGTCTACTAAGTCAAAAGAAAAACCCAAAAAAAAAAAAAAAAATTATGTAGAAAATTCTATATGATTTGATTTTTGAAAAAAGAAAATTTCCTTGCTTATTTTTATATAAGTGTATTTGTAAATTGCTAGCTTTGTACATTTTTCTACATAAAATCAGAAAAATTTACATTTTTATGTCAAATATTCAAGAACTCTTTTCATACCAGTTTTTAATAGTAAAAATCAAATTTTCATGCTTTTTTTGTGTTTTTGGAGAGTTTTTAAAAAGAAAATCTGAAAAACTAAAACTTTCTTATTGTTTAATAAAAATTGAGCATAAAACTTGGCACTTGAAGAAAATTTTTAGTTTGAATTGTTAAGTGGTTGAAGTTGCACATATTTTTAGGCGTTAATAATATAAGATTTTTTTTATTGAATTTCTCATTTTTTTTTTTTTTTGTACACAACAAAATTGAAAATGTATATAGTTAAATAAATTTAGAAATATATATTTCTTATTATTTTGCAAATTTATATAAATAAAATATTTATAGATATTAAAATTAGATATATTGTAATAAGTTGTTAACTAATTTTTGATTAAATCGAAAATTTGTGTATTTAAAAGATATTTTAAAGTGAAAATTAAAGGAAAAAAAAAGCTAAAATTTATAAATATAATTTTAGCTTAGTGATTGCATACAATTTATAATTATTGGAAATTTCCTTTTTCCTTAGAAAAAAAAAAAAATTAATTAACTATATGTAATTAAAAAAATAAAAATGTTATTTAAATTAAATGTTTCTGAAATTTTGTAAATAAATAAAAATTGTATTTAAAAATATATGTGAATTTTTAATACAATTTTACTTCCAATTTATTAGAAAGTGATATTTTAATTTATCATAAAATGCGGTTTTATATAAAGAATTGTAAACTATATTAAATTTTATAATAATAATAATAAAATAGTATATTTAATATAAATAAATATGAAAAAGCATAAATATTTAAATTATGTGTAAGTGAAAGAAATATTAATTTAATTCTGTTTTCGAAATATTATAGTGAAAAGTTGACAAATTGAATTAATGGCCTCAAAATCAACAAAAATATATAACCGGAATTTTTATAATATTATAGTCAATAAATTATTGTGAAATTTCAACAATTAAAAAATACATTTTCTACAGACGAAATTTTCTAAATATAGAAAATGTTATTGTTATTGGAAAAATGATTTTTTTTTTACTGTCCGTAATATTTAAGTTTAGGTATTTAAATATAGAAAGTTTTCATACTTAAAGGATTAAATATCGAATTTTTGGACAATTATAAAAATATATAAATGGTAAATAGTGTAAAAACAAATAAACATATTACAATAATTTATTAAATTTAGTTAATATTCAGTTATTTAAATTTTATGATATAGAAAAATACGGTTAAATTTAATTTTTGCCTAAAAAGAAATGATATTTTATTAATTTTTAAAATATTTTAAATTATACAATTAGGTAATATTTAAGTCCTACATGCTAATTGTTTTTTATAGTTAACTGGAATAATATTAAGAAAATAGTGTAATGTTAACACAATAACATTTGATAGTAGCATTATTTATAAACTTAGAGTAATTTAAATATATAATCTCGGTTCGGAAATAATAAACTCTGCTTTTAATCAAATGCATGACCTTATGCATATCACTACATGCTGCTTTAGTTAATAACATTACCTATTATAATATGTTAATAATATTAGGTATTATAATATTTTTTAACATATTGCAAACAATAAATATGGTGATTTCTCAACAATGGCCATATATACAGGAAGTAGTTACTTCCAGTTAACATTTTACACCCACACTTTTGATATTTTTATATATTTGTCATCAAACTTTTTAGTTCCCGAAATGAAAAATTGTAAAAGTTTTAAATTCAATTTTCGATACAATTTAAAAAAATAATTTGTCAGTAGCAAAATTTTAATTTACATATTTAAAAAATTTTTTAGTGGTTATTTAATATGTGCTAACGAAATTTGTATTAGCATATTTTTAGCAGTAGTAGTACCAGAATTACTCAAATTTGAAGCATTTTAAAAAAAGAAATAATCAATTTTCATTCAAAATAAGTGATTATAATTGACTTCAAATAAATAAGATTCTGTACAATTTATTTTAAAATTACCATATTTTATATTATTATAAAATAACCGGCTTAATGTATTTTTTCGCTAGTTTGTAGGCACTCAATAAATTTTCTAGCCCGCAGCAATACATTAAGTCGGTCGGTAAGTTCAAAATTCATTATTTTCATTTAAAATATTTTTACTACTACGGTATAATACTAAAAGTTTTTTTTCTAAATATTTGGTTATTTCTGAAAGCATCAAATAATGGAATGTAAAAATTAATATAGAATAACACCAATATTCCACATGGCTTCTATAGAATGCTCTTGAAACCTAAAGTTTCAAAACATATGAGAAAATTTCACATCTTTGAATTAATTAATCTATAAATAAAATTAGATTTATTTGTATCTGATAAAGTTAATAATTACATTACATATATCATTAATATTTGATTAAAGAATATCATCGATGTATTTATGTTATTAAAACAAGAATCATTAATTCTCGTAATTGTTATATTTTAATTTTATTATAATTTCTAACAAATAATGTTAATTTAAATTTATTTTAATTTGTAAAATGTTTAGCAATTTTTCCTTTTATAATTTGAAGGGAAATTTTCTCTATATGGAACAATAATTTTCACTTAAAGCATAAATAATAAAACATATTAATAAATTAAATTATGATCAATTAAACAATTATACTATGAGTCCATATATGAATACTTTAAGTCCACACTAAATTCAAATAATTAATATATGAAAATAAAATCATTTTATTGTGCATTGTTATTCCAATAAATAGCATTTCACTATTTAATTGTCAAGTAGTTGAATATTAACAATTATAATTTAATGTTTTAAATAGGATTAAATAATAAAATGGAATTTTTAATATATGTATGTATAATACTTGGAAAATGTTGATTTTTCTACCCCTGAATCACGAAATCGGAAAATTTAAAATTTTGTATTTACTATAATGTATTTATTTGGTTATATTTAAAATAAGATTTTTCTTAAAATTATGCTTAGATTTAAATACTAGATAAAAATCCGACAGTAAACATCGTAAATCCTAAATTTGTATACAAGAACATTAATTTTAAGCAAAATATACAAAATTTAAAATATTTAATATTTCATATCGGAAAATTTGGTAATCACCGTTAAAATAACATGATTTTTTTATGTATGTTGAATTCAAATTATGTGGAAATTGAACGAAGAGTCAGTGGTATATACAACATACCTCTGTTGTCATTGAGTAATTACAAATACATACTGTAAAATTTTTCAACCAGAATGGTTATGAATTTAATTGAAGGAACTATGGATACTTCTATAAAAATTAAATAAATATTTTCTATTAAATATTTTCAAAATTTAACTCGTAATAATTTTCTGTTTTAAGAACAAAACGTTTTTAGTTTCTTCACTATAACATTAAGCTGTTACACTCTCAAACTTTTATTTCATATACAGTGCAAATCACAAACGAAATTTTCATATTATGGTTTGCGGTTGGTTAATTATGAAAATTTTATGCACTTTTTATTTTACAATATATTTTTATTTTTACAATCTTAATTTTCTAGACTGCAAATTCGTTTCGGTAAAATGATTTTTTTAAGAGTCCAACGTTTTTTTTTCTAGTTCTTTAACGAATTTTGATCCGGTTAGATGTGCAGTCAATATTTAAAAATAACAGTCGAAAAAAAAATCATATTTAGCACATATTTAATTAAAATAATTTATTTTGTTTCACTTTATTTGCATATATAAATAAATATTGTTAAAGATTGGTAAATGGATAAATTTTAATTTGTAAATTTAATGGATAATTTAAGTGAATCAAAAAATATGAAGAATTAATTATTTTTAATTAGTTATAAATAAAAATAAATTTACTTTTCTTTACTGTCTTGTATTTTAAATAATATTTGTAATTAGTATAAAATCCACAAAAAACTTCATAGAGAAATACTTTGTTTATGATACAACAAAGATTTTAGAAAAGAATTATTGAAGATATTTTCTCAATTTTTTCATTAGTGCTTCGTCACATAATGTGACGAAGCACTATTATTTTAAATATTAAAATAATATTTTACAATATACAGTCTTTGTATATTATTAAACCCATTCTTTAACATATAAATAACATTATGTTTAAGTTACTTAAAAAAGTTTATGGCTTGAATTTCATTTTGTTAATAAGACACTGCGAGTACAATTATAATTATAAAATGGAATGAGTTTGTTATTGACTTTTTAAAGTTAATTCAATAATATGCACTTTGTAAAGCCAGTAATTGGAACTAAATATTAATATTTGATTTTGACATCAGATTTATAACATTTAAAAAAATTCACTATTAAGATTTAGAAACATTTTACGATATTAATTTTCTAAAAAATTTAATGTAGTGTTGAATAAAACATTAACAAAAGGATCCAACAATTTTGCACAATTAAAATTAATTACTTAAATATATTAAAAACTAAACATAAGTGTTCATATATAAATGTGAAAAGTAATGATTACTTTTCAATTATCTTCATTTTATTTTAAAAACTACCTCAGTATTATGATGATCAGTGAATAGCATAATTTACACTTATATTTCTTTCAGTAAAATATATTCAATTATTAAAAGAACATCAAAACAAAATAAATATTTATATCCACAAAGAAAAGATATCTAAATAAATTCATAGTAAAATCATTTATTTCACAATAATTAATAAATACTATAGTTTCGCATTTCACAATAATTGGTGAATATCTTTAAACTATATTTATTATATTATTAAACGAAGAACAATTAAAAGTGAAAGCATGTAAAAAAGTGAAAATATATTTTTAAAAATTTAATTATTTATTAACTAAATTAGTTATCGATAAGAAGACAGTCAGTAAACAAGTATAGTTTAGTATATAAAATTTTACTTATTAAAAAGATTTCTCATAAAATTTATCAGTGATTTAAGTTATTTGTTTTTAAAATTAAGAAAAAGCATTAAGTAAGTGTAAAAAAAAAAATGGTTTAATTTAGTTTTTTATTATTAATTTTGATAAGACTTCTCTACGAATAAACAAATTATTGAGTTCAGAATCTTTATACTATTAGTTATATTATATTAATTTGATAAATTCAGATATAGTTTCAATGCAAGTTCAATATATTTAATTATTACAATTTTTAATTCGGATCAGTTGATACTTTATTTGTTTTAGTGTTGTATATTTCTTAATATAAAAAGTCGCTTAGGTTGTAACCCTTATTAGTGTTTCAGTATTGTAGAAAGAATTTCGATTTTCATTTTCTATATAATAAATTTGATTAAAATTAGTTCCATAGATCCTGATAATCATCATGTTTTTCGTTAATTGCAATCTAAATTTTTATTTTCTTTGACATTTTCTGTTTAATTACGAAAGTTGTTATTTAATATAACTAATTAGTGCTGCCTTTGTGTAAATTATAAAATTTTCAAATATAATAATAAAATTTTCTTTAATTTTTTCAGAAATTACTGCACAATATATAAAACTTCCAATATTGAACTTCCACAAATCAAATAGAATAAACTACAATATTAATATAAAAGGAATTTGATAATAATTTAATATATTCGAACAAAAATCCTTTTAAGAAATTCAATTCTATTACAAATAACAGAAATAATAATGAAAATTCAATATAATTTTATAATTAACATTAATCGTAATTTTTAAAGTAGAAATTACGTTGACTTTCATATTCTTTACTCTATTCAAATGTTTCAATATATTCCATGTAAGTTTTATCATATGGCCAATCATTACATAGCGTTTAGTCGATGTATTCAACAATTGTGGCTCGATGTAGCCGGTTAAAAAAATATAGAAAATTTAATTATAGGTAGCTAAAATTATTTTATTTTATGATAAATATACAACAAATTAATTTCATAATTTTTTTATTTTTAGATTCACAGTTTTTAAACTGGACCCTAATAAACATCAACTTAACAGCATATTAATAAATTAATTACTATTTTTAAATTATAAAAAATATAATTTTTTTTTGAAATATTTACATAACAGATTTGAGATATAAAAATTTTGTAACATGAAAAGGGTTCCGCCATCAACAATACCAATACAAAATTACGGCAACCAAAATATGTCACCTTTAACAAAAGTACATAATGCTCCTAATAACTACTTTGACAATCAATCATATAGTTTATTTGGTGATCCAGTACCACCACCAGTACAACAAGATGAATATTTAGAAAATTTGGATCATCTTTATGGAAGATTTCGGCATAATTCGAATGATTCTAGTATTTTAGATGATTTTCCAAAACCTGATATATTTGTTCAAATGAAAAATGAAAAACCTAGACATGGAATGCGTTTATTTTCAGAAAATTCAAATGATAATATTGATTTATATACTGTATCAGGAAATCCAAATCTTTTACCTCCTCATGGGGGAACAGATATAAGAATTTTGGTAGATAGTGATACTGGTTCTGATAATACAAGAAGTCCAAGATGTATTCTAAGACCTAAAAGCGGAAATATTTCACATCAAGATGTATCCACTATTAACAGAAATGAATCTGAGAAAAGAAAAATTACTGATTATTCGGAAGATTTTAAAAGCAGTTATGAAAAGTTTAGGTAAGAATTATACAGCAGGCATTGAAGTTGTGTTAATTAACTTTGTATTATTTGTTTTTTAAGGAAATCGGATAATGTTACAAGTATACCAAAAAGAATATTTTCCAATGAACCAATAAAATATGTGAGAAATAATTCTAATGAATCATATTCTAGTAACGATTGGTTTAAGCCTAGTCATGATTATGAAGAATTTACGAAAATACCGAAATTACGACCAAGTTCCAAAAATGTTATGTCAATTAACCAACATGAAACTCCACTTGCGTCACCTGTAGCTACACTATTAAATGATTTTGCTGAATATAGTAGCGAAGGAGCAATAGATGAACTTATACAACCATTTCAACCTCAAAACTTACTAGCTGATGGTAAACCATTTAGCAGAAAAAAAGAAATAGAAAACAATCTTCCAATAAATCATCATAATTTATCTATACAAGGACTCCCACCAACTGGAGCAACACATATGAAACGTGAAACATCACCAGTGATTGTAACGAATGTTATTGCTTTAGGTGCAGATCATAGGTAAAGTTAAAAAAATATAATATTGAATTATATTAAACTTTTATTTTCGTTTTTAGGATAACTCCGCCTAAGTCTCACAAAAAGCCGTCCTTTATAATAATTGCTGAAAAATCTGTTCCTTCGTCACGTCCTCAAAGTGCAACTCAGCTACAAAACAACCATCCACAGCAGCAGCAACAAAGCCACCCGAAAAATTTAAATCAACGTATTCATTTAAATGCTGGCAGAGTTTCACCATTTTTAGGGCGAGGCTTTAAAGATAATTCTAAACACCAAACAAGCCAAATTTTAGAACATTCATTACCTGCGGCACATTTAAGACTTCCAGTTATTAATAGTAGAAATACAAATCCTAATAAACGTAATACCTCAGATGATTCACCACGTCCCTCTGTTCAATTTGATGCATCTATTGGGAGCCGTGGTGATGATATAAGTCTTCAACCTATGTCAAAGAGAAATTTTCAATCAAAACATGTAAGAAGGCCAATTTCTGCTATGCAAGAATCTATATTACAAGATCAAAAAATGCGTAGTTTTGAAACTCTACCAAAAATAACTGGATTATCTGGTGGCAATTTTACTATTAGAACTCCATCACATAAACTAAGCAAATCATCTACAGATCTCTTTCAAGAAAGCAGAAGTTCTAGTGCTATCGCTGTAAGATCAGTTCAGAGTAATAAAAATCCAACCAGTCGAGAAAAAGGAGTATTGCGAGTTATTAATAGTGCGACAAGTTCCCCATCAAGAATACCACTTCAATCTCAATGGACACCAGATAGTTTAGACAAATCAGCTTCTCGAAGGTCATCTGGTTCACCTTTACGAAATTATAGAAGAAGATCTACATCTCCTGAAAGAAGAAGTTCAAGCCAAACGGAACCACGAAGTTCAATAGGTTCAATTCGTAGAAGTTCTAATCTAAGCTCAGTAACTACTTCAGATTTCAGTTTTCGTAGAAATTCTATATCACCAATGCGGAGAAACTCAATTTCTTCAATTGGTGATACAAATACAAAAAACTCATTTATATTACCAATAAAAAAGAAAGGCAGCAAAAACAAATCTGTTTTACTAAATGAATCAAAATTAGCGAAAAGATCTCGTGATGAATCAATTATTAATTACGATAGTTTGACAGCAAATAAAAATACAAATTATTCTACAAGAAAAGTTGCTAAGGCAACTACTTTATCTCCAATAATTGGAACACCAAATAAAGATGGACCGTTAACACCAGAAGAAATTGAAATTGCGTCCAAATTTTCGGGGTCAGCTGATAAAAAAGACAGCAATACTCGAATTCCTATAAGAAACGGGTCAAATGTAACCTCACGTTCGGAATCAAGAACTCAATCTAGAGCTGAATCAAGAGCAGAATCTAGAAGTAATTCTCAGGCTCCAACAGCTGTAAATTCAAGATCAAATTCACCTCAAAAAGATTTTACTCCATATTCCAGACCCAATTCTAGAGCTGAATCGAAATCTTCAACTCGGGTTTCATCTCGATCAAATTCACGAGCAGAATCATTATCTAGACCGATTTCAAGAGTAACTTCTAATTTTAATACGAAATCACCATCCAAAGCTGATTCAAAACGACCATCAAGAGTTGATATCAAACGACCATCAAGAGAAAAATCGCGAACGAATTCTCGTTTAGACCAAAAGAAAAATATTGAATCTACATCAAAATCTCGGAGTAAATCAAATGCATCAAAATCACGAAAAAGTCCACCCAAAGATCATAAGAAAAGTAGTTCAAATAGTCGTAGCTCAAGTCCTAAAAAGCCTCGGCGTAATTCAGTAAGTCCTAAAAAGCAACCAGTTAATATACGTAGTAAAAGTAGTGGACGAACCACCTTCAGCAAAACGAAAGATAATTCTAAAATTCCTTCGCCTAAAAAAACCCAGAGTATCAACCGTAATAATCCGAATAGATCGAGTTCTCGTAAAGAAACAGCAAGTGCCAAAAAAATAACTAGCGGTAAAAGTACGACGACTTTAAGCTCAAAAAGCACATCTTCTAGTGTAAAGAAAACAAAAGACTTAAAAAGAGAGAATAGTAATTTATACAGGTCTAGTTCAAATCTGAAGAAGGAAACACCAAAAACTGATAAGTCCCCTATTAAAAGAACAAATTCAAATATTAAGCGTGAACCATCAAAAATAAGCTTAAAAAATGAGCTCAAGAGAGAACAATCAAATCTGAAAAGAGAACAATCAAATCTTAACCAATCCGAGAAATTAATTGAACAAAATTCTGAAAATACGAATAATGCGGCTAATGTACTTAATAAAGAAAAATCAAATCTGAAACTAAGCACAGATAAACTTAAACGAGTACCATCATTATTAAAATTAAGAGCTGATAGTAATTTGAATAAGAAACTTGAAAAAAAGGGTAGCGTAAAAAATTTAATAAATAAAATTAATTCAGATGACACAACAACTGCAGATAGTAATCAAGGAGAAAATGTTGCAACAAATAATTCTGAATCAAATTCTACACTTATTCCATTAACGAAAGCAAATGTCGTTTCAATGACAACAGCAGCTATTACAGCTCAACCAGTTCAAATAACTACAGCAATAAATAATCAATTGCATAAAAGTAATAGTAGTGGACAACTTATAAATGGTGGTTTAGATGCTAAGACTGATGACATGAGCATACCAGTCGCTATTTTAGAAAAATCCCAAAAAACATTAGAAAATATTCAAAAAACTGTTACAGAAGCAACTGACGAAATACAAAAAACCATAAGTGATAATTTAACCGATTTAAAGACTTTAGAAACTGATATTGGTAAAATTGTAACTGATACACCAGCACCATTGGAAAAAACTGATAGTAGAAAATCACTAAGAGACAAACAGCCAACAACTAATTTAATAAATGATAAAAGTAAAACCAGTAATGATGAATCAAACGCACCATCTACCCAACCAATTGAAGCTTCAGTGTCTGTTGTACAGGGATCAGAGAATCATTTGGATCCAAATCAGAGCAACAATGGAGGAACATCTGAGGGTCAAAATTTAACAGAGGATATGGCTGAACGGGTTAGTGAACGTGCTATTTCAGTATTGCCATATGTAGATTGTGAAGATGCAAATTTGCAGAATTATGAACAACATCAAGTGGATAGTGAAAATTATGGAGAGGATACTCTTACAATAGGTCGTAGTGGAAGTCCGAATAATGCAGACGATCTGATGGGCATAAATCCTACTACAGGACATATCGATGGAAAAAATACTGGTGAAAACAATAATATGGGGTATGTACTTATTCTATAATTTTATTATTTATGATCCGAAATAAATGCTACAGCAACTGACACCAACAAGATGTGATCATTTAAGGAGTTTACATATTTCCTCTTCCATAAGGAATTTTATCCTTACGAATATAAAAAATTGTAAATTGGCCTACTATTGGTAATTTGGAGGTACAGACTTTAAATTATATAGGTGCAAAAAATACAGTAAAAATTGAAAAAGTCAAAGTAATCGGTACTTTTGGGTAATTTTAGAAATTTGCACTATGTTACACAGTTTTTTTTAGTTTTCATACAGAATTATAATTATCCTATTTTTGAACAAAACTATTTACTTTAACTTCTCGACCAAGATTTCGGTGTAAGTCTCAACCCTTATTAAAACTATTTTGTAGACATATTATTATTGATTTACACTTTATATAAAATATTCATTATTTACTATATTTTTAAATTTACTACTGTAGTGATATTTTTTATTTTTTATATAAATTCTACAATTCTACCTATGATAGTGCAATGTACTATTATGCATCAATTCAGTTTTTACAAACTAAATTGTATTTGTTGAAAAATATTTTTTATTATTTAGTTATAGAAGCCACATTTTTACATATATGCTCAAATCAAGATACAAGCACAACATGAAAGTAACATATGGTATGGAAAACATTTTGTCACTTGGCTAAAAATGGCACGCGGATAATTCTATATCTCTACAAATAAAATCAATTTTTATTTATTTATGCTAAAAGATTCTAAAATAGTGTTTAGTTGTATATTAAAATATGTACAATATAATTGCCAAGATAAATTTCAAAATATATTATTGTTCTTTAACTAGAAACTAAATTCATCAAGATTTAATTTAAGAAATTCTAAGCTTTTAATTCGTTTTTATTAGGTTTCATTCTGCAACTCATCATTCTTTCTGCCAGTCTTTCACTAAACTAATATTTTTGATGATTACTATAAATGGTAATAAATGGTCATAGTAAAATCTATGAAAAAATATTGTATAATTACTGGTAGGAATTACTAAACAAATTAACAATTTATTAAAGAAAAAGTAATATTACGAAAATATTTATTGCAATTAACAAACTATGAATCAATACACTTAAATATTAAAAATTTCCGGATTTCTAAAATATATAAAATTTCCCATGAAATTTATTATGACCCAAATAATACCAAAAAAAAAAAGAAAAGTTTTCATGTTTGTATTTTGCATTAAAAGATATTTTGCTTACAATTTAAAACAGCTACAATATACAAGGCATCAATACAATATATAGTTTGTTTTTTTTTTCTCCAAAAATTTGCATAAATCAAAAACCGAACAAATTCATTCATGCTTCGCGTTGTGGTCATAGTATAAAACCATATTACAAAATATACTTTATACTCTATATAACTAAATTCATATAATATTAGTATTCATCAGTCCCAAACTTTTATTATATAAAAATGGGGATTTTCATATAACTTCCACGTGCCTTCTTTTCTTCTTCTTTTTTTCAAATCAGTCCTAATTTCATTGTTTTTCCTTTTTATTGCCGCAGGACAGGATGTTGTATATACATGTAAATGTATATAAGGTTAGCATATTCCTCTTGTTTTTTTTTTTTTTTGCTATTACTTTTAACCCAGTTGCGCTATTTAATATAAAAATTCAATAATATAATTATATTTCTTTATCCACCTCCCCTTTTTTTTTGGTGCTGACCGAACGAGTAATATAATTTCAATTTATAGAAAGAAAGAACAAAAAAAAAACCCCTAATAATAAGTTACAAGAAAATTTCTCAATGCCGTCATAAAAGGCAATATTATATAGCAGCTTAAGAAAGTTGAAAATATTGAAACAATTATTAGTACATTTTTGGATTTTACATTTGTTAGTTTACCACTGGACATTTTAGGGTTGAAAATATTGTGTAAAGTTTTCATTTCTACTACTTATTAAAAAATTACTTTTGTTTTTTGTTTTTAATATTCAAATTTTCCAATAATTTTTCCAAAAATTATTTTAAAAATTAAGAAAAATAAAAATTAATATATAATTTAAATTAAAAATAAATTAATTAATTAATTTGGTGATTTTGAAAATAAATAAATAAAAATTAGATGAAATGATGATACAAAATGGTAAAAAGAAAACTGGTGGACGTAAAAATTCTGTTGTTTTTAGTATTGATTTGCCAAAAAAATTTCAAAATACAGAAAAATTATTTTATAGGTAATTTTTTTTCTATATTTTCAAAATAACAATTCATTTATTTTCTTAATATTTTATATTATTTTTGCAATATTATTTTTTTTTTTTTTTTGAATATATTTTTGCGTGTTTAATTAAACCAAAAAATAAAAAAAAATAATGTAAATGTTAATTTTATGACGCTTAATGTTTCTTATGTTTCTGACATAAAAAAAAAAACAACTAGGTTTTTTATATTTTAGTTTATTTTCCCCAACTACATAATATTTTTTTTTTATTTAATTATATTTTATCAAGATCAAAAGTTAGTGTTATAGTAAGAATAGAAAATGTAACATTTTAACGGCTTTTCATTTGATTGTTGGCACGTCCTCGAAAAAAAAATATATTGTGAATATAAAAAATGTTCTAAATTTATACGAGTATACATTAAAAAGAAGTGAAGATATTCCTATTACCTACTGTGGCTAAAATTAGATTAATATATTATACAAAACTTGTATATTTTTGTAAGCTCTACATATTTAAATGGTACTTTTCAGTCCCTGTGTTGACATATTTAAGAATTGATTGCTTTATTTAGGCCTAAGGCAATATTTTTATATTTTATATTAAATCTCATTAGTGAAATTTCAAATACGTAGCTAAATATTTGGCCTGATTTTGTGTTGATCAAGTAAATATTTGGTTTTCCAAAAGAATTATGAATAATTAAAATCTCCAAGCCCCAAAATGATTATGCTGTAACATCGATATTGTGTAGTAATTGCTGGTTGGGCAATATCTACATCCTTCTAATCCTATTTAATTACCAACTCAATACTTCCATTTATTTTCAACGTTATAGTAGAGTTTCTTGTTTACTTGGTATACCAGTGTGACAAGAATGATAATATTTTTGCTTGATTTCATTGCTCATTATTATTAGTTTCCTACTACAGTTGGTATATTCACAGAGTTCAAGATTTTTTTGTCTATAATAATATAAATGTTTTGTTAATATAATGAAAAGAAGTTTTGCAGTCAATTATCGTTCATTCTAACTAAAAAATTTAGTGTGAGAAATATCTAATATACTTTCATAATTAAACCATCTATAATTAAACTATTTTCTATAAGTTATAATAAAATCCTTTATTAGCATATATTAGCTTTCGTCATCTTTCAAAAGTCAGTTGACTTATTCACCAAATTGGATATTTAAAAAAAAATATTTTTCAAGGTTTTTGTTCAAAAACTATAATTTTATGCTGAAATTAGGGTATAGTTTCAGTATTGACATATTTTTTGTGTAATTTTATATTTATTAACAAATTTTTTTAATATGTATTTAAATTTTATTCCAAAGATAATTAAATTTTATCTAAATATTTTATTTTACCAACCTAACTTTTTCATATTTTATAAAAATTGTTTGAATATTTTCTGTGTATACATAGGTTTTTCCGTTAACATAATTTCACTTTTAAGTACCCAAAGTCCATAAAAATAATTTTTAAATACTATAAATATAACCTGCCCTTCGACAACCATAGCACCTCCCAAATCAATTATTTTGAAATTATAAGCCAATATATTTATTAGAATTCGCAGAAATTTTAGATTAAGATTATTGATTTATTGCTATGAATTTATTTATGGCAATTTGACGATCCTTTGTTTTTTTTCTCTATTTTTTTAAACATAATCTATTATACCCATCTATTATAATTATCTATTATAATTATCACATACTTGAAAAGTTATTACTCACCCCAATAAAAATTTAATTTAATTTATTACATATTGTTAAAAAAAACCATAAAACATTTTTACAAAGATTCAAACTGGAACCATAATAATATTTTCTTATACATAATTATTTGGAAATATTATTTTTGTGTTTTAAAAAAGGACCTTGTCACGTTAGTTTGAGTTTGATATTTTACGAGTTTACCTAAAACAAAATAGTTTTTTTTATCATGAAAATTTCATATATGCATTTGCATAAGTGGTCAGAATTTCCAAAAGTCATGCAATAATTGTTTTAAGGACAAATTTATTACTAATAATAGTAATAATTTACATTTTTTTTGCTAAAAAAAAGCATGAAATGAATCATTATTCAAAGATATATATTATAGCAGTTCAAAAAAAATATTTTCATCTTTTTACGTTCCAGACTACTAAAAAGTTTTAACGAAAATATTAAACCAAGTAAAGTAAAAATCAGTAGACTAAAACTTTCGATATTAAGCTTTAAATAATTATAGTCTAAAAGATTTGTACGATCTTCACAGTACCATTCAGTAAAATTTACTATTAAAAATTTTAGACGATTCACAATTAAATACGAAAGTTAAAAAATAAATTTAACATTTTGAAAATTAAAATTATAAACTGTACTAAATCAAACCAATAAATATTTAATATGTTAAATAATCAGACAAAAAAGGCTATAAATTCATTGCACTATAGTCCATGATTTTGCTGCCCAAATTCTAAGCGTTTTGGTTATACATGCAAGGACTTCAATATTTTGACGTTTTATAGAAAAATTGTTTTAATATTTTTAACCTTGACATATTTAATTGCATGCAGATTGTTTTTGAATTTTTGAAATTTTATTTTATTGATTTTTGAAAAAAAAACTGAATTTTTTTTAAAACTTTACATTATATTTCCTATTTTATATTGTTATTTAAATAATAAATTAACCCTATGAAAAAAAGTCCTTATTTCAGAAAGAAACTATTATAATATACTTAAAATATAATATATTATAGTAAGTAAGTAAAATAAATTATAAACAATAAAATAGGCAACTATTTAAATAAATTTCCTTTCCTTTTTCTATAACTACCCAAACTTATATCGCCGAGAATAGCGTATTTGGTGTAATCAATATCTAAATGTTTAAATATTAAATTAATTTTATACAAAATAAATAATCGACTGATTAAAATAAAATTACTGTAGTAAATTTATAAACGTCTTTTGAAATCAAATTAAAATATTATTTAAATTTATTTCAGTACAAGCACATCAAGAATATTTAATATCTAAGTACAATCTAAATGTAAACATTAATTTAATCTAAAAGATAAAAAATATTTAATTAAAAAATTTAAACTATACTAGAATTATTTAATTTTATATAACAAATTTTCAATTTATTAACACTTTTTTTTCTCATAAAATCCACTATCACCATTTTCCCTTCATTTGTTATCTTTATTCGTTTTTGTATTCTACAGTTCGGATAGCCACGAATATTTGGATGAAGAACAAGCCTCAGGATGTTGCGGCCGTTCAAAATGTTCCAAATGCTGTTCACGTTTCTGTATGCCATGTCGACGATGTCAAAGTTCAAAATGTTGTAAAAAGAAAACTATGGAAGATATTGAAACGACATCAGTTATAGTCAAAGAAATTGATGAAAAACCTGTCACTAAAACATCTTGTTGGAAACGTATGAATTGTTGTAAAAGAAAAAGCACAGATAATGTAGAAGAACATATAGAACAACAACATATGGAAACTATTAATGAAGAACCAGAAATAGCTAATAGCTCAATATCTTCAACACCAAAACAAAGTAAATGCGGTATGTGTTTAAGTAAAATATTTTGTTGTCGTGCTACAAATAAAGTTGAAGCTTCAACGATTGATGCTGAACCAGTTAGAAAATGTTGTTTTTGCATTTCTTGCAAAAGAAAGAAATCAACAGCTCCAATTGAAACTGCGTGGCAAGCACCACCCGAAGCAGCAATAGCACAAAGACGAGAAAGTATTCTTAGTGCACCAGCAATACCACCAGAAAGGTTAGTTTTATATTTTAAAATTATAATTAATAAATTAAATTATAATAAATGTTATTTTGAAAATAGTCGATGTACTCGCTTTATGAATAAATTAAAATTTTGGAAAAAGAAAGATCCAAGTAGAAGAGCTAGTATGGGTAGTAGAAAACAGAGTCTAGCACCTACAAATCCTCCAGAGGTTTTATATTATTTATATGTTAATGAAATAATATAATGCATTATTTATGTTTTTATATTCCAGGATACAAGACCAAAATTACATAATGATTTAGTTGATTATAATTCAAAAATGAAAGCAGCGATTCCTGTTCTACCAATTTATTTGGCTTATTTCTGTACAGGATGCAATATTATAATTCCAGGATTAGGTAAATTATTAGAAATATTGGTATATAATTTAAAATAAATCATAAATGCATTTTTTAGGTACAATTCTTTCTGGACTCTTTTGTATATGTGTTGGTATACCAAGATTTTCCCAGTATGATAGTGCTAAAGCAAGAGTTGGTTCATTTGTTATCAATTGTATTGTTGGTGTTGCGCAATTATTTTGTGTTGTATTTTGTTTTGTTGGTTGGGGTTGGTCAATTTGGTGGGGCAGTATAATGATGAAAACAGCTAGTAATTATTTGATATTATGTTTAATTGAATATTTTTTCAAATAAGCTTTCTTTATATTTATAGGAAAACTACAAAAAATTAGAAAAGTCGAAAAACTTGAAATAGAAGAGGAACAACGCCAAGCAGCTCTAGCAGCACAAGCCGAAGCCGAAAAGAAAGCAGCTGAAACTGCTGGCACTAAAGCATAAATTTACATAAATATATTTATTTGAAAAAAAATTCAGATATATTATCTACTAGATGAATTGCATGAAATTTTAATATTATGAGAAGACCATATCTTGTGATGAATAAAAATGTACATAGTTAATTAGATTTTTCGATTGTATTATCAGCCTAACGGACTAAAAAAAAACACTATGTATAACAAAAATGGGCCAACAATCTAAGTCACCATTAAAAAAATATTTGCAAAATTTATTTATAAAATAATATACCATTTCATAAATATAATTAAAAATTTGTTACAAACAAATTCAATTAATTTAAATAGTATTTATATACTTCTATTTTACTAAAAAGGGTAAAGTATCAACTATACCACTTTCGTTATTTGTACTAAATACTTAGAATTTTATAATTAAATTGTAATCGCAATTAGATTAATTATCTCGAATTGTAGTTTGTATATATTTGGTTTTTCATTATAATTATGAAGAGATTATTTATGAAATCAGAACATATAGAAGTAGTTTACTAATATATTTATAAGCACATAAATCTGTAAATTATTATGTACCTATAAATTATTAGCAAATTAATCAATCTGCAATAAAAGGTGATTAATAAGAATAACATAAAATCTTTCTCTACTCGTTGTTCGTCTGTTATTACGTTCAGCTCCATATAAATGTTGTTTATATATATAATTATAAAGTAAAAAATAATTATATTTATAAATATAATTATGAATTTAAAAAATAAATGCGTACGTCAACTTTATACAAAAAAGATGGTAGATTGGAAAAATAGCTTTCACATGAAAAATGTATTTAATTTGCATTTTTATGAAGTTGTATGAATTTGTTTGGAAAACCTAATTGTAAATAAAAGTTTTCCGAATTAATAAAATAATTCAACATCTCTTTTTATGGAAGCTGTATATAGGCTATATAATTATGTATCCTGGTTGATAGATAAATTAAACCATACAATAACATTAAAAACATATAATTTTTTTTATTATAGTTTTTTTTTAGCATTCTAGAAAAAAAATTGTTATTCCAATAATAAATATAATTCCTTCCAAAAAATTCTTCTTATAGAATGGAAACGAATAAACAAACAAATAAATTTTTTAAAATATTTAAAAAAAAGGATGCAACTAAAAGTATCTGAAAATTTAAATTGTGAAAATACTGTTAAAAGTAAAAATAGTAACAAAGGACACTTGCTGTACGTACAATAAATTAATTGCTTTGCTTCCATACATCTGAACCCTTTAATATATAATGTATTAAAAGAATTATTATTTGTAAAATTTAGAAATCAAACTTGAAGTTTTGTTAAAACTTATCAAACAGTAGCAATAAAATAAAATGATTTTATTTACAAAGAAAATATTTTCTTCGACCAAATTACACAAACTAAAAAATAAACAAAGTTAAAATATTTAAATTGATTTTTTGTATTAAAATTTTATATTATTAAACAAGCTACAATAAAAATATTAATAGGAAAACCTAAAAACCTAAAATATTGTTGTTAAATATTATTTAATATATAAATAAAATTATATAATATAAGAAATAATTGTTAAAAAATTTTGTCACATTTTTTGTACATAAAATAAAAGTTAAAAAAAATAAATTAAAAATATATTTTAAAGATTTTTTGCTTTTTATTCAGGAAAGAAGTCGTAATAGATTTTGATGAAAACCTTTTTATAGCTATCGCCAAATTATCAGAACTACTCTAAAACCTATTAATAATATTTGTTACAAAACTAATCTTTAAGCTTTTATAGCTTCATAATATCTGAAGTTTTTAATTAATGATCTAATAAGCATTTTTAGACATTCTTATATATATTTTTTATCATTTTCTTTCAAAATTTCCAATACAACCGAATAATTAAAATTAATATTTAGCTCCTTCTGTTTAATGATCTAATTTGCTTAATTATTAATCATGTAGTTTCTTTAAAAGGTATATGCAATCATTTTATTACACGGCACTCAGTTATTAATTTAAATACCCTTTTGTTAACAATTATAGAAATTGTAAAATATTAAACAGAATTCACATATTATTCTGCAATTATGAAAAATGCCAGTAAATTTTTTGCTATTATTTTTATTATTTACTCTATTCTTATGATCACAAAATTTAATATGTTTATTAAGAACATTTCCGTGGTATCCTCGCTAATTTAAGTAAACACAACACTATATTTTATTGTTATTTAGTTCAATTGACTTTTTAGTTGCGTTAACGCAATTTTAACAATCCTCTCCATATAACTAGTGCAAAAGAACTATAAATCCCTCAACAACTGTTAAACACAATAAATGAAATATATGTAAAAAATTAAACAACATAATATTTTCTTCATTTTATTTTTAATTTTTTTGTTTTTCGTAAATTATAGTAATTAAATTTTCTAAACATTGCATCAAAATATCTTAATACCAATTTTTTTTATGTGTTTCGTAAATATAAGAAAAACGGAACAAACAAACATCTATAAATTAAAAAAAAAAATCGTTACAGCACTTAAAACTAAAAAAAAAAACAGTTAAAATTATCCAGAAATTAAAATAAATATCAATATTAATAAAATTAAATTGGTAATAAAACGACTTAGAAAAACTAAAACTAATTTTAATATTACATATAAAATAATTAAAAGAATCATTCACAGTTAACAGAAATTTAACTTCTCTTGGATTTTTATTAATTATTTTTATATTTGAAAAAAGGTTTTAAATATATTATCATATTTACCATTTTTTTGTTAAATAAATATTTTTTTAAAGAAACTTATTTAATCTATATTGTTCATTAAATTGTACTGATTGTTATTTCTTGATTTATGTATTTTTATAAATAATTTATTGATTATTAATGTTTCGACATCGACTTTGATAAATAATAATAAAAAAATGGCACTTAATAATTCCAATATTTTTAAAATTATTATCCTATTGCACAACTTTAAAACAAAATTTCCAATTAAAACAAATCAAAATTAAATATTTACGTTGAAGATAACAGAAAATTCATATTTTAAATAATTTTATAAAAGTCTAATTACAGTGTAAGTTTTTTGTTTGTGTACGAAGCTTTTCAACCATTTTTTTCTGCTATCAAATACGCTGTAAGAATTTTTGATTATTTTAAATTATTTTAGTTCTCATTTTATGCAGAATTTTATTGTGATATATATGTTTTAAAATCTTTTTTTTATTGTGCTTTGCAAATAATTCAAATTAAGTTCTATTATGATCATTTATATTCTAGAAAAAAATTTATAATAATTTGCAACTATAGATAGTTGTAGCAATTCAATATTCTGTTTTTTTTGATAATGTAAATAATTTTTTGTTTTGTGTTAACATTTTGAAAAGCGAGTTCATAAAATTTTGATTATTTAATTATTTAATAGTAATAAGTTTTTTTTATTAAATTTCAGTGATTGATGTCCCAAAGACAATTTTAAATTTTACTGTATTACACACTTTTCCTTAGAACTGATATCGACATGTTCCAGTTCACGTTCTATTTCATCATCATCTTCGATTCTGGAAAATATATCATAATAAAAAATTATTTTTAACTTAGTCAATATGAATTTAGAATCTTTTTTATTGTAAATTCCAAATTAAATTTCTTAAAGTTCCTAGTAGTTGATAGTAGAGAAAAACTTGTATTGTAGAGTTGGTGTATATAACTGATATATCAAACAATTTGACATTTTACTATCATTAATATAAAATTAATATTTATTTATACCACTTGTAATTAGATTATCAAAGTTGGAATGAAAATGTGTTCTAAGATGATATTAAGATGCTAACTATTTCTAATTAGCACTTTTCATATTATGTTGTAAAACTTTTTTGTACTATTTATAAACTAAATTATAATTTAATTTAAAATATAAATATACTAACGCTTTTTCTTGACTATGTAAATGTTGCACTAATTGATCACGTTTATTGACTATTGCTACTAATTCCTCTAGTAAAAGTTCTTCCCGTTGGCGTTGAGCTTCCGATTTACGCCATTCTTCAACTGATAAGGCAGCCCGTAATTCTTGATTTAAAAGATCACATTTACGTTCTAAATCATTTTCTTGTTCCCTAAAATAATAGAAAAGTTTGGAAAAACTTATCATTTAAAAAAAATTTTATCATACAAAATATTCAATTGCATTTGTCGCCTCAACAGAGCATTTTTTTTATTAACCAAAGTAAACCACTGTGAAAGAAGTTTCTCTTCCGTTTCGTCTTCTTCTATAATTATTTTATAAATGATAATGATATTAATATTTATTCATAACATTAATGAAAATTAGTGATTAGTTGTGTTTATAATAAAAATTCCAAAAATATTTCTAATAAAGCTCTTATAATTGGTTTTTTTATACTTTATTTTTTTTCAGAATTCATTAGTTTTCTTATAAACTAAAATTAAAAAATGCATTTAGTAAAAAAAAGCATATTTTATATAAAATTATTCGAAGCAATGAATTTTTTTTGTAACAGCATTCAATATTTTATTTAAGTAAGCGTTTATAAGCATATATTTTGTGTTTCATAAACAATTGAAAGTTAAAGTTTGCGTTTTTTTTTTTGCTTTATTTTACTGACCGCATCTGGATCTACTCCGCGATCTTCTTCTAGTACGATTAATTGTATCTTTCGAATTATTAGCACAACTATTAACATCACCATCACCATAATTAAAATCACTGTTAACATAACTCTTATCTTCAATATCAAAATATAATTCCGAATCATCATCATCGTCACTACTATTATTATAATCATCGTCGTTAATGTCTTGAAATTTTAATTTAACACAACCACTACCAAAACCACCCTTATAACTAGGGCGTAATAATCTAAGAAAATAATTCGAATAATTATTATTATTATTACTTGAATTGTCGCCACCCATCACAGTACGTAATTTTTTTTCTAAGCTACTAGCTTTTTGATCAATTGATTCTTGTTCACGTTCCAAGGCTTCTAATTCACTTTCGATGTAAGATAATTTATCACCCTAAAGTTTTTAAAATTAATATAAATGGAAATTTATTTAATATAAAAATATTTAGTACTTTTTTTTCGTGTTTTGGTGTTATCCTTTCTAATATAGAATTAAACGATTGTAATGGACTGTTACCATTTTTTTCTGTATTATTTAATTTACGACTAGGACTAAATTTCAAATTATCAGATTCACCTAATGCGGCCGCCATTTTTACCATTGTTGAATAATTTTTAGCTAAAAGTTGTTGTTGATCTCTTGGCGGTGTTGTTCTTTTTGTTGGTGACAATTGAACTTTTTGTGGTGAATTTGGTGAACTATTATTACTGGTATCATTATTTATTTGATTGAAAACAAAACCTTCGGTAATGTTTATGGGTGAAATTGTTCGTTCTGGTGATAATGTAATTCTTTGCGTAATTGTTTTTGTTGGTGAATTATCAATACTATTTGATTTTAATCGAGTTTCGGCAATAAGACGTCTTGCATGCTCTCGAAGACGCTGCTGTCGTTCCTCCTTAATTTATAAAAAAAAATTAATAAATTTCGCTTTTGAAATTGCGATAACTATATATATACATTTATCAAAACAGATAAGTTAAAAAAAATTACAATAAAATTCTAAAATGTATAACAAATAGAAAAGTAAAAATAAATTTGTAGAATGTTTGGGCAAAAAAAAAGTAACTTCATACTTACGTCATTATCATTTTTGCCATTTTCTTGAGATTGTTTTAATTTTTCCATCATTGCTTTGGCTTTTTCACTCATTTCCTTATGCCTGGTTAGTAATTTCTACAAATGAAATCAGAAACCAAAAAATAAAACGCGCAAAAATTATAAGCATAAGCTACATAAAAAATTCAATATTTTCTGGGACAAGAAAAAAAAATAGAAAATTTTGTGATGTAATACTAAGCATGAACTTGCAAATGCATAGATTAAATAAAACTAGAACAAATTTAATTTTAAAAGAAAACCAAATTAAAAATTTCAAAATCAATTTTTTTAAATAATTTAACTAAAAAAAAATTTGTAGAAATATTTGTGTACTAACATTTGTTGTTTCCGGATCTAGAGTTGGTGTTGTAGCTTGATTATTTTGATTTTCAATAAATTCATTTTCTCTTTTAACAGAAATATACTTTTGATTTTTATCATCTTCATCGTCACTGCCAAATGGATCAGTCAATTCTCGTCTTGTCATTAAAATTGGTTTATCTTTGGTTGTTGCTGTATCATTTTGTATAGAATTGTTCATTGATTGCTGTTGTCGTATACCGGAATTTATATGATTACTACGATTATTTTGTAGTTGTGTTTGCTGTTGTTGCTGTTGCTGTTGTAAAAAGGCATTTATGGTATTTTTGTCTCTGACTGGTGATAAAACTTTGCCAAGTAAATTTTTGGAAAATATAAAATTTTTTACATCCTTTTTTGATGTTGGTGATTTATTATCATTATCTCTGACAACTTCATCAAATGAATTTTGTTGTAATTGATGAGCTTTTAAATTATGTAAATTTAATATATTTTGAGATAAATTGTCAGATTTATAATTTCCAATAACATAACTTGATTCATCTGATGTTTGGCCTATAATATTTATTTGTTATTTGAATCTAAAAAAAATATTAAATTTTTAATACCAATTTGTTCAATGTGTAATTGCTTTCCTGTGAAATGTGCACGCAATTGATGCAAATATGTCATTACAGCTAATTTATCTGGTACAGCTAATAAACACATATCACGTGGCTCAATTACACGTGGTATGCCTAAGGATTCCGCAACATCAAATGCCATACGACAATTTCCAACAACATCATGGGGTGATAGCTTAGACATGTCTCTAGAAGTGGCAAATGCAAAAAATATTATCACTATAGTTGTAATAATATATTTTAGTAATATAATTAAAATTTTAAACTTACATCAGTTCTGGTTCAAAAGAATGTATTATAGCACAAAAAGCAATACCATTACGCCAACTGGTTGTTAAATTTGTTACTTTAACAGTTGGATAATCTTTGGTTACTTCTTTGCACCATTCCAATAAATCTTGTCCAGGTGTTCTATCTTTCAAATTAATCTTTTCTTCATTGATTTTCTTATTTTTATTATTATCATAATTCTTTTTTAAATTCAATGGTAAAAGTTCCGAACGTTTCGTATCCCGTAACTGAGATTCTGATTTAATTGGATTTTCTTTTTCAACTTTTGCTGTAGGTGTAGTTGATATATTTGTTTCAGTTGGAAAAATTTTAATTTCAATCTCTTCTCGTTTTTTATTATTTTCATCTTTTGTTTCACTCAAAACTATTTCAATTTTTTCGTCATTTAATTTCATTTCCGCTCTTTGATTTCCTAAAACCTCTAATGGTTTTTTGACTGGTCTTACCGATTCACTAATTACTGGACTTGGTAATTGGCGTATTGATATTTCATTAGAAGTTTTTTCAAACTGTATTATTTTATCAACATCATCAGCTGATTTACAATTTACTGGCGTTACGAGCGGTTGCCCACTAGATTTGCTATCATCTTCATCCACAATTTGTTGAACTGATAACGAAGCAGACTTGTCATAGCTAATATTATTCTTATATTCATTAGTATCTGTATTATTGTTCATAGATTTATCTAATTCTAATTCAAAATTCAGATGATTGTGCTCAGCGAGAGGTGTAGGATCTTCGGATAATGAAGGAACTAAAATAAAATAAAGATCATTAAATATTAAATAAAAGTGTATTTTTTGTGTGTATTACCACTCATTGGAGTTGCTAAGTCTATACCACCATTTAAGCTTGATGTTAATTGTTCTAATTGTTGAGTAAAATCTAAAACATGCTCTGAAATATCACCAGAACTTTCCAGATCTGGAATATCTTCTAGATCGTCAAGTGGTGCTACATCACAATTATTATTTACAGACATCATTGATATGATACTTTCCATATCTTCATCTCTGCAAAATTATTTATTATAGAATATTCTTTTCTAATATAATGTAATTGCAAACTTTTTTTTGTTAGGGACATTATTTTAATACTTACGTTGCTTTGCCTTCTCTTAAAAATACACAACTTATAGTTAGTTCTAAATCGGATGAGATGATTTTACGTGAAACTGGTTTTAGATTTAAAGTAAAGCTTTGTTGTGTTGATTCGATACTTGCATATTTTCTCATATTTATACTAGCAGAAGCGAGAATACGCTTTTTCCCCATTGCAGAAATCTGGAAAAAAAAATATTTTTTTTTAAGTTCATTCTTAATTTGTAAACTTATTTTTAATGCAAAACTAACCAAAAATAAAATAATAATTAAATTATGTGTATACATATTCTTTGGATATAATTTTTTTTAATAAATACAAAATAATTTATGTATGATTAACTTACATCTTCTATTACAAACGTCCAGTCCTTGTCTTCTAGCTCATGTGTACGAGGATCTTTGAATAATGTCACTGATATTGCATGATTATCTGGTACAGGCCATGATATTTGACCAACTAATGGATTCATCATATCTGGTTCCCAAGAAAGTGGAGCGGATGCCACACGCCTGGAGCGTCTTGTCCATATTACTGAAAGATTTGTTGGACGCCTGAAAATAATAGATAAAATTTTTTTTTAAATTATCGTATAACTAATAACGTATGCTACAAAAATATTATATTTTATGTCTTTGTAAAATATGTGTAAATACATCTAGTCTACAAATTAATGATAAGTATCAAATGTTGTCATTAAATGTATAGCTGAAACACAAGAAAATTAAAGTCCTAGTTACAATTATTACCAACAATTTATACGGAAATAAATTTTTGGTAATAATTGTAACTTAATAATTGTAACTAGGATATAAGAGCTATCTGACAGCGACTGTAGAGCCGTTGTAGCTGTATTAAAAAAAGTTTCTTTTGAATGATTATATTATATTAAGTACAGTCGATTTGAATGGTATAATATTAGGTATGGTTATTAAGTATACATATATTTCTAATAATCCGAATGAAATTTACCAAGAAATTAAAAGCTATAGTATATAATAAAACAATGTATTTTAAGATAAATAAAATTACTTTAAATTTATTGAGTTTCCTAATAATTTAATATAGGTAGTGTGTATATCGTAAGTAGTGTAAAAAATTTTATTTGATTTTACATCTGTTTTAAATATTTAAAATATTGCACCTCTTTTGAATATGTTTTGAATTAGTTTGTATGTAACATTTTTTTTTGTATATTTTGGATATTCATATTTTCGAAAATTTATATAATAATTTAAAATAGGGCAGTGCATAATCGTATATGTAAAGAAAAAATTGAATAAGAATTCACAACTTAAGTATAAATTCTAATTCAAAGAAATTTAAAATATAATTGCAAAATAACTATATTTTTAGAGTTGGTTTTTCTTATCAATTTCTACATTTTTGATGATATTCCGATCTGTACAAATTATAGAAAAATATAATATTTTTCTTTTGTGATTATCAATATTGCATGAATAAAACAATTTTTTTTTCTAACGTGATACGACAATACTTTAATATTGATACTAAAGTTGGCTCATATACATATTTGGATCCTTTCTTATGAAGAGCTTACATTTAGGTTTATCTGTAAGCGTTTACCTATTGTAGCTAAAATGTTATATGCCAGTCTTAATTGCACAGATAAACTATAAAGCATTAAACCACACTTAATCGGAGAAGTTTCTCAGTTCGTAAGGAATTTAAATTTTAATTTATTTTGGAATTTCCTAAGAGGTAGGAAATACCACAAAAAAAAACCTGATTATATTTAGTTTGTTGAAAATATTATAATGGAGTAGTAAACAAAGCAAAGAAGTATATTTGAATTTATAGTACATGTATGTGTGTAGACAAGTCATTAAGTGTTAAAGTCTTAAATTTGCAATAATATCATTTGCCTTACAGATGATATTAGAGCTCAACTAACAAGGAATTTTATGACGAAATAGAATCTACAAAACTAATTGACTTTAAGTATTTTGAAATTTGTATAAATAATGTAGAAGCAAAGTACAAAAATTATTTTTTTAATATATTTATAATTAAACAATCGCCACGCCACGATTACTGTTTTTAACTTACTTATTTGTAAAATTCTTATATGCATATAAATATATATCTAGTTTTTTCTTTAATTATACTTTGTATTAAATTAATTAAAAACAGACTGAATAGTTTGGAATTTTTAATGATGATATTTGAAAGTAACGTAATACCTTATTCAGACCGTGATATTTTTTCTTTCATCACCCACCAATTTAACAAATAAATTATATTTTTTTTGGAAAAATTTCTTATTGAATAAAATTTTTATAGAAACGTAAGATGTCGCTTAATATAATTAATTAATTAATCAGAAACTTTCGAAAAGCCAATAGGTGTCGTAAAATAAAAATATATTTGAAATTATATATTAAAATTACTTTTATTACCAAGAAAATAAAATATTAATGAGATCATTTTTTATTTGACAAAATATCATATTTTTAAATTCAAATTTATATAATTAATTAATTTAAAAATTAATGTACAATATTTTCATTCCGAACAGAAAAAAAAATAAAAATGTTTTTTATTTTCCTTTAAAATTATCTTCATTTTTGAAATGAAATAAATGACCTTTATAGGGGACTTTTTTTTTTTTCAAAACATGATTTTATTCTTATGTGGTTTTTTTTTTAAAATATATATATTTATATAGATATTTTTATCATATTGCGCACTTAAAGACACCACAAAACAAATCTTTAATTTCAATTATGAATTTTTATTTTTTTATGCTTTTAAAAACAGACAATATTAAATTAAAATATATATAAACAAATTTAATTCTAGACAGATATTTGAATTATAATAAAACATGATTTGGTAAAAAAAAAATTATTTTCAAAGATAATTTTTTTCGGGTTTTCTACATAATAATTATGAAATAAAATTGTTTAAAAAAAATTGTTATTTTTCATGAAATACATTGTATAAAGGTAATACTTCTTTAGCGATAGATTTTAAAAGTATGTATTTATAATTTTTTGTTGGTAATTATCCAATTTTTCAATCAAAATTTGTTTATGCACAAATATTTATATATATTTATATTATTAGTAATATAAAATAGTGAATAGAAAATCAAATATATATAATTATTATTTTACCATTTTGCAGTTGTTTCCACTCGTAATTCATGATATGAGGCAGTAAATTGAAATTTGGCAGCTCTTTTATTAACACGCTGTAAACGTTTCCAGACACTTCCCATTGTTTAGGTTATTTTCTTTAAAAAAAAGTTCCTTAGGTCCTTTTTATTGTTTTTTTAGGTCCTTTTTTCGAAATATTTCAAAAATAAATAAGATATTCACGATATCTATATATATATAAAATATTTAAAATTTAATTTTCTCTTTTATTTGTTTAAATATTAAACTCAATTAGGTCCCTGACAGAATAAAATACTAAAACAACAAATTAATTTTTATAGATTTTTCCCCATATATATATATATATATATTGATATAGTATATAAAAGTCATTTTCACACAAAATTGGGAAAATTCAATATTTTATTAGGCACTATATTTGTAATACACACTTTTATGTTTTTTTTTTTTTTTTGAAAAAACGATTTTTATTACGACTGATTATTTATTTATATTATATTTATTTTTTTTATATGTTTTTTACATTTTCTATTTGACTATCGAAATAAATATAATTTTTTTTTTGTATTTAAAGTAACCGAAGAGTATTTAATTTTTATTTCGTGCAAACACGCATTGCAAAAAAATTATAATTTTTCTCTTTTGCACTATAAATTTTTACAATAAGAAATTTTATGTATATAAATTTTAATTTTATATAACTTGAAGATATTTTTTCAACCTTGAACTTATTTTATTTTCGTAGAATAATACAAATTACAAGATGATTTTATTCCTTATCATATTTTTAAATAAAAAAAAAAAAACAGATTATTTTAAAACATTATAAAAAAAAAAGGAAAATCCAGGAAATTTTTGAAATATATATATATTTTCAATCACACAACACACTCAACTAAACATAAAAAATTGTTTTGAATTTTTATCTATATTTTGTTCTTCATAAAAATTACGTCATTTAATAAAAATAAATTTCTAGTATTTAGAAATGAAAAGTAAATTAAAATTATTTTTTGTTTTACAATATCTAAATAAAAACAAATTAATTTTTGTAATTTTATTTCAAGATCTATTTTAATGCTTTTTTTTATTGTACAAATTACGAACTGACAAAGACGATTTGTCAGTCACTACACCACCACTGTCTGACATTTAAATAAAAGTCTAAAAAAAAAAAAAAAATAATCATTTGCGATGTCGTCACTCTTTTTGACTTGTTCTACACCGTTACGGTTTGTGTTCATTTTAACAAAAAATTGGCTCATCAATTTATTAATTTTATACAACCCTTAAAATATGATTTTCATTTTGGTGAGGCCATTTTCATTAATGATGAAATGTAAACTTTTGGAGTAAACTAAAACTAGAACTGAAAAATTAACTGAAAAAGATGTCCATTCAGCGTTAAATGGGCACTTGCAAACTTTTTGCAGACGTGCTTGCCTCTCTATCACACAAGTCATAACACTGTATTTTGCATCCCGTTCTGTTCGACATCTTCACATCCTTTGTTAATAATATACCAGATAAAGTATAAGTGTTCAGCCCGCAGAATTTTCTGCAGAAAACCTTGTTTTTTTATGATAAATCCTTGTTACTTTGCAATTGACTGAAAAAGCTTCCAATCTGGCAACGGTGGATATGGTGTTTAATACCAAAACACCATATCTGCTGTATACACAAATAAATGGTGAAAAAGCCACCATACCACTCGGAAGCATTGTGTTTCACTCCATAGGAAACGTAACTATGCCGATAACTGATATGAGATGACATTTTGTTGAATTATTTATTATTGATTGTTGTTATTGTTATTTTTATCATCTTCGAATCTACGAACTGGAGATTAGTTTCACAAAAAGAAAATTTAAATAAACTATAAAGAACAGTAAATAAAATTTTGCTTTTATTAATTGAACATTTAGATGTAAAAAATGACTACAATGATTCATGGTTTAAGTTGTTTTCCATGTATTGAGAATAAATTCATAACATGGGGTGCTAATATCAATCTTTACGAATTAACAACTTCAAATAAAATACGAAGTTCTGGACTAAATTTAACAGAAGCAAAAAATCCAAATCCACTTGTTGACATTTCGTCGAAAACAGTTGCGGACTTTTTAATATCCGATGATAAATATCAATATATTCGTTGTGTTAAAGCATCATATTATGATAAACCAATAGTAGCTGTGGGTATGTCAAATGGTAAAGTCGGAATATGTGATTTTATTACTTCTCCCGGTTCTGATAATAATAATGAATTTGTACCTCGACAACAAAGGACATGTCTTTGTTTAGCTTGGAATGAATTTGATAAAAATATATTAGCAATTGGACATGATAAAAATCGTTCAGATTATTGTATTACAATTTGGGATATTAAACGTGGTAATACGAAAGAAGCATTTAATTACATTGGTCTTTCGGAAACGGCAAATTCTCTATGCTGGGACAAACAAAATCGTATTTTGATTACTGGTATGAGTCAAAAATCTATACGACAATTTGATTTAAGGCAATCAAATACATCAACAACATCAATTATAAATACACGGTTAGTAAATGGTTTGACATTATCACCAAGTGGACAATATGTAGCCAGTTATGTTGATCAAATAATTGGTTTATGGGATTTAAGAAATATTGAACGACCATTAACTCAAATACAAATTCCGAAAAATATTACTAATATAGCATGGAGTCCAACTAGATCGTGTGTTTTATCAGCAGTACAACGTGGTTCACCATATTTACACGTAATTGATATTTATAGTGTTGATGTTGATGGGGGCCATGAGTTGTATTTTACAAAAAAAAATATCATGCCATTAAATGTAAAAAATATTAATTATTTGTTAGGAGGTAGTAATTCTAATAAAATGAATACAATTACTGATATATCATGGCATCCGAGTTCTATGGATCGTGGTTTAATATTAATGGAAACTGGAAGTATAATTGATTTTGAAATACCACCAAAAATTTCAATTGCCTGGGATACAAATAATAATATATGGAGATCAACAAAATTATATTTATCTTCTCCAACTACAAAATTATGCAATTTAAATTTAAATTCAACTGGAGTAGAACAAAATTCGAATATATGTGATGATTTATCATTGTCTACATCTATTACAAACTTTGAAGATGATGATATGGCAGAAGTTATGAAAAAAAGAGCCTTAGCTGATTATGGTTTAATAACTGATATCCGAAAAAATGGCGAATTATCACAAAATAATAAATTAAAAGCATTTTGGAGTATGTTGGCTAATATGGTTGATGAGGATGGAATAACTGGAATAAAAACAGTTTTAGGTAAAATATAGTTGAAGTTTATGAAAATAAAAGATTTATTTTGAAAAAAAAATATATGTACTTTCTTTGCAGGTATAGATGTTAATTTACCATCTGAAAATTTCTTTCCAGTTCGCAGTGAAGTACAAACATTATCTTGGCCGGAATTTATAAAAAATTCAAATAATTTAATAGCTTACCGTAATGAGACAAGAACAAAAGCACAATGTTTATGTGGCTGGGATTTTAATAATGATATGATAATATTTCGTAATAAATTTATACCATCATTATGTAGTAAAAAAGAATATACTAGAGCAGCTATGATTGCTGTATTTTATTTAAAAATATCTCAAGCTTGTGAAATATTATTAAAAGATACAGATTCAGCAAATGATCCAAGTATATTAAGAATGGCTGCAATTGCATTATCTGGATTTGATTCAGATCATTCAAGTTCAATGTGGAAACAAAAGCAAGCATTTGCTAGTTCTCAAATTCGTGATCCATATTTACGTATAATATTTTCATTTTTAACAGTGGAAAATGAAAATTTTGATGTTATTTTGTATGAAAAAGGTATATCATTACCAGATCGTATTGCATTTGCATGTAAATATTTAAGTGATATCAAATTAATTGATTTTATAAAATTAACAATACAAAAATGTATACAAGAAGGTGATTTAAATGGTTTATTATTAACTGGTGAATCAACTGACAGTATACATATAATGCAAGCATATCTAGATCGCTTTGCAGATATTCAAACAATATCCTTACTTGTTATACGATATTTTCATATAAACGAAGTATGTGTTGAATATTGGATATCTAGTTATTTAGAATTATTGGATACATGGGGTTTGTGGGAGAAACGTGCTGAGCTTGAAAATAAAATGAATTCTCGTAATGTGTCATCATCAGCAGTTACAAAAAGTTCACGTTCAGTATTTTTATTATGTAATTTTTGTGGTAAATCTGTATCAGCTGCATTAACAGAAGAGGCACGTAAACGTAATGTATCAGCAAATGTTAATAAATTATCATCGTGTCCAAATTGTCGTAAACCATTACCTAGGTGTTCATTATGTATATTACATATGGGTACGACTACAGGATTTTTATCACAAATTACCACCCCTGATCATGAAAGTTTAGGTTGGCAATCAAAACCATTCTCTAAATGGTTCTCATGGTGTCAAACTTGTCGTCATGGAGGACATACAGAACATTTACAACAATGGTTTCAAAAGAATACGGAATGTCCAGTAACTGGATGTTCTTGTAAATGTTATGAAATTGATTTATCAGTACCGAAATTCTCTAAAGAAGTAACGTAAATCTATTATGGAATAACGATATATATTTAGAATATATAGTTTATCTTTGTAAAATATTTTTGTAACTAATGTAGCCTTACATGAATAAAATATTGTTTTACTTTAACTTCGTATTTATTATTGTTCTCTATTAATTGCTTATTTTGACTTACTTCAACATATTTGCCTAACAATATCTTTTAAATAAACTTCTCTCTAATTAATAAAAAAAATATACACAAAACTAATTCAATTTCTCTTAAATATTTATGTTTGTTTATTGTTTTAAATATGATATAATGTTAAATAATCTTAAAACGTAAGTTATGTAAATATAAAACGTAAAATAATAAACACAAAAATGGATAACACAACATTAAACCAATTAGTAAAATATAAATTATAATATAAACGGTTACGAAAACAAATGCAATGGTATGATCATTTCATTTATTTATTTTTTGTTTACTACACATATTTTAATTAAATTATTGTTTATCTGTTATTAATTTCATAATTTAAAATTATTTGAATTAATTTTACAATTTTCATATTCTATAATATTTATATTTTATTTAAAAATATGATCGTTTATTATATATTTTTTAAAGTATTTTCTACTTTATCAGAAATTCCTTAAAAGTTTTTCTTTAACATTCTAAGAGTGCTTTTTTTGGTCAGTGAAAATGTAATATTCTTGTTTTTATTTTTTTACTTTCAATATCTTTAAAAATTAAAATAATGGACAATAAACTGAAACAAATACTCTAAAATATTATAAATTATAAAAAATGTATACAAACATATAATCTTGTATAATCTTCTAATTTTTTTTCAATATTTCCGAATCTTCATCTAATTTATAATCGTTTTTCAATAACTAATTTAAAAATTCCCAATACAAATTCATTATTAAAAATGTTCAAAAAAAAATAAAACATTTAAAAAAATACAAACTTTTATCTACTCAAAAAAAAAATCAGTATTTTTAGTTTCTTTAAATTTCATATTTATTCACACTTTAGTAATTCCTTCAAAATCTCGTCATTAAGTTGTAGTATTCTTAAAAACTAAAATTTAAACGAATTTATAACAAAATTTATAATTAATTAAAATTAAAATTTCAAAGATGATTTTATAAAATTAATTAATTGAAAATTTAAGGAAAATTTAATATTAACCTAAAAGGCATATAATTTTTCCAATAATAAAAAGCTACAATAAATTAAAAAAAATTAAAATTCTTATAACTAAGTAAAAAGAAAAGTTACATTTTCAAAAATTTAACCACATTAAAAGTTGCAAATAGAACTTTATTATTTTTTTTTTTCAAAAATTTTGAACATGAGCTTTAAATATTTTTAATTATTATTTTGAATTTTAAAAGATTTGTCATTATAATGAATTTTAAATTTGTATTATTTATTAAAAAATATATTTATTTTAATATAATATTTTACGTGCTGTAGCAATATGTATGCACACAATATTTTCAATCTCTATTTTTGATAAATATAATTTTTATCTATAAATTTAATTTTTTGTTTAGTAAATATAACTTTATTTTTTATTTATTGTGAATTTTAATCTATAAATTTTTAATAGTATATTTCTCTTCTTCATGTGAGATTATGTTTATTATTTTTACTTTATAATTCTGTTATTTTTACAAAAAAAAAATGCAATTATTTAATGAAAATATTTCTGCTAAAAAATAATTATTATTTTATTATTTTTAAACTTAATTTATAAATTTTAAGTGTATTTCTTTATATGTTAATAATTGGTTGGTTTTTATCTTTTTCCTAATTATTATTTTTTAAATAAGATATAACAGAAACCAATATAATGAATAATAATATTTTTTAATTGTAAATTTTCCTCTCTAACAATTTAATTTTTTTCAAAAAAAAAAGTTGCTTAATTAATTGAATAATAAATTTCCTCTTTTATATCGTCAATCTGAATAATTTATTCAAACTAAAATACTGTAATTATAAAATTAACTACGATTTTTAAATTAATAACTAGCTTCATGACCTGCTAATATATACAAATCGTGTCCTTCTTCATTTGTTAAGGTACCAGTTCGTAATATTTGACTTTCTAAGGCGACAACTCTGTGAATTTAATAAATTTTAGTACATATATCGTTAAAATATTATTATTTAATGTTGTTATGAAATTACTTGTCGGATCCGAGTAGCTTATACGTTCGACTCATATCCTTAATTTCTTGAGTTATTTCACCATTCCTAAGTGACTTGCCCTGCATGCCATGCTTATGAAATGCTAATACACTGTCAGGTAGGCAAACTGTAAATAATTATAAATTAAATTATCTTCAACTCAAAAAATTTGTTAAAAGTTATATTTATTATTAAAAGTAGTTTAAAACACTATAATATGGACAAATTCCGAAATCATTTTTTGTTGTCCTTTAATTCTTTTAATAGTATATATGTAATTATTACCTATACTTTCGATCTTGAAATCAAAATTTAAATGTGAGACCATTTTTTTGTGTTGTTTTGGGTTTCCTTGTAATGTTACAATTTGAATTTTATCACCATAACAAACTAAAATTGCATCTTTTTCAACTTGATGAACTTTAACAACTTTAACAAATTCTCTTCGTGGTACCATTGTGGCTGTACCATCAAATTCTAAATCTTCTGAATGAAACCAACTTGCACCTACCAATTACAATAAAATTAAATAATGTACAAAACATGAATTTAAAATTCTTACTATTCATATTAATCAATTCTAATTTTAAACAATTATTATTTGCTTTACGTACTCCTGTACATACAATTGGATATTCTAATTCTGGTGTTATAATCATTTCAAAGACAGGAGTTTGTTCACTATTTTGTACAACATTAATACCAATATTAGGTGTTGACGGTGGCCATTCACATTGTTTTAATAACATAAATTTATTTAATGGATCATACCATTGCATTAAAAATATACCAGCTGGAGTTGCTCCACATAAATATTTATAACCATTATATGGATTACGTGTAACACAACATTGTGTGCATCCCTTTGTATCTGGTACTTTAGTTGTAAGAGCAAATTTTCGAGGCACTAAACGTTCTGGAATTTTATTCATATGTAATGAAAATCGATGAGTTTGTTTTGAATGTAATGCAATTAAATCATGTCGATATAATTGACATGATTTACCCGATAAACTCATTAATACATCTTTAATAACATATAGCCATGTTGTTCGACGTGGAAATAATTGATCAATTGCTGCATCATGTAATTCATTCATATTTAAATTAAATATACCCTCCTCAGCACCAATTAATAAATGTTGATCCCGTGTTTCTGGATGTATCCAAGATGCTGTACAATGAACACGTAACGGACATCCATTAAATATTTTTGAAAAACATGCGCCCATATGAACTTTTGGTGTTGGTGGTAAACCATTTGATATTGGACGTGGCGGGGTGTGTCGTCTTCGATGGGAACGTTTTGGAGGCACTGGAGGTGTATTATTTAATAAATCCGGTTGGGCTTCTGATTCAACTAAACAAGAATAAATAAAAATATGTATTATAAAATTATTTAAATTTTTAATTGTTTTACCATCATCTTGTGTTCCACTATCACTAAGGCTTCTCGTTCGTGACGATTTACCCATATCATTAAGTAAACCCATTAATTGGTCCATCGAATTATGTCTACGAGGTGATCCCTCAACTCCATTCTATATATGAAAAAATTAATGCAATACTGACTTTTTTTAAAATCGGTGTCATAAACCTACTTGAAATACTATACAAAAGTAATTCAAATAATTTTATCTAATAATTAAAATTCATTAAATACAAAAATTATATGTTAAATATAAAATATGTACTGAATCGTTACTAATTTACTGTATTTCATTTTCAACTCAAATCCACATTTCAAAATTAATCAAAAATATACATTAATTTTTTTACCTGATTACTTTCATTCCTAAAATCACAGTTATTGCTGCTGTATGCATCGTTATTACTAACATATATATTGCTTTTATAATTATTTCCAGTTAATGTCGTATTGGTTGTATTTGTTGTTGTTATATCATGTCGATTATGACCACGACTACTTACTGGCGACGAATGATCATTGAGTATATTATTCAAATTATTACTAATATAATTTCCATCTGGTGATGTACAATCAGACATATCCCTTCTTGATATTAAACCACCGCCATTATCATTATTGTGACTATTTCTTATAACATTTGTTGAAGATGATATAACATTTTGTATTTGTCGTAAATTACCACCTCCATTTTGATTAATGCCATTATTAATTACATGCGTACACATACAATCTGATGAACTTAAATCTTTGGTATCAGACATGGGAAGAGTCGCTCTAAAAATATTTATAATAAAAATAAAAGTATTTATTTATTTTCTTTAAATTTTATCATATAAGTGCAATAGGTTTTTTTTTTAAATTATGAATCTTATTCAATTATTTTCTTAATAACTGCTTGTACAATATAAAAAAAAATCATTTAATATCAGAAACGTCTATTAAAAATTACATATTTAAGACACATAAATATTAATTAATATCATACAAAATTCAGAAAATTTTTGGGTATGTTTTTTTTTACAAATACTCAGATATTAATTTTCAAAGAAGCTTTATTTCATATAAGTAAATGTTTTTTAAAGGCGACTGTTCTCGGTAAAAGTCTACTAGATAAAGGCAAAACTGTTTTATAACTTACTCTATATATATAAAAAAATAAATATTTCACTGTTAAGCCAAATAAATTTAATCACTTAAAAATTTGAATTTCTAAGGCTAAAAATGTGGAATAATGTCTATTTTTTTCTGGGTAGAGTAAGACTAATTAAACTTGTAATTAACAGATTTATTTCAGTTGTTGCGTATTTTAAAAACAAAAAAATTTTAAATTTTTTTTTAAAAACTTAAATTACATTATTATAAAATACATTTTACTTAAATTAATATCCTTATAATAAGTTAAACATAAATTATAATATTAATAAAAGTGCAAATAAATTAATAAATAAAAAATAAATCAAGCAAATATTATTTACAAAAAATAATATACATTAAACAGGCAAAATTAACAAATAGAATTGGTCAAGGCAAAAACTCAAAGAAGTGCAAATAATTTATATATAAACTAGTAAAAAAAAATGGAACTAATCCCAACCTCAAATATTATGAAATTATTCTTATGATCAAAATAGCATAAAAAACTATGTAAACACATCATTTACAAAATAGATAAAAAAAAATATATAAAAACAATTTAAATTTTTTTTTGGTAGTGTTTTTTTGTTTTGTGTAATTATAATTACCTGAGCTTGAGCTCCTCGTCAATATATTGTAAGAGACTCCTACAATTAGAATTTTAAATTGTAAATTTTACCAAAAAAAAAAGAATAATAATCATAAATAATGAAAACAAAATAAATTTAAAAAATAATTTAGAATTAATTAAAAAAAAGTTTTGAACTAAATGTTATTGAAAAACCAAAATTCAAAAAAAATAATTAAATCGTCAAAAAAACTGTTTTAGAAAAATTGTAAATTATAATTTTTAAATGCAAAATTAAAATTATTATTATTAAAACAATCAAAGGATATCAAGTCCTATTAATAGAAAAATGTTGAAAAATTTAATAAGACGACAAATGATGATTTTAATTGGTGTCCTTATTTTTTTACCAAAATTAACAAAATAGCATTATAAGGAAATGCCACATATGTATTATAATTTCGGAGTTATATAACAACCAAACAAACAAACTAAACTAAAACAATAAATTTTATCTGCTAAATTTTGCTAAAATCAGAATTAAAGATTGACATATAGTGGAAAAGATTATACCCAGAAAAGGTAACGTTCTTCGATATAATACAAACAATCATAATCTTCTAAGTTGTAGTTGAACCTTGGTTATATATAAGCATATTTTTAATGTTATTAATCTTCTAATTTGTTATATTTCAGATATTAATTCTTAAATTAAGATACTGCGAACATAATATTTACATTATATTGCGAACATAAATTTTTTCAACATCAGTAACGACATTAGAATCGTTAAAAACTTCTAATTTCTAATCTACCATAATCTGTTTTATGTCAATGCAAAGATTTTGAAAATTCATAAAATTGAAAACATAATGGAATTTGTATTTTTAGTTATTACTTATTTGACGTAGTCGCATATGTTGAATTTTATACAGATATTTGATTTGAAATTTTCACAAAAAGCAGAGTTAAATAATTTATATTATAATTTCTACATAATACAAGATTTAAATATCACACACAGCAATCAAAAAGTTAAACAAGCAAATATAACATTTTATAAGTTTTATAGGAGCAAAATCAAAGCGCTGAAGATTTTTTTTTTTGCGAAAATCATACACAATAATTTATCTCGCACGCCCCATTTTCCACACCGCACCTGAATGGCATATGAAAAATCATGGTCCCAGTAAGCTTGGGGCGAATATTTTTATTTCTACGAATAAAATAAAATAATTACAAAAGAGAAGGAAATCAAATTCAGTAAATTTTTATTTTTTTGGGAATATAGAAACAACCTTATGAATTTTTTTAAAAATAATTATACAACATTTTTTTTTTTTAAATATAAGAAATGTTTATAACTTGTTGATTTACTTGAATTTTCTTGTCTTTGACAGAAAGTACTATGAGGCGCATAAAAAATTTAAAGAAATTAGTAATATTTTATATTTTTCTACGTTTTGTAAGCTAAAGACTATTATTTTTCGAATCTGCAAAGATTATCTGACCATATGTAAATACGGAGTTCTTTAAATAGGGCTACAATTATCATTAAATAATAATTAACATTTATTAAAATTAGAGAAAAGACGAAAATGAAAGTTCTTAATAAAAAACAATAAACATTTATATTTACGTAATTTTTTGTTTTAGGAATACATAATTGCGTTTTTTCTTCCTATAGAGAAAAATATGAAAGACTAATTTTCCATTTTTAAAAATGTTTAATTCATCGTTTAATTTTCAGAGAAAATTAAATGAGTTATCATAAAAATATCAGATATAAATTTTATAATAATAATTTAAAATGACCGCACATATTTGAATCTATAAGAAAAATTTAAAATTACAATTATGCGCCTCAATGACACAATTATTATGTAATTGAATACAAATCATGAAAAAAAAAAGAAGAAACGAGAATAAAAAAAAAGTGTAAATACTAAATTAAAGTGCTAAAATTACTAAATAATTTTTAATTATCATTTAAGTGTCTTTGAAGTTTTATTGTGTTTTATTTCTTATCAGGCCTTAAAATAAAACTAAATATGAAAATATAATCTTTTAAAGAACCAAAAAACGAGAGTAAAAAGAAAATATTTGTGTTTATACTAAAAAATTTTGATAATTATAATTTTTATATTAACACTTTAATATTATTTATAGTTTTTTGTTAATTATAAACTTACATGTCACTTGGTAGCGTTTCGGGACTAGACGATCGTTCATTCCATTGTGAGGATGATATTCCTAAAAAAAATATTAATTATTTTGTTTAAATATATTTTTCATTGTCGGAGTTTTGGAGATCTATGAATGAATCAATGAACTTGTTTCAATTTTTATATATCAATCACATAGATTTACCAAATCACATCAAAATTAATTAAACACAATTAGTATAATTTAAAATATTTGGTTTTTCAAAGGCATACCCAAATAAAATATACCCATTGTACAGTGTTTATTACCTGACTTAGATGCATGAGGTGAAACTCCATTTGGCCTTGACGATGTCAATTTACTTGGAATTCTTTGTGGAACATTAGCGATAGCCTAAAAAATTAAATTAAAGAATATTAATAAAATAATTTCGATCATAGTAAATTAAATAATAACTTACATCATCATCACCATCTGAATAAAAATAAAATTGATTAGGACTAAGGTACTTCTGTAATAATTCTTTGGCTGTACGAGCTGGCATATCACCTTGAACAAAAGGATGTACCAGTAAACGTTCAGCTGTCGGTCGCTTTTTTGGATTTTTTGTAAGTGCAATTTTTATGAAATTATGAAATGTTGGACTCCATTTATCTTTATCCTTTAGTGTTGGTGGTTTAAAACCACTTTTTGACATTAGAAAAAGGGCACGCATTGGATGCAAATCAAACATTGGTGGTTGTAATTCAGCTAATTCTATAAGAAAAAATAAAAATGATTTTTTCTTAAATAATTCAAATTATTATTAGATTATTGATTTTGAAAACTTACCAATTGCTGTAATACCACATGCCCATATATCACATAATTGATTGTAACCTCCTTTACGTTCTACAGCTGCTACTTCTGGGGCCATCCAATATGGTGTACCTGGAAATAGTAATGTATGTAAATATAGGAAACGAAATATACAATCGTTATAATCGTCAAAATGCCTAAGTAATTAATTGATAAAATGATGAGCTATGTAATATTAGATTTCATTTAAAAAAATGGAGCAATAGGACAAATTCAGTATCTAAACATCTTCTAGCGAAAAATTTGTGTGTTTTTCAATTTTCAACCAAATAATTTTTTCATAAATATTCTTTCTTTTGGTAAATTTTATTGGAAGTTACTTGGAGAAAATATTGAAAAATGTAAATACCTTGGAATTTGAAAGATCTATTCTACACTATAGCCAAAGTTTAATCCGGAATCTTTTCATAATATTTATAATTAATAGATAAAAACATTTTTTGTTTTTTACTATTGACATAAATCTTTTGTTAAGTCTAAAATATTCTTTTGTCCTATTTTTATTTTATTCTAATTTTTAACATAATTGTATGAGTTGACAATGTCTAAGGATTTATAATAAAAGCATATAATTAATTATTATATATTATATATAAAAATATGATATATACTAATTTTACACTTCAGTGACTGTATAAATTTTATGTCTTATGTTTTATAATAAAAAATTACCTATAAAACTTTTTCTTTTATTAATTGTAGCTGTTATTTGTGCTGATACGCCAAAATCTGCTAATTTAACATCACCACTTTCTGTTAATAATATATTTGCTCCTTTAATATCACGATGCATTTTTCCCATTTGATGTAAATATTCTAATCCTTTTAATGTTTCCCGACACATATATGCAATTTGTTGTTCCGTTAATGGTCCTGTTACTTGATAAATATCTTGAAGGCTACCACCACCACAATATTCCATGCAAATCCATAATTTATCACGACGTAAATATGAACCATAATATGCAATTATATTTGGATGACGGCAATCTCTCATCATTATTATTTCTTGTTGAATTATTTGTATGTCATCACCAGGTTCAAGTTTGATTACTTTTATTGCTACTAATTCATTACTTTGTATACGTTTTGCCTGTAAGGTTATTGAAAAAAAATTAGAATTTGTACAATTTTATATAGTAAAATAATTAAAGAAATCTTTATTTAAAAATCATTCATCCAATTTTATTTATTATTCAAGTGTAAATACACTAATGTACAATAGTTGTTTATGTATGGTTTTTTTCTGATTCTTGAAACATGAAGGACATTTTTATTTTGCTGGTTAATACAAAAATTTGGAATCTTTTGAACTTTTTTTTTAGAACTATAATATAGTTTTTCGTTTAAAAGTACATTTGGATAAACGGACAAATTATTACAGTCATGGAAACTTTTTTAAAAATGTTAATCCTATCAGTTTTTAATATAGAATTTTATATTTCTCTAAGATCACTTAAAATATTATGAAAAAGTTTTGCACAAAAAACTATTTGTCATTATTTCCTGTGAATTAAATTATGATAGGAAAAGAAAATATTTTTAAAAAATCATCTTTAATTTAATTTTTCATAGTTTTTATCTATATATTTTTTAAAATTCTATTTGAATAGTTTTACGTGTAATTTCATTTATTTATATTTTATTGATTTTTAATATAAGTTTAATGGAAATTTTTATTTAAATTTGATATAAGATTTTTTAAGTACATATAAAAATTATTACACAAGTTTTCCAATATCTAAAGTATATATTATATATTTGTATTACAATTGCTTTTTGTGCAAATATTTATTTAATATTTTTTATATAATGTTGATAAAAATTAAATCTAAATAAATTCCATGATAATACATATTTAACAACTTTTTTTTTAATATCAGTATTGTTTTTTATTAGTAATATAATTTTTTCGTTACAGTCTAAAGTTTCATTTGTAATGTAAAATAACATAAAAATACTAAATATTAAAACTTCTTTGAAGTTATATAACATTTATATTAAGTATTTTTATATTTTATAGATGTTAAATTACAAAATGAAAATAATTTTCGTTGAAATGCAAAATATTTTTGTCTAATTAATGATTTTCTGAAGACTTTAAAATTTAGCAGTCATTCATTAATTTTTTTTGGATGTAAGAACACGAATAATTTGGAAATCTAATTCTATTGTAACACTCAACATTTACAAATTAAATTACGAAAGATCATTTTTTAAAATCAGATTATTATTTTTTTTTTAATTTTTAAAAACATGAAAATTAAATTAGAAATTTGAAATTTTGATGAAAAATCATTCAAAATTGTAAAAAATAATCTTAATAAATAAATATACTATATTTACATATTTATATTTAAATAACAAAGTGTATATCAGAAAATAATTTTTATTCTTGATGATTCCAACTATAAATTTGCATTATTAAAATGCAGAAATGCAGGAAACTTGGCTGACATAATAAAAAAAAAAAATAAGAAAAATTTCTTAGATATTTTTAAAACCCATAATTTTCTAGCCAGACTATTTAAAGTTACTAAAATATCAAGCTTGTGACCCTAATACACTTCGAGATAAATAATTTTTTGTTTTGTTTTTAGCTACTTAAATTTTATTTTTGTATATAAATGTGATAAATATTTGTCCTTTTTAAATGTAGTATCAGAAAAATATGTATTCTGTCATTTACTATAAAATTGTGAATATTTGGTTGAATTATACATATCATATAATATAATAAATTCAAATTCACTTGAATACAGTCTGATTTATATACTAGAATTGAATTTGATTTTATCAGCATATTAATAGCAGAAATCAATAATACTATCTGCATTCCATTATTTGGAGATTTATATCATTCAATCTGAACAATTTAGTAATTATTATACAGCTTTTTTCTTTAATCAAGTCCCACTAGCTTCAAAGTGCCATTCAACTTTAAGTAGGAATTGAATACATTACATATTCATAAGAATCAATCGTAAGTCCCATATTTGTATTCGTAGGAAAAGTTGAGTCAAGAAGATATTAAGATATTTTTAGTATGTTGTCTATTGCTTCAAAGTGGCATTAAATTAGGAAAAATATTATACCAACAGATTTTAAATCATTATTACAAAAAACTCAATTAAATTGCAAAGCATTACTTAAGTATTTAAAATTACAACTTATATATGTACTAGAGGAGGCAATGAGACTTTTATGGAATCGTTAAATTTAATTATCAAAATTAATGAGGGATGTAATTAAATATATTAAAAATTTGAAATTTTTGGCAATTATTCGTCATAAAAAAATGGCGAGATAATAATAATAAATTTGCCATTTAAAATTAAAAAAACAAAAGTTATTATATTTGTTTGTAAATATCATGATTAGATTACAGATCACAAGACTTTGTATAGTAAACCTAAAATTTTTTACACTATACATAAAATATGTTAACAAATAAAATTTTCTTTTTTATGTAAATTACGTAATTATTTAAAATATCAAAGGATTTTTTTTTCAATTAATTTTTTTGTCATGTTGGCTTGAGGCTAATTTTGTAATTAAAATTTCAAAATCATGTTCGTATATAAAATCACCATCATTTTTTTTTTTTTTACGTATAAGTAAAAAGACTAAGGATATATGAAAAAAAGAGGTCATCATTTTCTAAATGTAATATTTTTTTTTCGTAAATTTCACTTTGTGTTTGAAAAGAAAAAACAAGTTTTATTTTAAAATTTTACCAACCATTTTCAAAAAAGAAAAATAGCATTTTATTATTAATTTATTCCTTTCGAAGTATAAAAATTTTTGAGTTAATATGTAGTGTATAAAATTAATAATATGTATATAGTTAACTGAAACAAGCTGACTACATACCAACACGTCAATTCTATAAATTTTAGTTTTGAACAATATTTGAATACTAATTTTGTTTCTGAAAAGTTTTGAAACTGGTTTTCAAGAATATTATCTCAAGTTTTGTTTAACATATAAATTTTTTTTCTTAGAAATTAAATTTGTAAATTAAGGATATTAAGGATAAACGCTTTATAATGTGTAAACTTGTTCTCAAATATTGTTGGGTTTGTGCTTGTTCACAGAATTGAAAACATAAGTGTTATTTTTTATCTTACATAAGAAAAATTATTGTGATACTGATAATACTTGGATACTAAAATTTGACAGTTCTATAAAGAATATCATTATTTGACAGTTCTATAAAGAGTATCATAAAATTTTCCGAAGGTTATTGTTAAGTCTTCAAAAATTTTAAAATTCTCAAACACAACTTTCAGAACTTAATATTACGTTTTGTCATAAAATTAATCACTTTTAAGTTATTTCTTTAACTTACTTAAGACGTCAATTTCTTTTACCTCAATAAAAAGTATTGATCATCAAAGTCTAATATAAATATTGGTAAATAAATCTAATACATAAAAAATAATACCGTATGAGGCGTTTTGTGTATCAGGAATATATCGATTTTTAAATCTATTACCGAATTTGATCAACTATCATAATTCTAGAAAATTTAAATAATTGATTTTGAATATTTTAAATTTCCAAATTAAGATTTTATTTTGCGTAAATTCTTTTTTTTTGTTTTTTTTTGAGTTAATTAATAAAATTAAAGTGGGTTTTGAAAATGTTTTATATGCCATAAATGTTATGTTATATGAATAGAAAAAATGATTTTATAAATATTTATTATTTAATTTAATTTATTGTAAGTTAAATTATTTTTTTTTTATACTGGAGAGTTACAGATTTTAAGAGTATTGACCTATTATTTTGTTGATGAGAGTATTGACTTTATATTGGACAGTAACAAAATATTATTCATTGTATAAGTCTTAAAGAACAACCTAACTGATATTTCCCAAATTAGGAATATAATATAACTATAACTATAGCGATAAGTATGGATAAATTTTTATAATTGTAATAAAATAATGTCTTAATCATTATAAGATATTATGCTGACAGGAAATGATCTCAATCGTTATTATGAAATACACTTATAAAGCCAGAATTAACATAGATTAACACAAATACTGAGAACACGTAACCTAATATCGCAATTTATAGTTGCACTATCAATAAACCACCGCGCAGCTGTTTTCAAATTATATCGTACATATGTGTTAATACGTTCTGAATAACTTTGTATAATTAATGTAAAATATTCAGACTATAAATTTTAGCAGGCAATTGACACTAACTCCCACTTCCTCCTAAATATTTACAAAAAAACCATTAAAAGTAACTTGATTAATTATAATAAAAATTTTAATTTGTGAAATTTTTTCTTTAATCACGTCCCGTACATTAATGTATTTTTAATTATAATTATATATGTACTAAATTAAAATGACCAGCTATTACTTTACATAGTTTGGGAATAAAATGAATTAAATTGTTTGGCGCGAAAAAAAAAACCGTGTTTTTGTTGCGGAATTTTAATATAGTTATATCTTTTTTTTGTATATATATATTAAGTATAACAAATATTTTTTGAAGAATGACCTTAAATAAAAATATGACCTCGAAATATTATAAAAATTTCTTATATACATATATAGTGTCATATTTCTGATACACAATTTCATTAACAATAATTATTACTATTTTTCTTCTGTATATAATTGAAGTTCAAGTTTCAGCCAAACGACAGTGTTTCTTTTAATTAACAAAATTTTGAAAAAAAAAAATTTTTAAATATAAGCAAAAGAAATATAAATTTTAATATCATTACCTAAATTTTGTATTTTTAATAAAATCACTCCTTTGTTGGTATATAATGGTACATAGATATTATTTATATTTACAAGATTTTTAACTAAAAATTGTTATTCCAAAAAATTTATTTATAGAAATATATTTACATTTTTTAATACAAATATTTGATCATTATTAAAAAAATATAAATACTTAAAAAAAATTTTTTATTTATATTAATTCGTATTTTGGAATATTTTTTAACTAAAATTTTTTATAAGCATTAGGTCACAAAAGAATATTTTTAATATATGTTTAATTAATAGATATAAATATCATCTTGATTATGTCATTCTATAAGTGAGATAATAAAATCAGGTGAGTAAAGATTTAATATATTTGCGAGAAATAGAATTTAAGTGTATCTCTTAATGTTATATCAGTAATTAAGTTTGAAAATTTATTAGAATTTAATTTGGAGTTTCTGTGTCGAAAATACTTATAACATCCAATTGAAAAATGATAATCACATGTCTTTTGTGCATTATATTTGTCTAAAATATAGATTTGACCGCAATTACTGACTTGGTATTAATTCTAGTGACTCGTGAATAATCCTAAAAAGTAAACCGCAATTACGGACTTGGTATTAATTCTAGTGACTCGTCAATTTACACCTAAAAAGTAAATATCTTTTTTTAAGAGAAATTCAATTTGGTAAATGTAACTTCCTATCTGTGGCATATTCACACAAATAAAACACAATTTGATAATTAAAATAATCCTTTTGAAGAGATATTTGCAATTATTTTAAAATAAAAAATAATAATATCATTCATATTTGATTCAACTATATCAGTACTTAATAACAAAACACACTATTGCCATACATAATTAATTATGAATGAAAAATTTCTCTTATGTAAAAAATAGTTTTAATTGCAAAAAAAATTAAATATTATCACTGAAGGGCAAAATTTGTATTGACTATTAAAACATAGAAATCATAAAATACCCACACTAAGAAAATAATAACTATAAAAATTATGAGACATTTAATTTTGAGGAGTAATAATTTTGTAATGCCTTTTTAATTAAATATTTTGTTAAACGAAATAAAGAACAAAGAAATAAAATTCTACACCACAGCTGATTTGATTAATAAAATATTTAAATCAGTCCTTTTCAATTTTATTTAATTCTACATCAGGTGAGAAAAGGGGCAAATTGTTGAATTAATAATTTTTTTTTGCGCAAACATGCGCACAAAATTATCATCTTCAATCCAACACATAAATATCTATCTATAACATTTATATAGTATATTAAAAGAGTTATAAGAAGTTGTTATTGTTTGTGATTACATTTAATAGTCCCTGTTTTTAATTCTAAAATGAATAGTAGACAATAGTTTTCAGTCTTTTCAATAGTTTTCAGTTTTTTTTTGCTATATAATTATTTTATATAATTTCACAATATGTGACAATTTATGTTATTTGTCCTAAAATATTTATAGGAATTATGATCAACAGTATCCAAAAATATTATAAATTAAATTATTCATATTATATATTGTTGTATATTATGTCCGAATAAAACAATGTCACTGAGTAATCAATAAACCTTCTAAGAAAAATGCCATAATTACAATCTTATTTAGATGTACAATAAAAATAAGGAACTCGTTTATACCACGTACCTTATAACCTTGAAATCAACTATCATCTGAAATATTCCTCATGCACATAAATTTTAAATCAACAATTTATATAGTTCCCAAACATATTCTTATTTTTCGCCTACCTTTCTTCCTTTTCTAAGCCTAAACACTGATTTTTGATATATGTATATATATTTTAAATTCTAAATTTTTGCGTCCAGTCAGGTAGACAAGATCTAATCAATAGCAATGTGCAGAAAAATGAGAATTTCTTGTTTTTTTTTTAAAATTATGTATCGATATTTGAGTACACGTTTTGGTTGAAAAAACAGAAATTTTTAAAATAGTATATTCAGAGAGAACAATATATACGAAATTAAAAATTTATTATTTAATTCAATTTTTGATATAAAATTGAATTACCTAACCTAAAAATTTACCGAAATATTAAAGTTATAGTATATAACATTAAATTATAGTATATAACATTAAATTCTCGTGGTACAGTGTATAATTTATTTAATTTTTTGGATTATGATAAAACTTAAATAAGTTCAAATATATTTTTTGCCCATTTGTCCTGTGTTTTTAATTTTATTATATACCACTTTACTTTCTAAATAATTACGAAAGGCCATAATACTAATAATCAGTTTTGCATAATCTAATAAAAAAAAAGTTCTACATTTTTCTTGAGATCTCTTCTGGTAGCAATTTGTTAATTATATTTTTTAATTAAGTAAATCAAGAAAATTAACAGAGTTTTACCCTTATATTTGTCAACAAAATTATAAAAGAAATTCGCATTTACGTAAACATATTAAAGAATAATTTCCAATTAAGGCAAAGTTATTTAAATTTGAAAGAATTTAGATCATTTTATTTTTATGAAAACTATAATATACTGCACTAAACACAATGCCAAGGACATTTTAATGGTCTCAATATATTTATTATACACGTATATTAAAGATGACAGAAAAATATAATATATTTGATATTACGAAAAAAATTAACTTAACTTTTTTATTAAATAATTTCTTGGCATGATAGCCAATACTTTGTTTTATATAGAGATGAAAAAAATATGTTTATCAGAACGCCCACAATATTTCTTCTATCTAATGCTATACACTACCGCTTCTAGCAGGAAATTTATAATTTTGGACACTTAAGTATATAGAAAGTTTATAATATCATACAACAAAAATATATTATATAGCTAATTCATAATAATAACAACAACATCTGGGCAACTAAAACCTTATATATTTAGGTCAACCAATAGTCCATTACAAATTTATATATAACCCTAAAACAAAATATAAAATATTATAATTCATATTTGATCAAAACATTACAAAGTATTTTGTAAATTTTTCATATATTTTGAAAAAAAAAACTTAATTGAATTTCAGTTAAGAATAAGAAGAAATATTAAAACTTACTTTATAAACATCTCCATAAGTTCCAGAACCAATTTTTTGTATTAATTCATATTCATCCTGTGGATTTCGTCTCGATATATCTGAACTTAATAAATTTGTATTATGAGCCATTTTATTTTTTTTATATATATATATTTTGCTTTATATATATATATATATTATGATTTTTTAACTTTTGCAAATTATTATATTTTTTATTCTGGTTGTTATTAAGGCGAAAACAAATCAGCAGTTTATACATCAAAAATATTTATCGTAATTGGTGGTGAAATTTCTATCCAAATGAAAAATTATATATTTATCAAATATGGACATACAACAATAATTTATTTAAAAGTTTTCATTTTCTGTTAAATAAATATTAGTAAAAAAAAAAAGTTTTTTTTGCCACACAAGCACTTTAAAAATTAAAAAAAAAAAAAATGTAGTTTTCTTTATTCTTTCAACTTTTCAAGTGTAAATTTTGGTATAATAATAATTCATTGGCACTCTGTGGAAACACGCACACTTATTATTCACTAACTGAATATTTAATATACCTTTATTTTTATGTTATACATTTTTATGTTCTACACAAAAATATTTTTAATCTTAAAATTGATATAAAAAATTATGAATTTTTTTATTCTCATCACATTGTAATATATATTTTTTTAATAGTTTCAGAAATACTGAAATTATTAATTTTTTATAGAAACAAAAAATATATTAGACACTATATAAATGTATATATATATATATATATATCGATAAATATATAATTTTTTATATTTTAAATGGGTGCTGGCTGGGTTAGGTTAATTTATTTTCTTTTTATTTTATTCCAATTTATGTCGTAATATTAAGTATTTTATTAAACTTTGTAATTATTTTTGATAAATTGGAATAATTTGAATTATTAATATTCAAAAAAAAAACAAATTATTTTATTATTTCTTTTATTATATTTTATTATTTTACATCGGTTTTGACAAAACTGCGAACAACTCGAAATAGTTTAGTTTATCCGTAAAATTTCTAATTTTGATTATGGAATGACACTGACATCTGACAATTGGAAAAATATTAAACTTACACGTCAAAAAGTTTCTTTCTACATTTTTAAATCGGTGTTTACACCAGACTTTATTAGGTCTTCTTTGTCGTATGTAATTCTTTCAAAGAAATTAGAAATGAATGAAACAATTTTAATATCTCAGAAAAGAACAGGAAATTATTATTTACCGTCGATATTTTATTTGCAAGGGATCTTATTTTATTTTCAATTTAATGCCTCTACAATGCACGATTTTTATTTGTCCGTTTCATGCTGCAAATTAAAATAAAGATAGCTCAAAATATTTACTTGTAAACCTGAACATTTTGACGTAGTAGATTTATTTAGATTTGTAGGCAAGACTTTTTGTAAAATAAAATGTGACCTTTTAAGGTACTATTTTAATAGTAGTAAAATAGAAAATAAATTACGTAAACAAGTCGGTTTATACGGTCGATATTTTGTGAGCACTTTTTGACTTTTAATATTTTATTTCTTTTTTTAAAAAAAAGTGAAGATATAATAGCACAGAAAGTTGAAGAGGCGACAAAATATATAAAATTGTCTTGCATCTTCTTTCCAATAAAACAGAAAACATAAACCTAAGCAAAAGAACTTTCAAAAGGAAAAATGTACGAAAAAGTTTTTTACGTGTAAAACGAAATTCACAGACGCGTCAAGTTTGGATCAATATCGCTAGAAACAATCTACTGTTTTTATCGGTTGCGATTAATTATTTTTTGTGAATTTACACTAAACATATAATGGGAATGTTATTACACAAGTAATATGATATATATAATAACAATTCATTACTGATACTAAAAATTGTTGCTTAACGAAATGCACTAGTTAGGACTTAAAAATTTAGAGATTTCATAATTGTATAGTAGTTTCTGGTGTCGCGTTACATCGTTAAATCTGCTACCTGGGAATAAACTTTGACAGTACACTTTTGCTGTACCATATGTTTCCAATTCCAATAAAATTTAGTTGGTATCACTGTCAGTGTGTCAGTCAATAAACAAATCTCTAGACAAATTTCAAATGTTGTAAACAAAAAAGAAAAAATATATAAAATAATAACAATTAAATGATTTTGTTAATAAATCACTTAAAAACTACTAGTTTGTTATGCAAACAGGGCGTATTGATAACATTTAACTAAACGAGAAGTAAATTAAAGAAATATGGAGCAGTTGTCTGGTGTTATGATAATTATTATTATTGGTGGAGGGGTTTTAATTTCTGTTATTCTGTTTCTATTTGCGAAAAGACAAATAATGCGGTTTACATTAAGATCTCGACGTGGTCCACATGTTCCTGTCGGGAATGACGCAAAGAAGGTAATTACAAACCATTTGTTAACAAACTCAAATATATATATTTTAGAGCATACGACGAGAAATAGAACGACGACTGGATTGTATTAGAAGAATAGCATATGAACCTAAATTAATTTGGGATGATGATATTTACACATTAAAACCAGATCAACCATTACCACCACACTACTACAGAATGCAAGCTGTAGATGATATTAAAATTTTAGAAAAAGAAATAACCAAAAATGTTGGTAGTGTTCGTCATCCACATGATAGTTTACGGGGATACTTATTAACAACTTTAGCATCACCGCTTGATTCTGGACAACGCATGGTACAGCAGTTTATGGATATGTTAGTTCAAAATTATGAAATATAATCGATTATAAGACTGATATATGTTTTTAATATTAAATAGGAACGAACATGCTAGACACGATCCAAACGAATTTGGCAGTGAAGAATATGAAGCCTACCACAGATTACTACTAAAGTTAATTGATGCGTAATTTCAATTTAATTGTTTAAAAAACATGAAGCTTAATATTGATTATTATAGGGCAAAATTATTAAAATCGTTTTCAAATAGTCGAAAAACATCACCATCACGTACTCCCGTTAAAAAACAAACTAAAATGCATTCATTCCTTGATCCATCTCGATTACGTCCGCCGTCATTGAATACAGGTGGTTCAATAACTAATTATAGAGGTAACGAAAATAGAACAGCTATAGAAAATAATGATAATGTTTCTGGAAAAAATAATTCAACTGCAAATTTATCTTTGTTTTTGAATTCACCGCAAGATGATCCAATTACAACTACAACATTAATGCAACCATCGCTAAATGATGAAAATGAAGTACTAAATATATCAGAAGATTCAATTGAAAAAATTTAAATATAAATTTTTCAAAGCAAATATTTACTTTGAATATATTTGGTGTATTAGCTTACAAATTATGCAAATAGTTTCCCGAATTACATGCAAAATATACGTGTACTTTGAGATGGTCGAGTTAATTTCTTTTTTTTTAGTTAAAGAACATCCAATGAACAAATAAATGTACTGGTACAATGAACAAATAAATGTACTATAATTATTTTTGTTCTAATATTGATTTTTAATTATAATTTTTATAACAATTTAATAATTGAAACCTGAACCATGGTGTTTTGTTAGCAAATAATGTTAACTGCATTGATACTAGTTTAGATAAAACAAGAATATAAGTCACATTTCCAAAACATTGTACAAAATTTATATTTTATATTTAGAGGATGCTGAAGATAATGTTGTTGAAAGCTATATTTTATATTTTTATTCATTTTTTAATGTAGTAATTTGTTAAATTAAATTTTAAATAATTTTATTTAGTTAATTTTTCATCATTATTATATGTTATCGTCTCAATAATTGAAGCAGTTTAATTTAAACGTTACATAGTAATCGGTATACTGAGAATTAATAAACTTAAGGGCAGGCATTGTTAATTATTAGTGATATCATTTTATTTCTATAAGTTTTCTTATACATTTTTAGTGAACAAACCTGTAGTTTTATTCAAACAGCAATCTTCTTACCAACCGTGCACTAAAAAAATATAAAAATTCTATAAAACTTATGATACTGCAACCCAAAAAAAAACCAGCCAAACCGCCAATATAAACTATAAATTATTTAATTTAAAATAGGCAAGTTAAAGTAATTTGGTATCATTTACCTAAAACATCAGCAAAGGAAAATAGAACATCTCGTCTTAATTGCATTTTTGGGTAGTTAGTTATACCCCACTGGAGATTGGCACCTAAAAACCAAACTCTTGATCGCTAAAAATGTAATTTTATTTAATATTAATGATTTAAGAAAATGTTTTTTAATTTCTTGAGTACATCATTTTGAGCGAAATATTTCATTTGTGTGCAATATGTTTATAATCTGAAACCTTTTTATTTTCAGTACATAATATAAAATTGATTAAACAAAAAGAATATATTAATTTATTATTATTTAAATAATTCTAATCGCGTTTATCAAAAATTTATTAAAAATTATCCATGTGATTTAATAGATATAAGAATAAATAATTTTTTTAAAAATAAAGTTATTTAGGGGAAGAATTATAATATTTAATTAATTTAATTTTCAGTCAACCGAGTACAACTTCTGGCATACACAATATTATGCAAAAAAAGAATGTTATTTCTACGCCAAAAAAATTGGCACACTTTCTATAAATCTTTATTATATTTTTTAGAAGATTTTTTCACTTCTACAAAAAAAAAAAAAATTCTGCATTATTTCAATTTCGAGTTAACATGTTGGCAGCATATGACTTCCTATGCGAAATTTCAAATTGTTCAAAGTGCAGTGCTTTTTTTTATGTTAGAGAATATAAATATTATCATAAAACATTATTATATACTTACAAAGGATTGAACAAAAAAATTTGAATCATCACAGTTCGCATAGCAGCTACAATCGATTTTAATGGTGTCAGATTTCAATGAGAGAAGTTCTTCTAATAAAATGTAGCATGAAATAATTTGAATTGAAATAATATATACATATTATGTATCAAATATCCAATATGATAGTGTAATTTGGTAAAAAAAAAGTACATGAAAATATATAAATAAATTCAATATTTCAATATAGAATTAAATATTTTTTTCTAATTTTATTTTGCCTAAGGTAAAAAATTCTATTCCAGCAAAATGTGAAATAAGGTAATTAATTCTATTTTGGATTAATTACTTTAAATAAGAAATCAATATTCACCTCAATCTAATTTAAATTAATCTATTAATTTGGTTGTACAATTCTTCCAAAAATACGCAAAATTTGATAACTTTCTGAATATAATACTTACTTTTTATATTGGCTAAACATCCAAATTTCTGAATATCGCATACAGGTAAAAGTTGTCCTTGTTTTACTAGTTTCATCATATGCAAAATAAGATAATTAAAAAAATATATATTATAAGGAATTCATTGCATACAAATATATACATATTAATATCTAATTTGTTCCTTACTGTTATTTCGGTAAAAATGCGGAATACATTTGCAATATTTCAGTGCCAATTTCATACGGCATTCAGTTCTGCATAAACTAGCACTGTAAATTGGACTTGTCATCATATCATCAGATTCATATGGAAATCGACATTTTCTCTGATTTATAGTAAAACTATATATTGAATTAAATATTTTCATAAAAGTTATTCTCGATCACATTATATATTTCAGGATATTAATATAATAGAAAATAACTGATTTGTAAATAATTTTTAAATGATTTGTTCATCATAAGAAGAAAAATAATAACTTACTCTCTAGCTTCTTCAGCTGTAAAAATTTCCAAAGCAATCAATTCAACTGTAGTGTAATCTGTTTCTGGAAATGTATATTTTGGTATATTAATATCCGGTATGGTCATTGCACCATGGAAATAAACATCATATGAAGTTGATAAATTTATTATTTGAGCATAAATTTCACCATCTAAAGGATGTACAGAAACCTTATCACCGTGTTCAAGTACATTCCAATCATTATTTAACCAATATCTATCAATAAATTAGGCGGAAAAAATATATATAACATTGTTTATGATATTTTTATTATTATTTATAGTCAGAAAAAACATACTCATAAGAATTATATCGTGCAACTAATGAATTTACTGAATGGCATATTCCAAATTCAGTAATTGTCTCATAAATATACATTTTAATTGGTGTACCAGTACTCATTTCAGGTGAAAAATTCCATTGTAATTCATGTAATAAATTTAAATATTTTGAACTTTTAATACCAAAACTTTTATTAAATGATGACTTTTCAATATTTTCATATGATGTATGTGCTAATTTTGTAACAAATTCATGAAACATTTTACGATCTTCTTCCGTTTTAAAATGTTTTGGATGATTTCTAAATTTAATTTAATTATAAATTAATATTATAACAAATTAAAAATATTATTTAAAATACTCCATATATTCATCAATTTTATATTCGTCAACACGTTTCTTGGGGCAAATTGTTAAACTTGGAAAACTTGTATTCCAAATAAGTTTATTACGGTCCATTGATATAACCATTGGTGAATTTTGAAAACGATGCCAAATTCTTTCACCAAGTGATATAATACCATATATCGATATACAAATAAATATAATCCAAATAATTCTACATAATAAAATTAATATATTTAATAAAATATTAAAATTCTTCTAACTTAATTTGAAAATTAATAAATTTATGATGAAATAAAAAACCAACCAACCATCTCATTTAAATTAAAAAAACATATTCAATTAATTAAATAAAATTCAAACCTTTCAACTAAATGTAATCCAAATTTAGCCAAATAAGTAAAACCATGAGCAGAAGTTTCTGATAATAGTTCAGTAATGAAAGATTTTATTTTAATCATAAAATTTATTTTCTCTTTGGGTATTATTTTTTTATTATTGGCCTTTAACAAATTGACTACCAATGTCCTTAATGGTTTATTCTTTGGTCGTAAATATTTTCTTGTATCTTTAATACGTTTTCCAGATATATTTTCATTATAATTTTGTCCAATAATTGTTGATGTATGTTTACGATTACCATACTGTTGATGATGATGGTTAGAAAAATTATTTTTATTAATATTACTTTTATTATTCTGAAGATGCTGAAGATAATGTTGTTGAAAACTATCCTCAGTATGATCATCATCAAAAACAGGATTCTTTATACCAACTCGATTTTGCATTTCTAAAAATTACCAAAAAATAATATAAACTTCAATTAAAATCTTTTTAATTGAATTAAAAATACAAAATATTTTTTTTTCATTATCATTTTCATTGGCAAAATATTTTCACCAAAAAATAAATTCATTATTTTATATGAAATTAAAGATGAAATTAAAAACTGATGTTTACAAACAAACATTGGTGAAATTGAAAAAAAAATTGTGAAAATTAAAATAAAATAAAAAAAACACAATTTAAAAGTGAATAACAAAAAATCTTAACAAGACAATTTCTGACAAAAAAAAAAATAAATAAAAATCCAAACACCAAACCGCAAAAAAATAAATCAAACTGCGAGTTGATTCAACCTCCAAATAGTGTAAAATGTAAATTAATGTATACACGACGGGAAAGCACAAATAAAATGAATAAAATTTAGTGCAATTTATGTATCTATATATATATATGTATAGATATTTTATGTATTTTCCATCATGAAAATAAAATTTAAAAGTTATAGCACAAAAAAATAATAATAACTTTTACGATATGTGGAAAATAAAATTTATTAACTAAAAAATATATATTTTATTTAAATATATATACATGCCAGAAAATATTCCACAAATACGGAAAAGGATATTGTGTGGAGCTTTTCCTTTTCAAAATGAAATAACTTTCAAAAAATAGCGTTCGAAAACAATAATTGACAAAATACGAACTGCCTACAAAAAGGCAACTAAATAATCTAAAAATTAAGTTCATTTGTATAAAAATTTTCAGTTAAATAATATTTTTTCGGTGTTCTTATATTAATTTCTATTTTTTTTTAGTGATTATTCTATATGTGTAGTGTGTAGATAAGTTAGAAAAAATAAAGGACTTTTATGTTTACATAAAAATAATGAAATTTAATTATTGTAATTATACACTGTAAAAATCTTTGAATTGAATTTCACAAAATTGTAATAGGTATATTTCAAAATTGACTTAGCTATTTGCTTGACAAGCTATTTATTTGCCTGGCTTATCAAAATGATCAATGAAAGAATTGTACAATTTTTTGTGAAATTTTCCGCACTCGATATTGCCGAAAAGAAAAAACTTGTATTTAGTAAATTCTACTTATTCAGGACTTGAGTAAAGATTTTGAAATACTGTGATCCTTTGGTTTGAGATATACTAGTTGTACTCATATAGATTATTTAAATATTTACCCTTCATTACCTCTACAGGACAATCGTATTCTACAGAAAAATTAAATAAATTGGTGAAAAAACTTTAGATTAGGTAACAATAATATCTGTCAGGTCATTTCAAAATTTGAATTCTACATATAATTCGTTTTTTTAAAAAGCATTTTTTTTTGCCAGATTTAATTAATTTTTGTACAAAAAAGAATTTAACATTAAAATTTTTACGGTTCAAATAACATAATTTATGTTTTTCAATTCATGTATAACAAAAACAAAAATAAAAATATAAATAAAAACTAATTTTATTTCAATTAATTATTTTATTATTCACAAATATCAAAAATATTTTATCAGATATAAATATGTAAAAATTCATTATTGTGACATGACAGGTGTTCCATGTTTTGGTTACAAAACAATAACCAGATTTATTCAGATAATTATATTACAAAATAGTTATTGTATAAATATATATAATAGTTAGTCTAAAGGAATTGATCATTAAAGAGTGAATATAAATTTAATTTACTATCCTGAAATTGAAATAAACTAATATTAATGATTAAGGTCAGTAACAAAGGGAAAATTAATTTAAACAAAATAGGATTATAACATAGCTCAATAGTAATGTGTTTGATATGAATCTTATTGAAATTTGTAATTTAAATAATTGTTTTTAGACTTTTCAATAATATGCAATTAATTTATATTTTTTTTTGGAAAATTATTTAATTTCGTAATCGTATTAGTGGTCATTTAAATAATTTTAGTTTTCGTGTACAATTGTTTGGTTGCAAAATTGGAAATTTACTATAAATTAATTTTTTTAATTAACTACACTTCAAATACAATATACAAATGGTTTATGTACATAATTATTTTGAATAACCAGGAATAAAAATAGTCCAAAAAAATTAGGACTGCAATTAGATTTGAATTAATTGATATTTTACAAGAAGTATATTTCCATAAAATAGTAAATTTTGTACTCTCGGTAAGTATGCATATAAATGCTAATGGAAGGTAATAAAATGATAACTCTACAGAGTTATGTTATGGTGCCATAGACATCTATACATTGTCAAAATCTATTTATTATTGGGAATAATTATTACTCAAAATAACAACTTTTATTTAAAAAAAGACGATTTTAGCGTGTTTCTTTAGGATTCTCTGGCAAAAAATTGTGTATGGATATGTAAATATTTGCGTCTCACTTATGAAAAATCTAAGATTATGAATTCGTTATTTCTCGTCAATGCTGTAAATTTCAAATGCTTGTTTTTTTTTAATTATTTGCAAACATGTCTAAATCCATAAGGTTTTAAAGAAAGTATTTAAAATTTTTTTACAATTAAAATAAAATAGTCTTACTAAATTTTTTTGTTCAGGCAATTTAATTAAATCGTATGCAATTTCTCTTGTAAGAAATTCTGAAACTTAAGTGTTTCTGTCAGTATACAGCAATGTTTCAACAGTACCAGCCTAAATGTATTAGGCTGTCTAAATTTTAATTTTAATAAACAATTATTAAAATCCAAATAAGAATATTTCAGTTCATAATAATTAAACTTCATATGGTACACTATATAGAGGAGAGCCGCCGAAATCGTACCACTTCTTAAATCATACCATTCTGTATGCAAATAATGTTATTGATATCTATGAATGTGATTTAAAAACTAATTGACCACACTTTTAGGGTTTTTTTGGAGCTTTTTTATTTCTCTAAAATATGATTTTTCTAAGTAGGAAAAAAACATAATTTTAATTTATTAAAAAATATAAACCATTTGTTAAGTATTCTTCTTATTCAATGGCGCAACAGCATAAATCGAGCCTATGCTTCTCACTAAGGGTTTGTAAATGTTCTATTGTAATTTGAACCGATTAATTTTATATAAATACCGAATCATAAATTTAATTATAGAACAGAAAGTTTAATTGGAACATCCTAAAGACTTTACTAGTGAGATATATTTGTTGTCAGCAAATGGCCCCAATCGCTAACATTTGTGCCCTTTTTATATTACATTTTAATATTAGTTTATTATTGGTACTCAATTAAATCTGAGTAAACTTCGACCACATTAATGCCTCGGACGGGATTCGAAAATACTTGCAACAGTACGCCACCTTATTACACTATCACTAAGCCAATAAGTAATCTGAGTAAAATTCGACCACATTAATGCCTCGGACGGGATTCGAAAATACTACCAACAGTACCCCACGTTATTACACTATACTTAAGCCAATAAGTAATGAATACCGGAAGGCTGAAAAGTATTATGCTTTGGACGATTCTCCCCTACTAAAGATGTTATTCAAAAATATTTATTTTTATACAATTTTTAGAATATTTAATTATTAATTACAATTTTTTTTTTTTTTTAACAAAAAATCTTTAAAACAAAGTATATAAGTACAGTATATAAAAAAAAGAAGATATTGAATAAGGTAAAAATGAGAAGAATTTTGTTGTTAAAAATATACATATAGATATATTGATTAATAACCCTTAAAGCATTAATTCTTGTTATTCATTTTAATTAAAAAGATCAAATAATAATCTGAAAATATTGTTTTATCATCATCAAGCAGGAAATTCAAAATAATTATTCTATAAATTATAAATTAACATGAGAGAAACAACAAAAAAAAAAAAAGAAAAAATAAAGCAAATTAAAAATGGGCGAAAATATCAACATGTCTGCACATAATATTCACCCTTACAAAACTGAAACCACTTTCAACACTAAAATATTATATATACACAATGTTGAAATTTTTTATAAATAATTAATTCAATTATGACACAAATTATTAAACATGTTCTATGTACCTTTCCATATAAACATAATTATACATACATGTATATATATGCAATAAAGATAGAATAATTTTATATCTCTTGGTATATAAACATAACAAAAAAAATATATATATATATATACCTTTCTGCTCGTTATGTTAAAACAATTAAATTTTAATAATTTATGCATAATGCATTAAATATATTGTATAAAAATATATACGTATGTGTACAATATTTGCAAAAAAAAAAAAAATATTCAACATCAAAACCAGCTGAAGATGTATTTATCGTTATAGCACCAATCAAAACATAAAAACATATCTGTACATTTTTGAAAACTATGTATAAAAATTATAATTTTTATTTGAAGTTTTTTTTTTCGTTGGTTTTTTTTTGTTGGAAGAGTTTCATTATTTAAATCATAAAAATTTATGAATTATGATTTAAATATACAGGAAATAATTTTTTATGAAGATTGTTAAAATTGTAGAAAGTTGATATGAAACTATAGAATTCAAAATGACTATTATCATAATGTTCTTTATAGGTGCAGGATTGTCACTTTGTAATCAATATATATTTCCACTGATTTAATAGAAAATCAATGAAAACACATTAGAATTATGTGTTATCTAAAGGCTTCCTCAGTTAAGTTAACTTTTACTCGTATTTAAAAGCAACATTAATTGTGCTGGCAATGTATACCTAAATGGATTTTTCCTATCGGAGCAATAATAAGTCAATATTAAGTCAACCTTTCGACTATTAAAAATTATTAAGGAAATTTGTTTGCTTTTCTTCATACTCAACGAAGCTGTAGCCAATTAGTCTTCAAATAATTTTAATTCTTAAAATTTACCATCAGTTTCTAAAGAGTATGTGTTTAGCCAAGAAATTTGGAAAGAATATAATATAATAGAAATAAATTACTTATATAATAATACTAGTCTCTAGCGAGTAAAACATCGTATTCCATTATCTACTGAAAACTATGACATTATTACTCTAAGATACAAAAAAAATTATTAAAATTTACTTTACAATCTCAATAAAAACAAATAAAAATCAGATTTAATTTTGAACTGCAATTCCAAATAATAAAACCTTATAATATATATCTATATAGTCCATAAAATATTTATTAAGTGTTGGATTTGTATCCTTTCTACAATACATAAACTTTAATTACATTTTACTATATATACGTACTTTATTAAGTTTTCTTGTTCTTTCTTTAAATTTTCTATGTATTAATTAAAAACTTACAAAATTACAATTCTATGAACATTAAAGATATCTTCGGTTTTAATATAAACTTTTAAAATGGAATTGTTAAAAAGTTTTATATAAAGAAAAGGAAACATCACCAGCTATTAACACTTTTCTATATTAAGATAGTTATATGTATATATATATATATATTTCTATAGAATATCTTTTCTATATAACAGACCGGAAACCCCTAAAGAAACCGTAAAGTTAATAATAAAAACCTTAAAAAATCAACCCTTAACATAATGACTTAAAACCTCAATATTTGTCCGGAGGTCAAAAAGTTCCTTTTCTTATAATTTTTTAGTGCGTAAAATAATATTTTTTAAAACTTTTTTTTTTTTTGGTAGATACATACATATATGTATATCATCATCAATGATATTTTACTATACTGAAGGGTTTAAAAAAAATATATACATATTTAAAACTTTAAATTCTTATGATTGTGTACCATGAAAATATTCGAATTTCATTTCACTTCACATACTTCAATAAACCATATAACTATATTTATAATATTATACATAATATTAAAATAAACTTAACGAAATAAACTTAAAGAAATTTTATTTTGTAAAATTGTATAAATAAATGTCACATTGTTTAATATGGTTTACTGAAAGCTGTAAAGTAACCACACAATTTGACCTCAAAAATTATGGAATGAGGATATAAAACAAATCTACTGTCTGTCGTAATCAGACCTTTTTTCTTCTTATTGTAGACTTCAATGTATATATATATATATAGATACATTTGTACGTATGTATATTTAGATAAATAAAAAAAAAATGAAAATAATCATAGAACAAAACATTTCTGAAAATCCTTTTTTTTTTACAAACATATATAAAAAATATTTTATTTATGAATTGAAATTTTTGTTTTGGTTAAAGGCAAAATAGTTAAATTTTTTTTGGTTAATAATAGAAATTTAAATAATCTTCTGAAATGTTTAAAAATATTTATCTTTAAAATTTACTATGTTTTTAGTTGAATTTGTACGGAAGGAAAATAGAAAACACACCATGGATAAAATTAGTTTTATGCTAATATTTATAAAACTTTGCTTTTTTTTTTGCATAAAATTAAATTAAAGTTTAGAATTTTCTATGTTTTTTTTTTTTGCATTAACTATTATAATAAGTAATAGGGAAATTATGTGAAATTATGTATATATTTAAGTTTATAGAGTTTTCTGTTTCAATAATTATTATCGTCACTAAGTTTTTTTTTTTGCGTATCGATAAGATAGTTTTTGGTTACCAAAGGAAAAAGTAAATGACTGTATTCATTTTTTTATAATACCGTAATAGTGAAATAATTCGAATCACGTTTTATATTTATAAACTCCAATTAAAGTTTTTTTTTCTATATAGAATATATTACAATATCACTGAGCTATCCTTATATGATTTTTATTATCCATAGTACTATATAATATCCTTGACAACTTATGCATTTAAAACGTACAGTTTTAATATAATTCAAAATAAATTTCACTTTGACCAGTCAGAAACATGTGAAATATATTTTATTTTTTATTTTTTATGAATTCCTTTTTTTTTAAAGCAATTATTTTACTGGTATAAAGTTACTAACTGTGACTTGACCAGTAATAACTAATTAAGCTAAAAATGCAGATTAAGAAAAATTTATATCAAAAGATTAGAAATTTGAAAATTTATTTAAATGGACTCCAAAGTACTCCAAAGATAAGTTAAAATTGGCAATTAATATTAATGTTCAAATTTTTTACAAAAAGTTTATAGGAAAATTATGGTAATGATATTTCTTAATTGAAAAATTACTTTAAAAATTTATATAGATTTTTTACTTAAATTAATTTATAGTTAAAAATTAATTAATTAAAATTACTCTGCATAATAAGTAATTTGTGAAATTGTACTAACAAAGAATTATAGTATTTTGTGGAATAACTTGCCATCATTTTTAATTAAATGATTATTATTTACACTGTTCGTATGAATATTAAAATTTATTGACTGCGATAAATTTAATAGTAAACAAAACCATTAAATTTTAAAGAATGCAATTATCTTTTACTCATCGGTTTACGTCTATCATCAACTAAAATAATAATTGTATTAATTTTAGTTATGTGATACACTATTAATTTGCATACTTTTTTAAATATTTTAAAATGACCCATTACACACAATATAGGTAGCTAGAAATTACGTATATTACTATAATTTTATCATAACTTATTTATGCAACATTGTAAAATTATATAAAAACTCTTAATATCTGCAAGAATAAAATATAATACATACTAAAAATATATTTTTCCAGTATTAAAGGACTTTAAAAATAAAGTAATGTACATATATTTTTATTTTCAAATTACAAATTCTTATTGCCTTGACACTATTACCATATGGAAAATAGTAACTTCTGTGGTGTTATTAAAAAATTTAGATATTCAAAAACAAATTTAAACTAAATACAATACATAACATTCTTTTTTTTTTTTTTTTGATTTATGACATTAGTGTCTCGCGGGAGTTTTTATATACATATTTTCAAAAAAAAAATAAAAACCACAAAATTCTAAGACATACAAAAATAATAATAATAATAAAAAAAAAAAATCTCAACTATATATGTATGTGACACTTTAGGTCCCTGCGGTTACATTTAAATTCATTTGATAGCAATTAATCAAAGTCACCAGGAGCAGCATGTGTTTTACCAGTATATACGTACAATATAGCATAAAATATCATAAACGTTTATTATTGTACATGGAGACTAAAATTGAATGAGAAATAACTTTTCATGTTCTATTTTAAATGGAATCTGCAGGCTGTATTTAAAAGTATATAAATACTATAATAAAGTTAATAATATTTTGGTCCAGAACATAGTATATTTTAGATTTTGATATTTTTATGGGTTAAATTGTATCTGTAACTATATTTAATCGGTCAAGGATAAATTATAAACGAAAATTATTATTTCATAAATTGTCGGTTATATACCAACAATTTACAAAATAATAATTAAATTGAATATTCAACTATAACCTAACTAGGTTGCGATCTGAAAAATTTCATATTTACTTTAAAAATGTTGGATGTTAACATAATTTTTTATATAAATAGTCAATCGTATCGTGTGTTGTAAATATTTTTAAAAAACTATTTCGAGTATTTAATTTGTTTATTTTGTAGGTCCTTTTTGATGTTCTATCTCTTCATTTTATGATTGCATTAAGCAACGAGAAGTATTAAAAAAAAAATCTACAAATAAATTGAAATATTTTTTGGATAATTATAATTAATAACTAACTATAAAATAACTTGTGATATCTGATATCTAGGTTAGTGTTGTTTCAATTAATAAAAACAAGTAAAAATTGATTTATTCTTTCACCAAAAATTCCAAAATATTTACATAAATAAAAATATGAGTAAACATAAAATTTGAACAAGTTAATTATTCGAAAACATAAAATTACAGAATTTCGTTAAATGTCCACAGCCATAAACTATGATTATATAGAGATTTGTAAATTTAGTTAATAACATTTTTTTGACAATATCACTTTATTTTTTCTTAATGAAAAACCCAGTTTGAAATTTTGTCAGATATACTTATAAAGTTATTCGATAAAATATAGTACACTCATCCCTCGCTTTACGGAAACTCGATTTACGGAATTTCGCTATAACGGAATTGAAAAATTAATTCTTGGTTTCTGTTTACGGAAAGAAATTTCGATTTACGGAAAATATTAAGCTGACCTAGTAGGCCTTGCATTTTACAATATTTCAGTTTTTTTTTTTTTTTGGATTTCCAGAATGATAACTAAACAAACAACGACCGATTTACGGAAAATAAAAAATTTGCATACACATTTGTACATAGTTTCAAACATTTTAAAAAAACTCGATTTACGGAATTTCGATTTACGGACAACTTTTCAGGAACGGATTGTTTCCGTAAAGCGAGGGATGAGTGTAATATAATGTTTAATATTTAATTTTATGTGTATTAACACCAGGGATTCTTCTAATAATGTCCAATAAAATTACTATACTCTACTATGCTTTTAAAACTTTTTATATACAATTTTACATTTATATAAGTAATCATGTGGTTTAGATTAAAGAGTGGTTGTTAGAACTTTCATTAAATATAAATAAATATAAGTTATATATTTATATAAATCTAATTTACTTGTTGACATATGGTTAGTGATGCTTTTAATATGTTGTAAAATTAATTTGATAGTTTATGGTTATTGGTTAAATTATATACAAAAAAAAAACTGACCTTATTTCTTTCTTCATTTTACAATATATACTCGTATAATTAAATATGAAATATGTATAAATTATTTTATAGTTTGTATAAATACTTGTCGAAAGAAAATGGATAGAATTTTTAAAAAGTAAATAATAAAGTTTTATAAATTATTTAATTGAAAAGCTTTTGGTTAAATTACATTTTGGAATGTGATATACTATATATTTATGTGTAGTATTTATTTTTATTAATATAATGGGTTAAAAATTCATAATAAATTATTTTGCCTTCATAGATGCCACTTTTAACATTGGCGGTTATTAAATTGCGTATTTTTAAATTAATATTTTATTATTTTATGAAATATTAATTTATTTTGATAATTTTGTAGAAAAGATTATTTGAAATCACTGCCTATTTCTGTGTTTAGATTTTGCTAATATAATAACTAATAATTAATATAATATTCATTATATAATAATGAAAATTATAAATCAATATTGAATTGAAGAGTTCGAGCAGAAATTCAAATATTAATATAAAATTTTTAAAATAAAAAAAAATATTTGGTTTAATTTGAGTTCTAGTTGTTCTGCTTAGTTCATTGAAATCAATTGCTGATATTCTGAGATGAATTTATTCTCATCGTTTATTAGAATTTAAAAAAAAAAAAATGTTAAAGTCATAAAATTCGCACAGCGAGCTACAAGAAAATGTGCTTCGAACCGATTGCAGCTCATTAGTCGGTCACCTAGTTTGCTATAAGTATTTTAAATAATACATTAAAGTTGCTACAATACAATAAGTTTGCTACAAGTATTATTTAAATTATTTTATCACATAGATTTCAAAAGATTTCTTTTCTAAACCAGAAAACACCAAAAGAAAAAGTAAATTATACCTGACTTTTATGAAGAACTCTGTCTAAAAATCAATAATACAAAAAGCTAGTTAATTTTTTTGAATAAATATCATAAAGGAGTTACGAGTACACGGCTTTTATAAGTAATCATATTGAAGGAAGCCAGTAATTTAAATATCCAATCAAATCCTTGTTAGAGATATTTCTACACCTTCATTATTATATGTACTAACTTTGGTGTCTTGAAATATGGTGGAGCACTGAAAAACAAAAAACTTTGAGAACTGTGAAATTATGTAATATGAAACATAATTAATAATAATAATAATAATAATTTATTTTCACATAAATGTACTTTTTCTTACCAATATAATTTGTTATAAATTCAAAATCATTAAACTGTCATTCATTATAAATAATAATAATAATTCCAAATTGTAAATTATTTAATGTCTAGTTCACTTTTTCAAAAATAATTGTTTAACTAAAATGTAAATTTAATTTTTTTTCGTAAATAAACTAAACTCTTTACATTACAATGTTCTTTCATATTCACATTTAAATAAAAATCTAAAAATACCATAACAAGGAATACACTTATTTAATTCATTTTTAAAATGATTGCTGGTTACAGATATTTTATATTATGTTATTTCCATAAGTAATTTCTTATTTTAAATATTATTTTACTTGTTTTGTACCGATTTACTTTTTTTTCAAAATCTTTTTGTACAGAGAAAATGCATATTTAATGGTATATTCGTATTGTATCTTTTAAACATAAATCAAACATTAAAATTAAATATGATGATCTTGGTCCATATATAGCATTAGTATAACTTTGCTAGGTTATACTTCTTTTTTTTACATATAGAGTGATTTGTCTGAAGTGAAGTGTTTTTACAGCCAAAAAGAAAATATATAAATATTTCAAGAAAATAAATGGATTCAAAAAATATTTTTTATGATTTTTCTTTAAAATTTGAAAAAAAAAAATGATATAAAGTTTTTTTTTTATAGCCGTAATTTTATTTTTCAAAAATTACTATTAAATTTTACAACTAAAAATAAATTTTCTTTTCTTATCAATAAATAAATTGCAAATATTTATTGCAATTTGTTTATTATATTTGTTGTGACTTGGTATCGCCTGAATCTATAATCATATGTTTATGATAGTTTATAATGGCCACTCAAATAGAGAAAAATTAAAGTTATAATATTTGGAAGTATTAAAATTTTTATGGGCAGTAATGAACTAAACTGTACCAAACAAATATACTATGCAGAATCAATATCAATACATTCAGTTTAATGATTGGTAAACGTTTGTCGGTCTTAAATTTAAAAAAAAAAAATTTTTTTTTATAACTTATATGTTTACATATTTTTGTGCTTGTGCTGATGTTGTAGTCAGTAGTGAAGGGGCTATGCTATGATTAATCTTAAGGTATAAGGTACTAACTAAAAATTTTTTTAATTTATTTTTCTTAGTTAACTTATGAGCAGAATTTAATTGCTTATAAACCATTTGTATAGTATAGAAAAATTATATTGTGAAACTTTCTATATTTTTGTAGACAAATAAGCTTGTAATTCGAATTTTAAAAAACTCTACACAAACGTGTAGATATTTTTTTATTTTAAAATTGAGAAAAATTGTCAGGAAATCAAAGAAGAAATCAATAACAAATATATCATAAATCAGATATGTCATTTATCGTCCATTAACAAAGTGATAAAAAAAAAGACTTCTTTGACCCGGAAGGAAATGACAACATCAATGACTTTTCTTTTATGATATTAGGTCATTAGGCAAGGAAATATGATTTAGGTGCTATACTCATAAATACTAAATTAAACAAACAACAATTTTGACGGAAACTAATGTTAAATATGTAGTGAAATAAAAGTCCATGTTTTGCATATGTCAGATATATGAAGTTCGAAAGAAAACTACTAAATACTAAAGTAAAAAAGAAAAAACTAGATGTATATACTCAAAATTCAACTATATTTAAATTGACTGAAAACATAACAATCTGTAAGATAAAAAAAAACTCAAAATTCAACTAAACTGAAATTGACTGAAAACATAATTTTTTTCCTGTAGCAATTATAATAAGGTTTGGTTCATTTACAATATTTCCTGAAAAGTTAATCGAAACCTGAATACTTTTTTTATTAATATTAATATTTCAAAAGGTGCGGTTGTCCACAATAAATCTAATATTTTTGTTTCGAGAAATTACAAATATATGTATACATATATAAAATTTCCTAGCTTCAAAAAGGAAAATCGTGACTTATCTGTAGCATTATTTCATTTGTATTTTATATTTCCATATTTATTGGAGGTAAATGTTTTGTATCACCTTTTTTAAATTCATATTCTTATTGATTTATGAGCAATTTTTAAATAGATCAATATGAACTGTTCAAAATTTATCTTTGAGCATTTTAAAAGCAATTGTAGAAATTCATTTAAGGAATTAGACATAAAATATTTATGATTGTTAATATCATGACATAAATAGAGATTAAGATATAAATTAGAAAAGTAAATTAGAAAAAATTTTGTCGATTACATTTTATATCTGGAAAGTGACATGAAGTATGAACCAAATTTAATAGAAAAATATTGAATAATTTATTTTTTTTCTTTTTGTGTAACGATTGTTACATAAAAGGAAAGTATTGTAATCATACCAATTTTGACATTGAGATTTTTAAAGATATTGGAAACATAAATTAACAGTTCTTTACCATGATGTCTGTATGTCTGTCAGTCTGTTTATTAATATTTCAAAAGGTGAGATTTTATTGAACAGATTTTAAGGAAAATTCATATTTAAGGTTCGAGTGTTAATGGTCAAAATTTTGGTATACATCTATAAATCGGATTTCGTAGTTTACATATGTCTTCACATTTATGCATTTTAAGAATAGTAACAGAATATTTAATAAATTTGTTAATTACTTTAACTGCTAATTTATATTTTATAATTCATACTCAATAGCCATTTGAACACTAAAAAAAAATGGAGTTACAAAAGTTGAACTTTTATATAAGACATTTTTAGATTCGACTTATAGTTATAAGTTTTTGCAAATTTTTATTATAATTTTAATTTTTGTTTCAATAAAATAATTAAATTTATAATAATTTAATAATGATTTCTTTGGTATATAATATTTTACTTACGTATTTTGTAGTAATGGTCAGTTTTATGTTAGCCACATGATATTTTTCGAAACTATAGAATTTCAAATTAGTTAAACAACATTCTATAAATTCACTTTAAATATATTATACAAAATTCTGTTTAAATAGTTAAACTTAAGTAATTTAATTTAAAAAATATTAAAAAAATATTACTGGTTTATAAAATCTCTTCATTATTTATAGAGGAAAATAGTTATAATTTAAAAAATTCCTTTAAAACTACTATAAACTTTTTAATTGCTTTTTTCCCAGAATATATAATAAATTTTGATTGGTTAGATTATATAAAAATTGTAATATTAGTTAAATAAAAATTTTTTTTTTTTAAAACTAATAAAGTGATTACATTATAAAATACATATCTGATCTATAATTTTTTGCAGAGAAAATTGTAATTTTTTTTCCTTAAACATTAAAATGAAGATGTATAAATAATATTATCATGAAGACATTTTTATGATACAGAATCATGTATAAGTATAATTTTGAAAATAGAATTACATTATATAATTTTTTAAAGGTCTGAAAATAAGATAAATTTAATGTTCGTCCAGCCTCTGTTAATTAATTTTATAATTCATGCTCATAAGAGTCAAGCTTTATAAATATATGTATATTTTTATTTAAACTGCTAAAGTCAATAAAAGATAAGAACCATAAATTTAATCAAGAATTTTTTATATATGCATACATATATATTTTTAATGTTTTAACTTGTTTAAAGGAATTATTTAATTTACATAGAATGGGTAAACTAAAATATATAAATTTATTTAAGTTATATATGTTTGTTAAGCTGGTCAAACAGGCGGGTAACTATATTATATATATATGAACAATTTTGTAATCAGATTTTCTCTTTTACCATTTTTAAAATTTTTAATGTGGATTATGTCGGAGATTGTATTTAAAAATCAAATTCTTTTTTAATCGATTAACATTACTATCCACTTTAAATTTGTTTTTTTTAATTTTATTTTGCTTGAATTGTTGAAATAATAATAATGGTGCATATAATAAAATAGTTAATTATGCAAGGTTCTGTTTATTTAAGAGATATTATTTGCAAAACTGAATATGAGTATCTGATGAAAAATTTAATAGGTTTTTTTTTTTGTTAAGAAGATATAATCAAACAGGTTACCAATGGTTAACACACTGGTTAGGTTATTAAAAATTAACATAATAATGCGTCTTCATGAAGCACTTTAAGAAAATTCACTGTCATTAAGTTTACCGACAAAACAATACAAAATAAATTGAACTTAAGTGTCAGAAAAATAAGAAATACAATATAGAGCGGTACGATTAAAGAACGTAAACAAATATTTGTAGGTGCTTCCTTATGATTAAATTTGTATGAGATATAAATTAATATTATATATGTTTTTTTACATTTACAAGGTTCAAGGAAAGAATTAAATGAATCAAATATGGAAAACGTAAAATTTAAATAAAGCAAAGATATAGCGTGAAGAAAGTGTAGAATTTAGTATAGTCTTCAAAGAAATTGTGAACAATTTTATGTCTGATTTAAATTTTTCTAAGATTTGGTAGGTACTAGGTTCAACTGCTGTCCGCGGTATCGATGTTGGTCTAAGTTTATCAGTTTTAAATGAGTACCAGTAATAAAATTAAATAAATTTATAGATAATTACTTAACTATTCACTATAATTAAATTTATGGTTCGTAATACATATGAAATTAGTAGGTCCAACTTCAAAAATTTTAGTAAACCCTTTAAGTATTAGAATTAAGAATTTCCGTGTTTCGGCTTGTAAGACACAAAAATACCAGTTTATTTGTCAAAATTGCTGTATTCGAATAATTTCTTTAAAAACTTACTAATTGGGTCATTATTTCGATATTTTGTTATTGTCTCCCAAGATTAAAGAGCAAATAAAAATCTATAAATACTTAAATATTAAATATTACTATTTTTAACCAGCCGTTTTTATTCTCACTAATTTATGATAGTGTTTTGTTAAATTTGTTAACAAGGTCATAAAAATGTTTAAATTCATATAGAAAATATTCAAAATTACCTTAATGACAGGCTATTACTTTAAAAGAATACATTTACCTTATGGAAAATCTGTCCTTTGAAATTGTCTACATCCAAATACCTCTAAATTATGAAAATGCCAACAAATTTTTTTATATATTTTTTAATTATTTCTAATCGTAATGATTATCATAATATTTTTAACAAAAATTTCCAGATCCCAATTTTCCTGTTCACAAGTGTAACTGTCGTTTTTTCAGATCTAAAAAGTTTAAACATTAATAATTAACAAAACAAAACTACTAAACTAAAACATTTATCAGTTTATATTTTAAAAGAGACATAAACTTTCTTAAACTTTCTCCGAAAAACAAGTTCCAAGTTCTTTTAATATGTCAACATGTAAGAAAACAACTAAATTACATTGACAAAGTTTTTAAAAAAAAAAAAAAACTAATAGAAAATTGTCTATTTCAATTATTACTAATAGTAACGACATAATTGGAAAAAAAAAAATATATCACTATATATTTTCTTGTAAGGATGTAAAAAGGATATAAGAAATAAATTATTTTATATATATGGGACATACGTGACTAATATTTTATTTTTCACAATAATATTTCCTAGACTTTTCTGTAATAAAGTCTTGTAAATGATTCTAAAAAAAATCTATATATGTAGTAAGTATAGTAAATATTATTTATTAGACGATTTATGATAATTGATTACATGATAGGCTTTTAATAAACTTTCACGCAACATTACTTCACATATATAGTCTTTTGAAAGTTTATTGGTTTTTCCTGAATTAGTTTGTAAATATAAAAAAAAATAAAATTAATAATAAATGTTATGGGAAATTAAATGTGTAATAATTTTTCCCTTTGCTTAGTAAAAGTGATATTATATTTTTTTTGTCGAATTATATTTATTTTTATTTAATTTTTAATAAGGTAAATAATTTCTCACCAAAAATTTATGCTGCTACTTAATAAACTTGATTGAAATTAATTAAAGTTTTTCATTTTAAATAGTATTGTAGGGTCTAATGAAAGTGTGAAAAAGGATTTATGAAATTTTATATTATCTATAATTTATACGCAAATTATAAATTTACTAATTTAAATTTTAAATTAAAATATAATATTGAAAATGTTTAAATTGATGCTAAAAAAATAAAAAATATTTAGCTTAAAATTTAATTGCTATTACATTACTGAATCTCAGCTATATTACAGAACACACTTAAATGGTTAGACTAATAATGCTGAGGTTAAAAATTGTAAGATTTCTAAAATGAATACCTTATTTCAGGTTAATAAGTATATTTTATTTAAGATTTAAATTTATGGCTCAACTCTGGGCTCTATAATTAATAAAATATCGAATCGGGTTAATACACAAACCAAAATTACTGCATAAAAATATATAAGGACCACAAGGGTAATTTGTGTTATTGGATAGATGATGGAATATCAGTTTGCAGATGTAGAAGAAATTTTCATTTCCACTTGTCTGTTAACGATTAACAACTAATCAGCAATTTCCACTTGTCTCTTAACGATTAACAACTAAAACTAATTTTTGTAATTATAAAGTATTTTTAATTCCTGTCAATAAACAACGAATTGTACATTTCCAGTAATAGAAAGGTTATAATAATATTCCAGAAAAATAAGGGTTAAGAAGATGTTAAAAAGGAATCATAAACTACACGTAAATATTAAGTAACAAACAACATATTTGCCATGAAAATTCTAATTATAAAATCTTGTAAAAATATTTAGACAGTTTATTCATTAATAATAATTTTCAAATTATTAAAATTATTATTCTTTTAAAATTAATTATTATTAAATATAATTTAAACATATACATATTTTCAAACAAATAATTTACATATTACATGTTAGTTTATGAAAATTATATTCAAATTATATGCTAAAGAAAAATATAAATTAAGGCATTGATTAATGAATTCACATAAATATTTCGATTTAATATTAAATACAAAATAAACACTAATAATATTCAAAATTTTATGAAAAATTTCGAAGAAAATTTATTTAACAAAATATCGTATACGTAAAATAAATATGAACGTCAACTGGTTGAAAACATAAATTAAATGAGGAAAATATTTGACATTTTAAGTGAAATATTAGAATAGCACGCAATATGAACATTTCCACTAATTTTTTTTTTCAGGTCATAATATTTCTTATTTCAAAAAGCGTTTAGTGGAGAATATTTATTTTATTTTGGAATGCTGTTAAATAAAATTAACATATTATGAATTTGATGTTAAGGTAATAAAATTATAATTTTTCTTTAGTGTCAAAAAATGTTATTTAATTAATTTAGAAGAATATTTATAAAAAAATGATAATTTTCAAATAAATAAATTTTCGATGTGATTTATAGATAAATTATTTAGATTTCATTTGGTTTTAGTATGATTATTTATTTGTTTGTGGAAACAGAATATTATTAATTATTAAAATTATTAATTTAAAACAATTATTCATAAATAGTTTTAATTTGACTTCTAATTGGTCAAATAGTTTCAGTTAATAGTTGAAATCTCTAACATTTTTATGACATTTAATTAAACTTTTTAGTATTTTAGGAAAGATTTCTATTAGATTTCTATAATTTTCACTATAAAATTTTCAAATTTTTCAATTTTCTCCCCCAAAATAATAAACAAAAACAAGTGAAAACTTTATAAATTTTTGACAAAAATTCCAAATGTACTTTGGAATTTATTAATGTAATTTTCCACATTTAGTGAGTTGGAATTGAAAATCCTTTTTGGAATAGTTTAAATTTTTTTTTATTGAGTTGTTAAACTAATAATTTTCATTGTTGAATAATATTTAAATTTTAAAGGACATGCTGCACGACAGAAATCATAATAAAAAAAATTAAAATATATTTTAACACCTTTAAATGTTAAAAACTACAAAATCCATAAAAATAATATAAAAATTAATAACATTTGATTGATTATGTTATTATAAATCCTTTATTAACTTTCTATTTTGCCTCTTTCTGGTTGTTTTATTATTTTTTTAACTTAAATACTTTTACATAAAACTCATTTAATCTTTTGAATTAAAATAAATGTTGCTCTGTAATGTTAATGCTTGAATTATTCAAAATAAATTTAATTATATATTTTCTTCTCTTATCTTTTAAGTTAAGTATAAAAACCACAACAACAACAGCAACAACTTAGATAGAAAAAAAATTGAAGAAAATATTAAATATTGTATACTTCATTAAAAGCATCATAATTAGATTTTGCTGAAACAACGAGATTATTATTAATGGTTTTCCTGTTTCCTTTCGAAATCTTTTTCTTCCTTCCTTTTTTACTTTTAAAAATGAAATCAATGTATAACCCCAAACAACAACTAAGATAAAACCTCAAACTCATCCATTTAATGCCCCAAATAAAATGTACTTTTTTTTTATTTCCTATAGTTTTTCCATGTTTAATTTGATTTTTGTTTATGGTCAAATTAGGGTTTTTCTTCTTCTTTTTTTTTTGGTGGAGGTTTTCTTTAAATAAATATTGTTGTTTTAAGATATACAACAGAACAAAAATTAATCAAACTTGAATAAACATTTCTGCATCAATGAATATTTCATAGACATTAAAAATTTTTGGTCCTGAATAAATGAAAAAAATAGCAAACGTTTTTATTATTATTTTTTTTTTTGCTGGTTTGGTTGGTAAGAAATCAAATTAAATAAATTTTTTTTCCATTTATTTTACCCAAAAAAAAAACAGATTCTCTATGAATATTATAATTTTTTTTTGGGTAATAAATATAATATACTTTTTTAGCATAAAGCATATTAAAAAATTTTTTCGTATTGAAGTGTATAAATATATTATAAACTTTTATATGTATTTATGAATTATTGATTGTGCATTGATTTATCATTTTAAATAAATAATTAACTCCTTTTTGTTAGTTGAAAAATAAAATTTAACTTATGATAATTTAATAATTAATAGGCAGTTTCCAATTAAGGTTTCATTCTGCAGTATTAGCTTTCTTGCGTAGCCGTAGTTTACGAAAAGAGTAGCCACAATGAACATTGTAATTTTGAAATAAATTTAATAATAACTAATTCCATTGAACAATTTTAAATGAAACATAATTTTTAAATTTTCATTATTATTGGTATACAGTGAAAATAGGCCTATTCATTTTGAAAGCAAATTACAATCTATTGACGTTTCGCGGCTAAAAAATGATACTAGTTTAATTTTTTTCGATGTTCAATAAATTGCACGTAGGTATAATTTCTGTTACCATTTGAAATATAAAGAGGAAAATTACGGCTTGCAATTTTTAATAATGTTAAAAATTACAAGCCGTAATTTTAATGCATTTTTTGATGGCTGCAAATAAAGTATGTATCTTTATTAGTTTATAACTATTTTCATACAATTTCATACATTTCCAGCTTCGAGAGCTGACTGGCATAAAAATATATTAAATTTTTATGAAAATTTTAAATTCAAAATTTGGAATAATTTACTATAAATTATATGAATTTTATCGTTAAACAGAATAAAAATAAAATTGAAATTCGACCAAGACGTATAAAAATTATCATATTGGAAATATCTCTACCTTAGAGATGATAAATTAGGGTAAATTTTTCTTGTTCATTATGAACAAATGGGAGACAGGATAATTACATTAGCCAGAGGTAAAGTTTTTAATTTGAAATCAATAAAAATTATAATTTAATTATTGTCATTCGGTTGTGCGTTAATTTATCATTTTCAATTCACTGACTTTTTCAACTCAAATTTCAAATAATGAAATTTTTTTTGTAATTTTAACTTTTAATTTTTTATGAATAATCTTGAATAATTTGCTATAAATTATATGAAATTTATCATTATTAAAATTATTATGAATAATTTACTGGTTTAGTAACACCATAGAAATATTAGTTAATTTAGCGAAAGATTACATTTTTGATTTACATTATTTTTTTCTCGAAAAATTGCTTCCCGGTTATTTTTTTATTGCACTACATTTTCTACTCTTTTTCAATGAAATTATTTATCCAAATGAAAAAATAAACTAATTTATTATAATACAGCCTTAGTCCTTAGCCAGCATAACATAACATTCATCCAATTTATCAAATTTAATATTAAAAATATTCTTATTTTGGTATAAGGATAAAATGAAAGTAAAATTCCTTTAAATAACGAAAAACAATTTAGTGAAATTTGTAGTGGCCACTTAAAATATAGTGTTATCTAAAATAAAATAAACTTACTTAGACATTAAGTATAACTTAATGTCTTTTATTAGACATTAATTTGTACAATTATCCCTTCTTTTTTTTTACCATTTTAATCTTTGTTACCACAAATCATTTCAGTTAATATTGCTTTCAATGAAGTGTATACAACATTAACATAAAAATTTTCTCATTTCTTCTCAGATATTTTTCAAGATTATTCTATTTTTTTGAAATTGAAGACTAAAAAATTTTTGTGGATATTTTATTAAAAATATATTTTATATAAATATTATTTTAAATGAAAATCTTTGATATCATGGGAAACACCAACATATTTTTGATTAATGAATTTATTCCATTAGCGGAAAATCACAATAGAATTATAATAAATGAATAAATTTAATAAAATAACATTTACTTTTTTTTAATGTATTTTGTATAAAAAATGAAGTAAAAAAAAAAGAGGAAATTTGTAACTGCAGCTTTAGTTTATAAGATACCTTATGTTTTTATATTAATACCAGTGCTGGGATAAGTTTAGGCAATTTTCTATATAATCAACTGGAACAGTACTGTATATCATTTTTAGGTGAATTCACAACATTTATTTCATAAAAGGCAAATTTTACAGTCACTAAATAAATGTTGTTAGAAGTATAATAAATATTTGGTCCTTTATCCATCACTGATTATGATAAATGATTTTCATGATAAAATTTCTATTCAAATGAAAATAAAAAAAATAAAAATTTGTATTTATATTGGAAAATTCAATTTTTCTTTGAATTAATCTTAAGTGCAATATAAAAGACAGTACAAAAGTAAATAATATTCAATATTTATTGTTATTGTAACACCCAAAAAAATAAAATCATAAAAAAACTATTCAGATATTTTTCATAATTTAATGTTTCATAAATTTAAATAGTCAAGTTTTTTTTTTATTGAAATATAATCCAATTTATTTTTGTTGTGTAAACCAATTAAATATTAAATTTCCGGCATTCAATTTTAACAAAATCTTAAATTTTAAATCAATTAAAAATAATGCTGTTTGTATGCTTTTTTTTTTGCCGCATACCTTCATTAGCGAAAGAGCCGTCCACTTTTGGAAAAAAAAACACTAAAAAATTTAAACAAAAAAATGTTTTCTAAAATTGGTTTTTTTTTTTGGTTAAATTTGAACAACAGAAAAATTATGTTGAGTTATCATAATATCCTGCTGTGAAAAATTATGAAGTGAATATATACATGCAATCAATTGGAAAATTATTTTGTAGTTCTTCTACTACTACTATATATTTTCTGTTTTTATTGAATTTCAAAAAATTGCATTTAATTTCATTCTTGTTATATTCTTGTTCATGTCATGTTTTATATTTTGTGTATATTTTCATTACCAATGTGAATAATAACAACTTACAATAAACAGGAAAATACCAAAAAAAAAAATACACCGTGAAGTTTTTTGCAAGGACATAACCAAAAAAAAAAAAATGGTGTTCAACCAAAAAAAAAAAAAAGTTATAAGAGAATAATTTCATGATTAAAGGAAATAACATACAAAAATGAATGGTTTTTGTAATTTTTTTCAGTTTATGATTTCGTGTTGATTTTAATTTCTACAATTGTTGTGTAGTTTATGCGAAAACATGTTTGAAAGCAGTTATGACACTCAATAAAAATTAAAAAGGAATTTACCAAAGAAGAGGTATTATAATATATATACATTAAATCGAGTTATGATTATCAATTTTAAATATCTATCATACTTTAATATTTATCGAGATATGTTTTTATACAACAAAATAAATAAATTATTATGAAAGTGGAAATTATATAAAAACATGCAAATTTATATCATAAAAATGTTGCAGTTTATTAAAAAAAATTGCATTTTAATTCCAATTAATTTAAAGGGAACTGAAAAAATGGATAAATTTATATTTAAAATGAAAAACAGCTGACCTAGTGTAATATGTATTTTAAAACTATGTATATTAAGGTTTTTTTTTGTGACAATTTGACAATTAAAATTTGACAACTTCATGATTGGTACAGGAGATAGTTATCTCACTAATTATGGGAAGGTTTCAAAAAAAAAAATTGGTTGCAGAATTCAGTGAAGAATTCCGTTGCTGCGGTGTTTATGTAGCATAATAGTGGAATAAAACAATCTCCTTATTACTTTATGTTTTCAATGAGACATTGAATATAAATAAGATAATAGTGCATAGTGGAACATTGGTCTTTAGTATACTGTTACCTGACGGAATCTTGGAATTGGTTGCTATTTGTGACCAATACGTTCCTGATATTCGATAACAAAAAAATGCAGGTGATACAAATGTGTGATTGAATAAAATTTTGAAATCATAAATTCATCGAAATTTTGAATTTTTTGAGATATATGAATATTTCCGATAAATTTAGACACGTATTAGTTGGTATTTTCAAAATTTGCAGTTATGAAAGTAGAATCTGACGAAATACAATTATTTAATGTTTGCTTTGACTGAATTATCAAAACACAATATTTTGTAATTAAATAAATTATGAAAATATCAAATTAGGGTAAAATATAGCGTTTGAAACAATTAGATATTTTTAAATTCTTGTTAAATTTAGGTGTCATTCGTTAGTTATTAATTACTTGTAGATCGCATTTAGAACGGAATTCAATTTAAAAAAAATTCTGATAATAATGATAAGTAATTTTCTTTCTTGGAACTATGTCTTCGAAATTATCTCCTCTGCTGTATTGCAATTATACAAACTTTATGCTGCAATAGAAATATCACTAATTGAACATTTTTTTATTTAAACTTAGCATCAAAAATCCTATGAAATTATTATCGTCTTTTATATATTTAAAATAAACTCAAATTAATTTAATTTAAAAAATTACATCTAATAATTTTATTTATTTAAAGAAATAATAATTAAATATAAATATTTCTATAATTAAAAATTGAGATTATAATTTCCTTATTTATTTATTTTTTTAAGGATAGATTTTCTTTTCTCTCAATTTTACATTACTCGTTATATCCAACATAAATTTTGGTTATATAGAAAAATAAGTTTTTTATAAAAGATTTTTTGGCTTGTTTTAGTTACTTTTCTTCAATTACCTTTCGGTGCAAAAATATATTAAGAGCTAAATTTTCCCAAAGAGTTTTTTTTTGTTTTTTTTGGGGAATTTTTATAGTTTGCTAAAATATATATATGTATATATTTTTTTTATTAATCAAAAATTATTTACGTCTACTCTAAAACATGGAAAGGCAAAAGAAAATTCTATTAAGACTTCAATTTCATGGTTGGTTATAAAAGTAATTGAAGCTGAAAATTAAATTTAAATTTGATTTTTTTTTAATTCATAAATATTATAGAGGAGAGATGAAAATTTGATGAATATTTTAAAAAATAAAATAAAATTTTTCATTTTCTGAATTTTTAATGTTTTTTTTTTTAACATTGCAGAAGCTATAAATTGGTTTAGCATAGAAATTATTATTTATTTTTAAAATGAGGAAATTAAAATCTTAAGTAAATTATTGTAATCTATTTTAATTTGTCTGGAATGTGATGGGTGTCTATGATATTTTACAAGTTTGTAAATTAAGGGGAGAGTTAGATTTGTCGTACTACTTTTAAGTGTTGCGATATTTATGTGTAGAAATACTTAATAAAACATTTATATTTTGATAATATTTTTAATTTTGATGTTAAGTAAGTAATTAGTATAATATTTTGTAGCAAAAGACCAATTTAGTATTCTTCTATCAATAAATGTCAAAAGTATTAGTTTCCTAAAAGTTTTATAGCAATTGTGCGATTTCGGAATAGGTAAGATTTCGAGGACTATCTCCTATATATAGTATTTATCGGTAATCGGAATTTTGGAAGTAAATTTAATTTAAATCTACTGCAACAAATAATTTATATTTTTAAATTAATTATGAAATACTAAAAAATAGTCAATTTTATCTTAAATTTTTATAGAGTGAGATTAGTGCGAAGCTTTCGGTCTTGGCAACTGATGATTTAAGTAATTATTTTCTCAAAACTATTTTATTTTTTAGAAAATTTTATATAAAATCTTTATTTTTTTAAATAATTTCTTATTGAAAGTTTTATAATTTTTAAAATATTAATTGGTTTGTTTATAAAACCAAATAATTTTTAGAATATCCTTTTTTACGGATATTACTTGAACTTATAATAAAATTTGTAATTCTATATTTTTAATTATTAATGTTATAACTTTTTACTAAATATATTTTTTATAGTTTAAGTCATAAAATAACTTTTTGAATAAATTCTATATAATATTATTTAGGATTCGCTGAATCTGGATGAGCAAAAACTTTTTTTATGTGTCATAAGAAGAGTTGCTTAAGAAATAATATTAAAAACTTTTGACCAAAAATAAGGGTGATATGTCCGAAAAAAACTATAACGAAAAAGAATTATTTATTGTATTGCTCTACATTTCTTTTACAACATAAAAATAATCGTAAAGTAAAGTTTTATTTTACTTTTTTTTTGTTTGTTTTGTGCATAAATTGGAATAAATTTATCTTTGATTTTAATTTTATGATTTTATGGCGATATAAACAATAAAATTATAGAATCAAAATTTATGTTAGTAGTTTTATTAATTCAACAATATTTAGTATTTTTATTGTTATCATTAACAAACTTTTGCGTACTAGTGTTTCATCAATTTTTGAATATATTTCAAAAAAGATATAAATGGTTTATACATTTTTACATCTATAAGATTTTATATACGCAATTTTTTATACGCAATATTTATTTATAAATATAATTTTTTTAAAAATTTAAATTAAAAATTAAAACTTTAATGTATATAAGCAAAATGCTATAAAGGAAACTTTGACAAGTTAATATAAACCAGACAACAAAATAAATAACAATATCAGACAAGACAACAAGGCGTATAAAGTGATGATTATAGTAAAGAGTAAAGCCAACAAATGTTTATCCAATTCTGTTGATTTGATAATTGTTCGTGGATAAAAACTTGTTAAAATTGCAATTTATGAGAGTTTTGTAAAATACCTGACATCGTGGCAACACCATAATAAGGGACAAAGCTAAGTAAATTGTACTGAAAGTAAATTTGTGATTGAAAAAGTTTGTTAAAAAAAAGTAAATAATTGTCTCCATTCAATATAACGAAGTGTATTGTAAATGTTTTATTGGATTTTCGTTGAGATGTAGGATGTAGGCCAATTTATAATATAGAGAACACTAATTTATTACTCAATATATAAAAGATAATTTAATTTTAACAATTTAAGAGCAATTTTTTTTAGTATGTTTTCTTAAAATCCAATATTATTTCTGGTCAATGTTTACAACTGTCATAATATTATCCGAATTTATTTATTATTCATGAGTTTTACTAAGAAAAATATTTACATTTATTTGAAAATTAATATTTTATTATACCCTTTTAAATATAATATTTATTGTTTGGTAAATTCGAAAAGGAATATCATAATTTAGTGTAACTTCGTAAAGGAAATTACCAAATACTAAACTTAATACAAAAAGAAAAGTTGATAAAATATTTTTATAATTTTCATAAAACATATTTTCCAACTAACTTTTGGTAACATTGAAGATTTTCTAAATTACTTCAATATAATTATAAAATTAAAATTAGTCAATATTTAATTTTTTTTTATAACATATAATTCAGTGTTTTACACCTAAAAGCTACAAAAAATATTTTCAATTATTAAGTGAAAAAAAAAACTCTTTCAGCTGTACATATTTTTGTAAATTTATATTTTGCATAATAATCCTTAAATTTGTATTATTGCTGTTTAATATAGTAAGTCACAAGCTGTGATTTGTATTGTCTGGTAAAAAGTCATAAAACATTTTGATATGAGGAAAAAATATATTGAAATTGCTAAAAAAGCATAATTCTAAATGAAATCCTTAAATTAAACATCTGTTCATTCATACTGTTATATGAATCCTTAAATAAATTTACTTTAAACTTAAGCTTTAGAGTAAAATTGACCCTTTTTAAAATCAATTTTCTTATAAAAATATTTTTTTTTTAAATTTTAATTTATACAAAATTACAAACACTTGTACAATTACTTTACCCTTTATATACTTTTTAAGCTGTTACTAATTAATATTCCAAAATTGTTCAAAGTCGTAATAGATGAAGCGTTTAATTTTCATTTGCATTAAATTTACATAAATTACATTGACAGAAAAGGCGTTTTTTTGTTGTTTGTTATTTAGTTGTTTATACAAAATTATGGTATAAATATTATGAATGTTTTCTTGATGTAGTCGTGCTTTGAATATAATGTTATAAAACCAATTTGTTGAATATACATAATAATATAAAGTGTAGGAAAAACATTTATTCTATAACTTTATGATTTTGATGTGCCGAGAAAATAATTAAAATGTAAAGTAATTTAATAAATATTATATATATTTTTTATTCTAAATTTTGTTATAAGTATTAAATATTCCTTAAACCTTAAAGCATTACTTAACTTTACAGGATTAATAATTTTAAATTTATTTTAGATTGTTTTTTAGGAAATTAACTACAAAAATGCTACTACTGTTACTAAAAATGGAATATTAAATAACATTATTTTTTAGTCAGAGATTGTGGTAGAGTACTATGATGTGGTGCAGTAGGTATGTGGCATAGATAATGGTCTAATTTTACTAAGCTTTAAACTAGTAATAAAATTCTAGTTACATACAACATTGTAATCTTTTAAAAAACCTTGTAATTGCTTTAGAAACGTTTTTCAAAAGTTTCACAACGTTTTACAAAATAATTTTACCGTTGTAATGGTTTTAAAAATGTTGTAATTTCTTTAGAATCGTTTTTCAAAACTTTTGCAACGCTTTTGAAAACAATTAGAACGTAACTCCGATCTTTAAGGTCAAAATTGCAAAAAAAATGTTTTGAATCTAAGGAGTCAGAGGCCTAGGAGAGCTGTTGCAACAAGTTCTGAATCAATTTTCTAGGAAATTAATTAAGAATCTGAATTTGAAAATACAGTGTATAATATATAAAAATATTTTAGAATTTTCAATTTTTTTTCCATCATATCTAGTAAATACTTCAGATATAAATTTTTATTAACCTGTTTCACTTTTTTTTACATTTTACGAACAGTAACAATTAAAAAAAGTTTTTCACTTTGTTGTTTAAAATAAACTAAAAAATCAAAATAAAAAAGTTAAAGGAAAAAGTTAAAATTTGTTTATATAAAGTTTTCAGAGTAAATATAATTAAATTATAAAAAAGCAATAGAAAAATTCAGTTAAACTTAGTAATTGGATGATGAATAATAAGCATAAAATATAGGATGAAAAAATAAAATGATTGTTAAAAATTTAATATTTTATTTAAGTAACATACATTCATTTTCTGAGTTGTTTGATAAATTTATAATTGATTTTGATTAATTATTTAATTAAACTGAACTAGAAATTCGAATTTTAATGAAAGTGAATTAAATTTTGAAATTCTATTATTATTCATGATCCAGTTTACTGAAATTTGTTATTTTAATTTTTATAATTTAATTATTTTTTCTAATAAATGTTTAGCTTTTTAATTTTAACACATTACAGTCCGCGGACAAATTATGTGCACTATTTTTTTGATTTTTTAAGCACTGCAGAATCGTGCTAAAAAATCCAAAAAAAAATCGGCCAGTGCACAAAATTAATTTATTTAAACGATTGAAAACTTTTCCAGTAGTTTTGCGACTTTAGAGTTGTATAGAAAAATTTAGTTTCTTAGAATTGTCTTAGAAGTTATATGTATTTTTGGCATGTTGCAATATTATTATAGGTGTCTTAAATATAATTTACTATGCGGTGGTGGAGAAAGTACTGAATTCGAATCAAGCCTTTTGGACTAAATGTTGGAGTAAGTTTAGTCAGTGTTTTAAATGAGTACCAGTAATAAAATTTAATTTCTAGACTTAAAAAATGTAAATGTTAATGATATTACTTAACTAATGCCACACTTTTTATAATTAACATTTTTTTAACTACACAAAAATTTATTTTTCAGAATCCAAATAAAATTAGTATTGTTCAAGTTTCAATAGAATATTATGAAATCTTCACGACTTGTAGCTCCTAGTAGTATAGTATTTAAATTATAAAAAGTTTATTATAGTATCATTGTCTATTATCTGTTAAGCAAATATGATTCAAATAAAGACGTTAACAAATTTGCCTAATTGAAGTACCCATCCAGTAAAAAATTTGACTTGTTGCTGCTTTCAATTTACAAATATTACGTTTTTATTAAAATAATATTACCATCCATAATAAAGTTGTAAATATGTTTTTAGTTTGTTTACAAATCTTTGTACTTAATTATAACATATTACATAAATTATTATCCTTAACCGAAAACCTGTAAAGCTTATAATTAAATAAAAAATAAAAAACTATTAATAAAAAGTAAATAATATAAACTTTTTTGATTTCAGAATATAATTAAAAGCTAGCTCAACTATATTGTAACTTACCAAAAATAAACTATAATATTTTTAAATAAAAAAAAAAATACCTTTGCCATATTTCAATCTTTTGTGTAACATAAAAAAAAAACAGACGATTGTTTGATATCAAAGTTCTACTTTTTACCACTGAAAAAAATTACCTAGAAAGGTTTTCAAAGATTCTTTTTATTATTTTTTTTTTGAACTAAATGAAAAAAAAAAAAATATATCAAACGATTTATGTTTACTTTGATGTTATTCATTATTCCATCTTTGTGAATATAATTTTATTTTATATTAATTATAAATTTTATTAATACTAATTAGTGGTTGAAAATGTATAACACTAAATAAAAGTTTTTTGGTTAGAATTATTAGTACAGTATTATTTTAAAAGCACTTCGTATTCCAAAAATTACATATAAGTTTTTTTTATGTTAAATTCTCAATTAAGGATTAGAATTAGTACGCATGAATTGCTATTATAGTCAACAAAATCTGTCTGCCTTCACTGTCTGTCTTGTATTCCGAAATGTAAAAATAAATTATATTTAGATTTTTACTATGAAAAATCATAAAAATTTTGCTGAAATATAGTTATTATTAGATTTTTCGGATTATGCCGAGAACCTTGTTACAGAGTCTTTTGAAATTATTACATTAGATAGTGGGGAAAAACATAAATATATTTTGCGTGTATGATTTATCATTGAAATTTGAAATGAAGTAATCAATTTATTTCAAAAAAGAAAAATCCTTATTGAAAAGTCTCATAAATTGCGTGTTATTTTTATATCGTTTAATTACCATAGTTAATTTGATTTTATTACAGAAAATCCATTACGTGTCATTTTATTAAGTTACCATTCTATATAAAAATTCTTTTGTTATATAATTATTATTACGTAATTTTACGAAATCATTACTCCATAACGTAATTAATAATAGAAGTAGCTACATAATTTTAATATAATTCATTAATTTACACACCTTTTTTTTTTCTTCTTCTATACAGTTTAAATTAATCACTAAAACATTTAGTAGCCTTATGTTACATGTAATTTTCAAATGATATATTTCGTTATTTTGCTATAACTTTTATATAACAAAAAAATATGTGTTATTATAATTAGAATTAATATTTCCGTATAAAATTTATATTTGTTTAATAATAAAATTTTTTTTTGTAAATTTACATATTTTTCTAATAAATTTTCAGTGTTTATAAAAGAATTTGTAAAAAAACTGACTTTTAAGTTAGGCACGTTAAATGTAAACTGTGTGTTCACTTTAATTTTATTATATACTAATACTGGAATTAAACTCGACGGCGATAAAAATTGACGGCGTCCCAAAGACGTCCATTTAATTTAAGTAGTTAAACTAAACGCCGTTCATTTTAACTACAGTTCCATGATTTTTCATATAAAATTTTATTAACTCTCACTAATTCAATTAATTGTTCCTCAAATGTCATAATTTTTTAATTTATTTCACAAACACAAACTTTTAAATTATGATTTAATTTCTGACATTAAACATATGCTTTCAAAATATCATTTGACGCCGTTAAAAATAGAAATGAATTTAACTTTTTTAGGAATGCTTGTTGAGCGCCGTTGATTCTATATAGTTTCATATATTTTAACTTTTTTTTTACAGTTCACAGAATGAACGCCGTCTGAACGTCGGTGTGTTTAACTCCACTATAAGACTAATAAATTTTTAGCGAAATCTAAATGTAATAAAAATGATATTTTTTTAAAATATCTGTCAAAATTCTGATGTTCAATTGTAAATATGTTATTTTAAATGCTGCATTACACAAAAATAGTAAAAGAAATTAATTTGTTAGGTATCTTTTCAAACATAGGATAATAAAAAGAATGACATTTTGTGATGCAACAATCATTTGCAATTTTTTTGTCTATTGAAGATTCAGAACTTTTTCGCTAATTTTCTCCTGTTTAATTTTCTATTTTGTATTTCTATAGTATCATTTCATTTAATTTCCATTTCCTTTGATTTTTATTGTATCAAATTCTAATATTTTATCATTTTAAATAAATGGTTCACCAGTTTTTGGTGGCTAATTTATATATGAATAGACAATAAATTACAAAAACTATTACTAGAAAATTTTAAAAAATTGTTTGACAGGATTAATTTTACCAATTGAAGGTTTGGTTATTGTATACCAGGGTTAATTTTGTAAAAAACAAATTTAAAAAAAATCTGGTAAACTATCAAAGAAATTTTAATGTTGTACTTAGTTTTTTTTCGGTAACATTGATGTGGAAAATAAATTAACAACTTTTCATAAAATTAGTTTTATGAATTTATTATATAAAACCACATGAATAAAAAATTAATAATTTTTTTTTATGGATTTAATTATTAACTTAAAAAAAACCTTAATGAGAATTGGACCATGACTAAGCAAACCATAATTTTAACAATTTAACTTTACTAATATGTATAAAAAAAGGGTATAGTAATTAATATAAGTTAATTAATACGTTTTTTTTTCAACTATAAAAGTATGAATATAATTATTAACCCTTTTTGACTAGTAAATCTAATTGATTATATGTCGGATTAAAACTTTTTTTTATAATTAACGAGATAGATTAATTATATTTATTAGACATAATTTCCATCCTCGATTAAAAGAAAAATTTAAAAAAAATTTAATATAACCACATTATAAATTAACTCTTTGTCCTGATAGTAAATTTTACTATAATAATAAATGCTAGTCATGATTATATATAAAATTACTAAATTTATAATAAAGTTTTGTCATATAGTAGCGCAATAAATTATTTTAAATTAGTTTAAAAACTATGATAAAAAAGTTTTATTTTAGCTAATAATATTGAAGATATTATGAATTTCTTAATAATAATAATAATCGTCATAATACTAATAAATCCGATAATAATTTTTCTGAAAAGCTATTTTTTTCTTTGTAATAAATGCAACAATTTTTTTAAGGATTTTTTTTCAAAATAAAAAATATCTTATGATAGCACTTTTCCATCTATCCGTCGGTCAGTTAGTTCCGCATTGTAAAATTTTTCAAATTAATATTTAGCATAGTAAATGAACACATAAAATATTTTCAGATACGAAATTGGAAATATTGAAGAATTTGTTAGCAGATGAAGGTAAAAAATATTTTAAAATCATCCGGGAGGGGGCGAAATTCGAGTTTTTCGAAAACGAGTTTTTTTGAATGAAAAATGACAATTTAAGATAATAACTATTCTTGAAAATTCGAAATTGATACCACATTGTAAAGGTATGTGAGAGTAGAATAAATCTGCAGTTTCCTTTAATTCATATTTCTGTCAATAGACGAGTTACTGGGGGAAATGTTTTTTTTACTAATCTCTAATTTAACATGGAATTTTTACTAACCATGGGGTTCGTAACTGATATTAGAGCCTTCGTTAGAAAGATAACAAAGCGTAGAATTAAATACTAAGTAACATAATTCAAAGCTCTGCAGATAGAGGACATAAATTATATTACACTGGAAAATTAAATTTCATATAGTAGACATTCACTAAAGACGATGTAAGATGGCGCGTTTGAAAGGTAATTACAGATTACAGTATTAAACGTTGTTTAATTATTGTTTTTCTCAATAGGGGCATTTGTAACCTAAATACTTATAATTCTATTTTATTTTTAATGCAGTTTACTATTTTATTTTTAATGCATCTTGATGCAAAAAATCCCATACGTATAAAATTACTACACATTTCTTTAGTATCATTAATTTATCTCAAAATTTTTTGTTCTTACAACAATTTAAATGTATACAGATTTTCTTTATACAGGAAACATTTTATGTCTTTATTCAAATTCTTTTTTTTGCATACAAAAAATTATGCACAATAAAATAATTTTTATAGTACCATAAAAATGTTATGAATTTTACGTTCAATTTTCGTTTTATGAATACAAAAATCACAGAATTTATTTTACATTAAATATAGATATATAGTATATATATAATTTGAAAAAAATCATGTCCTTTATGTCGTCATTATTATACACAATATTCCAAAAAAAAATATATATATATTTTTATATAAATATTAAAAAAATTATATTTTCCAAGTGGTCATAATTATATTATTATTATTTTTTTTTTCGAATAAAATTGAAGTAATTTATAACTAAAAAAAAATATATTGCCGTATAAAATTTTCACCCAAATACCATCGTTTGTGGTTGCAGCAACATTGTAAAAAAAAAAATTAACTATGCAATTAACATTGAATCAATAAAATCAAATATTTATTATTTTTATAAAATCAAATTAAATTTAATCATAATTGCAATAAAAACTCACTGATTTTCATTAGTTTTCGTCTATAAATATAAACATTTTAAACTTTCATTAAAATCAAAAATAAAAATATTTCATTTTCAATTTTTCACTATAACGTAGATCGTAGAGAATTGTAATTAACATTGTATTTATATATTATGCTTCATTAGATTTTGAAGATAGCCTAAAAAAAACAAAACCAAACATTTTAATGAAAACTTTTTTAATATCATTTGAAAATGAACTTTTTTTTCGTTTTGTTTCGATTACCACTTGAAATGTTTAAATGAAAAATTAAATGAAAAAACTTTTTGTAGCTTATAATTTTTAAAGGAAAAGATGTACATAGAAACTTTGAAATTATTATTTGCAATGTCTAGAGAAAGATAGAAAAGTATACACTTGGGAATTTAATTTATGTCTGTTGATGCGTTTATAATAACATGGATTATTTATGGTGTTAAATAATAATCATTTCATTTTTATTAAAGCGAGTTGTTTAAATAAAAATACCATTTACGCCTACAGAACAAGATTTTGTTGATTAAATTTAAGATTTTATAGGAGAACTTTTGTTAAATTTTCAGTATAAAAGGTTGTGTTTGGCAATATGGAATCTTAGGAATTCAGAAGTGAAAAATGGCTTCCTCTCGCTAAAGACAAAATTGGCTATGATGTTAGACTAGAACGAGATTTCGGTTGTTAATCGAGAAGACAACATTTTTGTAAAAGTAAGAAAATGTTATAACTGATTCACTTTTAAATAACATGGAACAAACTTTCTTATAAAAAAATGATAAAGTTTGGCGCTTTGTTCGTTTAACGATGGCGAGAAGCATAATTATTGATGAAATATCTTATTTTTTGAAATTTGGATGACACGATTTACTATTGCCACTGTTTTGCTGAAATGATTTTTGAAAAAGCTGCATTTTCTGGAAATTCCGTGTTCCTCCATGTTATCCTGTTGTGGTCCACTATTTTTGGAGGCTCAATTTGTTGGATACATTGTATTCAAACCGTGTAATGTTGGTTTCGTGGTTTCATTAGAATGTGGCCGTACAAATCAATAATAATTCAATTTTAAATTTAATAGCTTTATTCTAATTTTTATTTTGTTTTGACTAGTAACTTTTAAGTAGTATGACTTTTATTACAATAAGTAAATATTTATAACGAAAATACGCGAATTCTATTTTTGTTTTTATTCAAAATTCGTTTTATGATTTATGCAAACTATCTATTTTTTTTTTTTATGAAGGGGGGATACATTAAATTGTTATACTTTGTTTTGTGGTACGTGATACTACAAAACAATTTAACTTAAGAGGTAAAAGATGCCTGAAAGGATATCTCACGTAACAGTTACGTGTTTTTATGTAACAAAATATATTTGAATATTTTAAAAAGAAAATCATTTGATTTTATATATCTTTGACAAAAAAAAAACAACACATCCAATTATCTCGAGTGTAATATTTTTCTTTGAAATATTAAATTACAAATCGATTATATTTATCGATTGACATTTTACAGATTTTTAATCATAAATTTGTTAATTTACTAAAACAACAACAAAAAAATTGTATATATATGATTTATAGTTTAATTTAAAATTAAATCAGGGTAAAAATAAAAATAAAAAAATATATAATTTTAGATTAAACAAGGAACAATAATAGGAACAAACGTAACAATTCCGATGGGTAATATTTATCAAAATAGCTATAGAGTTTTTATTTTAGATATTTTAAATATTCAGTAAACGAATATTTGAAAATGAACCGCATTAAGTTTTTGATGACAAAATATAAATCTCATAGATATAAAAATATGCAAATATATATAAATGTAAAATGTAATTTTGTTATTTTATTTTGTGTTGTTGTCAGGATTTAAATAAAAATTAATATTTACTTCGTGTACTTTTATACTATTTTGTATTTTCCTTTGAGTTTTTTTCTTTTTATTTGGTGAAAACCTTGTAATCGGTTTTAAGGTTTAGTTTAGTTTACATTTAAAATTTATATCTATCTACAAAAAAAAAAAAGTTTTCGAAAAATTTTTTTTTTTAATATTTCAAATACCTTTTGGGGATTAATTTTTTGAATGTTTATATTGATATCTTGTCTAAATTTTGAAATTTATAGTTATATAATTTGGGTGATGGAAATTTTTCACCAAAGAGAAATTAATGCATTGTAGAATCAAATTTAATTGCTTTGCAGATTTTTATTAATGTTACCTTAGTGTATAATAAAAAAAAAATGTTTTTTGATTATGTTTTAAAAAGAAATTCTTAAATTTTAATATGACCTATTTAGAAAATATAATTCTATGGTTGTTCAAAAAAACATTCAGTAGTGTATAGTAGTATCAGTTCATATATTTGCCTAAAAATGATTTAACAAGTTTTAATAAATTCACTAAATTCTCTAAATGATTGATACAATTAACTATTTACGTATGATTAAAATGACCAAAAATTTGAAAATAATGTTAATATGGTTAAAGCATTAATCTTAATAAGACAGCCTAATTTATTTCCATACTGAATTTTAGTTAAAGTTATAATTAAATTTTGTTATGAATATTTTGAAATAAGATTAATTTTTTTTTTCCAAGCTACAAATTATTGAAAATTCATATAATAAAAGCTTTGTAAATAATTTACACCCATCTGTTTTAAGAGTATATTTTGTTCTTTATTAAATTAAAATCTATTAATGTTAAAAGTCTTTTCTGTTACTAATTTTAATCATTTTGAAGTTCTAGTTTCTCGGTCAGTAAGTAAAATGTAGTATAATAATAATAATTTTGTTAAAATTAAATTGAAAGTCTAAAATTAAAACACTATAATAAAATATATGAATAATATGAAAATTTAATATTTTCCAAAAATTTAATTTTGTATTTAATTTCTATAATAATTAAATACATATTTTAAATTTTATATTTATCCTAAGATCCTTTAATTTTCTGAAAATATATCCTTATCAATTCTATATTTACTATAATCTTAATATTATAATGCTGAGTGTTATTTTAATGAAAATCTGATTTTTTTTTTTATATATATATTAGCATACATATATGTTTTAATTGAATTGTGGAATATGTTAATTGAATTTCTTGAATATTATAAAAAAAATATATACATATATATAATATTATTTTTAGGAAAACATCATTAAGCGTAGCATATGGTATTTCTAAAATTAATTTTTGTTTCAAATAAGAATTTACCTAATATTTTTGTAAAGAAACAAAATTATCAGAATTGTGTAATTACCAACATCTCGTTAATTAGCAATTAAACTAACGATGCCTTTGCTATACAAACATTGCCAAAATATTTATAATTAAGAATTTATATTTATATTAAAATATGGTTGTGAATGGTAATTATGATTATTTTGTTAAGAAAGTTACTAAGAAAATATTGAAAATTTTAGTGTATTTCAGATAAAATTTTGAAAAAAAATTTAATTTGTATAATATAACAGTTTCAATAATATTTTATAGATCTCTTGAGAAGAAATCAGTGTAATAAATGGAATCGTTAATATTTAAGTTGTGAATCTCGGTGTTTATTAGTGAATTTCTTTCAAAAAGTACTTAATGGATATGATTACATTTAATAATGAACATCGAACAAATGGTAAAATGTAATTCAAATACTAAAAATTAATAAATCAAAAAAAATTTTGGTACTTTGTTGAATATTCCTTATGCTGACCAACAGAAAAAAATCTCAAAGATACTAAAATTTCAGATTCTTGCATGAATTTCATACGTAAAAGAATTCTTTTTATTATATTTGGAATTATAACAGCTGAGCAATTCCATGTCATGTAAATTCTAATTGTCAAAACAATTATTTTAATTGATATTCTAAATATATTTTCAAATGAAAATATATTTAGAATATCAATTAAAATATCTTTACAATTGATAATATTTGCAGACTTATGAAATGCTTTTTCAAAATTTAATTAATTGCTTAGTTCGGTGTACCAGGATTTCCTATTAATTTTGTGTTCCTAGTGTGTATCGTTCAGAGTTTATGGTCATTCCTTTTATAATTTGTCGCATAATTTCCAAAACAAATTTTAGGTAAACTATTAGATTTTTTTTTGCTACCAGTTTCAAAATTGAACAAATTAATTGAAACAAAATTGTCATGAATTTTATCCTTAAGCTCTTTTTATCCATTTACCCTTAATACAAATTTTATTTAAGGATATACTATTAAAATATCTTTAGCGAAAAGTTTTTTGAAACTGTTTTGTGTTATAATTTAACCAAAAATACAAAAAAAAAAATTGCAAATTAGAAAATGGAAAATTTAGTGTAAATTTGTAAAAAGTTTTGTATATTGAAATTAATTGTTTAAAACCTTTCAACCCTTTTCAAACAAAAATGTAGAAATACCATATGTATCTAAACCAAAAGAAGCATTATCAGTGGGGAGGTGATACCCTTTCTACATATAATTGTTTTCATAAAATGATAAATGTTGTTGAGTGAAATTCATATTACGTATACGAAATAGGGTGAAAAATAACAGAAAACTAACATTTTTCACATTCATTTTCTTAATTTTAAACATGCAATCTTCTCTCTGTTTGTTCATTTATTAATTCCTTGCTTTTTTTTTTTAATTTTGAATGTGATATATTTAACAGCAAATAATACACAATTTAACAATTTCCAAAAAAAAAAAGTTTTTCATTGCATGTTTTTGTTATTAAGGCACATTTTATACAAATTAAAAAACATTAAACATACTAAACTTTAGTCTTCCCCCAAAATAAAAAAATAATATATATTTTTTTTTGCGTCACGCAATTTAATAGTTAAAGTATAATCAATTATAAGAAAAAGCATATATTCATAACTTAGCATAAAAACACCTTTATAGTCGACAAAAACCCTTGATTTTTATATGAACTTTTAAGTAAAATGTTACTAAAAAAAGACGGATTATTTTAGTATTTTTCTTAAATTAAAGTATATTTTTTTTAAGCGTTTCCATTATCCTCCGTAGACAAATTATCCAAAATATTCTAGACAAATAAAATTGTTGACCATTTTAATAATGTCTACAAAAATTAAAGTTTCAGTAACAAAATTATTTAATTTTGCTAGCGTAAAAAAAGGATTTGTCATTGTGAAAGGAAGTTAACTTATACAAAGTCTGTAAAGGATGATAATGTTATTTATTTTGACGCACCTGAAACATATTTTTTTTTTTGGAAATATAATAAATTTTAATTAGTAACTCGAAATGAATATTTGACTTTTAAAATTTTCAAAAGGATATCGTTTTCACTTTGTGAATAGTCTTTGGTTTTTAAACATCAAATAAATTATAAGATCATAAAGGACAATAATCAAAATTACATAGCCTGACAATTATTTAAAGTTTACTCATTTACATAATTTGTTTTAAAATATTACATATAATTGAATATTGAGTTTAAAATTAGAATTTTTCAATTCTCGAATATCTTGAAATTGCTGTAACTTTTCATCCTTAAATTCACTTTTCCTTGTTTCATAAATAATAGACTTAATCAAATTGGCAACATTTGAGGGATTGACTATATTTAAAAATTTATTATTATTTTTTAGAAGTTTACCTTTAGGCTAATCAGTATAAGTATAAGGTAACAAAACTGTCTTGTCTAGACGATAGGCAAACATAAAGTTTATTTTTTTTTTTACATTTTTAATAAAATAAAAGCGTTAAACAAAATTTTTGGAAAAATGAATATTAAATAACCATGTATATTTACAGAATTTTAAAATAGTTCTAAGTAGACAGATTGTACCTTACACATATTCCTTAAAAACATTGAACGAAATACATAAACTGAGTACAAAAAAAATATAGATTATTAATACATCATATAATTTTTAAGGATTTTATACGACTTTCTGTCTATCCGACTGTCCGTCCGTGCATAAAATTTATTAAATTATTTAGCATAGTAAATATTCAATTAAAATGTTTCTAGAACCCGCAAGTAAAAGTTTTTGCTATCAGATGAAAGTAAAATAATTTCTAGACCATCCGGTAGGCGGAGTAATTCTTGTTTACTATGCTAAATCATAATTTAATAAATTTTATGCGCGGACGGATTTTTAATGAAAAACGTGATTTTTAATGAAAAATAGTAAATATTTAGACAGTTTGTAAATATTTTCGAAAATTGATAATTGATCCCGAATGGGAAAGATATTAAATAGTAGAATTAAGAAGCACTTTTCATTAATTAAAATCTCCATCAATGGAGTGCTACTCTTAAAATGTATTTACAATAATCTTTTAATTGTAATTAAAATCACCAACACCAAATGGTTTATGATGTTTGTCACTTATCAAGACCCTTGTTAGAAACAAATTTTATTACTAGAGAGCGTACATTGTATTACACTTGAAAATGCAGAAAAAAATCATGTATATGAAACTACTGTACAGTATTTCAGCTGCGCCGACTTTTTTTTAATCTTAATCAACTTCAGAAAATTTAGCTAGTCAGGGTGTTTGTGGTTTTCATTAAATTCAAACACTATAAATTACAATATGAAGTAAATTTAAAATTAAGGAACCTAAAGTCCTGCAATTTAATCGAAATGTACCCAAAGCATTGAGCGTGCCAGTCTGGAAAATTATCCAATTCAAATTATCAAATTATCTTTTTTGCTATAATGGGTTCTCTAGCTTTAAGAAAATTTCCATAAACTTCTATAAAATTTTGTTTAGTCAAATACTATTAGGACTGTCATGTATCCTTTTTTTAGACTTGTAAAAACCAATGTTATCTAGTTGATAATTTTGTTTTCTACTAATTTATTATTTAATTCTATTTAGATTTTTTTCAAAACATAAGATTTTCTTTTAATGTATTTATCAAATTCACTGTTTTTTTAATACTCTCAGATGCCAGTATTAAAATTAACCAACAATTTTTTCTGTTCATATTATAAAATAGAAAGTATTTTAATGTTATTGAATTTATTGCAGCATTGGTTACAATAATATTAAATGCCAAACACGTTCAATTTTAACTGTTTGATAAATATTTTGGTTTTGTGTTTTTGAAAAATATTTAATGTCGAAGTGGGGCTGTTTTTAAAGCAGACATTTTAGGGTGATTTTTTAAAATATATACATATATATATTTTATCCTGAATAAATATTTAAACTTATATACGTGATTGTCTTTCCAATCAGTACGATTTTCGTAGTGGCAAGTATTTGATCTGTTTATGATATAATTCTGTATCATGTATATATATAGTAGTAAGTTCATTGAGTTATTTTAGAAATTTGGAATTTTTTTTTTGGTAACATTAATAAATTTGTATTAATTTAAACAGATTACTTTTTAGTCGATTTTAACTTATCATTCGGAACTGAATTAATAAAAAAAGTTTTGACAAATCGTTCAGAAACTTGTAATATTTTAAAAGGATTAAAATTAATTTTAACTAAACGTTACCATTATTCTTTAAAATTTTAAAAGAATAATGGCGGCGACCTTTAAAACTGAGATTGCAGCATTGAAGAAAAATTTCCTAAATAATCTAAATATGATTCGGTCCGCATTAGAATATAAATATGTATTACTAGTAAAAGTAATCTTTGTTCGTCTTACCATTTTATAATGACCAACAATTCTAGTTAATCAGGATGGGTATGATATTTACATATATTATTTATAACTATTAAAAATTACGTTTCACACTATGTTGATCGGCTAAAATACCAATTTAAGGCTAAATTTAAGTAATCATTTAGTAATTAAGGAAATATATATATAAAAAAAAATTTTTAGTTAATGTTTAGAAAAAATTAAAAAAAATCCTTGAAATAAGTGAAAAAATTAATTAAAAATTGGTAATTTAATATTACATTAAACAAAATTAATATTATAAAAAGCAAATTACTATTTAAAATGGATAACGAGTGTAATTTCATTAATACGTTTGTATTATGTACATCGTAATTAGTTTTAAATATTTAAATAAATATTCCCATTAGCATTTATAGAGGTAATTAAAATTAAAATTTTACACATTGATACGTTTCAAATTTTACAATATTTTAGTAAATAAATATAAATTTTGTATTACTACTAATAAAAATTGTAATTTTTAAAAATATAAAAATCTGACCTATTTATATGGTGTACTTCGGATAGAAATGAATGCTAATTATTAAAATTTTAAATAACTCTGAATATTTAATTCAAACGAAATACTAATCTGTAACAATGAAGCCAGTAGGTGTAGTCAAGATCTTAGCGCTTAAATCAAGTTCTTGTTTCAAAATTCTTCTTTTTTGACTATATTACTTGTAGACTTAAAATTACTTTTAATGTGTAATCATACGATTTCGTTAGAACTTCTAGACCTACGACTCGTACTATCTCAAAATATACGTTGTTTCGAGCTTTCCGAATACTGTAATGTCCTATGTATCAAAAGTTTCAGTTCTTTGGATAGTTGTCATTATTAATATACCCTCCTACTGTTCCTACTAATTGTCATCGTATCTATTTAACTTAAATTTGAATTTATTTCAAATTATACTCAAATAAAAAGAACTTTTTATAATTATATTTCACTATTTAAGTCTAATTTCCTAAACTATGCTTTAATTAACTTAATAAAATAAAAATTTTCAATAAGTTTTTCTAAAATTTAAAATTTTCTATTTTATTATCATTAAACTTAATTAAAATTTTTAAACGAAACTTAATTATGTACATTTCAACATAATTTTAAAAATTGTGCAACATAAAATTATTTATTAAAAGAAAATTATCTGCGTTTTTATCAAACCAAAGGCAAAAAAATTTTTCAAACAATACATTTTCTTATGCAAATTACTAATTGAAATTGTCGTTTTTTATATATAATACATAAATGTTTTCATAAAAGTCCATGGAATTTTGAAAATATAATAATAATTGAAAACTATATACACATAGATTCATTTCAAAAGTTTTTTTTTGTTTTATACTTATTTTTGCTGTTGTTGTTGAGTTAAGTAAATTAAAAAATTTCGTAGCGCTACAGAAATCTTCTAAAAATAAATTGTATATTTAAATTTTTTATTTTGATATCTCAATGACTTCCGTCACGTCTTTTGTTTCCTTTCTTAAATTTTCTTTCGCATAGGATAAAAAAAAACAAACAATTCATTAAAAGTTGAGAAGTCCACAAAATTAGCATATTTTTTTTAGTTCGTTTAATATTACTTCAGATGATTTCATTTTTTTTTTCTGGTTTTTTTTTGCTGTCCAATATCATTTATATGGCTAAGGATGTTCAAAGAATCTTAAAGGACATTTTTGTCTTGTAATGACATCTAAAATAACAGAAATAAAATACAAGAAAATGGAAATAAAATTTTACTTAATAAATCAGTCAAATGCTACGATAGACCTTTTATTTTAATTTTATATTTTTTTAGGTATATATTTTTTATTTTTTAATATAAATTAAATTTAAAATGAAAATGAAATCATGTTCAGGATTTAAATTTTCTGATTTTATTTGGCTATGAAAATTAATAAGAAAATAAAACAAAATTTAAATACTTAATAATAAAAATTTTCCAAAATTATTCTTTTTCGTAGTAATTTTTAAGACCTAAATAACCTAACTCAATTATATGAAAATTATGCCTATTTATATTTAAATATTTCTGTATAGTTTTTTTTAGTAAAATTTATAGTTTATGGAATTAAGTGTTATAAGTTTAAAATAATGATGCTGCTACATTCTATTGCGATATCATAATTTTAACATATTGTTTACAGAACTAATTGATTAATTAATCGTAAAGTGACTAACTATATTTTTGTTATAAGCTTTCTCTTCAAATTAGTTGAATATCAAAAATATCATTTCACAATTTCAACGTTTATTATACAATTTTAAATGTTGGATATTTAAAAATTATAATAAACATTTCTAAAAATTGATTGATTCTAATTTTTTATGCAAATGATGATAACGAAGGTAAATATTTTAGGTGGTAGGTCTACAAAAATATTATATTTAAGTAATTGGTTTATTGGATTATTCTAATTTTTGGTAATCTGATAAGCCATGGAATTATAATGATGACAAAATGAATGAAATAAGTTATGTATAATAAAATTTTACAATGCCATTACAACGAAATTCATGGAATGAGAATTAATACAGATTCTAAAAACCATTTGAAGTACATATTACAAATTTTGTTCAAGTTAATAGTTTAATGCTTGTTTTCAATAACGATATTCAACATTAGTTTAATGATAGACTTATCAAAGAATTTATCAAAGCATTTAATCTGTTTTGAAAAGTAAATCGCTATGAAAATTGTTTTCAAATGATTTATTCAAGTAAATATCTATAAAAATTTTAGAATTTGGATTTTTTTTTAAAATCATTTGTGATTTCGAATTTTTTTTTAATAATTAATATTTTTTTAGGTATCAAACATAATCAGAAATATTCAAATATAGCTGGTCTTAAGTCTTTAAGTCTACTCTGCAGTAAACTTAAGAGTATTTTACATATTTAGTTACGAATTGTTTATGAATTCAGATATAAAGATTAAGACGATCTTTAAAATTAATTAGTGAAATTCCTCCTCACACCGTAACGTTTACATTCGCATATCAGCTGAGGGAATTTTTTGCTGTGAATTAATGGTGGGATTATCGTTTATGTGTTCATATCGAGGCAATTTATTGGTACTGAAAATATCGAACAACATTTTGAAAATTTTTAAATTAGAAATGTCAAAAATAATTTCATAATTAGTATAAAAAATTAAATTAAATGTCAGAAGATTCGCCCTAAATTCGCACGAAAATAATTATAGCGTTTCAGGAATTGCAAAATTTTAATTGTACGTGAAAGTGTTAAGCAATAATCAAACTTTACAAAATTTAAAGAATTCCTTTTGGTTTAATGTGCTAATTTTAAACTATAAATTTATTTATTAAAAATAAATTCTTAAAGTTTGAATATCAAATATATTAAATAAGTCCTTAAATTGTATTTCTAATTTGATATTTGATTAAAATAGTAAAAATAAAATCAACCTGAATAATTATTAGTAAATCTTTCTAAGGCTTCTAATAAAATTAAAATAAGTTAGCATAAAATTAATGAAAAATAAAAAAAAAAAGGAAATTTTCAAAAAATAAAATAAAATTAAAATATCTCATCCTTAAAATAAACAAACTGATTATTATTCTGTACTTGAATTGGTTTCAGAATAGATGAAGTATTTAATTTTAATTTGCATAAAATTATCATGAATAATTTTAATATAAAACATATTTCTATTTATGTATATATAAATATATAGTATTCTAGGTATAGATAACAATAATAATTATGACCTTAATTTGGTATGTTAAAAATTACCATACAAAACCACCTTAAGTTTTTTAACATCGTGTCTTGAATATAATTGTTTTACGTAAATTATTTCGTATTCTTATAAAGATAGGAATTTTTTATACAAGGAATCATTTTTTTTTTTTAATTTAGATAAAGTATATTTTTAATAGTAAGGATGGGGATCCTTTTATTATTTACTACAGAGAATTTTTTTAAAAAATTCTTATTTTTCGGTAATATAAACAAGTGTTCTCAGTTAGGGAGTGAATTTTACTTAAAAACTTATGTTTTAAAAAGACTATTTACAAATATATAATGTTTTAATGAAAACTTGATTAATTTAAAATATTCTAGGTAATTTAATTAGAAGTTTATGGAATGCAATTTTTTTTTACAGTCTACATAGTTAAGGGCTAAAAATTTATTAAATCCTATTGATGTTAATTAAAATATTTTATTATGATTTAAAAAAAAAAAAATTATTTAGTGAATTTCACTAATTAATTTTAAAGAAAAACCACAATTGAAATACAAGTGGAAAATTTTTTTGTACTATACAAATGAAAAAACCAAATTTCATTTAGACATTCAATTACAACATTAGAACAAAAAATCATTAATGAAATCAGTGTTGTATTTAACATTTCTAGGAATCAGTAATTTTCTGAAATACACAGACTAAAAAACTTTAAACAAAAGATATAATTATTTAAAGTATGTGGAAGAAACATAGATTTGGTCTTTGGTACAATAGGCAAATATGAGAATTTATTGGTATTTCACTTTACTTTAAATTCAGTTTTTTTTTAAATATTATGTAGGATATGTATATAGTATGGTAAATATAGTATTTCCAATTTAAACTGATCGTCTTTCAATTGAATTTGGTATTTCTGGAAAATAAATTAAATCATGAAAATATTTTTGCAAAGCAAATTCGTTTTTTTTTTTGCAATGATTCAAAAGATGAAAATAGTTTACTAAAAATTAAAAGGATATAATAGTTTTGTAAAAACATGTTGCAAATGGACAAATTTAATTAATAAAAGACCAAAATTTTATTGGGAGAATATGGAAATTATTTGAAAAATTACAATTCAACAGGAAAGGAATGGAATTGATCTGCAAAGGATATAAATTTAGTTGTAAAAAATCCAAATTATTTTGCAAAAAGACAAAAATTAATTGAAAAAATACTATGGTAATTAATAAAAGACGAAATTATACTGGAAGATTATGAAAATCATTTGAAAAAGACAAAAACTGGAAAGGAACAAAATTAATCTGCAAAGGATATAAATTTAGTTGTAAAAAATCCAAATTATTTTGCAAAAATGCAAAACTTTATTGGAAAAAGTCTAATTGAATTAATAACAGGCGAAATTATACTGGAAGATTATGAAAATCATTTGGAAATGATGAAATTTATATGCAAAATAGGAAATTCATTTGAAGGTAAAATTCCAAAAGACATTTAATTGAAAAAGTAAGAATTTCATTTGGAAACATATTATAAAAACATTAAACAATTTTTTTTATGCACAAAAACCCTATTCAGTTTCTATATAATTAAATTCCTAAATTAAAATCCTTTAATTTAAATTTCCATTTTTTGTTAAAAGAAATGTCCTTTATCATCATTATACGAAAATCATTTCTTAGTTTTATTTTATTTTTTACGTTAACATGAAAAATATAAATTGAACTTTTATAATCTAAATATTTATTTATATTCTTTTCACGTATTCAATGTTAATATAATTTTCCATTAAATTTCTCAAATTTTGGTATTGTTTCTGAAATATGGTTTTCAAATTTATTTCTCTGAAAGTCCTTTTTTCCAATAAAATCGGTTTTTGTTGTTTTGTTTTATTTTGTATTTTACATTTAAAATGTTAAATATTTAAATATTTTAAGACTTCCTTTTTATAAAAGTTATATTTTTTTTTTTTTTTTTTTGGTTTGTTTTATGATAAAAGATTTTTAAGATGAAAGATATTTTAATAATAGTTTCTGTTTTGTCAAAATATTTTATTAGACTTGTTGTTTTTCTGAAAATAATATTAATACTAAGGATACTTGCATTATTAATAAATCTACAAAAATTTCAAAAAGATTTTTATTTATTTGTTTACAAAAAAAGAAAAAAAAAAAATTGAAAATACTAAATAAAAAATCTTTGAATTTTCATTTTAATGGAAAATGAAACCTTTTTTTTTGAACATTAAAATGAAAATTTACAAGAAAAAAGTATTATTTATTAAAGAATCATAAATAAAATGTTGATTTAATACAAAAATAAATATTTTTTTTTTATCTCAATATTTCTTATTTTATTACATTTTTCTTATTATGAATATTTCGCGATATTAATAATATTTACATATATACGTCGTATATATGTGTAGAAACAATACATAAAAAAAAAAAAACAAATCCCTAAGGATATGTAATTTATATGATATTATATCATAAATAATCGTTTGAATATAAAATTAGGGTAAAATTGTTTCAGATTAAAGATGTGATTTGAAGCAATAACACTTGAAAAAAATATTGAAAAAGATAAAGAAAATAATTTGTATAACATAAATAGGATTTTGTTTTAGAAGATATGTGGAAATTAAGGACTTAAATTTCTATAAGTTTACTCTAACTTACAAACGAATTTATTAAATTATATCTTTAAGTTTTATGAAATAGTTGAACTGTCTAATGATAATTTGTTATTTAGTCCTTTTCCTTTGAAAATTTTCAATAAATTTAGAAAAATATTAAAGATAAATTTTTAATAAAACTTATTATTTGGAGAATTACTAATGAGTTTTCAAGTAATCTGAATAAAAAACATATAAAATTAAGTCAAATTGTAAGAAATAGACGGCAAACACATAAAATTCTATAGATACATAAATTTTGAAATTAATCTCTTAGGTGTAATAATTTTAAATACAAATGGCGTTTAATATTACAAATTAATATTATTTGCATAATATAGTTTATTTTTCGTAACGTTTAAGAAAATTTTAATTTTTCAGAATAATCAATTATAGATTTAGATATATGAACTATTTGACTGATTTTGCTTGCTGCTACATTAAAAATTTAGCCAATTTATTTTGTAAGTTCGACACTATCTTAGTAATAATTAATAGAATTATATGAATATACCAAAATATGCTTTCACGATTCTAGATTCATAAACTTTTCCAACATTTTTTAAAGTTAACTTTTGTTCTTATTATCGAATGACGGGAAACTACGAAAAAAAAATTAAATTTAAAATTAATTTTACAATGTAATTTCTTAGATTTTTTTGCATAGAATTTTTTCCAAGTGAAATGAAAAAGAAAATACCAACTGCTACTTTTGCAAACAAAATATTAAATTGTAATATATTTGAATTAAAATATTACATCAATGTCATTTTTTTTAAGCCATGCAATCAAGCGATTGAATAATTATTTTAACTTATAAAAATATCAGAAAATATGTTAACACAAAAAGTCATACTTAACCCTTTTTAGCTTTTTCAAATTAACTAAAAGTATTTTTTTTCTGCACAGGGTTAAAACAGGGTTGATTTGTTAAGAAGGGTGATTAATAGTGTGATTATTAAAATACAAAAAGAAAAAGAAAAAAACGACAAAACAAAAAAAAGAAGAAAAATCACGAATCCAGAAAAGACGAAACTGTTTATTTATGTTATCGCCTAGAATTTTTCGTGTTTCTGCCAGTATTTTCTTCCTGTCAAATTATAGGGAAAAATATATTAGAAAAAAAAAACAATAATAAACAAGGAAAAGTACAAGACAAATAACAAAATTTTCAAATATCGTGCTTACGCTCAGCTCAGCTAAATAAAAATTTTAATTGGGGCCACAAAATATTAACTATATACATACATATATATATTAAGTTTCCTTTTATTTCAAAATATTTAGGGAAGATTTTCCAATAAAAAAAAAAAAGTCACGCGATTTGCATGTTTTCTTTAGAACATTTCCGTGCATGAAAACGGATATTATTGTGCGATTTTGAATATTAAGTCCATCAAGTTAAAAAATTATTTAATATTTTCACTTGGTACACTTAATATTTTATTATTAAGAAAATAATGAAATTACCACGTGAAATTTAATAATTTTGTTTATTTTGTGGTAGTTGAAAGTTTACATAAAGTTTTCAATGTATTTATTATATTTTAGAAATGTTAAATTTTTCAATATCTAAACTAATTTTTCAACATCGACATTTTCTATTTTTAATTTCAAATTAAGAAAATCATTTTTTAGTGGCATAGTGGCATATTCAATATGTAATATGTCAAAAGATTACAATTTATTTTTTAACTGATTATCTATAAAAAATGATGATATTAAAAACTAATTAATTTACTTAGTAATATTTCAAAAAAATAAATTGAAATAATTTATTACGAAAAAAAATGAGTAGCTTTTTAATGAGAAACTTCTGTAATGAGTAAGTTAAACAAAAATCTATTTGCTTATTAAAAATACTTTAAGATATTTTTTTAAATTTTTTATTTTTGTTTTACACTTCAGGGGTTAATTTTAATGAAGTTGAACAATAATAATTCTATAAGTTTTAACGATAATTTGTTTTGTCTAAAGAAAATGTCTGAAGTCAAGAAAAATGTTAAAGTATGCATTATGTCTTTTTATCCTTTGTTCTTATCCTTTTCGATTATATATATATTTTTTTTTTTTCATTTTCTTATTCACATTCTAAAAGCAATTACATCGTTAAATAAATAAAACTGAGAAATATATAAAACAACACTCTTTGAAATATTTTAATATCGTATTGTAAATTGTATAATTTTTTTTTGTTAGCGTAAGGATTTCTGTACGGTAAAACGATTTTTTTTTTGTAGAAAACATTTAAGTTTTTTAAGAAGATTTATTATAGAAAATGTAATTTTGAATGTAGTTAATTTGTCAGTAGGATTTCACTTGCAATCAATTTTTAAACAAGAGTTTACTATTTATTTCAGCTCTGACCAATTATTTCGTTAGTAACAAGAATGTTTTAATATACAAATTGGATCCTTTACAACAATTTCTGTACAGTTTTTTTTAAAGTAGTCAGTTTTTTCATTTAAAGTTGCCAGTTTGTTGAAATTAAAATTCCATGCTTGTAATTGGAAAATTATTTTTCGTGTTTAAATTTAAAATTATAATTTTTTCTACTATACTGTTGGGCCAGTTTAGATGCCAAAATTGCAATACAAACTTTATGATTGATTTACTAATTTTTATTTTTAACATTTTTAGCATTTACGATATAGATTTATGATAACAAAACCAAGCATAGAGATTTATATCTGATCATTTTCTAATGCTAAACAATTTTCTACGTTGTAAAAAATTTTCTCGGCATAAAACTAATTTAATAAATCATTAATGAAGATTTTGTAATTAATTTATGGCGGATCTTAAATAATTAAATAATTAAATTTAATTAATTTGTATTCTCATACAAAATAAATGTGATAAGTAAACACAATTTTCTACGATTTTATTCTATTTATTACCAAAAAAAAATAGATTGTTTTAATAATGTAAAAATAAAAATCAATAAAATGTCCATTCTTAACATAAAATCTCAGTGAAAATTTATGTTCAAATATTCCTTGTTTTTTTTTTTTTGGTAAGTCGACAAAATTATTTATTATATTAAAATAAAAAAAAAATATCGTTTATTCCTTTCACGATGTCAAAAGTCTTAAGTTATTAAGTTCATAATTCCAATGTATAAACGACCTAAAAAATATATAATAATTTTTACAAGGAATATCCTTTTATGTTTTAAATTTAATTTGTGCTAATATTATGCAAATGAAAATCAAATGATTCATATTTTCTCATAAGGATAATGGTGAATTTTGTTATTTATTACTGAATTTTTTATGTAATAATAATAATATATTTTTACAAGTTTTTGTCTATATATATACCCTAAAAATTTATTTAAAAGACATTATATAGATATTATTCTGAGAAATAAAACAGATGTTTTTAAGTATTTTGGGAAGCTTAATATTTTTTTATGTTCTGTATTTTTTTTTTTCCTTTAACATAATAATTAAAACTAAGATTTTTTTAACTTTATTAATAAAGACTTTTAAGAATAATTAATATTTTGATAAGGAATATGAGATTGTAATTTATAAAATATTTGTGCAAATATTTTGATGTTAAATTTTGAAAAGGCATAAAGAGCTAAAATATTATAGTACATAGCATTAAAAATAATTCTACTTAATTTAGAAATAATCTCGATTTGTCTTCGAGTTATTCATAAATAATTTAGAATTTTCCTGGATTTTGTAACAGAAAAAATAATTATTTGTTAATCCAATTGATTTGTTGTTAGAATTTGGACAGAGTGTATCCTTCAACATAAAAGGTTTTCAATTAATGTACTTTTTATATTTATTAAAAGATTTTGTTAAACTATTTGAATTTCTCAAATCTTTGACGTAACATAAATTCTTCCTATTACAGGTAATGATTGACAGGATAATTTGTCAACAATATTCGGAAAATATTAATTGCATTTAAAATTTCATTTTAATCTTTCTTTAGACAGATGACTCTTCAGTAAAAAAAAAATCAGTAAAAAATATTATTGAAAATTTAAATAAATCATTAAACATATTTATTTTTGACTTAAATTGTACTTTAACTTTTCCTGAAATTAATTTTTTTTTTATTATTATTAATTCTTTCAATTAATTTATGCTATAGAAATAAATTACATTATAAAACAAACTAAAGATTAATGAACGTATCTGATATAATTAACTATAATTATGTCTTTTAATTATCAACATTAAAATATTTTTAACCCCTGTAAAAAAATTTTGTTACAAAATATTTAATATATATTTTTATGGTCTATTAATTTCAAATTTTATATAATGTTCTTTAAATTTAAAAATTAAACATTGTCTGTACAATGAAATAAATTACATAATATATTGGGAGTTGAGCATTCATAAGAACTGTCATTAATTATCAAAAAATTTAAGTAAAAGATACTTTTAAATTGACGGTATCAGTCCCCCTTTTTATTAACTATAATTAAGTCTAATTATATGTAATTGCACATATATTGGCTATTAAATACTTATGCAATACTTAGATTTTGCAGTTTTGAAATTTCGTTCTACTAGTTTTGTTGTTCAGATTTTAAAAAAAAGTAATATTTGAATATCTCGAAATAATAGTAAATTAACTAGATTATCGTAAATAAACTTTTCTAAATGTGCAAATAATTCACAAAAGTGTTTATTTCATTATCGAAAAAGTTTATTTGATTATCAAGGTTTTATTATAAATTTAAGTCTGATGAAGAAAATGTAAACTAAAAAATTAAATAAATAAATTGTTTAGCAACAATTTTAATGCAGAGCAAAAATATACCTGACCGTCGTATAACGAGGGAGTTACGTTTCACAGAAACAGCTTGTAATCGCGTCCAATACGAATATAGAGGTTTATGATAAAAAATATTTTTTTTGGGAAGATATCTAAACTGCCATTTTGGTTGATTATTAATTATGAAAAATACATAACTATGTAACATAATTAAAATATATTTAACAGCAATAAACAATTTTTTTAAAAATATATTCCTGAAATTAATTAATTATGTTGCTAATCACAAATTTGCAAGAAAGTTTAATAATTATATTAAAAATTGTGTTATAACTAAACCACATTAAAGAGGTACTGCGTTATACGAGGGTTAATTGAAAAAATTACTATAAATTCCTGTACGATATTTTGTGCTTCAATTTCTAGTTATTTAACAAATTTTTTCGTATCGTATTGAACTATTTTCTATGTTGTGATATTATTTTTTTTTTTTTTTTGGAAAATGTCCTTACTAAAATTTCTGTACCGAAATTGAAAAATATAAATTTTACACATTAGTGTAATGCACTATGTATAATATATTACTATTACAACTATAATGTCGAAACGAATAATGGAAAGTATATATTAAATGGAATAATAATGTTTCTAAAATAAAATAAAAAACTATGATAAACTGACAATATAATAAAAGATTTTTTACAATTTTAATATATAAATCTTTTTAGTAATTTATTCTTTAATAAAGTCTGTTTATAACTACATACATAAAATATATATTTTTTATTGATTTTCGAAAGCAATAAAATTTCAAAAGAGCTAAAGTACTTTCTGATTAAACTTTTGAGCTAGAAATATATTGGATTATTTATTGAAAAATAAGATTTTAACGACAACGAAAAGATTAAAAAAAATAGAAAAATAAAACATAAAAATTTTCATTCAATTATATTGTAACTATAGTAATAATTCATTTATTAATGAAAAAATATTTATGTTATTTCATATTTCGAACATAACTAACATTGCTGGATCAAACACCAATTAATGACTCTTTAATAAAAAATTTTATTTTACTAACCATTAGATTTATGTTGAAATTGAAATAATTATTTTTAGGTTTCATAGTTCAAAAATTTTTATAGGAAAGTAAATATGAACATCAATTCATGCATACAAAATTTAAAGTGAAATCTGAAAAACTATCAATTTTTCATAGAATAATATAATTATGAATGAAATTTGATATACGTTCAGTAGTACATATAACATAAGTATTTACTGATATCGTTTACATGATATTTTATCATTTTTGAGATATTTTTTTTTTTTGTGATAATCATTACTAGTTTTGCGAATATTTCTAGTTCAGGCGAAAAAAAAAAATTTAGTGGCTTTTTTTTTAAATTTGTGTGACAGTATAAAATTCTCTGAAATGTTAAAAATTTAATAAAAACTTTTCCTTTTGGTTATATCCAATTTACGTAGGATGGCTACGTTAAAAAAAAATGAAAAATTTAAAAGGAAAATATATTAGACGGACTAAATGCAATAAAAATGATAAATAATTGGTTATACACTGATATAAAATTTCTAATAATACGATATTTTCAGTTAATGACATTTAGTATTAGTAAACAAATTGCATTTGCAAGCAATGTAATTTATTTCTATTAAAAGTTCGTTTTTAAAGAAACATTTACTGCAAATAAAATTTATTTTCTCGTAATCTTTCAAATATTTCTAGTAAACGTAGCGAAATATTAGTTTGCAGTAAACGTAAATTACTTTTCCGTCAAAAGAATATTCGCTTCAGGTAAATTAAGAAATTCACAGGCGTAATATATACAAATAAATTACAATAAAGAAAAATTGTGTTCCTGATGGGAAAGGGTAATCATAATTGGCTTTAATTTGCAGACAATGCAAATCAGTTGCAGCAAAATCAACATATTTTCTGTTTTTTCTTAGCGGGCAATAAAAGTTCGCCTGTTTCAAAAAAACCATTTGGGGCGAACAATTTTATTTATTAGTGCACCAATCTTTCAAAAAAATAACAAATATATATTGCTGGTTATTAACACTCTGTATACTTTTCTTTAAAAATATTGTATTGCATATGAAATAAACCTGTAGATTCAAAATGGAATTGGAAAAATAGACACAGTTATAAAGTTAATTAATTGCGAAAATATTAATAAGCTTATTTGAAATATGAGTTTAGAATAGTATATTTCAAAGTATTACATATGTAAATTTTTTCTAAAATATTCGACTTTGACATTGGGCACAACAGACAAATATAAATCAGAAAGAAAAATTTGTGGGATGATACTAAATACTTTCAATAGGTGCACCCAAAAATTCAAATTAAGTATACGTCAATTGAATTATATTTGGTTTAAACTAGATTTTTTCAAATACGGTATACAATTTAAATTTTAATTTGTATATTTAAAAAAGATGACAATATAAAAATAAAAAATAACTCAAAAATTATTTTAGAAGATATTTTGTCGTTTTATCAATTTAATGTGCTAACTTTTAGCAAAAGATTTAAGTTAAGACGCTTGAAGTTAGGGAAAAAAAGGAATTAAAGGAAGGAACTCATAAACCGGAACCATGGAAAATTATACGTGTTAATTACAAAAAAAAGGTATTACAATTAATTTCGCTTACTTAAAGCGATTAATTGTTATGTTACTATTTAGTAAAGAATTTATTTTGTTATTGCAACTAATTTAGTTATGTTTATTAAATAACTTTTGCGTAATTCATATTTACAACAAATGAAACTGGTTTTAACTAAATGATCATTAAAATATGTGAATTTTTAATTTTAAATAAAGTTATTAGCATAGATCCAATGTTGGAATTTTGTAAAATAATTAATTTACTTTAGAATTGTTTAAATTGTATTGAGAAATTAAGAAATTAATGAATTTTTTGTTTAAATTGTATTGAGAAATTAAGAAATTAATGAAATTTTAGTGTCATTTAAATTTATGATATGAGGTCCTGTTGTTAAATAACAGAATATTTTATTATTCTTCTCCAAATATTCAAGTCTTAACACTCCTAGACATTCCGAGAAACTTAAAAAAAGTTCTATAGTAAAGGAGAAATTATAATGTATAAAAAAAGTACCTTGAAACATTGAAAGATTAAATAATATCTTTGAAAAAGACTACGTTTTTTTTTTATAAAATAGCCAAAAAATCTTTTGGATATATTGTTAATAATTCGACAAAAAAAAGTCAAATGCCGATAATTTATTTATATCGGCATTGAAACCAGAAAAAAAAATTATAATTTACTTTAATTTTTACATGCATTTATGCTTAAATTGCAATAATTAAAAGATTTACAAGTTTCATAATCAACAAATAAATAGAATTGATGGACAGGTTTCATAATCAAATAATAATAATAATTTTTGCTACTACTAGTTTACTAAACAATAATTTATTTATTTTTTTTAAAATATTATGTACTAATTTTAAAATAAAATTATTATCAATTCAAGTGTGCATAGAGAAATAAAGTGCTATTTACATAATCTCATCGTTGTGCGAATCATTAGAGTTTGTCAAAACTATAAAATTTATCACAAAATCATATATTTTGTAATATCAATACTAAATAGAATTATCGTGTAAAAGTAATATGCCTACAATAATAATTTATAATTTCTTATCATTTGCCAGAGATTTGTTTGTATTTAATATAAGCTGCCGATACAACCACAATTATAGTAAATATTTGTAAGATTGATTAGAGTTTTAGATTGCTAGATAATATATATAGTAAATCTTTCCGAATAATTTGACCAATTTAATATGAGGTAAAAAGAGCTTAGAGAATAGATTAAATTTTGTGAAATATAATAAATTGGTATTAGTAATAATTTAAATATTTTTCGGAAATATGTATAAATTTTGGTTATAGTGAAATAAAAGGGAAATTCCATATTTTCATAAGGACTAAGTGCTTGTAGATTCACATCAAAAATTTTTTATTTTTTTAATGTGTCAAATCATCCCATATTTGAAAGACAAACTCTGTATTTAATGAATTTATACTGATTCAAATAATATTCACTTCCGTTTGCCAGGAAATAATATTCCACGTAAATAATTTTTCTATATCGCCCTGTGACATTAGAATTGTACTACAGTTTCATTAAGCTAGTCAGTAGTTTATGTGACTAAGAAGGTTTAGTACAATTTTTTGACACAAATTATTTCTATAGCACATTTATTAGAAGTTTTAATTACATATTAAGAATATTCTAATAACTTTATCAATATAATTGAGGTATCTATTTAATACTGCATTTAAAGTGACCCCCAACTTATTTTAAGTTTTTATTTAATAAATATTACAACTTTCAAACGATAAACAATGCTTTATTAATAAAATGTATATCAATATTTTATTTTAAGTTTTTATAAATAAATGATACTTATAATAAAAATAAACTTACAATTAATTTAATAAAATATTCTAGTTATAACTTTCAAACGATAAACAAGTGTTTTTAAAGGCTTTTTCTATAATTAATTATAAATACATATATGAGTGAATTGAATGAAATTTAAATTAATATAAATGTTGTATAAAAATAAACATAAACATTATTTAAATAAAATTATCAATATAAAAGCTTGACATTTGATCAGGCTTAATAATAATTTTAAAATATGTCAAATTATTTATTAAAAGGTAAATTATTTTATTTTAGTAATGTGAATTGTTTTTTTATTGATAAGAATATTTTTTCGAAACTATAAAAATTCTATTAGTTTAATTTTTTAATCGGTATAAATAATGTTTTAAGCTTATTTAGAATTAAAATAAAATTATTGTTTTGCTAGTTTTAGGTTACAAGTGTGTGTGCTTAAAAATTTCAGTAGCGGAAGTTTTCATAAATTAAAAATATTAAAATAGTGTAATTATTTACAAGATTATAGTGTAAATTTTACATTTCACCTTTAATTGTGTAATATATTGCAATTTAAACCATTGAAATTCATAACTCATCAAATTTGAAAAAAAAAAATCATTCAATCACAGTTTGTCAGACGTATTTTTATCAGTTTTAAGTACTGGAATTTATATAATACTTTAATTTCTTATCAATGTTTTGATTTAAACGTCCAGAATTATAAAAAAAAAAATACTATAAATCGTTATTAAGATTATATTTAATTTAATTTAAGTCAAATCATTGTAGACTTTTATGAAAATATTATTAGTGTGTAAGTAAATGTTTAATAAATTTATACTCCTAATAATTTTCGTATTTAAAATTGTAAAAAATTGTAAAAAAAAATGTATTTTTGCGGACCAAATTATGGTTCTTTTTCAAATTTCGTGTCATTACTTTATCCATATTTGTATAATTGTTGTAGCACAATTAAATATTATTACTTAATTTACTAGAATAATGTACAATTAATAATCTTTTCATAAACAATACATAATTCCAACAGATTCAATTCTCAAAACGACATAATTATAAAATTTTTGACAAAAAATATGCTGAATTTATATAAAAATAAATGTAATATTAATTGATTTTCATAATTAATTTTATTGATGAAGAAGAAATTATTATTCTGTGCAAATATAGCTTTTTTTAAAAATTAATATATTTAAGTTTTTTTTTTTATTGCTTAATTAATGTTTATCTACAGAACTGATTGAACATATTATATTGATAAGCAAATGGAATGATTATATTTGTAAATAATTATTAATTATTATTATTTATTATATATTTATATTCAGAAACATTCAAAGTCTATATTTGTTCTGAAGTGTTGTTATGTTTTAAAAATATTAATTGAATTTTTCATATAATAAGTAAATTTCATAATTGCATTCAGTGGGTCTATTATGAAAATTAATTAAACGACATAGAATATCGGAAATATATTTATTAGTTTTTGTAAATTTTTATAGAATTTTTATCATAAATTCTTTTCAAATATCTTGTAAAAGTTTTAAACTCACGAGAAATTAAATTTAATTTCAAGTAATTACTTTTAAAAAAAGAAAATTTTAAATTACAGGATACCAATATGGTTTTATTACTGCTAATAAATTTGATGTAAATATCCAATTTCTATAAAAAATTCCTATTATGAGTTAACTTCAAGAATAGCTTGCCAATATATAAAAATGTTGAGTTCTTAATTTTTTTAAATTTATAAATTAAGCAATTAGTCGGTGTAGTTCTTACTCAATATATTAACAGCTGAGTGTATTGAAAATTAATAGTTTTACATAAAAAATTTGAAAAAACAAACAAAATAATTTTAAAAAGATTTTCCGATTAAATTTACTATAATTTTTACTATAAAAATTAATTTATTTAATAAATTGGATAATAAAAAATATTTTAATAAATTAATTTCTATTTATTTTTCTTAACCATAATAAATTAAGGTTAATTGTGGCAATAAATAATATTAATTTACTTTTATGATGAAATGTCTCAAAAAAAATAAAATAAATAGTAACCACAATTTGAATTCTGTCAGATATGACTACCAGAAACATAATTCTCATATATTTATCCGATTAAATATTGAATAATATTCATATGACCATAAATATTTGAATACTCAATATGATAAATTAATCATTCGACTAGAATTGAATATAATGTAATATGATTTTCTAAAAAATCAATATCCGATATTTTGATATTTGAAATTCACTGTGCATTCATACATAAACAATTGTCCACCTACTTGTAAAAATTTTGTTGCCCCTATTAATAATTATTTAAATAAAATAAACTTTAACTAGTAAATATTATGTAAATAATTTTTTTAATATTTTCTGTTGTTTTTTTTTAATAAAATATTCAAGTATATTTTTTAATATTTAATTTACCCATTTAATAATTATTGATAAATATTAAAGATATCAAATTATATCTGAATAAAAAATATATTCGAAGGACAACGATTTAATAATAATTTAATAACTGTGAAAATTATAATTAATTTAATTCAAAAATTACATAAAATATATAATAAATAAAATATCTGTAATAAATAATTCATAAAAATAAAATTAACATAAATTAGAATAGGATTTTAAATTAAATTCTATTTGAAAATTTATTGAAAAAAAAAGAAATATTTAATTGAAAATTATTTTAATAATAAAAAAAATTATTTTTTTGTTCAGGAAAATCTTCTTATACTGCTATATTGAATAGTGGTGAAAATGATGAACTTGAAATATTTGGATATGAAAAATCAAAATTACGTTCATTTATTACATGGATTTTAATTTTATTAACTTGTGGTATTTTACGACTTTTATTACATTGGTATCCAAGAATAAATTTATGGGCACATCATAAAAAATGTCATCTTAATTGTGCTGAAAAATTATTTATTCGTGATTTTTATCAAGGAAAACAACATCAAATTTATATTGAAAATATTATTATTTTAAATAAAGATACTTTTGAGTAAGTTTTCCACAAATACCAAAATATAAAACAAACAGAAATTTTCAAATATTTTAATTTCCAAAAAATACATTTTGTAGACAAATGAAAACAGAAATGAAAAAATGGATTAATATATTTCCAGTGAATGAAGATTACAATTTAAATGATTTTTATTTATCAGTTCATTATGGTGAAGGAAATTTCCAATGTATAACAAATATTATATTCATTTATCAGTAAATATATTTAATATAATACGTATTTGAAATTTTTTTTTTAGGTAGTGAATCAATTCGAATGTTTCGGTGTAAACAATTACGTTATATTTGGGATGAAGAAACTGAAACATTTCAAAAACTTCGAGGTTTAGATACAAATGTATCATGTAAATATTTAAATCAATGTAATGGATTAACAAAAACTCAACAATTTTCTAGACGTTTAGTTTATGGCTATAATAAAATTACAATTCCAATACAAAATATATTTGTACTTTTAGCTATGGAAGCATTAAATCCATTTTATTGTTTTCAATGTATTGCTGTTGGTTTATGGCTTAGTTATGAATATTATCATTATGCTGCCTTAATAGTAATTATGTCAGGAACATGTATTTGTTTAGCTGCTTTTCAAACAAAAAAGGTTTGTATAAATTAATTGACAACTAAGTAAAATAAAATATACAGTGGTGAACTAAAAATGAATTTATAATTTTAGAATCAAGGTGCTTTAAAAAATACGGTTAAAATAAGTGATAATGTTTCAGTTGTTTTAGCTAATGGTAAAACTGAAATAACATCAGCTGAAAATTTAGTACCTGGTGATATTATAGAAATACCAGCTACTGGATGTGAAATGCATTGTGATGCTGTATTATTATCAGGAACATGTATTTTAGATGAATCTATGCTTACAGGTAAATTTTGAAATTTTTGATTTTCCTCAAATTTCAAAGAAAAATTGATATATACGTATATATATATTTTTAGGTGAAAGTGTACCAGTTACAAAATCTTCTTTATCACCAGCAGATCCTTTAATATTTAATAAAAAAGATCATAATCGTTTTACATTATACAGTGGCACAAAAGTTTTACAAATTCGGTCTAGTAATAAAGTTTTAGCTGTTGTTATAAATACTGGAAATATAACAGCAAAAGGTGGTTTAATACGTTCAATACTTTATCCACCACCAGTTGATTATAAATTTGAACAAGAAGCATATAATTTTGTTATTTTATTAGCTATAATTGCTGGAATTGGATTCCTTTATACGCTATTATCAAAGGTTGTAATAAACATTATTAAAATATTTCATTATTATATTTCTGTTTATTATAATTAGCTTTTCTTTCATCCTGTATCTGCTTTAAGAAGTGTAATGGAATCATTAGATTTAATAACAATTGCTGTACCAACAGCATTACCTGGTTCAATGACTATTGGCCGATTATATGCCCAGAAACGTCTTAAGAAAAAAAATATTTATTGTATATCACCACAAACAATTAATATGTCCGGTAGTATTGATTGTGTTTGCTTTGATAAGGTAGTACATAATAATAATAATAATTTTTATATAATTTATAATTATATCCTTTTATTTACAGACAGGAACACTTACTGAAGATGGTATGGATATATGGGGTATTATACCACGATCTGAAAATAATGAATTTAATGATTGTATACAGAAAATTAATGAAATACCATTAAATCATTTAATATATGGTATGGCATCATGTCATTCCATATCATATATTAATGAAAATCTTATGGGTGATCCATTAGATATAAAAATGTTTCAGTCAACTGATTGGACTGTAATTATGGATAATGAAAATACTGAATTTTCATTTATTGCAAATAAAACAAATGAGAGTATTGGTATTTTAAAAGAATTTTCATTTTCATCGGATGTTCAAAGAATGTCAGTTATTACAAAACGTAATTCGAATGATAATGAAATAATAGAAGTTTATTGTAAAGGATCACCAGAAATTATAATGAATTTATGCCTAACAAAAACAATACCTAAAACATATTTAATTGAATTAAATAAATATGCAAAACAAGGATATCGAATTATTGCAATTGCATTTAAATCATTAAATAATAATATTTCAGAAATTGAATTAATGGATCGGAATGAAATTGAATGTGATTTAGAATTTCAAGGATTTTTAATATTTGAAAATCGTATTAAATGGAATAGTGCAGATGTTATTGAAACACTTAATGATGCTAATATACGTACTGTTATGGTAACTGGTGATAATATATTAACAGCATTAAGTGTTGCAAAAATTTGTGGTATTGTAAAAAATGAATATGATGTTATATTAGTTGATCATCAATTAAATCCAAATAATCAAATGAAACATGAACTAATATATACAATTGAACATTCACCAAAAATTAGCCATAAGAAAAATGTATTAAATTCAGATTTAAATAATGATATTATTAATATGCCAAATCGTTTAAATTATTATCAATTTGCTATAACAGGTAAAACATGGACAATTTTACAAAAAGAATATCCAGAATTATTACCAAAATTTGTTACACGTGGTACAATATTTGCTAGAATGTTACCAGAACAAAAACAATCATTAATTTTAGAATTACAAACATTAGGTTATTATGTGGCAATGTGTGGTGATGGTGCTAATGATTGTGGTGCATTAAAAGCAGCTCATACTGGTATATCATTATCGGAAGCAGAAAGTTCAATTGCATCACCATTTACATCAAAGAATACAACAATATCATGTGTACCAGATGTTATTGAGAATGGTAGAGCTGCACTTGTAACATCATTTGGTATATTCAAATATATGGCATGTTGTGCATTAATACAATTTGGAGCTGTATTAATATTATATTCAATTGAATCAAATTTAACTGATTTAGAATGTTTATATATTGATTTAGGTTTAATAACTGTATTTTCATTTTTTTTTGTTAAAACGGATTCATGGCATGGAAAATTAGTTAAACAAGCACCACAAAATGCATTAATGGCATATAGTCCAATGGCATCAATAACAATACATGTAATTTTAGCAATTTTAATACAATATGCTGGTTGGTCACATTTAAAATCTCAAAATTGGCATAAACCATTTGTAAATCCATATGATAATGATGAAATGTATTTTGTACAATGTGTTGAAAATTATACAATTTTTATATTAGCAGCATTTCAATTTATTACATTAGCTGTTGTATTTTCAAAAGGTAAACCATATCGACAATCAATTTTATCAAATAAAGGTTTTACTATTTGTTTATTAATTCATATTATATTTATGATTTATTTAACAATTGGTCCAGCTGAAACTATTAAATTAGCATTTAAATTAGTTGTACCATCATATTGGAAATTTTCTATTCATTTAATTATGCTGGCAATTTTAAATTTTCTATTAGCTAATTTAATTGAAATGGTATTAATTGATTATATTTTATTTGAAAATTATGAAAATCGTCGTAATAATTCTGTAAAATCTAATAAAAAATATTTACAAATTGAAAAAGATCTTGCTAATAATTGGAATTGGCCAGTAGCTATATAAATTATAAGTTAGTAAAAATTGTTTATTAAAAATTAAGTTATAATAGTAATATAATAATAATGTACAATTTGTATTTTTGTAACAATAAAATTAATTTTTACAAATATACAATCATTTAAACATTAGTTTTTCTTCATTTTTTAGAAAATTAATTTGAATAGAAACAGGTCAGTGAATTGCTAATTCTTCGAAAACCGAGTGTAAGATTTGTTCGAAATTGTAGGTATCTTGATAAATATCCAATTTTCAATATAAACTCTAATTTACTTCTATTAAATTTGATTAAATTGTGTTGTAGTCAATTCTCAGATATAATTAAAAAAACTTTAATGCTGCAGATTGACTGTGCAATATATTGGAAATTTATATACTTAAATCAAGAATTAATTCAAAACGTCATCAATTTTAAGTCATATTTTAAATATTTCTCGTATTAATTTAATTAAGGTCTCTCTTACCAATTTTAGAGAACACATTATGTTGCAATTTTTTATTAAAAACACAATTTAGCAAAGTCTTAATTTCGCTATATATCTGAAGGATTTTGAACCTTTCAACAAATGGTTTAACTACAATTTTTATGTCCATTTATTGTGTTAAATATATAAATTTGAAACAGTTTATAATTGTTTTTCCTAAAATATTTCTTATTATTAGTGGTACACCGTTTTCGAAATTTTGAAGTATTTCCGGAATATATTAATGAATTTATTATTACAGAGTACTATTTGCTTTTTATTCAATTTCTATAAAAATTCCACTGTATTTTGGTCCATTATATAAAATTCGGCGAACTAAAATTTAAATTTCAGAATATATAATTACAGACATTTTTACCATAAAATAACATTTATAATAATTTAAATACAAATATAACCATTCAAAGTTTAACCATTCAAAAAAAAAAAGAAAACAGAACGACAAAATTTGTGATATCAATCAGTAATTTTACTTTATATAACCATTTTCTCTTCCCAGACCTGAGACTGATTCTAATCATAATCACTTTTTATTCCAAAAAAAAAAAAAAACAGAAACACTTCGGTTTTTTTTTGTGTTAGGTATTTAAAATTCTTCGTTGCCATTTAAAAATGGTGTTGGGAATCACACGAAATATAAAGATAATTTAGGGTTTTATTCAGCGCCACCCACAAAGCGTTAATGAAATTCTACAGTACTGAAAATTGATTTTTAATGTTATGTATACATACCTTTTTGACTCATTTTTAAATTGAAAATGAACATTAAAGCAATAAATTATATGATCTAATTGGAAAACATTTTTAACATAATGTAATTTCTGAAGATTATATATATACGTACACCGGAGACTGAAACTGTAAAATATATAGCCTGTTTGTAGACATATTACGTAAATAGATGACAGAGTGATAACATACGAGTATAAGACAATTTAAATATTTTATTATTGAATCTGAATGTAAAATTATGTGAAATTTAAGAAACAAACACATTAAATACGATGAAATATTGAATAGTTTTGTTGCTATCACTTGAAATTTTTATAGGAAATGAAATTCGTGAATTAGTTTCAAAATAAAATAAACTCTGATTATTTAAGTATCATTTGTTATACAAGTTTAATCTTTATTTATAGTCGCCATCCATTCTGGACCTCAATTTTAATAGTCTATAATTCATGGAAATTTTCTTGGTAACGAGAAGAAGTTAATAATAATCTAAGAAATTTTTCATAAAAGCTAATGTAAAATAAATTTCATAGATTTCTGTATCCTGGTCCTTTCCTTTCCTTAAACAATAATAATTTCTCACAATAATAATTAACTTTAACATATTTCTTGTTTGAAACTACTTTAAGAATTAAATATTTAAGACAAATAAAATTAAATACTAAAATAAAATAACTAAACACCTCAGTTCAATTTCGAAATCATGATGACAGACGTGACAATATTTTATTTCATTAATTTTTCTTCTCTTTTTTTTTTTTTGTTGATTATCTGAAAGGACTTTTTAAAATGATTTGGTTTGAATTGGAAATTCAACAGGAATACAAAAATTATCGGTCAATTCTTAGAATTTTTTTATATTTTATTAAATATTCGCGATGAATATTAAATCTTTATGAATTATAAATACTAGGAATTGAGGTCAATGAAATACATAATATAAATTATATAATATTTATTAAAAATTTTATTTTAATCTTTTTCTATTCATAAAGTTTTGGTGTCGAAGCAAACAGAATTCTAATGATACTATAGCTTAAAAATTGTAGTCATGAAGAGGTTTTTAGAATATTATCAAGAATAAATATATTTCTGGGAAATTTCTATTAAAATAAGAATCATTTCATAATTTTGTTATATGTATATAAATACATATAAATTGCATTTATAAAAATTTGCAATTTTTTTGATTTTGAAGTGATTTTTTGAGTATTTAATAGTTTTTGAAAGTTTTTGCAATACAAAATTCTTCCGTCGTAAACGTTTATTTAAAAATAATTTATTTATTCATTATGTTTACCAGTGATTCTGAAAAGTTTTAATAAGTATCAGATTCGGTGTGGTAGTATCTTCCTATCCAAATTTATTTAATACAATTTAAAAATAATAATTTATTAATTAAGTAAACTAATTAAAGTAGTTCGTAAAGTAGTTCCATAAGTGTAAAAATTTATCTCCATTAATTTTTCTAATGGAGAATGAAAATATGCAACATTCAATTTTCGAATGAAGTAACTAATATACATAATTAATGTTGTAAATTACTGAATTTTTCATATTTCTAAAGAACGACTACTGCAGGCATATCAATTTCAACCCCTGCTATTTTAATTATGTATTATGAACTCTGCAGAGTTTATTTATTTTATATTTTTAAATTATTTAAATTAAATTAAATTAAATTAGTTTTTCACAATTGTTAACCGATGAGTAAATTAATTTAAATTATAAATATAGTTATTAAAAGTTATCATAATTTATACTAACATAATCGTATACTGATGTAATTTTTAAATAATTGGAAAATTAATTGGTAGTATCTTATTATCTCAGTAATTTCTTATCGTAAACATATAGTTTGTTTATATTTTTTACTGCTGCTAATTTAAAATTATAAATAATAATGAATAATAATAATATATTAATTATTTCACTATTCAATTCCATTTACGTATTTATTCTTGACGAAGTATTTATAGAAAAAAAAACTCTCAAATTCTTGGAAGCTAACAAAATCTTACTCGTTAATATTATATCAAATTATGATTTGTGTCGTAAGTTTTTTTTCTTCAACTTTTAACTATGAAAAATCTTAAAAAAATAATTCATAAAAAATGTATACAATAATTTTGTTAAACTCCTTGATATTTCGAATAAAAGTTTTTAAATATTTATGTTTTTAAATTGAATTCTATATATATATAGTTTTCCAAGAAAAATTAAATTGTTGAAAGCTATTTGAAAATAGTATTTTCTTCAAATAATATTCTTTCTCCTATTAAATATTTTTCCTGATCAAAAAACATAAAAGTATACATTTTTTTTTTAAAGTCAATAATATTTCTTGACAATTCAACCCCAGCTAACAACATTGCATAGCAGTGAAAAAAAAAAAATAAAAATAAAAGTTAATCCGCTTATTTTCTTATAAATATAAATCTGTTCCGGAACAGAGAATATTAACAACTTTTTACTATAAATTTTACCTTTACAAATCAACTCTCAATTTCAATAAAAATATTTGTCGTTAAAAATTTTTCTAGTTTTTTTTTGTTGTAATGAAAATAGAACTCAAAATTAAATTTTATATGTGATTGAAAATAACATAACTAAAAACTTTAAATTAATATATTTTTTATGTTGTATTAAATTGATTTCTTTTCTTACCAAATATGTAGCCAGAAAAAGAAATACAGTGAAATGCTTCAAGAAATACAGTGAAATGTGAAATATGTAGACCAGTAAATTTAAATATAATTCGGGACTGGAATCGTGGATAATACGAATTTTGATAGACTATTCAGTAGAGTGAGTGAAAATAAGTTTTGCTTGAAAATTTATGCTATCTTTAAATACTCTAGCCAGTCGAGTATATAATTTTCTATTTTAAAATTTAGCTCAATCATAAAAAGAATTTAAAAATTATTTCATAACATATAAATATATCAACATTATCGGATCATATATTCACGTAATTATTTCTAATTTGTAACATTTGAAATTTTGCTAAGTCTTATCTATCTTCCGTCTAACCCGACATTACTTTTAAATCTTTATCCTCTTCCTATCCTAAGGCTAAACAACATTTACTTGAAAAGTATAGTGTTCTGTATTTTAGACTATATTTAGAAAAAGTGGTTTCAAATTAAAACATGCAGAAAACTAATATGTAATATATTTTTAGGAATTAGAATTGAAATGAATAAAGTTTACCAAGTATAAGAAAATATAATCAGAAATAGTTTCCAATGTTGCTCAATTAAATAGACCAAAATATCTTATATTAAAAATATATTAAATTTACTGGTCTATACCATTTTCGTTTCAAAATGAGAATAATAAACTTCAAAGTGGAATAGTAAACTTCAATATAAAAATAGTAAATTTCAATATGACAAATTTTATTTTGATTTAAAACAATTAATTTTGATACAAGATATTTGATATTCATTTTATTAATTATTGCATATTTTCTAAGTTAAGAACCGTAGTGAATTTTCTTTGAATGCTTGCGATGCAATTTGCACATACTGTTGGTGTAATTGTCTGCAAATCTTGTTCCATAAGGCTTTCTATACAAACACATATTGCAATTCTGCTGTTTAATTTAAACAATTTGTAGAAAATCAGGCTTACAATTCTCAAATTGAAATTTACTATTTTAATATTGAAGTTTACTATTCCACTTTGAAGTTTACTATTCTGATTTTGAAACTAAAATGGTATATATCCTCAGATATGTAGCAAAATTTTGGTAAACTGAAAGGGTATACAACCATAATTTACTCGAAAAACTATTGAAAATTTATATTAATTTCGAAAGCTTTTTATATTAATTGTATAAAAACATAAATATATTATCAAAATTAATTAGTACCCACACAATATTTAAAAATAAATACAATTATGTTATGTATATTCAAGAAATTAAATATTAACTATGGATACTTTTATGTTTTATTTTTTTTGTAAAATATCTAAAAATATTCTTATGATTAAAATAATTTTTTTTTTTTGGTTATTTTTATTATTTTGAGAAAAATCTTATCTTTATAGATATTTTTAATTAAGTTATTTTTCTTCTAAATATATACTTAAATATTTAAACGGTCATTTATTTTATCGTAACTGTCACATTAATATGTCTTTTTCATTAATATTTTAATCTAAATGATATACATATATATGTATATGCTATTATATATAGTCATTAATATTAAGGAAAATATTTCGAGGAGTAGTAAAACGTTTAAGTTAAATGATAAGGTATAAATGTTTAATAATAATGATGTGGTTTTTCTTTTTATCTTGGACAGTAAATAAAAAATCGTGATATATGTATATGTATATGATAATATTCTGGGTACATTAAACTATAATAAAATTTAATAAAAGATTTTCATTTAAATATCTATTTTTATTATAGTTATTAAAAAATTTTTACCCACACGTATTTAAAATAGTATAGATTATTAAAATTATATTGTGTTAATAGTTCGTAAATATGCTTTTTTTTTTTTTTTAAATCCATATACAAAATTGTTACTACTATTGTTGAAAAGCTTAATTTGTGATGGTACTAATATAAAATTAAAATTTATTTCTATAATAAATAATGAAAGATATTAAGTAAATTTCAATTTATTTAATTGCTGCGGGTAACGTTTTATGTACTGAACTAAATATAAATTAAATATCAAATTTTAGACTAGAATAAGTAAACAAATAGAAATAGTATTTGTTTTTGGAGCTTTTATAAAAATATTAAAAGTTTTTTTTGAATATAATTTGGACAGAAATTATGAACTTATATTATTAACAACTTAATTTTTGTAAAATTAATCAATCATTAATTTGATTTACCTGAAATAAGTATTGGAAGTATAATATTAAAAGGCAAAATTGAAAAAATTTATACAAATTAGTTGCTATTTTTAAGAGAAATTATTGATTTATTAACATACCAAGTTAATTAGGAATAAAATACAATTTAAATCAAATCTCTTTACAATCCTTAAACAAAATGTTTTCAATTTTGCGACAATAATAGAGCTAACTAAATGCCAACAATCCGTGTTTGTATATATGTATTAACTTATAGTAAAATTTAAATTATATATGCGTATGTAATATATGTAATTGTAGTAATTTTACATTACTGCTATATTTATACATATTTATAAATATTATTGTGTACATAGTAATTTAACACCTTAATTTGTGGTATTTTCCACAATAATAGCGTAGTTTTAAAAATTAAAAAATATTACAAATTGAAAATTCTGTTAATAAATTGAAAGCGCCATTTGGTTCTACTTTATAAAAAGAGAGTTACTAATAAGTACATAGTTCAAAAATTTTATTATTTTGAAACAAATTCGAAATAATAAAAATTAAAAAAAAAAAAACATAAATTATGTAAATAAACAAATTTTAAAGCATAAATAATCATGACACTTTAAGTCATCCAATTTTTTTTATTTAATTAGTTTAAAAAAATTGAATATATTTTTTTTTTTGTTAAAACTTTTTTGTTCAAACTTAAGTTATAAAAAAAAATTACAATTTCAAAGATTGAGGCAATATATCTTTTGAATATATTTAATTTTTGGGTCTAAGAGCCGTATCTGTAATGTCTAAAAATTAATTTATTTTAATATTACAATTAATATAATTACTACACAATTTATAATTAAATTTTTCTGAGTACAAAAAATATCTAATAACAAATTAATTGAATTATTATGAGAAGTTTATAATAAGTTTATCAAGGACTGTTAATTGTAATGCTTCCATTATTTCATTTAAAGTTGTTCAAAGGTAAAAATAAAATATATTTCAAAAAGTTTGATTATAACATAGTAATATACTTTTTAAAAAAAACTTGCTGGACATAATGTTTTCTCCTTTTTAATAATTTTTTTAAAATTTTATGATAAATTTTAAATAATATTAAAGAATTCTAACTTTAAATATTTTGTGCAGCAAATGGGTTATGATAATATAATAATAATTTTCCAGTAAATGTAAATATGCCAGTTTTTAATTTGATTACCTTTAACTTGTATATTTAAAAAAAGGCAATTAAGGCATTGAAGAAGCTATATGGTTTCTTTTTACACAAAAATATATTGTAATTACACAGCAGTCGACTAATTTTACACTAAACATATTTTCATATAATGGTCTTCAATGTTATATAAATTTTATATAAATTTAACAATATTTATGTAAAAATACATAAGTTTAGATTGAGTTACTGTATAGTAATAAATGTTACATTTTTCATTAATAAGGTAATTTTATGCAGAAGAATGCAGTAATAATTATAGTAACTTTTTTTAAGACTTTATTCTAATTACTAAGAAAATACTAGTTAAATAAAATCTGCTTTGTAAATAAACAGGATAATGAGTTTCAAACAAATTCGCTAAATTATTTTAATTAGTGTGACAAAAATCAGTTGAAAAAGAATTTAATCTTTAAGATTATTAATTAAGGATAACAAGTTATAATATTTTTGTTGGACGTGAATTATTCAATTCTTAAATTTCAAATATTATTACATTAATGTTCATTGCTTTCTAAAACTTCGTAGAATATTTTCCCTCTATTTACAAAGGAATTTATTTAGAAAAGTCTATAAAGTAATTTTAATATATAAAAATAATTTTCTTTACCGAATATTCTACCATTTACAAGCTAAAAAGTTAAGAAATATTTTACCTAATGAACTATTTCTGTTCTATTATAATAATAATAATAAGTACTTTTATTTAATTTTCCAAAACAAAGCACAGGACAAATCCTTTGGGAATTGTTTCTTGTTTTATTTTTTTTTAAAAAAAAGGGGTCGAAGTATATTATTTTAAAATACCCTTACCAACCATGCTTGACTCTGACCTTATGACATTTCGTATACGGTATAATTGAAACATATTTAGGATTTGTACTGAACATAATTTTTTAGGGTGTGATTTTAATATTTGAAAAGTTTTGTTTTGAACACGAAACCAAAAAAAAAAAAATTGTCGTAAAATTACTTCAGTCAGAATTATTAAAATTATATTAGAAAATTTATTTTGATTTTCTTAAATTTGGAATAATCAGAATTTCATTCTCGCTCCACAAACTTAATTAATAACTCTTTTAATATTAATTTTTATTTATGTTTTAAATCAATCTAATTTAGAATTGACTTGTTTTGTTTAATATGGTAAAATTAAATTAATAATTTAATAAATTTTTTCAGTTAATGGAATTTTTTATTAATTGTATATTATTGTTTTTAGTATTTATTCTCTTCAAATATGTATATACTCATTAAATTTTTATCATAAAATTTAAATATAAAATTTCTGTTTAACAACCCCTAAGGTAAAAAAGTAAATTGAAATTATGGATTGTATTTTTGTAAAATTACAGGAGTCTATATAAATATTCATATTGTAAGTACATACAAAAATAAATATCAATTTTTAATAAATCAGAGACAATATTATTGTTTTAAAAATGGAAAATTTTATAAATACATATTTTCAATATTTTTTTTCAAAAATATTCAGTAAAATTTAAATAATTTATTATGAATAAACAAAAATTGGGAAAATAAATAAAAATATTTTGGAGAAATGAAGATAAAAATTAAGAAAATTTTGTTTATTTTTTAATAAAAATAAAAGATTGAACATAAAAGGTTAATCAAACTGATTTTACATTAATTAATTATGTTTTTTCGTCCTTGCGATGTTTATTTCAGTTACAATGAGTTAATGATTTTATTCAACGGATTCACCTGACAAAGGCACTGAAAAACATAAGAATTTCATAAATTAGAATGTTTTGTGAAATTTGACAATAAATAGCAGTAGCGTTTTAGAACAAAATTTTATTATAAAAACATTTTGAAATTATGCCACTTTAGAAACAAGCTAAAGCCACTATCATACAGTCAAAATTCTCTCAAATTTCAATGATTTACTAATTTAATAAAAATTTTGAATTTATTAAAAATCGATTCGTTTAATAACTTGTCGGATTATCATGGTAAAATATTTTCTAAAAGTCTAATTCCAGAGTTGAATATTCAAAAATACAATTTTTTTATTCCCCTAATTTGACTAAATAATTTTAATAACCATTTACTACTGAATATTGAGGAGTAGCTAAAAATTAGTTCATCCCACACATTTGAAATTTCTTTTTATTTAATTTAAAAGCGTTGATTATAAGTGTCGAATTAATGACGGTTAGATGCTGTAGTATGCTTCATCTTTTTTTCATTTAAATTGTTGTTTTTTTTTTTTTGAGAATTATATTTTGTGTTTTTTCGTGTTTATACTTATTTCCCTAGACTTCTAACTCAATTATAACTTTTTAATGATACCCAAAACATTTACTGTTTCCTATGTTGCCCGCAATAAAATTTATTGATTATTATTTTTTTTTTATGTTGTTAAGCTATGTGATGGTATGATGCTATAAGTTAATGAAATCTTTAATTCATTTCATTTTTTGAAGAGGTATATAAAAATTGTGATTAACATTTCCCGGAAATTCTGTATATTTATTGAAGATAATAAAATTGTTTATTAATATGGAAATTTAATCAAAATATTTCCAGATTTAAGCTATATTATAGATGCAATACAACAAAAAGTTTTATTGAGAGAAAACAGTGATAAAGGTTATTAAAATTTTGCTTTAGCGGATATGTTGACTATCTTAAACTTTAGACGAGTAGAAATTATTTGAATGGATTTATTTTATTATATATGTAGCTATATTAAAAATATTTAAATTTCCTACAATTGGAAAATATGTAAACTGAATTACCCGAAATATGGGTTTTTAACTTAAAGTGATAGGTATAGTAAATTGAAAAATAATTGTGTAGCCTTTTTGTCGATAACAAATATATTGGCCTTTCATTGTTACAATTTAAATGTTTTTGACTATAAAGAAATCCACTCTCTGTAATTCATATGAAGATTAAAAGGAAATGTTCCAAAACTCTGTATCCTTTTATATGATGGGCTAATAGTCTCATTAGGAAAGTTACATAACTAAAAATTTTATTATCGGAACCTGGCTAATTTCCACCAGCATAATATAACAACTGCGGTTATTCAACAACAAATCATTTACATACCCTATGTGGCCCCATGAGCAGCAACGTGGATATGTTAGAAATTACAAAAGATATACCAATTGTGCAACAGATTAAGGAACGCAAGTGGATGAAAATGGGTCAGATATACCATCAGAAAAAAAGTTGACAGAATTACTAAAATGACGCTGGAGTGAAATCTTCAAGGCAAAATATCAATAGGTCATCTCAAGCACACCTAGAAACGATCGATCGTCCTGGAGTTAGGAAAATTCAATCTTCTTTGGAACAGTATAAATACAACAGCAACTAATCGAGTGAGATGGAGAAACCATGTTGAATCCTTATGTTCCCAGGAGGAGTAATAAAGGAAAAAAATAAGAAAAGAAATACCATTATATTTCCACAGAAAATTCCGCAAATTGAAGATTACAGATGGCCGGTATTTTATAGAGAAGAAATATGAAGTAATAGATAGATTTAGTAAAGAGAAGACATATACTTCCAAAATCCTTATCTGTAATTTCTTACTAAATCATTGAGCATTGGTCCTCCACAGTAGCAATAAGGAATGATTGAAATGACTATAATGATCACAGTAAAATGGAATCTGGCTACAAACAAGAGAAAACCCTTGCAGAAATTACTAGACAGTATGTATTCTCGGTTTAATGTATCCTGTTATAGTATATAATCACTGAATATTATGTTTACAATTATTAAAACAATTAGTAAACATTTCAATTGATAAACCTTTAGTTAAATGCCGGTACTGGGACACAATGGTAAATCATAGTTAAAAGAAATTTAAATTATATATAAATAAACGTGAAAATATTTTTTTAATTTATTAAAAATGTTTCATTATTTCTTTACATAAAAAATAAATAAATTATTATTTTCAACATTTATTCATCGTTTTTCAATTCATATTTAATTATTCATAAAAGAAACATAATTTGCTCATTCTTCTTGGTAAGTCTTAAAAATCAGAAAAAAAATTTATTCACATAAAGTTATTTATTGTGAATTTTTGACAAGGGTTATAATATATTTTTATCATTTTTACATATTTTTTATCGTTTAAAAAAGGAAAATAATTTTTTTTTTTTATGAAATATGAATTATAAATGTGAATATTCCAAAGAACTTGTCACAATTGATTTGTATCATAAAAAAAAAAAATATCTTGAAACTAAAAAAAAAAAGAATGAAATATTTTTTTTCTAGATTTTTAAGCAAAAATATTTTCAAGATATAAAATTATTATTTAGTTTAAAGAATGATGACTTGCTTGTTTTTGTTGCTGATCAGAATTTGCAATTAATTGAATATCTTTTTTACTTTTTTCTTCTGTCTTTCAGAATCTATGCTCAGTGTTTTATTTTTTATTTGCTATTCATAATTCTTTTGAAATTGTTTTCTTTTTTTATATTTTAACCATTTTTTTAAATATACATTTTTGAAATATTATTAATATTATTTTGAATCATTCAATTACAAAGATTATAATCAAACTTGTAATGATGAATTTTTAAATGATTTCATTTTTTTTAAAATTGAATAAATTTTTTATACAACATTGGAAAAAAAAAAACATAAATTAAATCAAAAATGATTTTTTTTTTTATAATTATTTGTAGATTTTAAATATGTTCTACCGTATATATTGAAAATATGTTAAATCATTATTGTTAGTATTTTTTTTTTAAAAAAAAAAAAAGATTAAAATCTTAAAAGCCTCATAAAAACATAATAATTTTGGTTAAAGAAGAGTTTTGGTGATTATTTAAAAATCATGATATTTGTATTTAAATGCTCCCGTATATTAAATTGACGAATTAAATACATTTTATAAAATAAAAAAGAAGCAAATTATCAAATAATTTTATAAATGTGGATTGAATCCTTTTTAAAAAAAAAAAAATTTCTAATTGAAATACTTTAGATTTGATTTTGACTTTGAATCTTTAGATTGAATTTGGACAAAGAACTAATTTCTTTAAAAGAGCTTAGTGTAATTAAATTCGAGTTTGAAATATTCATAAATTTTTTTTAGAAAATCTAAAGTATTTGTGGAAATTAATTATAAATAATCAGATATATTGTATGAAGTTGCAAAATCATTTTTGTGATAATTATATGGCTATAAATTTCTTTAATAATTAATTTTTTGGACGTGTATCTACATTTATCTAATAAAATAGTATTTGCCAAATCAACCTTAATTCCATTTTTTTTGTAGTAATTAATTTAATTAGAAAGTTTAAAAGGAAAAAAAGTTTTACAAAAAAGTTAATTATTATTAAACTGATACTATATTTATATTCGGGATAATTATTCATTATTAAGTCAGTCTAGCTAATTATTTAACTATTATATCTATGACAGCTTGGAATTATGCTCAAAACAACATATAAAACGTTTTAACGTGGTGAAATGTCTGTATCATTATTTAAATAACGAAAACAGAATGTCCTACTCTCTTCTTTTAGGACGTAACAGTTACCAACAATATTCTTATGCTGCGTTTACGTATGTTGTAGACGTACAGGTATATTGTATGATTTTTCGCAAGCTGCATCCAGCTCTAAATGTTGGACAATATAATAAAGTGAAGTTTTACATTGTAGGCAACCGAGAGAGATGTCTTACATTGAAAGAGTTTTACATTCAAAAATTAAAGCAACACTCAATGTAAAATGATCTTTTTCTATCTTCGTTCTTTAAACTTTCGGCAAATATTCCCAATAACTTGTTCCAAAATTAAATACGTACTCCGTCTGCTAAAGAATGTATAAAAAAAAATGTATGTCTCAGACTTTAATTAATTTATTTAAGAGGAAATTAATCTCTTTTATTTTAGTAATTATTAAATTGGTTTTTTATTAAATGCATTATATTTTTTTTTTAATATCAATTCTATCCATAAAATATTTCAAAATTTAATGATAGTATCATCAATCAATTGCGAAGCCTTCATTAATTTATTATACCTCTTTAAAAATTATTCTATTTAAATTCGATGCAAAGTAATTTTTTTTTCAGCTCATTAAATGATATAAACAATTAGTTTGATGATAAAAATTTCAAATTAAACATATATTTATATGTCTAGTTATGTCTATTATCATAATCAGAACTACATTTTTTTTTCATATAAAAGAGGATTTTATGAAACATTAAATAAAAAACTCATTTAGTTCTACTTCACTTTCCCAGTCATCACTCAATTTTAATTACATAATGAAAGGAGAACAAATTTTTAAAAATAATTTTCAAAAATTGAAATACATAAAAAAAAATCAACAACAATAAATAATTTTACAATACTAAAAGTTTGTTAGAAGAACCAATAAATTAAATTTAACATAATTTAAATTAAGAATTTATATTGGACCTAAGTACAACTAAATTGTAGTTAAGTTAGTGTCAGTGAAAAGCAGAATTTGAAAAAATTCAGTTAATTTTTTTTAAGTATAATAAAAAAAATATTCTAAATAATTTAGAAAGATCTGAATTCAATAGTACGGCTTATTTGAAAAATATACAAATTTTAAAGTTCGTCTGAAAAACCAGTACAAAAGTATGGTCACTGATCATTCAATTTAGATCATTTTGAAAATAAAAGTTTAAAGAAAGTAAAAAAACAGTCTAAAAAGGTACCGATAATATTCATGGAAATACGGCTCATAAGATTTAGATTAATTACTCAAGCATTTTAATTCACAGCGTGTAAGAAATATCATTTTTTCTGGAGTTTTTTTTTATTTTTTATTTTTGGAAATTAAAAGACATTTTCAAATAAATGTTGAATATAAGAAGAAGAAGAAGAAGAAAAAATAGTCTTAATGGGTCCCACGATTGCATAGATCATAAATCATGGTAAATTAATTTAATGATTGATTTTTGTAATATTTTTTTTTCCCTTGTCTTGTTATTATGGTTAAACACAAGTAGACCAATTTGTATTTTTGATGTAATTTAAATGCCAGCTAAATATTTAAATGTTGTGGATTTTTTTTAAAAATATTCATATTTAGTCGAAATTCAAAATTAATATCAGAAATATGCTGAAAGAAATTAAGTAAACTGATAACATTTTAAATCAACAAAATATGGAAAATTGATATCCTTTACCTTAGCAAAAAAAAATTCGAAATTAAGAGCATTTATTACAAGTTAGTCCTATGTAGGCAAAAAGTCTAAACCAGGCTGTAGCGACATCTAGAAAATATAATGAAATTTTAATAATATATTTACATTTTTTTTTATAATAAACTTAATAGCTTGCAATTGACAATAATTAATACTAGTCTACAGGAAATAATATTTCTCTTCAAAATAATTAACTATTGCCAAATTTGGGTGGCCACTTAAGTAGTAATTTAAGTTAAATTAGATACACATAACAATCGTTTTTATTATAGTTTTCGTCATGGGATTTCCTACTTTTTTTTTCTATTAGTCTTTTTACCATGAATCATAAATTTTTTCTCTTGATTCAATCAACCATGATGAACTGAAAGTATAATAAATTGATTCGAAATGGTCAAAAAAAAAAAAAATGTGAACTATTGAGAAACTATTTTGTTAATTGATTAATTTTCAATAAGCTGAACATTTCTCTTCTTTTTTTTTTTTTTTTTTGTTGCTTCAAAATTCAAACGCATTTCTAATTGTTGAGTTTTTAAAATTTTATCTTTCTAATCATTCAACTATGAACATAAATTAGGGAACCCTTAACAGTTCATTAAAAAATATTTAGAAATTGAACCAAAAAAAAAATAATATATACGCCTTAATTATCAAATATACAACAACAACAACAAAAAAATATAAATTATTTTCTAAATTTTCAATAAACAACTGAAAAAAAAAATAATAATAATCATTTTTGGAAAATTGAGATAACATTTCCGTTTAACAAAACGCCCTCAAAATATCATTAAAACTGTCAGTGTGTAATTCAAAAAAAAAAAATTATAGAAATTCTTTATGCATTTATGAAAAAAAAAAAAAAAAGTGTTTACCCCTTGACATATTCAAACATTAAAATGGAATGTGTCAATGGTTATCAGCTGAGTGAAATGTAATGAATGTGTTTATTTTTAGTTTTATATTTGTGGCCTAAACTCATTGACGGAAAGAAAAAAAAAATTATAATATTTTTTTGAACATATGGAAAACATCTATAGATGAAAAATAATTTTAGGTTTATTTCTTTGTAGAATTTATGAAAAATTAATATTTTTTTATGTACAAATGTCATATGACATGTAATATGTTAAATGTACCAAAATATTAAATATAATACAAAAATAAAATAATTTGATATTTTATGTTTTTCCTGTAGAATTTATGTGAAATTCTATTAAAAAAAAATTTTTATCATGTTTTATAAAATTTCCATTTAACAAGATAATTTTGCAAACAATTTTTCAATATTATTTTATTTAAAATGTTGTTGAAAGTAAATAGAGAAAATTTTAATGTTGTCATTTAATTTAATTATTAAAAAAAAAACTATATTGCAAGCGTGAAAAAAAAATATAAAAATTACATAATTATTTTTTATATTTATGTTGAAGTTATGTTGACCAGTCCAAATAAAAATACATATGTGGAAAAATTGTTAGCATTTTTAGAGTAATATTAAATAAATAATTGTAATAGCTTTGAAGGCTTATTACGAAGAAATACTATTAATTTCAATTGTAAAGTTTTTAAGACGACAATATGGCTGGAAAATACCTAAGCAAAAGAATTAATTTTTTCTATTATTTCTATAGTTCAGTCAAAAGTCAGCTTCGGAGTCATTGGCTGTCTTTTCATACCAATACAAATTTCATATTTTAAAGAAACTTAACTTACATTCCGATATTGTAGTTCTAGTAGATACTGGGTTCAATTGTCGTTCTCAACACCAAGTCGGTCTAAGTTTACTTGGATTTAAATCAGCTCCAGTAATAAAACTACAATAAAAGATAATATAATTTTATGACTGAAATTTACTAACTAAAAATGTTTAAGCCATTCACTTTTTGCAATTAAAGAAATTTATGATCCATATAAAATTAGTAGGTCTAAATTGCATTGCCAACCAATTAAAATTGTTTCCATTTTCTATTGCAAGTTTGCTATCTATAATTTGGAATTAAACTTTCTGTCGAAATATAATAAAAACCAAATTAGTATTTAAACCAAATTAGTCCTAAATTTTTGTAAATTTAATGTATTAAAATTTAAAATACAAAAGTTAACTTGTAATATTTTTTTTATGTAAAAAATTTCGAATAATAATTATAAATGAAAAATTTATAAACGAGTTCAGACTTTAAACTTCTAACCTTTCAGACCGCCATTGACGGATTACAAAACTTTATCAATTTTGTGAAATCAGAACAACTTCAGAACGTCAAATTAGATTTTTCCGCAATAAATAAAATTTAAAAATCTTATTTGTTTCAAAAATATTCAGCAGATAAAATATTTTTTTTAAAAACGGATCATAAAATATTTTTCATCCAAATATTGTTCAATATAAGAGAAATATGATTAACAACACGTCGAAAATATCAATTTACTTATTATTCTAGAATCTAGATTTAATCAAACCAAAACCAGTAAAATAAAGACTAAATAATTGACTCCCCAATCTATAATAAATATTTTAATGATATTTTTCAATTAAAATATCATTTTACCATTAAATCTTTAAATTTTAATTCCAAGAACATTAATTATATAAAAATAATCTTAAATAAATTTTTAGTAATTAAAAAAAAAAATTTGAATTCATTGTTCCATTAACTTGTCACAGTAATATAAATTTCCCCTATATATTCGTTAATCTCATTATTCCGGTATATTTCGTTAATCTTATTTGAAATCTCAATGACAATAATAATACAATTTTTTACCAATTTAAAGGATCTACCTACCAGTATACCAAAAAAAAAAAGAAAATACAAAATTTACTTCAAAGGGAAACCTTGAACTTGAAAGCCACAAAATGAAACCGAATATCTAAAAATAATTTTTTACCTGGTGTCATTATGTCACAAGAATAATAAATTGATATTCAATTGAGTGTTACTTTTTTTTTCATTGTTTATTGTACGTTTTTTTTTTTAATGATTTTGATTTAACAGCCAAAACGATAAATTGTAATCAATTTAGATTTTAGTTTAGCATTTTCTAATAAGGAATTCGCTGTTTTTTGTTTACGAATTCACAAAACAAAACAAAGATAGGGAAAAGAAATAAAGAGAGAGAGAGAGCGACAGTGAGAAAGTTAAAGAAAAATAGAAAAATGTTACAGAGAAAATATCAATTTCTCACTTGGGCCCTGTGTACCTGTATTAATCAAATTAACTTCTTTTTTTACCGGCTTAAGGGAAATTCTTGTAGAGGAATTTTTAACTAGCATTTATAAATTTTGCAGAAAGAAACAATGCTTTGTTTCCAATCATTTTGTAATTAAATCGTTAAAATTTACTAACAGGGATTATGCTTTTAGATTTTTAAAGGACGAAATAACTAATATGAATATTTTCCAAAAGTATTTATAATATTGATTGATATACACCTCTTTAAAAGTCAACTATTTACCATTATTTTTAAATTATAAGACATCTTCTGTGGTAAATTGGTGACTGGTGAGGTGGAAAATACCACAGAGTTAAATGAGAATATTATATGTTTAAATATATCTGTGATATATTTAAACATATACTGAAAATAATCTCTCTTTAATATTATGCTGTTTATTGCACGATAGAAAGTTCGCATGCAAGATTAAAAGAAGTTAAAAGTTGAAGTGTAAATTTATATAAACTACATATTTGAGTAATTTTAAGGTTGTGTTTCGGTTTTTGATATTCTTTTGATTAAATTAATTAGCCTATTAAGGGTGAAAGGATAGTTTTTCTAGCTTAAGTAAAAATAATGTCATAAAGTCAACTAAAAATAGTAATTTTGTGACAAACTTCAAGTAGGTTCCAAAATGCCGGTTTCGGAAGTTTACGGTTTCGGAAGACTTCTACTAAATTCTTAATAAAAACAGCTCGTTGAATCCTCAACAGTTGGTTGAATCTCTTCTGGGACGGCATAATCAATCTAATTAGAATGCTGGTACGTAAGTTTGTAGCCAAACTGATTTTTTTATGGCGATCAGATTGGTAGTACAGAATAATATCATTTCTGCAATCAATCTGGGTTTTCCAAAATAATAAATTGATTATTCGTCGAAATTTTTAGCCTTACGACTATCCTGAAATTATACAATTTTTCTGTACATCTGTAGCAAAAAAATATCAGTTTTAATAGAACCCAGAGCAATACCATTAAATTTACAATTTCATATTTCATTTTTATATACCAAATAATATTTTATCCCAAGAAATTAATTTACTATTTAAGAGTACCTTTACGTATCTTACTCAAATCTTCTCTTAAATTAATTGTTTACCTTCTCATTTTTATAATTTTTCTTTGTAAAACATAAACATAAACAACTCAACCGAAAAAGAATCTTTAAAATCCTCCAAAAATCATAACAAACAAAAAAAAAGAAAATTTCCCATGAAAAATCTCATTTAAATATCTTTATAACTTGCGCACAAAATACTCAACTTCACCATAAAAATATTTTAATTTTATGTTGAAATTATTTTATTTTATATTTTTCTACTAGTTTTAGTTCATTCTCAACATACAATCGAGTAAAATGTATCTTTAAAAAATAAAAAAAAAAAATTTTTATATTTTTATTTTGTATATTTCGGCATCGGACAAGAATACACAATCTACAAATAATCAGTTCTGAAATAATCATTGTTGCGTGAGGACGCGTTTTATTCGTTCTACCGGAATCAGAATCATAAAAAAAAAATAAAAAGAAATAGAAAAAAAAAAATGTAAAATTTATTCTTGTTATTAAAGAATATATTTTATTTATAGTTTGTTATTTAAAAAGCGTGATAATTGATAGAAACATAAATAGTTCCACACTATAATAATTCCCTTTTATAACTTAAATTAATTCTAAAAGTATCTTTTTGAAATTTTTTTATTTTATATATTTTTTTTGTGGATTTTCGTGACAGTTGTAAATTAAAACCTTTATGTTTGTTTTGTCGTTGAAAAGCGATTAATTTAATTTACAAGAAATACTGTGAAAAAATATATTCGCGAAACATTTTTTTTTTTTTACTAATAAATTAATAAATATCTCATCATTAAATCATTTTATATGTCATTAATATCTATTATCCTTAAAGGTGGAAATTATTATAGATATGTTTACAATAAAAGTTCACATAAAGTTAATTTAATTTAATTTATAATAAAATATATAAAGTGCTGTGACACTATTCGTTTTAATTGATTAATATACAAAAATGTCAATATAAATGACAAAACATTTGGTTAGAGAGGGTTAAAATGATTATCAGCGGTCAAAAATATAATAATAAAATAAAAGGTCCTGTTAATTAAAATATTAAATATAAAGTGGAAAATTTATAAATAAATAAGGATATCGATTAACAAAACATAGAGAGAAAAAAATAAAGGAATAACAAAATATTAATGTGTAGTTTTCCATTAAAAAAAATATATTAATGTGGGAAATTTTCTGAAGAAAATTTTTGATTAATTATATTTTTATGTTTTTAAAAAAGTAATTTTAATTAATTGGTTTTATTTTTTATTAAAATTTTTATAAAAAAAAAAATATTTTTATTAATATTTTTTTTTTTTCATTTGGAAGTTTTGCTATTTTTTAAATTGGAATAAAAAAAAAAATATGTGAAGAAACAAGTGCTCCAAAAAGTTTATTTCATACAAAAAAAATTTCAAAAGTTTATTGAAATAAAAAAGCAAGGATATAAATTATTTTTAAAATTATTCTAATAATATTTTATGTAAAAAAAATATAAAAATAATTTCATGTTAAAAATGGAAAAATTAAAAATCAAAAAATTAATTACTTTATTTTGAGAAACACTAAAGTGGTAATAAAAAAAAATATATATAAAAATTAAGAAGAATTTTCATTTTCATTACTATGGTAAGTAAAACCATAAAAAAAAAATTTTTCATTTTAATAATAATATTTTTCAGAAAAATTTTAATAAAGAATATATTTTTTGACAGACAGATTATTATTAATTATTAATTAGACAGTTTTTTTTTTAAAATTATTTTATAATAATAGAGGGTTTTTTTATTAAATTCAAATATAACTGACAGGATAATAAAATATTCATTAAGAAATTTATGCAAGGAGTTATTTAAGATATTTGGTGTATATATTATACATATATAATTAGAAATTAGATTATTTGTATATTTAATAAAGTGAAAAGATATTCGTGAGAAAATATTGTTTTGGGGATAATGTAGAATATTTTATTGAAATGGTATACTGGAAATGATTGAGTTAGGAAAAATATAATTTAACTTTTGGATATTAAATTATTTTGGAGATTTAGAATAGCTTAGAAGATTTATGACTTATTAATAGAAACGCAGATAATTAAATAATTTAAATTGAAATAATTTATCAGATTATTCAATTCAATATATTTTGAATTAAGATTTTTCACAATATTTAATTAATTTGTTATTTAATTTTAGATAATACTTATGTATATATAAAATTCATAAATTCGAATTTTCAAATTTCATTATTAAAAGTTGTCTGAATTTACAACTTTTAAAATATCATAAATTTAAATTTTGGAAAATTCTTTAAACTTGCTATTAGCAGCTTTCAAAATTTAAACCAAAACCAATTTGTTTATCTAAAATTTAATTAGTTTTATTTACATTTTGTTATGTTTACATAAATTAATAATAAAGTTTAATTAGTAAACACCAAGCAAAACTTACGAAATACTAACTACGAACATTTTAATTTAAATAAATGATTTCTCAAAAACTCTGTATAGTAGAAATTCAGCAAAATAATTCTAAATTGCAATTAAATTCTTAATTAATCTAACATAAGTGGATCTGGTCTAGCGAAAAGACTGAGTTAATTATTAATTGCATAAACTCTAAATACATTTAATCAACTTAAAATCATGTAAATTCTTAACTAACATATAAATAATTTTTACTAGTAAATCTTCTGTAAATTATTTTATCATGTGTTAAATTGAAGAAGTCATCTAGAATTCTAATGATAAACCATATAAAATGTATCTAACATATTGAAATAATATTGATTAAATTTTAATTGGAATTAATATAAAATAGTTTAAACTCTCTATATACATATACTAACACTGTAATATAATAAAATCTGTTTAATAAACTTTCTACATAGAATATGTAAAATAAACATATGTCTGGTATAATATTGACTTTAAGATAATTATATTTTCAATATGAAATAATGAAACTTTTCAAAACTATGAAATATAAGTTTTAAATAAACTTTACTAATATATATTAGTAAAATGAATTTATCGACTTTATTTAATAAAAATCAATAGAATTTCTCATAATAAATTTATAAAAAGTTTTCTAAATTTTATTTATAAAGGACAATTAAAAAAATTTAAATTCACTTTTCATTAAAAAATTTGTATCTAAATGAATAAAAAATTCCTTTATAATAATCATTAATTTTTATCATATAAATATTTGGAATGTTTCAAAAGATATTTTATTAAAACTTTAAATAATTAATAATAAATCAAATAAATTGATCAAAGAAAATATTAAATTTTGATATAAGAATTTATTATATTAATTACTGTGATATTTCATATTCTAAAAATAGTAATTAAACATGTCCTGTATATGCAAATCTACATTTTAAATTCAGAAGAATCGAAATACTCTAATAATCGATTGTGGACTATTCACATAACATTTTCATAACAATTTCGTATAAGAATTTAACCTGATTTTTACTATATTTTAACATAATTTTAAACAGCCTTCGTGAAAAATATTCACTGGCGTAATCAATAAAATCCAGAAATATATTTTATTATTAAATAAAATTCTTTGTTAATGACAAGGCACTTTCAAATTTATTTTCAACCAGCAAAAAATAATGCTGATTTAAATTACTTCTTTTCAACAACAATATTTACCATAATTCACATTCCTTAACATTAATAACACCCTAAAATTTGAATTTTAATTACATAGGAAATTTAATCTACCGTACTTAATCAAAAGCAAAAAAAAAAAAAAATAGCTGGACAGTAGTTTTAGTATATCGGTCATTGTTGTGAAAACGACGTTAATTTTGTGCCCTTAAAATATATATAAAATACATAGTATATGTATATATTTTCCCCCCACATAAACAGAAAAATTAGTTCAACTACATTAATAATCCCTCTCTTTATATCTTTAGTCCAAAAGATATAAATTTAGTAATCTATATTTATATACTTTTGGCTCTTATATACTCGTATAATCTTTATTTCAAATAATTTAGTATATTTGGTTATTTTTCTCTTTTCCTAATACATGGCGTCACATTACAATAAATTTTATTTTCCCTTTAAATATTTGACTTTATTTATATACGTATATACATAAAAACCATAAAAACTTTTAAATCAACATAAATAAAGGACTTTTCCAAAAAAAAAAAAATAATAATATAAACAATTATTTTAAATAAAGAGTAAAAACCAAAATAAAATAAAAAAATAATCTTATATTTCTTATTTCAAGGAAAAAGGCTCACCAAAAAAAAAAAAAAAAGGATCAAAAAAATTTGTTTATTTCTGAAGAAAAAAAAAAAAAAAAAATTCAATCAAATGTAAAAACATGCCGCAGCGTTTGCATGTGGTGAATGTAAATTGACACTATTATTTTTTTTTTCTAGCAATATGTCAACCACAATTTACCAAAAATTGAAAAATATAGGGTTTGGTTTGAACAATCTATTATCGAACTTATCTAACTTTTGTGTTGTTATTTTAGTTTGAATTGTAGATAATTAAATTCTTGTATTTTGTTAGTAAATTTTTAATGGATTTATGTTGAAAATTTACGATTTTGTCTTTGTTTACTGGTCAGAATATGTAGTCAAGACTTAGATATATTTTTTCTATAAAAATTCCATAAACAAAATATCCAAACAAAACTAGTAGTTCTCTTTTTATTACTCCCCGACGAAATATCAATGCCAGTTTATGAAAAATTAATTTAAAAAATCAACATTTCAGACAAAAATATATGACAGAGTCATGAAATAATTTTAAATTTAAATTTCAGAATTTTATCTGCCATCTTTGTATATTTTATCTGCCATCTTTTGACACTTCGGGGAGTAAATGAAAGAGACAAAGCTAGAAGGAAATTTTGACAATTTTACTCCCGTAGGAAGCATGGTTCCTAATTCTAATTTTATTACTGATTTCTGAAAATCTTTGTACTATTCTTTAAAAATAATTTTTAAATAAAATTTTGATATTAATTTCAATCTAAAATTAATTAACTGACGCCATACATATGCCAATGTCAATTAACAAATTTTACTACTTGCTGATTACATATATACCAGTTACTCCTTGCATATCGGATGACTAATTGTACAGATTCTACATTAGAAACGACGGAACAGATAATATGGAACTGCGATGCGTTGATGACTAAACGGTTATATTTAGTGACATGGAATTTGTCGCTGAATCAACTATACGGTTTTATATTCAATATACAGGATTATGAGCTAAATTTAATTGGTAGGGTATTACAATACGTCATTTGGATAAAAGCAGTAATGTTGTAATCCCTTATTACAAAGTTAAAACTTGAAAATTAGTATACCCAGGTTAAATTTACATAATACTAATAAGTTTTATTAAATACTAATAAGCTTCCTCTTCTGCAATTAATTGCCTACACACATAACCTAATCAATTTGTCGGTAATTTTTGCCAACATTTCTTCTTCTCATCACTATTACTGTCAATAATAAATAAAATTTATGATTATTTATAAAAAAAAAAAAATGTTTTCACATCTTTCAACTTTATAGAAAATATTTAAACATTTCAGAAAAACTGATTACAAATCGATAAATACAATTTCAAAAAAAAAAAAATTTCTTATATTAAAAATTTTCCCTATTTTTCTTATTGTAAAAGACTTACATAAAAAAAAAAAAAAAACTGAAATTGTATCTCAAGAGTGTTGCACTTTGACTTGACTTTCTATTTTATTTTATTTTTTTTATTATTATTATTATTAAAGAAATACTTTTTCTTATCCCATCAAAAAAAAACAAAATTTTTTTTTTTTTTTTAATGAATCTAACCAAGACAAGAGGGTAAAAATTGGTCCATCGTTGTCATACCCCCGCCAACATAAATAGACAAATAAAAAAAAAAAAAAAAGGCAAAAACATTGACTTTTTTTTTTCTATGTTACACTCCGCCCCGTAGCCAATGTAGTAAGAGATAAATATTATGTTTATTTGGGTCTCTTGGGGTTTTTTTTTTCCTTATCATGTAAGGTAGTTTTTTTTTTTAAGGATTTTTATATTTTTTTTTTTTGTTGGAAATTTGTATTATTTTTTTTATGAGAGGAAAAAACTGTAATAGAACTGATGCTATTTAGCTACATAACTCAAGTGTTTGTTTATATATGTATATACAAAACAATGTTTTTTGAGATAAGATATTTTTTTTTTTTTGAATACTTCTTGGCCGAATGACTAAATCGTCATTATCGTTTTTTTTTTTTTTTTTGTGTATTCTGTTGTTTCTACGAAAATGTCCTGGAAAAATAAAATACACAGAAAATTCTTCTTATCTAATGGTTTGATTTCTTATATAGTGATGGGCAAGTTTCTTTTAATTTGATTTTATAGCAAGTTTATTATATAGACAATATATATATTATACAATACGCTTAAAATAGCAATGAAGATTAAATTAAATAGGCTTTATAAAAACTGAAATGATATAATCTAAGGATACGTATATGTCTACAACTTGTATACAAAAAAATTGAAAACATTTATGGCTATGTTAAATTGATATAATTTAAATGAAAAAGAAAACTTAATTTTACTGATGATTTTATGGTAGATTTAATTCGTTGCTTATACTTTTGGTGATTAATTTTTCTTTTACTAAATTTGGTTTTTATTAAAAAAAAAAGCTTTGATATCTTTTTATATTCTGTCCAAAGATATATTAATCAACATTTTTTTCTAACTAAGTACACAACCTTATACAGATAGATAATCGATAAAACTTTTGGTAAGACAATTTAGTCTATAGTCCTTCTTCTATATTGTCTCACTTACAGGAAATATTCAGTATACATAATAATGAAAATAATAATTACAAATGAAAATCTTAAATATTTCTATTTCATGTGAAAAAAAATTTTGATGCTTGAAGCCAGCCAAAATAAAATTTAAATTATATCATTGAGTCCGCCATAAAGGACGCATAAAAATTCTAGTAAAACAACAAAAAATATGTTCTGCTGTTTTTTTTTTTATATAATGCTACAAAACACAGTTTTTATTATTACAATTCAAATATACAAAAAAAAAAAAAATGTAACTTTCTTCCTATTTTCTGTGTACATCCAGACCTTCTAACCCATAAAAAAAAAAAGTATCTACACATTTTGACACAAAATTCTTTTCGTGAATCTACAACAAAAAAAAAAAGAAAAATTCAATTTTCTTAAACATTTTTAAGGATGTAATAGAATTTGAAATTAAATTTGTTTTTATTTTTTTTTATGTGTATAATTTTGGTGATACTGACATCGAACAAACTATTCTTTTAGTAAAGTTTCCTGCAGATAGAAATTTGAAATTTGTTATGAAAAGTTCGATGTTCTTATATTTTTTTTTTATTATATTTCCGACAAATTTTTGACTTATGAGTATGTACTCAAAAAAAAAAACATCCATGAATAATTTCAAAAATTTTATTTTAATAATCAGACAGTGTGACAGTAATAAGGACGAAATTGGTAATGATGCAGAGATGAGATTTCGGTTGTTAATATAATTTAAAATTTATTAAAAATCTATAAACTTTTTCAACTCAAATTTCACATCTTAAGTAATTTTTAGTTCAATGACAACGCATACAGTTTGAACAAATCTTTATGTTTTTTTTTTAATGTTGTAAACCTACTAATTATTTATCTTTTGTGAAACTTAATCTAATTTTGTATGCAAAACTAGTTTAAAAAATTTGTCAATAGAAAAATAATTATATTTCTAAATTTTCACATCTTCGAAATAAGGTTGTTTTTTTTTAAAACTATGTTGCTTCACAGTAAAAAAAAAAAAAAGTAGATTTTTTTTTTCATTTTATATCTATTCAAATCGTCTTATTATCATTACTTATTTTTTTATGTCTGTTTTATGTTTACTGTTGAAGTGTTGAATTGAAAATTGTTTACTTTACAATCTTTTCTTCAAGTATATTTTTATTTGTGCGGATGGGGGGGGAATATACAACTTTTTTTTTTGTTATTTTATATTTTTGTTGTTGTTGTAATAACGAAGTGCACAATTGTTTGCATAAAAGCATAAAAAACTGAATGAACAAAAGACAAGTTTATGAATTTTAAAGATTCCTTCTTTTAGTTTTATTTGGAGTGTTTGATAGAAAAGTGTTGTTAGTAATAATTTTTTTTATTTTTTTTATTTTTTTTTTAAAAATTTACTATTAAGTTAAATGAGATGATGATGATTGAATGACCTTTTTAGTAGTATTTTTAAAGAACTTGTTTATTTTTTAATAAACAAGTGCTATTAGAGAGTACTATTAAAGAGGAAGACATATCAAAATTTTAAGATTTTCTTGAATATAGAAAATAACAAAATTGTCAGGTTGAAAATTATTCATTAATATAAAAAAAACACTTTTTTTTTTGGATAACCAACATAAATATATGATAATTAGTTTTGGTATCTTTTCGTTCCGCATATGTTAACCTATAAAGATTTTATCGAAAAGAAAACAACAGCATTATAGGTTAATGATAAAATTTTTAATTGAAATCAATAAAATTCTTTTTATAATTTTTTTTTAAAAATAAAGAAAATATTATAAATTGTTATTATTTAGTGAAGAAAATGTCAATTTCAAGAAAATTTCATTCAAAAAAGAATCAATAAAATATAAAATTGTTCAGAAAAGAAGATATATATGCTTTTTTTTTATTCGAAAATTAAATATTTTCAAATTTATTTGTTGAATATTTTGCAAATATTTTGATGTTAGTACCCATTATCATTCAACCATTCAGTAAAATTCGATTAAAAAAAATATATATTAAATTTGATATCGTTATGTATACAGTGTTATTCATTTGGAAAATATTATTCTGAAAATATTATAATCTATTTGTAATAAAAATTGATTAACAAATATCGTTCTCATACTAAAAATATCTGAAAAAATATAATTAAAATACATTATTATTTTATGTGAATTTTATTTACTTTTAAAACCAACAAAGACTATTTAAGCCGACAAAGAATGATTTATAATCATTCTATTTGTCACTAATTAAAGTCATTTTGACAGAATATTGTCACATTGAAAATTATTTAGCACTTTAAATGCTAATTGATGCAACGTCATTTAAACACAATAAAGATCTGTCTACAACGCTTTTTAAAACTGGAAAATTTGGCTAAAAAAATAGTTGAATCTGTAGTAATGGGCTTGACTTGAAACTCTGACTAAAAAAAAGTTGACAAATGTTGTAAAAAAATATATCGAGTTACGATACTACCAATCATATTTTTTTTTTTAAATTTAATGTTGGCAGTAATACACAGGCTTTTATAACTGGCATTTCACTAGAACTACAAAATAATTATTGTTTTACAGGAACATTGCAGAGAGCCTTTTAATGGAAGTATCAAAAAAATAACAAAATATTTTAAAATTAGCTTTCATACTTTTAACAACAATATATGATCGTGTTACTACCCAGCTTCGAAAAATCACCCTGTTCTAATTCAAATAATAAATTTTCATGAAAAACTATTAAATAGAAAAGTTTTTACATTTTTTTACTTAAAATAGTTTTCATTTTTCTTTTTGTTAGTTTTGCACAATATTTTTATCATTTCTTGGACAAACATAAAAAAAAATATTCTTAAAAATGCATGATTTTTATTATTTTTTCGTGAACAGAAAACATAAATTTCTGGAAGTTTCAAAGTTTTTTCTTACAACTATATAGTTTATTGCATATATTGTCCTAAGGAGAGAAATTTTAATATATATGTATATGACAATAGTAAAATGTAAAAGAAAAATATTCTTCAATTGAGTAAATAATCAACCGGAAATTTGTATAAGAAAAGATTATTAAATAACATAAAATAATATTATCAATATACAAATATCTAGTTTATATGTTTCAATAATGATAAGTTAAGAATATCATATATGATGTTAAATACATAAAAACATAAAAATTTGTTTATTTATTTATTAAATAATAGTTTTTAAATTTTTGATAAAGAAATTATGATTAATGAAAGAAAAAATGAAGAAAAAAATGAAATGTTTTATGAGTACACAAATTCATTATCATGACATAAAAAATAATAAATTCAATTTTCCCCTAGAAAATTTATTTATAATATGGTATAAGGTGCGGGTTTCAAGAACTATCACTTCTATATAAAAAGGAAATACCAAAAAAAAAACTCAAGGATGTTCATGAATCAATGTTAAATATTATCTTCAGAATTTACATATTTATTTTTCGCAAAGTTTCATAAATAATTGTTTTTCAACTGTTTCAATGATGGTTCCGAACTTATCAATTTCAAATTATTTGTGTATCTTTATGTTTACTTCTGTACTCCTTGTAGTACAGAAGTAAATACTGTACTCCAGCAAAGCGTTTCTTTGGATTAATATTTGGTCACAACATATTTACCAAAATTTCCTACTATTCAAATAATTGTAATTATACATGATATCTTTATTTATACATTTTCCATTTCATTCATATCTTGCTCCATAATTCGTAAATTATTACTGTTTACTGCCAACATAATCAGTTTTATATGTGACGTTTTATATATTAAAGAAATTATTTAAATTAAACTAAATATGATTTATTTATATGAACAAATTATGCTTTGTATACAATTATTGAGAAATAGCTCTGTATTCATTCTAAACTTTACCACTGTTATCTTACGTAAATTATGTGAAGAATCAAATTATATCAAGATTGTCAAGTCAATTCATACTCGCATTTTATTTAAAAAATCTTACTAGTAAAATATAGCTTAAAAATAATGTAGCTTCGTTCGTTGGATTTAATCCAAGGATGTTTATGTCGAGAACCATTCGCTTTCATAATAATATAACGATTCATTTTTCATTTCTAAGATTATCAACAATTAAAAGATTTACCCTATTACCATTTCTTTATTTAAGAGAGTGTTCTTTTTAAAGGCGTTTTGTTACCCCGATAAAATAACATGTATAATACATAATATTTTTTATTTTTTTTTTTAAATATATGCTCCAGAGAATAAAGCTCCTACGTAATTTTTTTTTTTATCATATTTCGGGAGGAATATTTCAACACAAAAACAATATCTTTAATAATAATAATAATAATTCCTGTGGAGAGAATATTGCCTGGCAAATAAGATGAAAAAAGATAACTTAAACATTTCTTCTTTTATTTGATGGTTTCAAAGATACACGATAAATATCATAAGTTATTATAATTTTGGAACCTTCATATCTAATGAAAATAAAATAAAAATTAAAACCATACCGAAAAAAAAAAACCATTTATGTATTATTTTGTCGAATAATTATTTAAAAATGTTATATGGAAAATTTTGTTAGAGAAGAGCTTCATTTTTAGGTACTTAAAGTTTTTTTTTTATTTTACTTATATAATATACATATACATAATATTATATACACGTATATTTACAACAAGGAGGAATTTATTAATTTTAATGCTAATGAGATGACTCCCATAAAAGTCATTCATCATTTGTTAGATGGTGGTTTCCTTTAGGTACATTTTATTTATTTTTTATTTTTTTTTGGTATGGCAAAACACTTTGGTGGTAATATTTAATGTTGTATTATGTTTTTTTTTCAAATTACTTATTATATACTTACTCACTTGATGGTTATTAATAAAATATATACATATAAATATATAGAATTTGAAAAAGTAAAATATACAGGGTACTGCAATATAGTTAAAAGTGATAAAGAATTGATTTTAATTTTTCAAAAGACCGGGAAGATATTTCGGTTTAATAATTACTTAGATAGAAATAGTGATTCATTTAATTTGCTTCAAATAATTACGAGTTATATTTTTTTTTAACTTTTGTAGAAAATACAGCGCTAGAATTTGTTGGTATAAAGTGTCTCTCTAGATTTAGTGGTATACAAACTTTGATCAATTATTTAAAAAAAAATAAAGTAATGGAAAGATTAAATAGTTATATCAATAAAAATAGTGATTAATTAACTCTCCAATAAAGTCACTTTAGGTGAATTATGTTTTTAAGTTTTGTAGAAAATAGATATAACTTATTTAAAACATTGACAAGGTATTACCTTCCTTACACTAAATGAGTATATGCCTTTTTTCATGTGAGATGACCCCTTGAATATTTAATTATACTTTTTTGACTATACTGAGCCAACCTGTATATATATATTTCTTTAAAAAAGTCTATATTAATACCACCCACACACCATTTAGGTTTTTTTTTACTTTTGCGAAATTATCATGGCGGTATAAAGGCAAATGAAATATTTCTTCTTTTTGGCAATATTTCGATTATAATGCATGAAAAATTTAAGATATTTAAGTGCACGATTTTTTTTTTTCTTTACTTTTACATATCCACAATTTTTTTTTTTTTTTTTGATTAAATTAATTTTCTTATGGTTTCCTTTTTATTTTCTGTGTGGTTTTTATTTTTTTGGAGGTTTTTTTTATTCAATTTTTCTTGATTATTTGAACCAGCAAAAAAAAAAATTATATATAATCTTAATTTAATATATTGAAAGAAATTTTAACCAACAAAAAAAAAATAAATGTGGGATTTCTTAAGTGATAGCAGTTTGTGAGTAAAATTATTGTATAAATGTTATATATGGGTGAAAAAAGAAATATATAAGCAATGAATGTTCGTGGAAAAAAAAAAAACTTTTCCGATTTGAGAAAATTACACAAAATATAAGTTTTCTTCTTTTTTTTTTTTTTTTAAGTGGTAAATAATTATTTAAGGGCATTTTATTTATAGAAGAAATTAAGTAAGAAAAAAGAAAAGTTATTGATGTAAATATTATTATTATATAAATTAGTAAAACTTTAATTAAGTAAGATAAATTTTTTTTAGAGAATTCTTAAGTTTTATATATTGTTAATGTTAAGATGTAGATTATTTTAATTAAATTTCTTATATTTTTCAATTAATTTTGTATTCATTTATTGATTATTCGGTAATTTTTGCATTAATTTTCTTCAATTATTTAGTAATTTAAATATTCGATCTGAGTGTTCATCTTGGTTTGAAAAATTTCAATTTCATTAGTAGTTTCTAAGTAGAAATTAATCATCTTTGTATCAAAATAATATTGTAATTTTCGGCGTTAATTCTATTCAGTCAGTAAAATCTGCAACGGAAAAATAGATGAACTTAAGCATTTATTGTAATCTATACGTTAGACTGTAACTGGAGGCATATAATTTACTTCAGAAAATAATTCTTTCATTTAAATTACGTAAAATTTTCTAGTTAAACTGCACTTAAACTGATAACTCATAATTTTTTGCCTTAATCTAAATTTAATTTTGGTAATAATATGACCTCAATTATAGGATATCATACTGAATGAAATGTTTCGATAATCTTAGTGGGAAGGTTGTGACAAGAAATTTCACTGAACTATTTTATTGGCTTATTATGAAACCTAAATGTAGAAAATTAACCAAACATATAACTATTCAAATTGAAAAAGCTCACATATTACCATTTTCGTTTCAAGTTCCATTTTTATATATACATACATATAATATTTTTATATACTAAAATATTAGTTGTTTAATTTCCAACCCCTAATTTAATTAACTAGAAATTTTATTTGCTAGGGCGAACAATTTTATTTAATCAACAAAATGTCAGTCAAAAATTTTTCCTACAACCAAAAAAAAAAAGCAGAAAAAAAAAATTATAACAAAATTCAGGAATTTTTGTAATTTTCGTAATTTCACAAAAAATAAAAAAAACTTCTACATAAATTTATGTAACAAGAAAAAAAAAAATTGTTTTAATATTTAATTAGTTTTCCATAAAAGTAATAAGAGAAAAAGCATAAAAAAAATATTTTTGCTTAAAAAATATACAATTTTTTTTAGACTAACTTTTTGAAAATTTCTCACGGCCAAAAAGAAAATTTATTTTAAAAATATTTTGTTTTTTCTAAATATAATATTATATACATACATATTTTTCCTTCAAACAACATAACACAATTTATGTAAGGTGCTAAAATTGACTGAGTTCTATTATTACTCACAATATACATATAATTCCATATAATATGCTAGAAGCTAGATTGTTTATTTCTCATTATTACTTTATATAATTTTCTAATTTTTTTTTTTGTTTTACTGTGTTGGGGAAAAATGTAATTGGCGTGACTATTGTTAAAAAAAGTGAAAAATTACCTTTAATTATCACCCTGCAAAAACAAAAAAAAAAAACCAACATAAAAAAAAAAGCAACCCTCCTAAAATTGTTTATACACAAAATTACTTTTCCATTAAATAGTTAAAAAGTTGAATTATAATTAACTCGAGGACATAAATAAAGAAAACAAATATAAAATTACAGCATAAAAAAAAAACATAATACAAAAATTATAAATTAAACTTGCAATACGAAAAATATTTTAGCATATCGGAAAGAAACAAATTTTTTAAGGTTAAATTGTATAAAGGAGGACAGGTTTAGTGTTACATAAAATAACTGATGAAGGATATCATTTAGGGTGTACAATTGAAGAATAGAGTTAAATGGCAAAAAAAAAAAGAAGAAATTTACTATAAAGGATATTTTGATTTCAACAAATTTTCTGATGAGGGTGAGAGAAAAGTTGTAATTTGTATTAAGTTTGATAGCTTTATGAACAAGGTTTTAGCATTGGTAACTTTACAATTGTTCACTGTTACTGTTACGTGTCACTTAAGTTTTCAATTTGATTCCTTAAAATGGTAGGAGAAATATGCGTTTGTATTTTTCCGAGCGATTGGTACTTAAGCTAGCTAATCAAATTTCAGTTTCCATACAGTCTACACTGAGAATTTCTAAAAATAAGGCATTTGCAGTAAATAATATTTATTAGCAGTAAGCACTGTATTTCCAAGCAATGTAATTTATTTTACTTAAAAGCTATTTTCTCTAGAAACTTTTGTTGCAAATGAAATTTGTTTTGTTGCAAATGAAATTTTCAACCTCTTCTGCACTTTTCGCAAGCATAATTAAATTTCTAAATTTAATTATATATTTAATTATATACTATAGTACCTTTCGCAGCTCCTCAATAATTAATATAAGAATGATCATGAATATTTACTCTGGCATATCAAATGATAATCGAATTTAATTTGACTTCAATTAATTTTTCTCAGATTCTGAACCAGTATTTCTTGTTAATAATAAAATAATGACAAAGTTGAAATTTTTATGACAAACATGGTAATTTTCACATCAGTTTGACATAATTTGACAATGTATTTTCAATGCTTATTTCAAATACTCTTTCAAGTTTCTTATTATTATTATTATTATGAAATTATTTTATTACTATTAAACAATTATTTTACTATTAACTTACAACTTTGTAATTTTTTATAATACACAGCGTTTAACTAAAATTATAGCTTCTTACTGAGTACACTATTAAGAAATGGTGGTGATATGTTAAGTGGAAACTATGAAATATATTTTTAATGTTTAATAAACCAAGAATTTTAAAATTATGAAAAAAAAACTCATCATAAAATAAGATTAAAATATTAAAAATAATAAACTTCTGATGCTGGTTTTTATTACAGCAATAAAAAAATATAGGAGTATAATTTTTTTCAAAGTTTGTTACCTGTTTTGCGGTGCTAGAACTTTGATGAAAAAAAATAAAATAAAAATAATAAGCAGTTGATTTGAAATTAATTATGAAAAAAAAAAAAAAACCCGCAACTTCAGAAACAGAAACGATATTAAAAAAAATAATTTAAACTTTTTTTTTTTTGCTGAAATACTAATTAAAATATCAAGAAAATCAATTGAATTTTTCAATTTAGAAATTTGTCAAATTCAAAAAAAAATATATAAAATGTTATAATAAAAACTTATCCTCAAATGGAACAGAATTTAATATTTCCAGCTATTTATTTAAAATTGCGGTCGAAATAAGAGTGAAAATGATTAAAATAAATTTGATAGTTTGGTTAAAAATTTTATAGTTTAATTATTTTATGATATTTATGACCACCATTTGAATATTAATAGAAATATTTGAATTTGAATTTGAATCTTTAAAAGTTGATTTTTTTTTAATTATACGTAGTCGTTTAATTTTTATAGACTTGCCTGAGTTATGCTGCAGTATTAGTATTAGCTATAGAAGTAAAGATAAAATAATAATATTGCAATTTTGTTTAATTGCTTATTCGATTTTCAAAATGGAGTTTAATTATTTCTGTTTATTATTCTGAAATCTTTACTATTGAAATTAATATTTTTATTTAATTGTATTCGAAATTCGTTTAATTGTTAAGTATTTTAGATTTCCAAGTCAGCACAGTTTTAACAATTAGTATCTGTGGAACTTTGCCAAAACACTATATCTACATAATTAAAAAATTTTATCAGAGCAAATTTAAGAAAATTTAATCGTGCTGCGTAACGCATTGTGAATCAATCAGTTAATAACTCATTTAACAATTATTACAGGATACCTCCTGTAATTTTGTTTGTAATTACAATTAAAAATCATATAATTTTATAAAACAAATTTTATGATTTATAATTTGGTTATCTGTAAATTGTAAACCAGTATTCAAAATCAATCTTCAAATAACTAATAAAAACGGACGTTCTTGCGCTAAAAATTCTTTAATTAGTTTCAATTTAGTTTTCACATATATCTGGAATTATAATTTTCGAATTCTGACACATTTATTTTGGAATTATATTTCCGGATATTTTCAAAGCCAATATTAACATAATTTACATTTTAATATTTTCAAAATATATCTAAGCAATTTATAAGTAATCGGCTTGCCTTTATGACTCAGTATTGAAATTTTTTTTTTTGTAAATAAAATTCATCTTAAAATCTGTTTCCAACAATTATGTACAAAAAAATGTACAATATTTTTTAAACGACCTACATATAAAAATAAAAGACCTGTAAGAGCTCTTGTAAACAAATTTTTATTAATAAAAATTTATTTATTTTAATCAATTTCTATGATATTCAATTTCTATCATCGAATAAATTAACTTTTTAACCTCCTGAAAAATAATACTTAAAAATCATTCTAAAAAGGATTTTTTTTTTCGGTTTTTTCAAGAAATATTGCCAGAAAAAAAAAAAACGAATCCCAAATATAAACAACTCGTCTTCAAATAAATATGATTATCATGACTTTTCGTAAAATTTACACAATCCAAAAGGTTTTTTTTTTTTTTACAAAATCCAAGAAAGTTTTATTTAAGAATAGATTTTTCTAGATGTTGGTATGAAATATAAATAATAACCACAAGAAAAAAACAAAATAAAGATTAAATCAACAAAGTTTATCCTTTTTCTATTATACATACATACTATTCTTATCCGTATCCATACATTTCTATAATATTATCGTTGCGTTCGTCTTTGACAAATAATAATGGGACTCGTATTTTTTTTTTTTTTTTTGTGCCAGACTATAAGGTTTGTTTTTTTTTTGTTGTTGTGATACCAACAATGATGACAAAACGAAAGCCTTAGCGGTATGCTTAAAGAATTTTAATATTTTTCAACTAATACTAAGTAATATATTAAATTTTGTCCTAAAGTTATATTTTAGTGAAGCTAAAAGGATAAAAATTTTATATGAATTTCTTTAAGAATCTATAAATACATATTGACTTGATATAGAAATAATATAGAATTTTCATTATTTTTATTTTGAAGTAAATTTATAGAGATTAATATCTATTTTTTTTATTATTATTCTGATGTTTTTTTTATGCTTTTATAGAAATTCATATTTTCTATTGAATATTATTAAGATTTTTTCTATGATTTTTTTATTTTAAATTTTCGTGACATGGCAGAGATATTTTATTTAAAAATACACATAAAAGGAGAGATAGAAAAAAAAAAGGCGATATTATTTATTTTATCTTTTGTATTAATTTTTCAATTCATTGAATCATGATTTGTTGCTAGTTTTTTTTTTTTTTTGGGTTTAAAATGGTTATATGACTAATAATATTGACTTAAAGGACCATATATATATATATTTTTTTTTGTAGAGAGAGAAAGAGTGAAGCACAACATATACTGTAATCCTTAACGCCACTACAATAGATGACCTTTTTTTTTTTTTGTATATGGATAACAATTGATTGTGTAGTGTGTCGAATAGTAGAGATATTAAAGGATATTTGGGTAAATCCGTATTTTATTCAAAAGGTTATTTATGTGTACCAAAATATTTAAAAAAAATAAAGGTTATGAAAGATTTGTGAAGGAGTCCTTTTTCGGGTTATTAAATTATGTTAAATAGTCCATTATAATTAATATTGGTCCCATAAGGTTGTCATATTTATCATATCTGGAAAAAAAAAGAAGAATATTAAAGATATTGTCAAAATAAAAAAGAAGTAAATTACGTAACGTACTTTATATGTGAATCTTATACTTATAAATTACGAATTTTGCCTATATAAGCATAAGATATACAAATTACAGTTAAATTTTATTCTGCTAACACTGTATCTCAATAATATACGTCAAAAAGCTTTCGCGTTTTCAAAGGGTTTGTTTTGTTCATAATGGATACTGCACTTAATTATAGTAATTTTTAACTGTTCGACTATTGTGACAAAAAATGTGACAAAAAAATGTTAAACGATCAAACTCAGTTACAGTATGGATAATTAAATTATTTGGAGTATAATTGTAAAAACTCTCCACGCAGTCATATTGCACTCTTTCGGACTTAAACTATTCTTTATAATTGAGTTAAAAACAATTTTAATTGTAGTAATGAACAACGTAAAATTATTTCACATTTTTTTGAATTTTCTAATTTGTTTGTTTATTTAATATTAACATTGGAAAAAAATTGAATCTGACTCATATCGATTATTAACATTTATTTGTAAAATGTTAATCCAGTATCAGAATTCAATTAAAATTAAATATTCGTTTGTGAGTCACCGACAAAACATTACCGCATTAAATTTTCGTAATGAAACGCAAAATTTATAAAATATGTACTGTATTAAAATTCTGTGTGAAATTTTGTAAAATTTCAAATTACTGTCCAACTCTTTTACAACAATTCAGTTTCTTCATTAATTATTCTTTACGAATTTAAGTTAAGAAAAGACATGAAAGTAAACTTTTAAAACTACAATCAAATAAATTATGTTCCACTTTTTTTTTACTTATTTATTTACCAAAAAAAAAAAAGAAGAGAAAAACGATTAATTTAAATTATTAATGAAACATTTTTTATTTTTATAAATCACCCTCAGTGTAAAATAAATTGGTTAAACAAGAAATTATCATATTTTAAGTATCTGAAAAATTTATACTAAGTATTATTTATGTTAAGCTAAAAAATATATAATAATATTTTTTTACGATATCCTAAATAACAAAATTTAATGAATTGCACAGCATGGGTGCATCCATTTTTATTTTATAAAAATTTATCATAAAATCATAATATTTAAGAAAAAAAAAAAAAAACCTTAAAAATTTTAATTTTTCAAAAATAAAAAAACAAATTCATAATTTTTTTTTATGCCCAGCAGCATATAAGGAAAAAAAAATAACCTCCGGTTTGGTGATATGCAAATTGAGTGAATAATTTTTTTTTTTTTTTCTTTACTCATTTAATTAAAATATTTTACCTTAGGCTTAATAAATCATAAAACAGCAGTCAAGCATAGATGAGCATTTAAAATTCTTTGTTAACATTTTTCTGAATATATTTACCAAAAAAAAAAAAAATTAAAAAACATTCTTATGTGAATAACCAAAATTTAAAATTCATTTCCAAATATGATATTTTTGGTTTTTTCAAACATATTTTGAAATTTAAGACGGTCAATTCAGTCGGTCTATAAATGTTATTAAAATTTTGTAATCTACCGTATAAGAAAATTTAGTTTGTATCTTAAGAATATTATTATTTTTGTAAGAGAAAATAAGCTTCAAAGAATAAAACTTGAAATGATAGTCTAAATTTTTTTTATTACCGGATGAACTTCTTTTACCGATAAACTGTGATTTTTATGGTTCCCAAGCATACATTAATTTATATTATGTGTGTTATATGGAATGGAATTAATTTATTCCACCACCACACACATATTTCACAGTTGTTAAGTATTCTAGAGTTTCGAACTCTAGAATACTTATAAAAATTTCGAATCTCAAATTACTTTAGTAAGATTTAGTTTAATTAGTTATTGGCAACTGTATGGGATTCTACTAACTATACACTAGTTAACAAACCATTCTGCAGTTATTTTGCTTAATGTTATTAATTTTATTTTTTTTTAAAATTGAATCTAGTTCATATTATTTTAGGAGATATTTTGAAAAATATTTAAAAAATATGCTATTTCAAAATTTCAGCGGCAGTTTAAAATGATTCGTGTACATTCATAATACAAAATAAAGCAATTATTTAAAGATATTTGAAAATATTTTTTTTTTTCAATCTATTAAATTATTCAATTTATTAAATTTGGTTATATTGATTCAAATTTATTTAAAAATATTTTATAATTAATATATTTTCAATTATCGATTATTAAATTAATAAATAATTTTAGTTTAATTTACTAATATTGTTAAAATCAAATACTCCATTCAATGTAGTAATAACAAAGTTATACGCTGGCCTTATTAGATTCTTTCATATTGACACGATTAACAACTTTTAGGAAAATTTGTTTACTGAGTTTTTATTGAATTTCAAAGTATTTTCATTTCCCAGTTGTACTTAGCCAATTTCCAAATTCTACAAATTAATTATAATATTTAATAAAATATTAAATTACTGAATACTAAATTAGTAATAATAATAAATATTTGAAAATATTCTTGAGGGCGAACTGACAATTACCATTTATTGAAATTTAAATTTAATGAAAATTGATTATAATTAAAAATTGAATTCTGTTGGGAGTCATTCGTAGTTATTGCTTTTCATGAATAACAGGAAGTGAACATAAAAAAAATTAACCTTGTCGACTTATGAAATTTGAAAAGTCTTATAATAATGTCTTTTATAACATAAAATATTTATTTGCATCATATTAACTATTGGTTAGTAAATTATATTCCAATTTTATTACAGGTATAAAACCAAAAATTTATTGCAATTTCCAGAATAATTTTATATTGTAAAATATTCGTTCGACTTTTATATTTAAAACAATCAAAATAACTATTTTTATTGCGAGTTTATTATGTGACTAAACTAAAGTCATATTTTAAAACCGTATCCACAACGTAAAGTACCTTTAAAATACTAACTATGATATATCGCTTATGTAGTCGAATGTGTCATAAATCTGAACTAATGAACTATGTTTTTCGGTAGAGGATCTAAAATCTATTGAAATGTCTTATTTAGACACTAAATAAATAGAAGTCACTAAAATTTTTAAAATTTTTAAACAAAGTGACGAAAAATGGATTAATTTGAATTTTTGTAATATTTTCCAAAAATGCATGATGACTTCATTAGATTTTTTTCTATCCTCCACACCCCTACAAAATATTTCAATATTCAATTTTACCATTTTATTGATTGATCAAATTTCAAGATATAATTGCATAAAGATATGAAATAAAAGGAAAATAAATTCGACATTTTCTATCTATGTTTTTTTTTGTTAAATTGTTCATTTTTGATAGTTCCGAATCAATTTTAATAAAGTGGTGCGCTTGTTCCAAAAAAAAAAAAATCAGAGTGAAAAAGCTTATAATTCTACTCTATTCTTTTAAAAGTGATGTGTGCATTTCTGGTAAAAATGAAATTATATTTTTCTTATTCTTTTTTTTTGAAAGCATATATCAAAATCGTTATTCATACAAATCGAAAAAGACAGGTGAAAAGATATTTTATTCAAATCTACATTATTTTTTTTTTTTTTGGGGTTTTCATTTGTTAAGGGTTTAATATCAGATTATTTGACAGATAAATTAATAATTTTTTTTTTCATATTTTTTGTATATTATGTACTCTTTAAGAAAGATGATAAGTAAAAGTCATTTATTTGAAAGGCGTAAGCATTTGCTTTTGTTATTGAATTCAGATAAAGAAATTACAATTTTTTTTTCATATCATATTCACAAAAAAGTTAAATAAAAATGATCATAAATCGGATAAAAATTTTTGATTTAGATTTAAAAAAAAAATTTGGTTTTATGTTTATTTATTTGAAATTTCTAAGTTTAGATATTATGGTCAGTAATCGGATTGGATTTAAAAGATATTTTATTGTATATATTAAAATACATACAACAAAAAAAAAAATTAGGTAGAGTGATTATGTTAATGCTGATTTGATGGGGAAAATATATTAAAAAAAAATTGGTATTTTTTTTTTTTAAGTATATACGGAATTATAACAAATTTTGTTAATTTAACTAATTTGAAAGATTAAAATTATTGAAATATTTTATATTTTTTTAAGATAGGATTAAAGAATTTTTAAAAGAATATATTTACCGGCGTGAGGAATTTCACTTTGAATTGAAAATTTTAATAATTATTGTAGATTTCATTCATTTTCGTAATTAAGTTTCTTTTACTAATTTGTGGAATTTACTGTCATTTATTTATTACAATACTTTTCCGAAATATCTCATACTTTCTAAAGCGAAATTCGTGTCACTTTACTACTGGTTTTACAAATACACTTATTACTACTGGAGTTTCAATTGGATATTTCATTTGTTCATTCAATTTAAGAGCTTTAATAGTTCCATTAATTTCAGAAATATGTTACGAAATAATAAAACTTTAAACTTTGAAGTGAGTTAGACACAGTATCTGATTTTAAACTGAAGTAAAATCACTAATATTGAATTCGTTTTCTGGAAAACTGTCTCTGAATCGTTTCCAATAAAACATAATTTTTGAATTGACATAGTGTGGCACTGAAATTAGTTCCATTAATTCTTAAAATAAATTTGAATCTACTTATGTGTATTTTGTATTGGCCTTTGTAAACCTAGTATCGCAAAATTTGAAATGGAAATAAAGGTATAGTGTAAAAAACTTGTGGAAAACTGGTACACTTTAACTTTCTTTAGACGATTCAATTTTTAATAAGACACTTTTGTGTTCACTTTCTGTGAAAATTTGCTATAGAAAAAGAAATTCACACGACAACAATTTTTAGTCAATGCATAATATAATTCTGGGCCCTATTCTGATTAAAGCAAGCTCTAATACGCAGAACCTTCATCCTAACTGCGTCTTTAAATGGTTATTTTAGGACACTGAGAAAGTTTATTCAATAATTATGTTTGTTGACTATAATTGATATATATTATTTATCTTCGAGTTATTTCCTCCTGAAATCAGTTTTTTATGTAACCAATGCGTTATCCGGACTATTTTTCATTAATTTGTCCTCAAAGACGAATGGTAGCTGATCCCATTTCGAAAATCCTAAGCATATTCTTTTTTTACTGGCTTAGAACCTGGGACTTGCCTATTGTAAAGCAGGTACTCTATCGACAGGACCAGTAAGCCCATTTAAAATTTAATTATTCTTTATTACATTTCATTATTATTTTTTAACTAAAAAAACACTTTTAATTGAAAAAAACTGTTGCAAATTAGCCTGATTTCATATTCAGTTATTAAAATATTGATAGTCTTTTTATAAAATTCCCGTGAGATCACATAAATAAAGATTAAAATAATTTATGTAAAAAAAAACTCTGTATGTTTTATATTATGGCTCCAAATCCTGTCTAGTAATTTTTGTAAATTATCCTGGAAATTAAATTTTTTTATTATACATACATATATAGGAAATGAAATTTCGATTATAAATTAACATCAATAATTTTGAGATACAAACACCTTGTTAGTATTATCCCCTTTTAATTATTTTTAGTAAATTTTTTGTACACCTGCGAAACCATATTTTTTACCTATTTTCATATTTTTTTTAATTATTTTCTCTTTTATATTTTATTTTAGGGGGGGGAAAAAAAAATAAATAAATTTAATAATAAAATATAAATTTCCATATCATGCTGTGCATGAATTTATACAATTTTCATGCATGCTTTGATGCTGTTTTTACAGTAATTTATAAATCGTTAGGTAAATTTAATGGTAATTATTTTATATATGTATTAAAAAAAAAAAACATGAAAATTTTCGATTTTCTACTTAAAAAATAATTATATTATTTTTGAAAAAATGTTTTTTGGTATTTTTAGTAATTTAAAAAGTACTTTTATGAATGGCATAAAATTATATGAAAATATTGAAAAAATAAAAAAACAATTTATTGAATAATTTTTTTATTTATGAAGATAAAGAGTTAAATGAAAATTAAAATGAAATAAATAAATAGATAAATAATTCTTTTTATCTTTTCGGAATTTCATTTTAATCCTTTTTTAAATTGAAAAATATTATAAAAGAATTCCATTAACATTTTCTAATATTTTCATATATCGTTTTTTTATTGAAAATTTCATTATGTATTTTATTTTTGAAAAAATAAATTACATTTTTCAAATTATTTTTTTTTGATCATTAATATATCTTCATGGCAACATTTAATAGATCTCAGTCTTAAATCATTTGTAATAATCGCATATCAATGACAGTTAAACAAATTAAAAGTTGGAATTCACAGAAAGTTTTATTAACTTGCCTGGAAGGAGTGGAGAATGGAAGATTCCTCCCTGTACTGAACACCAAGATGGTTTGTTGAACTCTTGTATTGATGGTTGTTTCCTTCCGTAATTGCGCCAACCTATTCCTCATGTTTTCGGAATGAATTTATCGTGGATAGTTTAGTATGGCCTCTCTGACAATGAGATAATGGTTTCTCCTGCAGACCTGGATAATTTTTTCTTAATTTAATATTACGAAATCATGCCTGTTTTGATGACAATGAAAAGTGTAATCATTGCTATATTTATGATAAAATATGAAATCAAATTTCTGCCTTTTTGTATTTAGTTTAATTGACATAAATGTACTTGTTGAGTATTGTTGGTTGTTAGTTGTTAGCTACCATAAAGATCGGCTTATCTAGTTCTTTGACCCCAGACTTCAAATTTATTTCAGACTAAACCTTTTCGTTTTGGAAAAATTATTTCTGCTCTAGACAATGTGACTATATAACGCATTTACAATTTTTATGCAGAAAATTTCTCATCAATACTGAAAGTCTCCTAATAAAATTACTTTCTTTTTTTCTTAATATGAGATGAATTAAAATTAATGGAATCTAAAGAACTTATTTATGCTAACAAAAGAAAGAAAAAAAATCTATAGTCTTATCTCGTCAATGTAAGTGCAGAACGTAAGAAATTACTTTTATTTCATTTTTGTAAAATTACTTTTTCACTATCATCCTTTCTTCATTATAAGTCTTTGGTCTTTGTTTTATTTTTTCTTGTTGAAGTATTAAATTACTGTAATTTAGTTGTTTTATCATTTATAAAACATAAGAAAAACATTATTTTGTTTTTAGATACTTTTCTTATAATTTTCTCCTATATTTTTAGACAGATACGACGATATATTAATTGAACCGTTTACTACTGTCGTTTCAAATCAAATAATGTAATTAATCTTGTGGGCTGATAATCATCTAGAATCTTAATAAATAAAGAAGATAATGTCACAATCCCCCCAATTTTTTTTTTATTATTTTTTTTTTGCTCTGTGTCGGAATAGAATTATATACTTTAGCCAGGCAAGTCTATCTTCTTAGAATTAAATAGCAAAAAAAAAAAAAAAAAAACGCAGAAAATTAGAAACAAAAACAGGAAAAAAAAAGACAAAGTTGAAAAGCAAAAATGGACAAAATGAATTAAGTAAGTGTGAGAGTATTAAAATGTTGAAATATCTGTTTGTTTCTAAAACTATGTTAAGCTTAAAATAATATAAATTAAAGGATTAGTGAAATATACACGACTAATATTTTCTAATTTATATGCTTTTGATAGCACTGGTGCACAGTTTCATTTTCACAAAATTCTATTTAAAAAAAAAATTTATATAAAAAAATTTTTTTTACCCTAATCGAAAATATTTTATTGGCAAAAATTAAATTACTGTTCGATACTTTGATGTTAACATTTTTTAGATGTATAGTTTTTTATTAAAAGATCGTAATTTGGGTTAGAAAATTTATTAACTTTTAGCTGTCATTTGACTTAATAAATAAAAACATTGTGTCGAAAAGATATAGCAACATTATAAATGTTAAGATATTTATTATAATCTAAAAAAAAAAAGATTAATTTTCATTAATAACAATTAAAGTCAAAAGTTGGAAAAAAGTATTTTCTTTTTATTTTGGCTTTGGGTCGTACGTAATTGCATTTCAGTATTTCTTTAACTGAATTTAATTTATGAATTTATGATCTAGTGATAATTTACATATTTTGTTTACTTAATTGCGTCAGGTAGGGTTTTTATAATAAAAAATAAAAGATTGAATTTTAAAGGTATAAGAATCATGTTATTTGTCCTGTTTCCTGACCAGAATTTATATTGATTATTGCATTTTGATTCTAAAATTTTCCACTATACCTTATCATAAATTCCATTCAGGAAATTTCTTTTGTATACTCACAAACAAATTATATATCCTTACAGATCCCAGTTCTGTATGTTGATTGTATTTCCTTTTTTTTTTTCAGTATAAATGACTATACGAAGTCTTTTTTATCTGAGAAAGGAAATATATCTGTAAGGATATACAATCCTTAACAATGTTATATTTTTTTCAATAATTTACGACTTTTTTTTTTGTTACAAAATTTTCATTTCGCTTTTTGGTTAAGAAAATTGTCATTGTCTGATGGGTCATCTTCACAAATTAAAGAAATAAAATGAAGGGACATTTCAAGGCAGAAAATTGTTTATTAGTGTCTGTATCTGTACAGATTATATTTTGAAACTTAATGCATATATACATGTTTTTTCTTAAAAATATAGATTTCAATTGTGTAAGAGAGCAATAGTCACATACTTTGTGTCGAGAGCGAAGTCGAGTTCTCAACTGAAGTAGACATAGAATTCTCATGGGGCAGCTAGAATTTTCAGGCTTATTCGGCAATGAGTGGTGTAAGATGTTTTAGAGAAAGCGATATATATGTGATAAACAGTGGCTTAACATTTTTTGTTACAAGGCAGTAGCTGATAATATCCTTTTTAAACAATAACGGAGACCAAGAGATAGCCATGATTACGTTTTATTTACTTATTGACCAGCCAATAGTGGAGAAAACGAGAATATTCAAAGTTATATTCGAGTTTTCTTCGAATGATTTCGAATATTTCAGTTTTTTTCCTAATTATTTCAAAACTAACCATCATTCGAACCAGATAATGTTCAACTAATTAAAATTTATTATTTTTTAAATTTTAATTATCAAATTAGAACAATTTAATGGTATATATATCGAAAGCTCACCTCTAATAATATTTCATAATTATGTATAGTCGACATGTTCAACAACCAAAATTATATCAAAAATTATCACAATTTACTATAAATTAAAGTGATTTTCTTTTCTATATAATTTTCCTATACATTTTTGAATTCATAAAACCGATTTATGAAATAAAATATTTAAAAAATAAAAGAAATATTTCAAATTTTAATATCAAAGCAGAAAATTTATAGCGAAAAATAAAATAGGATAAACGAAATTTAATGTATTGATAATAGTAAAACAAACTAGTATTAATTCCTCGGTCGTTATGCTGTCTGCATTAAAATTGATAATATTATTATATCAAAATAATAACAAAACGTTTCGTATACCAATAACCAAAATAATAATAAAAAAAAATCAAATAATTCAAAAAGCTAAAATCAATATAAGCCAAAAAATTGAAAATATTTTGTTTCAATTTTCCCAAAAAAGAAAAAAATTCCAAAATAAACTTTTTTTTTTTTTTATAAAAATAACCAAAATGAAAAAATAAAACAATTGTATCCTCACAAGTATTTGGATAGCACTAAATATAAAATGTCCTAATAAAGGATATCGTTTCATTGGTGCACCTGGTATCACAAATTTTCCATGTGTAAATTTGGAAAATTTTTATTATTTTTCTCACATAAAAACGATTTTAGAACGAAAATTCAGTAACCAACAGAAATATTTAGAAATATCCTCATGACGATGATTTTTCCACATACAGAAAAAAAAAACTATATCAGAAATTTTCTTTAGGGAATTTTTTTTTTGTTATAGTTTCTTTCGGTGCACAAATACCCCTAAAAAAAAAAAAACAAACACCAAATACGTTCTCTCCTGATATACACATTTACCTGACAGTCTGTATATAAAAATAAAACTGTATGCATCGAAATTCTAGTAAATAAGAAAATTGTGAAAATTATGTATTTTTTTTTTTTCATTTTTCATTCTGTTAGAAGGAAAATTTATATAATTTTTATCACAAGGGCAATTTTTTTTTTTTGTTTTTTTTTTTTTTAAATAAGCTCTCTGTGCTTTCCTATTTATAAAGGCATTCAACCATAGAGCTGATGATATCACTGGGACTAAATTTAAAAATAGTACCAAAGAAAAAAATAAAACATCTAAAAATAAAAATTTTTAAAAAAAGAAAATATTTGCGAAAAAAAAAACTTAATAGACTTTTGTGCTATGGGAAATTATGCAAAAGTTTGTCTCTACTCTATAGCTGGAGATCATAGAAATATCATTATTATATGGACTAATGAGTACTATAAATAAGTTTCGCTTCTATGCATTCAAAGTATTATAATAATAGAAAAAAAAAAATAAAGGAGTGAACCAGAAAATTAATGTGTGGTCCACATAATAGAAAAAAATAAATTACAATTATGCATTAGACTTACTACGTGAAAGTTAAAATTTATGACTTCTGTAAAAAAAAAAATATATTTTTTTATTTTTTGGTTATGGCATTTTCAATTCTCTTAAATTTTTCCAATTTTGTAAAAAAAAAAAGGAAAAAGAAATGATTTATTTGGTTTTCTTTCTTCTTTCGATATTACAAGGAAAATTCACAAGAATTTTCAAAGTTTAAGAAAATGTAAATTTGAATTTAAATCAAAACTGACATTGTTTTTTTTTTTTTGAATTTTTGACATAAATTTTTTTTAGAGAATCAAGAATATCTTTTATATTTAACATTAAACAAATTATATTTGACTTTAAATTGAATTTTTTTTGGTACTTTCAAAGTTTAGTTTTTGTGGCTTTGGATGTTGGTATTTTAATGTTATTTTATTTTTTTTGTAAATTTTCTGTTTATCTGTCAAAAAATCATGACAATGGAATATTTTGTTATATTACTTTGCTGTATTTAGTTTTATGGAGATAAAAGTGAAAGGATTTAAATGATGATTTTGTAGGGAAAATAACTTTTATGGTTTCTTTTTGTAGGTTAAGTTGAACTATAAGCGTTATTTTATATTTTGTAATAAAGTAAATGTAACTTTAGATAAGAAATCTGTAGTAAGGAAAGAAATATTCAAAGAGTTAAATAATTAAATTATAGATTAATGAAATCTAGTTAAGTTAATTGTCGGTTTTATTGTCAAATAAATGTTTTAATATTTTGAGATGTAAATTCGTTGAAAATTACAAATCCAGAAGATTTTCCACAACCAAAGTTCAAAATCCTATAATAAAATCAATTCAATTCCACTTAATGAACATTTTTGTTGGTGACAACTCCAATTATTGACAAGAATGAGCTAAATTGAGCATACCATCAACGTTCTGTATATTTGAACTATGAAACCACAATTTTATAAAATTAAAATGATACGTAAATCTGTTTTCATTTTTATTTGTAATTTTTATGTTTAGACAGTAGTGCGAAGCTAATTATCTACAAAATGTAATAATTAATTTCATTTATTAACAATTCAAAGCAGAAATTGTCAAAAAAAAACAAAAATATATTTTTCAACAAAAAATTTAATTACTTTAAAAATGATTTATTATTCCTATTAATAAAATTAAAAAAAAATTGTTTATCCTTTGTCATTTAAAATCCTTTAAAAAAACAAAAACACTTTCTAAATTAAATGACAATTCCTTTATAATTCAAAATATTCTCTTAAATAATAGAATCATTTTTATCTGATCTATAAAAAGGAATAAATTTTCAAAAGCATTGGTTTTTTTTTTGTTGTTGTTCATATATCCTTTTCCACCTTTTCTAACTTAAATAGCTGTCATATTATTATAAAGGTATTTTCATTGTTTTGTTATATGGTTTTTTAAGGATGAGTGATAAATTGAAGGTAGGCGCCAGATACAAAAAAAAAAAAAAATACTTTTACCCTCATTTTTTTTTTTTTGGAACGTTTTCCTCTTTTTTATTTTTTTTGGACAAAACTCTGTTTATTTTTCAGATCAGACATAATAAGAGGTTCTTTCGAAAATAGATAAAAAATAAATACAACGTAACACAAAAGCAAGACACATTATCGTTCACTATTCATCTAAACATCGTTTCGTTTATAACAACATATAATTTTTGTGTTTTTTTTAACATATAACCTGTTATAATAACAAAGTTAAACGGTAAAAATACCATCCAGGTAATGTACCTTTTTAAAGATATTTTTATGTTTATTAGGTCTCTGAATATTATACATATTTTTTTTTCTATATACTCGACCACCCACTGTTGTTTACCTAATGGAAATTATTGTATATCCTGAATATGGAAATGTCTAGAGGGATTCAAAATATGTAATAAAAATAGAAGTACCAAAAAAAAAATATAAGTGAGGAAAAAAAAACATTTTTACACGGAAAAAATTAAGTTAAATGAAAATAAACCTTAAAAAAATTTGCATATACATTACGAACTTGATGGTTTAGGATGAATTGTCGAAATAGAAAATCATATAAAGAAATATTTTAGGGGAAACAATTGGTGAATACAAGTTTTTGCCAATTACTGAGACCTTGAGAGTTTATTGTACTCTTTAAATGACGATTTATTATTCAAGTGAGTCAAATTATGCTATTCTAGTTTTCCGAATAAAATAAATCTGCGCCGTCTAATAGTACACAGCTGTATTAAGTTTGTTCGAAAGTGATATTTAAGATTTGGAAGAATCCTTCCGCAACGATTTATATTTAATCTTAATTATTCCGAATTATGCTGATTTTTATAATTCGGTGTTATGATTTTTGACAATTTGTACTGATACTAATGTGAACTTCAATGAGTTTTATTTTAGATAGGAATTTTTATATAATTTTTATGAAATTTTTTATATTTTTTTAGTGGACGATATTTATAAAATAAAATAAAAAATGATAAATATTTGTAGGAAAGAAAGTATTGTGTGTGGTTTTTTATTTTTTTTATTTTATGGTTCATTCCGTTCATTATCGTTTAAATTTTGTTATTAAATTTAATAAAGTATAGATTGACTACTGGTGCAGAAAGCGGTTCTACAAAGGTTATTTCGGGATAACTGAAAGTGTTAGTTTTTTTTTTTTCAGTTATAGAATAAGTTTTTTAATATAAATATTAATATTTTTTAACTATGTTATAACTAATATTTAATTTAAAAGTTTGTCCTTTAACTGTAATGATAAAGGACTTGATATATTTTTGAAATTTCATAATTTTAAGCTGTTTTTATTTGAAAAAAATATTTGATATTTGTTTTGTAATGTTTGGAGTAGTTTAACGAGATAAGTGCCCGGTATATGATAACTGAAAAACATTGAATCTTTTTTTACGAGATTGTCAATAAAATCTTTCCACGTTAGTTATCTAAATACTTATGAAATATATTATGGTTATTCCTTGTTGAATTAGTTGGCGAAAATCGTTAGAATTCATGTGAAACCAAATCAATTCATTTGTCAGCATGATATATCAATAAATTCACAAAACATATTCACATATTTATTTAGAAGTCAGTGGTTTGAAGTTATTGCAAACATGTCAAATAAAACTCTGTTAACCAAAGTTATGAAAAGGACACAAAAAAGACATAAAAACTCTTTTTCTTTAACTAAAATGTCAAATGCTTGATAAATCTGAACTGATATAAAATGTGTGCAAAATTATTTTTACGTCGATAATTATTTAAACCATTCTATTTTATATATTATTAATGTTTTTTTACCAAAAAAGTTACTATAATTTCTAAAAAAAAATTGACCATAAAATTAATAAATTTAATTCTTTTTTGTATCCATCAATAAATTCCTTGTTTTTAAAATTTAACATAAATAAATTCATGTTTCTAAAAAAAAAACAACCAAACAAAAAAAAATTCTACATAATTAACAAAATTTATTTTAGTACAAGATAAAATTTATCTCCTAAAATTGTAAACATAGAAAAATAATGTTTAGAAATATATATACATAGATATATATTTTTTTACTATATTTGGTTTTCTAATTATTTATATAAATATGTTAAAATCAAGAAATTAGATAATCATTAATGGGCTGTTTAATCTTCATGTTCAAAATCATTGATTGTTTTCCTCTTCTATAATGTTTTGTAATGTTTTATAAAGAATTTCGAAAAAAAAAAAAAATTGTTGTTTTTATTATTTATTCTAAATAGATGTATCCACCTTATGAAACTGACAGCTTATTTCATCTTAAATATCCAATCTACAATAAATTGATAACCAAACATAATAATGTTAACGAACTTTAAAATAATAATTTAAGAATGAACAACACAACATAAATAAATTATACATTAATTCTTAAATAGGTTTTTTTTGTTGTTGTTTGTTTGTTTGGAAAAGAGCACGTTTTGGTTTTTTTCTTTTAAAAAAAGTTAATTGTGTAAAGATTCATTGATTGACAAGGAAATAATGTTTTTAAATAGTGATGGGAAAATTGAATGTTAGATAAAAATTACATATCGATTTAAATAGGTTGTCAATTAAAATGTATATGTTGGCAAAGAAATTAAAACAAATACATAATTCTATCAATTTTACTTAAGCATGTGATTAAAATAATTGCAACAATCAACACCGAAGCCAAATTTTCAATTATGATCTAGGTGTGTGCACTATTTTTCTTCACAACATCTAGTTTTCCAGTGAGAGTTTTCTGCAATCTAGTAATCAAAATTCAAAGTTATTGGGTAAGATAATATTACATTACAATTGGAACCTAAGTTTTTATGAATTGTAATGCAAAATTTAGTTTCAAAATGCTAATTAATTGCTTTATTAGTGCGACAATTATTGTTAACAAATTACCTCAACTGTTAACATTTTCCAAAATTTAAAATTACATTTTGTGGTAATTTTATTGCTGAAACACATTTAAAGCTGAGTGAACTTAAAGCTGAGAAGAATTTTGTCAACCAAATTAATGTTACAACTCTATTAAAATATTTTACCAATAAATTTTTCAATATACTTAATTTCCTAAAAATTTTGTTTGAGAAAATCAAGATTACATTAATTATGTACCTGTCAGCATTAAATTTACGCTTCACATTTATTTCCCAGCTCTACTAAAAGGTTAATAGGTTGTCTCGTTAATTTTTTTCTTTTACTTTGTGCTAAAGATTGAAGTTGTGTTCTTTGTTGTCAAAATGGAATATTAAAGAATTTACAATTTTTAATCGATTATAATAGTTTGTGGTTAATTATTGGTATTTTGTGGGAACTTAAAATTACAATTAATATAAAATGTACTCACCAGGTGTATAACTCAAAATGAAAAGTTTTTTCTGTATTTTTTTTTTTTTTTGAAATTATGTTTTAATAAAAATGAAGATGAATTTGTTTGATATTTTTATGTCACGTGAAGAATTTCACAAAAAAAAAATAAATAAATGACCTGTCTAAACTTTTTGCAATGATTTTTTTTTATGTGTACGAATTGTTTACATCCAAATAATATATTAATGGAAATTTTTGAATTCTCATGCATTTAACCAATAATTTCGATTTAGCATTTCACAACAACTTATTTAAATTAAAAAATAAAATAAAAATAATAATTAATCATTTATTATTGGATAGGACACGGCCATATATGATTTTTCATAACTTTTTTTTAGAATTTTTAGTTTTTTGTGTAAATTTCCAAAGTCATAACTCAATAAAATATTGTGAAAACGACCTCCTTCATTGAATTTATTTTATGTTTTCGAAATTTAATTATTAAAATGATTAATTATGACGAAAAGTGTTAATGACATAAACTTTTATTTTAAATTATCATAGAATTTCTTTTGAAAAACTGTTTTTATGGTCATAAAAAAAAAATGGATTTTAAATTTAGTTGTTGTTTGTCAGGCTTCATAATTCTTTTAAAATTATATTTCTTTTCATAATTTTCTGGTGTTCAAAAAAATACCCAGAAAATTATTTTTATTTTTGGAAAAAGACATGAATCATTCATTTTGGTTTTATTTTAGTAATAAACATTAAAAACATAAAAAAAAAAAATGTTCTGTAAAGAAGTTACTTAAAATTCTTCAGAAATTATTAACAAATAAAAATTGTCGACAGTGTGACTTAATAACTTAATAAAAACTGAAAATAAAAATCATTTAATTTTGTTATTTAAGCAAATATTTAACCAATTTAAATTTTTGAAAAAAAAAATCTATAAAATTTTATTACATTTTTTTTTTTAACAAAATAATGTTGTAAAAATTTTATTCAATTATGTAATCTTTTATTAATAATTTAACTATAGATTCTTTTTGAAGTTGAAAAACTATTAAAAAAAATATTCAAATGAAACCAAGTCAATAAAAAAAAACGAAAAAATTGAATTCTTATGGAATTTTCATTAACCACATTTATGCTCGCATCAGCATAAAAAAAAATTGATTTCAATTTATGCCGTCACGGATTGTCAAACTGAAAATGAATGCCTCTTTTTTTTCTTGTTAGTTAAATCCAATAAATAAATTTTTGGAGCTGAACATAAAAAAGGGTTACGTATAACCCAAAAAAAAAAAAACATAAATAAAGAAGAAAAATCAATTTTTATGTTACGGAACTAACACGCCCATAATTTTTACACTTAAAAAAAAAAAAACCGGAAAACGTGGAATTATTTTAACCACAATGTAGAAAAGATACTTTGGAAAAAAATTAAATTAATCAAAAATTGTTGCTAGACGTTCAATTTTTTTTTGAACTGATTAAATAAAAAAAAATCTTGTATATCGATAATCATTTTCCATGACACATTCTAAAATTCTGAAAGTATATACAACACGCAAACAATTTAATTTTAAATATCAAAGCGGATTTTCTATATTTTTGTTTTGTTCTGAATTTTATCGTTCGATTTCTTTTCTTCAAAACCTTAAATTGTTGTGGTTAAATTGCACAGCAGTTAATTTATAGCCTCAAGGTTTTAAGCAGACCGTCGGTACTATTTATTCTGTTTTTTTCTAAATATTCAATTCACAATTCAAAACAGACCATCATAAGCGTCGACAAAGTAAAATTTAATATTTTTCAGTTAGAGAATCAAAAAAAAAAAACCTTAATCAAGGCTTGTAATGTGACAAGTGAACCAGATTTGTATATAATGGAATGAAAATTTATTATGAATTTTTCTTAACAGACGGTGTAAATTCATAAATAATAATCCAGAAGAATAGACAGACAGACAAACAAAATTGAATTAATATTCTATTTTTATTGTTTTATTGTATCCAATATTTTTGTCCTCCAGTTTTCATTTTCTCCTTTCCTTAGACAGACAAACAAACTTAATATCCCAATTTTTTTTTTTTTTTGGTTTAAATTCGATTGGAAGCTATCCAAATAAAAAAATGGACATATGTTTTTTACGTGTGACAAGATAAATTTTGATGTTATTTATAAATTAAAAAAAAAAAAATGTACAAAAATTATGATAAATTTGTTTAAATAGAAATCATGTCTGATTTTAAAATTAAATTTTAGAGAAAAATGTTGAAACATGAATAATTTAAATTGAGCGTTGAGCTGTCACCAACAGATTAAGATAAAATATGATTATTTTATTTATATACTTTTAAGTTTTTTTTTTGGATAAAAATTAATATAAATTTTATAGCCAAAAAAGGTGTGAGTTTATTTATTAATATTTGAAATTTTAGAAAGTTAAATAATTCAAATCTGTATTCTAATATCTTAAAATTTCATACTTTTTCTAAAAATAAGTTTAATTTGATGCTAATTTAATGAAAATATTTTATTAAAATTGAAATTTAATAAAACTAATTTTAAATATAAATTTTTGATCTAATTATTTAAATAAATATATATTATTAATTTTAAAATCTATTCAAACTACTTTTAAATTTCTATTTTACATTGACATTTATCTGGAAAACTATATATATTTTTTTAAAAATATTTTCCACTTATTAGTAATTTCATTTAATATTTTCTTACGAATAAAAATGAATTTTTATTTTAATAAAAATATAGTGGTTTAAAATCAAATTATTAATCTTTAAAAAAGCCAGTAACTATATTACTAATCTAAAAAACTAGAAACTAACTTTAAATTTAAATTTTTTTATCTAATTATCTGTGGAAAATATATCCTTTGTTACAAAATTTTCCTTTTAGTAATAATTTCCATTACTATTTTTTTTTTATTATGTGCATGAATAAAATGGATTTTTATTTCAATAAAAAATATAGTGTTTTAAAATGGAATTAATTATCTTAAAAGCTAGTATTATTAATCTTAAAAAACTAGTGAAACAAGTGCAACTAATTTCAAACTTACATTTCTTATCTAGACATATCTGGAAAAGGACATTTTTTTTTTATAAAAGTTGTTGAGTTCTTCGAGAACGGTCGCGTTTTTTTAGCACAGATAAAGTAATATACGTTAAAAAGAAAATTATACTGAAAGTAAATGTAAAAACATTTTGGATTTTTTAATTAATATTAATTGAATTCATAATAAATTAGAAGGAATTTAGAAAATTATAATATTTATCATACTTTTTTTAATTTAAAATCTTTGGAGATATGACGCATTGTGTTCCAAATTGTCAATTGTCCGAAATACATGAAAAAGATATTAAATGTGGTGGAATTTGTGGAAATAGATTTCATATAAAATGTGTTGGTATATCAGAATTGGATATGGATTCTTTAAATCACATAAAAAAAAATGTTTATTATTTGTGTAATGAATGTATTAATTTTGGTAAATTATTCCAAGATAAAATTGAAATGCTTAATAAAAATATTGATGAAAACAATCAGCAAATAATTAACCAAAAAAATGATATGCAACTAATTTTAGAAAAGGTGGAATATATTGAGAAAATAATAATGAAGTTATACATTAAAAACAAAAAGTGAATTCCAAGAAAATGAATAAAAAATTATGCAGACATTATAAAATATTTTCCGCCCGCCCGCCATTCAAAATATTAAACAAAAACAAAGTATGATAATAGAAAAATAAAATTGATCTCACAGAATAATTTCCATAAAATGGAAAATTAATTTTATAAAAATGGATATTAATTATTTAAAAAATTTTCTCTTGTGATGTAAAGTGTTAAATGAAACTTTATTAATATAAATTTGATATTATCTGTGTACTTCACTTTTAAATATAAAAGTATAGAAGTGTACTTTGCCAATATTAAATAGCAATAAGGAAATTTAATATGTTGATTTCCAACAAATCCATTTTCTGAAAAATGGAAAAATTTATGCAAAAAATTAATTTTAACAAAGATTAAAAGGTATTTGAATTTTACAAAAATTTGTCATATTTCCAAAATGGTATTGACCATAATTTTAATCACTTTTTAACCAAATTGCAGTTTTAAAGATAAGTAAGAATTAATTTCATTTAATAGTAATGAATAATCAATCAAATAAGAACTAATGTACCATGTTGAAGTTGATAATTTGTCATTGGAATAGGATCATTGACAACAAGAACTAAATGACTAAATTGCCAAGCCGACGTTAATATGAAAAGTTAACGACAAAATGTCAGAAAAAATTAAACAAAAATTTCAAATATATATGCCTTGTTATCTATCTTCTAAACTATTTATTATATGAGCACATTAATTTTCAGAAATGTATAGTAACAAACAGTAGTTTTGTTAAAAATTAATGACTCCAACAAAGGCTTGCAATCCTGTTAAAACCGAACCCACTTAATCGGTTTTTTGTTTATATTTAATAAAACCGTAAAACCGGGTTATTCCGAAAAAACGAAACTGAATTATAATTTTTACGGATACCCTACGTATTCGGGAAAAATGTACTGATTTTTCCAAAACCAAAATATGCAAAAATATCGCGGAAATTCGGGGATAATCTTTAGAACAAATTTACGTATACCATTTTACAAAAACCATAATTAATTCGTAAATCAATAAATCTGTATATTTTCTGTATATATTGTTATTTAATATCCTAAAACATATATTTTATAAGGATAAATAAATAGAAAATATAATTTTGTTATTATTATTACCATAATATCCATAAAATATTCAATTCATATATATGTATATAAAAAAAAAAGTTATTGCTAAAATTCCAAATAGAAGGGCAATAATAAAATACAAAACATATCCAAATTTACAAAGGAAAATTTACTATATATTCCAAAGAATCAATTAAAATTTTTGAAAAGAAAAATACCATTTAGTATGAGAATTAAACCATATGCATTTGAACTTATAAATAAATATTTATCTATACAACACAGTACACAGAAATCCTTATTGTTAGTGACAGATGAGCTCTAGACTCCAAGGCAACATCAGTCAAAAAAGGAAAAAAAAAAATGAAAATCTCATTTCAATCAAAAAAAAAAAAATAATTTTTACGTTGACAGAATATCAAATTTTGAAATCAAGAAAATTTTCAAATATATGCCTCTTTTTTTCTAGATTTTAGTCAAAACACTTAAGTTTCTGTATTTACAATATTTTGTGTGTAAAATGATATTTCAAGAATTTCTATTTAATCTGTTTTTCCTTTTTTTTTTTTTTATGAAATTCCCCAATAGTCAAATGAAAATATTAAATTTTCTTCGTTTTTTTTTGTTGAAATTATTATTAGCTGCAAAGAAATGATTTTATATTTTGATAAATTGATCTGAGTTGAAGAATTTAAAGATTGGATTGTTTGTAAAAAAATATTCTTCAGTATGATTAATAAGATAAAATGAAATTTAATATTTTCTTGTTATCATAGACATGAGTGTAATTTTTCGAGTTATATATGTAGATATAAAAAATATGATTAAATTTTGTGTGTAATTTTTTTTTGTAGCCTTCTTGTTGTAACTAAATTTTAAGGGAATATGATTTTCATTTACCTTAGTACCAAAGTTTAACAATATAAGTATCTATCTTTATATTCCCAAAAGCATGAAAGTTAATTATATATATTTCAGTTTAGTAAATTTCACATTATCCTAGATGGAAAATATTTTGTTTTATGTCTGGAATATATATATTTATATAAAATGTTTATAATAATATTTTTTATGTAAAAAAAATTGTAGTAGATTATGCTCTTAGGATTTCTAGATGATGGATTGTTTGATAAGGATATATTATTTTAGTATATTGTGACTGGATATTTTATTAGTATTTTAAGGTGTATTATCATTTTGGTTTTTATAAATTTTACATTAAAATTTGATACAATTTAATGTAATTAGAATTAAATTGATAAGTATTGGACTTTCCCAATAATTCCAATAATTAAAGTAAAGTCCAATAATTCTAATAAATTTAAAAGTTTATTTAATTGACTGAATTATATAGGCTAACAAAATTCAAGTTCTATATATTGGTATAAAAGCGTTTACTTCTGTATAAATATGAAACGTTGTACAAAACTAACTTTAAAATTATCCTTTAAACTACAGATTTTATAAAAAATAATAATTAAAGAACTTCTTTAAAATTTAAAATAAAAATTATTTTGTTGCAAAAGAAAACTTTAAAATTTATATATTCTAATATTTAAATATGTACAAGTTTTATAATATTTGACAGATTATTACCTTATACCACAAAATGATGACCACAAAATAGTTGTATTGTCATTACCTAGATTTTACAACATAAATATTATGTTCAAACTATGTAAAAGTGAAGTTATGTCATGTCTGATAAAATAGCCATTATACCCAATATGACATATACCTCCTAAATAATATACAAAATGGTATTTAACTCCCTATTGATTTATATACCTTCATTTACCACAAATATTTAATGATTGATGAAGTTTTAAAGAATATTTTTTAAACATAATTTTAATGTAAATCAAAATATAATTATATGGTAATATTTAATTTAAAAATTATAAACAATTGTCGTTGTAAAGATTCTTTTAAAAATCAGACAGTGTCCTAGTTAAAAAATAATAATAATTGTAGACTATAAAATATTAGATATTAAAGCTAATAGATATTAAAATTATAAATGTCCAATATTATATAATTTAAATGATTTTTGAACTTTCATTATTATACAGTAAAGTATGGGGGAAAATATCCTTTAAATTATAGTATGCTTAATTAAAACAGAAAATTCCAAAACAGAAATATCCACTTATGTTTATAAATTCCATAGACGCATAACTAATATAAATTTTCTTCACATAATTCCACTTAATTATAGTATATAATTTTAGTCTATTTTAATACATTTATGTTTTTTTTTTTTTTTTTTTGTATATAAAGATTAATTATTATTCTTGTGCAGTACGATAAATTACTTTATGATGCATAACATAATGTCCTAATTTTCCTCTTCCTACAATGTTTCTATTATTTTTTTTTTAATTCATATTGCATAAATGGATATAATTATAATTAAATATTCAACTTAAACTGCACCATAAAAATATTAAAATAAAATAAAAAAGGATATTATTAATTTCTGGGCTTTTTTTTTTCATAATGTAAATTATACTCTCTTTCTAATCATCGTTTTATCTTCAGCCACGCCTCACTTAACTTGGTAAAAAAAAAAAAAGGTTGGAATATACTTTTGATAATAATAATAATTTACCTAGAGAGTTATTAAGTTCTATATATAAATATGTCGCACAGAATTATATAGTTTTTTTTTTTAATGTTCGGTATATTATAATGTTGTAGTCTGAAAAGTATTTTAGGGCATTTTATAAAGCCTGTGACAATCATTCAACATATGTAGTCTGGATAATTTCGATTCAATTTAAAATTAATTTGATAAGGAAAAAGGTTAGCTTAATATTTTTTGGATCACAGAAATTTGAACAAAATTTGTCACTATGCCATTAGATTGTGAAATTATAAAATTTCTGAACTGTTAATAACAAATTTCAAAGTGTTTTGACAGAACTGAAAACACTACATAGATTAAGTGTCAATGTCTCTTATTAATAAGAATAGATACTCAGAAAGATAATTTATAATAACATAATGAAATACAAAATAATAAAAGGTTGTATTATTTCGAACTAATATGGTTAAAGTAAATGACAAACTGTGCATTGGAATTGCTGCATGATACTTGATACATCACACGGATATAGCCTGTATTAGCACAGCTTAACGTCGCTGGGTTTAACCTCAGATTCGCTATGCTGAGGACATGAAGGCGCGTTACACAGCTATTTCTGGTAAAACTGGTATCGTACATTAAGAGATTGGGATGGGTGGATATGTTATATAGGAAACTCCCACAAAGCAATAGTGTTAAAAACTGCCCACCTTTCATACCAATTCAAAACAAAAAAATGGTTTTTTTTTGTACAAAAAGTCAAAAAATATATCGGACTATAGCATTTGGACTGATATATTATATAATACCAGCCTTGGGGAATATATTAATGCTTGATGGTATATAAAATAATGGATATTAATATTTTATTTTGGGGTTTTTTTTACGGCTTATGCTTACCACACGTAAAATGTAAATTAAATTTACTGCCAAATGATCACACGCTTATAGTTTTACAACTTTATACTTTGTAAGCTTAAAAAAAATTTTTTTTGAAGGGTGGATTGTTTTATATTTGCACGACAAACGATAATTACTATATAAATTAATAAAAGAGGATGGTATTTAATTAAAATTTATTTATGAATTTAAATAACTATATACAAAAATTTACATCCTTTTTATAACTTTATTTCGAAATTATAATTTTTTTTTTTGTAAAAAATCATTTTAGTTAAAATTTAATTTTTCAAATTATATTAGCTTTATACTAACTAATTTTTGAAAATAAACTATATATTATCATAATTGCTTTTTAAATTTTATTTCTAAAAGTTTCATATTTACAGAATAAATTATTAGTTGCCTTGTTAGCTATAATCAATGTTTCAATAAATTATTATTTTTGTTTAAAAAAAAAAAAACAGCCTACAGTAATTATGTTAAAAATTAACATTTATATTGCGATATAAAAGCTCATAGGATTTAAAATAATTTTAGGATAATTATATAGTACCATAACGTAATATAAACTAATATTATTTTATATATGCAATATTTTACCCAGTATTTAAAGTACTTTTAAACTATCAAATTAATATAATCTCGAATTTAAATTAAAAAAAATATTTGAGATACCAAGAAGTCAAGCTGTAAAAAAGTTAAATTAACAAAAATTAAAGTATTTTCATTCTTTTTCAGTCAACAAACCAATTTTTGCCAAATAATCACACGCTAGCTTACTAATATGGATTTAATATGGGTTTACTAATATGGATTTTGTAGACTAATATTTAATCGAAATTTTCTTTTTGGTATTTTATTATTTCGAAGAATTGCACGTATACCAAATTATACACAAATTTATGAAATCATATTATAAAATATTTGATGCCTTTTGAAAAATAAATTTGATTTAGAATTTCGTTTAGTTAACCTAATATATAATTTAACTAAAAACTTTTCATGAAAAGTAAAATAAATTTATAAATTATCTGAAAAGCTTTTGTTTGCTAATAAAACCTTTTGGGTAAATCTACTTAATTTAATTGAATATTGATAATTTTCCTATTTAGTTTTTCATAAAGGTGCCAAAATTATATATATTATCTGATTTTTTTTCTTCCTAGGAATAAAAAATATAATAGAATGTTTCTTTCTGTTAAAGTTAAATTTACTAAAAAAAAATGGCTCTAATTGAATTTTTGAATTTAAAGAGTACGCTTACTATTAAAAGTTCGTAAAACATTTTTCTTTAAAATTTTATGTAACTAATTAAAAAAATTATAAAATTTAAATTCTCAAGTGCAGAATTTAAAGGATATACTTTTCTAATTTTCTATTAACAAATATTTTTCAGCAGAAAAATAAATTCTGTTTAGTTAAATATTTATGTGCTTAAGTAAAATAATGGTAAAATATCCAAGTAAATATCCAAGCTTTTTAAATTTAGCAAAATACCAAGGACAGGAAAAGCTATTTATTACTGACAATTATTATTAAATATGGTTTTGAAATGTTTCTCAAAACAGTTAGAATATTTTCCAAATCATAACAAGGTTGTAATAGTTTCGAAAAGGTGGTAATGGTTTCAAATACAATTGTGAACCAATTACAATAATTCTCAAATTATATTCAACATTTTAGAACCTTTTACAACGTTTTTTAAACAACTGCAACGGATTTCAAACTAATTACGAGATTTTTCATTCCAAACTCCAACTTTTTCAAACCATTCCAAAGTTGTGATAGTTTCAAAAAAAGTTGTAGTTTGTTTCAGAAACGTTTCCAAAACAATTGCAATTATGTATTTCAAACAAATTACAACATTTTTCAAACCATTAATAATGTTTTTAAAAACAATTAGAACGTTTTCCAAATCATTGTTAACCATTCCAAACCACTACAAGATTGTTATAATTTGGAAAACGTTGTAAATGTTTTGAAAAATATTGTTATTGGTTTGATAAATATTGCATTTGGTTTGCAAAACGTTCAATATGGAAATCGTTGTAATTGTTTTGGAAACGTATTTTTTAAGCCAATTAGAAACTTTTTCAAACCAATTTCAACGTTTTTCAAAACAATTACAAATTATCTCATTTTTGACACTCTCGCTCGAATAGTTAATTTGACAAATTGCTTCAACAAAATTAGGGTTGCTTCAACAAAATCAGGACACATAAATTCTCTAAGTATTTTTTGATGTTATTACCTAATTTTAATCCTTAAAACAATATATCCAACCCTGACAATCATAATATTGTACGTTTAGTTGACTCTTTCTTTCTAGGTATTGCATATTCAATTACTATTGTGAACAGAACTTTGATGGCAAAAAGTTCTTCTTATGCAATTTTTATTGATTGAAGAATTTCAATATTTCACTTATATATACACAATTTTTTTTTGTAAATAAATTCACTTTAGTTTTCATTTTTTTTCATTTTTTAAGAGTTACATTTTTTTTTTTTAATCTAAAACACTAGTGTATTAGTTTCTTTGTAACCACTTTGTCTGAACGAATTCAATGTGGTTTCTTTTTCCAAAAAGAAAAAGAAAACTTCTTTTGCTCAACTTTTGAAGAGTTGTTATTGTAGGTGTATTTCCGGAAGCATTTATCTATAAAATGCTTTTAAAATGTATATATAGATACACTGTAATGTCCTTACTATATAATATTTTTTTGTTATGTATATAGATTATTTACAGGCAGTTGTGGGTGGTAAATAGATTTTATTGAAAGAAAATTAGTTGGGTATTGGTAAATGAAAGCTGGATGTAACTAAATGATTATATGACTTTGAAGTGTATATAAATTTTTAGTCGAAAAATATCGAAATAAATGTTTTCTACTTTTTTTTTCTTTTTTTTTGATATTTTGCTTGTGGAAAAGTTTTAAAATTGATTATAAAATTATAATTATGGTATTTTGATTTCATAAGAATAATTTACATAAGAGTTAAATTTCAGGCAAAAAAATTTTAAAAATAAATTTTACAAGGATTTATGAAGTATTTTCAAAGTTATAACAAAAAGAAAATTACGATCAAAGTTATATACATTTATGCTTTTAAATAGAATTTGAAATGTTGCAGAAAGTAGAGCAATAGTAGAATTCTGTGAAAGGTCAAATATTCAAATTCTCTGCAATTCCAAAAAAAAAATCGATATTATTATTATACAATTATATATCCATGACATTTTAAAAACTAGGTTTTGTAACAATAATTAGTTAATACTAATTGTACGGTTCATTAATCCTATAATTTTAATTATTTTATTTCATAAAATTAGACCTAAAATTTACATAGTACTATCTATCTAATGGCACAACTTAGGTAACACATTTAATATACATAATAAAAAAATAAAATTCCATGAAAAAAGTAGGTGTTTTTTTTTCGGAAATTCGATAAACAAATTTTAAAGTCTTATGCCATTAATTTTTCTACAGTCATTTATGGAAGTACTTCATCATATTCAAATTTTCATTTTATGAAAAATAATGTTCCGAAACGTTAAAAAAAATATATAAAAATAATATACATAAACATATATATACATATATAAATTCTGTCACATATTTTCTTTCTTTACCCCCCCAAAAAAATATGAAATTGCATACAAAACACTTTATTTTTTTTTTAAAACAATCTCATATAAAGAAGGTCGCACCTCCCTTTAGTGGTTAATGGGTGGAGTTTTATATTATATTTTGTTTTACTTTTTTATTTTTTTTAATATAAACTCAAGTGGAATTCCGCGTCACAGCTGTTGAATTTCCCTACATTTTTATATCACAATTGTAAATACTTTTCCTTTGTTGGGTATTGTTGTTTTTTTTTTTTTTGTTTGTTTGTAGCGGTGGGTGTTGAATGGAGGGAAAAGGATGACTGTTTTTTTATTGGAATTTTGACGGCATGATGATGACAGAAAAAATTGATATATCATGTACATATAAATAGATATTATATGTATCAAAGTTCTTTGGTTTTACGAAAGAACTTTTATGTAATTTAAAATTAGGCATGCGAAAATTAATTCATATTTATAGGAAGGATAATTTATTTCTTTAAATTTGTGTTTAGCTGAAAAAACGTTTTTATATTAACCTATATTTATTTTTGATTTATACCAACACTTTTAATATCTAAAAAAAACTTGTTGAAGGTATAATTATTTGACAGTATTATAAAGATTGTGCAGAATTGTGCAGAAATTTTAAATAATTCCCTAATAAATTAGATTTCGTGATCACGACGAAGAATATATTTAATATTTTATACAGTAATAATAAACCGTGGATTTCCCAAAATAGATTAATGTTATTTTCGAATATATCAATTGTTATTTCTGAAATGGTATAGTTTCACAAATTATTACTTAGATTCAAGCAATAATCACTTGAAAGCTAATAATATTAATATTATTTTAAGCTTAATTACAGAGATTTAGATATTACTTACACTGTTGTAACAAAATCGATTACTCCTTTAATCTATTTCTTTCATATTGCTCTTAATAACTCCCACTATTTAATAAGAAAAAGATGATAGCTTTTCCTAAAATTGGAGGTGTAAATAAGAACACTTGGATATTAATAGCGATTACAAAGGTTAACTTGCAGAAATGTAAAAAATTACCTTAAATTTTAAAAACAGGTCATGCTTTACTATTCAAAAGAATAAATATAATTAATATTTAATTATAGCTCATTGGTAAACTAAAAAAATAAATGCATCTCATCATTAATACTTTTTTGAAGCTATAAACTTTAAATTTACCAATCTATTTATAAAATTTTAAAAGGTTATCTCCCTTCTTTAATTTTCTCCTATTCAATTTATTATCAAAAAAAAAAATTGCCATACTCAATTTCAGAATTTAACCTATATACATATAAAAAATTAGGGTATCCTTAAAAAAATCGACCTTATATCAAGTATGGTAATAAAATACTAAAGACTATTAATTTTTTTATTCTCTCTCTTTGTTGAAATGGCAAAAAAAAAAGGGATATAGCGTGTTAGGATTATTAAAAGGTCTATGTAATAATATCCAAGGACTGTATTTCTTTTCCAGCTATGGATATAAAAAAAAAAATTTCACGTCATAAAAATATTATAAATAAATAATTAAGCAAATTAATAAAATAATTTCGTTGTTTAAATAAATGATTTTTATATTGCCATAAAAAAATATAATTTTTTTTTTATAGCATTCGGATGAAAAGTTATTATTTTCCCAACTGATTTCAGATTTAAATAATATAAGTTTTTTTTTTATAAGTACGAATATCAAGTTGTTTTCATAATTTATATTCTGTACTATACTAAATAGTGCCAAAGTTAAGTACAGAAAATTATAATTTTTCTTGTGTTTTTATATTAAAAATATCAACTGGTCATAATTCTTTTAAAAATATATTATTAAACTTACTACCATAATTCTTTAATAAATGAAAAAATCAAAACAAAATGAAAGTTAATAAATTATTTGTATATACAAATGTCAACTTTATTTCCTGTCATAATTCTTCCAAAATTATATACATAATTCTACCCAAAACAAAAAAAAAAAATTTGGCTTCGTAACTAAATTTTAGCTTCGTAATATCATAATTTATATCAAAAGCAAGAAAATTTGTCCCATTTTATTTCATTAATATCAAATTTACAACAAATTAACACAATATATTTTCATAAATTATCTTATATTTTATATAAGTATATATTTTCATAAATTATCTTATAAATTATCTTATATATATGTAATCTAAATAGAAACTCGAATATCCTTTTCTCCAGATGTTTTAATAATTCTCAATAAATTAAAAAAACAAATCACATAAGATAAAATTTTAAGATCACATTTACATATTTCGTTAAAAACAATTCCAACAAAACAAAAAATGTGGTTTTCTTTTTTTTTTATGGTGAAAATAAAGATTCACTTTCAAAATAGCGCAACACAATTTTCTGTATAAAAACTATATAAAATATATATAAAAAAACATTCAGATTTTCCGCCTCCACAAAACTATATTTTCTTTACTTAAACAAAATAATATTAAAGAACACAGAAAAATACATTTTTTTTCCTATTTTGTTTTGCCAGATAAACCAAAAGGGAAATAAAGATTTTCATTCATATATTTCTAATTAGGGCAAAGTTATCTAGAAAATCTGGTTTTCGGAAATAAATTTTTCTTTATGAACACCTGTTGAACAAACAAAAAACAACACCCAAAAATCAAATATTAAAATTTCAATTGGCCACCAAAAAAAAAAAATCAAAAAAAAAAAAAAAACTCACTCTACTCATTTCGAATTTAAAAAGAGGATATAATTGGTGTTTGGGGTGGACAAATTGAAAGATTATGAAATTTATTTTTAATCCCAAAAAAAAAAAAACCATTTTCTAATATTTTCTAAAAAGGATAGAAATGTCTATACATGTAGTATGTATATATAAAGAGAAAATTATTAATTCAATCCTTTTTCTTGTATAAGTCCTGTTGAATGAGATTTAGTTTTTTTTTGGTTTGGCTATTGGCCAAACTCAATTCTCTTTTCGTATTTCTTTATATTCATAGATATATAAAGGATTCTAATGAAAGTCAATAAATTAATGGAAAGAATTCAAGTCCAATATCCTGGCCAACTGATATATAGAGTAAAAAATTTGAAATGTTATAGAAAAAGTAATAGCAATAAATTTTTCTAGTCAAATATAGTATTTTTTTTTCTTGTTCTGGCAAACTAATATAACCAACCTAGATTTCGTAGTTTAACGAATAAAGAAATATTTATTATATAGAATAGGAATAGGATTTTAATTTTATTTTGTTTGTCGGTCTGGAAAAATGAATGTAGATTATTTAAAATATATTTACGCTACGAAACAACTTCAAGTCAAAAATAGTAAAATTAATTAATTTTTTTTTATATAAATTAGAACATGTTTTTTTTGGAAATAATCCATGTACCTTGGATTATATGGAGTTATAGTTGTACAAACTCTTAACCCATTTTTCACTGCTGGTAAACTGTTGGTCCAATTTCTATGATTTTTGGAGGATTTAATAATAAAAACTAATACATGGTAGATACGAAGACCGACGGTGGCTTAAGTGGTAGTGTGCTAAGCTGTGGTGCATTAGGTACTGGGTTCGACGCCCGTCCGAGACATCGATGTTGGTCTAAGTTTACTCAGCTTTAAATGAGTACCAGTAATAAAATTATAATAAAATGTAATTTAAGACTGGGAAAAATGCTAACGGCAGAGACCATTTGCTAACAACAAATGTCTCACGAATAAAAAAAAAAAAAAACCATTAGCTTGTTGCAATTAATAGTTTCTTCACTATAAAGAAATTTATGGTTCGGAATCCATATAAAATGTAGGTCCAAATTGCAATAAAATGTTACAGAAACCCTTTAGGGTAGGCCCAGGCTCGCATCGAGCTGTAGCGCCAAAGAGAGACATGGTAGATTTAAAATTTTCATATTGTGAAAACGCAACGGTAGCTAAAAACCGGTTAAAGTTAGATAAATTCACTAAGATTTAATTTTAATTAAATATAAAACAATGTATTTGATTGTACATCTTTGTATAAATTTTAAACAAACGCTTAAATTTTTACAAATCATTATTTTTCACATTGTAAGAAAAACGTGGACAGACACAGAATGTAATTTTCAAACAAAATTCAATTTGAAAAACTGCCAAAAATTATTATTTTTCTAAATATTTATATACATGGAATATATACATTTTCTTTTTGGAAAAAAAAAAAATTAAAAATTTTCGCAAAAGAAATTTCTCGTGATCCCTGAAACCAAAACGATTTCACAAGAGATTATTTTAAATAAAAAGAAAAAATTTTATACGAAATAGGAAAAAATATATTATTTTTTCTTTATATACGTTTGCGTGCAAATTGTACTATGCTTTCAAAGTAACTGCAGTGAATTTGATGATATAGTATTGCACTTTGTATTCAGCTTGAAGAAATTCTTTTACCAAATAAAATATAAATTAAAATGAATTTCTTTTATATTTTTATATCACTATGGTTGTTCTATTGTATATTTGTGTCTAGCATTTCAATTATGTCTGGCACATTAGGTCCAGTTCATTTTAAACTAAAAAAAAAACATTTTTTTTCACAAAATTTATCTTTCGACAAGCAGAACTGAATTTTAAGTTTTTATTATATAAAGAATTTTCTTTTTTTCACAAAACCATATTTTTAATCAAAAAAAAAAAAAAACTTGGCAAAATCAATTTTTTCTTATTTTTTTTTTAGTGAATTTTAAAATGAAAATCTTCCTCATTACAAATTGAGAAATTTAAATGCATTCCATCAAACTGCCAGAATATAAATATAAAATTTATTGGAACAAACAATTTGGATATGTTCCAAGGATATGTAATGTTTTGTATCTAAATTTCTAAGTTAATTTTGATATTGAAATGTTATTCGAAATATTATATACAAGGGACAAGGGAATGTCTGATATTTTACTTTATATTGAGAAAAGTTAATCAACTTTGAACTTCTCACACAATATTGTCATATATATATATAACCTAATTTTGTGTGACAGTTTCTTTTAATTTTATGTCGATGTAGGTGGTTCATTGCCAAAAATACGTTGCAGTTTGTAAAGGTATGTGTTAATAATTTTTTGTTAATTTCTATTTAATTTAAATAGTTGTCACTTCTCAGTGGGATCAGAGAGTTTTAATTCTTGCAGCGTTTCAAAGACTTAACTTCAGCCTTTACCTTTGATCAAAGTCTACGTTTGATGAAAGTCTATTATTTATCCGTAGATTCCATTAAAATGTAATACATACTTTTAAAATTCTTCGCCTGTCGTTTCACTCTATTTTCATGCCACCTCCACAAAAATTATTTTATAATATGGAATTGTTAATTAAGGTGTTTTATTATTATTATTATTATTATTATTAACGGACGCATTGCGTTATTATTCTTATACTTAAATATTTGAAAATTGACTACGTTTTAAAAAATAAAAAAATTTCAAAGTTCACATATTAAAAAGAACATTTTTATTGTTTGTTGTTGCCAGCAATTTAAAACGTATAAGGTGTGCTTAATATGATACACAATAGCACTCTAATTTAATTTAAGACATTATTATTTACATGATATTTATTAAGTAAAAAATTAAATCCTCCTACAGGATTCATGTTTTAATCCTCAATTAATCAACAATATTTATTAATTCTCTAACTAAGATTATAAACCACTTTCTGTACCAGACTAAAAATCTAAATTTCCATTGAAATGTAAAACTCCAACAAAGATGTTTTGGTATCTTCCTTAAATAATGTAAGATAATATTTTAAAAAATTGCAAAAAAAAATAATTACGACGAGTACAATTTAAAAATGATTGTTTAAAACCAAAGGACAAGATAATCAATGTCAATATTATAGTATTTCTAAAATATTTTTAGTATTAAAAAAAGGTTAATGTATTTTTTTTCTTCCAGATAATTTAAATAACAAAAGAAAATTGTGAAATGAAAATTCCTATAACACCATTTGTGCAATGATTTTCAAATTTTCTATTACCAAAAAAAATAAAAATAAAAATATAAACATAAACAAGACAAAATAGAAAAATAAATTGTGTATACAAACATTTTTCCTGATGAATTCATTTCACTAAATTGCATATAAATATTTTCTTTTTATATCAAATTTTTCTTGTATTTTTTTTTTTTTTTTTATGTTTGATTTATTTTTATGCATTAAACGCGACATAAAAGTTTTTAAAAAAAAGTCTATCCATAGTAACTAAGAAAAATCTGGCAAATCGTGGCAAATTTATTTTTGTTTTCATTTTGTTTGTTGGTTTTTTTTTATATTTTTTTTTCCGCAGTCGCGACATTTAGATACTAATTTGTTTGTTGAGACTGTCTAAGCATTTTGTGGTTATATTCATTATTTTATGGAATATATTCTATATACATACATATTATTATTTCTATCTTTCAGATATATAATGCAACATTATTATTTTAATTTTATTTATTTTCTTATACTTTATTTTGTGACATAAAAAGACAGACATAAAAACTTTAAAAATATATCTGTACAAGAAATTTTGTATCTTTGTTTTTTTTCTGTTCTTTAACTTTGTGAGTAAACAACATATCAAGTGAGTGTGATGAATTTTTCGTTATGTGGAATTTTTTTTTGGAAAATGATAGAAAAAGCAAAACATAAATTTGTATATTGAAACATTTTTGTTATATAAAAGCAATGTTTTTGTTTTTTTTTTTTCTACTTATGCTTGTTTGTTGTTAAAGAATTTGTTTCTTAATTCATTATAAAATACTTTGTTCTGCTACTAAATCTGACGGATTTATGGATTTATTCCTGGCAGTATTTAAATTGTGTATATTTTTTTTTTCGTTCTTTTTAGTTTATTTTGTCAGATATAAGATATTTAATATTTTTATTCGTATTACGAAATATCTTTTGATAAATTGCGATAAGATTTATTATAAGAATTTTTTTTTATAATTTTATAAATGTATAGTGAACAAAATTAATTTTGATTTTTTTTTTTTTTGTGGCGCACAAAATTAAATTTAAAATGCGGTACTTAAAAGAAAACATAATTAAATATTAAATTTTATGCGTGAAGTGGGTGTAATTTTTCTATATATATATATAAATCTTTTCACAAGAGATCATACACACAATTCTCATATACTTGGGATGCCAATATTCAATTTTTGCAGCTGTTTTGCAAATAACAATTTTCTTAGGTAAAATTTACTTTAATCTTGAAGTATTTTTTAATGTTGGATAAATAAATATGTTGTATCCAATTATAGTAAATATGAAAATAAAATCAGATTTAATCTGCCAGTGTGGCGCTTTAGTTATGCTATATTAATCCATAATTTCTAGAAATCCAGATGTGTTGTGGCGCTAGCATAAAACAAGTATAAATTTTATTTGATCTTTTCTAAATTAAATATTTTTGTTACCGTACCTAAAAATCTCATTAAAATTTTTGTCGTAAATTTCAAGTGCAACAAAAATTTATTTTTATATCATGAATTGTGATAAGGTTGGGTTTTATTTATAAAAAAGGATAAAAAATTTCAAGTAATTTCCAATCATTTATTTATTAATCTGTTCAAAAGGATTCTTTCTAATTTAATTAAAATCTATTCATATCCGTAACAAAAATTTGTAAATCTCATGAAAATTTATATTTAATTCTAGAAAATTGTTTTTTTTTTTTGTGTGTATTTTCCTGAAATTCATTATTCTACAGTAAACAAAAAGAAAAATTTCATTTGGTCGTGATTATTTAATTTAATCTGTTTTCCATATCAATTTATCCTCTCCTATTAGTTTTTTTTTTTAAATCATGGAAAATTGATAAATAAAACCTTCAATTTGGTTTTGTCTATTTTCTATCAAATAAATAAAAATAAAATATTTTTCTTTGCCTCCTACTTTAAAAATATTAGCTCGATTTAGAATCAATCAAAACCCCAATATAAAACCACTAAATCCTTTAGCTTTGGAAAATTAGTTATCCATCTGTATATATATATATATTTACTCATATTATTAATACCTTACTACAGCTTACAGTGCAGAGATTTTTTTGGTTACCATAGTAGTTAAAAGATTTTATTTTACTCTGAGTAAAAAAAATTGATTTTTACTATGCATAAAAAAAAATAATGTTATTGAAAAATTGCTTTAATTTAGATTTTTTTTTTTTTCTAATGTAAGATTTTATGTTTTTGGTTAATAAAAATATGCCTAAGGATAAAATCAATATTTTTATAATGAATTCTTTTCAAATCTAGGATTTGTTTCAGCAAAAAAAAATATATGTATATATAAGTTAGAAAATGAAATATTAAAAATCAGATTTCAACTTTCATTTTTGTAGGGATTCCGTATCGGTTATTATTGTATTTCAAAATCAATATAAAATAAATTGAATTTTTTTTTTAATGAAGTTTTATAAATTATTTATTATTATTGTTATAGGGTTTCAAAAAATTATTCAAGTTTTGTGGTTCAGAAATATTTACATTATGTTGCTAGATAACAAGCTGAATGAAAAAGTAATTAAAATAATTATACTCAACGACATATTTAGTTTTCATAAGCGCTTTACATTTATCAGAAAATTTATCAACTCTAATGGAATTGACTTTTTGTAGGTTATAAGGAACTAGTTTTAAGAACTATTATGTATTAAATCGTAGACTAAATGGACTTTAGTAAGTAGCAATTTTTAGTGTTTGCATCTAATTTTAGTTTGTACATAAATTATTAATTTAAATTTAATTCTCATAGTAATTAAATATAAATAGTAAAATGAGGTCAAATACCAGAAAATACTTGAGGTCGAATCTATTAGGATAAATACTTAAAGGATAAGGAAATTTATTAGTTTGGTATTTTAAAGTTAAATGATTACTATGGATATATAGTAATCATTTAATTTTAAAATACCAAGCTAATAAATTTCCTAATCTTATAAATATTTTATCCGAATAGAACTCAAGTATTTACTGGCATTTGACCTCATTTTACTAATTCTTGAAATTTTAATGCACCTTTTTTCTAAAACATTATAGTAATTTGACCTAAATAATCTTTGTCAGTGCACAAGTATTATTAGTTATCATATTCTTCGGACTAGTATTTTGATATACCAGGCAGTTTCTGAAATCATATTGTTAAGTTATGATAGCTAAATTTTTTGCTGCAGAGAAACTTTCTTATTTTTATTCTAATTTATTATTCAATCTATATATTTTAAGAATTATATTTATTTAAATAAATACAAATAAAATAATTTTTCTTATTATTATTCTCATTTCAGATGCAGTTCATACAACAATTTAATACACAAAATTTTCAAAAATTGTCCAAATAAAAACATAATCCGTATTAATAATAAAAAAAATTAATATAATTTTTAACTTAAAGATCAATTTTTGTCCAAACAATTTATACAAATTCATATTTGCCTGAATCACTAAAATAATCAAAAAAAAAAAAAAAAAGAAGAAAAATGGATCAACATTCAAGTAGTAGTACATCTATACAACAATATCGTCATTTGTCAATAATATCAAATGCACCATTTTGCCTAAATAAATTTATAACAACATTAATAACAATAATTTTAGTAATATTAATTGAAGAAACATCAAGTTTTTGTCCATCAAAATGTACATGTACTGGTGATTCAAATTATCGTACATCATGTATAAATGCAAATTTAGAAGATGTACCAATACAATTAAATCCAGATACAAAATATATTAATTTAACATTAAATAAAATACGTTATGTTGATTTTACATTAACATTTTATACAAAATTGGAAATATTAGATTTATCTAAAAATCGTATTGAAACATTGGGTATTAAAAATTTTGAATATCAACGTGAATTAAGAACATTAAATTTAAGCCGTAATAGTATAACAAGTTTATCAAAAGATACATTTAAAGGATTAGGAAATTTATTAGTATTGGATTTAAGTTATAATATTATTGAAATAATACATTTAACAGCAATGCATAATTTAACAAGTTTAATTGAATTAGATTTAACAAATAATTTAATTGTTAGTATGGAAAATGATATATTTAAAAATATGATATCATTAGAAATATTAATATTTAAAAATAATCAATTATTAGATATACCATCAAATAATTTAATATATTTAAAATCATTAAAATCATTAGATTTATCAATTAATTTAATTGAATATATTAAAAATGATAGTTTTGAGGATCTTAAAGAATTATTAATGTTAAGTTTAAGTGGTAATGTTATATCTGAATTAGATGAGAATTCATTTAATGGACTAATATCACTTAAACATTTAGATATTGCAGATAATAATTTAACGGTAAGTTAATAAAAAAATATTTTTTTAAATTAAAAATTAAAAAATTTACTTCTAAAATTACATAAATTTGGTATCTTACGAATGAAAATTTTAATATAATTCTTTTGTTTTTGCAAAGACCTTATCCTTATGGTTGTTAGAGTTTTAGGTAATCATTGATAAATAGTAAGAGGTGGTAGTGATTGGCACATTTCTTAATTTGTTGTTTAAAATAATATAAGAACGAACCTTCTACTTTTTGCAGTACTAATCTAATCTGATATAAATATTTCCGATTAATTTCAGTTGAAATTTATAAAGTTAACGTTAGTCAAAATTAGCTATAAAAATCTAAAAATTCCTTTTCTTTATTTCACTTTTCCAAAACTTTTTAATTCAAATTGTCTTCTTTTTTTTAGTGCGTATTATTCTTTCTTTCCCTTCACTTTTTAATAACATTATTTACTTTATTATATTCATTTCAACTATATAAATTATTACAACGAATGGACATGATTTAGAACAGTCATGGGTAAAGAAAGTCATAAGAAAATCTCTCTATAGGACATACAGAAGATCGTGCTATCAAAGTTTTAAGAACTCTTAAGTTACTGGTTCTACAACATTTTATGACATCATAAATTCTCATTTGAAAAGTTTTTACCTCTTCGCAAAACACAAAAAAAAAAAAAAAAATATTTTTTCCTTCATATTTTAACAAATTTTTACAACACTTATACACCAGTCTTCACTGTTTCAGTATAAAAAAATCTACCAAAAATTTTTTTTTTTGTTTTTTAGCTCCCACATATCAGTTTTTTGAGGCACGTTTACGTTTGGTTAAACTTTATTCCAAGAGAAAAAATTTATAATTCAGTTTTTTTTTTCCCACTAAGGGTTTGTGGCGAGATATAAGCAATAAGTAAAATTTAGAAATTTCACAGAAAAAATACACTCATATGTATGTGTTTTTTTTTTTTACCAAACCCTCATTTTATTTCATCTTCAAACTGAATTATTAACAGCAAAATCAAGGATTTATGTTTACTTATTTGTTTGTGTTTTGTATTTTTTGTGTATTACTTTTGAATGTGGTTTGTTTTTTAAAATGTGATGCAGTAAATACAATATGTAGAGAAAATAATAAATAAAACACACTTTTTTTAAGGGTGAAAAGTTATAAAAATCTATTTTGATGACAATATTTCTTTACTATTGCCTTATGATTTTTATTACACATTTGTAGAATAAAATTGAAAATGTTGCTATAATAAAATAGTGAAAATATTTCTCAATAAGTTAAATAAACTTCACGTTTACATGCAATTAAACTTTACAATTTATTAAATTTAATTAGAAAAGTGAAACTCGACAAGACATGTTAATAATTAAGAGTTGTGTGTTTGTAATATTTGGACGTTAAAGGGTTATTGAAATTGGTTTTTTTTTGGTATACTGTAACTTTGATATTGTTAAACCGTATATGTGAGAACGGTGATTGAATTTCGATGTTTTTCCTCAAAACAAACAAAAACACTTTCGCTGTGTTTGCTTTAAAGCAATAACTTTTAATCTATTCTTTATTGATACTTGTATCCTCATAGTTGTTCCAAGTTTATTTGTGTAATTTTTCTGGTTAGAACATTGACAAACCACTTTTCCATAAGAAAATTTCAGAAAATTTGGTATTCAATTTATGAGAATTTATTCTGTTAGTTGCTGACCACCATAAACAAAAAATATATATTTTCACAATTTTAATTTAATTAGACATTATAGAACAGGAGATGTTATCATATAATTTTGCCACTAGAAGTTGTTTTGGATCAGTTTAGAGCTTTTTAATTCAAATTCTGCTATCAATTTTATTGCAAGATTGTTTAATTTTGTTAAATCGAAAACGCTGTTACGCAAATTATGCTAAGATTTGGTAGGGCTATATTTTTAAAGACATTTAAAAATGGTCGATTGTAGAGTTTGAATCAAAAATGCGGAGCTACAAAAATTACATATTCACCAATTTTATTCGCAAATTCAATAATTTAAATTATTAAAGCAATTCTGAAAAAATAATGATAGAAGCATTAGTTTTATTCACTATACCATTAAACATATTGCATTGTAAATATTTATTCAAGTTCGTAATTATCTAAATAAAGTTTAATTTTTAAAAAAGAGCTTTTACAATGGGTGTAAATATTTATCAAACAACATCTATTTTTCCCCACCACAAAATTTAAAATTATACATATATGTAATAGTATTATCATTAAATTAAATCACTTTTAACTTTAATAATTTAATTTCTTATTTATCTGTGGATGCAATGATTTAATCGAAAAATACATAAAAAAAATTTAACAAACTAAAGAAACTTAATATGGAATTTTTTCTAATAGATTTTCTAATTTAGCAAGAGATGATGTATTTTTTTATACATTTTTTCTTTAAATATGATACCTTTCTCTCTTGAAGCTAAAATATTACTTTCAATATAAAAATAATATTATTTATTTTAACCTTGTTCAACTATCAACTTATTTGAAAATAATCTAGCATTCGAATGTAAAATATAAATTACATTAATACCATTTATGTTAACAAACTTTAGTTTAAAGTTGAAATTTCGAAAAGTTATTTCTTTACAATTTAATTAATAAAAATAATTCAATGAATTCAAATATAACTTATAAATAATATTAACTTTGTTCAAATATCAATTTTTAGATTATTTTTGTCATATTTGCTTTTAAATTTAGCCAGAAAAAATTGTTAAAAGTCTATCAAAAAAATTACTTGTTTTGTACAGAAGAAATATTGTAACTATATATTCTGAATATACTTACTTATAAAATCTGATCCTGTATTTTGATAAAACTGGAAAAAACGTATGAAAATAATGAAATCAGATACATTGTTGGTACATAATTTACTTTAATCAATTTTTACGTGATATCCACTAAAAAATTGAGATTATTAGTTGAATACAATCGCATATAAAATATCTAATTACGTGTACCATAACAAGAAATTTAAAAAAAAAGGAAGTTAAATCACAAATATTATTAGTGTTTGGCGAAAAAACTATCATTTTAAAAATGTAAATAATTTTTTACTGGAATATTAATTTTATTTAGTAAAACCACTTAAAAAACATCAAAGTTCTAAACAAAAACAAAAATATATTAATTTATTTTCAATTTGAAAAATGAATTCTTAATTTGTAATAAAAAAATATTTTCAATTTCAATCATAACAATTGGTTACAATTAATATATTTCCCGAAAGGATAAAATATTTTTTAATTGATTTAAATATACTATATGTATATGTATTATATTTTTTTTTCTAGTCCTTTTTTTTAAATTCAATCAATTTAATTTAGCATAAAAAAAAAATATTCTTTGTTGTTCTCCCAGATGCATTAACTATGCAAAAAATATGCAAAATTTTATTATATTTTCAATCAATTCCTTTCTATTTTTTTATTATTATTTTTTTTTTTTTCGTTGTATAAATTAATTCTATTTTATGCAATACTCAAAATTCCACGTAATTTGTGTTCTCTACAGAATTCTCATAAAATTACTACATAACATACATAAATGTATATTTTTCATTTGTATACATTGTGTTTTTGGTTGAAATTAAAAAGTTTTATGTATATACAACATATATGTACATATATACATATGGAAAATGAATATATTTTTACTAAAAGCATACATACATTAAGTTCATCTATATTATTTGTTTGTCAGATAGGACGAAAAAAAAGGGGTGGAATAGATTTAAACTCTATAACAACATATCAAAATTTGCATATTACATAAAAATCTCATCTTATTCATTCATGTCCACAATAAAATTAAATCAGTTTTTTTTTTGTGTTCCTATTCTACTAGTTTAACTCTGTGTAAAAGGATATTATTATAAACAAGATTATGTCCAAAAAAACCAAAAAAAAACTTTGCAATTTCATGTTAAAAAAAAAAATAGATTTTATAAATTTTTTCCGGTCTAAGGGTGAATATATAAAGTTACGGACAAAAGAGATTAGATATTTTAGGTTTTTGCGGATATTTTAATGTTATTCAATAATAATAATAATAACAAAAAAAATTTTAGATATTGAATAATAAAATCAAAATATCTTACCCTCTGTGTCCTAGAAACTATAGAAAATTTGTTATTTCTTCTTTTTTTTTTTTTGGTCTGTTCGTATTTTCGATTATGAATTGCATTAAACAAAAAAAAAAACCTGATGTTCTATACAAACTTTATGTTTTAGGGTAATTTTTAAGATATCAGATTTTTATCAAAGTTTGGTATTTTTCTTTCTTTTTTTTTTGAAGATAAAGCTATTAAAAATTACTTATATTTTATTATACATAAAATAATAATTATTCATTTTAAAATATAAAAAATTATAAAGCAGAACAATACCAAAGTTTTGTATAATAAATATTTAGTTTTAAAAGTTAAATATTAAAATATTTAGACAACAAATTTTATTAATATTGGTGAAGAGAATTATTTCTGATAATTTAAAACATATTGTACAAAATTAAATGACTTTTGATATTAAATATTATTAGCCTTTGGCTTTACAATTAAATTTAACTTAAAATATTTTGTTAAATGATTTTAATTAAATGTTTTTTTTTCAGGTTGTGCCAACTCAACAATTATCAAAATTATTAAATTTGACGTATCTTTCATTGAGCGGAAATCGATTTCAACAAATTCCAGCTGTAGCATTACTAAATTTATTTTATTTAAGGGAATTGTACTTGGATAGATTGGCTAAACTAACAAAAATTGATTCAAGGTAATTATTGAAAAATCCTCATTTTATTTAGAATATGCCAAAAGGGATTTTTACAAAATTAAGTATATTTCAAATACAGTTCTTGCAAATAGCCTTATTTTCATTGTGAAATTGACATTTTGCCTTATGTAATTTCAAACCCTTTTTACCAAAAAAAAATTAGCTATATGTATAACTATTTAAAGTAATAGTGTTCATATTGCAATGACCCTTTATCAATTTATTATATGTAATATTCAAAAATTGTCTGTACTAAAGTTCCACACCAATGCAAAATATAAAAAAAAAATATATAATTCTTTGCTTTTATATATCTGATAATGGCAGACACTATTCGACATGATTATAGATATATATGTATATTAGCATATGCTGAAAAGTAGTTATGTTAAACTGAATATAAATTTACTATATAATGTGTAATCATTTGTTTGTTCTGTAAAATCAGTATAAACAGCAGTTTATGTTTGATAAAATATTCCAACATTAAATTTGTCTGGCAATATGTCTGCAATATCCTATTTTATTTAATTTTTTTTTGTGCCTAAATAATCATAGATAAAAGGAATATATAAATTGTGTTAGTAAATATTAAGGTAATGACACTTAAAAAATATGGTGTCTTTAGTAAAAGAGTATAAAATAATAATATTTAGCTTGTTACGATATTTAAATTGATTTTAAATAAAATATGTTCACTATTAACTACACCGCATGATTATAGTATATTGCTAAGATAATATCGTCTAATATGGTTACCGCGACAAGAGATTTTATCAACGTCTAAGGTTAATAAAATAGGTAAATTTTTCTCTCAGTGGGATATAAAATGCTATAAATTATATTGAACTTCCTAAATTATATTCAATTCATTATTAAAATTATGCTAACACATCTAATAAATTTAAATGATAATAAACTCTTGTAGCTAAAGAACAGAAAATAATTCTGAGTATTGGCATAATTGACAAGTAGTGTTATTATAGTTTTCCCCATAAAGATGAAAAATCACTAAAATTCTGTATTCAAATATTTATAAATCCATTTAACAATAACTTTTATAGTCGGTCCCAGTAGTTTAATATCAGAATTTTAATCTTAGTCATTATTTGATTATTTTTCCTCATTTTCAGAATTTTCTAACCAAATCCAAAATATTTTTCTTTATAAAAAAAACTATAATTTATTTATCGATTTTCACAACAAAACCAAGTAATTATCCAAATTTGATTTAGGATTATAGATTTATTCACAAAAATAGGAAAAATAAACTATTTTTAGATGATATTTTCAATTCAATGTTTACAAAACTTTTTAATACGACAAAAAAAAACTCAAATACAAGTAATGACTGATAGAAATTTATTTGATATTACAATAATTCGGATTTTGAATTATTCAAATAAAATTTAATTTTACTTTTTTTAAGATTTTTAAAAAGTTTTTCTTGTTATTTTTTTCAAAGTTATAGTAAAAGTTAAAATATATTTATTTAATGTTAATAAATGCTGATGCACAGGATTTGGAAAAAAACAACATATTTTCCTTCAAAAATTTCTTATGTCGTCGATAAAGTTTTTCAAAGAATTTTAATTGAAATTTTATTAAGTTTAATAAATTTTTTTTTTCTGTTTTAAAGAAAATATCTTTCGAAGAAGATTAATGTGCATGAATTATTTTTTGCCTTTTAATAAATTTCAAAATTTAATCAATTATTTTTGATAATAAATATTATAAAAGAAAATTATATCTTATGAAAAATATTATCATAAATTTAAATAAAAATTTATTTGGATAATAGATTAAATTTTTGCACCAAAAACATAAAAATAATCTATTTATTTGGCAACAAATTTAAATATATTTGAATATGAATTTTGAAAAGCTACCAAAAATTGTTTAATTTGTTACTTGATTATTATATGTGATATGTAATTAACGAGCTGAACAATCTTGGTACTAAAAAATCATTTTTATTTTATTTCCAATTTTAAATATGTATATGTAATTGAAATTTAATTTTATCTCCAATTTTAAATATAATTTAATTAAATTCGCAATTTAATATAATAAAAAGCGATTTTTGTATTTCTCTGAATATATAATATATTTAAATTGAAATATAGTAAATAAAATCAATAAAACCTTAATTGCAATTACAATGTTATCAAATCTACATTTAAATAAATTCTATTCGCAATCATAAAACAACACTATACAATAAATACAAACCAAAAAAACCAACAATTTAAAAATATTTAATTAAAAGAAATTATAAAAACCAAAAATAAATTTAGAAATAATGAAACAGGAAATATAAAGAAAATATTGCAAAACATAATTTAAATGAAAATTAAATAAAATATGACATTTTCCAACAAAAACTGCTACTTACATATACAAATATCATATGCTACTTTCTTTTGGTACATATTGTCGTACTTTATATTTTAAAGATAAAAATTAAATATTTAAATATTAAATATTTATTTAAATTGAAGAGGAAATATTATAGTTTTTTGTACTACAAGGAGTTTTTAAGTGTGAATAATTAAATTAATCTTATTCAAATTTTTAGAAATACGTAGTAGAAAAATAATTTAAAGTTTCAAGGATTAAAAGATTTCGTCAAATAATTTTAGTACATACTTAGATTCTTAATAAAATTTGATTAATTTACTATTAATCGGTTTAATCTTGTACGGTATGAAGTAACTTATTTCCAATTTTATTTAGTCTTTAAAAATTACAAAAATCTTTATTAAATTCATGATTTTTTCCTAATTTTTTGTTTCACTAACTAAGAAACAAGTTCCTAGATTTTAATATTCTACAAAGACCAAATAATTTTTATTTTTCCAAACAAATGTTTTATAAATTCATCGGTAATTAATTACAGTGTATCACATAAGACATGACACTTCTGGTTTTCACATTGATCTTCACCAAAATTTTTATAAGATTTTCATTTTTATAAGTTTTTCATTTAACTATTTTAACTAACAAAATTAATCATTTTCAAAAAAAAAAATGTTATTTACCAAAAAAGTGTTGCCATCATCAATATTAATATAAAAATAAAATTGTCTGTATATTTTCTGGAAAGCTTCAACAATCTAAATTTCAATGAAAAAAAAAGTTTATTTAATTTTATCTTTAACAAACTATTAATCATTTTTTTTTCATAATTCAATAACAAACTTTTTTTTTAAGTAAGGATAAAAAAAATGAATATTACAACTAATAAGTATTGGTATCACTGATTCTGACAGTTCTGATAAGGTCAAATAAAAATAAATTAATAATTTATGAAAAAAAAACATTTTTGTTTATAAATTTTTTTTTAATGAAATTAGGATAAAACTTAATTTTGAATGAAACTTTAGTCCCACAAATCACTACCAAAGAAAATTATATGCCAGATTAACTTTGAACTTAAACTTTTAAATTTTAATTTCTGAAATTTTGTTTGTACTTTTGTGAAAGTTGTTTTCTGTTCACAATTTTAACCCTTATCTTTCAGCTGTAGGGGTCAACTAGTCAGAACACAAACATATTCTATTAAATAATTTTATGAAAATCGATTAAAAACCATATAATGTTATAACTACGTAATTGTATCAAAATATAGGAATTGAAAATCTTCATTTAAAAGTGTTTGTGAAGAAAATTATCAAGTATTTCATAAGATAAAATAATTTATTTAGAGCCAAATACCAAAAAAGAAAAAGAAAACACTTACAGAAATAATTTTATTCCATTTGTGTTAGTGCAATTATGGAACCATCAACCTTAAATTAATTAATGCATGTTTTAGATTGGTACGTGACAAAAGTTATGCAAATTTTTTTTAAAAAAAAAACAAGGTAAAAACATTTTATATTTATTTATGTTCAAGTCTTTTTTTACCTTTAAGAGACTTTTACGGTAATAAGAAATTTCCTTCTTGGTATAAAAGGATATAAATATAAACTATATTTTAATAATAATTGTTGACAATATTTGTTGTTGTGTTTTATGTTACATATAGCAATTACAGAGTATAAATCTGACCTGCTTTTAACTAGGTTGAGTCACTTTTTAAAAGATTTTTTTTTTATATACATATATAAATTGGAAATGAGTTTATGTTTTAAAGAAAACAAGAACTAATAAACATTTTGTGTGGGATATGTAAATTTATTGTTTGTTAACTTTAATTAAAGGTTTTTGTCAATGTTCATAAATTATCCTAAAAAAAAAAATACAATGAACAAATAAAAATTGAATAAATTTAAATTACATGGGATTAATTATTGTAAACAATAATTAGAGAAGTAGTCAGCATGACTGTAAGTTTGTTTAATAAAAAATTAGGTATATATGAGATTAAAGAATTTTATTTTATAAGATTTCATAATTACTTGAATCGTGAATAAAATATTTAAAAAGTAAATTTAGTTAAATAAAAACGTTTAGCATTATTTTGAACAAAAATATGAGCGGTTTTATACTATAATTTCCAAGTATTACTAATATCTATTACTATTAAGGATGAACAATTTTTCTCAAAATTACAAGTACTTTTAGTTCTTTCCAGATTTACTTGATATATTAGCTAATTCAAGGTATGTCCAAGTTCAAAGAAATAACTTTAGTTCTATAGCTTAGTCTGTTCTATACTAAAATAATATAAATTTATTTTTCGGCTATTAATTTCTTATCAAATAAGATTTTGCTAGCATTCTGCATATGAAATTTTATTACTAATTTAATTTTCTCATCAGGATCAATAAATTAACAAAGTCTATCATGTTAGTTATAGTCATTTTACAATTCTTATTTTTTATCCTTAAATAATTCTGAATGATAAATAATCATTCTTAATTTAGGTTCCAAAAAAAACAGAAAACATATTTGCAAAGAAAATTTATAAAAATTTTCAACTTATACGCTCCATTAAATTCATTAATATAACATAAATTCCAATGAAATTAAATTTTTTTTTGTTACTATTTTATAATATTCGTAAATGTTTGTGATAGAGTAATCAAATTATAACATTATCTTAAAAGTTTAATTAAACGTAAAATTATTATACATAAAATAAATGTACTGAAATGTATTTATACGTATATATATGTGAAATTAAGTTATTAATTAAATTTTTCCAATATGTTTGCATGCATCATGTTTTTGTGGGGAATATAATACAAAAGTATACATCATAAAATTTGAATTTTACTGAAATCCTATTTTTTTTTACTATAGTACAACATGAAATTGTATTTTCTAGATATTTATTATTATTATTATTAGTACATATTATTATTTTTCATAAATATTGTAATATTTAAATTATTTCAATTTAATATTAAAATATTTAATTTATTCATCAAAAACATGATTTATACAAAATATAAACCATAAAAAAAAAAAACATAAATCCAAAATGTTGAAAAATCAATTTTCAATAATTAACATTAATTTAATGTTTTTTTTTTTAATGAATTAATTTTCTTATTTCATTTCAGAGCATTCGTTGATAATACACATTTACAAATTGTTAATTTAAATGAAAATCGTTTATTTAGTGAAATACCATTAAGATTATTTCATGGTAATCCAAATTTACTAGAAATATCAATGCAAGGTAATAATTTAAAAACATTAGATGCAGCACAATTTCCAATTGATCGTATACAACGTTTATATTTGGGTGATAATCCATTACAATGTAATTGTACAATATTGTGGCTGTGGCGTTTAGTAACTGGTAATTATGATATTGATAATAATAAATTAATAAAAACATCATCTACAACTGACACAAAATTAATAATATATTCAAATTTAAATGAAACATCAAATTTATTAAAATTAGATATTAATTTAATTGGTTGTGATATCATACAAAATGATAAAATTTTAAGAAAAAAATTATATTTAATGAATGAAAATGATATATCATGTCCAGCACATATTGTAACAATTGTTTGTGCAATATTAAGTACATTAGTTGTATTAATGACTGGTGCAAGTATTATATTTTATTTACGTTTTGTACGACGACGTAGAAAATTATTACAAGATCGTCGTACAGTTAAAACAATTGTTAATGTACATGATCGTATTATGGAACATCATCAACATCATTTACCAAATCAATATCAATTAGATCATCATTCACAAACAGCAACAACAACTGTTGATAAATTAGAATTGGAACGATATTTAGCTGCACAAGCAATTGCAAATGAATATCGTGCTTTACAACCATGGTTACCAGTTAAAGAACAATTAAATGATGAACCAGAACATTTATATGAAAAATTTGATCATTATGAATATCCAGATACACAAACAATGACAACAAAACCACATGTTGTTTATGTATGACTTTTAAAGGATAATCGTCGTTGCTTTAATAATTATAATTATTATCAAAGATTAGGATAAACAATAAAAATTTGAAATTGAATTTAAATTTAATTATAATTGTTTTCATAAAAATAATTAAATTAATTATATAATAAATAAATTGCAAAAAAAAAAAAAAACTTAAATAAAAAAAAATTGAATTTATGTTGGATAAATATTAAGGGAAAAAGCGGAACAAATAAATTTAATTTTCAATTTTTTTTATTGTGTTGGTAATTTCGAATTTTTGTTTCATTTTTGTTTAATGTAAATAAATTTAATAACAAGTCAAGGTATCAATCTATTCTTTTTTTTTCATTTTTTAATTTTCATAAGAAAATTATTTATTGTTGAAACTGACAACATAAATTTAGGTAAAGAAAAAAAATTTAGAATTTTCATAATTTATTTATCTGTACAATTGCTCACATGTGACATTTTCACATTAATTAATTAGTCTTTCATTTTCATTTTTTGCTACCTAAAAAAAAATTTAGTCCTGTTTGTTTATTCTATTAAATTTATGATTTAATGTAATGAATTTGGGAAAGTTAAAAAATTTAAATAAAATAATAAATAAAATAAAATGAATAAAATAAATATTAATAAAAAAAAAAATTTTACTTCAAATATTAACATTTACACAGTGGACTTTATAAAATGAAAAATAAAAAAAAAACCAGATACAACAAATGAAACAAGGGATTCGTATGTAATTAAATAAATAAATAAAAATAATGGCATTTAAAAAATTTAAATAAATAATTAAAAATATTTAGCATAATATTTATATATATATATATAAAAAAAATAAAAAAAAAACTTTATAAAAAATAAATTTATATTGACAAAATATTTCAAAATTTAATTAGTGGAAAAAAAAATTAATAAATTTTTTAAAATTTAAAATTATTCTGCCCTATCTCAGTTTTCGAGTGGAATATTTTCTTCACTTTGAAATTAATTTGGTATTAAATAGTTTTCCCTCGAATTGAATTTATTATATTTTTATGAAATATAATTCAAAATCAATTTTTCATTTCAAACTACTATTAGAAATGTAGAATTAAATTTAATTGCTTATAAAGCTTGAACGATTTCCGACAAATAAGACGAGAACGATTTCCGAAAATTTCAAATATTTTTAATTTTATTCTCTCTAAAAATTTCCGACTTGGAAAATTTCGAAATACTTTTTGTTCACTCGAAAACTGGAATTTCGATATATGTATTAATAATTATTCATCAATATACCAATAATTATTAAGAAATCATGTACTTATAATTTATATTTAAATTTCTTTAATAATACACCCAATTTAGTTTAATGGCTGTCAAATTTTCTCTTATTTTCATCGCTGTCAAATTTTCTCTTTGCTCACCCAAATATAATAATTATAGTCCGTCCTAAAGTAAAGACTTATTTTCTATATTTTATATGATATTATTGTCATGTCAGTGAAATTTTATTTGGAAATTTGTGCAGAAAATTTGCTATAATTTATATTAGCAAGTTTTGTATAAATTCAAAAAAAAAATATATATATGAAAAATTATAAATATCATGAAAAGCAAATCGTATTATACAATTGAATGAAGCATACGTTTTTCATATTTTTTTTTATAATAGCATCTACTTGACTATCTTGCCCTGTCCTGCTTTTTCAATAAATTTGAGATCATAATTTGTAGTTAATTGTATGATATTTCCAATTCCAAAGTAATAAGTAACCCAAAATAGATATAAAAATTTTATATATATATTATCAAGCTTTTTAGATATTTTTGAAGTTTAAAGTATGATTGATTTTCAAATTAGATGGATCGCCTATTTCTATAAAATACCATTGTTATTGATTGTTTTGGCAAAATATTTTAGAAATAATAAGGGTAACAAGATAATTTCTAGTACCAGCCATATTAATGTAATGACAGTAATAAAATATCTTATTTAAAATTTATTAAAGTTATAATTTAACAATTCAGCTTTGTTGGTAATAAAGTATATTCGATAAACATATTTTTCTTATATAAAATATAAATGTCTTAAAAGCAATAATTAAAAAAAATATAAAATTCAAATACATATAGATACTTATATATTATTTTCCATTTTCTGTTTAATAATGTACAAAAACTTAAATAAAATATTGTAAAATATAAAAATATAAATAAATAAATGTCATAAAAAAAAATATGGAAAAAAAACATTAAAAAAAAAGCATTTAACTATTTTCTTAAAATTTAAAATATTTCAAAAATCACATTAATAAAAAATACACTGAAATAAATAAATAAAAAAACATTGTAAATAAAAAAGAAAATTATAATAAAAATTAATTATGATAAATTATGAAGTTTAAAGTTACTATTTCTGTTAATTATCTAATTCTCCATTTTAATTATTTACATTTAAATTAAAATTATTTTGTTAAAATTAATTTTTTTCAATTTTTTTTATTAATTTTCTAATTTTTTTTGGGGATTTATAGCAATTTTTTTAATTTAATAACAAAATTCTGTGTTAAGTAATAAATTAATATTTAAATAAAGAATTTAAATATATTTTAATTATTATTATTAATTATATTATTTTTTAGACAAGAAAAATTAAATAAATTGTTGTAAGACTTTATGATTAATAAAAAGACAGGAATCAAAATAAAAATATAATTATGAATAAATGTAATTTAATGTAATTAATTTGGTATTTTTATTTTTATTTTATGAAATTATCTATTATACATGAAATTTTTTACCCAAAACTAAACTTACGATTACCAGAAATTTCAACTATTTTGTAATGTAGAAAAATATTTTTTAATTTCAACTTTTTTGGAATCGTAAAGGTGGAATGCACTAATAAAATTTTCATATAACATTCTCCAAACATAAATATTGTTTCTAAACGCCAAGATTCCACTAAACAACAAAGTATAATTCTCGAGAAAATATGGCAAAATGTTTGTGTTTTATGCTGATCTGATATATTTTTGATGTTTATCCTTTGTTACCAAAATATGTTCGATATGAAAATCTGTTATGCTTTAATTCCAACTAAAAGAATTTTTCTAAAGCTTTTGGCAAGTAATTTTAATGTGATGAAACAACACATTTAATTTCCAAAATAGTAATAATAGAAATAAATAGTTTACCAAAAATTCTTAAAGTTTAGTCCTTACTTGTTTATTTCCTTTTGATTATTTTTACATAATCATTTGATTGTTATGAACTTTATTAAAATACTATCAGGAAGCTATAAAATTGGTATCAGTATCGCATTAAAAATTATATGTTTGTTAAAAAATTGGATATATCTACAATAGAGTATAATTTTTATTACAAAAGGTCTTAATGGACTACTTTCTAAATTAATATCTTTTGAACCATAAAAAAATAGACAGGAAGTTAGTTTTCACCTATCAGTTTTGTATTTATATTTATACAAACATATTTTGATAAGTTTATACAAAACGTTGACAGTAAAATTTAATTCCATCAAAGTCTTAATGTTTTTATTTTAAACTATAGTTTTGTTTTTATGTGTAATCCTTTCATTAAAAAATCCTTGTAAAAAGTCGTTTTATTTTTTTATTTTTATTCCTCATTATATGTAATTTTGTCTGTATTGTCATTATCCTTTTTATGTTTTAGTCCTTCGTTATCATTAATCCTTTGTCTATTTAACCTATCCAAATACTCTTTATTATAATCTCGTTACCTTCTACTATATGTACACATATGTGTAAAATATTGATATCCTTTTGGGAGTAAAAAAAAAAATCCTTTTCATTATTTTTTTTTTTTCCCACAGGCCAAAAAAGTTTGTATTTTGTGTATCTATAAAGTTAATGTCAATTGTCTATAGTTTGTTTTATATTTTTTATCTTGTGTCTAAATCTTATCCTAAAAACCTGATCCTATTTTATGTGTCATGACCATTTGTTTATTGGTTTATTTTAATTAAATACACAAATATTTCCTATTTTTCTATTTTCTTTTGATCATTTTTATTTGTCAGAAATTTATTTTCAGCTTAAATATGTTTTACAGGTATTTTTGTACCTTAAAAAAAATGAAAAAAGAAAAAAAACTCACGACAATATACAAAAAAAAAAGATTAAAATATAAAATTACATAAAATTAAAATTAAAAAACTAAATAAATAAAAACATTTAAAATAATAATTTAAAAACAGTATATAAATGTGAACCAACAAAATATTAAAACCACAAAAAAAAAAATGTAAATGTATATAAAATAATTAAAATTGAAAAATCCTAAAAAATTGTAGTAGATAAAATATGAAAATTAAATATTTTGAAAAATGTTAACTTCATTAAAATATTAAAAAGATAACTGAAACTAAATGTCAAAATAAAAACAATAAAGAAAAATTATGTAAAAAAAATTTATAAATATTATAAAAAAACTGAGTTTTTATTTTTTTGAAAGAAATATTAATTAGTATTAAAAAAATTTCAGGTAAATCAATTTCGTAAATTAAAATTCTTTTGTAACAAATTTTTGAAATTTCCCTCCAGAAAAATTGAATCACACAAAATATTATAATTCTTTTCTTTGTTGAAAGTTGAAAGATCTGCAGCCATAGTCCTTAAATTTCTTTCTGTTGAAGTTATTATTATAATTCGCATTATTCTCCAGGTGTTTTTAGAGTGATAGCAAGAAGCGAAGCCATCACTGTACCATCCAATTCATCATTATACAACTTTTAAAGGTTCTTTCTCAAAGTAAAAAATTTTTTTTTCCTGAATGAATTTTTAATTATTCTTGAAAAATTTTCTAACTGTACGAACTAATTTTCTAGCCCATATGAACTAACACAAAAAAAAAAATTAACTAAACCAAAAAAAAAAAGACCTAAAACCTAAAATTTAAAAATGAACCAAAGCCCAAACTAAATGAACAAGAACCCAAAACAATTTTAGGGTTTTCTTTAACATTTTTAGGCTTTATGAACTAACGTAAAAAAAAAAACGAAAGGCGAAATTTGAACTAAAAGCCAAATTTGTTTATTTTTTTTTTTTGTGGACGTTCGTAGAGCCCAGATATCTGATTGATAAATTCCGAAAGTTGTAGTGTTGTAGAATTAATCAAAAACTTTAAATCTTAAAGATATTATGTAATTTTGAAGAGCAAAATAATTGTTATCCTTAATCTCAATACTTAAGGAAATATATACCATTTCGTTTTGCAAAATGTAAACCAAATGTAAACAAAATTGCGAAAACTATGTTATTAACATAATTAAGGAAGTACAATCTGCCAGTGAACGCGAGGCCTTCCAATATGTTTTTCAGAAATAGATTAAGAATAACATTACAGATTGAAAAATATTAAAAATGTTTGAAAAACTAAGTTTTGGATATACTAAGTTTTCTGGTAACTATATACGAAAAAATTAAATAGAATTTTATGAGAAAATTTTATACTTTAATGTTAGGAAGTTTTTCAGGTTTCATATTATTTCTGTATTAAAATATAAATAAATTTCCTTGCTATATGATCAATATTAGATTACCTTATACAAAATTAGTATATTAATTTCAAAATCAATTCAGAAAAACACAAATTTGTAATATAAAATACTGACATAATTAATATTTAAACAAACATCAACTTTTAGGTTCAAAATTTCGAAAAAATTATTTTGGAAAACTTTTAAAAACTCAGATAAATTAACAAGGAAGCCGTAATTGATAAAAAATAATCTTTTTGTCTTCTAAAATTCCTTATTCTATTTGCTACCAACAAAATTTGACTACATAAAATTATTTTACCTTCCTCCCTCCTTTAATCAAATATATACATAAACATAAACAAATAAAATATTATTGAAAATGACAAAAAAAAAAAGGAAAACTTGAAATTGAAAAATATGAAACCAAAGGAAAATTTCAAATAACAAAAATAAATATTAAAAAACAAAAAAAGCTAAAAAAAAATATAACAAGACAAATAAATTATTTAATAATTAAAATTTATTTGTTTTTTATTTCATATCTAAATGGGGTATTCATGTCCTTAATATGCCATTGTCAAAATATGTTATTCTGTGTAAAGCACAAATACACCAACTCAGCGCAGCACAAAACACAAAAGTAACTTTTTTTTATTTTATGAATCTGAATTTTTAAGCAAAAAAAAAAAAAAACAAGAAACAAGAGCTACAAAAAATATATAAAAAGGAAATATTATATGAAGTAATAAAGTATTATAAAGTGAATCACTTTTATCCTTTTTCAAGTGAACACAACTTGTATAAAATATAATAATAAATGTGTTTATGCTTATTTTTTTTTTTGTGTAATATTATTGCGATACAAGAAATATAAAATGGATTTCTGCCCCCCACACACACTAAAATATATTTTTTGTTGTTTTTTTTTTTTTTTTTTTTGGGAAACATATGGGCATCACATGATTTTTTAATGGATTCCCTATTTTCGGTTGTTACTGTAACAGGCAAAAAAAAGGATAATGTTAAACAAAAAAAAAAGATTTTCCTTTTTTTTATGATGTAAATTTTATATTACAACAAAATCTGCAAAATAAGCTAATACAACCAAAAGAAACTTTTAATATAGTATATTATAAAAAATATTGTTTTCATAACTTAGCACTTTGTTTAGCACAGAAGAGAGTTTGAGTTGATTTTTCAATTTAATATGATCACTTTAACTTTACCTACACTATATTTTAATAGACAGACGATACTGTTTAAAGATCGCTAACTATATGACATTTGACAATTAATGATCATTAAAATTCGGCATGACACACGACTAATGATGTTTGTTTTTCATAATTATTTGATAATTGAAGCTATTTTTTTTGGGATTATTTCTAATTTTTGAATTTTTTATTTGATAATTGAAGCTATTTTTTTTGGGATTATTTCTAATTTTTGAAGATGATTTCCAAATCAGCTCCAATTTTTCAAGCAAATACTGATATGCTCAATAACCGAGTTAATTATCAAATAAAGTATCATTACAAATGACAGACAAGATGATAATTATAATTAAGACATTAATATTTATTAAATTGTCTCGTATAACTAGTATTACATATCGAGAGTTTCCCGCGACAATGTATTAAACAACATTTTCAAAAGTTTACTGGAAATGCACAAAAGTTCCAATTCAGTTTTTTGACTTTTAATGATCATCAATATTTGTTATGACACCAATATTTGGTATTTCTGTATTATGTATTGAAGAATAAACTAATAATGTTTGTGTATTAAATTTGTATATTTTTGCCAGATACACTCAAATGCACAAAAACAAAGATTTTACTTACAAGATTATAATACATACATATTTGCTTAAAATATTTAAATCAATATTTCATATATAAGATTCAAAAATTACTTTATATCAATGTTATCGACAAATTAATATTTAACCCACAGGCTAAATTTTAATATTTTGGTCACAAAAATGAATAAATTGATAAGCAAGAGTAATGATATTTAGATCAAATGCAATTTGTGTAATGTATATAATTGTAATTTCCAGGCTTTATGTAAATATCCTTTGTTACAGGCTACAATTTAATTATTTTTAGATTTTTTTTTTGTTGAAAAAAAAAGAACAACCTTAATGTTAATAATATCTCAGTATCATTTCTGGCTTATCCAATGTTAACATAAAAGACTATATATACAAATAAATAAAATTGGGTTCCGATCAATATTACTGTAGTTTTGAAAGTAAAATCTAAAAATTCGTATAAAATTATAAAACTTTCAAATAGAAATAAAAGATTATTTACAATCAATTTCAGAAATATATAAATATTTTTTAGCAGTACTATCACTTGACTAAAAGGAAATTTAATTTTACTTAATAAAAAAAAAAACTTTTCTCTAACTTTTTATTCAATCTTTCCACTAACTTTAATAAATATTTTGAAATAAATCTGCTTTAAAAAAAAAATAATTTACTTGGCTGAAAAACGCACAAAAATTATTTTACCTGGAAGGCATTTATGCATCAAACAACTTGAAAATATATATTATATAAAATTATTTTATGTTCTTCTATAAATTACATAAAAATCTTCTGTTATAAAGTTTTTGAAAATTACTTAACTTACATGAATTATCACAAATTTGTAGCTCATATCCCACTAAGACTAAATTATACTTAAATACGTTTATTTGGAGCGGAAATAATGTTAACATTATTTCACTGTATATATATTTTTTTTTCATATGAATAATTTATAGCTGTTCGATTTAGCTGTTTAAATCATATTATACAATTAATTGAACGGAAACTTGTTATTCGACGATTAGATAGGAAATTGGAATAAGAGAGAGAGGATAAAAACCAAATTTCCTTTTTTTATATATCTTAAAAAAACCTTAACAAAATTAGGAATATATATAAATTACATAATATTAAATATTTTTTTATCAATATTTTGCATAACTTAAATTGACTAGAAAGGAAATTTCTTTCACCCGAAAATATTATATTGGGTAATAAAGTACAGTGGTATAATCAGTTATAGGCGAATATTTGAAGATTTTTGATTATAGACAAGATTGATTTATTTTAAAAATATTTACACTTTATAGAATTAAAATGATACAACCGCAATGAGTAAGTGATAAGCTGAAATTCAGCTATTGGTATAAATATCGATAATATAATGAATCAATCAAATTATTTACTTAGATAGAACTGAGAAATAATTACTAGGCATAAGTACTGATAGATAGGTGCTAAAAATAAAACTTTCTTTTTTTTTTTTATGTGCAAATTAGATTTTTTTGAAGCTAGAGCTTCCTAAATATTACTAGGCATAGAAATACTAGAAATAATACCATAATTAAATATTATAAAGAATTTTATTTATACATATATGTATTATAAAAAATTCAACAAGAAAAATATTTTATTTACTTTTTTTTAGAAAAATAACTGAACGTCTTTAAGGCGTGAATATTTATTACACTTTTTTTTTATGTATTTATATAGATTTATACTTGCTACGAAATACTATATTTACTACGTACAGTAATATAGTATAGAACATTTGATTATATATTTCCAAAAAAAAAAAAATGAAATGGAATGGAATGCAATATATATCCACCCCCCAAGAGAGTACTAACAAGTACTAAACAACCAAAAAAAAAATATTTCTTTTTTTTGGGGGTGAGATGTCTTTAACATTTTCTTATATTAGTTTAACGATATGGTTTAGAGCTTTAATTCATGTATAGTCTGTTTAAGGACATGCTTCTGTATAGATATATAGAAAAGATATAAAATATATTTGCGTTCCAACCCTTATTTTGTACATATTTTATTGGCTTTTAAGCAAAAGGAAGAAAACAAAAAAAAAAACAACAGAAAAAATAAATCGCACATAAATACAAAATTGGTAATAAAAATTTATATCGACAAGGATATACGCCAAATATACACTAATATATCAGCTAAAAAAACGTGTTCAATTTTTTTTGTTGGTACTCGTCAAGCCTAAAATGAATTAGATTTTTTGGTAAATCCAAATACTTTATTTTTTTTTGGGGGAAAATCAATTTATTATTTAAAATTTATTATATTAAGTATTGTAATAATTAAAAATTTAATGTGGATAGATAGATATAGAGATTGCAATTTTTTATTTTGGTAAATAAAATATAAATTTTTAAAAACGCAAAAATTTATTATAATATTTTTTTTATAGTTTCTAATTTAATTAAAAAGATTGTAAATTGTAGGATAATCAGGCTTGGTTTTATAAGCTACAACTTCTGAAATATGTAATTTATATAAAAATGAAATGAAATTTTTTATATTGTAAATGAAGAAAGATTCAATTATTTTCATATAAAAAGAGATAATCGGTTCATTATGGGGTTTATTCATCAAACCCATATGAACCCATAAGGATGATCCACATTGGATAGATAGATATAGAGATTGCGATTATCGGTCTTTTATCATTTCTCGAGAAATGAGAATTCCATTTGTTGTTTTTTTTTCAATCTCGCGAATCGAGAATAGTTTAACCCTTTAATGGCAATTGACGTATATACACGTTAAGGTACTGGTGTCTGTTGGGACATAACGTATATACACGTCGAAAATTGTTTGTAGTAATAAAAGCATGACGTGTGTAAAGCCGTCAGGAAATATATAAGTTAATACTAATTGTGTGTATTTAGTATCCCACAATAACTACAAAAAATTTGTGTGGTATTCTGGGAAATATATTAATTGTGCATGACGTGTATTGCCGTCAATGTCTATGAAAATTTGTTCAGTAAACAGTCAGTGTCCCCGTGAAAAGATATATTGTGTTTTCCTAATAATAAAATTATATTGTGTTGTATTGAATCTCATTAAATTTCCATATTTTCCCGATTTCACGGGCAACTTTGAATATTTTTCGAAAAGCTCTTCGGAAATTCGCTACAAATTAAATTCCCTACACGGAGATACCAAATGTGTGGAGATACCAAATGTGATTGCTTTCAGTTTTAAGGGTTTTAATTTTTTGCTACAAATTCTGATGTTTTGTATTGAATCTCATTAAATATCCATATTTTCCCGATTTCTCGGCCAATTTTGAATATTTTTCGAAAGGTCTTCGGAAATGCGCTAGAAATTAAATGCACTAGAAATAAAATTCCGTACACGGAGATACCAAATATGTGGGGATTGCTTTCAGTTTTAAGGGTTTTCATTTTTTTGCTACAAATTCTGATGTTTTGTATTGAAGGTCATTAAATTTCCATATTTTCCCGATTTCTCCGGTAATTTTTAATATTTTTCGAAAAGGTCTTCGGAAACGTGCTAGAAATTAAATTCCCTACACGGAGATACAAAATATGTGGGGATTGCTTTCAGTTTTAAGGGTTTTCATTTTTTTGCTACAAATTCTGATGTTTTGTATTGAATCTCACTAAATTTCCATATTTTCCCGATTTCTCGGGCAATTTTGAATATTTTTCGAAAAGGTCTTCGGAAATGCGCTAGAAATTAAATTCCCTACACGGAGATACCAAATATGTGGGGGATTGTTTTCAGTTTTAAGGGTTTTCATTTTTTTGCTACAAATTCTGATGTTTTGTATTGAATCTCACTAAATTTCCATATTTTCCCGATTTCTCGGGCAATTTTGAATATTTTTCGAAAAGGTCTTCGGAAATGCGCTAGAAATTAAATTCCCTACACGGAGATACCAAATATGTGGGGATTGCTTTCAGTTTTAAGGGTTTTCATTTTTTTGCTACAAATTCTGATGTTTTGTATTGAAGGTCATTAAATTTCCATATTTTCCCGATTTCTCCGGTAATTTTTAATATTTTTCGAAAAGGTCTTCGGAAACGTGCTAGAAATTAAATTCCCTACACGGAGATACAAAATATGTGGGGATTGCTTTCAGTTTTAAGGGTTTTCATTTTTTTGCTACAAATTCTGATGTTTTGTATTGAATCTCACTAAATTTCCATATTTTCCCGATTTCTCGGGCAATTTTGAATATTTTTCGAAAAGGTCTTCGGAAATGCGCTAGAAATTAAATTCCCTACACGGAAATACCAAATATGTGGCGATTGCTTTCAGTTTTAAGGGTTTTCATTTTTTTGCTGCAAATTCTGATGTTTTGAATTGATTCTCATTAAATTTCTATATTTTCCTGATTTCACGGGCAATTTTGAATATTTTTCGAAAAGGTCTTCGGCAAGTCGCTAGAAATTAAATTCCCTACACGGAGATACCAAATATGTGGGGATTGCTGTCAGTTTTAAGGGTTTTCAATTTTTTGCTACAAATTCTGATGTTTTGTATTGAATCTCATTAAATTTCCATATTTTCCCGATTTCTCGGGCAATTTTGAATATTTTTCGATAGGTCTTCGGAAATGCGCTAGAAATTAAATGCACTAGAAATTAAATTCCGTACACGGAGATACCAAATATGTGGGGATTGCTTTCAGTTTTAAGGGTTTTCAATTTTTTGCTACAAATTCTGATGTTTTGTATTAAATCTCATTAAATTTCCATATTTTGCCGATTTCTCGGGCAATTTTGAATATTTTTCGAAAAGGTCTTCGGAAATGCGCTAGAAATTAAATTCCCTACACGGAGATACCAAATATGTGGGGATTGCTTTCAGTTTTAAGGATTTTCATTTTTTTGCTACAAATTCTGATGTTTTGTATTGAAGGTCATTAAATTTCCATATTTTCCCGATTTCTCCGGTAATTTTGAATATTTTTCGAAAAGGTCTTCGGAAACGTGCTAGAAATTAAATTCCCTACATAGAGATACCAAATATGTGGGGATTGCTTTCAGTTTTAAGGGTTTTCATTTTTTTGCTACAAATTCTGATGTTTTGTATTGAATCTCACTAAATTACCATATTTTCCCGATTTCTCGGGCAATTTTGAATATTTTTCGAAAAGGTCTTCGGAAATGCGCTAGAAATTAAATTCCCTACACGGAGATACCAAATATGTGGGGGATTGTTTTCAGTTTTAAGGGTTTTCATTTTTTTGCTACAAATTCTGATGTTTTGTATTGAATCTCATTAAATTTCCATATTTTCCCGATTTCTCGGGCAATTTTGAATATTTTTCGAAAAGGTCTTCGGAAATGCACTAGAAATTAAATTCCCTACACGGAAATACCAAATATGTGGGGATTGCTTTCAGTTTTAAGGGTTTTCATTTTTTTGCTACAAATTCTGATGTTTTGAATTGATTCTCATTAAATTTCTATATTTTCCTGATTTCACGGGCAATTTTGAATATTTTTCGAAAAGGTCTTCGGAAAGTCGCTAGAAATTAAATTCCCTACACGGAGATACCAAATATGTGGGGATTGCTGTCAGTTTTAAGGGTTTTCAATTTTTTGCTACAATTTCTGATGTTTTGCATTGAATCTGATTAAATTTCCATATTTTCCCGATTTCTCGGGCAATTTTAAATATTTTTCGACAAGGTCTTCGGAAATGCACTAGAAATTAAATTCCGTACACGGAGATACCAAATATGTGGGGATTGCTTTCAGTTTTAAGGGTTTTCATTTTTTTGCTACAAATTCTGATGTTTTGTATTGAATCTCATTAAATTTCCATATTTTGCCGATTTCTCGGGCAATTTTGAATATTTTTCGAAAGGTCTTCGGAAATGCGCTAGAAATTAAATGCACTAGAAATTAAATTCCGTACACGGAGATACCAAATATGTGGGGATTGTTTTCAGTTTTAAGGGTTTTCAATTTTTTGCTACAAATTCTGATGTTTTGTATTAAATCTCATTAAATTTCCATATTTTGTCGATTTCTCGGGCAATTTTGAATATTTTTCGAAAAGGTCTTCGGAAATGCGCTAGAAATTAAATTCCCTACACGGAGATACCAAATATGTGGGGATTGCTTTCAGTTTTAAGGGTTTTCATTTTTTTGCTACAAATTCTGATGTTTTGTATTGAATCTCATTAAATTTCCATATTTTCCCGATTTCTCGGGCAATTTTGTATATTTTTCGAAAAGGTTTTCGGAAATGCGCTAGAAATTAAATTCCCTACACGGAGATACCAAATATGTGGGGATTGCTTTCAGTTTTAAGGGTTTTCATTTTTTTGCTACAAATTCTGATGTTTTGTATTGAATCTCATTAAATTTCCATATTTTCCCGATTTCTCTCGCAATTTTAAATTTATTTCGAAAAGGTCTTCGGAAATGAACTAGAAATTAAATTCCCTACACGGATATACCAAATATGTGGGGATTCCTTTCAGTTTTAAGTGTTTTCATTTTTTTGCTACAAATTCTGATGTCTTGTATTGAATCTCATTAAATTTCCATATTTTCCCGATTTCTCGGGCAATTTTTAATATTTTTCGAAAACGTCTTCGGAAATGCATTAGAAATTAAATTCCCTACACGGATATACCAAACATGTGGGGATTGCTTTCAGTTTTAAGGGTTTTAATTTTTTTGCTACAAATTCTGATGATTTGTGTTCAATCTCATTACATTTCCATATTTTCCAGATTTCTCTGCCTATTTTGAATATTTTTAAATAAATTCCGTACACGGAGATACCAAATATGTGGGGATTGCTTTCAGTTTTAAGGGTTTTCAATTTTTTGCTACAAATTCTGATGTTTTGTATTGAATCTCATTAAATTTCCATATTTTGCCGATTTCTCGGGCAATTTTGAATATTTTTCGAAAGGTCTTCGGAAATGCGCTAGAAATTAAATGCACTAGAAATTAAATTCCGTACACGGAGATACCAAATATGTGGGGATTGTTTTCAGTTTTAAGGGTTTTCAATTTTTTGCTACAAATTCTGATGTTTTGTATTAAATCTCATTAAATTTCCATATTTTGTCGATTTCTCGGGCAATTTTGAATATTTTTCGAAAAGGTCTTCGGAAATGCGCTAGAAATTAAATTCCCTACACGGAGATACCAAATATGTGGGGATTGCTTTCAGTTTTAAGGGTTTTCATTTTTTTGCTACAAATTCTGATGTTTTGTATTGAATCTCATTAAATTTCCATATTTTCCCGATTTCTCGGGCAATTTTGTATATTTTTCGAAAAGGTTTTCCGAAATGCGCTAGAAATTAAATTCCCTACACGGAGATACCAAATATGTGGGGATTGCTTTCAGTTTTAAGGGTTTTCATTTTTTTGCTACAAATTCTGATGTTTTGTATTGAATCTCATTAAATTTCCATATTTTCCCGATTTCTCGCGCAATTTTAAATTTATTTCGAAAAGGTCTTCGGAAATGAACTAGAAATTAAATTCCCTACACGGATATACCAAATATGTGGGGATTCCTTTCAGTTTTAAGTGTTTTCATTTTTTTGCTACAAATTCTGATGTCTTGTATTGAATCTCATTAAATTTCCATATTTTCCCGATTTCTCGGGCAATTTTGAATATTTTTCGAAAACGTCTTCGGAAATGCATTAGAAATTAAATTCCGTACACGGATATACCAAATATGTGGGGATTGCTTTCAGTTTTAAGGGTTTTAATTTTTTTGCTACAAATTCTAATGATTTGTGTTCAATCTCATTACATTTCCATATTTTCCAGATTTCTCTGCCTATTTTGAATATTTTTAAATAAATTCCGTACACGGAGATACCAAATATGTGGGGATTGCTTTCAATTTTAAGGGTTTTCAATTTTTTGCTACAAATTCTGATGTTTTGTATTGAATCTCATTAAATTTCCATATTTTGCCGATTTCTCGGGCAATTTTGAATATTTTTCGAAAAGGTCTTCGGAAATGCGCTAGAAATTAAATTCCCTACACGGAGATACCACATATGTGGGGATTGCTGTCAGTTTTAAGGGTTTTCATTTTTTTGCTGCAAATTCTGATGTTTTGTATTGAATCTCATTAAATTTCCATATTTTCCCGATTTCTCGAGTAATTTTAAATATTTTTCGTAAAGGTCTTCGGAAATGCGCTAGAAATTAAATTCCCTACACGGAGATACCAAATATGTGGGGATTGCTTTCAGTTTTAAGGGTTTTCATTTTTTTGCTACAAATTCTGATGTTTTGTATTGAATCTCATTAAATTTCCATATTTTCCCGATTTCTCTCGCAATTTTAAATATATTTCGAAAAGGTCTTCGGAAATGCACTAGAAATTAAATTCCCTACACGGATATACCAAATATGTGGGGATTGCTTTCAGTTTTAAGTGTTTTCATTTTTTTGCTACAAATTCTGATGTTTTGTATTGAATCTCATTAAATTTCCATATTTTCCCGATTTCTCGGGCAATTTTGTATATTTTTCGAAAAGGTTTTCGGAAATGCGCTAGAAATTAAATTCCCTACACGGAGATACCACATATGTGGGGATTGCTTTCAGTTTTAAGGGTTTTAATTTTTTTGCTACAAATTCTGATGTTTTGTATTGAATCTCATTAAATTTCCATATTTTCCCGATTTCTCTCGCAATTTTAAATTTATTTCGAAAAGGTCTTCGGAAATGCACTAGAAATTAAATTCCGTACACGGATATACCAAATATGTGGGGATTGCTTTCAGTTTTAAGTGTTTTCATTTTTTTGCTACAAATTCTGATGTCTTGTATTGAATCTCATTAAATTTCCATATTTTCCCGATTTCTCGGGCAATTTTGAATATTTTTCGAAAACGTCTTCGGAAATGCACTAGAAATTAAATTCCCTACACGGATATACCAAACATGTGGGGATTGCTTTCAGTTTTAAGGGTTTTAATTTTTTTGCTACAAATTCTGATGTTTTGTATTCAATCTCATTACATTTCCATATTTTCCAGATTTCTCTGCCTATTTTGAATATTTTTAAATAAATTCCGTACACGGAGATACCAAATACGTGGGGATTGCTTTCAGTTTTAAGGGTTTTCAATTTTTTGCTACAAATTCTGATGTTTTGTATTGAATCTCATTAAATTTCCATATTTTGCCGATTTCTCGGACAATTTTGAATATTTTTCGAAAAGGTCTTCGGAAATGCGCTAGAAATTAAATTCCCTATACGGAGATACCAAATATGTGGGGATTGCTGTCAGTTTTAAGGGTTTTCATTTTTTTGCTACAAATTCTGATTTTTTGTATTGAATCTCATTAAATTTCCATATTTTGCCGATTTCTCGGGCAATTTTGAATATTTTTCGAAAAGGTCTTCGGAAATGCGCTAGAAATTAAATTCCCTATACTGAGATTCAATACAAAATGAGATTCAATCCCTATACTGAGATTCAATACAAAATGAGATTCAATAATGAGATTCAATACAAAACATCAGAATTTGTAGCAAAAAATTGAAAACCCTAAAAACTGAAAGCAATCCCCACATATTTGGTATCTACGTGTACGGAATTTAATTTCTAGTGCATTTCCGAAGACCTTTTCGCAAAATATTTAAAATTGCCCGAGAAATCGGGAAAATATGGAAATTTAATGTGATTCAATGCAAAACATCAGAATTTGTAGCAAAAAAATGAAAACCCTTAAAACTGACAGCAATCCCCACATATTTGGTATCTCCGTGTAGGTAATTTAAATTCTAGTGCATTTCCGAAGACCTTTTCGAAAAATATTCAAAATTGCCGGAGATATCTGGAAAATATGGAAATTTAATGAGATTCAATACAAAACATCAGAATTTGTAGCAAAAAAAATGAAAACCCTTAAAACTGAAAGCAAGCCCCATATATTTGGTATCTCCGTGTAGGGAATTTAATTTCTAGTGCATTTCCGAAGACCGCTTCGAAAAATATTCAAAATTGTCCGAGAAATCGGGAAAATATGGAAATTTAATGAGATTCAATACAAAACATCAGAATTTGTAGGAAAAAAATGAAAACCCTTAAAACTGAAAGCAATCCCCACATATTTGGTATCTCCGTGTAGGGAATTTAATTTCTAAAGCATTTCTGAAGACCTTTTCGAAAAATATTCAAAATTGCCCGAGAAATCGGGAAAATATGGAAATTTAATGAGATTCAATACAAAACATCAGAATTTGTAGGAAAAAAATGAAAACCCTTAAAACTGAAAGCAAGCCCCATATATTTGGTATCTCCGTGTAGGGAATTTAATTTCTAGTGCATTTCCGAAGACCTCTTCGAAAAATATTCAAAATTGTCCGAGAAATCGGGAAAATATGGAAATTTAATGAGATTCAATACAAAACATCAGAATTTGTAGCAAAAAAATGAAAACCCTTAAAACTGAAAGCAATCCCCACATATTTGGTATCTCCGTGTAGGTAATTTAATTTCTAGTGCATTTCCGAAGACCTTTTCGAAAAATATTCAAAATTGCCGGAGATATCGGGAAAATATGGAAATTTAATGAGATTCAATACAAAACATCAGAATTTGTAGCAAAAAAATGAAAACCCTTAAAACTGAAAGCAATCCCCACATATTTGGTATCTCCGTGTAGGGAATTTAATTTCTAGTGCATTTCCGAAGACCTTTTCGAAAAATATTCAAAATTGCCCGAGAAATCGGGAAAATATGGAAATTTAATGAGATTCAATACAAAACATCAGAATTTGTAGCAAAAAATTGAAAACCCTTAAAACTGAAAGCAATCCCCACATATTTGGTATCTTCGTGTACGGAATTTAATTTCTAGTGCATTTCCGAAGAGCTTTTCGAAAAATATTTAAAATTGCCCGAGAAATCGGGAAAATATGGAAATTTAATGAGATTCAATACAAAACATCAGAATTTGTAGCAAAAAAATGAAAACCCTTAAAACTGAAAGTAATCCCCACATATTTGGTATCTCCGGGTAGGGAATTTAATTTCTAGCGCATTTCCGAAGACCTTTTCGAAAAATATTCAAAATTGCCCGAGAAATCGGGAAAATATGGAAATTTAATGAGATTCAATACAAAACATCAGAATTTGTAGCAAAAAATTGAAAACCCTTAAAACTGAAAGCAATCCCCACATATTTGGTATCTCCGTGTACGGAATTTAATTTCTAGTGCATTTCCGAAGACCTTTTCGAAAAATATTCAAAATTGCCGGAGATATCGGGAAAATATGGAAATTTAATGAGATTCAATACAAAACATCAGAATTTGTAGCAAAAAAATGAAAACCCTTAAAACTGAAAGCAATCCCCACATATTTGGTATCTCCGTGTAGGGAATTTAATTTCTAGTGCATTTCCGAAGACCTTTTCGAAAAATATTCAAAATTGCCCGAGAAATCGGGAAAATATGGAAATTTAATGAGATTCAATACAAAACATCAGAATTTGTAGCAAAAAATTGAAAACCCTTAAAACTGAAAGCAATCCCCACATATTTGGTATCTTCGTGTACGGAATTTAATTTCTAGTGCATTTCCGAAGAGCTTTTCGAAAAATATTTAAAATTGCCCGAGAAATCGGGAAAATATGGAAATTTAATGAGATTCAATACAAAACATCAGAATTTGTAGCAAAAAAATGAAAACCCTTAAAACTGAAAGTAATCCCCACATATTTGGTATCTCCGGGTAGGGAATTTAATTTCTAGCGCATTTCCGAAGACCTTTTCGAAAAATATTCAAAATTGCCCGAGAAATCGGGAAAATATGGAAATTTAATGAGATTCAATACAAAACATCAGAATTTGTAGCAAAAAATTGAAAACCCTTAAAACTGAAAGCAATCCCCACATATTTGGTATCTCCGTGTACGGAATTTAATTTCTAGTGCATTTCCGAAGACCTTTTCGAAAAATATTTAAAATTGCCCGAGAAATCGGGAAAATATGGAAATTTAATGAGATTCAATGCAAAACATCAGAATTTGTAGCGAAAAAATGAAAACCCTTAAAACTGACAGCAATCCCCACATATTTGGTATCTCCGTGTAGGTAATTTAATTTCTAGTGCATTTCCGAAGACCTTTTCGAAAAATATTCAAAATTGCCCGAGAAATCGGGAAAATATGGAAATTTAATGAGATTCAATACAAAACATCAGAATTTGTAGCAAAAAATTGAAAACCCTTAAAACTGAAAGCAATCCCCACATATTTGGTATCTCCGTGTACGGAATTTAATTTCTAGTGCATTTCCGAAGACCTTTTCGAAAAATATTTAAAATTGCCCGAGAAATCGGGAAAATATGGAAATTTAATGAGATTCAATGCAAAACATCAGAATTTGTAGCGAAAAAATGAAAACCCTTAAAACTGACAGCAATCCCCACATATTTGGTATCTCCGTGTAGGGATTAATTTCTAGTGCATTTCCGCAGACCTCTTTGAAAAAAATTCAAAATTGTCCGAGAAATCGGGATAATATGGAAATTTAATGAGATTCAATACAAAACATCAGAATTTGTAGCAAAAAAATGAAAACCCTTAAAACTGAAAGCAATCCCCACATATTTGGTATCTCCGTGTAGGGAATTTAATTTCTAGTGCATTTCCGAAGACCTTTTCGAAAAATATTCAAAATTGCCCGAGAAATCGGAAAAATAAGGAAATTTAATGAGATTCAATACAAAACATCAGAATTTGTAGCAAAAAATTGAAAACCCTTAAAACTGAAAGCAATCCCCACATATTTGGTATCTCCGTGTACGGAATTTAATTTCTAGTGCATTTCCGAAGAGCTTTTCGAAAAATATTTAAAATTGCCCGAGAAATCTGGAAAATATGGAAATTTAATGAGATTCAATACAAAACATCAGAATTTGTAGCAAAAAAATGAAAACCCTTAAAACTGAAAGTAATCCCCACATATTTGGTATCTCCGAGTAGGGAATTTAATTTCTAGCGCATTTCCGAAGACCTTTTCGAAAAATATTCAAAATTGCCCGAGAAATGGGGAAAATATGGAAATTTAATGAGATTCAATACAAAACATCAGAATTTGTAGCAAAAAATTTAAAACCCTTAAAACTGAAAGCAATCCCCACATATTTGGTATCTCCGTGTACGGAATTTAATTTCTAGTGCATTTCCGAAGACCTTTTCGAAAAATATTTAAAATTGCCGGAGAAATCGGGAAAATATGGAAATTTAATGAGATTCAATGCAAAACATCAGAATTTGTAGCGAAAAAATGAAAACCCTTAAAACTGACAGCAATCCCCACATATTTGGTATCTCCGTGTAGGTAATTTAATTTCTAGTGCATTTCCGAAGATCTTTTCGAAAAATATTCAAAATTGCCGGAGATATCGGGAAAATATGGAAATTTAATGAGATTCAATACAAAACATCAGAATTTGTATCAAAAAAATGAAAACCCTTAAAACTGAAAGCAATCCCCACATATTTGGTATCTCCGTGTACGGAATTTAATTTCTAGTGCATTTCCGAACACCTCTTCGAAAAATATTCAAAATGTCCGAGAAATCGGGAAAATATGGAAATTTAATGAGATTCAATGCAAAACATCAGAATTTGTAGCGAAAAAATGAAAACCCTTAAAACTGACAGCAATCCCCACATATTTGGTATCTCCGTGTAGGTAATTTAATTTCTAGTGCATTTCCGAAAACCTTTTCGAAAAATATTCAAAATTGCCGGAGATATCGGGAAAATATGGAAATTTAATGAGATTCAATACAAAACATCAGAATTTGTAGCAAAAAAATGAAAACCCTTAAAACTGAAAGCAAGCCCCATATATTTGGTATCTCCGTGTAGGGAATTTAATTTCTAGCGCATTTCCGAAGACCTTTTCGAAAAATATTCAAAATTGCCCGAGAAATCGGGAAAATATGGAAATTTAATGAGATTCAATGCAAAACATCAGAATTTGTAGCAAAAAAAATGAAAATCCTTAAAACTGACAGCAATCCCCACATATTTGGTATCTCCGTGTAGGGAATTTAATTTCTAGCCCATTTCCGAAGACCTTTTCGAAAAATATTCAAAATTGCCCGAGAAATCGGGAAAATATGGAAATTTAATGCGATTCAATACAAAACATCAGAATTTGTAGCAAAAAAATGAAAACCCTTAAAACTGAAAGCAATCCCCACATATTTGGTATCTCCGTGTAGGTAATTTCATTTCTAGCGCATTTCCGAAGACCTTTTCGAAAAATAATCAAAATTGCCCGAGAACTCAGGAAAATATGGAAATTTAAAGTGATTCAATACAAAACATCAGAATTTTTAGCAAAAAAATGAAAACCCTTAAAACTGACAGCAATCCCCACATATTTGGTATCTCCGTGTACGGAATTTAATTTCTAGCGCATTTCCGAAGACCTTTTCGAAAAATATTCAAAATTGCCCGAGAAATCGGGAAAATATGGAAATTTAATGCGATTCAATACAAAACATCAGAATTTGTAGCAAAAAAATGAAAACCCTTAAAACTGAAAGCAAGCCCCATATATTTGGTATCTCCGTGTAGGGAATTTAATTTCTAGTGCATTTCCGAAGACCTCTTCGAAAAATATTCAAAATGTCCGAGAAATCGGGAAAATATGGAAATTTAATGAGATTCAATACAAAACATCAGAATTTGTAGCAAAAAAGTGAAAATCCTTAAAACTGAAAGCAATCCCCACATATTTGGTATCTCCGTGTAGGGAATTTAATTTCTAGCGCATTTCCGAAGACCTTTTCGCAAAATATTCAAAATTGCCCGAGAAATCGGGAAAATATGGAAATTTAATGAGATTCAATACAAAACATCAGAATTTGTAGCAAAAAATTGAAAACCCTTAAAACTGAAAGCAATCCCCACATATTTGGTAACTCCGTGTACGGAATTTAATTTCTAGTGCATTTCCGAAGACCTATTCGAAAAACATTTAAAATTGCCCGAGAAATCGGGAAAATATGGAAATTTAATGAGATTCAATGCAAAACATCAGAATTTGTAGCAAAAAAATGAAAATCCTTAAAACTGAAAGTAATCCCCACATATTTGGTATCTCCGTGTAGGGAATTTAATTTCTAGCGCATTTCCGAGGACCTTTTCGAAAAATATTCAAAATTGCCCGAGAAATCGGGAAAATATGGAAATTTAGTGAGATTCAATACAAAACATCAGAATTTGTAGCAAAAAAATGAAAACCCTTAAAACTGAAAGCAATCTCCACATATTTGGTATCTCCGTGTAGGTAATTTCATTTCTAGCGCATTTCCGAAGACCTTTTCGAAAAATATTCAAAATTGCCCGAGAAATCGGGAAAATATGGAAATTTAGTGAGATTCAATACAAAACATCAGAATTTGTAGCAAAAAAATGAAAACCCTTAAAACTGACAGCAATCTCCACATATTTGGTATCTCCGTGTAGGTAATTTCATTTCTAGCGCATTTCCGAAGACCTTTTCGAAAAATAATCAAAATTGCCCGAGAAGTCAGGAAAATATGGAAATTTAATGAGATTCAATACAAAACATCAGAATTTGTAGCAAAAAAACGAAAACCCTTAAAACTGACAGCAATCCCCACATATTTGGTATCTCCGTGTACGGAATTTAATTTCTAGTGCATTTCCGAAGACCTTTTCGAAAAATATTCAAAATTGCCCGAGAAATCGGGAAAATATGGAAATTTAATGCGATTCAATACAAAACATCAGAATTTGTAGCAAAAAAATGAAAGCCTTAAAACTGAAAGCAATCCCCACATATTTGGTATCTCCGGGTAGGGAATTTAATTTCTAGCGCATTTCCGAAGACCTTTTCGAAAAATATTCAAAATTGCCCGAGAAATCGGGAAAATATGGAAATTTAATGAGATTCAATGCAAAACATCAGAATTTGTAGCAAAAAAATGAAAACCCTTAAAACTGAAAGCAATCCCCACATATTTGGTATCTCCGTGTAGGGAATTTAATTTCTAGTGGATTTCCGAAGACCTTTCGAAAAATATTCAAAATTGCCCGAGAAATCGGGAAAATATGGAAATTTAATGAGATTCAATACAAAACATCAGAATTTGTAGCAAAAAAATGAAAACCCTTAAAACTGAAAGCAATCCCCACATATTTTGTATCTCCGTGTAGGTAATTTAATTTCTAGTGCATTTCCGAAGACCTTTTCGAAAAATATTCAAAATTGCCGGAGATATCGGGAAAATATGGAAATTTAATGAGATTCAATACAAAACATCAGAATTTGTAGCAAAAAAATGAAAACCCTTAAAACTGAAAGCAATCCCCACATATTTGGTATCTCCGTGTAGGGAATTTAATTTCTAGCGTATTTCCGAAGACCTTTTCGAAAAATATTCAAAATTTCCCGAGAAAACGGGAAAATATGGAAATTTAATGAGATTCAATATAAAACATCAAAATTTGTAGCAAAAAATTGAAAACCCTTAAAACTGACAGCAATCCCCACATATTTGGTATCTCCGTGTACGGAATTTAATTTCTAGCGCATTTCCGAAGACCTTTTCGAAAAATATTCAAAATTGCCCGAGAAATCGGGAAAATATGGAAATTTAATGAGATTCAATACAAACCATCAGAATTTGTAGCAAAAAAATGAAAACGCTTAAAACTGAAAGCAATCCCCACATATTTGGTATCTCCGTGTAAGGAATTTAATTTCTAGCGCATTTCCGAAGACCTTTTCGAAAAATATACAAAATTGCCCGAGAAATCGGGAAAATATTGAAATTTAATGAGATTCAATACAAAACATCAGAATTTGTAGCAAAAAAATGAAAACCCTTAAAACTGAAAGCAATCCCCACATATTTGGTAACTCCGTGTACGGAATTTATTTTCTAGTGCATTTCCGAAGACCTTTTCGAAAAATATTTAAAATTGCCCGAGAAATCGGGAAAATATGGAAATTTAATGAGATTCAATGCAAAACATCAGAATTTGTAGCAAAAAAAATGAAAATCCTTAAAACTGACAGCAATCCCCACATATTTGGTACCTCCGTGTAGGGAATTTAATTTCTAGCGCATTTCCGAAGACCTTTTCGAAAAATATTCAAAATTACCCGAGAAATCGGGAAAATATGGAAATTTAGTGAGATTCAATACAAAACATCAGAATTTGTAGCAAAAAATTGAAAACCCTTAAAACTGACAGCAATCCCCACATATTTGGTATCTCCGTGTACGGAATTTAATTTCTAGCGCATTTCCGAAGACCTTTTCGAAAAATATTCAAAATTGCCCGAGAAATCGGGAAAATATGGAAATTTAATGCGATTCAATACAAAACATCAGAATTTGTAGCAAAAAAATGAAAACCCTTAAAACTGAGAGCAATCCCCACATATTTGGTATCTCCGTGTAGGGAATTTAATTTCTAGCGCATTTCCGAAGACCTTTTCGAAAAATATTCAAAATTGCAGTATTAATTAGTATCTCCGTGTAGGGAATTTAATTTCTAGCGCATTTCCGAAGACCTTTTCGAAAAATATTCAAAATTGCTCGAGAAATCCGGAAAATATGGAAATTTAATGAGATTCAATACAAAGCGTCAGAATTTGTAGAAAAAATATGAAAACCCTTAAATCTCAAAGCAATCCCCACATATTTGGTATTTCCGTGTAGGGAATTTAATTTCTAGCTTATTTCCGAAGACCTTTTCGCAAAATATTCAAAATTGCCCGAGAAATCGGGAAAATATGGAAATTTAATGAGATTGAATACAAGACATTAGAATTTGTAGCAAAAAAATGAAAACCCTTAAAACTGAAAGCAATCCCCACATATTTGGTATCTCCGTGTAGGGAATTTAATTTCTAGTGGATTTCCGAAGACCTTTCGAAAAATATTCAAAATTGCCCGAGAAATCGGGAAAATATGGAAATTTAATGAGATTCAATACAAAACATCAGAATTTGTAGCAAAAAAATGAAAACCCTTAAAACTGAAAGCAATCCCCACATATTTTGTATCTCCGTGTAGGTAATTTAATTTCTAGTGCATTTCCGAAGACCTTTTCGAAAAATATTCAAAATTGCCGGAGATATCGGGAAAATATGGAAATTTAATGAGATTCAATACAAAACATCAGAATTTGTAGCAAAAAAATGAAAACCCTTAAAACTGAAAGCAATCCCCACATATTTGGTATCTCCGTGTAGGGAATTTAATTTCTAGCGTATTTCCGAAGACCTTTTCGAAAAATATTCAAAATTTCCCGAGAAAACGGGAAAATATGGAAATTTAATGAGATTCAATATAAAACATCAAAATTTGTAGCAAAAAATTGAAAACCCTTAAAACTGACAGCAATCCCCACATATTTGGTATCTCCGTGTACGGAATTTAATTTCTAGCGCATTTCCGAAGACCTTTTCGAAAAATATTCAAAATTGCCCGAGAAATCGGGAAAATATGGAAATTTAATGAGATTCAATACAAAACATCAGAATTTGTAGCAAAAAAATGAAAACGCTTAAAACTGAAAGCAATCCCCACATATTTGGTATCTCCGTGTAAGGAATTTAATTTCTAGCGCATTTCCGAAGACCTTTTCGAAAAATATACAAAATTGCCCGAGAAATCGGGAAAATATTGAAATTTAATGAGATTCAATACAAAACATCAGAATTTGTAGCAAAAAATTGAAAACCCTTAAAACTGAAAGCAATCCCCACATATTTGGTAACTCCGTGTACGGAATTTATTTTCTAGTGCATTTCCGAAGACCTTTTCGAAAAATATTTAAAATTGCCCGAGAAATCGGGAAAATATGGAAATTTAATGAGATTCAATGCAAAACATCAGAATTTGTAGCAAAAAAAATGAAAATCCTTAAAACTGACAGCAATCCCCACATATTTGGTACCTCCGTGTAGGGAATTTAATTTCTAGCGTATTTCCGAAGACCTTTTCGAAAAATATTCAAAATTAGCCGAGAAATCGGGAAAATATGGAAATTTAGTGAGATTCAATACAAAACATCAGAATTTGTAGCAAAAAATTGAAAACCCTTAAAACTGACAGCAATCCCCACATATTTGGTATCTCCGTGTACGGAATTTAATTTCTAGCGCATTTCCGAAGACCTTTTCGAAAAATATTCAAAATTGCCCGAGAAATCGGGAAAATATGGAAATTTAATGCGATTCAATACAAAACATCAGAATTTGTAGCAAAAAAATGAAAACCCTTAAAACTGAAAGCAATCCCCACATATTTGGTATCTCCGTGTAGGGAATTTAATTTCTAGCGCATTTCCGAAGACCTTTTCGAAAAATATTCAAAATTGCAGTATTAATTAGTATCTCCGTGTAGGGAATTTAATTTCTAGCGCATTTCCGAAGACCTTTTCGAAAAATATTCAAAATTGCTCGAGAAATCCGGAAAATATGGAAATTTAATGAGATTCAATACAAAGCGTCAGAATTTGTAGAAAAAATATGAAAACCCTTAAATCTCAAACCCTTAAATCTCCCCACATATTTGGTATTTCCGTGTAGGGAATTTAATTTCTAGCGCATTTCCGAAGACCTTTTCGCAAAATATTCAAAATTGCCCGAGAAATCGGGAAAATATGGAAATTTAATGAGATTGAATACAAGACATTAGAATTTGTAGCAAAAAAATGAAAACCCTTAAAACTGAAAGCAATCCCCACATATTTGGTATCTCCGTGTAGGGAATTTAATTTCTGGCGCATTTCCGAAGACCTTTTCGAAAAATATTCAAAATTGCCCGAGAAATTGGGAAAATATGGAAATTTGATGAGAAACAATACAAAACATCAGAATTTGTAGCAAAAAAATTTAAACCCTTAAAATTTAAAGCAAGCCCCATATATTTGGTATCTCCGTGTAGGGGATTTAATTTCTAGTGCATTTCCGAAGACCTTTTCGAAAAATATTCAAAATTGCCCGAGAAATCGGGAAAATATGGAAATTTAATGAGATTCAATACAAAACATCAGAATTTGTAGCAAAAAAATGAAAACCCTTAAAACGGAAAGCAATCCCCATATATTTGATATCTCCGTGTAGGGAATTTAATTTCTAGTGCATTTCCGAAGACATTTTCAAAAAATATTCAAAATTACTCGAGAAATCGGGAAAATAATGAAATTTAATTAGATTCAATACAAAAAATCAGAATTTGTAGCAAAAAAATTAAAACCCTTAAAACTGAAAAGAATCCCCACATATTTGGTATCTCCATGTAGAGAATTTAATTTCTAGCGCATTTCCGAAGAACTTTTCGAAAAATATACTAAATTGCCCGAGAAATCGAGAAAATCTGGAAATTTAATGAGATTCAATACAAAACATCAGAATTTGTACCAAAAAAATGAAAACCCTTAAAATTGAAAGCCCCACATATTTGGTGTCTCGGTATAGGGTATTTAAGTTCTAGCGCATTTCCGAAGACCTTTTCGAAAAATATTCAAAATTTCCCGAGAAATCGGGAAAATATGGAAATTTAATGAGATTCAATAGAAAACATCAGAATTTGTAGCAAAAAAATGAAATCCCTTAAAACTGAAAGCAATCCGCATATATTTGGTATCTCCGTGTAGGGAATTTAATTTCTAGCGCATTCTTTTTTTCAAATTATGAAAATTTAATTTTAATTGGAAAAGAATTTAATTTTATTTTAACTACTTTTTTCTTTCACTCCCAGTATCAGTATTCAGATTCAAAATGTTATTTGATATTTTATATGAGAAAAAATTACCTCGATGTCAACAGTATATATACGATATTTGAGCTTCTGTAAAATAAAAACGTGCCGATTGGCGGAATAGCTTAAATGGAATTTTAGCTTAAAATCTCTTAACATAAATATATTATAATTTGAAGCAAATTAAAAATAATAAAATCATATTTTATTTGTTTCTTCATTGTTCAGTTGTTAATAATGATAATTATGCTTCAGTAAATCGAAATCCTTAAACAAATATATTTTTTTTTTGAATACATATTTTTTTTAAATATCTTATAAATTATTATTGTGATTGATTTCTTTTATTCCGCATAACGTATTTATAAAAGAAAACATATATATTGTGAAAATCCTTTCAATTTCAAGGAACAATTCATACAAAATTGATATTTTTGTATTCAAAAAATAAAAACTCTTCATAAATCGTGTATTTTTTAAAAATATTTATGTATACTTAGCCTTAATATCGAAAAAAAAAGAATTCTATTATTACAAGAAATTATAAACATTAGTATATGTGTGTACATATATATTTCGAAATTTTGACATATTGATTAGAAATTCCTTTTTCTTAATCAAAATTATTTGAATCAATCAATTTAATTTGTTAGAAAATTACGATAAATATATTCTTTTTTATTTAAAATGTTCACTTTATATATTTTGTTTAAAATACCCATTAGTATATTTTGAATATAATCAAAGTAATCAATAAGCAAATTAAATATGTCAAATGAAATGAAATTTAATTATATTTCCGAATATTGATTCCTTTTTTTTTTGCATTAATCCAATTACTTTAATAATCATCAATTTAGAAATGTATTAGCTAGAATTTGAAAGACATTTTTAATTTGTAAATAAATTCCAAGTCGAATTAAATTAAATACTTTTATCAATTTTTTTTTTCTTTTGGAAAATTAGAAATTATATTATTTTCTACTGCAAAATTAGAGGTAATTTATTCGAGGACGGATCATATATCTTAAAGACCATATTAGTAAGCTATTGATTTGCATTAGAATTAAACTGTAGTTTTTATGAATGATTTTTAGAATATATTTAGAAATAATTCTTAGAATTAACATAAGCTTTAACATTGCATATCACACCGCCAAACAGCATTATATCAAAATTTATAGTTTTGAGAAAATCGAATTGGTTAAATTTTTGTATGAGAAATATTAAAGAGCTGATTTTACAAATACTATTCAATTCAAAATATAAATTTTTTATGTTATATTTGTAAATGCTGCCCTTTTTTTTATTGATTTATTTGAAAATCGGACAATTTTCTTTTAAATTTTTTGGGGAAAACAATACTATTTTGAAAAAACCATGTTTTGTAATTAAGCTTTAACATTTCTAAGTCTATAACTGTAAAAAAGGAACATTTTTAAAAATATTCATATATAAATTGTGAACTCCAAGCATTTGTTTTAAAACTAAAGGGATACATTTCTAGTCGTATAATAATAATTTTTACAAAAAACAGTAAACCCTCAATAGGCAGTAAACCCTCAATTTCTTGGCCAGATTTGAACGTCGCAATACCTGTATCTTAGCAAAATGTAGAGGATTCTTAGTTTCTGTATATAAATAAGTCATACAGAACATTTCCATATTCAATTCACTCAAAATTAAGTTTTTTTGACATTGGCGATGCCATATGTAAAAATATGTAAAAATTGACGGTGCGATAAACGTAGGGTAAATTTTTATTAAATTTAAATTTTACAATAAATGCCTCTTTAATGGCTATTATTATTATGTTTTTTGATTTTATTCAAAAAATTAATTCGTAGTTTAATGTTCATTTCCATTTATGTCCAATTTTCAATTTGCTGAAAACTATATATCATATAGTTAATTATCCATGATCAATGAGCTGTATACATCAAATTAAAACGCTTGTAAAATAATAATTAATAAAATAACTATAATTTTTTTTAAACAATTTATACGAGGTGATTGAAAATTAACTTTCACTTTGATTGATATCACATTTGTAGAAGGGCAATTTTCCTATAAATAAGTCACTGGAATTGACCTTACCTTTTTAAGTAATGAAAAAATCAATCATTTCTAGAAAATCAAATTAAAATATTAATATATAACTTTAAATTTCTTTTTAATTCAATTATTTTCATATCATACTTAATTTTATTAATATCCATTATTATATTAGCATAATATTCAAAAGTATCTTTCTAAAAGTTTCTATTATAAATTAAATTATAATTGAAATGAAAATCCTAAATTAATTTATGAATTTTTAAGCTAAATATATTTCATTAAAAGAAAAGTATTTATTTTACTAATTTACGTTAAATACCAAAAAATAAATTCACAAATAAAAAAAGAAAAAACCTTTTAAAAAATTTACTCAATTTTTCTATCTTTCCTTTAAAAAGATTGTTTTTTATTCGTTTTTTTTTTCGAAATTACCAAATGAATAAATTTTAATTTGAAAACAAAGAGCAAAAAAGAAAAGCAATTTTTATTTTAAATTTTTACCAACTGCTCAAAATGAAATTTTCCGATAATATTTGAAAACTAATTTGTTTTGCGTTATTATTTCTTATAATATTTTCAACGATATTGGATTTTGAAATTCTATTTAAATTATAATAAAAATTTATGGCGTTTATATAACAGATTCATTACAAATACAGTCATAAGAAGAAAATGCAAGAAGTAAAGAAAATGAAAACTTAAATTCTAAGGATTAGTTTAGAAAACTAGTATTAAGTTCTATTTATCTTAATACGGAGTTAATTGGTGGTGGCCACCAATTAGAGTTATACAAAAAAAGGATTAAGTAATCATTTTTTTGTATAACTCTAAAATAGTTTTAATCTCGGGGTTTCTTCTAAGCTGTCATCATAGTTTCAAACTACTACAAGTGACATTTAAAATATTTTTGCAAGAGAGAAGAAAATCACTTTTTTAATTTATTAAATAGAAGAAAATATTTTATCATCATACCTGGTGGACAATGAAATTAAATCCATAATTTTACTAGGTGTGATTTGTAGACACTTAACACTTCTATCGTATATACACACAAATTATTATGAAAAATAATCGGAAACTAGTATATTGTATGAAAACCCCACTTTAATGATTCTTACCAACAATATACAATTTGTTGAAATAAAATGTCCATTTAAAGTCATTTAATTCCACTAGAAAAATACTTTTTTTTTTATAAAAATCCAATATACGAACTTATTGAGGATTGTTTTAAAGGTTATTTCAATTGAACTTCCTGTTTTGTAATTATACAAGGAAATATCAGAGAAAAAATAAATTTTAACTTTGGTGGTTTTGAAGAATATACTAATTACATATTTTCATTTGAAAAACAAATATCAATATTTTCATAATTAGTTTTCATTTCAATTTCTAAATTTATAAAGGTGTCATAATAGCGAAACAATATCAAAGTCAAAATAGGATGTTATACATTTTTCAAAATTTAGATCCTTATAAAGTTAAAAGCTTTGCTACTGAATTTAGTTGCGTTGGGATTGTGGATTTGGTGATTGATATTCAAAAATTTCAAGAAAATATTATTTCTGTACAGTGCTTATAATTGTTTTTATTCGTTTTTATTTCAATTTATTTCCAACGGTTCTAATACAATATTGATTGTTGTCAAGACTACTAAAAAATATTTTGATTTTCTAACATTATTTTGATTTTAAAATATTTCTGTACAGACTCACGAATCATTTTTTGACAGACTCGCAAATAACACTCGCATCTTTTTCCATCTAAATTTTGAAATAAGCTAAAATGACTTTTGTTCAATTTGCAATTTTAATATTCATTTGATGGACAAAAAATACGCAGATAAAAATATATTGCTTTTTTTTTGAAAAAAAAAATCAACTATTCTATCACAATTAATTGAAACAATGCCCTACAGCGCCTATACCTACAACAAAAAAAAAACCAACACAAAATGTATTAATTTCATCCCAATTTATTCAGGTTGTCTATCGCTAAGTATCTGTGTTTATGCGAATAGTGGAAAATTTCTCCCCTTGAGTACTTGTTCAATCAGAAGGTTTATATAGTCAATATTGTGTATACATTGGTCACAATATTATTGTTTCAAATATCAAAGAGAGATCACAACATTTTTTGTTGTTTTTATATGTTACAGGGTTGATTTCACATAGATTAAAGTGCTGATGCGTTGCATCAAAGCTTATAGCAATCAATTGTTGTTTTTTTTGTTGATTTATATTATTTCCCATTCCCAAAAGCCAATGTAAAACTTAAATATATATGTATATAGATGTACATACCAAAATATAATATTATACTGATTGACACTGAACAGGAAATTTTAATGAAATTGTTTTATTTTTTGAACTAAAGTTTTTGTGGAATGTTTCTGCGGTGTTGGTTCCTTTGTCAACAGAATTGTGATTAATTAAATTCTAAATATATAGGATGTTAGAAACATGATTTTTTTTTCCGCGATATTAATAATTTAAAGTTCGTTATGGGTTCTTCCTTACCGATTTAAATGTTTAATTGAAATGCCAATTATTCATTATTTAAAAATGATTGAAATTTTGATTAATCAAAAACATAAATAAATTAATTTAAAAAGTTATTATTAAATTTTTGTACTATTTATAAGTTAATTGAAATAGGATTGAATTATTGATTTAAATCACTTACGACTTTAATCCAAACTTATATTTTTATATTAAATATATCACATAGTTTCATATGTCCAACGATTTAATCTGTCGGTCTTTACCGAAATGTTCCAAGAATTCAAATATTCATTTATAGAAGATTATTTGCGATTTTTAGTTAACATAGTAACTTTACATAAATTATTTAGACAATTTGAGTTAGAAAAGCTGGAAAGGCTTCTAAATCCATTTAATTTTTTTTTAAAATAATTTTAATAACATTGCATAGTATATTTTCCATTTACCAGTCAATTGATTTCCAAAATCCAAAATTAATATTTCAAAAATTACTAATCAGTTTTTAAAACTTTTTACAAAATAAAAAATATATTATTTAAATTTTAAATATTATATATTTTTAATTTCAATAAATAATATTAAAAAAATTCTTTTCTATATTTATAATGTCAATAAAGATAAAAATTCAAAATTCAAAAGAAATGACGAAAGAATTTGACCAATTTTAATATTAAAAACTCAATGAACTTGAAAATAATGAAATGTCAATATAATCAAAAAGGTGACTCTTCACAAATATGCCATTTCATTTGACTAAATAAAACCATTGTGCATGAATTTGTATAAATTCTTTTTTTTTTTTTTGAGAAAATAATCTGCAATCCCACCATTAAATCCTCTAAATCTTCAGAAAATTTATCATATTATCTTTCCACCTGTCTTTTGTAAAAATTATATTAAATTGAATAGAACCAGATCAACATTAAAATAAAATTTATATGCAAATCAGATATCTTTTAGACTTAATCGAATATATTTATATAAATAGATTCAATCCCATCTGATGAATATGATTTTCAACGATGGACGGAACAAAAGTATATAATATCAGTCAGATATTCATTTTTCTTCTTGTGTTTTTTTTTTTTTTTTTTTTCATAATACAATATTATTTTTATATATCTTTTAATGGTAATATAAAATATTCATTGGCGATTATTTTAAAATCCAATCAAAGAATGTTTAAATAAAATGTAAATTGATAAATTTTTTGATAAAATAGAAACTTAGAGGTTTGTTAAATATTTCAAAATTGAAATCAAGATATTATTTGGAATCTACAATAAAAAGAAATGAAATTAACTATTTTTGTATAATGTTTATTTTTTTTCTGTAGAAAAGTGGTAAGTATTTTAATTCAATGTCCATGGATGAACAAACGAAATTGATATTGTATTTACATTTTCCCCCAACATACATAATATGCTAATAAGAAAATCACTTAAAAACTTATAAATTTACTGACAAAAAGTGGAAATGGTAAAATAAGAAGACAAAGTATTAGAATTTTTTAGTTATTCTGATTTTTTTTTTTTAATTGGATTTTAGTTTTTCAATTTAACTTTATTTAAAATTTCATTAAAATAGATTTAAGATTTCATTAAAACAAGTTAAATTATGTATGTAGTTAGTAATAAAAAGATAACATAAATGGACATAAGTTTCTGCATGTTGTCTATATAACTGGTAATTATGACATTTAAATTTGAAATATGCGAATATAATAGGATTACTATATAAAAAATAATTTCTGCCTACTGGAATTTTAAATAAAACCAATTCTCTTTAAACCCAGAGGATGGAAATAAAATTTACTAAATTATCATAATTCTGGTTCGAAAATTTTATAGTTTTAATGAAATATTAATTAAAACAAATGTGTTCAAAATGAAATTACTAGAACCAAGCTATACATTAATTACAAAATACATTTATTTTTAAGCGGTTTGGTTCTCACACGAAATATATTATTAATAACTGGCTAATTAGAAGTGATTATTTCCTCGGGCTCGATTTTATGAAACTAGTGAAGCTGACGTCGAACCTACTTTGAGATAACTATCATTATAAACTATTACATATAGTTTCAATAGATGCCGTAGTAATTGAAGACAACAAATTTATCTTTTATCTATCGAAAAAAATTATAGTAAAATAGTTACATGATTATTTCTTTTGCTGTCATATTTTATAAAGAATGATTCATAGAATTGCCTATCGTGTTTAAAATCTAAGATTTTTTTTCTGACATTATTTTACATCAACAAACTAATTTTTCTGCATTTAAAAAACTGATGTTCATTACTTCTCAGCAATTGAAATTCAATTTAAATTCTATTTCGCACTATTACAATAAATGATTCACAAACAAAGAATAAATTATTTTTCCATTATAAAATAGAAATGTAATTTTATCCAATTTCTAAGCTTTAAACGATTTAAAATTATTTTTAAAAAAAACACATCTTATTTTTAAAACGTTTTACTAATAAACTGCCAATAATTTTAAAATAAAATACCACACGTTTATAAATTATAGATAAAATTTTATCACTAATTACTATTAGTCTATTCTGTGACAGCCAACAAACAAAGAAAATGAAAAACCATAATTATTATTCTTTTGAATAATGACTTCTCTAACTAGTTGTAAATAGATTCAATTCAAATGTAATCAACCGTAGACAACGTGAATTAACTTTTAATTAGCCTTAGCATTGACCTCATGTCGTTTAATTAATTACCAATTGGCAGGAATCCAGGAAAGCGTGGGATCCAAAAACAAAAATATATATAATTTTTTTTCCATTTAACAAGTTCGTTTTCTATTTCTCTGTTCTTTGTAGACAATTTTATGAAACAAAAAACGAATCTACCACAAAAAGCAGTAAAGCAGCAAATTTTAAAATCTTAATGAATTACAAAAATAAAAATAACATTTAAAAAAATGTATGTATACAAAAAAAAATGTTATGTACCTTAAAATTTTCTGTCCCGTATGTAACATATGTAGAACAACATCAGTAAATTGTAAAAAGGAAAACAGAAATCATATTAAAATAATTTGCAACATGTTTTTAATGTTGTTAGTTTGTAGTGGACAACGATAAAGAATTTAATTTCCTTCTGGTTTAAAGATTTGTACAAAAAGATATTATACTATGTTTTGAGAAACCAAGGGAATTGTTTAAAGTAAAAATTGAATTTTATTTATTTTATTTTGAATATTTGTGATAAAGGTCGAATAACCTAATGCAAAGTTGCTAATATAAAATTTATTTGGCTTTTAATTCCTTGAAATTATTTTTGAACTCAAATATTTTGGACTTAAAACCCGTCATATATTAAGTCGTCATATATTAAGGCTATAATATGGGGAATATGTTTGTTTGATATGACATTCAAGCTTAAAATTTATATTTGTTTTTAAGAAATGTTCTCATTAAGTATAATTAAATTGCATTAGTTACCATGTCTTAATGGTTTGTATAAATTGGTTTTATCGAATAAAAATGTTTTTCAATCTTTATATTTAAATTCCTTGAATTGAAAAGATCGTATAAGATCCTTGTTATAAATTTTTATATAATTAAGATATTTACTATAAAATTATATGCCTTTTTGTACATTTAAGATTATGCCAGTGATAATAACTGGAAATAATAGAATTTATTTTTCTGAAATATCTGAAGTTCATATAAATTATATATTTTTAGGCATTTATTTTCATGTTCCGAATTTACAAATCTGGTAAATATTTTACTTAATATGAAAAAATATGTTTTTTTACATACTTACATAAATCATAAATCGAAGTGATTATTTATAATTTAATATAGATCGTTTTCGAATCCATTACACTTGCTCTAAACTAAATACTTGAATTATGTATTTAATTTGTCCAAAACCTTTACGAATAATTCTCATTTAAATTATACTTATTAAATCTTTAAAGCTTGTTTCACTTTTGTGCCGGTTTTTGCCAGCATATGAAATTACCTTGCCGCATATATTTCCATTTACGATTTACCGCTTTACATATTCGTCAGCTTTTTACACACATTAATAGTTAACACTTTAATTATCAAATACATATTTATGTGACAAATATTTTGACACTATCGGCTTGACGAAATTGGTTCATCTCTATCCGGAATGTCGAAAAAGGTGAAATTTGTTTAAAATCAACATAAAATAATTGCTTCCATCATAAATAGTTAATAAAATTTACAAAAAAAATAATAATTAAGATAGATATTTTTAATTCTAATTTTCTGTTAACTAAGAACTTCATAAAAATTTTATTTTGCAAGATAATATACAATGTAAACCATACCAAAAATTATCCTGAATATTAATTTGAAATTTAATTTAATTATATTATATTTTCCAAGATTACAGTATTTTTTTGCTTTTAATAATTATAATTCTTTATCACAACAATATCTTCTGGAATGAATCTAAGAGAATTCAAAATAAATTACTTTTACTTATATATTTACATTTAAAATATTTACAATATATTTGAAATTCAGAACATATAATATTTAAATTATTTTCTTTTTAGAATTAAATTCTAAAGTCGGAAGTGGTTTTCCTTTTTTTTTTTATTTATGCAAAGTCCAATTTTAATACAACAATATTTTCTCTGGTTACTGTTGTAAGGTTACATATCAAACCATCAGAACTTGGTATAAGATTTTAAAGTAAGTAATCTTTTTAAATATTTTCCCAAATAAAATAAAACTATCTTAAATTGTACCTTTACTACTCTATACATATAACAAAAAAATATGCAAATTTTGGATTTATCGAATATAAAAAAAAAAACTTACATTTTTCAGGGTTTGTAATTTTTTATTATTTAAATAATACTTAAGGATATATTTAAGTTGATTTAAAAAGGAAGACAACATTTAATAGAGGGTTTTTTTTTATCTATTTTAATTATAAATTTTGGGGATTACAAAACTGGAAATAATATAAAAATCAAATCACCTTTCAGTTGAAAGTATAATTGTGTTAAATTGAAGAAATCTGTTCGGATTATTATTACTTAAGCTTTGTCAGCTTATTGGAACCCTCCATAAAATAGCATATACCTAAACCTTCAGTGATCCGGTTAACCTTTGGGGAATTACCAAAATTCGAATATTAGCCGTTGGGTTTAGGTTAAGTAATTTTTGACAGACTTTTTACTTCTTAGAAAGACATCTTCTTTTCAAAACTTGACAATAGTGAATTCAACATTATTGATTTCTATCATAATGAAAAATGATTCAACATATTACTTTTTGGAATCGTATTTCAACGAATTACTGAAAAAGTTCAAAACAAAGAAAAAATTATTTGGTACCAAACATATTTGGTATTTTTGCATGAAATATAAAAATTTTCTAAGCCAGGATCCAGCAGACAGTTAAAATTACCAGGCAGACAGTTTAAATTAAAATTTATTTAATAAAATCTTATAAATAATGCTAAAATTTATTAAAAAAAAATTGTGAAATTTATATATATGTATTATATTATTTATCTAGAAAATTACTGTCCACAATCTAAGTAAAACATTTAAAGTTATCAAATGGACTTATGAATAGATCCATTGGATTTTATTAAAAAGAATATGTTACGAAAAAGGACAGAAAAGTAAGCATAATATAGGAAAAAAATATTTGCTTTTCTGAGAGATCATTTTAGATTTTTATCAATTCAAATAGACATGAAAAAGGTATAAAAGTTAAATCTTTTAATGAGCATTCAATTTTATATAAATATATTTTTTTTCTCTGGGATAATTTACTTTAATCTATGTAGAATTTTCATTTTATTTTTTAAATAATAAAGATTTTCTTTTATTTTAAATTATTTTTTGATTAAAATTATAATAAAAAAAATCCAAATATGTTTTAGAAAAAATCTTTTAAGTTTGTTGTAAGAACAAATAAAGGATAATATATTTTATAATTGCCAATCTTAAGAAAAAATGTGAATTGTTAATAGTGACCATAATTATTGTAAAAGCTTTGTTACAAAGGTCTTTCAGTTCCATCTCCTGACTTATAGACAGATCAAAGTTTCAGTATTTTACCCAAAAAATAAACATAAAAAATAAATTTAACCAAAAATCAGACCATGAAATTAGTTTCTTCAAGGAATAGAAAATTGTTTTAAGATTTTGAAACTTTTATGTTCCTAATAAAGTAATTAAACTCATCAATTTAAATATTTTAATGAGTTCTGCTGAAATATTACTACCGTATACATTTTGTTAAAATTTATGGGAAAAATTATGTAAAACATTATATACATATTTTGTTTTGAGAAAAATACACAAGTTGACCTTGCAAAATTTATAATTAATCATGTACGAATCTCCATATACAGAGAAATTTTATAAACGTTTTGTTTTCAAGGACCAATGAAAATTTTTTAATTTAATAATTTTACTTAATGGTTTATCTTGAAGGTTTCAAGGCAAATAAAATATGTTAATAAATTTTAGCTACATGAAACTTTTGTGTGAAAAGTTTTCAAGTTCTTATAAATAATTAAATATAAAAAAAACTAAGCAGCATTGATCATTCCAAAGAAAATATATGTAATTTTCTGACAAGATACAATTTTAAATTTATGAGCTACCTTAAAAGAATCAACTCACAGATGTTTAAATTCAAAAAAAAAAATATGGTCTAATTTTAAGATTATTTTTTAGTAGGGCCCGTAGAAAAGTAAATTTATTAGATATTTAAATAATATTTCTTATAGGCATGCAGAGTAAACTACAAATATTGTTATGTCAAACAATGAACGATACTAGGATTAAAAAAGGGATGTCAAATTAATGTTTAATGTGCTGACGTTGGAATTTTTACTAAGAAACTTTTAAAAAAATTTTTTATCTTATTAGCTAAACAGCCGATGTAACTATGCTCTCTAGACAATCTAAATTTTATAAAGAAACATTATAAAACGCCTTAGATACATTGAAATATTTCAATTTTCTTTGGAAACTAAATTTTTGTAAAGAAAAAAAAACTTTTTTTATCCAACACGCTTATTTTTTTAATATCCTAATTAAATCAACCAATGATGCTTTATTACTTTTTGTAAAAAAGATTTATTGACTATAAAAGTGTAAAAGGTGCTATTATATTTGTATTTTATAGACATATTTAAACTCTTTTGAAACTTAATTTTATTTTCGTCTTCAGGAATATGTAAATCATTTCAACAACAGCAACACAACTTAAACATTATACAAAAAAAAAAGCAGTTTGTCTTTAAATATAGTCACTTGATTACAATATTAAATTAAGCATATACATATATAATAAATTTATACATTTAATATTGACATTTTAGTATTCGTTATGTTCATTGACACTTTTAGAAAAATTTATGCCTTTTTAATGTAAATTAAAAATTTCTAGAAAAAAAAAAAAATTCTTTTTAGATTGCAACTAAATTCTATTAAATATCATTAATTTTACCATATTTTTACCTGTAGGAGTATACAAAAAATATGGTTTTTATGGAAAGAATCATTTCAATGTTTATTAACTTAACTTTAATTGCTAGCTCCTCAAAATAGCTTTTTTTTTTTATAAACCACAATGTATTATAAATTCGAAAAATTAAATTACAATTACGTGATTCAATATTCAATCCTTTTACAAAAATTAAATTATGATTAAAAAAAAAATATATATACTTGCTATGAATATTAAGTGATTTGTGAAACTAAAAATAACGCTTCAACGAGCTGTGCAATTCAATAAAAATTATTTGAAGAAAAACTAACTGATTCCAAATGAATTTTAGAAAATTTATGATATCATTTATGTCACAAAACTTTATATTTATTAAACCATTAACGTGTTGATATTTTAGTCAATAATTTTCAATAATCTTATAGCTTAAATAAAATTATAAATTTTTATTATTAAAATTTCTTGAACTATAATAATTTTTTTTAACTTTAATAAGTCCGTCCTACCTACCTACAGATATTTTATTTGAAATCTAATAACCTACATTTATAGTAAAAAATTATAAATTTAAGTGACAATTATTGACGTTAATTTGACGTTAATGTAAAGTAATGATATTTATTTATACAGAAGATCAACATTATGATTATTTATTGATCATCACCATTATTATCTTAGTAGGAGTTAATTGAATCAATTTGTAATAGAAAAAATACTTTATTTAGAATCTTTAGAATCTAAAAAAAAATAAAAAAAAATCTTTATAGTCTAATTTCTTATGATAAAATAAAAATCAAATTATATAGCAATACAATAAATTATGTTAACTGAATTATATAAATGGCACATAAAGATTTTACGTAATTAATACGATTTCAATAAAATAGCTAATAGAATTCTGAGGATTAATCAATCAGCTTTTAATGATTAAATAATTTTCTAAGCAATGTTACAAAATATTATATTCATTTTTGTCAAACGTTTTCTAGGTTAATGGTCTATTCTATAGAAATGGAAATACTAATCCATATATATAAATGTATAAGAAATCAATTTGCTTATTCATCTTGAAATTTGGATATATTTATGGTGAAATTTTGACCAGATATTTGTAGATAGTAAAGTATTTAAATGTTACAGTTTAGTCGTAAAAGAAACCCCATTATTTCTTAATAATTAATTAACATAAGTCATTAGAACGATATAGTCATTATGCTTATTAACTTATTAAATTATTTAAGTAATAGAAAATATGGTAATAATTTAAATATATTTTAATTATCGTAAACGAAATGTTTCTGAAATGTCGATTGTAAAATATTGAACTAGTAAACTTGAAAGCTTAGATTAATCAATTTTCATTTGTGGTTTGGAATATTAGAGTAGGACTAACTTCAGATATGATTTTTAATAAAAATCCATTCAAATTGTACTGATAATTATTTTTGAATGGCAGAAAATCATATTACCTGCTCATATTTCTCGGATTATTGAGTTTTAGTTCCACATATTATCTGAATTTATACCATATTCATATTAGATGGTGTCATCGACTTGGAAATAAATGTTTGTTAAATTAAGTATATAAAAATTTATTAAAATTTACTTATAATTGTATTCTAGGCATCCTTTTTCATTTAATTACATAAACAGCTTACACCTAATGTAGACATTATAAAACTGTGATCATATGGTGAATATTTAATAATGATAATTTTTTTTTCTAATTTACACTAAATAAAAAATATTTTAATTGCTAATTCTGTTTACCCTTTTCCAGTAGAATTTCCAAAATAATTTTTTTTTAAAAAGAATATTACTAATAAAATAAAAAGATAGGTATTATCTTAATCTTAAAATCTTGATATATTTTTAATGGGGGTTTCAATTTTTATACAAAAAAAAATTGTATATATTTAACTACTTAAACAGTAAAATATGAATCACACGAACCCTTCTGTAATTTTAATTCTTATCTCACGTAAATCATTTATTCGCAAATTACCTTTAATAATATTTTCTTTAAAAACAACATCCTCCTTCCTAACCTAGACTATCCAAAAACAAAATCATCCAAATAAAATACTCTGTCAATTTTTATCACATAAAATTTTTATGGTGCGTGATTTAAGTGAAATATATTATTCGAAATATAGCAAAAATAATAAATTAAAAAGAGTAAATCTTATGACTTCCTACTTCAAAAAATAATGAATTTAATAAATTTTTAAATCCTTCATTTTAAAAAAAAAACAACAATAAAATTGTTCGTCGAACCAATCAAGATATTCAAGTTAGATTATTTTGTGGCAATTTATTTAATTTTTTGTATTTAATGATAATATTTATGATATTTAGGAAAACATAAAAATAACAGTTATATATAGGTAACAATAACAATTATTTTTTTTTGTACAATTAATCAGCCCTGCCTATTTTTTCACTGTTTAATTAACATATAATAATATATTATGTTGCAGCAATATTAGATTTATATCTTATTTAGAAGGAAATTATATTGCGCAAATATTTTCCAGAAACAGAAAATTTTAATTTACAGATTTAAGATAAAAGAAATTAAATTTCAGTCATAGAGGAAAGTTTCTAGAATTATTAATGATCTTTTATTAAATAATAATCATTTATCGTAATTACCTAATAGTTATTGTATTGCATCCATGAAATGAAGAATTTGATGAAAATTGCAGATTAGGATGACAATGATTTAGTTAAAATATCACTATATCTTCAGTTAACATTTTAAATACATATTACTAAAAGAATGATTCATTTACAATACTATCAGGACAAACTAAAATAGAAAAATATACTGTGTACAGATCAGCTAACTCTTATAAAGACTTAAATCTTCAGTCTGCAGTCTTACCTTCCTGGTTTACAGTCGTAACTTATGTCTTCCGTAAATTCCTTTTCCGTACGCTTCTGTACAAAACCATAAACCCTTAGTCAGTATTCTGAATCTAACTCAATAGTTTTCCGACTTTTTAGATTTTAGATAGGTCTCGAATTACAAAAGCTATTTGAAGGAGTATCAAAAATTAAAAATTACCATTTAAAATTGAAATTAATTAATTTGCAAAAATTTAATTTAAATTTTTCTAACTACGATAAGGGAGCCTGTTCTGTCTCAATCAATAATAGTTAGCCTAATGTTTAATTCGCCTAAAAGTATGTAAAATAAATTTATAATTATTTTTATTTATTAATTTTATAATGTTGGGAATCCAATTGAGAGAAACAGCTTAATGAGCCAACAAAAACTTACATTCAAACAAATTAAAAAAGGAATATATTTAATATGAAAAAAAATGGTATTATATTCCTTTTTATATTTATTTCAATTTAAACATTTTAATTTATTTGTGATTTGTATTCAGTGGTAAAAATGGAAAATTTCAATGTAATTACAGTTTCATATTGAAATTATTTAAGATTTATTTTTTATTATGTAAATGGTTGACAATATTTAATATATTAATATAATATTTTGATTATAAATAAAAATATTAATTCCAATTTATCACCTGTACCATTATCATCATTATTTGTATATTATATTCGTAAATGTGTACGTAAAACATATTTCTTTTATATTTCAATATATACATTAAACTTTAATTATTATTCACCAACCACGAACCAATACTGTTAACTTGCGAGTTTTACGATATACATACTCGCATATAAATTTATGAATTCTGATGAATGTAGGCTTTAAATTTACAATATTGCTGGAAAAAATAACATACAAGAAAAATATTATTATGGATTTTATTTAAATATAATATTTTAAAATATTTTACATTTTCAGCATGATTATTTGTACATTTACATATAAAATGAATTCCGTCATATGTTTCACTGTTAACAATAATACCAGATTTAATACAGTAATTACTATAAACTGTCACAGAAAATCCTTTACCATATACATATTTATATACAATTGTTAAGGAAAATTAATGAGGACTATTTTATTGTGGTTATGTTTTATTTTTTATTGATTGATAAACACCAACGTAAATTGTGGTTTAAAGATTGTTTTGTACTTTACATATTTATTATAATATAAAAATATGTATATTGTTTTTATATACGTAAAGATTATAAATGTTATTAAAGGATATTATTATTACAATTACTGAAAAAAACTTAAAGCCATCAACAGATTTTAGTTTATGAAATAAAATTGTTATTTGCAAAACAAATTCTAATTTAAATCTAATAATATTTTGAATTACATATTAGAAAAATTTTAATACTATTCACAAGTTAATTTAAACTTTGAATTTCAGAAAATTTACTGGCCATCAAAATTTACTCAAATTTAAAATTATTATGTAAATATCCAATAGTTCAGTAAAATGTTTAGTATAGTTACGATACATAATAACGTGTACAGTATTACCAGCAAATACCAGCACGTTTCTATGTACAACCCGCTTTTTTTGTATATTCCAGATTTTAGTATTATTCTTTTGCTGTAATAAATAGTCCTTTCAGAAAGTTTCCAATCATATACTTTGTGATTTGCATTCACTGTTTATTGGAGGTTTTTGTCAATTTTTTCCTGTTAATTCTCCTGTTAATGTAATTTTTCGCGAATTTTATATTCCTTAAGTCATTTTATTTGACCATCTTGTATATTTTTGTGGTAGTGTGTTGCACAAAATTATCTTAGGAATTATGCGTTTCCATATCATTACAATTTTTATAGATAATATCGCCCAACTTTGTAAAACCAAAATATAGTAATTAACTCCCGATATCTGTAAATAAATAATAAAGTTTTAACCAAATTTAAAATCAAAAACAACATTAAACATAAAATTTACAAATTTTTATCTTTTTACTTAAAATCCTTAGAAAAAAGTATATTATATACCCATTTCTTTTTTTTTTTTTTTTGCTATATTTAAATCTATTCAAGATTTAATCTTTATTTTTCATCCTTTTCAAGGATACAGAAACAATTTTTTTTTTTAAAGGTTTCTAATTGAGAATAAACAATACAGTTTTTCCATCTTTTCGCCTTATAATAATAATAATGGTTTGCTATTGAAAATCTTAATGAAAATATCTGTATTGAGTGCGCACAATAATGGCAAAAATGAAAAAAAAAATATATATTAGAAAGAAGGAAAACTGATCAAGTGGCAGTAACCCTTTAGAAATTATAAATACACCACAACGAAAAAAAAGGATATTTTGTGGTAAGAACGAAGGTTTTGTGTGTGCATTGAATAAAACCAATGAGATTGGAATTGATTACATTTCCCGGAATGGAATAAAGAAGGATGAAGGAAAACAGCAGGTTTTTTTATTTATTTTTTTGCTTTAGGGCAGATATTTCTATAGATATTTTATACCTGCTGTATCTCCAACTTTTTTTCTTTTTTTTTGGTAAAATAACATTTTGTCTGTGTTGTTTATTTTTTATTTATTTTTTTATTTTTGTTAATTTATTTCGTACAAATTAATTTGATTCAAAAATTCGCAATTTATTTTGTAGGTTGACAAAAAATTAAATTAAACCCATTTTTTTTAAAGAACTCTTTTAATAAATAAATATATACAAAAAAAAAAAAAGATTTTATTTTGCTTTTGTTTTTATAGTGATTAATTTTATGTACCTAGGTGTATCTTTACCTTTTTTCAGCTCCAGGGGTTTTTATTATTACATTTTTTTTTTATTAATATGTATAAGATTATATTTGTTACTAATGCCTTATTTTGGTAAAAAAAAATAAAATAAAAATTACACTATAAGCAATGATTAAAATGGTTGTCAGTATTGATAAAAAAAAATATTAAACCAAAACAAGTAAATAATTTTATGTTGTAATTACATAATAAAACAAATTTTTTATTGCAAACAATAATTCAAATTCATGAAATAATTATTATTAGTAGAATATTGTTGAAGCCTTGGGCTTCTAATTATTACATTAATGCTGTGATAATATATTAAGCTTGAATCAATGTGTCAAAATTGAACCATATTTGGAAATTTGTACTATAAGTATTTGATTTTCCAAGAACCATAAATTAATATCATAGTAATATTTACACTAAAATTATGTAAATTATAGAAATTTTATTATATAAATTCTCCAAAATAAAACTATTTCAATTCATCATTTTGAATCTATAGAAATTTCCTTTAAATGATATCGTTCATCATTTCAAGAAAATTTCTAGAAAATCAATTTATACAAAATCAACTCAAAATATGTACCTACAATTGTAAGCCTATGTAACAGATATGTAAAATACTTTTGATTCAATCTATTTAAGTTTTCCTCTAAAAAGTAATATCGTAATTAGTTATAAATTTATGTTGCAATTGTCGACAATTTTTTTAATTTAAAACAGTGATAGATAAGTTTATCACTGTTTCATTCTGGAATTATCTTAATTTGTTAAATAAAGATATAATTTTGTAGGTTTTTACCTTTGTTTTTGTTTTTTTTGATAAACTTCTTAAATTTTGGAGGAAAAGGCAGTGCATACTAATTATTCCTTTTTCACTTGTGGGTGAGAATTGTACTTAGTCCTTACTTGTTTCGCTATCCTTGTTGTATTACAACCCTTGTAAACAATTATAGCTTTTCATCTTACAATAATTTATGCTTGGCACTCTTCAACCTACATTCAGTAATTAATTAATATTTTCAATAACATGAAAGAAACTAATTAAAAAAACTTTTTTTTTACTATAATTTTTACTATAAAATTGTTATTTACTATAGAATTATGTTGAAATATTTTATTAAAATTTTGAAATACAAAATCAAATACCAAAAAAAAAACGTCTATAATTCATAAAAAAAAAAATATGAATTAATTTAATGGTTAAAATTTTCAAATACTTAAAACATATTTATTTTAATATAAAAGTAAATACGCAAATATAATTACATAATTAAATTTTTACCTACAAATCAATGTTTTATATTATTTATTCAGATTCAAAAAAAAAAAAAATAACCAAAAAAAACTTCACAATAATTTTCGGTTCACCATATTTTTTAATTCACTAAAAATTTATGAGGTATAATTATAATATTGATCCTTGTTTTTATTTTTCGGGTGATATTATTATAAATTATAGAAGAGTACTTTAAAATCGAAAATATATTCAATTCTTTTACATAAAAATATAATAAAATTATATAAAAATAAATATATTTATTAGGTGCTATTTAATCTCACATATTTCAAATTAATTATATTTAAAAATTATGCTAAAATAAAAAAAACCAAACAAATTGTAATATAATTATTAAAAAAAATGGTAATGGATTGAACGAGTAACATATAAATTTACAATGATCTGCAGTGGCTTTACTGCAAAACCAAAAAAAAAAAATATATTATAAAACTTTTATATAACATTTTAGATTATCTTGTGAGAAATAATATCATATTTAATGTCGTATAATAATGTCATATTAAAAAAAAAAAGGAAACGATAATACACATTTATTAATAATTTTTTTTTATATATATATAAATATATTTTAAACTCGACATTCTCTGCAAATGTTTTTAATAAAAATGTCAGCAATATAAAGCTTCTTTCAAATATATGACTAGCTATGATTATATATAGTTAAGGTATATTATAAAGTTCTCACAATATTTTTTTTTTGCAATAAAGGGACTAAAGAAAATGAAAAATGAATATGAAAAGTTTCAACACCAAAAACCCCAAAAGGTAAAGGTATAGTATGATAGATTTCCCAAAAGGTTGAATATGCTACAGTAAAATATATTTATAAGATAATGTACCTACATTTTTTTTTTTTTGCAATCATCATGGTTCCAGCATATATACAGACAAATATGTCAATTGAAGTTTATTATATAGAAAACTATGCAAGACCATATTATATACATATATGTTTTTAAAATACTTCAACAATTTTCAAATTTTTTGAAGAATTATCTGAAAGTGAAAAGATTCGATAAGCTAAACATAGGATCAATGTTGGAAATAATGTTATAACAATTATTGATCTAAAATCATATCAGTTATTAATATAACGATTGTTAAATTAAGTTGTAACGATTAGCCAGTATTAGGGAAATATTGCTGTGTTACTGATTCAGAATATTGATTAAAACCTGATTATAGTAAAACCGCACGGAAATTTATTTAATTAACATCGCAGCATTTTTTTCTCTCGTAATAATTTTTATTATATTAAAAAAAATAAAATAAAACTTTCGGTGAAGTTTTGTTGCATAAAATTAAAAACATATTTATTTATTTTCTATACCTTAATTAGTTTTACAGTGGATATTGCTTTAAAAGTATTTAAGGTTATAGAATTTTATATTAAAAAGAATTAATTTATTTATTCAGATTTCTTTGAGGTGAAAATTTTCTTTACCACAGAAAATTCAATTAAAATGAAAATATAGATCCAAAAAAAATAGAAAAAGTTCTTACTTTGAAAATATTTTTTGGGGTTTTTTTTTTGTAAGTATAAAAGGATGTTTTGTCTTTTTATTGATTATCGAAAAAAAAGGATAAATATAATCTGTGGTAATCTGTTCTATTATATCGTTATTGAGAATATTCGAAATAACTAACTAAAATTATCAGAGAAATTATCGATTTTCATGGAAAAAACAAAAATGGTTTTTTGTTTACTTGTTAGTAACAGATTTACTGATTAATATAATGTTTAATAACTATTTTTAAATTATGTGCTATATAGATACTGAAAACTTGAAAAAATATATGTATTTTACATTTTCGTTAAATAAACTTTAACAAGTAATAAGTTTTAATAAGATTATTTCTTTAAAAAATAAACTTTACGAATATATTCTATAATGATAATCTTAATATCATAAATCACTTTTTTTTTTCTATCTATTATATACTTTAACCGTGTCTAAATATAAATTACAAAATACCAATTTTTACAGACATAATTTATTCCACTGTTCTTTATACGGAAAATTTATATATAAAAATTTGGGGAATGTCTAGGTATACCGCAGAAATAATAATTTTAATTGAAAAATACAGAATTTTCTTATAAAAAAAAATATTAAAAATTTTAATTGATTTTTATAACCTTTACGAAGATTGTCTGAAGGATCCATTTTTATGTTTGCACAGATATTTAAAATTGATTTTTTTTTTCGTATAACATATTTTCTTCACCAACTAATTTGGCCAGAAAAAATATTAAACTGACTTAATGGTTTACAAAACTTAGTTAAAAAAAAATTTAGACTTAATAATCAATATGACAACATATTTTTTAATATGGGGTATAACCGTAAAAGATTTTTTTTACATCTTAAGTTATATTTTAAATCTTTAGCTCTTTTTATTACGACATTCTAGACAGTCAAGGAATTAAATCGACTTTCTTTTTTTCTACCCTAAAATCTACTAAACACAAAAAATATATATAAAAAAAAAATATATTTCTCTAGTATCTTGAATATTTTCATTTGTTTCAATTAACCCTCAGGTGTTATATAATCTTCTCATCTAGATCACATAGGATTTTAAAATTTATAGCTACTTTAACAGCTTAAGTTGTAAAACCGTATATACCCCCAAAACGAAAAGAAAAATATGTATATTGTTAAATCCGAAGTAAGGAAAGGTGACAAATATCTTTAGCATAAAAATAAAAATTTATTTTAAACGAAATATATTTTTTTTTGAAATGAAGTGGTGAAATATTATAACAATGAGTTATTTATATAATATTTTTAATACTTGTTTATGCGGATATATTTTATTCAGGATGTTTTAATAAACTGGAATATTTTCATAGAGTAAAAAAAAAAATTATGAAAAAAATCAATCAAAATTTTTTTCTAACACAAATAATTTCTAGTAATAAGGAATATAAAGTATATTTATAGAGATACGTAGTCCCTGAACGAGGAAAACTTTTAACGTAAATTTTGGAGGGAAGAAAATAATTGATGAGTAAAAGATTATCATTGAAGTGCAAAAATAATAAAAGAAATGGTAAAAAATAATAAATATTTTGAATTTTATGTTACATTTGTGTAGTAAGAGAAATTAAATAGGTTTAATTTTCCAATAATATTGTAGAAATGGTCAGTAATACAAAATGGCAATTTCAAATAAATAATAAATTGAATTAATAAAATTGTACATTTTAAAAAAAAAATTATAAAAATTATATTATTTATAATTTAATAATAATTTCGTCTTAACACGAAATTAGATATTATACTCGTAGACCACAGATAATTCGGCTGTGAAATATAATTCAAGTTTAAGTATTTAATGTTTATTTTTAATATGCAAATATTTTTTAATATGCAAACATTTCAAATAAATTTTGTTTTTTAGTTTTATTCGAATTTTTTAAATACATATTTGATAGGAGTGTTTTTCATTAGTTGTTCTAATTTAATTTATATTTGAAATGCGTCATACTGCACGTCAAAGTAATATATTTTTATTAATTTACAAATTCTTCAAAAATGTGCGACATGCTAAATGATATCGTGTTTTAAATATAGAAATGGTATTATTTAACTAAAGGTGAAAATTATATTTTGAAGTATTATTCTTTGAAAATAATTTAACAGAGTATTTAATAACTGATCAAATATAATAACTGATTCAATTTTTCATGTTCCTAATTGCAGTATTTAAAATATTAATAGAGTTTTATAATTAATACATTTTTAATAAATACTTTAAGTAGATTTGTAATAATTACAAATTTGTCGTTCGTTTATTAATAATATTGAGATCGTTAATATAATTAATTTCAATGAACAGGGTTAGAATAGACATAAACTAAAATCTAAAAACTTTATCTTTTTAAAGCTGTTATAATATTATATAATTGAAAATAAGGAATAATAAATATTTTACCACGGCCATCATCTCGAAATTGATTTCATTATGGTGTCCGGTAATAAGATTAAATATTTTATATTTTTTAATTTCTTCATTTTTGATTATGCTCATGTAATTTAAATGTAATCATTTCTAAAAAAAAATCATACAACATCGGATTATACTTGAAGAAATTCTATATAGTCAATTCAGTTAGTGTCTCTGACTTAATTCTATTTTAGTAAATCCTTAATTGTACAAATTATTTCACAAATATTACAAATATAAATGACAAATTAATTTTCAAATAGTACTGTATTTATACAAACTAAATAATTATATTTGAGCTAATATGAAGATAATATTTATTTAGATGGTTTAAATTAAAAATAAATTGACGTAAATAAAAAAAATTTATATTGACGTAATTTTAGGCAAAATTACCTATAAAAGCTGTGATACATCTTAGAAATTCAATTAATTTTCATTAACTTTGAAAACAGTAAGTACTTAAGAATAATTTTTAAGTTTCTAAAAAATTAACTAATATTTTTTTTTATGTTATAGAATTTTAGAAAAACTAAACACAATGCGTTTCATTTTTGTTCTTATGATGTGCTTGGCTTTGTTAGCTGCAAGCAATGCATGCAAAAATGCAAATGAAGAATGTGTGGCTAATTCAGCCAACGAGGATTGTTGTCCTGGAAAAAAATGCATGTACAGAAATAAAGCTAAAGGAAATTGTTTTTAAAATATTAACAACTGCAACTTTGAAATAACCGTTAATTGAAACTATATATATTTTAATTATTATTTTTTAATAAAAGATAAAGGACCAAACTACGACTTAATAATAAATTTAAAATAAAATTTAATAAACTTAATACATACTTTTGTAATTTATTTGGAAACATGGATACTAAATCCATGGAAACATGGATATTAAAAATAGGTCTTATTTTTTTAATTATTTCCAGTGAAAATACACGTTTTCAATATTTCTCTAATAAATGATAATAAAAATTAATTTTCCAAATTTCATAAATACCGAATATAATTAAGTCCGTTGAATACTTGTTTTGTGGAATTCTAGTTATCAACAAATAAACGTTTGAACAAATAAACGCTTGTACCGACAAAGATACCAATAAAACGCACTAGCTTGTTTACAAATCTAAATAAAACAAAATCCGCTGATATGTTCTTGAAAGTATGATTTATAAATTGTATATCAAAAATTCAGATATCTCTTAATTATGCTACGAAATCTGTTTAAATTGAACTTTTTTACTCCAAGAATGAAATAAAAGTTCCAAAGAATTAAAAAAAATTTCAAAAATAATAAATTATGTTAATTAAATTGTACAAAAAAGATAGAAATTATTATAATTATATTATAATTATAAATATTTTGGTTTCGTGTGTCACATTGTAAATGAAAATCTGTTCTTTATGACTAATAGTAATTTAAAAATACGCATAAATTACTTAATGTTATTCAATTTAAAAGCTAATACAGTTTTTTATATCCAATGATAAATGAAATTTCTCGACTACCACAATAACACACAAAATAAAATTTTCAACATGATGATACTCTGCGCAAAAATGACCAAAAATTCTATAACCAAAAACTGAATATCTGTAATTTTTGTAAAAATGACCAAAAATTCTATAACCAAAAACTGAATATCTGTAATTTTTGTCCATATTTCACTATTTCACAAATAGTGAAATATGGACAAATCACTTTTCTGTACAAAACCAAAAAAGAAATTGCCATTTTAAAAAAATTTTAAGAAATAATTTATTTATCAAATATTAATTATCTAAGTTTAAAAATTTACGGGTTGCTTATTTCAGCTATTTCGTAGTCTGTACACAATATCTGATTTTCGGAACAACAAATCTATCAAAAAACCAATGTCTTTTTAAACAATTTACAAATTATACTTCGAAACTATTGCCCTTTAACATTCGTATAAAATTTTTAAATCATTAAATCTCGAAATTTACCTTTAAATTTTATCTAATAAATTATTTCGTTGGTCCATACTACAGTCTTTTGGGACATAACGACAAAAAAAATGTCTCACTATATATTTATGTAAGTATATATAGATTTTTTTTATAATAATGGAATTCTTAATGGCATTGTCCTCGCCTGGTGAAAATGTGAAAACCTAAAAGGTGGATAACTAGTGATTGATGATTCTTTCTGTATTCGTCAAGCAATGAATCTTAGTATACTTAGACATAATGATGATAAAAATAGCTTTATTTATATATATATATACATAAAAGCTATTTTCATCATCATCATGATAACACATATATTTTCTTATTTTGGAAATCATCATTTAATGTTAATATATAAAACAGATATGATTTACTTGAAATACTAAAATAATGAGTCTTTAAATTTAACTTCTTAAAATCAAGAAAATTTAATTTTTTATTTAATATTAATATAAATTTATCAGTTATTCCTACTGATTATTATTCCTATAATCCATTGCCTCAGATAGGGACCGACTTTTGTCGTTGATCAATTAATATTTCCTAATTTTATTTTAATCACAAAAAAGGACATTGATTAATTTATTTAAAATAACTAATTAAAAAATATAAATATTTTATTACATTTTCCTTCGAATAATTTTTTGTTTTAATTTAATGAAGAATATTATCAAAAAAATGGTTTGTCATCAAATTTTGGTTAGAATTTAAATGACAATTGTTACTTATAAATGCGATAATTAATTATCAAATTGACGCACTGCAAAATTGTGAAAATTAATGAAGAACTAATCTTTTAGCTAATGTATTAGTATAAAAGTTAATTACGACCTAATCTTCTAGCTAATGAATTAATATCAATTTAAGGTGAATATCCTTAATAACAATCGAATATATATTTCAGAACATCTTTATTTGTTTATTCAGTCGAAAATTGCTGATAATCTATTAAGTATATTCAGAGATGTATAGTATTTTTATGTATGACAAAAAAAATGTATTTAAGTTTTCATCCAAAACCTTGACCACTTCTTTCTTCTAGTTTATTTTATCTACTGTTTTTAATTTCCAGCTAATTGTGTAAAGCTAAGTCATCAATGACTAATCATCTTTATCTTGCAAAAATGACTAGGCAGCTTTCCTAATAAATGTTATTTCCTGAAATTCAAACATTCATGTTTAACTCTGTCTTTCATATGATTTGCTCACAGAATACCATTGATTAAAATAAATGATAGAACATCAAGTTAATTATGTGTCGTACAGTTCATTGTAATAATGCAGTACCCTTCTTATAATTTCAATGTAATACGTTTTGATATTTATTTCAGTGCAACTTTCTCCGCAGACTAGATTTAGTTATTTCTTTTCGGTTTTCTTTCAGACCTTGGTATACTTTGGAACTAAAAAAATTTCACAGAGAATCCACAGAGAAAGTTTCCAAGTAAACCAAGAGAAAGTTTCATTGAACTATATATCTGCTACCGGAGTGGTACTATACTAACGTACTATCTTCGATTTACGTTTTAAATGCAATAAGATTACAATTGCTGCAAAATTCGTTAACGGTCGAGGCCGTTCTAACAACAATTCATAAGCTTGTTACAATTAAAGTTTCTTAATCATAAGGAAATTTATCATATAAAATGATTAGGATCAAATTGCAATAAAATGTTAGGAGGTTCTTTTACAAATATAATAAAAACAATGTACAATAATTATTTTTATTAAATTTTACAAGTATTTCAATAATTTTTATATTATTTGGAAAAAATTATTAGAAACATATTTCAATACACAATCTTACATACCCCATATTATAATAGGGATTCTCCTCATAAAAATCTTCTGATTCATAATTTTTTTTTCCAGATATTAAATATATAAAATTTTTGAAAATATAAAATTAAAGTTATAAAAAAAAATTGTAAGACTTTTCTTATCTATTATAATAAAATATGTCAAAAAGAAAAACCCCTCTTATTATTATTATTATTCGTTTTTCCTTTTCAAATCTAATCCAAAGAAATTCTCCAAACCACAGAAAAAATAATTTCTTTTTTTTTTATTATTGTGATTTAGTTATATAGTCTCGTGACCCTCTAATAAAAGAATAAATCCATTACTCCAAACAAAATCTAATGTCATTTACAATGAAAATGTAAAAAAAAAATAATAATATTTAAAGCTACCAAAATGTACATTGAACATTGAATCAGACCCCCTTTTTCATAAAATTTTAAAATACAATTTTTTTTTTTTTTTGTGGAATACAAAGATATCAATAATCATATATTTACCGCAACGAGTATTATTGTAATGGTTTTTTTTTTGCCTGCTGCATATATCCTTTTTTATATGTAAAGGGTTCGTTTCAATTTTTTTCTTTTTGTGTGTATATGAAATTGGGATATATAAAATATTATTCGCAAGGGATATAACACTTCACACTTTGTATAATAGTGAATATTATTAAAATTAATATAAATAAGTATATAAATATTTTTTTTTATATATATACATCCTAACAAATATGTAATTCTATTCGTAATATCCTTTCTCGGAAAAACCCCTAAATTGAAAAAAAAAAAATTTTTTTTTTTTTTTAGTTAAATACTCAACAGGATCTCCGGTATTTTAATCTTTTTCCAGTAAAATATAAAATTTTAACATTTCTTGTTTTTTTGTAATAGAAAAATACTGAAAAGCATTTTGTAAATCAAAAGCAATTCCCTTTTCTGGTGGTTTTAGTACAAATTTTAAGCACTCAAAGTTTCAACAATTTTACATATTTTAATATAAATATTATGCCTTTTGATATGTAAATTACAAATATAAAATACAAAAAAATTTACACCTTAAATTGAAATTTATAATATTTTCAATGTACGTTCACATTTACAATTATATTTACTTTCGGATGACAGATTAAATGCATATCGGAATGAAAATTTTAATATCATATACTATATATTTGTACAAATTTAAGAATTTAAAAATATTATAATGAAAATTTTAGTTAAGATAAATTTTAGTATTTCAAAGATTATAATACAGATTAGATTAAATTAGGTATAATTATTAAGTTAGTTAGCCTTAAAAAAAAACGATAAAATTAGAAATCCGATGTAATATTCTGGAGGGAATGTCAAATATTGTCTGAAACGATAACAAAAACATATATATTTAATGGAATATGTAACGAGTTGTTGAAGAAAGCTTTAAAAGTACAATAATTATTGCACAATAGTATTATTACTACCGCACCGTACTTATTAAAATCGTAATATAATCGATTGGACTTAATAGTCGATCGATGATTTTTAGTTTCCGAAATCAGTTCATAGACTCTCGTTTAAAATTCTAAAGTATCTAAAATATCTAAAGTACTGTACTCATAATATCTTTTATTTTAGATATTCCACTGAATTAATTTTACAAAAGAGAATCTATGAAGTAACTACGGAAAATAAAATTCAAGATGATATGATCGATCGACTTTTAAGTCAAATCGATTAAATTACAATTTTCTTTTAAATAAACTATATTTCAGTTTATTTGAGTTGATAAAATATTTTCGAAGATATTAATTTCATAAAAATAAAGTTGATTTTTTTAAGTATACACGTAAATAAATATTCGCAATCGTTTGAGAATTTAAAGATAAATTCAGTAAATTTTTTTTTCGCTTGTGTATTGAAAACTAAAAAATCTCGAGTGAAATAAACAAAAATCATTTCAAATTCATATGTTGATTTAAAAGATATTTTTATGTTATTTTTAAGCATTTGTTGATTATACTTCTTTGTTTAAATTTTTGAATAAAATACCAAAAATAAAATTGCATTTAATAGATTTTTTTTTTAAATTTTGATTATTTTTTCTTTCTAAGTTAACTATTTAAAAAAATTTCAGGTATCCCGGAAAACCCAGCAAATTTATTTTCTTAATTTGTTGTACGGTAACAAAAAAAATTCTGACAAAAGATACACTCTACTCCGAATACTCTCTGTATTTGTAAGTAAGCACCAAAAAATGTACCAAAAAACGATAAACTAAATAATTGACTAAAAAATTAATCGCTGAAACAAGTTAAATTAGGACCGATGAATTGAGTACTGATTAAAAATTGAAAACCATTTTATACCCTGTTTAACGATCGCAATTCAATTTTTTTTTCAGTATGAAGCAATATAATAACCGGCTATAGTTATAAACTATATGTGACAGAAACATTAAAATCTAAAAAAAAATCATTATTAAATAAATAAATTACATATAATAAAAAATATTATAGTGGAATATTTAAAAAACCTGTCATCTAATAAAAATTTAAAAAAATTAAGTAGTTTACAAAAATAATTCAGAAAAAACTATCATAAAATTAATTTTCAAAATTCTACATATGCATAAATAATTTTTAACACTTTTTACAACTAAAAGTATTATATGGCAGACGGTAAGTTCTATTTATTACACATTACTTTGGATTTCTTTAATTATGTCAACTTTTCAGTTCCCAAGCAGGATATTATTGAAAGAGCAGTTGGAAAGTTTGGTATATGGCAATTATGGATTTCCATGATTATAATATTTTCGAAATTTCCATCAGCTTTATATCAGGGCTCAGTTGTATATGTTGCTCCACACATGGATTTTATATGCCTAGATCCAGGTAAATTGAAATCCTCAAAGATTGTAATATTTTATTAATTGACGTTATTAAATAGACGTGAGAGATCCTGAGAAAGTATGTGCTCAACATTGTAATAAACTTGAATTCGATAGACATATATTCAGAGAAACTATTGTTACAGAATTTGAACTTGTTTGCGTTAAAAAATATTTAGTTCCTCTTACACATACGGTTTTTATGATTGGAAACGGACTGGGTAATATGACAGCTGGTGTATTGGCTGATAGGTATTTTACTTCTTGTAATAATCTATAAATTTCATTTTTATTATTTTGTATAGATATGGCAGAAAGAAAATTTTTTTCAATTATGTAGTTGTGCATTTTCTAGCAGTTGTTGCAACCATACTATCTCCTTATTATGAGCTGTTTATAATTTTTCGTTTTATAAGCGGATTTGGAACTGGCGGCTTAGGGATAGGGTTAATACCTTTATAATTTTATTATTTTTATTAAAATATAATTTTTTTTTTCTTTAGTCTTGTAATAATTTTAGAAACGGTAGGAGGAAAATATCGTGAAGTTGTATCATTTTTATATTTATTAACTTTTCCACTTGGTTTAATGATATTGGCAGTACTAGCTTATTTTCATCGATCTTGGAGACATCTGTATACATGCCTTGCAATAATATCCACAATAATCGTAATTACAACATATTTTGTACCAGAATCAGCACGCTATCTATTAGTAAGTAACAAAATTGATGAATGTGTTGCCATTTTAGAAAAAGGTGCCAAGCAAAATAGATTACCAACAGAAAATATACGGGCAATCATAGAAAGAGAAAATGTTGAAAATCCTAAAACACCCTTGAGCAGACCAAGTCTTCAACTTTTGGTTACCCACAAACCATTACGACTCCGAATGTTTATTTGCGTGTATATATTTTTCGTTTCAGGGATTATTTATTTTGGTATACTTCAATATATTGGTCGATTAGATGATGATATATATCAGTCAAATTTTATTGGAGCAATGACTGGTATACCAGGATTAGCTGTCTCCATGATTTTAACTAAATATTGCCGCCGTAAAATTGTATTGTTACTATCAACTTTACTCGTATCACTTGGAATGGGTCTTGTTGTCAATTTTGGTCATACCCGTATTAGTGTATTATTTGCAGCACTAAGTTTATTTGGTTTATCTGTTCTGGTACCAGCAATGACAATTTTTATTGTCGAGTATTTTCCAACTATAGTCCGTTCTACTGCTGTTGGATTAAGTTTTTCTTTAAGTAATTTTGGCAGCGCCTTATCATCTTTTCCTCCACAATTGGCAGATTATGTACTTTGGGGGCCACCATTATTTTTTGCGATTTTATCAGGGACTTGCATATTTTTACTTCTTTTTGTTCCAGAAACTAAAGGAAAACCATTACCACAAACTCTTGACGATGTTAAGAATTAAAAATATATAAATTTAGTGTATTAATATTTTAAAGATATAGTTGAACTTTATAAGATAAATTGTAATTACTTGTAAATTTATATAAAGATTATATACATAATTAGAATATTTCTCAAAATCCTGTTTTTTATAAAAATAACTGCTGGATATTTGTAGATATACGTTCGAAACAACAATACATAGTAGGATTATTCAACTCTTTAATAACTGAATAACAACTGAAGAGATTACCAAAATTGAGGCTATAATATATGGAATTTCAAGCTAGCATAATGAAAAGGCAACCGAACCCGAGTTCGGCTAGAGCAAGTAGTTGATATTTTTTCTATTTTGTGAAAATAAGTGATCATTTTTATTTACCTAGTAGCTTAGAGTGCTTCACCAAGCACTAAGTGCAAGTAACCTATTTGCGCAATAAAATAAGTTTCTAAATATGAAATTATTGCGATAAGATATTTTAATTTCCAATTATTTTTTAATTACGTAACAATAATAGTGAAAAATTAATTTATAGAAATTTCAAAACTTATACTACAAACAATAAGTTCTGTTAATACCGAGACCAAAGTTTTGAATAAAATCCTTTTTCAGGAAAATTAATATGTATTTTACATATTTATTTACTTTTCAACATTTATTTTTCTAAAAAATTTATTAAATATAAAACATAAATTATTTGATTACATAATACTGACATAAAATAATTTTATTTGTACGTCTTATGATATCAGTATACTATCTATATTATAATTTCAATGAAAATCCTCTTTTTTTTTCTCTCAATTCCTTTATATTTATAATTAATATGACAATAAACTACCTTTTGGTGAACTGATAAATTCGCTTTTAAAACCATCATAAAAAAAAAAATTCTTTCATGGGTAATAAAATTCAGATTTTGTATATCTTAAGATTATCTAAATTTCTATGAACTGAAGGGTAAATAATTTCAAAATTCTAAATATAAACTTATTTTCTAAATATAAATATATTTGTATTTGTATAATAAGAAAATTACTAAAATTGAAAAGACTATGCTGACAAAGTATTTTAAATATTTTACTTCCTTACAAAATTTTTACATATAATTTTTACAAAAAAAATTTTAATACATATTTATTGTGACATTTTGTCTGTCTATTTTGTAATTTTAAATAGATTATTTTATCATATAACCTCAATAATAATGTAATATTATTCAAATGTGAATAAACTTAGCATAAGTGGATTAATTCCTCTTAAACATTGCAGTTAAATTCATGAATATACTTAAATGAAATCTTGTAACTAGTCTCTTTTAAAATAATTATTTTGTATTATTTATGATACCATGAAAATGAAAATTTTGATTATGTTATGTCTCAATTCTTTCGGCGAAGAAAATCGAAATTTTCTTCGTTATCTTTTCTTTACATTTTTAATTTACTATATCTATTGACACGTAATTAAACAACAGTATTCAAGATAAAAATTAATGAAGAAACAGTGATAAATGGAGGAGCCCCAAAAATGCATTAAAAAATTTCAAAAATTAAAACTTATTATAGTTGGCTTTAAAATTTCTAGAAAAGTTAATACACTGATATAAAGATATACGTATTTTTGTGGAAATTAATTCAACTGAACATTGTTCCAATCCCATAGTATTTTAGTATAATTTTTTTTTTGCAGAATTAGTTAAATCATAGAATAATATGAAATTTAGGATATAATTTACTAAAGTATTTTCAAAATTATAAAATTTTTTTCAAATAAATTTTATAAAATTAATTAAATATAGTTCTGATCTGATCCAACCCCAATCTTTCATATTAAAACATTTCTTGGTTTTTCCAGTTCTCAAAAAAAAAAATTCTGGAAATATATATATATATGTATATAGACATATATATAGAAATTAAGAATCACATCTGGAAAATTTTCTTATTTCATTCCACAGACTTTGACAATTTTTTTTTTTTTTTTTTGCCCCCGTAAAAGGGTGTACTTAAGCACAAAAATAATATAATAATTTTCACCAAACGTTCATAAAAACATAAAAAAAAAATACATAAGATAAATATATATGTATATATATTCTTTGGTAAGAAATAAAAATGATGAAAGATATCACAAGAAAAATTTCTAGTATCTAATATAGAATAAAAATTATATGTATATAAATCTACAAAACAAAAAAACAAAAAAAACTTTAAGTATCTTTTATTTCATTTTTATTACCAGCACGTAGAATATATGAAAAGGTGAAAATGTTACGCATCTGGAACACCTTAATCTGAAATACAAAAAAAAAAAAAATATATAATAATTTTTGAAAGGAATTTCATTTCAGTTTCTAACCTAAGAAAACAAAAAAAAAATTTTAATTTTTTATTATAGCTTTATAGATATGAGCTATGAAAAGATATTTTATGATAGAAAAACGAAATATTAATAATGGAAATCGTTTTGCAATGTACAGAACAAAAAAAAAAAAAACACTTTATGGTAATAATAATAAAATAAAAATGATATGATTCTTTTCTTATTTTAAATATGTCCTTAATATTAGAAATATTTTTGTTTTTCCGGATTTCTTTAATATTTTTTTATTTATTTTGGAAAAATATTTCTAGTTACAATTTAATTATTATGAACCATCACTCCTTTTCTTTTTATTGTGTTACAGTGATCGAAATTTATAACTTCGATCGTCGAGGAATGATCATTTACTAAATGGTACTTCAGACAAGACGAGTGATATTTGAATTTTTCAATTGATTTTTAATTTGATATTTAAAGCAATAGATTATTTATGAGCTGATTTTAAATATTTTGTCCTTACTGCAGTTTTCTTTCAAATATTAACATTTTTATAGCCATTAACATCCGTGTTACACCTAACAGTTTACTATAAATTATGTTATATGATAATTTTATATATTATTTTATTTTCTCTGCATTTAATTGTTCAAACTTCATTTATATTTAGAATTTGCAACCTGCAGTACTCGAATTTATTTAAAATTAACTATACCTTCAATATTGTATTCATATTGCAATTAATTTAACTGACCCGATTAACATTATTAACATTATTACAGGTTCAGCTCCAAATCTAAATACAAAAATATATCAACTGATGCAAACAACTCTGCATACAATTTACATAAATTATAATATTGTGCTCAGCATTAATAATATTTTTTATTGTACATATTTTATGTAAAGTATAATATTTTTAAAAATACTAAGATGCGATAATATCTCACAATTATTAATTAAACAGTCGCTATACATTCATATACCTTGACCATTTTCAAAACAACATAAACAATACACTTTTATATCTGTATTGTTTTGTTATAACATTAAATATATTTTCCAATAGTATTGTAAAATTTATCTTTAATTAAACTTTCTCTCATAAATGATGACATTTAATCAATAAATTTTTAGTTAAATTGAAGGAAATTAATCCTTTAATCTGTACACATCTGTAAACAGAAACATACATTTAGCTGTCATCAACACAAATCTTCTTTAAGAATTTTATATCTATGTCAAATGCATTTAAATTTTATTTGTAATTAATTTTCTTGAAATATAAACAAACATTCTAGCGAAATATTTTATATATTTTTTTTATTTAAAAAAATGGTTTTTCTTTATTTATGTAACCACCACATCAAAAATCAAAACTCAAGAAACATGAAAATTGTAATATTATACAAAACTTTCTATTTAGTAATGAATTTATTCATGTATAAAATTATTCTCAGTATGAAATTCTGTCCTAAGATATATTATATAAACTTGGTAAGCTTTAAAGATGTTTCCATGGATTATAAATTGTATTTTGTAGTAAGTCGAGTATAAATTAAATTTTTATGCATAAATCTTTTCATGATTATAAGAACTTATGTGATGTCGGGGAAAATTGTTGTTTTTAAAGTTAGTTTTCAGATTATTTTCATTGTAAAGAAAATATTTTTTAAAAAAATCAGTATTACCGGTTATTTAACTTATTTGAATTGAATAATTTATCCATACATGCGTTATATTTTATAAACAGCAAATTTTTTTATAATTAAAACATCTCATATAATCTTAGAAGGTTGTGTAGTAAACTAGCAAGTTTTCCACAAAACTAGAGATTTAGTTACATAAAGATATAGTCAAATTATGAGTCCTTAAAACTCTTATAATACATCGGAAAAAATTCGGAAAAATTTGATCTTGTAAAACAAACTAATTCCAACGCTGTCGATAAACTAACTACACTTATTAACTACGATTCCTAATAACCCAACTAATTATATCTCGATAACGAGTACTGTCGCAAACACCCATTTAATTTACTAGTGTTGCTTCTTCAGTGATATACATGCTTCTTTTAAGACATACTAGTATCAATTCTTTATTATAATCTATCAATTTCATCCTGACTCAATGATCTTTCTTGTTTTCTTTACTTGGATGATTATTTCTTCCACAATCCAACTCTAAATATTTTATTTTGTCAATATTTAGAATCATTTTTCTAAGTCTCATTAACTATCTACATTGCCGCAAGTTATAAATCCATTATTTTAAAACATTGAAAACTAACTATACACTAAAATCTACTAATTTTCTATTAAAGTAATGACTACAAAAAAAAAAAAAAAACTTAAAGATATAAACTTTTCTCTCTACTCTTAAAAAATTTTGTACACAATTTTCAATGTTTATACATTATTTATATCGTAAAACAACATTATAATATTTCTAATAAAATATAAATTTCATGTATAACCCAACTATATATATGGAAAATTGAACATGGTAAACATATTACTAACAAATTTTGATATTATATTTTGTTAGTTTCCGTATCTAAAAAAAAAACCATTTTTCCATGTAAACAACATATAATCTATAAAAGCAATCGAAAGTGAAAATATTACAAGTAATAAATAATAAAATAAAAATATATATAAAAATTCACAAGTAAAACGACATCGCATTTCGATACAAAAAGAAACACAGGAAAATGTCTTCAACTTCTTCACATATATATTTAGAAATAAAAAGAACAATCTTGTAAAATTGTTCAATTGGAAAAATTGGTCATTCAAGAAATTTGATTTATTGAATATCATTTTTTGTTTTTTTTGAAGAAAACACTTTTACCCAAATTCAAAAAAAAAACAATCTAAATTTTCTATTACTTGTCGAAGGAGGATAATGTTTGGATTTTATAGGATTTGTTAAATTTTACGATACATATTATTTATTTATATTTATTTTATATATTATAAATTTTTAAAAAAAAAATAAGAAAAATTTAAATAAGAAAATGGAGTTTTGTGTCGAAGGCGGATATATGAGAAAGTAAAATTTTTTTTTAATGGTCTAGACATAAAAACAACTATAATATGATAGTAAATTTATACAGAATGGATTTATAACCCTTTCTTCCCCCATATTAGAAAATAAATCGTTTGTGGAAATATATTTTATATAATACACTTTTATGGTGTAACAAATTTTATAACATAAACTTTTTTTTTTTTGTTAGAGTCTGCTCTCGACTGGTAGTGCAGAAAAAATTTCATACATTTTAATCGAATACCATTATTTTGTAACAACATGAAAAAAAATATATCATAGAAATAAAAAGTGAAAAGTTTTGTCCGGGGGAAATTGAAAATTTTTTTGTTGATTTAAAAATAATTTGATCATAAACATGAGAAAGATATTGACTATTTGAAAATTCTGAATATATGATGTATATATGCTTGAGAACATTTAATGATTATATTTGTAGTTACTATATATTTTTCCAGTTTAAATAGTTTTATAATTGATCTTGGCTAATATTTTTCTGGAATTACAGGTCAGATCAATGATCGAACTATTTTTCTTTGGAATGGAACCAATTAAATCTACTACTATATGGAATACGTCTTTATTGAATACGTAATTTGGTTAACACATTTCACACTAAATAAGTCAATATATTTCACAGGTTATACTATGGTTTAAAGTTAAACCATTATTTTCAATAAACGAAAACATGCAATTTTATGTTTTATAGATTGTAAATATTGTTAACAACAATTTTGCAGTTCTTAATTGTATATTAAAGGATTTAATCTAATTAAATATTTAATAAATCAATAATTAATCTGTCAATCTTTAACATGAAGTAATAATCCGTATTTATTTATTATGCTTACATAATTTAGGTTTAAATCTTAAAATTTATTCAAATCAATTGATATCATAAATTGGAATTTATTAGGAATATGTTATCTTTGAATGAAATTAGTTAAATCATTAAAAAAAAAAAAAATTTATTAAACCATAAAAAATGATATAATATCGTAAATAAAATTACAATCATGGTTTTGTATATTAAAATTATTTTAAATATCGATAAAAATTTTCATAATATAAAATTTATTATATGTTAAAAATTATCCTCATTCCATTTATGAATACCAACAATAATAAAAAGAGGATAATCCTTTATCATAATAACTAATAAAGTCGATATCGAGTATTAAATGAATGATATCCAAATAAATGAAAACCACTTGTCAATTTCCGTATAATATGAAAAAATTGATAAACCATAATATACATTATTTTTATTATGATTTAGTCATTATTATAACCTTTATTGTGGTTTGTATTATTTTATGTACATAAAGCCACTAATAGGACATTTATTTAATGTATATCTATGTATTCATAGTATATAATCAAAGAGAAATTTATGAGTTTTTCCAATTTTATACCTTGAAACTAAATTATTTTGTTATAATATCGATATAATTATAATATATGTATATACATAAACTAAATCTGATTTATATGATTTACTGAGTTTTGGTGAAAGGTGATTAATTTTATGATATATAGAGAAAATAGTTATTAGCAAAATTTATTTGGTATATAGATGAACATTAAAATTTTATAATATCAAATCAATGGATTTTCTATTAGGCGAACATAATTTTATATGAAACGCTAGAAATAAATTAAATTTTTCAACATGTTTTGAATTTTATTTAATGTAATAGTCTTCAGAAATATAAATATCTTTTTAATTAAAAACACTTCACAATTTTAATTGTACAAAATAGGATTTTTAAACTTCAATGTAAATTTACATTTTATTGAATTTCTATAGATTTTCCTTGTTTGCCAAGAGATAATTACTAATTGATAATCGAAATTTGATATGTTTTCAATATCTATTTATGAACATATAATTACGAAAGTAAAAGTTATTACAGTTTTTCGTTAGATCACGATTTTACTCATTTTGTTGGATCATAACTTAAACTTAAACCTATTTTTTTATTTACAACAAATACATAAATTTATTTCGGATACTTAAAATTTAAATGAACGCAATATTATGCAACAAAAGTTTTTATTTATGCATTTATGTAATCAGAATCAGAAAATTTTAAAATATTATTTTAGAAATTTTAATGTAATAATCTTTCTATTTTACTGCGAAATTTATTGGTAAATTTATTTACTATAGGGAATACAAAATAAATTATACCTTAAATGGATCAGAATTCAACATAATAATTTATGGATAGAAAAATCTATTTTTAATTTACATTAACTTAATTTACTTAACATAGAAAATTTCACATTTTAATTAAATCAGTTCAAACTAATAAAGATATTTAATTATTAATCAAGATAAATTATATGAAATCTTAGAAACCCATTATCCTTTAAATTTTATTAAATAATTTAAAATAAATATTAAATTTTCAGTTAATTATCAACAAATTATCAAAACCACACAACTTTTCTTAAGATGATTTTATCCACAAAAATATCTGATACGTAATATTGTAAAACTTTTTACAGTTTAAAACTTCCAAAACTTGACTACATAAATTAATACATTTATCTAAATATCGTCGGTATCTTAAGTGGCTGCAATTAATTAATTTCAATCGGCATCTTTATTTCAAAGAAAAAAATTCACTAAATTCTCATAAAAAATCATAAATTATATTGTCCAATATAAAAACATTTTACACTACACCCCCACATACGTTTTACCATTTGGTGCAATTATTTAAAAGGAGTAAGAAAATATAAACTGCCGACTCGACGACGAATGACGCCCTAAATTTATGAGATAAATAAAATTATGTACAAAATTTTATAGCCACCAAGAAGAAGAAGATCAAAAACAAAACAATAATATATATATATATTTTAAAATTATATTATGAAAATATGTACAATATATTAAATTTTTATGGTTTTTAAAAAAAAAAAAGATTGAAAAAAAATTTGAATATTTATGCACCTTACAAAATCTAATAAATATGTATATATATGTATCTATAAAAATGAATATTTCAAAGCAAATTTATAGATAAAAAAAATAATCATAACATCAATTATCGCGCCTGTATGATTTTTTGTATGAAATTTTAATATTTACACTTCAAAAAAAAAAAAAGAAGGAAAATAAAGAAAATTAAAAAAAAATTTTTTTTTTGGTTCTAAATTGAGTTCGGAATAAAAGTAATCGTCGCCTTTGAAGTGGGCGGGATAATGGATATTTTATTACTCCATATATATATTTATAATGTAGGCGGTTAAGTGGTTTTATGAATTGAAAATAATAGTAAAAGGTATGTCAGATATGAACTCTTAATTGACTATAAAAAATAAGAAAAAGAGTAAAAATAAAACTTATTTGCACATTAAAATTTTATGTTTTATTTTTGTGAGCTATTATGATAAATAATTTTGAATTACTAAGAAAATTGTTTAGTAAATCTTAAATATAATTATTTGTTATGATTTTTTTACAGATAAAATATACAAATATATTGATTATTTTATTATGTATTTAAAATTTATTATATGCAATTTATTCTTCAGATGGAAAAAGTAGTTAAATAAACACGATTGTGCTCAATTCTTAGATACATATTACTAAATTTGTATAGAATGAGATATGAATTTGTTAAAGATTCATTAATACTATTTCTATTTCTAACACAGTAGTCAAAATTACTATTTAATTTAATATGCAATTTAATGTACCAAATAGTGCACGTAACATAAAAATAAACTTCAAATAATAGATTTTAAAGTTTTAAGTTATCGAGGAATAAATATGTCAAACATCATGACTTACTTACTAAGTTACTCAAACGTGAGGACTTAGTAATAAACCAAATCTGAAAGAAATCTAATCTTACTTTTGTTAAAAATTCTTTTTCCATTCTATTCGAGTAAGACCCTGTATTAGTAAAAAAAAAAGGACAATGTTACGATTTTTTAGGAATGCTGTTGTACTCATTAACTTTCTCCAACTGGTCAGAATGAAAATATCAAATCAAATTTAAAGTAAATATCCTGTGAACAAATATTGAAAATGGTCATTTTGATATCTTGGTAGTTCAAGTGTTAAAAAAAGCTTTGTAATTTGAAAAGACTATTTATTGATTATATGAATTATGTGTAGATAAAAGCATAAAACTATTATACCAATTAACATTATGCCATAAATAAATATGTAATAGAGAAAATTTGTATTTAAAACCTAAGTTGAAAAGGAAAATTTCCTGTTGCACTTTACAAGTTCCTTTAATATTCTTTGAATGGTATCAACTACAAAAATTTAGACTAATAAAAATTTAAGAGACAATTTCCATTAATTTAATTTTGCCTAAAGACAAAAAAAAACATTAAATTCTTACTTTAGAAACATTAGATTTACAATTTTGCCATTTATATAATTTTTTATTCGTTTACAAATGAAACTTATTTCCAAAGTATTTATTTTATGAAAGTAATCAAGTCAGTCTTATACAAGTATTTATAAAATCATTTACTTTTCAATTTACAAAATTTTCATCACAAATTCAATATTTCGTTACATAAAAAATTTCTCTCCTACTTATAACATAAAAATTTTTTTTTGAAAGTATCCTTGCAGTTACAATTAATAACTGACTTTCCATTTACTCCTTTTTAAGATTTCTTTCCACAATTGCACAAAAAAAAAAATTCAACTCTTAATAAAAAAATTTAAAAGAAACTAACAAACTTCGAAAGAGAAATAAGTACATATATATTTTTTTACTTTAAATATTCTTTAATTTTATATGACCTAAAATCCTTATTTTTATCCTTAAACATAACAATATCTACTAACACAATCTTCCAAAATATATTTTTGTATATTTTTTCAATAAAAAAAAAAAAAAAACTAAAAAACTTCAATAATTTTTATCTTTTAGTAAGAAATGAAGTCGTGTATGAAAAAACTGAATACGTGACAAACAAAATGATTGCGAGAAAATTTTTCAATTGTAGATGATTTGCATATTATATTTCAGCCAAAAATTTACTTTTTTTTTATATACAAACAAATAAAATAAAATAAAAAACTTAAATAATCAACAAATAAAATTGACAGAGTGTTCCAGAGTGTTTTGTACCCAAATTTAAAAATCTTTTGAATTTTATATAATTTTATTTTTGGAATTCCATATCGAAAATTAAATAAAATATTTTAATAACCCTTTCTACTAAATTTCAATTTAATTATAAATTTTCAAAATAACATCAATTAAATCAAAGGTTTTTGGTAATTTCAGACCGCAATTGATTATTTACCCAACATTCAAACGGCATCCTTTATGAAATGCAAAACATAAAAAATTAAAAAATCATCAAATATTTTGCAGCTACACGCTTTCCAATAAAAAAAAATATAATATTCTGAAGCTTTAATAAAATTAAATTATTCATTCCAAAAGCAAAAATATCCTTTTTATAAATATTTACGTACATTAAATATTTTATTTATTAAAAAAAAAAACAATTTTTTTATGAAAATACAAAAAAAAACGATTTATGCAATAAAATGAAATAAAAATATCCTTTTAATAGTTATAAAGAATAATAAATATTTAAATTGCAATTTAGTGTCCTTAAAAAAGTTTTATAATATGCGAATTTATAATTAAAAATGTTGTATAATATTAAGTAAATGGTCAGTGATAAGCTATTACATAACATCAGTTAAATAGTTCTATTAGATAATAACGAATAAAAATTTTGTTATTTCATATATTTTGTATTTTAAACGTAATTCTGAGAAATTAAATGACATATTATACACTTCCATATTACTTTATTAATAATTTTAGTGCTGCTAAATTATATAATAGCCAGTATAGAACTACAATTTCTTTTTAATTGCAGATGAATTAAATTACAATTTAATTTATTTAATTAAAAGTTTCATTTGAACCAGTACCAATTATGAATATATTTTGGAACAGAGCAAGATGGCTAATTTAATTATAAAATTAATAATGTGAATATTTGACTATCATAGAAATATTTCACAATCAAATTGCCTTGAAACGTTTTAATAATATTTGACTTATAGAATTAAATTAGCAATTTCATAATTATAATCAATCCAAAGTCATACAATTCATTACTTATGTAGAATATTGACGAACAAGACAATAGTTCAATACTCAAGTTAAAAGTATGATAAAATTATTTTTTTACATTTAAATTTATGAAATTGAGTCTAGAATCTTTATAAAATATGGAAAATTAAACAAATACTTATTTAAATTCTTCTAACCCAACATATATGTTCCTTTGGTTTTAAAATTTAAACTTAACTTCCTGTATTTCGAACTGCCAGAGTAATGTCTTACATCATATCTACAGAATTTCCGGGCCTTAACTGAATTTGACAAAATCGCTCTTAACTTATATGTAGTTTCAAAACTTCTTTTATAATTTAAAAACATCATTTTTTGAAGCAATTTCCTGAAATTAATTAGAAAATATATTTTCTAGAAACTTTCTGGTATTTTAAATGTAAAAAAATAACTTATAATAGTTAAAATTTAACAAGCATACTAATTTCTCCAATTATGCATATAATTCCTAACAACATATCCGCTATTTGGTAAAATTACTCTAAAAGCTAATAAACAACGAAAAATCAATAATAAAAAAAAAATACTTCTATTAGAAAATGCGGTGAATTTTAATATAAAATAAATTGGTAATAATTTGTTATTGTCAGTTTCATGAAACAACAAAACATAATTTATTGGTTTATATATATTTATATTTTAAGACAGGGTACAGACTGGTAGTTTGCCAAAATGAATTGTTTATTAATGAAGGGTCATAATTGAAAAAAAAAAAAAAAACGAAGAAATTTGAAATAGAACCGACATTTATCTACAATTCAAAAATAAAAATTATCTGTATCTTTTTAGGGAACATATACTTTCCATAATTTATTACACAATTTTTAAATTAGATAATTTGTCATAAGTCAACAAATATTAACAAAATTGTTTACAAAAAATTGCTATAATTTTATTATTATACGATTATTTTTTGAAATTTTTATTAATGAGTATAGACTTATGTATCACGGACTTGATAATATCTTTAAATCATCTTAAGATCAACAAATTAGATGCTCAATCTATTATGATATGTTGCATCGTTAACGCACAGTAATTGCAATTAATAATTGTTTTTGTTTTTCAAATAAGAAATGAATAGTTCAATTATTATTATATACATAAACTGTGTTACAAAATTAACAGGTTTCCATCACATTACACAAAATTTAGAATTTTTTCATACTACATTAATTTAAAATATGTTTGTGAAGAAGTGTAAACTTTCGAATAATCTTCATTTACATTTATATTCTATCATATATTGTTAAAATTTAAAGTGAAATTTATTTAGTTTTTTTTTTGTTTTTGCACTAAACTTTCATGAACTTAATTTAAATTTCATGATTTAATTTAATTTTACTTTACAAAGTTTTATAATCAGCTATTTAATTTTGTTAATTAAAAACTCTTACGACATAAAATTATTCTTTTAATGGAATGAATTTTTTGTGGTGTTTCAATAGTTAAATTTTCTAAAAAAAAAACATTCTACTTAATGCTATTTTAAAGAAAATGTACGTATAAACGTGAACATTTTCCATTTAAACTTTATAATATCAACTTAAATAATATAGTCTACAAAAATAGCAGATGTGCAAACATTATATACGTATGTAATTATATACATAAAATGCAAAATGTTGGTTTCTTATCTTTATGTTTATAGTCATATATATTATGAGTTTTTCAAATCATGTACGAATGTCATTCATTTTAAAAACATGTATATAAACATTAAAATCCTTTTTTTTTACCTACATTATTTCTCATATAATAATAATTTTTTTTTTTTTTTTAAATCCTTTTACACGTCTGTTCCGTTTCCATTCAAAGTCAATTACCAAACTTATTTCCGACACCGGAGGATTGTGATTATACTGTTGCCATAGAGTCGTTATTTTATTTGCCCCCACCCATATGGCCATATATAAATGATGTGCGGTAATTCTATATTCATACAGACAGAGAGAGAGAGAGAGATAGATTGTAGTGGGATAATTTTCATAAATCTCTTTTTAGTCCTGAATTTTAGTTTTGTTGGAATTTTAAATATGTGTGTTTGGTGTTTTAATGGAGGAGAAAATTTGTCATCAACTGTATACTAAAATATGGTATTTTATATATAGTAGTAAACATTAAGAATCATGAATTAATTAAATACCTGGTAGCCAAGATAAGGATTTCACTTTTGTCGGAACTTTGAAAAAATATTTAAATTTCTAATTAAAAAATTGTGAAATTTTCAGTCTAAATATTTTATATTAAACTGGAATTTAAATGTTCAGTTCAAATATTTGAAAGGTCACCGTAAATTATGAAAGTTCAGTTCTAATTTTTTATCTCAAAATTAAAAATTTAGTTTAAACTTTAGATTTTGACGGTAAAAGTAGGATTTTTCATGTAAATACCGCTGGAAATGCTCAACTTATTTATTATACAACTTTTAAATTTTTTAGGCCAAATCGTACCACTTCTAGATTTTACAATTATTTTGCTTAGAAATCTGGTACAATTTCGGTAACTGTCTCCCCTACAGATTTCAATAAAAATTATTTAAACTAAAGAAAAATACCAAGCTAAAACAAAATAAATTTACCGATTTATAAAATTTATCTTCACCTTTTCAGGATATTATTAATTTTCCATACAATAGAGACAATTTTAGTCGATATATAAATTTAAAAAAAACAAAACAATTTCTATACTCTCTGATTCAAAAATATATATAATATTAAATCCTGAAAGTTTATAGCATTCTAAATGAGTTAAATATTGGTCGTACACTTCACGGTCAATTGGGAATATATATGAGCTATTGTTTCATAACAAAAAGTTCATGTGCAGATCTCCAAAAAAAAAATAATAATAATAATAAAAGTTAATCCATAGACTCATAAATAATTTTATCCAAAAATGAAAAAAAAACACAATATTTATTATGCTATCATACATAGAATTTCTATCTACTAAAATATATCAGAGTCCAATTAAAAAAATAATAGGAATAAAAAGTTGAGTTATTTATTTCTATAATTTTATTAAAAAAAAATAAAATTCGTCTCAGTTCTGATTAAAGTTTGTATTCATATTTTGTTAATTTGTAAATTTTGACTAAATTTTGATAAATAAATAATAATAAAATAAAGCTCCGAATCAAACAAATATGATGTGCAGAAATTTCATAAATCCTTTTAAAAATTTAATATAATTTACTAACTATGATTGAATCTATATTATGATAAGCCACAAAATCATGATTACAAAATTTTATATAATATTTTGATTATAAAATAGTTTTACAATACCGTATCCTAAAATCTTATTTACTTTGTGTTTCCTAATATTTATTTAAGTCCTTAATTGTAATAAAACAAAAAAAAAATTTTGTGTATTCAAAAATTATCAATTATAGCCTGTTATTTTTTATTTCGTGCCTTACTGAAAATAATAATGAAATTTTTTAGATAAAATAAAAAATGTTGATGTTGTAAAGGGAATAGTTAAATATTATTTTAAAGATACATTTTTATACCTTGAGGGAGACTTTTATATAACAAAATTATAAATATAACTTTACAAAGGATTAAAAATAATAATAGAAAAAAAAATGGTGGCGCAAATATCCTTTCAGAATTTTAGGATAATAGCTCACTCTAATTAAATGAGAGATTTGAAAGAATAACTTTTTCAGTGGCTTCTGACAGTAGTTGTGAAATGGCTTCTGACAAAAACTGTGAAATTCTTATCAATTTCTTAGTTTAGAAAAAGAACGATTCAACTGAACGATTCAAACTTAGCGAGACATTATGCATAAAGCTTACACTAGAAATGCTGGGTCTGGTAGTGTAGTAATATACTAATCAGCGTCCACAACTTATAGTTAATAAGACTATTTATAATTATTAAGAATTTATTGATTATAGCCAATTTATACCTGGATGATATAAAAAAAACCACTATGGATCCGCCAAGATCTCTATTGTTGAGAAAAATCATATCCATTTAAAATCGAAACGAATTTTCACCAAAATATATAAAAAATCAAGTTCTTTCATAGAATTTTTAAGACTTCCCCCATATCATCGATTTTTCGCAGCGGCAGGGAAGCGAATTATACACAAAATTTAATTATATGGCGGCTTATGAAAATGCTCAAACCAACGCAAATTGCCTCGGTAAGATTTTCGCAGCCGCTGTAAAAAAAAATTAAGTAGCGTATTTTCTCCTTATCATATATGAATACTAATTTTTACTGAATGTTATCTGAAATTTTTATTTCGGGAATACTAAAAAAAATTATGAAAAATATGTTTTGTTCATAAAAATACATACTGTGTAGCAGCTACCTTACTTGATTTGTTTGCAATCATTTGTTTTAATGTGTATTTTAAATAAATTTTTTTTTTTTTATAAATTATTATTCTTAAAACATTATGAAAGAAAATGGTTAAAAGAAATTATAATTTTTTACCCATAAAAGTTAATTAATTTTAACACAATTTTCTTCAATTTTTTTTTTTTTGTAAAGTTTATATAGGACTGTTACCCGATTAAGTTCTGTTTTTATTTATTTTAAACGAAAAAAAAAAAGCTATTAAGTTTATTTTTGCATTATTTTTATGAAATATTTTTTTACAGCCCTTGTTTTCTTAGGATGATTATCCAAAAAATAAAAAATTATACAAAAAAGCATAGGAGTTTGGTGAAACAACAATAAAAATGAAAAATGAAGTAAATAAAGTGTTTAATGTGAATTTTTTAGTATAAATCGATTTACTTCTAAAATTTACATAATTTCTTTTCCAAAAATTTTGAATATTGTTTTTTTTTTTTGGACTTCATTTAACAATATGTAAAAAAAATACAAATATTTGATGTTCATAATTAATGTAAAAGTGTAAAGCCAATGGTAATTTTTTATGAAGGTAAATAATCTGCTTCAATTATAATTCCCACTTTTTAACATTTCCTATAAGTTTAATAATTTTGGACAAATTCAAAACATTTTTTGAGGGAACGACGAAAATTAAATTTATCACATTTTAGGATTTGAGCTAAAATAACGTGAGAGAAATTTGTTGTAATTACATATATTTATATGAATTACTTATTTGAGAAAGACCGCAGGTAACATTTAAATTTTAAAGTTGCGATAATTTCAATAATAATATATTGTTTCAAATTTTTCATTTGGTTAATTTTCATTTGCAGTTTAGTTTAGGTTTGAAAATATTGCAACAAAACAAAAACAAAATAAAAGTCCTGCGGTAAAACGGAAAAGTATAGTTTATTCAACCGTTTCGTTTTTCTCTATATACAGTATATGGTAAAATAAATCATTAATATCTTAATACCATTCAGCCGCACATTTTATGGTAAATTTTATTATAATTACGTTTCGTTTCAGTTTATGTCAATTCTAGGATGAATTTTATACAGCAACAAAATTTCTCTGAATCTATTGAATTTTTATTGGATTAGGGATAAAAAAATATATATATACATATATTTCTTTTTTGTGTTTGGAAAATAGTCCGTTTAACTAACAGAACGCATTGCGGATTAAAGTTAATTAAGATTCTTTAAAAAAAAAAAAATTAATGCGCAATTAGATTCCTCTTATTTAAATTTTCAATTGAATGAACAAATTGTCTGACAATTTTGAAGAATTTTTTTTTAAATAACAAAATGGATTTAGGGTTTTAATAAAACTTTAATAAAATATCAAGATAATTTTAAATAATTTTTCAAAATTTGATTAGAAATTAGATTCTAGTTTAAATCTAATCCTTATTTTTATTAAGTTATTTGAAATTATCGGGGCAACATATATTTGAAATACATATAATGATTCGGATAAATGTTCTGATATTTCATCATAAATTAATTGAACTTGCATACTTACAGGTGACACGTAATATAAAAAAATAATACTTTATGTCCTTTCCTTACGCCATTTAACACTTTAACTACATTTGCATTAAAATTAGAGACATTTTCCTAAAATACTATTGCAATTGCAGTGATACATATTTTTATAAGTTTTGGTTTGGTTTCTTTCTTGGTAATATTAGAGATAATATTTTCTTTGTTAATATGAAGCAACACCTCTTTACTCATTATTTAAGGATAATCGATATTAATGGTTACTACATTAGTATATAAAAAAGTATTTTTATTCAAATTTATTAATTTAAAATTTGATTAAAATCACTGTCCAAGCAAATTAAATCACTATTACAATATATTTGTAAAGCCAAATAACGCCATAATTATGGCATGTGGTTAATCATCATGTGGATACGAACTGTGACCCCAGTTAAAAATCTCATTTTATTAGAATTTTATGTAATATCCGTAAATGCAATTTCTGTAAATTTATTAGTTATTGCAGCTAAAAAAATTACAGAAAAATTGATGATGTAATTATTTGTCAAATATCAATTAAAAACAGAAGATAAATTTATGTGATATTTTTTTATTCAAGTCCATGTTTTCAATAATCAAATTTAAATTATTTATTCAGATAGTTTACGGTTCCCTCACAAACAGTTTTGAGTACCAATGGTTATGGAGACTTCTTTAAAGAATTTTTAGAAACTAACATTATTTTAAAATTTAAAAAAAAAATTATAAATTTCTCTTCAAAAACTATTTTTATAACAATTGACAAAACTCTTCTGTTGTAAATTTTAATATTAAATTCCCCATTATATTTTAAAGATTGTACAATACAAATCACAACTTTACTATAGAAACATATATTTTACATTAATATATCTTTAAATATTAAGGGACATCTCCCATAATATTAATATTACCCTTAATAGCTTTTTGTAGATTTCAAATAAAGATTTTATAAAATATTTATAAGAAAGGTAAAACATATTTTATTTATGAATAAAAGAATATTTTTGTCTGATGATATTCCATTGGGATACCATCTTGTTTAGCCTTTTTTTTTTTTTTCGTTTGTTAAATAATATGAACTTTTAATGTTTATTGAAATTGATTTTCCATAAAATGTAGACTCACAAATGTATATTTTTATTACCTGTTTCCTTTGAGAATTTTAAAATGGTTCAAAAAATATGAAATTCTATTTTTTTTGTAAAAAAAAATAAAAAGTTATGATTTTGAAGTTTTTTTTTCAAGATATTTTTCCTTATTTTAGTCACATTTATGAAAATATTTCATTTAAGATTTGAAATTTACAAAATTTTAATTGACTAGTTGAACATTTTTCTATTTCTACAATTTTTCATAGTTTTCCCAAAAGCTTTACATAATCAATTTTTTTTACTTGTTTTATGCACAAAAAAAAAAGTAATTGGAAAAAGTTTTTTTAATTCTAATTTCATATTATTGTTATTTATGCTTAAGGACTTTCTTTGAAATATGAGATGTACCAGAATTATTATTGAATTACCAGTCAACTGCGAAAATTTTGATAAAATAATTTCTTTAATAGATTTACGAAAGAGGAAATATATTTTTAACTTATATAAGTTTGTAGCATAAATGATAGAATCATATACAAAATTAATCGGTTTTTATGGAAATAAATTTGAAAACAAAATAGGTTTTAAAGACTACAGGAAGGCCTGTTCAAATTTTTTTTAAATATGTTAGTTATAGCTACCATAATTCGAGTAATTCGAAATTAAATACCATTTCAAATGATATAATATTTTTAAAGATTTGAGAAAATTTAACTTTCAGAAAATTTAACTAGTGGTTACTTTTCCCAGCCATTTTAATAGCTCCCTTTAATTATTGACTAACAATTTTATCCAAAAAATATCCTAGAATTAAATAATTAAAATTAATTTTAAATAAAGTAGAACAATGACTAACTATAAAGTAAAATTTATTTAAAAGCTTATGTCAAAATTTACATTTCACAACAGTGATAGTAAATCTTTAATTCATTTGACACGGTTACTTTTTTTTTGACATGTCACGCATATTCCTAAACAAAAAAACATATACATACACCAACTTTCGCAAAAAAAAAAATATATCATGTAACTTTTGATTTTAATTATTTCACAAAAACCGATAACTTAATTTCATTCAACAAATGAATTATATGTATACAATAAATAATTAAAATTCAGTTAAACCCAGGAAATTATTTAAGTCCTTTGAAACATCCTCTTTTTTTTTCATATTTAAAAAAAAAATAAAAGAGCAATTTCATTGCGTCACTGTACGAATTTTTTTATTTTTCTAAAATAAAGTTTTTTTCTTTGTGTTTTATGCGTAAATTATTTAAAATCATGATCCACAACAACAAGGATAAAATACCTCCTTTTTTTTAAAAATATATTTTTTTTTTTGTGTGCATATTCTGTAAAGTCATGATTTTTAAAAGCACAAAAATAACCCTGTTACCATTGATATGGGCTATAAAAAAATGTATATGAACATCTATATTATTATATAAGTATTATAAAAAAAAAAAAGTCCTTTTACAATCATTAAAAAAATAAAATATAGTGAATAATTCATTGTATTTTTTATATTCAACAACAATAAAATATAATAAAATTGTAGTAGAATAATTTTTTTTTTTTTTTTTATCACCTCCTGGCCATTTCAGAAGTTTTAATTTTTTTTATATCCTGTTCATTGTCCCTTGAATAATAATTCATAATGTCGTTCATTGCAGACGCAAAGTAAATAAAACCATTAATAATATTCTTATATATTTTTTTTTTCGTCCTTTTAAGTGATTCCCAAAAGTTTTATAAAATACAAAAAAAAAAGGAAATAAAGATATGATGTCACTCGATGATTATGTGAATCAAAAACATACAAAAAAAAAAAAAAAAACCAAACAAAATTATTAAAGATTTTCCAAAAAAAAAAAAAATATATTCTTAAAAATATGAATTTTTTAGTAAAACTTAGAAAATATTATGTCGAATCTGTCTTATAAAAATTTGTCCATCAATCAAAAAAAAAAAACTGGAAAAATTACCAAGAAAATTTAATGTGACTCTATTTTTTTTTTCTGTAAATGTAATTTTTTGAAAAGTGATTTTCATAAAAAAAAAAAAAGTATCTATAACTTTTGATATATGAATTTTTTGGTTTTCAAAAAAAAAAAAAGGACGATAACTTGTTAAGAATAAATTTTCTAAAGCTATCAATCATTTTTATGTTGTTTTTTTTTTTTGCGATCTTTTGCTTATAAATATATTAAGATTTGATTGAGTATTTAATGTGACAATATTAATTATTTATAGATATATACTTTAAAGATTAATTTCGATGTGTTTTCAAAATAAATTGAATCACAAATTCGATTAATATTTATTAAAATTTTAGCACCAATATCGTTATTGCGAAAATGTATATAAACATCTATATTAATCGATCAAATACTAGCCAATAAGATAAGAAGTCTTTAACTGCGGCATGAACATCAGCTAATGGACATAACTATAATATGTTATTGGGGAAAAGATTTAACTGCCTTAAAGAAACTAAAAAGGTGACAAAACTGAATTAAATTCAATTTAAGACGTAATAGTTCCAACAGTAGTAAAAAAATAATTATCATAATTTCCATAATTGGTTATTTCAGATATTTTATCTGAAATAACCAATAATTAATAATGTATTTCCTCAACATTTCATTGTTCTTGTCCTCTGGTGTTCTCGTTTACATTTTTTTTACCTGAAGCAACGATTAACTTTTTCTGACATAATTATTACATTTAATTATTATGTCAATCAAGTAACTGATTAACATTTTTTACCTGAAGCATAACTCAAATTAATATATTTAATACGTGATGAATTAATTAAAATACCAAAATTGATAAATTAAATATTGTATACAATTTTTTTTTTTTTGCAAAATCAATTTCTGTAAAATCTCAATTTAATAATTGGGTTATTTGCTGCTAGTGAAACAAGGTTCCTTCAATATTCAATTCATCATATATTTTACTCAATATTGTACAAGTCCACAGTCATACAGTTTGTAAATAAAGATTTTCCCCTAAATTTTGTTCAGTAACAAATTTTTCGGTCAACTTTGAATTAGAGCTTGGAATTCAACTAACTAAGGTTTGAATTTTAAATTAAAATTGGACAAAACTCATAATACTATTTTGTAATATAGCTTTCATAAATTATATTTTTCCAGCAAGAAAATTAAATTACCAAATTTAAATGTCCTTTCACTCGTCCATAAAAAACAATACAATTTTAATGAATAATTTAATTTTCACTACTGTTGGCATCAATATTAATTCAATAAATAATTAAAAGCTGAACTGTGATTCTTCTATATCCTGACAAATATTTTATCCTTTTAAATTTTTTATTAACTTTTTATTTTATTTTTTATTTTGGTATTAATAAACATTGTTGTCCATCAAGAATATAGGATATTATACTTAAAATTATTTACATTCTTTCTTATATCCCCATTATTATTATAGTAGAATTTTTCTATTATAAACAAAACAGTTAACACACAAAAAAAAAAAACAAAAAGGATTCTATTTACTTAAAACAAAACTATTTTACTTGTATATAGTCAAAAAAAAAAAGAATCTCTTGTGTAAAATTAATTACTTCCCTAAGGATGTAGTTGCAATTAGTTTCTCTGTAATTTTAACAATTTCATAAAAGTATACTTGATATGTTTTGATATGACAAGAAATCATAATGTCGCAAAAATATTTTAGGTTGATTATATATAATACAGAGAGAAATATATGTATATAAAATTTTTTTAAAAAATATACATATAATAAATATTATACAGGAACAGGATATTACAGAATAAAGTAATCTAAAAATAAATTCTTTTACAGATTATTTTCTTTAAATAAATTTCATTTATTTTGATAAATTATATAATATAAGTCAGCTTTAAAATGTATTTTTTATTCTTGTATCTTGTGTCGTTTAATTAGTTATGTATTTAAATTATATTACAGTAAAATCATATAAAAATTAAAATTTGTCCTTATAAGAGATATAGTCTTTTGTTACTGTAAGGAGTAAAGAATTGTAGATAGTAATTTATATTTTTCTTAAATTATTTTAATGGTTTTCTAACTTTATCAAATTACTTGTCATTAATTATGAAAATAATTTTGTCCGAACACAACTAATTAGTGAATAATATTTTTTTAATAGTTTATTTTTAAATTGTACTTTTAATTTGTAGAAAACTAGTTATAACTATATCATGGATCCCAACTGTTCTACTATTAATAATTAAAGTCTATTTGTTTTTTATACGTAATTTCACTAAAATCTACAGAATTGAAATACCTTCTGTAATAGAGTATCCTTAAAATACGACTCCTAACTATTTTAATATTTTCCATGGCCAATTTAACTACAATTGAAATTTAAATAATGTCCATGGAAACAGAAATTAAATTGAAATTTCATTAGTTTCATTTGAATTCAATCTCAGTGCATAAAAACATAGTATTTCTTATACTTGTTCAAAGAAAGCTAATTAGTAAGACACTAACTTTTAAAACACTCTGTATTGTAGATGTATACATAAAAACTTGTAAAATATTGTAAAGCTTTTTCAAATAAAAGTTCTTCAATCATATTGCTATGTTTGCAAATCATTTGTTTTGAACAAAGAATAAGACAGTGAACGTTATCTAAACATTTTGATAATAATGAAAATGAATATACTAACTGAAATATAAATATAAATGAAAAATGAAGGATACCAGCTGCAGGACTATTTTTCGTTATTTATACATCGCACTCAAAACTAAGTCAAATAAAAGTGTATTTTGTATAGAAAACAAAAATGTAAAGCATAAAAATTTATAATTGTTTCAATTTTTTTTTTTATGTCTTGTTTACATAAAGAAGAAAATTTGTTTTATTTATACAAAGAATTGAATTAGCTTTGTGAATTTTTAATTAATATATTCTTTAAGCATTGTTTTTTTTTTTTATATCTCAACGAATTATTTCATTTAGCTTACAGTTTTATATAATTTAAGTGATAGATTATGAAAATCTAGTGTAGATTATAGATTTAATTTTTAAATAGCAAATTGTCTTAAATTATAATCAAGTTTAGTATAATATAATTATAATATTATGGTAATATACGATTATTATTATTTTGTATTTAATTTAATGAATTTAATTCCTCAGAATTGTTATAAAATTTAGAAATTGTTTATTAAAATAATAATAATAATTTATTTTGTATTATAAAATTTTATGGTAAATTGTTGATTTTGGATAAGAATTTAAATAACACACAGCCATCACACATTGTCACACAAATATCACTGAGAAATTAGATTATTTTATATAATAATTATAGATCACCAAGTCTATTTTCCATAATTACCTGTATCTTTGAAATATCTGCAAAAATATGTAACAAATTTAGGTTTACTGGTTAATATACTTGATTGTGGCTTAAGGGGTAGTGTGCTAAGCTATGGTGTATTAGATAATGGGTTCATCTCCACATCGATGTTGGTCTAAGTCTAAGTTTTCCCTTTGTTTTGGTGTATGAGGTAATGGACTATGCTGTGATATTTTATGTCTTGGTTTTGGTTTAAAGAACATTGATATTGCCTAATCAGTTTCAATTAGCTTATTGTAACTAATAGTTTGTTTACTTAATCCGTAATCCATATAAAAATTTATCACGGCTCACACATTAGTTGACAAAAAAACTTATTGAAATTAAATTTTCAATTACAATGATATTAAAAAACTTTAAAAATAATCAAATATCATGTAATTCCAAAAACCTTAAAATAGATTTTCATTAATTTAGTATAAATTTACCATTTGGGTGAAAATCCAAAATTACTTTTTAACTTAAATAAACTTAAATAATGAAAACAACAAGTCACACAAAACTTGAATATGTAAATTAACATTATTTTTTTTTACGTTGATTTCAAATTCCATTTGAAATTTATTCAGAGTAAAATTTCTGTAATTTTCTTGTAAATAAATATTTTATTTTATTTATTATTTTTTCATAAAAAAAAAAAAAAGAAAAACCAAATTTAAATCTTCAGACGAATTGTTTGTTTGTCCTTTTATTTTTCATTTACCCAAAAATTGTTAATTAAATGGATTTTGTGTTAATTAAATGAATAAAATCTTTTTAAACTTTATTTAATTTAAATAAAATATCTTAATAATAATAGAATGTCTTTTTAATAATAACATTTGTCTGACATTTCTCAATTTAAAGTTTTCTTTATCACAATTTTTCAATATTATTTTAACTAGGATATGCACTTTCAAATAGTATTGTCTCTGTTCTATGCTATTAGTTAACAAAAGACGAGATTTAAGTATATTTGCCGATAATGTTCTTGAAATTAAATTATTTCAAAACTTTACTATAATATAAGCTATATAGAATTTATCAAAGAAATAAAATTTGCCTTTCTGTATTTTTATAAAATTGGATATGACATTATCAGTTTTAATAGTTTGGTAAAATATCTTATGGTTTTCTTTGAAAAGAAACTTCTTATACATCATTGTTTTTCATATTAAATAAATATTAAAATTAGAAATATTTTAATAAAATCATTGAAATTTTATATTTTTTATTTGAAATCTGAGTTAAATTTTCAGTAAAATGTTAAACATTATCATTGGAAAAATATTATATTTAATTTTTCAATAGATTAAAATTAAATTTTTATGTACTTATAATATTACTTTTGAATGTGACAAAGTTATTGAGAAATTGAAATTATGTACAACCTTTTTTTAACAAGCTAGATAAATTGTGCTTTTAAATATTAAATTTATTGAACAGTTCAAAATATATGATTTCCAATACTACATTATAAAAATTATGTCTGAATATTAAGTTTATGGGTAATAAAAATCTAAATCAATTCTACTCTTATATAAATCTCCCAGATATACTTAAGATCACAGATATAAAATAAATATACTGTTACATGTAACATATGCATTAATTTTCTGATATGCTGACATATTGCATATGGCTTTATATTAATCATTTTTCTAATATGACTAAAATACCTGGAAAAATTTAGTTCACATAAATAAATATGAGAACAACGCTATTACAATTTAAATATCTATTTTGTAGAACTAATTTTATGATAAATCTTTACTAGAACATATAAATTCAATATCTACATTAAACCGAAATTTTATTTTATGTCCGTCATTCTATATTATCTAATTAAGGATTTTTCTAAACATTTGCACTAAATCTTATCAAATTTAATTAACTTTTAGAACTAAAATGACCGACGACAATTTTTAAATTTATTTCAAATAATTAGTTACCCGCATATTTATGTAAAATATCTAAATTTTCTACCTATATTATATTTTCAATAATTAATTGAATAAATATTAATTTAATATTAGTAAATTTTTTGAACTGCTTAAATTGATTGTTTTATTAAAACTTTCAATATGTTTTAATATAAAATTAAAATTTAGAAATTATGCTTTTTATAATACTATGATTTTTATAATACTAACATTTACTACATATTATAATAATTTTAATTTATGATTTAAATTTTATAACCAAATATAATTTTTCAAATAACAATAATTTTATTCCAATTTATAAAAATAATGTGACTAACATGAGTTATATACTACATAATATAATTTATACATACCATAAACTGCTTTTTGTTCTTTATTATTACCATTTTATATTATCTATTAAAGTTAATTGAACACTAGAAATCGAATATTTTCATTGATATATTATATAAATTTTATAGCTGATATAATCGCAAACAAATTATGATCAATTTATTCATTGGCCCTTTAATTTGATTGTCGTATACAACAAAAATATTAAAGTTATACGATGAACTTTTTTATGTTTTATAGGAAATATCTTTTCCTGACTATTATATCCAATTCTTATTACAAGACAATCCACCTAAAAAAAAAATAAAAAAAAATTTTTTTTGTTGACAAGACAAATTTGATTGGTAAACGTTTTGACGGAAATGTTCATACTTAAATAAAACAGGATATAAAATTTGATTTCTGTTTTTTTTTGTGTCATCTTAGATATATATGTTGATCAAAATTACCGATACTTAAAATCCAAATTTAATAACCTCAATTTAAAGATTTTCCATTAAGTTGGATTTTTAGTGAACATTATTGTATAGCATTAATGCACATTTAGCAAAAAAAAAAGAAAACTGAATAAGGAAGTATTTTTCTTTCTATACAATACCAAGTACTCAATGTATGCAATTAAAAATTATTAGTCATTAAAAGTCATTTCTAATTCTGTCCTCATTTTTATTATATTAAGATGTTCATTTTAGATAAAAATGTGTAAATTGTAAAATTGTTAAGTGTAGAACAATCACTTGAATATAAATTCAGATTGAATTATAATTTTAGTTACCTAAGAAAATTTCAAAGTTATCTAAAATTTTAGTAGAACTTTAACTGCATGAAATTTCTCGCTTAAAGTGTTTTTTTCTATTAGATTTGTCCTTACGATTTTAATTATCTTACTGAAATCTTATATTGTCTGACTTCAGCTCTGGCGTAACTAATAATAGGTTACAATCATTTGCGAACCAAAATCAGTAATCAGTAATTAGCTGCAAGTATTGCACCGTTCTTTATAAAGTTTAACAGCTTATTATTCGAAAATGACGTACCCTGTAGTTACTTCGTCAGAAAGTGAAGGTTAAAATTTAGTCGAGGTTTCAACTAGTGAGTTTGATGAATCGTGATTTTGAACTTTTTATAGTGAGCTAGATAAATTGCCTCCAGAAATTGGGATTTTTGAAATATACTTACATTTTTCTTATATATTCAACTTTTAATAATCAATTAAAACAAGATTTTTAATAGAAATGGTTCCCAGTTGACATGAAAATTATATATCATGTATAACAGGTTTCAAAGCATATAGTACTGTGAATTTAATTCTCCTGAATCCATATATACGTAAAAATTCTTAAATATGAAAAAAACGTATTGGTAGAGAGAAAACTTTATTCCCTAAATTGTAAATTTTAAAAGACTTAATTTATATTTTACATTTATCCTCCAATTAACAAATTTTAATCCCAACTGATATTAACATGTAAATTTATAATAATTCTGATATATTTCAGAATATTTTAATACTACCGAGAAAATTACGGACACACAATCGACATGTATGTTGAAAATTACATATGAATATATTTCATTCTCTCTAATCTACAAAATTGATTTCATCATTTTCTTTATTATCATTTTGCTTTTTCAATAAAATTGAAGAAAATCATTTTCCTGATATCTTTTTTTTTTTTTTACCTGTATAATTTCAAAGTCTAATTGTGTATACCTTTAAAACTTTTACAACTTTTTGATGTTCTAATTTAATTTAATATATTATTTTCGTTTTTTTTTTCATTTCCTTAGCAATTTTTTTTTTGGAAATCATACAAATAATTATATATCGATTGATTTAACTATTATCAAAGTTATTTCTATTGATTTGGAAATAATTTAAGGGACCACCCCAATTCATTATTAGTTTTTAATTTTGTCTTTTGAGTATACCGTATATATGGATGCCTTTAAGACATTTCAGAGAATAAATTACAAAGTAATCATTCAAAAGAAAATTTCGAAAAAATCACACAATTATAATAGCTTTGTATCTTTTCTGTATATTTCTAGTTGTATTTTTCCTTTTATTTAATTTAACTTTTACACAAAAAAAAAAAAGAGGAAGAAAAACCAAAATAAAAGAAAAGGAAAGGAAACGTAATCAACTGTGTCGAGTAGACGTCCTACTTCTTCAATAGAAATATTTTCAAGTGATATTGTACTTTTTGTGTGCTTGTGGCAACAACAAAAAAAAATTTTTTTGCCAAAAGGCAACAGAGAAAAAGAAAATGCAAATAAGTTAAGATTTTTATCAAAACAGAAATTATATTTAACACAAAGAAAAATATATTCTGTCCAGCAGAACTATTGTCAAGTAGTATCATACTTATGGGCTTTGGATATGGTCAGTTTTTATATTTCAAGAAAAAATGGTTACTGTTGTCTAGCTAATATAGTCTTCAAAAGATAACTGATAGAAAGATCTTTAAAATTTCCACCTAGAAACAATTCATGTACAAATTTACTTTATTAAATTACAATTTAGTGCACTTTTCGAACCGACAAATGGACGACAAACTGCTAGCATAAACGATTTTCAAAAACATTGCCCTAAATATAAACAAAAACATTATTCATTTTTATGTTCCAAAAACATTAAATAATTTTATTAATAACAATTCTCTTTATTTTTTGCTTGGATAAAAATTCTATAATAAATAAAATGTCCTGAAAAATTAATTTTGTTTTATATAAATTTTTGATTGGTAATTGTTATTAATTGAATTCGATTTGCAAAAAAAAAACTTCATTACTTAGACAGCATTAATTTATTATGAAATAATTTAATTTTAATAATGTTCATTAAATTTTGTAATTTTCAAATTATGTAATATAATTTTTTCTATTTTTATGATCATTATTAAAATTTTAATTAAAATTTTAAATTTTTTAGAATTTTTATATACATTTTTCATTATAGTACTATAGGTCTGCGTTTAAAATCAATATACAACTCAGACAGTAACTCTGAGTTGTATAAAGATTTTAATTATCTATGACAATATTGGAATATTATGTATTCTATTATCAATATTCTAAGGCGAACTAAAAATACATTAAATTTTTTACGGATCCAGTCAGTACCATTTGGAGTTCGTTTTATTTTGGTTTTACAAAAGTACTTCTACTTTCATTCGGTAAAAATTATTTTTCAAAGTACAAAAACATTAAAATTTAATAGTATTGCAAAATTTAAACATTTTATTAAGTAATTCTACACAAAAAAACCAGAATATTGAAAAGTGGTACGATTAGGGAAATTTTCCTTTATACAAAAACATATTACATTATGAATAAGTAATATTCCAACAAAATTTAAAGCTTTGGTGGCTGAATCGCATGTAAATACAACTAAAGTTAGAAAAAGATATAAAGCCAAACCTTGAATGTCAAAAAAAATCCAGCAATTTTTTGACAGAAGTGGATTTTGCTGCTACAATCCTCTAGCGACATTACAACAATTCCAAAATTTTGTTACATTCAGGATTTTTTGCAAAATATTGATGGCTCACTCGTACTAATTTAAATAATTCGTAAGAAATTTTACATCTCACGTAGATATTTTTGTAAAGAATATAACTAAATTAAAAACCAGTATCATACGGGTATCAGTGCACGGAAATTTAACGAAACTCACTTAATTATATATCGAGAATCAGGCTTTTTATTTTAGAGTAATCCAGGATTTCTTACTTTGACGATCATAATAAAACCGCCCAACATAATTGTCCAAATATTTTTAAAGTCAATGAAAATATTCTTAAATATTTTTCATAAAATAAAATAATTTTCATATTATCAGCATTTTTAATTATAAATATTATAATAAATATTATAAAAAAAATCCCATTACATTTGCTTCAAGAAAAAATTTCTAATTTTTGTGCAAAATATTTAAGACAATATATCCAATTTCACGACATTGCTTAAAGCTTTTCTTTTCTCAAATTTTATATATAAAATATTAATAAAAAAAAAAAATTTATAATACTACTTATACACATACATATATTTATAATTTTCTATACAAGATCCCTAAGGTAATTATATGATCAAGAAATTTTTGATTGTGCCTTTAAAAAAATATTGAGTTTTTCTTCTTTTTTTTTTTTTTTGTTGTTGTTGTGTTATTATTTTGCTTCTGAAATTGAACTTTTCTTTATTTTTCTTCCTTTTTTTTAGATACACAAAAAAAAACCCTCAAATTAATAATAAAAGTTATTTTTTTTTTATATTTTTACCTTCGTTCTTTTACTTAAAATGTAGAGGAAAAAATAAAAAAAAAATTTTCAAAAAGAATTCCAAGGAGTCCTTTTGAAAACAACACAACTCAAATTGCGTATGAAATTGGAAAATGAGAAAAGTGGCCTCTGGGATTTTTATTTTTATGTAATGTTTATACGTTTATACGTTTTACAATACATAACAATCATGTTTCAATTCTATTTATATGTGTTTTTCAGGATTAATATTAAAAAAAAAAAATGAAAAAAAAACGAAGACGAGGTAATTTAAGATGGAGAAAAAAAAAATTATTTACTGTATTAATTCAGAAGTATGTAATGGTTTAAGGTTTTCCTTATTTTATTTTTATTTATACGGTTTTTTTGTTTATTGATTCAGATTCTCTGGGTAAATTTTAAGTGTAGACATGAAAATTTGACCTTTGGGAAATTTTTAAAATAACAGTGGGCATTAATGTAAATGAATTTATTTAATAATAATTATGACTAAAAAATAGTGAATTTAATTTAATGATAAATATGATATAATTGCTAATTACTATTGAGGTAACCAACTAAAAAATATTTCTTTTAATTCAATATTTAAAAACTTGCTCTCAATATTTCAAAATATTCACACTACGATATCAATTTGCCTTCATAAGAGTGATCGTAATAAAAAACGAATATTTTTAATTTCTATTCTATTTCTTTGGATAAATTAAAATTGACACATTTTACAGTGTAGCAAATTGTTTCCAGATACGCTTCAAAGAGGAAAACATTTTTGGGCAATTGACAACTGGAGTAACTTGAATTCCATGAGTAACTTGAAGTAGTATATTTGTCAAGCTACAATGCGAATTTATTTAGTCATCGTCATCTGGGTCATTGCAAACTTAATATTTCTCATTTCACTCTTCTACTGAACAATTTTTTACATTACGATATCCATGACCGAAGCCAATTTTCACTTTAAGTAATATTCTAATAAAATATTATTTAAAGTGAAAATTAGCTTCGTACAAAATTTGATTGGCTTTATCATAAACTTCTTACCTGTAAGTAAATTAAAAAAAAAAAAAATTTCCACAATTTATTACCAATCTTTAAAAGAAAACAACAAATTTTCCTTTCACTTTTTTAACATCAGAAAAAAAAGCTAAAAAATCTTTTCTTTTTTTTTGTTTTAGTTCAATTCCCTTTCATTTAATCATTGTACCATCCATAAAAATCTTATAATTTAAATTCTGTTTTTCTTTTTTTTTTTGGCAAGATTCCCAAAAAAAAAAAAATGAAAATAAATCACAAAAACCAAAAAAAAAATATGTGGAAAACTTTAAGCGATCTATAAACTTTCATTCAGCAAATGATTTTCTGAACTTTTCTCACTTTTTCGATGTGGGTATAATATTTTCTTTATATTTTTTGGTGGTAAAAGAAAATATCAGAAATTGCTTAAGATAAACTTTTCTGATTTATGTGAAGAGTTCCTAACTCAAAACCTGGTTTTTTTTTTTATTCTTAGTATACTATATAATACTGATGTAGTTATTATTGCGGCGCGAATATATTTAACTTTTTCTTTAAGATTTCTATTTATTGCAAAAGGATATATGGTAAAATTGAACTGTAAAGAGAAAAAAAAATTGGTCTTGGGGGGATATAAATCTACCAAAATAGGATTTATATGACTCGGAAAAGTTTTTAATACTGTTTATATCACTTGAAAAATTACTTTCATTTTATGAAGTTTATGGAAAAGAAATTGTAATTTTATTATTTATTAAGCGATTTACAGAAAAACCAACAAAAAAAAGTTATGATGTTCCTTTAATTATGATTCTTTCAAATATAATAAATATTTTTGTTGTACCTATTTATTTATTGTTTTTAATTTTTATTTAAAATAAAAAATCTTTATAAAATAATATTAAGGAGGACTTTTAATACATTTCCAAATAAAGCTTATGATGGTTCAAAAATTAAATTGACATATTCGCGCGAAAATACAGTTTTACACTGACAACAGCACAAAATATCCTTTTCTTTAATTATGATTGAACTGGACAAAAAAATCAAATTTCATCCAACTTAATTATAAAAAGTAATTTTCGATAATATTTTCGCTTAATACATTTTCGCGTGAAAGTTTATGTGGTTGAGCTGTGACTATCAATTTCAACTCAGTAGTATCAAAGATATCTGTTGTCATGAAATATCAGATTTATTAGAACAATGATTTTAGTTCTACCAGTGTTACAGGTCATTATCATCCAACATGCAAACTTTCAAGCTCCAGGTTGCATCTATAATCAGAAAAAATTAAGGTTATTTTTTACTTTAAACTACTATTGGAAATATCATTTTCCTGATTCAATATAATCTTAATTGTTCAATCTGGTCTAATTTTCAAAAAGCCATTACAATTAAGCAGTACTTTTGTTCAAGAAAATAAAATTAAAACTTTAACAATTTCCTTGACCTTTTTAACAAATAGAAGTTATTGATCGTTGTCATCTTTACATTCCAAAAGCATAGAAATACATTTTAATTAAGTTTATTAAATTTTGGTAGTTTAATTATCATCCATGAATGCATAATTCTTGATATAAAACACAATTTTGTACTTCAGTACACTACAATTTTCAAAATTTTCAAATTGGACTACAAATTTTCCTTAGATCCGATTTATAATTATTGTATGACACCAAAATTTAATCATTACATTTATTTTCATATATAAATTAAGCACTAAAATTAAGTCAATATCAATATGTATTTTAACGATAGAGTACTCAGCAGTTATTGTTTGTTCTAGTAATACACCGGATAGACATATATATCTATACCTACCTATCTTAATTACTTGTAGTTGGAATTTTTATGTAGTTGGAATTTTTCTAAACAAATTCCATAAAATTTTAATTTATTCTTTATAGGATACATTGTAAGTTTACAGAAGGAAATATGTAATTTTCTTATTTTATGGTGTAACAGATTTTGTCTATGCTCGTTTACCAAAATCAACAAAAATCTTTAACCTACAAAAAAAAAAAAAAAAATACATAAACATAGATTGTTCGTTTTTGAAAATCTATATGAACTTTTAGTTTCCCAATATATATTTTGATTTATGTTCAGCTTGTATTTTTCCTAACTAAGTATTAGTTACAGTGCAGTCCTGCACTAAAAATTATTTTCAAAACAATAAATATTTATACAATTTTGTTAAATTATCGAGTTAAAAATCTTAATTGAATTTGGTTGTGAAAAAAATAATATGTAAGAAATGAAAAATACAAGTTAAAGGGTTTAATAGAAACGAATTTAGTTGAAAATAATAAATAAAATTTTAATTGTATTTTACTTATCTATAATAGATATTAAGTAATCCTTTTAAAAAAAATAACCAAAAATATTAGCACTCAGTTTAAATTTAACACCTTTTCTACATTTATTATAAAACTACCTAAAAAAAAGTGTAGACAAATGAAATGAAATTAAAATGTACATTTTCATTAAAATTTGAAAAGTAATATATGAAAACTTTAAATTAAGGATATTTGTTGTTCGGTGAAAATGCTCCTTAAATTGCAATTTTTATTATATATATATTTTTTATTTTGGGGAAATTGTTTTATTTTTCATTTAGATAGAAATATTTTAAGGCAGTATATCAGTCTTGATTATCTCTTTACTCTTTTAGATCCTTTTTAAGATCATTTAATAGGTTTGTGTGTTTTTCCTATTTTACAAGGAAAATAAATTGGCGAAAATATAAATAATGTTTTTCTATTTTATAAACAACACTATTTTTTCTTGTTGTTACAATCCTATTAAAATTCTTGAAGCATATAAAAAAAAAGAAACTATGTTGAAGCATATAAAACTATAGCGTAACGAAGAAAATATAAAATATATAAATAGTTTACGGACATGCAAAAAGGAGATTATTTTTATAAGAATTACAGCTTTAAAAAAAAAAAAATGAAAATTAATATTCAAGTAGAGTGTAAAAATATATATTTCTATTAATTTTATTTTGAATTTTCTTTAGGATTGTGTGAAGATGATGTCTTGGTCTCACAAGAATATTTTTCCTTATGAAAAAAAAAATAAGGAATAATTCATTTCATCTTGTTTTTTACAATAAATATTTTCATGCATTTTGATTTTAATAATTACTTAATTTTTTTCTAGTGGTCTTTGTTAATAATTACTTCATTTTAGATGTTTAGAAATGAGTAAAGTATTCAAGTTAATATAATTAATAATATTTTGTGACAATTAGTTACCATTATTATGCTTTATGTTTGCTTAAAATGTACTTTGTACTCTTACCAAGTGAAAATTTGATAAAAAATTAACAGTTTTTTATAACTATAATATAAAAATATCCTTCGTATAGATTGTCTTGGGACGATACAGATTAGTGCAACGAATATTGTAGAATATGTAACTCTGAATTGTAAAAAATAATGAGAAATAATAAATTTAGTAAAAGCATAAAATTTTTTAGTAAAACCGTAAACTTATTAAGCTTGTCATAAAAGCCTAAAAAGCAGAGTACAACTTTTAAAAGCAACACTGTTGTCAAGAAAATATCACCAAGAATGACCAATAATATTACGACATTTGTGAAAATATCAAAAATACCTTGAAACTATATAAAATTACAATAAAATCTTTAAACAAACTTTAAAGTTCATTTAAAGTTCTTAAAGAATTTTTAATTTTTGAGACACCCAAATTATTAATTATTGCAGCTGATGCTGTCCGGAACGGAAATGAAGCATTAAATTTATCAGTACAAATGAAACAATTTACTATATGACGGACACATTAAATCTATTAAATAATATTTTGGCAATGATACCAAAAAAAAATTTAGAGAGTTAGTATCATAAATATATCCAAAATAATCATTAAAAAAAAATATACAAAATAAGTAAGAAATATTATAATACAAGTTTTAAAAGGCAACGATGTTGACAAGAAAATATCACCAAGAACGAACAATTTAATTCCACGGCTTCTTAACTTTTTATGGTAGCAAACAAACGAAAATGTCATAGATTAATTCTATTTTTAAAAGAAGTTTTTCCTTTTTTTTAAACGTATCCTTCTGCACAATAGAAAAAAAAAAAAAAATTTATTATTAAGTTTTTAATTTTTTAGTTCTTTGTTGTTTTCTCTATTTTGCAACTATATGTAATAAACATTTTTAACAATGACAAACTATGCTTTTAGTAGTTTCTTTTTTTTTATACAGATTTAAGAATTGGACCGAAAAAAAAAATTGTGTTTACAAGTATAATAAGTTTACTAAAAATATAAGTTTTATAAATATCTAATTAAAATCTGCTTTTAATTATTATCGTTAAAGTTTATATTTATTTTGTTTCTTGGAAATTTGAAGCTAAATTTTAAAATATTCCGCGTAGAAGAATTGCGATACAGTAGTTTTATACGTATGGGATTTAGCGGCAGAAACTATGGTTGTAAAACCTTTTATTTTATTCTAATTATCATTACCTCTCAAACGTGTCTTCTTACATCGTTTTTGGAGATTGTTTAGTAAATAAAATTGAATTTTCATGTGTAATATAATATGCACCCTCTAGAATCTTCTCTTGAATTATACCACATAGTATTTAAGTTGTTATCTTCTTAAATTACATTTTAAACATTATTATAAAAAGATTTATCGCTGTAGCGCCTCTATTGGCAGAAATTTCAATTAAAAGCAAGTGCTACTTTTCTACTGTTAAAAAATATTTCCATTCCAACATGGGATCTATTTTCAAATTTGAGGAACATTGTTTAATGTCTTATATATTGCCATTTTTCATTTTAAAAAAATAAATTTTACTAATTACGCCACCTACCGGATGGTCTTAAATTAATTTTTACTCTAATCTGAAACCAAATACTTCAACTTTTGAAATGCGACATCTAACAATGTTTTATGTGTTCATTTACCATGACAAATTATAATTTGAAAAACTTTGCACACGAATGGACGACAAAGTGATAACATAAGGGATTTTTTATTTTTCAAAAAATCCCTAAAATTGATTAATTATGTCATAGTTTGTGACCATTTATTATGAGTAAGTTTTATTTAAATTGAATAATTAATGAATACCTGAAAGACAATTATTTTTAACAAAGTTTTTGTTTTCGAAAAACAAGGAGAACACTTAAATAAAGAAAATAATGAAAATAATATTTGATCAGTGAATTATTTTTAATACAAAATCAACCCAAAAGAAAATCTCTAACAAAATTATCCTTCTTATAAAAATAATTTGTTTGTAGACATATATTTTATTTAAACTTTTTGGTTATAAAAAAAAAACAAAACATAGTAGATTGATAACAGTGAAAATATATTAAGGACATATCACATGTGTTAACGTTTATTGGATAAAAACACTATGTCATATAAATAATAAAACTGATGATTTGTTTAGGATGTGAACTTTATGTGAAATTTTTAGGAATTATAAAAATAAAAATAAATTATATTAATGGTACAGGTGTATTTATTTCTAAATAGATTGTTAAGTCAATATATTTTTCAACATTAAAATAAATATAAAATATCTTTGGATACATAAAATATTATGATAAAATAAATAAAGAGTAAAATTTTGAGTGACATATTTTTTGAATTAAATAATTCAGAATTATTATTGAATTATTTGCTTTCGGATTTTTGTTTTTTTCTAACCAAATTTCAGTTAATTGTCAGTTTTAAAATGACTATCGTCTGCTACTCTAAAGTTGATTGATTGAATAAGGACAATCAACATCAATTCGTTTAATGGATAGTTTTAGAAATTTCCAGCTATACAATTAATGGAAAATTATTATACACTACTAAGAAAATCCTTATAAACTACTAAGCTGATCGATAGTTACGTAATTTTTTCGAGTTGTATTAAATTTACGTACGCTTTAAGCTAAATAACATTGTAGAATCTGGAAAATGATTAATCCAGTTTTCTCAAAAACTATTAAAATATAAGATGTAATTTTTGAATGAAAAACCATTACTTGTAAATAATGTTGGCCAAAAGCCCAAAAAATATTTGCAGAACCAATAAGCTAGAAAGAAATGGCAATCAAACGAATAATATTGAAATTTTGAAATTAAGGAATTATACTTAAATATAAAGAATTTATACGAAATTTACAAATTTTTTTAACCATAATGGCAATTATTATATCATTTTGTAAAATATTTTTTAACTAAATTTATCCTTCTTTTGTATCTGTTGACAATTAAAAATACTATATTTATTCCAAACATTTTCCGAATATCTTCTCTATTGTTATTTTAATTTCCTTTTAAATATCATTTCCGTTGTAACCATTAAAATTTAACTTACTTTTATAAATTACTTTATATGCTGAACTTTTATCATTTATCAGTTTTTGTTAACAATTAGTGTCACGTGTTCTGTCACACTTACCTATATGAATTTATTTGTGTTGTAGAAGAGGTTTAAAATCATATTTAAGTTAGTTAAAATATATGTAATACAAACACACAAGCGATTTTAATAACACTTTTGTTTTAAATTTAAAATAATATAATTTATATTTTCATTTTAATATAAAATATTTAACATTTTATAATGCAATCATATAATATACAGGGGAGAGTCACCAAAATCATACCAATTCAAATATTTTCATGGAGAAATCTTTTAAAAGGATTATATTTTATAATACAGTTAAATTTTCATGCTTTTCCTACTTTGAATAAATTTTGTTTACAGAAAGAAAAGGTAGTATTTTCAAAAAATCCAAATGATAGAACCTAGGAAATTGGTTTCAAATTATGCCACCCAAAAAGTTATTTTATTTTCAAAATATTTATTATGGTCTTTTAATAGCAATACGTTTCAATGAAATTGCAGTTTAAAAATTAATTAAAATAAAATATAAAAAGTTAAATCTTCACTTAATTTTAAATAATAAAAGCCTAATAAAAAATAATGTCTACACTTAAAACTTAAAATGATAAATCAATAATATTATTTAGTGGTACAATTTAGGCGACTGTCCCCCTATTTACTAACGAAATGATGTATTTACTATAAATGCATACATAAATTTATGTGAATTTTAAAAAGGATGCTTAGTTAACATTATAATATGTAATATTATATACATTATATTTTATTTTCATTTGTTGTTGAATGCAGACAATTTATTTATATTTCATAACATAGCAATTGCAATTTAATGGATATTTATATGAAAATTCTCACGTTTTTCTCATTAATATTAGCAGAGATTATTAACGGAACACCTATTTCATTTAAAAATTTCATTCAAAAATTATGAAAATCAATAATTAAGGATACTTTAGATAATATTTGAATTATATAAACATAAATTTTTGAAATTATGATCAGAAAATTTTAATTAAGTTTATTTAAATAGCAATCAATTCTATTTAATATATTCTTCAATTGAAAATTATCTTTGTAGATTTAATATTATACGTATTAAAAAAATTAAAAATGTATTTTTCGTATATATCCTGCCTGAATAAGTTATATTTGAGTGAAATACTATTTTTATTATAAACTATTACTTGTCACACTATTAGTTAGTTTGTGAGATATTCTTCTATGACTATTACTTCTCAAAAAACATATTTCTTATGTTATTTGTTATAATAATACTGCAAAAATACTTGACTTACTTCATCAATCAAGTTTTATCACAATTTATGTTACTGTTTTGATTTCATAGAGAATAAAATATTTTATTTTGTGTAATCTGTAATGGTGTGTTTAGTGTAAACATTTTTATTAAAATCACTTAATTTTATTTATATCAACACTACATCTTACAACATTTTCTGCTGCAAAACGTATTTCAGTTAAATGTAGATATATATATAAGAAAAACTGCAGCTTCACATTTGACATATTACTTTATAACGTCAAAAATTTTATACACCAGTATAATGTCAAAAATTTATAAACAAATTGGGCAAGAGTAACGTTTTTCAGTTTATATTATTCTGAAGACTGTCAATTCTGAATTTAATTTTGAAATTGTTAATTTTTCTGAAATATAAATGTTGGACTAAAATTGGTAAAGTTAGTAACACCGTAGCGTAGGCAAAATATTTTCTTACATCTACGGTAACGAATAGCAAAGTTGAATATGACGGTTGCGCATTTTAATTTATGGATTTATCTATGTCGTATTAGCTCAATGAATAATTTTTGAATTATTTTGAATAACTTTAAATTATTGTTGTATAGTACCTACTTTCACCCTTTGAGTACAATGGAGACAAAATGTTTCTTAATTGTACAAAAATTCTAAAAATATCCATAATCAAATTAATTTCATCAAATTTTAAAATACTTATCTTATTAAAAAATTGAAAAATAAGACATATTTATGTTAAAATAATAAAAAAAAAACTATAATAATCCTTAAGATAAATCTTATTACTTGTAATAATGAATTCTAAATTTGTTAAGTAATAATCAGTTTTCTAGAAATTAATTTTACTTAGTTAAATATAATCTTATTGATGACTCACCAGAAAATCTTTCTTAATTATATATGATTTAATTAAAAGCTTTTACATCAATAAAATTCTATGTTGTATAAAATAAATAAATATAATCCTGAATGGACTTTTTTTTTTTTTTTTTGTAATTAACATCCTTATTAAAACTAATCCACAAAAAAAAAACTACAAAATCTCTGTTGTAGCAACCAAAAAAATCAAAAAAAATTACCAAAAATAAGAAAATATTTTTATTTTGTATCATAAAAATATATAAGTTTTAGTTTTTGTAAAAGAAAATTGGTTAGAAAATTGAAATAGTTTTCTATTAATTTTCATATAAAAACTTGTGTAGCTAAAAAAATATATTATTGTCTTTCACAATTTGTCCTAATCTTAAGAATAAATATTTATTTATGAATTTATCCCTTACGTTGCTAGAAAATTTCTATTTTTTTTTTTTTTTGTTATCATAAACGGAAAAACGTATTTTGTTGTTATTTTTTTTAGGTTTATGTAAAAGAAGATTTACGAAAGAACATAAACAAATGGAAAGGACATTCAATATATTTGCGTTTTTATCTCTAACATTTTCTTAGAAATTTGATTAATAAATATTAAAGTTGAATATTTATTTTACTTATAAACAATAATATTAGTTTATGTTAGATGAAAATTTTGTTGTTCATAAATTAATGTTTTTACTGAAACTTATTATATATTTTTGTAGTATGAAGTTTTACTGTTTACATTCCATAAATCATTTAAATTGATTATAACTTTTGCATTTAAGTAAATATTTAAATTAGATTTGGATTATAATTATGTTTAAAGGAGGAAACATTTTTGATCAATCCACCCAGCTCCATCAATAAAACTGTAGAGTTGGTACAGAGAAAACAGCCCCAATTCCAAAGAATTCACAATTAAAATTAAAATGTTAGACAATAAGACTCGGAGGTATTTAATATGTGTTCCACCATTTCAAGAGTGTTTCGACAAAATGTCAACAATTTGTTTGTACTAAGTAAATGGGATATTGTTTTATCAACTTACTTGCCGTATAAGGAAGCCTTCTCGTTTTCAATAAATTATGTTGTTCCTGTTCTTGTTAAACTCAAAATAAAAAGTTTTGGAATATAAATATGTTTGAATACTGCAAAACTCCTCCAACTACACAAGAACAACTTTGGAGTAAATATATTTTTTTAGAATGCTCCGTATCAGATCATATTTTGTTACTAATTTACAAAGTCTGCTTTTTTGTTGCATTTAAAACTATTCCAGTTAATAAATTAAACTATGGTTAATGTTTTAAAATTAAAATATGTTTTAATTTTATGTAAGCTATTAACTAAATTAAAAATTTATTATTCCGAAGGACCTAAATTTTTAAAAGTATTATACATTAGAGACACTCGCTGTTAAGATCTTAGATTGACAAAATCTACAAAAAAAAAACTATCTACTTAACATACATTTTTATTTAAAATGTAAAAAATCTAATTTATAAAAATGTAATCCTTGAGATTTTATATCAAAATCATTTTTTTTTTAAAGATATCTCAACATATGAAAATTGACAAGATATACCAGAACAAAACCTACATAATATCAGTTTTGTATTTATTTCTTATGTGTAACATCGTCACATTTCATCGAAGATTTTTGATCAAAGTACCTTTGGGAAAATTTATGTTTTATATGTAAATTTACTGTCAGGATAATACAAGTATGTGTAGTAGATAAAAATCTTTTCAGATTTCCTCAAATTTTTTTTTCTACCTAAATAAAAAATGTGTATTTTTTATATCAAAATCTTTAAGTTCGCATGTAAAATAGAAAAACATACTTTCTTTTATGCGTTTGATAGGCTAAATTGTATCCAATATCATTTTTTTTTTGTAGAAAATTTTACTACATATTACAACTTTTTTTTTATTATACTTAAGCTTATTTTATTTTTCATTGATGACGAAATCATTTTAAATGAAGGAAGATTTTATCATGGAAAATAGCTTTCTATTATTTCTGTAAAAAAAAAAAACAGAATGTGACAAGTCAAGGATGATCATTTTTTTTTTCTTGGTATTACATTTTGTTAATTTCGTCAAAAGTAAAATATAAAGATTATAATCGTTTGATATTTGAATTTTTTATGAATAAATTTGAAAATTATTTATGCTACAACCTAATTTAATGTTTATAAAAAATATTTTTAATTCACATAGAAAATATTATTGAAAGAAATAAAATTAAATTTTCATAGTTTCTTGGAAATTTACAATATTAAATAATTAGCTAAATAGATAAATTATATTAATAATTGTTGGCAATTAATTTAAAGCCTAAGGAGATTTGATAGTAAGTGGAAATTATTAATAATAAAATTTAGGCGAAGGGGTTAATTAAGAAACAATGATATTTAATATACCACTTAAAATATATAATTTCTAATTATTAAGTAAATAAGCAATTATACATTAAAATGATAATAATAAATACAATTTAGTTTCTAAGAATTATTAATTATGAATTTGTACGTAAATTTAATATTTTTGTATAAGACTCTATAAAACTTTTTACGTAGAGGCAGATAATTAATAACAGTTTGAAAGTATATTTTAATTAATAATACTATTACAATAAAATTAATAAATATCTCATTAATTAATAATTTGTACGTATCGTTTTAAACTCATTTCATAAATATTAATTTAGCTTTATTGTCCGCCGCTTAATTTTCTGCCTTTTACACAAAATTTACAATAATTCTGTATAAACCAACCACAGAAATATATCAGATTTAAACATTTTTTATATTTAAATTTAAAGTTTTTAGATTATTTCAATTGTGGAACGTAATATACTTTGTTGAAATTTTTTGGCAACTTTTAATATACTTTTTAAGGATAAAGAATATATTACTGGTTCGATAACCTAAAGAAAAATGCTTTTTTTTCCTAAACGCATTGCAGATGAGTTTTTAAATATTTTCTTTTATTTTCTGTTCCAAATTCTATTATATAAAAAAAATATATAAAATGGAATCATACTGATTTTCTTTCTTTTTTTTTTATATAAAATCCTGATTTTTATCTCCTTAGGGAAACACCATTTTTTACTTTATTTTGTTAGCCATTACGACGCCGACCTAATTTTTTTCTTAAGTTTTTTTTCTTTGTTCTGATTGTTCTTTTTGGAATGATAATGTGAAACAACTGGAGAGATTAAAAATTATTATGTGCTGCAATTTCAATAAATATTATTTTACATATTTTTGGAAGAAAAAAGAATGATTCAGTTTTGTTAAAATGATATTTCAATTTAAACTATAAATCTAAACTGTACTGTCCAGTGTAATATATGACAGTTAAAGGACGGAAAATTGATTATTAAATTTCTCTTATGTTGAGTACTGGTTAAGCTTGTTTCCATTCCGTATTATTAATAATGAACTCCACCAACTCTATCAAACGTCTTTCTGATAAAAATTACAGTCTTATAAATATTTTATTTCTGGTACTTTCGTACCATTAAGATATAAAGATAGATAATGTTAGGGCTAACTTACACCAAAAGCCACGGCGGCTAAAATTGAGCTGGTGTGGCTTTTTAGCTCGCCACAAATCTGTTAGAAAGACAACTAAGAGGCGAACTTTTCTTATATTGATTCCTAAAAACGAACGTACGAGCAACAAAAGCTTTTATTTCTTTAAGAATCGTTCGTTAAACAATATTTTACTACTAACTGCAATTACTAATTAAGAATTTTCTGGAATTACGCTAACTACACCTATTTATAAAAATAATAAAAAGCACGTTCTAACTAAGTTTCACTAAACATCATATAATGTAAACCGAAACTTTTACTAGCATCCTCAATTATAAGTTTAGCAAAAATATATTCTTAACACAATTTTTACTTCACATTCAATTAACACAAGCAATGTTAAAACTAAATTTTATCAAGTTTAGAAGAAAAAAAAAATAAACTTACTTTGACCATACTTGTCTGTCAAAAAACCACTTGCTACCAATCATGAAATGAAAAGGATAATGAAATGTTAACCTTACTTATTCATTTATCACTTGAAATAGGATTTTTTTTTTTCTATGTGGTTGGTTTTATGGTTGATTTTCCTATGGCATTAGGGAAATAAAAAAGTAACCCTTTTACCTTTTTGCCAGTATGTATGTCCTAGTACTATATATGTTTTGATAAATTAATGTTAAAGAACCATACATAGTATAATTGAAAAATGACCTATAAGCTGATGCTCAAATAAATGTCAACATAATCCTGACATTTAAATCTTTTGGAAAATTAAATAAACATTAAACAATAAAAATGTTAATTTGGTAAATTTTTTAAATAATTGAAAATATAATATTAACAATTTTGGTTAAATGGGATTATGTTAAGTAGATTTTTTTTTCATATAATTGTATTGATTACCTTACCAAATATTTAGGTAATTTACCTAAAATATTGGTTTAGATATCGTGATGTTTATAAATAATCGATCTTTTAAAACGTTTTTTTCAGAATAGTGTTGTACGACATTATCTTACCAAAAACCATTTTAATCTAAGAGTAAATCTGAAGAAGTTTTGTAAAAAACCATCATTGATGCTATTAATTAAATTAAATATTACTGCAGCATTTAACTCAAATTAAAAATTCTTCTAGAATCTAGAAGAATTATTCGTTCCTGCTGTTCATAACATGTTTCCAACAAAAAAAAAAATACATTTTTTTAGAAACATAATTGTAACTAAGATTTTTTTAATATAATTTTTGTCAGTTTCATATTTTGTAACAATTTTTAACAAACACCATCATGAACAGAGTCATCATTCAACATTTTTTTAATAAACATGATTTTCAGCAAAAAAAACATAAACTTCGGAGCTAAATTCAAATTTATAATATTGTATATTTTAATAAATTTATTATATTAACCACAAAAAAAACCACATCCTTTTACCTATTCTTATCGTGGCTGTAACATACAAAAAAAAAACACATTCTATTAAATTTAATTTTTTCCAAATAATTTTTCCAAAAAACGAAAAAAATCCTTATACACGAAAATATCCATTATCATTTTTTTTTTGTAACCTGTCATAATGAACATACAAAATTATAAACTCATGCAATTACAAATTTTTTTTTTGTGTAGCTTTATGTGTGTATAACTTGATTACAAAACGGAAAGTTCCGAAAAAAAGTAAAATCTTTTTATATTGAAATCGAAAGTAAGAAAAAACAATTTTTTTTTATATAAATTTAAACATAAAAGAAAGGAAATGGAAATTTTATTCTTTAAAAAAATATAATATGTAAAAGAAAGCCTGTCTGAATAACAGATTATGAAATTCCATTTCGTTTTTCCACTTGTTATGTAGGGCAGAGTTGCCTAAATCGTGCTACTGTATTTTTATTTTATTTTTAGAATGGAGTAGTATTTCCGCAAAAGCCGAAATAAATTCCCAAAATTGCAATGTAGTCAACTCGTTTAAATCATATTATCTAAAAGTTTAATGGATTTCCATGTTGGTTTAATTAATACTGGGTACAGTATACGAAAACAGAACAGCTATAGTGAGACAAGGACGAGGAAAGAGAGTTGCTCCAGAGAACTATGTAGAATCTTTCCAGTCTGTCCAGTCTGTCTGGAACCGGACATAAGAATACTGAACGAATGTTCAGCATTCTTATGTGCGGTTCCAGACCGTCTTTCGACCGGAGATTTAGTAGTACTGCTGAGCCCTACCTTCAGGATTATAATCAAAGCTAGCTTGACCTAGAACAGTGTCTTCCAGCCTATCGATGTTACTTAGCCAACGAAGACTTAATCTAGTCAACGATCCCAACTCAATTTAAACTTTCCTAAAATAAATATTTAATTATAACTGATTTTAATGAAATAAAATTTTAAAATAATAATTTAATACATTGACCATTGTAAAATATAAACAAAATAAATTATCACTTAATTTGAAATCCTAAAAACCCTTAGGATAAAAGTAATTGCCTGACACACTTAAAACTTAAAATGCCAATAAATAAATAAATACAAGTGTAACTAATTAACTTTCAATTTTGATATCAAATATTTAACATTTTTTGCACAAGCTCCCATAAATAGATATTATGTTTCCAACTACAAACAATGCTGCAGCTTAGGAAGTAGTACGATTACAGCTGCTGTTCCCTACGTTCTTTCATTTTCGCGTGAATAAATTGTTGTTTTTTTTGTTGTTGAAAACAAAATACACTATAAAAGAGAAAAAGTTGTATAAAGAATATCCTGGTTTTTTTTTTTTTAACCAACATTCCCTATAAATCCTGTTATGTCAGGTTGTTTGATTACATACAATAAAAACCATTCAAAGTTAACCACCCATTTCCATCCTTTATAAGGCGGAATTTTATATTTATATATACACATATACACATGGTAGCAAACAGCTCTTTTGGTTTGTATTTGTGTGTATGCATGTTTCTTCAATTTTGATAAACATATCAAATTTAGTGTAAACAAATCTTAAATATTTTTTATATTTTCTTTCTATCATCATCATCATCACCCGCTTTACACATCACTCCGGAAAGGCTACCACATTCAATTGTGTATATAATCATTGACAAGAGTTTATGATGATGAAATGATTTGAAAATGGTTGTAATGTTAAATAGAGGGAGGGCTGAGACGTATCACAACATAAAATACATATATATGTTTTAGAATTACAAAAGATTTTTACGGGTGTCATTCAAAACAGTAAAAAATGAGAATACTAATAAAATATTAGAATCAAAGATTGAAAGAATTAAATCGATTTTTTTTCGAAATCTATTGATGTTTGATAATATACTATTAAAAGAGAGTGAATATAAATAGATTTTGAATTTAAGGAGTGTTATGACGAGTGAATAAAATAGTATTTACCCATAGCACTAAGTAGAGGAAATTGATGTGTTCAATTACTTATTCATGCGAGTTCATGCTCCGATTATTATTTCATTTTTTATTAAATTTCATTCCGATATAATTTCGAATTAAATTTTCAAGTATTTCCGATTAATTAAATTATTAAATAGTGTGAAGAGCAACAATTTTTATTGAATGAAAAATATATTTTTAAAAATTAAATTAAATTTTTTATCTGTCAAATAAAATTAAAAAAGTTAATTACCATGAATTAATTAAATGAGCTATGAGCAATTAAATATTATCATATAATTGCATTTTAAATTATTCACATCCCATAAATCGTTTTTAAAATTTTCACCAAAAAGAATAAAGCTATATCACAAAAAAAAATGTATAGCATTAAATTAAATGCTAAAGTCTCTGCTTATACAACTATGCTTAATATTGTCATAGTACACTTTACCGGCTTTTCTTTTTGCATTTTTACTAAAAATGCATTTAAAGACATACAAGTTTTTGTGGTAAATACAACTTTTCGTTAATCGGTTAATTATAATTTTCTGAATAACCATCACCGTCGCCGCCATAATGGTGATTGATTATCATTAGTTTCAACAATTTTAGTATACCAGCTTGAAATTTTATTGTAATTTTTTAACCATTCTATAAATTCTAACTATAAATCGATATAGAAATGATAAAAAACTGACCTTAATATGAACATTCTTCCTGAAATGATTGATTTTCTTAACTCTTAACTCTTCTGTACAGACCCAATTATATTATTCGTATTCCTAATGATAAATGTCTTGAGTTTTTCAGCCAAATTTCATAGTTTAACTTTATAAATTTATGTTTAACAATTTTAAGTTTATTTATTAGTTTTGTTTTTCTTAATTCAATTTATTAGTTAAATATTTTCAAAGAAACAATTTTTTATCTAATTTTATTTAAATTTAATTCCAAACAAAATCAATCTAATAATTTAATATAAAGTCTGGTCTCTAAAATATTTGAACTAAAATAATAAGAAAATTCTAAAAACTTTATATGTAGCTAATAAATGAATTTGAGTTTAAAATTCTCTAAAAAAAAACCACAGAATAAAATGTACAATTCATTGTCATTCATTTATGTATATACCACTTATTATGAGTGTTTAATATACACAAACGGATGAGAGTATTTCTTAATTTCTAACTTTAAATATTTATATTAAATTAAATTTTCTTAAGAAATTCAATATAGTTTTCTTTAATTTCTTACGAAAATTTAAATAATTTCAGTAAAATTTTCATATAATTTTAGCATTAACACTATTGTAGTATAGAAATGAAAAAATATTAATTAAAATTTAGTAAATTTAAGGTTTATAATTTCTTAAATATTAAATAATCTTTTCTATAAAAAAAAATAGCATTATTTTCATTCCAAAAAAAAAACTTTAATTCTTAAAAACCACAATTATAAAAAATTCGAAATATAAAATGAAAATTTCTCTAAATACTTGGATATATTTATATTATTTTGTTTCTTAACGATATTCTAATTAAACGAAAAACTTTCATTTTAATAGTTTCTTACCAAAAGACAGGAAGAAATCTGTTCTTAATGTTAAAACCACTTTCCAGTTTCTTTATGAAATTTTTATGTACATACAGATGTAGATATATAGATAAATAGTTACAAAAAAGTTATGATAAAGAAAGATCATTAACGTTTATCAGAAATAAGGATACAAATTGTTATAAACATACGTAGTAATCATTAAAAAGGATATATTTACCCTAACTTTACCACTGATATAGAATAATACTCTGTAACACAGCAAAAAAAAATAAAAATTATTTTGTTTGGGACTTAACTATGATATTTCAAAGGAATTCTTTTATGTTGTTTTTTTTTTTTTTTTGAAAATTATTTTAATATGTCGGATTGTCGTTCCTTTCGTCTTTTATATGTCGGATTAGTCGTTTATGTCATACCAAATAATACCAATTTAAATCTGTAATAATTGCAAGCTTTGAAAATTGTTTTTAGTATGTGACATTTTTGTAAATTGTTTCATGAAGCTAAAAATTTTGCTGTACACCACACAAGAATTTGTTTAAATTTAAAGGACGACAGAATTCCGAGAGAAATACAATGCAGCCATCAAAATTCTAGAGTCTGGTAGAAAGGAAGATGAAGAAAATATTGATAAGCATGTGTACGCAAAAGTTTATTCTTCCACTTTACAGTGATTTACTAAAAGGAATACTGTCATTGCTCGTCATTTATATTCAAGCGTCGATTAGTATATTTACCAGTCAATAGAGTATAAATCACAATTAATTGTCAAGCCCCGAGTTTTCTTTAAATATTTGTTTTGTTTTACCATGATATAGAAAGTATTTTGTTTCCAAGGATGTATAACTTTAAATTGGTTTATACATTGTTTTTTTTTTTTCGAAAAAAAAGGATAATTAGCTGGATATTATATATACTATATAGAAGCTATACTTTTTCATTTTATTTTAGCAATACGTTTTCTAATTAATTAAAAACTCTGCGGAATAATTACAGTTTCTTTTTAATTTAAACCAAAATATATATTTTTATCATTAAAATCTAAATTTTTGATAATTTACTACTTCATTTATTATTAGAGTTAATTTGTAATTCTTGACAATTTGAAAAAAGATACTCTTTTTAAAAGTAAAGCATTAATTTTGTTCTTCAATTTCTTTTCACCAATTTTAATAATATTTATATGTTTTATAAATTTTTCTAATCGTTAAGTTTTCATTTTTCTACTTCAACAAAAAAATAACATTATAGCCAATGTACTCTATTAACCTACACTTTACGATCAACACTTCCTCTTTAATATCAAATTGACAAAACTAACTATTTTTTTTTATATGTACTTTACCTGGTATAATGAAAATCTCTCACACCTTAGTATCAATTTTTATGTACAATACTTAGAATATTATATGACATAAAAGTTTATCAATATTTTAACACCTTTTCTCTGCATCAAAGGAAATTATAATACTCTTCAAACTTTTATACAATACCTGGATATTGCGTGTGTGCATAAACTCCAGATAGAAACCCTTTTTTTTTTTTGCTGTACCATAAATATATCCTTACATATATATATACAGTCTCATATCATCACCAAGGTATATAAAATATCCTGGTTTCTATATTAAATATTTATGATTATTATTACGCATATCTTCACTTTATTATGTTTACTTTTAAGCTTTAAAAACAGAAAAAGTGTATTTATGCTTATAATATATACGTATGTATTTAAAAGGTTCTCCTCTTATATATAATGCTTTTAAATTATATATATATATACATATATGTACTTTCTTAAATAAACAAAAAAATATATCACACTTGGAAAATATTCACTTTCCCCTATGGATCTAAACCCGTTAATATATGAATCTTCATTATGTATATTTTTTGACAGAGAAGTGTCTTCTTGAATATTGTTATGGTTTTATCTATATATACATAAAGTGCAATTCTATTATAGATACTTGTTTCAGAAAATGTTATAAAGATCAAAAATTCATGGCGCCACATTATCAGATATGAATATTGGTATGATATATTAAAAGTTATTGTAGACATAAGTTCAAATGAAGTGTAGAAAATAAGAATTAGAACAGAAATTTTTAAAATGTTCCGGTATCATCATTATAATAATAATAATTATGATTAAAACGTAAGATTTTTATATAAAAATTATTTTAATAATTAAGAATTTTTTTTATTAAGAAAGGGGATTTTTTGAATATTTTAATAATTATTATAATGGTAGGTAATATATGAATTATTTTAAAAGCATGAAAAATCACCCCTTAAATTATATATCGTTCGTTTGTTCGTAAATTTTTCAAAATTATTTTTTAATACAAGATATCTCTGAAGATTTGCCAAAACATACTATTTGACACTTTGAAAATACTTCTAATTTACACTGCTAAACAGCCACTCTCTTCTAAAAAAAATTCAAAACACGACACACTACACTTTGCTTTATACCAAATAAAAGCTTCTCATCTTTCGGAAAATTCGAAAACGGGCTGTTCAATTTCAATAATCAATATCAGAGTGTCAAAAAGTAATTATCATTCTTTGGCAAATTTTCACAAAAATATACACCAACAATTTTAAAAGACAATTGAAGGAAGATTGAAGACAGTGCTCATATTACCATAAAAGTCCTGGTGATATCAGCATTGTCTTAAAAATATGGTTGTCATTAAAGTTAATTTGTAATTGTCAGCATTTAAAAAAGCCCAATACCTAAGAAATTACTGCACATGAGTTCTGCTACGTAGTATTTTTTGATACACCTAAGATTGTGTGAAAATATTATATTTATAAGATGAAATTATTATATTTAAATACTTTCGTGCAGGAAATAACATTTTCAGTGCATTTACAAATAAATAAATGAGACCTTTTTACATTAGAGATGGCTAGACTGTTGTGTACCTTTAATACAAATATTTGGTGTTATTAAAATGTAATCTACTTCTAATTACGGTTTTTATATGTGTATTTTGAGAATATATTTGAATTAAAGGCACCACACCTTTTCGCAATAATCTCAGGTTGCTCTAAAGGGATTTATGAATAGAAAATATAAAGTGAAAATTTTCCTTTATAAAAACTTTTGAAGTACTGAAGATATAAATACTGCTCTGCTTATGAAATTGAAAAAACAAAAAATGTATGGGTTATGTTCTGTAAAACTTTGTAAAATTGTACTGCCAGAAAATTTTTTACTTTTGGTTTTGCTGATTTCAAATATGATTTATAAGTTCAATTATATATGTGCTTTTTCCTTTTTTTGTAATATAAAAAGGACTTTATTTTAAAATAAAAATATTATTCCTAATAATTACTGCAATCTCTATAAATTGACGAATTGTGCCTAAAAATTTTATTATAAATAAACTAATAAACAATTAAATATTTTAAAATTTTGTACGAAGACGCTTAAATATAAACAAATTATATGCTAATGAAATGTCATAATGCTATTAGATTCAATTTTGAAAACAAATAACAATAGAATTTAAAATAAGTTTTTTCGGAGATTCGAAAAAACGCTGCAGAATGTTGTCAATTCGCGTAAATCAATTTTTCGAATAAAACATTTCGGAGAAAATCATGTTTGGGGAAATTAAATTAATAAAAATATCTTTAATTGAATTTATGTATCTTTGAGATTTATATGTAATTTTACTAACTTTACGAGATTTTATTTCACTTGATTGTGTAAGCTCTCTGTTTCAGAATTGTTGAATATTTTTTTGGCGTATTTTGCTTCATTAACTTTTAGATAATTTAATATAATTGAATTATGATTAATAATTAAATTTATTTAAACTTAGATTATTTTAAAACATAAAAACTTCCTATCTCCAAAACATTAAATCCTATATTCTAGAAATATAATAAACCCAAAAATAATTTTCAAAACTTTTTTTTTATTATGTATTTGTTTGATTATCATAGAAAATTTTCACAGATGTTTACTATTATAATATTGCCAAAAAAAAAATAAGAAGCATAGAAATATTTCATAAAAAAAAAAAGAAATTAACTACAAAAATATTCCTTTAAGAAAGTTCATAAACAAAACAAACTTATCTTTTTTTTTTCTTTACAATATTATTTTATTTACAAATTACCATTCCAAGTCAGGTTTTCCCTTAAGGCAAAAATTTACTGCTTGAGTATTAGTCTATTTTTTTCTTCCAATTCATATTTTTTTAAAAACACAGAACACATAAAACATGTTACAAAAAAAAAACCATAAGAAAATATAGAAATGAAAATTTAAAATAAACAATTTTCTTCAGTTTGGTTATTTTTTTTTTGTTACTCGTCGTATATGCCTTAAAAATCCGCAAAGGGAATTATATGCATTCAAGTAAAGAATTCAACAAAAAAAAAAAAAAATAACGAAAATTTCTATTAATGCTTATTGCTCTGCACATCATAGTTCTAAGCTTTTCACTATTTTTCCTCTTTTTTTCCCATTTTACATTACCTTACACGAAAAAAAAAATGGTCTTTATTCGTTTCCTTAAAATATACTTATGAAAATCCTCTTCCATTTTATCATCATCCATAGTCTTTCTTTTTTTTTTTGTCGTTATTGACGGTGAGTAGCTGAATTTTCACTTGCATTTGGTCTTAAAACGTGGAAAAAAAAAAAACTTTGTAAAAAAAAAACCAACAAACAAACAAGAAGCATAAAAAATCTTTAAATTGAAAGAAAATTTTCTATTTTGTTAATGTGGTTTACTCTTATATATACAAATATACTTATAGTGATATTAAGTTTGAATAACGTGAAGTAAAAAATTTGTTTGTGAACCTCTTTCAAAACAAAAACAACAACAAAAAAAATATTTTCTAAAATAGCGCGAGGAAAAACAAACAAATGTAAAGCCATAGAGGCGACTAAATCCTTCTTTTGTGGTTGCAATTTATGTGGATGGAAATAAGAGTTTTATAAAAAAAAACAAAAAAAAATATGGGGATTTACTAAGAAAACCTAATTCTTTATGAAAGCACATAGTCTATAAATTTGTACACGAATGAATAAAAGTAAAATAAAAAATCTTATTAATAATAAATTATATAAATATTAACATTCTTTTATTACTTTACAAAAAAAAACAGTGTACACTGTTACAAAAAAAAACATAAAAAAATTTTTAAAATTTAATGCAACGATTGTAATCTAAATCCGTTTATTTTGAAGTTTAAATTAAATTTAATCTTGGAAAAATTTGAAATTACTAAAGAAAATGAAGTAAAAAGCTTTTTATGTTATACTGTTACGATAGTACATTATTCAAATTAGCCAGTAAAGTGACATTTTCCTGAAAAATATTTAATGCATTTCTAAAAAAAACTATCATTTTCGAATTATCTATTTTTATTACCGCCATTTAAAAGTATGTTGACCTATCTGACCGCCAGCTATTGTCAATGAATGCTGTTATGCTGCTATAAGAATAAATATAAAACCTCCCGCCATGAACTTTCTAGTGAAATTATTCTTCGATCAAATACTGTAGTGATATAGTACCAATTTTGTGACAGAAAGTGATCCCAAATACAAGCAAATTTTTAGTAAAAACTGATGCAGTTTTTACGTAATTTTTTTTTATGGTCTACGGTTTTATTTTCAGTATCGACTTTTTCGCCTTCAATTTTCCAAATCCCAACATAAAAAGAACGTCAATAGCTAAAAATTTGTCCTTTTTTTCAGGAAAGTGACACGGAGTGAATTTTCTCGATGGAATTCGAAATAAGAATCAAAAGAAATCCATAACCAAATAGAATACAACTTACACGCCTTAATAAATGCTTAAAGCTCTATCAAGGATAAGTTGTCCTTATCATAAAACGTCATAAAAAAATATCAATTCACTGGCAATGCTTAAGACGTTTCCTAATATTAAACGATAGACAAATAGTGTAATAATAGGATTCAGAAATAAAAATATCTATGGTAGGTCATTGAAGATATTTCGGTAATTGTACGGCTAGGAGACAAACCAACGAAGCAAATTTTTAAAAAAATATATCATATTTTTTAATTTAAAAAAAAATGGTACGCTTATGATAGCTGATTAGTTATCATGAGCAAATTTTAATGACATTTTATCCAATTTCTTCTTGATATTTTTGCATATCTATTTAAGTTTATTTTCCCATATTATAGTAAAAAGTTGCTAATAAATTTAAATGTAACTAAAATAAAAACTTTATTTTCTTTTATGTACAAACTAGAAAAGTAAATGGAACGAATGAATTTTATGTATACAACATAGAACAAAAAAAAAATGTTAAAACTTTTAAAGAGTTTTCTGTATAAACTTAAATATTTTTAAAAAAAATTTTTTGTTGCTGTTCTTTTTTGTACATGCATTTTTCTTAAGAATCTTTGTGTTTTTTTGCATATCCTACCGTATTTTAATGCTCAGCATAAAATCATTTAATGTTTTTACTAGAAACAAACAAACCGACAAAAAAAAAACTTTCTTTTGAGGGTTTTTTTTCATTTGGGCTAGTTTTGAGAAGAAAAAATGAACATGAATGAAAGGATAATGGTTTCTTTTACGATGCTCATATTTTTTATAAATTTCTATGAAAATCGTATTATTATTTATATTTGTTTTAATTTCAGTTTTTACTAAATAGTATATTTTAAGTTTTTCATTAGAGTTTTTTTTTTGTGGAAATTAATAAAATTCATAAAATATTTAGTAAATTAGTTTCTATAAAAAAAAAAAATTAAATTACTTTAATGTTATTAGTATTTTTTTTCAGCTAATACTTATCAAAGTAACGAAATATACTTTTATTTATAACTAATTTTTTTATTAAAAATTCGACCTTCACCTGACTAACATTAATAAACAAGTTATGTTAAAATATTACCACAGATTAATAAAAAATATAAAATTAGATTAAATAATTATTTTTATCAAAAAACTTTTAATATTATCTAAAATACAATAATCACAGTTTAGCACTAATTATTGTTTGGAAGTTGAATAGCAAAGTTCCTTTTAATTTTTATACGACAAAGGATCATAATTTATCATTAAAAAAAATGGATTCTTTTGTTATTTGCAAGGGTCTCACCATTTTATTTATATTAAATTTATAAAACAGTTGATGAAAACTTTAGTATGACTGTAATATCTGTTATTACCCTCGTAAATTAAATTAAAATATTTTAAATAATTTTCTTATCTTCCCTTTCATTTTTCGTAGTGATTAATTAAATTAGATATCGAATCCTGTGTGAAGCAAAATTCTTATAACAAAATTCGATATACATAAAACATAAAGTATATACATGAGATTATGACGACCCGTACTTCATTACAGTTTTACCACTATGCAGCTGTTATATTCTAAAAACTTAGTGTCTTCAGCACTAACCAAATTTTCAGTTGATAGCTATTCAATAATTCTAATAATTGACATAAGTTAATCAAATTCAAATACTTACTCTATATTTTTAATTCCAACCACAGTAGAATTTTTAATTTGTAATCATTAACAAAATCCAATTAGTGCAAAAATATAGAATTAGATCAAAATATAAATAATAGGCCAAGAATAATCTATATTTTTTAGGCAGGTGCAAAGAGTCCTTTAATTACTCAATCAAATATATACATAATATCTAAAAATAATTTAAGCCTTAACTAAACAATACAAAATATTTTCACTCTAAAACTTTTAATTCAAATATCTCACTTTAAGCTATAAATTAAATATTAATAATATCTTTTAATGTATATAATATATGCTGAAAATTTGTTGACATTCAAATCTGACATACAAATATAAAAATCTAATTTAATTATGCTAATATGCACCGATAAGCTAAAAATTTAATAAAATTTGATAATATTAAAACCTTAAAAACATTTTCTATATAATAGCTTATTCATGACCATTATTTTTATGATAGTCCTTCCCCCCCCCTCGCCATCCAAAAAAAAAAAAAAAAATATTATTCCTCCTTTTTTTTATTAAAAATAATAAAGTAATCCCCGGCAATTTATACAAATTTAATTTTCTATTCAATATACAAGAAAGGAAATCATATTCATACAAAATTTTCAAATTTCTTTAAACGTGTCAATTTTTCCATTTCACTTGTTCGCCACATTGAGGACACCACCGTTTTTCACCAAAACAAACATTGAAAGGCAAACAAAAAAAAAAATAATTTTTTTTTTTTTTTAATTCAAATAATTGAAAGCTCTGATGAGAATCAATGAAACATAAAATGAGCTTAACAGCAATAGTTATATAGATATATATATCCTTATAAATAAATTTCCCGATATAATCAGATCCGTTTCTTATGTTTAAATATTTAGGATAGCAAAAAAAAAAAAAAGTAAAATAAAATGTATATATGGAGATATAAAGGACCTTAATAAATTGCTTTTATCACAATTCATCAATCTCTATATAAACCAGTCCTGACGATCATCCTTGTCTATGCATATATTTTTTTTTAAGTTTTTTTTTTTTTTTTTAGTTTTTTTCCATTTTCATCTCTTTTTTTTTTTCCTTGTCAGAGAATAAAATTATATAAATAAAATACACCAATTCGTCCTTTTTTTTCTAATACAACAAAAAAAAAAAAAAATTATATAGAAACTATAGCGAAGAATTTAAAGATTTTCTTTTGAATAAATGTAAACCTCGAAATTTAAGGCTATCCTAAGAATGACCCGATAAATATATTAAGAACGTATCCTTTTTATTTGTATATATACCCGCAAAATAAAAAATAAAAAAAACTTGCATACACTTAAATTACCCTATTTATATATTATTTTCTCTAAAGGATAATGGAGGATATATTCGTCCTAACCTAACATCAGTTATATATATATATATGTATATATAAATAGTGAATTGGAGAATGGACTTCAATACGTAATAAATTATTGTGATGAAATCAATCAATTCAATTTAGATAACGAATTCGAGAATAAATATAGATTTTTTTATCCGTTTTATTTTTTTTAATGTTGTATATATATACGTAAAATGGATGAATTTATTTCGTAATGAAGAAGATAAAGTGGATTGATGGTTTTTGAATTATTTTAGAAAAATTTCACATTTTTTATTTCACTTTCAACAACAACAAAAAAATGTGGTTAAGTCCATAAAAATAATATAAAATTTAAAAAAAAAAAAAAAATTGGAATATGAAAATCATGAAAATTGCAATATTTTAATGGGTTTTTAAGGAATGATCTGACAATATTAGATGTGATTTTATTTTAAATAGATTGAAGGATATTATTACCATTTATATTTCATGAAATAAGATGATAAAATGTTCAATAATTTAATAGAGTAATATTATTATTATTATTTTTTTTTAGAATCCTTACAAAAACTGATTGCAACTGTAAGATTTAAAATGAATTTTTTGATGCAATAAAAAAAATATTATATGTTTTTGAAAAATTACACTTAAACTTTTTATATAATTTATAAATTTGATTAAACTGAAAACAGAAACTATAGTAATGAAGAATTGCATTTTAAAATATGAAAAATTGCTGAATATTATTATTCTTTTAATGACTAATCATTTCAAATATGAATTAATATTTTAATTTTATTAAAAGTCTTTTTATTTCCATCATTTATTATAATTGGAAATGGAGCTGCTTCTCAATTTATGTTATCTAGTATATTTCTTATAATTTATTTTTATAATTTATATTCCTTTGAAGGACAAAGATATAAGCAAAAGTTATACCAATTTGTGGAAAATATAATACAGTATTTCGATGTAATTATAGCATCAATTTAATTCAGCTACAGTATTATAATGTCATTTTGTAGTTAATAATTATACTTCTTACTATTTTTTTGAAAATGCGATAGCGAATCTGAGAAATAGAAATATCATTAATATGATAATGGTAAGTTTGTAACTTCTCGAATTCCTACATGCCACTTAATTGGAGAGACAACTTTTTATTTGCAATCCATAAACAAATTTTACATTAATATTTTTACAAAGTAAATCGCTGTGAAACTTTGTTGGATAAAGTAAATTGTTAGGAAAACTTTAGAAGCTTTCTTATTTGAATTTTGATTGTTTTTTTTTAGTAATTGCATTCTCCAAGACCGTAACTTTTTAAACTAATATTTCTCACAGGACAGATAAATTCGACTTATGAATTCAAGCATAAAATTATCAAATTCATGCTTGTCTATGTCCTTGTAAATCTTGTAAATATGGGCTTGTTTTTTCTCTGACCATTACGATTAATTCATTAATTTGCAATAAAGCAATTTTACTCCATCAACAAACATTTGCAATTAAAATTCCAAATTATGAATTCTAGGTTCGTATACCGTGTGACAGAAAATACCTAACCACAAATAAATTTCATTTAATAAAGTTTAAAATTCTTTAATTTAACAATTTCCAAGTTAAAATTACTTTAAAAAATAAAAAAAAACTTTAGATTCTAAATCATTATTTTAATTAATAATTTAATTAAGATAACTTATATAAAAAAAAAATGTCTTGTCATTTGCATAAGCACCAAAAAATGAGAAAAAACCAAAAAATCTTAAAATGATGAAGATATAAAATTTCTTAATTTTCAGTTGCCTGGAAGGCAGGTGCTAAATCTTATTTTTCTTTTTATGTTATTTTTTTTTTTTCTTTTGCGTGACACCGAATAAAAAAAAAAACAACAACATAACAATTTTTATCTATAGTTATTACATCCTGTAGGTTTTCTCAAGACAAATAATTTTTATATAACAATCTATATATACATATACATATATATTCATGGTAAAACAAAAAAAAATAAGGAACACCCAAGTAATCGCTCGCAATACTGTTGTTACGTGACCAGAAATCTTAATTGCGCTTAAAGTCAAAACAAAATATTACGTTTTTGTGAAACAATATTTTGTTTTTCGTATATTTTAATTTAAAGGATTAGTTTTAATATGCAATGAAATTTTAAAAATAATTTAATTTTCTAATGAAATATTCTTAATTTTTTTAAAAAAATAAGAAAAATAAAAATAATTCTTTTTAATTAATTTAGAAAATAAAATTTAATTTAATTTTAAAATTAATAAGAAAAATAATTTATTTGAAATTACAAAGTTGAACATTTTTAATAAAATTTATTTTCTTTCGTTGCAGCTCTTGACTGAGTTGAAAAAATTATTTAAAAGTTCAACAATCAAAAGTTAAAAATTGGTCAAATCTAAATGAACTACGAGTAGTGTATAGTAAATAAATAATAATGCTAAAATTTGTAAAATAAAAATCTATTTTGAAATTTTCCGGAGTATCACTTAAATGTCTCATAAAATTATGTAGGGTTGAAAACTCTGTTTATAGAACCTATTCCTAGCAAATAACATCTTCAGACCGAAATTAATTTCCAGATAAATTGTTACAAATATGCTTATTGCCCAGAAAAATAAAAATTGTCAATGGATAAAAAATTATTTGGGTTTATATCATTTTTATTGAGGTGCAATATTATACTTAAGGCAACTTAGTAGGTAATCTAAGTCTAATTGATACAAATAAGATTTTCTAAGTCTGTGCACCTTGATTGATTACCATTACCAGTTATGAAATATAGAGTTATATGATTTTAAAACTGGGAGAAATACTGTAGATGTTATTTGCCCACCAGCAATATTTATAATATTAAGTGGTTCAAATTAATATAAAAGATTCTTAACTATTTTGACGTTGGCAAGGGATTAAAATTAGCCTCTATGATGTCATAGAAATGTCAAGTTTTTTATAACTAAATTCTTCAGAATAAAAAATAACACTATGAAACACTTAATGAAATTTTTGAACCGAAAGTCATATAGATTCACGAAGCCATCGGAGATTGAAGACGTAAATGAATGAATTTTCAAACTATGAAAGTTCATTCAATTTCAGACTTTAACTTGTAATTGAATGAACTTTCAAACTTTTAATAAATTTTCACATAAACATGACTTCCTGTATTAGTCTTAACACATCCATAAATATTATTTACCTTCATGACTTCTTTGCTTCCTTTAATACATTGTCACATAAACTCTCAATATGAAACCAGACCTTAATATACTTAATTTAATCAAAAATATAAATTCTCAAATAATCACTGAACTCATCTTTTTCTCTGTGTAATAAAGTATTCTTAATAAAAATATTTCTTAATGTTCATCCTAAATTCTATCATTTTTTTTTTTACCAATTGTATTAATGTCCAAAGATTTATCAATAAAAACTAAATCCTTATTCCTTTTCTTTAATTTTTTTTTTATTATTAAATACAGAAATATTTTCTATTTATATATACAGAAAAAAAAATATATGTATATAAAATTTCTTTTAATGTTCTGGTTCATGTCCTTTAAAAGGAGAATATTAAAGTTAAAAAAAAAAAGTAACGATTCAATCGTTAAATTAAATTTATTTTATTTTTTTTTCTTTAACAGAGAGAATAAAAAGTGTGCAAAGAACAAAATCAAAGTAGTTTACTTAAATAATAAATTAAAACGATTATGATATGAAAAAAAAAAAATGGTACTTTTCAACATAATCTCCCCCCAGACTATAAAAACACCATGAGAAGTATTCCTATTGACCTAAATGCTTGCCCGAGGTAAATGACATTAAGGCGAAAAGCAATTTTAATGGAAACATTAATAATAATAATAATAATAAAAAAAAATTCTTTTTTTTTTTTTTAAATGATATTTAATAATTTTTCATTTCCTATCCTGATTTAGCCAGATTTCTAACAATGAAACATCCTTTTTTTATATAACAATTAAACTGTTCCACAAAAAAACACAGTACACTAGCAAATAAATTGTGAAAGTTTTATTTTATTACAATTTTTATTTTTTTCTATCCATTTATTTTTTTTTTTTTACTATATATCCTTTTTTTTTTTACGTTGCATTTAACAATCATATCCTTTTCTATCTAGAAATAATAAAATAATATCTCTCTCTCTCTATACTTTACTTGATCTACTGGTATATAAAGGAAAATATGAAGTAGGATGTATAAATGAAATGCTAAAAATATTCTACTCTATATATGCTTTTAATTACTTCTGAAAACTTTTATATCTAAAATGAATTTTTGTCGGCATTTTGTTTTTTTTTTTAAATTGTTCTTTTCTCATAAGGGTTTTTTTTTTCGAAACGATTTTATCAAAAAAAAAAAAATATAAAAAACTTTATGTTAAATGCACATACATTATTTGATTTTAAAAAACTCAACACTTTGTTGAACAGATTTTCCATAATGTATAATATTTTAAAAGATTTTAGAATATATTAATTACAAAAAAAAAAATTTTTTTATTAGTCTGTCAGTTCAAATTAGTAAATAACAGTTGTTAAAGTGAAATTTGGAAAATTTAGATTAAAATTTGGAGAAATGTAGGACGGAAAATTACAAATCTTTAAACACTTATAAATTGATACTAGAAATGTTAAATTTTTATTTAAGTAACTGTTTTGGAAATTCTAGAAAGAGGAGACAACATTTGTATATCAGTAGCAAGTCGGTTACCAATTGAATTATTGCAATTTAGATCTACTAATTTAAGGATATATTAACTAAATCTTATTAACGTACTTTTCCTGTGTCGAAGCTTGGTTTTCCTGTGTCGAAGCTTGGATCGCTATGAAACTTTGCAATTAATATGTTATTCTGGATTACGAATAATAAATTTCTTTATAGTAAAAAAAACTTTGATTGCAACACACTAATTGCTTTATTATTGAGACGTTTGTTGGTAGCAAATGGCTTCGACCATTATTATTTTTACCAGACATTACTGCAGAGTAATTGTATTACTATTTTTTTGAAAATATCAACGAAAATTCGGAGATTTCAATTTTTTTACGTATTACTTGTTTTTGTCGCAATATAATTTCAAGTTGAACTTTATCGATAAAAAATAGGCTAATATTAATCAAAACATTCTGTATGAAATACAATTACATTTCACTAAAACATATTTGAAATACAAAAAAAAAATCGACGTTATTCAACAAGTAAAACTTTTAAAAAACTACTCAATACCCAAATATAATCTTTAATCTTATTTTCTTAAATGTCCTATTTTTGATAAAAAATCACCCATATTTGTTTTGAGTTGTAAACTTCAGAAGACTATATTGAAACATATAACAATCCCCTATAATTTTAAGCATATAAATATTACTTTTTTTCACTTAGAGCAGAAATAAAAAGTAAAACAACAAACTTTTTTTTTTTCACAAACCACTGAACTGAACTGTCATTTTTGTAATATTTTTGTCAAATGGATTCCTTTTTTGTATTAAAGTTTTATCTACAGTTTTACTCCAGAGATTTAAGGCATTTAAAGTAATTTAATTGCATTTTTTTTTTGATAGCTATACATACATATTTTTATAAATAATTTTTTTTTTAATTTCGGCAGAGAAAGGAAGTTTATTTTAAATTTCTTAGAAAAAGGATAATTTTTTTTTAGATCATTCTGACGTGGATGGTGGGATATTGTTACCATGAGAATGTTACTTTAATGAAAATTGTTTCTTTATTTTTTTTACTATATAGTTTTAATATTAATTAAAACAGAACTTTATTTAGATATGTGGATGATAGCGGACGTTAGATAGACTTTTAAGAAACTGAATTATGTATATTAAAAGTTTTACAAAAATTTAACCTAGTAAAAGTTTTGAGAATTCTTGTCAGTTATTTGTTTTGGAAATTACTGGATTACAAAAAAAATATTAAACGTCTTGTTTGAGTAATAAATTAAAATTTTTAGCATTTTTATTTAGTTTGCTATAAAAATGTTTACAATATTTGAAAAACGTAAGAGAATAATAGAAATTATAGCTAGGATATGTGGACTTGAATTCTTCATCCTTATGACACAAAAGGGCAAAGAATAATTTTTAAGCTTAAAATAGAAATCTGATAAATCTGATTTGTAGAGAATTTAATTTGTAGGAAATGGTATAATTTCTGATGAGGAAGACGAAATTTCCTATTCTAAAATCTACTCAAATGCATACACGGTAGTCCATATCTGACTATTGGTCATGAGTTTTAGTGTCGTGGTTGATACCCAGTGTGACACTGTCATGATTGTCGTTCGTGGTTGATAAGCTTAAATTATATCCAACTATACAAACATTTCTGTCACATTTTGATTACCAGTAACAATAAATAACTTCAAGGTATAAACCTTATCTGACCATTATACCTGTAGTGTTGAACTTAAGGTAATAAAATATAGATTACATTGATTTATATTTTATTTTAATAATAATTAAATTAAATTACAGGTCTTCCGATATTTTGTTAACACTTAAGCAATTATTTGTTGGCATATAAATTAGTGCAGAGATGTTATTTAATCGATTACAATTTTAATACTGAATCATAATAACTAATAATAGATTTAACAACTTGTTAAAATATAATTTAAATAATTGTATATACAAATAAAATTAATGTCAAAATTCTAATTTATTATAAATGAAGATATTTGTTTAAAAATAAAAAGCATTTATGTTTAATTTACAAAAATAAGATTAATATTTCAGATATAAATTTTAAAAACAATATTAATAATTCACAACAAAATCCAATTTTTCATTTCACAAAACATACATGTCATTATTGTGAATTAAAATGGAGATTAATAAATTTATATATTATTATATATAAATAATTCAAAAATGTATCAATCGTAAATAACCAATTTTGTGGAACCTATAAAAAAAACATGGCGTAGCAAAATTACTATGCAGTAATTTTATATTTACCAGGTATACTAGTTAAATCGTGTATTTTAAATACTTCTAAAGTAAACAAATAAAATTTAAAATTTAACTTGCTATCTTTTTCCTACAGGGACACGCCATTACAGTCTCACATAATTTTTGATGAATATTTATTATTTTAAATTACAGTTTGTACTTCAAATTATTTGGCATCACATAGTGACAAAATCTTGAATTATGCTGCCATTTTGTTCTACCCGGCAAATACCTTTCGAATGTTTTGTCTGTTAACAGTGCTGGGACTAGAAATTGATTTAAAATGGGGAAATTTAAACATTTTAAAAAAGAATCATAAAAGGGTCTTGAATTTACATTAAAAATTAATAACATAACACTCCAATAGGGTAATTTTTTAATTTAACATTTTTTTTTTGTAATATTTTACATTTTTGTTTCATAATTTCAAAAATATATCACCTTTTAAATATTTAATGTATTTATCCTTCTCACACGATATCACCTTGAAATCTTCTAAATGAGTTTGACTTAAAAAATTTCTTAATCTATTTAAAATGAATTTTAATTTTGAAGAAAATCCTTACACAGGAGATTTTAGACGAACACAATGATATTCATAAATAAAAAATAAATTGGAATATGCTAATTTACGAGTATGTAAAAATTAAATTCTTGTAGAATGTAATAACAATAAATCATATAATTTTTACAGCCTAATACATAAATTTCTTTTCCTTTTTATCATGTCATTTGATTGTACCTTCATTTAATGTTTAATTGAAAATCTTCCATCTTAACACACTATTATTAATTTTGGTGTAAATATTAATAAGTTGAAATTTTTCGATGAAAAACAGAGGCGTCCGATTACCAGATTGTTTTTCAATTCTAAATATGTCAGAAGAATTCTGTTGGCTGACCTGTCACCACTTTATACTGTGTTAGCATAACAATTTGTTGGACAGACGGACGGTCGACATAGGAATTTTATATTTGTCAAAAAAAAAAGTCCTGAAAAAAGGATGATACTAAAAAAAACATAATAAACATAAATACAAATTTTACAATTTTTAGCTTTCTAGCAATTTTTTTTTTAAATAAACTAATAAAATAAAGATAAAGATTTTCTACATGATTTAACAAATTCACAATGAACCATTTTCTTTTGGAATTGCCTTTTCCATGTCTATTTACCCATAACAAACCCCTAAGGCGCAAACACATGTAGGTTTATTATATACACATACACAAAAACAACACAACAACAAAAATGAAAAGTTTTTACCCTTTTTTTTTTTTTTGACAAACGACAAAAAAAAGCAATTTTACTAACAAGGATTTTGTTACTGACATTTTCACTTTACTATAATATTGTTTTTTTTGTTTATATATAATCTGACATTGCTCATTTTTTGGTTGGTAGTATGTGTGTGTGTATGAATGTAGTGTATTAAATCTACTTGCCAAACAAATAAATAAATAAATAAATAAAAAACAAGGAAAATGTATGTTTATTTGAGGCAAATATTTGAAGTTCTTTTCCAGACTTTTTCATTTAATTTTCAAAGTAAAAACTCTTCTTTTGTTTCAAACTTTTTCATTTTTCACTTTTTTTTTGTTGTACCAATATGGATGGATGATGATGTGTGGTAAAAGTTTTTCCAAAACGATACATTTTTTTTTTGTTTTTGTCAATTAAGTTTAGCAGTTAGTTACTATGTTGATGTACTTGAAAAAAAAAAAAGTTTATTTTTTTTTGGTAATATTTACCATGGTAAAACAACATAAAATAAAAAAAAACATAATATTATAACCAGAAATCAAAAAAAAAAAAAAAAACCCAAAAAGAAAATATATGAGCGAAAATCGTATTTAGTGTACGACAGACGGACATGTTGTAATCGAACATATAAACAAATATTTGATTAAATAAGAAACAAAAATATTTTTCAGATTGTTTTTATGGTTATTCTATGAAAATAGTAATTCTTTATGTTTGGCATATTTTTAATGATAACTTTGTAAAAAATATGCTTTAAAGTTCAGTTACTGGCAAACTCATTTTGTCAGTCAAGCTATTTTTCTGAAGTTCTTGCTTAGCTCAATCTTTCGATCAAGATATGGAAAATTCGATTCACACTAATGGACTTACAATCAGTTAAATAACCAGTGATTATTACAAGGACAATATGGTGTTGAGCGAATTTTCCATAAATTGATTAACCGATTGATAACAATGTATTTGCTCTTTTTAATAAATTGTCTACCCAAGTGCTTTAATCAGAATATTTCACACAAAGCATTGAGAAAACTCGTTCCGTATCAGTTTTCTAAAAGAAAAACTACAAACAAATAATTTTCAATAAAATATGATTACACGAATTAATTTTCCAAACAAATTTCAATCTATTGACGTTTGTTTTCTGTTGGTATTTGTAAAACTGAAAAGGAAAATCGGTAATGAAAATTAAACTAGTGCACAGAAATGGTGGAAAAACTGTACAAGTTTTATTTTTTTAGACAATTAGACTTTCAATAAAATACTTTTCTGGCAAAATTTGTTATTAAGAAGAGAAATTCTGAGGACACCAGTACAATTTTGATCAATGATAATTGATAACAGTTACCATCGTGCATTAGAAAAATCAACCAAGATTATCAATTTTATTTGAAAATTAATAAGAAAGATCAGTAAATTATTGATTCCCAGATTTGACTGAATATATGATCAACGTCTATTTTAAATATATTTTTAAAACAAGATTGGCCTAAATCTTAAAGTGAAATTCTTTTATTTTTATTGCTTTGAATACAAACCCCTATGATTGTACTTAAAACTTAATGTAAATATTTTGCAACTGTACAAATGTTTAACTAACAATGTTGCGAGAAAATTTGTTGAGTACATATTAAGTTGATTGTAAATAAAAATTAAAAGCTTATAGGAAAAACTTATATTCTAAAACTAAAATCTACTTAATAAAATACGGTATGACATATATATTTGGAAAATCAACTTTAAATCATTTTGTCATTCTCATTTTATACAGACATGAAGACCAATTTAAGGATACAGTGAGTTGAAAAAATGGTCATTATTAAATATTCAATTTTTGATTTATTAGAATGAGATAGAAATTTAAGAAACCATCTTTTAAGTTCAAATTTATCAAATTTATTCAAATTTGATGATTTAATAAAATATATAGATCATAAATCAGTGAGAAATCTCTCAAGAAGATATTATCGTCATATAAGATACTATTGAGTATTACCTACAAATTTAAAATTAAATATCGAAAATTCCTTGAAGCTGGATGCTCAAAATTGAAAAATAAAATTAATATTAAAATAAGTATTATAAATAAAAATTAAATTAATTTTAAAGTCATTATAATAATTTCGAAAAATCCCTAAAAAATTATCCAATTATAAAAGAAAATCTAAAAATTTAACTAATTTAAAAATCCCCAAAAAAAAACCAAATTGAAAATTATGAAAAAAAAAAAATTATTTAAAATTCTAAAATTTTCTATTTTCAAACATAACTAAACAAAAACTCAGTAAAACTTTAAAATTATTTTCAAAAACTGTTGGCTACAAAAAAAAACTATAATATGGTTTTAGTGGTAATCTATGTTGGTTTGGTAGCATTCTGGGCTGCACATTTATTTGAGTAGAAAACTTTTATAATTACCAAATATATATATATATATATTTATATAAAAAAAATTAATTATTTGCAAAAAAAAACAAAATGAAAATGTATTTTTGTTTGTTTCGAAATGTTAAATTGTTTGTCGGCAAATTATCACTTTTATACTTTCTATAAAATTTAATTTCAAAATAAAAGATCCAAAAACAACCAAAAATAGTTTAATTTATAAAAAAAAAAAATAAATTAAAAGTTTAAAGGTAAAAGAATAATTTATTTCAAAAATTCCAAAATACCAAAAATGAAATGTTATGTTACCAAAAAAAAAACACGAATATTAAAGTGAAAAATTTTCTATTTAAAATAATTTTATTTAAAATAATTATTTTATATTAGATTTTTTTTTTTGCAATGAATTTTTGTGGTTTTAATAGATTTTAAATTAAAACAATAAAGTTTTTTATTTGTAAAAAAAAAATATCTGTTTCTGTAGCTTGTAGGCTTAAGTTTTAACCAAAAACATTGTTAGAGGTTTCGATTTTCAAAATACAAAAAAAAAATTTAACAATTTTGTGAGAATTTTTAACCAATAAAATGAGAAACTTTTGTCGTTTGTAGAATGAAAATTGGTAAAACAGACTTTTTAGAAACTTTTTAAGGTTTAATTATATTTAAATGGATAATAAAAGGAGTAAAATTTTAAATTTTTAAATTGTAGCAAAATTTTGTTCTGAAATCTACCTAGAGATTAAGGTAGTCTCCCATTGAAATTGTCATAACTAAAAAAGAAAGAATCTCGGGTTTAGCAGAATTAGATAGTGAAAAAAACGCTAATAAATTGAAGTCAAGACAAAATCCTCAAATTTAAATTCAAAAGAAATAATTATTTATATTAAAATGAAAAACTGTTTAGTGGCAGTGTAAGCTGTGGTTAATTTCACTACTGATTTTCCGATAGAAGATCAATGATAGGAGATCAATGATAAAACAACATAAAAGCAACAATGTGTTTTAAGTTTATTCAGTTTTAAATGAGTAAATGTGATTTTAAGACTGAGAAAAATACCGACGCTCAATGCCACATTTGTCTCACTAATAAAGCCATAAGGAAATCTAGAAAATGACAACTAAAAGTTACTTCAAAGAGATTTATCATTCGGAGAATCTATGGGTCAAATTGAAATAGAATGTTATGAGACTCTTTAGAGGAGGCAATACCAAAATATCAGGGCCGTAAATACAGACACTATTCTGAAGAATTAGCGCATAAATAAAATATACCAAAATTCGTCTATTAATTGTCGTTGAATTAAGATTTGCAGCAATAAAAGCCATAATTGTCAATGTCAGGAAAATGAAAGATATTTTACTCCAAACAGAACTCCTCCTAAATATTCTCTTTTTTTCAAAATGTACTAATTATATTCTTTAAAACTTTTATTTATTAAATCATGTCTTCAAGTTTTTTTTAAATTTGAAATATGTTTTTTATTATTTCATATCTAAGAAAATGTAGATATATAGATAAAAATGAAAAACTATTAAAAAACCATTTAACTGATTTTCTTATATCACTTAAAGAAAAAAAAAAAACTTTTCACAAAAATATAAAAACTTAACATCGCAATATTTTTTTAAAAAAAGAAACTTGAAATTTTATTGCGCAAACACATTTTAAACAGAAGATGATTTTTCACTTTTCATGAAAAATGAATATAAAAAAAAAAAAATAACTGCTGTTATAAACGTTTTTCAAATAAACTTTTCATTTATTTTTTTGCTGAAGATATTTTTTAAGAACAAATTTGAAATAAAAATGATTGGATCTGGATAATGCTTTTTAGAAAAGAATATATGTAATAATTTATGAAATAAAAAAAATCGATTTTAAAATTTTTCACGGAAAATTCATAATCAATAAATATGTAAGAGTTATTTTGTCTGTTCATTTGTCGATTTTTTTTTAAATTTATTGAAACAAAAACTAAATTTTAAGCTCGACAATTCATTATTTTGCAGAATTTTCAAGGAAAAACTTGACTATTCAAAATTTTCAAAAAAATCGTATTTTCTTTATACCGAACTACTTTTCTTTAACAAATTTAAAGTTCTATCATTTGTGCTCAAAATTTAGATAGTTTTTTTTAATAAATTTTTGAATTTTTCCAAAAATAAATTTTCCAACAAAACCCAATTTTTTATTTTTTTTGTTATTTATTTAATATGTGCACATATATCGTAAAAGCCGAAACAATATTTCACAAAAGAGTTTTTCAATTTTCACACTCAACTGAACAAGAACAAACATTCTTTTCAACACTTTTTGTATTGCAGTTTATAGATTCGTTTTTTTTTTTATGTTCAGAAATAATGTTAGTTTTTAATATTATAAATTCTTTTTTATGTTCATGAAAAACTTGAAAATTACACACACAAAAAAAAAATTGCTTTTCAAAAAATCTATAATATTCTTTTTTTTTAAGTATTTTAGTTAAGTAAATATTTGAAGTGACCTAGAAAAAATAAAAATAATATCCTAAAATAAATATGGTCCATAAAAACAAAAATAAAATTTATATTAAAAATATTTTATAGATTATTAGGCAAGAATAAAACTCCATTTTTATTAGAATTCCATTAATCCATTAATATTTTAAATAAAGTTTTTAACAAATTTACTATTAAAATCATATAACAATAGGTAATAGGGATTATGAACATAAAACTTACTTTTATTTTCAACATTACATATGTAGTTTTAAATTTATTAAATCCTTTAGAATTAGGAAATCTGTCACTAAGTAGAGATAGTAAATTTTAAAAAGGACAATTAATTATTAGAAAATTTAAAACAAAAAATGACTATTAAATTTAAAGTAAATTATTTGTTAAAATAAAATTTCTAGAAATTAAATTTAAATTTAAAAAAAAAGACTAAATTGAATCAATTTCTAAAAATATTGCCCTAAGAACTGAATTGTAAATTAATTAGTTAGGCTCATGTGACTAAGTGGAATATTAGTTATTTTGCAAATTAAAATAATCATTTTTCATAGATTTTTAAACATTTTTCAAATTGAAATGTTAATTTTACAAACAATTTTAATTTCAGGCATTTTAAAACTTTTCTAAAATTAAATAATTGTATTTGAAAAACTGATTAAAAATGTTTGAAAAAGAGACTTACTTACTTAATTACATAAAATTAAAATTACTTCAATTGTAACTATACTATGTTAAAATTTAAATAATTATAGTAATTAATGTAACTACCATATTTAAAATTTAAATTTTAAAATATTTCATCAGAAAATTTAACAAAACAACATTTATAATATCGATCCTTCCTCTTCCTTTTACACAATAAAAACTATAAAATTTATGATCCCAAAAAAAACTATAAACTATGCGCCTAAGAACTAAATTTAAATTTTTCATGAGTTATTTAAAAAAAAAAATCTGGTTTTTTTCATAAATGTTGTTTTTTGACTACTTTTTATGTACTCCAAAATGACAGAATAGTATTTTCCTTTAAAAGCCCAATATATACATAAAAAAAATAAACTGTACTATAATAAATCATAATATCGCGACAAATTTGACAGATTGCATATTTTATGTACAACAATAATAATAACAAAAAAAAAAATCCTATTGCTCTTATAATTTTAGTAGATAAAATCATAGGGTTTTGGGATACGCTGCCATATTAATATTTCACAAAATAAAAAACTGAAACAAATTTTTTTTTTTTTTGGTATGTTTTGCTTTTAACCGGATAAAGGGTTTTGATATTCTTCCATCATACGTACGTAAATTTATGAAAATTTATTGCCTTTAGGATATACCAAAAAAACAACATTAATACCTAAAAGGACAAATTGTAAATATACGTAACAACAAAAAAAAAAAAAGGATTTTTTTTCCGTTGAATTTATTGTACTTTTTCTAGAATTAAATTTATGAAGAAATCTTTTGGAAAATCTAATGAACAGTGAAGCCGTAATATAACACTTAAAAAAATGATATTTAAATCCCAACTAAATTATAATTATGATTGATTAATTTTCTTGAAAATAAAAATATATATATCCTGTCTCATATATAATTTATATACTTTTTATGGCCTTATTGTTAAGTCCAGGACATTAAACAAATTAAATTTTTGTGATTCTATTTTACTTCTTTTTTTTTTTTTATTTTTTGTTGTGTAAGAAATAAACAAACAAAAAAAATTTCTAATTCTATTTGGTTAATGAGCTAAAAAAACTGTTGCCAGTCCTCCTGTAATAGCTAGGTATATATCTATAATATTTAATAGTACACTAGTAAAAAAAAATATACAAGAAAGTGAAAGTTTTAGCTGCAAATTTTAATATTCGTTATTGTGTTTTCGAAACACGTCTGTTCCAATTTTTAGCAAAAAGCCCCAATTTTTAATACCACTCGGAAATGAGCAAAATTATATGTAAAATATGAAAATTTTAGGGATAGTGTGGTGTATAGAAATTATTTTTTGTTTAAGGCTTAATAATTTTTACCAAAACAAATTTTATTTAAATTAAATTACTGGGATTGCCTATTAAACAAATTAAATAGCTTTAATTTAATTCTGCTTTGATTAATTGCATAACTTGCGAAAACCTTTCCAATAATGAAAACCAAGTGGAAACCAGAGAAATTTTATAAGATATTTTTAGATTTATTAACAACATTAATTTCATAAATGAAACCAAAAAATTCATATTAAAATCAGAGCTTTAATTTAATCTAAACTACCTGACCTAATCGCAAAGACTGCTCCATGAATATTATTGCACTATAGCGCACTACAAAGAACTGAAGGATAACTTACAAGGTCCTTAATGTTAGTCAATCCTTTCTTCTCCCAAAAAAAACAATTCGTAATTACTACTCATTTTCACTTCAGGTTGTAGTGACATAATATTTTTATAACCTATGAAACAATTTTGTTTCTTTTCCAAATTATTCTGTCTGTGATATCTTCAACTGTGACCCAACAGCATGAAAAATTAAATAGCTTTTTTTACGTCTATTATATGAATTATTCTGAGGCAACACCGACCAACAACATTATACCAAGTTTAGTAATTTTTCTTAGTGTAACACGTAACCGAAAATATACAATCAGCTAAAAAAACAAAAATGTTTTTTTCTTTTTTTTTTTTCTGGTTGTGACAAACCGGATGATCCTTCCGGAAATAGAGGGTTGGAAGTGGCTAAATCTCCGGATATTTTAAATACGTGTGCTAGGATATTATGGTAACTGTGGAAACGGTATTAATTCCACCAAAAAAAGAGGAAAAGACAAAAAAAAATAATTTGTGTCAAAAAACAGGAAAAGAGCAACAGGAAAAGGCGCCAAACACAAATATCAAAATCGGATTATTAAGATAAGAAGGTGAAAAGGTCAGATAGGATATTATTCATTTAACTATGACTTTTATAATACCATTTTTTTTGTACTATGGTTTTTGTTGTTTTTTTTTTTTTGCAAGTCTGCTTGAAATGTTATAGTCGAATTTTAATGGTCGGCTAGAAAATGTCGGTGATGATGATGGATGTTAAGACATTTTAGGAAAAATTAAACAAAGAATAATATATAAAATAAAAAAAAAAAAACTAAATATCATTTTTGGAGAAAAAAAAATATTCAAGGATTTTCATAAAACATAGCAATAAAAGTAAGAATCCTATTTTTCGAGGATTTTTTAATTTTTTTTTTTGTTTTTTATCATGATTTTATTTATACTTGGAGCATTTAGATTTTGGTTTGTGTGTCTGAGAGATAATGACGACTTTGTAATGATGTGATTTTTTTTTCCTTTCAATTGAAGGGTGAAATAAAAAAAAAATGAAATATTACTGGTAATTTATATATTTTTTGGAGGTTTGGGTTGGGTTTAATGAATATATTGTGATAACAGATTCTTCTACGGGTGTTTTTTTTTACCAGTTTGCGTTGCTCATCTGGTATAAAAATAATTAATGAGTTTTTTTTTTGTAAATACTCCTTTTAAAATGCACGAATATATTTTATGATGGTAGATGAGATAGGAAGCTTTCTGTAATTAAAAAGTTTTTTTTTCTTTTACATAAATGTAATTTTTTTTTGGTTGATAATATTGCATCAAACCTTTTTTTTCGAGGGTTTTTTTAGAGGTTTCTATGTTTTTTTTTAAACAATTTATTTTACATAAAAGCACCGACCGTAATATCATTTTAAATTTTTCCAAAAAAAAAAAGTTATCTAATTGAAAAGAAACGTGAACTAAAATAATTGAAGTTTATTTCAGATTTTACAACAAAGAAGAAAAGAAAGCCTGCAAGTACTTACTACTATAATTTGCCAAAATACTAAGTGATTTTCTAAGACCGACGGTGGCTTAAGTGGTAGTGTGCTAAGCTGTGGTGCATTAGGTACTGGGTTCGACGCCCGTCCGAGACATCGATGTTGGTCTAAGTTTACTCAGCTTTAAATGAGTACCAGTAATAAAATTATAATAAAATGTAATTTAAGACTGGGAAAAATGCTAACGGCAGAGACCATTTGCTAACAACAAATGTCTCACGAATAAAAACCATTAGCTTGTTGCAATTAATAGTTTCTTCACTATAAAGAAATTTATGGTTCGGAATCCATATAAAATGTATGTCCAAATTGCAATAAAATGTTACAGAAACCCTTTAGGGTAGGCCCAGGCTCGCATCGAGCTGTAGCGCCAAAGAGACACTAAGTGATTTTCTAGATTTACAATTAATTTAAATGATTTTTATCTTCTGGTAAATAATAATAAATTGTTTCTGATTTCAAATAATATATTTTTATTTGATAACACCTGAACTCCTCAATAGGTTAGCAATTACTTGCTTACAGTATGGGATAATCAATGATCCGCTTGTAGTTATAATCATTTCTGCAAAACCATTAGGATAACTTTCTGTTTTTGATATAATTCACTACAAATAATTCTTATCAATCGAAAATTTTGCACTCTTTAATGGAGAATCCGATCTTTCAATAAATTAAATGTTCCAATAAATTTGCGCGGGAAAAAACCTTAAATTTAATATTAAATCTCAATTTGAACATAAAATTGTGATTAAAATATTTTTATACGAAAATTACAGATTTTGGAAAAGGTTTCAGAAATTTTCGATTGTAAATTTAAATCTAATAAAAAATTTCACTACATTTTACTATTTGAAGCAAAAAGGACTAACTAAAGAGTTAACATAAATTTTACTTTTCAGTTCAATTTTTATATAAATTTCAACATAAAACATAATCAAATTAATAATCCAATAATGAAATATAAAAATTTATATACTCAACAACAAAAATTGGCCATCAACCAAAATATTTATAAATAAAAAATGAATGTAATTTTTTTTTTTTTTTATAAAATTAATTCAAATTGAGATATGAACTTGCAGAAATAAAAAAAAAGCATAAAATTATATTTACTTTAACAATATTCATGTTTTTTATTTTCCATCTTTCAGTTTTATTTATAATTTTTTTTTTTATTCACATTAAAATAAAAAAACCAAAATTTATTCTTTGTAGTTAAATAAATAAAAAAAATTTCAGATTTTAAAATAATTCTGAGCTACTACATAGTATGACTGTTGAAAGCTTTATGAACCATAATGGCGACGACCCAAATTTTAACGTAAAATATTAATTTTTTTTTTTTTTTTTTTGGTATCCAATTTCTATTTTTCGCCAACAGAAAAATATAAAATTGGAGTCTAGGCACCCAAAAAACGAAAAAAAAATTACAAATAAAATGTGAAATAACGAATAAAAAAAAAATGAATCCTTATATGCCTTTTTTATTTTTAATAGTAGTTATCATTTTTTTTATAGTTGCTATTTTCATTTATATAACATCACTGTACCAAAAAATTTTTTTTTAAAAAAACGTAGTGCATTGAATAAAATGTGATACCATTGCACAATTATATTTATATTCATTTGAGTTTTTGTTTTTTTTTTTTACAAAGGATGTGCGCCAACTGAACTAAGTTAATACGTAAAGGCTCAGTGTTTGTATATACAATAGAGTGTAAAATATATAGTGGTACAGTGGTATATTAAGCACATTTCTATAAGAGAATAATCTGTGCATTAAAATTAATTTGGCGTTACAAAAAAAAACCAAATTCAATTGAATTAAATTAAAATTATGTAACTTTTTTTGTTATAGGATTTTATTATGTTTTCATTTGGAAGTTAAATTAAGAGAAATTCGGGCTTCCTCCTAATTTATTGTAAACAAACTCTTTCGAAATAGTGATTAATAGTGATAATAGTGATAGTGATACTGACGACAACCAATCATAATACTTGAACCTCAAATGTGGCTGTCACTGTTACGCCAAAATATTCTTGTGCTGTTCTGTATTTTTGAAATATTCTTGTCCTCTTGTGTATACTAGTGTAGATTGGAGGTAGATGTGGAAGGTAGGTCCATTATTGATGGGTTTACTAAAATTCAATAATAAAACTCTAAAAATTTGAAATGTCGTATTACTAGTAGTCAAAAAAAATTAAATCAAATTAATTCAATTTTTTACACAAAATACCTAATTTTTGAATTAATCAATTAAGGAATTTATTCCGAAAACTAAAATATTGTCGACTCTTATCTATTTTACATTGAAAATTTTTATAAATTAAGAAATTAACATACTTTCATACAAATTTAGTTAGATTTATTATACTAGAATTACTAGAATATAATTTTCTTTTGCAATTATTGCATGCAATTAAAATTCTATTAATTTTCTGAATTAAGATTAGCTAATCGTGTACATGACTCCATTAATTTAATTGGTTTGAAAATAACACTCTCTCTTAAATAATTAATAACCAAAAAAAACTTATATATTGACCATAGTTTTGGTTTACTTTTGAAAGCTTGCTGCCAGATTAAAATTAATATAGTCTTCTGACGTACGTTTCTACATTCCAGATTCTAATTTCGAACTTCGGCAAAGATGACGCAATGGAAATTGGATATATTCTTGTTTAGAATATTAATAATCAAAATTTAACATTAAATGAATTAAATTTTTCGAGAAATATTCATATTTCTGCATTAGCTGTTCTCTGTACGTCAGAAGATTATATTTACTTTTAATCTGTCAGCCAAGTTAATCCATAAACTTTCAAATTTTTATTAACAATTTAAACAAACCCCGAATTTTAATTTTATTGTAGTTTTTTTTTTAATAATTTTAAATGATTGTACAAATTTAAATTTTATTTTTATTTAGTATGACGTCGACGAGGCGAAATAAAAACATTTGCCGTCACGTTGTCTTGTGGGGTCAGTGGACAATTTTTTTCATTAAAAAAATAAAAATGAAATAATTTTTAAAAAAATGTATGTATTTTTTTTTTTTGAATAAAAAAGTAATTATAAATTATGAACTTATTTCATGAATATGTATTTTTAAAAATGTTAATATTCAACCAAGTGAATAAACAATGATTTACTGTTCACATTAAAATGAAAAATGTATATATACTCTTTCAAATCTTTGCATTATTACTAAATTTATGGAAATATAGTTTTGGAAATGAAATGAACTTAAATATTATCCCATCCTAATTTTCATCCCTAGGCTTAACTACTAAAAAACCCAACAAAAAAAAATAAGATGTAATGCTTTTGGAGCAATATTTATTTAATTAACACGAATTCTTTAACATATCATATGTGCAAAATTTGTTTAACATAAAAAATTAATTATTTTAAGTTTAAAAAATATTTATAGTTTTTCAGAACTTTGGTAAAAATATAATTATTATTAACCAAACATTTAATTTAATTTTAATTAAATTTATTCTTTGGTTCATACATGTATTAATCAACTACGGACCAACTTCTGATTTATTTCATTATTTCATAATATAAATGCCACCTTCGTAATAAATTTTTAATGAAAAATATCTGTGAAATGTGGAAATTTATTAATAAAACATTGTTTAATTTAGTTTTATCTATTTTTATCCTTAAACCAGAGCCGTAGTTATAAAGAATTTCTGTTCAATCAATACGACTATGAGTTGAACTATCTTTGGAGCAAACAATGAAATTCAAATTACAGAATTGAATTCTTGATCCTTATGGCTATTAAAAAGAACAATTCCCATTTGCATCAGATCGCGTAAAAAAATTTTTTCAATGTTTTTGAATTCAGGATTTAAATAGTTTTGGAAATGCATTTAAATAGTCAATATTTAGTCTAAGCAAAGTATTTAAAATATTCAATAATACCGTCAGTTTATCATTGTAATCTTTGCAGAATATAATTATGATTATTTTAAGTTTTGTTGATTTATCGGTTGAATTAAAATTAATTCAATCGTCCTGTCCTGTGTTTGTGACACAAAGAATACTACAAAAATTATTTTGCATATCTTCAGGTGAAATTTAATTGTTTTTTATTTAATATGTATGCAAAGTAGATTGCAAGATTGCAACTATTTTGATTTTTGCTTTTCCATCTTGTTTATTAAAACAATTTCAAGATAATAGCGTGTTGGATGCAACTTCATCTTTGTAGTTCAATAAAATTCTCTCAATATTCATGTTAAATTATAAATTTATATTATTCTATTACATACTGATTGACTGTTGACAATAAGCTTAATTAATATCAAACCTTGAATACACGGAATAAAATTATTTTTACTTATTACATCAAAAGAAAACCATTTCTATTTCGGTTTATTATACACAAATTTTGGTTGATTATAAACAATGTAGAGAATGAGTGCATAATAAATTGAAAATGAAAACCCAGAAAAACCATACGCTCTTAGGTTGAATTTGGGTGAAGCAATCTTTGAAGAAGATCCTATTATGGGTACCAAAAAATGTCATTACTTTGATATTCGCGAAAAGGTCTATTAATTCTTCAATGTTTGCGAATTAAAGCGTATGCCATATTACGATAGATGGAAATACAGCTTAAGACAAATTATATTTTGGCATCTACACAATATTTAATCTAAGTGAACAATTTAAAAGATTCAGTCTGAATCTTCTAATCTTCGGAAAATTGACTTGAATGAATCGAACAAATTAAAGTTTATAATTCCATTTATAAAATATATCCACGTCAAAAAATTAATACTAATTATTACAAAAATGGTATTGCATATCTCCAGGTGAAATTGAAATTGTTTTCCATTTTAAATGCATGCACAGATCTGAATAAGTTGATTGCATGATCGCAACTAGTTTCGTATTTTGCTTTTCCATCTTTGTTTATTAAAAGCATTTCAGAGAAAATTTATAAAAATCCCCGATTCTTTCCCCGATGAGAATTATGTCGTTTTGCATTTGCAACTTCATCTTCGTGCCTAACTTCAATGAAATTCTCTCATTATTAAAGTTAAATTTATTTTTTTCTTTACTATTTACGGAACTTGTAATTTTCCCATTCATTTTTTTTTATTTACTTACTGAAAAATAAGTAAATTCCATTGAAAAAGTACAGAGAAAAACCAAATCACAATATTTTGTTATCAGTTTATTCAATTAAATAGCCAAACAGAGTGAATATAAATTAAATGTTCAGCTTTAAAATCAATTATATTAATTGTAGCAGTCAATTGATTGAGTCGCATAAATAATAATTGTTCGTAATTAGTATAAAATTTAAATTAAATAAAGTTGTAAAAACATAAATAAAGTTTTATTTTTTAAAAAGAATTTATTTTTAAATTGTTTGTTTTACAAATTTAATCACAATGTGCTTTAAATATATTTGGTCAATAATATTAATAATTAATGTTAATTCATTTCCAACCTATTCCAATAATAATGAAGTGGAAAATAATGAAATATATCAAGAAAACTATAATAAATTAGTTTCAACTTTTTTACGTGATTATTATAAAATGAAAAATGATAAAACAGATCAAGAAAATTTTAATAATTTGTTATCAGAAATAACTAGCTCTGATTATAATGTGGCTAATAATGAAATAGATCAAGAAAAACTAATAGCAGTAATAAAAAGTCCTAAAATGGAAAGTGATGAAGAAAATTCTAATATTAAATTGTTATCAGAAATAAATAATTCTGATTATGCATCAAGTAAATCAAATTACAATACGAAATGTGGTATTCGGAAAAATCAATATTTATCACCAAGAATTTTAAATGGTGAAGAAAGTGAAACTAATGAATTTCCTTGGCAAATTACATTAATCCTGAAAACTATTGATTATAATAAAAATGAAGAATTAATATTTAATGGTGGTGGTTCATTAATACATCCATCAGTTGTAATGACGGTTGCACATCGTGTTAATAATATAACACCAAATAAATTAAGAATACGTGCTGGCCAATGGAATATTTTATCTAATGATGAGATTAATCAAAGACAAGATCGTAATATATCGAAAATAATAATTCATGAAAATTACAAATCAATAACATTTGAAAATAATATTGCTTTATTGATATTAGAAAAACCATTAATATTAACAACATTTGTAAATCCAATTTGTTTACCACCACCAAATATAAATTATGATAATAATTTATGTAAAGTTTCTGGTTGGGGTAAAAATCAATTTGGTATTAATGGTCAATATCAACAAATTTTAAATAAAATTGATTTATCAATTGTCTCACATAAGTATTGTAAAAGAGCATACCGAAATATTGGAATTAGAAATTTAAATTTAACATCATTTATATGTGCTGGTGGTGAAGATAATAAAGATACATGTACTGGTGATGGTGGATCACCATTAGTATGTCCAATTTCATCGAATTCAGAACAATATTATCAAATTGGTATTGTATCTGCTGGTAGTGGATGTGGTAGAATTGGTATACCAGGATTATATACAAATATTCCATATATGCGTAATTGGATTGATGGTAAAATGTATCAACAAGGATTTGATATATCATCATATTTGTATATAAATTAAAAATGATTATTTTTCTTAATTTACTCATAAATGTATTACTAATTATATCTAGTTCCTAAATAAGTTTATAATAAATTAAAATTTATATGGTATAAGAAATTATTAATTTTAGTTTTTATTTTTTTAGAAAATTTTTAACAAATAATTAGTATTATTGGTTGTTAACGAGTCAAGTAATAAATGACATTTTTTAATGTAAACTATTAAACTCCATTTTTAATTTTCAGTCGCAAAATAATGGAATTTGTTGTCATTGGCACAAGATTATATAAGTACATAAATTTTTTTATAATCAGTTTGGAAAAACCCAAATCATTTCATTGCTATACCAATTATAAAATATTATCAATGTCTAAATAAAAGTTCTTGCTTTAATTCTGATTTTAGTATAATATTAAAAACAATGTTCGTACAGATTCCATGTCCACTTTTTTTTTACATAATTTTAAATATTATCAGAATAATAAAACATTTTATTAGAATATTTTGTACTAGAACAATTTTTAAAGGAATAGCGAAATTTTATAGAACTTGCTAATGAATAGTAAATCGAATTAATTTTATAATCTGTAAATTAACTGATAATATATGAATAACAATCGTTAATTGGTTTACAGATCGTATTGGTTACAATTATGCTGGGGGTTTGGCTTTTTTTGGAAAAACCTTATTAAATTATATTAAATTGATTTATATTTATAAGGAAAGCCATTTTTAATATGCAAATTGTAAAAACATATTATTTACAAACTTGATTAAATTAATATATTTACAAAAAACTAGTATTTCTACTGGGGAGTACTTAATAAAGCTTGATCATAGTATAGATTTCAAAATACATAACTACTTTATTTAAGTAACTTAATGCATATGGTATCAGTTTCATCTTAAGTAATCTATGATTCACATAATTGTAATGTAATTTGCAGTTTTTACTTTTCTGTCTCGCTTCAAATAATTCGAAATTGTTTCTAATGTAGATTCGAAATAGCAAACATATTCTAATCCAATTGTAAATTATTTACAATTGAATTTTCACCGAGTCAAAAGAATTTTCTTAAATAATTTAAGACTAGTTTTAAAAACTATAACAATTCGTCTGAATAAATTGTACATTTTGCCAGTGTTATAGACCAGTAGTCCTTGCAAAAGAAAAGTAAAATAAATATAACTTATTTTAAGTGATTTTCTTCCAAATAAAATTTTTAGTTTTGTTAAGAAAAATAGTTTTGTTCATCACAAAATCTTAAACGAATTGTTTTGCTGATAATAGATAATTTCGACAAGCCATTTATTATCTTTTTATTATACTCGTAAAAAAAAGTTCTAGAAATTTTTAAAATTTCAAAACGTAATTCGATAAAATATATGGTGAAATCATGAAATATTTTGGCACATACTTTTAACAATATTTCTTGAAATGTTTAAATTCTCGTAAAATACGTGTATACACCATTAGGCACTTTAATTATTCATTAGTTTTACGTCAATTGATAAAATTTAGTTCTTAAATATAGAAATTAAAAATTCTATGTTTCATTTGAATTATTTCAATTATTTATTCGTAAACTTCATAATGAAGAGAAATTCTAGTTTTATTTAGATTTTCTAACGTTCATGAAATTGATTCCTGAATAAAATTAAGTATAATTTTTAGCAAAATGATGATACTTTATTAAACACATAAGTTTTTACAGAATTTATAAATTTTTTACCAATCAATAATATATATTTGAAATTAAATTTTATTTTATGTATTTACATGTATCTAACAATAATTTATGATTATTTACCAAAAAATTCTTCATTATTTAAATGTAAAAAATTTTCCAATATTATAGTGCTACAAATAAATATTTTATATATTTACTTAATTAAATTCATTAAAAATATGACATTTGTAAAATATTCTTTGTTACACCAATGACTAATCACTACAAATTAAAAGAACGTGATAGAATGAATGTTATCATTACCATCCAAAAACCAAATAATCCATAAAATCCAGAAAAATATTGTAAATTTGTAGCACTTGAAACTTTTGTTAAATTTAAATGTTGATTCGGATTTGGTATATGAATTAAAGGCGGTGCAGAAAGATGATTATTTTCTGGACTATTTGAAGTTTGACTTTGTAATGACAAGTCTGATTGTCTTACATCTAAAAAAAAAACAAACAAAAAATAGATTTTAATAAACAAATTTGTAATTTTCTTATTATAATTTTGTTAACCTGTTGGTATATTTCTGGATATTCTTATTAACTCAGCTTGTGATCCACAAATGATAATAATCATAATCAAAATAATTTCTTTAAAAATCATATTGGATTTTGTAATTTTTTTTCCACAATATTCACTAACAAATATAATAATAATAATGATGATGATTTCGCAGTACTAATACACAATTAAGAATCTATACAAAATAATGATTTCATTCTGCGTGATTCAATATGACAAAAAAAGTAGAAAATAAACTAAAACTTGACTCATAAAAACCGGTTTTTTTTTATTGACATTAGTTTGTTATTTTTAAGATTTTTCAATGTTTTTTAATCAAAATTTGTTTTTCCGATAAACAAAAAAAAGAGTTCGAAAAAAAACGAAAAATTAAATTTAACTAAAATCGGCAAAACTTTTTTTTTTTTAATCAAGATACTTATTTGTTATGCTTTGCAAGCTGAATACATGACTTTAATTATGATTTTTAGGGCATTTTATTGTCTCACTAACCTCAGAAAAAATAGTGTATGTATAGAAATTGAACAGTCCAATAGTTTTATGTAAACAAAATATGAATATGTATTACATTACTCAGCTAGGGTGTTGTTAAACCATTCTAAACCGGCATGTTAGTTAGTGAAAATAGAGAGCTGCTAATTTTTTATGGCTAGTAATTCCACAAAATTTTCTCTTGCATAAATAACTAAACTTACCTCCCATACTCAATAAAATCGAAAATTATAATATCGATATCTTCCAACAAAAATATATTAATCTACAAAATTTTCAAAAACCTTGTTTCATAATAAACTAATACTAATAGTTTAGTTGAAATGCCATGTTTTGGTTCAGCCCTAATGGTCACTAGTTAAAACAAAGTTTACAACTCTTATCGGTATTATATTCGCCGAAATTTTATAAGTAGACCATTGAAAATTTAGAATTATACACGCCATCGTGTTTCTTGTAAATTTTTTGAAAATATCGCTTAATACATTCTTCCGGGAAGGTATCCAATATAATGTATTATCAAAATTAATTATTTTCTGATTTATTATGTTCAGTATTTTTTTTTTTTATCGGTAAGAATTGAAGATTACTTTTGACGTTTTATAAATTTGTGAATATTTAAATAAGCCGGTTTTTTTTTTTGCAAATGCTGAACAAAGAAAGAAATATGAAAAAAGTGCAGCAAAATCGGTGTTTTTCGGTAATAAAAAAATATGCAAAAATTAATTTTAACGAAATTAATTTAACCTAATTCTTGTTTTTACTTTTAATCATATTGTGTTGATATTTATTGGGTTTTTACAAAATATTTCGAGTTATCTGCAATTCTGGGTTATTCCGAAAAGTTTTTATACGTTACAAAATGAGAATACACACTCCTACGAAATTACTAATTTAAAATGAATCATTTCATATAAAAAAAAATAAACCAAAATAAAGAAACGAAAATCTGAAACAATTAATTTTAAATCAAATGAACTTAAACATTTGAAAAATAATATACTAAATTCGTATTTTTAAATTTTTAATACTTTAGCGAAAAAAATTCTTTATTTTATCACTTATAAATAGGAATTAATAATAGAATATTAATATGTATAATTAAATCTAATTAAATTAAAGATACACAGTTCTATATATTTCTATATTTTCTAAAATACTACATATATTAAATCTTAAATAAAATCACTAAATACCTTAAAAATATCATAAAATTAAATTACATTTAAAACTCTAAAAATGTTATAATTAACTTTAACGAGGATATGGTAGTTGTCCTGGTCCAGGTCTAATATACTGACCCTCAACAACTTTTCCAAATGTATTTACCTTATTAAAATATATTGGCGAATCAATTCTATGTGCAGCTACTTGTTTTTTATCAGCAACATGAATTAATGGTGGTGTATAATGTTTTCTACCTGATCTATTACTAGTCTGTTGATTTAATATACTTCGTCCATAATTTGATGATGATTGACGACGTCTTAAAGCTGTTTTATATTTATTTTGACGGCGTCTTGATGTTTGACTTTTATTATTAGTTCTTGATCGTTGCCTATGCTCATATTGATCATTTTGATTATTATATCTGTTAGATGATGAATAATCTTGATATATATTACTATATTGAGGTTCTACATAGAAATTATGTTGAGAATTATGATTGTATTGCTGATCATTTAGAAATAAACTTCTACTATTTATTTGTGGATTATGTGATGGTGAGTACAATTCATAATCTGGTAAATATCTATAATTTTGACCATCATATTGTTGAGATTTTAAAACACCAACAACAATTAACCATAAAATAATAAAAAAATAATTAAACATTTCTTAATCACTAAAAAAAAAATAATATCTATTTATATTAAAAAGATTTTATTTTTTCTAGTAACTTTACTATCACAAATAAAATTAAGAGAGTTTTATAATTTATTTTTTTAAAACACAACTTTACTTAACAACATTCAAAAGAAGTTTAAAATAATTTGAAAAGTTAAAGCTTTAATAAATTCGATTAAGTAAGTTTTGCCTTTAAATGGAAACTTGTTTTGTTTTTTTGTTTATAATTAATTTTCATATTCCTATTTTAATATCTACTACAAAACTAATAGAATTATGTTTTTTTTTGTCAAATACATACTTTTTTTTTGGTTTTAATTAAAATTAAAATTCAATAATTTTTTAATTTTTTTGTGTTGATAAAGTTTTTAAATAATTTTAATGAAATTATTTATTTACACACCGATAAACCTGTATAATATATGTATTTTAATTTGCATTTTTATAATAAATTTAACATATTTCAGCAGCAACTATATATTACTTTATTAACAAACAGCAATGAACGATCTATTATGCTGAATTTAAAAGTACTATTCAATCAATTTTAATGAGAAAACGTGTCAATAAAATTTTATATACAGTCAGTGTACAAAGTATTCGTACATTTACATTTTAATTAATTTTAAGTTTACCAAACAATTAATTAGTATAATAATGTACTAAATATTAATTTAACTTTTAGGTATACGAATACTTTTTGCGAATAAATATAGCCTTTAATGGAAAGAATATACATTATTATTGCTAAGTTATTATTTTAAATTGTTTGTATTGTAAAAATATTGTTACAGTTTAATGAATTATTTGGAAAAGTTGAATTTAATTAAAACAGCTAAAAATAGAAACTATATAACTATTTTTCTTCAAAAAACTATGCCTGTACAAATACTTTTTACACTGACTGTATATGTATTCCCCCTTATTTTTTCATAATCATTTTTTTGGGAGCTATGTAATTGTAATGGGCAAAATTTGATTTTAATTTTTTTAATTAAAAATACCATAAATTGTAACAAATTTGTAATATTCAAAAATAATATTCAAAAATATGTAATAAATATTTATTATTATAAATTGTAACAAATTATGCAGAAAATTAATTACCATAAACCATTATAATTTATAATTAGCAATATTTAATTACATATTTTTCCCAGACCAAACACTTTCACTGTTTAATTATTATATTATCAATACATTGTGTACCAATCTTATGTTGTAGGGGTTGTTCGTATATATAAATAGATAATCCGGTATTTTTATCTTAAAAAAAAAAAGCTGAATAATGAAACTATTATCTAAAATAAAACATTAATTTTCTCAGGGCTTTCAAAAAATCAAAATCGAATGAAAATATAAGAATAATTTACTAAAATTATCTTCAGAATTATTTCTTCAATTATTTTGTTCTCGTAACGGCTTCAGAAGCGGCTTCACAGTGGGCTTCAGAAATTCAGCGCTTGTGAAGCCGTATTCAGGTGGCCTTGAAAATTTGAAATGAAATAGGTAAATATGAATATTTTCATTTGTTTTTTTTTATTAAATTTAGCTTGCTTTCAACAGAATTGAAGTTATGTACACATACGATTATGATTACACTATGTTATCATTATAATCATTTTAATTTGAATACTGCTATGAATACAGTTCTCTGCCAAAACTGCGCAAAATTTTAATAATTCTGAAAAAAAATGAGTTAATAACTTGGCTAGCAAATTAATAAAGAAATATGCACAATTTTCTGTTTATTGGGAAAGTGGTTCATAAGTTTTAACACCAAACAAAATAATATTTAATTTCACGTCAATATATGCAAAAAAAAAGGACTAATTAATTGTATCATTTTCAAACTTTGTAAAATTTTGTAAATTTATTCTACAATCTACTAAATAAAGATTTTGTTTTAACTTGAAATGCTTTTACTAGCAGCGTAAAATAATCACGTCACTGTTTTTACAATTTTTATTACCAAAACCTTAAATTGGATTAATGAATTAACAGTTTTATATAGAATATTATTTTGGCACAGTCTCAATTTAACCCATTCACACCTACTATGTCAATTATTTAAATGAAAAGTTTTCAAATTATAAATACAAAGAAGACAAACGGACGGACAAATTTTTCTTTCTCGAAAAAATTGTTAAAAAAATAATTGATTATTATAATAAAAATATTATATTAAAATAATGTTACATATTTCCATCTTTAATAATATTGTTAAAGCTTTCAAATGTTATTCATGAAATTACACGTATTAAACATAAGGCACGTTACATATTAATTTATCTATAAATTTAAATGTCTAAAAACCAAAAATTTCTTTTGTATTTTTAATCAAAAAGTTTACGAAAATGTATAGAAGAAATGTTCTATTCTCGACTAATCTATGTTAAATTTGAAACGTTTACTTATATAAGACACAAGATTAAACATAAAAAAAAAATTTATAATTTTATTTACCTTTCCTATATTTATGTATATATTTATACGTTTTTAAAACTTGGTTCACGAAATTAATTATAAATCTAAAAATAATATTATGTACATAACGATATATCATTTATATAGCAAACTTATAAAAATACCAGATAATAAATATATGTATACGCAGCTTTATCTCTTTATCTCCTTTTCGAAAAACATAATATGTAATAAAACATCCTTTATCTTTATTTTCCCTAATACCTACAACAAATCAAAGAAGTTAAACAGTACACAGTTCCACAAAATTATATAAGATATTATTGCTAGAGAATAATGAAATGAAAATAGTCAAATAGTCAATTGTTAGTTTAACTGTCTGCCTGTAAAAAATCATCTAGTAAATTTTTCGTATTGGGCTCTGGATAGTTTTCGATCCGGTTATATTAAGAATACGAGGTATATTTTACATGCCATATCCATTCGTTTTAGAAATAGTACATAAGGCTTTCAAACCAATTGTAAATCAATTTGTGGGAACTTGTTCAGCATATGACGGAAGTAGGTTACAGCGAAGACGATGGAAGACAATGCATGGACCGGGAATATGGAATCGGGAAATGGTAAATAATGGTAATTGGCAAAAGTAAATTGTGGTAGCGGTTCAGCGCGCGGATAATTTGAATTAAATATGGGTGATTTTTTCTTTGAAATATGCTTATCATAGTAGTGACTTGGCATAGAAACTGATTAAACATGCCTCTAAGAGTTAAGTTAATTTATAATTTTAATCGCCAAAACATACTCAAAGTGAATGGCAATTGACTTGGAATAAAAAATAAATTCTTAGTTTAAAATATTTCTAAAATCAATGAGTTTTCTTAAACCAGATCTAAACAAGGACATTATTTTCCTATTTACTTCTTGTATGCTATTTTATATTTTATTTTTAGAGACAAAAAATAACACATTTGAGATTTACACATGTCTAAAAAAAAAAGAAAAAAAGAAGAGAAATTGTTGCAAAAATATATAAGAAACAAAAATAAACAACAAAAAAAAACTTTTTACAACAAGATAAAAAGGATTTAATTCTTCAAAAAGGATCAGTTCCTTTTAGATGTGTGCAATGCGGTGAATTTAGGTTAAATCATACAAAAATATAAGCTTTTTTTTTAAAAAAAAATATATATATAAATTTAAATTCCTTTTTTTTCCGCGCCCTGTCTATTCTCGCTGATTGGTAAAAGTTTATTTATAAATGTATTAAAAATATATTGTGTAGCATAAAAAAATTTGTTTAGAAACAAAAAGATTTATTTAAATATTTAATTCATCAAGACGAGTAACAAAGGATTATAGAAAATTTTTCAATATAGAAAAGTTTGATTAGCGGAAATGAACAAGCTTTATGAATTAAGACAATATAACAATTTCTGATAAAATTGTTTATTTATTGTGTAGAAATTGAATTATTTAAAAATTATAGGAAAAATAGTTATATATTTCAACTTCGTCTACGCATAGTTCTATTTACAATATGAGACGAAAATATATAACATTAATATTTATATGTTAAAAGCATAATTAAATCTATCTTTCAATTATAATTTAATTGTAGACGAATTTTGATTTTTTTTTCTCCAATTTTAAATCTTTAAAAACACAATTATTGTAAATTGTGAGAATTTATTACCAATATATTACCAATATAGAATTAGTCAAATCTATTTATATCATCAAGTTGTAAGGAATTTCAAAAATATTTTCTGAGAATAATTCATTTAGTAACAATAAAATATAATCAGCTATAAAAAATAAAAATATATAAGGTTTTTAATATTAAATTAATTTCTCAGAATCCAAAAATAATGAATTTGATTTTCCAATTATTTTATTTGGTGGTTCAAAGTCTGCTCTGGCGCAATAACCAAACAATGTTTAAAAAATTAGGTATCTTGATTGGCAATTGATAATTTTTAAAATAGCTCAGAGAATAATAATTTGAATTGTGTAGACTTTTTATTGGAAGATGAAAAGCGTATACAGTTCAAATTATTCTTCTCTGAGCTATTGACGTAATAGCATATTGAACCATAATTAATAATTTTTGGTATATTAATATTTTCCAAAACCCCTTTCGATCAACTTACCTATAGACTTCCAGCTCTTTTTCTCTAAGCTTCCTGCTCTGCTCTTTGTAATTTTAATTTTTCTTTTAAATAGATTTTCATAAATCCTCCTAAAACATAGAGTAGCCATGTAATTAGAGTGGTCATATATAATAATTTTGGTGTACGTTAAATCCTTCATGGCATTTATTTAAATTTAGATCAAAGCAGAATTCTATCACAAGGATTATTTTGTACTTTTTGTTTCATACAGGTTATTAGTGCAAGTTATGCAAAAAAAAATTATAATTTAAATCCCAATAATCCTTTTCGAATATTTTTGATTAAATTATTGTTTCAATTTGTTTCTTATGCACTTTCCAGTATCATAGTGGTTAAAATGTGAAAAAAAATATATGTATTTGAATATTTCAAAAGTAAATTTTAAAATTGTAATTATTTCAAATAATAAAATCTAATTTCCTTTTAAGTGCTAACAAGGTTTTTTATCACATATATTTTTTTTATAATTATATAATAAACTCTAAAAGAAAATGTTATATTTACTCTGGTTTTTATATCTAATTAAAAAAAATTTTAAAATTCATACTCGAAAAAAAGTGTTTTTTCCATTTTCATTTATTTTTTTTTTTTGGTTTTTTGTTGTGCAATCATTAAAATTTATTGCCTACTATAAAAAACTATCAGAGAAAAAACCTTTTTATGTGTGGTTGCATGCTACTCTCAATATATTATATGGGCACAAAAGCAAAAAAAGAATTAATTTATAAACTTTACGTTTAACCTCATAAAAGTTATACGTATAATTTTCTATAATATAGTATTAAAAGGATTAATACTATAACCTCAAATCCTTTCTGATGAGAAGAAAAAAAATAAAAAACTTCTTGACTTTCAATTTTTTAACCACGATGATAAAGTCAACTTATTTACTTCAAACTTTTTTTTTTATATAATATACATACATACATATATATAATAATAATTTTTTTTTTGTCATCATCATCAACACTCATTCTAAATATTCTGTCAACTATTTGTCGTTATTGTTGAGAGATGAATTTCTATACTTTTTTTTTAGCATCAACATAGGAAAGGTTTATAATATTTATGTACAAACATGATCCATAAAAGAAGTATTATGGTTGACAACACAACACAAAACAGTTCACCGTCATAACAACAAAAAAAAAAAAAAATGTTCTTTAAAATGAAAATTTTATAAAGCTCTCTTTATCCTTTCTATGTACATATACATTTTTGTTTTTATTATTATTATAAGTTAAATTTTATGACTGTGATAAATGCTGTTTTATCCTGACATATAGAACTGAAATTTTTTTTTTTTATTATAGGTGGTATAAATGACGTCATATTCTTAAGAAAATTTACTTTATGAGTTTGTTTTAAGGATCATATTACCACATTTTCAGTTAATGTACATGAAGATTTGTAAATTTTTGAAAATACGGTGGCAATAGATGTTACATGTAGTTATGCGCTTTTTACTTCTTTTTAGAACATTAAAATTTTATAGTTTGTGCGGTTTATATGGTGATAACAAGAGTATACCAATTACTTTTCATACCTGGATAATTATATATGTGAGTTTTTAGTCGAATTTTCGTTTGTACTGACTACAATCATTTAAATATCAATATTTCAGATTTACAGAAAGTCTAGTATAAAACAGAATAAATTATATTTATAACCCTGACTGTTAATATTGAAGAATTATAATTAATCCAAAATTGAAATACTATTTGAATTTGTATTAAACTATTTTTTAATTTTTTTTTACAATGTAAATATTCCTTATAAAATGACAAAAACTCATAAATATTAAATTTAAACTAATTACTTTATAATTAATCAACTCTGACTAAGATAATCAACCAACTAAAGAATATATTTTGCAATAAGTGTAAAAAACATTGGTAATATATGTTTTTTTAATTTTTTTTTATTTTATTCTTATATACAAAAATAATATAAATTTTTTTTAGAAGCTATAGGCAAATTTTTACGCGACTGGGGTAGTGACATTGTCTTCTAGTCCAAAACTACTTCGAACTAATAGAAATAAATATATTAAAAATATTAAACTAAAAATATTTTTATAATCTTACCAGCTTCAAAGTTTTTAATATTATATACACGGAAACGTGGTGTCTTCTCACCGCCAAATGCTATTGTAAATGGATCATCTGGACTTTGTTGCATACATTGAATTCGTCCTAAATTAAAGTCATGTTTGTAAATTTCTTTAATTTCACTGGAAACAATTAAATAATGATTAATATATAAAATATTTTTTTTTTTTTGGTTTTCTAAATTACTTTGAATTATATTTCCATATTTTCATTGAACCATCAGTTGATGTTGTTGTTAATAAATTTGGTACTTTTGCATTAAAACAAATTCCAGAAATTTCTTCTGGATGTCCTTGTGTTGTCCATAAAAATTTTTTATGTTGTCTAATATCAGCATAATATAATTTACCATCATTTGTACCAGCTATAAAATAATTTCCATCAATTGGATTCCATATACATTTTTCTACTTCATTATCACATTTCCATAATAAGAAATTTTGTTCAATTTGTTCAATTTCACGACAATCAAATAAACGAACCATATTATCAGAACAACCAGTTAATAAACTTTGTGGTTCAGTTAAATGGAATGATAATGATTGAATTTTTTCTGAAAAACATGATTTGATTGTAGTATGTGGTATTCCTTCATCTAAATCCCATAAAATAACGGAGTTATCAACAGAACCACTAGCAAGAATATGACTAAAATTAAAAGAGATGTTATTATTTAAATTTATAGCACAATAAAAAGCAATTAATATTTATTAATTACGGATAATGTGTGTTCCAAGATAAATCCAAAACTGCATCAGTATGACCATATTTTTCTTTATTTTTTTTACGACTGCCTTTGCACCCTAATTTAAATATTGGTTCAATTGAATCTTGAATATCTAAATCCCAAATTGTTACTATTGGATCCATACAACCAATTGCACACATATTTCCAGGATTTTCACTACCAGGATCATGATTTAACCATTCTATACATAGTGGAAAACTTGGTAATAGGAAATCATGATGTGTGTAAAAACTTTCTTCTTCATCATTAAAGACTATAAGATAAAATAACATTTATAAAGAAAAAAATTTATATTTTCTTGAAGTCTTGTTTTTACCCCAAACTTCCATTGAAGCGGCATCATCAACTACATGACCAACTAAAACTAAATTATCTGTTGGTTTAATAATTTCATCTTCTGCTTCAGAGTCATCTAAAAAGAAAATATTATTCACAATGTTTCTCAACAAGATTCAAAGAAGTCAAGCTCTAATTTACCATCATCATCTTCTACTTGGGCATCATCATCTACTACAGCAATATCAGCAATGCTAGCAACTTGTGTTTCCGCTAAAATAATAATTAATGTTATTGAATTCAATTATTATATTACATCAAATTTTAAAAAAAATCAATAAAATATTTTTGTCCTTGAGGATTTTTGACTGGACTGAGAAAAAATACTTAAAAAAAATGGAAAAAATTCAATTGACAAAAAAAAAATTTTATTACGTTCTGCATCATATCTATTAAAATTAAATTCATCGCCTGGATTTATATTTTGATTATCAGCTGCTTCCATATCGACATCATCTCCGGTTTCATGGTCATCTCCGGAGTCTTGGTCATCTTCAGAACTAAATTAAAAAATTTTTTTTAGTATATTGGTTCAAATTTTTTCTCATTTTAAATCTCACTCACTCAAGTTGCTGTTTTGTATCTTTAATTACTCTTGCAAGTTCAGCTGGTGTTAAGACAACCTAATAAGTAAATATACATTACATTGACTTTATCATTATTCTCTAAAACGTTCTAACCTTTTGCGGTCTTTCTTTTGCAATTCCTCGTTTAACAAAACAAAGTGTTGAAATGAAATCAATCGATGCTTCTGGAGGACCGTCTTCCATTTTTTTAATTATTTCCTTTTATAATAAAGGATTTAAATTATAAGTTTGAACAATGAATAATAAGTAAATAGTGCACAGCACGTGTAAAACGAAACTATACATAGATTTATATTTTATACATGAGAATGGTTTTGAGTTTTGACATTTGTTCGTATTGTCAAATGTCAGAACCAGAACGTCATATACCATAAAGGCTGAATTATAATTTGCAAAGCGACATAATTGTGGATTCTAATTATAATATGCGAAACGATATACTTAATTATAACTTGCAAAGTGAATTTTATTTTATAGTCCAGTATTTTCATATTAATTAATAAGCATATTCTACTAAAATATTTTGCTTCACAGATTATCACTATTTTCAGTAGTGATACCTGATAAACTACCTGTGAAACTTGACTGGTACGCTTACACTCAATAAAATCGCCCATCTGAACAGCTTATTCGCAATACGATGCTCGATGTTTATGCCTACGCGTGCCTACGCTAATGGATGATATCCATAAAACACATGCGCATACTGCGCGTACCGATGATGTGCTTGAAAATATTGTGAGTCATCTAGTGTCTAGTGAATACCTCATCTCAAGAAATGGACCTGTCAATTGGCTGCCCAGATTGTGTGATTTGACTCCATTGGATTACTTCTGATCTATAAGACAGCAACGATTCAAAACTTGGAAGCGAGCATGCGACCAATTACTGATGAGATAAGGCCAGGAATTCGCCAAAAGTGATCAAAATTTGTACTGATTGAATTGTGTTTATTAGACGCAATCGCGGTATATGCCCGAAATTGTTTTTAGAAATTAAATGTAATAATCTTTTCCATTCAAAATAATTTTTCCTTTTAGTAACTAAATTACATGTTTTTTTTCCAAAGAGAAATTTTATATCTCTAAAAAACACCCTTTACTAATAAATAAATAATAGAAATTATTTAAATAATTAAGTCGTATTATTTAAATAATATATTCTATTCTATTCTTTAATAATTTCTGCTAATTTTTTGTTAACCAAAATTTGTTTATTTAAATTCTTTTTTTATTAACTTTTTCATTTCATTGGTTTTTTATTGTAAATAATGAGGTCCAGGTGTTGGAACATTTTTCAATGGTGAATCAAAATCAACTGCCGGTTCTATAGCTGCGGATTCTTGCATCGTAATACCAATTCTCTCTTGTAAACTTTCATATAATTTATGTACATTTTCATGATGTTGAGCCGTTGGTTGCATTGTTTTCATTAAACTTCCTAAGCGTACTTGTGGCAATTTACTATGCACGTACCTAAAATTAATAAATTATATAGTTTTACTATGGACAAGTAAACTTTAACTAAATTAAGGATAAAAATAAGTACTAAGAATAAATAATTAATTCAATACATACCACAATAATTTAAGCATATGTCTAGTAACATTATCCCTGGTAAGTCCAGCAAATAAAAATTCATCAAAAAGAGTTGTACAAAAATCTTCTGTAGTGAATTCATCACTCATGGGTATTAATAAAGCAATCTATAAGTAAAATTTTTGTATTATTATAATCGCAAGTTCTTTCACCATACCAATGAATGCAAAAATGGATCTTCATATGCCCGATCATCTTTACACGATGACAATATTGCTAGAACTCTTAATATTCCAACACGATCTTTTAATCTTGCCGTATGTAATGTATAATACATTGCCAATATACTCGCAACTGCGCTTTCTTGAATGTACGCTTCCACTGCATCTGGGGCTGGTCCTGAATGTTCAATTGTTGTTAAAGCACTTTCTCGTTCATCAGGTGGTAATTTACTATGTAAACCTCTGCATTGATCATCAACAATTAAAGACATTAAAGCTGGTAAAAATTTCGTTACTACTTGGCTATCCAATTTTGGTTCTTTAAATTCCTGTGAATCGATCATTACCCAAGCACTTAAGCCCAATGCTAACATTCTTAATAATAATATTAAAATTTGATTATCACGTGGCATTCCTTCGTTATTAATTAAATGTTGTAAAATTTTAATAGCTGATGTTGCTAAAAAATTTATTGCATATGGATCGCATAATGTCATCGATAAATCACCTAAAACTTGTTCTTGTCCTCGTTTAATATTATCTAGAAATCCTTGTAATTCTCGTGACCGTTTTATATCAACATTTTTTTCACGAATACATGCATCTAAACACCATGTAAATTTATGACAAGGATCAACAGAAATGATTTCTTGAACTTCCAGATCATGTAAAGCCATTAGTAATTCAGCTCTTAGAGTACAGTAATGTACATTTCGAGTTCGTAAAAATAAGGTACGTAAAAACTGTAATACCATGTCATATAATTTAACACTTGTACCAATCATATGAGCTAATTTCTGAACAACTTCACCCTGACGTCTTACTTTCGGGGATGGATGGAAAAATAAATTATTCAAGTTTGTATGATCGAATAAAACATGTTCTTTTTCACGAATATATTGTGAGAGCAATGGTGATACTTCATCACCAAATAATGATTGATTATCACGCCATATTTGTCGTTTAACTTCTGTGTCAGTATCGGAATATAATTCTCTATCTCGTACTAAAATTCTTAAGTATTTATCATCAATATGTGTTGTATTACGAAGGATACACATAACAACAGGTCTTAATGCTTTTACACGTACAACTGGGAAACTTTTCACTAAAAGTTCTTTAAGTTTTTTATCACGTTCCTTATTATCCTTACGTCCTACTTCATTAATATATTCAATTAATTTATCTCGAAGTTCCTACAAAATGATTGAATTAAAATACAAAAGTTAATTAATTTTTTTTTTTTTTAAATTGATATTACCTCTAAAACTGATGTGTGAAAGTCAAGTCTCCGAACACCGTGCAAATCGAGAAGTGGAAGCATTGGACGTAATGATGGCAGAAGAATTCCATTTTCAAGCTATTTGTTTGTTAATTGTTTACATTCGTAATATATAATTAATTGTTTTAAATTTGACTAACCTGAAAACTTTCAATTGCTTTTAGAGGGTCAGTGCAAGATGTTAACGCTTCTCGGAGATATGATTGACCAGGTATATTAACTTCTTCAAGACCCGTTCCAGCACATTTTGGTGGATTGGACATTATTTTAATACAATTTTATTTAAAGCGGTAAATTTGTTTAATATTTTTATGACAATTTAGTTTTTTTGTTTTTGACAGAACCAGAAGTTCATTGGCCACTATTTATGTGTCAAATATGTTTCTGTAGTAAACAATGGCAATAAAATGCCAGCGTACCGTTTAATATCCACCCAGTTTACAACGATTGATATAATTTGTTTTTTTGTTCAAAGTGACAAAAGCAAACATCGCATTTTCACAATGTACCATTTTCGTTTTTTTTCACCCATATAATAAATAATTATGGAAGATGGAAGAGCCCTATATATTTTTTGTATACAATTTCGGTAAACAAAGTTTCCAATCAAAACTAGTAGTTGTTTTTCTATTACTCCCGGAAATGTCATTGCCAGTTTATCAAAAAACATCACATTTAAAAAAAATTTCATGACAGAGCAAGTGTTATATGGTAAGTGTAAATAATTTATTCCAGAACTTCAACTGTCATCTCAGTATTTTGATATATATTTTGACATTTCGGGGAGTAAGTGAAAGAGATAAATATAAGAAGAGAGTTGGACAGTCTTATTACCTTTTAGGGCGCTTCCCTAACTTACTCCAAGAGATTAAATAAGTCATAAGTACTAATATTCTCGTAAAATTAGATAAATAATGATACTGAATCAACTACTGTTTCCATCAACCCTTTTATCGTAATTTGATTTAAGTAATATTAATATTTATTCAAAAATTTAAAACGTGAACACAATATCTGTGATCCATGGACCCTGACTCGACAAGTTGGTAAAATTTATTTAACTGGGATAAGTTAATTATAAAATTTTGACGTCTATATTTGGTATTGCCAAAGTAACCAAATGACAATGTTAGATTTTCTTACATCAACTTGACTTTTCAATCATTTTGTTAAATAATTTCTATAAAAAAATATTCTTTTATTTTCCAATGAGGTTCTGTTTCGTGCGGTTCAATTGTATTTTTCGTCGTCTTGACTAATAATTTTTTTTATTTTATTTGAGTGCGTTAATTATTTTTCTATATATTTTATTTATGTTTTTCTAAATAAATATTAATTATAAAAAAAAAGCCCACACAAAAGCAATGTATATTTTCTTTAATTTTTAATAAAGATTTGTTTAAAAGTTTTTACGGAAATTACTTTCTATAATTAAAAGTCGAGTCATTACGCATATTAAAGTAAATTTTTATTTAAGTTACAAAAAAAAAACGAAACTGGATAAAAAAAAAGTGACAATATAAAAGTGTATTTTCCATATATACAAAATAGATAAATTTTTATAAATTTACATACATTTTTTTTTTTTGCATATACATATATATAATTTATTTAAATAATAATATGTAATTAATTTCACATTTTATTAATTTTGAAAAATATGTTGTGAACAATTGTAATTTTTTTGGTAATTTTAAATAACAAAAATAATTAATGGAAAATCTAATCAATAACTAAAAAGTGAAAAAAATCTGAATTTTCTTTATTTTATGAAATATATTTACTTCTTATTAAAATATTTTATTAAACGGAAAATCAAACAAAAAAATTAAGATATAATTTATTATAATATTCCATTTTGTTTAGTATTACCAGAGTGGATTAAATAAAGAAACGGTGCTGCCACTAAAGTAAAAAATCTTTTTTTTGGATTTATGTAAGTGGATTTGTGTTTGTGAAAATTTCCAGCCAAAAAAAAAATTGGAAAAAAAAAACATTTCTTACGTCTGGCTTTTGATTGTATATGCAAATACAATAGTGTTGTGTTAAGAATAGTAAAACAACACAACAACAACAAAAAAATGTTTTATTGACGAATGATTCATTGATAAAAAAAAAAGCAACAACATAATCATAAAATATCTTCACCCCACCAAGAAATTAAAATTAAAGAAAAAATATATATTTTTAATAAAATTAATTTTATGATAAAACATTACTGAAAAATATCACTTAAATCTTGTAAATTAAATCTTAATACTCTGTGTGTGTGTAGTTAAATAATTGCAACGCCTTTTTCTATATGAGGATAATTCAAATATAAAAAAAAACATTGTTGATCCTGCTATTTTTTTTTTTCAAAGGAAACAAAAAATTTCTATATGTTTTTCTAAGCGGCTAAAATAAAAGTGACAGTTCAATAAATTCTTTTAATTTTCAATTAAACTGTCAAAATTTGATAGTGAATATTTTTAAGTGCTTGAAAATTATATTTGTAATAATTTAAAATTACTAAAAAAAATTTACTATTTTTTAAATAAATATTAATTAAAAGGTTCTAATCAAAATTCCATAATCACTGGATAAAGATTGTGGCAATTTTTTATTTTATTTATAATTTTAAAGTGCTTTGAAAACGATAAGATAAAAAAGTGAATTTTCAAAAGGTTCTGTTTATTTTCTATTTTTTTTTTTTAGTAATTGGGGGTTTTTTTTTGCATGTTTCACCAAGTTTTTTTTTTGTTTTTCAAATCGCAATTTAATTAATTACTAATCAAAAAAAAATTGTGCTATTTTTATTATCAATTTATTAATTAAGTAGAAAAAAAATAAAGAATTTAATTTCAAAAATCCTTTTGTGGATTTGATAATTTAGTGAAAATATTAAGTGTAAAAAATTAAATTTAAATAAATATAAATAAAAAAAATTAGTCAAAATGCGTGAATTTAAAGTTGTTGTATTAGGATCAGGCGGAGTTGGTAAATCAGCTCTAACAGTACAATTTGTATCAGGATGTTTTATTGAAAAATATGATCCAACTATTGAAGATTTTTATCGAAAGGAAATTGAGGTAAATAAATTTAATATATTTTTTAAAATTTAAATTATATACTAAAAATATTATTTGAAAATGTTACCAAAAATGATTTATTGATTAATTTATTAATACTAAAGCATAGAGTGAAGTAAGGTTCATTCTGCGCTAACGACTCAATCCAAAGTTTAGAGCATTTTGCTTACAAAAATTATTTTATTTCATTACTTATGTTATTTTAGTTTTATTTTTATATATAGCACTAATAAATCTACATAAGATTAAAGTGTTGCTAATAAAATTAAAATTAACACAATGTGGTTTAAAAATGTGTTTTTTTTTATTTAAAAAACAAATATAAGTTAGTAACACAAAAAATTAAGTTAGTAACATAAAATATGCTGAGTAATTTACTCATAAAATTTAACACATTCATAGATTGCACTTGTGATGTTGGAAAAAATTAATTTTTTAATCACATTCTATGTGAATCCATATAATATTATTAATTTTTGTAAAATTAAATTCTGCGATATTTTTGAACGTATTCGAAATCTAATAGGTTTTCGTTTGACGATTAGAGAAAAGTAAATGTAAGGAAATTTCAACTTTGACTGTGCTACTCCTCCATACATCCTGAGTCTGGTCTTTCTTTGAAAGGTTTTGTAACATAATTTGGACCTACTAATTTGATCTGGGTTGGTGAACCATAATTTTTTTTAATACCAACGAAAAATCTCAATTGCAACACAAGTTTATATTCGGGAAACATTAATTTTTCCGAATCTTAAAATTATATTTTATGGTAATTTAATTATTGGTAATCATTAAAATTAAAAGCTGAATAAACTTAGACCAAAATCAGTGTCCCGGAAAAGAATCGAACCTACTGCATCACATCACAGAACACACTAAAGTACCACTAAGCCACCGCCAGTCCTGACTGAATATTTTAAGTTACTTTTTTTAATTATTGTAGGTTGATAAATATAGAATTGCTAGTTATTCATGATGGACTGGGAAAAAATATTGTAATATTGACGCTTGAATATTGAGTATTATTTGTTATAGTTGACTTTATTTATGTATTTCATGCTGAAGTAACCTTTATTTAATCTAATCTAATCAAACTCTTAATGACTCGATTGTTATAAAATATAAAAATATATATTTTTAATTATAAAATTTTTTTTGGTTTAATTTGTTTATAAAAAATTACATAATAATTTGTTTTAAATCTTTAATCTTGTCCAATCATTTATAAATATAATTGCAGACTCTCTCTCTCTCTTTCACTCTCTCACTGTACAGTACTGTTAACCGTGTTATACTGTACTGTCAAGTTAAGAAATTTATATTTGAAATTCCACTACTCTGCCCATTTCAGTTCATATTCACTTTCAAAATAAACTTCAAAAATACAAGTATAATAAAATTTAGAAAAATTCACTTTTACCTTGAGTTAGATTTTAGATACGTTTTTTTTTTATTATTATTATTATTTCGTTTGTCTCTGTTATTAAAAAAAATTTATTTTTATCCAAGTGTTTCCTTAATATCAAATAAAACTTAATTTAATTTGTGTTTTTTTTTTCTGTGCCTTTTTTTTGCGACAAATTGCAGTTTAAGTAGGCTTTATAGCAAATTTTTTTTTTTTTAGCCTCTAGTCTAGCGTAAATATACCAGTTTATAACAAGATTTTTTATTATAATGTTGTTTTTATTTTTTATGTTTTACTTTTGCCCCCACATTAAAGATATAAATATTTTCATATTATGAAATATATTTCATTTTAAAATTACAAGTTTTTTTTTCATTCTCTGGAGAATTTTTATTTTTATATTATATTTTCATTTAAAATTGACATATCTCTACAGTGCAGAGTCTACATTAAAGATTTATCTAAAGAATTTATATACTGTATATATATTTTTTTTTATATTAATGATAATTTTATTAAATATATATTTTTTTTTTCACTCTCTTGTTTTAAATCAAATAATTTTTTATATTAGCATATTTCCAATGACAATGACTAGTAAGTAAATTTAATATGAAACGAATGACGATTTCTTGTTTCCTAAAATAGTAAGATTATTTTATATTTTTTTGTAATGTTTTTATGATGTGTAAAAAAAAAAATTATATATAAAAAAATATAAAAACTAGTTTTTTTTATGAATTTGAAATCATTTTTTAAAAGATACTTGACAGTATTGTGAAATTATGGTTTTTTATGGAACTATAAATTCTATTAATATTTAATTATCTTATCAAATTTAGTAATTATAATTAATAAATAAAATAATTAATTAATAATGAAAAATATAATAGTATTATTTCTGAAATTATTGTTAAATGTCAAATTAGGATTAAGTTTATTTAATTTTAGTTGGCATAGGAAAACCGAGGCTAATCATGTAAAAAAAAATCTAAATTTTCTGAAACTCTGGTATTTTCGACGTGAAATATATTTTTTACACATTTTAGTTATTTTTAATAAATTTTATTTAATATTGTAAATTTAAATCTAAATTTAAAAATAAATGCAGCTGCATCAAAAATCTTAGAATTTTTTAACAGGCATTATGTTTTTGTACAGATTGTATTCTTTATTTACTATCAAAGCTTGAATCAAATGCTTTAAAAAATAATAAAATTTCATTTTTTTTTATTTTTGCCGTGAGTAGTCCTACCTAATAATTATTAAGCTAACTAAAGAGCTTGTAACCTCAAAATATCTATTTCATATATTTCAGTAGTTATTTTATTAAATATGATTTTTAATAATTTACTCCCTGTCGTGAGTTGGCCCAAAGATACTTCCCTGTCGTGAGTTGGATTTACTTCCTGTCGGGAGTTGGTATTTCTATTTCCGAAAGATATTTCGGAAATAGAAATTTTGTCTAATCACCACAAAAATGATATTTCAGAAATATCATAAAATTGGTTTTTTTTTTTAACAAAACTCGTTTCGTCATAAAAATAATTATTTGACAATTAAAATATTTTTTTTCGCTCGTAAATTGTGATTTATTCAAAAATAATTCATGACAATTTTTGTGACAATTTCCTTGTACTTTGAAAAAAATATCCAAAATTTATTTAAGTGCTCACGTGCTTTTTAAATTAGTTAATACTGTTTCAAAGTATTTAAAATTATTAAATTTTTATTACATATACTATTAAGTAGCCTATAGCGTCTAGAGATAAATTTTAATTTATTTCCAACAAAATTAATGAAAATATCATAATTCGAATTCTAGTTTAGTTAATATTGAAATTTTTTTGATCTAAATGCATGAACCCAGAATACGAATTTCTTTAGTTTTTTCAAATTTTTTGAACATCTAAATTTAATATCTAAATTTAATTAATGTCATAAATCTGAAACGAAACATTTGAACAACACAAATCTAAAATTCCTTGGCAAATAGAATTAGATAATATTTTTGAAATATTATTCAATGCATTCTTTGTTATATTATCACATAATTTTCTGGTGAAAGATTTTGAAATGATATTAATTATTTTGATTTTTATTAACCATAATATAGCATTTTTGTGGAATCAATTACATCATTAAATTTAATTATTTATTTATTTTTGTGTTGAAATAAATTATTTTATATAAAAATGTAATAAAAAATGGAAAAGTTTTGACAATTTGTAGAAAATAAATAATAAATTTTTAATACTCATTCCACAAATCAACAATTTCACGTTTTTTTTTTAAACATTTAAAAAATAGATTTATTATTGAAATTTGAAATATATTTCTTCATTAATTTTATTTATAGACAGTTTATGTACGCCTATTAAATTAAATTTACGCTAGTTTTACAAAATTATTAATAATTTATAAAATTACTTAATTTAATTTTTTTTTTATTTAATTTAATTGATTTTTGTTTTATTTGAAATAAAAATTGTTAAAAAATAAATAAATTATCTGGTAATAATTATGATAAAAAAAAAAACAATAATTTCATCAATTATGATTTTAACAATCATGACATATTTTCTAGAGTCTAATAATATAATTATATTTTATGTATATCTACATACGCAATTAATTTAAATATTTAATATTTGAAAATAAGAAAATTAAATATTTTACCATATATTTTTTTTTTTTTAGTTAGGTAGGGCACAGACGTATGTAATCTATTACCGACAAGGCTGGTCAACCATGTCGTTAAAACGTTTCACAACAATATACTACGTAGTTTAATATATAATTTGTTTTGCCTAAATTCATTTTAAAAGTATTATTTAGATATTTTGAAATTTTGTGAATTTTTATTTACAGATATTTTTAATAACTTATTTTGCACGGTGATCGAAATTAGTGACTGATTGATATCAGTATATTTAGGTTAAGGGTATTAGTATTTTTGTTTTGCAATCAATACTTTATCGAAAATTGTATCTTCATGATTGAAATTTTTAAATTAAATATCAAAATTATAAAAAAGCCAAGATAAAAGTCTATTTTTGTTTGAAATTAAATTATTTGTTACTCCAATCATATTTAATATACAAATTACTTGTATTTATCAGTTCAACTCCTTTCAAACAGTTTCCTAACATTGTATATTGTGTCTAATAAATATAAAAATATACTAAAATTATTATAATATTTTTGCATATGACAGTTTTTGCAATGTGGCTTTTCAAATTTTGTATATGACAGACTTGCAATGTGGTTAATACAATGTTAGATTCAACATTGTAACCACAACCAATAAATAAGAAATTGTATATAAATTGTGAAACATGAAAAAATATATTAATACTAAAATCCTATAAAGTATAATTTGTAAATTTCGAACACCTCGACATTTTTATTTTTAGTTTTTATTTTTTTTAAATTATATTATAATTGTAAATCATGATTTTACAAATATACTTTTAAATGTTTACTTTACGTTGACTTAATAAATAAGCACGTAATTTTTTTTTTTTATAGAATATTTCTTTTATAATATATGCAATTAAAAAACTTGTAGATTTGAATTTAAACAAAATGTCAAGTGAATTAAACGTGCTTCTTGATAATTTCCATTCCAATATTTTTAGAAGTTAGAATTATTAGTTTTAAAAATAGCTTGGAAATATTTTTTTTGCACATTAATTTAAAAATAATTCTGCAACTACAGAAATATAAATTTTAATTCACTTGAGAGCTTTTTAATATATTATGTTTAATTTTATAGTTAGTTGACACATCATTTTATGTTATCGATCGAAATCATATTTTCTACATAATAGAAATAAATTGTGTTATATTTTTCTAAAATATTATTACACAAATTGGAATATAATTTTTACATTGTCAAGTTTGTTCATATACAATTGTTGAAATAATATAATTTCGAATTGTTATGACACTTTTAAAAGTTGTTTCTGTAATTGTTGACTTGTTGCCTTGCAGCGTTACTGGGATTGGTGAGCTTTTTATATCATTGTTCTCCACTTATGTATCTTCGTTTTGACAGGTTAATAGTATTTGTTATGCTGTAAATTTCCAATCTACTTCTGTTATTTTACATCAGTTCATTTGATATAATTTTTTTTTTTAAATTGGTGGAGACAGAAAGTCAAAGCATAATAATTAAAATTTTCAATTTAAAACTGCCGGATAACTTTTCATTAATCAAAAATTCAATTACAAAAAATATATCGCATTTTTAATTAATTAAATTCCTAAAATTTGTGAAACTGTTTTAAACAAACCCTTAGCACTAACATTGGTTCTTTTTTTATTATTATATTCCCGACATTATTGACTAAAATATTATGTAAAAATCAAACCATAATCAATCTATGTTTAGCATAATTCTTTAGAAATTTGACCAAAAGTGTAATAATTATTAAAACTTCCTTCTTTTGGATTAGTATTCGTGTCCAGACTGGCTAGCTAGACCCTTAGGTGAATTATTAAAAATAATTCTGACTCCATAAAAAGACATTTTATTGTACATATTAAATTAAAAATAAAAATACAAACCGGAAGTAACAAGGTAAAATACATTTATTACCGGTGTAAGTTCATTTTATAATGCACGCAATATGTGCATAAATAATGAGGTAAATTTAGCAACAGTGGCGCCCACCATTGTTGAATATTTTTTTAATTTTTTTTTTAATATTCATTTATTTTTTTACCGGAATTTTTATATTTTTGAATAGTCGTCAGTGTTATACAACATAAATTTATAAAAATGCCAAGAACTTTACTATTACACGAATTTGAAGTACACATACATATATATTATTTATAATAATTATTTTATTTGTTACAATTTTTATATTTTAATTACAAATAAATATATACAAATATAATACTTCATAAATCGTACCATTGCTTTGTAATTCGTAAACTACAAAATAATTATTGATAACATAAAATGTTGGCCACACTTAATTATAAATTGTCTTGTGACACTAAGTTCTAATTGTGTCGGACAATAGTTTTTATATGCAGTCATTAAATAAAAATCTCATTATTAAATATTTATTGTAATAAATCTTTAATTGAGTCTAGTTGTCGAAATTTGGCCACTAATAGTAATTTCCCTTATTGTACCGGTAGAATTAAAGCAAGCAGTCAATACATATTAAGATTTTAAGTGGCACCAGTCTCATAAATTTTGCCATTTGGAATCTTTTTATATCACCTTTGACATTAAAAAATAAATTTCTCTTACAAGAAAAACCATCAAAATTTAAATATATTACAAAACCTTTTATTAATTATTTTTACACATAAATACCGGAAGACTGAAAAATTGGTACGATTTAGCCAAGTCTCACCTAATTAATAATAATCAATATTCTTCTATTAAATCTAACTTAAAACATAAACAATCGCGCCAATTAAATTTTTTATAAAATTGCGCTTCTGTTATACGCACACCATTTGACAACTTATTTGACATTATATGAACATTTATTTTCAATTCTGTCATAGGCATACAATTTCTGCGTTCTTATAAATTTTTTTTTTTTAAATTATATTAGCCGAGAATATATTATGTACGTCTAAAACGTATATAAATTCAATTTTTACAAAAAATATTCATGAATTTTTACAAACAGGAATTGTATATAAATTATTTTATATAAAGAAAAAAGATTGGAAAATTGCACGTAGAGAGAATGTCTGGTAAAAAATGATATTGCAAGCAACCATTCTAATTGAAGATTTTTTATAATGTTGCATTGTCAACAAATACGGAAAATGAAAGAAAACAAATCTCTACCATCCTTTTAAGGATCCTTATTTATCATATATACCTATATATGTATTAAATGCACACATCTATACATATTAAAAATATACTCGCTTAACAACAATCATTTTACTCGGTACATGTTTACTTGTTGAAAGAAATTGAATATTTTCAAAATTTCAAATAAAAAATATGCTTTTTTATTTTTCATAAAATTTACTATTGTTGTTTTTTTTGTTTAGGATGCAAAAAACATAATATTTTTTTTTTTTTTTTTGTTTTATTGAAAAGAAAATCTTTTATTATGGAATAAATTTAGTTTTTATAGCTGTTCTTTTATATGTTGTATGTAATAAGAGCGCATGTCATCGTTGATGTTATGTTATTGAGCTAATGTTAATGCATAACTTTAAAGCAATTGTTTATTTGTGCTTTAAAATGTAACATTTCAGTGAAATGAATAATTAAGTGTAACGAATTATTTGCTTTTATATTGGAGCAATAAATTTAATATTTACGACAAAGAACAAAATTTAATTCGGTAAAGTTGTTTCTGGCGATATAGTTTAATGTGTATTAAGCGTGAGTATGCGTTGGTTGGACATAGAAAATAATTGCTGAGTTGTAATACGACCAATTCGGTTAAATGTCGATAGGTAAAATCTTTGTTTCATTCCGTTAAGTCCGTTCGTAGACGAATTGTAATGCCAGAGACTCTGTCGGCTCAGTATAGTGAGTATTCTTCATTATGGCTATTCCAACTCTATGGGGTTAAATTGGATTAGAATGAACTTGTCATAACAACTGATTTCCTTTAACAAATCCAGCCTGCATTCTCAACAAATTTAAGAATGCCAGTCACTCCTCAAATTTATGGCTTCTCAGTAAGCTCCTCATAAAACTTGGTCATAACGATCCACCAAAGGAGTCTCACTCCTTTCATCATTTTTACCAAGAGGGCCCCTCTTAGAGGGGGTGCCATGAATGATTGACCAATATTACTCCTTAATATTGGTCAAGTCATTCTTCTAAAGAACTAAAAACACCTGTATGGGGTTATAGTTCACTTAATTTTACCGCTTTCATGTCTTTCATTCAGTTTTTTTAAATGAATAATTATAAAGCTCGTACTATAGGCCGACAAACCCTTTTAATATGTTTATGAAAAAAAAAACTAATACCAAATTTAATCATAATATTTAATTGTTAGAATCTGAGCTTAATGTAATTGAGCTTACAGATACTATAAAAATTATTTAAATAAATTAAATTTGTTTCAATGTTTTTGCTACAAAAAGCTCACTATTTGCAGTGAAAATAAAATACAATCATTTGAACTTTGAGTAAGGTTCAATTGTTTTGATCTTTCTGAAGATTTCATATTTGTAAATTAAATTTTAAAAGAAACTGTAATCATGTTTATATAATATTTCTTCACATTAAAAGTGCAAGGTGAATTTTTTGTGGTTTACAAAATTATATATTCGAAATTACGCCAGTTATGAGGTCACGGTGGCATATATTAATTTTGGTTAGTTTTTTTTTTTTTAGGTTATTTTCAATTATTTCAATTTTTGACATTTTACGGACATTGTTATGTTTCTATTTGAAATATTAATTTAGATTTTATGAATGATTAATTGTCAATTTACACGAAAAGCTATTAATTTTTAAGTTAACGAAAACCTAAGAATAATTTATGTTAATAGAATCATTAAATTTACACCTAACCTAAAATATACATAAAACTACAAAAAAAAAATGTTTTAATGTTTAAATCTAAATATGCAAAACATTGTAGAACACATAGAAATTCAATAAACAAAAAAAAAGTAACAGTGCCACTATTAAATCTACTTAACTTGGTCAACTTAACCAAACTACAACAAAAGAAAAACATTCTTTTTTGAAATATCTTTTAGATATTTCAAAAATTAAAATTAAAAAAAAAACTGAAAGTTTATTTCATAAATAAAGGAAATGATTGTATATATATGAAAGTAGCTATCTATTTTTTTACATTTTAATGAGTGACAACAACCAGAAATAAAAAAATTGCAAATAAAAAATTAAAGCCAAAAAGAAGAAAAATATAAAATTGTTTAGTTCGAAAGTAGGTAAAGTCTTTGAAAAATACTTAATTAAGTAAATAAGTATTTTCTTTTTAAAGTTTTTAAGTAGTATTGATGGCCACAAATTGTTCTATTTTTCAAAAGCTTCTTTTTGATTGAAAAATATACATTTTACCGCTGAAGAGGTGATAAAATTGTTCAACCATAAAAAATTCATTGACATAATTTTCTTCTTTGTCGATTGCTTAAAAAAACTAATAAGTATTAATTAAATTAAGTAGATTTTTTTTCGAATTTTTAAAACAAAAATACTAATAATTAAATTACATTTAAATTTTTCCAAAACATATTTTAGAATTTAAAAATTTATTATACATTAAATTATTTTCAATAATTAGTTTGCCATTAAAAATAATTTTATTTTGCAAAATTAAAATTCTTTGTAAAACCACGTATTTATTTATAAAGCGAATCAAATTTCAGTTTTCTTAAATTAATAAATTATTTCAAGTTATTATATTGGTTCGTAATTTAAATTTATGTTGCAACAGAAAATTATGTATTTATTATATACGCCTGACGCCTACACGGAGCATATTACCAACACCGGATTAATCTTTAAGTTGTTTCTTTCTTCAAATATATATATAGGTTTATTTTTTTTATGCATTTATTGTAAGCGTCATTAATGCTGTATTAAGCTAACAACAGAATACTTTCAGATTAACTGAGATTTTCATTTCATCATTAAAATTGAATTTTTTGACTCAATTAATACTAAGTTGATTATCAATTAATCATTTTCTTATTAAATATTTCCCGGATTATTTCATTTGCTGTTAATTTTTTTAAAATATGTAACAATTAAATTATTTTGTGACACAAGAGTTTGTTATTATAGCACGCCCTAACATATTTATGACGACAGCTGTCAGTTTATGATTAAATATTAAAACTCTGAATAATAAATACGAATAAAAAATTAAAGTTTGTTTTAACAATTAATTGCATTTATTTAGGTTTTGACGTCAAATCGTTTTCATATCATTTTAATGTAATGCGATCATATATTTGTTATTTATTTACAGTCCACCATCGTTATTTATAGTCCAGTTTATAAGACCATTTTTTTATTTTTTTTTATAGCGATTGACTCCGCATATACCGCCATCCGTCTATAGCGAAACTACTTTCTGTTGATTCCGCGAATTTTTAGGAACTTCATTCGTCTGGCGAATCTTACTAATTTGTCACGACCTGGTTCTTTGCAAATCGCGTTATTAAAATCTTCTGTATATACTATCATATCATCACCAAAAAATTGTGCGCTATGGTAGACGTTTTCTATCCAAAACCTTGGCAAACTACCGTGTTAAGTTACCTAACTTTAATTTTCTCACCATATAAAGTAATTTAATAAATTAAAGTGAAATATTCTGTTTAGACCTTTAAAAAATATTGTTGCAAAACAAGTTTTTTTTTTTGTAAATTGTTGCAAGTTAAATAACAATATTGTTGTCATTAATTTAATAACAACTTTTTTTTGGAAAAAAAAAATTTCATTTAAATAAAATTTCATATTATTCACCACAAAAATAATGACGTCACTTAAGATAAAATGTTATTTATAGTTTGTACTGGTATTTTATCATTAAAAAATGGGGGTTTTTTTTATGCAAATTTATTAAAACCACAGTTTCCAATAACCTAGAAATTTACTCTAAAGAAATGGAATCAATGATTTTTATAGTAAATTTCGAAATTTTTATTTAGAAATCGGTTAGTTTTTTTTTCTAAGGAATTTAAATTTATTTTTCATTTTATTAATTTGTATGACTAATCGTCCACGAGATGAAGACATCGTTTCTTTTCAAATTGTGACTGTTACAGCGTAATTTTATAATTCGGACTTTAACCTTTAGCCAAGATGTTTTCAATAACTTTTCTTGGTTTTTGAGGTATAAACAAACGATAAGCTTTAGTATTAATAATATTCTGAATATTTGCAGAATGAGTCAATCAATGAACGATGCATCCATAGTAAAAAAAATAGCTTTCAAGACAACAAGTTATTTTGTTATTATAACTGTAATTCAAATTTGAAATGTAATATCATAGGGTTAGTAAAATCTATATAATTTTAAAAATAAAAATTCAATTTATTTGACATTCCAATGCTAATAAATGTCTTGATTTTATGACGTTTTCGTATAAATTAAAATTATACGTAAAAAAAATCACTTTATAAAACTAATAAATTTTATGAAATTTTATAGCAATTTGCAATATAAATCAGGTTCTACTCATGAAAAAGCATTTCAAGAATAATTAACTGCAATGAACAATATATTCTAAGACAGTCAAGGTAAATTGTTTTATGTCGACGGGCCAAATTTTGCATTTTTAAATGAGTCAACATATTTTTTCTTCGTATACACATTTGTCTGATTCACCATTATGATTAAACTGTATGCAATTCGCGTTCATTATGACAAAATTCCTTCTCGGACTTGCCTAGTTGATGATTTATTCGTCGGTGAACGGAAAGAACTATCGACTGAGCGAGTACATTTGTGATAAAGTGAACTCGCTTTCTGTCGATAGTTTAAATAAATTTTAAAAATTGATAAACATTATTTATTTTAAACTTTTTTACTTGTAACGAGAAAAATAATAAACCAACAATTGTAACTAACCATTATTGAAGATGAATATTCTGTAATAAAAATCTAATTTTTCACAAAAACAACAATCAACTGAATCAACTTGTGAGTAAAATTTCGTAGTCAATTCAATCATAAGGTTGATTGACTTAATTGTGTTAAATACTCAAATGCGGTCAATTTGGAATTTTTGAATAATAGTTTGTACAGTTTTAAAGCACTGTTTGATAATAATTGATATTAGACGTATACTCGATATACGGTATATCATTGTAAAAACCTTAGAAAATGTTATATAATATTTTTTTCAAAATATGAAATATCTTCAATTAAAAATCTTAAATGATTTATTATATTTTGGGTGGTCTCGTTAAACTAGACTTGTACAGTTATTTAGAATTATTTGTATCTATAACTTCAATAAGAATTTTAAAAGCGTATTGTAATAAAAACTAAAATTCTATAAAATTTTGAGCACAAGTAATAATATTATAGTAAAAACATTGACTATATATATTTAATTGAAAATTTAACCTTAAAATAATATTTACACATAATATCTTATATGAAATGCAATGAAAAAAAATCATATTTAATGTTGATGCATTTAATGATTTTGTCCAAATAAGCAGAACGGAATTTTTCGGTAAAAAAAAATAAACAACAACAGAACAACATTGAAAATGTAAAAAAAATAAACACACGAAACAATAGGAAATTAACACTAATAATGATTATCAAGGCAGTGTATTATCAAAACCTTGAATTAATCTTATGTAATTATACGTAAAAACATGTAGTTCATACTATATGATCAGTGGTTTCTGAAAATCAATCATAAATTTAATATTATCAGATAAGACTACATAGTTTGAAAACTTCGCAAGGTAATTTCAGTCAAAATTGATATAAGAAAAATGTCATTTGTGACAATTTAATATTTAAGTTTCATAAATTCTCTTTTATCCAATCTTTAAAATCAATTATTTTTATAATAAAAATTTCTGCAATTTCATTAAATGTGAATTCCATTGCAAAAAAAAAATAATGTTTAATGATGCTACATAAAAATTTAAAGAAAAACTTAAATTACAACAAAATTACATGAAAAATATTTAAGACAACAAAAAAAATTGTATTAGTATTAATGTTTCAGGCCTTCAAATAACTTCTCTGTTTTTTTTTTTTTTTTTTAATAGAAGATGAAAATGAAAATATTAATAAATTTAGAAGAAGTTATAAATATGAAATTTTTATTACACTTTGTCAGTGATAAATGACTTTAAATATTAGCCTTGAAATAGACAAAAAAAAATTAGTGTTAATTTTGTAGACTCTATAATTTTTTTTAGATAGAAAAACATGGGTTTGTTTTTTTATATTTGATGGGGTGTATTAGTTTCACCTTTGAGTTTTTTTCTAGGTTTTGTTTATGTTACACCCAGAAAAATGATTATAAAATCAGTGCTGGTAAAGACATGGGTCAAAAGATTAAAAAAACAAATTTTATTGTGCTAGTTTCAGGAAAAATAGTGAAAATTTCAATCAATTGCAATTTTTAAATCGAATTTATGATCTGATATTTTAATTTGAACCAAAAATAATTAAAGAGAGTTAAAATTATGCTGTTATTAGATTTTAAAATTATTTGTACGCATATTCAGTTAGGCAACCATTAAGTTATCAAAAGAAATTATATTTTAAAATAAGGATTTTTGTCTAAATTGCGATAATAATAATACATATATACTTTTATCGGAGATATTTGCATAACACTTGCCTATGCGATTTGAAACCATTGGTTTTTCAGAATTTTCTTCTGAAGCTGGCAAACTTAATGCTATTTTTCACATATCGGAATGAATTTCCAGAATTTTACGAACCAGGCCAACTATAATTTAATAAATCAAATCATTTTATTATAATTTTATTAATATAATAAAAATTAAGTCATATTTTAAATAGATTTTTATTTTTTTGTACAGAATTAGTTAACATAATTTGCATGGTTTATTTAATGCATGAATATTTACACAGTTCGTTAGTAACGTATTTTACTATTTTTAGAATACTGTATACACTAATGAAATTTTTTTTACCTATACTAAAAAAAAAATATATAAAAATAATTCATTTTGAAAATTATTGGAAAAATTAATGTGGTTAATTCAAAAACATTGAAATTTCTCATAATATAATTTTCTCCATATTAACTTTATTTTATCATTTTTCTTTCAAATCTAAAATTGTATTCATAATTATATTTGATGAACTTTTATATTTAAAAACTGTGTATATAACTTATTTTTTATTCAACACGCAATGTGTTTTTATAATAATTATTAATCCACCCCTCCCTACAAACTAAAAATAATTTTCATAACAAGAAAAACTATTGTTTCGATTAAATTTAATGCCCATATTTTTATATATATTTCTTTGAAGCGCCATCTGTAAATAATTAAGTTAATTATTTAACATGAGAACCATAAAAAAAAAAAAAAACATTAAAGATTGTTAAACAGATTCCTACTCAATGAAAGTATATTATAATAATTGAATTATTTGGTAAGCTTACCATTATTTATTGGTATAAGTGACCAACTGTAATTTTTATAGGCCGATATATTAAATTATAAATAGCGGGCTAAAAAAATATCTTTCCGGCCATAGGGCTACAATTATAATTAATATAACAACGCAGAATAAAAAATCATATTTTGTTAGATTTAATGAAATTATGTTTTAAAATTTTTCTTTAGTAAAATAGAAGAAAATTTAATTACATAGGTGAATTTTCTATTTTTTTTTTTTTAAATATGATGTGCTTTTTAACAAAAATTATGTTATAATGTAATAATTTCATTATTATAGCTTTTATAGAAAGTGCTTTGTGCTTGACCGCTTATTATATTATTAATTAGGTTTTTGTTTTGCTAATTTTTTTTTGTGTAAAACTGCAAAAGAAATTAGCGTGACATGACATAATTATGTTAAAATATGTTCTATTTTTTTGACAGTTATAAAGATTTTATTGTTTGTAAACATATTATATATAAATAATAAATTTTTATAATGAGTTTTATATTAAGTTTTAAAAAAAATAAAAATATTTTTAAAGTTATTAGATAATAACTTTTAAAAGTCATGATTTGTCCAAATTTGACAATTATAAAAAATCTTTATGTTCATTAGATTTAGTTTAAATTGAGCTAATATTATAAAAATACATGCAATCATACAAAAAGTTGACATGCGACATAGAAGATCCCCATGTTATCTCAAAATACTTAAAACTTTATTTATTTAGTTGCGGTAAATAAACTGGGAATTCGTAGTGTACTTATTTTGTTATCGAAAACGGGCAAACAAACTGAAATTTTAATGCCTAAAGTTTTTCGGTACAAATTTCAGAATTAACATTCCGCCATAACTAGCTTAATACATAAAAAAACCTTACCCGACTTTCAACTTGATTTTCTTAAAACTATAAATTTTGGAATATGCCAAACTTCTATTAGGTGTATGATTTGTAATGGCTGAATTTTGGTCAGAAGAAACTTGACATCTAAGTCATGTCCCCCATATAAGTCATGTCCGTCTTATTTTCATATATATATATTCAACTTGCTTTAACAATTGAGACCGTCTTCGTTGCGTTCGTCACGTCGAGTTAGTTGGAGATGTTAATCTAATAAAAGAATTTTTCAAATTTCCTCGCTTTTTTCATTTTTTTTTTTTGACAACTGATTCCACTGTGTCATATTTAACTTCAACCTAATGTAATTTTATACAATTTTTATGAATAAACTAAATCCATCTGTTTTTAAAGGTTTGCCAGAACGCATAAATTACGTCAAACAGTAGAATAAAAATGCTGAGTGATGAATGCTTACGATAAGTCTAAATTTCTGTAAAAAAAAAAAAAAAAATTATTAAGATAAATTTTGTTATGATTTAAGAATTATGTTGGATAAATGGATTATATTCCTATTACTAAATAAATTTTATGTCCCTCTTTTAATGTTCTTTTTGTGTGTGCTATAAACTTCTAAGACTTCAGAAATTTCAGATATTAGACAAGTGCAAAAATAAATAAAATTCTCTGATAAAAATATTATATCCTTCCTTAAAATTATTTATTGCATCTATTTTTTTTTTTTATTTTATTATAAATTTTTATTAAAGTCCTGAATAAAGTCTACGTTATTGCAAAAGTATTCAGTTCAGACGATTCGTTTATAAATAAAATATTTTTTTAATAGTTTTTATTTTTTTTATTATAAATTTTTTATTATATAGGCTTTTAAAAAAAAAAGCAAATTCTTGAAAAAAAAAAATTATTATAAATTTAAATTTTATAAGCGAGCACAATTTGAAGCTATTCACATGTTCGGTAATGTGATAAAGTCACAAAGTTTATCGTATGTTTTTCTTTTTTCATATTTTGTGTCTAAATGTAAAATGATATAAAATTAAACAGAATAAAAAAAAAATTATTGTGTGTAGGCGATAAATTCCATCTATACTTTTTGAACTACAAATATATATATTTTTATATTCCATGTTTATTTTCAATTATATTCTTGTAATATTACAATAATTTATTTATTAATATTAAAATATTCTTTAATTAAACATCATTTATTTTGCTTTATTTCAAATTTTTTATATTAATTTTTAATTAACGAAAAATTACAAAAATAGATTAAAATTTTGTACGAATACATAATTTCAGATCTTGAGCAAAGTAGGTCATTACATTAAATTGTTGTTAACATAGAAGTATAATTCAATTTCAAATTCTAATTGCAAATTCCAATTCTACTTATTTCAAAAGTTTTTTATGGTAATTGGCAGAAAATCTTAAACAAATTTCGTAATTTAAATGTCCTTAGTTAAAATCTTATTTGAATTTGACATAAAGATCGCTCTAGCTGACAAAAATACGTATTTTAGCTGTCAAAAATACATACACGAAAAATTTATCAGAAGTTTTCTAAAGTATAGTTATCAGGTTTTTGCCACTTTTCCCCAGAAATTAATTTGTTTAATCAGAATAATAAAAATTTAAGCATGGATTTATTGATACATTACTGAAATATGCTAAAATTATGGGTCAACTCAGAATTTTATCAATAAAAAAATCTTCAGCTAACTAAAACTAAATTTTAACTACGTAATCCAATTACAAAAATTAGTTATATTCTGTATTTTTAATGCTAACGACTTATTAATAATGTGTTTAAAAAAAAATTATGTATTTAATTGTTATATGATTTCATATAACAAGATCAATATAAAGATAATTGTAATAATACTTTGTTAGTATAATTAACAATTTTAATCACTTTCTCTTAATATAATTTAACTATTATTATAGTTTATTCACACCATCAATTGTAGTAGAATACATTATTCAAAGAGATTTTTTTTAAAAAGATTTCAATCAAATCAAAAAAAATAAAAATTTAATCTACTTTGGAAAAATATTTTTAAATTTACAATTTTTTTTAAAAAAAAAGAATGAAATCCGATTATTTATTTATGTAAGTGCTATCATAGATGAAATATAGTTAAGTGTATTAAAGAATAAAAGATACGGGTTTGCAAAGATTTGATGTTTTCTGCAAATATATTTCATTTCATTTCAGTTTATTTTACCTTAAAAGTATCTTTGAGTAAATCGACAGACAGTTAGTACATATTTTTAATAATAATCATATATAATTTATGAAAGAAAAAAAACAGAAAAAAAATTATGTACCTATAAAATATAATTATATACCTAAAACAGGTAACAGGTGATGAGATTTATTACTTCATTGTTCTGTTGTTTGTGCCTTGCATAAATTATTGTGAAAACAATCTGTTGAAATTATATTTGAATTAAATTTATTATATTTTTTGTCTAACGATCAATAATCGTTTTGCATTTGCTTTTTTTTTTTTTTGATTAACTAAACAGATGTTTTCAGATTTTTGTATATTTTTTTTATTTTTAAAAAGTTGGCGAGGAAAATTGGCCAAAGTTTTAAATGAAAATTAATTTCTCGTTAGTCTTTCTTTTAAATTTATACAAAAAATATGTAAAATATTTTCAAATTTTAATAGTACAGACTAACTACTATTGAATAATAATTAGAATTTCATAAATATTCTTGTTCTGTAAAATCAATAAACGTACAGTAAACAATAAATTGAATCCGGAAATATAAACATTTGCCAAGAAATTTTTATTAAATTTATGATATTTGGTTCTGACAGACTTTCTTTGTTCAACGAAATTAAAAATTTTCGTTACAGTATCTTTCCAAATAAAAATTATATTCGTTTTAATTGAAATTTTCTACTTATTTTCATATTATCACGGATATTTTCCTTTAATTTTGAATAGGATTAAGTAAATCCAGAATGTAATCAAATACATAGTCTTAATATTGATTTATTTTTAAAAAAATATATTATTTAATATGTAATACTTTTGTAAAACATTTCCTAAATCAACATTACAAAAATACATCTAATATCAAACACAAATCAATTGATCTTTTAAATTCCTCTCATACTTTTCATCCTGAAATCAGTCGTCCTTCCATCAAAAATACAAAAAAATTTAATATTAAAATTTATTATTATTATACTAAGAAAAAACAACAAGATTTTCATTCATTTTGTTGGTATATTTGTAAAGTAAATATGGTAAAAAGGACGAAATAAAAATATGTAATAAATCCATGGAAAATAATAATTCATAAAGGAGTCTGAAGGGAGATATGGGTATAATGTACGAGGTTGGACTGTTCAGAAATAATATTTGTCTTTTTCTGTCTAAGAATAAATAATATATAATAAAATTTATCCTTTAAATGAATCTCTAAAGTGTTGATTTTTTTTTAATGATTTTAGCTGTAAAGCATATTAGATTAGATTAAAAAAGAGTTGATGACAAGATAAGTCCTGTTATGGCACTCCTGATTATCTATTTTCTTCGAACCGCCTTGGAGACTCCACTGTGGAGGATAGGTCTTCAACTGTAGAGTAATGTGAAGTTTCTAAACATTTTTTATCGCAATATGTTTCTTTATTGTGAGCAAGCTTTTAATTGCAATAGATTTTGTTCGTGGGTCATTGCTGTTAGTAGATGATGACTTCAATCGTAAATATTTACTTTAACTAAATATCTGGTACTCATTTAAATCTGACTAAATTTAGGCCAACGGCAATGCCTCGGACTAGAAACGAAACCAGTACTTCTGCCCCATAGCCTACTCCTAGTTAGCCACCGCCGGTCTCCACTTATTCTTAAGTTATTGTTCTGCCAAAAATCCCTTGTCAATTATTGACGTTTTCGAAACATTGCGAAAAAATCGCTCCGGAGATCGCTCCTTTTTTCAGTTGTTTGAAGAAAACCGCCATCCCCTTTTTTCTGAAACTAATTATACCTTCATAAAAGACATAGCTTTGTTTCTGACCATTTCTGGGAAAACCTATTATAGTCTCTACAAGAAACATATTTCAATTTTTCTAATCTAAATACTAATAAAAAAAACCACTAATAATCTTCTCTTTGTACTTAGTTCTCATAAATAAATTTATTTTTGGTAGCCAGAACTCGTATATCATTTCATTTGTTTTGACAGGGATTTAACTCATGTTTAATATTAAATCATATTAAGCTGAAAACAATTTTATTTATTTTCTCTTTAATATTATTTTTTTGTGTTTCCCATTTCCCAATCACAAATACAAATTTTACCACCAACCACCCAATATTTTCTTTACCACAAATTTTTTTTTTTGGATAAATATATTATGGAATATTAATACTGAAGGACATCAGAAATATTTTGTAAATTTTTGGTAGGAGAAAAATAAATGTCTTTTATCATTGTTTACGGGGTGTAATTTTCCGATGAACATATTTTATTCACTTCAACTCAAACTCCATTTTCAATCAAATTTTTCCTTAATAAAAAGGATTTATGTAATACATTTTGCATTATAGATAAATTTTGTTTATAGAGAATGAGTACTAAAATTTTATGAAACACTTAAAATCTCCCAAAAAAAAAGGAATAAAATTGATGTAAATTGAATTTTGAGGGTGAATGTTGTTTTTGTTGGAAATAAACAGAGATACAAAAAATAAAAGAAGAAAATTATTCAGTTTGGGTGAAAATTTTTTAGGGAATGAAATTGCATTTAACAAAATATATTTTCATGAATCCTTAAAGCAAATAAAGTACATGGTTATGTTTTAATATATTATTTAGAAATAAAATTTTATCTGATGGTTTGAAAGCTTTTTGTTGCATATAATTTTCATTATTTAATGGTAAGAAATTTTATGTGGAATACACTAAAGTTAGGGAAGAAATTGAATGTTTTTGGAAAAAAATATAAAAAGTCTTTTTTCGGGAACAATTATTGAGTATGTAATCACTTTGTTATAATAAAATATAATTGACAGTTTTTAGGGAATTTAATTGAAAATTATTTGGAAAATATTTTAATATTTAATCTTAAGTGTAAATTTTATAAAGTTGTCAGAATGAAAATTTAGAATACAATCTAAATTGAAATGACTTGAGTATATATTATTGATATTTTTTTAGGAAGATAGAAAAGCTTTTTCTCTCAAATTTTGTGGATATTTATTGATTTTAAATTAAGTGACATTAATTGAGTTGGAAAGAGTTAATCGGGATGATGATTTTATTATAAGTCAATCCATAAAAACCTGAAGTATTTTTTCAATGTTTCATCTTTTTATAGAAATTTTTGAAAGCCTTTATTTTGGAGAAAAATCAAATATGTATTGCTCGAAATTTTTACATTCTGCTCGAATTCGGAAACTACAAAAAAAGTACCAATAGATTAATTGTGATAAAAGATGAGAGTCGAAGGCTTGATTTATTCTGAAGTATATTTAAAATGAAACAATTCTCAGTTTATGCTGAATAATAAATTTGAATCGTAAATCTGTTGCATATGCGCAATACAAACACAAATGGCAATCTGCAACATTCCGAAACAAAACAATTGACTAAAACATGTCCTGAAGCAAGATTTTTTACATTCGTATACTAACCCTGTACACAATTTAACTTAGCTAGTATATATTTTCAAAACTTTCACTTTGCTATTTAAAAAAAAATAAAGGAAAAATTAATTTCAAATATAATTCTAGTTTCACTTTAATGGACGCATAAAAATTTGTTATCTTTTCTACCACAAAAAAAAAAGTTTTAGAAGAATAATTTTACCTGATAAAGTTTCTTTTTTTATATTAATGTCCTTAATATAAAATAATACTTTTCTTTTAAGGAAATTAAACGATACAAAGTAAAAAAAAAGTAGAAATTTTTATTAAATTTATCCAAGCTGGTGAAGATAATTTAATTTCCGTTCACCAAAACAAAAAAGGAAAAATTGAAAAATTTTAATTTTTTATAAAAATTCTATTAAATAAGAAAAACAAACAATGTTTAAGATTGAAAATTAATAAACAAAAAAAATTCTTTGTTTAATTTTTGTATCTTATCTTTTTCAACATAACTTGATCCTTTTTTTAGAAAAGGGCAACAAAACGATAATAACATTAAACATTTTTGTTTTGTTATGAAAAAATTGATATAAAACTCTGAGGTATCAGAAAAAAAAAAAACAATTTAGTGAGAAAAAGTAGTTCTACGTGACACAAATGCGAAATTATTCTACCAAATGAAGTTATTTCCATAATTGAAAGAAATATTTCACCTGGTCATCAACAGTTCTGACTGAGTTTTTTTTAAAGTTTTTGTTTTCGAAATATACCACAAATTCAGTGCAATACCAGTTCATTGGCTAAAAAAATAAATCAGAATAATTTAGAGCGGTAGATTAGATTGTATAAAATGAAATGTGGTTACAGTTGAAAATGATTAAACATTATTTAAGTTTACAATTAGCCCATAAAACATCACAGACGTTTTATTATTTATACTCGTTTAATATTTCTATTAGAATTTCTAGTTTCTTGTAGTATCGTTAAATTATATTCCCGATTGTGTATCGCTCGATCTTCAGATTTCCATACAAAATCAGAATTTTCTTGATGCAGTTAAACAGTTTAGTTTTACTCACACAAAATTTGCAAAATTTCAGAAAGTAAGTTTTATTATGGTTTAATAGAATTTAATTTAGTAGAGATTTTTTAATCCTTTCTCATCCCAGAAATCTCTAATACGTTTTGGTTTGTTAAAAAAATAGTACATGCCAGGATAAACATTTAAGCTCGCTGAGAAAGAGTTAGAAAAAAATACTCCGTCTTAATTTCGTCAATCGAAACAGCATTTATGTCTCTGTATTTACGATCACTACTAGTAGGTCCTTAAGATTTAACTTTTATAAATGACTACAATTTTCAGATTTATTTAAAATATTTTTAAAATTTAATAAAAACATTCTTTTCTGCAATCACTTTTTCTCATGTCAAGGTCACATTAAAAACAAATGTTTTTTTTTTAACCATAATTTATAGCTTATTTTTAAATTTATAGTTCATTTCTTCCTCTTGTACATATTAAATATATAATATCCTTTTTATCCATTTTACAGGTCAAATATAAAAGCAAAATATTAAAAGACTAGAATATTTTATTAGTTATTTATAAAAAGCAAAAAACTACAGATGTTGGTTATGCTTATGACCCCGACATTTATGTATATCTTACTAACTAAACACATTAAAAAAATCTGTTTTTATAAAAATAACCTAATTTCGGAATAACAACGAAAAACATAAATAAAGAAGAAATATCTTGGATCTATTTTTCTTGATATATTTTCTTTTTTTTTTTGCCTCTTTGGAAGGCCAATCAGGCTATTTTTTTTTTATTTTTTTTTGCATAGAATTTATGTTTTAAAGATATTTATAGAAATTTTTTGCTCAGAGTATCATAAAAAATCTTATTTTTATATAAAACATACAACAATTTTTTTTTTTAGTAAAATAGTTTTTTTTTTTTTTGTGTTAATAGAAATATTTGTATTTTAGAAAATTGTGATATAAATAATTTTTATATTATTAGTTTGCTAATATGGAAACACCCGGATATAATAAAAATGTCTACCTTAGATTCAAGGTCATAGTATAATTGAATTTTGAAAATAGAAATGTAAATACAAACTATATAACACATCTCTACTACAAATGAAATAGAAATTAATGATTGTAATGGAATAGTCCTTTTTTTTTAACATCAACATTGGAATTAGTTCAAGAATTTATCGATTAAAAAGAATTTTATAGAAGAATTTTAAAAAAAATATTTATAATAAAATCAATCGTTTTTATTGAATTTGTGTTAAGAAAATATTGCATTGCTAATTTTATTAAGAAATATTGAAATATGTTCATTAAAATATGTGAAGTCTTCTAATGACATTATAAAAATTTGATTCTGTATTTCAATTTGATTACTTAAAAACGTACTACCATTTCAGTACTAAATCAATCCATACTTGAAATAAAACCGGCCTCAGAGTATGATTAAAAAAATTAATGATTAAAAAATTATAAAAATGTCACTAAAATTAAGAAAAATATAAAATCATATTTTTTTTTAAAAAAAAAAAGCAATAATTATAAAGTCAACATAAAAAAGCAATATAATTATAAAAATATCAGACAGAAAAATTCTGAAACGAGCAGACAAAATGGCAAAATAAAATCTCCAATAATTTACTATATTTATCATAATGACATTACCTTATCAAAATAAGTGGAGATAAATAATTGAAAAAAAAAACTGAAAAGGACTTAATAGAGAAAAGTAAATAACGAAGGATAATGTGAAAAATAGATATCGTAATCGTCCTTTACAAATAAAAACCATTAAATGTAATAAAATTAAAAAAGAAGTCGACGATTAAAAATGACTTTATTTTGCACAAATAAAACGTATATATGGACTTTTTTTTCTGTTGATGTAATTCTGTGAGTTACGATATTAAATTGTTTTTGAAAATTATTTTAAATTATGAATTATTTTTTATTGACAATTATATTCTTTACTCTCAAAATATCTAAATATTTTTTAATTAATTTTGATTTTTCTTTCTTTTCTAGGTAAGACTAAGTTCGAATTTGTACTATTAAGGAATTAAATTAACTTGTAATCAGGTAAAATTAAATATAATACTCGAATAAGGACAATACGAGATTTTAATTAAAAATTTATTTTCTGTTTATATTTCAAATTTTAATAAATTGACACCTAAATCACTAAAATTCAGGAAATTTAAATATCAATCATTTTCTAAAATTGCAAACCAAATTTTCTAATAATTGTATCCAAACCGAAAATTGTAAATTCGTTAGCGAGATTTAATAGTTTTGTTAAAAGTTATATATTTTTAAAAATTTATTAAATTCATGTTTGTAGAATTGTTAAGGACTCGGTATACAAATATAAAAATCAGCATTTTATCAGCGAAAATTTCGAAAATAACCAAAAATTTCACATTTCCGGTTCAGCATCCGGTATTAAACCGGATACCGAAACACCGATTTTAAGAAAAAATTTGTTCGCCACATGAAATCCTATTCTGAAAAACACTATTAAACTATTAAAAGCACCAAAATGTATATAAAAAAAAAAATTTATTAGTTTATTGGATTATTGGAAATTCATAAAATATTCAAAAAAAAAATTAATATAGATATTAAAAATTTTCCATAAATAGAATTTCCCATTTTTGGATATATGTATGTACAAAAAAAAATAATATTTTAAAAGTTTTTTTTTATTATTACTATTTTTATTAATATACCTATAAGGTTTGTTAATAATATTGAATAAAAACGGACAGCTGGGCTATTTGCACCACCAAAAAAAACTAAACAAATTTTTAAAATTAAATGTAAACACAGACAATTTTTTTGGATTGTTAGAAAAACGTAGAGTAATAAATATTTAAATAAAACTAAAAGGATTTCTTTAGAATTTGAAAATTTTTTGGAGCAAAAAAAATGCATTTAACTAAAATGATTTAATTCAATATTTGTCATTGGTAAAAAAAAAAATTATATCAAAATATTAGTTTAAACACAGACATTGAATTTATCACTGGTCTATGAAATATTTTGAGAATTTTTATAGACTTTAGATTTTGCATAACTAATATACATTAAATCAAATATGTTCGATCAAATTATGCTTCAACGGAGACTGTTATGCTAGTTTCTATCACAATTACGATAGATTATATTTACAGCAAATGCGTAATTATATTTGATTACAGAGCCTTATTAGCTGTTTGCAATTAAAATTTCATGACTTGTAAAGAAATGTATGGTCCAGAGTCATTGTAATAGAATTTTATGAGACTGTTTATGGTAGACAATGACCCTACACCCAACTAAATTCTTCTTTAACTAAATTGAAAACAATTTTTTTTTTGTAATCTGGTATTTTTCCAAAATCTCTTCTGTCTAAATTTAAATAAATGCTCTTAATAGCTTCATATTAATGGAAAAAAAAAATCAACGCGTTTCAATATACAAAAAAAAAAAAATTGAATAATAAATTTCCTGAAAATGAGGAAAATTTGTCTGCAATATTGACAAAACTATTTATAAAAATTTGATATATCGTTTAAATTTATTGGAGGAACAATAAAAATTGATAAAATATATTTGAATTAATATTCATGTAGATTGTATAAGTCTAAATTTATTGCCTATCGTTATTCTTATTTTACTCAAATTTGAATATAGGTGCAATATTATGAAATTTATTTATATATTTTCTGTGACATAGATTTTCTGAAAACGTCTACACACAATCTGTTTATGGGTGTATGAATAAAAACAAAAATTTGAAATTAAAACTTTTACAAAAATTTCCTATTTTTATGTACTAACAACTCCAATGATGGAATTAAAGATTTGTTGGGAACTAAACTTACGATTTTTAAATAATCTTTAATCGTTCATCAATTTTTTTTTTTTTTTGATGGCAGTTACGTCAAATTTTTAACATTTCCGCATCATTAGATGATTATTAATATGTATTACAAAACCCCCATCTATTATTTAATTAAAATACACTTTGTTTAATATTATCTTGTCTCGTACACAATGTCTTGTCAAATAAAAATATAATTTTACAATATTTGTCGTAGCTCTTATTGGGTAATATATTTCCAATTATTAAATTTATAAAAAAAAAAAAAGAATTTTAAAATCAAATTTCTTTTTGTTTAGTGTGCCAACACATATTTTACGCACTACGGATTTATGATAATCCTTAACTTTAAAACGGAAGCCAGTTTTATATTTAATATTACTTTAAAAGGGCGTTTTTTTATGTACAGACTTCCGTTAAAGAAATAATAAAATTATATAATAAAACATAAAAGCCATGATATGAAAAGTGTTACCAAATCAAATACAAATTTTCAAAAAGAATAATAAATCGTTAAATCTGTTTTGGTGTTTTCTATAATTTATTTGGTTGATTATGGTTAGGCTGTTACAGACTGCAGAAAACACTGTAAAAATCATTAGCAGTTTTCTTATTCGGATTAATGAAATCAATTTTACGTGTTTCTGTTGGTTTGGAAGAAGCTTGGTAATGTTAATTCTCTACTTTTCTGTATAGAAATACGATTTTTTCACTTGTCACGTACTTCGGAACGAAGATTATTCCTACAATACGTAGTATTCTTCTAAAAACTAACACTGTTATGATGATTTCCTTCATACTTAATATAATTTTAGTGTTATTTTTCACACTTTAAACGCTCTACGAGAATTTTTATACTTGCACATTCTGTAAAGTTTTATAATTTAAGGCTGAATATGCTCCAAATCTACTATAATTTTTTTTCCATTTTTCGTTTAACTGCAATTTTCAATTAAATATTTTTAAAGCACAAGAATCATTATACATAATAACTATTCTATATTCCATATTCGAGGCTGTTATAACTTCATTTTTGTTAGAAAATCAATAAAAAAAATTTCTACCCTCATCAAATTTTTCTTTATCAAAAATATAAATCTTCCCCAACAATATTGCTCTATAATAATAACAATCCATTATCCTCATCATTTTATCTATAACTGTACATACACTTTTCCCTTTTTTCCCCCTCCTTAAATTCCGGATTATCATAATCACTGAAAACTTTTCATTGAATTTGATAACCGGCATTTTTTTTTTCACTCCCTAATTATTGAAACATTATAAATGAAAAAGCCTTGTTGCTTGCTATTTAGTTGATCAATTTTTGGTTTTTTTGCAACAATTTGTGTGTGTAAACAAATATTGCGTAAGATTTAAAATGTTAAATTTTGGTATGACAATTGATTTGTGTTTTTTTTTTTATGTTTCTATGCTGATGTCAAAAATTATTTTGTGATATTTTTTTTTTAGGAGACCAGAAAAGAGTATGTCAAGTGTAAAAATTTTTGCTGCTGTCTTTGACAAAATTTCATCAGATATTTTAGAGAGATAATTGATGAGGGAGCGTACAACCCCCCAACAAAATAAATGAAATTTGTCTCCTAAAAAAAATTTTTTGTGTTCGAATAACAAAAACAACAAATTTTTTATTAATAATTTTTGAATATTTTTCTGTCACATTTGAACAATTTGTTTTGAGAATTTTCATTTTTTCATGTTACGTGGATTCAATTTCATAATTTTTATTTTTTTTTGTAACAAATGATTTAGGGTTATTATTAAAGATTTTGTAGTAGCAGCCAGTGATATTGTAAAAATTTCTGGCAAAATTGTTTTAATAAATTTAATTATAAAAATATTAGTTGCGTGGGGTTGGTTTCTGTTCTGTCAATCACAATTAAAGTAAAAGAGGGTTGATTAAAATTTCAAACTATTTATTTCGAGAGTTAATTATGGCGGAATATTATAGCAGCTCAAAGAATTTTATTAAATAAAAATCTTTTTAAACGGTTGAATATTTAATATAATTTTAAAGCCGAAATTTTTCAACAATTTTTTAATGGTATTCAGAAAAAAAGGATTTAATTATTGACATAATTAGTCAGTCGGAAATTTTTGAATCTTTAGTGTATAAAAACTTTCTAAGAACGGTGTTAGCGATAGTAAAAAATTTGGGATTTCTTTATATTTCTTTATTCCCAAAATTGTGATAATTCCAGAACTTGCACTGATAAAAAATATACTTTAACCCCAAATTTATTTTTAAACAGTTTTGTTGGTCGCAAAAGAATTTATTTTGGAAGAAAATAATTATGTATGTGCTAATAAACACTGTTGTTCCTGCAAATTAATTGTTTTTCCTGCAAATCTATTATTTTTTCATGGTTTCCAATGAAACATTTGACTTTAAATTTATTACTTGTATACTTACAAATCGATATCTCAGTAGCTACTCCATGACAACTACTCCTAAGCCACCGCTAGTTATCAAAAATTTGCAACAGATAAACCAACTTTGAACTATACCTGTACGTGTTCATGTATTACGTGTAATTAAGTGTAATTAATAATTACTGCAAACTAAATTTTTAATACTTTTACTACAAATGTTTGAAAGTTTACGAGAAATGAAATTTGTTTACTGCAAATGTCATATCCTTTGAAAATTTTTATCAGTGTGTTGAACGTGATGAGGGTTGTTACTAATTGAATTTAAAAATCTGTACAAGTTGAAGAATTATGAAATAAAAAGATTTCATTTCAATTAAAGTAATTGAAAGTTTTTTTTTTTTTTAATTTAAATCTTCGTAATTACTTAATTCGAAATTTCGTTTTGGTATCTAAATAAAAATAGCATATAATATACATAAATTCATATTGCTATATATTCAAATAAATTTATATACATATGTATATATACAAAAAAAAAAAGTATTGCAAAACATTATTGATTTTTTTTTCTTTATTTTTACTGTCGAATTGTGAGCTGTGTGCATATAAATACAAAAATTTTCCAGACAAATATTCAAATTTTATTGGAAATTTTCTTGTGATTGAACATACAAAAAAAAAAAATTATTCAAGAAATTTTTGATCAATTTTTTATTTTTCGAGATTTATTCTAATTTTTATTTTTGTTGTATATTATAGATAAAAAAGTAAATTGGATTCCAAAAATGGATTTAGATTTTTATAAGATATAACAAAAAATCTTCATTTTTTTTTATTACCAAATATTTTCTGCATCTTGGAATTTTTTTTTTAATATTGTTTTTCTTTATTTACATAACAAAAAAATAACAAATATTGGCAATGAAAATGAAATTATTTAAATTTATATTTTTTTTTTTAGGGGAAATAATAAATTGGAAATAATTGAGATAATAGGAACCGGAAATTATTTTTCTTTATGGGTTTTTTATGTTTGGTTTACGAAATATCGTAAGGGTTTAAAAATTTAACCGAATATTATGTAAAAGATTACGTTATACACAGTGTTGTACTGACTACTAGTGTAAAATATTAATTTTGACTGTAATAATTCATACTGAATCCTAAAACTTTTAATTGCTGCAAATAACTTTCAAGTTTTAATAAAACTAACTATGATATTTCTTTGTAAAAAATGACATTGTTAAGATAGTGTTAACACATTAAAGTCCGCGGAGAAATTGTATAAAACTGTTCCTCGAACCGTGGTAAAATATTAAAAGAAATGTTCTTGGGACCTAAAATTTGTGCACACGGACTTTGATTGAAATTTTATAAAACGCAAAAAAATTGTGTAGACGGACTGTAATGTGTTAACATCAGTTAACATTTAATTTTTACACTAATCCTATTAGTTTGGTTCAATCATTATTTGATAACATAAAAATGACAAAATAATTATTGATTGTCACAGTAATTAAGTACATTTTTTTGTCTAATAATTTTTAATTCAACATTTTAATTGCTAATTGAATGGAAAGAAATTTATTAAATTCACATTTCATTTATGTATAAAAAAAAACTATAAAATTATTTTTAAATTATTTGTCGAGTTCAATGACTCAAATAATTCACTAACAGGAAATTTTCATTAAACTTTTCTTGTTCTTAGTTAATTTTTGAATGAACATAAAATTTATATTTTTATTTGTGACATTAATTAAAGCTCATTGAAATTAAATTTTTTTGATTTTTATCATTCGAAATGATGATAAAATGTCTTGAATTTTTCATTAATCAATTATGTAAATTGTAAATTTCTTTTTTCATTCTGAATAAAAATAAAACTTTAATAGTCTAAGTTTTTTTTATAAGTAAATATAGTTATTAAAAATAATTTCAGATAATGTAAAATGTAACGCAACACCAGAAACAATTTATGAAGTTCTTACTACCCGCAGTACCTAATTAAATTTAAAAAATATTAAAAAATTAAATTAAATTTTATTTATTTTATGTCCGATGTGGTTTTTTGTATATCTTTGCGAAATATTCCAATCGTAATTTTATTTTTGGATTAATTATGAATATACGCCAATAGCAATTAATCGTTAATGAAATATTCCGTTGAATGAGTGCTGGTGAAGAAGTGTATAAATAATAATTTGTTCTTCCACTTTGAATATCAACGATCGGTAAATTTTTATTAATATACGCCAATCTGTATTTTTTTTATAAGTTTTTAATATTTGTCCATTAGTATTGCCAGATATATTTAAATACACTAAAATTTTAATTTAAAGAAACACATATTTATTAAATCTGTACAAGATTACTAATATATTTTTATTTTAAATTTGGAAATGGATCTTCACTTTTCAAAAAATTGAGATTGCCAGTTTTGAAACTAAACCACTTAAAAGAAATTACCTACAAAGTAGTCCACATCATATTTAACCAATAGCGTGGTAGAAATTGTAGTTAAACTTAAACCTCTCACAAGTACTTTCTTAATTATGTTTTGACTGGTCTCGTACGAAGTGTTTTATTAAAACTAGAGTTGTCTAATACAATGGAATTGATGCAGTTTATCCGCCAGTTTTCTCAATGAGATACTGTAAATCAACAAATCACCATTAGATACTGTAAATCAACAAAAGTGACTGCAATATAATGCTGACTTGAATATAATTCAAGTCTGATTTGAATATAATTTTTTTTTTTTTCAAATTTTGTTTTTTAACTTTAATAAGCTGGCAACATTATTGCAGAGACACTCCCATATGTGATGAAAATGAAACGATGTTTTTCAAAAAATAAAATAAAGACACCTACACTTGACAACGAAATTTATTCAATAGCTGCTACTTTGCGTAGTTTGTCCATTGACCTTAGTGCACGTTAGCAGAAAATTATGTTTTATCCACGTGCTTTAAATACTAATTAACACTTTATTTAATTTTTATATTATTAATTGCATCTTATTATTTATTTTGTTAATAATAATTTTTTGCATTTGAATTGATATGAAAATTGAAATTTACTTAACTGATTATATGTACATAATACACAGGGTGGTCTGAGGGTTGATTACTTGAATAAAGTTTATATTAAAAATTCAAAAGTAATGTTAATTCAAGATTTTATCAATGTTTTCTTTATAATTAATCATTTTTTAACATTAATGTTTTATTAGTGGTTATTTTGGATTAGTTTGTCATTTCCAAATAAAATACTAATTTTATATGTTTCCTTCTACAAATGCTTTCCGTTTCATATTTATTAAAAAAATTCCAATATTTTGATCCAATATTTGATCTAAATCAATATTTAATCACAATTTCATTAGAAATAGAATTAAAACCAATCAATTCTATAATCTTTCACCATGGTAAATGTAAAATTTATTTTCGAATATTATTACAATTTTTTTTAAAAAAAGATAATATTGTAGTGTATTTCAATATTTGAATATAGTATTCGTTATTGTTTAAAATAACTATTGCTCAAGGTTATATTTTAAGGTGCAATTATGATTGAAGGTAATTAAAAACGTATTATTATTACTGGCGTGTGTTCTGTGGTAAAGACAAACAAGTAAATAATCTTTTTTTTTTAGTTGTATTTCAAAAAACTTGTTAAATTGGTATTAATTTCAGATGAGTTGAATTTGGATTATGTATATCAGTAAATATTACTTTAGGCATGTGTTAAGTTCGTTTGATTTAAACTCGAAACATATGTTCTATAGGTAAAAATTGCATGGTTAATTAAAACTAAAGAATATTAAATTTATTGGCGATTCACATGAAATTCAACTTTAAATATTATTAACGAGACGAGTTAGGTTTCTTTGTACGCCCTCTAGTCAACGTTTCGAATTAGGTTTCTTTGCATAGCCTCTAGTCTAGGCAATAGTAAACATTAGAAATGTCTACTATTGACTAGAAGTTAAAAGCAATTTTTGTATCTATTGCTAGCTACCAACTGACATTTATATTTTTCCAAATCAATTAACGTATTAATTTGCTAAGTAAATTTAATTTAAAATAATGGCTATAATATGAGATTAATAAGAATTTAACGCAGCCGATATTCAACAATATAAGAAATGACAGTCTGTTTTTGGGGTATAAATATTAAATTTAATAAATATCCAACTAAACATTAATTAGTGATCCCGGCAAGAAGTATTAACCGATTACAAGAATAAAAAAGTTTGAACGTATAATTTATACAACGAGAAAATTATTACAGAGTTAAGACTCCGAAAACATATTTTGATGGTTTCTACAATTAATATCATAATTTTTAATGTTGCAGAGTCTTTTCGGAAACAAATTTATAGTCCGAAAACCAGAATAACTTATTTTTACATGGTTTTTTTTAAAATATATATCGTAAATCGTAAATTTAATTGTTTCCGAAAATTTTCGGAAACATAATTTAATCCGAAAACGCAAAAAAAAATATTGCTACACTTTACAAATAACAATTAAATTTAACATTTCATAATCTTCTATAATTTTAATAGATAAAAACTAATAATAAATAATATTTTAATTTAATTAATTCATAAAATAAATTTCTTTTAAATAGTTTGACATACATTTTCTAAAAAAAAAATTAGTAACAAACAAAAATTATGCAATTAAATTAATTTTGTTTTGTTGGTTGTCAATAATTAGGAAAATTATATTTTAACCGCAACATTTTTTGTACACAAAAATTTAAAAATAATGAATAAATAAATTATTATTAATAAATTATTTATAAAAAAAAAAGCATAATAATAATTGAATTGCGGTTAAGGTTAATTTTTTGTATTTTTGTTTGTAAATAAATAATAATTCTCAAGGTTTATGAAAAATTAAAAATAAATATCTTTTAGTTAAAATAGTTTGACAAAAAAAAAACAACATAAATTTAAAAAATTGCTAAAAATTTATACTAAAATTAATTTCATTTTAAATTCACTGATGAGTCATGATAAATTAAGTGACGCGCTTTTATTTATTTTTTTATATTAAACTAATTTTTATTTTGTTCTCTTTTAAAATATTTATTTTTCTGTCTTATTGACAGAACAAATTATTAAACAAAAAAAAATGTTTTTTGTATCTATATGTATTTAGAAACATAGACAAAGAGGGCAATGGCAGAAGGAATTGATTTTTTTTCTGCTTGAACCATTAATGATTTGAAAAATTGATAATATACTTTGGTAGTTCAAGCAAAAATCCAAATATGATTCGTCATAAAAACAAGTTTTTTTTTTTTATTTGTATATCTGTTAAATTCTGGTTTTCTTGGAATTGGAATATATTTATAATCATAATTATTATACATTTTAAAAACATAAAATATGGTAAATATAAATGAAAAAATTTTAAATATAATAATAAAAATTAAATATAGATTACGATATTTTACTCAATTATATCCTATTTGGTCAAATTACAATAATTGAAGTGTAAAAAATTTACATTTATATGTACAAAAAAGGCTGAAAAAAAATTAGAGTTTGTTGTAGATTAAAAAAGGTTTGAATAAAACAAAATTATCTTAAATGAAATAAAAGATTTTGTCTACTGTATCACCATTTTATTTTACCCTAAAGATAAAATGGTGGGAAAATTCCATTTTTATAGATGACAGAAGTTTAATAAACGAGAAAATTATTGTAAATTAATTTTTAATTCGAAAATTACTAATATAAATTAAAATTTTTAATTAATAACAATATTATTCATAAAATTATCTATCAAATTTGTCAAACCATAATTTGCTTAGCATTGGAATATAATCTGTAAAAATTTTAAAAAATGTTGGTGTAAATCGATTTTAATTCAATTATTTTTGTTTTTTAATTTTACTTCAAATGGGAAATATTTTAAATAATAAACTGTATTCTTAAAGCAATGAAAAGTGTTACCATATTAAACAAAATTTATTTAAAATAACAAAATTTGTAAAATATACTTCAAGTAGAAACTCAGAAATTTTTACTAAATATAAATAGAGATATCATAAGTTAAGAAAAATCACAACCAGATGAACTGCAGAATGAACTCTTTCAAAGGGGCAAAGTGCTAGCATTTAAATTTTTTAAACATCTGTCATCTATTGAACGAATTGTAAAATATGGCCATTTTTATTATAGCCTTCATATTTTGTATTAGGTTTTTATTAAACTTATTCGAAAATGACACCGTGTTTTCAAAAATTCACACAATACTATTTTGGTCACACCTAAAAACTAATATTAACCAAAACATTGAACTTTATTTTAACTAATTTTCACCATTGGGTTTCCTACAAATTATGAGCTTTCCAAATATATTATACTAGATTGGGATGAGATAATTATTGTAAATGATTGGCACAAATTCGCCTATGAAAATAATTAAATACTAATTGACAATTATAAAAGTTAAACTATTTAAGTTGCGGTGAAGCTTTTAAGTAACTACAAAAAATTTTATTTTAAAGTTATTGACATGAATTTTAAGAAACTATTAAAAATGTGGTCAATATTCTTAGATTTTTATGTTTCAATCTCAATTTAAGAGCTATTTTAAAATTTAAATTAATTATTATTAGTTTTTTTTGTAGAAAAACTTAAATGATCAAAATATTAATATTCGATTACTTCGTTGTGTTAGCGTGATAAATAAAATTGTATTTGAAGTGATACAAAAACCAATAAAGTTTATTTTTCAAACAAAATGAGTAATAATGGATTAAATTTCTGATTATTATTAAAAACAACTGATAATTTGACGAAGTTTTTTAAGAATTTGAAATGTCATCTTATTTTGATTTACAAATAACCTTCGCCTTGATCATTTCGTTGACGTCATTAATCATTTATTATTTTTTTTGTTTATCATTTAAGAAATATTTTCAATTTTTTAATCATAAAGAAAAACTTAGAGAAATTAAGTGGTTCATCAAAATTAAATATTTACTTAAAATTACTTTAAATCATTATCACACTACTTTAACTAAAAACACAAAACTTGACAATGTTATCAGAAACTACCTTCAAAATGTACCTTTATTTATTTTAATGACAATCTTTTCTAATTCTATTATTTAATTAAGATTTTTAAGTTTATCAAAAACTTAAAATTTACTAATAGAAACCAGAAAATAAAAATTGATAAAAATAAAGACGGCATTGAAATTTGTCAACAAAATCAACAAAAATATTTTCATATTTAATTAACCCAAAAATAAAGAAATAAAATGCAAACGAATTTACTGATAATAATCTAACGAAATTTTATAATTTTAAACCTCAAATAATTACAAAAAAAAGGGACTGCCAACATCAGACACGAGTGCCAATACTTTTGTCAATCCGAAAAAAAAATTATTTACTTCAAGAATTTTGTATTACATTATAATTAAATCTATTAAAGTCTAAAGTAGAACATTTGGGATACAAACAAAATTATTGCTGAAACATTATTGGTCATCGTAAATAAACTTTTACTTATAGGCCTTTAATGCAAAACCATACATCTTTCAAAAATATAAAAGCTTTTTATGTTTTTCTTCATTTTGCTTATACACAACATTGGCAACATTAAACTTTCACTTAAATTAATTTTCTAAAACTATGTTATAAATATGAGAAAAGGTCACAAGTGAAATTTGATTCAGTTCACTTCCTAAGTGATTATAATGATATTTAATTCATATTTTATTGAGTGGCCAAATTTAAATGGAACTCTATTAGCTGGTCACCACTATATTTAAGAAAAAGCTTGCCACAGCCACAGCACATGAAATGTAAAAACAAGAAAATACTAAAAAAAACCTCATTAAATAAAAATGAATATGTAATTTTCATTACTCTATATAAATAAAAAAATTAAATATATTTTTAGATCGCATGTTAGAAATAGAGGTGAATATCAGCTATAAACTAAGTTAATTACCTATTATTAACTAAATATAGCGGTGAAAAAAACAAAAATATAGTTTTTTTAGAATTTCTATGTCAAATTTTGCATGTTTATAATTTTTTGTTATGATTAGTGATGAGTTAAAATATAAAAATCAATATAAATATTATATAAAATGTTAGTTGGAATCAAGAATTGAAAATGACAAATTACTCGTTACTAATATAGTATTGTTTGGAATATAAATTTCAAGCATTAATTAGTAATGACGCCATATGGTATTACTAATTAATAGTCGAGGAAAAGAATAGAAAAATTAAACAAAAAAAAATATTTAAAATCATTTATTCACATGAATTTTGTGGACTTCATAAAGTTACAGTAACAGCTGGGAAAATAAACTAATGACCTACTTCTATTGTTAAAATTTAGAATTATAAATGAATATTTGGTTGTATTCTAAAAATCTTTTCGATTAATTGATGATACTGTATGGCCTTTATTCAAGTCGTGTAATTTCGTATATTTTAGTTAGTCAACTGAGGTACTTCCTTCAAGTGATATAATTTTTTTTTAAAAAACCAAATCTCATAATGTTATGACACATTAAGAGTATTAAAAGCCAAATTAAATTTAAGTCAAATATTTTTTTTGTCATAATTTATAGACCTTTAGGCTTTCAAACTGTTTAATCCTAGGATTTCTGTTCATTATGCGACTATTGATATTATGGTGATCTAATATTTTTATAATAAAATTCTAAAATTAACTTTTTGTAATTAGTGTAGGTCGACAATAATTTTATTGTTCTACGCAAAATATGCTGTTTCTGTTTTGATAGTTTCATGTAAAATAATTTATTATTACCTTCAACTTTATTAAAAACGTATATGATTTTTCTGTTCAAAAAGAAGGTGTTAATAGGTGGGTTAATAAAATTTATAAATTTTTTTTTTTTTACAAAATTATTTATTCACACGTCTATCTGAATTTTATGTTTTTTTTAATTTTTACCATTTCAAGTAGTAAATTATCATTAAATATTTATTTAGTTGAATATATTATTTAGCAATTTATTTAATATTTTGTTTATTTACAAAATAAAAAAAACTTATTTAAAATTAATTTTATTGACATAAATTATTTCCACATTTTATTTATAAAAATACTATAATTACTATTGATATAAAATTTAATTATTTCAAATATATTTTTATCAGTTAAATCTATTTTCCTGGTGAAATAAATTTTCCTGGGGTATAATTCAAATAATTGTTAGAAAAGATAATGAAATAAATATTGAAAATTCTGTGTATTTTCGTTAATTTTTTAATTGACGTTAATCCGACTAAATTCTAAATTATTCTATATTTTTTAGTCGCTTATAGTATCTTATAGAATTATAAACCAAGAATTTGATTATATTTATTTTGATTACATAATATTAAAACTTTTAAATCCTCAGAAAAATTTGTAATAATTTCGTTAAAATTGAAATTTTTCCACAAAATTTAAAATTTTCCACAAAATTTTCGTTTACAAATATTTTAAAAACTTTCCCAAAACGTTTGTCTCTCAAAATATTTAAATTTTTGAAAATAAATTCTAGTTTTTACAATTGGCTTAATGATTTAACTAAAATTAAAATAAACATTCTGCCAAAATAAATCTACCATTTGTATTTTTGTTGTTGTTCTAAATCTATAAATTAACTTATTTGTTGTCCTCAATAAAATAAATTTGAAAAAAAAAAATTCCTTTTATTTTGTTTTATTAACATCTTTAAATTATAATTAAATTGCTGAAAATATTCCTTCGAAATCCCAAAATAATGTTAACAGTCGTCTAGTGACCAATAAAGAAATAACTTCTGGCATTTAACACCATCATGACGTTACCCCTTAGTGTATACCCGTTCACCACCTTTATTCACAAATTAAGATGCCATCAAGGGTACGACAGAAACATAAAACAACAACAAGCACACACGAAAAATAAGTAAGGAAAATAAAAAAATCCTTAAAGAAAAGAAAATTATTTCATGGATTTTTATTTTTAATTTATATTATATTACGAAATACATACTATGTTTTATCCCTCTTCCGCCAATAAACAATTCGTAAAGGGAGGGATGCTAATGTTATGGAAAAAGGACTACGCAATATTATTTCTGGTAAATTGTATAATTTCTCTCTGGTGGCAGTTACTTGGTTATGTACATAAACAATATACATGTAAAAAAAAAATTGTGGATTCAGTGGATGAAATTCTTTTACAACAATTTGTGTTCATTTCATATTTATTGGTCGTTTTGGATCACAAGTTCAAGGATAAATAATAAGTAATTGTTTGTTGGAACGAAAGATTTCAAAGAATTGGATAATGAAATTGGTTTTAGACCTGAAATTTAATTAATATTATCAGTGATATTATATCTGGAAATAATTCTAATATTATTTATTTATAGTTGTGACTTGTAACGATAGAATTTTGTCGTTTAAGTCGAATATTTATAGCATTAGCAAAAGTGAAAATAAAATTCCTTCATTCTTGTCCTAATACACAAGGTCTGTCAGTAATTTTATCACCGCTTATACGTATTTAGTAATTCCAGTCGACTTGATTCACCTTTTTTTTTTACTTCTTGCAGTAAGCTGTAGCCTTTTACCAAAATTTGTTAGTTTTCTCCGGAGTTTAGTTTCTGTATTATTATTTTTCATAGCCATGAGCGCATATTTCTGCAGCTCTCTTTATAAGTAATTATTATTTTTTCCAGTTCGTTTACAGATTATGACCCACAGGTTTCGTCGTATATCCTTTCCAGGTCATCGGTATTTTAATTACCCGTGATTCCACCCCTGTCAACGATATTTAACTTAGTATATTATATTCTTGAAGTTCAACTTTTGACTTTTATAAAACAATATTAAACTTTTAACAAAATATAATTCGGAGTGAATTTATTTGTTATTTTATCCTTTCTTCTCATTTTAATTTTTCTAAGATTTTAATAAAACCCTTTAGGTTATCCAAAACCTTATTACATTCCTAGGTCTTCTTATATAAAATTATTTAGTTATTTTTGGATACCATGACCATTCTAAAAAATATTTCTTCATTATGTAAAACAGAATGTTGTCATCTTAAAAGTGTCCTTAGGGTACTACAATTATTATATTTCTTTTGACTTTGTCGAGCATTTCTTTTCACTTTTTTCTGCTGCATAAAATTCTCTAAAAATATAAAAATATATTAGTGATATTGTCTAGAGATTATTAGACATCTAATTTCATATTAAAATAATTCGTAAATTTAAAGAAATTTCTGAAAAATGAAAAGAAAAGAAATACGCTTTTCATGAACATTTCAAAAACCTTCAATGCAGTTGGGGAAAATAAATTTTCCTTTTAGCCTTTAATATTTAAAGTTTATTCATGACTAATTCCCATATAATCAATCTTATTCATCTACTAGTTATATTCAATTCCTTACCGCACTCCGTGTTTATTAAATGGGAGTCATTATTCCTTTATTTATTTTTTTTTATAAATACAAAAATCATGCTTTAGGACTTTATCCATCTATATTTTTTATTTTTTGTCCGTTAATTATGAACTAAAATCCTTATTTTCTTTTTATCTATAGAATTTTTTTCCATTTTCACGCTTCATCATCCATTTTTTTTTTTTTTTGTGGGAGCACCGCTTATATTCTCTTCGAGAAAATTACTATCCATTTATTTTTTTTACCTCAACGGTTTTATAAATTAATCCTTTCTGTATTTTTTTTTTATGTTTGTCCTATGTGATGCCTTTGCATTAAAATATTATGTTGGAAAATTTTTCCACTATTTTCACAGTGTTTTTTTTTTTTTATTATTTTTATTTTGTTGTATGCTGAATATTTTAATAGGCTTTTTTCATACGATGATGATGATGAAATAAAAAGGATGTTATTTTTATGGTTTGTTTGTGAATGTGTTGTAATTTTTGTGTTTTTTTTTTCTTTATGTTGACGTATTTATATGACATTGCAGTAAAAGAGAATTTTTGTTGGTTTTTTTATTTTGATGGTGAAATGAGTAAGTGCTTCCGTTATTATAGGATTATACTTTAAAAGGATTTTTGTGGACATATGAAATGTGATTGTAGATGTCAGATTTGTTGATTATAATGACTATATTTTTGTGGTTTATATATGTACATATAGGTTTTACGGTACGATTAAAACGTATATTTTATTATTTGTTTATTATAGGTTTTTAAAAGGATATATGAAGATGAATTAAATAATTTGTCGTAGAATTTTTCAATGTTGAATGTAAAAAATATTGTATATAGTGATTTAATGACTGTAAAATAAAATTTTATTTAAAATTGATTTTAAAACTATTTTACTTTACAGTGAAATTTTTTTTGTAATGTTCATTTAATTGGAGTACAAGTTGAGATAATTTTTAGGATTTTTGGATTACTTCACATAATACACATTTTATATTTTTACAGGAACCATTGCAAATTAATAAACTAAATAGTGATTTTCAAATTAGAAATGGAAAAAGATAGATTTCTCACAAATACCTGAGTTAAACAATTAAATTATCTTCTAGTTGACTGAAATAACATATTTCACATATTTTTCGAAACTCTTAACTATCCATAATTGAAAACATATGGAAATTAGGTTTTTATCCTAGAATTGTAATTTTTTACTTAAACTGTTTTGTTAAATTTGTCGAATTTACCATTTTTAAAATCAATATAATTCATAATAACAGCAAGTTAATTGCTTTTAATATAGTAAAAAATTTGTTACCGACAAAATGATTTTTTACAAATGGATAAAATTTGATAACCAGACTGGCTTTAACCCTTTTTTCTTACTACTCTCTTCATTTAGTTGCCAAATCCCAAATAGATTAATAGTATTTTTTTTTTCAAAATTATCTTTTTGTTTTGTAGGTTTTCTCATCATTTTTCAAATTTTATTAGTTTGTGAGTATTTATCAAAAAACTTTGACATATTGATTTGATTGATCGAAAATAATGTTCCTTATATATCCTTAAAGATTAAGGAGATTTTATTGTTATGTTTTACAATATTAAACTCATAAAATAATTTTCTTTTATATTTTCCTCAAAAATAAAAATTACCAGAAAAGGGCACAAGGACCCAATTTATAACAAATCCAATAAATTTTGATTGATTGACAGAATTTGTGTCAAACAACAAAAGGAACTATTTTTAGGTTATGTATTCAATTCAAAAATAACAAAATGAATATTGAAAATATTCCAAAAATCTATAAGAAATTAATTTATTTATAAAATATTTTAAATACTAATAATTTCCAAAATTTTACTTGTGATTTGATTTGATTAATTTTTTGTTATGAATTTTTTGTATTAATTTAAGTAATTTTTTAAAAACATTTTGACCTGCCAAAACGCGTTATATTTAAATTATTAACATTTAAAAAAGATAACAATATTTTTAGACTAATTTATTAGTTTTAAAAATTTTTGCTACAAAAAAAAGAATTTGCTTAAAAACTCAGTCTTTTTTATGGTAAATGGTTCTTTAAAAAATTTTAATTAGCCAACAGAGAAAAATATATTTTCCCTTTTAAAAGTTTTTCTTGTCATATATATATATGGTATTCGAAAAAGAGAAGTGAAAGTTTTCAAGACAAATTTAATGGATTTATTATAGTTATGTAAATTGGCCACTTAAACGACCCTCGGAGTGTTTAACAACGGCAACAACAACAAGAAAAAATGTGAACAAGAATTTTTATTTTTTTTTTTAAAATATATTTCATAAAATTTTGTGGCATTTTTACACTAAATTGAAATTATTATTCATGTTTTCATTTTTTTTTATTGAAGAAAAATTTGAATATTTTTGTTTAACAGGAAATCTTTTATTTATCATAATCATTTACATAAAATTACAATTTAGTCTTGTTTCCTACATAGAAAAAAAAGTTTAGTAAATTTGTGATAAAAATTCTTGCTTGGGTGTTTTTGTTTTTATTAACACATCGTTTGTCACAGAAATAGAAAAGTTTTGCAATTAAAATTTTTACACAAGTCCTGTCAAATTTACACAAGTCCTGTCAAGTCCGGACAAAGGAGATGCAGTTAAAGATCATACACATTTTTCTTTACATCTACACAATTTTGTAAAAAAACATTTTTTTCTAAAGTCGTCAAACTTTGATTGAAATTGAAAAATTTTTCCACCACTGATGAGTTTAAACATTTTTCATATTTCGAACAAATATAGAAATTAAAGTTTTTCATTGAAAAGTTATCGAAAACAAAGAAATTATGAAAAAAAAGCATTTACCAGGTATTTTAAGTGCCTTGATAGCTTAATGAAATTATAGAACTTTTTATTGTAAGTTAAAATCAATAATTAATTTTTTTTAAAGAAAACATCTTTGATTTTCAAGGAAGTTTTAAAAAATTTATATTCAAATTTCCTGTTTAAAAAAAAAATGGAAATCTGATTAAACAGGATGAAATTAAAGAAAAAAAAAGTTTTTTTAAAATAAGTTTATAAAAGTTCATTATTTTATTAAGTTTTTCTGTAGTTTTTTTTATTAACATATTTTTCCTTTAGTTTACCATGTCGAAATGGTATAACAAAGTCAACTTTTTTAATTTCGAAATTTATTTTCTTCAACTGATTTAGTGGATGCTTGTTTTGTAATAGAGCTATGTTTTTTTTATACATTTTCAATGACACATGTTTATTTTCACATTATTCAATTAGGCAGCGATTGAAGTATGCACTTTAGAAAACTTGTGATAGCAATATTGTACAAAAGAAAAGAGTTTCTTCTTCAAGGAGAAAAGAGTTTCTTCTTCATTTAATTTAATGTGAGTTAAGATTGTTCTTGAAAGAATGATGTTTTCAATATAATGAAAATTGACAATGTTATAATTTAATTTACTATATTTAATATAAAATTTTTACATAATTTTTATTAACTTAAAAAAAACATAAAAATATTGTAAAATTCATTCAAACATGTTGCTTAAATTTATCTTCATTCATGTTTGATTAAATTTAAATAATTTTATCCTGAATAAATTTAATAATTCATTTGTAATAATTTTTTCAGTCAAATTTCATTACTATGACATGTTTGGTATCTATTATAATCAAACATGTTAAATTTATTATAAAATCAACTTTTAAAGTCAACTTTTTCATATTAAATGTATTCCGAATATAAATTTATTTTATGTAAAAAGGATTTTTTTCAGTTTTATTTTATAGTGCTACTGGTGCTTCTCTAGTCTGTACTTAAGCCATGACTCGAAATAGTAATACAGTACATTGAACTTTTGCTATCATTGTAAGAAAAAAAAAATTAAATGAATGTACAGCGCCATAACAAAGCAATTACTTTAATACTTCAGTTGTTAAGTTGATCTTGTACAAGGACTAAGTGTCTTACTTAAAGGATAATAAATTTTTCTACTGCAATAAGTAAAAAAAAAAACTATAATTTTAAGAAATGAAAAAAAAAAAAGTGAAGTACGTAATTTATTTTTTCTTATATCCTGCTGGTAAAAGGAAGGATATGTAAGTAAAAATTCATAAAAAAATCGATTTGAAATAATATTCAATTCATTTTTCAATGCAATTCTTCTCGAGTTGTGTGTAAAATTATATTTCATTAGTGCACCAGGTATAGTTGAAAGAAGCAAAGCAATAAAGTTAAATTTCCCCCTATTTTAATAGAAAACTTAGAAAACTGAACTTTTCTAGTATATAATTTTTTTCATTTTAATGAATGTTTGGAAAATAATTTAACCGATGTGGAGTAAATTTAGTAAAGTATATTTCGTATACTATTTACGTGAAATATTATAAATCTTAGACTTTACCATTTAAAATGCTCTACGTTACGTTTTTATTCAGAAAATAATATAAGTAAGGTAAGGTAAAGTAAAATTAAAGTAAAGTAAGGTAAAGTAAAATTCAATATATATTTTGTATTGAAATTTATATATTCAATTTGCTTTTGAGCAATTTCTATTTCAAATTAAATTTCCAAATTCAATATGGATTCATATTTTTTTTCATGTAGTTAATTGGAATAAGTGAAACATTGTTAGAGAATTCCATTAACGAATCGTCAGTATATTTCTGAAAACTACTGTGTTTCTATGTACTTATTCACTTTATTTTAGTGCTCACAGTTTTAATACAAAGTATTTTTGTGATTGAAAAAATCTAAGATTTATACTTTATGTTGCGCATTGTGTGCACAACATTTTATTTAATTGTGCATTTTTAGTCTTTAAACGTGTTTGTCATTTCACCTCGTTTTTGGTGAAGGTTTATTGTACAAATTACATTTTTAAGTGTGATATAATTTAGTTCTAATTTTTATTATTTTTCTAACAAAGGATCTGAGATATTCCGCCCATAAATAACACCAATTTCAACAAACGCTAGGTCTATTATCAATTTTGGAGTAGATTTATTATTTTAAAGTGCCATTTTTGGTTACAAAATCACATTTTCACAAAATGCGAATTACAGGATGCAAATCTGGCAATATTTACATTTCTAAATCATAATTTGAAAAAGTTGACATACGGACGGATAGACAAACGGACGAGATTTTTATATAAAAGATTTTTTGTTTTTAAAAGAGCCAGAAAAGTTACATTTTTTTACTATAGTTTTTATTGAAACAAATTGACGCATTTTCAATTAATAAATGTTTTTTTTAATGATATTTTAATTAATTTAAATAATTGAAGTGGTTGCCTTACATAAATTTATATTTTTTTTTTTTCAGGTAAGCAAATTATTTCATTTATTGGAATTACAATTATGGTTTTGCAGTAGTCGATGTAATGAAAAGTGTGAGTCAATTTAAAATTAATGAATTTACAAAACTTTATCGATTATTTAATATGTATTTAAGTTTAGTTTTGTTATTTTTGTAGGTAATAATTACAATTCATTTACGTTTGAGAAATATTGGCTATGACTAAGAATTTATTCAATTTTGAAGATTTGTTGCCAAAATTTAAGTAAAAACAAAAAAGACGATATTTTGGTCTTAATACCATATTTGGTAATAATTTGTAATAGTATATGAAATTATAATTGATTCCGACAATTTATCTCAAATTAGATTCACAAAATTGGTCTTTCGTAAATTTTAAAAGATATTTTAAAGTTTTATTGCCAAGATATTCAACAAATATAATTTAATAATTCAATTTAGAATCTCGTTTAACTTTATTCAATAATTGAAACTGAAATAAATTAAAATATTTGTACAATCTACTCCTCTCACTATAGTGAATAATTTTATCTTAATTATTACCATCATTTTTTACTAAGAAAATATTTGAAAAGATTTCTAAATCTAAAATTGTATAAAATTTATGATTATGATAATTTATGGTATTAAAAATTTTTCACAATTAATTAATTTAGAGATGACTTTACTTTACTTTAATTTAGAGATGACTAAATCTGAAATTAAAACAATATTATTGTAAGTAAACTAAAGACCAGACCGGATTTATAAAAAAAATCATATTTAATGTAGAAAACATGAGATTTTAAATCATAAAAAAAAAACGTTTTTTTCTGTTAGCTAACTTGATGAATGACTGACATTTGTACACTACTATTCCTTTATTTGTGAGGTTAGAAACTTTATGGTATGGTATGGTATAATTTAGAAAATGGATTATCATTAATTATTGTGAACGAGAATTGATAGAATTGAATTAGATAGTAGGTTTTGTTATTTTCACACTTAATTTTTATCATCATAAGAAAATGACTTGCTAAAATCTGAAAATATAATGTGGTAAAAAAAAAAAAAGATGGTATATTGGTGTGTTAAAAATGCATGTAGTATGTAGAATTTTCTAATAAAAAAATGATTAAATTAAAATTGATTTTTTTTTCTATTTTTTTGGAAAAATTTAATGAGAAAAGTTTTAGAACGTAAAAGTTCATCTTTTCTATATGAATTGAAATTATTTTTAAGTTTTAACAATGAAATTTTATAGATAGACGGTAAACTTTTATTAGATAGTTAATTAATTTATAATTGGGAAAAAAAGTACAGGGAATTTCTACTTTTTATCATTATTGAAATAACTAACTAAGCTGAAGTTAATTAAAATTATTTTAATACCATTTTTCTAAAATTTTAATTAACAAAAATCTGTAACATAAAAACATTTTACGGATCGATGGTCTTTATGTTTAACGAAATTTTTGTATTTGCAAGTCTAGAAAGATGTTTTTCATAATAATGAATATCACCATGGAAAGACTGCAATTCTTTAGCATCATATGAGATATTTTTGCGCTATATGATTTACAACTATTAAAGACCATCTATTTAGTCTTCTATAAATTATGTATAGACTGTTTAGAATTTCCAAAAACAATTCTTTGATCATTCAAGGCAATCAATTTAATATTTAAATTCACTTAACCACAACAATCAACAACGATATGTTGATTTCATACCATTTACCTTAAAACTCTGCAAGCAGTATCATCTGTAACATTAAATTTTATTGGTAACAGTTCAAATGGTTTAGGTATATAAAAATTAATTTCTTTTCATATCTTATAATCCTTTAATTATTTTACGATAGCTTTCCTAAATTGTTCAATTCAATTTAGGGTCAACCATTCAATTATCAAAAATATAGCAGAGTTCAAACGAATTATAAATGTAGCAGCTTGTACTTTTCTGTTATATTTGACAGAAAAATACGTGCTTCTATATTTGTCTACAAAAAATCTTTATCTGTCTTAGATTATCCTCAATCCTTAGTATTGCAAAGATATCATGAGATTTTAATACAAAGTTTGGTAGTTGCATCAGAACTTTATTAGTTTAAAGTGAACCATCGTGATTCTTAAGTGATTCTTGATGCATTTTTTAACATGCTAATAGAAAATAACTGGCTTTGTGCTTTGAGTTGTGTCAAGTCAGATTGAGTCTTGTGTCAAGTCTAAAAACTTTTTTAGTGGTTCTCGTATCATAGTATTTATTGAAAATCTCCTAATAATGTTTTCGTTATGGCATCATTCATCTTCTAAAGAATTAAATTAGAAAGTTGAACAAATCTTACCAGACGTAACACGTGCAAACTTTATAATTTTTTTATTAATTAATCATTTTCTTATTACACTTTTTTACACATCCAATTTACTATCAAATTAACTAGCGTTACTGGCACAATAAATTGCAAAAAATTTAATTTTATAAACAATATTACAAACAAACTATAACAATATGTACAACATTTTTAACACCTGTTCTCCAGATCGAGACCAGATTCCATCAAAACTATATTATATTCTCGGTTTTTTTTTTATGTTTTTGTTTAGTTAAAAAATTTCAATTAACTTTGGCCTTGTACAGAAATATATTCTCAACTTCAGTGCTGATTCTTTATCATTGTGTACTGTACACTAAAACAAATATAATGCAATAATAAACAAAATATATTTTAATTCAATTTTTGTACAATTTATGTTGTTTTAGTGTAAAAGTTGGAAGTTCTTTGCATAGAAAAAAAAAATTAATTTTTATAAAACAATATAATAATTTTTTTTTTATTTTCTAGTTTAATTAACCGAATTCACACTTGGCTGAACAAAATCTATTTGTACGTACAATGATTTTCAGCAATGAAAATATTTTTTTAAGGCACCGCTTTATGATTATGAAATCCAGATTCTATGATTTTAAATTATAAATCAAAATAGGCTGGATTTTATTCGATCTATAAATTGCAGGATATCAGAGGATACACGGTAAATGCCTTTAAGGGTATCCGAAGAAAATCAATTTTTTTTGCATTAATCAAATATTTGCCTTAGACTTTACTGTCACACAATATATCGTCACGTGAATATATCCTTATTTTCTGCCAAAATCGGTATCCGATTGCTCTTTTCTTTCTTTGTGGTCGAAAAAAATTGAAATTATCAATATTTTACGACTTTTTAAACTGCTTAATTGAACTGTCAACACTTTGACAGTATCTAATCATACATTGGTATCCAAATTGCCATCAGTAAAATATTCAAAATCGTAAATTTCGTAGTGCAAAATTATGATAATGTCGAAATTGATTTTATAACAAAACTATTCAATTTTATATTCATTTATGTGTGACACCGGCCTTAAACTTGTATTATGATGATATATAAATAAAAATTATATGACAGATAATAAATTTTATATTTAGAAATATATTTTCCTTAACAATTGCATTTTTATGCTTTGTTTTTCAAAAAAATTTTGAATTTTAATTGGAATTAAATTAAGTAGAATTTATATTTATTTGATTTTTTTTGTTTGTTTTTGTACTGTTTTTAATTCTCACGCTCCAAATGCTCCAAATGATTTTAAAACTTATCATAATATTGAATCAAAAAGCAATTAACAAGGTAGAAACTACAAGGTATATTTATATATACAATTATTTTTAACTGCATTATTTTCTTAGTGAAATTATAGGCAATTCCGGAAAAAGTAATAAAAAAAAAATATATTAATTTTTATTGTCGTCGATGTCGTACTTTCTTGCTGTTATTATATAGAAATTTTAACAGCTTCTTTCAATTATGTTAAAATAATCATATTTTTGGTCTTTTTGTAGCTGTAAGTGAGTAGTTCTTTTTTATGTTAACGTTTAGTTCGTGTTATAAATATTTAATTAAAATATATGCTTCGACTACATCGTATTTATTGGTAAATGTAAACATAAATTATAATTTATAGTGATTTTTATAATTTAATTACTGAAATAAATATCACTGTTTACTTGAAATTTATATTTGACATTCAGTTCGGATCAGGAGTATTTATTATTTGAAATCAGTACTTGACATGGAACAATTAAAATAAAGTAAGCACTAGAAATTTCCTGCGACAACGTATCTAATAATGATTCAAATTCGAAAAAAAATTGAAACAATTTGATAGATTTCAGAGCTGAAGACTTCGTCTTCCTCAAAAAATATGCTTCCAAATTTTAAAACTCTTAAAGAACTATTCAGTACTATGAACCCATTAATTACTTTTATCAATATTTAAAGGGAATCATATTAATATTGTAAAATGTTATCAAATTAGTAATATTTGAACAGGAAATAAACTGATTAGAAAGGATAACACGTTCCACGTTCATGCAATTTATTGCAAAATAAAAAATTTTTGTTATGATTCTATAAAAATTTTATTTTCTCATTTTTTTTTTTTTTTTAAATTCTTTTTTATATTTTAAGTTCAGTGCCAGATGCTTTTAGTTTTATTTCATTTATATTTGCATTACTGAATTTCATTAAAGTCAACACAGTAACACAGCACAGTGTCTATAAAAAAAAAAAAATTTTGTCTCTAATTTTTATTTTCTTATTCAAAGGCAAATTTATATTTGTACACTGTATATGTCGAGGTTCCAGATACTATTATTGTGAAAATCTTATAATTTTTATTTCATTAATTTTGCTGTAAACATAAATGTGTATATTTTATAGTCGCATCATTATAGAAACATAAACATTAAAAATATTTTTAATTATTTATGTCTTTTTATTTATCGCAGTAATAAAACAAAGCAATTAACATGCACTGTAATTAGGAACTATAGTATGTATTAGTTACCAATTTTAAATTTAAATAAAATAAATAGTTTTTCGTAATTAGTTGAACTGTATATCTGTAGTCGAATATTTTATTCTGATCTGTTTTTTTTTTTTATTATGCTTGTGGGTCTCGTACAAGCTACAAGTACAAGCTAAACTTTAATATTTCAATTTATGTTTCTATTTTGCAATTTTTGTTTGTTTCCATTTCGGTCATCAGACATTTTTATTGATATGGAAAAATGAATTAGAAAATGTTTATTATTAAACAAGGATAATTATTTCAACTACGTAATAATATCAACTAAGATGTAATTCTTTAAATTTCAGTTCAGAGCTAATCTTGTACAACATATCGTTTAATAGTTATTTTTAAATAGTTTTGACACGATCTGTATGGACAGACGTCCATAATATCAACAACACAGTTGGACTTTTCCTTCATTTTATTTTGTAGACTGGATTTTTTGTGCAATATTTATTGATTTATGGTTTTTTGTACAGCAGAGACGAATCTGAGGTTTTTTAAAAACAATTTTAATTACAATGTGCCAGCATTTTTATGAAATGAATATGCAGTAAAGAAACTATTTCAGTTTAAATTTTATGAAAGAATTCTAATTGACACCTACGATTTCATTCTTTCCATCATACAGAAATAATTCCAATGATATACTAATGAATCTCTAATGATTTTTGTATTACACTTTTAATGTCCCAACTTTTACTAAATTATTTTCTGTTCGACATCTGTTCCATCTTATTCGCTTACGCCAAACATCTTTTTAATTATCTAAAACGAAACTGACATTAAAAAGATAATTAAATTAGACTGTTTTTGTTTTCTTTAAATTTGACTACAAATAAAATGATTTATATTAAAATTAATTAAATTTTTCAAAAAAAAAGTTTTTATAAAAATTTATCGCCATTAAAAACTAAAGAGTCATTAAACTGAGAATTTAAAAAAAAAAAAAAGCTGTTATAGGTCAAGAACAATCTGTATTTATATTTTTTAAAGGAACTAAACAAAATATAAAACAACAAAATAAAATTATCATCATTATCACCAGAATTTTCATAAAAAGAATGAAAAATTTATATATTTTTCTTCAATATTATTAAAATATTATAAGGAATAAATTGCTCATATATGTATATAATCAAAATAAATGATTTGCAGAATAAATTTTCTAAAACAATGTCGGACGATAACCTCCAATCAGACCGAATGAATGCAACGAATAAAAAATATATTTGATAGCCGCCCTTTTTTTTTTTTTTTTAGTATTATTTGGTGCGATAAAATTATTATTTAAACTGAATGAATGAAGTGAGGGGGAAGAATAATATTTCTGTATAGTAAATTACAAATGTTGATGATGGAAAAAACAGAAAACTGTTTCATATTCAAATTACAAAAACTACAAAAATGAAAATAAAAAATGTATGTTAAAAAATAATAATAAATAACATAAAGAAACATAAATTTTATGACAGTATTTTAGTAAAAAAAAATGGTACAAAAAAAATTTTGTTACCGATGATTTCATTCAAAAGTATTCTGATTTTGACTGCAAGATACCAATTTTAAATAAAATAAATATTAAAATTTGATAATAATTATAAAATTTCTGAAGAAATACAATGAGAAGAGGATATGAGCAAATAAGTTATTTTTACTGTCTTCTGAAAGTAATCCTTTGGAACACCATTTTAACGACTTAATACAATTGCTGCTACAAATAGATTTTATTCTAGAATAAGAAAATATGAAAAAGGCACTGAAAAATTAAAATTATTTATAGTAGTCTATAAATTTTATAATTATGTTGTCGTTTAGTTACAGGCATTTTTATTCCAAATTCATAAATTATAAGAAAAGAAATATTATAAAGGATAACGCTGTAAAATTAAGCTTAATGTTACCTTTTGAAGGCTAGCAGTCATTTAAATGTACCACATTTATCTGAATTGGTAAACTAAAAATTCATTGAATCTATTATAGAATTATCCAATTTTTATAAATAAATATTAATTTTCTATTAATTTATGTTTACTTGATGAAAATTCACAGTAAAATTTACGTCAACGTGACGTTATTTGTAGAAAATATTTGGCTGTGATTTTTTCCATTAACACCAAAATTTTTATCTAAAAAGATTATTAAAGAAAATCATTTCTATTCGATTTAAGTTGATAACTGGAAACTTAGTTCGGTTTCTTATTATTAATTAAATTCAATATCAAAATACCAACTCTTTTACATTAAAATCAAATTATAAATATAAAAATACACGATTTTTTTACATACCATATTTCCATTATATGTAAATTTCTTTACTTTAGTAGAGCTGCCACTACAAATTAATTCGCAACATAAATTCATAATTATTATCATATATTTCTGATTTAACATAAAAAAACGCGGCAAGATTGCATTGAAGAGAAGGAAAAAAAATCTAACTAAGAAAATAACTAAAGGAATAAAAAAAAACTATTTTAAATAATCTTATAGAATGAAATAACAAAAAAAAATTATGTTTATAAATTCAGATAAATAAATATTATTATAATGAAAATGAATTGTAAAAATATGTTGAATATAATTTTGTTGTTCTGTTTTCCAAGATATGAAAATAATAAGAACTTTTTTTTTTCGCTATGAATATATGAATTTTCAGAGTAGGAGATAAATGTGTACCAATCCGTTGACTCAACCAATTTTTTTTCGTTGTTTTAGGAATTTATAAAAAATATTGCAGCAAAATTTGATAAATTAACTGTATGACCGAAAGTTTTAATCATTCAAAACCGAGTAATAATACAATTAACCTTGTGTAGAATTTGAAATTGTGTTCATTGATTTAAAAACTATTTTAAAAAAATAGTTCATACAGCAACGAACAGCGCTTGTATCATCTAAACCGGTGTATCATTTGATCTGTTAGTTCAGCTATAAAATTTACAATTTCCGTTACAGTAGCAATGAAAATGTTAAAATCTTAAAATATTATGCTAAATTTTCCCATTACGAAAGATGCTAAAATAAATTTTTTATTAAATTATTTCTTGCGAACATAATTTTTATCCTTAAAAATATTTAGATTTTTTAATTTTTTTCCGATCCACGATAGTTGTTTTTAACATTAAGATAATCCACAAACGTCCATTTTAATATTTCACAAAACTGAAACTACATTTAAACTAATTAAAAAAGGTGGCGAAGTGACAATGCACTCTACGTTTATTTATTAGATCTTCGTTTATGTATTAGATCCTGGATTGAATTTTAGTCCAGATAGAACATCGATGCCGATGATCTCAAACTTACTCAGCTTCAAAGGAGTATCACTAACAAAATTTATATTATTAGAGTTTAAGGATCTCTGTTAACAACAAATTTTGTACTTGGCATTTATCATTTGTTGCTAAAAACTTATGATTATGCCCCATGCTTTGCTAGCCTACCTTTTATATAAAATAATTACTTGCATAAAAATAAATAAAGATATAAACAAAGTTAATTTTATCAAATTAGTTACTTACATTTTTAAAATAGATATCCTTTAAAAAAAAAAAACACAATTTTTATAAAATTGCTCTTTTAATTACAGAAAAGGACGATGTTTATAATTACGTGTGTAATTTTCTCTACGTTTATTTATAAACTTAATTCTAATTTCATTTATACTGGTTACAATTTTTGTCGTTCCTTATATATTTATTAATTTTGTAATTTAATGAAGGAAGTACGTACAATTTGTCCTTTTTTAACTATTTTTTTTCTATATACATATAAATAGAAGAAATCTGTTCATTTATTTTTAGTCGACAAAAAAGGACACAAAAAAAAAATATAATTAAATAATCTAGAAGGAAATTAAGGAAATAAATATAAATAATAAAGTTATCTGTGTATAGGAGGAAAACTTACAATTAAAGGAAGAATGTTTTTGAAAGAATAACTAAAGTAATGGGAATAAGTGTGTGTTTAATGTGGTACAAATGATTAATCTTCTAAAAGTTTGTTATAAAAATTCTATTTTAGTCCATTTACATATTATATATCTTGTATTTCTTTGAAAAATGGAAAGAAAATATGGTGGGCGGGTAAAAAGTTTTCCACTTTTAGTTCAGTAGAAGAGAACACGCTTAGTTCAGTAAATAGTAAACAAGAAGTTTTCTAAAATAAACTTTGATTGGATAGAAACTAATTGAATTATTTAAATTTTTATTAATATATTTATTATAATTCTTCAATTTTTCATCATCACTTTGAATTGATGACATTTAATACATTATTTACTGTGTAATTTCGTTTAGTAATATCATTTATTTTATTCCAGGAGGACAAAGTTTTCTTTTTCTTCCTATAATTTTATTTCTGTTAATAAGTTTTTTGCCTGAATTTAGTTTGACAGTTAAACGAATTTAGACGTCTGGATAACATTTTATTTAGCCACTTTATCTTAAATTAAATATAAAGAATGGCAAACAAAAATATAATATCTTAAAAGAAACTTTCTTTTATTTTCGTAATTTACTTTTCGAAAAAAAATTTTCATCGTCTTCAAATTGTCATGGTCTTCATTATTTTTTTTAGACATCAAAAGAAGATATTTACTTAAAAATTTATGGAAAAATTGATACCAATTGACACAAAAGGAAGATATAATTATATTTTTTAATCTGAGATAGTTCTCTGAATTGATTGTTAGGCTTGCGACAGTCTTCTTTTATCAACATTAAATTTTTCTTTGCTGATTAATTCAGATTTATTTTTTCAAGATCAAGTTTAAAACTATAATATGACTTGATTGGATTATTGTTTACATATTGAATCACTTACAATACAAACTAAAATAATTCTAAAACATTTTTATTTTTTTCCAGAACTTTTAAACTTATTTTATATTCGCCCATTTTCAATCCATAGGAAAATTATAGGTGGATTTCCAATTCCATTACTAATTTTGATATATTACGCAATTTTTTTTGGTAAATTTTTTTTTTATTGTATAAATTCATTGAAAAGTATAAATTCATTTTTGTTGTATGGTCATAATTTGTCTAGAAAGTTTTCCTTTACCATAGATTTTAATGTTTTTCATTTGGCTGTTAGTTTGAAGGAAAAAAGTTTTTTCTTTTTGGATAAAATAATTTATAATGTTTAATACGGTTCACTTAATTTCAATTAAATTGTTTTTCAATTTTAACAAAATTCGATTTAGCAAATTTGGGCAATCCACATATCGTGGACTTTACATAGTTTTCTAGACAATTTCATTATATAGATTTATGTATAGAATTCTTGTGGTCAGTTTTTCGATTTTAGATTAATATCTTATACCATAATTAATTATTAGAATTTCGTGAGTAACGAATATGAGCTTAAACAGGCAAATATAAATTAATTCAGATGAAATTGTCTGATAGAAATTGTAAATATATATAGCATGTTACTAGTTAAGACTGATAAGAATAATTATAATAAAAAAAATAATTTCTATAAATCTATTTTGCCATATTCCTAGATACGTCTTAACTATAATATTTCTATGTACTATTCTAAAATACGTCGAAATGATACTCGTCACCCTATCTAAAATATAATCAGTAATAATTTAATAATAATAATAAGAGATATCAAAACATAAATGCTCCCCTAAATTTTCTTTTAACATATTTATCGTTTTAATAATGCCATTACATAATCATCTGCTCGAATAGTTTATCTTATAGTTTTTTTTATATATGTAAATAAATTCATTGTGTTTGTTCGTCTGGCTTTGTGTTGTTACGAAAATATATGTGTTTAAAGATCATTTTGAAAACCTTACCTATAAATTAACAGGATATTACAAATTTTTTACGTATTATAAACATTACAAAAATCTTAATCAATCAATTTTTGGTATTAGAAATTTGAAAAGGACATTCTGTCTGAAATCAATTTATATATCAATTCTTGTAAATTGTGTTAACAAAAATCAAATATTTGTAATTCTATTCATTTCGTTCATATTCCTCAGTTTTTGTTAGTTATATTTGTATAAACAGGACCAATATTTCGTTTACTGAATCAATATATAAGAAATTTTCACAATAAATTTATATTGTTTTATCGTTACAAAGTTTATCTGCAAATGGGGTAAACTACTTTCTGCTAAGAAAAGTAAGCAATTCATATAAAAAAAACTACGTGTACATCAGTCTCACAGACTAATTTAACCGTCGTGAACTTGCATTTAATAAATATACTGCCTTATAGATTAAAGCATCACAATTGTAGGTTTTAAAAAAAATGGGAAAAATTCAACAAATGTAAATAGTTGCATGTAAGTAGAATACTAAATGTTCGGGTAGAATTATTTTTTATCGACGACAGAATATCCTTTATATCTTAAATTATTTTGTATTTTACTCAATAAAATATATGTGTGTCATTTTCTACAATGTAATACATATTATAGAAATTTCAAGAGATAAGAACCGATGAAAGGAAATTAAGATAAAATACCTGATCATCAAATAAACTGCATTTTTTCTTTATTTTTTTTTTTGCTAAAAGACAATAGAGGTATAATTTTCAACAATATTTTATACATTATTTGATATCCGATATAAAATATGTAGATGCAAAAGTATGCAAAAAGTATAATAATATTTAATATAATCACTGCATACTTACATTGTTCATATATGTAAAATATATAAGTATATACATCTGTTTTACGATGATGAAATAACATTTCTTCTATCAATCTTGTCAGGTTGATGACTTTTATTAGTCTTATTTTTACACTTATCCATTGCTCCTTATAATAATTTTATTGCACAGTTGATTGTAACCAGGTATATTGTTTATAAGTAGAAGGGAAAATCCATATTCATCTCAGAAAATTTAAATTCATATACTTAACGATATATATGCCATATATACGAAGCTTATTTTAATTCCAACAGAAGAGGTGCTTAAGATTAAATTATCTGATAATAGAAATTTTTCTTGCTTCAATTTTTCATAGATATGTTTTATTATTTTTTTTATGTTTTTATAACTTATATATACTAATATGTCGTGGTAAAATAGCATATATCACAAAAAAAACTTACACAAATTATGAAATTTTCAATTTGTTATTTTTTATCCTTGAGGTTTTATTTAGATTATCCACGTTAGTAATATGAAAATTTTCGAAATCGGTTAATAGAGTAATATGAAACAATGTGTAATAAAGTTTCGTTCAGTCTAAGAATATTGTAGTAATATATTTTAAAAATATTTAATGTTGAATTACGTCAACGGAATAATGATAAATTCAAACCAATCTTCAGTGAATCTATTTAATGGTAACAACAGAAAAAATGTCGATTCGAATCAGCGATTAAATTAAATATTGAGCGAAATCACGCCTTGATTCGATCGTTTTTTTCGGAATCAAATTGTGATCGAATCACAATTTGATTCCGCTCAAAATATGAACGAATTACAATTTGAGAGGATTTAAAATTGAGTGGAATCACAATTTGAGTGATTTTTTGAGTTTGCGTTTAATTCAATAATTTTTTGATTCAAGCAGTGATTTGATTTAAAACCCTGATGGTAACGATGTTATTTTTAATTATAATTGCAATTGCAATTTAAATTTTTAGGAAATATCTACCTTTAATTTTTCAGTTTCTAAGCAGAATAATTAATATGTAATTCAATTCTAGTAAAAACAACCGAAATATTTTAGACTTGTTGTCAAATTTATTATACAAGAAATACTTAATTGAAATTCTCTAAAATTTAATTAAATTTATTTATTTCTGAAACTTGATGATGAAATTACATTATGCTTCAGGTTAACTGTCTGTATAAATATAAATAATAATGTTATATGTATATATTTTTTCTGCTTTGAAAAATTGGAAATCAAAATGAAAATATCTTTCTAACTATTTCCTTACAAATAATCACAAGTTTACTTTCTTTTTTTTAATCGATTATGTAAAATTTTAACCACAAAATTCTGAATATATTAATGTAAATAAGAGCAATGGATGTGAAAGATAATTTTGAATATATTATTATAAATCTATTTCATTTTACTCAATATATACAAAAACAAAAAAGGATATTTTAGTAAAATCAATAATAAAATTTCATATAAAATAGACAGATGAAACCTTCTACTTATTTATCTAAATTTATAGCCTAAAGGAGTAAATTTTATTAAATAAATTACAATATTAAGAACAACAGACAAAAATTAAATTACAATTTTATTACATTCGGTAGGTAGTCTTTATATTAACAGAAAATTTATGGACAAAAAAACAAACTAAATTGCAAGCTATAAAAATTAATGAAATTCATTTTCTTGTATACTTAAATTTAATGATTTCTGATGCACTTTTTTTTTTCCCTACCTTTTTGCAAACACATTAATATAAAAAAACAAAGTAATCCTGTATCGTAGCAGAAAAAATAACAAACCTTACTGTATCAACTACAAGTAATTAATGTCAAACCTAGATGACTAGCACTTTAAATATCATAATATGGAAAGTGAATGATATTAAAAATTTAATATTTCCATTTTTTTATAAAAATGGTATTGCAAAAAAAAAAAATTACGACAAATAATCTTGACTGACATTAAGTCGGAGAAAATAATACGTAAATTACACACTATTTATAAATTAGTGAGTTTCGAATATGAATAATTTATTGGGGGTTGAATAATTTTCTCATTTATTCGATGTAGACTTTTAAAAACTTTCGGAGGGATATCATTAAAATCTGTTATATTCGGAAAGATATTATTAGAAGCTGTTATAAACCTTTAAATATGTATCTGTAGAAAAATATTGATTGGTTAAGTAATGAGTCTTTAGTCTAGATTCTTCGGTTTAGGAGAACCTCCAAAAATCGCAGTATTATTTGTTATCAAATTTATCCAAATACAAGAAGATCTCAAAGTGTACTTTAAAATATATTCGAATAGATGCTGATTAATTTAGTGTTGAGACTACTGAACCATTTGGACTACTACTTTATATCATCACATAGCTTTATTCTGGAATTTTTCATAAGCCTTATTTTGACTTGCAAAAAAATATACATTTAATTTTAATTTAGAGAAGCTTAATAAGAATCATTAAATTTTATATCGTAATTTTTATTTTCGATATTCTTCGTTTCGAATAAATTATAATTACCACATTCGTGTTTTTTTTTTCTGTTTTGTACTAAAAATGTACTTAAAAACGATTTGTAGATCAATGAATTTTCAAGTTTTCATTTTATCCAACTAGAAATTTTTTAATCTAATTTTAAATTTCTATTTTATAAAAGAATTTAATTGACGAGGGGAAGATCAATGAAATTTATAAGTACTAAGATACCACTTTATATTTTAATAAAATTTGATTAAAAGTACTACAAAAACAAAACAAAAATTTTAAAATACGATAAATTTTCTTTAATATCCATCAAGAGAAGATAATTTATATATGTCGGAATAAAATAAAAAATTAATTATAAAAAAAATATAATCAAATTAAAATCCCAACGTAAAAAAAAAGTAATTCATTGCACAACAAGGAATAATAATCTTGATAATAAAATTCAATTTACACTTTATAATTTTTCGAGAAAAAAAAAAAGATTTAATAAAATATCCTTTTTTTGTTGCTAAAAATAGAATTTTCTTTTATAACAATTTTTATTCTGATATTTGCTATAATTTTTCTTGTTACATTATTATTTTATCCGGAAGAAATTCTTTATTTTCTTTGTGAAAAGGAAGAAGGAAATACCTAGACAATGAATATAATATCCTTAATATAAGATATGACATAACTATATACTTATATATCTAGGATATAAATAGAGAAAATTGGTAAATTTCTTAATATAATATTTTGTGGTAACGAAAAAGGTAAAATGATTATTTTCGTAAAATTGACAAACGGATAAAGGAAAATGGAAAAAATTTATACAATTTTTTTTTTTACACTACAATACCAATACGAGATTAGATAAATGCTAAAATAAATGACAATCATTCATTTTCGATTTAAGGTATAAATACAATGGTTTTTATTTTCACTGTCACTTATTGTGTGACAGATAAATCCTACACTGCCTGTTAGTTTTGTTGTGCATTAGCTTAATAATCCACTAAATCTTGATTCAATTCAATAAATTTATGTGGTACTAATGTAGTACAATTTTAGTAAATAGTATTTGAACAGAATTAATCCATACTATGAGACTAAATATGCAAAAAAAAAAATTCTAGAATAAAAGCTTCTCATTTACCAGTTAAAAGGAACATTGTACTAATTGCCACAAATTTGGCACAGAAAATGTTTATTTTGTCTACAAGAAAAGTTAAAGTGGAATGGCAAGTAGCAGTAAAAAACATAAAATCAAATAGATATTCTGTAAAATGGATATTCTGTGTACAAAACTAAATAATAGGAGTATGATTTGAGTAAACTATAGTTAAGTTAATAAAATTGTTTGATGAAAGCTTTTAGTAAATTATGACCAGTAAATTCAATTCCTTTCAACTCTTCAAATTTATAAATTTTGAATTAGTTTATTGATTAATGTTTGAATTCATTCAATAATAGCATTAATTTTAATATTAGTTTTGAAACTTAATTGATATCAATCAATCTGAATTATACTGAATTATTCAATTATGTATATTTTTTTATATACAATTTCATAAATAATAAATCATAGAATTAAGTGACTTTTTCAATTCTATATCCAGACTATTTATATGCTATTATTTAAAATAATCCAAAAATATAAATAACCAAAAAAAAACAAAATACGGACTAAAAGGATTTTATTTATTTTGACTTTAGGCAGACTTAAATTTGTATAAATAATTATATGATATTTTCAAATTATTTGTACATTATATTTGAACAGTTCAAAACGTGATATTTGTACAAAAATCTAATAAATTTATTTTATTAAATTATTCTAAAAAATAATAATTTCACTGGTAAATATCATTGAAATTTGTTCCTTTATGTCACTGGTAAATATCATTGAAATTTGTTCCTCATATACATACTTATAATAATAGTTATTGATGGGATTTTATACAAATGTCTCTGCTACGTTATTATCGTTTTTATAATTGGAAGAAAAAAAAAATCATCTTAAATTGATTTAAAATCAAAGGAAATTGTATTTTGAGAAAATTTAATTTACTTTGTGGTTTTTTTTAGATATTTTCTAAAACTATAATCTGATAATATTGTACTCTGAATGTGTTCAAGCTTTTTAATTTTTGAATTTGCTAATGATTTAAGAATGCTTCATTTGATCCTTTTTATTATAATAACATAGATGCTCAACAGTCAAATCTATTACAAGAAATCACTCGAAAACTTAATAATAAGGCGATTAAGTTTTCGAGCGATTTCATAAATTGAAATTTCATATTTTATAATATTTGTTTGTATTACGTACTTAATAGCAATTAGCTATAACAAAGTTTTCCGTACAAAATTTAAATTTCAACAAAACTTATCGACTACAAAACATCCTAAGTGTTATAACAAAAATTTAAGTTTATATTTTGTAAAATTTCTTTCAGTATTTTCCTAGGAAAATGTAAAAGAAACAAAAAATTGTTAAAAATATATATTTGCAGTCATTGAATAGAATTGTAAAAGTAAAGTCTAGCATAAAGTAGGATACTACCGAGCAATATTTGTTTTATAAAAAAAATTTTATGATTTTGTAATTTTTTACATAAAAGAATTTTATTTACTTTGTTTTTGCCTAGAAAATATTTAGATAGTTTCAACTCCAAAAAAATGTCCGGATAAAATGTTTCAGAAGAAGTTTTTCTTTTGTAATTTTGTATATTTTCTTTATTTATTTATTTATTATTATTTTTTTGGCAACTTTTCTTTTGATAATTTTTAAGTTTGTGGAAAAAAGTTTTTTTTTCATCCTTTCATAAGGAAAATTTTTAGCAAAAAAAATTTTCTTAAAAACATAATGTGGAATTTTTTTAAAGACATATTTTTAAGGTTTTAGGTTGAGTTCTTTAGCCAACCATAATTGTTGAAATCTTTGAAAGAGTTTATTGTCTTGCCTTGTGGATGACTTTTCTTTGGAAAAGTTTTCAACGTATATGTTATCTGTAATAGAAATTTTAAAATGAAAAAATACTTGGTTTTCAAAAATATTGATTCAAATTCCAGTTTATATAAATTTTTTTTTTATATAGGTGACAGTCGTCGAAATCGTAGCCAATATTGATATTTGAGTCCTTATCAAGTAGCCTTAACGTACTATATTATTATGTAACATATGTCATATTTTTAGCATCCAAACCTCATTCTTTTTTAATATAATTTGAAATAATGTAAAAAAATATAATTTTTGAATAATAAGCTTAGCAACAATTTGAATTTATTTGGGGCCATTGCTCCTTAAATTTTTATGATTAATTTACATCATTTGATACATTTCACTGTAAGGGTCACTACATTGTCATAAATATTCAATAAAAAAAAAGGATACACATAAATGTTTATAGACAAAATATGACAAAGGATAATCTATTAAGACTTTTAAAATGTTTTTTTTTTCAGAATGATAAGGACAAATGGGTAAAAAAAAATTTAAGACAAAAATTTCGTTCAACCATAAGGAAAATGTTAAATTGCATTGAATAAAATATGACGAACAGAATATTTGATAAAAGAAACTCAAATTTTTTTTTTTTTTAACTCTGATGGGTAGTGAAAATTATATAAAAGTTTTTTGTAATACATATATATTGTGAAGGACGATAGACATATAAGATGTCTGTCTAAGTGACTAAGAAATTTATATGTTTTTGTAACAAGTAGTCTCTTGTCATTCTGACGATAAAGATGATATTAATTATCTCAAATGACTTGGATAAAAATTGTTATTTTTTTTTAGATAGAATTTACGATTACAACAAAGCAAAAAAGTTACAGTGAAAAAGAAGTCATTAACACGTTTGTTTGAAAAAAAAAGGTAGTGATAAAAATGATAACAAACTTTTAGAAGACATTTAGCTTTAAATTTAATGCATTTTTTCATTATAAAGGAAAAATTTATAAAACTTATGTTAATTTTGTATAAAACCAATAAATTTTCTCAAATTATGTTATGTACCGTCCTTAAAAGTTGGTACGAATTTCAATTATAGACAAAGGTTCACAAAACTAGAAAACGAAATTTACATAGAAATATACGATAAAATTGAATTCTAAAATGAAGAATGTGACTTGTCTGGAATTCGAATCATTGTATAAGTTTGAACATGAATCTAATCCTCAGTTTTCCTTGCCTGGAATATAATTTAAATTTGTGTATTGCGTTAATTGCCTTTTATAATTAGAATGCGTTATCTCTTAATTGTCTTTTATAATTAGACTGTTTTCGGTCCATTCAACTACGAAAGATTTTTCTTTACCACCGGACTTTTTAAGGGTTAAACAAGGAATTTATTATATGTACTATTTTTTTGAAAATATGTATCTAAATTAATTCATTATTTCCTAGTATTTCATAAGAATATTTCGAATTTAAAAATTTGAGTTAATTAATTCTGATAAATGATAAAACTGTATTATAAAAATTGTATAAAATTCCATAAAATAATTTATATTTTAAGCCTATAAAATTTATGTATATTGAAAATTTATGTTAAATTTTAATTTAAAATTTATTTATTTATTTATAGGTCGATAGTTCACCATGTGTTCTCGAAATTTTAGATACAGCTGGTACAGAACAATTTGCATCAATGAGAGATTTATATATAAAAAATGGCCACGGCTTTATTGTAATGTTTTCGTTAACAAATCATCAAACATTTCAGGTACTAAAAAAAAATCCTTTTTTTTTTAAAATTATTTAAAATAAGTTTTTAATTTGGAAAAAGGAAATTTATTTTGTTTTTATTACACCAGCTGGTAAAATATGGAAAATTATTTATAAATTAGTCAAAAATGTTTATGTTCATTTAATTTATTTATTTATAAATAATTTCATTACATAAATTAAAGGATCTCGGTAAATAATTTGTTTTTATTTATTTTGTATTTCATAAAAGAAAATTTCGTATAACATAAATAAATTTCAAATTATTGTACACTTGGTCTAAAAATAATAGTGAACAAAATTCTCGTAAATTAAGACTAATCGTTATAGAAAATTAGTAATAAATTAACTTTTTCTATTTATATTTATAAGGTTTAATTTATATTTACGATATTTATTTGTTTTCATTTAATTTATTGTTAATTTTATAGGATATATCAAATATGAAAAATGTAATTAGCCGTGTTAAAGGTAGTCAACCCGCACCAATCTTACTAGTCGCCAATAAACTTGATTTAGAATGCCAAAGAGAAGTTTCAAAAGTTGAAGGTAATATTTTATTTTTATTTAGGAAATAATTAATAAAATTAAAAAAATTAAGATAATTAATCTTAATAATTAGAATTGAAGTTAGCCTATGCATTTATACGAAAAAAAAGCGTATATCGTATATGGAAAATTTTATAATAATTAAACTTTTATAGTAAAAATATATTATTACAGAATAACTAAAATTAGATGATCAGAAAATAATTTTGCAAGAAATTTTATGATAATACAAACTTTTATATATTCTGTTAGGTATTTTAATAAAGTATTTCGCTGTATTAGTCGATACAGAATTTACTTTATATTAAAATATAACTCCTTATTATGTCCATCCCATAAATATCAGTTTTACAAAAATTACAAAACTTGACTTTTTTTCAAACTTGACTTTATTAACACCTAATTATTATATTTTAAAGCTAATTATTTTTATATTTTTTTAGGACACGCCCTCGCACAATTATGGGAATGTCCATTTATAGAGGCATCCGCCAAAGATCGTATAAATGTTAATGAAGTATTTGCAACAATCGTCCGTGAAATGAATATGTCATCTGAAAAACGACAGAAAAAAAATTATTGCTGCTGTACACTATTATAGAAAAATTATTATTAATCTAAAATAATATAAATATATATATATATATAAATAATAAATAAATAAATAAAATAATCAAAACATAAATATATATATATATATACATAATAATATAAAATAAATAAGGTAAAAAAAAAAAATTATTTAAACAAAATTAAAAAAAAAAATAAATATTTTTTAAAGAAAAACTGAAATAAAAAAGAAGAAAAATCTAAAAATCTAAAGAATTAATTAATTAATAATAATAAAAAGAGAAATTTATAATTAAATATACAAAGATTATTCTTTAAGTAAAACATTTTTTTTAATTAAGAAAAAAAAAATTAACAAAAAGAACAATAATTAAAAAATAGTAAAAATAGTAAAAAAAAAAAAATTTATATTTTTTACTAATGAAAATTTTAGTCTTTTTCCGCTCATATTTAACTTTTTCTTTTTCCTCTCAGTTTATTTTAAAAAGGTTTTTCTTACAGTTAAATTTTTTAATTAAAATGAAATAACTAGTTTAATTTCCACACTTTTTTTATAAATTCTACAGCCACAGTTCCACCAGTTTTACTTATACTTTTGTATATAAAAACTGTCAAAAAATTTTTATTCTCAAAATTTAATTTATAAGATTTCGTGGATAAGAGCTAAAAATAGTGGATTGTGACTGTAGACTTCAATCAAGGCGAAAAGATACACGGTTATTTATTGTGGGTTGATAAAAAAATTAATAAATTTTAAACTTATTCGTATTTTCTTTTACATGTTTATTAAGTTCAAATGTATTATGAATTTTACACATTTTCAAAATTTTCTTATTGTAATTTGATATTAAATTTCGATTAAAATTTTTATAAGGTTTGTGTCTAATTTAATCATAATTTTCATGGATGAAAAATTTGTTAATATTATTTGACAATTTTTGTAAAAGTTTGATTAATAATTTGGCAGAATTAATCAAACTTTTACAAAAATTGTCAAATAATATTAAATTTGTTAATATTTGACAATTTTTGTAAAAGGTTGATTAATAATTTGGCAGAATTAATCAAACTTTTACAAAAATTGTCAAATAATATTAAATTTGTTAATATTATTTGACAATTTTTGTCAAATTGTCAAATAATATTAACATAGGCACAAACCTAATTTTAGTTAAATTAGTTTTAATATTTAAACCGAAATCCTTTTTTTTTTTATGTTTTTAAATTTATATTACTTTTTTTTTGCCATTTTTTTTTTTAAGATAATTTTTTATTTATATATTTTTTTAATTTTTGTTTAATTTTTTTTTAAATAATTATACTTAATATTTCTTAAAAAATTATTTTTCATATTTTTATTATTCAAAAATCATTTTTATAAATTATTCTAAAATTATTTTGTTTTGAATTTTCGTTGTAAATTCATTAATTCGTTTTTTATTAAAATATTTTATATAAAAAATTATTCTGTAATTTAAAAAAACATCTTTTATATATATAGATATTATAATTCTAATTTTTGTGCTTATATAAATATTTAATTTTTTTCATAACAATTTAAGGGTTATTTAGAAATTTATTAAGACTGTGAAAATATACAAGAATGGTGTAGTAGAAGAGAAACGAAAATATTTTTTATGAACAAATTAATTTGTATAAAATAAGAAAAGATTTAAGCATTTTTAACATCATATAAAAAGGAATAAAATATTGGTGGTTTTTAATATTCTAAAAAAAAAAACTTTTTAAAATAATTTGTAATATGGTAGAGTTTATTATTGGCTTGTCAAATAATCAAAAAAAAAAAAGAAATTGTGTAAATGTAATGACATGTCAAATACTTATTCAATTATTTTTATCCTATTAATAAAAATTATGTTCTTCGTTAGCATCATGGTTTATGTAATTATTGTAATGCTACATTCTAATACAATTCGTTGCTTAAGTTTTCAGACAAAATTATGTTTCAGAGTTGAACCATTTTTTTTTTCTTGTTTCGGACAAACATATTTAGAATGTAGCATTAAGATTGTTTGACACTTGTGTCTGTTTTTGGATAAAGCAGCCAAGATTAGCTGCCTAGCATTAATTGTGAAATATTTATGTTATGAATATTTCGACTTTATTAATTTTTATATATAATGTATTTAATGCATGTCCGACAAAATGACAAAATAAATAAAGTAATTACAGTTCTAAATTTTTAAATTCGCCGCAGACAAAAGCCGACACAAATGTAAAACAAGTTTTAAATTTTCAATATTTTGTTCTACTACAAGAAGTGAATATAGATTTTGATATTATATTGTGCAAAATTAGATTGTGTAGAAATGTCAAATACTTTTTTTTTGCACTATAAATATGCTGCAATTTTATAAAATATTTAATTAAATGTAAATTACTTTTTCTTGCTGGTGTGTACTATTATGATAATTTTGACAATTATAAAATTGTATAGCGAAAAATATTGTTAACTATACTGACTCAATATAAAATCACATTTAGCTTGTTTGTGAATCAAAGACTAGACAATTTCTGTAGTCAATCAGTAATTTTCATTTAACTTTAAATAAACTTAGGTATTTCTTAAATAATGTTTTTCTAAAGATTTTTAATATTTCAAAAAATCGACTGTGAAATATCGCAGTTTTTTTTCTTAGTGTAAAATAATTTTTTTTTAGTTAAAAATATTTCGTATTAAAAAAATTTTCTTTTTGTTAGACAATTATTGTGATTTTTTTTTTAGTAAAAATGACTAACAAATTGAAAAATCTTTAAGATAATTTTATTTTGTATTTTTTTTTTTTTAAATAAAAAAAAAAAGGATAGAAATATATTTAAAAATGTCCTTTTTTTTAGTAAACAATCATTAAGCAAAAAAAAAAAAAAGAAAATATTCTAAAACACAGGTGAAAAGTTGTGTCACGATATAAATAAAACACATACGCTTATCATGCATTGTCCTTTTGTGTGTGTGTGTGTTTTTTTTTTTGTATTTTTTTGTTTTAAAAGTCAAAATGCAACAATTTTTTTTCAAATAAAATAAATATATAATTTGTTTAAAAATATAAATTTATATCTTATTATTTTTATTGTTTAGTATGCTTATATTAAATAATTTTAATTTTTTTATCGTAATTCATTGATTTACGTTCATTGTATTTTTTAATTAATTTTTAAGTTACATTAAATCAATAATAAAAATCAAACAAAAAATATATCAAAACTATTTTTTTTTTTTTTTGTAATTTAGTGCAATAAATAGTGCAATAAATAAAATTGCAATTACACTATTCCAGATATATTTTTAAAATTATAGCGTATAGCCAATTAAATCTTTTAACGTATTATTTTTTTGTTTTACAAGATTATGAAAAATGAAAACAGTCCATTTCAATATTATTGACTATGGTTAACATGGTAATATTACTTTCGATTCCATAGCGAATAATTGTAATCAGAATTTATAGTTTCTAATGGTTATAAATTTTTAAACTAATACAGAAATCGTATTTATAGTTAATACTGCCATTACCACATTAAAATGATTCTTCGTCATTTTGAATTCTTTGAATTTGAAGCAATATTTAATATTTCAATATTATCGTTCATTGTAAAAATGAGGTTGTATCTGCCTAATCAAACAATTTTCCAGAATTACCAACACAATTTTATCTCATACATTGGGAAAAATAAATTTTTATATTGCGGTATATTACTTTTATTATTCACCCGACATTTATTATTTTTATAATATTTACTATTTTGAATTTATTACCCATCTATACTTAAGAAAGTAAATATAAGTTTTATATTTAAATTCATCCTCTTTTACAGCTATAGCACGCAATGTTATGTTTTTTTAAAATTTATTTTTATTTATTTTATTTTTTAATGAAAATTTGCACTTAAAAATATTAAGCGAAAAGCGCAACAATAAGAAAACTGCCTGTTGTTTATAAAGAATTTTTAACTTTATAAATTAAACCATTTTTTTTACCGAAATAAGAAGTATACCACAAATTAAAAATATGTTAAACTACAGTATATAATAGAAATTATAAACTTAATGTCAATTAAAGAAATAATTATTTTAAATCATTATATAAATAATTTCTTTTATTATAAAAAATATTACATAAATATTAGTTATTGCTTTTATAATACAATTTTGTTTTCCTATTTTAGTTAAAAATAAAAAATGAAAAAACTATACAGGAATTCGATAAAAATAAATGAATTTATAAAACCCACAAGAAAATTAAATCATATCGCTTAAGCATTTAACATGTTACTGACCACCAATTTTATTGAATGAAAAAATAATCACGACTTTAAAAGCGATGCTAATTTTCTTGCAATATAGAAAAAATGAAATTAATACAAACATTTTTTATGTTTATGATTTTTGTCAATTATTTTTATTTAATTTTACATATAAATTTCGGTACTTTCCCGAGATTGAAAATAATTTTGTAAGGCTATAATATTGATTTTTTTTTTTGTTTTAATCTCATTATTTAGTTGATTTATTTGTAAAAAGATTTTACAAATAAAATTAAAGCATTAATGGAAGAACCAACGCAAGTCAGTGCGAAGAAGCTTTACAAAGTTTTCCAAAAAATGCTAAAGCTCGTCAACGACTACTAAATATACATATAAATATAAAGTTCGAAAATACTGCAATCAATGCTTTGAAAACAATACTGCAACCAATGCTTTGAGAAAAATAGCTAGAAATCGTACTAATAGAATTAATATAGAATCCATTAAAATCAAATTCATTTTAGAAGCCATTTCTTACCGTCGGAAAAATTAGATTCGGTTCCTTCTGAGTCCTGACCGATATAAATTTCACATTATAAATGTGAATAGCCTAAAGATATGCAAAGAGAAAAATATTTATATCAGAGAAAAATCAGTGTTATACGAGAAAAACTCTTTTTACGTGTTTTAATTGTAAATTAGTATTTATTTTTCGATCAATGTTCCAGTTTATATTATATTTCCGTGTAAATTATATATAAATTGAATTAATATCAATATAAATTGCATTAACAAATTGAATTAATCCCAAATGGCTAATTTGTACATGATTTAATTTGCGTAGGTTTTCAAAGCAACTATAGGAAGATTTTGCATAATTTTACAGTATTTTTATATTATAATTTTATATTTAAGAGAAATAAGACAATATTTCAGATTAATTAGTTTGGTTTCCTCACTGCCTCTTGTTGTCTATATTTCGCATTGTCAGCAAAAATTAATTAATTCTACAAAATAATTAACATTTCGATTTATGGAATGATCCATATATATCATTTTATGATTTTCTCATATTTGCTGTCTAAATAACTAAAATAAAATATATTTTTTTGCTGTTTGTTCTGTAAAAATCCTTGAAGATTAGCAATATTGTAATATCATAAATGCTTATTGAAAGAATATTGAATTTTTGTTTCTCAGAAAATTCTTATATTTTAGGTATTTTGCACAAAAAATGCTAAATTATACAATATATATTATTATATTATATACAAATAAAGAAATTAAATATTTAAAAACTTTAAAAAAAAAACCAAAAAATCTTTATATTCGGATATCATCGTGTAGATTTTTTACTTGCAAAAAATAAAAAAAATTTAAATCAAATGGCTAAAAAATATAAAAATAATTTTTTTTAGATATTATTACAAAACTAATAATAATGCAAAATTATAATAAAAATTAAATGTAATAACACTAATTGAGACCAGTTTTAATAATTAAAAATAAAAATATCTAATAGATATACATAATTAAAAATATACATTAAAATAAAAATTAACAGAAACCAAAAATTTTTGTATATAAAAAATAATTAGTAAATATTTATGAGTAATTAAATGAATTTAGTAGAAATTAAATTCAAAATTCATATTTTTATGTAAAAAATAAAGAAATAAATACATTTAAATTAATTTAAATTATTGATTTACTTTTAAAATGTTAATTAAATAATTTTCAAAATTATTATCTGAAAAATTACAAATATTTAAAAAACCGAAAAACACAAATATAAAATAAAAGCCTAATAATTTAATTTATAATTTTATTTTAGTTATAATTTTCCATTTAATTTTTTATTTTTTATTTTATTTTTAAAATAAAAAATACTTAAAATAAAACTGAAAAACATAATAAATAAAATATAAAACTTATCATTAAAATGTAAAACAATTAAAATAAAACATAGAAAATAAAAGAACTGTCTAGTAAAAAAAATTGAGATATTCTTACACATAAAAATAATGAATAAAATGGGGTAAAAAATATATTATGAAATAATAAAATAAATGAGAAATAAAAAAAAATACATATTACAAAAAAAAAGGAGTAAAAGAATGAAAATAATTAAAAAAAAATATTAGATACAAGAAAAGTAAGAAAATATTTTGTATTGCTGTGAAATACTAATTAATTATATTGAATGGAAGGAGATAATAAAATTAAATATGAAAATGGAGTTGATTTTTAGTTATCTTGATTTTCTATAAAATGGTATATTTAGTGAAACACAAATTCTTCAAATTTTTATGTAAAATAATTGATTTTTTAGAAATACAAAATTATTACAACCAGTCAGCAGTTAGGTGGACAAGAAAAATGATGATTGTTGTCTGCAAAACTGGAAATTTTGGATAGTTGTACCTATTATACTTATAATATCGTTTGGTTTCATATAGTGGGCTTGTGTTTGGATGGAGTTGAAAAAGAGTAAAAAAATGTGAGCTGAATACATGGACGTTAATCGAGTTCAATTCACCATGGAAATATAGCAATTAATTCGCTATTTCTTTTTTCTTCACAAATAAAAGTTTAAATCCATTACCAAAAACTAGGATGAGTTGTTTTGTTTCTGCTTTAACAGATAGCAAATTTTATATCTCAGCAAACACACATAAAAATCAACTGAGAAATAATAAGTAACGACAGATAGCGAGATAATCATATGAAGTGCGAAATATTTCGAACGCGATAATATGTCGCCCTTTCCAAACATTTTGTATCCTCTAAAGATGTCTTGTCATTTGTTAGATGTCGCTTATTTTGTCAAAAGAATAGAAAAGTAATTAATATTACCAGAGATAATAATAAGTATATTACCCAACGTATTTTTTGTAATGTCTGACTGAGCCATTACATGTAAGAAATGTTTTTTTTGCCATATAAATCTTAAGATGCGATACCTGGTGATAAAAAAGTTTACTCTATCAGAGATAGTACCACTGAAGATGAATTTTCCATTGCCATGAATAAAGGATATATAATGTAAGGCTAAGATATGAGTATATAAGTATCACTAAGTAAAGCTAGTATCATAGTAAGGCTTAGTATCACTTACATATATGTAATATCACTAAACACGATTTCCATTATTATGTGTATGATTATGATGATGATGATGACGATGATCATGATTATGATCATCGAGAATAATATACAGGTACAATTATTGAAATAAAAACTTTATATTAGATTGGAAAATAATAATATTGAACCGACCCTGCAATATTTTCAAATGTTTCCATTATGCTGTTAATATTACAATAGACAAATTAATCTTAGCGTCATCCATTTTGAACTAGAATTTTTTACTTATCTGCCATATTTTTAACCAGTTGAGACAAGGAATTTGTCAAAAAAAATTACGCGTGCAACAATACTATTGTACACGAATACCTTTAACAGTTCAATTTTTTACTACTAATGGGGACTTAATTTTAAAACTTTAGATGGGAATGTACATAATAAAATGTTGTGCCGTGATTGTTGCTGCAAAATCTAAATTGAAATAAAATTTCATTTAATTCCATGATATGATATCAATAATAAACATATTTATATATTTTTAATAATATAATGTTTAATAATAATATGTTACATTTATTAAATGTTAAAATGAATAACTATAATAATTAATTATAAATTTATCATCTAAAACTTTTGGAAACTTATAGTTTAATATAAGGTAATTAATTATTTTTATCTAAATAATTCATTTACGTTTAATTATAATAAATTTACATAATTTTAATTTGTAAAATAATTTCTATAAAATATATAATTTAATGAATTTTTTTTATCAATATTTATGTTTTATTTTATATTAAAATATCATAAATAAAATTAAAAGAATTATTCATAAAGGAAGGTAATGTGCTGATTTAAATTCATGGAAAAATCCTTCAGTAAATTAATTAATAAATTTAGGAAAATTTGATATTAAATAGAAACTATTTTTATAAGTATATAATAATTAGATATAAATATGTTTTAGTAAATATTCCTGTATTTTTAAGATTTATTATTTTATTTTATTTTTTTAAGATTATATATTAACGTTTTATAGTTATATAGTAATAAGTATATTGATATTAAGGTATACATTTAATTAGATTTGAGTAGTTTTTGTTATACATAGTAATATTATTAATACTCATAATTTTTTATTACATAGTTTATTAATTAGCATACATACATATAATTGGATATAATTTTCAACGATAAAGATATGGGATTAATATAAGTTAAATTATCCTTTAAAGGATATGATATTCCACAAATGACAAATGTAAATTTTAATAAAATTTATAATTTTTTTAATAAAGTTTTAAAGAATTTAAAAATTTTCTGCGATATTACTTGGGGAAATAATTTAAATTATAATATACATCTTTTAACGCTGGTCCAATACATATCTATAAAATTGGTAGAACATGATCTCATTTTTGCTTCATCTTACTATTTTTGTTTCTTCGAGTCCTATCTTCGAATTTTACAAAATTTCAAACTATTGCATAAATATATTGTAAGTTTCAATAACTCGATTGAGGTCAAACTGAAACCATGTATTTGAAATAATCTTTTAAACCTGCTAGTATCGTCTCTAACCAGCTAGTATCGTTTTAACGGTGTAAAAAATTTCGTTAATATTAAGACGATGCAAATTATATAAAAGAATTATATAAATAGGACAAATTATATAAAAGTATTATTTATTTATAAATTTCTAGATCTGCTATCAGATTAATTTAAGTAGATTGTATAAACTGTTTTGTAATAAGAGTTAATTAAAAGAGGGTACTTGAATAATTAGTCAAAATCAATTAACATTGATTTATAATTAAATTTTTAAAAGCCATTCACTTTAATAATTTCTGTTTACTAATTGTTATTACTATTCTATTTATATGTGCAAACGTATTTTGGAAATATTCGTAAAAAAATATTTTTTTGACACATTTTTTGGTTTATTTTTAAATATAATTTTTTTCATATAAATATGCTAATAAAATTACACCCTAAAAATAATTCTTCTACAAACTTACACTTCACACATTATAGAATTATGTCATTAGTTTATTGTTTTCGGTTTAAAAAAATTATTTCTAAAAGATTTTTATTTAAAAATCATTATACAATTAATTAAAGGTATTAGTATCCGAGGAATAAAAAATAATACGGTCAAATTAGAGAACTTATTAGAAAAAGATGTAAAATAATTAAAACAAAAGTAAGAAAAATTAATAAAAAAAATATAATCAGCTTGTGCAATTATGTTTGTGTGGATATTGGGAATGAAAAACATTGTATAATGAATTATCTAACTAATTATATCATAAATTCCGAAATTCGTATTATTGCATATAGAAATTGTGCGGGTGATTAAACATGCTGGAAATGAGCGGGTTATTTTGAAAAAAATCACGATTTCAACAATTTTAAACTTGCGATATTAAAATATAATATAATTATAGTAGCGTTAACTATTGCTTTTATTGTAATATTGTTCCAAAAGATAAAATTTTATAAAACTTCATCATTTAAATTTAAAAAGCCACTATGAGTTAAAATAGTATACTATGTTTCTTAAACTCATTTACTTTATTTCACACTTACATTTGAATTGAATATAAATATGAAACCATCATTATTTTAATTGAATTAATTTCTTATTTTATTTATAATATTTGCAATTTGCTTTAACAATTTCATTCGATTAATTGCTTCATTTAATCGATGGAATTATTTTATATTAAAAAAAATTCTAAAAGAAATTGATTTAAATTAGCACCCTCAAAAAAAAAAAAAAAATGTAATTTAAAGTTTAAAAAGTCGGATTCAATTTTTTGAAATTAAAGTAATTTTAATTTTGTACTTTATGTTGAGTAACTAACTCCAAATTCAATGAAAATCTTGTGGACAAACATTGTTGCAATATGTAGGAAAAATTCGAATATTTAAAATTTTAAAAATTGACATTAAATATAAAATTATAAGAGTAATTGTTTCATAATTAACCAAAAACTGTAACATTATATAAAAATATACTCAAACAAAATGAAAACTATTAATTATATATTGGTTAATATCTAGACGATTTATCTCTATAATCAAACGTGTTCAGTTTTATGATATTGGACAAAATATATAATGAATAAATATAAAAATATTTTATAATAAATGAAATCGAATAATTATTTTAAAATAAAACCAAATTATTTAAATAATAAAATTTATTAAAATATATAAATTAAAAATAAAAAGAGTAATTTATTTTTAAAATAATAGTTCTTTAAAAAATTATGTTCTATATTATTATATATATATATAGATATTTAAGTATTAATAAAAAAAATGGAACTTATTTCAAGGAATCTTAAAAATTTCAAGTATAATTTGTTTTCGAATTTACTTTTTAAAATAATACATTGAATGACTATAATATTAAATATATTAATGATATCTAATAATCTCATCAATTACAACTATAAGTTAAAGATATTGATCAATACTTTACATAATAAAAATTATTATTGATATTTTGAGAGAATATTTTTTTATTCGTGACCACAAGAATTTTTACGTGACATTTCTGGAGTTGTAGGTGGTCTCATAAATGGTTTCTTAAAAATAGATGGTTTTACTTTAACTTGTGGCTTAAATGATGATAATTGTGGTGTTGGATCAAGTATTTTATTATCACCAATTGATGAAGAAGATGATGGTGCTGGTGTGCCACCCGAATTTGAATTTGAACCTGTTAAACCAGAATCAGGTAAACTCATACAGCCACCAGTTAATTTGAGATCAGCAAATTGTGAAACATATTTTTGAGTATTACGTGCCGGTATTGGACTTTTATGCATAATATCTTTTTGTTGTAGTATTGAAGGATTTGGTATTAAATTAGCACCTTCCTCATCAATATGAAGGATTTCTTCAAGAACAGTCTTTTTAATAGTTATTACTGCTGTAGATGAATCTGATAAAACCGATTCTTTATGAAACTCTTGTGGTTTAACTTCAGCTTTTGGTTTTTCTAAAATTTTAGTTTCCAGCTTAACTTCTTTTTTATCCAACATAGTTTCAATAGATGTAGAAAAACGTTCATTTTTCTTTAAAGTACACAGATTTTGGGTAGCAAATCGTTCCGCAGATGTGAGCTCTTCGGAAGTTAAAGGCTAAAAGAAATTTTTAAATTATTCTATATAATATTTAATATTACTTTAATCATACTTCAACATCTAACGAATCTGTTGAACTTCTCATTGTTGCATTCTCTGATAGTGGTAAATCCATTACTAAGTCTGGAGCAATTCTTTTCCTTTCTAAGATTCGTGATTGTGTTAAATTACCTTGTGAATTTATTTCTGCTCGTTTCTCCCACAATTCACGGTTGGCATGAAACATATTTCGATTTTCACATAAACTAAAACTTTTCGAATGAAATTTTCGTGATGGTGATAAAACTTCATCTTCTTCGTTTGGGATATCTTTAAAAAGATTTCCATCTGAGTGACGATTTGTTGGTGATGTTTTTTGTTCATTTTCATCTAATATTGTATCATTGGTTACTGGATCGTTTTCATTGGTTTTCAAATTTTCCGATTTTCGACTAAATTTCGATAATGCAAGTGGTGACGAATTTTGTTCTGAATTTGTAGAATTATTACGCATTACAACTCCTTCATATTCCTCAAAGTGCATTTCATCTGTAGAAGATTTTGAAGTACTTGCTGCTGATGCTATTTGCGCCTGATTATTCACTGGATGATGTGGTTTACTAGGTTCGGCATAAATCGGTTCTAATGGTTTATTTTTAACCTTAAAAAATTAAAATGTATTAGAAAAATTAAAAAATAACTTTTTTCAAAAAGCACACAATTGTTAATTGATTTCTGTAATTTAGTTAATTTGGAATAATTTGTACAACAACTAATATTTTAGACAATTTTTTTCTATTAAAGTATTTAAAACAAAATATTAATTTGTTCAGAGTTAATAGAGCCAAAATGTTTTATACAATAAGTTAGTTTTTATTAGTAACAGAAAAATGTTTGTTAAAAAAATACTTATATTCTCACCTCGATAATTTTCCATATTTAGACTATAATAAAAAAAAATCAAAATTTATAATAAAAGAAAAATCACAACCGTTTCCAATTAAAGTAGAAAAACTGTAGACTTAAATTTTCATAGTAGAAAGCGAATTACATTCTTGGCTTTTGACTCTATTACCTAATAAAATTAATATTTATTGAATTTTAGTTCTGTCAATTAGTTTTGTATATTATCCAGTATATTAAAATGCTTATTTTTAATACTATGAGGCTTGTAATAATTTAAAATTAATTATCTTCTTGGAACATACTATAAAAGACTTGATATATATTTTGTGATGGTGATAAAAATTTAGTTTAACTTAATCAAATTTAGTTTCCGGTTTGATTATATTAAGCAATTAAATTATTTTATGTTGGAAATTCCATAAAAAATCACACAAAATGATGTAGTATACAGTAAAAGAGACGAATTTATAATTCTTACAAACTCTTAAGTATATAGAATTATTGTAATAAAAATGATTTGTACTATTAGTAAAATTATTTACGCAACATACGACATTTTTAGCAAAATTAAGTGTGGATAAAATCTCGATTAATTGTGAATTCGGAGACCTACTCTGACTGACCTCCAATTCTCAACTTTTAACTCATCGCATTGAAATTGGAACTTAATTTTGAAATATGAATAAATATATTGCGTAGAAAACTTAATGACCAAGAATGTTTCGAATTATTAATTCTATTTTCATTCGATAAATTTTCAATTTATTTTTTATATGTATTAGGACATTTAATTTTAAAAAAATATTTTTTTTTTTTCAAATAAATTCTCTAAGATATATTTTGATGAACGTTACAACTAATTATTAAATTTAAACGAATCTTAACTTTTTCTACATAACAATTCCAAATTAACTAAAATTACATTAAAAAAAAACTTTAAAAATATATTTTAATTTTCACATTTAATAGAAAAAAATTTATAAATTTTGCAAAATGTTTTACACAAATAGACATAAAAGAAACATTTACATAATACAATTTAAAAAAAACTTTATCTAAAATTATTTACTTTAAATATATAAAAAAAAAAATAATGCTCTTAACTTAAAAAATAATATTTTATACATGCTTAAGATTAAAAAGTTATTTAAATCTAATCAAACAAATATGAAAATTTAATAATATCATTTTTAACTAAATATATAAATTCTAAAAATCTAAAATTTTTCTTTTTAATACTTATTTATTTTTTATATAATTTATAATTCGTTATTCTTAAATTTAACTAAAAAATTTTAAGTTTAGATTTTTATTTTATATCTTTACTCTAGAAAAATGAAAACAAAAAAAGAGAAAAAACGAAATAATATATTTTTTTTTTATATGTTTTTATCAAATTAAATAATTTATTAATATTACATGACCAATTATTATATTATAAGCTATTATTTTTAGGGATTTAACTCATAGAAAAATAACAATTAAATTACATTTAAGATTAAAATACACAAATTTTTCATACAATTAGAGAAATCATTAAAGACATAAAAGCTAAAATAATGTAGCATTTAACGTGCATAAAAAATATTAAAAATGCAATATATTGTGACAGTTGTAATTAATCAAATTAAAATTCAACGTTTCACAAAAAAGCAAAATTACCCGAAAATCAAAATTAATATGAGAATTCGATTCTTTACGATTATATAATTAATTATTAAAATTCTAGATTTATTCTCAATTTTTATTTAAACGAACTTTTAATCAAATTATAATAAAGTTTTTTTTAGCAATGCAGTTATTTCATTTTGAGGTTTTAATATCACCGAACACATGACGACTAAATTATTATGCTCAGGTTTAAATAATACATAATAAAATTTCACGATCATACTCGACTGATTTAGTTACGATTTTTTTAGAACCTAGAAGATACTTTAGAAATTCATAAAACAAAAATCAAAAATTTTCATTACCGCTTAAAGAAGAATTAGTTTTTCTTAAAATAGATATGCATAAAAATAAAACCAGTAAAACTATTTACTAGTTATAAAATTACATTTCAATATTATTTTTTTATCATTATCTAGAATTTATTTTTGTTCAACTTAATATGGACATGCATTCAAAATAAAATACTTGTAATTTGTTAAGTCATAAAACTCCAGCCAGACCAAAAAATTATTTGTATAGCAAAATGCTTAAGCAATGTAAATTATAGGAATAAATCTTCATTTAAGTGATTGTCGTTTTTAAAAAATCGCGAAAATGAAAAATATTTAACGAGTGACACAATTCAAAAACCAATAACAAATAATTTCAAAATAATAGGACAAAAAAAAAATATATTAGAATTTAAACAGTTGTTTCAAGTACCTCAAACTGAAAATGATTAAAATCCTCAAGAAAATCCATTGAATTCTCAAAAGAATGTGGTTCATCATGATAACTATATTTAGATTTCACCTTATCAACAGTATCATAATGAAAATCACAATCATCTGTTGTAATTGCAGTTGATGATGTTATAGTTGCTACTTTATTATTAGCAACAATTGTTTCAATTTTTTCATTCAAAAGTTGATGAACTTTTTGAGTTTGTTGTTGTTCGACCTGTGTATTTTGTGATGGTAATTTCTGTTGTGGCTGTATATGTTGTTGGTCAACAATTTGTTGTTGTGACTTTAATTGTGTTGTAATTGGTGGTTGATTCTGTCCTGTATGATGAACACGATATTTAGTATGTGCGGACTGATTGGTTGAAGTTGAATCAATTGAATGTGTACTATTCATTTGATGTTGTGTGTGCTGTTGTTGTTGTTGTTGTTGCTGCTGCTGCTGCTGCTGTTGTGATTCTTGATATTGTGAGTTAAATATTGATAACTGACTATTAAGTGATATGTTACCACTGGGTCTTCTTTTACGTACAGATTCCTCAGAACTTGATGATTTCATGTTATCACGATCACGATCTTCTTCCCTAAAAAAATTATATAATTATTTTTTGATAATTCGTTAAGATTTCATAAATTTTACTTGATTTTTAACGAAATATATTTATCTGGTACCAGACCATCTCTTCCATTTATAGTTCCTTGCCACCAATCATTTGAAACCTGAAATTTTTTAAATATAATATAATTTATTTTGTTTAAATTATAAGGAAATTAATTTTACCTGTTTTCTGAGAACAACTGTATCACCTTTCCGCAAAGAAAGTTCTCGATTTGAGCGAGCGTTAAAATCAAATTGTACAGTTGCTTCCAAAGTGTCAGATTCTAGTAAAACCGATTGTAATTTATTAAAAAAATTATTAATTCAATTATTTTCATAAATTGTATAATATGACCAAAGAAGAAGTAGAATGGAAGTGGCTAGGATTAAAATATTAAAGCCTCACTTGTTTCTTAACAAATGAAATTGTTCAAAAAAAATTTTTTGGCCAATTTGTGATATGTACTCTATCTTAACTACATTAACTCAATAAATTATGAGCCCCTATTTTCTTATAATAATTATTTTTCTCATCTTATACTCCCAAAAGTATTAATTTTAATTTAATAAAATCAATTTTACTTACCATCTTCAGATGGATAAACTTCGGAATCAGGATCTTCGGTGACTTGCTCAGTTGGTGAATCGCCCACATCACTATGAGAGAAAATATTTAAATATTTAAGTATATAGTTAACAAAAAAAGAAAATCAATATTTAATATTTTAGAAAAAAAAATTTTTTATATATGACATACAATAAACTTACATGTCCATAAATGGTTCTTCTGAAATATATTTTTCATAGTGTATTCCAACCAAATCTTTTGGAAATAATTCCACATGAAATACAATCATATTTTTAATTAATTCATTAACTTGATTTTGATATTGGACTTGATCTTTATCCTCGGGTGCTGGCATTAATGTTGGGCCAAAACAAATAGCTAAATTGTAGGCGTCCATCATATTCTCATCAGAATATTCTGATAAACTATTTTGAATAAAAAATTTTATATTATTAGTTAATTTATTAGTTTTTATATTATTTATAAATTTTACTGATTCAAGAAAGCAAACAAATATCGCATGACAATCACAACTGATCTAGGGAGACTTTGTAAGAACTTTTTTATACCAACAACAATTTCATGTTTTGATTCCAGTTCTGTTAAAAATATAAGATTATATTTTATAAAAATAATCCAATCTGATTTAAAAAGAAAAAAATTAACTCACGTGCTAATGTTACGAAATGATCAAAATATATAATCGGAAATAATGGTTCACGCAATTCACGTAAATACAATTTTAAAACACCAGCAACTGAATTAATATCAGAGGCATCTGTTGTATCAGCCAAAGGATCTTCACCACGTTCAAAACCTTCACGGAAATTTGATATTTCAACTTGTGATCCAGACACACGAAATATTCCCTGATGATGTAAACCATACAAATTAATAACACGAATACAACTTCTCATTATTAAAGGGATTTCTTCATTGGTCGCCTCTAGATATTCTTCTAATGATCCACCAAATAATTTTGGTTGACCAGACATATTCATGCGTCCAATACGTTTACGTTTTGGTACATTTGTTTTGGTTATTTGGCCATGTGTTGTAAATGATGGATCTTTGGCCAGTGCATTACGCAATAATTCGGCTTTGGCATCTAAACGGGCTATCCGTGAAGTACCAAGTATGTATTCACGAATTTTCTGCAAAAAATTAATAAAAACACAATAAATTTTTTAAAACTAGTAAAAAATCACGTTTCAAATAATGCTGTTCTACTTATTAAATTACAGTAATTTATTTATTAGATAAATTCTAAACGTACCGATATATAAAATTCTTCAATTTCCTGTTTATCCGCTTTTGATTTATTCGTTGTATCTAATGGTTTCGTTTGATGTGTTACTTGAGTACCATCGCCAAACATACCACTTGTATCATAATCTTTTGTATTCAAATGATCCAATAAATTTATTTCAGCTGTTTCTAATGTCTTCCATATTTCTTCCGATTCTGCTCGTAAATTGTTTACCCGTTGGCCAAGCAATTGAAGACGTTGTTCCATTTCCAGATGTAATGCCTTTTGTAATTCAGGTTCAATTGGTTCATCTGTCGATTGTCCCTGAAATTCAAGACGTTTTGGTATCATGAATGCTCCATGATGTTGTTCTAAGAATTTCTGTTTATCAGCTCGACTATCCATTGAATGTACAGCATGTGATAAACTGTCAGCATTCTGAAGTGCAGCCCGACACCGGCCTTGATCAGCAGTAACATGCATAAGAATAGCACGAGATACCATTGAACCAAAACCAAGATCCATACACTACAAATTAATAAAATATGAAATTTGATTTCAGTTTCATTCAATTTAAATGAATTTATTTCGAGAAAGTAATGTGTTCTTTGACATTACGTCATATTAAGAATTAACCACACATATTTTAATTTCACAGACAGAATAATAATGACATAATTCAAATATGTAATACAATTTCTGAAATTTATTAGACTAATATAATAGCTGTTTAACTACCAGTGGTAGTAGAACTTGATGTCGTAGATGATTTATGATCGTGTCACTTTGTAAAAATTTTAACCTTTCTTTCATATATAAAATAAATGATAAAACTTATTGATTTTAATTTACCCATGAATTTTAACCTAATTATATAAATTATATAAATTGACACTAATGGCACGTATTTTATAGGTTTGCAATATTTTTATAACGTGCGTAAATGATGTGATATTTTTCTCGCTAAAATATGCGGTAGAGATATGACCTAATTTCTGAATCATAATAATTCACAATTCAAATTAATATATCAATTTTCTACGCTTGCAGTACAAAAACAATGAACTGTGTGTTTGAAATTTATCTAACCGCAAGAATGCGATAAAGTGGAATGGACAAGTAAGTGCATATGTTTGTTTTTCGTGTTAATTAAAAATATTATGCCTGAAAGCAAAACTACTGCGTTTATAGAAGTAGATTTTAAAGTTATTAATTAAGAAAATATTGCACCAAACTTAAACTCAGATTTGCAAACTTTATATTAGTATATTGGTGCTATTTGAACTTTATTAACAAAACGAAATTGCAGATACTAAAGTAGAGTGGTTCAATCCATTAATTAATATTTAATTTAATAAATATTAGTAGTAATATTTATTAATAATAATAATTATCAAAGATACTTACATCAATTAAATCACTTAAATCTTCAACAAAATATTTATGAATTGTTGTATTTGATGCTTCGAGGCAAAGTTGATATTCATTTTTGGCCTTCAAAGCTTTCAGTCTTGCATCTGTATATTTATTTTTCCTCTATACAAGAAAAACACAAATTATTCAATAATATAAATACAAAAAAATTAATTTAAATATGTTACCTTGAGCACTTCTTTTTCAATCAGTCTATATTTCTTACTACGATCTAATTTTTCCTTTGAAATTGTTTGCTGCAATTTCAACCGTTGATTTTCAGCTGTCCGTAATTTAGTTTCAGCCGCTTTGCATTCAGTCTATGAATTACAAAAATAAAATTAAAACTTAGTACAAATCCAATTTATTTAATTAATGTATAGACATTAATATTATTAATTCGATTTAAAAAATTGGTTATTCTTCCTGGGTTTTAGGATATTCAAGATGGTTATGTCAAGTAATATTTATTTTTTAATACATAGTACTAAAATGGTTCAATTTACAAATATTCCTTCAGACTAACTAATAGATTTCAATCAATTTATTAAATCCAATTTATTTAATTATTAAATATTATTTATTACATGAGGCAAATTTATTTAATCAATAATTGTTTACATTGATCTTTAAAATTTATTTATACATATCTCATAAAATCTCACAATGTGTAATAATTTTATATAAATATTTATTTTGCGTAATAATTCCAGAATAATAATTATTAAATTTTTGCTAAGCCAAAGAAGAAATCATTTAATATACAAATTCAAGATATGAGTTTGTTACAAACTGTTAACATCTAACAATCTAATTAATATATGTACAAAAACTATTGAACATTAGTATAGTAACGATTTGTTTCGGAATAGTTTCGTAAAAGTTTAATATTTTAGTATATTAACTACACAAATTTTAATTAAGAAAATATTGCTTTCATTAATATTTTACAAAAATTGATAGTAAATAAATAAATAAAATTAACCAACTTTCAATTTACTAGGTTCATGTTATACCAATTGTTTTGAATCTAGAATCTAACATAAATATTTATTTATTAATTGAAATAAGATTTTGAAAATTAATTATTATAGAAACATACATTCTACGATGTAGTCTGTATTAGTAACAGAAAATTGAATTATATTACATATCTGCAATTTTTTGTAATCTGCAGTACACTTCAAAAGACAAGACGTTAATAATTTGCATTTCAGTAATCAATATCAAATATTCACATATAAATATAATTTGAAATATTCAAATACTTCGAACGCGAACTACAAAAAAGAAACACTTTAGGTGTACTTTTTTCTGCAATAACGGACGGACATAATAACAATTATTTTTTGTATCCCAAAAAATAAATAATAAAATTGAAAATTTAAAAAAAAAAACACGCTAAGCTAACACAGCCATTTCATGAAGAACGAATAAATAATGTTTATGATCCGCTTTAATCACCTTTGCAATAAATTTCAACCGTAAAAAAAATCGCTTAAAATAAACTATACAAAAAAAACATTCATTTTGACGTCACAATATCAAAGTAAAACAATTAAAACAATTTAAAAGTTTATTTTTAGTTATTTTATATTTTTTAAAGAAAAAGAAAAATGTTTATAGTTTTTCTTTTCGAAAATATTTTGGAAATTGAAATTAACCATATGGAAATAATATATTTTATAATGTTGGTATTCGATAGAGGTGACTATTAATTCGTATTTAAAAGAAAAATCGACTAATTTGTATCGACGAAATTTTCATTAAATAACAAAAAATGTGCTTTTTTAAAAAAATTAAAAAATTTTGTATATTTTTTTAATGAAAAGATTTATAATTGTTTATTTTTGTTTATTTATTCAAATTTGATTATTGGTGGTATTTTCATGATCACAAGTTTCGTAGATTTAATTATTAAGATTGTTATATAAATGAAGGCAGACGAAGAAATTTTTTTAATTCAACACAAAGTAAGTGAAATTATTATGTAAATATTTAACTCGGTGTTGAAATAAATATTATAAGAATATGTGATCGAAATTTAACTAATCGTTTTGCGCTTTATTTTAAATTATTAAGAAGTTTAAACTATTCTTATTGACAGAAATTCGCTTAAAACCCTAATTTGTTATAAGATGAATTTTATTTCAATTCCTTAAAAAACAACTCAGTAAGTGTCAAAATTAATATCAATATCCACCAATATTAATATCTACATAATTTAATATCAACAAAAATTAATTTGCATTTGCTATTCTCGGCAACTTAATATGTCACATCAGATTTTGATTAAATATTAAAATTTTCTATAACGTATTATGAGTTTCAATTTCTAATAATTTTTATTGAAAAATAATTATAAGTTTATTAATAATTTTGAACATTTAAATATAATTCTTATTAAATAATCTGAAATTACCTGATAACTGTGATAAGTTTTCATAGTTGTGTGTAGTTCTTGTAAAACTCTTAAAATTTCTTCATGTGTTTCATATCCAATTTCTCGACACTAAAAAATAAATAGAAATTTAAAACGACATAATTAATATTTGTATTTTTTGTAAATTTCAACATAAAACTGAATTTAATTAAAATATTTTCTTACCCTTTTGTAAATTCTTTGTACATCTTCGATGACTGTTTGTAATCTGGCTACTAAATGAAATGAATAAATTTCTGAGAGGGCGGCATGATCTTTCGATAAAGAGCGAGTTTGATTAACTAATTGTTGCCAACATGCGTAGGATGAAAAAAGTGGCCATTGCTCTCGTCTTGAAAATATTAATAATATTTGTTATTGTTATTAATTATGATTTATTCAGAAAAAGAAGTATTTTTCTTTTAAATTCACAATGGAAGAACGAAGAAAAAAATTAACTTACTTTTGTTTCTGTTCTTTATGTCGCAATTGTAGACTTTTAGCTAATTTATCAAGACTTTTACTATAATCCATTTCTAATTCACCACGACGTCGAAAGAAATCTTGTAGCTCTTGGATTAAGGATACTTGAGATTCAACACGAACGTCCAGACATCTTAACTGTTCGTTTAGTTGTAAACGTATATCTGCGAAGGAAAAAGTAACATTTTTTATATACACATAAATACATATATTCATTTTTTTTTAATTTCCTGATTAAAAGGAAATCATTGTTAACCTTAATTTTATTATTCAACATGATTTAGCAATATGCATTTTTTTTAAATTAAATATTTAATTATTTTATAACATCTTTTCATGATTTTATAAAGAAAGACAGAAAACATAGCAGAATATAAAAGTGAATTTTTCAACAGTCTAATTTTTTTAGGCGTAAGACTCTGTGGATTTGTGGTTTTGAATTATTCATCACTTAATGTATTGCATAAAAATTTGTTAAACATAAGGATTTGTTAAAACTGTCCTAACAAAATTATAAAAATGTATTTGTTGTATGCAGCAATTCTTTATCCACGTTCCTCCATTTATTGAAAGGATAATTTTTCTTAATATATTTCTTAATGAAAAATTGGGACATGACCTCTACACGAAACTAACTTTTTTCTAGATTTTTAAAACTAAAACGATTATAAGTTTTTAGTCGCCTCTTTACAAAAATCAATAATTCTCTCCATCCAATTAAAGAATATCTAAAAATAAAACCCTTGAAAAAAGAATTAAATTTTCTGTTCTAATTTTAAGGATTTCCACATGACTAATAATTTCAAAGAAATATAAAAATAAACTTATAACTTTTTTTTTGGATTTTTCTATGTGTAATTCATCATTTTTTTGTACTCTTTCCCCTTAAATTTTTATTTTTAGACGAAGTGAAAAAGGAGTGGCTGAAAATCTTATGTCCTCATCTTGATGACAAACAGACTGTGCCAGAAAATACATACGGCCATAAAATATTATTAAAAATTACTGGAAATTCCTAATTTATTGTTAGAAAAAAACACATTAAACTGTAATAACAAATTTTACTTATATTTGTCATAAAAATAAAAGATAATGAGTTTTGTTGATCTGAGATATTGAAAATTGTATTATAAATTTATTTTTATTTGCTATGAATTACCGGCTTGACCGGCAATTAAATTTTATTGGATTACATTTTTAGTACATTTACTATTAAAGGTAATCACACTTCTGTAAAAATTATTACCAAAGATGAAAATAAGAATGGATGGCGCCATACGTTTATCAATGGCACAAGCTAAAATATAATTTAATCTGTTTGTCAGATTAAAAATTTCTTAATTAAATGATTTTCGATTTTTCTGTCTGTCCGTCTGTTCATTCAAAGTTTTAATTGTTTGTCTAAGTAGTACTATTTGTAGAAGCTTATGTGTGAAAGAAATTTAAGTATCCTCCGCCAATTCTTTCTTTTGGCTAAAAATGTTTCTTGTACTCAGAAATTGGAATTGTAAGTCTAAGCCAACCTACATAATTTCAAATTCAATCAAACGCTGTCGAAGAATTTAAAAAAAAAAAGTTATTTTAAAATATTCTTTACAAAATTATTTACATTTTCGGAAATAGTAAGGCTGCGCTGCCTTTGTTCTTTGAGACTAATATTTGAATTCTCAACATCGCAAAAAAAAAACCTGAAACATTATTTACTTTACATCTGTAGGCGATTAAAAACATTTTATAAAAAATTTATTTTATTGATTTTAAATTAAATTAAACACAATATGGTAATTTTTAATTTAAGTGAAATTATTTTTCCCACTAAATTAATAATTTATTTACAATTTAAGATGTTTTGCATGTGCAAAAAATAAAAATTAAATGAAGATCACTTGAGAATTGTTGCTGATATTCTTTGAAATATTTCAAGATAAAAGTGATATCATACTAAATAAATTATACCAGAATATTTCAAGAATTTTATAAAAATTCTTTACTTTTACTAAGAAATATATATTTTTTAAAAAATGTTCATTAAATCATATTTAAGTTTCAAAAATGTGTAACAAATTGTATAATTTAGAGAATATATCTGTAGAAATAAAATTAATTAATATTTTCTGATTTTCACTAATTTACATGATTTCGGAGAGCATGATTAGGTTGTGAGTGAGAAGTACAGTTCGGTGAAATAAATATTTTTCTGAAAAAATCTCTAACATGTTCAAAAAATTAAAATAACCAGAACAGTCAAATTAAACAGTCCATCTTTTTTTCATATTTCAAATTCTAGCTCCCGATCTACATATCGTTGTACTAAAACTTTTTTAAAAAAAACAATAGTTGTCATTAAAATAAGCCGCTTAATTAATCAATATAACATTTTTTTGTTTTAATTGGTTACAAAAGTAAATCCAAGACAAAGAAAAACCATTTTCAGCATTCTTATAATCTAAACAGTATTAAATAGATTGTATTCGCCCGTTTAAAATTAATCACGGTTCAATAAAAAAGACTTTGATTGATTTTATTTTATTGTACGTATTTTTTATCCATCAAAATCATTCCTTTTTTTTTGTTTTTTACGAATTGAATTACAAATTGAACGACAACGAACCAAAAAAAAAAAGTAAAAGAAAAGTTAAAATCGTGCATCGAAAATATTCATGTTAATTGACAAAAATGTACTGTAGAAACTGATACACCATTAATATTAGAATATATGGTTAAAAAAAAACAAATGAGGCGGGTATTAACAACGCTCTAATATCGCATAAATTGTAAATTAACATAAAATGTCATAGTCTGTTGTCAACGGACGTAGTCGTTGTTGCAAGAGGAAGTTGTATACATTACATATTTTATTACCATTTTTGCTATTTATACGCGGATGGAATAACAAAATTTTATTAAGAATATCATCGTATCAAGTGAGAAAAGAGTGAAAATTATATTCAATTATATTGTGAATTCAGATTTTATGCATTTTAAATTTAAATTGTAAGACAATTTCAACAGAAATTGAATTATAAAAAAACGTCAAAAGATATAAATGATTTTTTTTATGAAATAAACAAAACTTTATTTAATTTTTCCCTGTTTTTTTTGGAACAGTGGAATATCAATTACTATCATAATATTGGAAAATTTATAAATGTTCTTGTTAACGAACCTTGCAGATTGTTGAAAAAAATTATAATAATACTAGTAAATATATTAAATCAAAAAACATACATTTAAGGTTCAGACTTTTATGTAATTGTCTATTCTTAATAAAATAGTTTATTTTGTTTTCGAAACGCCATACAAATATAATTTCCGTAAGATAAAGAACTTGACAGTATGTTTAATTTAATACTAATTCATTTTTATGCTTTGACCCAACGCAATCACATTATGTTGCGGCACGAATAGCATCAATTTTATTCAATACCCTTAGTAAAATTATATAATAAACACGCACAAATTCGTGGCTAATTTTTATTCCATAGGGATAATGAAATATTAAAAGCCTTTACTGGTCTGTCTACAATATATTGGACTTTATATATTTGTACCCTGAGTTATATAAAAAGCTTTTAGCCTAACGACATTATAATTATATCACGGATATACAAATAATTAGTTTTTACTTTTATTTTTAAGCGCAACAATGAAGGTCCATTATATAGCCTTAGTTAGTTTATTATTCTTATAGACTATGTAGTCTGCTGTTTATAATACGTCCAATGAAATTTAGTCGAAAATGTTGCATTTACATGAATAAAGGATATTTATTAATAATTTTCTAATATGGAAAAAATAATTCCTATTATATTTTCTTAATTTAAAAACGATTTTCAGTTAAAATAGTTTTATATCTTAATAACTTTCACGTTCAAAAAATCAATAAATCTTGAAATTTTACTTTTCATAATAAAAAGTGAAATATTATAAATTTATGTTTGACATGCAAAAATTTCAAGAAATCTCATATTTCGCTTCTTGAGTGGTAATTGATTACATTTGAATATATGCCTCAAAATTATTAGCTGATTAATTTTTTGCATAATGAGTACAACATATATTTTATAGTTATGCTTCGTATGTCGAAATTTTAGAGGACTCTACAATGAAAATGTTTCCTAAAATTTTGACAAAACTGAATCAAGAGAGTATGATGTTAAATCTCCGAAAAAAGTAGGGAAATATCAATTATGAATAATATGATTATATGTACTATAATAATTAATTTTCTACATAATTTAAAGCTAATTAAGTTTGAAATTATCTGAAAAAAAAATAGATGTTCGTTGTAATTCGTTTTAATCTAAACATAATTAAACTTTTAAATCAATTTTATTCAACTTATCGCATAATTTGTCATTGAAACATAATTAAACTTATGATACAGAAAACTGTTCTCCATAAACAATGTCTTTGAGAAATCGATCATAAATTTTAATCCACTTATAAGATTCTTTTTTTTCTTATAGTTTTTATTTATACTTCTTGAAATATAAAAATTGAAATAACAAAAACAAAAATTTATCATAAATTTCTTTTGTGTCATTTTTTATTGCTTATAGAAATCGGCCTAGAAAAAATGACCTTTTACAAAAGAAAGAATATACATATAATTTCTTTGTGATGTCAGTAGGACATGTTCCGCGCTCGTCATTTCCCTAATATAAGCGGTTTGACAAGAAATCAATGAAAAAAAAACAACATAAAAATAAACTTACAATTGTAGATAGCATTATGTTGTAAAATTTCGGTAATGAAACAAGCATAAAAAAATCTTTTTTATACATAAAGTTAAAAAAAAAAATTGGGCCGAGGTCAGTATTCTTTTTGAATATTCTTCTTTTAAAAGATCAGATTTTAAACATTTTATAAATGGCATAAATTGTGTTTTTGTTTTAATTCAAATCACAATATCTTTTTTATGACTACCATCGCAACACATAATTTATTACTTTTTATTTAAATATCAGATTACAAGGCATTTATGGTATATTTTATACCATGCGCCGATTTTTTATAAATTTTTTTAAGTTGAAGTCGGTTAAAAAGTCGAATTTGTTTGTTGTTAAAAAGACTGTACTTTTTTTTGGTAAATATTCATTTTTTTTTTGGGAGTTTATAATAAAACTGAAGTGTGAATAAGATTTTTGATTAAAATATTGAAAATTTGGTGAATTATTAGAATTTATAGTTGGTTTAATTCATCAGATAACTTAATACTTTGTTATGATTCTAAAGAATTTAGCTGTAAAAATTTTAAATTTAACATAAAAAACATTTCTGGTTGTTGAAATAATTTTTTTTAATATCAGATTCATAAATATTTTCTATCATAAATATATAGCTATTGTATTTAAATTAAAATCATGATCTTAATTTAAAAAAAGTTCTTTCACAACTAACAAATATTTCGAATTTTTTGTTGTAGTAAAAAAATCTACGGATGAAGAAGTTTTAATAATATTTCGATGATTCTATCTAAAATGAACTTAAATATTTAATTCAAAAGAAACAAAGTAGTTTGAGTGAAAAGTATTTTAATAATTTGCTTTTTATTTAAATAAACTACATAAATTTTCCTTCCCAAATAATTATTCAGAATTTACAAGACTTTACAAGACAAAATATTTTTAAATATAAAACAAAAACTACTAACAAAAAATGTAAACTTTCCAGCAAAATTAAATTGTTAATTTCTTTATAAAGAATTATTTCCAATGAAAATGATTTTTCATTTTCTTTGTGAAATCAACATAAATATCTTAACAGTTTAATAACACAAGACTTTCGTGGAATACATACATATAATTTTTTGTCAAAAAAATTTTTTTCATAGAATGAGTCATTATATTTTACAAAGGAATCATGACTACAGCTCTGTAAAACGTATCTTTCTGTATTTGTTATACAAATTCATTCATATATATTTACATTTTAGCCTATTTCTTTCTCTATTGCTTCAATCAATAATTTTTACATGCAATGGAATATTGTCTATTGCATTGTTGTTGGTTCAGTTGTTTTTTCCAGCCCTAATTTTAAACGCAGCCAACAGACACAAATTCAACAATTTGTTTAGTACTTTTAAACGAAATAAAGAATAATGAATATTTATAGTCAAAAAAGAGCAAACAATGCATAAAATAAAGTAAAAATAGGGGAATTTACTTAAGGACCAACATAAATAATCTGAAGATTATTATACTCGTAGTATCCGGAAAAATATTTTAATACTTTTACATAAAATATTAAATTATTTTCAAATTAAGTTTTTTGGTTGTCAATATTTTTAGAATAATCAAACCGTCCTAAACAAAATTAGTATTTAATGAACATAATCATTATTAATTCGGTCCTATGATATCCTACAATAAGTTTAAACATTTTCATAATTATTAGCACTAAATTTTGCTTAATTTTTAAAACATTTAATCAACATCTATTAAGCCAAAAAGCATATTTTATAATAATCCCCTATTTTCCCTATACGTGCGTTTTTATTATTTTACAATTTCGAGGATACTTTACCACTAATTCGTTTCTAAAGGAGTGCCTTACATGTCTCACGATAATAACTGTCTTTTATATATATTTTTGATGAATTTAATTATAGCAGAGCTGTATGCAGCCAGTATGATAAAATTTCCTGGTATATAATAAAACTTTCACCAAACAAGGATGTTAATGGAAGGAACATCTTTTTGTATCTAAATTAGAGCAAGTTTTGTAATGACGAAAGACAGAAAGAGACAGTTACTTATACGACACTGTAAAATGCCTTAAACTGATCCTGACTGTATACAATTATTTACTGATATGACAGAATATACAAGGCATAAGTGCATGCAACTAAAAATAAAATGCTAACTATACGATTTGATTATTTACACACAAAAGTATTGTCTTACATGGACATTTCATTTTAAGTAAATTTTATTACAAGCTTTTTATATGTAAAATCATATATGCTGAGTGGCATCATGAAAAGCAGCATATTAATGGGATCATGAAATTTTATTCCCAAGAAGAAAAAAAAAGACAACTAATTTATTCAAGAAGAACATGAAAGAAGAATTCTTTAGCTCACAAAGAAAGGATATGACGATAAAATGGAGTAAAATAGTGATAGAACCATTTTTTATTGCATTTTTATGGTATAGTTGTGCATAAAAATAAATATTTTATTTGAATTGGAAAAAAAACGATGAATAATGGAAAAAAAAAGGAAATAACTAATTTACAACTCTGCTAACGATATTTTATTATTAGACAGCATTGTCCTTAAGCTAATATTATTTAATTTATAGTTATTTCAAGAATATTATTATAAACTAACTATTATGGTTTCAATGCCCCACACAGCAAAAAGGATGTTAATTTTATTTACATTTTGTGAAATATTGTTATAAAGAAGTTCGTCAATATAAGCTATTAACTTTAACAGTTTATTGATTTGTCGTTGATTTACTATTTTTAATCTCAGTTTAAGTGCATTTACTCATATTTCATTAAATTTTTAAAGTCTTTACTACCCAAGCAGTTGCGGGTTATATGGTAAATGTTTGATTTATTATGGGATTTTTAGGAGGGTAAAATAATCATCACTGTTTGATTTCTTATGAACAAAGAAATAACAGAACTTTTGAGGTGTATTTGTGTGGTAAATTAATATCAACCAAATAGTCTTAAGTTTCACAATATCTTGTATTGCACAATTTCTGCTTCTGGGGTTTAACTTCGTATAATGTTTTGATTTTTTTTTTTTAGAAGTTTATAAAAATTGTGGAGGAAGAACAAAGATAGGGAAGAATGAACTTTTTAATATAAAATTATGAGGGTTTATTGTTTTATATAAGCGAAGTCAATGCAATTAACATCAAAAGACAATCTTAATCGATCGTTGTTGCAATATTTTAATATTTCGGTAAAAAGATTCAGTGAAAAAAAATCTGTGTTGACATCATATGCTTATCATATGAACTATAAATATAGATAATACCGAATAGTACCATGAATAAGCAGATATATATGCAAAATACTTCAAGAGAAAAGTGAACTAATAATTTGATACTTAACACATGACTTAATTTTGTACATGCAAATCTGATGCAATATTGCAATTAGCTTAATTATAAATGAATAAATAAAATTTATTAATATCTGTTCTTTTATTTTAGAACTTACAGATCAATAATTAATATCTTCATTCAATAAAATATGACAAATTTCTATTTTTAAAAAAATATTCTATTTCTAGTTTTTTTTCAATTAAATAAAATTAATTTGATTATTTTTTTGTTGTTTAATTGCTTAAAATTTCTTTAATTACAGAAACATTTGTATTTCATCATTTCAATTGTAATTAAATTCAATTAAAATGTTTGTCAGTTTATCATTTTCTAATCTTAGATTATGACTAACATTTTAGAAGATAAACAAACAAATTAAATTTCTTTTTATGTTTTAACAAAATTTTTATGATTATTTCTTGAACATCAAATGTTAAAATACTTGTAAGATTTCATTATAGTATTTTTCTTTTATTTGTGAAAAATTGCGATTCCAAATACATATAAACGAACAAAGTCTGGGAAATGTGAAATATTAAAGTTAAAAAGTACTTAAATTTTTAATGGGTTGCTAAAAAAATATTACGATGTGAATGATATTGGAATTATCAGAATAATGTTTCAAGTATGAGAGTTTAGTGACTATTTTTATACTTACACAAAAAAAATCATAGACAATGAGATGAAAACTTTAGCAACAAAATGTAAAAAATAATAATAGAGCAGTAAATTAACGTATAAAATTGTATGAAGCTATGCAGGAGAAGAGGATTTTCCAGCAGGAAATTTAAATCCTAATTTGATTTTAAATTCATTATACAACATTAAATTATTACTTTAATGACATAAATTTAAGTTAGTGGAACTGTAATTTAAATATGCTTTAAAAATTATACCAACTAAATGATTCTGAGCTGCAGAAACCTTCAAATATTTTGGTTATAATTTAAAAGGTTATTACACAAATTAACTTGTAAATTATTGTTTCTAAATGTAGGCAATTAATTGGTTAAAGTAGACGACAATTATCCCCTACTAAACTATTACTACTTTTTCTGATAAAATCATAAATTCCACTTCATTTGTAAAATTAAAATCAAAAACAATAAAATCAAAAACAATAAGATTAACATCAAAAACAATAAGATTAACTACATTTAAAAAGGTCAAACTAATTTATACTATCGATATTTAACTTTGCCCTACACATTCACAACATCGCATCATAATTTACATATATTTTTGATTCTCCGTTTATAGACGAGACTAGAAAAATCTAAAATAACCAAAAATGTAAACTATTAATTCTTTTTATTTATTACGTCGAATCGAGTGTAAAACTTACAATATTTAATTTATTCGACCGATATGGTTAAAAACAATTTGTGGTCATTGTGACTATTTTTAGCTGGAGTTATCTTAAAATTTGTAAACAAGTCATAAATTAAGTAAACAAGAGGTATATTTTTTTTTCTTGCCTTTCAAATTTGAATCATTGAGAGTCAATCTAGTTTTTTTTTGTTTTTGAAAAACTCAAGTAACTCATTCGTATAGAATTAGTGTCTCTAGTTACAAACCTTATTTAAATAATTTTAATCTAATTGACAGCATATCCAATTCAGTTTAGTTCAAGGTATTCCACTTCAAAATTTAATTTATTATTTTTTGGATATGATAAAAGGAAAATTGAGAAAATTAAAAATTTCTATTTTAGGACTGTAGACGCAAATATTTTTAATATTAATTACATACTTGAAAAGGAAAGAGAAAAGGGCACTATAAAAACTTTTCTAACGTCAATTTACTTATTTCAAAGTAATTTACTTAGAAAAATTATGGTTAGAAAATTAATTGTAAAAAGGTTTTTTCTAAAAATAAAATAATTTACAATATAAACATGTATATATTTAGTAATTATATATTAATACAACATCAAGTACATTATTGTAACCACCATAGCAGAGGTAAATTGAACGTTTAATTAAAATCTATATTAAGAAATTAATTGGTTTTAAAGCATAAATCACATTTCTCGTAATATTGCCTAATTTAACAAATATTTGATAGTCTGGAAAACAATTTTGAGTGAATATGGTTTCAGTCATGTCCTGCATTTGAATACATGTCGTATTGAAAGGATATTTTAATACATTTATTGTCGTATGGAAAGGTATGTAATATTTTAATTAGTTTACGTTGTATTCGTTACGTACTTAGGTAGATTTCATACATGACTACATATATATAATATTTTACTTTCATACTTTTTAATTAACTAATTAATTACATAATTTAAAAGAAATTTAAATTCAATTTTAATACTCAATAAATTATAATTATTTATATATATTTTAATAAAATACCTATAACTTATAATATTTTTGTAAAATTTTATAATTTTTACCTGGAAAAACATCACGCATTTCTGGATTTGGAGAATGTATCCATCCATTTCGTTGTTGTATTATACATTGAAACATTTTGTACTTAAATAGCTACTAAATTATAAGCTTTTTTTTTTTAATTGGTTTCTTTTTTCTTTTGAGATTGTTTATTTTTTAGTTTTATTATTTTGTTTTTTTTTTTATGATAATATTATTCAGTTATAATGTCACAATTATTGACATTTATGGTTTTATTTATTATAAATAATTTATTGCACTTATGCCATTTTAGACATTTAAATAAAAATTCTTATTAAATTTATTACTATTTTGTGATAATTTTGCACATATGTGAATATTTAGAATAATTTAAAATTATTTGAATATTTATTTAAATTGAATTAAATTTAAATATTTATTATGATAATTTAATGTATAAATAATTGACATAATCAATAAGGGTATGGTGAGACAAAATACTTTTATAGGTAATAATAGTTTGATAAGAATGGCGCCAAGTAGAATTTTTCGTCAATAATCATATGATTGCAATAATACTAAATTTAAGAGAGAAGTAAAGAATAGATCTTGCATGAAGTTTAATAAAATACATCAATTAAATCATCACGTCATGTTTTAGTAATAATAAGTTCATGTTTAAGTAAGTTGGGTCACTAAAATTAACTACATTTTTAAAAATATATAAATTTTTAGTCTACAATAGTTAATATGACCATTTTGATATACACAGGTGTGAAACTTTGTCTATAATTCACTTTTCTTTTATTACTGTCATTATTTTGTGAATTACAACCATAAATATTTAATAATAAAGTTTTATGTTTAGAAAATTACATTATAAAACAACATTTACTTTTACTAAATAGAATTTTTAGTGTCAATAAAATTGTTTAAAAAAAGGATTTAAGTATACTAAAATAAGAAAGAAAATAATTAGATTTTAGTTTTCTTTTAGTGAAAGTTCAGTAATATATTTATGCTAAAAAAAAATACATTTAATGGCACTCAATGTGAACTTGTTTAAATGGCATATAAAATTACGTTTTTTCAGTTAAATTTGTGTGAATTTTTATTACACAATAAATTGAATTGTGGACACAAAATTAATTTTTTATGATCCAAATAAAAAATTGTAATTTGATAACTTGGTAATTTACAAACGATGGCTAAATAATATATTTTTTATAAACTTGTCATAAAAATTGTTAGGATATTTTAATTAAATTGACATTTTATTATCACTAAAATTTTAAAATTTGATAGAATTTAAATTGAATTAAATTCAAATTTAAGATTAACAGAGGTTTGAAAATAAGGTGAAATTATTAAGTGAGTATTTTATTGTTAATTTTTAATTTAACTAAATTTTCTACTAATATCTACAAAACATAGAAAATTGAACACTTGATTTCCATCCTATATACAACTTGTAATATTATTAGCATAACATATTGCCAACTTATCACATTTTGCAATCAAAATAAAAATCTGGTTTGTTACTGAAAAATATTAGTGTATAAAAATTTATGCATAACTTTAGACACGTAATAAAATCTTAATTTCATGGCTACGTAATTTAGTGCATAATCTTTATAATCTTTTCTGTTAAGACACAAATTGAAAAATTGTAATTGAATTTTTCTTTTGCAAAACTTTCCAGATTAATATTTGATTTCAATTTTTATAAAAAATTGTAAAAGTAAAAGTCAATTTCAAATATACAACAGTTAAGAAAAAAAATTTTCTTAACATAAAACTAGTTCCAAAATAAAAAAAAAAATATATAAAGAAAAATAAATAATTAATTTCTCCTTGATGACCAACTCAAAAAGAAAATTGTAATAAAAAAGAAAATCCATTAAATCAATTTAGTGAAAAACATTAACAGAAACCTTTTCATATGAAAATTACACAATTAACTGTTTTAAATAATAATTTTTTCGATAAAATGATTAAATTGACCAAAAGTGAAAGTTTTTTTTTCTCTTAATTTTATACAAAACATTTTTTTTTTTATTGCAAATTTTTACTGTCAAATCAATGATTCGTTAACTCATAAAAAGGTATTAAAGATTTATTGAACTTTTTTAGCAACAAAAAAAAAACATTTACAAAAAAAAAACTAACTTTTTTTCAGAATTAACATCCAAGATAAAAGCCTCACCCAATAAAAACAGATATTAACTTTATTCGATTTTTCCTTTCAAAAATAAAGTGATTAATGGAAAGTGAAATGCTCGGAAATGATAGTTGTTGCTAAAAATGCATTATTTCATATTTTTTTCTTTACTATAATCAACTGGTTTTCTTTTTGCCTAGAAATAATCAAAATTTCTATGATAATTAAAAATATTTGCAGTCTTTCGACAGAAAAAAGAGTATTGATGATATTGACATTGAGATAAATATTGTTAAAAGTTTACCATAGTTCATTTAATGATATTTTGTGGGGATATTTTTCTAAGGCTTTTGATGGTCGGCTGTAACGTTTGTGAAAAAACTAAAGTCTTACTTAGTCATGAAGTTATTTGCTGTTGCCTGGAGTGCAACAAACCATTTTGGGCTCATCAGTACCACGGAATATAAAAAGTTTCTTTAATTACATATTTGGATTTTCGCTATCTCTTTCAAGTTATTAAATAAATCAACAGCGACAATCATAATTGTACGTTTATTCAGTCAATCAAAGAGCTAATCTAATCATAGTCACAGTTCTTTAAGAATGGTTAAAATTCTCAAACCAAATCATATTTAAAATATTGAAATATGAAATTTATTCATTCTATTCACTCTTTTGATATTCTACATCAAAAAAATAGACTTGTTCTTTTTTTAAACGTTTAAAGTGGCCACTAATTTAAAAATTTTCGAGCTAAGCTTTTTCCAAAGTCACACATTTTATCACCATTTTTTTTTTTCAATTTTTCGTATACTTGGGTCACAAAAACATATATTCACACCCGTACTAAAAAACCTCCATATCTCAGAAATACTTAAAAGTTTCACTTTTTTATTCAACGTCAAAATCTGGCAAAGAATTTGAGATATCAATGGGTAAATTTTTCAGTACAAGTTTAAGTATTAAGGGTATACCGCTAAAAGTGGTTATGTACCGTAACGTAACCGTTTTCAACCAAATACTTATTTTATTATTTTTAAAGCATTAATGGGCTACTTTTCTAGTCGTTATTGTTATATAACGACTAGAAAAGTAGCCGATTAATACTTGAAATTAATTTTCCAAAAAACTATAAATTTTGAGATATGACAGTCTTCGATTAGGAGTGCAAATTGTCATCTCACAAAATGATTTTATTAGTTTTTATAATTCAAAATTTTCCCTGTCATTATAAAATTATTTTTTATTATATTGTAAATTTGAATATAATTTCTTTAAATTAAATTGATTTCATCTTTTCATTAAATTGAAAGAAGGTGAAGCATATTTTTATATTTGAAGTTTTACTCAATTATGTATCAAAATTATTATAAATTTATGTAAATTGAATTGCGATTTTAAATCTGAATTAATAAAATTGCGTGTTGTGTATACAAGCGAATTGAAATTATAAAGTTTGAAATATTAAAGTTGCAGATAAAAGAATAATAAATATTTTTATGTTTATGAGGATTAACTTAGCGCCATCCCACAAAATATATATTTATAAAAAAAAAAACGTAATTGTTAAACCTATAAGTGCTTCAATTAAACGACAATTTAATTGATTTTTTATATGTTGAAAATGATAAAAATAAATTTAATGATATCGATCAGACAAATATTCCAATTAAATTACAATATAAACTGAAAGTATAAATATTTATCAATTCTTCACTAAGAAATTTTTAATTGGAATTACATCAATGATAATTTTTTGTTAGAAATTGATAAAGAAATTATTTTCGTTTCTAATTCTGAATTATGCCAAAGAAATAGCACAATGTTAATAGCACTAATTCCAATTTAATTGATAAATATCCGAAAATTAAATCACTAAAAAACCGCACCAACCATAATTAATGAAATAACGCGTAAAACTGTCAAACATTTTATTGACTATCACTGATTTACACTGATTTTTTATACGGAATATGACAACAAAACAGTAAAATATTCTCTCCACTTAATATTTTTGCCACAATTAAGTCAGGTAAAATAATAAACAAGTGAGGTGAGTGTCGGTTTAACTTTTAGGTTCAATAACACACAATTTTAAAATACAACTTGCTTCATTTTTATGATAATTTCTAAGACAATTCAATGTTAAAACGATGTAAAGGTGAAATAATCGATTAAGCACGCAAGTAAAATATTATTCAAAACTGTAGAATTGTTATTGCATTGCGTTTTCATTGAAAGCTTCTCGTTCTCAGTTGTTCTGTGTATATATACTTCTATAACGCAACTGCGAATGAGTAAAATTTATAAAACATATTTAAGTCGTTTAAGTATACATATATACATAACATCTTAAGGAACGAATAAAATGTACAGTAAATTACAAGAACTTTGACTGATTTTAGATATTTTGAGTAAGTATAAATTTTCAATTATAATAACTAAGGCTATTTCAATGTTTTAATGTTTATAAAATGTGTGTCGAATTAAAAGTGTGTTTAGAAGTCTCGTTAGAATTCCACATGAAGAAAATGCGATATTCCCAACAACAGATTTTCGGAATGAGTAGTTCAACGATCCTAAAAAAATTTAGGATCGTTAATTTACTAATTTTTTGGAAAAAAATTACTAAATTAACTAAATAAGAAAATTAACTAATAAGAAAATTATAACAAATTAATCATTTATAGAAATAAAATGAGGAGCTAACTCAGCATTAGATGTCCTCAGAAATTTAAAATAATTGTGCAAATGACGTTTCTCGACCTTTTTTTAACATTGATAAAACAGCTAAAAAGTCATTTTGCCAAGATTTTTTCACATAATCCATAATTCAGTTAAATCTCTGTACTATCTGTTATCCGTTGGCGTTGCTTTTATGGTCTTTCGTGTACAAAAACACAAAGTTTGTTTTCGTTTGTCATGTACTTTTATATTCACACAATTTAAAATTTTCATTTCTATTCGACGTGAATAAAATTTTGTTTTGAAATAAACGCTTAAAAATATCCCAAAATAAAAAAATATGTAGCTCCATTTTAAGGTAAAGTAAATATAAACAAAGAGAGAGAGTAAAAAAAAATATAAACAAAAATAATTATTTTTTATTTTTTAATGACTGACTAAATAAATAAATTTAAATAAAAGTATTATTATTTTTAAATCTCTTAAAAACAACTAAATATAAAAGAGACAAGCAAGTTCCGCTCGTTTAAGTTTTGAATTTTCCGTTTTTTTTTCTTTTTGCATGCGATAAACGTTTCCTTAATCCGTAGTATTTTCTAAATATATATTTTTGAATTTATTCAGATCACGTTCAGTAGTAAAGCAAACTAAAATTAAAATGAAAGAAGGAAATAATAATTTGAATGTCGGTTCATTAATTTTTAAAATTCACGAATTTCATAATTTATTATCAGCTGTTTTTCGACTATTTTTGGTGATTTTTTTTCGCACATTGATTCGCTATCATTTTTCGCAGTGACAAATAAGTTATATTTTCGGATCAATGATATATAACAGTAACCGTGGCAGAAATAACTTTCGTTGACCAAATTATCACCAGTTTATTTTTTTTAATAACTTAGATATTAGAATATTGTTAGCTTGTACAAAGTATAAATTTCGTAATTAATATTCCATTTCCTATACGAGACCGAAAGCCGTGGCTTTGATAAAATGTTACAGAAAATAATTTCTAAATAATAGTTCACCTTGACGAAAAATAAATAATCAAAACAATTTTCATTAAAAATTGTGGAAAAAGCCCTAAATTAAATATTAATGATCAATTCTGATCTGATATGAAAAATTGCTATTCGTTCCATAAAAAAAAACAAAATTAATTATCACTGATAAATATATTTGTGATAGGAGCAAATGATAAGAAAATATGACGTAAGTCCGAATAAATAGTATTAAAAATATATTAATAATATGTAATATAAACGCAAAAAAAATTATGTGATATTTGCGATAAAATATAATTTTTGTTTGGCAAATTAGATTTGGTGATTTCCAAGTTGAATAAAAAAATATTTTAGGTAAACATAATTTTTCTAAATAAACCAAAGCGGAACCAAAATAAAATGCCCAAAATATGTTAAATAATCAACTGCTAAATATTTCTGTCAACTGATACAACAAAATTTATCACTTAAAATTCGCCGCTCAATATTTATCAATTTTCCTTTTAGTCAATTAATTATTTTCTTTGTGTTTCTAATTTTTAGTTGGAAAATCCATTATAAAAAAATTAAAAACTTCAAATATTTCGATCATCGATTAAAAGGCGTCAAAATTTATTGGTTCATAAAACATTAGACGTGATTCATTTTGAAGATAATAATAAAAATTTCAACACAATAACATTAAATAATTGGAAAATGTAAGGAATTTATTTTCAAAAATAACTGAGAAATAAATTTATATCGTCAGATTATTTTTTATTGGGAAAAACTTTATTTTCTTGTTCAGAATATTATTTAATCGAAAATTTACAATTTGTGAGGGGCGTTTTTTTTGATAACCTATGTACCCTTTTAAATTTCTTGTTGATGCAACAAAATTATATTTTAAAATGTGATTCAGAAACCTATAAATAATCGAAACTGTGAAATAAGAAAAAAAAAAACACATTGAAACGGATAAAGTTGTCATTTATTTTAGAAAAATTATATCAGGGAATCATTTTTATGTAAAAGGGTCAAATACGAACATGAATCATATAATTATGTACAATTATTTGATTATTTTGTGGGTTCTTGTTTGGACTAGATTATTATTTAAAGGCATAAAAGAGTCATTTAAAATTATAGGCAAATAGTACCAAATAGTAATGAGCCAAATTATCAAAGAGTAATTCATTAGGACCCACATCTTTATTTTGTATTTTTATAATCGGTCGTGATTGATTATGAAAATGTTGCTATAAGCAATAAGCTGTGTTGTTCAAATTAGAAGATAACCAATAATTTGATCTGTTAGTAATCTAAATAAGCTTATAAACATTTTTATAGGACTTTTTATTTCCGTTGCAGAATATACCATTTGTATCAGTCTAATTGTAGTAATCCTTTCTTAACCGACCATTTCTTGAATTTTAACTCAGTGAGGCCCTATGCTCCCCAGTGTACAAGGAAAAAAAATAGTCTAATGACTGCAGGTTTAGATATAAGTAAATTTATTCCATCTATCTTCCACTTGAAATTTACTTTCCAAATATACTACCAAATAGCACTGAAATATTAACAATTAGTACCAAGAAGATGGATATAATTTCTGTTATTACAGATGTTTATAATGAATAGTTTACATTCATAACATAAATTTATGCTATCAGATAAATAGCAAAATGTGAAAAACCTGAGATTATAGAAATATTTAATTAAGAAAATTCTAACTAAATTGATTTTTATTAAGAAAAACAATGAAAGAAATTGCATTTGAAAGTCAATAAAACATCAAAATTTACATTTACTTTATAATAGAACACCATAATATGTAATATAAGTATGTAAAATCATTTAAATATTACACTTCACAATTAGTAGGATTATTACCTTTTGTTATTTAAAACAATATCCAAGAAATTTCTAATAAATTCTACAATATTCTGTGAACTCTTTCCACTCCGACTTTTCCGTAACAAATTTTCGCCTGAATGAGTGTTACAATTATTTCAGTTGCAATGCAATGCAATAATAATGCATTGTAATTTGTAATATTATGTGTATAAAAGAAGACGAATGTAGGTCATACATGTTTCTTGATTTGAAAATAGAAACAACGCAATTAAAATATTTAAAAAAAAGTACGTTTATGCTTTTTTGTTTTCTATTATAAATTTTATCATTTACTCTCATCTCATTTCACATGTTATGTTTTTGTTATTATTAGATATTATATTCACAGAATATCCACGATCCCCAGATTAACTTTGTTTTCATAATTATAGAAAAAAAAAAGTGTTTTTGTACATGCATCAATCTTATATATACTTTGGTTTATTTCATAGTAAAAAAATACCTGACCAAGTATACAAGCGCCTAAAGGTAAACTAAGCAGGTGTAAAATATGAAAAAATACAAGAGAAATGTTGAAAAAAAAGATATAAGATTTTTTTGTGTTTTTTATTATTATTTTTCTACCACGTAAAATGTAATTAACGATTTAATTTAAAAAGCGAAAAAAATTAAATCAGATATATTTTTTTTTTTATATAATTAGAGTTAGAAAAGCGAATCTCCGGATAGTTTTTTGTTGTCCTATTTTCATTGTTGAAATGATATAGAAAATTAATGTATAAAATGTGATTTTAGGGTCATTGCAATAATAAATTTAAGGGCAGCATTTCATGTGAACTTATGAAAATAAAGACATTAATAAACAGACTAATATGATTAATCATAAGCTAGCCAAGATTCGTAATAATGAATAAATTATAGTTCTTTTTTAGTAGCTGGTTACGAATTAGTAAATTTAAATTATCATTAGCTACGTTTTCATCGAATTTAGATGTACCTCCTGGTATATAATTTATCTAGAAACATATTTATCTCGGAACAGAACTATCTTCAGAAATGAAAATTTAGTTGAGCAGTGGAGACAAATGAATTAAATTTTAAAGATATTAATGATATTTCGAAAAACTGCTGAGAATGGTGAAATTTTAAAATAATAATATAAATTAAATTCACTCTTGAACCTCCTAAAAAAATGTAATTAATTTTACGAAATTTGAATAATACGTAAACATTTTTTTTAATGTAGGAACACATGCGGTCTTATTAATTTGTGGTCTAATTGAAAAAGTTTCTTGAAAACAAAAAAAAATTTGTTTTAGAAAAATGAAGTACTTTTAGTTAAAATTTATTATAATAAATGTTGGTCAAATACTTATTTATGGTTCTGTACACTGTGATGGATAATTAACCTGACTTCAATGTCAAATTTATTTGAAAGTTCAATTAAAAAATAGAAAAGTATTGAAACATAGCTAATTACTGAACAAATAATAGCGAAACGGATGTGTACTACAAATCTATCGAATTGAATAAATTTGTATAAATCACTTAATAACAGAAGATATTCATTATAGATGGGAAATATTAATGTTATTTTAAAATATATTTTAAAATTTATATTATAATTTTTAAAAGGATTATTAGGAAATTGTCATACGTACTAAAATGCTGAGTATTATACCTGCATTTTAATTCGTCGCATCTCATGTATAGCAATTTTTTGCATTTTTATTTAACCAAGAAAAAAATTAAAATATCTTTGGAAATTTTATAATTAGGACAATATTCTCGAATTCATTTACCGATCAAAGTAAATGACAACATTGCATAAGTTTCGGTATCAATTTTCATTTCATTGAATTAATAATATAGTAAATACAAATACGCATATTCCAAAAAATTTATGTGTATATAAGTATATACATATATAGTAATATAAAAATGCAATAATTTTCAAGTCATAAACCTCTTATAACGTAGAAATTAATATCCCACACAAATGCCGCGTTACACACAACTCAGATAATGTGTATGTTACAGTGTAAGGTTACCTTAATTGTTATTTTTAATTATATACTTAATTAGTTACAGTGTAAACAAAACAATTTAATTAATAAAATATTGTAAATATTGATAGTCCTGACTGTTGGGAGTAATTTTCTAACTTTTAGCACATATAAATTTAGACATTTCAGGAAATTTGACCTTTTTCAAGTGACTGTAGCGTTCAGATCAAAAAGACGAATATTAATATAATCTAACACATATCACATTAACCAAAAAAAAAGCACGTCTGTGCATTACACTTAATTTGTGTCTTAATTGACGAATGTCTGCTCAATAATTTAACTAAGGTTACTTTTGGTAATAATTTCAAAAAAGCCTTAATACAATTTGTCGACCGCGGTTTATTAAGATCGCGTTATACTGATATTAACGTGTTGAAAAAAATGTCTATAGAAAGAAAACCATTTCAATACGTTTTTCCGTCTTTGAATGAAATTATCTAATTAATTAATCAAAAAAAAATATATTTTTCAATCAAATTTTCCATGAATGGTAGACTTCTTTTTTTTTTGTTAAAACAATTTTCCTTTTGAATTTTCATATCATCACACGCCCATACACAATATGAGACACATTGTTGCAACATTTTTTTCGGTGTCTGTAGTAAAAGAACCAAAAGTTTTTTTGTTTTTTTTTTTTATTTTATGATTATCTATAATAATAATTAATTATTTTTAGAATTTTTTAATAATATTAATTTTTTTTCTTATACATAAATTTCATTTTCATTTAAACACACCTACAACATAAAAGTATCTTTCAACTTTTCTACGTTATATTTGTAAAAAAAAAAAATTTTTATTTTATAATATTTCTCATTCATTAAAAATACATAAATTTGTAAATTCAAAAATTTTCCATCTAAAAAAACACTCACAGATACAAAATCTACAAATGTTCAACTCACACGCATCGGAAATAAGGAAAATTCTCTTTTAATATCCTTTTTTTTTTTGTCGTTTTGAATGAAATGAAAATAATAAATTTAAAAGGAAAAAATTTCTGAAAATAAATTATAAATTTTTATTTTTTATAAATATAGATAATCAGATAAAAAAATTGAAATTTCCCAATGGTTTTGTCTGTTTTAATCCTTTTTTTTTTCGCCGCCAAACCTTAAAATGAATTTTTTTTTTTCAACGAAAAAAATGGAGAACAGACTAAAAAATATGTAGGACTTTGGTAAGTTCATGAACCTAGGAGGTAGTTTTAATGCACGAGAGTCCTTAACAGAAATTATGTTATCCAGATAAAAAAAAAAATGTGTGAAATTAAGGACTGAGAAAAATTGATAAATTTTGATTTGGAAAACTTCTGTTGCCAAAATAAAAATAAAATTTCTTTTACGAAAATTAATTAATGGGCTCCCAAAAAAATAAGGATAAATTGAAAATAAGGACTAAGGAAAATACACAATTGTATAAGTGAAAAGATGAAAATGCGTAATTGAAAAGTTGCATTTCCCTCTGGTTTATAAATAGACAAGGGAAAAAGTTATTTATATACATTTTATATATTGGAAATTTTCCAATTTTTTGTCGGTAAAAATTTAATATTTTTTTTTTTCTGTCTTTTCAAAATTTCGTCACTAAGTAAAATTCACTTTTCTTTATAATAAAACAACAACAAAAAATTACGTATTTTAAACCACAAAAATGTAATTTTTTTCTCCGAAACTTTTCGGACTAAAAACACAAGAAAAACACTTGTTTTTCTTATTTTTTTTTTATTATTTATGTTTTCCTTTTTTTTGTTAAATAAAAAAAGAAAATTTATACGATAAAAAAAAACACAAATTTTCTTTAAACAGATGTAAAAATATTTGGAAAACTTTTCTGATTTGATTTTGCACAAAACCACACGACAAGAACAGCCAAAAAAAAATTACGAGAAATTTTCATATAAAAATTTTCATGTTTAATTTTTATTTTTAATAAAACTAATTTTTGTGAATTTTTCTTTTCACGTCTTTTATCTTTTTTTTTATTATTTTATTTTGCACAATAAAATTATTTTTGTGACATGAAGAAGAAAAAAATTACTCGATGCGATGAAAATCTTTTAAACTTGAAATTAAAAACAAATTGGAAAATTTTTTTTATATAAAATTGAGTAAAATATTAATTAAAATAATTAATTATAAACACTTTTTATATTATTTATTACAATTATAATTATTTTATTAATAATTAATTTATTTTATTATGGCAAAGAAATGTAAAAATTTTAATTTAAAGACGCGTCTTTGCACAAATCCATGACATACGACGACGACGCCATATTTGTGTATCTGAATCTCTTTTTTTGGGATAAAGTGGGAACAAAAATATCTTTTTTTTTTTTTTTTTATGTTATGATATTGTGGAGAAGCAGTAGAAGAAGAAATAACAGAACAGTGAAAAAAATATGAATTTAATGCTCTTCTCGCCTCATGTTTTTAATGCTGAATATAAAGAAAAAAGCAGCAGAAAATAATAAAAACAAAAATTTTGTTGTACAGATTTTGTTGTTTTTGTTTTGTATTTTATTTATATTTACTCAGAATTGGAATTTATGATTTAGGGTAGATTGGAATATTTTACGGTGTAGATATAAATCTTGTTTTTGTAGATACGTTAAACGAGCATTGATAAATTTTGATAAACTGATCGTATAATGGAATCTTAGATAAATTTGTACTGTACTAAGATATTAATATGTGAAAATATTGTCCACCAGTGTCCGCAATTGAAAAAAAATATTTTACAGTTTAAATCTAGAAAATCTCTATTTTTAATTGGTATTTAAAACATTATTATCACAATTAAATTGTGGTAAAATTGCTCAAACAGTGCTAAACAACTTGATTTATAAAACTTCTGAGCCTTAAGTGAATTAGTTAAAACAAAACAAAGAGCAAAAAATTACTCAATTCTAACAATTTTTGTATTTGAAGTCCTTTTTGAAGATAATGAACGAAAGTCATGTACAAATTGCTGTCAAACTTATAGCTCGTATTACTGTAAATTAATTTTGAGCTCACCCTAAAAAAAGCAACAGCACTATTAAACAGCATTACATAAAATTACGTTGCTACAGTGGCCATTAAAATATCTTTCTGAAATATTTCAAAAAAAAATCAAAATAGTAGTGAAAATAATTAAGTAAAATCGTTCAGTTTCTCAGAAAATATTAAATTTGAATAATTTTTTCTTAATATTTTTAAATTTTTGTAACGGTTTTCGTTCTAGTTGGAAAATAATATAACAAAATTTTCACAGAACTGTGCATATATACGCACAGACTTTTTTCACAGAACTGTGCATATATACGCAAAAAAGATTTATTAGTATTTGTAAATATAAATTAACAAAATAACTTTGCAAAACATAAAGAATAAAAGCATAAAATTTACATAATAAATTTCAATGCATCGCTGGCTGCTGAAATACAAACATCGTATTTTATCTGACAGATACAATACGAGATGCAGATATATCTTATATTAATATCTTTTAGTAGTATTAGTTTGCTTTGAAATAAAAACTCTTTTTTAATTGTGTGTAAATACACTAAATTTTACAACACTCATTCAAAAAAAAAAGTCCAAATCAAAAGTCAATTTTATAGTATTTGTAATTTATAAAAATTTTCAGTTGTATTAGCGGCGAATTTAAAATTTAACCGATGCTGTCTGTAGAAAAATTGTGCTTAAATTTACAAACATTATTCTCTAATCCCACTAATACTAATATATAATGTACTATGACTATATCCACGTGGATTTCTAATTTAACAGTGTAACTAGTATATAAAATTAGTCAATCGTTTTTTCTCTTAACAAACAATTCAGTATTGGTATAAGCATAAACTGAAAGATTTTCTCAAATGTAAAATAAAGAGAATTTATTTTTGGTGGCAAATTAATTTTTATTTTGTATACACTGTAAGAAAATATTTCAATTTATGTTGGAAAATTAGAGTTGTTATTACAAAGGAGGCCGTTGTAATGTTTAGATTGTTAAACATTAACCATTTCGAACTCATAAATTTTAGTATTAGACTAGAGATGGTAATTTAGTTATCGCATACCTACTTGGAACTCTAATTGGATTTCCAATTTTTGTCAAAAAAAGAAACTGAAACTCGAGCACAAAAGGAATAGCTAAGCTGCAGCAATAATACTAAAGTTTACCAGCCTAGTTCAAAAATTATTACGAATTATTTAGCTTCATTATTTAGCATTAGTTAACAGGGTGTTTAGCTCCAAATTGCACTAAAAATGTTAAGAAAGTAGAAGTACAAATAATTCAACATTTAAGACGTGGAGTGATCAAGAAGAAAAAAATTATACTTTGTTATTATTATGGAATCTGCTGACGATATAAATTATACTCATCAGTATGAATATTTAAGAAGCAATGGAATTCCATAGAACAGCTCATTTCAGAAAAGTTAACTATGAATAGGGATAAGGATAGTAAATTAAAAAAGGTTAAATTAATTAATATTTTATCAGATGAATTCTGTCTGAAATAAACTAATTTATATATCTTCATCAAATATATCACTCAATTTTAAGCATCAAACAAATAAAGCATTAAATCACTAAATAAACTTCTAAAAATAGATTTTACTTATTTATAGTTTTTGGCTTGACAAAATGTTTTAATGAAAATGGGAACATTGTATCCAAAATTTCTGATAAAATTAAATCACACAAATTTACAAACACAATAAATAAAAAAACTGAAGCAATTTTCTCTGTTCTCAGTGATGCTTTTTATCTTTTTAATTTTAAAATGCAGATTATAATTTGGTATTTTTCGTTATATATACATATATACATAAAAAATTGTCAGTGACGATAACAACTGGATATAAAGAAGGACAAACGAACAAACTGATTGATTGCATTTCTGTATTTTGACATATTTTAATCCTTGAAAACCAACACGAAAAAAAAAATAATTATATTATAACAACGCATTTTTTAACCTTCATAAATAAACTGATATTTTTCCAAGGAAAATTATTAATGGTGGGGAGTGTCAGTTGGATTTTTTTTTTTTTTTTTTGTTAATAAAATTATGGTGATGTTTATCCCATGGTAAATAAATAGCGCATATGTTCGCTGTGGTTCTCAGTTTCCATCAGGAATAATAATGTGTTACTTTATGTGGAAATTTTAATTATATTTCTCAATTTTCAGTCATAATTTTTTTTTTATATAGACCATCATAATTTCATCACAAAATTTACACATGCAAGTCAATTTTACCCTGAAATTTTAATTTATACTTTAAAACTTTTCGATATCAATTCAATTAATGCTTTTTAAGTAAATACATTTTTAAAAAAAAGACGTTAAAGGAAGAATTGTCACTGTTATTTGTCAAGGCATAGTGTGAACTGTATGAGTTATTTGTAGAGAAAGAAATAATTACTATCCAAGCAAATTGAATTGTTATATTTGCTTCTAATGCAAGCTGTAAGTTTTAAATGTAGTTTTATCGAATCTAGAACAGACGTCAGTCCAGAAATAATTGAAATCTTTGAAAAAAATTCATGCAGGATAATATAAACATTAGGAAGGACAAAATCTATGAAATGTGGGATATATTTGAAAATAATATTCTAGTAAAATGATTCACTGCAAAAATCAGAGAGGTGGGACAAAGATAACTAGAGATAGTTGAAAACCATTGGAAATATAAAGAATTGATAACTATTGAACATAGACAAGTATGGTAACAGTGTAATAAAGAAATAGCTTCTATAATAGATTACCCTACAGGTGACTGATTGGAAGAGAATTTTCATAATCAAAGATTATGTGAGGATTTTGACCTTTTGAAGCATTTTAAGGTAAATAACTTGGTGTAAACAGAGCAAAAGTAACGAGAAAGGAAAAGAGACATTTAATACAGAACGATAAAGTATTGGCCAAAGAAAATATGAACTTTAGATGTTTTAATATAAAATAAAACTTATAAGATCTCTCAAAATAAACAGCTTTGTTCAGAGGTCAAAAATTTGATCAGAGCCAATACAAAAGTATTTTGTCTAATTAAAACAATTTCTATATAAAATGCAATAACAAATCCGGTAAATATTGTCGAATTAATATTGAAATATTAATTTGAAAATATTTACCACAAAATAAAGCCATAAAAAATGGAATTTACCTGAAGAAAAAAAAACAAAATTAATTTGAACAAAGGAAAAATAAACAAATTTCCAATTTTATGAAAAAAAAAAATATTACCTTAAATAATCAAAAAGTTTGCAAAAAAAATTGCCTTGTTAAGTATATATCCTTTTGATTACAACAACAACGAAAAAAATTAAATGAAATTTTAATAACCCAAAACACAAAAGGTGAAAAAAGGTTGCAATCTCAGTTTCGATCTGAACAACTGTCGCCAGGTGCGTTTTTTAAAGGTAAAATATATAAAATAAAATAGAATAACAAAACCAACAACCAAATGAAAAAATAATTAAGTTTGTATGTATTAGTGAACAATACGTTTTAATCCCAAAAAAAAAAAAATCTGATCATTTTGTGTTGAGAAGTTAAAACGTAATACCGAAAACAAGAAATATAATTCCGAATGGGCTATAATCTCGACTAACAATTTGCCAAAAATAAAGTTCATTGTCTCTTAAATAGAAAGAGTTGAGTCAAGCATTAAAGCAGAATGATTAATAAGATTCTATTGAAGGTAACTGTCACATTAATATTAGTCGTAATTCACAAGGATTTAGCTCCTAATTCATATGGGTTTTCTTCAACTCAGTCCTTTGTTTCAAATAATAATTATTGGAAACAATTATAAGCCAAAGATTGCCCAAAATAAGTGTCTGGTGTTATTGGAAAATTGGAAAACGTTTCTTAGTCATACGAGAGTTAAGTAAGTAGACTGAAGGTGGTCTCTGTATTATATAATTTGGTGGTCTGTGGATTATCTAGTCTCTATTGTGGTATAATCAAATCAGTCCAATATTTGTAATATTAAATTTCTTGTTTAGAATTGTCGATTTTTTATATCTTCGACATTAGAGAATTTGTATTATTTTAATGAAACCCATTTAAGTATATATATTGAATTACTTAATTTATTAGTCCGTTATAATAAAGCATGGCCCTTTTTAAAAGCAAATATACGGGCTGCAAATAAATATAGGTTTGAAAAAAGTATTTTTTTTTGTACCTTGTTATACCTTGCGTACGCATGAATGCATTTTTAACTTCACCGTGAGTTGAAAATAAAATTTATATTATGTTAAAAACAAAAAATTGGATAAAATTTTAAAATCGAAAATTGAATTGATTTTAAAAAGTATTTTTGCAAGATTAATGATATAAAAATGGTTTTAACTTGTTAAAAAAGAAATTACAAAATTATATTTGAAATTTTTACATTAAAATCTACTGTGGCGATGAATAAAAATTTAAGATCTCTTAACAAAAATCAAATACATTGTCACATGAAAATTAAAGAAAAACCACACGAATCTAGAAAAAGATAATTATAGGAAAATGGATAACCTGTAACTGTATTAGCAATGACAAATTAAACAATTATCATAATTAGTCATTTTAGAATTTAATGAAACTTAAATATATAAAAAAAATTTTGATATTACATTATTAACATTAGTAAGAGATTAACCGAAGTTAGGATGAAATTATAGATTTAATGTAATTATTAAATTGAAAATATTATAAAATTAATCATTTATAATGGATTGTGTAAAAATAAACACAATCCATTACACAAATAATTAATTATACATTCTACCAAATACACCATTTAGTCTACTCTTTAATAATTAATTGAAATATTAGTTTCCACGTTTCCATTTGCCTGGTGTAAATTCCTCATAATTAATTTAATTTTAAATTATTTATTAATGAAAGTTAAATGTAATGAAATTTTTCGTGTAATAAGTTCCCGACTTAAAAAGAAAAAAAAAACGATTAACAAATTAAAACTAATCGTTTCAGAATTATTTACAATAAATTATCTTACCAATTACAATCATCACCCAAAGTCTAAATTACATTTTGTTATAAAGAAAAATTACAAATAATAAAAAAATGTATATCAACAAAATGAATCTTAAATCAGTTTTCGTGAATCAATTATATAAAATAACCTTGTAAATATGCTAAAAATATAATAAAATATTTTTTATACGAAGGTGAGAATTATTAAACATAATAAAAAATTGGATTTCCACAACTTACAAAATTAGACAAACATATTAAAGCTATTATTAAGTAAAGGAAAATTTAATCGATCGGAAATCTTATTCAACTGTGTAAACTTTTGACTTAATATCATAAAATACAATAGGAAATTAGTAAATAACAAAAAATAGCGATTGATTAAAATTGATTCATTTGGCACTAGAAATGAATGAATCAATACAAGCACTTTAATAATTTACCTGAAAATTTAAAAATATTTACATAGTTGAATTATAATGGGTTCACCATTTTGATAATTATTGTTTTCAAACTGGTGAAATTAAAATGTTATCTAAAACTGGGAAACATGCTAAGTAATTAGTAGATCCAAAATACAGTAGAAGACCCATTAAGACAGTCATAGGTCTCTACACTAGCAGTAGTGTAAAAGAGATGACGAAAATAACGTTTTAATGAAGAAAAAATCAGTGTTTAATGCGGAAAATTCAATTTATTGTATCCAAAAATATTTATTTACAAAATCAATTAATCATTCTGCTCAAGATATTATTTTTCAGATGTTAATTATATTTACTTAAATAGCATCAAAATCATAATTATGACTTTAAATTTCAAACAATTAATTCGTAATAATCACTACGATGTCAGCATATATTTTTATCTACTAAACATTTCCTTAAATATTATTTTCTACTCGCTACTTTGATAACAACTAACTATCCACGGAATAATTCTGCATATAAAATAAAATAAATATTATGATAATTTCAATTGCAACAATAATCAGTTATAGTGCGCACAATTTTGCATGGAAAAATGTCAAATCATAAGATTTTGTTTACATAACTGAATAAATACTTAAAGTGCTAACAAATAATAAATTTTATTTAGTTAACATTGAAACCACAAAAACCACTAAAAATGTTACAATTTAGTTGTTATTCGAATCAAAAAAAATTTTAATATTTCTGATCATATTTCAAAAAATAATAAAAAAAAGAATACGAATTATGATTTTAAGGATAAGTGGAAGTAGATTATGTATTTAACTTAACACTGGTGCACCCAATGCAAATAAGTATATAAAAAAGAAATGTAATTACGATATTGAAGAATTTTGTAATTTGAGTAAAACACGAATAGAAAAATATGAAACATTAATTCAGAAGTTGACAATTTTGCATTTGTTTTCAATTTTAATCTTCCTTTAAATCTCTGAAATGACATAATTTGTAAAAACGTTTCAAATAAATGACATAATTTGTAAAAACGTTTCAAAATACTGTGGGTATTTCAACTAATTTGCTTTAAGTAAACTAGTATAATTTAATCAAAGTTAGATTCTGAGTGTAATCATGGCTACGAATCAGTTTATTAGTCCAATGAATTAAGTAAGTAGTACAGAAATTTGATGAAAAATCTGTTTAAAGATTTGCAATTTGAGTTGAAGTTTTTCTAATACACTAATCATAATGAATAATTGTAATAAAATTTATCTTGCTATCAAATTTAAATAAAGTACATGATAAATTTCTATACTCATTTCAAATTTTTGATAATAGTTTATAAATATTTTTAAAATATTATTTTATTTTTTTCACACCCCTGGAAACTAATTCTTTAGAAAAAAATTACAAATTTTTAAAAACATTGAAAAATATTAAATTTTAATGCCACTTAAGCATTTATTTTCGTGATAACATATAAAAATTATTATAATATGCTTGCACTTTGATAGTATTTATGCTCCCGCAAGGCACATTTAAACAACTAAAATAGATTTTTTTTTTTAAATTTTAGTTAAAAGGTCACGTTTGGTTTTGGTTTTTCTTTTTTTTTTTTGTAATTGTTATTTTTATAGAAATTCCTAAAAATATACTGACAATAAATTGTTAAAATTAGAAAAGTCAGGGATTTGATTTCAAATCTCTATTTTTAATTTACAAAAAGTCAGTTATTTAAATCGAATTAAAGCATATACATACTAGCAACTTTAGCAACTAGCATGTTTATGACGATTGCTGTCCACTAATATCGATATTTAATTTTGCAAAAAAAATGTTGGAAATACACAGAAATGTCCAAAACAAATGATTTTAATAAATCACATACATTTTTTTGAAAAAACCAAAACTTTCAACTTTATTGTACGTATACATACTAATTACGTACACTTGACTCTCTAACATAATAATGATTAGGCCAAAATGACGAAAATGTTAAATAACGTTTAGTCTGCTACATTATATTGCGAGTACAAATGTTTCACTTATCTGATGTGAATTCATAGAAATCTTTTTTAATATTTTTAATAAAAATACTTTTTAATAAAATTAAATTATAAAATTTTGAATGAAGCTATGTTATGATAATAACACATAATTACATTATGTGGAAAAACTTTTAAAATCATGTGAATAGAATAACAAGTCTTCGTTATATTTACATCAATAAAATTTAAACTATATTTAAATTAAAGTGTAATGTTTATTATATTTTATTTAATAAATTTCCCCCAAAAGAAAATTTATTATCACTACATGATTAATTTAATTTATGTTTTAAAAGCAGAATCAAAGCTATAAAGTTAAATTTGTTAAAACATTTTATAGATATACAGACATAATAATCATCAATGAAAAGGGTCTTAATGAAATTTAATTGAATTAAATTTCTCTTGTAACCGGAAGATCACATGTGACCTTACAAATTGATTCGGAAATGTCACAAAATAAATCCCAGCAGTTGTGGTTCTTGTTAAATCCATAAAAACATAAAAAATATTTGAATAAAACATAATATCTTAAAAAAGTGTTAATTTGAATATTAAATTATTTGTTTCATTTAAAATAATATTATGATAATTTTTAAGTGCATTATCAGCAATATTTTTATGGGGTTTTGTCTGACTAATTTCTGACCTAATTTTCAGTTCAAAATAATAAATTTAATGGAATTTTGGAGTCAGTAATATTTTATATCAGAACTTTTAAAAGAAAAAATCGTACAGTCATTTCTATTTATTGCAAGCAAAAATTTATATTGCAAAGATAAGTAGTAAGCTTAGTGTTCAGTAATAAGGAATATTGTCCAATACAGCATAAATTTATAATATAACATACAATGACGATTTAGCAAAGAAACTCAATTCTTATGCTGCGAAGAATCAGTTCTTTTGAGGAATCAATGCTTAGATCAATTCTAATTCTGAGTAAACTTTCTATTGCGTTATTCAAGTTTATTGGCAGAAATTGTATGAATTTTCTTAAATAAATTAAGTTTCATATAAAACTACCAGCCTCACAGTTTATGCAGTTTTTTAGGAGTAATATAATCATTAAATATTTCCCATTGAATTGTATCAAAATTATCGAGTCAAGACAGTTAAATTGAATATTTGTAATCGTCTGTTATGTCCAACTTAAGACATGTGAATAATTTCTAGAATATTGTTCTGAAAGCCATAATAAAATCTTCGAAAAATTGAGTGAAGAATCGCATAAACTTAAAGTATTAAATTTAATAAACAATACAAGTTTTCGAATGGTTAATCTGAAAGTAACATGTAGTTTTCTTAACTATTTTGACATATAACAAATGTCACTTTAATTTAGCATACTTGGAAATCGAAATATGGGTAAATGTAAATATGGTCAGTTCTTTAAAACTTTTTACCAATATGAATAGCATTATTTAATTTAGAAAATGACTTTATGATACAATTCAGTTTAGATTCCTGTCAATGCAATATATACAAATTAGTTAAAATAAATAACTTTTTAAAAAATACGTCAATTAAATTATTTTTATTTTATTTTTACGTTAGTGTTTCTCTGCTAAATAAAATAAAATAACATAATTTTTTTTTATTAAATTGACTGATGCGGTAATGAAAGTCAAAAGTTCAGTTAAAATAAATAGCCAATTTATATATTTGTTCATAAGAGTTCAACCCCTAAAGAGATTGAAAATATTTATATTTATAATTTTCCTTGGAGTAAATTTAATGTCATCAACAGACAAATTTAATTAATTTTTATTTATATATAAAAAAAATATACATATATGCATAAGTCAAAATATATGTAAAAGTTTCAAATGTGACCTTAATAAAATATGTTATTAAATTTTGCAATATGTTTTTTTTTTTTTTTTTTTGCTTCAAATTATATAATTTTTATGAAAAATTCATTACTTACTGTTAAATATTAATAATTTTCTTGTTGATCCAAGACGACGAATTGGACTTCTAATTTCTTCGCCATTCTCATCCATTGCAGTTACTCCATTCATTTTATTATTAATTATTTTTAATTACAATTTTCTTGTTGAAATAATTTATAAAAATTTTAAAACTTTAATTAAAAATTTTAAAGAACAAAAAAATATTATTATTACTATTTTTTTTTTAATTAAACTGAACTTTTTTTTTTTAATTAATTTATATATTTTTTTATATTTGACATATTTTTAATTTAATTCATTTTATTTATTGATTATTGTAGATGATTTATTTTATTTATAATTTTCAATTTACATATTTTTCAAATATATTTTCCTTTTTTTTTTGTTGTTTATTTTCAATTTCACTATAAAAAAAATTATGTTGTGTTTTTTATTTAATTATGTGTTTTTAATTATTTTATTTTTTTTTCGATAGAAAAGTGAAAGTTGCTATAAATTCATTTTTGGTAAATTTCGAAATACGCCAACACTAAATATTTTGCAACAAACTAATAAATAATCCTTCTCTAAATAATAAATGTCATAAATTTCTGACACTTTTAAATTTTTGACAATTTTATTATCATTTAATTTCATTATTAAAAAAAATCTAAAATTCCTATCAAAATTCTGGATAATTTAAAATTTTGAAAAAAATCCAACCATAATTTTTAACATTTTCCATTAAAACCCAAATAACTACCATACATAAAATTTATTAGAACATTTTTAACAATCAAAAAATGTCCTCTTATTTACAAAAGTATATAAAATTTTAATTAAGTGTTTAAAAAAAAAAAAAATCAATGATTGGTAATGGAATGAGTAAAAAAAAGCATAATTACGAATTGTGGACAAGAGTGAATACTAAATTCAATGTTTATAAATAGAAGCAAAACTCTTATTGAAAAAAATTGTATATTTAAAAATAAATAAAATTCTTGAAAAAAAGTAAACACAAATACAATTTTTAGTTTCAGTTTTCAAATAGATAAAAATATTTTTTTTTTTTTGTGGCTCTTAAACATAATCCCAAGTGACTTGTCATATAGACAATTTTCCACATATGTGTATCTTAATTTTATAATCTTTTTAAAAAAAGATATTTCATAAACATTTTTTATACGAAATGCATTGCTGCAATTACAAAACTACTACAACAAAAAAACCACAAAATTTAAATTAATAATATTAATAAAAAAAAACATATGCAACTAATTTTATGAAAATTGTCTTTTAGGTAATGAAATATAGGGTCATATGACAGAAGTTAGTAAACTTTATGACGGTATAAGATTGTAAGATAATAAAACTATTTTTATTACAATCTGACTTTAAAATATTATTAGTTTATGAATCTAAATTAGCACATAATATAACGGCTATAGTAATAATATTGTCATATTACCGACAATTTGAATACACATTGCAGTAAACCATATAACAGCAGGTGCTATATTTTTTCCATTCATTGCCCGAACTCAATAAAAGGTAAGAATAATGTTATGATAATCCCTCTAAGCTGCAACCAAAGATATTTTCATACTAAAATATTAAAAATTATGAAACTTTTACAGCATTTGTCCTGTTGCCCTATGTCAGAAATCTGTTTCTCTAGATTTGTAAGAAAAATTGTATGGTGTTATACAGTTGATGCTTCATTCTTCACAATTTCGAAGTATTTGAAAATAAATAATGGAGTTTGTGATGAAGTTTCCAAATTATTTTACGTTACATTAATGTCCCTTTGTTAGTATGATCGAAGATGAAATAAATGTCTTCAGCAAATATTTTAAAATCTAATAACATTGTAGATTGTAAAGTCGGATTGCAAGTTAAAAATCGATAGTCAATCTAATAATCTGGCAAAATTATCTGTCGAGTCTAATAAATAATCTGTCTAGTATTTTACTTCTACTCTAGTAAAGATGTGACAAAATAATCTGTCTTGTAGTCCTAGTCTAGACTTATACTATAGAACAGATAATAGAATCTTGAGTTACAGTTAAATTTATTGCGAAAGACAATAAAAGGTTTTCCAAAACAAAGCTGTGATCATTTTGGAAACTAAATTTCTAATTCTAACAAAACACAAAAAAAAAACATCCTCAAAGAATAAAGATTTCATGTTTTTTTTTTGGTCTAAAATTAGAAATAGACACAAATTCAATATACCTTCATTTCCGTTAGACTATACAACATAAATAAAATTAATAATATTTTGCTTAAAATAACAAAAATCTAAAAGAAGAAAATTAAAAATTAAAACTATATTTCGAAGATATTATGTTTTTTTTGTTGTCTGAAAAAGAGAAAATATTTATAAAAATAAAATCTTTTAATGAAATATCTCACTGTGCGTGAAAGTGGAAAATTGTTCTATTTTTTTTTGTATTTTTGTGCGTATGAATTTATTTGTCAGAATATAATTTTTTAAAAAGCGCGTTCTTCAACCTTCTTAATCAATTAACAGAATATAAATTTTGATTATTTTAAGTGATCGTTACATTAATAAAAATAATAAATTTATAATTAAAAAAAAAATTAAGTAAAGACTAGAAGAAAATATGAAATTAATTATTACAATGTAGATAAATTAAATAGACATTATTTATTCTGACACTGGTGCCACTGTAACGTGTGACATAATAAGGATAAACGTTAACTTAAAAACTTTTAATTATAATTATTATCTATAAAATTTTTATGATACAAATTTTTTGTTAAGCGAATTATATTATATTTCTACACAATCAAAATATTCAATCTTTGAGACTTTCAGCATTCGAAACTAAACAGACAAGTTAAAATATTTAGCCTTAACAATCTTTAGGATTAGGAGTAATTCTGAATAAGACAAAGCAATTCGCTTGTAAAAAAAAACAGCCTATCAAAAAACGAAAATTATAATTCAATTCAAATGACCTTTATTCTTGGATTTCTATCGTTACACAAAATTAATGTTGAACAGTCTTAAATGAATTTATATTTCATCACAATTTCAAGACACTTTATCATTTAAGCATTGCTGCACAAATTATTTAAGTAGAATTATTAAAATAAATAAAAATATTTATTTGCCTTAACCTGGTATACATATTCCATAAAAATAAATAATTTAAAATTTAATTATGTGATTTATTTCTATTTTTCAATATGTTCATATTTTTTACTCTTTAAATTAATATTTAATGCTTCAGCAACGAAAATGTTTAAATAATAATTGAATTTCTTAATAATATTTATAATAGGGTTGTTGTCTTGTTGTTTTTCCAAACAATTATGTCAAAGAAAATTCAATTTATTTTTCATTTTTATAAAATAGATATCCTTAAAAAATAAAATAACCTTCACCTAATAATTAAAAAAAAATTAAATTAAATTTTGTTAAATTTTATATTTTTTACTATTTAATTTTAATTTATTAACTTTTTATGTTATAATATTATTTTAATGACACAATATTCTTCTAACCACTAACAAATTTTAGAATAATTCTGCGTTATTTTTACATAATAATCGTGTACAAGGAAAATCATATCTCAAACATATTGAATGTTCAATTTTAGATAAATTCGATTTTCTAATTTGCGGTTCTTTTAAATTTTTTTTATATATTATTGGTTATGATATGACTTTGGCTATCGAGTAAATCAGATTTTCGGGGCCACAGTGAATTTCTGCTTGTTGTGTGTTTCATTATTTATTGCAGTTAAATTTTATGGAAAATTTACTTATTGAGAAAATAATGTAATTAGAGATTTATCTTAATTTGTAGTTATAAGTACTTTTTCAGTTTTATGTTATATAATTCTTTTTATCTAGTTTTAGATAAAATGTTCAAACAATGTCTTTCCAAAATTTCTTATTTTTACAATTCTTATTACACAGCTGTTAAAACAAATTTGTCATTCATATGTTATTATATGTAATTATTGCTTTATATGGTATTAATTTAATATCGGACTTATTCTAAAATTATCACAAATATATTAGCATAATCATAAAAGCTTTGTTTACTTTCTACACCTGTTGGTTTACACGGTATTTGTTACTTAATTTTTCCAGATATTTCACATTTCTATTATCGTAACATTTTTGGATTTCCAATTTTTCTTTAAACCATAGTTAGCATATTCCAACCTTGTCATAAATATAATATATTTGCACATTTATTGTCGGTTATTTTGAATTTGTAATCATAAAGATATTTCGTTTTCGACACAATATCAATATGATCACCTATATAAACATACCTCATATCATTATTATTTGATGGTTGATTTAATTCTTCATCTTTATAAATATATCGCGTATAAATAATATTTAATATGGTTTAGTGTCTTGTTGTAAACCATTTCATGACTATCTATATATTTAGTTATCGTTATCATATTTCGATTTATACAATAAATTAAATTTCTATTTAATTTCAATATTAAACCTTCACTATGTTTATGTTCTATCGAAAACAGTAGTTAAATTAATAATGTAAACACTGCTACGCATTGTTTATTATTTAAATTTCAACCTACACACCACAGAAATTGTTAAAAAAAAAAATACGTCTGTGATACTACAAAATAACTCCAAATCAGAATGAAAAAAAAATCAACACTAAATAAATAATAAAAAATTTCAACTATAATAGATAAGATAATTAATTGCTATTTCGATACGATAACTTAAGTAATCTTAAATATATGTAAAAAAAATTTAAAAAATTTTTTTGTTAATAATCAAACTTTAAGTGTTGATTGATTTATAATATGTCCATAATATTAGCTTGAAAAAAAATTCTCTTTTCCACATAAATTTCCGTGTTACTGACCCAAATTTCAACATTTTGAACAATTATAAACAAAAACAATTTTCTTAATTATATTTTTTTTCTACAAAAAAAATTTTGCAACAAATTCTAAGCAAAATATTCGGTCCAATTATAAAATTAAATCTAACTAATTTCATGTTTCACGGATATCTAATTTTATATTGAATAGAAATTTTATTTTCACAAATTAGAATTTCTAATTAAAAACATAAAAATTCTATTTTTATATGTAAACTTTTTTGTAAAATTAATTCAGCCTAAAATCAAGCTATAATTGAAGAAAAATTAACCGATTTTATTAGTGAAACAAAAAAACAGAAAAAAAAAATATTAATTCCATGCCAAGTCAATAATGTATCTGTCAATCATAATTTATGAAAAAAATAAATGTTGCTGTTTTTTTTTTTTTATATTCATATAGAATTTTCTTAATCAATTTTTGAAAAATAAAAATATCGAGGCTAATGAACAATTTTATATAAAGTTTAAATGGTTTAAAGAAATTTTCCAATTTTAATTGAAAAGTTTCTGCAAAAACAGAAATATAAATTTAATCATAAATTGATCTAGTTTGATATTTTCATTGTTAAAAAGCACGCAAAATAAGTTTTCAAAAATTTTACAAACAAATTAAAATTTTTCTAGTTATTTAAAGCAAAATTTTCTTTTAAAAAGTTTATAAAAAGAAAAATCATTTATTTATTTATAGAATTTAATTTTAAAAATACACTTACTTAACGTGGAAGAAAAAAAATACTAAAATTAAAAAATATTTTGGTGCTTTTTAGTGTGTGAAACGTTTTTTTTTTGTTGTAATTAAAGGTGCGTTTAGATGATGGCGAATTTCAGCAGAATTGAATTACATAGATGAAGTCGATAGAAAAATATTGTCTAGTACGACTGAATGGCTAATTATAGCACAACATCACATACTTTAATAAATTATTATTTAAAATTATTATTGTCCCCAAATCTAAATGGACTATAAAAATTATATTACAGTTGCCATAATTTTTTAACAAAAAAAAATGAATTTAGTTTCATTCACTTCTTAAGTGAGTTTTAGTATTTTATCTCATTTTATTTCCACTTAAAAAAAAAAAATCGCTAAACGCTAAACGCAGTAAAAAAAAAAACAATCATCTAAACGCACCTTAAGACTTTAGAATAATAAGATTTTTGATCAAAACATTAATCGGCGGGCAACAATTTAACTTAATGAAAAACTATAGAAATATTTAATAAAAGTATGTGAATGAAAAAGCTAAAATGGGAAATTGTTGAATTAAAATTAATTATGTAATTTGGCTAAGAATATATTTTTACCGATCGTTAAATATATACATTGTTATCATACCAAATAAAATTTATCCACACTTTTTCAGAAAACCATTAATTACTATGGTGTCGGTTAATGAATACTTTCAGAGCAAATTAAGTAGAACTGATTTATAAGAAAATTAATATTTAATATTTGAGCGCAAATATCTCCACGTGATCAACTTTTTGTATAGATCTGTAAATTGGAATTGGTAGTTTTCTTATGCCACTTTTGTATGTATCTAACGAATATTTCAGAAACATAGAGATATTTCGAGAAAAAAAATGGAAACATAAAGTCGTTACACGTTATAACTAACAATTGTTATTTAAGACATTTTTTGACATGACTTAATAGTTTTAATTTATAAAATTGTTTCTTATATATTTCTAAGTTATTAAATTTTATTATGAAAATTAATAATAATATCAATTTTAAAAAATAAAATAGTTTTTTTTTTTAAATATTTAAACTTATTTAATTTTTAATGTCACCATTTCTATAAGTAATTAATTTCTCAGGTAATATTTTGCTTTAGTCTTTTGAAGTAATGGTCGGTTGACTGGCGGCCACATCAGATTTTTTTTCTAAGGATATATACGTATGTATTTTATAAAAATGAAAAATAAATTGTAGTTTCTTTGACATAAATATAGGAAAAATCAACAGAAAATAACGATATTATTAGGAAATTCAATTACATAGAAATTTCCGTTGCTGGAGCATTAAATATTAATTCAAAGGAAATATAACAAAATATATGAACATATTGGAAATATAAATCACAATTAAATATTAAAATTGTTTATTCTTGCTAAAACTAACTACATATGTATATTTATATTTGTAGATCCAGTGTGTACAACAAATCATCATTAAGAATGAATGTTCAATAATTTTACGTTCCAACACTAACATTTTCAACTACATATAAATTATATTAATTTCGTTTCACTGTCAAACAAAAAGTATATAAATGCACGACAATTTCAATATTAAAAAGTATTTTAAAATTCATCCTAGTTTTTAGTTATCACAACTAAATTTAAAACTCTTTAACCCTTTAATACGAGAATTAATTTGAAATGTACTTTTCGTGTCAAATATTGTAAAAATAAGATAATTATGTTTAATAGTTTTGCATAATTGACCAGTTTAGAACAAACTGAATTTAAGTGAGAACAGAAAATACATATATGTACAATTCTTTATATAATAAAGTAATCAGAATTAGAACTACGATAAGATTATAACTTGATTTGAAATCAAATTCCACAGATATACTAATAAAAAAGCAAGTCTATGAACTACAACTATATATTTTTTTTAAATAAAATTTTCCTACTTCTCGTCTTACTCAACAACCAAAAAATTAAATGTACGGACACTCAAAGGTCGAAACCCTAATAAATAATTTAGAAATAAAACTTGGAAAATTTTTCTAATCAAAAGAAACTGTGATAATATAAAGAAAATTCTATTAAAATGAACATACATTTACCAACTAACATTTTTTTGTTGGCATTCAGTGGACTTATAGAATATTTTATTTATTGAATTTTTGTATTTACAAAACCAACACTAAACAGATATGAAAATTGTAAAGTTCTTTTTCCCATGTTAGAATGTATTTCGACGGCATCATACCACAATCGACCTTGAGTAATAAGGGTTACAGAAAAAAAACTAACAAAAATGTTGAATAACAAAACAACGTACAAAAAAAAAATGATAAAATGTATCAAAACATAATAATTTCTTAAATATGAAATTATGAAATTTTTATTATTAACCGTGAAACCTGAGATTCATTAAAACTTAACTAAACAATGCTAAATATTTTTATGATTTTTTTTTTTAGGTATATTTGCTACCTTGTTATGGGTTTTCCCCCCTTGTTTTTTTAAATAGCATTTTCTAATTTGGTTGTTTTTTTTTTGCGAAACTATGCAAATTTCAAAAGAATTTTAACCTTTTTTTATTTGTTAATAAATAAATTACGTTTTAATGTTGATGTGGATTAGAATTTAAAAGATTTTTAATGTCGTAAATAACATAAAACATAACATCAGAAGAAAAAATACTTGGGGCAAACCACAATAGAATTTAAGAGCTACCACCGAAGTCCGAATATAAAAATTTATCAAATTTTGTCACTGCCTTTGTCGGAACGGTGAAGTAAATTGTAAATTGTATAAGACTTTCAGCATTGTTGTAAAAAGCATGTATTATTAACACCTTAAGGACCGCTTGAAATTTTAATAATTACCACCCAGAACAACATGATTTAAATTTAATTTCAATTTAACTGGACCAAATTAAATAAAATTCAATTGAAAAATTTGTATTCTTGATTTTATTTCCGACCATATTAAAAAATCGCGCCGTCTTAAATGATCAGGTAAAATTTCTGCGCTACCACGCGCTAACGTTCCTTAAGGTGGTAAATATTATATTTGTCTATTAAATGGCGCCTCGTAAAAAATTAGTGTTTTAAAATGGATTTTAAAAATAAATAATATATGTATTTTCTAAATATTTTATATTAATTAAGTATATTTGATTTTGGAAGAAAAATATGTGAAAAACATAAGAAATAAATGCTCGGAGCACTGTCTACAAAGTAAAGACCAGTTTTTTTTTGTATATTTTTGTTTTTAATATAATTAAAAATATTAAATTACAATGTTTTATTAAATTAATCTAAAATAATGTATTGCCTTGTGGCATTTCTCTGACAAAAAGAAATTTTTATCAGAATTTTTGAAAAAAAAAATGTTTTCCACTTTCTTCAAAGAAAATGAAAACAAAATTTGAATTTTGCTTTTTCGTTTTCTTGTTAGTTTTCTTTTTTGGTTAATTCCTAATAAAACAATGTATTTTCGAAAATATTACGCAACAGAAATTTCATTAAGGTAATTTTAAAAGAACAAAAATTATTTAAATAAAATATTCAAAATTAAATTAATTAAATAAAATCCTGGCAAAATTTCTTTTAAAAGTTATTTTTGTTTTTCATTAATATCCGTTTTACCATTTTAAAACATCAAAGAAGTTTAAAACCAACCAAAAGTCCTTTTATTTTTATTTGAATAAAAGAATTTAGCGTAAAATTTCAAAATTCTATGAGAATAAAAAATAATTTATAAATTTTGAAAACTGCTTATGAAAAAAGGATAAAATACAAATTTTCTTAATTTTATAATTCTGTAGCGTGAATATGTATATATGAATATCGTAGATATTCATATATACTATATTTACGCTACAGAATTATAAAATGAATATCGTAGATATTCTTTTTCATAGATAAAATTCGTCCTTGCTGGAATATGTACGAAAATATACTTTGTCTGTCATTCATATTATACCGTTTTATGGGGAAATTTCGATTAATTCTATACGAAAATGAAGAACGTCGCTTGTTTCAAGTACGTCAAAAGTGTGAGGATCTTAACTTTTAAAAAATAATTACCATATCAAAAATATTCCTATTTGCAGCAAATGACATAACTGATAATACTTATAGTTAGTTATTTATCTCCGTCAAATATACGTTTAAACTTTTTGTCGTGTCCGTTCAAAATCCTAAACGGATATAAGTGAAAAGAAACTCAAACAATACGTTAACACGCTTGTAAACATGAATAAATTCTTAAGTTTTCACATTAATATTATTATCTTGTTATCTAATTTCTTTAAGAATTCCTAAATGAATTTCTTTCTAATATCGAATTTCTAGCTAAGAATTGCTGTCACTGTCACTAACTTGACAAATTAACAAACTCAATTTTTTCAAATTCCATTATAAATTCACTTGTTGCTCTTTTCTGTGCATAATTTTTTTTTTTGTTAAATGCAAATTTTATTTATTTAAGTTTTAAAGTTCTATGAATTTTTTGTACGATATTTATCGGAGGTAAACTTTTATTTATTGTAGTTAGAAAATAATTCAACTAATTTTAGAAACTTTATAGTGAATATTAATTTTAAACAAATTTTTAGAAATTTTCGTATTTATTCTACCTGTTTCCATATTGTTGTTATTGACATTTTATAAATAAAGAATTTAAAAAATATGAGACATTTTTATTTTAAACATAAATTTGATTTTTTTTACATAAAAGCACACCTACTTCATTTTCATGGTTTGAATTTTAGCAACAAAATTATTTTTAAATTTCTAAAGCAAATTATTATTTGACTTTTTCAAGAGATATTTTGACTATTTTCAACAACTGTCAGTCTATATTTGAATTTTTCGTTTAACAAATAAGTTTACTATTTAAGTAGTTCGTTCACCTGATCAATTTTGAAACATAAAAGATAGTGTCATAAATATAATAAATTTTATATTTTGAATTTTTCATTCAACTTTTAAAATATATTTAAAGTTATGGAAATGTAGAATTTTAATTTATACTATACATAAATGTTAAACTGCGTCTTTAATTGGCAATCAGAGTGATTAATAAATGATCTTTGGAGCGTAATTTTAACGCGTAATTAAAACTATGTTTAAAAGTTAATATTCGGATATCTAAGAAATTTTTTATTCCGGTGTCTAAATAATTTTTGCTGACTAAAGTCGCTTTTTAGTTTATTTTAAATACTGGTTACACATAACTTTTAAATACAGTGTGCTAAAAAAGTATTCGTACTCTTGTAATATTATCAAATAAATTAACAAAAAACTAACTGATAAAGGTGAAATTATAAGGAAGTAATAACTACAGTTTAAAAGCTAATTAAGTGGATTTTAAACTTAGTAATTAGGTAATTTTCATATAACATAAAATTTATTACTCGTCAGCGAAAATAATTTTCTTCCAAAATAATTTGGTGCGATTAGATTATGTACTTTTTTCCAAATTTAATTCCCTTTTAGATTGCAGATTACAAATAACTCTGTCGTAATATTTTTATCCAGTTACCTAAGTTAAATTTAAAAAAACTTTTAGGGGTACATATATATTTACCCATATATTTATTTCTTCTTATTTTATAACGATATCTTAATTGTTTGAAAATATTTTCAGCAAGCGTACTAATACTTTTTGGGTTCGCTGTATATTTATATAAAAAAAACTCTTTATTTCACAATATACTGAATGGTTTTAATGAACAGATGTTTAAATATGAAAACAGATTAGAAAAATATGTTTAAAATTAGTTCAATTAAGTGAAGCCCAAACAAAATAAAAGAAATACTAAAGATCCCAAGAAATAAATAATATGTCATAAATCCATATAAATTTTTGAGATTTACTTAATCAGCATAACATTTATTTTTAAAAGCATTACATAATTATTATGAGATAATTGAAAAATTAATATTTCACTAGCAATTAAGCTTGTAAATATAAAAGCTAAAATTTCATTTTATAAATTATATAATTATAATTCGATCAAAATGAAATAAAATACAACAAAACCAATATTTAATTTTCAGTTATACTCCTTTAGATCGTAAATTCTAAAATTCTGATCTGTTATATACTTTAATCACAAATGTACAAAGAATTTATCAATATTTATGCATAATCAATCAAATTGATTACAATTACATCTTGTCTTTTATCGCCCATAACATTGCTGCCATTTCATGTATACAAAATTCACTTTCTGATTATATTTATTAATTTCTGTTTTGCAAGCAAATAATAACATAAAAATTAAGGTGTGTCTTTCAAATGTTTTCAGATGTTTTCGAATTTTAAAAAAAATATTTACAGACGAATTATTAATAAACAATTACACAAAAATATGTATTGAATTATTCATTTTCAATAAATTTAAATATTATTAAATAAAAATTTATGTGACAAATAATCTAATAATTTTATTAACCAATGTTATCTAAATTATCAACAATATTGTATACTAAGTATAATTTACAAAAAAAAATATTTTAACCAAATTGAAAATTTAATAGGAATCTCTTCAAAAATTAATGGATTTTCATTAAACATTTGTAATTTTTCTTGAATTTATGTTAATTTAAAAAAAAAATCCTCATACATATTGAAGAGAATTTAACCATTAAAATGAATAATTCGTTTTTTTTAAAATTCCAACTTGAAAAATAATTTTTATCCAATTGAAACATATATTCCTTGTAAAAAAAAAATATTTTCATCACATTGGTTTAAAAATATAATAAATTAAAAAAAAGATTTTTTAATATTTTATGTTGCAATCATTGTCGTGCTGTTGTTCTTTCAAAATAAAATATATATATAAAAAAAAACATTCGTTACGGTGAAGGATCTCTTGCTTGGAAAAACGAGGGTTGAATTCAAATGGCGTTTGTCAGTTTGTCGTTTTACTCAACAAGAATAACACAACAACAACAACAAAAAAACTCCAAAATAGAATTTTAAAACGCCGTGCAACAGTAGGAAACAAACTTTAAAAATAAACCGGTTTTTCTTTTTTTTTTGTCTTATTCTTTAGATTTTATATTCCCAGTATTTTTGTTATAACTTTATTAAAATTTCATATTTACCAAAAAAAGAACAATCTATGTATCTAAAAATTCTCAGATCTTTACAAACACCTTATTTGAATTCAAGTTTTATATTTATTATTATTTTTTTATTTTTTTTTTTTGCAATAATAAATTTAGAATAATTTTTGTGGTTTATTTTTACATTTTTTATAGTTTTTCAAAAGAAATTTTGTCGGTGTTGAATAAAAATAAAATTCCGCAATGTAAAAATAACCAAAAAAATTTGTCACTATTTTTTTTTTTTTTTTCGTATTAGTAATAAAAAATTTTGTAATTTTTTTTTTATTTGAACTTTCACTTTTCTATTTGAATCCTTAAAGAACACACAAAGCACAAAATTTTTATAATTTAGAAAATTTATTACATTTTTTTTTTATAAGAAATTTGTAGTTAAAAAAAATGAACTAATCACCTTCAGTTTTTAATAAAAACAATTCACTTTTTTTTCTGTTAATTTAAACACAATTTAATTTTTAATACTTTCGATAAAAGTCGAATTGGAAAAAAAAATTTATTATTTATCCGACATAAAAATTACAACTCTACTCAAAATGAAGATTAGCAAAACACTAAATCAGTGATGCCAAGTCCAAGTATAATAATAATAAAAAAAAAAACACAGTTTTTATTTCATTTAATGCAGTGTGGCCGCGGTCAGTTGTAGTTGTAGTTTGTAGTGTTTCCATGGTGAGTTTTGATTATAGTTTTCAAATTTGTTGTTGCTGTTGGAAAATTGAATTTTTATAAAGTTATACAATTTTTTTCGGTGGATTGTAACAAAATAAATTAGTGATAAAATGATAAATATTCATTTAATGAATGTTGTTGTTATTTTGTGCGGATAAATTAGATTTTACAAATAAATTTTAAATATATTTCAAAATGTTTTATTTTGCTACCTTTACATTTCACTACTTTTCCATCAAAAAATTAAATTTTATTTAAATCTTTAAAAAAAATTTGCAATTTTATATATGAATTATATCAGTAAATCATTTTAAATAACTGAATTATTGCTGCAACCATCGTTGGAACGGATGAAACATGTAGTAATTTATCATATTTATTTATTTAAATACAATTGAAAATATTTTAAATATTTATTTAATTTTAACTTAAAATTAAATTTCATGAAAATTCCTATAAAGCTGAATTTCGTATATCCATAGCAACGAATAAATGCCAAACAAACAATGATGACATATTTCAAAATAGTTTAAAATATATTGTAAAAGATATTTCTCTCTAGTCTAGTCTCTACTGAATTATGGAAAACTATTCTTCACATTCTACAACAGATTCTACAACAAATTCAGCAAATAGACCAGTTTCACGCCGTGGATTACGTGCAGCGAATAATTTACCATCTGAAAGTAAAAGTAACGAAAATATGGATCAATCACCATTAGCGCCACTACGGCCATTAACTGGTTCAGTTCGTAATTTAAATTCTAGCCGACCACCATCAAGTGGCAGAATTGGAACTGCTACTCGGTTGGCCAGTGCCATGTCATCCTCGGGACATCCACCAACAACGGCAAGTGGCAATCGTCTACGTACAGCAACATTAGGATATGCCAGTAATATGATTGTAGATCGACCAATTACCCAACATGGTCTAAGTGGTTTGCCAACAAGTCAAGGACGAACAGGAACAGCAAGCGGAATGCGCATGGTGAAAGACAAACGTTATTGGCAAGCTGTTCTCCAGACAAAAATTAATGAAATACAACAGGAAACAGTAAAATTAATTGGGGAAAAGACACAAATGGATAGGGAACAATCAGCTAAAAGAATGTATGATCGTAAAGTTAAAGAAGCTGCAAAGGAATTAACTAATTTACAAGCAAAACTAACTGATATGAATATTGCATTAGATAGTTTTGGTTCCGGTACAAGTCGTCAACGATTACAGAAAGAAGCGACAGCTTTGCGGGAACATAATGAAGTTGCCCAGAATCAATTGGAACATTTATTTGGAGAGAAACAATTGGCCGAGGAAAAGAATAAACAATTAGAAAGAGAAATTGAAATAGAAAAGAATAAAATTAAAGATATGATTTTGTCATTGCCAATACAGGAACAGGCTAGGTACAGTGAATTACAATCATTATCTGAAGATTTTAAGGAGAAAAATCTCGAAATGCAAACAAAACTTGACATTTTAAATAGCAAAAAAGAACATTTGAATAATGTTATTATGGCCTCAGAAATGAGAGTTGAAGCAACACGATTACATTCGAAACTTAATGAACATATAAGTAAAATGGAAGCATTGAAGGAAGAACAAGAAAATAAACTGACACCTGAGCAGGAAAGAGAGAAGTTAATTCGAGAAGTCCGTGGAAATAATCATGCTTTGACAAGTATTTCACATCAAATGAAATTTGTTGAAGATCAATTGAATGAGAAAAAAGAACAGTTACAATTGGTTGAGCAGGTAGGTCAAATCTTATAATATAAATTTTATTTTCCAGTATATTAGTTTCTTTCTTCAGGATCTCGAAGAAGGAAATTCAGATAGGCATGCTAAATATAAGGAATTAAAGCGTCGTGATGAAACAATGACAATGTTTTTAGATTCATTTCCACAACAAATGGAAGATGAACGTAAAAGTATGTATTTTTAAAATATTTCTTAAAAACATTATTAAATTTGTATTTAATTTTTTAGATTTATTGCTTTTAAAAAATCAAATCACCTTTGCCATTGAACAAATTACTTTACAAGGCATAAATTTAAAATCTTTTGGTTTAGAAAATTCTGATTTATTAAATGAGACAAATGATTTAACTGATCAAGGTGGTCTTGTGAAAGAATACAAACGTCTTGGCATACAAATGAAACAATTACAAATTTTGGAAAAAAGAACTAGTTCACAGTTAAAACAATTAATGGAAGAGGAAGCAGAACTAATTAATGAAATTAGAAATTATAATAATGTTGAGGTGTGCAAAAGCTTTTAGTATTGATGAATACTTATGTATATTAAAATTTATTTTGTTCTAAAAGTCTTTAAGGTCTGAAGCAGCTGAAAATATGGAAGAATTAACCTCACGATTATCTGATTTACGTAAAAAACGAAAAGTTACTGAAGACGTGGTAACGGAAGCACAGAAACGTAATCAGGAAATTAAAGTAAAATTGTTCACTTTTTGAACTAAAAAATATTCAGTTTTGATTTGAATTATTTTATAGGAGCATTTGAGAAACAATGAAGCATATAAACAAATTGCTCATTTAGAAGAAAAATTGGTAAATTTGATACGTGAAAATAAAACTTTAGAAGAAGTTTTCGCACAAAATCGAACTGAGAATGACTATACAAAAATTCGTACTGCAGTAGAGTTACTAACGCAGAGTATTAACAAAATGCTATTAGAGGAAAAAAAAGTACCAGAAATTTAATGCAACATGTAAGAAATTTAATTTAATATATAAATATACATAGTAGGGTTTGCAAAATAAAATAATTTTTAAGTAAAATGTTACCGCAGAGCTTTTAAAAATTATAAAAAAATCAGAGTTTCGTTTGGTTGTCCCAGTACAGTACAGTAAAGTTTAAATTTTTTAAATATTGTCTGATCCGAATTTCTAAACATTTAAAATAGAAAGGGGGATTTAATTCATAATAGGAATTTGAAACTTAATCAATTTGTTATCCTTTTATTATAGACTTTATATTCTTATTAATAATATTAAGATTTTCATTGAAATCAAATGAAAACTAAAATAAATTATAGATTATACTTTTTAGTAGATGAAAACTAAAATAAATTATAGATTATACTTTTTAGTAGATGAAAACTAAAATAAATTATAGATTATACTTTTATTTCCATATATAGATTGTATTATTATAAAAATATAAAAAAATATATCTCTGTAACTTCATAGCGAAAATGTTTTATCACAACATATTTTATACGGCCATCCAAGATTCAATCTCTTGCACACTGAAAAAGTAAAGATAAAAAAAAAGAATAACGAATAATGTAATTCATCAATTTATATTACGTTCTTGGCACAATAGCGAAATTTTCACATCCATCCTTCTTAATCCAAACATCATCTTCAATTCTTACACCACCAAAATGCCGAAAACGTTCAAAAACATCCTTATTTATGAATTTACTTAATTCAGGATTGGACAAAGCTTTATCCATCAAGCAATCAATGAAATAGCAACCGGGCTCAACAGTTACATACATTCCATCTTTTAATATTCTGGCAAATCGTAATTTATTCACACCAATAGCAGTTGGGCGTGCTGGCTGACCGGATGTATAACCTCCAACATCATGAACATCCAAGCCAATTAAATGACCCAAACCGTGTGGCTGAAATATTGCAGACAACCCAGCTGTCAACATTTCTTCAACATCCCCTAAAATTAAAAAGAAACCATTGATTTAAAAAACAATTTTCAAAAAAATATGTATAAATCTATTTTACCTTTCAACATATTGCCATCCTTTAGTCTTTGTAGTAGAACTTTGTTAGCTAACACATGCATATCAACCCATGAAACACCATCTTTGGCTTTAGCCAATACTGAATTTCTTGCATCCAAAACAGCATTATAAATGAATTTCTGGTCTTCTGTAAATTTGCCATTAACTGGAAAACTACACGTGATATCAGCAGCATAGCCAGCATAATTAGCTCCCATATCAAACAGACACATATCCCCGTTATGAACAACTCGATTATTTGGAGCACTTGCATGGCCATAATGTAAAACTGATGAATTGGTTCCAGTGCCACAAATGCAAGTGTACGAAGTATGACGACAACCACCAACAGAGTACGAATGATGCAAAAATTCACTCTCACCTTGATATTCTGTCTTGCCAGGTCTATGAAAAAATTATTATTATTAACAGTAATAAATAATATAATTTAAAATTATATGTACTTCATAATTTTCATGACTTTTTTATGTGCATCCGATGAAACTTTTGCCACATAGCGGAGAACTTCAATTTCCTCGGGAGATTTAATTACGCGACTGAAATATATAACATAATATTATAATCAATGTTTAACCGGTCATATTATTTTATTGGTTGTATTGCATTTGGAACGGAAGTGAGTGCCGAGCGGAGTTTTGCGTTTATTTAAAAAAATATACAAAAAAGATTCAAGTACAAACCATATTGTCTTTATTTTTTATTACATTTACACAAAAATAAAACTTTATAAAAAAATTTTAATACTTTAAATAAACTACGTAAAAAGAAATGAATACAAGAAAATGTCAATTTCTTTAAAACTATCTACTTCTCTACTGCAAAAGCTGGTAATGCTTTCCGCATTTCATCTACTAAATATTTTTCTATTTGTACAGGATACACTCTTAGTTTAGCTAATGTTTCATAATTAAGTTGAACAATTCGCATACCCAATCTTCGTAAATGCCGAATTCGCATTTGTTGTGGTCCAATTAAATGTTCACCTTTTGAATCATAATATTCTGGTATCATAATTAAAACTGCTATGAAAACATTACGGTCATTACGAATACTATAGAAATTTTTAAAACCTGGTGGGTGAATTAATAAATCAACAATATATAATGGATTTGTTGGTAACCGTCCAATAATAACACTTTGTGTAAAATTATCATAATGACCAGCAATTTTTACAAATAAATCATTTAAATTATTTACAATACGCCTAATACGCCCATCTTGCCAAATTGATTTAGCCGAATGATCTTTTGGTAATAATGGTCCTTTATAAGAATTCACATCTAATGTTAATGATGTATCTAAAAGTTTTAAATCATTACGAATTTTTGGTAGTTTTTCGGGTATAGTTTTTGTATGTAGTAAATCCAAAAAATATGGATTGAAGACTGATGATATAAAATTTAGTGGATAAATTTCTAAATAACAACAATTCAAGAATACATCTATTATATCTTTTGGTGTAATTTGTGAGAAATTATCTTGTAAATAATTTTCGACATTTTTCCAAAATTGTACACTATTTGCTGGATGATATCCTAATTGTCCATAAGTTGAAATGATTGATTTAATATTGCTCGGTAATATTCGGTCGGAATTAGAAATAAAATATTCACTGCAACCGTCAAGGATATAATGATTTCTTAATCTAAAAATTAAAAGAATGTTTTATTAGTATATTTAAGTTTAGCGTGTTTATTATATTTAGACAATAAAAATTAAATTTCATAAAATATTTACCTAAAATGTTGAGAATGTTCCAATATCGTAACAATTAAACATTGTGCTTTTATTTTATTTCTTTTTGCTTTTATATATCTTTCTAGAGCCTTTTCAACTTCACCATTTGAAAAATCTAATTTCGTCAGTGATGAAATAATTTTGTCTAAAAGTGGTTCATTAATTGCATGGATATTTATATTCAACCATCTTGAAAAATATTTCATTGTTCGAAGTGGTGGTGGACTATTTGAAAAACCATTTCCATTTTGGCAATTCGTTAAAGCTATTATACTTTCAGCTACAGATTCTGTTGTTAAATTCCATGAAACAGTTGCTATTCGACGTTCAATTATACTAATTACCATACGCCGACTAATTTTCAGTTTTGGTAAAATTTTATAAATAAATTTAATATTTTTGGCATCAATAGATTTTTCTGCATCTGCAAGTCCAGACCAAAATTTTTCAGCTGCTGCTTGTTGTTTACAATCAACAAAACGTTCTATACATTCACATATTTCAATAATATTTAGTATACCGTCCGAATTACGTAATAAAAGTTCATCACAAAATCTTTGTACAGTTCTTTGTAAATCTAAAAATGTTTTCAAAACTTCCATAAAATCTAAAAGCATTTTATGATCACCATTCTTAATAATACAATTAACAAGTTTCTCAAAAACTGGACTACTATCTTCTAAATTTTTTAAACCAATTATTGATTCATTACGTATTAATTTGTCTAAAGCATGTGCAGCTATTTCTGGACATAAATAACACTCTGGTACTTCATTAATTATACTAAGAATACAATTAACTGTGGAGCAATTATCAATTAAAGCAGTAATTTCTTCCGGTTTAATTTCAAGTTCATTATGGCCAATTGTTTGTTGATTGGTGGTCGTTCCATTTCCACTATCATTGATAGGAGATTTTTCATTAGAAAGTATGGTTATGAATTCATCAGATTTGAGTTTTCGTAAAATTACTGGTAGTTCTTGTATGTCACAGCCTTGTTGCACAAGAATAGTTGTCTGCCCTAAATTTTGTGTGTTTTTATTTGGTGGTGATGAAGTATTGTCATCTGAAGATGATGATGAAGTATTATCATCTGAAGATTGGGAATAATTCCGTGTTATTGGCACAGTTCCGATGTTGGTAGAAAATAAACAGTGATGATAACTTTTGCCGTAATTTTGTAATTGACTAAGAATTCTACGTGACATTTTTATTGCATTTTTTTAAAATTGTTTTTCTTATACTTATTTTTTTTAAAATGTAATTTGTTTAATATTAATTAAATATTACACAATAAGATTAAAAATATATTAAATCTAAAACGTATTGTCTAATCTAAAAAAAAAAACAGCTGATTCTGATAATTTCAGATTTCGATACTCGAAAATATGCAAACCAATAGAGCCATCTCGTGTTAAAAAAAATTTGGTTCTGTAAAAATTGTATTTGGCACTGCTATAATATTTTTAGGTTAAAATTTGAGCTTTTCTATAGGACAAAATTGAGTTCGTTTCATATTTTATACGTTTCAGCTTTTTTGCTTTTTTCCATACTAAAATTAATAAAAATTGTTAAAACTTAAACAAAATTCAAAAGTTTTCTACTAAAAATTTATCAGAATTATAAATATGTTATTTGTCATAGTTATTTATTTAGTTAGAGATGTTTTAAATTCCGGAAATAACAAACAAATTTTTAGTAAAATTTGTATGTTAGTATGAATGCTATCGAAAACGTTATATTTAAATTTTTTTCAAAAATTGTTTTTTTTGTGCTCTCCCTTTTTTGTATATAAAATTTGTACATCACTAATTTTATTTTTTGCTCCATTTAGGATATACAAAATACAACAACAAAAGTGGTGTACAAAATAATTAAAGGATTTCCAATAGGAATGATATAATTTAAAATGGTTATAATGGCCATTTCTTATGTCATTTGGGTTCAGTAGAATATGCCATTTAATCAGGGAAATATAACGCTTAAACAACGTGATGAACATTTTTATCGAAAATTTTTATTCAGTGATGAAGCTCATTTTTCTTTAAAAGTTAAATGGTTATGTAAACAAACAGAAATGCAGAATTTTGAGTGATGAAAATCCACTGTTCATTACATCCAGATAAAGTGTGGTGTGCAATTTATGTTGGTGGAGTGATTGGTCCATATTTCTTTGAAGAAAATAGTCGAAGAGTAACAGTCAAAAATGTTGTGTCTAACTGAATAATTTATGTATTTTTTTTTAATTTTGAAATTCGTCCCTATTGGAAAAACCTTTATAAGTGGTATACCAAATAAATTATTTTCACAGGAAACCTGTCAAAAATAATGTAATTGTCTACAATTTACTTTCTAATCCTTTGCAATTATGGTCGACATTTTTCACATGTGACCCAGAGATAGATTATAGTTAGAATTAGAATGCTTAATATTTCCTACCATTCCAATTAATTGGCACTATGCAAAACTTGTTTCGGGCTGTATTTTTATTTATCATCTATTTTACTTCCAAACTTTAATAAAATTATCCTATATAATGATATATAAACGGCTTACCATTCTGTTATAACCGGATAAAGAATATCACAATTGCACACAAATCTAAAGAATGCAACAATTGAATTATTTTTTTTTTTTAAATAAAATAAGTTGTTCTTACTTATCCAATCCTTTGAACTCTGCAGGTTTAGCATCAAGTCCACTATCGGAATTTTTACCACTCTGAAAATAAAAAATATAAATTTTACATTAAATGAGAGGGGAATGGAAAAATGAACTTGCACAAAAATTCAACAACAAAAAGACTAATGAAAAGTGGTGGGCAGAGTTTGAGGGGTAACTCGTTTTTTTATTATTTTGATATTTTATATGGTTATACACGGAGAAAACGTAAACAAATTTTGTCCTTGACTCAAAGTTTCATTGAAGAAAAAAAAAAAAAACAATAATAAACAACAAATCGTTTAAAATTTTAAATATTTTGTTTTGGCTGCGATTATTTGCGTCACGTCGGTCGTTGCTTTAATTATGCATTTTCATTTTAGATTCATTGAATTTTTTTTGGATTTATGGCAAAATTTTATTTATTTTTATGATCAATTTTTTTTTTTGGTTTTTGGAACACATAGCTAATTAAAAGTTATCATTGGTACAACCAAAATTTGCATTTTATTTGTTGATGAGTAATGTTTTTCTATTTTAATCATTTGATTTTGTTATTTTATTTTACTATGTATAATAAAATAGATTAAGTTTACATTTAAAGTTATTTCCAAGTCCACTTATTGAAGTAACGTTTACGCTTATATTGAATTATTCAAGTTGGGATTAAAATTTAAGAAGTATGAGAATTGTACATTTGTAGGAGAATTTGAATGTTTTTTTACTTTTTTTAAATTTCAATAAAAGTAACCTTGACAATGATTCATGATTTTTTTATTTTAAAATAGCCTTTTTAATATCTTATTATTCCGTAAAATGATTAATAATATTTTTTTAGGTGCAGTGGTAACTTATTCTGATTAGATATTCATTGTATACAAATCTGTTATTAGCGCACATAATATCATAATTAAGAGTTTCACAACAATGTTAGAAAAGATATAAAAATAATATTTTAAACTTTACTACAATACATGAAGTACCCTACTTATATTTTCAAATTTTATTTAACTCGCATATGAAAACAACCTTAAAAAACTATACTAGTGTCATAAAGTGTCATAAAGTTATCAGTTTATAAATTAAAATATTGTGTATAATACTATAGCACCACCACAAATTTTAATTACAAGAAATTTTATAAATTCTCACATTTATTGATTAAGAAATTAAATATCTATCATATTATGCTGCTACTAAATTTTAAATAAAAAAATTAATAAAATTACAGATAAAGTTAAATGAATTTTAAAAATTTGCTGAAATTGAATAATGGCGGGAAATCTGAACTAGCCGGGAAAATAAATTCTATTTTAATATAAAAAAAAAACCCCATGTGAAATGCTTATTTTTAAATTTTCATTATTATTTCAGTATTTAGTAATTTAATAAGATTAAAATTACAAAAACACCAAAAAAAAATTATTTATTTGCTAATTTCGTAAGATTGTCAACAATAAACAGGAAATGTTTTAATTTTTTAGAATATTATTTTGATATTTTTGTTTTAGAAACGTTTTAGATAATGAACCGTCGTACTGTGTAGATTAAAACAATTAAAATTGGCGAATGATTAAATTTCCATATATATTTTGGGAAGAGCCAATTCAGTTATCCTGTAAATCATTTAAGATAAATATCTTAAATGATTTACAGGAAAAAATTGATTTTACCATCAATTTGTATAAATAAATCAAAAAATTTTTTAACGTTAATTATATTTAATATAATTTCATTTGGTATTTCAGATTAACAAAATTCTAAAACCAAATTAAATTATAAGTAACACAAAAATATTTTCTATTTTTTTTTCTATTTCAAGATTAACATTTAACCTGAATTAAATTAATTTTATTAATTTAAATTTTATTTACAATTATAAAAAAAAATACTATTTTCTGAAACAAGGACTTTGATTTTTGATGTAATTTTGTATAACTTTTTTTTAGTGCATTGCATTGCAGCACAAAATTTACAAAAAAATTCAAATATTTCTTATAATATATTGTGTGCCTTTCAAGCTAAGTTTGTATGTAAAATCATATTATCATAGTACGAAGCCATCGAAGTCAAATTGTAATTTAAAAGTATTTAAATAAAAGGTTACAGATTATGAATTTTAAAATATTACAGAAATAGGCAATTAACTACATAATTAAAAAAATATGCAAAAACACATAGAATAATTTTTTTTTAAAATTAAATATTTTGTGGTTGAAAATAACTTGTTCGTTTATTTTTTATTTTTTTTTATGACTAAGTTGTGGACTACGTGGCAATCAATAACTAGAATAATAGGAAATTCTAATTTAGTGCTAATGACTACCTCATAAAATATAAACAAAAAATGCAAATGATTTAATTTCTTATGACAAATAAATAAAGTTTAATATTAAATGTGATAGCGGACAGTTTCGATGACAACATAATTCAATTGTCGATGACAACATAATTCAATTAATTACAAATTTTTAACTATTTTTTTAAGGAGTTAAATCTTTCTAGTTTTATAGAGTCCTATATGTAGGTAATTTTTATAGAAATTAAATAAAATCTAGAAAATATGCTAGGAATTCTTTTATTTTTTTTTTTTTAATATAAAAGATATTTTTAAACGCATTTCTAAGAAAAATACATGTAAATATTAAAGAAGACTTACCAATTAATGCATTTAAATGGCTTTTATAATAAATTAAATAATCAATTTAAAGTTGTTTTAAAACAACAATTCTTTTCTAAATTTATTAAAGTTGATTCTTCATTAAAAAAAAAAAAACAAAAGCTGTGGCGTTTTGAAGCTATCTCAAATGCGCATATTATATACAACAATATCGTCGCAATTAAAAAATTTATTTATGTTTATTATGCGAAATATACATACATACATATAGTATGTACATATATTTAAAAATAAAAATAAACTTGATATAAAAGAACTCACTTCGATTAAATTGTGTATGGCACGTGTAATAATCAAACACATAGAAAAAAATTTAACTTTTAATAATAAATGTCTGGAAAATTTATTATATAACATAGTCTCATTTAATTATTTCATAAAATATATGTACGTCAATCAATTATGTTGTTAGGAAATAGCATATTTTCGGATTTTACGTCAAAATTATTCAAGTGGGAAGAGAAATATTTTTGATAATATTTTTTTTTTTTTTTTTGCTAATAAACAGTGCTTCTTGATTTTTCCACTTTGCACCACAATTTTTTATTATTAGAGTTCGCTTGAAAATAAGTTAATGTATATAATTATCAGGTGACGAAATATTGCCAGGACCACTTCAGTTATTTTATTAGAATTAGTTGATAATTGAAACTTCACAGTATGATGGATTTAAATTCTACAAATTATGATAAGCCCATTGTTTTATTTCACTTTTACGCTCAAGAATTTGAGGTATGAAATCGAAGGCAAATTGTTAGAATTGCATTATTTGTCATAGAAGTCAATGCTAATGAAATTGAATAAAAACAAACAAAGTTTTTCTGTAGCAAATTTCAAAAATATAACATAAAATTTTTCACCATAAAATATTTTACTATATATTTAAATACTGATATTGGTAGTATTTTTGTTCTAAAATATAACTCTTCACCTGATTATGTCAAGTAGTAAATCAATCTTATTGCATGACAAAAATAAAGCAACTAAATTTATTTTTATCACTTAAACCAACATAAAACTACAAAATTTTTAGCAATTTGTTAAAAAAAAGTTTCGTTTTTTTTACAACTTTACTTTAATATTTACTTTTATTTTGATGTGAAAAGTTTTAATGTTTGCTCCTACATATAATTTATTTGAATTTAATTGAACCTCTACTTAAACATCGCCTTACTTTGGTATGAGTCACAATATTAATTTTTAATTTTGTAAAAATTTCTTATTTGTCAATATTGGTAAATGTTGACTTATCATGCATATTGGAAGAGATTTGTTTGAACGAGATTTCTAGGACAAATGTTTGTTAAGCCTGACGTTATCGGTTCCTAATTCCCAAAAGAGATTCTATAATATCTGAGATTCTAGACTATCTTGAATAACTCCGAAACCGTTTAATCTAGCTATGTGGGCTATCTAGGCAAGCATACCACAGACACAACCCAATATTTAAGGAAAGAAAAATTGTCGTAATAAAACAAAAAATTTGTGGTTAATAAAACTATATTCTTCTGTGGTTTCGGTTGAAACATTAGTTTGTCCTGTCGTTTCGGATGAAACATTAGGTAAGGGATTATATAATTTTCCTTGCAATAAAGACAATCTGATTTTTTAATCCTTTTATGGTTTTTCGTCAATTAGCTTTTACGAATTATGTTCCCTTAATTGTCCCAATTGATACTATTTGCAAATTTTACGACTCTAAGTTTACTTTACTATGTATCTAGAGAAAAACATGACTGGGCACAATTTAATTTAAAAAAATGTAAACTAACACAAACTAATATCATTCTGTAGGATCTATCTAGGAGAAGCTTTCGGTTCTACTTAGAAATGCAAGAGATACTTAAAAATACTTTGGAATGATCTGAAATTATAATCGAAATTGACATTTGTTATATGCATATTAAATTATATTTTCACAGAATTTAGACTTCAAATACGTCTTAACATTTATACCTTCTAAATTTCTTAACTTAAATGATTACATTATTTATTACTTCAACTTGTTAAGATGATTTTCCTTAATTTCCATTTAATGGAAATTTTTTTTTTCTGTCAAAATCAAAATTAAGTATTTTTCTATAATCGTAAATAAACAATTATATTCTATGAAGTAAATCTACAGTGTTTAATAAATTTTAGGTAGACATTAAGATAATTGTATTTACATCGCAGGAATATACAAAATAATCAAAGTGCTTCGACTGTGCAAAAAAATATCTAAAAAAAAAATCGTACAAAAGTAAAAAATTTATCAAACATATTTTTTATTGTTTATCAATTTTTTACAATTTATAAATTTTAGATTATTTTCATAAAATTAAGGTATTATTAATAAATTATATCAATAAAAGTTTTCAACGATTTTATTCGATTTTTTTTTTACTTTTGCGATGTTAAAATAAACACATCACCTAAAAAATTTCGTTAAATAAATAAACATAAGAGAAATTCTTTAAAAAAAACATATTATTTTATTTCTTTTTATATCTAAAAGTTATTTATTAATGATTTTCAAGTTTTACGATTCTTTTTTTTTTTTAGATAAATTTTAAGAGAAATCCTCTAAAAAAAAAACATAAAAATTATGTAGGTCAAAAATAAAAAAAAAATTTGGGGAAAAAACCCAATATTTTTTTATATGTAAACAAAACACAGAAATTTTGTGCGAATTTTATAAAAATAAATTTTTTTATAAAAAATTTTATTAGAAATTTCTTAATTTTTTTATTTTTTCCCAGTATGAGTAAATTAACAGCTGCTAATTTGCTAAAAAAAAAATTCTTAATTTAAAATTTAACCTGGAACATTTATTATTTCACGTGAATAATTTCTAATTAAATGTAATGCAAATTTAAATATAGTATAATTGAAAATATGTTTTGTAAAAAAACACTGAAAAAAATTATATGTTCTGTATACTATTAGCATAAAATATAAATTTACTTAATTTATACTGTGTAATTAATTAACAATCTTTGAGAACAAATTTATTTAGCTAGGAAATTTTATTGGTGATGCTGTCATGTTACGAAAATGAAGAAAAAAAAGTAATAAGATCATTTTTAAAATTTTTTTGATTATGCAAAAATATTATTTTTGGATTAATGTTTTCACCCACTTTTTAAAATTCTTGGTTTTTTTTTTTAATAGCATTTTCATCTGTGTGAATAGTATGTATGTATGTACATATTTTGATTATTTTTCATGAGAAAAATTATTTAGTAGGAAGTAAAGAAAGTGAAATTCTTTCCTATTTTCTAAAATTTTTATTGCAATTAGGAGCTACGATTAATTTTATATGGATTCCGATCATCTTTATAATGAAGTAGTCACAAGAATTGTGACAAGGTAATGTAAGTCGATCTTAATAATTTTTAATGGTATTTTAATTCATCTGTGGTGGCTCAATATTCAAGTTGAAATCAAAATTTTAGGAAATTTATAACAGCAACAGATGAGCTAACAAAAGTATACTAGAAAACTTGTAGGTACTCCAGCGATCAACTGCACGAAAATACATACTTCGTACAATATCATTTTAAAATATAAGATAATATACAAACTTTGTATCTGTTTTTTTAACGACATTCCAAAAAATATGTAATTCAGGAAATTTCTATTAAAAATTTATCAATTTTTCGTATTGCTAAAACCACCGTAACGCAAAAATATTAAAAAAAAAAAAAAAATTACAAATCAAATTTCCTTGAAAATATTTTTTTTGCAATATCATTAAAATTAGATAAGTCAATTTTTTGAATTCCCTCAATAAATTAAATTTACTTCTAAAATTATTCTCATTTTGGGGTTAAATAGAAGGTGGGGTAAAATATTCAGAAGTTTTTATGTAAACAAACATGACTGTGGGTCAAGTATAACAACATTTTATATCACTGACACAAATATTTTTCATTAAAATTATATTTTAATTACTGGCACAAATATTGATTAAAACTATTTTGTAATTAAATATTTTTTTTTTTTTTTTTAAATTAACTTAATTTAGTTCTCGCATAATTATTTAATGGACAATGAGCTGCTAGATTAGTAAATTAATAATTAATGACTTTAGCCAAAAATTTATAATCAATTGAAAATTTTTATAGTATGTATGTTGAAAAATAATTTTCTCTTTACTAATACATTTACGTTCACCTAGTTTTTCATTTTTTGTTATATTTTGCGAAAAAAAAACTACGATAAGAAAATCTTTGATTGTTTTTTTGTTTATATAATTTAATTATTTTTAAAATAATTTTGCGTTTTGCCAAATTATATTTTTTTTTTTTTTGGTGCTGGCGAAATTGTAAATTTTTGTTATTTGGCACATTTTGCAAGAAATAGAGAAAAAAATAAAAAAGATACTGAAAAGTTCAATAAAACGAAAATAAACATATAACAGAAATAACAAAAAAAAAAACTAATGATTTTACCGCCGCCGCCATACATTTTTTTTTTGTTGATAAAACAACCTTTTTTTTTTTTACGAAATTAATTTTTCGCATATAAATTTTGTGTTTTTGCTTTATTTATTTACAAAAAAAACTTTTTTATTATTATTATTATTATTGTTGTTTATTTATTTATAGATTTCTCGTGAAAGATATTTTTCATTCAGACTCTGTTGCTATGAGCAAATATAGAACACTGTGTATATTATGTTGTTGAAGAGACAACATTGTATATTAAGTTTATTAATGATAGCGTGTATAGTGGAGCTATTATCGTATTAAAAAAAATATATATTGCTGTGGGTTTTTTATTTTTGGTAGAAGTCAAGTAAATAAATATATTACACTTTTTTATTTCATCAAAACAATTTATTTATTTATGTTGAATTATCATTGTGGGGCGAAAAAAAAAACATATAAGTACATATATAATTTTTATTTTAGTTACTTTATTTTAAAATTTATTTTCTATTCGACCAGCATGAAATGTTTAATTTTGCAGCTGATTCAGAACCATTTTTAACGCAAATTTTCTACTCATTTGTTATTAATAACAATTATTATAATTTTTACTTGGTAGGAGAGTAAAATATTTAGAATAAAATGTAATATTTTATATACATAATATGTATAACATATAACAGCATGAAATTACTATTTATTTTGAAAAAAATTTCAAATGAAATTATACTGGTTCAAGAGGAATTAATAAATTAATATAAATTGTGATGGTTGAAAAGGGATTATAAAAACTTGGAAATTAAGTAAATTTCTGTGAAAAATACTTATCATTATTTTGGAATATAAAGTAAAAAATGTTGATTTAGTTGGTTGAAATTTTATTGTCACAGTTGGGCAATGTCATACAAAGAACAGAGACGAAAAATTAGTTTTACCAGAAAGAGGTCAACGGAGTCTTTAAATATTGAAGCAAGTTCTATAAAATTAAGTTAATGATAATGTTAAATCATTGAGCGTGGTTATACAATTTTTTTTTAACTCTTAATCGCAAATATGTGCTTTGGCATTTTTTTTTTACAACTTGCTTTACTTTACGTATTGCTCTTTACTATTGTAAACATTAGATGAGGTCATGTCCTGAGAAATTTGGTAGAATATACTCCAAATTCGGAATTTTTCATTTCAAGTGAAGACAAAGCAGTTTTAGTGGTCGAATTAATAGCAAAAGTCTTTTTTTTAAAGATTATTTTCGGTATTTTTCAGTGGTTATTACTTTGGGTCTGAGCAAAAATACTTTTCGGAAAGAGGACAAAGCTTTAAGTCTAAAATATTCATTAATTCATTGTAAATTTTGTCTAAATATTTTGTCAAAATGGTGTGACAGTCAGAAAGAAATATAAATCTAATTTTTCTAAGAGCATTGCTGATGTGAATCATCGTTCTATTACAATGTGGACTAATTAATACTCTATATAAATTATTTAAACAATTTTTCCACAATAGATTAAAAGTCCAATTTTTTCCAAGATATATTATGAAGTATATAATCACTTTGTTTTCAATATTCGGACCAGTTTTCTAATATTATCAAAGATGAAGGTTTTTTTTTGCTATAATATTCATAATTAAATAATTAAATTATGATAATTATTTTTTTTTTGTATCTAAACTATTTTGCTAAATTTAAAAGCTTGGCAACAATTTAATAAATTCATTTCATTTATACTTTTAGGATGTTGACTTTATTTAAAACATTAATTAATTTTAATTCTTCATTTCAAATATGAAAAAAAAAATAACTTTTGAAAACTTTTATTACATTTTTAAGTTGCAAAATTTATATATGTACTTTCATATATTTTTATGTCAGTATATTTTTTGTTTAAAAGAAATAGCATCAGATAAATTTTATTATATATTATCATAATTCATGACAATTACATTTTTCACTACTATTTGTCATGATATTTCAAAACCAGGTAAGAGCAACATTAAACTAGTGTATAAATGGAGAAAGAAAAGCTAAATTTTTTGAAATGATTACAATTTAGTTGCTTTTCCATAAAAGTTTGTTGGAATAATAAAACTAGATTTTAAAATAAAACGTTTTGAACTAATATTAATCCACGACTCATATGCAAAATAAGTAAAAGCAATATTCGAAAAAATTTTAACATGAGAGGTAAAGAGAGTAAAGGTCCTATGATGCTTTCAAGCACGATATGATATTAATTTCGTCCTATCCTAAGTTATAGTACCAACTTATATTTATATAAAATGTAAATCGGTAGAGAACTTCGACTAAAATTCTAATAAGCTTACGTAAAATTAGATTTTTGGCGAAAAGCGTAAAACCATCAAAATGATTTCATCGAGATTTCTTGTATGTGGCAATCGTCGGTAGCCATATGCCTTCCAAGCATAATCTAACCTAAAAAGGCCAATAGAAGAAAATACTTTTCGAAATATAGCTTGATTTCGAAATATAGCTCAATCAAATTTATTAAAATTTACACAAATATTCCGGTTGCTTGGCTAAGTGCTTATTTGAACCTTTCTAAACTAGATAATAAAAAACGTGTAACACTAAACATTGTCGAATTCTGAAAACTAGTTGGATAAAATGTAATAATATTAAAACGGAAGAAGACCATTATTTTAATATAAAATGTATTTTCTGAAAAAGCATAATTCTAACAATAATATTATAAAAGCGGATGAGAAAAATTGAATTTTGTGATATTAAATAACCATGAAAGTAATATAAATCTACTTTGTTTATAAAAGGTAAGGTGCACATAACTTGTTACACTGTTAAAAGAAAAATTTAAAATTTGTATTTAGCAATTGAACTCTCACATTCCGAGAATATTGCTTCGTTTATTGAAATATCAAAGTAATAACTTTTATGACCAAAATATGATTTATGATGTAAATTCCAAAGTCGAAATTACTCTGCTTACAATTACTCTAGTCTACAGTGCATTTTGTACTTATTTTATTTTAGGTCATATATAATTTCATCACAAAATCATCGTAACAGTGTGGCATTGCTAAATGCGAAGTATAATAAATTCTTATAAAACTCGAAATGAAAAAAGTTTCAAATCTTAAAATTGTAAAAAAAAAAAGAAGGATTGCATAGTAATGCTAAAAAAAAGGGTCAAAGGTCAAATTTGTATTTCTTGCAATATAAATTGTAATATATTTTATAAGCACTTGGAATAGTAAAAAAAAAAATAAGAAGAAAGAGTGAATAAAAATTCTGTTCGTACTATAAAAATGAGATGAAAAATTGTATTTTCTTTTATAGTTCATAAATCTTCAAATTGAATTTAATTAAAATATAAATGGAAAAATTTGCAGATATTAACAATTTTATTAAAATTTAAAAAGTTTATTCCGTTTTAATGGATTTGTTAATTTTAGCAAATTAAATCTATTATATTATGCTGCAAAAAATGCTCAAATTAATTTTTATGTTAATCAAAGTAATCTTATTATAATTGGACTAAAATAAAGATTATTATATACTTTTAAAGAATTTTTAGCATATAAATCAAAATTTTAATTCTCTATTTAGAAGTAAGTCTGTTCAAATTACTAGGAAAATTACTCTATTTAGAAGTTTTCCTTTACAAAGCAATACATTTACCTATTTAATTTACGTCAAATATAATTTCATTGAAAATAATGGAAACTAAAGACTTTATTAAAAAAAAAACTTAGTACCTTATATAAACAACCATAAAATCTATTCAAAAAAAGTATTAAATCCATTTTTAAAATTATATAAAAACTTTTACAAGGTTAACATCTTAAATCCAACAAAAAAAAAAAACATTCAAAAGAATTAAAATTACTTTAAGCGTCTAAGCTTTAAGAAAACTTTGACCATAAAAATCAAATATAAACACCAATAAGTAAAAAAAATTATTGAGAAATTACGTCATGCTGTACGCACTTGTAATTCACCAGACACAACAGCCTAACCAAAATAAAACACTAAAAACAAAAACAAAAAATAACAACTTTTCAAAATTTATAGCTATTATTACCTTATTATTAAATTAGTAGAGAATTTAGTAAAATTTACTCTGGATTCGTAATGGTGGTTCTTATGTTCGAGTATAGTTTAACTTTTATGGTTGACCGAGTTAAGGTGATTGGCCTAATGTTTTTTTTGTATTATATTAGTAAAAATTTATAGTCACAGTAAAGAATGTCTAATAAAAATTCTTGTCGTGAGTATATTATTCAAAATATTCACTGGTAAATATTTATATATTTTTTTTCATTTTGTTATTTATAAGATATTATGGTTAAGTAGTTAAAATTGAATCTAAGAACGATTAAATTAGATTTGATATTTTAACCAGAAAACAGATTTCGTTAAAATAAAAAAAATGTTATTCTAAATTTATTGGAATAGGTAGGAAGAGAACTAATTTAAAGGTCATACCTCATTAAAGACATAAAAATATATTTTGAATTGTAGATACTTTAATAGTTAATGAGTAATCATCAAAATTACTAAATTATGATCTTACCATAGTTCCAAGTTCCATGAACGTTAAAGATTAGTGTACAAGGTCGTTATTAATTTGCGAATATTAAAAAAATGTTGTATGTATATTGTAAACTATTGGTATATAGAAATCAAAGTTGTTCAAAGTTAATGGAAACAAACTATAATCTACATTAGTACTAATCTGTTATTTTAATATTTTTATGCCACAAAAAAATATTATTGGCATTCATTTAAATTGATTAAATTGTTTCTAACAAATTTGCAAAATAGACTATTTTACAATTACCTAATTCTAATGTGCTCGTACCAATCTAATTCTAATTGGGTAATTTACTTGAATTGTTAAGTTTGTCCAGTTGAAAACGAAACACATACGCATTTTCAGTTGCAAAGTCTCATATAAAATAGGGTGTAATGGATTCTTTCAGGTCGGTCTATAAACCGAGGCAGTATTTTTCAAGAAGTTTAAACAATATTTTTGGATGATTTACTCACTACCGGAAATTGGCAAAAATAATAATCCGAAATTTATTATAATAAAAATCATGGCATTCAAACATTATATAAGTGAAAATTTCAGGTTAAGTGGATTTAGAAAAATTATATTGGCTTCAATCTCTACACTGATACAAAAAAAAACGTTTATCCAAACCCCTCAGCCACCGCCAGTCATAAAAAGAAACTTTAAGTTGGATAGATAGATTAGTTGAATATTTATAAACCAAGAGTGAAAATGCAAATGTCACAGGCTCACAGGTGGTGTATATATTACATGTCTATTATTTGTTAATGTACGTTAAACGAATATTCTTTTGACACAAATGTAATTTTCGTTTACTGCAACCAAACTTTTTACTATTTTTACTGCAGACATTCTAACGAAATAAAATTTGGTGTAAAATTTTCTTTAAAAGCAGATAAAAACTACATTCCTTGTAAATATATTCGTACCTTTACAAATTTCAAATAATCTTTAATCGTGATCTCATTTTCATTTGGAATTTTCACTTTTTTTTTTTTTGTTAATGTTTGTTTTTTTATTTCTTTAGTTTCTAATGTTTTTTTCTTTTGCCTCATAAATGAAATAATTCTATTTTTTTTTTTTTGTTTTTGGTCTTTTAAATTAATGAAGAGCATTGAACGCTTTTGCTTTTTCCTCCTTTTTTTGTTTCAAGGACAAACAACAAAAACAAACATCAACCAACACAAAGTTTATCATATCTAAAATTAAAATAAAAGATTTTTTTTTATTTACATACTTTTTTATGATTTTAATAGGCGCGCGATTTTATTTTTTTTTATTTCTTACTTGTTATTATTTTGGTTTAATTTTGGCAAAATAAGTGAAATTAAAATAAATTTTGTACAATCATCATCATCGTCGTCGTCATTAAGCAGAGTATAGTTCGAAGACCGACAAAAAAGTATTTTTTTTTTTATTTTCAAGCTTGAATGACTTTCCGGTGGTTACCAATGTCAAAAATGTTATTGCCTCCAAAAGAAATGAAGTAATTCGCAATTTTCAAAATAAATAATGATTTTTTTTTTTATGCTTACTTACCGGTGGTACGCCAAAAAAAGAAATAAATATAAAAAAAAAATATTTTATTAATTGAATTTTTGGATTAGTTACACGTGGATTTTGTTTTTTGTTAACAAGTTTGATTTTTTTCCTTTTTAACATTTTATGTGATTAATTATGGCAGAAAAATAAATTCAATTTTATGTAAATTGACATTTTATATAATGAGAAATTTTTAAATGAGATTATTACGTGATTCATTTGTAACGATAAAAATTTACCTTTTTTTTTTTTGTTAAATTAATAATTTTTGATTTTAAAATTATTCATTTACTTGTCAGATTGGAAGATTTATTAAAAATAATTAGGAATATAAAGATGCAAGTTGATTGTCCAGCTAAAAGTGATATTGTTACTTTACTTTATTTAGTTTTTCAATCTAAGTTTTGTTAGATATTTAAAAATTTAGTCTAATTAAGAATTTACATTTTGTGTTCAAAATTTATTTGTTGTGAATTGATTAGATCTTTTTTATTATGTTATCCAAAAAAAAAATTTTATACAGACAAATCTTATCTAGTAAATGGACAAACATTAACATACCGTCATTGAAAATTAAACTTTTTATATTGTTCATACCTCAATTTAGTTTATACATTGAAAATTAACAAGTTACCCTTTATATCCTTTTTATTATTTTGATATTAGTTTGTGTATTTAATTATGTGGAGGATGAAATATAAAATATTTATTCAATATTAAATTTCTGGAAGGGAAACAATCTGAATATTGCACGAAAAAATTGCTGTCCTTAATGAATTTGATTGTTTTTTCGCAAAATTGTTATTTCGCAAAATTGTATTAAACATGAAAGCATCGTTGTTAGTTTTATCGTATATAGAAGACATATCTACGGTTTTTTTAGGGTTTCTGGAAATTAGTTTATGTGCTATTTTTTTAATAAGTATTTGCACATCTTAAAGGTTGCTCTGTAACAGATTTTAATTAAAAAAATTATAATATTTTAAGTTACTTGGCTATCAAAAAGATTCTACGTTGAAAAACAATTTAGTAGGACAAACTTTTATTAATTATTGCATTAAGTATTATAATACCTATAAATTAATTTAACAATTAAGTTAATAGCATAGTCAATATTTAAATAAAACTAAAATCTATATAAAAAAATGCGTATATGAGCACAGCATTCATAAAAAATGTTCAGTCAGCAACGAAAAATTATTTTATTTAATAAATAAATATATTTTTTTAACAATCAACTCGGAAATTTATCTAAAAACACCTGTTTTTTTTATTATTAGCATAATTATATTTTTTTTAAATAGAAATATGTATTTGATTGGATTTTATTTTAAAAAAAAAAAATTACTGGTTTTTAATACCAGATTGTCTATCGTGAATTGTTTTGGTGGATATTTCAAGGTTAAATTAATTATCAAAAATTTATAATTTCCTAAATTAGAATTAATTATATTTTTGAGTTGTTTATTTGTCTAATATTTTAATCATTTTATTTTTGTCACTGTGTCACGCAAAAATATTACCTTTAACATTTAATTTCCTATATTTTGTTTAATTGACATTGACATATATAAATAAATGAGTCATATTAATTCTATGGAAATTGCCAAAACCTGATAACTACAATTTTAACATTTTTTTAGATATAAAATTTTTATTTCGATTGCTTAACATCGAATCTTCAAATTTTCCGAAATATATGATAAGTTTACATTTGGTATAAAGTTAAGTGTCCTTGTTTTGGAAAATTAATCGTCAAATTTTATAAATTCCTAAATTAGAATTAATTATATTTTGAGTTGATGGTTTGGCTCTTGATTAAGTATACTGTAATGTGTATCTTCTAAACTATTCTCATACAATATTTCAATCTACACAGTTTTACACAGAATTTATATTTTTGTTATCACTAATTATTATCCAATTAAATATAACAATTTTCGGAAGGATTACTTTAGACATTTACTCAATAAATATTGTTTTTTGGTAACAGATAAATGAATTCAAGGATAATGAATATTCCTAATTACAATAATCCAGTAAAAACATATATTTTATTTAATAAAATGTCTGATGTTGATTTCTTCATTCCCATAATATTATAGTTAATTTTATTTTTACGACTTTATTTTGTCTGTGGTCACCAAATGTTATTTACAAGCTGCACAACATGTTTTGTTGGGAATTTGTTTCTTATAAAGAATTTGCGGTTAGAGAGGACAATTTAATTTTTCTTCAAAAAAAATTTTTATTATTAACATAGATTCAGTATTTAGTTTGGTTTCCATAATTTTTTTACTTTACAGGGTTATAGCAAATGTTTAGATGACTAAATTATTATGAGTAATAGATTTTGTTATCTTTATGATAGCTTCGCAACATAACCCCTTTTGTTTTTCGATATTGTATATTTATATAGCTTAATCCTTTTAACGAATGTAGAGAATTTTTCGAGATTTTATACTAAAAGTATTGCTCAAGGGTATATTGGTATTACATACTATAATATGTATTGCAATATACGTTTTGATCAAATTTTCAAAAAAAACTGGCTTAAGAAAACAATATGAATTTTTCTAAATTACTATAAATTTTATTACATTATTTTATATGGTAACCCTGTATATAAAAATGTGGTAACCCGTAACCAACTGTTGTTATAGCAAAAAATAAAACAGGAATAAAGTAAAAATAATTATTTTCAGCTGCTAACTTAATGGTATTAAATTGTTACCAATAATCTACATAAATATTTCATATTTTTTAAACTTTAAACATTAAATTTATGTTTTGATCAGAGAAATTTGATAGTAAAATTCAACACAAACTTTTCAAAATTATTTATATATTAAAAAGAAACAGAAATTTTTCAAAATAAAATTAGTTTTTTTTTGTAATTAAATTAATTTTACAATATCATACTTTGAAAATAGCGTTATCGACATAAATTTCTTCTCCATTATTATAGTGTTTTTTGATACAAGGTACAATAAAATTGTGCACCACCTGAAACTAAAATCATTAGACTCAATGCAAAGTTCAATTTCATTAAATACGAATATAAACATTTTTATATAAAAATTTGTAAACAATCCCCAGTAGGGGATACTTCTAATTACTCTAAAATTGATATTTTATAAGTCGTGGAAGTACAAAGACAACAAACGAAGGACATTATATTTATTTTAAATTGATAGTTAGTAGAGTCATTAAATAACTTATAGTTATATTAAATTTTAAACATAATTAATGTATAATCTAATTTATTTTATTAATATTCAATGATTTCTGGCGAGATAAAAATAAAACAAACCAAAATAATAGCCTAGACAACAAAATTAAATAATAGTATTAATTTAAAATATTGCTTTTAACCTTGTGCAATTATATTTAAAAGATATTTTAAAATTTTTGATCTAAACAAAACTTTATGATTACATTATACAATCTTTTTCTATTACATAGAGCACCACCAGCACTAAAATAAATAAAAAAAAATTTTTTTTTCCTTGTACCTTGGATTTAATTTCCCATAATGTCTATCCGTCACACTTAATGGATAATTGACTATATAACATTTTTTGTTGTTGTTGTAAAAACAACGATTATAGGGGCAAGTTTTATCAATTTTGACAGTGCGTGAACTAAAAAGGAATTTATTAAACCATGAACGTCGACAGAAGGCAAAAAGTATGAAATCATCTTTTGGCAAAAAAATAAATAAATAAGAGCAAATTGCTTTTTTTTTTTTTTGCGGGCTTTGGGCTTTAATTTTTTATGTAATCAAAAACAAGAAAATAAAAAACAGATTCATGAAAAAAAAATCTATATAAAAAGTACAATAAATTTTTATATTTTTTTAAAAATCTGTAGAGGTTCATTGAACGTAAACATACCATGCCACACGAACTTAAAGCAACATTTTAATTTTTCATTTGTTGTTAATTTTTTATTCGTTATTAGCATATTATGTTAGGAATTAACAAAAATTATTTTAGTTTAGTCATTTTTTCAATTAGATATATCTACTCTTAAAGTCCGTTTTTCGATCTAGTATCTGTCTTAAGGTATATGAGCCATTTTGACAAGTAATTTGTTCTTGACATTTTGAAAAGTAATCACTTCATCAAGATATCGCTGAAATGGACTAATCTGCGACAAGCAGTCGACACAATTTTAAACCTACTGTTCTGTTAGTGTTAATTTTTCTTGCTGTATAAGTGATTAACTTAAAATTTAGAAATTTGTGACACAATTGTAAGACAGAAGATGGTTTTGTGATAAGGTTTTGAACAAATTCTCGATTTTCGTTTCATTATTTAAATTGTTTATTATTAGTTAACCAAATAAAAACAATAATATTTTTAGTTTTTTCCTTTTTTTAAAAAAAAAAATATGATTTCAAAATATAATTTAAATTTTAGTTCATTGTATTTTTGAAGTGATGTGTACTCATCAGTAAATTTTGATAAATGAAAAATTATGAAATTTATTATTGTTTTATGTTTTTCAGATAACTCAAATATTATTAAAAGAATTAAAACTATTTATTTTGTTTATTAGTACCAATTAAATTGATTAAATATTGTAAAACTTTTGGTAAGTCATCGATAAAATTAGATTTTAAAAAGTTTATATTTACAATACAATAAAAAAAAAACGTGTATAATTACAATTTCGAAATAAAATTAAAAATAAAATTTTCTTCTTAAAGAATTAAGGCTTTTTGTGGCATCAAAATGCCTTAAACAATTCACCCTTTTATTCTCATTTCGGTTAACGACTGGTAATTATAGAGAGAACAAAGCTTTTCAATGTTAAATATTAGAAACTTAGTATTTTTTACATAATTATTTAGGAAAATTAAACTTTGAGATGTTATCATAACTACAGGTTTAGAAGATATAATAAAAGAAATGACATATTTCGAAAATGCTGTATTAATTACCACTAAAAAAAACTAATATAAATTAATTAAATTTTTTTGATAAACTTTGGGAAATATGTATTAAAAAAGATTTTGTTCATCTTTTTTAAACATATTATTTATTTTTATAAATTTGTTCAATTTTCTCGTACTTTTTCTTTTCGAACTTTTTAATTGAAACATTTGCAAGGAAATTGGATAAATTCTAAATTTCCGGTAGTCAAATACATAAAAAGATAATTAAAATTTCAATATTATAAAATATTTATATAAATTTTTTGAAAATTTTCAGTTTTTAGAAAATTTTCAATTAAATTTGTCGATTAAAATTTTTTTGGTAATTTTTCCTAATGTTGCTCGAAAAAGGTCATATTTTAAAAGTATAGCATCTGAGTGAATATGTGATATATTATTTCACAGAAGTCCAATTACGTGTACAAATTACATTATTTAAAAAATTAGTAATATCTCCTAAATCAAAAGATATTTTATAAGTTAACAATAAATTAGTGCTTTGAATTTCATTTTTCTGTATTTTATTTTCATAATCATAAACTTTACTTTGTTTTTGGAAATTTCAAAATTCAAAATTCTATTAATTTTAATTAATGATTAATAACAAGACTTCCTTTTATCAATCAATCAATTCATATTCAAATTATCTAATAAAATGTTGATTATGTTCATACGTAACACTAAATTCAGTCTAAAAATTTGAAGATTTTAAAGCAATAATTCAATTATTATGATAATTTGAACATTTCAAATGAAATATTGCATTGTCTATAATTATATCTCTAATTGATTAGTGGGCTACCTATATTTGATTAGATTTTCGGATAAGTAAACACTCAGGGAGATAAAAAAAATTGCCAAATATACATTTTTTTTCCTCAATATTTATTAGCGATAATATTTTTGTCGCTAATAACATAAATTACCCTGTTGTATTTATTTATTAACATAGATAGATAACAAATTTAAATTGTTTATTTACCAATGATTATTGAATATTTTTTAGAATTCGGAATAATATCGAAAATATCTTGGAATTTTTATTAAAACATTTAGATTGCAGAAAAAATTGATTGATAGAATTATATAGGATTTAAATTATTAAATAAGTATGATTGATTGATTAGAAAATTGATTACATTAATAGGAAATATGATTATGTAGCAAAATAATTATTATTGTTATTAACATAAAAATTAAGATTGTCCATTTTTTAGATTTGTAAATAAAAACGATTGAAATTCTTGCAAAAAAAAATCAATAGTTTTCAAATAATTCAATTAACTTTTAAATTATCAATAAAGATAATTCACAATAATTGATCTCTTAAATCGACTTTGCAGAAAATCGACTTTTATTCATAATTTAATTTGTCTTAAAACTTTATTAAATTAAAGAAAATTTGCAGAGGACTTAAAAACAGGATTATTTTTAATTATTATTGAGTAAAATCTAAACCAACTATTAAAAAATAATCCATAATATTTAAATATTGAATTCAATTTATGAAAAATATTATGCATTTATTTGCTATTAAGAAAATGACAAAAAGTTTAACATTTTTATTTACTATGACAGTCTGCCAAAATTTATTAAAAATGCAAACAAATTTGTATAAAAATATAATTTTAAAATCAAGCTATTTTTGAAATATTTTATCAGATAATTTCCAAGAAGTAAATTATAAAATGCATAAACAAAATATCCCAAATTTTCTATGACATGTGTATCTTATATATAAATAATAAATGAATCTTCTAGTCATAAAAATATTGTCTCGCCAACACACTGAATGACCTAAATTTATATACATTTTAAAAAAAATTAGAAGAAAAATCATGCAAAATTTATAAATTTTTCATCGTTATTTTCTGTGTAAAAATAAATTGTAAACAAAATTATAAAATTAATTAAATGAATCACTTTTTGTTTTTAAAATCGTAATTGTACAGAATTTAATATTATTAAGATAAGATCACATAAAAAAAAGTACACGCATAATCTTTTATTATATATAAATTCAGGGTTTACTTTAATTATAATTTTCATTTCATAATAATTTTTTATTTTTCAATTATGTAACCAAGAAAAAACATTGCAAATAATACATAAAAATAATAATAATAACATTTGCCTTAAAAATATGAAATTATAAACAGAGTATAAAAAGTATACATTAAAATAAAATTTATGTTTGTCTACATAAAATTAGCACAAGGCGAACTCAAATCAAAATAAATAATTATTATTTGTAATGCTGTTTTTTTTTTTTTTTAAATATGTATCTGCAAATCATTTATTTATTATTTATCTTAAAAACATCTCGTGAGCAATAAAGCTAAGAAATCATTTATGTATCACTCACTCATCAAGTTAAAAGTTTTTAATTTTACTGAAATTTAAAATATACGGAAATATACAAATTTTCGCAAAAAAAAAAAATTCATTTTCAGAAATATTACAAATTAAAATAATACAGGGTTGTTCAAAATAAAACTATAGCTCGGCTAAATAAAAATTGAATTATGTATCCCAAGTTTAAAAAAAAATAAGTGTGAATAAGGTGAAAATATTTAAATTCCTACTTGAGATATTGTGATTTTGACTTAACGCCATTTTTACTTAACTGAACTCCATTTTGAATATCTGATTCTGAAGTTTCAGCTATAAATATGAAAATCAAATTTACAATACTAAAATAAACCAGTGAAAAACTGAACTAGATAAAAAATTTCTTATTTATAACTTAAATATATTTAGTTGCAGCTCAAATAATAAGCGGTCACAATTTATATGATATATCAGTAAAATTTTAAGCTGGTGGCAAAGCTTATTTTGTTGGTTTTGGAATAACAATTTTTACAATTTGATTCTAATTTAATTTGACTCAATTTGGCTGATATATTTAAAGTTTATACGTTTGAAAATATCTTACAATTGTATTGCATATGAATTTGATTGAATACTAGTCTTTTTTTCAGAACACTCTGTACCAATGTATATAATTTGATAAACGTGTTAGTGAAATTAGATCTGATTATTTGGTGTTACTGTCTGTATGTCTGAACTAATTGAAAAAGTATACAAAAATTTTATTAACATTTTAAAATATAAATTCAATAATTTCAAGTGACTTAAACCAGTTTTGGAAAAATGTGTATGTATGTAATTTTTGATGTTTGGTAAAGTTTTTATTTTTCAGAAAGTTAGTATTTTTATTAGATATTTTTCTCGATAAATTATATTCGGATTATATGAAACTATGTGATATTTTCAAAAACTATTAAAATCTTATGTAATTTGATTTAATGAAAATATGAAATAAATTTGATGTGATGTCATGAGGCACGATAAACTTTATGAAATTAACCACTGTTTTTTTTTTTCTTAGCAAGTTTATGGAATTTAAATTTATTAATACCTTTACTTTCCCTGTCAGTAGAATCATTTAATCGTAAATTAGTCTAAATAAACTTTTTTAGCAGATTATCATTTTGATTGAACAGACAAATTTGGCATCTTAAAAACTCATTAAATTCCAATTTATTGATTTACAAAATTATTAAATTTATCAAATTTTCTGACAATTTCTAATTGTAATTAAAATGTTTATAGACGAACTTTCTAATTATTATTATATTGCAAAAAAATATTAATGTAATTTCAAAATTAAATTCTGTATACCAGCATCTGTTTCAATTTGTTTTTCATTGAAACTTTATTATTCTACATAAAATTCATAAAAATTTATACAGTTTTTTAATAGACTTCAAACTTAATAAAATATTTAAAATTAATTTTAAACATTTTATTAAGATTTAAATCAGGAAGTTAAATCATTTTAATTAACTTTAGAGTATTTGAACAATAATATTTTTTTTTAGCAAAATGACTTAAAAGACAGTTTTATATGGATTTCTCGAATTAGATTAATTTTCGATTAGATTAATTTTCTAAACGGAGAATAAGAAATATTTTTTGTTTATAATATTACTTTGAGTATATTTACATAATTATATATTAAAACAATTTTTTTTTTTAGGTTAAAATCATTTGGTTTTTTTTTATGGTAAATGCCATAAGAAAGTCATCCATCGACAGAAAAAAAAATTAAAAACTATAAATATTTATAATAAAGAAGAGTAAAAGTTTACTTAAATGAATTTACGACTAAATCGATTTTTATTTAAAATAATTAATTTGATGAACTGAAATTACAATTTTATTACCAAAAAATGGACCGAAATGACCTCGTTAAATTTATTGTGCCACCTAAAGTTGTTACACTAAGATTACAGAACAATAATTTTCGATATATTTGAACTATAAATTCAAATTTACAACCATTTTTAACGCCCATGAATTATGTTCAGTTTGTTAAAAAATATAGAAGTCTGATCAGTAACTTTTATTTACCAGGTAAAACTCTTCATTTGTCGAATAGTTAAGAAAAATATTTTACTTCATTTTATGACTCAATGAAATATTTCTTTAGTTTTTCCCAGACAAAACCATTATTATTACATATTTATCGAATTTTTAACAATATTTCATGGATATTAATATTATGTGCTATAAATATATTAAGATCTTTAGATTAAACCAAACATCAAGGTTAAGAAAAATATCAAAATCATCAAGATTAAGATTTCATTCAGAATATCTAATAAAATGAATCTACAGCCACAAATAAATAAATAAGTTTAAAAAAAAAATTCAAATTCATTAGAATAACTTATTCAAAAATAATTTTAATAAAAAATTAGATTGTAAATTTTGTTGAAAGTTAATTCCACGAAAAATATTTAGTTTGCATGAAATTTAATAAAAAAAATAAATTGGAATTGATTTTTTTTTAATGAATTTTATTATCAACAATTTTTTCAACAAAATATTTATTTTGCAGTAATTGTTTATTTTTTTGTTAAATTTAGATTTACAGAAAATTTATTAGATTTAGATTTACATACACGAAAATTTATTAGATTTAGATTTACATACACGCAGTCCAGAATCAAACGATTGAAATTTTTGTTTACTTCATTTTTAATGTGATTTGTTTGTATAATAAAATATTTGAAGAAAACAAACTCTTACATAGCTTAACAGATAATCTAAATAAAAATTTTGATTGAAAATATAATTTTTTTTCTACAATGCTAGAGGCAGACATTTTAAAATCAATAAAGGTTCAAGAAAAATCAGCTTATAGTAAGAAGATATTTAGATATTCATATTTCTATTTGACCCTTTGACCATAGATTATTTTAAAAATAGCAAATATTTTTTTGTACCTAAAATTTTATGTAAAATACGAAAACCTTTATTTTCCTTTGTTCTCTATGTCAAAAATATTTAAATATAAATTTTCAAATTTCGTCCTTATTAAATTGTGTACCTTTCTCATATATTTTAGTTTCCATTAACAATGTACTATAGGAATTTCAGATTAATAGTTTCTAATGAAACTTTAAACCGAATTAAGAGGCAACTAGTATCTGTGACCTATAAAAAAATTGTTCAAATATTTTAAAAACATAAAATTTCTAGTGAAACTAATAAAAACCCATAGTCTTGCCTGAAATTAAACCCATTTTCTTATTAGGCAATGTATTTCTTTAAGAAACAGATGTCGTTTTTTTCAGAATTATGCGAATAACAATAATATCCCCTTGATTTAATTTACATTTCATGTCAGATTTATTTTCAAAGTAAAAACATTTTTTTTTTTCGTAGATCCTTTTTAAAATTATAATAATTATTGTATTTTTAGGAGTGTTTTTTTAAGGGTCTTTACCTCACAATATGTCATTTAAAAAGGTAAATTTTTAATATTAAGGTATTTTATAGAGGTAAAAAATTTATTGTAAGATTTTTTTTTTGTATTACATATAAACATAAAATTTTATGTTGCGTACTTACCAAAGTTAGAATCACAGAAACATTAATGGCATCAAAGAATTTTTCCAACTGAAAGTAAATGAAATAAATTAATTTTTTTTTTGAGATTATAATTAGATATTAATTTATAAAAGTATTCAGAATTTCAACAAGTATTCAATCGTTATGGAAAAATTCTGCGTGAAAATCAAATTGGTTTAGGAATATCTATTAGCATGTAATTATAATTTAACTAATTAATCGTTTCCCTGCCGCTGTGAAAAATTCGCCCTGGTTTGGAAAAACATTATATAAACATCATTTTTCGTACATATTCAGTACGATTTTCGTCACCTACACATTTAATATATTTTTTTTATAATTATGAAAATATTTTTGACATTCTAAAAATGTTTCCGTAATTGGAAAACAAATTAAAATGCTTTTTGTTTGTAAATAAAATAATCAGTTTCAAAATTTTGTATTATAATTTCAATGCGAATATTATTGCTTCGGTATTAATATAATATTCGCTCAAATAATTCACTACAGCCAATTTGACAGTCCTTAAGAAGTATTTATTTTTTATTTAAATTAATTATTTTTTAATAATTCGAAATAAATCAAATAAATTTATTTAAATTTGTTGTTCGGTTTACATTTTAAATATTCAAAGATTGCAAATTCCAACAAATTCAAATAAAATTTATGACTATAATTTGATTATTTTTTTCTACCAAATTTTGAAGGTTTAAATATTGTCAAACTATTAAATTGATATATAAAAAGTACTAATTATTCAAAAAAAAAAAAGTAACTTATCATTTAGATTGGGAATTACTTTTTTTTTTGTTCAGAATTGTATATTTGATGCATATGACATCCTCCAAAAAAATCCTTTGTATTGGAACAAATTGGAGCTTTTTGTAAAAATTTATGTTTTATGCTGCATCAAATATACAGTTTTGAAAGCACTTTTTTTTGAACAAAAGCTCTTTTTTATGGTATACATGCATGCATACATAGAATTTCCAAATGAATAAATACTCACATTAATATTAATTTATTGGTTATTTTGTATACCTGAAAAAAGTAGTAATAAAATTTTTTTGAATTTGTATAACATATATTCATAATACAATTTTATTGAATCTTACTGAATATTCGTTGCGAATGACAATGAAATTGCATATTATTATATCTCTAATAATATTTTAAATGGAAATACACTAATGATTGGAACATTTCCGAATAATAAATTACTTTAAACAAATTTAATCTTTTGTCTTAAAAAATTTGAAGTTATTTGAAGTAATCTAATAACTAAACCACTTTGAAGGCAGCTAAATATTAATTTATGGAACGAAAATCCCTTTAATATTTTAAAAATGTCTGACAAAGTCAAAGTAAGAAATTATTTATAGAACAATAATTTTGAAAATATTCTCATAAAATTGGTATATAAAAATATATTTATAATTTGCTGTATAAAAAAATTGATTGTTTTTTTTTTAAATTGATCGGTCTCTGTCTCAACAAAAAAATTGAATTTTCAAGAAAACTAGAAAACCTCTAAATTGAACAATATACATATCTTTCTCACTTATACTACTATATACATAATGACTCATCATAAACAATAAAGCTTTGGAAGTATCAGATAGATAAGAGTATTAGTGTTACGATACCAGATACCACACCACTAGAATAAACTGGTCTCTTTTTCTTTACCCTAAAATATTTAATTACGAACACATTCTTACAGTACACACTACACCCAATTCTGAAACCAACTAATTTTTTTCTTATCATATTCTCATATTATACACTAATCCTTTGTTAACTGTACACTGCGCAGTAGTTGTGTAGATTGGTCTCATCTCATATATATATACACAAAATAAAAGAATATAGGAAAAATAAAAAGTTTCTCTGAAATTGTGTCTCAGTTGAAATTGATTTGCTGAGACAATTGGTTATACGTTGTTCTATTGCGGGTTTCTTTTTTTTTTTGTGTGTATGTACTAACAAAATGGATCATACAAAAAAATTGAAAATGTCATTAATGTCAAATAATGAAAAAGTATTTTGGAATGAATTTTTAAATTTATATCGTTCATTACCATATTTATGGTGGGATAATGCCGAAATACTTGCTATAGAAAATCGTGAAAATTATCGTACGAATACAGCTAAAGCAAAAGAAAGATTATTATTATATGTTAGACAGCGTTATCCAAATGCTGATATGCCATTTGTACAAAGAAAAATTCATAATTTTCGATGTGGTTTTCATCGTGAATATCGAAAAAAACAAAAATTAGAAGCATTGGGACAGGAACATCGTCCAGTTCTATGGTATTATAAAAAATTATTATTTTTAGTTGATGAAGAAGATGCAATGGATTTAATAGACGAAGATACATTACCAAATTCTACGGTAAAAATATAATGAAATTTTTTTTTTTAATTTATTAGATAGCTTTATTTTGAAATATAAAATATGTAAATAATATTCAATTTAAATTCCCTTCAGATAAGAAATCGAAAAAAAAGATCATTGCCAAAAAAAGAATTTGTTGCTAAGCCAAGTACTACTACTACTACTACTGCTACTACTGCTACTACTAATACTACTACTACTACTACAGATGCACCTACTGAGAACAACATCAGTGAAATAATAGATATTAAACAAGAAATAACAGATAACACTGATATTAACATAAAACATGAAGCTGAACAACAAGAAGCTGAAAATGAGGAGTCAAATGAAAATGCATTTATTGAGATAATTGAACAGCCATTTACAGATGATGACAATGAGCTAGTAGATATATATTTTGAGCCAGAAGTAATTACATTAACACCAATTAAAAAACTAATAAAAGAACAAGTCACTTCCAGTAATACTAAACAATTAAATCATAATTCTACTCCTATTCCTAGTAATACTAAAAAACCAAATCATAATTCTACTCCTATTCCTAGTAATACTAAACACTTAAGTCAGAATTCGACTCCTATTCCTAGTAATACGAAACAACTAAATCATAATTCCACTCCTACACATAGTAATATTAAACAAGTAAGTCATAATCCGACTTCTACTCCTATTACTACAGCTATGAAAATCAGCCAGACATTCAAAAGGAAAAGTAATCAATTAGAAAAAGAAAAAGCAAATAATACATTTGCATTAAATACAGATATGATTGCACGGAATCTAGATACGAGTGTAGCAAATATAAATCCAATGAATTCTGATACGATTCCAGTGAATCCAGATACGATTCCAGAGAATCCAGATACGATTCCAGTAAACCGAAATACGATTCCAGGGAAACGGAAAAAAGTTAAATTGAATGATATTTTCACTTTAGTTGATCGAGCTGTTACACAAGCAGAACTACAGGCAAAGGAAGATATTTTTGATGTTATTGGACGGAAAATTGCACATGATTTTCGAGATATGAATAGAAGCCAAAGAATATTTGCAGATAAAATAATTAATGATGTTATTTATTATGGTAAAGCAAATCGTTTACGGAGTACATTTAGTTTTACTCCGTCAAATTAATTCTTTATGATAATATTTTAAGTTTCTTATATTCAGATTATTATATATTATAATATTAAATACAAATAATTATTATTAATCTAAAATTAAGTTGGATCTAATAATTCCGATATATATTCATCAACCAAAATTTAAATAAAATAATAAAGAATTTAAATTAACTAATTATATATTCTAAATTATTTAGTGTTTATAGTAATTTTTCAAAATAAAAATAAGTATTTTCTTTTAATTGATTTAATGCTTCTAAAAAACAAAGCTAAGGTTTATTATTATTGACTTTTTGGCTACATTTAGGTTTTTTATTTTAAGATTAATGTATTTGAATGTGTTATTTCTTTATTTATCTGTTTATTCAAAACATCTAGTTTTAATTTCAGATGAGGTACTAAGAATATCTAAAATATTTGAAGATAATTTCCTTAAAAATGTTTAAATTAAAAATTCTTCTGTCCAGTTTCACAGTAGTAAAACTGAAGTTTATCTAAAATTAATATTCCGTTTTGATTTTCAATTTAAAATCATTCGTTTGCACAGTTTTAATTTTTCTCAGTTTCCTTAAACTGAGCAATATTAATTATTGTCAATTAAAAATAGAATTTATTACATATATTTTAATTTTCAAAAATTTCATAAATTTGACATGAAATGTACTGTTTATGTAATTAAAGTGTACATACTACCGATAATTTTAAGCAGCAAAGTATGTACATAATAAGATTAAAATCTTGATAGAGTTTATAATCTCTGTAAAAGTGGGTATTAATTACTGAATAATAAAATAAAATGAAAATGGTCTCACGAAAATATATTAATCAACAAAATTTTCAATATCCATTTTTTATAATAAACTAAGACTTGGTTGAACCTTAAAAACCAATATATTTATGCAACAAAATACATAAAATTCAACAATAATAAGATTATTCGTACTTAACTACTAAAAAATAATTTGACAGATCAATAGTGATTGACACTATTCAGCAGTCAGATATCTTCTGCACAGATTTAATAATTTTGCCAATTAGAAAATCTTTTAGCACCTCATAATTTGTTATACTCTGCTCTGACATAATTAAAGTGATATAAACAAAATGAAACATAAAAGATTCTTTTATTCACACACACTATTAAACTTATTTAATTTACAATTTCACAAATTCACAATACATTTACAGTTTGTTGATATTAAATAGAATTTCTTGCGGAACTGATTTTATGGTATTTGTACAAAAATTTACTACTACAAAATACAATTTCTTTCTATAGTTTTATATGAATACTGGATATTAAAATACATTTATAAAATATTTAAAGGTAGTGTAATACTGAAATATGATTGTGTTTGTTTATTTTCTATACGTAAAATATTATTCGTATATGTATATAAAATCGACAAAAGAATATTTTTTTGAGCCGTATTCTGCTCATATAATTTCAGTTTCAGTTATAAAAATATTCTAACAAGTCAAAGTCAGTGTAGTTAATAATTTTATCAATTAAGGTTTTTTTTAGGGGGGTGGTAAAAGATTCATTTTTAAAATATGTTTAATATGTTAAATTTTTCATCTGAAGAAATAAAATATTGGTCTGGTTTTTTGGATAAATATCGTCAATTAAAATGTCTTTGGTCTAAATCAAATATTGACATTGATAAAGAACAACATCGTATTGAACGACAATCAGCCTATTTAGAATTATTACATTATTGCCGGATAAAATATCCAAAAGCTGATATTAATTTTGTTACACAAAAATTACAAAATTTCGGATCATTATTTAATAAAAGTTATAAAAAAGTAATTAAATGCCGAGAACAGGGTGTTACATTTAATCCAAATTTATGGTATTATAAAAAAATGTTATTTTTAGTTCAAGATGAACTAAATGAAAATTTAAATGACAATAATCAGGTAAAAATTATCTATTAAACTTAAATTATATATTTTATAGATTAATTTTCGTTTTTGTTTTTATAGACAAAGTCACCATCTGTAATTATAACAAGAGTTAATAAATCAACAGCTATTAAACCATTTCAATCTGAAAATTCTACACAATCTGTATGCCCTGATAATACAAATGAACCAGCAGACATAAAAATTGAACAAATTGATGAAAATAATGTTGATGAATTTGATTATTGTGATGGTTCAGAGAATGGTTTAAATTTACCAATTATTAATGCTGCAAATTGTAATGAATATATGATAGAAAATATCGGTAATGAACATTCAGATACATATTTATTAAATGGGGTTGATGGTTCAGATGATTATACAAGTCAAAATTTAAATAGTACTAATCACAATAATGAAACATTATCGGGTAATAGAAAAAAACAGAAATCTATAAAACGAAAACGTAAAAAACCATATATTGATCCTTTTACGAGAGCAACATTGAAAGAAGTACAAAAATTGTCAAGAGAAGATGAATATGATGTGTCTGGAAGAAAATTAGCATATGACTTAAGAGGCATGTCACAAGAACAAAAAAATTTGACCGAAAAAATTATAAGTGAGGTTATCTATAATGGAAAATGTAATTTGCTAAAAAGTTCGTATATTTTTAAGCCCAGTGATGATAATACAACTGATGATAACACAAAGACTTAATCAATTTTAATTTTTTTTTGCAAACCAAATGAGTAGAAAATATAAGAAATCACATTATTTATGTAGTCTACCTCAAAATTATAGATAAATTACAAAACTATGGAAATCAACGAATCAAATTTTTAAAGAAATCCCACACCATACATTATTAATTCAATTTTAAATTTAATTTAACAAATTTTTAGCAAATAATATTAAGCTATTTCTTTTTGGGATGGAAATTTAAACTAGTAATGGGAATTGAATTATAAAACAACATAACAAAAATTTCCGAAATAATTTGAAAGTGAAATAAACCACCACAAATGCTCGACAGTTCATATATACTTTTAAGTTATACCTGAAATTTATTTTATTAATTCTTATTTATATTTAGATTTAAATAATGTTTTCTGTAAATATGTATGTAACTTAAATTATAATTAAATTAAAACAGTGAAATAATTTCAAAAATATGTATATTTGTTTATTTAAAAAATAAAGCTCAAAAGATTTTGAGAGTGTTTTTTGAAAATATTGTAAATTAATTAAATTATTCAAACAAGAAATTTAAACTTGGTTAAATAAAGATTAATTAGTAATTCCGATTAAAAATCTAGAATTAAATATTTTAACCATTTCAGGTCCATTTTTATTCCATGGATGAAAATTCAAGAAAGAAATATATATCTGTCTGTATTTATTAGACAAAAATCAGAAAATTTCAAATTTTGGATTTCGTAATTTTAGGATAGTTCTAGATTTTCAAAATAGTCCGAAAAAATTTAAATTTACCATATACTTCTTAGATTTCTGTTCAAATTTATTGACTCCTTATTATTAATACAACCAAAAATCGGAAAAAAAATTTCTAAACAAAATAAAATTATTTTAATTTAAATTTAACATTAAATTACTAAAGAAAATTGAGGAAAATTTCTGGTTATATATTTTCAAATTTTCAAATAAACTGAAAATCAACCCATTATTTTCTAGACTCTCTAATGGTTTAACTTTGTGGTCTATAAATGCATATAAGTCTGTGATGTGATGTTACGGATTATAAAATTACAGAGCCAAGGAACAAACAATGAGAAAGGAATGTTATTCAAGCAACCTGTTTGGAAATATTTCTTCATTTTTTTATTTGAAACATACATATATGTTTTTTTTTTTAATATTTTAACGAATGGAGCTACAGTAACGTTTACATTTCATATTATTCGCATATTTAATGTGCTATATAAACAAGATATAATATTGTACGAGTTTATTTGTATTTCCAGCAGATACATCAATTTTAAATAGTTTCCTGCCAGATGACAGTGACTAATTACTTGGTATTAATTAACGAAATTTAACCGCCATTTAAAGTATATCAGCTGCACGAAACTAATTTAAAGTATTCTGGCACTAAGAGGATAATAGTCTTTTTCCATCTTTAGTTGACAAAATTTACTTTAACTCAATTCAACATTTTTTTTCCTCTAACAACCTATGAATAATTAAATTATGATAGACCCACTGTATTAAGGCTCTGGATTAAAATAATAATATAGTTTTTGAGTTATTCTAGATAAAATTCAGATATTTGTGAAATTTATTAGTCAGACTTTCGTAACAATTATGTTTGATTATACACCTTAACAATTTTATTTTGTTTCTGTAAAATGAAACCGTAACTTTTACACATAATTTAATTCTAGCTAAAAAAAAAATATATATTTATATTTCTTGGTTAAAAATATGCGCCTGTAAGATTTCTCACATAAAATTCTGATTATTCTGTATATAGCTAATATTATTATTTATTATGTTTTTGTTTATGTTTTCAAGCCAGACATAAAATTGTTTATAAAATTTGCGATGTATACGAAAAAGAATTTCTTAACTTGTTGTTCTTGTGTTTTTTTTTTGTTTACAGCTGATTTTGCCCTTCTCTTTTTTTGGTTTTTAATGGTCGATAGTACAACACAGACAGCATAAAATAAACAGACAGAATTAAAGAACAACAACATAAAACCAAAGAAAAAATCTTCTTAGTAAATATTGTATATTATATGGCATACCAAAAACCACATAACATAATCTTATACCGTTTAATTGGCTTATGCTAAATTTCAATTCTTTGCAAAAAAAAAGTAAAAAAAACAAAGATTCTTTTTTCCCATAAAGTTTTAGTTTAAAGGTTTTTTTTTTTGGAAAAATACTGGATAAACACAGAGTTCGTTGTTGCCAAGATTCAATTTGATCGATGCTGGATGGTGAAGGAATTTATGCAACTGAAATTAATATCTGCTCTATAGATATTAATGTCTTGAATTAAATTTATTACCAAAAATATTTTAGTTGTAAGTCAAAGTAAAGTTTGGTTCAATAATCCAAATGACTAGGTCATTTAATAGCACTACATTTAATAGAAATCTGTCATGTTATAAAAAAATATCCATCTCAGAAGTAGTTATTATTGTTTTACAGGAGGGAATATTTCCAGGTAAAAAAAATGATTTTTGTTTCTCATACTTGGGCACTGAAAGTTGTTTTAGAAAAGGGTTTTCAAGACCATAACTCAATTTGTGTAAAAAAAACAACATATTTGATATAATTTATAAAAAAAAATATGAAAATCACAAGCATGCATTTAATTACCACGAATATATAAATAACCTATTATATTTATTCTTATTTTCATTATATTTATCTAATAGTTTTAAATTTTGCAAAACATAAAGGTAACATAAATTTTTATTTAAAATTTCAATCTAAACAAGTTTATAAATAAAGCAGACTACAAATTAAATTTACAAAAATTGATTTCTATCTCAAAGATCTTATTTAAAATTTAAAATGAATGAAACAATAATTTTCGTTAAATTACTACCACTTTATAAATTTTTTATACTATTTTAAAAGACTGTTAAATATTTATTGATGATGAATTTATAGAAGAAAAGTTAATAACCTTTACTTGAATTACCATATCATATAGTGTGTAGAAGAAGTGTATTACGGATTACGGATGACAATATAAAAAATTTACATAAAATTTTGTCTGGTATTTAACTAATTTTACTGTACTTTATTGAATTTCAATGTGTAAACATAAAAAATTTTTTTAGTTTAAATTTAAAAAAAAAAAATTCAGTGTTCAATTTCACATTTAAAAGAGTTTTTTAACTTAAAGTTAACAAATAATACAATTATGGAATATTTGCATATAAATATTATTATTTTTCACGTGGAAAGGAAATCAAAACAAAGAAAAAAAACATATTTAATTGCTGATTTTAATTTATATTTTCCTGGCAATAAGCAAAAACGTGATCGATTTCTTTAAAAAAACTAAAAAAAAATTTAATAATAATAATTTCGTTTCCCAATAAATTCAAAAAAAAAAAAAACAATAACAGAAAAGAAATATGAAACTTTGACATGTTTTTAAATTAATAGCAAGTGAAAGCATTTTCTTATACAAAACTCACAGTGACTCACAGCTCTATAAAATTAAAAATAATAACAAGCAAAAAAATATATGTTTAACTCGATTCGATTTAATTTATTTACTTAGTTTACAATGGATTTTGAAATATGAAAATTCAGCTGTCAACAATTAATGGTGATCAATTTGAAAATTTAACTTTATTTACAAGTGGATTTAAAATCTTTCAAATTTCAGCAATAATACGATCACATATGATTTACATATACCCAGTCTGTGACTGATTCTGAAAAACAACCAGCTGTAGAATTAATACCCTGTTGCAAAACTGCAAATATATTGCAGGCCGTATCTTTGAGAATCATTGGAAAGGATTGGTACATGCCACTGCTTTGCAAAATTTTAAACTGTAGACTAGTTAGTAAATTAAAGACTTTTGCAACATGCTTAAGATGAGCATTAACTCATATAGTAGCCTCAGTTTCTACTGATTTATTAGGGATATACCTTGTACAGATACAGGCCTAATCTAATGTATGAGAACATAATTTTATTTTCGATGACATAAAGGCTTTTAGATTTTGCTAAGTTCATTGGACTTCTCGTGATATTGTTTAGTTACTTTTCTTTTCAAAAATACATTAAAATTAAAGATCGTCTTTGATAGAAAATACTTAACGAAACTCTGTTTAATGAATAAATTAACTAATATAAAGAAAATAAAGAATTTTTTTAATCTAGTCCGTTTCCGAGCTATTGTCTGGGTAACATATTTAAAATAATTTCATAAAAATTATTATATTCCATTTTTTTTTTACAAATTATTATGCCCTCTCAGTTTTTAGAGTATATTTATTGTACAAACTGGTCTCACAGCAATTTGTATTAACAACAATCTGCTAAAACCAAAAGTTCATAAGATCAAACCAACATCCTGTTATTAAAATTTTATAATTTATTATGTAGATGTTTAAACATAACTTCTCGTATTCTTTCTATTTCAGAATTTTAACAAAACTAAATGAACCAAAAAAATCTCAACTGAACATAATATTCAATAGAGTTCTTTGCATAAAATTTTTTTTTGGCATTGAATTTAGCAACTTGTTTTTTGAATTATTTTTTTTTTAACGTTTCTTTTGCGGAATCCTTTGTAATCTGTCATTATTTTTTACATAGCATTTCAAGTATCGGAATTTTAATGGCAAAACAGCTTAGAATATACAATTTTTTTATTTTTATTTTGTAGTCACAAGAATTTTCAAATATTGAATACATAAAGATTATGTTTTATGTAAAATGGTGAAATTCTTAACGTTTTATTATTTTGGCTGTAAAACTATTGTCAATAAAAATTGAATTTGGTAACAAAACCAAACACATTTATAACATTTTATGATTTTGATCCGTTTCAATTAATAAAATGTAATTTTAATGCCAGTTTGGCTGTCGATTTTCATATCGTATAACAGCCAAAATATATTATGTTTTATGATTTAATGTATATGTAATTTAAACTATGTAAAGATGTAGTAAGTATGGCACCTAAGTGTTGGAATGACCAACAAATATTAAAACTGGAAATATTGTAGAATATTCTTAAAATTTTAAAAAATGTTTCAGGTTAAATGTTTATTGAAGTTTCATCTAAATTTATGTTACTTAATTGAATTTATAAGGACTATTTTCCTTTTAAATTAATAAAATGACGTACAGGAATTTTAATTTTTCAATTGCAACAATGTAATGTACATATTTATGTTAGCAAAATATCAAAATTTTCATATTCTGAATTAGAATCTTTTATGTTTTAATATAACTTGTATAAAATTAAAAAAAAAAAAGTTTATTATTAAAATTACTAATTTATTCAGCGAACTCTAAAAAGTTTATATATCCTTATAATAAAATTAAATATATTAATGACACAAACTTGTTACTACTTTTAATAGTAAAATTTTTTATATAAAATTAATTAATGTACCACGTTTTGCAACTTAATTAAAAATTATTAGTGACTGTTTTGTTTCATAAAACTTTTCATATAAAATATAGTGAAATGTTGTCTGTGGTAAAGGAATTATTTTTATTATATAATTTTTCAGAAATTATTTAAAGTTTTATTGATTTGTATTAAAATACTATTATGAAACCTTTAAAATTGAATAACCAATACTTTACGTATTCATTAAATAAACTATAAAATATAATTGCAGAGGATATACAAATCAAGATTTTTTAATTTATCTTTTAATTTTGTTTTGAAGTTTTTCCTCATCGTAAAAACGTAAACACAACCGAAATTGCAATCGCAAATAAGTTACAAAGTCTTTATAATTTGTAATACACGTCATTATAATCATTACTTCTACAAATATACATAAAATAAAAACTATTAAACATAAATATTATTATTTAAATATTTTGCAGTATTTATGCTTCTATTTGAGTAAGATACTCTTAGAATATTACTCAAATGAATCACTAACAGTGTGAACAGTGTATTTCGACAAATGTATAAAAAAAAAACACTTAAGTAAATATAGTTTGTAACCTTCTTATAAATAAACATTCCATTAAAAACTTTTACTGTGAAAAAAACAGACAAACTAAAAAAATACATTATTCTTACTAATTTATAAATAAACAAATAAAATCGAATATACATAAATAAATAAAATCATCAAATACAACAAAATCGAAGGTAAAATAAATTTATAGTATCTTTAAAAAGTATGCTTTAAAAATATGCTTATAGGTAAAATAAATAATAATATGAAATTCAATTAATGGCTACAAATCAAGCATAATATTTTCCAATTAATTTTTTTTTTTTGCAATTTTGCAATTTTGCAATTTTTTTAATTCTTAACAATATGTTTAACAAAAAATTCCACAGAAATGTAAGAATCCAGGATAAAAAATTATTATGTAAATAGTACATAATAAATTTTTTTTTTTAGAAAATTGAAAATTAAAAAATAACATCATAAAAATGGTTATTAATGAAAATCAACTTAGATATTGTCAAATCAAATTATTTTTTTTGTTGACAGTTTACGTGTCATCCTGGACAATCAAATTGAGTTTTCTGATATTTTAGATTTAATGATTTCCTAAAAAAATTTTGTGAAAATAAATAACAATAATGTAATTCACTTTGTTTCTGTGATAAAATCATAAAATATGTATGTATACATATATAAAAATTTACTTAAAGTTGTCCCAGTTTACGGTATAATATTCCAATATTAAATTTACATTTTTAAGGAAATAATCAATGAATTTTTGTTTACGTATAAAATAATTATTATAAAAGAAAATTGAATACAGAAATAAAATTAATTTAAAAAAAAATTTGACACGTTTTACGATTAAATTACAATGCATTTTATGTTTTAAAAAAATTATTTATTATTTTAATTTCGTTTTTAACTTTGAGATATAAAAAATAATCAATTGTAAAAAAAAATTGCATTTTTTAAGCAATTTTATAATAAAATGAGTCTGAGGTGTCATAGTTTTTATTGTTATATTTATACTCGTATTTAATCAAATTTCGAATGTCAGAATTATTACAAAATTAATATGTAATATAAAATTACAATATGTAGAACGTTTATCAGGCGAAAGAAGACACTTTAGGGTGTTTTATTTTGGCCAGTAAAAGGAACAAACAAACAATTTTCAATTATTTTCAAAAATTAGAAGTTTAAGCATTTTCTTATCAATTACCATTATTAAATTTGAAAAACCGAAACTGAAAATTTTCTAGTACCCTAATTTTTGATTAACATAAATTTAATTATTTTTTAAGGTACTTACATCATCACAATATCGTACTTGATCTACTTCATACATCTTTTTAAATTCATCCAATGTATGAAGATGACCCATCCATACAGCATACTCATCCGGTAATCTTGGTACAAATAATGTTGTTTGACCAGTTTTAACATGAATAGCTCCGTAACAGCCAGGTTCTTTAACACCAAACATATATTGAAAATATGATTCCTGGAAAATATTGAAAATAATTTCAAATTTAGTTTATAAAATTTTTATGATACAATATAATAGTACGTATAAGTTTTTTTTTAAGAAATTATGTCACAGCTGATTATGTATGACATCAACTTTTATAATTGATATAATATAGAATTTTTAATGGCGATGATTTTTGTTAAAAATTTTTCATTTCTTATTAATAATTATTTTGATGAGGTCAATAACATAAAATTCCTTTTAAACTTTTATGTTATAAGTATAAAAATGAAATATATTCATAAATTGATTTTTAATGTAAAAAATTTTTGTTTCATCATCGAAAATTTGAAATAACAAATTTTTTATGTATGCTTTCATCTTTAGCAAAAAAAAAAAAAATGTAATTGATTAGGAGGAGATATCGCTATTATAAAGCATAGATTTTTTATAAGTAATTACATGAATGTTAAATTTTATTTATATCTAAACATCATATTTCTTTTTCTGAAATGTAATTCTATGTTAGATTAGGTCTTGGTTGGCAGACATTACCGAAATAATTTTTTAAGAGAATATCTGGAAATTAAGGAAAGCACAGTCTCAAAATATTCTGATAAAAAAAAACCAATTTGTAGAAATGTTTCCCAAATTCTCTAATGCCAGACAAATTCTTAATTATTATACAATCAACAAAAAAGCATATTAACCTCAAAGGAATAAACGCTGATTTTCAATTTGGCAAGTTTGTTTGGCAATAGTGTAGTCAATAGTATTTCACTAATTAATTCTGTCTCAATTCATTTGGCCGATACTTTGAAAAAACGTTGCGAAAGAAAATATTACAATTACTTATTGTCGAAATTAATTTAACGTTGCAGACGTAAATATTACTTTTTCTTATTGTCGAATTTATTATTCTTTTGAGATGACGAATGAAAAATTAGTAAACTATTAGTAGTTTATGATTTCACAATTTTTCATAACATTTTCAACCGTCAAAATAAATAATTTGTTCTTTTTCAATTTAAAAGTGAGACATTTTTACTAAAAACATTAGAGCTATCTAAATTCACTATCTCACAAGTTAACATCATGTACATGATTATCAGGAAATACTGCAAATCACTCTACTCTTTAAGCAACACTGTTAACTTTTAAATTAAAAAAATTATACTACAAATTGACACCAATATTTTAATATTGTTGTAACATATTTTTTAAACAGTGTACATAAATAATGGTTTTTTTTTTGTTGTTAGTTATCTAATGTTCATAAAAAGTATTAGAAAAATGCCTGAGTAAACATCAACAATTCTGATATATTTTTATAAATTGTCTGTTTTTCTTCTATGTTCAGTAGTTCGAGGTCAATGACAGCCAACAGTTTCAATTACACGAGGACGAAATGTAATTATTATTAAATGATAAATGAACACATTTCGAATTTAATTGTTTTTCTGTGTCTTTTAAAAAACAAACTATTTTATTATAAAAATAATTATATTTATTTATTTATTAAGAAAATATGTCAATAATTTTCATTATTTTATAGAATTAAATCTGGATTTTAATTGTCTAATTAGATTAAAAGTTAATTTAACACACGATATAAATTATTTTTCTCATATTATTAATGTAACGTTTCAGTTAAATTTCAGAATGACAACCGCAAAACCACAATTAAATTTATTATTTGATTAATAGACGACTCTAAAAAATTCTATTGATTATCAAATAAATTTTCTTGAAATTTTCTTTTATTATACAAAATTACTTAAATTTTTGTTTCTAACCGCAATGAAAAATGTCTTATGTTGAACGAAATGCTAATCAAATTAATTTTGATAAAAGATTAGTTCATTAATGTTTACAAAAAAAAAAAAAAAAACATAAAAAGTAATTCAGTAAATTCCACAAAATTAATTTGACTAAAACCAATCAATAATAAAGAATTTAATTAAATTTGTCTGTGATTTTATTTTGTTGATATCTTTGAAATGAGGTTTTACATTATTTTTTAATGTGACAGGTAAAATATATTTCCAATTATCACAACAATTGCAAAACAAGCAATTTAAATATTTCCGCAAAACTTATTTGGTTAAACAAATATGGTTTTTAAATTCCAATTTAGTTTATAATTTAATGAATGAAAAAAATACAGAATTTTGAAATATCAAATTCCACCGATAATAATTAATGTGGAATTTTTTTTTTGAATTTTACTATATGTGAGAAATAATTTAATGTGATCCATTATTAACAACATCAAAATTCCAATAAAGAGCTTCTGACTCCCATTTATGACATAAAACTTCTTACCTAATACTTGTAATGATCTAATTCTTGGAAAATGACATAAAAATTGTAAAATTGTATTGTCATCTTCTGAGCTTTTACGATTTACTATTCTGAGCATGTACTAATCAATATTTTGTGGTTACACGAATACAAGAAATTTGATTTAAAAAAAATATATATAAAATATGTTAACAAATTCAATCAAACCTACTCCGATAAATAGAGCTTATTACAGATATTAAACTTTCAAAAGGAATATGCTGACAATTACACTATACAGCTCAGTTTAATGGAGAAACATAACGTAAATAATATATAGACTAAAATTATATTAAGATTTACCACCGGAATTTTCAATAAAATTAATTTGAAAGCATAATTATTTGGAAGTTTCGTCCTCATAGTCGACAATATTATGTAAAAGAAGCTGTTTTTAATATTCATTTTTAGAATTTGCTTTACTTGGCTCTAGAAATTTAATTTATAAATTATTATAGCACATTTTAGAAAATATACAAAATTGTATAATTATTGAATTTCAAAGTGTGTTTTGCTCCCTTCATGTCTTGACCAAATTTTTTCAATATTAAAACTATTCTGAATTTGTAGTAACCCAAAACAAAAGGCGTTTCTAATGCTTCCATGGGCACTATTCCAATTTTTTCAATATTATAATATAAATATTTTCAGTCAGAAGCATTTCTTAAAATAAATTACAAAATAAAAATAATTGAAATAAAATTAAATTGGTCATAAAGCCCATATATATTTGTCAGTTCTTCAAATTCTTAAATTATAATAAAACAAAATTTATTCTCATAATTTACACATATAAATAACCAGTTTACATTAAAGTGAACATCAACTAAAAATAATTCACGCCTTTAGATATAAAGTTTCCATTCTATTTCCGAAAATATTTTAAACAGCTCCAAAAAAAAAAGAAGGCAAAAACTTATCAATCATAATTTAAATTATTATACATATATTTTTTTATGTTTAGTTCAAAATAATTTTTTCATTGTCTTTCGATCTATGAATCATTAATGTCGTCCGTGGAGATGTTTCTCTGTACTTGTATCAAATAAGGAGAAAATTGCATAAGATAAGAAGATAAACAAATTTAAGGATCAACTACTTTACAAACCTTTCTGAATATATGATAGTTTGCCCATTAAGTTCTTACAATTAAATTGAGCGTTTTTTTACTAAGAACTGTGATTAAAATTTGATGGATTAATTTTAATTAATTCTAACTTGGACCCACTGATTTTATCTCAATTTCGAACCATAAATTTGTTTTATAGCAAAAATTTTTAATTGCAACAAGCGAATGGTTTTTATTTGAAAGTCATTGTTTTTAGCAGATGGCGTGAACCGTTAACATTCTCCCCAATTTTAAAATTACATTTTACTGGAGGTTTATTACTGAAGATCATTTAAACCTGAGTAGCACAATATCGGTGTTCGAACTGAAATTTAATCCAGTACTTTCTGCAGCAAAGTATACATAGTACACGATTAAGCTCCGTCGAAATTTTAACTTGTGGTCTTACCAATATCAATTTTGATGTATCTTTATGTATTTTACTGTAGGCGCGAAAATCCTTAATCTTCTTTTACAGTAATTTTACTGTAGGCGCGAAATGCTAAATTATATTACGCTAATATTTGGCGTTTAAGGAATTTGGGTTACAGCATTTACATTCATATTTATATATTACATGGAAACTAACATTAAAATTATAATATTATTATTATATAAATCGTCGAAAATGAGAACAAAATCCACTTTTTCTTACTTTACTTAACCAGTCAGTCACAATAATTTTGTAATTTATGCCAAATAATTATACTAGAGAGATTTGTTCATAACTCTGTTTTTTTTTTTTATTTTTGTTTTTCGATATTTTACAAAACAAAAACTATTATCTCTACCTAACCTAAAAAAAGAGAATGGTATAATCTCAACCGCAGGAAATGATCTTTGACTAACAATAATAACGAAAAAAAAAAATTGTTGAAAAACAAAAACAGTTTACTTGTAAACTGAGTATTATTGTTTTTGGTCGTGTTATGTATATTTGTAAAGAAAATAGCAAATAGGCTAATTTACCGCCAATTCATCTCCATATAATCTAAACAAGTACTTATACACATTTTCAAAACAAAAGAAATATTACAATAGGTTAAAGTATATCTTAAAGATATACATTTATGTATGCATTTAATAAAAAGAATTTGATTTTTTTTTTATAAATAAAATATACCACAAAATTGTTGTTAAGCCAAGCCTAAATGTTGCGGTCGTGATCCAAAAAAACTCTCTACTGTTTTTTTCTTTTTTTTACTATTATATACATTTCAACGTTTAAACTTTTGAATGGAAAAGTTAAAACAGTTGTGGGAGGAATAGGTGTGAGTTGAAATAAAAAAATTTTAATTGTTTAATGTTGCAAGTCGTGCTGACGATTTACTTTTCAAAGTAGATCAATCCAGCATTACAAAGAATTTAAATTAAAGAAACGTTAGAAGAAGATAAAATGCCAACAATACTGTGACGTATACAATCAAAATTTTGGACAAATATTTATTGACAGACCTAATAGAAGTTTTGCTCCAGCTGGAAAATTTAGTGAATCCTTAATTAAAATTTGAAGTGTTTATAAAAGAACAATTTAGCTAGTACTAGTATCGATCGACAAAATTATTAATCTGATTTCGATCTATTGCATTGCAAAGCAAAACTAAGGCCTATATTTCAGTGATTGAAAATTCTATACCAACTAAAACCTTCTTTTTCCTTAAATCTGTTAAGTAATAATGAAAATTCTTCAACGCTTTTATTATTTCATTTAAATTAAATTTATTTTTTCGAATCCGTACAGGAAATACTTCATTATCATAGATTAATCAAGTTAGAAAAATTATATACCGTACTGGTGGTTAATATAATTCAGCCAGTGATGAGAATCTGACAGGTTAAAATGCCCAAGAAATTTAACAGAGCGAAAATAAGTAATTTAATCTTAAGAAAAGATATGAAATAAAATAATTTGTCTAGAAAAACTATTTAAATTTTATTTTATTTTAATACCGACAATTATAATTATTTATTTTTCCGCGAACATAATATTTCATTTTCATGTTGCAAGTTAGAATAAAATAAGAAAATTGTTTATAAGTGAAAATTATTGCGCGTAAACGAAATTTATACTTACTATATTAAATATGGGGAAAAAAAATAATAAATATTTATAATATTATAATTAATAAAACATAAACCATGAAAATATTCATTGTTCGTTGAGGTCCGAAATTATTTTGTAGCATACAACAAAAAAAGAACTATATATTAGAATTAACTCAAGGAGAAAATATGGTAAAATTTATTAAAAAAAACTGTTGGTATAGTAAGTAATCACACAATGATTTTTGATTAAATTCTATTTAAGAACACTTCCGAAGAAGAATATTTATTGGAAAGGAAATAACCAAGTTTTAATGTATATCCGGTGTGATTTTATTGATATTCTATTTTGTTGTGTAAATTTATGGTTCTTTAAAAGCAGAGGTCGATATTATTTTCATTTTATTCTTTGTAAACTTCTTCGCCTATAGAAAAGGATTAAATGAATATTGGATTTAAGGGAAAATAGTAGGTTAATGGTTTAACCTTTAGCACTGCACAAAAAATTTTTATGTCACTTACCAGCAACTCTACGATATTTTCCCTGTAAAATATATTTTGAGTTGTAATGGAATTCTTGTACAGGTAAGTCTGGTCTAATCAGATTTTGTAAATTAAAAATATTATTTGTAATTCATTTGGCTGTGTCAGTGAATTTGTGAATAAATCTAGTAAGTCGCCGCAACAGCGCTAATGGAGCGTAAAAGGTTAAAACTATATCATTCTATCATTATTTTGTAGTGGAATTGATGAAAATAACGTTGTTGAACCAATAATTCTTAGAAATTAATTTAACTATGATGACAATCAAAAAAAATCTGTGTTATATTATATGTAATGACAGTTGGTTGCCATTGTACACAAAGTTACTATTTAGTAATCTCAGCAGTTTCCATTCAAATGCAAAATATTTTTTCAGAATTTATTTATTTACAGAAATTTCTCATACTTATTTTTATTAATTTTCCAGAATAATTCAATAAACTTAATGATATTTATTTTCTGTACAATCTTATTTACATTCATTTCTGTTTTTTGTTTACATTCAATTTCTGTGCAACACAACATAAAAATAAAATATCTAAAAATATAATTTATGACCGGGGAAAATGTGACAACATGGCCGCAAAATGAAATCAAAAAGTAAGAAAAATTATTTATGCTGTTGTATCACGACTTATATTATTATTATGTGAATTGTGTGGGTATTGTGCAATGCAATTGTACTTGGCACTCATATAATAATTTTCTTATAAAATCGATTCAGATATAAAATTAATTTTAGAAAATTTTTATGTTCTTAATCTTTTTTTCGCATTTTCGAAAAAAAGTAAACTGACTATGAACCACAAAGCAACACTTTTTTGTTTACAAAACATCATGAGAACGGAATAATGTGAGACGACGAAAAGATACAAAAAAAAAAAAGAAGATACAAACCCAGACATTTTTCGGAGCTAAAGATTTTTTCGGTTTTTTTTTTTTGTTTGTAAATAAATAAAAATAATCAACCGAAAAAAAAAAATAAAAGATTCCAAGAAAAATATAAAAGAAAAAGATGAAGTATTAAATTGGCATTTCCTCTGCTAAAAATCGGAGCAGTTGTTTTCGTTGTTTGTTGTTGTTGTTGTCAGAAATATGTCGGCATTTTATCTTTTAATGGTTTTTTTTTTGGGTTAATTCAGAATTTTTGGTCTCCATGGAGGTATCTCTGCAAATAAATTTACAGAGGAAGGTATACAAAAAAATAAAAAACAGATAAAATATCAGAAAAAAAAATCTTAAAGATTTTGAAATGAATTAACAGGTTTGCTATTAAAATAACATAATTTTATTTTCAATAAAAAAAAAAATATATATGTAAACAGATAATATTTTGATTTTGATGCAAAAGATAAATCATATAATATGATATTTTCGAGATAAAATTTTGAAAATTTTTAATATTAATGACATAACTGCAACAGGTTAAATATTGTAATGAGTTACTCGTTACTGTGATTTTCTGTAAATGCTGTGCAAGCCAAAGAAAACAAAGTTATTTCTTAATATGATATAATAATTCGGGTCTGTTATTGTTATTTTTATATTTCAATTAAGCATTTAAGACAATTTTCTATCAGTAAGTAGACTGAAGGGTTATTTCCTAATCTACAAAATATATTATTGTAAAATTCAAATTGCACACCCATACTCATTAAAAATTACATTTTTATTAAGGAGGAATCGTACTCATTCTTTACAACTTTCTAGAATTCAGCTATGGGGCTACACCAATTCCGCTTCATGAGATATTTTATTATTTTTAAGGTTTTGTCAATGTAAACAATCATATACCTAAAAAATCAGTGAAAATTTGAAATAACAGTAGCAAGATGCTGACATTATTGTACAAAATGTTCTTGGAAATTTTTACATATTTTAATAAAAAGCGGATCTACCAAATATTTTTTTAGTGTTAGTGTACCAAGCTATGGTGCGGCAGTCGAGGCACCGATGTTGGTCTAAATTCTAAACTCTACTTTAAATTAGTAACCAGTAAGAAAATTACAATAAAATGTCTTCACTATCGATATAAAATTAGTAGGTACAAATAATAGGTTTAAAGTTCAAATACTTTTGTATTTAAGGTCCTATAATCCCACGGAGTTTTATCGATCAGTATTAAACTGATAATTTTATCATGTACAAAAGAACAAAAGTGAAACAGTTGATAATTTAAAAATAAAACGTTTTTCTTTTAAAAATGGAAAAACAAGTTTTTTAAAAACACCCTTTCCGCTATTATCATAATTTCACATAATTTTTCTTATCAAATATTTAGTTTTTTTTTGTTACAAAACTTTCAATTTTAGTATATTTTCGTTCCTTCACAATTTTAATAATATTCGAAATCGAGGTTTTTACCCTAAATTATTGAATTTCTTAAAAAATATTTATACTAATTTCAAACTTAATTTAATATTCCTTGTTTACAGATAGAATATATTATTTCCTATTTCTCTTTTGGTATTCGTATTATTAAAAATATAATTTTGCTTAATGAAAAAAAAATGAAAATGAAAAAAAACTACCCTTTTAATATAAATTTTTCTTTCATTTTATCAGTAAGGTAAATAATTTTGTTTTTTTAAATATTTTTAATTGAATTTCTCACCTGTCGAAATAAATAATCAACGTCGGTATCATTAAAACTGACATCAGTTCCACCCTGTAATAAAACATATGTCTTTTCGTCTACTCGATTCGATTTTTGTAATTCCTTAACAACACGATTTCTATTATTACGGAATAATGTCATTGGCACTGCCAACGTTTCTGGACCCATTTGATAAACTGACATTTTCAATTATACGTTTTTTTCGGTTTATGTTAAAAGTCTGTAAATAAAATTGGAATTATTAAAATTATATGTTTTTTTTTTGAAGTTTATATTTGAAATAAAATTATATTTTGTATAATTTACCAAAATAAAATACCCAATATAACAAAGAATGGTATAAAGACTAGTCTAAAACTTAATAATTGTAATTTCAAACTGTTTACAAGTTTCAATTTTATTTATCAGCAAATGGAAAATTATGAATATTTGATAAAAAAAAAAAACAACAACATAAAAATAATAATATTTTTATCAAAATTCGATAATCTTCTGGGACACTAATAATCTATTTTGATATAAATATACAGAGTGATATTAGGTTAAATCGTTTGTTTTTTTTGTTTGTAAATAACTTGATTCCAGAAAGATTGTTTTCTGTCAGTCAAGCTTCTGAGTTACGCTAACTAGCTTTGCGGGAGACATAAGACAATTATTGCAAATTAATTTTCTTCCAGAAAGCTTTTTTATCATCTTTTTACTGAATATGTTGTCAGAATTCTTTGTCCTAAGACTCTATTAACTGATTCAAAAATTGACTGTACACAATTTCAATTTATGAATCCAAATTCTGATGGTGCTTTTGAATAATGTAAACACTGCATTAATTATTTAAGATACTACAGAGTTGATGATGGATTTATGAGTTCTACTCCAAATATAATTACCCTGTAAATTATCATAATTAATAAGTACTTGTTTTGCAAATTTAAATTAGAGTACATAATGGGAAAAACATCATATTTCTGCAAATTTAAATATAAGGTGATCTAATTTATTTGATTATTTACTTTTGAAACATTTTTTATAAATTTGCACAGAATTTAGGAATCTATTAAGACAATTTATAGTATGTTTCCTAACCTAATAAATTTGAATTAACAATCTTGTGCTGGTAAAGATTGACAGTAGAAGAAGAAGGTATAAGAAAGGTCAGTGTTGTGTATATATATATAAATATCGTAATCTAAGAAGGATTAATAGTAGCGTTTGGAGTAATATCTTTTCGTCTAATCATCACTAGCTCTGCAGTTCCTTTAGGACCTTGGGTTATTGTACAATATTTTTCCAGCGATCTATCCACCTTCTTCTCCATCGATTTTTCATGTTCTTCTATTAGGTTCACTCTTTAAAAGAATTTCATGTAAAAGGAATGTACAGCAAGATAATGCATAATTCTCTTCCCATCTAAATCACTGTACCTTAATGAAGTTTACTACGTTAGTTTACAGATTTCATCATTTGTCCTTATTCTCCAATTATTTTCATTAATTTCCATTGGATCCGATATTTTTCTAAAATTGCGTATTTTAAATATAATAAGTCACAACATAGTTGTTTTTGGAAATTAATTAAAGTAATTGGAAAAACGAAACCTGAGTCTGTTGTCATTGAAGTTGATCTAAGTTTACGAAGCTTTAAATTAGTACCAGCAATAAAATTTAATTTAACATTGCGAAAACTGTGTCGAGGATATTTACTATCAACAAATGTCTCACTAATAAAGCATTTAGCTTGTTGCAATTACAGTTTCTTCATTATAAAAAAAATCAATCTTTAGAAACCCTTAGTAGAAAGCCATAGGCTCAATTTGAAGAAATCTGTTTATAAGAGATAATTGAAACCTAATAATTGTATTATTTCATCTACAAATGATAAATAGGATACTCTGTATTTTTATTTATTTTACACTTCAACAAAATATTATCAAAATACATATTTTTTGTTGTATATATTAATTATAAATAAAAATATTTCCATTGGAAGATATAAATTTGAAAAATTGTTGTGGACTATATATTTAATTTTATTACATTATTTATTATTATTAAATAATATAAGTAATAAATAATAAATTTTTAATGAAATAAATAGAACAAATTATTTTGTATCAATTACACAAAGCATAAAAATATTTAATACTGTTGCTATGGAAGAAAATTATATGATATCTTATAAAAAATTGAAATAAAAATAAAAGAATTATATTTATTTAATCAATTTGGTTCAAGAAATGGAATTTGCTGATAAATTTTTGAATAAATAATTATATTAATTAACTACAAAAATTTATGATACAATATCCTCATATTATTAACAGATAAAAATTGTATTATGCAGAAATTATTAGCATCCATTTCCAATAGTTTCGCTCAGTATTCTTAAACTAATAAAATATAAAAGAATATACAGCATTTATTTCTATATTAATGAAACTGATATTTATAAGTTTTATAAAGTGGATTCTCAAATTTAAATAAATAGTCTAAAACAGCCAAATTTTTGACAGTCTTAATCTGTCAAATCAGTTAAAATCTGTAAAACAATCACAACTAAAGTGGAAAATATTTCCAAATTAAATTTAGCTTTTAAAGTATACCTGACTGCATGTAATCCTTCGACCTTCTCAACAAAACATTTTAAAGTTGGATATCTTAAAGAAACCTTAAAAAGTTTTAGTAAACTAATATAAAAGTAATTTCTATAAAATTTAACAGAAATATAATTTTTTTGAAGTAAATTTATTTCTAATAGAATTTATTAAGCTTCTTACTAACAATTATTTTGTTTTTTTTTTATTATTATAATAATTTTATGAGTTACGTCAAGTAGAATCAAATTAAATTTATATTTATGAACAAAATGTATAATTTTCTAAATGGTTTTATAATGTACAACATAAGAAGAAAAATACAGGTAATTGAAAATCCTATAAGTTTGTTATACGTAATACCATCAAAGTTTTTATTTTTAATATTTCAATGAAAATGAAATATAAGTATAGTTTATTATTTCAATGAATCTCTTCAGTTAAGATAGAAAACCTCATTAAATATACATACATATATATATACTTGAAACATTCTCAGTATTATGCATAAGAAATTTTGCGTTCTGTTCTGTTACGAAAAGAATTTAATTTGTAAGATTATTTAGTGCCAGCAGATATTTTTTTATATCATTTTACAATTAAAAATAAAATAATATTGACAAGTTGCTAGGAAATAGAATTTTGGGAAAAATATTGTAAAAAAAAAATTATATTACAATAATAAATTCTGTTGACGTTAAATCGTAAAAAACAAACGTTATAGTTAAACTATAAGATTTTATAATCGAAATCTTTACATTTAATTTTCTTTCTTTTTTCTGCCATAAACGGCGCTTCATCTAGTCTAGGCTACATATAATAAAGTGTCTCGATAGTTCTTGCTAAAAAAATAGGTCAAACTTTAAACTAAATTAAAATTTAGGACATGAGACGAAAGGTTCGATTGTAATTTAATTAGACTTGAATCTAAATGAAATCTAGAAAATTAAAATTATAGTAAATGTTTAAAAATCAAATTCTTAAATTCATGATTTTTCTAGTTAAGTTAATCGTTTTTTAAATTAAATGCAAACAGTTTTTTAATGAAATTTAACACATTTTTCAAACCAAATTTTGAAAAACGTTAAATTGAACTTGAAAATGGTATTATTCCTATCGAGGCGTTGCCTAGGTTTATCTATTAGCAACTACGCCCGCCCATGATTGGGATGGAAAAAACTCTGACATAAATCATTTTACCTTCTCTAAATTAGTGTAAATCTTTATTCTATCTGAAAGTTTTGTTTTATTCAGATATTTACTATATTTTTGCGGGTGAATAATCATTTAATTAAAATGTATATATTTTTCGTATGACTGGTGATACTACTTAATGGATATTAGAGTCTGTGAAGATTTCCATTAAAGCATTATATGCCAATTTGACCCTACTAATGACTGAGATGACAACTTAATTATATAAATTCCATTTTAGATTTAATAAAATTATTATACTTTAAATATATAACCACAAATTAGATATTTTTTAAAAATTGTAATTAACTAACTTACTAGTTTTTTTTTATTTAAATTAAATTGCATTAAATTTGAAAGATTCTAAAATAGAAATTAATATACAAACTTTAATTCAGTTCAGTATTATTTTAAGAATACCCCAGGATGAGGAAAATAAAGAAAATTTTTCATTTATCGTTTCACACTTAAAAAGTCATAAAATTATTTTCAGAAATTTCCGCATAAACAAAGAAATAAAATAATCATTTGAAAATTTTTGAAAAACAAAATTTTATATTTTTCCTTTTTCGAAAAATATTTAATTTTTTTTTTTATTTTAAAAATTATAAAAATAAATTTTCTAAAGATTTTAAAAATGATGAAATTCTACCGAATTATAAAATATACAAAGAACAGAAAATTTTGGAAATCATTTTTCTTGTCTAGCAAAAAAGAAAGACAATTTATGTCCACTTAGTTTTAGATTTTCTTTTAAAATTTTATATTTCGGAGAATAGTTTCGAGTTTAAAGTGTGTAAAAAAAATAATTGCAAAACTATTAGCAGACAGATACTAATTAGGCACTTTACATTTCAGTAGAATAGATTTAATAGAGAATTGCTTGCAACATAGTATTTCTAAATTAATTAGTATGTCTGGGTTATAGAGTTATTGGATGTGCAATGGCCCGATACGATAAAATATGTAAATTGTCTTCCAATTGCAACATATCCCTTTTGTACTTTAAATAACCTATCTTAACATTAGCTCATTTAGATTTATTGTAGAGAAGTTCCTAATTTAATCCAAATGTCCTTTATTACTCACATTGATTCTACACTTATCAAAGCTTACTGGTGGCTTAGTGCTAGCGCTAGCCTACTATATGTATTGTGTTGAAGAAGGTAATAGTTTTAAATCTAGTCCGAATCATCGATGATTGGTCTCAGTTTAGTTAGCTTTAAATGAGTACCAGCAAAAAAAATTACAGTATAATGTAAAAGTTTGGGAAAAATACTAAATGGCTCTACAAGATTTAAGCCTAGCTGAACTTATTAAATATTTGTTTAATTAAGTTGAATAATTTGTTGTATTCTATGATAAATTAATTAAATTAAGAATAGGAAATTCTAATTTCATATTTTATCCATCAATGCCGTTCCGGTCACTTTTGTTGCCGGAAATTAATTGTAAATTTTAAAAGTTTTATTTAATTATTAATAAAGTGTTATTGAAATTCTACTTTCATACTATTTACCTTAGAAATGAAATATTTATATAAATATTATATCGTTTAAGATTTACAACATTTTAATTTAAACAATTTGTAAAGTCAAAGATAAAACGTATGTCAATAATAAATCAAAATTTACTTAAAAAATTATTAAATTCTTTAATTTACCCAATATTATTCGAAAAATATCAAAATTAAAATAGATTTTTAAATTATCAATATTTACGCAGTTAAAAGTTTTTTTGAATCAATGCCAATATTTTGTTTCTTGAGTTATATATTATATTCTCATCACAAAAATAAATTTGTAATTTTTGAATATTCAGTATTTACGTTTTGAATTAATCTAAATTATTTAATTTTTATGGTTCTAAAGTTTAACCGACAAAAATTCTACGCAAATTCCAAATTGTCTGAGCAAAACTTTTTATTTATAAATTTTTAAAGAGGATTATTTTATACTGCGACAAAGATATTTATAATATTTTGTAGTCTAAACGATTTTGAACACAATTTTGTTAAACTTAAAATCGTTATGATTTTTTTTACTGTATAATTTGGTTCTATGGTATAATATGATAGAGAGAGATTTAATTTGCAACAGTACTACTAGTTTCTGAATAGCTTCAATAGCTTAACTTACACCTAGATTCAATATCTTCTCTATTGAATCTAGTAGTGAATGTTTAATGAAAAACACATTAATTTGTTAAATGGAAAATATTTCGGCTTATTTAACCAAATAACTCACCTAACAAATTTAATGAAACAAATTGCTATTTAGATAAGCTTATCCACCAAAACATTCGAATTAGAAACTGCTAGAATTTGTATTCCACCAGTTTCTAACTGTTTTGGTGAGTTGAGCAGAAACATGTCTACGATGGACATGAGCTGAAACATTTTCTACTGATGAATATAATTATGATGACTAATTTGTATTCTGACATTATGACTTCATAAAATGAATTATATCAAATTACAAGCCTTTATTACCTTAACTGAATCTCAGTTACAAATAATTTTAGTTCAGCATTCCCCCATTCCGCCTAAATGTTATTACGTCTCAGAAATATTTCATTTCGTTATGACTATTAATTTTGATATTTTACTATAAAATTGATGATAACAAAATTTACAAAACTTTATTTCCTAATCTTGAATATATTAATTTCTAAAAACTAGAATTTTATTTTTGTTTTGGGTGCTTATTAATCTTGAACTTGAATTTGAGATAAATTAATAACTGCTGATATTTTGGTTTTTTTTTTAGAACTCATGGAAGCAAAATAATTTATACTTTTCATTTTATATAAAATATTTTACAATTAAATCTTTTTTTTTTTTTTCTTTAAATTTATTTTTTATTTATAAATTTTTATTTATAAATTTAATTAAATTGCAAGAAAAAAAAATATCTTATAACAGACTTTGTAGGTGGACAGCGAAATAAATTTATAGGAAATATTATTATTTAAATTTTTATATGTTTTTTATTTAACAACGAAACGTAATAAAAAAAATCTATTGATTCGATGACAACACGAATTGTTTAGAAACATTTTAATTCTAATTACACAGGAGATATCGTCGTCATAATTTTGATAGAGTAATAATGTTAGAATATATGAATCACCAGTTTCCCTGTCCTGAAATAAAAAACCACCAAAAATTAACCAATTTGTATTTTTGTACTATTCAAACATTGTGACATTTAACGTTTTGGGGTTTTATTACCGTTGAAATCAAATTTTTTTAAATTCTGATTTTACTTTTTTTATGACTCATCAAATTAAAACTTAAATTAGTAATGTCTTGTATAGTAAAATTGAAAAGATTATTGTTGAAAGCTCTGCATTTTCTTCAGAGTTATTTATTTAACAAGTACCCCGCCAAATTAACAAGTAACATTTTCAAGATTGTTAAGTAGATTTTAGTAGAACAGATTAAAATGGCGCCAATATATTTAAATAAAAGTTACGACTCAATATAAAACTATAAAGAACCTATTTTAATTTGGATTCAAATTCTTATATTCCCAGTAGAATTATTCGAAAATTCTAGGGGCATATTATCCCCATAGCCTTGAGAGAGCTGAACCATAATATTGAACCGAAATCGAATTACATATTTTAATTATGTAAAAATACTTAAATACTTTCCTGGGGTAATACGTCTGTTAAAAAGCAGAATCTGAAATTGGTAATACGTTTTTCCATAATATTTATCAGTTTTTTCGTAAAAAAATGGGCCAACTCCTATCCGCCTGAAAAACTTTAATCCCGTATTTTAATATTTTTTCAGCTTATTAATTACCACAACGTTTTGATATTTACTAACTATAAGTTTTTGTAGATGATAATAAAACTAATTCTGAGCTTTGAAAAATTATAATTATTGCCTCTTTAAAAACTGAGAAATGATAATTTATTTAGTTATATTCAATCCAAATCAATGATTAGGAAATAACGAAAACATAAATAGTTCCTTTTCAAAAAATATTTATTTTCCATCTCAAGATCATTTTTTTTTTAACAAAATCCAATCAGAATTACTTTATAAAATAAAATTAATTAAATTTAAATTCAATATTTTTTCTGATTAATTTAATTTAATTTTATAATACATATAATAAAAAATATTTTAAAAATATATTTCTGATGAAAAACTATAATAAATTATATTTTCTGATGAAAAACTAAGATAAATTATTTAATAACTTAATATGTATTTAAGTTCCACATTTAAATATTTATTTTTATAAAATACATTAATTTACAATTAATTAATCGACACATTAAAAGACCGTGTTGATATAATAAACACCAATAATTTTTTAATTAAATATTAAGAAATTTAAATGCTTTTACCTATAATCTAATAGATGTATTTTTTTTCCCAATATTAGATGTACAAAGAGTTGAACGGAAATATTTTCAAAAATTTAATTAAAATTTTATTTTATATGTACTATTCCTAACTATATATACTATGGAAAGTTTTCATCTTAGTTAATAAAAAGTACTAGAAAAAAAATCAATATTTTGAAGGACATTTATACTATTAACAAATTATGACTCATTATTATTATTTAGTTTTTAAATAAATTCTATATCTGGATGCAAAGGATCCAGAAAATATAGAAATAGAATACTGAAAATTTATTGTAAATGATGGTGTTGATCGTAACCAAATGCCACAGATCTTTGTAGTTACTTAATTGCTAGAAATATAAAATAAAAATTAACAACTCAAATAACCATTTTTCAGTCGTATGCATGTTATTTCAGCCGTTTATTTTTTGTAAAATGACACAATTATGTTATAACTTTGAAAATAATTGTCGTTGTCTGTCGATCGATGTCTGTCTTATACTTTACCTGCCTTAGAATGTAATTATTACAATTTCCATAATCTTTTCAAGAGTGCTGAACAACACTGAACATCAGTATAACTTGTCATATTTTGCAATTTACTTTAAGAAAAATTTCTTTAATCAATACAGTAGTAAGTCCTTTGCACAAATACTTAACACCCTCCTTAAATTCCCAAAAATTACTAATTTCGAAATTACCCTTTTAACATAATTTCCTTTTAGAAAAAACACTTTAAAAATAATTAAAACTCGAATATTTAGACTAGAAATATTATCAAAAAAAAAAAAAAATTGATTCAGATATGAAGTCAACTACTAACTATTACTTTGTTAAATATCTGTATTAATATGCACAATTATGGAAAATTGAACATTTTTATTATATTTGTTACGTTTTATTAGTGACAATTTTATAGTCCATTCCCGATAAAATGTGAAATTTTAAAAAACCACTTTCTATAATAAACTAGTAGTAATGCCATGTTTTAGTCCAGTTTCCCTGGTTTAATACAACTACAAAAAAAAAGTTAGGGAACATTTTCATCCGGTTATCAGTATTCTAAATTAATGTGAACAACTGGAAATTTAGAATCAAGCGTCACCGTAATCAGTAAATCCACAAAAATCATCAATTTATTACTACATACACATTGTACAGGAAAAACTGAATAGAAACTTTTTTGCTTGTCCTGTAAAATTTTGAAAATGTGAGTTAATACCATTTTGGGGAATCTGGTCGATTGGAAATATTTATAAGTCTGTTATAAATTATAGAAATAGAGGACCACTTGCTAACAACAAATATCTCACTAAAATTGAGGTTTTTCCCCCCAATTTTCAGCTTCAATATAATCACAATGAAGTGTAGTAAGAACCTTTGATAATTTTATAGTCCTTTTTTTAATTTCACATTATTTTCCAGAAGTAACGTTTATTTTACATTTATAAACTTGTATATTTTCAAGGCTTATGGACCAGTAAGCCATTTCAAAGAATTTTAATTAAAATTTTTAATATTTGTATCTAAATGTTGATTGTTTAACAACTTATTTCATTAGCAAAGTATGTAAGGTATTTGTTCTTAGTTAAAACTTATGTCAAAGTCAAGTAAAGACTTAAAAAAAAAAAAAACATTGGTTATACGAAAAATAATAAAAGTATAACAACAAAATTTGAACCAATTTGAAAGAAAATTGTAAAATACTGAAAATAAAAATCATTTTCAATATTTTGAAAATACAAAAAAAAAAAAAATAACACCAATTTTTTTTTTTTTTTTAATTTTTCATCACAAATAAAATACAAAATTTTAATTTTCCATTTCCATAAAATGTTAATTAAAATTTGTTTTCTTTTATTTATGTTTTTATTTATTTATATAATTTTTTTTTTTTTGAATATCTTATCAATTTTTTATATTTAATAATAAATTTTTTATTTTATATATTTTAAAGTTTTTTATTTAATATTATTTCTTATATATAATAAAATTCTAGTTAAATTACAATTACTAATTAAATTATAATATATTTTATATAATTGTACATAATTAATGGATAATTAAAAATTAATAAGAACAAAATTATAATATAAAACAAAACCGTGAAATATAATTTTATTTTTATTATTAAATTTGAATTCACAAAATTCATAAGAAAAAGAAAAATTATTAAAAAAAATAATTTTTTATAATATTTTAGAAAAATTAAATTTTAAGATTAATTTTCTATGTAATTTTTTTTAAATATATATCCTTTTTTTTTTATTAGAGAAATTTAATAATCTTTAATTTTTGGAATTTTCAAAATTAAACTGAAGAAAAAAAATAATTAAATTTAAATTTTTTTTTCAAAATTCAGTCTCTAAGTCCAAAGGATTTTGTATGCAGCGAAAAAATAAAGAAATACGAATAAAAATAGCTTATTTTATTTAGCAGAGGCGTTAACGTACATTTTCCAGGATTTGCAAAAATTTTAGATACATAACTAGCTGCTGAATATACTTTGTTTAAAATAGTAAAATTTCTCATACAAATGTTATCCAGAAATAAATTATTGTTTATATTATTCTTGATTTAACAAGCGTTTGTGCTTATTGCCATAAAATCTTAAGATTGATAAGAATATTTCCATATTTTCTTTTAAAGAGTTTGAAATAGAAAAATTTTATCGTCTACAACTCTTTTTCTTTCGTTTTTTTTTTTTCGAAATTCTAGTACAAGATATGATTTTGTGCAAAATTAGTATCCGCAGCTAATATCTTCTTATTTGCTATTATTATTAATATTTAACTCTTTTATAAATATTCGTTTATTTTTTTTATGTGTCAAATTTTAACCGGTTAACCGGTTCAAGTGGCGATTCAAAATAAATTTATTAATGATTCGTCTTTAAAATTTTTAACTTTGTTCAGAATTCTGTTTTAACATTTTTAAATTTTGACCATAAATTTGTTTTTTTTTTTGCTGTATACAAATTATGTATTTCATTTAGACAATTTTTTACATAAAATTAAAAATTTATACTAATTTTTTTTAATTTTTTTTTTAATAATTAACAATTATTTAAAGCGTTTTTCCGTATATGGTTTTAACTTCGTTTGTCTTCTTTTCTGTTTAACTTATAAATTTAAAAAGAATATTAAAGAAAATTTAAAAATGAAATTAAAAATTATTTTTAATTTTTTAACAAAAATTTGTTTTTTAAATTTAATTTACTGGTTTTTATAGATTTTTAAAATATAATTTTCACAGCTCTCAAAAAATTATTATTTACTATTTTCTTATTTTTTGTGTTAAATTTTTAATTATTTATGTTTTTATTTTTAAATTTTGTTTTAATTATTTATTTTTATTCAATGAGTTTTTTATTTTTGTTGTTTTACTAAATCTTAGGTACACAGTGTTAATTAAATATTTCGTAATTACAAAAAAAAAATGATTTAATTCCATAGGTTTTTTTTTGTATTTATTTATAGTAATATTTTATATATCTTTTAAATTCTAATATTTTTGTAGTTTTTTATTTTAATTTTATACAATTATGATATTTATTTTTAAAATTGTAAAGATTTTTCTTGATTAATAATTAATTTATTAATTATATATAAATTTTTTTTAGCAAATATTAAACAGCTTTTTTTTTTAAAAAAAAAATTAATTAAGTGTAATTTTTGCTTATTTTTTATTTTAAATTGATTTTTTATTTTTATATTTAATGAATTTATATTATTTTATATCACGCACACACAATTTTCCCCCGTGTAACACAACAGAAAGGAAATATAGTATAATTCAAAAATGATTAAAAAAAAATAATAATTTTTAGTACTTCTTTTTTTTTAATTAATTAGGAAATTAAAGTGTTTCAAAAATTAAAGTTCTAATGAGATCAAAGTTTTTTTTTGTTTTTTGGAAAAAGAAGATTAATTAATTTTGAAATATTTTATAAGAAAACTCTTTTTTTTTTACGAACATTATTATTTTTTAGTTTCATTCATACATTTTCTTTATTTTTGCACTGTGTAATTAATTTAATTAATAAAAATTCATAAATATTGGCGGGTTTTATTATTATTTTTTTTTAATTATATTTTCACATGTAATAGTTAAAAAAAAATTGTTGAATTTTCTTTCTTGTTCATTGTTATCAAGTATTTTCATGGAAGTTTACTTTTTTTAATTTTTGAAAATTTTGGACGATTTTAAGATTCGATTTTTTATTGTATATTAGTTTTTTTTACTTTTCACTTTGTAATGTTTTTATTATTGAGTTTTTTTCGTTTTGTAATTAGCGAGGAAAACTTTAATTAACAAAAAAAAAAAAAATGGCAGAAATATTTATTTAAAAAAACGATTATTAAATTGGAGTTAGGAACTAAAATATTTTTTTTTTTTTTTATATAATTTTAATAATTTTTTTAAAATTTTTTTTTTGGTTTTTTTTATTTTGCAATAATCTTTTTTTTTTTTTTTTAAATTTATGTTCAAGTATGTTTTTATGTTAAATTAAAATGAATAATAAAAAAAAAAATATATGAAAATTATTGTGGCAGTTCAATTTTTATTAAAGAAAAAATGCTCCTGTTTATGGGCAGTTTTAAATTAATTGTAGATATTGTAGATATAATTTATATTTTCTGTTTATTTAATTGCGATCATTTATTATTTTTATCTATGGCTTTAATTAATAATTCACCAAAACAACAAAAGAAAAAAAAAAGTATATGAGTTTAAGCTCAATTTTTAGCTGATATTTTGAAAAAAAAAAATACTGATTTATAAAACATTCTTTTTCTTCTTCTTCTTCTTCTTTTTTTTTTTTGAACAATTCTTTAATTAATTTTAAATTATTGTTTCATTCTTATTAATTCTCTTCAATAAAACAGGAAATATTTTTTAAAAAAAAAACTAAATTAATCAAAATTAAATTTTTCTTTTAAGTTTATCTTTATGCTCTGTTTATCTTTATGCAAAATATTTTCTTAAAAACTAATAACACAAGTTTTTTTCATATTCATTCAAAAAAAAAAAAAAAATCAAATCAAATATTTTTTAATATTAATTTTCTTCATTCATTCATTAATTTTTTTTTATTATGTTTATTTACAATTCTAACTGACACATTCGAAACATTGGTGATCTGGATTCATCATCACTATCATAAAAATATGATTTTTTAGCTTTTGGTGATGATGAAATATTATTTAATTGTAATCGTCTAACAGCTTCTTTAACTAAATTTTTACTTTTTAATAATGTTTGTAATAATTCATATGGATCATCAATATCTTGTTCTTTTTTATGATGATGATGATGATGAAGATGGTTATGATGATGATGATGATAATGTAATGTATTATTTTTATTATTTATATAATTACAATTTAAATGATTTTCTGTATTATTAATTATTTGTTGTTGTTGTTGTTGATCATTCCATGATCTACATGGTATATGATATGGTGATGGTCTAGATGAACGTCCATTTTGTTGTGATGTTGGACGTGCTTTTAAACGTAAATTTTCTTTTATTTCATATACTAATTCTTCAACAGCTAATACATCAGATTGTTGTGTACAAGTTGTTGTTGTATCAGTTGTTGTTGCTGTTGTTGTAGCCGGCATTTTTTTATTATTATGATAATAATTATTAATAAATTTATCTTCAATATTCGAATAACTATTATTAATAATATCACCAACACCACCACCACTACCACTCTTTGTTAAAATATCAATTGATTTATGACTGTTATTGATTTGTTGTTGCGGTATTAAGTGATATTGGTGTTCTGGTATAATATCTGGTGCAATACTTTGATTTTGTATTGCTACTGGTGGCAATGGTAATGATGATGATGATGATGAGGATGATGATGATTCTTTTAATTGTCTTGTATCAATTATTGCTGATGCTGTAGTAGTAATATACCAATTATTTTTAGTAAAATCGTCTAAATTATTTAGTTTCATTTAAATTGAAATTTATTTCTTTTTTTCCGGATTTAATTTAAGTGAAAACACTTTTAAAAAAGATCAACTTTTATGTGTTTTTTTTTTTAAAAAATCAAAAAATTTTCCCAAAACAAAATAAATTTCCCCAACGGACACAATTTTTTTTAATTGCGACACTTTTCTTTTTATTTACACTTTGTTTTTACGCTTTTGTTTATTTTTATTCAACTTCTATTTTATTATTTTTATGATTTTCTATTTTATTTTGTCTCTCTCTTTCTTTCTTTTTTCTCTCTATTTGTAACGGATCTAAAATATTGATTATTATTTTTTTTTTTTATACAATTTTAAAAACCCAAAATGGTTGAAGGTTGTTGAAAATATCGTAGAGAAAAAAAAAATGTAATAATTTATTTATTTACTCTTGTTTTGTTGTATATATCATAGAAGTTGTTAGATAAACGCGCGCGCGGTATATACGTACACTATAAAGTATTAACCGTAATAATAAAAACGCACAGAAAAATTAAATATGGTGGTGACACACAAAACCAACTTTTTTTTTTTATTTTGTTGCGTTAATTATAATTGAAATGGCGAAGAAAAAAATTATATTTGAGACGACGATGTATAATAAAAAATAATTCCCTGAACTCGTTTTTTTTATGCTGTTCTTTTTTTTTCTAGAAAATCTATCTTTTTCTTCTTATTAATTAATAATGATTTTCTTTAATTTTCTTGAATTTTTTAAAATCATCAATCAAAGTAAACTCAGTAAAATTGATTTTCCCTCTTTTGCTTCAATTAAAGTTTTACTATAAATTTTCTTTTTATAGTACAAAAAAAAAAACAAAAACTTGTTTTATTATTTTTTTTGAATTTGTTGTTGTTTTGAAATTTTCAAAACACTCAATAATTTTTAGAATCTCTTATATTCTCTCTCTCTCTGTATAATTTTAATAACAAATCTTTCTTGTTTATTTTGAAATTGTTGTTGCTTTTTAGTTGAATACCCGGGAACGAGTAAAAAAAAAAAATAATATAATTTCTTTTTTATATAACTTTATTTTATGAACACGGTTCACACGGAATCGACTGTCACTTCTTCTCAACAGTTACTTGCCGACTGAGCTCCAAAGAGTTTTTATTCGTTCCTAGATCTAAATAAATTTTATCTCTGTCTAACTGAATATGTGTAAAAGAGATGCAAATAAAAATAAAATAATAAAGGAAATTTTCATTTTCATAAAATTCAATTCAATACAAAAAAAGGGGAAATTAATATTTTTTTATTTAACTTAAGAAAGTAATACAAGATGGAGGAGAAATTTATTATTAATGGTGTTTGTGTGTGTAGTTAAATGTGGTATTGTAAGTTGTAAAATTGTTTAGTATGAATTTTTGGGAAATTTTGTTCTAAAATTGTTTTGTTGGTGTTTTCTTTTTCGTATCATCCGCGTAGTATTTTTGTTTGTGGTTTTTTTTTTTATTAAGAATGAATGAAAATTTTATAAACAAAATAAAAAATTATTTAAAATTTTAATTTGATCGTTTTTTTCAAAAAAAAACGAAGGAAAAAGTTTAAATTTTTGAAAAAGTAAGAAACTTATTATGTAAATTTTCATAATAAAAAAGTACAAAACATTTTTTATGATCTGCTGATGATGTGGAGGGAAATTTCTGGAATATTTATTTTTGTGTTTAAGGGGAAATTTTTATTTTTATTTAGGCGGAATTTGTATTTATTTTTTAGTATTAATTTGTTGCTGTTTTTTATAGACTGATTTTTTTTTTTATGAAAGAGGTCGAGGTGTAAGACGCAGTTGAACACAATTGAAATTTACAATTCTGTTTCTCTGTTGCGGCGTAAATTGATATTTTAAAGATAATGATTTATGCCGATTTTAAGACTGCTGTCGTAGTAAAAATTGTACGTGAAATTTTCGATGCCAAAAACTTCGTATTAAAGAAAAACGAGAAATTAGTGCTGTGAATGACCTTATAATAAGCTAGTTTGCTTTAAACATGCCATGAAAGTCGATAACTAAGCAAAAATTACTTAATAAAACTGATTTTCTTAATTTTACATTCATTAATATATTGTTAATTGTTATATTTTTTGTTGTCCGAGTTCCCTCGTTCAATTTAAAATCAGTTTAAATGTTAACATTGCTGAAACTAAAATTGACAAAACAATACCCCAATCACCAGTCATAACATCTGAATATTTCCAGTAATTCTATGCAGATTACAGAACTATTGTTCATAAAAGATAAATAATTTTCTGGATAAAAAAATCGTATAACAAATTAACCTTATAAAATATAAATTTTTAAATTAATCTGAAATTGTTTGAACCAATGTGTACAACTTGATAATCTGGGAATTTACAAAACCTTCGATATTTTCTAAAATCTAGGTAAAAACGAAAACTAAATAAAATCTAATCAGTTTTTCATAAATTCTTAATTAATCTATTAACGTACAATTTATATAATTAATAAAATAGCTATTAGAAATTAAATTACTTTTTTTTTATCTAAAAATTTGACTTTAGTACTTGAAAATGTTTATTTAGTAATGAAATAATTTATAATTTTAAACTCATGACTTGTTAGCATTAACTAAATAAATATAGTAAACTAACTAAAAAAAAAAACTTTGACAACGCCTTTATTTACAAATTTACTTAACTTTGAAATTAATAATTTTATAATATAAAAAAATTAATATAAAATAATAATCACGAATAATTAATAAATAAACAAAATTTAATATTAGAAATAAAATATTAAATTTTTATGCAAAACTACTTACTTACAAATTAAAAAATCCACAAAATATTAGTATGTATAGTAAAATTTTTCAAAAATATTGCATCATACAAAATTCGATCGTTTTATGAATGTTTTTGTTGGGGTCGTGGTTTTTTTTTTATGTGGGCTTTTATTTTTATTTTTATTTTTAAGTGCTGTTGTTAGTTTTTTGTCGCCGGAAAATAAACATCACAAGTTATGATTTTTTTTTATGTAGTAAAAATATAAATTAAATAAAAACAACACAAATTCCATTTTTTTTACACAGCTAACGCATACATCTAAATATAAAATCCAAATACAATCAACTCAATGTTTACAAACAAAGCTTTTTATTATGGGAAATATTTTTATTTATTTTTTTCATAGTTTCATTTTTCCTACTCAAATTTTTAAAAAAAACTCCCCTTTCACAATAAATTTCCCTTTTTTTTTGTGAAATTACCCATATTTGCTGAGTCAGCCTTTGAAAACAAGAATTTTACCATATACTTTTTAAAGTACATAAAATGAATGGAAATATTTTTACTAACACATACTACTTTAGATTATTTTTATATTGGGTGATACATTTAGAGGTACCTTTTCCTGTAGGCATTTGCTGATAAATAAAACGTGAGTTGGGTCAAACTGTCATGGTATTCTTGTACAATATTGTTTTACATTTCATCATGGAAATACTTAGCCCGGCCCAGCGTCTACAAATTATTCAACTTTATTACGAAAATCACCGTTCTACGAGGAATGTGTGTCGTGAACAACTTATGGTCCTTATAATTGGCCTACCAAACGTACAATTCGCTATACCATCGAAAAATTTGAAACCCAATTTTCATTATTGGATAAAAAATGACCAAATAGACCACATACAACACTTAGTGAACAAAATATAGCTGGGGTAGCTGAGAGTGTACGCGATGACCGTAAAGAATCGATTAGGCGACGTTCTCTACAGCTTGGGCTGTCGTATGCAACAACTTGACGTATTTTACGTATGGATCTTGAAATGCTCGAACGCGTCATCCAAAACTGGAACTGCAGAATGGACCATGTTAAGCGCAGTTACGGATAACATTTGAAAGAAATAATCTTTGAAAAATAAATGTAGAGAATGGTTGGGTTTATGATAATAACGATTATCTGATAAAATTACATTTTTTTTTTCATTTTGAAATAAGTCCGTTTAAATGAAACACCCATTACAAGATTGTTAGGAGCACAAGAAAAACTCGTCTTACGTTTAATGCCCCCCTGAAATATAAATATATAAACAAAAACAAAATGTAAACAATAAAAACAAAACGACTGGAAATGATAAATTTATCTACAAACACATTCACATTCACATATTTGTTTTGAATTTTTAATAAAAATTGTCTTTTTTGTTTTTGTTTTTGTTTTCATAAATTTGTAGTATTTTTATTATCAAAATGCGTTTTTTATTTCTGTTTATGTTTAATTTTTTATTTCTGGCTCAACAAAACATACGTCATTTGAAATTGGTCACGTTATTTTCTTTGAAAAACTATTATAAAAAAAAAAAAAATATTGAAAACAACACGACATAAAAATATGCAAAAGATAGAAAAAGTAAAGAAGGGGGGCGCAGGCAATATATAATAAATATTATTGGTTTTATTTATATGAAATTTTTATCTGTTTGCTCATTTTCAATTCAAGGAAATATAAATTTATTAATTTTAATTCAATATTTGGATTTGAAATAGTTTTTTTTTTGTTTGCTAAATTTCAAGAATCTTTATTTTTATTTCTGTATGTTTTATCTTTAATACACAGCCTAATTTAAGTTTTTATCAACATTCAGATTTTGAATTATGAACTTTCTCTGTAACAGTAATTAATTTATTTATTTTTATAAAATTCGCCATAAAATGTTAATATTTAGAATTAAACTTAACCTCAATTTGGTACGTAACTTAAGTGTACAACAAATTCTAATAAATAAACAATTATTTTTAATTGTTAATAATTACTGCATGACAGTTTAAGAAAAGAATTGTATAAAAGTATTTTTAAAAAAAAAGTAAAAAGTATTACTTTATCTACTAGAACGTGCAGAAAAGTATTACTTTATCTACTAAAAGACACGTCTACAAATATTTAAGAAACATTGTTACATTAACATTGTTGGTATAAGATTTGGAATGCAAAATTATTTCTTTGAATGCAATTCAGAATGTAAAATGACAGAGAAATAAAGTAATGATATTATCGACAACATAACGTTAATATTTACATAATAAAAGACTGCCACAGCTAACAATTTACAATTTTCAGAAAATCGAGTTCAAAGTTGAGTCAATTTTCCAATTTTTCAAGTTTTTGGAAACGTCTCATTCTTGGATATATTTGGACTTAAATATCTGAGTAAAATATAGGAAATTCCATTTTTATTTACACTATCTAACCTTAAGTTTTTTGATGGAAGCAAAATAATTTTTTACCTATTCCTGCTGAATTTGCTAGCATTTGTCTACGCATCAATATTAGCTGAAATTTTGTATCCTAGGTAAAAAACAAGAGAATTTATAAACTTGTAAAATTTGGGCTCATAAAACCGGTTCCAGATTGAATCTTCTTAAACAATTGATTTATTTGTCAAAATGTACAAAAATGAGAAAAATCAGGCGCGTTGTAATAAAAACATCTTACGAAGTAATTTGTGATAATTATTTTGGTTTGGTCTTATATAGTTATCCAAGCCACAACACTAGATACTAGAAATATGTGTTTATTTAATATCCCCAGAATGCAGGACCGAACATACTACTCGGCAAATTTATTATGCTGTTCTACAATCCATATTCGAAAAATTTAATCTCTTCAAATCTTAGCGACAAATAACTTAATGTGAAATTTGTAATAGAAAACAAAATACAGCAGACAATTTCATGTAGAATCAAAAACTAATAAGTTTCCATAATTTTTAAAGTGCGTTAATGCAATAAAACTGGTCAATGTAGACAAATTTTATATGTTTTTTCAAACCAATTTCTAAAAAAATTGTTTTCCAAAAAAAGGATACAAAGGAATAAGAACAAAAAATAAATATATAAACAGAGAGAATTGTTTTTGCGAGTGTGTGCCTTAGCATATTTTCTCTTTTTCAGAATATGCATACAAATATAAACTATCAATACATAGATTATGCAAACAAATGTAAACGCCAGAACATATGTGTATGTAGTTAATCCCCTATATAAAAAAAAAAATATACTTCATCGATTAGGGTGCGTCCTGGGAATTATCATTTTCCAAAAATATATTTTGTCATGAGACTAAAATTTAAGGGAAAAATTCTGGAAAATTCAGGATAATAAAATGTTTGTTTATTTTTAGAATGAAATTTTCAAGCATTTTCAATAATAATAATTTTAAATGGCAGACGAAAGTTTTTTTTTTTTTTATGATAAAACATAAATTTATGTTTTTTTAAATTACTAAGAAAATATCTTTTAAATATATTGTACATAAATTATTTTCATATTTAAATTCTTAAACAACTAAAAAAAAAATTAATATATTTCAAAGGCGCTAAATAAAAATAAAAAAAAATGTTGTTCTTTATGTTTTTTAATGTCGTTTTTCCTTCGTTGCCTCTTTTTGTAGATTCTTTTTAGCAAAAAAACTTATCATTAATTGTTAGTCTGCTGAAGATTGTATTTTTTTTTTGCCATGGTGGGAACTTAAAAAATATTTATTGTATATAATTATATTTTTTTTAATTTTAGGGTCTATGTGTATGTTTATTTTTATTTTAATGTTTCCTTTCCTTGTATTTTTTTGGCGATAGTGTGTAAGAAGTTAAGGGACTGTACGGAGTACGGGACTGCGCGTGTTTTATATATTACGTTCAAGGTTACAATATAAAAATATGTTGTACATATTTTTTTGTTATTGTAAATTTTTTTAACTTTACTAGATTGAACTGATAAACAAGCATATTTTTTTGTAGCATGTTTTTTTTTTTTTTTGTTTGGTATCTGAATAAGGGATTTCGTTATATATTTTGAAATTGTAAACAAAATAATAAGAAACTATGAAGCATGTATGAACATAACAAAATACAAAAAAAAAAAATACAAAGGGTATGGCATGAAAAAAAAAAAGTAACAAGATATTATGCTATCTTTGCAATAATTATGTTGCATTGAATAATTTATACATATGCATGTGTGTGCTGTAAAATGATTTGATAGGGCAAAATTTTATGGTTTTAAAAAAACAAAACTTATTCTCGTATTTATTGTATACAAACAAAATATAAGAAAATATCTGCAGAGAGACAGGAATAAACAAGAATACTTTTGCATTAAAAGAATAAACAAAAATATTCCTTCTTAAACTTATGCTTTTGTTAAATAGCTCCAGGGAACAATTCAGACACAGACAGGAAGTATAAAATGGAACTTGTCGGTTTATAAAAATCTATATTACAAAAACAAGATGAACTAACAATTGCAGATGAGCAAAAGAATTATTTTTTACCAATAATTCATTCGTCTGTTATGGTTTTGAGTTTTATTTAAACATATAGAAATTTAATAAATTATTTAAATTTATAGATTTTAAATACATATCCAGTGGTATAAAAATTTGGGTAGAAAAAGTATATTTTAAATTTTCCTCATGATACACAAATAGAATCGATTTTCTATCAATTTTCCTAAATTTCACTTTTTATTTAATATTATTATTCTCGGACGAAATTCCATAAACAGTTTTGCATTTCGCAGAGATGCTCATCTAAGCAATATACCATGTCAATTTTAAAAATTCATCCAGTAAAGCTTTAATTGTTTATAGTTTGGGACGCGCCGTAAATCATAAATGCTTTTCCTCATTAAAGTCTCTTATTGGGATTTCAATTTATAACAAATCTTCAAAATATCAGAAATTTCGGGCTCATGTGTATGAAAATTTATCATTCAACCATAAATAGTAATTTTAGTAAAAATTTTATTCTAAACTAGAAAAAATAGAACTCATCCAACATAAATGAGTTTAAAATTTTCTTACGAATTCTTTGAAATCTCATCTTTATGGCATGACTTGTTTTGAAAAAATACCAAAGATTTAACAATATGTTTTACGGTATTTTATTTCTACCTATTCTGTTTTCAAAAAACTGACTACCTGAGTTTTACTGACGTCGTAGCTACTTATAAAGGTTGATAAATTTCAAATTTAGAATTTCAATTATATGTCATTAAATTTTTATGATTGTGGTAATACATATAGGAATAATTATGATCATAAAATGTTAACTTATTTGGTGTATAATATACGGCATACTAAAATAATCAATAATTTAATTAAGTAATTTAATTAATTTGGATCTGGTCGTAATGAAAGCTATAATAAGAAACCAAATAATTAATATTTGATTTAAAAAATAATGTTGAGAGAGACCGCTACAATTTAATCAGTTTGGATTTAGAACTTTTTCGTCAACTAAAACTATCAATAAAGAATGAATTTGAGACCAAATGACAGATGAAGTAAAGTGAGGAATTATTTGTGAAAAGGTTTAATTTAGAAATACATATTAGAAATATTAACTTGATATTTACGATCATTAAGGAGATTGATTGCATTTCCGACAATAACAGTATTTGAACTTCTTTTTCGATCTAATTTTCCCTAAAATATTTATAATTTCGAAATGATATGGCGGCGCCAGCCTAAAATTTATCCTACTATAGTCTGTAAATTTGAAAACAAACTAAATTTTTTCTTGATTTTATTTGTATGTTTCATTTTTTTTTATGATGTTGTATATTTATCATTGATGTTTCATCATTAAATTTTGTTTATGTTATTTTTGGAATTTGCTCGCTCATATTATTATTAATATTTTTATACATATTAGATACTACATACCCTAAAAAAATTGCACCATTTGTCCAATCAAATAAATACGGAAAAAAATTTAATTTTTTTTTTTTTATGTTATCGAATATTTTAAATCCATAATCTTGTTTTTTTCTTGTCATTTGAATATGAGTAATAATTTTTTATCATATTTTCGTGAATAAAAAACATCAAAATTGAAATCGACATTTAATGTTAAATTATGATTTTTAAATAGAAATTCTTAACAATTGAACATTTTTGTTTTCAATTAAGTTTGACAAGCAAACAAAGAATTGGATTTTGGAGAATGATTTTTATTCTTAGAAATTTTTTAGATTTTGAAATTACTAGGTACGGTATCATGTTTGTATATGTACGTAAATGAATTTGGTAAAATTCATAAACTAAGATGATTGTAGACTTTTTAACAATAACTGAAATTTGTGAAAATTGGGTTGGAACTGAATTTTTAGATATTTTTGAGATAAAATCGAGAAAAGCAGATTTCCAACTTTTAAGGCCACCACATCTAATATAATTATATAATTAAAATTTATAGTTATTAGCTGCGATAAAAAAAACTGGGAATATCTTCCATTTTCTGTGGACCCAATTATCTCTACTTCGAAAGCTAGTAAAGAAATTGAAATTTCAATTCCTAATATTTTTCTATCCCTACAAAAAACATCCGGTTTTCTCAAAACTAAAAATTTTTAGATGTGGCAGTGTCCGAAATAATGAAAAAACTAATGAACTTATTTAGAATAAGATTATGTATTGGAAAATAATCGAACTATGTGTGCAGTTCTACAGTTTTATGAATTATGATAAATTATTGAAACCGATTTTATTTTAATATTTTAATTACCACAGTTCCCTTTAATTTAAACATCGAATTATATTTTATAAAGAGTGAATAAAATTTTGCAGATTGAAATTAGGATTGGCACAAGTTTCTTGTTGTTGCATAAATGAATTTCGGATTTGATTCGTTATACTGAAAACTATTAATGCCATGTATGCAATTTAGTTTTTTTTTATGAAATATGTATATTTTGCTATAAATATTATCAATTTAATAACGTGTTGTCATTTAAAACAGCTTTATTCGTTTATGCGATTTAAATAAAAATTATTCTGTTGAGTCACAGTTCTTTCTGCATTAAACCAAACCAAATCAACTTAAACTATCTTATATTAAAACGTAGTCATAATTAATATATTATTTTGAAATCATAATAATATAAAGTTTATCAAATAAACAATCAAGTTAAAAATGTTTACATAAAGTTTTTTTTTTATTTAAATATTAAAAATAGAAATTTTTGACTCATATCACCTTTCGAAGCGAATCTTTATAAATGTATTTGAAATATTTATTGAAACAATGATTAAACTTATAAAATATTTATGTGGTACAACAAAAAAAAAATTTTTCATTAGTCATTTTACAGTAGTTTTATAAATAATTTTATATTTTTATTTTTTTTCAGAAAATTTATTCAAAAAAATAAACAACATTTATTCATATTTAATTATGCCGCCATTTATAGTAAATATTTACAGTTTAAAAAGATACTTTTTTGTTTGTAGCTACACTTTGTCATTTTAGCTGCAGAAACAGAAAACTAAAAATCAAATTTTTATAATGAAAAAATTGCATCATTGTTGTTTGTAAATTAAAAGTTCTCACTCCGTAAAATAAAAAAACTTGTTGGAATTTGCAACAAATTCTATGATATTATTTGGAAAAACAATATTTTATTCTCAAGTTTTATATGTAATGCAATTCACTCCAAGTTATTTCGTGTTTAGAATATAATTAAAAAAATTTGTGCAGATTGCAATTTACGTGGCGCTTACATACTAATAAATACCAAGTGAAAATGTATTATTGCATTAATGTAATTTGAGTAAAAGTACTATCAATTTATATCACATACTTGTTGAGCATTGATTTGGATTTTTTAAACTAACCAGGCTAACCATATTTTGTTTTACAGTTCGGACGAATGTACATACTACATAATCGAGAAGAAAATATATTTTTGGATACTTTCCCGCGAAAATATATTAAGCGGGAAGATGATCAAAAACTAAATGAAATGTCATATTTTGGTTCAGTTTTCATGGTTTTATCAAGTTCGAGGATATATGCATTTAGACAATAAGAAATATTAAAGCTTAGTTTCAAAAAAACGATTTTTTACTTTTACAAAATAGTATTGTTTTTCACTGAAAATCTCAAAAGAAAACTATACTGCATTTTCAAATAAAATATGGGTTTTGATTGAAAATGCAGTAAAAAAAACTAAAATAGGTAATTAAAAATTCGAAAAGAGTAGCATGTTCAAACTGGAATTATATTTTTAATTGAATACTGTCGCAATTTCAAAGATTGCTGGTAAATATTTCCCATATAAAAATTTACCCAACTTCAAACTTGATTTTCTCAAAACTAAATTTTGAGATAATGTAGTGGTTTTTATTTGCGGTGCGAAAATATCTTCAATGCAATTGAATTTAATTTAAATTACATAATTAAATTAATTTATAGTAACAATAAATTGATTCAATTTTTCTAATTTGTTATTTGTTAATAAATTGAATTTCATTAATTTATTAAGTATTTTTTAGCTCATTTATCATTTAACCTTATACTCTCGTACTTGTACTAAATTCTATATAATTTGAAAACAATCTAAAAATAGAATGAAAATTGTTACATTGCATAATTTATAAGATACTACTTTTTATATTTTATTATATTTTTTCCATGTAAATACATTATTAGAAGAATATCAGATAGAATAAGTGCACTGAACTGCCATGACCTGATAGCTATTCTGTAAAAATCCAATTTCAATGTATTCAAAAAAAAAAGAAACATAATTCATCATAGTATCATCGAAAGGATAAAAATACCCTTGTCAGTAAACAAGTATGATTGTAAAAATATTGAATAATGAATATTAATAATAATATATATTTTTTTCATTTCTGGGATCAGGAATGAAAAATATTAATACTACAATAAAGTGTAATTTTATAGGAATGTTAGTTAATCCTGGGTGAAATTTTTTTACCACAGTATTACGTCAGATCTCTAATTTCATTATTAAGTGACCCAGCAACAAAATAAAAAGGGAATAAAATTTTGTTTTATAAAAAAAAAAAACGCTATGAAATTTTATTAATTAAATATTTGCGTGTGAAGGATATAATTATAATAATCCTATATATACACACATTAACCATTACCGCAGGTATTTGTAAATGAATGTAGGTGTTATTTAGCATATTATCCACCCAAAAATATAAAAATAAAATTAGTTTAAAATAATAGTAATAAATTTTAAAATACAGCATTTGATAATATCGATCCTGTTCTATCGAAAATTTGATTAAGTCTCGATTTTCATTAATTATTTTGGTTTCATCACTTGTAATTTTAATAAATTTAATAGCTAATGATACTGCAGAATACTAACAAATGATTACTTTTATTAGTTATGAAAAAGGCTAGACTGGGCACTGGAAACTTCATAAGATTAAATTAGAAAAAAAAAATAGTGGAAATGATTCATAAGAAAGATGATGTCAAGTGTAAAATTACAATTTTTTTATGGTCTTTCCTTTTTGGCGACAAAAGCCTAAAGTGCCTGTACCAGAATAATTTCCAAACCCATTCCAAGCCTGCTTATATGAATCATAAATAATTAGTTTTCTCCACTATTTTATTTTTTGGAAGGTCACATAAAATTTTAATAGATATTTAAAAATATGCCGGCGAAAACTAATTTGTTTAAGTAAAAATATTCTCAAATTAATTCTACAATTACAGACAGTCCACAACTTTCTGAATATTACATACAAATAAAAATTTTAGGAAATATATTCCACAGCTATAAAAAGTTTATAAAAATATTTTTTTTTTGTTGTTGCCATACGAATTTCATTTTATTACATATTAAAATCCTTATTTATCCTTTTTGTATTTTTGTTTTTTTGGTTTATCGATTTTCTTGGTTTTATTGTTGTTACATAAATTTGTTTTTCAATTTTTTTATTTATTATAACATATATTTGTGTTTAATTTTTTTGTGGTATGATTGATAGCTTTTATTAATTCCAAGATATTTTATCATACAACAAAAAAGTATCTTTAATATTTTATGAGAGGATAACTTTTATGAAATTGATAAAGAAGAATATGAAAAAAAAAATGTTTTTTAACTTACCCGAAATAAATATTTACATCCAAATTGGAAATATAATCCTGAAAATGAAAATAATATTTATGTGTAATAAACATATATTAATAAATTATATATTATTTAGAATTTGGCTTTTTTTTCATAAATTCACATATGTTTTAGTGGAAGCAATAAATGAAAATGAAGATTTGAATTTAGTTTATAATTATATAGAAAAAATAAATAAAAATATAATTTACTAGAACTACATATCCAAAGGACCCTTTTGGATTCATTTTCATCAAAACTTCAAATTATATTTTTGGAAAATTATTCTATTTTTCCAAACTGACCACCATATCTCTTAATTAAACTGAATAAACAAAATTGTTCTACATTTTCCGCCAAATAACGTGTAGGAAGGAAATTTATTTGATGTTGTAATCAAAATTATCTAATAAATAAATAATTGTTTTCTTTTTTTATTAGATAGCAAGTGTACTGTCTATATAAGCAGCTGTATGCGCTGATGAAAATTCTTTCAATTTAAGATATACAACCAACTGCATAGCTTTGTCATAAATTATTTTATAATGATTTAAAATTTTTTACTTCTTTAATAAAATTGACTAAACAAAATAAATCAAAATTATTAAAAAATATCAATTAGCATAATTTAAATTTGGTAGGTCCAATGAAATCCGGTCAGATCTAATTCGAAATAAAATTCATAAAAGAAACGGTATAGTAAATGAGAGGATCAGTTCTCGCAAGTGTAAGACAAGCGTGATTTTTTAAAGCTAGATGAAAACAAACGGAGCTATGACCCGACCCGGTGACGGTAAACAAAAAAGGATAAAGGTACTCAAATCACATTGGTGAACAGCATCAGTTATCTATTAAAATAATATCCAAGTTATTATTTTAATAGATTCCTGATGCTGTTCACCAATGTGATTTCAATGAAAAATGCGATTTACCCAAATAGTTTAGACATGTTTCTCAGCGACTATTATTTGTTTATAAAATTGAAGTCAGATTTGAGAGGATTCTGCAAATATGAAATTATAACCGTCGGTTTATCAAATTGAAAATAATATTTTTTTTTTATTAATTCCCACCTTTAGGAATAGCTTAGGTCTCGTTCCTATTTCTACGTAAAAACCGCTAAAATATATTATTTTGTATCCGAAATAATAAGCTAGTTGTTAGTCTTCTAAAAGAAACTTTAGAAATTATAAATAAATTTTTAGTTTATTTTCTTATTTTAACATTTATTTGCTCATAGATTCTAAAAGACCTTCTCTCTAATTAAAATTAATTTTGTGATAGAAAATAATTTTCACTTTTGATTTGAAATCACGTACTATACATGAATTATGTTTTCATTAAAATAGTAACATTACAATATTATATGTTAAAACTGAACTTTCTACTCCCACGTATTGCATAATAGCATTTTAATTAATTTACATAGCAACATTTTGCAAAAATAATTATAATATGTATTATTAAATACAGTAAATAGTTAATAACTTTTTTTATTTGGATGTAGTTTACATAACTGTGGGATTACAAGTTAATAAATATGTATTATATAAAACTAATACTAAGGTCATCTATGTTCAAAGAATTATTATGTAGCATAAATTTTTTTACAACATATAATCAGTTTATTTTTCCGATTCAATATTTTTCCGATTTAATAAAAACTAGAGTAAATTTGAACTTGTTTAAAATTTTCATAAATAAATGAAAAATTATATAAAATACTAATAAAAAACTTGCTTAAACCATAAAAGGAAACTTTATAAATAAATATACAAATATAATATAAAAATATGTCCTTTTAATATTTGTAAACATTTTTAATACAATCTTGTTGTTATTTAGAACAGAAAAACAGCTTAAATTTAAATCCTTGAAGGTGTTTTAAATACTTCAAATGATAAAAATCTTAAATATTAGTATGTATATAAGTGAGGTTAAATTACCAGCTTTTATTTAATTTTCCATTTGAGTATATCCTTCAGGATATTTTTAATGATTTGATTCTACACACCTTTTTTTTTTTTTTTTTTTTGTAAATATCTGTGTTGTAACGTATAAGGACAAGAATAAATTTTAATTCTTGTTGAAAAATTCTTTAATACTTAAAAATAAAATAACAGGATTATTATTTTAGAATTTTGTTGTGTAAATTTTCTGTATACAACAAAATATATTTTATATTTTTTTTCAAGTGGAATTGAGGATGATGAGCTTGGGGATCACATCTCAGTATTATTTGTGATAAACTATATGTATTATACTTCAATTTGTGAAAACATTAAATTTGAAATCATGCGCATTAAAATATTTATTATAAAAGGTGGGTAATTTTCCTATAATATTATTTTGTTGATTTACAAAATATAAAAATAATAAAAATATAACCATGAACTGAAGTAAACTTAACCCGGATGGAATGGGGAACCTATATAACATAAAGATAAATATAAATATTTTTTTAGATACTGTTAATATTATTGGGTGTGTTTGTGGGAATATATACATATATTTTGGACAGAAAATTTTTAAATAAATTTAAAAGAAAATTGATAACAATATGTTTTTAATTTTAAATGTTATAGGCTTCATATCCTTGAAAAAGAACCCTAACAACATTTTCTAATAAAAAAATAAACCCTTAAACAAAATTATTATAGAAATAATAATATCAATTTATTTACTTTTTTTTAAAAGTAATTTTAAAACTAGATTTATAATTAATTAATAAATGCTATAGCAACCATAAAAAAAAAATTATTTAAAATTAAATTTTAATAATAAAGCAATGGAAGATAATTTTTTTATCTAATGTACATTCTAGTTTAATGATCGTTTAAGATTTTTTGTTAAAGGATTACCGTATTGAAGGATAAAATTTATTTCAAATAAAACAACATCACCCACTTTCATTTCAAAAGAAGGATTTTCTACTGTTTTAAATTATAATGCATTGAAAATTGATATTTAATAAATATTTATGAACAATATTAGTTCGTACATATACGTTTGTGATATTCGTAATAGTAGTATACATACAATTGTAGTTATGAAATTTAATTATAACCTCAAAATATTTATTTTAATGGAACTGACAGTATTTAACTAAAACTAAAGAAAAACAAAATCTTCATATAAGAAAATGTTATGAAATATTATGGTATACGTATACCATGATGTTGTGAATATGTGAGATTGTCATATTAAGGTAAGTCGTATATGCCAGTTCAAAACGACATTGTGAAAATGTGTCGGCAAAAAAAAAACCACATGAACATCAGAACTTTTGTGGAAAATTACATTATAAAATAAAAATAAAATTATTATGTCTATGTATGTATGTGTGTATATAATTTAAGTACTCAAAAAATCCGATTAATAAAACGGAAGCTAATTTTGTTGTTGTTAAAAAATTTTAACTACTATGTAATACCAAAAAATAAAAAAAATTTACATAAATTTATTATTTCTTTTTAAATATACGTATGTACGTATATTTAAATTTTCCATGAATACAACGTTTTTGCATGGATGAAAGTCAAAATCGGAAGTTTCGGTGTAGTGTTGAAAATTTTGTAGAAATGTAATTTCCGTTCTGCATGAACGATAAATAAATTTATTATACAAAAATAGCAGTAAAGAAATTTTCGTCCTGTTTCTTTAGTGAAATATTTTTAGTTTGCATGTAAATCTACAAAATATATAATATATAAATATGTAAATATACATATATTTATGCACATACATACATTTACTATATTGATTATAATGTTAAGTTTTAGGAAAGATATATTTTTAAATACCAGGTATTCAGAACTTTTAGTAAGAACTTTAAGTGTGATTTATTCAAAATGAAAATATCATTTAAAATCTTTATCCACTAGAAGACTCTTCATTTATAATGGCATACGTTATAAATTTGATGCGTCATATCAAAATCATTTTTTAATTTTGAAGCTTTACAATTTAGAATACACACATTTAGAATAATAATTATTCTGTTATTATGTATAGTTTTTATACGCACAACATCTTATGGAAAATTTCTGAAAAGCTTTATTGATAAAAGCAACTCTACAAAAAAAGTAATAATTTTCGCTTCAATTATTCAGACTTCTAAAATTTTGCTTTAAATGGAAAAAGATGAGAAAAAATATTGAAAAAATATAATTGGATTTAAAAGGCAAACAAATTAGTCAGCAACTTGAAAATTTACTGGATAATAATTTTTAATGAGAAACTCTACATTCAACGATTTTTTTGCATTGGTTCAAACGTGAAACAATTACATATGTAATTTCATTGTAGAATTTTCAAGTATATATTTGCTACGTATGCCGGCTCAAGATTTGCTTTAAACGTAAATAAAATATCAGTAACCGATAAAGCCATTTATACAATCTACAAAAAAGACAGGAAGTTATTATTAATTTTGCGACAAATTAAAATCGATAATATTAACTTTATTAATGTAATGTAAATAATTTTAAAAAAATATACTGGTTTACCTTAAAATATAGGTTAAAAAAATTACAAATCAATAGATTTTAATAAACGACAAATTTTATGTTCATTGATAAGAATTCTATTTTTAAATTGACTGATTGTTCGTTCATTCATGACATTTCAAAATTCTACCATTTTTGACTTTTCTAAAATATTAAATAGTATTGTGTCTTTTATCAGGGTAAATTTTTACGATAACTTTGGCGCCATAATGACAGAATTATATATTTTTGTACTTGCAAAATTTTCCAATTTAAATCATAAATGTATGTACATTATATGAAATCATACATTTGCAAATAAAAAGTAGAATTGTAAAATATGTGTTTTAGTAATTAACCCATAAAAAAATTACAAAATTAAATTTAAATTTATATAGAATTACTTAATAGAATATTATTATTCAATAATCTAATAATTTGTAATTTGAACTGATAAAGCCAATACGTGATATTTCAAAATATAATTGTTTACAAATTTACTACGCGCTATAGAAAAACTAATTTATTTAATCTAAAAATAAATAAATATTAAATTTAAGTACCATTATTTTTTATAGCTTTACTAATAACATCGCATTTTTACTATCAGCTAATCAAAAATATTGACTTAATTATTTAAACTTGAATTTGTGTTGGAATCATAATGATATGGAACAATGCACAGAGATATTATAATCGAGAAAATGTCTCTTAAGAAAAGGTAAGTCTGAACCGGATGCAATTAAGATCTGAAATTAAATTTCGTCCAGAGGGACACAATTTTTATCAGAGACTTGATGTACATACATATTGTATTTTAGAATTTGTCATACTTGAGAGGATTTTAAATACGTACTAGGAAATTTGAGTTGACGTCATTATACAAATATATTTTGACTTTAATAAAATGTTATATCTGATTCAATCGTCTCTTCAGTCTAGAAAAACATTCTTAATAAACTGATTCGATAATGTTGATCATCTGTAAATTAAATTAGTACTTTTAAACAGGAATGACACAATATATTTAGATTCTTATTAAATGATTTTCTAATTACCCTTTTTCCAGTTTGAAAATTAAACCAAGATTTCAACAAGTTAAAATATTTTCTTAAATTTCCTTTTAATTAATTGATTATGTTGTTAAGATTATTGAAATTTTGCGGTTTATGATTTTATAATTTTGTGTATACAAAATTTATGAATCTGAACTGAACATATCTTATTTGTGGTCTGGTAAATATTGTGTACACTTATGTAGGTACATAAAATTCAGGTAAAAATATTTTATTATATTATACGTAAATTAAACGTAAAGAAAATAAATTAGTGGAAAAATATTATCTACAATTTTATTTAAATAAAAAATTACGTAATTTTGTACTCGCCCCCAGGTTTTGGTAATGGATGTTTTTAGGGAATATATTTTCAGTCAATTAAAATTGCCTTTATTATTAAGATATACTTATGCCTGAATAAACTGATGAACAATCTTTTAAGGTGTACAATAAACAAATATATAGAAAGTCTGAGTCAAAATTGATTATAAAGTTGAATCGAAATCAGATATAATATTTGATAAATTGCTTTTAGAAAACTTTTTAAATTATGGTAAACCAGATTTTTTTCTTCAGAAAATCAGTTTTGAAATACTAATTAATCCAGGCTGGTCATTAAGGGGCCCATAGACATGACATGGTTCCTGAACGTTTCCAGATGAATCTTATAAACGGCATATAACCATTAAGCCAGTAGTGCTGAGTGTGCGCTAATTGAAGACACTTATACCACAGTAACCAATCAATTAGCCCCGGAATGAAAATATATTAAAGTTTTTATAGTTTCATGTTTTGTGTGGTGATAAAATAAGTTGTCAAAACTTACTTTTAACAAATAAAAAAATATACAATTAAGCTTTATTTTTGTACTTCTACAATTATACATATTTTTTATACATTTTCTTTTCCTATGTTGTATAATTATTGTTATGATGATGATGATGATGAGTTCATTATATATTTCGAAAGTATGTCATTAACCTCGGTCACTGAACGAATATAATTTGTATAATATATTCATATTAAGATAATTGGTCTAATATTGTAGCTTAAAATATTATATCGATCAATTGTTATAAAGTTTTTGTGGAATTTTCAAATACAATTTATACAATTTTTTCAAAATGATTTTCAAAATAAAAAAAAAAAACCAATTGAAATTATTCAGCACATTTTTTCTTCTATTTATTTGGTTCAATTGCTTTTGACGCTAAAAAATATAATTAACCGCCCACCAAAAAAAAAAAACTAAACAAAATTTAAATTCATTTTCTCAATTTTTAATTTTAAAAATTCATTCAAATATTTTTGTTGTTTTAATTGAAAATAAATTTCATTAAGTTTATCTTTTCCAATAATTTCCAAATGGGAGGAAATACTATACAATCAGTAATTTATTATAATAAACTATACTATCAGCATTACAGAATTAATGATCTGACACAATTTTTGTCCCACTTTTAATAGTTTTCATTAAAAAAGACTACTAAATAAAAACATTCTAATTATTTTTAAATATTAACGAGAACAATCCCAAAAAAAAAGAAATGTGAAAAATAGTTAATATGTTTTCAAATATGCGTTAGTATATAGAACGGAAATTCAGCCATTGAACAATTAGACCCATATGAAATGACAGATACAAGGCATTCATTTTGTATAAATTTTAGTTTTTCGCATTAAAAGATTAATGTAATCTAACTCAGACTTTACGTTTATTTTGTTCGTTCGTATGACACTTTTTGTCTTACCAGAAAATTGAGCAGTAAATACTATAGAGACCAGAAAATTGAGCAGTAAATACTATAGAAAAACTTACCAGAAAATTGAGCAGTAAATACTATAGAAAAACTGTCAAACCTCAAAATTTACAGTGTCGAGAAAAACTTTTTGTGCACACTATTCTTAGAATTATGGCGTTATATTATTGAACATTAATAAAATCGGGCATAATTTCAAAACTTTTGACAAGAGTTATATATACGCGTCAATAGTTTAAAAAAATCTTATTGCCAAATCTTAGTCCCAAAACTTGTAACGTACCAATAGATATGAGTGTGTCCAATGAAATGTTGTGAATTTCTAGTTTTTTGACCGCAGCTAAAAAACTAAATATTGATGTAGTCTTCAATTCGGGTCACAAGGTACAGCGGAATATTGTTCCATTGCAGTGAGAACCAGTGATTATGTGCGTCTATCTAATGCCAAATGTAATTTTATGTCTAAAATTCAGTTCTGGCGTGTGTTCGCCGGTGACACAAATCTTCTTATTAGAACGCAAAAACAAAAAGAAAAAATACAGTTAAAATGCTATTATTTCACTATAATTTGTAATCAGAATCAGATAAAGAATAAATTATCACTTTATATTAAAAATTATTTTTATCTAAGCTAATTTAATCAATTAACACACTTAATATTTTTTTTTGTTAGAATAAACTTATCACTGTACAGAGTACAATTCTTTAAAATATAAAGTTGTATACAAACTTTAAGAATATTTTAGTTTACAATACTCACGCATGCCTTTTAAATATTTTCAGTTAGCTGTATGTTGCGTTGAAAATTGTCCAATATTCCAGTTCGTGAAACATTATCAAAATTTTATCAATCATAACAAATAATGTTTTTTTTTATTTTGCAAAATACATAATTAATTTTAATAATTTAATTAAATTTAATTAATATAAAAAATATATTGTATACCTCCTCACAGAAATGTTTCTGGTCTATAGTACGCTTTAACATACAATCTTTTTGAAGGTCAAGAACATGAAAAGTCTCAATGCGTAAAATATCTAATGTTTATATAATAAATTCCACTTTTTACTAGTTTAATAATATGTACATATGTACATATGTATATATTTTTGAACAAAAAAGTAAGCTTTTTATATCGCAATTAATTTCTTTATCATTTATTTTATTTTGACTTTTATACGCAGTAAATTTTTATAAACATTGTAGTACAGAAAATAAAAAGTTTTTTTTCACCACTTTTTATTTTTAAAGTTTCCGGTTTAGAGAATTTTAATATTTATTAATAAAATATCCGAACTTTGTTCAAGACTATTAGACTAATATTTAAATATAAAGTAGTATACATACATAGTAAGAAGTAAGGTAACCTGATATTCAAAATGTCTACGAATAGATATTTATAATGCAAGGAAAATTGGTATACCAATTAATGTTTCTGAAGATAATAAATTTTATAAAGTTTTTTTTTTTGTAGTATTAATATCGTAATCAATATTTTGAAAGGGGTAGTTTTTCATTAGTTCTACATCCAATGTAGAATTCTAAACACAGATTGCTTCAAAAAATATTTTATTTGCCAAAAGTTGTAAGGCCTGAAACGCCTCTAAGTTGTTGAAGAGCAGGTGATTATTAGATAGAATTTCTAGTGTAGTCTTATCTAAGAATTATCCAGAAGTCTTGGGTTTAGCTAGTTAATTGTACAAATACACCTACCTCAAGTTCATAAGGTGACAGACCCTCCCAAGCAAAAAATTAAGGAGTTTATAGGGGAAGTTCTATCATATGTCACTGTTCTGTCGGATTATTATCTGTTTGGATCTTTACAGCATAACTTGGCAAATATAACAAGCAATTCTATAGCTGATAAAAGAAATTAACGTGAATCCTATTTCGCTTCACAGGCGACCAGGTTTCTACAAGAATTTGTTCAAAAAGTTTCAACATAGATTAATAGGTTGATTAAGAAATAAAAATCTTTATTTTATGATTTATATTTGTAGTTTATGTTTCGAATATTTTTCGAAAAGGTCTTCGGAAATGAGCTGGAAATTAAATTCCCTACACGAAGATACCACATATGTGGGGATTGTTTCAGTTTTAAGGATTTTCAATTTTTTGCGAAAAATTCTGATGTTTTGTATTGATTCTCATTAAATTTTCATATTTTACTGATTTCTCGGGCAAATTTGAATATTTTTCGAAAAGATCTTCGGAAATGTGCTGGAAATTAAATTCGCTACACGGAGATACTAAATATGTGAGGATTGTATAACAATGGTATTCAAGTATTCATCTTCGATCCGTAAAAAAATATTAGCACATTTCTTTCTGGCATACTAAATTCTGAATACTATATAGTATTTATCTCCCTTAACACTATCAAATTCCGATTATTTAGAAATATGAAAATACAATTTTCTTACAAAAAAAACTATTACATTTAATATTTTTTTCTGAACACCACCATATCAATTGTATTGCTACTTCAAAGTTGATCTGATTAAACTTTAAAATATATGTATGTAAATTTGAATTGAATAGCAATGAAGAAAACGATAAAATCACATATATTTTATTTACTTTCTAGAATATTTATAGCCTGAAGCATAATATAATACAAATTTTCCTAAATTTTGTACATTCAACTTATTATTTTTTTTTGGTTTTTGCTATATATAGTATAAAGCTTTCAGTAATTTTAGTTCAAAAACCTTTTTTGAGTTTCAGCCCGTGCAAAAAAAAACATTATTGTTATTTTGTTGGAAAAAGCTGCAAAACAGCAAAAATATGTGATACTTTTTAAATTAACAAAAATTATCAGAAAAAAAAAAACTTGTATATAAACAAAACGTGAATAATCAGAAAAGGAAAATTAAATATAAAATTTAGTTTCCCATATTTAAATTGAAATGCATTTGACGTTAAAATTAATTAAATATTAATTTATTTTAAATAAAAACCGTCGGATATCATTAATGAATAGTAATTAGTTTCAACTTTATTCTTGTCAATTATTTTTGTGAATTTGTAGAAGTCCAATTCCATATGAAACTTCGCTTAATGGTTGTTTCTGTTTTGGGTTAAAAACTAGAATTTACGAAAAAGTAGTGTATACACTTTATTGTTGATTTAGAATTATTCGTATAATTTGTATCTTAACTTCCTACTAGGATCATATATCAATGACTTTTTCTGATCTATGTTAGGCTTTGGTTAAAAGTTGTTATTTAAGTGGTTTTCGGTGGCAAATGGTATGCATAGATCTATAAATATCGGCCGGTTACTTTTAGTGAAATTAAATAAATTGAAAATTTTGCTATCTATTAAACGGACTCTAACACTAAATTTAAATTTATTTAATCATTCAAATTGTTATCGTTATTTTTAAAAATCAGGCGTTGGTTTTAATTGTTGTTCCAATATAAAGAAATAATTAATTATAATAACACTAAATAAATAACATAAAACAATAATAATGATGACTAAATTTCTGTCAATATAAAAATAAAAGTTAATATTTTATTATATGATCATTTTTTTTGCCGTTTTCTTTTTTTTTTTAAGCGGAAACTTTGGTTGAACAATAATTTTGCAATTTATTGAACTCATAAAAATATCGTGAGTAATTATAATTTTTTTCAAATACTTTCAAGTTTTTTTTTTAAAAAAAAAAAAACGTTAACGCTTAATGTTTTAAGAATGTCAACAAACGTGACTTTCCGCGCTTATTTTTAAAATAAACAAAGCGGGATGATAATATTTTTTTATGATATTGATAACGATAAGTAAAAAATTTCTTTATTTTCGAAATTTATAGATCTTTGTTTTTTTGTTTGTTTAATCAATTGAAAGAATAAAATTTAGAATTAAAATACTACATTTTATGTATATATATGTTAATATTTTAGATATATATTCCTATAAAAATATATATTTTATGTAATTACTCGATTTTTAGCACGGTATTCGTATTGTTAGTATTAATCTGATAGTTATTAACCAAATCGCAGATATAGTTCTGATTTGGAGATCGTTTAATGAGTCGAATGTGTGATTTCGAAACAATTGGCCTTGTATAAAGAAACTATTTTAGTAACAAAAGTATAGACATAGCTAATTAAAATTTCAAGTCAATTATCTGCAATCCACAAAATGTTCTACCTCACTGTCGACATTAGAACAATACTTTCGAAAAACTTAATGTTGCTCTCAGGGTTGGCTGTAGTATACCTACATGTAAATCCAAATTAATTAATGCCTCTAATTAATTTGGATTTACATGTAGGTATACTATATCATTAATTGTCTTATAAATAGTTTTTTACAGCCGGAGAGATATTAATGTTATAAGCAGCAAGACTCTGGCTATCGATTCTCGGGAATCATAAAATCATCAGTAAACATTTTATAAACTTTGGAACAAGCTAATCAAATATTTGATTCTTATACTTAATCTGATAAATTAGGTACTTCGTTAAATTATTGCATGACAATAAGGTACTTTTTTTTAAATTTTAAGCACTTTTAACAAATAAAATAATCTTTCAAAAAAAAAAAATAATTAGTCAATTAATTGAGTTTCCTCGAAACTGATTGTACAAATACTTTAATTCATGGTGACAAGTATTTTTCATAAACATAACTTCATTCTGATATTTTGTAAGTGTTATTATGATTTAATTTTTTTATTTCATAGAATTAAAATTAAAAATATATTTTATAACAAAAATAAATAATAAATTTAAAAATAACGAATCAGTTGTTTTTAAGTTAATCTAATTTTTGCTCGCTTTACCACAAAATAACGAATGAATATTTTTCGAAAGTAACGAATAATAAAAACATTTTTTGGCACAACGGATTCGTTACTTTCTATATTTTCATTCGTTAAACATTCAATCCAAATATCGCAACAAATGTGTTTCCGCCTTAATAAGTATAGTCATAGTTTCAATCAATTAACCATAAAATATAGGTTTATGTCTTTGCTAAAAATTCTACTATAGAAAATTCTAAATCTGAAAGAATCATATGATCGCCATCGGCGAATATTATTTTTAATTTGAGCAATGTCAAAAATATGTCATCAATTAAAAAATTATATTTATAATATAGTCAATCCTATATAACCTAGAAATTGGCATATGTTGCACAATAAGGAAATAAAAGGATAATAGAAAAGTAGTTATATATTTAGATAAAATTTTAAACGAAAAAATCACTTATTTTTTTTTATATAAAATTAATGAAAAATGTTTAGAAACTTGTTAGCACGTCCAAATGACAGATTCATTTCGGTAACTAACTGTCGCGTCTCACGTTGTTTGTCTCTATGTGAATTATTTTTTAAAAATTGTTATTTTCAGGTTTTATCACAGGTTTGGTCCGGTTCTCAAGGTCAAAATACAATATATTCTACACAACATTTAATAGATGTATTAAAATTAAAATTTCCACAGGTAACCAAAAAAAAAAAACAAAAGTTCAATAATGAACTATAAAAATTATAAAAGTTTTTCTTTTCTTTGTAGGCAACCACATTAAAAGTTGAAGATGTTTCAGGTGGATGTGGTGCAATGTTTGAAATTATTGTACATGATGATAAATTTAAAGGAATTCCAATTATTAAACAACACCGAATGATAACAGAAACATTAAAAAATGAAATTAAAGATATGCATGGTCTTAGAATACATACATCTGTACCACCCCAAAAACAATAGAACAACATTAAATTTTTAGTCATTTTAAACAAATTTAATATTTGTGTTTTATTAAAAATGATTTTCTTGAAAAATATTTATATTAAATATTTATCTTGAATTCAACATTAAAAAAAAAAAAAAAACGAGTTAGACTAAGTCGTTCGGAATATTAGATTATAATTGAAATTCAAGTTAAAAAACAAATATACTTTACGAATAATTTAGAAATTTTTAATTAATTACTGGTGATAAAAATTATATTTTCATTTATTTTGTAATCAACTCTTCGTTTTTTAGTTAAATTAAAATTAATCTTTCGATATGTTAACAAAATATGAAAAAAATATATTATAATAAATAAAAAAAGCATAAATTTTAAGATTACACTGACCTTTTTAAACTTTATACTGGATGCAAAAACAATAAACTATTAATATTAAACTAAATCAGTTTTTTTAATTATGGAAATCACTTAATTTATTTTATATTTATTATTAAATTCACACTTCAATTAAAAAAAAATATTGCATACTTAAAAATTAAATAAAATTAAATTGCACGTATACGCTTTTTCACATAAACTTCTAATTTAGTAAAATCAAAATGCTTTCCAAATTCATAAATCAGCTGATTTGGTGGTTTGAATATATGATATTTAGCATAAGTTTTTCCACCAAGTCATCCCAAAAACTATAAAACCAAATGTACCGGTTTTAGGGCGACCTTTGTCGGTAAAGAGTGCCCAGGTGTTAAAAATGGATTTTTTTAAAATTTGTTGCAAAGTTTTTTCCTTTTTTTTGGGCAAAGGTGGTATACGCTGAAAATAAAAAATGTCTATCAAAAAATTTCAAGCATAAATGTGTTTGTTAAAAAAAAATATTAAAATTACTATCAAAATTAAAATTGAATTCTCAATATGTTTTTCTACTTTATAACAGAGTGGTTAAATAATGAATTATTTTAGTAATGCATTATCATTACCGAGTACTGCAGTCATATACTCATTATTTTTTAAAAAGTGTTTTATTTTGGAGTACATAATTACCAAAAAAACTTGATGTACTGGAATACAATAAAATTGTGCATTACTTTTGAAGTATACGATGTAATGAATTACGGAGTACCACTTTTGAAGTATACGACGTAATTCATTACATCGTATACTTCAAAAGTAATGCTTAATTTTATTGTATTCCAGTACATCAAGGTTTTTTTTTGTGATTTACCTTCAAGTACTTTGAATTATTTGTTAGTTCAATGAAGTACTTATAAATACTAACTAAGTAGTTGGTAATGAAGTACATATTTTGTATTATAATTGCTTTGAAAAACGTGGTAAAAGTCTAGAAAAATGTTTCCAAAGAAATTACAACGTTTTTCAAAATAATTACAACCTTGTACAAAATGTACCAAAACATGGCATTTCATCCAAACTATTTATGAGTTTATTATAAAAAGTGGTTTTTGAAAATATTGTCCCTTGATATATTTTCACGGGAATGCGAAATATCGCTATATAGAACATGAAACAGATTCGAAAAGGATACAATATTGCCAAACGCATTTAAGATTGGAATACAAAATATATTATAAAATTCGTGCTTATGCAAAAATTTAAAAGTTATTGACTTATTAGTATTAATATTCCAATAGGTACGTAAACAAAGTTACACTTCAATGTTTCAAATATTGTAATATACTCGCTAAGCCCAAAATACAAAATGTGTATTAATATTAATTAACTATTATAATTAAACTTATAATTTTTTTAGCTAAGCAATTAAATAACATAAATCTACTAAAATTGAATTTCTTCACGGCTAATATTACTGTCACACATTCATAAAAACAACAAATATTAATCGAATCCCAAGTGTTCAGATATTTTATTTATTAGTCAAGCAGTATTAAATTCATTAAGTGATGACGAATATTTTATTTATTTATAATAAAAAATAAAATTTAAAAAAAAAAATATTATCTTATCTTATCAGTTAAAGCTTACAATAAAGCTTTTATGTTGAGCTATATATTTACAAAAACAAAATTTAGCAAAAACTTGAAAAAAATTTAAGACAAAATTTATTTTTGTACTTCACATTTTTGCTAAAACATAAATAATAATCATTTTGTATTTACACTAATCAATGCCACAGTCGCAAAAATAGTGAATGAATTTTTATGAAAAAGAAAAATCTATTAGACAGAAATCAAACCAGAAAATAGACATAACAAACAAAATAAAAAAGATACTTGAAAAAAAATTCACTTTTAAACTGAAAACAACAAAATTGTGATAAATTTATTTAACTTGCGCGCGCGCACATTTATTATTAAGTTTTCAGATTTGATATATTTTAAAAGCTTCAGTAATTCCGTTGTCAATGTGAGATTTTTTTTTCATAATTTTACCTACTTGTTCAGTACATAATTAAATGTTTAACAAGAAAGTATCATTCATATTAAAAATTAGTAAACAAAATTTAATTTTTATTTTTTTAATAATTATCTGAATTCTGTCGGCTTTTAGTTTGACTAGAAATTAAATGTGATTACTTTTTATTTTTATCGTGAATAAATAAATAATTAATTGCTTTAAATTGTGAAAATTTAATTTTGAAAAAAAAATCTAAAAATTAAACTGCAATCGGTTATATCCGAAAGCAGTGAATGATAAATAACATGTGAAAAATGATTATTACACCTGTTGTACTAGTGGTTAAATTTTATTTTACTATTTACCTAAAACTATAAAAAGAAAATTTATAATAAAATTTTCCAAATATTTGCAATAATTACCAAAGAAAAATTTAATAATTTTAATAATTTATTTTTATAATATATTTAATTTTAAATGCCGAACACCAATAAAATAAAATAAAATGAATATAAAAAAATTATTAAATCTTTTAAGCCAAATAGTGTTACCATTGATGTTAATTTTAAGTATAAATTATGGTGAGTTTTCAGAGAGGAAAAATACTTTTCTTTTTAATTATAATTTAAAAAAAAATGTTTTCCATTATTTTATTTATGCAAAAAAAAAAAAAAAATATACATTTTTATCTTTATTTTGACTGCGATCAGATGAATTTAAAAAAAAAATTTATAGTACGGTATATATGTATGTTGTATACATAGTAGATACAGATAAATTATTTTATATTTACGCGCTTATTTTTTTTTTTTTGGTGTATAGATCCAATTAACATAATCGCGATCGTGAAGATATATAAATTTTTTATTTGTATTGTTATTTAGGCGACCTTGCAAAATTGTAAATTATGCAAATTAAAAAATAAATCTACCTGTTAATTGTAAAAAAAAAAATTAAATTTGCTTTAATAAATTATAGAACATAAATGTATGACGCCAGCTATAAAAGAACTTAGTCAATTTTCATAATTTTTCAGTAGATTTTTTATTATTCTGATAAAATTGTTTAAAGAATTTTCATATTTTAGATAGATGATAGTATTATATGATTTTTGTAGAACGAGTTAACTAATTTTGGTTTTAGAAAAAAAGAAATGTTGTTGAACTTAGATGATAAATATGTTTTTCGAAAAAAAAATTGACTTATCTAATTTTGCCTAAATAAAACAGAAATATAAATTTATTTTGGTTTTTTGGGTATTTTTTTTTTTTTAACAATTTTAATTTTAATGAAGTGTTAACAAATTTTTTAATTCTATTACTTATCACAAATTCCTTATGAGGTCAGATAAAACAAAAACAAAATAAATTTTGTGATAAGATAAAAAAAAACGTTAAATTCTGCGGTGTATTTTTGTAATTATAGAGAAAAATATAATTTAATCTTATCTAATAAATAATTGAAAATAATATTTACAATTTTATTTGGCTTGTGTTCACATAAATTTTCTGATTTTTTAAGTTAGAAAATTTCCAAAAAGGTTCTATTTTTGATTATGATATCTAATAAAATTCAAGAATGATGTAATAATATTATTATAAATTTTTTTTTTTTTCAAAAATTATACTATTGTTTAATATTTATATGCTCTGACCGGAATTAAGTTGCAAAAAATAAAACTTTCATTATAATTATACAGCAATAAAAATGATTCACATTATAAATGGAAAATTTCATAATATTTTATTTATGTATAAACAAATCAAATATTAATTTATCTAAATGCGTTAATAATTTAGATAATTTCTGATGTTAATTCTAGTTAATTTTTTAATTTTTAAATTTATCAAAAAATTTAATTTAATTATAATATTTTGGGGAGATATATACGTAAAATTAGTAATTTTCACTTATTGACGAAAGAAGTGAAGTTATAAAATGTAGTGATTGCGGTTAAAATTTAAATTAGGTTTCTAATTAATCAGAAAATATTGTCGTGTTCATAACGTCGCATAACTGACAATTTTTTTAATTATATATTTTAAAACTTTTGATTTATCAATTATGGAAAATTTATTTGGAAATATTTTGCATAAATAATTGAAATAAACCTCGAAGATAATGACAGGATAACAAAATTATGAAAGACGTTTTCACTCATAATTTTTACAATCTAAATAATTGAAGTCATATGTCGTTTGGCGATCAATATTCGAATTGACGATCAATATTTGAATAATTTAATTAGAAATTGTTCATAATAAGAAATTGGTAAACATAGTAAGATGGGTATAACTCAATAAATTTATTAACAAGTTCCATATCAAAATTCCTTTAAAATTAAAAAGTAATCAATGTTAATAAATATTTCATAATTATATTTTAATCGAAGACTTATAATGGCACATTTATTCAGCATGAGTAATAATGTCTGGGGCATTATTAACTTATGAAATTACGTAGTATTTAATTTAGCCATATGCTTAAAAAAATATTATTACCTACTCTAATTATTCACTAGACAAATTTTGATTATACAATTTTATAACAAACTTCTAATCACAGCAAATTGTAACAAAAATTTATGACGTTTTATAATTTGTTTATTATGTTTCAACTCAATTAAAAACTAGTTTTGAAACTATATTAATCAAAATAAAACCTGTTGGAATGGGTCAACGTTTTTTAAATTTAATTACACTATAAATTTAATTAATAACAATTTTCGAGAAATATAATTAAATATTTTCATGTAATTTCCCTAAATTCATTTCATGTGTACTTTTTTATTTATAATGTTCTGTTTAAAATTATAGGATAAGGTATTAAGTGACATTTTTATCAAATAAAGATATTTATTCAAATACAATTTAAATGCATACGAAAATCTATAAGTTTTTAGTTGTACAGTGTTTTTTTGATTTCGAAAAGAAATATTTGTTAAGCTCTTGTAGAAAATATAAATTTTTAAAACGTGATTTAGTCAAAATTGAAAATTTAACTTAACACTTTCATCCTTTAAACTTTTTCAATTATTTCCATTATATTATGTGATAAAAATAAGCCTAATTTTCAATATTTTTCTTACTTATATTTGAAAGTTGCTTTAGTATTATAGTTTATACATAGACATATATGTTATGTATATATGTCACTTTTAACATCCAATATTAAACTGACTGATGCGATCACGTTGAAAATATTTAAAATTAATTATATTAAAAATAATTTTTACACACCTAAAATCATCATAGTTTCTGATCTATTGACTTTTTCCAAATAAATATGAATTACAGATAAAAAAAATAATAGCAAATTTTATTAGTGACAATATTAAATGAATCAGCAAAATTTTACGATTTTACTAAATTACTAAAAAAAAATAATGTTGTTATGAAATCGAAGTGCGACGCAAATTTTCCATAAATAAACACTTACATATTAAAACGCTGCAATTTTCCGTTTTTATTAAAATATCTTTTAATAAATGCGTCCACCGAATATAATAATTTTTTAAAATTATAAATAAGTTTTTAAATTCTGTAACTTCTGGTGTTTAAGGTTATGAAAATTAGGTACCCTGAAGTCCTACAGTAATTATCCGACAAAACAGTCATTGAACTTTTTCGATAATATTATTATTGGTAAACTTACAATTACAACAATATTTATTTCTACCATTTAATAATTGCCGTTTAATCAATGATAAAAAATAGTAGAGTACAACAATAATTTCTACATGCTTCATCATTTAATATTAAATATAAATAACTTCTTTGTTCTTTAATTAAATTTAATCATACATTTTTTTAATTAATTTTGTAATTGCTGTTTTATACTGATATAAATCACTTAAAATTTTGTTGATAATAGTTGTTTTAAATATCAGAAAATTACTTGGTATTCGATATTTATTATAAATAAAAACGAAAGATTATTTAAATTTAACTTTTCTGGAAAATAAATAATTAAATTATAAGTTTACACAAATAATATTTAATGTAATTTTAATAATATTACCATATTATGTTGATTGCACTATCATATCGCTAAATATATACATATATCGTCAATGAGATACTTGTGAGATCAACTGAAATTTGTAGACACACAAATGAAGACTATATAAACAGAGAATGAAAGTAACATTTAAATTTTTATTATATGTATCGTCAGTATTTTTATTAAAGCACTACAGCTAAAAATATGTATATTATAGAATGCATTTTAAATGTTCATGTTTACAACAATATCTCATTTTATTAAAATGTTACTTAAAAGAGCTTTTTAATTAGTCAGCTTATAAGTGCAATTTGTTCTTTGACTATATTGCTTAAATCATAATCAGAAAATATACTCTAGCACCTGACAAATATTCGTTCATAACAATTTTCAAATCTGTATATCTACTTTCTCATTGTAATTATAGAAAATAGCATAAATAGCAAAAAGCATAATAGCATAAAACTATAGCAAATAGCATAAATTATAACAAATAGCATAAAATTATAGTTGCTTATTGAACCCTAAACTATTTTACCGACGACTTGGTATATTTGATAGTGTAAAAAATATTTATTTATTAAACAGATTATTAATTACATTGTGTTATAGTTGCATTATTGTCGCAACATTTATGAGAAAATTCAATTCACTTAAATAAATAATAATATTCTTTTGTAAGTTTATTTGGACTTGAGATCAATGATCATTGTGAGATAGTATTTCCCAAACTTTTATAATGCTATATCATTTAAGATTTTTATTAGATTTAAGTGGAATTTGTTTTTATGATTTAATAGCCTATAGAAAAATATTTCAATTATTCTAAAATTCTGCAATTATGGAAAGTATGATAATTATATTGTTTCTAATTTAAATTATAGAAAATATAGTTTAATAAATGGTATTATATTAGTTTTTTTACTCGAATTTTAAAATTTAGTTAAACTATTAGTTGATTATAAATGTATGTTATGATTATAAATATATGTTAAATCGGTGGCACATAAATTTATTTCAATATTTGTCCAGGGATGATTTGGCTTGAGTTTTGACCACTTTTCAATTTACGAAATTTAACTGCTATTAAAGTAAATTTATAATTTTGTTTTTCAATGCTAGCTTTAGAAATTTATGTGAAAATATATCCTTATCAAGTAAAATTTCAATAGTACAATAAATACTTGTTTCAATATACTTAATTTAATCTAACTAATAATAAAAATTAATTTTTATTTTTTTTCAGTTAACTGTGATACATTAAAAATTTATGATAATTTAGTACAGTGCTATCGTAATGATAGTACAGAGCCATGGATACCGAATACATTACAAATCCTTTTAGAATTAATACGAAAAATCGAAGATTATCATCCAACATCTATGGACATACGATATCTGAGTGTTAGTCTAACGCATCAGTTACGTATTGATGGTATTTTGAAAGCACCAGATATTCAAGAAACTGAATATATAACACCATATAATGCAAATAGTTTTGAAATAAATAAATTTAGTATTTTATTGAAATTGATCTCAAATGTACCTGGAAGATTAAATTTCGATGAAATTTTAACGCATTCAGAATTATGTACACTTCATAGACTGATTAGTTCAACGATAGAACCAAGTATTAGAGGAGATGAGCATAAAACATGTAAAAATCCATCATATGATGTTAATTCAATACCGGCAGATAGGTAATATAGATGCTTAATATCTAATACCTATATATGTTTATATTTTTAATGTTTTTATGTTATCTAGAATTTTCATCTATGCCGATGAAAATAAACCATATATGATTTCACATAAAATATCCAAATGTGCAGTGGAAAAAGGTATTCTGAGAACATACAGTAAGTGAAATTTTTATACTATAGCTTTATTATTGTGAATATTACTTTTAATAATTTTACTTTATTATTTAGATTATGGTACATTTTCACCGGGAATTGTAATTGCTTCAATAGCTGCTGGACTACAACCACAATTAGTTCAGTTACGTGATATCGTCCCAACACTTGAAACAACAAATGATCGATATAGGAATTTAGAAACTATGGAAGCACATGATACAAATCAAAAAATTCGTCGACTTTTACGTTCAACAGATTCAATTGATAATACATATTCATCAAATTTAGCTGGTGATTTAGCTGAAGTTTGTGTTTATCAGGCACCATATTATCAAAAAAATGTTAGTGTTGGTTTACAAGGATATTGGAATGATACAGAATATCCAATTATTCGATATGTTAATGAACAGAATTCATTAAATTGGTGTATTACTGATAGTGAAATATTAGCCGGAATTGATGGATATCATTTATCTAAAAATATTATGCATTGGGTAAATCGTATGAATCGAATGAAATTATCACAAATATTAGAAATGTATTATAGTCCAAGAGGAATTATAAATTTATTAACAGAAAATTCAAATCGTATAAGAAAAGGTAGTGCAACATCTCAAAGATTATTAATGCCAATTATTCAAGATGATTATCAATCTGGTCCATCAAGTGGATACTATGATACAGATCGTTATGGTGATAGTGCTTGTGAACGTCGTAATATTTTAAATCGTATACCAAAAGAAAAATTAAAAGATGAAACATTTTATTTGGCTCAACTTTTACAACATTCAATAAATTCAGTTACAGTTGACGATAATTTATTGAAGTCATCATGTTTTGTTGCTGTTGATAAATTTCTTGATTATTCACAAAAATTATTATCTCGTTTTCCGAAATGTACAAATATTAGACGACCAAATATTGATCTAACTTTAATAATTGACGGATCAAGGACAAGATTTGAAAATTTACAATTGATTTCGTGAGTATTCTAATTTAAATATAAAAGCATAAAATTATTGATCAAATTTAATTTACTTTTTAGTTTTCTCACTGAAATTATTGATGTATCTTCATTTGGATCACGAATTGCTATAATTCATGGTGGATCCGGAAAATATATGGTTAATCCTACACATAGTATTGTCAGTGTATTTGATCAATTAAAAGAATTTCCTGAACCTTGTTAGTTATTCATTTTTATTGTATATTAGATTTCAAAATTAAATTTCACTTTTTGATTTGTAGTTCCGAATAGTTTATCACTCAGTGAAAGTTTATCGGCAGTAATTCATAATTTAGAGAAATCAAAACATGAAAATTTACAGAAAAGTACAATTGCTGGTTTATCACAAGTTATTTTCGTGATTGCACAAAGTCAGGAAATTCGACAAGTATTAAATAATATTAGTGCTGAAAAATGATTACATTATTTTGAAAATTTATTTATCAGGATGATTTTGATAGTGCGAAACGACTTATTGATGGTTCTTTCCAAGCATATCCGGACTTATTTTTTACATTCTTAACAACGAATACTAAAACTTTTCTGGATTTAATTAAGGATGTTGATGGTATGCCGATGACACCAAAAGATGTAAGTTAATTGGACCATAATTTGTATACATACAGGATACCAAATTGTAAAATTCCTTCAAATATCATTGACTATTATATAAAGTCTTAAGAAACCTTTTTTCTATATTAACTCCTTAACTCCTATTTTGAATTATTCTTTAACAGGAATTTTGAATTATTCTTTACAGAAATTTACAATCATTAAAGCATTAGATCTGAATCCAAAGGAATTTGAAAATAATTTAATACGTGGATTACGTTCGATACCAAAATGGCTTCATATACCATCATGTGACAGTTTAGCACAAAAATATAAAGGTGATGAAATAGATATAATTCGTTATGATTATGAGGATTATGTTAATCGTGATTACGCAAATATTTATCGGATAAATGGCCAACAATTACTTCAATATCCAGAATTTCGTGTTAATTTTGAAGGTGTTGGTTATGGTATAATAACAGTATGCAAAGAAATTCATTCTAGATCAACTGAATGTTTAAGTACACAAAATTTAGAAGACGAATCAATTTGGTTCAATATAACAAATCTTTGTAATGGAAATTTTTGTCCCAGTGTAACTTTTAAAATTGAATTAGATAATTCGAATGTTAAGTGTACAGGTAATTTACAATTATATTGATTGATTTTTAATAAAATATATTTTAATAAATTTTTATTATTTTGCAGAAAACTCTTGTAGATTTCCAGATTCAGTTCGTTATAATATTCGTATAGAAAATGATAAATGTTCAAATGGATCTTCAATTAAACCAAAAGTGATTAGTTTATTATTAATGTTGTTAAGTGTTTTTAGTATAAAGTTCCTATACTAATTATTTTATAAAAATTTAAAAATTTATATTTTTATTTTTGAATTGTGTTTGTTAAAGACTAAAATGTATCATAAAAATGTATATGTAAATGTAATGTAATGTAAATATTTGTATTTGTTAAATTTTATTGTTGTACTTTATTATTTAAGTTAAAAAATTTTAAGAAATATTCAAAATAAAAATCATAATTTGGTATGAATATGAAATGTAAACATTTACTTTTTTATTTTGAGTAACTTTAATTATTAAAATCACGTTTAAAGTCGATTAACTTAAATACGTGGAAAGTTTTCGGTTATCTACAAGTACGTAACATTTGCGATAAGAACTTAACAGCATTTTTAAAAATATATTTTATCTAAGCATAGAATATAGGGTAAATAAAAACCTGTAGATTTTAGTATTCTTTTAAAACTATCTAAACCAAATTTTTAATTCCTTAATCTTCAAATCGTTTTGGACGATTTAAAAATTTGGATGTTAAGGAATCGAAATCGAAATGTATTTTATTTAAAACTTTCAACTACAAATTAATTTCGAATTTCTTAATTGAGATATATAATACCAACAGATTATAAAACTCTAATTTCTTTACTGACAATTTAGACTATATTGTTTTCAGACTGATTCCAAACTGACAATAATTTTCAAATTGTTCAAAAACCTGTGTTGTAGTAATTATATTTTTCTGATTTATATTGTTCTTATAGATTTAGAATCTCTCTCTCTTTGACAGCTCGTGAAGAGCCTGGGCCTCCCTTAAAGGGTCTTCTAACATTTTATTGCATTTTGGATCTACCAATTTGATATGGCTTCCGAATCATAAATTTCTTTATAGTGAAGAAACTATTAATTACAACAAGTTAATGGTTTTATTAGTTGTTAGCAAATGGTCTCGGCCGTTAGCTTAAATTACATTTTATTATAATTTTTTTACTGGTACTCATTTAAAGCTGAGTAAACTTAGACCAACATCGATGTCTCGGACGGAAGTTGAACCGAGTACCTAATGCACCACAGCTTAGCATACTTAAGCCACCGTCAGTCTTATTTAGAATCTCTATAACATTTTAATTATACCTAGTAAAAAAGGATAATTGATACATAAAAAAATATATTTCGATACACCAAATTTCATATATATATATATATGAATGTATATATATATTTATTTATTTTATTTACATATAAATTTTTGATAACATTTATATATATATAATTTTTTATGTATTTTTTTTATTTTATCATATTATCATAATATATCCTTCTATTTTTATGCCATAATATTTTATTTTAATATAAGTTTTTTTTTTTTTTTCATTTCCATTATTATCCTTTTGTTTTTCAGTATAATTTATATATTTATTTTTAATATTAATTATTTTTATTCTGCTACTATTATAATACTTTAATTATTTTATATCCTTTAATAATATTGCCGATATTTTCATTACAATGTTTATTTATATATAATTAATTACATTTACACTTACAAATTTTTAGCAGGTTTTAATTATAATAAAAACATTTTTTAAAAAACCAAGATTAAAATTAATAAAAATTAGAAAAAACCTACAAAAAATTTCGAAAATATCTAATAAAGAATTATTATCTATTAATTATTATTTTAATTAAAACATTTTTTTTACTATTAAATTTTTCAATTAAAATAATTTTATTTTTATTTCCAATAATTTCATTAATAATTTAATGATAAATTATTTATATTTTATAATTTTGTTTCTGTTTTTATGTAAAGGGTCAAACAGAAAATGTCTATTGCCGTAAAACTTGAAAAGAAAATACATATCTGAATTTCGTATTTTCCAGTATCTTTGTATGGTAAATCTTCTTGAGTTATAAAAATATGTACTTAATTTGAATATTTGGTAAAATAAAAATATTCAGAAATTGTGACATTTGTCCCCATGTTCGCTGCGATGTATTGATTTATTCTAGGCAGATGACAAGATCATTGGCGACGAAATCGTCGACAGACGACAGCGACATATTCTGTTTGACCGTTAAAATTGAAAATTATGAAAAAAATATTTTATTTAAAAGTGGACCAATTGTTATTGTAACGTAGCTTGAAATTAATTTTAATTTAAAATTATTATTTTGTCTTAATAATTTGGAAAATATTGTTTTGTATTTCATTACGACTATTTTAAGTATACCTTTTATCTAGAATCAAATATTTTTCTAAAAATATTTTTTTTTTCATGTTGTGTAAAGAATCTAAATATGTATTCATAAATGGAGTGTTTGTAATTAAAGTAAAATTATTTTGTATTTTTTTGTTTCCAAAGGGAAAAATACTAAATCAGATGAATTTGATTAGAAATCAAATCCAATTAAAAATTAAAAAGGGCTACGAGGGCTTTGTCATTAATATTGGCACGACCAGAAATTGCCCTTTATATATATATTAGCGTTCGATTATGAAATTTGTATTTGTTAATAAACGAACAAATCTCCTTAACATAGTAAAATTTAAACCAAACCCAAGATAACGAAATCATCCTCAGAACAAATGTGTAAGACTGTTGCATTAATTATGGTGTAATTTGTAGCTGGTGCCTGGTGGTACATGAGTTGTTTAGTTAATGAAGAGGGAGACAGTATCGTCCTGAGAATGTCAAATTAAAAACACAATTGTATATTTTAATTTAAAATCTTCAAGTCTTGGCAGTTTATAAACTGAAAACTTCAGGCAAAAAATTCATCCTTTGCATTGATAATATATTTCTGTAAAATTTGAGTTAGTTTGGAACGTAAAATTTTAGAATTTTTTTTTAAACAGGAAGTAACAGAATGTATCATTATAAAATATATTTTTATCTGCAATAAATAATATTGCAGTAATACAGTAATTATTTAGATTTAAATATTTTATTTTGACTTCAATCACGACAAAGATTTATGGTTCGTTAACTATAAAACTGATTTCTAATTACTCCTTTTTTTTTTTTGTTAATTATATTTAATTTAATTTTGATATTTACACGAAATATTCTATTTATTTTACGCGGTGGTAGTATATTTGCAATTTATGTTTTCAATTTTTTTTTATTATAAAATTTGTTTGAATTTATTTTTATATTTTGTTTTAAAGAATTCACTTTTTTTACTTTTTCAAAAGTTTACATAAAATACAAAAAAAATGTATTATTATAAATTTACTTAATTTTTAATTCATTTTTTGTTAATTATTTTATTTTTTTATGATTTTGTTAATTTTAAAGCCATTTAAGCTCAACCAACTTTTTTTTTAAAAGTAATTTAAAATAAATTTATAGTGCAAATCAGACTTGTTGTGATATTTAATTATTTTTTTTAAGTGTAATGTGAAAATAAATATATTCATTTAAAAAACCAAAAACTTTTACTGTGCTTAATAATATTTTTGTAAATTTTTGCTGATAAAAATTATTTCTTCTTCTTGTTTAAATCAAAACTTAGGCTAATATTGTGCAAGAAAAACAAGCTTTTATTTGAAATCAATTTGAAATATTTCATATTAAAATTATTATCAAGAAATACTATTTTCTATTCTTTACAAATTAAATTCATAATAGTTGATCAAACAAGTGGAAGCAATTAAAATCAATGTCAATGCCAACCATCGAAAAAATAATCAGTTTTGTGGGCAATAATTATATAATAGTAATTAGATTTTCAGATTGTAGTGTAGGTCATTTAAATAAATTTCAAATATTTCAACATTTTTATTTTAATCTCTAATCATTTTGTAATTTTAAAAATAATTAGTTTAAAAAATATCAATCATTTGGTACAAATTAAGCAAATATTGTTTGAAATTATCTGGTATAAGAGTTTAAATATACATAAAAATTTCAAATAACTACTAATATAATGAATCTATACTATTATTTAATTGTTTATAACTACTCCAAATTAGGTGCGTTTATATAAAAAAATTTTTTTGATATTAATAATTTATCTATTTCAGTTAATTTATATATAATTCTAATAGCTTTTTTTAAAATCATTATGTAATTAACATAGAATTAAAAAGTGAAAAATGAAAATATTAAATATAATCTCTAATTTTTTATAGAATATTAAAAATTTGTGTTACAATTTTTTATTATTAAGACTCTGATTCATTTTAGATAATTTTGTACAAATTATTTTACCAATATTGAAGGATAAAAATGAAATTTTCGATGAAACGAAACCCTTTATCATTACTTTTTAATTAAACAAAAATTGTTGGTTGAAATGATAGAAAAAAAAAATTGCCCAATTTATAAATAAAATCTAAATAAAATTGAAATTATTCACTAAAATATAGTGACTTTTTTTTTATAATTGTTGCATAGATTTTGCTTTGTTAGTAATTTTTGCTAAATCTACTTTTATGATCTCGTTTTTGTTAATTTTTGCATTTTCGATTATACAATATCTTAAATAGGTTTCAATTTCATGTTTTTTTTTTTTTAATTTTACTTTAAACTATTATTTTGAATAATTTTACTAAATACTTTTTTTTAATTTATTTATATTTATTTAAATTTATTTATTTAAAATACCAAATAGTTTTTTTTTATGGCATTACACGATATACTATTTTAAATATCATAATATATATCTTTTTTATTTGTTTATCTATACATAAAATGTTATTCTTGTATGTTTTTTTAAATATTTTATTTTTTTATATAATATAAAAAAAAAAAATGCTTGTATATAATTTAATATTTAAATTTGAATATATAAACTGGCTTTTAAAAATTGTAATTTTTTAATTTATCTTTTTTGGCTTAACATTAATGTTTTTATAAAATTGTTTGGTTTTTTGTTTAATTATTTCATAAATTTTTTGTTTTGTTGCTAATTGCAAGAAAAATTACAATAAAAATATTTTAATGTCATTGTACAAAGTTTGTGACAAAAATTTTTCTAATTTTATTAAGTTTTTTATTTATTTTTTGGTTGTAAATATTATTTATATGATTTTACATCTTGTGGGCATACGTGCATTTAAATATTAGTGTATTCAAAAATTTTACAAAATTAGAGATAATTGAATCATAAATAATGTTAAGACATTATGAAACTTTAAAGTACTGAATACAATTATGACGTTGAATGGAATATAAAATAAGTAATCATAAAAGTGCATACAAATATCTTAGTAAAGTCCTTAACCGGAATTAGGCGATTATAGATTATAATATAATTATAGAATATACTCATTTATTACACTAGAAATTTAATTATTTTATGTAGTTTTAAAAATTTCACTTGATTTGAGCATAGTTGGAGTTTTGAATTTAAGTATTACTGTAGAATCTACAGTGTAGATGATAAAGTTTCAATTATTAAAATATCAGGCCCACAAGTAAATAAATATGCTTTTGTTGTATTCAAAATTGTATAAATTTTTCTAAAAAGTTTTTTTTTCCTTATCGTTTTTGTTAATTACTCAATTTCTAGAAATGAAAATTTAATTTACGACATTGATAAGATTTTTATAGTTAAGTTTATTTTAAACTTACATTGATACAGGTTGGCCTAACAGTTTGCTTATACTCGTATGTGAGAAATTAAATATATTTTGGTGGTAACTAATTTTATTTAACAGATTTAAATATACACAATATAGAGATAGCCATATTCCAAAAATAAAATGGAATGTTTAACATTTGAACAACGGCATTAAAATTGTGGATATTTTATTTTAGCTTAACTGAAAGACATTCAAAATATCGTACATTCTTACAATTATCATATTTTATATTTAGGCAAAAAAGTGAAATTTAATACAAATTGAAATAAAATATAAAATATTCCGACTGTAATTTTAAAATTATACAAACTTCAATTCCAACTCTGAATTGTTGAACGTAATGACAATTAACAACTGTTGTAAATTTTTATTACTTATTCGGAACATTTAAAGAAAATTATTGACCAACTTGTATTTAAAGGAAAATAATTAATTGAAAATTAAATATATTCAAATTTTGGAAAAACAAAAACTTTATATCAATAAAATTAGAAATATTGAAAATTATTTTGGAAAAAAAAGAGAATATAACAAATAGTTTTTTTCGGAGTAACTTTTTTCCAATCTTTTAACTAATTTTACTAAATTTTTGTGTATTTGTGTTTTTTTTTTTATTATTGTTTCTTTTTTTTTTTGGTAAATGATTGCAAAAATATCTTATAAATCTTATAATTTAAATGTATAATTTTTATTTATTTTTGTTTTTATATAAAAAAAATTGATTGATAATAATACAATAAGAAATTAATACTACTTTTTTATTTATTATTATAGTATATAATTAATTAAAGAAATTGAATAATACATTAATTTATAATTACAAAATATTATATAAAGATATAAAGATTTTTATTTAGTTATTTTTATTTTATATCTCCCAAACCACAAAGTAAAAATTTAAATTGTATAATTAAATTAAAAATAAAATAAATTGTTGCGTTTTTTTTTTTGGTGGAAAAAGAAAATATTCTCAAAAATAAATGGAAATAAAATATATTTAAGTTTAAATTAAAACAATGTCCAAAAAAAAAACGAATTTAATATTTTGTATTTAGGCAAAAAGTTGAAATTATTAAAAAAAAAAATTATCTTTGTTTAATCGTCATCATCAAGTAAATCCTAGGCTTCTGTTTCAGCTCCTTTTAGTCGTAGTCGTGCAAAATCTTCAAATATTATATCATCGTCTGGACCAGCTTCATCACTAAATTGAATAAAGTTTTTTTTTTAAATAAATTAATTAAATAGTGAGCTTATAAGATGAAGGTGTTAAGAGATATTTATAGAAAAATAGAAAAATAGTTTTTTTTACATATTTTCAATTTTTTAAAAATCTACATTCTTGTAGCAAACTAAATATACTTATAGAAAATTCTGATTTTTATAGCCTCAACTAGACACACCAAAATCGAAATCTAGTTAATAGCGATTTCGATATCAAACTCGTTATAATTTCAGTTTCATAGTAGTATATCCGAAATATTCAAAATCATTAAAAAAATAATCGATTTGCAAAAGTAACATTTACTAAAAATAGTTTTCCATACAAAAACTGACAAAATTTTTTTTCAAAATTTAATTTTATTGCAAAAATTTATTATTGACATAATGATTAAAAGAAATATCATTTAAAAAAATATTAAATCCGCTGTAAACCCGCGTGGTTGGCGCACAACTTACAAAAAAATAATAATTAAACGAAATCCTTAATGAAATTGTAAGTCACTGTACGATTTGAAAATAATGATTTGGGGATCAAAATCTTCTAAACTAGATTTCAAATTTGTTGTGTAGTAAATGACAAAATGTCACTTAATACCTTCATCCTTTTATTTTATAAATTAATTAAAATTATGTATTTCTTACCCATCAAGTTGTATTAGATTTTGTGTTGGAACCTCAGCTTGATTATCTTGTGAACCACCTTGTCCTACTACACTACGTCTTGGTGAACGTTCTGATAAAATTGGATTTGGATCTTCTTCTTCTGGTTTTGGATGCATTAAAATGAATGGCAATTCAGCGACTAGATCACTATTAATATTAATTTATAAAAAGTCAAATTAAAAAAAATTTAAATCATAAATATATTTTTTTTTTACCCTCCCAAAAGTGGTCCACTTATAAAAAGTTTAACTTTAACTTTATACTGCACAATTATTCCTAAGCTCTCCCTTTGTGATGGATCCGCAATTCTACAATGTGCGGAAAAATTATAAAAAATTAATAAATATTTTATTGCTTATAAAATAAGTATAATTAATATTTTTTATAGTTTTTTTTTTATGTAGATATTAAAAATAATATGATTCACAAATTACATTTTTACTTCAGCTACGTTAATCTATGTAAAATAAAAAATATAAAATCTACTTTTATGTACTTTACTAATGGTTTATATTTATTAACATGCATAAAAATTTAAAAATATACTAATAATAAAAAAATATTTACACAAAATTTAATTAATTCCCAGCAAGCATAAGATTACAAAAAGCCAATAAAACCAAAGAAGAAATTTAATATATCTAATTAACTAATGGTACTTGAAACTAACAAAGATATTTTTAATTAGAGAATTTGAATAATAGTAAAAACTACTTTCCAATTGATAACACCCATATATACTTGTGACCCATATTTGATAGATCATAGATTAATTCGAACGATTGTACATTTTTTTTTTTTAATAATGCTTTAAACGAAAAATCGATCATTTTTGTTGATGTCGGTAAAAATCTGAGTTAGGATTTAATTTTATCTAATTTTATATGGGAAAGTGTAAATTTGAGAAGTAATAGACTAAAATCAACCTAAAGATTTTATTGAAATCAATATGAATGTTTACTTTTAATTGGTAATATCATTTATTTATAATTTTAAACAAATGTGGTGCACATTTCCAAAACATATATTGTCCAAATGGAATAGTGATAAGGAATGGACACTTTTCATACTTGGCGTGAGATATTATACGTTTTTAAAATAAACACCACAATTATTTACGGTTCTCACTAATTCATATAAAAATTAGTAGATCCAATATCACAATAAAATAGTAATTAACCATCTATTATTATAGGAAAAATTCCCTTGGCTATTACACCTTAGAAAAAAAGCAAGATATTAGAATAGTACCACAAAATCAAATATACGGTTACCAAAAATAATACAATTTTTTGGCAGCAAGAAAACGTCAACTAAAGGTTTCAAAATTAGCAATTCATATTCAAATAAATATTTAAAATTTTGTAATATGTAGTACAATCGTCACAGTTTTAGTAATAAGTTTTTTTTTTACTATTGATTGATATGGCGCTAATAAATTCACTAAACATGCCAAAATAATCAAAAGAAATTTTTCAATATTTTATAGTCCTTATATGTTAAAAAAAAAATTATTACGAAGATAGTTTTAATCAAAATAAATTTTTTGAAAAGAAAACTTTTAAAATTTTATTAGATTTTAATATAAAAAAAAATATATTTTAAAATTTCTAATAGTAAAGAATCTATACACTTTAGATAAAAATTCAAAATAACAATTTTTATGTTGTTGTTTGAAAATAAATTGATTCACAAATTATATTGTTTTTTTTTTGCGTACCTATATTGTCCGTCAACTAAATTGCGAGACCTAACGAATTGAATAATTTTTTTTGTTTTTGTTTTAAAAGTTTTTAATAAAAAAAATTTTTAATTTCCCAAAAAAATTTTTTAAAGAATTTAATTAAAGAATTTTATTATTTTTAAATAATATTTTGTATAATGTTTGATTTTGTATTCTTAGTGTAGTGGTATTAGTAGTTGTAGTAGTGTTAAATTTTCATTTGTGAGTTAAATCATCGGAAATCATTCTGTGTAGAGTAACTAATAAAAGAAAATATTTAAAATTTATGTTTTTTTTTATGTTAAAATTTGAATTTTTGATTGACATTTTTTTTATTATTTGTTTATTATATTAATTTTTGATTGATATTACACTGTTTATCAATATATGATTGATTGCTTTGATTAAAACGTACATAAATAAAAGTTTTACATTAACATAAAAAGTTTAATATATTTTGTTTGTTTACCTTCACACATTTAATTGATAGAAAAACTTTAGTTTTTTTTTAAGAAGTTTGTGTTAGTAATAAAAATAATAAGTTTTGAGAAAATAAAAGAAAAACTTTATATACTTATTTCATTTAGGGAATTAATTATTTTAATTTTGTGTTATTTCTTATAATAAATAATTCTAAAATATTATTTCTAATTAGAGAAACTTTCAGTTTTATTTAAAAGTTTTTTATTAATTTTAGGATGAAATAATTATTAGTGTAAAAGAATAAAAATTATACATATTTCAAATTGAATCTTTATTAAATTAGAAGTAAAGTTATACTATGTTCTTAGTTGTTCAAAACTTTATTATATATTAAAGTTTCCAGTCAAAAGGATTTAACTATTTATTAATTTTCTACCTTATTTATATCAATATTGCTTATTGGTGAATTGTTGAGCATTTTAAAAAATTGCATTCATTTTTTAAATGTTTAAACTGTTCCGGCAATAATCATAAATATTTTCAAAATTTAATTAAAATTTTTATGTCTTTCCTACTTAGAAATATGATTTTGTACCGCAAGAAAAAAAGTGGTATTTCCGCAAAAGGCGAAAAAAAAAATTGAAAATATTACAAATTAGGAAACTTGTTTTCTAAATCATACCATCCAAAAATTTAATATTATTTTCAAATTATTGATCCAATTCAAATTATTGAACTAACCACAAATTAAGATTTCCGAGGTCTTTTAATGTAATCAAAATTTAAAATAATTGTTTAATATATTACTCGGTATAAAGTATAAAAAAAATTAAATCTTTACTTAGATTAAAATCCAAAAAGTCCTTAAGGATTGTGCGCATAAAAATTTACTATCAAACCTACCTAAATTCCTACAACTTAAAGTCACAGTAAATAAATACACGAGTGGTCAATTCACTTTTAATCATGCTATCACTTACTTCAATATCAATAATATTATTTAGTTTCCGAATACAAGCAATGATATAATTCACGAAATGGTATGTTTTCGGCCACTGTCATATAGTACTTTAAGCAATGAAACGAATTCAAGGATACACCAAGCATGTAATCAGAATGGAATACAGCTCAGAGAACGAGATAATGGTACTAACTATAAAACAGTGGTCTAATTAGTAATTATTAAGGTAAACTCAAGAAAATTTGAATTTTTTAAATTTTAAACTAATTTTTTTTTATTGTTGACAAATTTAAGATATTAGAACTATGTTATTGACGTTTAAATGTTAAAACTGATAATAAAATTAGTTTTTTTTTTACTAATTTTCATCTAAATTCACTGAAAAACTAAAATTTGTGATGCGTGTTGTTTTCATGTTATTACAAAATAAATTACAAAGAATACAAAAATGTTTTTCAATAAAAACGAATATGAAATGAAGAAAAGTATAATTGACAAATATACAAAAACATAAAAAAAAAAATGAAGATGTAACATAAACATAAATTAATATATGTATTATGTAAATACATATATAAAAAAAAAAGAAGAAATAAATTAAATAAACAAAATTAATATAAAGAAAAATAAAGAAAATGATGAAAATATATAAAAATTGACATAAAATTATATAATTGTAATTTGTAATTAATTAAAAATAAATATCCTTTTTTTTTTGGGAATATTTTTTTTTTCTGTTCATAATTTCCCTAATGTTTTTTTTCTAATTTTTTTTTTTTTTGTTATTATTAACTTACAGGGTGCTTGAGGCCAAATTGGTATCTTCGTGTTTTAATTGACCATCCAAGGCGAGACCCCATTTATCCTTATTGTTCGCCAACAATGGGGTTAGCTCAAATACTTTTGATAGTGTAAAACCGGGTGCAACTTGAGTTCCATCCCTTTTTAAATTTGGTTTTTTTTTTTTGAGGTTATAATTATAGAGTGAAATTTAGTTAACATTTTTTTATAAACAGTTTTTTTTTTGATTATCTGAACTAGACTTTTTTTTTATGGGTTTCGTTATTTTTTTTGATTGACGTTTTCTTCGTTTTTTTTTTTGGTTTTGGTTTTTTACCTTAATTTCTACATGAAAAATTATTAATTTATGAATATTTGTATGTATTAGTAAGTAAAAAGGGGGGTTTTGATCCTGGTAAGAAAATTTGGTGTTAATTATACCATTTAAATATTAGGTTAATTAATTTTAATTATTTAATATTTAATTTTATCGAGGGAATATAATTGTTCTTTCTGAGACAATCTGTCAGAACATCAAGAACTTAAAGTTTATCATAGTTGAGTATTGTACGAAATTTTCATTAAAAAGAAGTAGAAATTTAAATTTATGCATTATCTATGAGTTAAAACTTACGAATAGTATTAAACTGCGTAAGGTCTTTTTGGTAATTTTTGACCATAAATGTAATTTATTTAATTACAGCTCATAATATTATCAGTATTTTTATGTTTGGGTTATTAATTTTATTAATAATTTTAAGATACTGTTAATTTTAAGATACCATAATAGAAAAATATATTTTATGCATTTTTACTAATTAAAAACTCATTTGTCGAAAGTACCAAATAAGACTTTAAGTGTCTTTGAAAATGACCTTATAAAATTCAATCCAAATACATTCAGCGGCTTTACTGATACAATTCAATAAACTCAGATTTTTATAGTTAATTAAAAATTTACAATCTACCATCGTTAGAATCTTATTCAAATTCTTACAAAATTACGGTAGAGATATAATAAATGAATTTGCTATTAAGTTAATTAAAATTACTTATAGCACATTATTTTACAATTATTTAATTGCCAATGTAAAATTATTTAATTGCCAAAAATCAGACTAAACAATTTATTTATATTATTTATTAATCTATTATTGAGCATATTTTTTCGAAGAAATAATAATATATATCTCGATGTAATTGCTGATTCTTGTAATCAATCAAAATTTCATTTATTTCTGGTCATTTGTTAAATATTGTCAAAATAATACTTTAAGAAATTGTACGACTAAATTCATCCTTAAATAGTAAATTTCTGCAAGCCATTCATTTTTATTTTGTAAGCGTTTTCAAAATTCAATTCTCTTATCCAATATGGAAATAATGTTGGTTAAAAATCCTATGAAACGGAATAAGTCCAATGTCAGTTTATCGATTAATTTATGTTTATAATTTTTTTTTTATCAATTTTAATTAATAATATTAAGTTTAAATACCTAAACTGATAGTTAATTTTTAATTGTCTTATAAACATCCATTTAATTAGAGGGTTTTACCAAAAATAATAATAATAATAATTAAAAATTAAAATCAAATCAAAACCATATTTACATATTAACCAAACTTATAAAAAATACTACCAATCGTTTCAAAAATAAAATCCATCAAAAAATTAATATTAAATTATAAATTTTATATTTATATGTATATAAAAAAAAAGAAAATTTAACCATTTCCACAAAAAAAAAAATTATAAGAAAATTAAATACAAATTCTAAAAAAAAATTAAACGAAAAAAAATAATTAAATTTTGTAGAAATAAACTTAAATCTACCAGAATTTTGAATGAAATTTTCTTTTCAAAAATAAAGAAAAACCAATACAGTAAAAGTAATTTTTTTTTTTTTTTTAATTTGTAGTTTGTCCTTACATCGTACTGGATGCCAAATTTGTGTCTTCATGTTTAAGTTGTCCATCAAGTGCCAAACCACGTTTATTCTTATTATTGTTGAGCAAAGGTTTGACATGAAATACTTTTGATAATGTAAAATTCGGTAACACTGGATTATCTCTAAATTGCAGATTTTTATAAATAATTTTTGTTTTTTAAATATAAGAAATTAAAGCAATAATATTAATTGCTTTAAATAATATAAAATTTTAATTTTCAAAACACAAAAATATCAAAAAGAAAAATGACGAAACCCATTTTAATTTTCTTTATTTTCTTTTTTTTTTTTTAGTTCTAAATTAATAGAAATAATCAATATTTCTGTAATTAAAGCTAGAAATTTAAATCAAAATATGATAATATTATTATATTCATTAAAAATTTATACTTACTCTGATTCTGTTTCAGCAACAATACATTTATATTGTGCTGTTGAAAATAGGCAAATATCAGCAAATTGTCGTACAAAAATTTTAATTTTTTTAACTGTTCTATTTGAATTGTTGGCAATATGAACATTTACAGATATTGATTCACCATGATGATATAACTGAAATAATAGTAAAAATCAAAATTGGATACTAAATATTCTACTTAATTTTTTTTTAACCAAAATAATAAATAGTAGAGTATATTTTTTTTTGATTAAAAAGTTATATTTTTAATCATAAACTTGTATTACCCATCCATGGAAATAGTATAAATGAAACTTTCATTATTTCAAGTTTTCCAAGTTTAATATTCAAACTTCCCAGTATTTCAAACTTTTCAAGTTCAATAAATTACAGAACTTTTTCGATATATTTTGTTTAGTCTTTAACACTGCCATAAATAACTAAAATTTATGATAAATTTTTTTAGGGGTAATATTCTGTGAAATATAATTCTGTGAAAATTTACCAAAATATTATAATTACTTTTTCACACTTTGAAATAAGTTCTGATTTAGACTACTGAACAACTAATCATCAACATGACACTTTACTTTATGCCAAATAATAACTTGTTTTTTGGAGAATTATTAATACTTCATATTTTGAAACTCTGAAATCAACTTTCCTTTTAAGTATTTTTCCGCAAAAATTTAAAATATTAGTATGTTTATGGAAATTTAAAATTTGAAATATCATTCATTCAAATGTTCTTTATTTAATAGAATTCAATATTCAACGAATTCTTGTTTTCTCGGCGGAACTGATAAAATTAATATTGGTTGTTAGCCATATTTCAATTACAAAAAAAAAATTATGGTTGTTAGTCATATTTCAATTACGAAGAACACAGAAACGTGATAATCACATTTTTGAATCTAAGGACTCTGAAATAAATAAATAAACCAAAAGGAGAAGAGAGAGGAGGAAATATTTAATTTATAGAGTATTAAATTTAAAGAGTTTTTTTTTTAAAACTGTCATTGTCAGTTGAGTTTTACTCGAACTGACAGTATTTTTACTCATAAGTTCAAATTATCGTTCAAACAGACAGAACAACTATTATAAAAAAAATAGTAGCCGCAAATAATAATATTACTCAATTTATATGGAAACCTCATATTGATCATTATCGTATCCAACCGACGAAATACATTTAATCCAACTTTACTATTTTCATAAAATAAAATAAATTTAATTAATGTCATTTATCAAATAATTTTTTCCATTATCGACATTTGGTATTATTGTCAATCCATTTGATGACTAGACTTTATTTAATTAGATATTTTATTTCTTTGAATGTACTTAATTAAGATTTATTCAATGTTTACATATAAATATTATACATAGTTACCAATATGACAAACATAAAATCTATTGTAAAATTTAATTAGTTTTTATTGTTACTTTTCCGGTTAAAGTAAATTAATCTTTTCTTTGACAACATTTTATTATTAAATTTGATGTTGTTGGGAAAACAAAATAATAAACTTTTATAGATTATGTATAGTAATGTCAATAATATCTTGATGAGAAAAAAAAAAGTGGTAAAATTATTTGGGATAAAAATAAAAGGTCGGTTTTCATAAGAAACTTTAGTAAATTAATGGTACAAAATGAAAATTTGTTATAATGATTTTCGTCCTTAATACAGAGACCAAAATAAATTTTGAATATCATAGCATAAGCTACTGTTAAATCTAAAATGAGTATTTATTAGTTGTGATAAATTTTATTAAGTGTAAAAGCATATTTGATGTAAAATATCGCGAAAAACATCAAAAATTTTATTGTAAATTTTATTTTTAACAAAAATACATTTTTTTTTGGTAAAAACCAGCATATTATTTTGCTTTCTTAAAGTCCAGTATATTACTATAAAATACTATAAAATTTTGTGCCTTAATCCTTCCTGAAACTGTAATTCGAAAATGTTTTAATTTTGAAATATGAAAAGAAATCGTAGTAATGCAGCATAGTACATAATACACAGACGATATTGGACATCAAATGAGTTATAAAAAGTTTTTGGTTAATTAAAAATCGGAAAATTAAAGGAAAATCCGAAATGTTTCCTCTTTGCATTGTTTTTACCCAATATTTAAAATTTAATTTCAAATAGAATTCAAAATAAATCGGAATTTAATTAAAATTTATGTTCGGCAAAGTAATATTCTATATGTTTGCTTCGGATGCATATCCACAATTGATTATATTTTCTGGTAGTTATTTATGACCTCTTTAATTGGAAAATATTTCATTAAATGGAAAAATATAGAAAAATAAATAAATCCAAAATTTAGTACTTATAGATATCAGATGAAAAACCCTTAAAAGGTTAACAATATTTAAATTACTAAATAAAAATTAATCTAATTTTTCAATTTAATTAGGAAAATTTTTATTTTATTTTCTTCATAATATGCATTTACATTTTCCTTAAAAAATTGACAGGTTACAGGATCAATTTCATTACCACGTTTATTTTTTTTAAAAAAATATGAAATATTAAAAAAATTTTTTTTCAAAGGTTCATTTCGTTTCTTGCATAAAAAAACATAAAAAAGAAATTATGGAAAAAGAAATGTTCTTAAATAATTAATATCATAAAAAGAAAAATATTTTTCGTTGCCTGCAGGTTTCAATATTCTGTGTTTTTTTTACGTATTTTTGAGATAAAACATACTTTTTTAATGGAACGTTTTTCCGTCTGTCGGTCTATGTAAAAAAATTTAAAAATGATTTTTAATTTTTATCATCTTTTTCTGATACTAAGTCCTTATATCCACCGCCTAATCAAAAATTTGCCTGCGTATTTACTGAGTACACATAGAAAATTGTGGTTAGACTGGTCAGAAAATTGTGAAAATATTTAGTGGATTTCTATTTTGATTTTTTTAATAAAATGTTTCAGTTGTCAACAATTAAAAAAACCCCATAAATGTGACAATCCAGTATTTTTAAAGAACGAGATTTTTCTTATTTATTTAATACAATTTTTACTTTACACAAATATTTTTCATATTTCCAGCAAAAAAAAAGAAAAAGCCAAAAAAAAAAGAAAATTTAATTTGCCATAAATTAAATGTAAGGGTTGAAAAATTATTATTAAAAAAACAACAAGTGAAATAAAATTAAAGTTGTGCTGGTTTTGTAATTAGAAAATATTTTTCATATTCTACTTTATATTCCATATTTTATTTTTTTTTTGGGATGATAAGTAATGAAAAAAAATATTCAACTTAATTAAAAGTTTTATCACTTAATAAAAATCTTACGAAAATATTATATTTATTTTCTTGAAATTCAAGTAAAAGTTTGTTTTTATAAGTACTGACGTAAAGAGAAATTATTTATAAAATGGAAACTTTTAGTGAAAACTAAAAACTTTTCATATATAATTCTTATGAGAGTAATTTTTTAATAATTTTCGAGTCAATTTAGTAGAAGTGATAGAAAATTACTAATTAGAAAAATCTGATTCTAAAAATATGGTACTTACTATCAATTTTAATTAGCAAAATGCTTATAAATCCACTATAAAAATGGTAAATTATTGGAAATAAGTTGGACTTTTATATACAGTCGTTATTTTGATATCCAATATCAATATACAATTTTAGTTTAAATGTTTTTTGAAGTTTCTCAGGTGGTTTTTATAAACTTATAGTAATTATTATATTTTAATGTTTAACATAAATTTTATTGGATAATTTGTAATTTGTGGTTAAAAAATTGTTCGAACATTCAAATAATTGAAGATTTCTACATAACCAGATGGCTTTTTAATTTCTGGTGATAATTTCATTTTCAAATCTTTCAAAATTATTTCAATGAAAAGTCTACCAACACAGTAGATGAATATATACTTTGTCAAATACCAGTAGTTTCAAAAAGGTAACTATAAAATTTAACTTACGTACTAATGGTCAAAGTAACTTTGAAATTATTTTCGAAAAGAACTCCATAAAACTCACCTCTTTGTCCAAACTAGCTTCTAAATGAATTTTATTTGGTTTAAGCATAAATTCTTTGCTAACTTCAATTGATGGTTGTTCACCAAGTTTCGATGGTGCGTACATTATTTTTCTAATTGCTAAACGTACAGAATTTCTTTTATGTGGTTTATCTTCTATATGTTCGCCAACGAATGCCTATTAGAAGTAAAATAAAATTTATAAATTTTATATTAAATTTAAAGAAATAAATTATTTTTCAATTTTACTTTTAATTCATAATCAACACCGCATGGTTTACCAGTATCACCTGGTGCCGGTTGTAATGATACTGATGCCGGACAATGTGGTGGTACTTCAAAATAAAATGGATATGCATTTGGTCCTAATTTTTTAATAAGACGTTCCTGTAATCTAGTCAATGGTCGATCATTTCCTAATGATGGAAATATTTGCTCATGTGCTAAATACAAATCTTTACGGAATGTTAAACCGAGTACATCTAAATCTTCTCGTCCATAACGAAATGCTGCTAAAACATTACCAAATACTTTACGATCTTTAACATAATCAGGATCTATTAGAACAACGCCATCTATAACGAAAAAACAAATTTATTTACATAGAAATTTAGAATGCTTTTATTGTTAAAAATAAAAAGTAGACTATAAAATATAAACATTAACGACTGGAATACATTTCTTAATAATTTAACTAAGGATTAAATTTGAAGTACAACCAAAATTTGAGGTGCAGCCAAAAAGATAGCCGTGTTTATTACATACTTTCTATAATTCCAATTTTCATATTTATTATTATTATGTTAAGCTTTAAGCTAATACTGCTATAATAAAGTCTACATCTAAAATCTGTATGTAATATTCACAAAGCTTTATTATCACTTGATTATCTTTAGAGTGGTCTGGAATTTTATAAAGCACCTAATAAATTCCATTTTAATAAATCATTTTTCGAACTTTAATTAATTTCCAAAAAGCTACCTAAAAATATGGATTTTGATTTTAATTATATTATCGAAAAAAAGTATTTGGTTCAAATATTTTACCATCCGTGGTAAATAGATTTATACCAAGGTAAAAAATTTGAAAATTTAACTTTAATAAAATTATTTTTAATGGATTTTTTGTGTAACATAAAAATATATATACTGGATATAAATTTAGGTACTTTGTGTAAACCACGTTGTTAGAGAATTAAATTTTGTATCATAAATTTTATTTTTTTTTTTCATTAACGCGAGTTAGGAAAAATCTATGAATTTTCCTAAAGATTAAAAAAAAAAAAGATTTTCTCATATTAAAAAATAACATTACTAAAAAATTTATGTTTTTTAGGTCAAGGATTTTAGCTCAATAAAATTCGAATAATTTTTCATTACTGCTTTAAAAATACTATATTGGAAAAACAAAACGGAACTGTTCGAAAAATTTAATCTCATATTTTTTTTTTCATTTTATGGTAAAAGTAAAAGTAAACTAAATTTTGGAAATATGTATAGCAGAAATATTGAAAAGGTTTGTTCATATTACAAAACTGTCAAATTTAAATATTATAGCAGTGTCACTTAAAACTGTTATAACAGTGTCACATAAAACTGTTTCATAGTGTCACATAAGACTGGCACATATTTTCAAATTTTATTTTATTTCTCATGATTTCTGATTTATTTTAGGTCGGTGTGCAACAAAATATGCTTAAGTCGATTATTTCCACAATTAATGTAATTTTATTATAATTGGATTAAAATAAACATTTTTTTAGTAATTCAAAATTATTGAATTTAGAACCTCGAGGAATCTCCAAGACATATATTTTATCAAAATTAATATATTGAAGATTTTGGACTTAAGCAATAGCGTCAATTGATTGAAAATTGGATAATTTATGCAAAAATAAAAATTGGCGATCGAGAGATTGTTGCATAGTTCACACTAATAATTATTACAATTCCATGAACAGGTTATATTTTAATCTCATTCCTAGCTAACTACAAATTTCCATTTCCAATTATTTTATATCTTTTCCAACATGACCTTAAATTTTCATAATCAGATAACCGTATACCCAGATAGACTAAAATTTATTTAAAACACCGAAAAGAAAACTTTTATAAAAATACTTACTTTATAGAATTTTTTATGAAAATAAATTCCTTTACTTAATATATGAGTAAATTGAAAGGTAAATTTGTTGGTTAAAAGGCTGTTTATAGGTGTTTCCATTAAAAATAACAAATTCGTGTTTAAAAAAAAAATTTTCTTCATCTTTATAAACAAAAAAAAAAAAAAGATGTGGTAGAAATATTTAGAATATTTTATTTACCCAATTAATAGAATCAGGGGAGGAATTATTAAGACTTTCATAAGTAAAAGTATATTTTTCTTCATTTTACTTTATGATGGCATTATTTTATTTACCTGGGTGGAATTTTATTGCGTGTTATGTTAATGTGTTTTTAGCCTAAAAGCTAGAATAATTTAAGAAATAAACTAAAAATATCTATACAATTTAATTATAAAATGTTTTCGAAATTTAATATAAAATATTTATCGGACATCGATTATAGATAAATTACTTTGTAAATTAACGCAAATTGGAAATATTGCAAAATACGAATATCTAATCTTTTAATATTGCTGATAATTTTTAACTATCTTGATTAATAATTTATTGCTAATTACAATGACATGTTAGCAATATTATTTATGTTTTTGTCACGCGATACAATTCCTCATATAAAAGCAACAGTTCGTCAAAATTTTAATTTTTATATTATTAGACAAATTAGTGAAATAGTGATGAAATTTTTTTTAGGTGAAAATTCTTTAATTAACATACCAATAGGATCCACATGTGTGATATGATCAACAAAATCTCGTTTACCCAAATAAACTGTAATTTTTCCATTGGATGAACTTTTCTTAAAAACTCTGTAAATAAGAAAAAAATAATAATTAAAATTTATGTTAGAATTTTTAGAAAATATTTTTAAAAATATTATAATTTAAATATTTGGAATAATTCTATATAGATACAATTATGATAAATTTAAATTTCATAGGAAACTAAATAATATGGAGGATTGTGTTAAAATAGTTATAATTATAAGGCTACGCTTGTATTCAATTGTCACTTTAATTAGGTGGGTTGAACATTTTAGTGGACAACAATCTAGAATAATTTTTATACGCGCTCTATCATAAGGGTTTTTTGAGTTAAAGTTAAATTTATTAAAAAACTAAAACGTTTTATTAAGTATTTCTACACAAAAATACCGGAACACTGAAAAGTGCTAAGATTAAGCAACTCTCCCCTATACTTAAATAAGAATAATAATTAACGTTGATTAAGGCGTAAACTATTTGCATTCAGTGTTGAAATAAGCCTTTGACACTAATAATTTTGTGAATTTGTCGTGTTCATAAAAATGGATTAGATAAAAGAAAAAACTCACTACAACAGTTCTTTGCACATAAAATATTCTGTCAAACCAAAATTTGTCAAAACAAATAAAATACCTTTTCATTTTACGAGATTTCGTTGACAAAATTAAAAATTAATTGAAAAAAAATGAAATTTATTTTAATATAATAAAAATAATTTTAATGTAACTCAGTAAAATTAAAATTAAGAATTTCATAGAAGACAAAAATACTAAAAAAGTACTTTAATAAAAATTAAATATAAATTTTTATGTAATATAAAATAATATTTGTTTTGATGTTTGCAATTAATTTTATTCTTTATCCTCTAACATATAATTTTTTTTTATGATGCTAAGTAAATTTTCCAACTAGAAAAAAAAGTGAAATATATTTTTCTAAAAAAGAAAAATGTTTAAATTAAATTCGTTTTTTATAATTTTCTTTGAAATATCAGAATTTTAAAATGTTTTTGTACGTATTCTACCCTGAAAATTTATAGTGAAATTATTAAAGTTTTTGGTGCATAAAGGAAATCATAATTGAAATATACAAAATTTAAATTAAATGTAGGTTAAATTTAATTAAATAAATTATGTTAGAACAATACCTCATAGTAAAAAATGCGTAAAATAATACTTTGCACATTTTGTTACAACTCTTATGGTTGTGCTTTTATTTTAAGTTATAATTTTGAGTTTCTTATTCCATAAGAAACTCAAACCGGGAATAAAAAATTATTTTAATTTTCCTACTCATCACTTGACATCAAATAATTTTTAACTTTTCCGAAAGTTTTAAATAAGATTTTACTAACCTTTCCGAAGATTAACTTGATTCAGGTTTAATAGCACCAGCAATAAAAAAATTACGATAAAATATAATTTTGAAGACGGGGGAAAAAGGCGAACGACTGAAGATATTTATTTCACTAATAATGCCATTAGATTGTTTCTTCACTGTTCGGAATTGACATAAAACTAGTAGGTCTAAATTTTTGGGATATGTTGAGTGTCACGAAACCTTTTAAGAAAGGCCAAAGCTCCTTACGAGCTGTACCGCACCATTCTGAAACGAAGTCTACAAAGAACGGACATACGAAATTTCCCTATACGAATTAGTCAAACATTCTTAATTTAAGCTTAAACATTCTTGACATAACTTAAACATTCTAGTTAAAGTCATATTTTTAGTGAAAATTCTAGGAAAATTCCACAAATTATCATATAATTAGTGCTGTACCATTCATTACAGCAAAAAACACTAAAAGTTTACTAATTGATGCCAATTTCTTGAAATTTTTTTGATTAATTTGTTATGAAGTAATAAAAATTTTTAACTCACCTAGTTGCTTGTCGCTTTGAACTACCATCCTCTATATCAGGATCTGGTGATGGTTGTGGCGATCGATTAGAATTCATTTTTTGTTATTATTTTATTTTTACAAAAAAAAGAAAAACTATTTTTTTTTACTTTTCACTTATTTTAACTAAAAAATTATATTTTTATCCTTTTTTTTAAATTTTTAAATGATTTGAATTTCAGTTTTTATTTTGTTTCAAAAAAAAAAAAATAATGTTTTTACTTTTAACTTAATTTAAAAATTCAAGTTAAATGCATTAAAAAAAAAAATTTATTTTAATTTATTTATATTTTAATGTTTCATTTGAGAATTCGTAACACCATAAAAATTTATAAATTCCAAAGCTTTTTTAATGTTCATTTTTTTTTTAATATCAAATTTATTAGCTCTTTAATTTTTGTTTTTGTTGTTATCTTTGCAAAACATATTTTTAGTAGATTTATTCAAGTTTTATTTTTGTGATAATCTGAAATGTGGAAAAAAATAAATAAATAATTTATATTTAAATGATTTCCAAAAAAATATATATATATTTTCAGTACTTAATAAAGAATTTTTACAAAAGGATATTTTTAAATATGTACCGTTTGACACCGGATTTAAAATAGACTACCTCCGTTTTTTTTTAAAAACTCATATAATTTTTCGACGAAAAACAAAGCAAAAACTTTGAAAAAAATTTTATAAATAAAAAATCCATGTCAATTAAATAATGTGAAAACAAATTAAGGTTTTTATTTTCATTAATTTAATTCACTTTTTAAAGGATTTTATTTTCATTAATTTAATTCACTTTTTAAAGGATTTTAATTTAACTTAAACTTAATTTAATTAAGTTTTTAAATTCAGTAAATAATTTGTATAGTTTTTATCATCTGTCTAGCTTTTATTTAATTGAATTATTCAGTTTTTAATAGGATTAACTTTGATTATATATAAAGGACAGCTTGAGAAAACATGCTCCACATGTGACATCCATACTTATTAACTTTGTCGAACCAAATTTTGTGACAGTTTAATGACGATAGATTTTTTGGTTATAAGTAAAAATTTTATAAACTTTTCGAAAAATCAAATTAACATTTTCATTTATTATTCTATAGTTTTTCAAATCTGTCTGCAAAATAAACATAATTGTTTTAATTTAAATCTGTCTGTGAAATAGACAAACTTCCTGAGAAATATCATCGTTCAATTATTATTTCACAAAAAAAAAAAAAAAAAATACATTTTTTTGAATAATATCATTTATGCAAATTTAAAAGTTCAATATAACATTTTTATATTCAAATTCAATATTTCATTTTGAATATTTTTGCATTACTGGTACATAAGTATATATGAGAAATCAGATTTATCACTGTCTATTTAGTAATTCAATTTCAAAAATTCTTTTATTAATTGAATCTATTTTATACAAAAAACAATTTTCCAGTAGTAATTTATAGTGACAATATTTTCCATTAGCATAACAAAAGAAAAAGGAAAATAGGAAAAACAAATATGAATTCAGATTCAAAATTTCAGTTAAAATTGTTTTTTTTTTTTTTTTGGAAAACAGAAAATGGAGTGAAATTTTTCATTTATTCGCTGCAATTGTTAAAGGATATAACATAAATTTTTCTGTTATCTATAAATTTGAATACAAAGAACTGATATAGTTCTTTAGATTCATTTGCTTCGAGCATAAATTATGAATAAATAGTGCAAATAATTTATAGAAACAATTCTAATTATTTTATACTTCTAAATATATGATTATATCTTGCTATGATACAGAGCATGGATATGAGTAAATTCAGCTCTGTATCATATTATTTTAAATATCTGTCAATCAATAAGATTGACAGAGATTTAAAATAATTTTGTTAAATCCTTAAAATTACAATAAATTTAATTATTTTTAAAAAGAAAATTTATTGAAAATAACACTTTAATTGAAAAAAAATCATAAAGATATGATAACGTAACACAAATTAATTAAATATATTGGAAAATTCAGTTTACACTTAAGGCGTTTATACGAATAAATAATTCAATTAAATCAATATTTAATTAATAAAATATTATTTTATGCAAAAGAGATAATTTATTTATTATATTAAGTGTGGCATTAAATCAATTAGCCATGTTTTCTAAATCACTAATTTTTATATTAAAATATAAAAAAAATAATTGAAATTAATTGCGTCAACAATCAATATTTTAATATAAGTAAAATTTTCATAAATATTAATATTATAATAATAGATAAAGTAGTAAAAGATTAGTTAATAATTTATAATCATTATATTTTTAATGATATCAATTTCAATATGAACCAAATGTAAACTATATAGATTTCTAAAATTATATTTGAATTTCTTAACTAAATATTATAAATTAATTAGAAAATTTATGATTTCTAGATAATATTTATATATTAAATTACTTGATTTTGATAAACAAATTTTCTTTCTAAAAGAAAATTATTAAAAAAAAATCTTTACTTATTTTTAGAAAATTTATAATATTATAGTAAAAAATCTACATTTTAATAATATTATATTTATCTCCTAAGGTAACGAAAAGATTATCTATCAGAAAAGATATTATTTTTAAATAACAAATATTTTTCTTTTTTTTAATATAATAAAAATTTTCCTTGGAAAAAATATACTTTAAATCTTAAATTTAGATTATTATTAGTAAACCAATTCGTAAACCAAAAGAAGAAAAAAAAAATAATCTTGTGACAATATTAAGATATTAAATGAAAGTTTTCCATATTCAAAGTCAGAAATTAGACAGGTTTCAGGTGTTTTTCAAACTAAAAAATATATTTAATCTTTGTTGTTTCAATAAAACAGAGGTGATTTTTCTATTACAAAAAAAAAAAGGTAATAATTTTACTTTGTCGAATACCATAATGAAAATTTCAATATAATAATTTTCTTTATAACAGAAGATCACTTTATCTTTTACACATAATATCATAATAATATGTTTTTTTTTTTTACAACTATGTAACGAACTATAAAAATAAGAATAATAATCACAATAAAAATAAAATAAAATATTATGATATATTCATAATAAAATAAAAAAAATTCCATTTTTATGTTTAAATATTTTTATAACTCAATTTCGAAAAATAAAAAGGAAGAAAACCAAAAAAAAATTGCCTTTAAACGATTTGACCTTCTTCTACCAATGTTGTTGAAAATATATAAATATATCTTTATAATGATGATGGCTTACTTAATAGAATCTTCCTTTAATTTACTACAGCATTATATACTTTATCTCATCACTAGACTGATAAATATGTATTAAAAAAAAAAGAAGTAAATTTTATATTTTTTTTATGTGAATTTTTTTTTATCAAAGTTTAAAGTTTTTTTTTTTTGTTGCTTTTGATTGATGTCATTATAATATAAATAAATTACATCTCAGGAAAATTCTACTACAACAACAATATATATATATTATCACTTCGGAAATATAGGTATATATGAATTTATTTTATACAGGGTAAGATATCCTAAATATTGTTAAAATAGGCTGTCAATTATTATATTTATTAGACGTAATTATTTTAGTATCAAAATCAAGTTTGATTGAGGCGGTACAGAAACGAAGTATGTGAATATTCGTTGAGAAATTTCTACTCAAATTTTAAATTTTATCACAAAAATTATCATTTTAAATTTTTTCATTTGAAAAATAATTAAAATCTGCGACAAAAAAAATATTATTTCACAAACAAATTATCGTACTAACGAAAATTTGGAATTACATTTTTATGCTTCGGCAATACCACCCAAGAAATATTATTTTTTTTTAGAACATTTTATTGCCTTTACTAAAGAAACATAAATAATAATATAAATTTGCTGGACTTAACTCGACTAATGGACTATAAAAAATATTTAAAATTACCTGACTGACAACAAGATAATATGATAATTTTTAATTTTACCTTTATATTTCTATTTTATGAACACTCTGTATTTATGAGATATTACATATAACATAAAAGCACTTCTCATAAACCATACACGCAAATTTTTTTTTTAGTTGTCACGCAAAATTTTGTTTGTTTTTGTTTCCATTTTTTTTTTTGTTCTTTTTACATTGAATTTTTTTATTTGTAACATAAACATCCACAAGAACGTATATAATATGAAAACATAATATCAATTTAAAATCCTCTTAACGTACTGTTGATTTTAAAAGACAAAAAAAAAAAAAAACACAACACTTAAATTCTTGATAAGCTATTTTTATAATACTGTCAAGAATTTACAATTTTCTTTTAAGGAAATTTTATATATAAACAAACATATATATATATATATATATATCAGTCACTAGGATCACAATTATTAAGGATCAGAGGAGATAGAAAAAAAAAAGTGAATAAAGAAAACAAACACACATTATACAAAATGAAGAAAATAATTGTGAGAGGATATGACAACAAAAACAATATCATTAAAATTTCATCGTCATCATCATTCTTATCATCATGAGTTATCATATCAACAGGGGACAGAACACAAAAAAAAAAAAACTGATTAATTTTAGGTGGTGCTGTCAATGATATTTAGGCAAATTTGTTAAAATAAGGTAATTTTTGTTTGATTTTTTTTTTTGGGGGGAGAAGCCAATAAATATGAAATTTCTCAATTATTTCTTTGGTTTTTTTTTTTGTACGGGCGATAATCAAAAAAGGAGAATGATTTTAAGTGCCTTGAAGTAGACTGTTAGGATATAAAGGATTTTATTCTTATTTTGGAAATTTTAATTTTTTTAGGTGGAATTTTTTTTTATTAAATTAGGATCCTTCGTCAAGTTTTTTTGTAAATATAGAAATTTAAGTTTTGAGAAAGAATTATTAAGAAGTCAAATAATCTATACATTCTTTTTTTTTTAACTCAGTGCAGTTTGTTCTTTGTTTTGACCCAAAATATCTAGATCTACACGGCCTACTATATCTAATGTTGTCAAGGCTTAAATTGCAATTTCGATTTAAAATTGAGAGCAAGAAGCCCTACTATATTGGGTGTTTATGACAAGTTTGTGTAAACCCGACTAGATCTGGCTTTCATGAAAACTGAAACCATACTGATTTGAAGAAAACAATTTTTTTTCTAAATTGTAAAATTTGCATAGAAAATTTTCTATTCACATCCTACTGAAATAATATTGCCTACTGAAATAATATTGCGATATAAGAAAGCTAAAATAGCGATGGCAAATGATACATTTCCAATGAAATGTGTTGAAAACAACTGAAGAATTTATTAATTTTTTAATTGATGTACCCATTTTATGTACCACAAATGAATACTTTTGGAATGGTTTGTCTTAAAATGTCTTAAAATGGTTTGTCTTAACTGCTCGGACTGAAGATAATATTATGTTGTATGATAAAATATGTTAAAAGATAAATACATAAAAATATACTTGTGGTTATTATAAATTTTCTATATTAAGGATTAAATTTTTCACCAAAATATCCATAAATATAATTTATAATTTTATGGAAATTATAATTTTACTCACATTTCAAGGCTTAGTTTAAAAAAACAAATTTTCAGTGAGTTTTTGAAAAACACAAAATTACAAAGTTTTGATTATACAAAAATTAATAATTTCAATTTGAACATTGAAAATATCTTTCATAGCTTAATTTATTTTTAATTGAAATACCATACATATACATAAAATTACCATAAACATTATAAGTTTTATTTACCGTCAAAGTTTTTCATAAATTAAAATTATGTTTTATACTATTTTCCTCAGCCAAAAATCTGTTATTAAACATTTTTTTTTCTGTTATTAAAAAATACTTTTTCTAATATAAATCCTTTTTGTCTATTAAAATATTTATACAAAATTTATGTATAAAATATTCAAAGTATAAGAATTAATAAAAACTTAATTATAAATTTCAAAAATATCATTTTATAAATATGGTACGAGGGCAGATTGATAATTACGTGGTCTACCTGTGATGCAGGTATGAAGTAGATATTTTTTACCTCTAAAATCATTTACTAGGCTATATATAAAATTTCAAGTCGATATCTTATTTAGTTTACGTGTAAAAGTCTTTTAAACAACTTCGTTTTTATACATTTTTGAAAATTCACTGCGATTAACTTGTTTAAAAGACTGTTACACGTAAACTAAATAAGATATCGACTTGAAATTTTATATATACTTGTAAATGATTTTAGAGGTACAAAATACCTACTTCATACCTGCATCACAGGTAGTCCACGTAATTTTCAATCTGCCCTCGTATATATAGTACAATCTTTACGAAATTATAAATTTATTATACAATCGTAAACCTAGTTTTTCAGAACGTCTTTTTAATTGCAACATTACAATTCTGTAAGACAACAACAACAACAAAAACAAAATAAATGTAGAACAGTGTAATTTAAATAAAAAAGGATGAAAAATAAATATTTTAAATTAGTTTTATGTAATATGAAAATAAAAAAAAATAAAATATGGGTTGAGTGCACTAAAAAGAAAGTCATTAAAAAATGAAGAAATTAAAATTTCAATGTTGATGGTTTTTCTAGTATGAAAAAATACTTTTTTCAAGAATAATGTAAGTGTAAAAATCTTATGTCAGTTCATCAATAATTTGGTGCAGAAACAACCATAATTACTTCAAAAATTAGTTTTTTTTAAAAAGATTTTTCTACAATAAATTCCTCATTTATTTTGTAATTATAATTGTTTTTCCACAGATTTTGAATATATTTTTTTTTAAACCATAATTTATGATTACCCAACATTTACCATAATCAACAAAAGTATTCATTAAATTATCTTAATGTTTATCAATAGAAAAATTTTATTGCATCACAATATACCAAACAAATCTAATAATGTTTTAAAAGTTTAAAAGAAGCTTTACAAGGTAGTTCTCGGTTAATAACTAATTTCTATATTCTATCTATGAGTGTAAAAGTTTCAGGTGTTTTTAAAACCAAAAAATAAATAATTTTATTTTTGTTTCAATAGAACAGAGGTGACTTTTCTATCACTAAAGTAATAATATCCTCACTCCAGCTCTTCTACTTTTTAATTGTACATAAAACATGAGTCCAAAAAGTATTAAATGGTGTTGGTGTTATAAGTACAGACAATATAAAAAAGTTTTTTTAATAAAATAACTCACATTACAAAATTAGTTTAATTTACCATAAAATTTTTTCCATCCCCAAATTTATAGCTTGTCAAATTTAAAGGTATGAGACTGTAAAATCGTGTAATTATTTATTATAAAATCATAAATTTTTTCATATGTTTACAAATCTGAAATAAAAAATAATTGTAGATATATGACACGATATAATTATACACAAATTCAATGAAATACATAATACGTAATACAAGTAATTATATTATAAATGTTTAATATGTATTTTTATTTATGCTTGCTTCGTATACCAAGTTAGAAACAATTTTTTTTACATAATACATATTCATTTTAAGAATAAGCCAAAGGCTATTTTTTAGTGCTTTATATAGTAAAGTATTTAAACAATTCACAAAAATATTCTTAAAATTTTCTGGTTGTTAAACAATATCCTTTAAAAATTTTGACATTTTTATGTAAAATGTATAAATGAAATTTCTTAAATTAAACATTCATAAATTTTCTGTTCAACATATATACAACAATTGATAATTTTATTATCTCTGAATTTTGGGAAATTGAATTTTCAATTATGTATTTTTATTTTTCATTAAAAGCAATGATAATTAAGTAAATTTGTGTAGAAATGTTTCATTGTGATTTTGAAATATGAATTTTTTAAGAAAATATATTCTTTTGTTTTATGAAATTTTGGGGAAAAATCATTTTTATTATTACATACATTTTTTTAAAGTGTTTTTCAACAAATTTCGTAAATTATTATTATTTTTTATGAAGCGCACCAATATAGTACATAAAATAAATCTGTTGGGGATTTAATTAGTTATACTACTGATTTTTTTAGTTATGATTTTAATTTTTCTCTCAAGTAAATGCATTTAAATTATTTGGTTCTTAAAAGTTGTAGTATATAAAGTCGTTTTACTCAATACTTAATACCATTTCCATATTAAACAATATTTATTTTCAAAAAAAAACAAAATTAAATAACTATAAATCTGCGGGGACCCTTTTAAGAATATAACAATATAAAAAATATGATAATGTTTAAAGGGGCACATCACAATGAAAACTAAATCTGCTTCAAATTGAAAATAATGGAATTTCACATATTTTTGTTAAAAAACCTAAACCAAAAACAAGCATCAAAGTAATGGTAATATTGTGCTTCCTGATTAGACCTTAGTTAATTTATGAAAAATTATTTATCTAGTTAGAGTTATCACAAACTCAGAAAGATTGATATGTAGCAAGTTCCAATTGATATTTCACAATTGGGAAGTTACCAAAAAATTATTAAAATAGGGTTTGAAATATTTTTGAACTGTTTTGTAGCTATTTACGTTAATTTGCTTTTTAGTAAAGTTTTTAAGTGAATTCTGAGAAGAAAAAGTTAATTTATCACAATTATTTTAAGTGCAAATTTTGTTTATGGATAAAAATAATTTTTTTCTAGCAACACAACTGTTTATATGATTTCACTTGCTTGCTATTAATTTCTTTACTATTAATCTCTTCTCAGAATTCACTTAAAAACTAGTGTGCCGTTAAAAATAGAGAAAAATCATAAGGAAATTGAGGTGTCAAATAGAATATGTAGTTAAGCTCCACGGTAATAATCTTTTAGTTGCATCTTTGAAATTTCAAAACCCAAGGGCGAGCGAAAATATCAAATATCTGTCAAAATCCAGCGACGCCCGATTTAATTATAATCTCAAAATATAAAATATGTAGTTGTGAATTTTCTTTTGACTTTTTACAGACGATACCGACATATTCTGTTTGGCACTTTAAATCAAGAAATTATGTAAATAAATCAATAAATTATTTATATTGTCCTAAGAAGAATTAGTTCCAGTTGATTAAATATACTCTGTCAAATATACTTGTATGGATTCTTCAGATTTACCTCAAGATCCTTTGTGTTCCTTTTGATTTACTCAAATTTCTCAGATTTCTTATTGTTGTGTATCAGAAAACTTAAGATTAAAGTTCTTCTTATTTTTTTTTTACCGAATATAAAATTGAAAAGGAAAAATGTTTTTGATTTTCCCTCACAAAAAAAAAAAAAAATTTTAATAAAAGAAAATTTACTGGGAAAAAATTCTTGAAATGTAAGAAAAAATCAATTATAAAACTTTTAAAAAAAATATTCTTGAAAAAAAGGGGGAAAAACACCCTTGAAAAATTATATCGTATTTGAAATAATTTAATGTAATATCATCAATAAAACTGAAGGTAATCTAAGATTACAAAAAAGTTATATACCTTTGTTCAATGTTTTCTTAATTTACTCCAATTGCCTGAAGATTTTTCTCTATGTGATTTTTTCCGAAAAGAAAATATAATATTTTTTATTCTATTCACAACATAAATTCCTTATCAATGTTCCTTAAAATTTTCCTTTTGGGGGTTTTTTTTTTTTATTATAATTGTCAATTAAGAAGCTTTATAAAATAATGTACATGGTGAATTTATTAGTTATTTTTGCAATTTTTTTCGAAATCTAATATTTTATTAATTTGTTATCGAAGGACAATTTTAATTGAGTGATAAATTTAATGATTAAAAATTATAAATTTTTATTCCAAGAAATTGTTTATTTAAATACAAATATTAATAGGATTTTCTTTTTTTTGTAGTAATTTGATCTAGGTATTTTTTAATTTAAACTAAATAATACCTGGAGGGTAATTTTATTTTGAGTATGAATAGAAAGGGCAAAACTTATTAAGTTTACTTATTTAATTAGGTAAACAACTGCCATAATATTACTATGGAAATTTTAGATAAAAATAAAAAATAATCTACAAAGCGTTAAAATAATCTAGAAAGTTTTTGTTCTGGTTTTCGATCCGTTTCTATAAAGCTTCTGCCATCTGCTATTGTAATTTGTAATTTGCCAACCCATCTTTATTAAGGTGCACTTTTTCTGCAATAGTACAGCAGAACAACTATTAAAAGTTAACTTAATTGAGTAGAAAAAAATTAATTTATAGATAGTATAATAGCATCTTACTACTATAAAACATTATTATTAATTTTTACCACCAAGGCATTTTTTCGCACTGTTAGTGAATTGATTTTATAGCAATGACTTGTGAACACCGGAGTAATTTATTAGCATGGAAAATATAAAACAACATTTTGATATTGAATACTGAAACTGTCAGTACAACAATACTACTTTTGAATGTCAAAAATAATTTGATAATTAGAATAAAAAATTAAATTAAAAGTTGTAGGTGATGAGATTAGCCCTAAATGTTGTAGGTGATGATATTAGCCATAAATAAAATTATGCCGACACATTCAAATAAATGGTTGAGTAAAAACGTTGTAAAATCGAGCAATTTATAGTTTACGTATATAGCGTTTCTCTTTACCTCCGAAAACAAAACCGTCGGTTTAGGGAGCACTTTACTCAATTCTTATAGATCTAAAATCGTTTTTTTTTATAGAATAATAAACTTTTGCACAATTTAATTTTATCACTAAACCAATTTTCACTACTCTAAGATGTTATTCTATCTAAAACTATTGCAACAAAAATATTATACTGCTTTTCTAAAACTTTGTAAAGACAATATATAATCAGAAAAATATAATAAGGACTACGAAAGATTTAAACACTATAAAGCTTACCATTCAACAGTATCAGTTTAAAAAGAAAAACAAAAAGAATTATATTAAAGTAAATTCTGGTATCACATACGGAGCATTAAACTATAATTTATCACAAGATCTCTATTACCTTAATGCTTAATGCATTACGTTCACTCAATAAAATCCAAAAAGGAACTATAATGCAACCTACACAAATTTCTATCAACAAAAGGTACACACACTCAAAGTAAAAAACAATCTTTTTGACCCATTTAAGTAGACCTTAATCCCTACAGAAAAATATATTCTCACGGGATTTAATTATATCTTTCAGTTCATTCTTTTCGTATAGTTTTCCCATTCACAACATTCTACTTTTTTCTTTTTTTTTTTAGTATTAACGTAACACTTAGGATATCAGTTTCAAAATATACACACTACTATCTTATAAAAATATATAAAGACAGAAAGACAGAATGCACCGTGATTGTGAGAAATATGGCATCCATGAAAATTGTGTAGATAAAAATTCTAATTTAAAAATAAACATTGAAAATTGTATAATTTTTTTTACGCCAATTGTTTTTTCTGCTAACATCCTTGCATAATTTTTTTATTATTCTATACGTTGTTTATAGATTTTGATTTAATGCACGAATTCACATGTCGTTTAATTACCTTTTCACAAAAAAAAATGGATTTTAATATGGATTGAGTGTTAATAAAATATGACGATTATGTCATTAAACTTTTTTCTAAAATGAGTAGTATTAGTGATTTAATATAAATTTATTATTGAGTTCACATTTATTGATTAACAAGGCAGACAATTCGACACTTTAGACTTATAATTATTTCTAGATTTGTACAAATAGACAGGTCTTCCAAAACCATCCGACCAGCATTACCGCTCGGCACTTTTGGTGAATACATATTCAAGAATCTTCTTTTTGGCAGACTCCACAGCTGCTATTGAAAGTTTGTGTAAATGTTTATTTAGTAAGTTGTGATTAATGCAACTTCGGGAACCCGTCTACTCTGATAAAGGAGTATAAACTTTCTAGAGTAGAAAAATTCACAGAAAGGAAATAGTAATGCTATATTCAACAACAGCGTCAAAGTCTGAGCATAATTATTTAAGTTCTAAGAGATTCCTTTTCGACAATAGTTTTACTTAACGTTTTTTTTATTTCGAAAATTCTATCATTTTGATCAGTCAAAAAAATTTTTTTTTGACTTCCAAGAGTCCAAATTTATCCATAAAAGAACCATTTTTTTAATGCAAGACAACAATAAATACCAACACAGAAAATAAAAGTGTAAGATAATTTTTGTATTTTACTTTCGCCGTTGTTGTCGGTAACCGAATGCTGTTAATGACACAACAAAAGTAAAAAGAATAAAAAACAAAACACCAAAAAAACATGAATAGAATCTTTGATAGTACGATGGTTGGAAGAAGTCAATGGACTGTAAATATTAAAAATACAAAAAAAAATTATAAAAACTTGAAATTTATCAGTCTTCTTTTCACCTGATAACTTGTTCACTAATATTTTTCATTTTATTTTTTGTATGTACACATTAATAAATTGGTATTCCTCGTGGGAATTTTTGAGGGTGGAAGCATATGCTTCAACAAACAAAATAAAATTTGATATTTGTAGTATAAGGCTATACGCTATAGGTATAATATACAAAAAAAACATTCTACAAGTAAAATCATTTTTTTTTTTGTTCAATTGATAAAATGTATTGGGAATTTTTTTAATATCTGTGTGTGATTAATGAAAATTGAATTAAATCTCACAGGTGCGTAATATGAAATTAAATCAAGTAACGCTTTCAATTTAATTAACTCGATTCTTAAAAATGTAAATTGAGTATTTTTTTTTTATCAAAATTTATTCATACTCTATTTGATTTTACTGGAAAATTGAAAACTTTTGAAAAGTAATTTGAAAAGTTAAAGTATATTATGTCAGAGAAACATTTTGTCAATATTATTATGTTTACTTTGTGCAATTTAAGTGATTATTAAATTTTCTGTAATGGGATGCAAATTAATAATTGATTTTGTGTTGCTTGAGAGAATTTTCTTCTACACATAAAGTAAAACTAATTTAATAATGAATGGGGACTAGACAGATAAAGATTTTAGTAATATTCAGATATCTAACAATTATATTTTATACAATAAGTATATATATAGCATAGAAAATTATAATAAATGATTAGTCGTAGTCATTATACTTGAATAATTTACAAATTTTTAAATAAATTATCAAGTTTTATTTAGTGGACATGCAAAAGTTTTTTCTACGCCAATCAATTTTATTGTTTACTTAATCTATAAAGTTTCATGAAACAAAAATTACATTGTTAAAGTCTATAGAATTAATGACATTAAATTCATAATTCATAAAAATAAATGTTTTTTATTCATAAATTTTTAATGTTGCCGTAAAAATCATATTTTATACGTCAAATTTTCCCCAACAATAATTTGTTTTTATATACTTTGTTTTTTTTTTCCTAATTTTCAACTTTCGTTGTACCCATAAAACAACAAAGTTATAAAATATTTGCAAAACAATATTTGCAATGTAATCGTATAGTTTAGTAGGTCAAACTATTTTCTCATTTATTATTAATAAGCAATAAATTTTTTCCATAGTGAATCTAAAATTTACAAAATTCAAAATTTACGAAAATAAAATTTATATTATTTAAGCTTTTAAATTAAAAATAAATATTTTACTGATTTTTATAATTTGAAGGATTTTTAAATGTAATCAAATTATATAAAGAAATTAATTCTGAAAGATTATTGATTTTACAATCTTTTTCCCAAGTATTTCAATAAATATTTACATAACAACGATATTAATAATTATAAATTTATAAAACCATATTTTAACATTCGAAATAAATTATAATTATATTAATTTGTTTAGATTAATTTTCAATTTGGAAGCATAAATTTGATTAATTTATTTAAAAAGTTTTATAATTAAATTTAAAAAAAAATATTTGAAATTCAGTTCAATAAATAAATATGCTCACTTAAAATATTAACTATTTATATTATTATTTTTTTTGTAAAAACTTAGTATACTAAGTTGAACTATTGGCTAAAGTGTAACCCTAAGTCAATAAAATAAAATTAAATTAAATTTTTACGATTAAGAAGGACAAAATTGAGGATTACTATAACCAAGGGATTAGACAAGTGAAATTCAATATAAATATTGATTGGTAAAGGGATTTATTCCTTTAAAAGAAATAACAAATCAATAACCTGGATTTTGTCCTTTTCAATTCTGTAATGCTGGTATATCAAATGATACTTTGATCCTAGACAAAAAAAAATATATATATTGTACTGAAAAAGTTTTAACTCAAAAATTTAATTTATGCTGGGAAGACAATTTTGAATTTTATACGTTTACATACGATATCGTTAGTCTAGTAAATTTCTAGAAATTTAAAGTTTAGTTTATAATAATTTTAATTTTGTTAACTTTGATTCAAATTCAAAAAAAATATTGATATACCATAGAGAAAATTGTGATTTCTAGAAAAATATCAAAAATATCCATTTTATAATCAATGCACCTGATGTTATAATCAATGCACATGATGTTGAAATAAATATGATTTAATTAATTTAATTAAAATCTAAAATATGTTATCATATATAATATCAAAGATAGAAATTACCCTACAAATTTAAAAATATATATTTTACATTTTGTAAACCTATATTATTATTCAATTATTCAAATTAATTTCTACATAAATAAATTACTGATATTGGATAAAATTTATTAAGCATACCTCTTAAGCAATAAATAATAGATTATTGCAATTAGTATTTATTACAAAATATACATATTAACAATAAGTATATGTATATTAAATATTTACAAATGAATTGTGAAACATGACTATAATCGATAAAATATTACATATAAATATTTACAATATAAAGATCCAAAAATTATTAAAAATTAATTGACATTAAATTTCTATCTAAACATTAATTGACTGACTTTTTTTTATTATCTTAATATAAATGCAATAAAATAATCAATTTTCTGAAATTTTATTTTGTGCAAAATGACACTCTATTAACCAATTTTGGAGAAATAGACATATTGATATAAATAAAATACATATTGAAAGGAAAAATTTTTTGCAATAAACTATCGAATAAAATAAGAAAAATAATTCGTAATAAAATTCAGAATAAATAAATAATGTCAATAAATAAATACTAGGCAAGTAAATCCTGACCTAGAATAGTATTTATATATAATATCAAGTGGTGAATTATACTTTTTTAAGTTTATGTCATATATTTGACAGATCAATTACCCTGAACGATATTTTTTCACTAGTATACTTCACTTTTTCAATAATTTTTATATAAGATCTGATAAATTGATATAGAATATTATTTATGACAGATCAATTATCCTGCATTATATTACAGGAATAATAATATAATATGTAAAATGGTTCTGTACAGTTTCTAAAATTAGTGTTAGTTCGATTAAATAACGAAATTGTTTATAATAATACTAGAAATTGAACTGAATAGATGCAACAAATTCAAACACTAAAATTTCTTTATACCGGGTAAGCAAGTAGGAAAAAAAATCTAGAATATTTCAAATTTCCTGACAAAATAATGAGGAATTTTCTGTCAAGATTATGGACCACATATAACGAAAACACATCGTTGCTAATTAAGTAATTGAAACATCCGCGCCCTTAACTAAAAACTAACAGAATTGTTGGACTGATATACGTCTTTTTTCAACGAAAAAAATTAAATAGAGATGACAAATGGAAGCTTTCTTTTTTCATTTTAACACCGTGAGTAAAAATATTGGTTAAAATTAATCGTTTTCCGATATAAATATACGATAAAAAATCGGAAACCCTCAACATTACGAAACAATCACTTTCGTAATAAAAAACTTTGAAAATCAACACCTCATACAGTATCCTGTCTACGAATAAAATAAAATTAACCAAATCAATCACTGACACTTTTATACTAATTATGATGTTAAATATGTTTGTAAAAGTAATTTTGTTTAGAAAAATTACTTTTTTTTTCTGTCAAATACTGTCAAAACGTTTTTGAGTATACAAAAAGTTTTACTAATACAATTTGTAAATTTTTATTAAATACAACATAAATAAAATGTTTTATACCGTATATACATATATTATATAATCAGTAAATAAATATGATTTTTTTTTATGTTTAATCAAAAGAAAATTCTTTTTTATTTTATTTTTTTTATACAAAAGCATATTTACTTTTCCAAGAAAATAACGATAAGGAAATGAAAATATTTTTTTTAATAATAAAACTTCTTCTTTTCGAATATTTTTTATTTTGTTTTTACTTCTTTATGTAAAAAAAAGGAAGAAAAAAAGAAATATATGTTTTTTTAAAATTTCTACACAATTACAAATAATTAAATTAAATTTTAAAGATATATCTATAAATTAAATTATTATATGTTTATTATATATTTTTAAAAAAATGAACATAATTAATTTTAAATTTTTTTAGTAGTAAAAGTAAAAATTTAATAATTTTAAATTTTCTTGTTTTTTCGTATCGATTATGTTGTCTTTTTGTAAAATTTTCTTTTAAATTGGAAAATATTTTTTATTTTATTTTATAATGTTTTCCTCAAATCCTTTTTAAACATCAGATTTTTGATTTAATGCTGTATATCCAACTGGTATTTCTTTTAATTCAGTTTTTAAACATAAAAATTCACCAGCAACACACATAAATGTTGCACAAACAGCATTCAATAACCACCATGAATAATTTGATGGAAATGATGAATTATACCACCAACAAGCAATTAAATGAATTCCATGAAATGTACAACTGTAAAAACAATAATTTAATATTTCAATTGAATATTTTTAATATAAAATATGAGCCATTTGAATCAATTAATTGACAGATATACATATTTGACATTACAAATTTTAATTTGTTTTAAATTGTGCATATGACTCAGAAATTTGTTGTATAATACATATACGAAAATTTGAATAAACTTATGATTTGAAAGCACAATTTTAAGTTTGGTTTATATTTGTGTCGGTTTTTGCCTGCAGGAGGCAAATTTTTAATGATTTAAATATGCATCGAATTTTAGCTTCAGGCTTTTACATACATATTTGGCAATACTAAATGTAATGAATATCTTGACATTATCAAGTATTATATACAATGTAGTATCATTGTCCAGCGCAACGAAAAAATTGGCTGACGTCTCTTTGCCTGAGTTCTAATTTTTTATTTTAGCTAAATTCTAATTTTTGAACGTAAATGTAAAACAAGCTTTACTATAATTCAAAAAAAAATGTTTGTTATGTCATAGCAACCTGATGACTTATTTACATAATTTTACTCCAATAATTCCAATTGTCAATATTTCGAAATTAGACAAATCAAGCAGTTCATGTTATCCTTACTGTATTTGATTATAACATTCCCCACAAATTTAATCAAAAATCACCGAACATTGATGTATATTTGAATTTTTGTATCTGTTTTCAAAATTTCAAACAAAATATAAATGAAAAATGTTTAAGCAAAAAACGATTTATGAAAAATTCCAAAGTAAAATTTTGTACATTTATAATCCCAATGAAATTGTGTTATAAATTTAAAATGTATTTTCATACTTCAGATTAAATATGAAAAATGCATTTCATTTTTTAATCCAAATATAAAAAATGACATGCATTTGCAACTTTTAAAAATTTTATATTTAACAACAAAAAAAGCAATTTAATATAATTCTATATAAAAAATTTGTCAGTTTTTCGGAAATGAACTTTAAGGATGAAAAAAGGATTTCTCTATTGGATTAAAAAAAAAATGTCAGGACTTTACAAAAATAAAACGTAATGATTTCTTCTGTATTAACTTTTTCATGTAAAACTACTGGAGTGTGGCCAAGTCATCCACAACAAATACAAGTTAAAAATTATCTAGCTGCGACATGAACAACAAAATTGCAAAAATCGACAATTTTCCTAATTAAGTACTCCCAGTTTTAATATTTATCCTTTACAAAACTCTTCTCTCCCCTGGTTCCCAAATGCGAAATTATGTAAAATATTTCGTACTTTGCTTCTCAACTCCACATTAATTAACACTAATATTTATTGAAATAGTTCTCTTTAGCTTAAATTTTGATTATAAAATTCTGACATTAATTATTTAATTCTGACACGTCACTCTCTGTCAATTAAATTGATATTACAGGCTCGAAGAAAAAATCATGCTTGTCTACAATAATTTAATTTATCTAAGTTACCTAAAATCGAGACATAATTTTGTCCTTTGAACAATATACCAAAGTGCAATAGCTCCAATAAAAGCATTAAGTACAAATCCAAGAATTATTAGACGTCCACCCAGCTCAGATATTTGAATATCCTTTTTTTTTTTGATTGTCAAAAATTATGTTTTGTAAATTATAAAATTAATTAAAAATTATAAATCATTTTTGTAATTTCCAAAAAAAAAAAAAATACAAAATAGCACAAAAATTAATCATAAAAATAAAATGAAGAAACTTACATGATATTGGAATATATGATCTAAGGTGTGATTAGCTCCGGCTAACACATCCATTACAGACATTAGTAATGACAACGTAAAATATAATACAGATTGCATTGCTATTATTTGGCTGATCAACAGGAAAGGATCCCATTGGGTCGTACGGAATGTTCCACTCTTCATTGATTTTGACGTTTTCAACATTATTGAATTTTTCGTGTTTTTTTTTTCGGAAAAAGTTCTTTTGGATTTTTTTTTTTTAACAAAAATTTATTAGAATTTTTTTGGTTTTTTTTTTGGATTTGGTAAAAGTTTTTCGAGTAGAAAACTGAAAAGAAAATTACAGTATAAAATGATTTTTTTTTTGCAAATAGGAAATTTAAAAGTGAAGATTTAATTTTGTTTGTTTTCTAATTAAATATTAAAATATTAATTGTACAAAACTTTGCAGGATTAATTATAAACATTCTGAATAAAAATATTGATTTATTGGCGCAAAATACCACAATACAAATACGTATCATAAAATTTAATAACTAAGTGGATTAATGAAATCTCACCATATATTTTGAAAAATACTCTCCAGCTATAAAATGAGTACCTCCCATAACACAAAACAAACCTTACATCTGAATCATCCGCGAAGGATTCACTTTCGAAACAATTACGAAAAATACTTAAAACTTTTAATTGAATACTAATGGGTTTCAATATAGATATGTAAACGGTGCCGTGCAATAAGACCATATGCAAAAACACCATAATGGTTTTATTTTCCATTTGAATGTGAAATAAAGCTATGCGGGCAAAATGCATGATATGGCTTTATTTCACATTCAAATGTGAAATAGCGCCATTAAATTCAGTATAGTTTTATTGCACGATACTGTAATAAGCATTAGGCTTAATTCAAAGCTCAATTCAGCAATTTTACATTAAAAACCAAATTAATTGTATGACAAAACGTTATGTAAGCCTGTAGCTAATTAAGCTGTGAAGCGGTAGGTGCTGGGCTCGAATCCCGTCCGAGGCAATAGTACCAGTAATAAAATTACAATAATATGTCATGGTACGGTCGAGCATATTTGCTAAAAACACATATCTTAGTATTAAGGCCAGTAGCTGGTTGCAATTATATAGAAATGTATAGTTCGGAATCCATTTAAAATTAGTTGGTTCAAATTGCAATAGAATATTAGGAATAGACCTAGGCTCGATTTGGGATGTTGCACCATTGAAGAGGTAGAAAGTATTCCGAATAATATGATAAATATGCTGCCAACCTGAAAGATTTTTCTGAAGGGGACAAACGCAAAAATTACAAAAATAATTATCATTTTTTTTCGGGTTTCAGGCAATTTTTGTAAACATTAGCAAGATAAAAAAGTTACTGCTTAGAAACAAATGTAATTATCATAATAATCTTCAATATATGATAATATATTTCGAAAAAAAATCATATCAACGACCAATAAAACACAAATATTTTCTTATAAAACATAATTAAGAAAATCTGAATACCATTAACTTCTAACATTATTTATGTATTCTTTCTGTAATTTAATTTCTTTCCAAATAAAAAAAAAATCTACAATACTGAAAGTCAAATATTTCGATATTTGAATAATCTTTAAATTTTATATTAAACAAAATATTTGATACGAATTAAACGACATTATACATATTTCAATTTAAAATTGAAAAAAATCAACTAAAATAATAATAAGAATAAATAATTTGAAGACTTTTGAAACAAGAAGAATTTATAAGAAAAAAATGTCAATTTAAAAATTTATTTACCCTAAAGAGGAAACAGGAAAATGAAATATTTAATTTAATTTTATTTAATAAATTCAATTTTGATTACAAATTGCGCAGTGAAAAAGCTGACAAATAAGAAAAAAATAATAACCACAGGATTGGCAAAAATTTGTAAAAAAGAACTTATTACACTAAGAGTTCAACAATTTCCAATAATAGAAAATTTTAAAAAACATTTTTAAAAAAAAAATATCTTATAGATAAAAACGGAAATTAAAAATTTTTTTTATTTTTTATTTAAACATATTAAAATGTTTATTAGAAATGAATCAAATTAAAACAACAAGACAATATAATTGTTGATTGCACAAATTCACTTTATAATTACTAAAATGTCCATTTTTGGACTTAAATGGTTTTCATGGTGTACAAACGGTTTGAAAACTTAATTTTAATTAAAAATTTACTTTGAAAAATCAAATATAATTCATGTAACTGACATTTATATAGTTTACACAACATAAATCTCGTTCTGGTAACATGAAAAGAAATTGTGTTTTCTGAATATTCATATTTTTTTATTTATTAAGGAATAAATTCAATTTTCATATTCATTTTATTTTATATTTTTTCTAATTTAGAACTGTAATAGTACAGAGAGTAGGAAAATTTTTTTATTTAATCGAACTGAAAATTAATTAATTGTCTATAAAACGGTTTAATTTTCAATTTTTATTGATTCATTTTATTTTTTTATTTATTTGTGAAGACTATGAACGAATCGGAAATTTACGATTTGCAAAAAAAAAACTTACGTAATTTGTTACAGATTGCGAAAAGTTCTATTTTTCAATCTGAAAATGAAATAAAGAAAAATACAAATTTATCAAAATTTCATTCAGTTTAGTTCAAATGATTCCAAATACTTAAAATAATGGATTTTTATGACAAATACTGATTTTATGATAAATACTGATTAATGAATACATTTATAATTACGTATTTAGCTTTTAAATAAAATCAGTTTTTAAATTACAACGTAAATTATTTCGTATTGGTAATTAAATTAAGGTAATTTAATTCAGGTCTTCTTAAATCAACGTAAAGTAACTTGAGAAATTAGGATAAGTTATGACTGAAAACGATCAAAGAAATTAGTTTATTCAGTTGTTGATTGAATTGTATAAAACAAGAACTTTCAAGGTGTCGAATATGTTGAGAAAAATGATTAAATTAATTTAACGAATCTACATTAAACAAAGATCTTTAAAAGTATACAATATTGTAGTCTTCATTAAAGTTAGAACACGTAAATCACTCATGAATGAATTTATAACTTTACCCCCATTAATCTAATGTTAAAACGAGAACTTTGTGATGTACATACTTTTACAATAAAGTTAAATTATACATTTTGCTTAAAAATTTTTTTTCAAATATCCTATATTTTATTTTGTTCCTGTGTAGATTGTATACTCTTTAAAATTAAATATGAAAATCAAAATTAAAAAAAAGAGTCCTTAAAATAATTCTCTTGTAACAAATGTTGTAATCATGATATTGTTACAAGAATTTTATCTTATATATACATCAGTAGCATAATAAGCATACAAAATAGTATCACAATACCTTATTTTTCCATCACCTCTTTTGTTAGTTATTTTATCAAAGTCGGTAAAACACAATAGAAAATATAATAACATAAAACACAAAACAACAATAATTGTTTATAGAAGAAAAACAAGGAAAATCTCATTTTCACCACATTTAAAAAAAAATTTCAATTTTCATGTTTTTCTACTGTTTTTTAGTATTTTTTCAAGCTTAAAAAAATTATAATCAAAATAAATATTTTCTTTTTCTCTTTTTTTGTGTGTTAGCAAAATTTTTAATGACCTTATTTCCGCCAGGGTAAAACATCTTTCTTTTTTTTTATGTTTATTTAAATTTATTCCAAATGATATGGATTTTAAATATTAAGATTTACTTTAATTTTTTTCATTTCTGTTTTGTTTCTGTGATTATCTCGTGTAATTTTACACATTTTCTTTGTGCACAGTAAAGTCTTAAAGTTTTATGTCTGATTAATATAATTGTGAGCTTGTGGCATATAATTGTGCTTTGTGAGCTTATGATATAATAATCTTTCGTTATATAAAATTCAAATCTTATCTGTAACTATGCTTATCTCGTTTCCATGTTAAATTGTGGTTCAATATACTTTAACTTTTAACATTGTAAACTAGTCTAACTTCGAAATATACAATGAATAATTAAAAAAAAATTCTTTAAACTTAAACGTTGAGAATGTTTCATATCAGGTTGCATGTTGTTACCTAATTCTCAAGTAAAAAGTGATAAATAACAGTGGAAAGAAAAACTAAACATACTTTCTACTAAAATTTAACGATAAAATATTTTGTTAATTTTGTTTCGATTCATATATTATTTTTGATCAAAAACTTTTGGACTTTATTACGAAATTTTGATTGAATCAAATTTATATTTGTAGAACATAAATTTTGTAACTGAAAAATTTTAATATATAATTGAGTTTTGTTTCAATTGGAAGCTAAGTAGATTTTTGTGTATTTATTCTAAAATGTATATTAGTTCTATACCGAAAAAGAATTTATATGAAAATATGTTTTAATAAACTTAATTCAATCAACGTCTTATCTGTCAGTTAAGACGTACGATATCGTGTTAAATGATTGAAAATTTACAGGAAAAATCGTTTCATCTTATAATAAAATTTGAATAATATACTTCAAAATTGAAATTAATTACCTTTTACTCCAATTTTTTATGTGAAGAAATTGCAAACCGTGAAAATTACATTAAGTGAAGAATTATTAAATTTTTATAAAATATAAGAAAGACAGGAAATTTTAAGCATAAAATATTGTTATTAAAAAAAAAAAAAAAAATGAATAATAAACTATGAGAAAAATTCCACTAAATATTCAAGAGTACTTGTTATATGTAAAAGTGCACTCGAGAAAACAATAATCTTTATCGTTGCCATCGACAAGTTTATAACCTTTTTTTATAATTTTATGGAAAAATTAAAAATTATTTATATTCAGCGTTTTACAAATAATAAATTTTTAACAATCTTTTCGTTTCAGTGTAACAGCATTATATGATTTTATCAGAAATGATGACACTGATCTAATTTTCTGTATTTACCTTTGCAAACAATTGACACTCAATTCCGAAATTTTTTGACATCAAAATGTTAATCAATAAATTTAACCAGAGTAACACTAAAACTAAATACAAGAAAGTAAATAAAATTTAAATTTAAATTCATGTAAATAGTTTAAAGTGTTATAAATTTATTTCTGAATTTAAATTTAAATCAATTTTAATGAAAATCGTTCTAAATCTTAAATATCGTATGATTAAAACATGAGTTATACTTGTCTTAAATTTAAATAATTTTTTTTATGGTTCTTCAGTTTTATTAAAATATTTTAATGGGCATAAATTAACTTTAAAATTATTTATATTTTCCATTTATTGGAATAAAAAAAATGTTTTCACTATTGCTGCATAAATTAAAAGTTAAAGTAGATACATTTATTCACTTCTATTATGCAAAAGTAAAAGGAAAAAGTATTTTTAATAAAAAAAAAAATTACGAAAAAACAAAATAATGAAATTTTTTGTTATTTTTGCAAAAATTCTGGCACGTTTCACTTAAATATATGCGAATTCTTGTAATAAATATTATAATTTAAAGAAATTTTCAGTATCGCTTTAATTAAGGTAAAAGCAATATTGTTGAAATATAATTCTATTCTAAGAATATTTAACTTTATACGAATTGCAAGCTAAAAATGTTGAAAAAACAAACAAAATAAGTAAAATGTATTTAGACAAATATAGAAATGTCAGTTTGATATAAATGTCAAAGTCGAAATTGTAAATGAAAATAAATTATTTTTGGTATAAATAAAATAAACATAAACATAAAAATAAAAGATATATTGATTTGACTAAGATTAAAGATTTTGTGGTTTTCGTAATATGAATTTTATAAAAGTTTATACTCAAGTATTAGCACCAAAAAACAAAAAAAACAAGAACATGCGTAAACATTAAAAAGTTACACAGTGAAAAAAGATATTATGGTATATTATCATTCATATGGCATAATAAAAGAACCAAAAAAATCTATATTTCTGTTTAAAATATTAATATTTTATATTCTCCTTCGTCAATGGTGTAACAGTCTAAATTGGGCCTAAATCTCCCACACTTTCTAAACATTCTATTGCAATGTGGACTTTCTAATTTTATATGGATTATTTATACTCTAGTTAACCGCAACAGACTACTTGCTTAACTAGTGAGACATTTTTTGTTAGCATTTTTCGTAGTCATAAATTACAGTTTACTGTCATTTTATTACTGGTACTCATTTAAAATTGAATAAACTGAAACTATAACATTGATGCATCGGAGTGGAGTCGAATCCAATAACTACAGCACCTACGTTACAGCCGGTATTAATATTTTATTCACGTAATTAAGTAGCACAAATGTTGAAACATAAATTATAGATTTAAAACTTTATTTTGTTCAAGTTTACATTAAATTCTCATGAGTACTTAATATAAATCAGAACTAGGACAAATTTTGTTCTACAATCTACACCAGTCCCAGAGCAAGACTAAGGCAGTTACAAGGATACATACTATGAATAATAAATATTGTAAATATTCGTAAATAGTAAACTTATTAATTTGCTGGAATATTCGTTCGATCCTGTCAATGAAGTTTTCTTTCATTTTCAGGAAAAAAACATTTACAGATATCACTCTACAGACAATATAAGTAATATTAGAAGTCATTGGCACATAGAATCAAAAAATTCCGAAATAAATAATAATTGAACAAATATCATTAAATTACTTTTCAATTCTTTACTTTTGGTATAAATATAAATAACCAATTTCTTTAAATAAGATAAATGAGGCAATATTGTAAGCACATATTTTATTATCATTTTTTATTTACACAGAGCCTAAAATTCTAAAAAGCTTTAAATTAAATATCAATCTACAATTATTTACGCATCGAAACTATACACACAAAAAAAAATATATATTATATCTCATACTATATATATTATATCTCAATATATATTATATACATTAATCATTTTTATCATTCACTGTTAGACACTTTGGTATGTGCAAAATCATAAAATCCAAAATGAAGTTTAGAAGATACTCCATGTTGTCAATCTTCTTGAATATAAAAGCCAAAAAAAAATAGATTTTATTTTTTTGATAAATAATGTTTCTCCCCTATTCCTCCTGAAATTAATCCAAAATACACAGCAACAAAATTGGATTAACAATCAATAAGTTATTACGTTAATTTACTGGATTAGTAAGACCATTGATAACTTCTTTAGTTTAAATAAGCCTAAAGGATTAACACAAAGTTAAAAATCACAATACTATTTATAATTGTGAACTTAAATGTTTTTTAGGGATATTTGGTTGATGGATGATCAATTAAATTTTAATTCTGTATTTGTTTATTTTACATTTAAATTTTTAGAAAAATATATATAATTTATTAACAAGGACGAATTTAGGTAGATATTTTTAGAGGCTAAAACGTCGAAGAAATTTTAGTAGTTTTTATTTTACTTTATTCCACATGTAAAAATTTACCCTGTGTCTGTAGTATGCTCGTTGCGATAGTGTCAACAGGTTCACTCATTTGAAAATTCCAAATGGTAAGTATATCCGTTGAAAGTGACCGTGAATTATTTAGCACTGCAAATTATTAGACTGAAAGGGTTAATGAATTTTTTAAATTGTTGTAACTTTAAGTTTAAATCAAACTAGAAAGAAATTAAATTATCTACGTAACTAAAAACCTGTATCTGAATACAATACTGTACACAGTTTTATTCTAATTACGCAGGAGAATGGTTTATTTAATTTTAGGTTCTGTAGAAGTATTAATGTATTTAATAAACCTTGAAGTAATTTGCAAACATTACTAAATAAAATTTATCTGTTTTCATTTGTCGCTGGATAATAAACGATAAATAAAAGTGTATCCTGCTGCAGTTAATTAATATATAATGTGTTTTTAATACAATATGTATTTTAGCATAAATCATTAAATTTTATGGAAAGGAAAATGGATAAAAATTTACTCTTTTGTAGATAAAATAATTAAATTTTAATTTAATGAAATTGGATTAATTATCGCCAGCTTTGTAAATATATTTTTTTATTGGTTTTTATTATTTAAATAATTTAAGGAAATAGTTCTCAAAAAGTAGTAATTTAACAATGTAAACGATCTGGAAAGTCAATAAGCTATAACTACAAAAAAAACGTACAAATATTATACGAATATAAGTAGAAATTGAAATAGATTTAAAATTATTAACTAAATAATTTAATTTACTTTACACGATATTAGAAAATTTTTATATTCAGATCACTGATACGTGAAAAATTCACACTTTTCAGTAAATATTATATACATGAACGTTTTCTTAGCACAATTTTATAATAAAATTATAAAAAAAAATAAAGTGTATTTACATAAAAATGTTATAAATTATAACTAAAAATTGTAACATCCTGTTTACATAATGTAATAATAATTACAAAAAATATACATATATGTATAACTTTGATTATTTTTTTAAAAATTAATTACAAATTAATTTAATTGACGTGTGTAAAATTTTCACACTTTTATGTAAAATAAATTAAATGTGTAATAATTTTTGTATACCTTGAAGGGTTTTAATTTTATCATATTAAATATTTTATAATAGTTAAAAGAAAAATCAGATTATCTTTTTATAATCTCATTTTGTCGAATAAATAAATATTATTGATATTTTTTTTAAATTTTATTTTTCAGATAAATATTATTTGACAATATGTCATAAAAATTTATCTTTGATATTTATAAATAATTATTAATATTTTATTTAAATAAATAATTTAACAAAACATAAATAAAATATTTTGACATTAATAAATATAATTTTGACATTTAAAATATTTTTAAAAATATTTCCAAAACAAAAAGTAAATATGAAAAATATTACATATGTATTACTTTTTGTACAAAAGTAATATGAGTAATATGTAATTTTTTACAAAAAGTAATATGCAATATTTTTTAAATAGCACTACTAATTTTCAAATAAATATTACTTGACAATATGTCTTAAAAAATCAACTTTTATATTTACAAATAATTATTAATATTTTATTTAAATAAATAATATTAACGCAGAAATAAATTTGGTTTCAGAATAAAGTAATTTTTCTTTGGTTGTATACCAAATAAAAATCAGTCATTGATAAATTTGAAAATTAAATGTTTAATAATCAAAATTAGAAGTTATCTCAAAATGTCAAAAAAAAAAAATGTAGATATCATGTTTTGATAAAAATTCCACCGATATTTGAAGCAGTTTATAAATTACTAAAAGTATTTAACATTTTCGACAAAACCTATCAACACAAACATTCAATTTTTATTAATACGACAATTTTTTTTAAAATTTCTAATAAGTATTTAACAAAATTTAAAAATTTAATTAACACTAACAGAAACAGAAGCTCATTTAATATTTACCAAAAATTTAAAGTAATTAAATGTAAATAAATGAATGAGTTCATAATTTTATTTTAATAAACATTTATTTACTTTGCTTATCAATATGAAAATAAAAAAATTATATTTAATTAGATTGTATAATAAAGCAATTTCTAATAATTTGTGTTAATTCTACAGCGAATATTTAACATTTTCGCGGCATTTATTTGTATTTTCTGTTTAATTTCTAATTTAATTTATGTTGATTTTAATTTATAATAACAGAAACAAAAAAAATAAATAAATATTTGAATATGAATAATTAAATAAAAAAAAGAAATTAATTATGAATAAAATCGTCATAATCAAAATTTAATTAGCCTAAAATATAGAAATAAAAACGACATAAGTATTCAAGTTAAATAAAATTTATTATAATCATTTATTAAGTTATTATCCTTATTATCTGTAACAGAAATTAAGTAAAATGAATAATTAATTATTTTAAAGTGTAATTCATAATTTACATAAAAATGTCTAATTAACATTTTTTTTGTCCAATGGTAAAAATGTTCACGGTCATTTCACAAAACATTAATCAAAGTTGATATATCACCATTAAAATTATTATATTATGTATATAAGTCAGTAGCTAGATATTATCAGAAATCATAATATGATTTCTGATAATGATTTAGCTAAAATAATGTTGATATAGCTTAAAAAAAATAGTAATCGTAATAAACAAATTTTATAGAGTTGACAGACTTAAATTTGTAATTCTAAATAACCTGACCCAACAGAAACAATTTAGAACTTGATTAAAGTGAATAAATATAATTTAATTTCCTGTGCACCCACCTATTCGCTAGTCTAAGCATATTTATCCTAACATCGAACTGATATTTTAATTTTTAATTTAAACTTTCCAACACCGAGTCAACCATAAACTTTTGTAGCAAGCGCAAGAGATTAATTACGTTAAATTGCGACAAATAACGCATAATTTTTTATTCTGTAAATCCGCAAATAAACAATAATTTAAGTGAATATTTACTTGGGAACCACTTACAATGTACAAAGTATTTATTATTCAGATATTGCTCTTGAAAGTTGAAACTATTACCAAGTTAATTTGCTTTAATTTCTACACCAGCCATTCTCAACCTTATTTGTCGTGTGACCTTATATTTTTCTTTGCAATAGTACTGCGAACCAAATAATTATAATAATATAAAATTTAGAAAAGCCTGGGCATTGAAAATTATATAAATAAATCATTATGTATGACCTATAATCGCTGTTAATTTACTTATCTACAATAAGTTAATTAAGAGCGATTCAGATGAATTCCGATTTATAATAATACCCTTATGACACTGATGGCTTGAAATTTAGATATTTTTCAAGAAAATACCTACTCTGAGTGACATGTAAAATTTCTTATGAAAAATTTAAAGTGCGAGTGACCAACTACTTTGATAAAAAAAAAACCCGGATTTGAAAAATTGCGGAAATTTTTCAAATTGTAATAATGTGGCTAGGATTGTACCTATAACGAATCCACTTGCACTTCTATCGTAGTAATGATCATGGCATCATCTATGACAGATTTGATTGTATAAATATTACATCACTAAATTAAAATCCTGAAATTGAATTTAATATTATTGAATAGCCTTCAAATCTATTCAACTGGATGCAACCCATTAACAATTTAATGCGACCCAAAATACTCATAGGTTGGTAACGGCTGGTCTACACCATAAAATATTGAAAATATGAAATTTATGCTATTTCACCAGGTATTTTTCTTATATTATTAGAATTTTGATATTTCAATTTACCTGTGTTAAAAAAATAAAATTGTTTTCTTTTTTTAAGTAGTCATCCAAAAAGTTATCAGAACAATTCAATCTAAACTTTTTGTGACTTTTACCGAAAAGATAAAAAATCATTATAAGCAATAAATAGAAACCACTTAAGTAAATTAAAAAAACAACAAAAAAAATGGAAAGAAATAATTTGATTAAAGCTCAAAGACTTTGAAACAATAATTTTAATGATTTTTCCATGAATGAAAACATTAATGAAAAGGAAAAATTCTTATTAATTTTCTTTTATCAAAAAAATTTTCTTTTCTTTGTATTATTTTGGGATTTTTTTTTTGGAATTTTATTATTTGGGACTTTCGTTTATTACATTTTTTTTTTCTTGTTAGAATGTCATAATAATGTCATATGAAAGTTTTATTGTCCATTTTATTTAGACATATTGTCATTGAATATTTATAGGGTCACTTTTCTTTATTTAAATTTCCACATATTTTCATTATGTAATCTAGACAAATATTATAGATTTTAATGACTGACGAAGTCGCGAATGAACAGATATATAAGTATGATTATATCCTGGCAAATATTCTAATTTTATTACTGGCACTTTGTAAAATTTATTACAGTCTGCAAATATTCAGTTACCATAAAATTTTCACAAATTAGTTGCCATCCTTAATTATGGCATCTGAAAATTGTGAAACCGAAATATATTAAAATTGCAGGTGCATAAGATAATGAAATGTCGAGACTTGTGTAAATCTATGTGTCAATAATAAACTGAAAATCCAACTGACAAGAAAATTTTTTTCAAAACAAAAAAAAAATTATAACAAATTTTTCGGACATACCTTCTGGCTTAATCTCTCCAATGAAATTCCATTGAAAACACTTTTATTACCAAAATATCTTTATTTTTTTTTTTTTTTTTGTTAAATCTGCAAATAAATAATAATAAAAAAAAAAATTGTTTAAAAGTATTTCATAAAATAAAATTTATTATTATTAACGATCATAAAAAAAAAATCATAATATTATTTTTTACGTTTATGTAAAACATTCAATGGAGTAGAAAATGGGCTTTAAAAACTTTTTTTTTTTTTGCAAAAAAAAAAGGGAAAAATTGCATACGAAAAGAATAAACTGATTTAAAAGTAAAAGAAAATTCAATAAAATGTTTTTTTTTTAAGCTTTTAAAAAAAGATATAAATTAATATTAAAAACGTCCTTTATTTTTTTTAATGTATAGACCCGAATATTTAAAAATCAATAAATTTTCATAATTCTATTGGTAACAGTCTTTTATAATATTTTTTTTAATTTCATAAATTTCATAAAAACATAATTCTTTTGTAGTCATTGTCGCATGTTCTTGCAGAACTACGTCATTCTTGAAATTTTGCAATAGTATGAAATATGTTTACCCTAAACTTTTCAAAACTCTATAGTTACTACTTAGATCAAATAGAGTTTTTTGATGAAAGTAGTGTACTACTGATTGGTTTTCCAGAAATACATAAAAATAGTTAATATGCTGAAGAATTGTACTATAAGTTTTCCTGATTTTCGAGTTATATACGGTGATAGAGTTCAATCCAATTCCATATTTGATTAAGTTTGTCGATGAAACGTGTACTTAAATATATAAAGTATCATAAACTTTATAAATATTAGGAGTACTTGGAAGTAATTTATTACTAAATGTCGTCCTTTTATTATATTTCAAGATGTTGAAACAACATACTTAAATTTTCTTACTAATAATAGCGACATAAATCAAATAAAATTTCAAATAAATTCTGTGAAAAATACATTCTGTGAAAAATAATTATAATTAATTCTATCTTCTTTGATTATTTTTGTCCTACTTTCAAATAGAACCGAAAAATTATTACATAATCCATATACAAAAATATAATTTTTCTACGTTACCTTAACAATTTCAATTTCATGTAAATTAAATGATTAAAATTTATAATTGTAAATTTACAAAAACAAAAAAAAAACATCCTTTTTAAGTTTAACAACCCCAAACTTGATTAAGTTTAATTAAAATTCGATGGAACGAGAATGTAGAAAAGGTTAATTAAAGAAATTATTTATATAAATTGCTTATCCTAAATATGTAAGAATATTTGGGTTTTATACATAAATATAAATAAATCGATTAAAATTACAATGACTCTTCTAAAAATTCTTAAGATTTAATCAAAATATATGTATACGTAATATTATGAAGAGATACTTTTAAAATTTCTATGAAAGTTTCTGGATTAATTTTAGCTTATCGAATTTTATAAGAAAATATATTATGTGTATATCTTTAAGTAAATATATATGTATACAAAAATTTAATTTTCTTTATCCACTCCTGATACGTATTCAAATTTATTTTTTTAATATAATCTTTAAAAAGCAAAAAAAAAAAAAAAATAAAACAAATTAATTTTCAGAAAAATCCTTAAAAATATATCTTTATATTTTCCAAGAATTATATTTTTTTTTCTGATGTAATTGAGCATAGGTCATGATTGATATTCATCATAAATTTTCTGTCGATCCTTTTCAAAATTTAAATATATATTTTTATAATAATTTGAAATATTGATAACCATATAAATTACTTAAAAAAGATAAAAATATAAATAATTTATTAATTAGTTTCCGAATTATAATATTAATGGAAATAGGATTATTTATTATACATAAATTTTCATTAAGTTGTTAGATAATTAAGTTTTCTATAATTAAATAAAGTATTTTTTAAGTTGTTACCCAAATTCCATGTTTTAGGAAAAAAAAGATATAATCGTTTGTTGAAAAGTTCGTTTTTTTGTTTTTTAGTAATTAATTAAATTTGCACAGAACTATAAACGATAATAAAAATTCATTTAAAACTATTAATCGTTCAAAATTTTATTAAAACTATCATAAATTATACAAACATTTTTCATGTTTTTACATCATTAAAGTTAATAATAAATGTCGGTTTATAAATTATGGTAAAGTATGAAAGCATACTACTATTTTTAATTTTAGTTATAGTAAATATAGTGAAATTCTTAAAATTTTGTGACTTCTGATAATATAACTTTAGAAGGTTGCACAAGTCGATTATGTCTGTCATAAAACTTGCATGTCTGTCACACAACTTGTTGAAGTTAGAAATTACTGAATAATTATTACTGAATAAAATGTCAATTTAGCCTACAGTTGTTAATTGTCATAATTAATGTAAAACTATGATAAATTTTTTGCAGAATTAATTACGTTAAAAAAAGAAGTTTTTATTACACCAATTCTTCGTTACCGAACCAATGACTTGAATTAATTTTGTTGAGTCACAGAAATTAATATTACAATAATATAAATTAAAATTAGTTGTGGTCATATATATATAAGATCATAAATTTGCAACAAACTTATTTAAAAATTGTTTAATTCACTTATTCACCGGCCTTAATATATAACCTAAAGTGTGTAAATATTTACTATATAAGCCATTAAATAAAATATATAAAATGAAACTTGAAACAGGTTCCAAAATTAGAAATTATAATAAAATCTAGTCTATTATGCTTGTTGACCTCAAAAATTTTAAACGACCATAAAATAATGTGCTTTTAGCTATTTATTTGCAAATATTTTGCAATTACATTTTTTTACATAGCTTTGTCTTAATTTTATAAATATTAAATTTATTTATGTTGAGTAGAAATTAAATTTTGAAAATAAAAATGGATTTTTTTTTAAATAAACGTCGAAATTTCAATTTAGTGATAAAACTACTTTGTAATAATCTGGAGAAATGGTTCATAAATTTAAATAAATTTTAGAAAATCTTTGTATATAAAATTTAATTGTATTTTAAAGAATAGATATCATATTTTTTGCACAACTTTTATTACAGTTCCCTTTCCTTAACTGAAATATATAATTTAAAACTCTAAAACTCTGTAATAGCATATCTAATAAATTTAGAATTTTAATTTTAATTTTAAAATATTGTTTTTCAAACTTTTTGATTATTAAATTTCTGTTATAGAAACTTTTCAAATACCCTAAATCAAATTTATCAACTCTAAAATATAAATTCTGTTCTGCAGAGATAAGGATTTGATAACTTATGTCTGGTTAGTTATCTCATGAGATTATGTAAATATACTTATAAAATAAATTTATGCAATCATTCCAGTAACTTTAACTTTAAATTATTTTAAAATTTTACTTCAGCCATAGTGCAATTATTTTATTTAAGTCAATAATTGTAATCGAAATTTGACATAAGGAAAATGATATTTGTCAAAAAGAGCAATAAAAAAATATGAAATAATCTTCAATTAGAAAAATTGTATTAAATATTAGACAGTGTTGCATATAATTTGCCACGGATTTAGCCTATTTATTCTATTGAACCGCTTACGTTCCATATTGTGCACCAATCAAAACGAACAAGAGCATTTCACATTAACTAATAGAAAACTTAAAATACTGTGAAAATTTCTCCATAATTAAAATGAATATTTTCAATTAATAACAATTTTTCATTAATAAAAAAAATAATAAATTATCATAAAATATTAACTTCAATATTTAATGGATTTTCCGAAGTAGGTCATAATGACTAAACAATTTCATTGAAAAATTAAAAAAAAAATCATCTATATTTTATGTGCAATAAATAAGGATTTTACGAATCATCATTTTTCTAAAGGACACCAAAAAAAAAATCAATTTTTATTAAGGAACTAAAATTCTAAAATATTTATGTAAACTGACAGTTTAACCTTTATATAATTCAGGGATGTCAGATATTTAATTTAATAGGATTTTTAAAAATTTACTAAATGGATTATTTTTTTTGTACGTTAAAGTTTAAATATATTTAATTTATGACTTTAAATAATTGTGATTTCACTTTATTAAATATCAATTTTTTATTAAATCATAAATTATTTGATTAAATCGTTATAAACAAACCCTTTCAGTCTGTATTTTTAGTTGCTTTATCTCATGATATAACAACAACAAAAAAAACTGCAAGAAAATATTATATTAAAATGAAAATATGATATTTAACATAATGTTTTTTTTTTGGTTGAGTTTTTTTTTTTTTTTTTTAAATACACAAACCGAATTGATGCATAAAAGTGTCGTAAAATGACAGATAAATTGCAATAACAAGAAAAATTCTTTCATTGGAGATCATGTTACAAGAGAATATGAGAAAGTGTTACAAAAAATAAAATAAAACATAAAAAGCATACAAAACCGAATTAATGTATATACGCTATAAACTATGCAATGATAGCACATGTCTGTTGTGTATCGAATGGATCTAAATTAATTGAGCTATTCTGCGAAAATTCAGCAAATATAGAATAAATTACTAAAATCTTATTAAACTTAATTCAAGTTTTATACTAATGTCTACTAATAATTTTTATGAAATTTAGGAAATGTGACTGATATAAGAATCCTTCTAGTATACACTTATAATTCGAGAGGGAATCATTAACGTAAAAGTCGAAAATTAATCAGCTTAGTCAGTATAATTTAGTCAGTAAAATTAAAGATTAAATTTTGGACAAATATTGCAGTCACATAGTAATACATTGTTTTCCAACTTCACGAGAAATATTGAGCTTATTTAATAAAATAAAACTTTATTATTATGTATTTAAAATTAAAATTTAGATATTTGAAAAACTTCTCATACATCAGTTTGGTTACAAATTTTGTTACAGAACAAGTATATTGTATTATACTTATACACCATAATACTTTTCCTCTGATAGACAAATAATTATTTCATGATAATGTATACTATATAAATTTTTATGAATTATCACAGCAAATTCAAATAAAATACAAACTCTTTAAATTACAAATGTGAAAACATGATATTTTAGTTTGATAAAAATAAAAATTCATGTTTCCGTACTACATAGTTATTTAATATATTAGATACTTATATATGTATACAAACAAGTTCAGCTATATATTATGACCCAAATGCAATTTATTTTAAAGCTTGGGAATATTTTGTTTTAGAGCTACAAAAAAAAAAAAATGTTTAATCTGTTTTTATTTTTTTGGAAAAAATATTCTAACCAATTTCAAATTATGTCCGTCTACAATTATAAAATTTTAAACCACACCAAGTGAAATTTAAAAGTAAGTATGAATAAAATAATAGCTGAGTAACATTTCCATAATGTCGGTGAATATATGAATTTAAAAATTGTGTTTCAACCACGGTGGTTTTATATTAAAATTATTTTACCGGGAAAAATATTTACCACCAGAAAAATTCAAAAAAAAAAACGCGACTAAAATACTTAAGTAATTATTTTTCTGACATAAAGACTTACTGTCTTTAACAAAGATTTTGACAATTTGAAACTTATTTCCATTTCTCAAGTCGGATTATTTGAAATATTCAATTTGGGTGGAAAAAACCAACAAATATGTTAGAATTTTGCAAGCCCCTAATAAACCATATTTTTTTTATATCATTTATGGAATGAAAATTACTTTTGCTTCCTGTTTCAATTTTCATACCACAAAATTTTATGCAATTATTTGTGGAATTTGTATACTATATGTTTTACACAAATTCCCATAACTTTCAATGTTTCATTGTTTCACTAATATGTTTGTGTATATTCAAGAATTGTAAACTGTTTTTTTTTTTTTTTTGAATAATATAACATGAATTAATATTTGGAAATTTATAGTTTAATAAAAATTTATGTCAATTTAATAGCTCGTAGAGGAAACTATACATTTTGCCAAATTTTATTGAATACATTTTTTTTTTAGATAATATTTTTTTAAATTGTTTTTTAAGTATATACCGTAGATATTTTAATTTATTAGAACGGATGGAATTTAACACGATAAATTATTTTAAAATATTTCAATGAAAATTTGCACAACATTATAAGAGGAACCTTCTAACACCCATGTATATTTATATCTATAAAATTTATTTTGGATTTATACATAAACAACTAACAAATTCATGATAAATCTCAATTATAGAGAAATTTTAAGTTGGGTAAGATTAATTATTATTATTAATGTTTGTGCTATAAACATATTTATATTATTTATGTATATCAGCAAAAAATTTCCTAATTTCTAATATTTTTGTAAATGGTAAAAAAAAAGTTTATTTTGGTTAATTTCTTTTAGTTTTATATTTTGGTTAATTGGGAGAGATTGAAATAAATTACCCGTTTGATAGCATAATATTATAAACAGCACAGTTAAATTTATTATTGGAAATTAGAATTTTAGTGAGTTTACTTGTTGGTTGATATTAAAAACATGTCATTAAATGAACAAACTAAAATAGGATTCCTAAACAAGATTTGGACTTAAAGGACATGTTCACCAGTTATCAATAATCCAGCGTTTTTGTAAGAACCACTCAGCAATTTTGGAATTAAGCGTGATATTGCTCAAATATAAATGTAAGGGACAGAAAGAATTTCTTGCTTTGAAGAGACAGTTTTTTTTTGTTTCCTGCGGATCTTACATTTACGATAAGCTGTCGGAATTATAATGATTTCAACCAGAGATATTCTAGGCATCAGTGACAATTAACATCACTGACATTTACTAATAATAACGGTCTCACTATTAAAAACAATTTCACTAAAATGAAACTTAAAGAAACGGATCACGTACAAAGTAATGACGGTTGACATATAAAAATTATAGTTCCGTAAAGTTTTTTCCATTATGTTGAAAAACAAGGCAACTACTTAAATTATAATTGTGGCTGTTAATTGTTACTGTCAAAATGACAATTAAAATTTTAAAAATAGGACGAAATTTACATTTACCAAAATAATATTATTAACTTAAGTTATTAAGATATAAAAATATATTGGTAAATATATTTTGAAATTTATTATCGTGATTTTTGAAATTTTAACATATTTTTTATTAACATTTATTGTTATGAATTTTTAAATATAATCCGTTTTTATGTTTTTTTTGCATAGAAACCTAAATTTTATAGTAATACGTATAAAGGTTTATATTTATTATGTTGCAACAATATTATTTATTTTAACCTAAAAAAAAATTTTTTTTAAGTAGACTTTATTTCCTTTATTATTATGTAAGTAATTTAATGGGGAAAAAATTATAGGATATATGTATATATATAATTGTCCTTCAACCCTTTTTATTTTATTTTATTTTATTTTATGCTGTTATAGTAACAAGGATATTCTTTAACTAAATATGCAAATTTTTTTTTATAATACTAAACATGACACATTTGCAAAAAAAAAAAAAACACAAAAACAACATAATATCTTTTTATAAATATGTATACAGATTATAATATGAATATTCATAAATAATTTATGTTTTGTTGAGGAAAATTTATGCAAATCAAACACTTTAATAAAAAAACAGGAGATGATAATTTTTTACTATAAATTCATTATTATCTCCTGTTTATAATGAAAATTTATTTTCAATTTATTTATAAATTATATTATGTTTTATGGGTACAAAGTACTAAAAAAATAATGACTATAAAGTGTATTAAAATCTAATTTAAAAATCAACCACCAACAAAATCATGTTGTTGGTTTTTTTTTTTTTTTTGGTATAATTTTGTGGCCATTTAACAAAATTTAACAAATTAATTTTATTAATATCTATTTAAGATGAAAATTTCAATATTTTCAACGTTTTGTTCTATCTAAACTCTACTTTGTTCTAATATATATACTTATAATACTTAAACTTATAAATAAGGTCATATTATTCACTATGGTAACATAAAATTTACCTTTTCGTAAGTGTTTCATGAAAATACTTAATTGTATATAATGGGAAATTTTTACTTATATTAATGATAATGGGAAAATTTGTTATTATTTTGTTGGTATATTTTAGGTTTTTGGTTTTTGTTGCGATTAATTTGTTATTAGATGAGGGTTGTGACAGTTTTATTTCTTTAAAATGTATTTCGATTAGCCTTTTCAGATATTAGAAATTAGTAGAAACAAAAAAAAAAAACAATAGAAATTAGTATTATACTTAGTTAAAATATATATACTTAGTGCTTGTCAAAAATGACAGATGACAAATATATTTTAATTTTTGAGGTTAGTTATTTATATTTAGAATTATACTTTGTTTAAACATTTTAATTTTAAAAATTATATATGTACAACAAACAGAACTTTTTACTCTATTAACATTTCAGAAAATTTTATGTTAGTAAAAAATTCAATATAAAAATTGATTTGTGACAGAATTCTTCTTAAATGTGATGTACATTTTCCATTCGACTAATATACATTTTTGGAAACAGATAACGAAATAGTAACATTCATCAAATAAACCTGATATAAGTCCAATAACTTTTCCACTTACCGGATATCACGTTTATTTTAAAATTAATTTAAAATCGACGTAATGAATAAATTGCATTCAAGATCTTCAAAATTCAATATGATTTTCTTAATAAAAATATTAGCTATTAAATTTACATGTACAAAAACGAGAATTGCTGAAAATGCTAAAGTAATTATCGAAAATATTAAAATAGGCTAAGAAAACTGTATTGTAAAGTAGTACTACTTTTTAGTTGCATTGTAAAAATTTTGTATATACATTTTACCTTAACACGATTAACACAAACTACTTTACCGACTAATCTAATCTAATCTAATCTAACAATCTTATTTATTCTAACAAAGTTTGTCTAAAATATATTATCAAAGTTTGTTCTTATTTGTTAGTAAATATTTACTACATAAGTTAAATTGTAAGTTTAATCATCATTTTAAGTATTTTTTTAAAAATAAAATAATAATAAAAATTCACATATAAATGAAAGTAACACAAACAAACCGAAAAAAAAACTATAAAGATTAACCTAGAAATTTTATTTTTAAAACTATTGAAAATGTTAGCAAAAATAATAATACGACAAACTCTTAGTGAAATCCATTTTGTTAATTGAATTTTATATACATTAAATATATATATGTATCTAATGTTTTAATTCAACATTTCATTCAATCTCTTGATATAAAAAATAATTTTGAATAGAAACTATATTGGTTTTGCATTTTAATAACTTGAATTACCGTGCTACAAAACTTATCATTGTTTTAAATGTATATAAACATTTAATTACAAATAACTTTTATTTAAAAAAAAAAACTTGTTTTTATTTATGTTTTAGTGTTTATTTATAAGAATAATTTAGATGTGACCTAGAAATTATATATTTTATTTATATTGCAGCACATTTTAAACATAAATTGCTGACAGAAAAATACATTTAAATAATTAAATGGATAGAAAATATATTAAATAATTATTCATAGCAAAATGAAAATGTCCTTTTTGCTTAAGCAAATACACAAATGTACTGCAATATAATAAATTTCAAAACGTCAAAGAATATGTTTTTTTTTTATTATTTTTTCAAAATTAATGAAAACATTTTTTTTGTTTCAATTAAAATTTTCATAGAAATGAATTTAAATTTTTGAAAAATTTATTTCAATTTCAGTTGTCAAACGATAGAAGGTCAATGCTGAATTTAAAGTCTTTAAATTTTTTTATAGAAATTGATATTGAAAATTACAATCAGTTTAATTCTTATCCTTATTACGTTATACTGGCGAATTAATTGGAATAAAAATTGTCATTATTTTAATTTAAAAGCATAAAATTTCGATCACTAAAGACTTATAATATCCTGTGGTGAATTATTCTTACATTAAATATAAAATTTTTACTTTAAATGTGGTATATAAAATTAATAAAATAAAATTTATTAAAATTTTCATAGAATTTTCACTTTAAATTGGTTTTTTTTCCTCTTTTTTGCTTTTGGCAATTTACGGATAAACTTAAGATAATTTTTACCTCAAAAAAAAGAAAAAGAAAAACTAATTAAAATTTATGATTAGAATGAAAAATTTTTAAACTAAAAGCATAATAATGTCAGGATGTTATATAAAAATTAGACTATATACTCATAAAAGTTGTAAAATTAATTTACCAACTATTCATAAAGTGAAAATTCTATGAAAATTGTAAAATTAATTTACCAACTATCCATAAACTGATACAGTATTTTAATTAAGTTTTACTCAAAATTCTAAATTATTTTTAATGTAAGTACGTAGTTTAAGACTAAAAAAGTATATTATACCATATTTAGTTCGTTTTGAAAATTAAATAGCATCGTTTTGGTAAATAATTATGATAGAAAATATCCAATTTCTCAAAATCTCTCTAAACTTCTGTGTAAGTTGCATACTAATAGTAAATTTTAATAATTTTCTTCAGAGAATCTGTAATTATCATACTATTACTACTACAATAATAACCTAGTTACAGAAAGATATTTTCCAAGTTATGATTACTGGAAGATTTTACGGTCCAAGTCATTTTATTTAATACACTTGTCATTTATCAAGATAATAAAGAATTATGTTTTATAATTTTAATATGGTGTGAATTCAAAACATTTAATATTTTGTCAAATTTTAAGGTGATTACTATTTCTAATCTTAAAAAAATACAAATCAAATAAATTGAACATAAAAGTAAAAATAAAAAAAATTTGTATTAAAAATTATATTTAATTCAATAAATATTTATATAATCTGGTAATAATATGATTCCATCATCTAATCATTCTAAATTTTTAATATGAATTTTCCATTTTCTTTTATATAACATATTAAATTATCCATTATTAAAGTCCATTTTCCAAAAAAAAAAAAAATTACAAAAAAAAATACAATTCCCTATAGAAAACAGCTTCAATCTTTAAACTTTATAACATCCTTAAAATAAATAATAATCTTTTATATTTTACTTTTAGACCACATGGGAAACGTTTCTCTTAACTGGATTCCCTTAAAAAAAAAAAAAACAAGAAGAAAATAACGAAAATTTTCATTATTATGTTGTCATATTAAGTTAACAACTTTTCTAAACTTTATTACTTTTATTATATAGTTAAACAGAAGTTGACAAAAAAATAATATTTTTCTAAAAGCATTTTTCTTGTAAGAAAAATATTAAGTTTCTAAATAGAAAAATTTATGAAACTAAAAATAGAAATGAAAAATTTACTTTTCATATTTTTATTACATATATATACATACTTGTATTCCCATAAAAGCAATTATTATATATTTTTAATGTTGTTATCTAATTTCTAATCTAATCAATTTAACTTAGCACTTTAGAATTGGGCAAAAAAAAAAATTAAAATCAAAAAATATATTTTTATTTTAGCTAAGTGATGACTTCCACTCGAAAGAGCCCAGGTTCGAATCCAGTCAGAGACGTAAAAACTTTTCTGTAGATTTTCAAATTCAACTAGCCCGCCTCCTGTAGTGTATTGGGTGTAACACAAAATGGATTACATAAATATGATTTCAGAGAAAATAGCTCAAGGATAAATGACTTAGGTCAATAAATCTTATCGATTACTTAACAATAACAACATATTTTTATTTTATGTTTTTAAATATATTTTATATAATTTTGGTCAATATTGTTGAAAAATTAATGTTGAAATTGTGATGACATTTTATTAAATATAACTGATAAAAATTATGGATTACATAAAAAAAAAAAAAATGTTATATTTATATTATTTATGTATTTAATACGTGTTAGATTATAATGTTTTTAATCTGCATATTTAAGTGAAAACTGAATTTATAATTTTAATTGTTAGGAAATTGTGTGAAATAATTCGGAAGTGATAATGTATAATAATATAAATTTATTACACACCCTAATAATTAAGTGTCTTAATGTAAGTACATTTATTATAATCAGTTCTATAAAAAAGATTCATTTACAGTACAGATTTAAGTATTAGGCAGAGTCTTTAGAAAAAGTAATAAATTGCAAAGAAATGTAATCAGTATAAATTAGATAGATAGGAGTAGTTCAGTGACAGAAATATAAGTACATATTACAATTATTATTTTAATGAGACTGGTGGCATTGTATCCAGATAAAAATGAAATACACTCTAGTAATTAAAAACATGTTCACTAAAACTAATTATAATATCGAGTGCCACAACCGTTTGTTGACCAGTTAATGTTATTACATTTTTATTAATAGTTCCTAATTCAGTAAATTCTGACTTTAATTCACTAAATTGTTAAAATATATTATTTTCCTGATTAAAATAATTATATAATTTCTAAATATTTTCCTGATTAATTACACTTTAAATATGAAAATAGGTGAAATATTGTTATAGGAAATTTTTTAAAGAACCAATAATCAAAATATCAAAATAACAAATTTTCTTTTACATTAAATTCTGAATTAATTTTCCGGTATTTATAATAATTGATGAGTTTCAATTTTATATTAGTTTTCTTAGATTATCCTTATTTAATGATTGGTATAAAAAATAATAAGAAACACTTAATATTGTAATATAAGGAAAAATAACGTATAAGGCTCATTAATTTAAATGGTTTTGTTTTTCATCAGTAATAACAGTGGAATGTGGAAAATCATTTAACCCATCCTCGAATTATATTAATATGACTTTTTTTTTCAAATAAATCAATATAGATCTTAATGGGTAAAAATTTTTGGGGGAGTAAAAATAAAAATATATAAACTTTTCAAATTAATTTCCACATTTGTATAAATAACAAAGAAGAAAATTTTTAGGTAAAAAATCGATTTTATTTTATCATAAATTTTAAAAATAATAACAAAAAGAAAAATATTTTTCTTTCTCTAAGTCAAAAAAGAAAAACCAACAAAATGATTATACGATCAAATAAATATAAAAAAAAATAAATTTTGATCCTGGGGAAATGAAATAAGAATTTTCTTTTACCTGGCAAAACAGTAAAATAAAATTTGTGTAAAAAAAGGAAAAAGAATTTCTTTAACAATGTAAATGTAATACAAAAAAAAAATATAACAAAATTACGTATGAGCAGAGTTTTATTTTAATGAAATTAATGAACTGATTTTCTTTTAATAGAAAAATATATAAAGTTGGAAAAATCAAATGACATATATATATTTTTTGTTTGGATCAAATGTTTTATGATCTGAAAATACATTTTTTTTTTTGAGTATTATTAATTTTTATAAATCGGTAAATGATGGATAAGGACATGGTCAGGGATTAAATAATTTATTTTGATTGTATAAAATTCACACCAGTGGATTCCAATCCATAACAGTTTAATTACCACGTAGTGAGACTAGTTGTGTCAGAATCCATCGACATGACGAGGTGACAGATTAACCCAAAGAAACCAACCTACGAAACGCCACTGACTTTATCTTTTGATCAATTCAATATTGGTAATTTTTCTAACACAATTAAACCAAATCAGAACTACAAATTTTCTTTAAAGTATGAATAATTTCAAAATGATAGTCCAAAATTTGATCTTGGCACATAAAGCTTAATTTGTTTTCCTAGTCTGACAGTTATGCGAAAATGCCAAATAACCAGAAATTTTCATTTTTTATTTAGGGTTTCACAAATTCGGTAACAAATATTACATCCCTGTTTACAAAAAAATATATAAAAACTAATAACATTCTAAGACATCAAAAAGTCGTTAAATCGAAACAACATTTTTTCTCTATAAATATTTTGATTACATATTGTAAAAGGATTACGTATATGAGAACGTAAACGAATTTATGTTGAAAAGAAAACAACAATTTTGAAAATTATACGACTAATCTTAAAATAACTTTTGCTTGTTAATTTTCGCGTAAACTTACTATATTTACAAATATTATAGTAAGAAATTTTATGTAGTATATTTCCACAATATTTCATTCAATAATCGTCAAAGTGGTTAATTTTTGACTTATAAAACTTTTTAACCAATATTAGTTTCAATTTTTTACCACATTCCATTAAAATGACAATATAATTTTCAATCGCAGTGTCCTACTATTCGTTAAATGTCCAGGAAAATCATGACTGAGAACAATATTAAACATGGATATAAAACTTTGATCTAAAAATATATTTGATGTCTAGAAAAACAAACCAAAGTTTATGCTACACACCCAAAAATTAGTTTTTCCTTGTGTTTTTTTTTTGCAATATGAATAAAATTCAGAAATTTATAGCATTTATAAACATAAAAAATTATTTAATTTCTGGCAATTAGCATATTTTCTCGATTTTTTTTGTTTTTGGTTAAAATTAATAAAATGAAAATTAATTAATTTCTGGAACGCACCCAAAAAAACAAAATATCGAAATTTGTTTTTATTATTAAATTATTAGTATTTACAAAATTTTATTTTTAATTTCAGTTTTATAATTGACACGTTGAAGGATTGAAAAAAATTATAAAATCATTATTAACAACATTATTCCGAATTTCAAATATAAATCAAATGCAGAATGTTGACATTTATTACCAAAAAAAAAAAAAAAAAGATAAATTTTGAAAAGTAATTTAAGAAATTACTTTCTATGTTGGTTCTAAATTAAATTGAACACTTAAATATAAGTTTTCATTTAATTTTTCAATGTTAAGTCTAATTGCGCCATTTTAATTTTCCAGATGTTAATTTTACAGAATTTAATATAAGATTATAAAAAAAAAGTTCGTCGGTCACTATTTAATTAGTGAAAAAATACAAATAATTTAGTTGAAAATCAACTGAAAATTGAAAATCAATGCAAAATTGACAAGATCAAAATCGTTAAATTTCGACTTTGTATAATTGCAATGAACTTTTAGACTCTAAAACATAAATTGCCTTAAACTTAATTTTAATATTTTGTTAAATGAAAAGCTTGAAATGGAAATTAGTTTTGTAAAGTCTTTGTCATTTTTTTTTTTTTTTTTTTTTTTAAAGGGACTCGAGAGTACCGCGACCTAAAGATCTATTGTACATATTGCCCTAAACCCTAGCCCATTTCTAGAGATTTGTAAAATCTTAGTATGTGTTCGGGGGCCTTTTCGGCCAATTCATTTGTGGTAAGGATTCCTTTTCCCAAATGATCCAGTCTCCTCCGTCCTGCTGCTTCACAGGTGCAGAGTAGATGCTCTGTAGTCTCTTTGTCTAACAGACAGAGACGGCATTTATCATCTTCAGCTAGTCTCATTTTTTTAAGGTGGTAGTTGACAGGGTGGTGTCCTGTTATGAGACCTGTTAAGGAAGTCTTTGTCATATATATATTAGTTTTCATTTCGTAGTAGAAATGTTAAAAATTTGTATTTGACAACGCAAAATCTATTGAAATAATAAATTTCCCGGGGGATATGTAAGCCATTTAGCAGGAATTTTGTGTGTAACTACTATCTACATGACCTTCTGTTCAAAATTTTCCAAATTCTTACTATAGTAGATAATTTTATGAAAATTATCTACTATAACTAAATTAGAAAATTTCGAAACTTTGTGGAATGTCGTCCCTTGTCAATTATAGAAAAATTTTATATGAAATTTCTAATATACACCCATACTTCAATTTACGCGGAATTTAGTTTCCGCATTAAAGCAAAACCACGTAAATTGAAGCCGCGTTAAATTCAAACCGCGTAAATTGAATAATTAGAAAATAGGTTAATATTTTTTTTCTTCTCAGCGTTAAACCTATAACCGGTAAATCTATAACCGCGTAAATGGAGGGATGGGTGTATAATTTCAAATTAAAATATTTACATAATTTTTTTTATATACATATATTTATTATTACTAATTAGTTGATCAAATAAATAATTTAATAAAATAAAATATTTCAATAAATTTCTAATTAATATAAATGTAATTAAATTGAAAAAATATGTTTTAATAATGCAGTACATAAAAATATTTCTACAATATTGTTAATTTATTAAAAGAAATTTACTCTCCCTCTTCACAATAATTTGAAATTTTTAAAATTTTTCAAAACTTTTCATATGCGAAACTATTGAAATAAAAACTATATAATACTTAATTTTAATTATATTTTATTTTTACGGGTCGATTATTTGTTAAGTGTATATTACAACATAAAAATTGTTTTTTTGAAAGTTTCTTTTGATGTAATATTAAATTTTATGGGAAAAATTTGTACACTTAACTTGACATTATAATTAAAAAGGTCAAAAGATTACCGCTTTTTTTACTGAATCAAATAAAAAATGAAAAATAAAAAAAAAATTTGTTAAATGGAATTTTCTAAAACATAATTTTTTCAAAATATACTGATTATATATACATTTTATAAAAATTTATAAAATATTTTATATAAATTTTGATTGATATTAATTGAATATTTCAAACCAAAGAAAAATGAAAATTAAATTTTTATTAATGAATTTTTATTGTAACTAAAAAGATTTAAAATTAAAATTTAAGATATAATTATGAATGAATAAGAATGACATGTATGAAAAAAAATATATAAAATTTGTAAATTTTAATAATTTAAATTGTACTTTAATTAGCACTTACCAACGAATTTTTATGATTTATAACCTACAAAAATATCAAAATATGTAATATATATTCAGTATATTATAACTTATACCACTTTGATACAAAATAATCCTTTGCTGAGTCATAACATAACCAATATTAATCAAATAAATGAATTAAGAATAAAAATTAGATTACTAATACAATTATTGAATTAATTTTGGATTCAGTAAAGGATTATTATATTCTGTAGACATATATATTTATATGATTAAAACTTTCCAATACATATATTTCCAATTAAAACTTTTAGGTTATATAGTCTAATTAGAGTTATTAAGGATGTAATCATTCAATAACAAACCACCCCAAAATATGTGTTTTGGGAACATGGCTATAAAACATTTTTTCAGGAAACTGACAAAGTATTCAGAATAAGAAAAAACCTAATTTCTTTCATTGTAACTTTCATAAAAATGACAAATATATTTCTTCTGTCAAAATGGCAAAAAAAAATTGATTAAATGTTGCTTGTCAAAATGACAAATGAATTCCTTGCGCTACTAAGTATTTGAGCCATGAAAACCGCTAACAAATTAAATACTAGTAATCAGAAATATTTAAATATCTGCAAACAGTAAGTGCATAGAACTGTTAGTAGGCCTTAACAAATCGAATTTATGTTACAATAATAAAATCAATCCCAAACAAAAATAATCTTTACGCAAAAACAACAGCGAGTAAAATGAAAATTTTAATTCCTACATATTCACAAGCATATAGATATTCACAAAGCAATATAAATATTTTCCGGAATTATTATACTGTGATGCATTTCAAAAAATGAAATGTAAACAAAGATAAATAAATGTAATAATCTCTTAATTTCAATTTAAACCAATTTCTATAATAAAAATATTTTTTATATAAATCTCCTTTTTTTCCTCTTTTTTATGTTTATTTTCAATTTAATTAAATTAGAAAAATCTATAAATAAATATTTAAATTTACGTTCTTTTTTTTACAATTGCATTTATATCACGTTTCCAACTAAAATTATGAATTTGTTTATGTAATTTGTTTAATTTTGATAAATATTGGAATTATCAATTTATCTATAGTTAATCCTTTCCATAATTTGTATAGCTACTTAAATTCTTTCATAAAATTGCATTTAAATATAAATTATTTCTGTAATGTTATTATATTAATTGTAATTCCGTACAGTAGCGGATACAGAGATGATACAGATACCAAAGAAAATGAATTATAATGACAATTTTAGATACGTGAAGGAAACGGATAAAATAAAATATGTTGTTTTTAATATAAAACAAGACTTGTAAGAGAAGTTAATCCTGTAATTAAAATTTAACTAACAACATTTTTTATACCTTCCTAAATTTTTTTTATACCACGTGATTGATTTACTGACGTCAATTTCGACTCAAAATTAGGGATGCCCCGAATATTCGGTTGCGCCGAATATTAGGCCGATTCGGCACTATTTTTTAAGATTCGGTTAGATTCGGTATTTGGCGGTTTAATTCAGGCGAATACCGATTTTTTTTAAACCTAAGGAAAACAATCAAAATACCATTGAAATGTCAATTTCAATTCCATTGTTCCCAATCAAAATAGCATTGAAAGTCCATACAATGATTCAGCCGAATATTCGGTATTCGGCAAATTTTTTTTCGATGATTCGGTATTCGGCCGAATCATAAAATTAGTGATTCGCTGCATATCTACTCAAAATTAAAGGTAAAAAATTCAAATATTTTGTAAAAAATTGTCCCATAAAATCTGACTTTCATGAAAACAGAGAGAAAGCATACTGATTTCAATAAAATAATTATTTTATAAGTTGCACTTACACTGAAATATATCTTTTGGAAAAATATATAATAGCACCTAAATCATATTGCAATGATATTGCAAAGTATTTAAAAAATTAATAATAACTGGAAAATATTGCAAAGTAATTGCTGCACCTATGTTATTAAAATAGATATTTTCTAGCAAATTAATGCTATTGGAACGATTTGTTTATTGTAAGTATTAGTTATAGTAAAAATTATTAAAAAGTAATTATAGATAATATTTAAAATTATAATTGTTTAATCGACTGAGTTAAAAAACCAATCTGCAATTTATTCCTAGTACTTAAGCCAGCAAACTAATTATACTAAGTACATTATTTATTATTTTAATTTTAAACAAAATCATATTTTTTGAAAAGGTTGCAATATTATTACTTAATTTAATTGACAAAATATTATTTCAAATAATTATTAAAACATTTTTCGTAGATATAAACTACATAAAATAAAATGTAAAATTATATATATGTACTTATAAATAGAAAATTGAAAATGCTTACAAAAATTTTTATGTAAAATATTTCCAAAGAAATATAATAAGAAATATGACTTCATTTTCTTTATATATGTACATATATATTTTTTAGAATTTAACAATAATTTATATGAAATTTATACACAGAATTTTGCAACAAGTTCATAATGGCATATCCTTTTAAATGTAAAAAGCTTTTATTTATATAAAAAAAAAATGAGAATGAAAATGCAAAAATAATTATACTTAATGCATAAAATATTAATTTATTCTGTCAAAATGGCATTTTCATAAATTATTACAATTTTCTTTTATAAAATACAGTCTTGACAATATTTAACAAAAAAAAAAAGGGTAAATTATTGAACGTGTGGCATATAGGAGTTTTAAAATTAAGAAAAAAAAAACGATTATTTAGCATTTATGGAAAATTTATGTGAAGGTGAACAATAAAATCATTTTTAAAGAACATTATTTGTCTCTTTAGATAAAATGTTTAATGTTGAACCCTTAAGTCTTATAAATAATAAATTAGAATATAATGCTGTTTTTATATAACTCTTGCGTTCAGATTTGAAAATATCTTACCTAGTCTTAGATATATGAAAAAATTCTAACTCAAATTAGAATAGAACTAAAAAATATAATCTATAGAAAGCAGAAAATTTATAATCTAAATCGCAATAAATCTCAAATGTTGAAATCTTTTATAACAAATATAAACTTACCAGATTAACAAAAATAAACTTGTATTATAGTGGAGAGCTGGCTAAATTGTACCAATTTTCAAAATTCCTGTATTTTTATGTACAAATACTAAATAAAAATTTTATATTTTGTAATAAATTTAAATTGTTTTTTGTCTCATTTGAAATATTATTTCTTACCGAAAGAAAACATTAATGTTTTGGCTCTGTACCCTATATATAGGAGCATAGCTAGCACGCGGCGGTCAAATATAGGCAACTAGACACAAGTTAAGATTTATATAATAAATATTCAATTAGAAGGTCTTTTAAGGAAATAAAAGTTTAAAATAATTGTCTAAAAGGCCGTTGTAAAGAATATACAAATTAAATCGTTACTATAAAGTGAACTCCAAAAAAATGCTTAAGTCTCCAAACAAAGTACTACGACACACTTAAAACTTAATAATAAATAAATAAGTAAAAGTGTAACTATCTCTCAACAATATTATTTAGTTTCCTAATTACAAGCAATGGTACGATTTAGAAAGTGGTACGATTTCGATGACTGTCCCCTATACCTATAAAATATTAGCTTTACGAAAAAATATTATAATAAAAATTTAACTTGTTAATAAATTATATTCTATTCTAGAATAATGCTATAAACTTCATACCGAAAAATGTTATTTAGCATTAAATACATAAATAAATACCCCAAGCGACCGAAAGATATATTTTTTTTTTCTCCAATATTTTAATAATTGCATATATACATTTCACAAATATATAATGCATTCCAAAAATATATAAATAATAATATTCTAAAAATGGTTTATAATCATTAAAATGTTATTAACTTGCATTCCATATGAATTGTAATTTAAAATGAATTTATAATTAATCATTATAATAACAATGAACGCAATTAAGCGGAACACCCAGAAGATCAAGCAATGTCATCATTATAGTGACGTAAGAGAATTTTAAATATATAGACATAAATATTTATGCATAATAACGAATGAGTAGTTAACCAGATGTTCTGACTAAACTTGTATTATTTAACTTGTTAATTTATTAATCACTTTTCAAAATTAATTAACAATTCTATTTCGATTTCAAGTTTAAATATTAAACAATTCACAAAACCAGAATAAACTTTCTTCTTCTTGAAAAAGTGTTTTGTTTTTTAAAAGAATCATTGTTGTTGTGGTGTTATTTCTCAAAATATTAAATATACAAAATTTTTAGAATGTATCTCGACATATTTTTGGTTGATTATTATTTTTTTTTTTTTAGCTATTAGTACAATAAATTTGTCACGAATTCATGGTTTTTTATTAGCTGTAGTGCAGCACGTAATATCAGCACGTAAGACTATAAATCGTAATGAAATCAATAAGATAAGAAGTATTCAAAGAATCTGATTAGATTGAAAATTTTGATAATATTAACTAAAGAAAAAACCAATAACAAAACAAAGGAGTTGATGTGGAGTTGAAGGTACAATTTGACAGAAGAATAAACCTAATAGAATTAATTGTTTCAGCTGAAAAGGTGAAAAACTAGACGACATCTTTATAACAAAATGTAAAATGTTTAACCATGGCAGTAAAAGTGTTGAGCTAAAGTTTACATAATTGTAGGATTATGCTGGCGAATTGGACAAATACTCTTACTGAATTATTTTATAGATTTTTAAAAAAATTTTTAAATAAATATTTATCTGTTTAATAATATCAGAAATTATTAAAAAAAAAATATTTATGAAAATTTATAAGCTGACGAAAATACGTGATTATTTATGATATATTCAGATATTATTTAATATTTATTACTCTTTTTTATGTATTAAAACAAATATTATTATTTACATTAAAATAAATTTATTGTTAAATATTTTAAAAACATGTTGATTTTATTTATTGAATATACTTGCAAAAAATGTAATTAAATTAATTTACTTTCAATAATAAAAATGTGGTTTACCAACTAAAAACCATAATAAAAAACATTAAATTTACACAAAAAAAAAAAAAGAAAATTATCATTAATCATAAAATGATTTTTATTTAATTATTTTTAAGGGTAGATTAAACCATACAGAAATTTACTGCTGCAACTCTCAGAATTTAATATTTAATCTTTTTGATATTTAAAATACGTGCGAGAAATTCAAATAAATCTCATAAAGTTAAATTAAGAAAATATTTGTAAATAGTTACATAGAGCACCAGGAGCTATTTGTGGTGATTTAAGGAAAAAAAAATTACATTTGAATACATTTATATTTAAGAGTTGAGATATTGTCCATGGCACCATAATTTTCTAGTACTGCCATTAGTAAATATGTCTTTTAACAGAATTCTTGTGTTCAAATAATTTTTCTATACCAGTCCATCAGACTCTGTATCGGACGACAAGGAGAAACAATAAAAAATTTCCAAAAATAAAAGTTAATTTAATAAAATACTTAATTATGACAATTATAATCTACCTATTTTCAGATTTTGTAAATTAATTTACAAACACATTTTCAAACCAAAATCAATAATTTTATTTTAATCAATTTATTAAAACTAATTAACTTTTATTAATTAAATTCTTTCAAACTAAATTGACAATTATATCATTTTAATGAAAATGTGGTCACATGGTTTTTTTGTTTTCTGAAAATTTTACAAAATTTAAATTTACATAAAACGAATATAATTGTTTATAAGCAAGAGATAATTTGTTATACACACGAAAAATAAAATTATATTACCTCATAGGCTATTTTCATTTTAACTTTAATTATAAATATTTGAAAAACCTCATCTTAATTACTTCTAATTTCATTATACGATATAATATTTAAAAATTCTCATCTTTCAAATTTACATAATGAAAAACAATAACAGAAAAAGTCAAGTATGAAAATTAATTGCATAAACAAAAATATTTTTAATGATTTCCACAAATAGATGGAAAAACTTAAACAATTTTTTTTTTTTTTGTATTTAATGTAAACATTAAAATTATAATTATCGTAAATTTTTCTTTAGTTATTTAAAGTAGCTTAAAATATCTGAAATTCTTGGAAAATTTTTCTTGAACAAAAAAAAATAAAATATATATGTATATACAATTTATTTAAACTTTATACAATCTGGGCATTAAAACAAAAAAAAAAAATAAGAGGAAAATCTTTAAATAATAAAATTAAATCTTTTTATACACCATAAATTTACACTTTATAACTTTTTTTTGTGTTGATTTTCATCATATGGCGCATCTGAGCTATTTAGTTTTCTGTACCAAGCATAGCCACAAATTCCAAAATGTGAATTTTAAATTCATTATTAAATCGTGATGTGAATTGAATGAATTTATATATACATAATTTTTTTTTTTTAATTTAAAAATAATGTCGGGGCGAGTATAAAAAAAAAATTTATAGAATTTATTTCGAAACATTTTTTTAAAATTTCATGCAAATTTTCATATTTTATAATGTAATATCTAATTAGATGAAAATAATTTTTAATATAAATAAAGTTGACGGAAGCAACAGAATTAAATGTCATATAAATATAAGTTAATACTGTGAAACAATATAAAAAATACAACACAACTATGAGAGTAGATCAAAATGATCGAAGTACAAATATAGATCAAAGTAGCATTCAATTCGTAATAAAATTTTTAAGACAAATTGCTAAATATAAAATAATCCGCATGTATTTCACTAATTGTTTCTCATAAAAATAATCCTTTGATACAATTTTTTGTAATGAAATTTCACATTTTTTGACAGCTGCAGAATTAGTCAGTTGTCCAAAATTATGAATAAGTGTAGAAAGGTGAATGAAACACTTAACAGTGTAAAAATAAATATAATTACGAAAATTGCTTAATTGCTATTCATAGTAATTTTAAAGAACATTACTTAGTCGACAACCAATGCTGTACTATTAAGAGCCCCCTTATTAGCTTAAAACTTTCTATACTATATCGTCGCTTGGATATTGATGTGCAGTAAACGCCATTGTAAAACTGTTAGAGTTCAAGCATAGGTTCTTTTTAAATCAATTCTTTTCAAAATCCATTATTTTTGGCAAACGTCATAGCTTTTATTCCTGTTTAATGTGGATCTGAGAAAATTAAAAATTTGTAAGAAAGATCTTATGCTGATTTTAAGAAAATTCTCTTTTAAATCTTATGCTGTTTTTAAGAAAATTTTCAACGCCACAATTTTTTTTTCTACGCACTCAAACCGTTAACATTGATTTCTCAACATGTAATTTAATGCCATATGACAGACTAATATCCTAGCGACGATATACATATAAATAAACCAAAAATATTGTTTAGATTCAGACCATTCACAATGCAATACATATTCAAGAAATTAATAAAGAAGCCAATTATTATTTTTGTACTATGGAATAAGAAAATTTATAGTGATACTGAATTAGTGATATACTCGTTAACTATAAAATCAATAAATCAATCTTATAAATTCAATTAATATTTTGTATTGAAACAGAAAAAAAAAAAAAAATTATTAAAATTTTTTATTAAATTTAAAAATAACTTAATAATTTCAATGAACAAAAATAAAGATTTATTAAAAACGTGCAACTGAAGACGTCATTCAAAAAATATTATTAATTTTATTTATATTATAGTGAAATTTATGTACAATTTTAAATATAGTTAATATAAATATGATGATAAACATAAATAATATACTGAATAAATAAATTTAAAAAAAGAGTTTCATTAATTAATCACCATAGAGAAATATTGTATAATTGCAAAAAAAATTCTTAAAAATTGAATATTGTATATTGAAATTATATTGAAAAAATATTATTTTACATTAAATGTAAATTAGATATAAATATTTTAAAGGTATTTTTTTTCTTATATCAAATTACCAGATTTTTAATAATATTTACAAATACACAAATGATTAACGAGTATTTATGATAATTTTTAATTTATTTAATAAAGAAATATAATTAAGCGTGTGTAATTTTTTGTGTGTGAAGTCCTTTAATTGAAATTAATATTTTATAATATTTGAGTTGTTTATTTATCTTTCCATCCCGAATTAATACCAAACAATTTAAAAGAGCCTGTGTGTTATTTTGTTGAATGGCTCAGATTTTGAACAGCAAAAATTTTCATTCAAGGTTAAGAAAATGTTTTTTTAAAAACCATATAAATGTCAGGAATTTGTTGTCAGAACTTTTAGCATTCATTCCAATTAAAAAATTGTATTTTCTATTTTAAAAAAAAACAGCTGATTTGGCCTTTTTAAAACGACATTAATAGCATGAAATTGAGAACAATACCTTATTCATCATAGCACTTTACAATAACTAGTAGCACCAGGCGTTAGATTTTTGCTACAGTAACTAGTAATACCAGACGATATATTTGTGCTTCAGCTTAGTAACATACGTACCGGCGTGAAGTGAAATTTTCCACACTCTTGAAAATGTTGTGAAAAGGTTTTATGGAGAAGAAAACATTAAGAAGTATTGAAAAAGTATAAAAAAGCAAATTGGCGAATTTTTTTAAAGCCGAATAACCAAACCAACCAAACAAAATGATAAAATGTCAAAATTCTGCCATGAAATAATATTTTGAACATTAATAATATTTTCACTGAAAAATTTTCTTAACTTTTATCTTTGCAAAGTAAATTATTTCACGATGGAACAGCGTACCACAAAATAAAATCATCAGCGTAATTTTTCACGAGATGTTAAATTTGTATGAAAATTTCATTTCACGCAGGATAGCATGCTAAGCTTTAATATATTAATCTGATCGTTACGTAAAGTATTTTAAAAAGCTTTTTTCCATTCCAGAAAGCGTTATGCTAAGTTAATAAACTCACATTACATTATGTTGAATCATAACGAAAAACCGTGAGAAATGTCGGGAAAAAAAATTATTATTAAATTTAATTTTTAATAATCGTAAAAATCGAATATCCTTCTTTATCATATGTCGAATTTTCGAATTTCATTAATATACTAATTAGCAAGTTTATACATACTATATATATATGTATATAGTGTGAACATGAATTAATATAATATTTTGCTGTTCTCCCATTACATAAACGCCATCTGTTTAACGTATAATAATATAAAAAATTCTTATCATAAAACTATAATTCTATAATACATAAAGTGTATAATATTAACATCGTATTTTTTTTTTATAATTTAATTTTAGAAAAAAAATATGTTAATGTAAAATTTATTTGAACAATGTGAGAACGTTTCTCATTTCTAATCTTATTATGTAATTATTTAATTTTCTATTGTATGCAATTTTGATTAGATAAGATAGAAGCAATTTATATTTGATTTAAACTAAACTTGCTAGCAAAAAAATTTACTAATTTAAAAAAATAAAAAAAAATATTAAATGATTTGGAAAACAAAATAATTGATTTAAATTTGTTAAACGACCATTTATTAATATTTCATAAATTCTATGTCATCATTGAAACTTTAACAATATTTATCAAATTTAATTTTATGACGGAAAAATCGAGGACGGAAACAATTTTCCATTCCGAAATTATGAAAAAAAAAAAATTAGTAATTACAATCCGGAAGGACAAAAAAGTCGTTCATTGACTTTATATCCTTTAAAAAATTAACATATATGCGAAAATTTACATAATTACGTGGACTATATGTGATGCAGTTAATGCCCAGGTATGAAGAAGGTATTTTTTACCTACTTCAATCATTTCAAATCAATCAGCCCTCGTATCAACACACGAAATTCGTTTTTATTCACTGAGATTAACTTGTTTAAAAGACTGTTACACGTAAACTAAATAAGATATCGACTTGAAATTTTATACGTAGCCTAGTAAATGATTTTAAAAAAATAAAAAATACCTACTTCATACCTGTACTGTATCACAGGTAGTCTACGTAATTATCAATCTGCCCTCGTATGATTATAAAATATGTATTAATAATTGGAATTTCAATATCAAAATATTTACATGGACATAAAATTCACTATTGCAAATTTTCGAAGAACTAATTAGTAGACCAGCTGAAAAATCTCACAAATAAAAAATAAAATTTCACATTTGATATATCTAATTATAAGTAAAATATAAATTATTCATAAGGATATACATCTAATATCGCAAATTACAAGGTAAGAAAGTAAAACTTTAGTTTTAGTAGTTTAGAAGCCTTTGAGTGGACAGAAATAAAAAAAAATTGAAATGAACGGTATTAAAGATATATTTAATCAATTTTGGATAAAATTGTACATCTATCTTTATGATATTTTAAAGTTAAATTATTATAAACTAAATCCAGATTTTTATGAAAATAAAGTTATTGGAATTCAGTTAAGATGGATGAAATTTTATGGCTACATTATTTCGTCAGAACAAAACTATGAATTTTTACATTTTTGCCGTAGTGCAGTTTTCACGTTCTCATTTATTTCTGCCTCATTGTTGTTGGTAAAAATTTATTTTTGATTATTTAATTAAATATTTTGCTGAAAAATTATGTCTTAATAAAATTTAAAGTATTTCCGAATTGGGAATGAGATAGACAATGCTGCAGCAGCTTTATATGCGACAGCTTTTACAATTTCTATTACTAATGGTTTCTTTTATAGACCAAGTAAGAAAGTAATATTGTCATTATGCCAACCTTAAAAAAAAATATTATTTTTCGCAGGATTTTATACCCTGATTACGGTACTGAATGATGACATAAATAAATTGCTAAAAGATGCTGATCAACAGGAATTCAACATATTTCAAAAAACCTGTAAATATTTATCTAGATTAACCAAAGGTTTCTGGATGATAACATTCGTTGGAGGAGCAGTGTTAGGTGGAGAAGTTATTTATGCATTTATTTTTTATCCAGAGTTTTTGTTTAATGAAGCCGAAGTAAAAGTTTTATGTATATAAAAATTTTAATTCAAGATTAAAAATATTTGCTTTTTAAAAGTTTTATAACATGACTGCTGTGCCGCCATTAATCTTTAAAATATTTCCATATCACGAACTTTGTCATAATTTTGTAATAGGCTATATTGCAGCATTATATTTTGCTAGTTTGTCAATTTCAACTATTGTACCATGGCATACATTCATAATTAGTTTAATGGCATATATTGTTTTAGGACTTAAAATTATAAATTATCGATTGAAGAATCTCAAGGTATTTATTGAAGTTATGTGATAATTTTATTAATTTTAATAAATTTCCTTCTCTCAGCTAAATTCCAATCTAATATATTTCAAAAAAAACATAGCAGAATTATCAGAGGAAGAGAAAACAAACTATGAATTAATGCAAATTTGTATCAATAATCAATTGAACATTAGAAAGTAAGTTATTTCAAATAAATTCATTTTATTGACTCAAATTGTTATATTTTAAAAATATTTTTAAAGATTTGTTAAGGAATTGAATAAACTGATATCATTTCCAGTTTTAATAGACTTCTTGATATTGACTATTATTATATGCTTCTTACTGTATAATATAACTGGAGTAAGATAACTTTTTTTTTTCCATAAAATATGCTTTATAAACTGTCTAACTCTATTTTAGGCTAGCAAATTAGTCGATTTAATTTTTATGATCTTATTTTTATTTGCGGTCTCTGGAATTGTTGGGGTCTATTATTATCATGCCAATGAAATAAGTTTCCATGTAAATCTAATGAAAATTTTAAAGATAGTTTCATTTTGAAACATTAATATTTCAGAGTGAATTAACTGTTTATTCGGCATACTGTAGTGATTGGTATAAGTTTCCTTCACCATTGAGAAAAATGATTCTCTTAATAATGATTGGTTCAATCCAACCCATAACGATGAGACCATATTTAGTACGAATGAATTTAGAAACTTTACTTTATGTAAGTCATAATTAAGAAATAATGTTGGGTTTAATAAATTAAAAGTTTGGTTTTTATTTTAGATATTCAAAACATCGTATAGTTATTATAACTTACTCCACAGCATTAGGAAATAATTATAATATGTTTTATGTTCAGTAATTGAAGAATTTTGAAAATTATTAAATTTTTTTTCAAGCACAATTTAATAAATTAATCTAACACTGAATTGTAATTATTAGAAGTTGCTAATATGATGTTAATTTAACAAAAATGTCTTAATGATGTTATAAATTACAAATATTGTACGAAATTTTAATTATGTTATTTGTGAAAAATAAAATTAACTTGCAAAAAATATTAAAATTTCATTACCTAATTTTTATTGCTTTTCAATTTATTGGGCTATTTTACTAAAAATAATAATTAAATACAGCAACATCTTAATTTAACAGAAGGGTTCCGTTCCAAAAAAGTTGTCCGTAAATCGCATTTTCCGAAAATCGAATTTTTGCCTAACATAATGTATTTACGTATTATTGTATACAGTATACGTAAAAATAAAGAATATACTAAAAGTTATATTATACATTTTATCCTTATTATTAACCTAAATTATAGTGTTGTACAAAGCCAATAAGATATGTTGTTAGGCTGTGCATTGCTAGGCAATACATACGTATATGAAATTTTAAATTTTCACCGCTACTACATATATTTTGCAAATGAAAAATATGCAATCTACACAAAATTAAAACAACTATTAAGTATTAATTTTTGTGCAGTTTTATGTTTTCCGTAAATCGGATTTTTTGCACGTTAACTGTGGACTGCGGTATAATTTTTCCGTTACGGGATAAGTGTAAATGAAATTTTTGTTTTCATCTAATAAATGAATTTTAAAATTATCATCTCTCTTCATATTCCACCTTATATTATATTTACCGGAAAATTCTTTATAAAATGTATTTACAAATTTCAAGCAAACTGTTGATGACTGTTTTCCAAAAAATCTGTTTAAAAATGCTGACTAATCAAAAAAAATTTGTATTTTAAGCAAAAAAAAAAAATACTAAATATTCATATATAATAAAAGACATGACTTGAATGGTTATCAATCTAAGACAGACACTGAAAAATTAATAATGTATATAAAATAAAACTTAAAATATTATTAGATAAGATTTTTAAAAATAATATATTTAATATACTAACATAGGGGATTGTTAATAATAATAATTTAATGTTTAAAAGTAGACAAGAAATAGTGAACTCAAAATGATTATTATTATATTAATATACTGGTTTAAAATTGAAATCATAATTTTTTCGTCCTTAGACGACCACAAACAAAATGGAAAATAATTAAATTTTAAACAGAAATTTGGAATTTCATATAAGATTTTATTGTAAGTACATATAAAAATATTTACTCCGAATTACTAAAAATTCGTGTCAGGTTATTCTAGAAATGGTAATATAGTGGGTTGGTTTAGTTGGTCCTCCTAGAGGAGGACCAATTAATTGTCATTTCTAGCTTTCAGAAATGACAAAATAAAAGAACAGGCAAACAGATTTTTAAAATTGTAATTTTAAAATATAAAACTTAAAAATATAATTAAATATTAAACGTCAAATATTGTAATTTATATCAACATGGAATCGAATTTAATTTCACTATTTACGAGCATTTTTTTGTACATTTTATGAATAACAAAGCCATTAATTAATTAATTATATAGTTGAGGATATTATAATCATAAATTTAAAAAACCATATAAATATAAAATTATTAGTGGGAAATAATTTTCATATTCAATTGCTATTTAAGACAGATGTCGCTTTTACAAATTTTAAACAGGAACTATGCTAAGTGACCGCCACTGGCTAATAATACCAAAAATCATAAAATATATATCTATATATTTAAATATTTATATTTGTGACTACATATTGCAGGAAATTTTTGATTCCTTTTCTGCCAGGAAGGAAATAATTTTTCCCAAGTTTATTGGTTAATTTCAGTTTTCCGTCTAACCTAACTTTTTTTTTTTTTTTAGGTTGCTAAACGAACACGTCAGTTAATTTATATTTTTATATAAAATTATAATAATATTAAATAATAAATTAATTTAACTTACTTTTATTAAATATTTGTTAAAATAAATTTCTCCTTTAATTATTATTTTTTTTTTAACTATCTTTTTTATGATAGAAACACTTTGTATGAAAATATTTAGCTGTCAAAAAAAATAAATAATTTAATTTTTTTTTTCTATTTCTAATTAATAAATTTTTTCTTACTTTAGATTTATTTTATTCTTCTTTAATTAATTTAAATTTTCACTTATTTTATACACCATTATTTTAATTAAAAAAAAAATATTTCACTTAATTTCTTTCTTATTTTTTATTAAAAACTAAACAAATTGACTTCTTCTACTTCAGTGAGGATGTCTGATGTTTTTTTGACAAATCAATTTAAAAAAAAATAAAACACCACACATAAAAATAAAAATGAGAAATTACTATACACACATTCACACACATTAATAAATAAAATCAACTTCTAAAAGATCAAAATTATTACAAAAAAAAAAAAAATATAAAATTTTAAAACATAAATTTATTAAAACAAGAATAATTTTATGTATAAACTTGTTAAATAAATTATTAATAAATAAAAAAAATGAAAATTTCACTTTATTCCAATATTTTATTACCTGTTTGATTAACACGTTGAAATTATATCGATTATATTCAAGAATCACCGGAAATATATTTTTTTTTTATATACTTTTATCGAAAAATATATATATATATATATAAAAATAAATAAATATAGTAAAAATTGCCGACCCGACGAACACACTAGTTTACTAGACAGAAAACTCTTGATTAATGTCAAAAATAAAATAATATTAAAAATGTCAAAAAAAAAATAACACAACACAACGAATAAAATTTAAAAGTAACGAATGATATTTTTTATCTATTTATTCAATAACTAATTAAAATAACGAATGACTATTATTTTAATGTTGGATCCCTGTTAAATAAATATATCGATATTTTTAAAAGTATCGATAGTTTACGTCAAACAAAATATTATCGGTTAATATTATTTGACATTTTTCAATTTTACTTGTCAACATTTTTTATATTCACCACAGTAACTGGACTACGATCATGATGATGTAGTTCAGTCATTAATAGTATAATATAAAAGATTTATAATTAGGAACTTCATAAAAATTTTCTAAATATTTTTTGTAATTTGCCACAATTTTTAGAAAATTAATAGAGATTATAATTATACAAAGATTATACAAATTGTCAAGAAATGCACTAATAGTTTTAAGCTTGCGATGATAAAGATTTGATTTTCATTGCGATGAAATGGGAAGAATAAGATGCTATAGTTTAATAAGCTGTTTGGTCAAGAGGTGAGATAAATACACCCAACTCTTTTTTTACACGGTCTTTTTTACACGATTTTAAAATAACACAATCCACAAAAAAAGAACAAATCTTTTTTTATACGAAATATTTAGTTTAACACGATTTCCAAAAAAAAAAAATTCTTATTAATTTTTATTATGTACTACTCGGGGGAATACACAAATTTTATTATATGATGTATAATCAAGAAACTGAAGTCGCATTTTCTATTTAAATTTTATTGTGGCGTTCAGTTCGTGGAAAAATTATGTTTTAAATATTTATTCTTTTTTTGCACGGTTTTTTAGAACAACTTATTGTTAATTTTTCTATTTTACACGGTTTTTTACAATTGTTGAACATATCCTCAATTTTAGTATGGTTAGTATGTATTTTTTAACACGATTTTTTTTACTCGTTTTTTTTTACACGATTTTAGTTCGAACGTGTAAAAAAATCGTGTAAAAAAAGAGTTGGGTGTATTTTTTAAAAAAAATATTATTAAATTTAGTATACATTTTTTTTTTATATGCTGAAAATTATGTTTTTTTATTTTCCATAAATTTTATTTTTTATTTTCTTTTACATTTAAAATTTTTGTGTTTTTTTTTTAAAATTAAATCGAATAAATAAACAAATTTTTAATATTAAATAAAAATTAAAAACAATAAAAATTAAAATATTTTATTTATATGTTTTTAGTTTACTTATATTTAATATAATTAATTTATTTAAAATATTTCCTGTTTAGAATATTAATTAAATTTATGTTTTTCATTAAATTTTTTAGTTTTTTTTTTGCTAATTATCAAATATAAATCATAAATTTTTTGTTTTTTAAGTTAAGCTTTCTTGTTATAATCATAATAATAATTTATATTCAGTATAATAAATTCATTTTTAATTTAATAATAATTATATTTTTTTAAATTTGTTGTCTTTAATTTAATAATAATTCCTATAATAATAATAATAAATCATTAATTTTAAATTTTTGTAATTATAATTTAGCATTTTATTTAATGTTAATATTAATTTTTTTTTTTATAAATTATTATATAAAACACTACTATATTTTATTTATTTTTAATTTTTTATTAATATATTTTTTATATTTCGATTAGTTTTATGTTTTTATTTTTATTTTTTGTTATGAATTTTAATAACATTTATGTAAATTGGAAAAATAAAAATAATTTTTTAAAATATATTTAAAAGTAAAAATTAATTTATATTTCATATAAAAAAATAATAATTTTTTAAAGGCAAACTATCATTTCAAAAATAATTTAAAAAGTCAACTACAATTAGACATTTTGCATAATTGTTATTTTAGTATTTATTACGAATTAAATAAATTTTAAATCTGAGTTTTCTAGCTAAAAAGTGATTTTTTTTACGCAAGAGTGGATTAGTATCTGTTGAGTTTATTAATTATGATGCTTTAATTATTGTTAATTTGAACCAAATTAATGCACCAGAAAATCTAGATCAAATTGCCCACCAAAAAAGACGATAATTACTATTAAATATCGCACTATTAGTACAAAAATAAATTGTAATATAATTTTGTAATTTTCGTATAGAAAGTTTTATATCAAATGAGATGGAAAAAACTTGATTGAAAATAAATAGAATAAAATATAATTTAATCATATATTGCATTTAAATTCATCAAAATTATATTCGTAAGCGTTCAGCTTAAATTGCAATTAAATGTTCGACCAAATTATTTCATTATTTTCATTTATGTTTGGAAAATTCAAAAATTATTAGTACAAGCACAAAGACATATTTTTCCAATACAAAATTATTTTTGAACCTTCCAAAGACATAAAAATAATTAATTTGTCGCATTTGTTTTAAAATTAGATTTTCCAATATAGAGATTATGGATAACCAGACCATTAAACTTTTTAAGCAACAGTATAAACATTTCTTTTACTGTGATCAAAATTCAAAATATTTTCAATTTATGATTAATTTTATTTATTTTTTATCAATCAATTTGGTTTTATATTTTTTGAAATTTTGATTATTTTTTGGTGATGTAAATTGTAAATTTTACTATTAGATTGAAAAATAATTAAAAATTTGAAATTTATTTCTATAATCTCGTATTTTTATAGTAATGAATTAGCTGTCAATGGATTATAAATTCAAATATTGATAATTCTAGCTTACAAAATTGAGACTAGTTTTTTTTTTTGCTTTCTAACAATAATATTCAGCAACATATTTAAACATTTTTAAAGACACATTTTTTTTACTCTTCTATTCGGCAGTGTAATTTTTTTTCTTTTTCAAAAATTATCAATTCCCATTATTGCCTTTTTTTAATTGATTCTTTTTTCTGTAAAAAAAAAAAAAAAAATCCTTTTTACCGAATTGATTAACTAATAAATTTTCATTACATAATTTTTTATGTTACACATTTTAGAAATAATTTAAAATAATTTAATTTTTAGCTTTTTTTAATTACATTTAATTTTATTAAATTTGTGCATATCAATAATTTACTTTAATTGTTTTTTGTTTGTCTATTAGTGATTTACTTTTATTATTTTTTTTATATTAATTTTAATTAATTTATCTTATTTTTAAAATAATTGCTCAAAACACACACAAGAAAAGCTTGTATTTTTTTTTTGGTTGTTTTAAAATAGAAAACTTAAAAAGAATCACATTATTTCACACGAAAATTTTATTTATTTTAAGCCTTTTTTTTTGTTTTATTTTTGCGACAAAATGTTTTTTTTTTTTTTATTTTCACATAAAATATCATATTTTTTTATTCTAAAAATATTTTATAGTTATTTTTTAATTTTTTTTTTTGGGTTTTATTTTATGTTTAAAAATTAAAGTTATATTTTGTTCTAATTATGAATAAATTTATTTATTTTATTTCATGTTTTAATATTTAATTTTTTATGTTTGTATCTGAAAGTGGTCGTCGTTTCACTATAAGAACAAAAAAATAATAAAAAAAAAAAGTATTTTTGCATTAAAACAAAAAACATATTTTCGTATATATTTTTTTTTAATAAAACTCTAGTTTTAAGAGAAAAAGAATAATTTTTATATTTTGGTGATGTAAAATTGTGATTTATATATTGTTTATTTGGTGATAATTTTATTTGTTGTCTCCTAGATAAACTTAGCACATACATCCACCTTCTGAATCCTGTTGTTTGCCAGATGATGGTTGAGTTTGTAAATCAACAGCTTTGATTAGAAAATGTTGAATTAAGGTTTAAATTCATTTTAATTTACCGAATTTTAAATATTGTTTAAATATTATTAAATTAAAAAAAAAAAAATATTACAAAATTAAATATAAATTGTAGAGATAAATATTAATTAAAATTTTGTTAATTTATCAACAAATTTATATAAATTCTAATCTAATGATTTTAATAATATACAATTTTTTTAAAAATATAGTTTTATTCCAGATTATTTGTTTCATACAGAGTTTTAGAAAAAACAATATTAATAAATAAACGTAAAAAAAAGATAATTTTAAAATTTAATAAAATGACTATTTCATAACTATACTAATAATAAATAGTTGTACGATTACAACTATTATAAAATATTAACTAAACATAATAAACTATTAATTGTCAGTAAATATTCTATGTATAAATTCAGGTTTTCAATATTGTGAAATAATTTTGTGACACTTGTAGTATGAAACAAAAATCAAAATTTATGTAAATTGCAAAATAATCAAATTAAATCTTCTAGTTTCTATAAATAAAATTCCAAAATTTAAAAACTAACATGCTAATATTTACATATGATAAATAAAAAAAATATATTATTTTCATAATATTAAATTAAATTAATTATAAAATTAAATTAAGTTTTGTATTAGTAGAAATATCGGGAACAATCACAGGTACTCAGGACCATTTCCATTTCCTTTTCCAAATATTTCAAATGTTTACACAGCACTAGGTGTAGATTATTTTGCTTTAATGATCACACAGTTTTCAACTCGTACAATTTAATCATAAAAATATTCACGTCAATTTAAAATTTAAAGCCAATAACGTTGAAGCAATTACTATTAACGACATCTAATTTGTAACTTGTTTCTTTTCGAATATATATTTTTTAATTTTCAATCTTGAATCATTGGTCATCTTTTTTTACTAATCAATATTTTTTGAACACCTTTACAAAACATTTCTTCACGTTGGAGCATTAAATATCGAAATCCGGTCAAATAGTTGGAAGTAAATAAATTTTTTCTATATTGTATTTAGTTACATTGGATAATTTTCTTTTAAAAATTGTAAAATTCAGAGGACCTAAACTAGGCAACGACTTTGTTATTGATAAATGAGCTGATCAGAAGCCAAATTTATTAACTTCATTTATTGTCCAATTTTATTTTTGAAAATAAATTTTATAAATTGTCACAATACCAAATCGTTTAAGTATATTTTTGCATCCAACAATTAATATTATTTTCGATATTTTGTCTTATAAAAATTATTTGTAATTGCAATTTTTAAGTTTTGGTTTAATAAATTTTCTTATTTATTTTATTTCCTACAAAAATTTATAGAAAAACATAAAATTATGAAATAAACGTAAAAATAAATAATAAATTGTATATTAAATATTTTTATTTGAAAGTTATTTCTTTTTTTTTATATAGATTATTTTTATTTTAATAAATTATGTTCTAAAATAATATATAATATATTTTTTTATAAATTTAAATTAATAATTTTTATTTCAATTAAATTATAATTAATTAAAATTAATTAATTATAAATTGTATAATAATAATAATTAGAACATTTATAAATATAAAAAAAAAATATTTTTTTTTTGTCCTAATTCAAATACGAAAAAAAAGGATAATTAAATCTTATAAAATATTTTATTTTAATGATTTATTAAGAAAATTAATTAATTTTTCAATTTTGTTATTTTATTAATATTTTACTTTAAACCTTTTTTAAAAAAAATATGTAATTTCTTATATAAAATTTTTTATCATCATTATTTACAGCATAAAAAAAAAAATTTAACTGAAAAATTGGAAATTCGAAAAAAAAAATTAACCGAAATTAACGAAATAATTAATTTATATGAAAAAAGCCACCAAAAAAAATAATTTCAAATTAAATTAATTAAAAAAAAAAAATTATTAAATTTTGTTCTGTTGTTGTTTTTTTTTTGTGTAATAATTATTATTTCTAATTATATAATATTTTATCATCCTCATCATCATCATTATTATTTCAACTACAAACTAATTAATTAGCAGGCACAGCCTCCTTCTGGATCCTTTGTTTCGTGTGGTGAATCTTTGAGTACGACTTCTTGCACTGATGAAAGAAATTTTTAGTAAATGCAAAATTAAAGTTAAGGAAAAATTAAACAGAAATTAAATAAATCAAAGAACAAAATATTAAAATAAATAAAATTTTACCAAAAAAAAAATAGAGGAAATTATACAAATATTTCTAAAATTTGATGAAAGCTTTGGAATATCCGGTAAATTTTTTTTTTGCTGAACTTAAAAACGGATACAAAATTATAAACAAAGACTTACAAAAATATGTTTTGTAGACAATTTTTGTCCATTTTGTCCAAAAATATTCCGAGAATAAAGCTAGTAAAGTTATAAGATTTCTACGAATAGTGTGGGGAAATTAAAATATGCTATCAAATTTTTGGAGTTTAAGAAAAATAAAAAAATTATCAGAATTTATGGTTACTACAGAAATGCAACGATCTTAAAGGGGAAACAGAAAAATCTGAGAAATTTTATGTACAATGTATAACATATATTTGTGAGAAATATTAACCAGTGTCGTTTACATATATCCGTCCAGGAGCGAATTGAATATTTGGGAAATTTGGTGGAATGCTGATAATTGGGCAGATACAACGTTCACGTATCTTACATATATTCAACTAGGGTCATACAGTCTCAATTCAGCACGATTTATCACATTGAATCATCCAAGGGTTGGATGACCATAATAAAAAAATTAATAAGATCAATCACTTAGACATTTTATAAATGTCAGAAAACTTTCTCGGATATGAAAAGCTTTCGAAAAAAAAAACTATCAAAAAAAGATAAAGCGTAAAGGGTAAAATTTTTTGGGTCCGAAAAGAAAACAACATAAAATATTATACAAAATATAAAAACTAAATAAAATTAGTTTCTGTACAAAAATAAGCGATTTTTGTGTAAAATGTTCCTGAAATAAATTTTTCATAACAATTTTTTTTTTGTTGATTTGTTTTATGAAAAGGATACTGTCTTCCGGTGGTTTATTTTCTGTTGAGTCCATACCAGGTAGGGCAGCGGCTACTCTTCGGAATAACTATAAAATAAAAAATTATTAATATTTAATTCGAAATAATTATATTCAATTTTTTTCATGGGTTTCTTACTTGTTTAACGTTATAACCAGCTTTAGCGCTTGTTTCTATAAACATAACATTTAGTTCTTTTGCTTTCCTTTCACCTTCTTCAGTTGATACTTGTCGTTTATCTGATAAATCAGTTTTATTACCAACTAACATTATAATAACATCACTACCACGTTCTGTTCGTACATCATCAATCCATTTCGATGTTTGATGGAATGAATTTGCGTCTATAATTAAAAGAAAAATATTTTAAATTAAGATTGTGATAAAAATTATAAGAGTTTTTGTAAAAATGATAAAACGTGAGAACATATTGTTACTTTCTTCCAAGTTTATCAAATTAATTTTTCAAATATTTAACTAGAACACCGATTTCAAACTAAAATAAAATAAAAATAGAAAAACATAAATTGATTTCGTTTAATATTCGGGAAATTTAATGCAGAGATTCAATAATCATTTATGAATATTTCCACGGAATTTCTATTAAAAATTGGAAACTATAGAATTTCTTAAAGGATCAAGGATATTTCCTTCAATTCAGAATTATATTTTGTATTTATATAAAGAAATTGAAGATATTTGATAAACTTATATGCATGTTAACAGACTCTAAAAAAACAAATTGTGTAAGCAGAATTATAAAATAAATTTTTGGTCACGCAAAATTACACTTGCAATTAATTTGTAAAAACAAAAGCATAACTAATTATTTTTAATTAGTTTATATATGTTTTAATAATAAAATGTTTAGACGGTTTGTAACGCAATTTTATTTATTTGGTCAAACATTTCAAAGAGAGATTTTTTCCTATACGTTACAGTTGGTTTGTCGAATTGTAAATATATATATTTTTAATAAAAAAATTTAATAAATGTGATGCGATTTTATGTTTCTTAATATTTTTTTTTTTCATTACTTTTAATAAAATAAAATATACAAATATAAAAATTTTAAAAAATCACAAAATTGAATCTAAATTAGTTTTAAAAACTTTCTAATTTTATTAAATTTATTTCATATTTTCGTTTATTCATTTATGCAGGTAAACACGATAAACTCTAAACCTTTTAAAATTCTTATTTTTTTTTTTTAGATTTGTGTAACTAAAAAAATTTTCGAATTTTCCTTTTATTGTGTACTTATTGTATCAACTGAAATCTAATGTGTTTATTATTCTCTGACAATTCCTTTTTACAAATTTTCATTCAATGTTTATGACACTAAAAATCATCTCCTTTCCGAAAAACAAACAGACATTTTTTTTTTTTGTAATATTGGCGCCAACTGGAGACATAAACGCTAGAAAATCAAATTAAAAAAAAAAAAATAAGTAAAAGTTATTGAAAAATTCAGAGCTACACCTTCATTTAATCCAATTTTTTTTTAAATATTACATTTATAATGTCGAAATGAAATGAAGTAAGAAATATTTTTTATTTTGTATAATGGTGTAGTAGATAGCATGCAAAATTTGCTAAAAAATTTTAATTTTATTATTTTGAAAATATAGGTGTGAAATTTTCATTTTGAATTTTGAACACGCATACGTTTAGTTAGTAAATTTTGAAAATGTCGACAATAAATTGTTTATAATTTTCATCACAAATGATTTTTCCATCACTAATTGATAAGACAAATAAAATTGATAACATTTTATTATCTTTAATTATGACATTTAATATAAAAAAAAAGAACTGAGATTAAAATTGTACATAGTTATACTAATTAATTCAGAGTTTAGATAGTGCCACTAATTACTAATATGAAATGAAAAATGTATTTATATAAGAAAGAAAATAATATTTTCAATTATAAAATGGAGCTAAAAGTGTGCGGGGATTCTTTTTCTCTTTTATACAATATTTTTAATTGTAGATCTAAATTTTTTACGTAGGATGACTCAAAAAACACCAATTTAATGCCCATAATCTAGTTTATTTACTTAAAATGTTATATAGTTCATTGCTCACAAGTACTTTATAGTTCAGAATTTTAAGAATTGTAATAAATTTTGAGACATAAACGGGGCTCAAATTCTATATTGATCCTGATTTAATATAATAAAAATAAACACTATGAAAGGCAGGATATAGCCTTTTCAGCTATGAATAATTGTTTATATATTCCGTTTTCTCCAATTGCACAATTTGTAGTTTGAAACTTAACACCTCTTACACTACAGTCTTCCTTCGAAGACTGTACAGTCAGAGGTGTTAAGTTTGGCGCGATATATTCGGAGGAAGACTATTATAGGCTATTATTTATAATACATAATACTAGTTTTTAAATATAATTATTTAATAAAAAATTAATTTAAAAAATTTATACTTACTTGTAATATCATAAACAACAACAGCTACAGTCGAATCACGTATATACGATGGAATTAATGAACGAAATCTTTCTTGTCCGGCAGTGTCCCATAATTGAAGGCGAACTGTTCGATCTTCTAAATACATTGTTTTTGATAGAAAATCTATTCCTATTGTAGCCTGAAATTGTCAAAAAACAGAAAATAATTATTTTCAATATATCCTTTGAAAAGGAATAAAATTATTTATAGCATGTTTTTAAAGATAAATATAATACTTTTCTTTGATATATTTAATATTCTGGCTTAATAAATTATTTATCTTCTTATATCCTTAAGTAATTATTCATTAAATCTAAATCTATATATTTTACATTAGATCTTTTAAATAAGCTTTTTCTTTTTATGGCACGTTAAATTTTCGAAAGAAATTAAAAGTATATAATAAAATTTTTTATATTGCAACATCAAATAATGTGAATTTATTTATATTTTTTTTTTCATTTTGAAGATATTTTTTTGTTGTTACTTTTAATGATTTTTATTTTTGAAACTTGTTAAAGAAAATAAGGGTGAAGTCAAAACGGAAATTACTATACTATACCATCACAATTAATAATTCACATAATTTCACAAATTTTAGCTCTTTATTTATTCGAAAATATATATAATTTAGTAAAAAAAAACAAGTAAAAATACTGCCATTTCTCATTATGTTCTGATCAGTGACTACCAAAGAAACTTTCGAATTATTCGATGAAAAGAAATTGAAACAAATGACAAAATAATAAAAAAAAAATATCCTTTCAAAAAGGATTAATTAATTTGTAATTAATTAACAATTTCAATCGCAGACTTTTTATAAAATATTATAAATTATTTGATAGAAATAACGTTCACTCATTTATACACTAAATCACATTTGAGTTGATCATAAATTGGATATCTTTAATCATAAGTAAAATTTAATATTGAAAAATTTCATACATTTTACATGACATTCTAAATTATTATAGAATATTCAACGATATATTTACATTTACAATTATCTAATATTTTAATATACATATTTTCATTTTATCAATTGAATTTGGTGACCAGAAAATTTTTTCCAATATTTCTTCAACTTTATAGCTTAAAAACTGAAAAAGCCTTAAAATTATCAAATATAGAACACAATATAACCTGAACTTTATAGTTTCTCAAGACCAACAATAAATAATTTTTCTATTTTATGACTTTTGTTGCACAGGACCAAAAAAAAATAAGGAAAACTACGAACTCTCAATCCTATTTCATTTCTATAATAGTAGATATCATTTCTATAATACATATAAAATATATGTTTTTAATATCCCAGACATGATGTACAGAAAACTTGAGAAATGCAATTTTTCTATTTCTTGATGTAAAAAATAAAATAAAACCAAATACAAATACGATGAAAACAACGGAGTACATGAAAACCAAAATAGAAAAAAAACATTTTTTATGATTTTAACTATTTTTACGGTGAAGTGAAAAATGAATTTTCCAAGAAAACTTTTATTATACAAAAAATAGTATTTATTTTTTTTTCAATTTTACTATCGTAAGAAAATTTTTAACTATCCACCAGGAAATTCTTTTTTATATTTGGGATATTTCGAACGTGAATTGAAAATTAAATATAAAAAATATTTTAAAAATACCTATTCAACTGGAATATATTTTTAAAAAAACAGAAAATTATATAGAACGAAGTCATTTTATTTTAATAATAAAATATATGATCACGTCATGTGGCAACACTCGACATTTTAACAACAAGCCATGATAATATCTTATAAACATATACATTAATTATTGACAAGAATAAATAAATAAATTTTTTGTTGGTATAGTAAAATTGAAATTTTAGAAATTTCAGGAATAAATATAATAATTTCATTGCAATTTAAAATGTAGTTACTCGGAAAGCTTCATTAATGTTTGGTGAAGAATTTTTCTAATTAAAGCTACAATTCCTTTAGAATTTTTTTGTTGATGGAAACTTATTTTAATCGACTAAACACTAAACTATCTTTGGTTACAATTTTGAATATATAGTTCCTTACTATGCTTTTCTGATTCAAGTTGTATTTCATTCGGTAATAATTTATAATAACGTTCTTTCGGTATAACGTATAATTTAACGTAGAGAGATTATGAGAATTCGAGTAATTTGAATTAATCAGACCACAATTGAAACCAAAAATCATTAATCGACCAAAGATTATTGTTGCACTTAGAAATATAATGGGAACTATATTATATAAAATACACTATATTGTAAACTTGACAGACCGGACTGAATCACAAGGTTCAGCTAATTTCAAAATCATTTTTGTTATAGGGTTAACTATTTTTTTTTTCGTATAAACTTTAATTTTACTGAAAAATGAAATCCTTCAATTGTTAAATATCATTAATCTCACTTTCATTCAAGTCTAACAAAAAAAAAATAATATCCTTTAATTACATACAGAATCCTATAATACTGAAATGAAATTATATTCAATTGCCATTGACCTCTCTTACGAAGATTATTATTATCATAAAAAAAACAATCATTGTCACAACATTAAAAAAGAATGTCATTAAGATTTTTGAACTTTTATGCCTAACCTAACGAATTGTATACAGAAAAAGTACAATGGTATACGACAAGGTGATATTACATACGACATTAAACAAAAACAAAAATATGTTAAGCATACTATTGTCCATTATTTTATCAAATATTGATTTTTTTTTTAGTTCAGTTTTATTGTTGGCGGAACAAAGACCCTTTTTAAGAACAGATAAACTTGATCAGTAAACAAAATGTAGAACATGAAAGTTTTATTAGAAATTATTTCTTCACTGTCCATAAAAAAAAAACAGCTTGCCCTAAATGGCAACGAACTTCAACAGCCACCCCCAAAAGACTCTTTAAAAATAAATATTTAATAAATTATTTACAAAATGGAGAAAATCTGTTTTGAAAAGGTTAAAAGCTTATTATCCTTTTTTTTCCTTTGTGGAAATAGAAAAACACCGTTTTTAATAAATATTTTCATTTTTTTTTAAATATATATAAACATATAGAGAATATTTAAGTAGACAACATGTAGGGTCAAGTCCAATTTGGATTCAAATCTAACCAAGACATGAATAATAAATGTAATAATTGCCTATTCTATTTGAAAAAAAATACGTTAGTGCTATTTATGAAGTTTATAATCATTTTTTTCAATGTTTTTTTGTTGAAATAAACAGACAATACTCGGTGGTATGAATCCATTGATTTTCAAATATATTATTCACTAAAAAATTGATTTCTTCTAACATTTATGAAGTTTATTATAGATGAAAACTGTCTTAATTAAAAAGACTCTATAGTTCTCAGCTTACTGTCACAAAACATGTTGCTTGAAATATAATTTAAATAAATATTTCATATATGCACAATAATATTACTCTTGTTATGACTCCATTTTTTTTTTTTAAAACAACCGAAATTAATGAAAGTTTTTTATGGAATTTATTTGCTTCTTAACACCAGTGAATATATAAATTAGGATTAATATTTTTTTCAGGTACCGATAGTATATAATTAAAAGATATCCTTGTAGGCAACTTTGGCAGATTGTTTAATTTTAAGTCTTGTCTAATAAAAAAAAACAAAAAAAGGATTAAAAAAGAAACGTAACTTTATTTAATTTCCTTTCTTTATGTTAATTATAATTAAACCTTGCAATATGGCTATGCTGCTTGTAAATTATGTGAAAATAAAAAAAAAATGTTTACCTTTTTACGTCAAAACCATCTACAATTTTTTAGAATTTTCATATAAAAAATATACAAATTTAATTAAATCTTATTAGTATATTACTAAATGGAATATAAATACCGTCTTTTCTTTATTATAAAAAATTATTAGATAAAAATATTTCTTGGCCAACGGCTTCAGATTTCACCTGTCACTATCAAAAATAGAAAAATCCTTTTTCAAAGATAATTAAAACATTTAACCATATTTAACAAAAATGAAAACAGTTTGTTTTCATTTTCGTTAAATGGTGATGGTATATAAATAAATTTCTAACATATTTTTTTAAATAAGTTTTCAAATATGATTTACAAGACAAATTTACTATTTTATAAAATCTTTAATAATTTATTTACGAAAATTTTGATTAAATTGAGTCCATTTAAAATTTTTACTCAAAAGGACTACATTTACCAAAAAATTCCTCGCATTCAGGATCTAAAAATGATAAATATTTTCTACAATGACAATAAAATGTAGCGGCAATGCACAAAATATGTGCATCACCCTCACTACACCTCAGAAAAAAAATAACAATTTTATGCTGCAACACAACATGTGAAATCATAAACTTTGAATTGAAGTTTATGAAATTTATATTGATTCCCTTTTAGTTAGTCCTGTAACATTCAAATAAAATTAAAAGTTTAGTAGCATATAATCTTAAACGTTCATCGAACTGACTTATTTTCAAGAAATATTTTCGTTGTTCTAATTTATTTAAGGAATGTACACAAAACTAATTTTACGAGTGCTACGAATTCTAGAAAGTGTAACAAGAGTGTTCCTAATATTGTAAACCGAGAATTCACTGTATACTTTCATGAAATATAATTTTTTTGGTACAATTCTGCCCAGAGTCTAATATATTAAAAAAGAAAACCATTTTTTTTATGTTAGAGAAACATTGTTCTCGTTAAATATTGTTAAATGTATTTAAGGAAGAAAAATAATCTACAAAAAAAAAAATCCAAGCAAAAAATCATGTCCTTGTTAAAAAAATAAACAACATAACCAAAAATAAATAATTTTTGTGTTTTGGTATATTTTGATATGAAAAATTGTTTGTTTTTGAATTGTTTTTTTTTTACTTGTCAGAGCGAAAGTGTGGTTTAGAAATAATATCCTTAATATTTTTGTACCATGAATTTTATATAAAAACAACCAATAAACTAAAAAATAACCAACAAATAAGATCAACAACCTTAAACTTAAAAAAAAAAAGAAAATGTACTTTTTTTTTGTTTTGGAACTTTTGGCACAATAAAAAAAAAATCAATAAAACATCTTAATCGTCTAAATAAAATATACAAATAACAAATGAAGGATAATAAAAATACATATTTTATTTTTACTGTAGATTAGGACACAACAAGAAATAAAATAAATAAAATAAAAATTCTATCTATAGGATAAAATAAAAAATTTCCGGATCATTAAATTTAAGTTAAAAAAAAAATTCAGTAATAAAAGTAAGTTACAACATAGACGACTGAATCGGATGCGATAATACCAAACGGAACAGAATTCTAAAAAATTTAAAATTTAAAACTTTAAAAAAAAAAAGAACCGGGATTACTTCCGAAATTTTTAAAGAATTTCAAATTAAAATATGAACTAAAATTTTGTATTATTATACAATTACGTAATGTCAGACGGATTGTATGGAACAGTATCAATTACTTATTTATGTTAAATTCAGCTGTGAATCAAACAATCAAAAAATTGAAATATAAGTATTAAATGAAAATTGAGAGAATACACCTGTCAATGTTTGTTCCGTTTTGACGTACGTAATCCTTAATTTTGTTTTGGGTTTCTAAAAAATACGCCGCAGTCGTTCGACATATTTTTTAGAAACAGTCGCTGGACGTATTTTTTAGAAACAGCAAGAAAAATTAAGGATTCGGTACGTCAAATGGAAAGAAAAATAGTTGTATTCTCTCGAATATCTTATTTAAGCTAAGATGTCCTTTACGCTCAGGTAAACTATTATATGTACCAAAAAAAAACAAGACATTCGTGGCTCGTGAATAGTACGACTGAAAATAAACTTAATATATTTGATATTTTTCATAGAATTACCAAAAATAACCTCACTTTTTTAAATGACTGAATAAATCTATAAAGTTTAACAAATTTTAAAGAAAATTTTCCCACAAGGGAAATTAAATGTTCAACCTAAAAATTTTGTGTAGATTTCACAAAAAAAGGAATAGAAATATTTTAGTAATATTATATTAAATTAGGAAACTTTTTAAGAATTTTATGAGATTAGAAAAGTTTTTTTTTTTTGGTAAGAATTGGTAACTATTTTTTTTTTTAAGGATATTTTCCTTATTTAAAAAAAAAACAAGTTTTAAAAATATAATTTATTAATTCTGTTTAAAATTTTGTATTTGTTTATATTTGTGAACAAGTAGATATACAAAAGTTTCTCTTATCTGTAAAACATTTTGTAAAATGACGAAATTTTATATTTTAATCTGTAATTAATGTTAATGAACGGAACAATGTCTACTACAGTTTATTACAAGTCCAATGTAGACAGTGATTAAGAATATATTTTAATTTTTGAAATGACATAACAACATCAACAAAAATATTATAAAGATTTATAAATAAAACTATTTATAGAATAATAATGTAAACATAATCAATCATAATTTTTTTTTTCATTAAATAAGTTTTACTAGAATTTATACAATATTGTCCGGAAACATTTGAGATTAATAATTTATGTATATATAAAAAATATATAGTAATTAGAATTTAAATTCGAATATTTGAGTAGAGAAATTTGTCTCTAATTACAAGTTAGTTAAAATAAATTTAACTACTTGTTAGTAGATCTTTTAACTATTAAAATTTTAATGAAATTATTTTAATATCATTTAAAATATCTCATGATTCAGTAGTTAAATTTCTTTAAAATGATTAATAAATATTTCTAACTCTAGAAGATTAAGATTGATTAAAAATTACTTTAAATGTTTTTGATAAAATTGTATTTGGCTGACTGTAGAAATTTGTTGTTGGAAAGTGACGTGACACTTGCTATAAATCGGTAAATTTTATAGATAAAAGGTTGGGCGATAACAGTTCGTTATTCACTTGAAACCTTACTAAATGATCACATCACAAAAAAAAAAATTTTTTTTTACAGGGTCGTTTAAATTAAATTTCAATATTTTATAAGATATTTCTCATCTCCATATGCCGTTTTTTCCCGACAGTATATACCGTCGTGTCCTTATGTTTTCTAAATTTATCAACGTCATATTCCGTTTTGTGTGTTAACGTGTTAAATTAATAAATTTAATTTTGTCATATCATAAAATTTATCTAATCATAATTATATTTATAATTATAAACTTTAAAACTTTTATATAAAATCTTAATAACTTAAATCATATTTTGTTGTCTGATGATAAATTATATATTTAACATATTTTTAAATTAGTTGGTATATTATGAATAATAAATCATAAAATGATTCACAAACCATGTTGTACATATATTTTAATTAAAAATTCATTTAGCCAAGATGATTCAGTCATAGAACGTATTTTCAAACTAAATTATTTCAATTACAAATAAAGCCTTCATTAGCTAAAAACAATATTGAAGAAGAACTAATATTGTTTACCCCCAAAAAAGCCCTGATACTCAATTGACATTAGTTTTAATAATACAGACATGATAAATATTATCCGAATTTATAAAATAATTAGTTAAAGATTTAAATAATTACGTTTTTACGAAAATTACAAAGTAAAATAAATAAAATTTTCTAGTAATTTCTTGAAATTAGTAACATAAAACTATAATTAATTACTAATCAAATGAAATTTGTATATAAATTTAATATTTGTTCATTTTCGATATTTGTTTACAATTTCTTATCGCTAAATAATAATAAATCTAATTATCTGATTTATTTCTAAAATTGTGAATAAATGAAAATGAGAACATTTAAAAAAAATAATAATAATAATATTATAATCTTACCTGATACGTGTTATCAAAACTATCATACATAAACCTTGTGATAAGTGAAGTTTTTCCAACTGAAAATATAAAAAAAAAAATTATATTAATTATTTTTTTATTAGAATGAAACACATTTTATTTACATTTAATAAATAAATTTATTTAACATATTTTAAATTCTATTATCATGAAAATGTCACAAGTCAATTAATTTTTAATATTATTTTCCATTAGTTTAATGACAAAATTAAATTAACTCATCTCATCAATTACACAAATTATTTTATCAACATTTAAGTAAATATAAAACTGATTAATCAATTTCAACAAAATATTTTTCTGTTAAAATAAGCAATAACTATCCAATTTCGAAATTTTCATATGGAAGTAATTTTCAATTTCATTTGACGGATATAGAATTGAAAATATCCATAATAAGTTTTTGAAAAAGATAAATTCTATATTCAAAATATTATTGAATCTAATAAATTTATCAATTTTTAAAAATAAATTTATACTAATTTTCTTTTATAATAACAAGTTTTTCAAAATAAATAATTTATTTTCAAAATTCAGATTTGTGGCCAAAAACAGCGTAAATTAGGAAACTAAAGTAAATTTTATATAAATTTTTATAAGAATCCATGAAGTTGATTCTTGGTTATTCTACCTTATTCAATACAATTATCATTAATTAAAAACTAGCCAACCTGAAGTATAGATATTTCCATTTTATACCTAGAGCTACTAAAACGTCCAAGTTCATATTTTTTTTTTAAATTAAAGGACGACATTTTAAACTAAATTATTTATGGTATTTTAAATTAATCTCGTATATACTGATATTTTCGAGGATAAGTTAATACGATAAAAGCTAGCAGGCTAACAATTTTAAAATCAAGTCAACCACAAATATATAGTAATTTTTTATTTCCTATCTATATGATTTTTTTCGATTTTTAAATAAACTAAAATACAGGATGTTTCTAGAATAAACTATTGCTGAAAATAGTGAAAAATTATAGTAAACTTCGAATTACTTTTTAATATTATTTCAGTAATATTAGCTAATTTATTTTTTCTTAAATTTTAGTTTCAATGACGATAATTAATGAAAACGGTGATGATCTTTAACTAGAAATTAATGAAATCTTTAATAAATCACTATTTATCATTCTAAAGCTAAACTAACAAAATGGAAATTGATAGAATCTTAATTAGCTGCCTGGCCTTCTATTATAGACATATTTTTACCCTTCTCTAATTTTTTTTTTTACATCTTCTTATGTCAACAATAATGTTAAAGAAACCCACCCTGTGTCAATAATTCATTTATAATTTAAATTCATTTTAGATCAAATAAGGGAGAAATGTGTTTGTGTCTATGTAACTCTGTGATATGATGAGTATAAATATATAGAATATTTTCCATAAAAAATTGATTAACCACCAGAAGGATAAATCATTTCCTGAACATTTATGTATAGAAATATTTTATATCTTTAATATTTAGCTTTTTTTCCTGACACAAGGATTAAACTTTTATATATTTACTTTAAAAAGGATTTATTTTAGACTGATCCCTTAAAAGAAATTTTTAAATTCTTATCCTAATAATGTAAAAGGTGTTTGTAAAGTTAAAGTTAAATTTATTATTAATAATTACCATGTCAGCAGGATTTGTAATTCTGATTTATAAAAGATAAAAAATTTGTAAAATAAATATCTATAATTAGGATGTACAATAATATTAAATTTATTTAAGTTATTTTTATAATTTCCGGATTAAATTTATAAGAAATCAATCGAATTGAAAAATGATTTTTTACAATTTCAACATTTTTCTAAATAACATTTTGAGACATTAAACATTCCAATTTATATTGAATTTATGATAAACATTTCCTTTATGTAATTCTACAGAGACGGCAGCACAAACTTTAAACTAAAATATGAATTTTAGGTTTAAATTAAATCAAATTAACATATTAAACCTTGCATAATAATAATAAGGATTTACAGAGAAACATTAAATTAGTAATAATACTAAACCTTGATTAGTGAAATGTTTTAAATAATAAAAATGTTAGCGGAAAAACAAGACCCCCCAACCGAATGTCTTAATTACACAGTCAGTTTATTAAGAATTTGAATCATTTTAATATCTTGTGGTTTATCAGTTACAACAAAAAGTATTTTTCCCTCAAAAAAAAAAAATATAAATAATTTTTCAGAATCTTACTAATCTTTACTGTCCAGATAATTAACATGACCTAAATTTAGCATCGGTACATTCCATACATTGAATCATAAATTGTCATAAAATTTATATACAAAATCAATTTTGACTACAAATAATTATTGTTTTATATTAAATATATTATAAAATATTGCTTTTAGACCACAACAATAATTGACCACCCTCACAATTAAATACACATATCCATTTCCACGTCAATGCTCTAAAATTTCATACTCAATAATATGTATTATATAAAATATATAGAACCACATTGATATTGATTACAAAATAATTGAAAAACCAGTCTTTTGCCCTATTTGTGTTTTAACAAATTGCAATTCGGAAATGCTAAATTTTAATTTAAATATTGTCATGACTTACAGGTTAGTGTGTATTTAGTGTTGGGTTCATTTGACTTGTAATTTGAATATAATTTTAATATTTATATGAATTTAATTAATTGTGAAATTAATTTTTTTTATTTAACTCTAATTAAATTTATAAATTCCAAAAAAAAAAAATATTTACATTTTCCATTTCCAAATTAATTTTTACAAAATAACTTTATTAAAATTTATATAAATTTTTGGAAAAATCAAAAAAAAAAGAAAAGAAAGGAAAATTGATGAAAATATTTTTCAGGAAATTTTTCTACCTTTTTTTTTTTTTTTATTTTGAACCATTTCAACCATTTAAGTTCATCCCAACAGCGTTCAGGGTTAATTATTCACTGTTGCCTTTGACTTTTATTCTTACTTAATAATTCAATTTGGTTTATTTTTTTTTTTTATGTATATATAAATTTTCCTTCCCTAACAACATTGCCATCATAATTTATGTTTTTTTTTTTTTGTGGAACATATATAAAAAATATATTTTAAATCATACATAAATATAAAAAATAAATTTCCCTTCCGTACGCGATTTTTTTTTTTTTTTCCGAAAGCAAACATGAAAATATGATAAAAAGGATTTTTTTTTTTCTGTGTATAAGGAAAATTTTTTAATTTATAAAATGGTTAAATGTAAAAAAAAAAAAAACAAGGAATTTGACTTTCATTTATTAAATGAGAGAAAATGAACAAAAAAAAACTCAGCCCATTACAGTCATTGTCCTGTATAATAAAGAACCATATAAAACGATGACTACGAAAGGACCAAACCCTTTTTTTAATTTTTTTTTTTTTTCATTTTCCGTGCACACACCAGTAAAAAATAAAAAATTTCATTTTAATTTCAAATAAAAAGTTGACGGAGAAAGAGTCCTTTATCGTATATAATCAGGTTGATAGTCTCTCATATTTGAACAGAATTTTCCGTATTTACATTATTAAGTGGAACTAAAAAAAATAAAAAATTAAAGAATATAAATCACTAGAAAATTTATTCAACCATTTTACTACATAATTTTTTAATTTTTCAAAAAAGGAAAGGAAAATGAAAATGAAAATCTCGGATGGATAATGATATAATAATATCGATTTTTATAATAACAAAAAAAAAATTTACAAAAAATCTTTTTTTTTTCGCCGTCGACCAGGAACAGATTTGAAAAGAATTTGTACGGACACATTTTTTTTTTTTTAACTGCAGGAATAGTTTTGGTAAAGGTTAAGGATATTTTTTACAGTGAATTTATATCTGTCTTTGTTGACTTTCTACTTTTATTGGATCCAAAAAAAAAAAAAAAAATGGAAAAGAATTAATTAGAGTTGAAAAATATCTTTTTTTTTAAGGATATTCTAATTAGTGGAAATTAATAAAGCTTTTCAGTTTATTTAGTTCAGTTTTAATTTGAATAAAAATAAAAATATTCATGACTTTTTTCATTTAGTTTGAGTAACAATTACTAACTAGGATCTAATTGTAAGTAAAATTAAATTTTTCCGATAGAAAAGTTATTATTGCGATATAAGGATACTACATTAAATTTAAATTGTTTGAATTAGACGAACCATGTATTTATTTGGGATATTCATTAATTTTAATTTTTAAATTTATCGCTAATTTAATTGAAGAGTATTATGGAGGATAAAGGTGTTAAGTGACATTTTTCTAAAATGAAATATTTTTGAAAATATGAGGGTTTGAATACTACACACTAAAATATGTACATATGTTTTTAGGTACGATATTTTCTGTTTAAAAAAAGGAATATTTTGAAAAAGGAGTTGTTAAGTTAGATAATTTTGTTAAAGTGTTGTTAAGTTCTGGAACCATAACTCATATAACTGAGAATTTAAATGTCAATTAAAACCTTAATTCACTAAAACTCTTCAAATATTAGCTACAAAATTAAAAATTAACGAAATAAGGAACATTCTCTGGTTTACCAAGGATTTTTTCTAAATCATTGGACAATATATGCCGAGAAATTACAAATCATTTCTTTACATATTCCAAAAAAAAAAAACTGTCAAAGTTAATGTTTTATTAGAAATTCTGAAAGTTTTTATTCGTTTTAGAGTCAGCGATTTGTTTGGTGAGTACAGTCCTTAAAATCTTTTAAAGAATGGGACTATATTTCATTACATTAATTTATAGATTTATGATTGGTATTTTTAGCTACAATTATATAAAAATTACGATATTTCACTTTCTTAAATCTGTTCGTCAAATTTAGGAGAATCATTAAAGCTCTTAACTTCATTTTCGACAGGTTTTTTTTTCGCTTTTTAGTAGTTTTTGATAAATTTCTCGCTTTTCAAGTTTTTCAGGCTTAAAAGTTTCATTCTCACATTCTTTAGCGTAACATTAATTTTGCAATTAGATTTTTGAATAATATATAATATATTTAGAAAGTGCTAAAAAACCCTATTGAAAGTGTTAAATATTTTACATAAATTTTATAGTTCAATAAAGAACGAAATCCATAAAATTTAGTTAATTTTTTTTAATTTGAAAATTTTAAGAACAAGAAAAATTTGAAACCTATAATAAAATATTAAATTGCAATAATATTTATATAAAAAAAAATTCAAACTCTATAAAATGACACGAGATATGTTCAGTTTTTTTCTACATAAATATACAGTAAATATTTATATGAAAATGAAAGTAGATTTTTAAACCTAAAAAAAAAACTACTACAATCACATAAATTTTAACACCTTTATAACATTTCAATGTTTAGTGAAGTAAGACATTTTTTTTTGTAGTTTTTTTTTATACTATCTTATAAACTAACTATAAAAATTTACAACTACTTGAACAGAAATCCATTAAGTTTTCTTTAAAATCTCTCAGATATTTTTTTTTTTATTAATATATCTGAAGAATGAGAACAGTAGGTAAATTCATAAAAAAAAACATAACAGTAATTTTAATATCTATATAAATATACATAAATGAAAAAAAAAAAACAAGTTATTTTGTTATATTTGTATTTTTAAAAATACCCCACCATATTTTTGAAATCTATTTTTTGCTTTTTTTTTTTTTTGCAAAGCTTTGCATTTTTGCAGCAATATTTCCACTACATTAATACATGAATTAAAAATATAGTAAGAAAAAAATAGCATAATAATATAAAAGATATTATTAAACTTTAAAGTAAATTTTTGTTAATTTTTTGCGATTTGATATTTTTTTAAAGCTTTTGCAGCTGTTTTTTGTTCTTTCATTTTTAGCTCATAAATAATAATTTTAAAAATAAAACTAAATAAATTCATATGTTTTTAATATTTAAATTGGAAATAAAGGCTAAATAGTTTGCATAATAGTTTCATATTTATTAGACTGTTTCCTTATCTCACTAAAATTGGTTCCATTATTAAGCTTTTATGATAAATTAAATTACAATTTAATAATTTGAACCGTTGATTTTGAAAGGGTTGTAAGTCGACTTTAAAAAAAAAAATTAAGATAATGGTAACAAGATATAGAGCATAATTTGATCCTGATATCTCTAAAAGATTTGTAGCCAAAACTTACTTAAAACCCTAATATTTGAAAAGCTATTAAAATTCTCAAATACAACTTCAATTGAAATTGCAACGAAAAACTTTAAATATCTTGGCATAATAAAAAGTGGACTTGTGCCAGTTTCAAAATCAACGGCTCATTTAATAGAAAATACAAATATTTGTTAAGACTTTTTTTGTTAAGCCAATCTATGTCCATTTCATTCTGTAAAATTCTATATCCAATTTCTGTTTATATGTTACTTTCCATATATGAAAGTTTGAATTTCTTCTGGGACAGTATACTCAGATCAGACTTTCATTGTACTATTTTTCATCATTTGTTGAGCATACCGAAATTTTATTGAGCTAAGCAAAATTTAATTATGACTAATTTTGAAACAAGATTCTAACTTTAGCTCTAATATAAATTTTTTCGGTGCTCACTGATCATTTACCATTTAAAAAAAAAACGGTAGATCACTGATCATTTACACTTATTTAAGAAAAACGTAGATTGGACCACTTAAGGAACAATCTTTAATATTTCAAAACCCTGAAACACTTATATCTTTCATCAACTACTTATATTTACTGATCTGCGAAAAATATTGTTGTTGAGCAGACAAACAGACAGCAAGTTATTAACATAGTCAATTATTTTTCAAAAAAAAAAAAAAAATTTCAATCTTTTATAACTTCAATACATAAATATATTACCAAAACTCGTTATATATTTCTAATACGTTTTCAATTAATTGAGTTGTATTGTAATTTTATTAATCTATAAATAAAACTGGAATTTTGAAAAATTAAATATTTATTATAAAATTGAGTTGAAGTAAGAGAGAGTAATTTTTATCCATGCCATTCCAATATTTTTATAACTTTCCACCCACAACTTTTTTGTTTGACATTTTTGTTGTTGTTGTTGTTGTCTTTTTAGGATAACTGGTAACTGTTAAATAACTAAAACTGACGTGTCATTGTTGTTATATTATTAATCTTTAAATGAAATTGTTGTAATAAATTATAATCTAGCTATGAAAATATAGTAACATTTTCGAGAATATTTTCGAATATCTACCTATACAATACACAATACATAGTTATTAGATTTGAGTGAAATTTATCAATTCAGAAGAATTAGCATTATTTAGTATAATATTATAATAGCCTAAAATTTGAAGATTAATATAAAGAAATTAAAAATGTTTCAAGAATCTTTACATGTCAGCTATAAAAAATGTAATGTCGATTAAGAATATCACAGATGAAATCCTTAACAAATTGAAACTTGTAACATTTTTTAAGATCAATGTGTTCTTAATTACTAGATGAAATCTGTGATAGTTCAAACTAGTTCATTAGATTAATAATTATTATCACAGATGAAATCCCTAACAAGTTGAAACAACTTCTTACATATTTTTCCAATCAACGAGTTTTTAATCTAATCAAGTAGTTTGAACTGTCAAAATTTAATCAAGTAGTTTGAACTGTCAAAATAATAATGCCAGTTCCTTGATCTTTTGTATAGAAGGTGATGGTCAATGACATAAGGTTTCACAACAGTTCAGAATTATGATTTTTTTACACTGTTCAGTATGGTTGCTCACATATTTGTCATTTTATATAAAGCAGTACACGGGTCTACAGACTTGTAATTTATGTAAAATTACTATACTCTTTTAGCAATCGCGATACTCCAGAATTGTAAGTAAAGAGTATTCCAATTAATTCGTCTACGAGTAATGTAAACTTTCATAAATAATTTTGTAGTTTTCTATAAAAATTGATTTAATCGATTTGGACTTTCAATTTATGCCAAATATTAAAAAGGGTGCTATAGTGCCAAAATCAATCACCAATTCGTACAAAATTTTCTATTTTCAAGCTGATATTAATTAGCCTAATCAATTCGTTCAATTTGAATCATTTAAAAAAAAATTTTTTAACCAAAAACAGAATAAATTTTTTCTTGCTGTTAGTAACCAAATCCAATTAACTTTACTAATCGATTGAATTATCAGAATGTGTCTAATTAGGTCAATAAGTGTGTAAAATGGACACCATAAATTACAAAAAAAAAACTAAACTCAATTTTATAGACAAACAAATATTTAACTGTAGTAAATAAATATCTAAGAAATATATTTAATTTAATTTAAAAATGAATTAAAAAAATTTTAAAATTCTTGAAACGAAATATCAGAATTGACTTTAACTCTGATGGGCTTTAACACATAAAAATATACTCTTTTTCGTAAATAATTTTTTTTAAAAAAAAAAAAAAGATATTATGCAAAACAACAAGTAAATATAATTTTTTTTATTTGTTTAATATTAAAGCCAATTAAAGAATTATCTCACGTATTACAAATAGAATCATATAAGCATATATAAAAATCCGACAATAAGTTCATGACAATAATATAAATAAAATTTACAAGATACAAAAATACATATATGTATAAAAAAAAATGGTTTTTTATTTTATTTTTTTTTAAAAAAAAGATCGAATAAAGTTCGTTGAACTACAAACCAAAAATGATATTTAAGAACTTTACAACTATACACGATCGATTAGATCATAATTTTTTACATTAATTAATTTGTATATATTAAATAAAATTACATATTTTTACAGTCATCCTAAATAAAATTGATTGGTTTTTTTAAAAAAAAACAACATATTATTTGTATAACATTTAAAAAAAAAAATTAATTTTATGTTAAAAGAAAAACATGTATGTTCCACCCTAATTCTCATTACACCTAATTAACTAGAGTTTCTGTTGCCCTTCATATACATATATATGTATCTTCCATTTTAAGTATATATTGCAAAAAAAAAATAAAAATATTATCTATATTCTCTCAACATAATCACAACAACTGTATTTCTTTCTTAACATTATATTTACAGTCGTCATAACAATTTCTCTTCATTGTTTTTAACTTTTATACCTTCTATAGATTATTATTTATTATTATTATATGCGTATAACGAGCACATAAACATAATTAAAACATTTATGTTGTAAGTTGTATATAAGTTGTTGTTTTTTTTTAACATAATATTTGTACCTTCCCCATAATCTCTCTAATTAAATGTGGAAATTATTATTTTATACAATTTTTTTTTTTTTGGGAATTCTTTTCCTTCTCTAAAACAGACAAAATGGAAAATTTGTTTAGAAAATTTGTTTTCCCTTAAAAGTTTTTCAGAAAATATTTAGATTTAATTTGTCGTCCGTCTGGAGTATTTAAAATAAAAAAAACCTTAAAATTATATTATCTTTTGGGGTGGGCAATTATTAAAAATTATAATATTGTAATTGATTAGATAATAGTGTCCTAGTTTAAGTATATAATTAATTATACCGATCAATTGAATTTTCCTAGTTCAATGACAAATTTGACATATAGATCTGAGCATTTCAAGTGATAATTTCAAGCAGATTGAAATTGGCGTATTTTAGAACTTTAACTATTTGGTATATTTTGATGAATAGTTAAAACTTTCGATGGAACTGTGACACAAGCACTTTAAAATTTCAATTTAAATTATTTAAGGTGGTAAAATCAATAAAGAAATACAATTAAGTTTCATTTTTACATATAGTATGACTAAACAAATTTTAAAATCTACAAAAATTTAATAATATTTACTTAAAGGATTTAAAATCATGAAAATTAATATTAATTGTATTTTGACATAAATATACATTTTACCAAGGGAATTCTGAAATTATGACTGTCATAATTTTGATTTACTTATTCATTTAAATTAATAAAATTAATTATAATTTTTTACGAAAAATAAGAGATTAAAATGTACTTTAAACCAACCCATGTGTTTCTTTATAATGAATTTTCATGTATGTTTTTGAATCCTCCTTTAACTATATTTATTTAAATATTACCACCATGAAAGTATTTTTTTTTTTCACCCACAAAATCTGGTTTTGTTTTTTGCGTTACGTCAACATTATATTACTATATACTATCTGTTATCACACATATTGCAAAGATGTTTATTACTAGCGGCGTTTATATTTGACGTTAGATGATTTATATTATGACCGAAAATATAATTATTTACATAGGTAAAATATAAAAATTATGTTAATATGTTTTTGGGTGGTAAATAAATTTAGAATTTTACAGATATTTATTAAATAAATGATTATTAGTGATATATAATTAATGATTAAAGAAAGTAATTTTAAAATTGTAGAATTTCCGCAAAAAAAAAAATTTAAATTAAATGGGTAATAAAATGTACATTGATAACGAAACTATAAAACAAATTATTATATAATTATATTTTAAATTTAAATTTTTAAAAATAATTCAAGGTTTAACTATAATTTTCGTATAGTAATAATTATAAATATTTTTTAAAATACGTCAATTTTACTCTGTATAATTTTGACCTAGTCATTTCGACAATTAGCTTTCGAATTTTCAAAAATTATAGCATTATAATTAATTTAGGAAATATATTGTTTTGATAAGAACAATTATTTATAAAAATTTATTTTAAATTATTGAAAATAATATTTCAAAAATTATTTTATAATTATTATCGTAAATAACACGCTTAGTATGGCTTTCTAGTTAATTATATAATCTATAAAATATATTCAGAATTTTTAACAATGAATTCATTTTTGGTAAATTGTATTGCTGTCCTCACAGTAACAGGTACTGTCATTTTAATATTTCGATAGTCTAATTTTGAAAATCTAATTTTATTAATGAATAAGAATTAAACAGAATAAATCGCTTTCTTATGTCGTCGAGTCCATCCTCAATGTTGTCTTTCGTATAGCAAACACAATACATCGCATCAAAACTAAAGAAAAATTGCGAAATTTTTGAATAGTTTTTTTTTTTTTTAAAGTGTGATTTGATTAACTTTTCTTCGATTTTAGATATTTTAAATTAAATTCATATTTTAAATTGTCAAAATACAGTGACGTGCGAAAATTTCAAATATATATTGAAATCCAGCGATAACAATTGTGATGTGCGACAGCATTGTAATCATATATGTAATACGAAATATACGTGTAGTATTGAATTTTACTTTTGATTTTTTACAGCGTCAAATGACATATTCTATTTGGAGCTTTATGATTTTTGTTCAACATTGGTAAGCGGATTATCAAAAAATTTTGAAGTTTGGTTTGGCTTGTCCGAGCAATTGAAAGAAGAATATTCCAATTAACAATTAAATATAAAATGATTGTCCAATTTTTTGCTATTTAAGCTTTCATCTACAATAAGTATCTTTTCTTATATAACACTGACGTTTGAGAAGCTCACTTCTCTATTTACTAATATAAAATTTTTTTTATTAAAATTCTAGAAAACACGATTTTATTTATAGCTATTTTAGCTGCAATTTATATTTTATTATCTACTACGGTATAATAATTAATTGCGACATGACGACAAAAAAAAACATGATTTTTGTTCAACTTTTAAACAACTGAAACTATTTTTCATAGATTTTACCAGTTTTTTGCAGTAAAAAAGCTCAGTAAAATATGTTAATGATTATTAAAAATATATTGAATATTTAATTAAACTTATTTTTGGTGAGCTAATTTTGAACTTTAATATAGTAATTCATTTTATATAATATATCTTCTTCTAAAATTACTGTAACTATGTATAGGAATGTAAAAAATGTCTTAAAGCAAAACAGGAACAAAATACAAATTAATTTAATAAAATTTCAATCCAATTTAATATAAAAAAAAATTGTGTTTACATAAAATCAGCTTGTAAATCTATAAATATTTCAATAAATCGTGTAAATGCCCAAAGTCAAATCAAATAAATTTGACTTCGAACCAAAAAATATGTTTAATAAAATCAAGTTAAAAATTTGTTTTTTTAAAACCACTTCTTTCTCTTCTGTGTTCAACATAAAAATGAAAAAAAAATTATATAACAAATTTTTAAAAATTTTAACTAAATTTATACAATATTGTCAAGCTGCCGAAAAAAATAAAAATTTTTCTAAAAAAAAGTGGTAGTCCTTCAAATTTTACAGCCACACCTTTTTTTTCAAATAACAGTGCTGCTCGGGTATAAAAATCCGTATTGACATACAAAGATAATTTTTTTTCTTATGTTAAAAAAATTTATGTTTAAGAAACATTTTTTTAAAATTCAATAAAATAAAATATATTTAGAAATGAAAAGAATAAATTAATTCTCTATTTGGATCATTTTTTTTTTTGTATACTAGTAGCTGGCTTAAAGATAATTCGCTGACTTTTGAGAATAAGTTCAAGTATTTTTGAGTATTAAGTAAACTAAATCTAATGTTCTCTTTAGCATTTATAAGCAAGCAACAAAGCAATGTAGTAGCATATTAAAAAATAACACGTTTATAAGTTGGTACAATATTTTCTGAATTTACTTAGAAATTGTATTTATTTGATGAAGTTCAGGTATGTATTTAGATTGTTCATGGAGATATTATTGGCGATAAACTTTTGAAAGAAACTAGAACGTCTGAATGTCTTTGTTTAAGTATTTAGGATACATTATTTACCTTAATAATAAAAATGATGTTTCCTATAATAACTCCAGCACAATTATCGCAAATGAGAATTAAGTATTTTATGACATGTGCTGAAAGTTTAATTATACACTACTTCGGAACATTTTCCCCTCTTTAAAACTTTCCTACCCTGGCTTTCACCTTGTACCCTCTTCCTTTTATGAGTATTCATTCGACTCCTTTATTTTAGCAAAAACTTAACCAATACCCACATTTTTACAAAAATTCAATACGATTAGAAATTTTACTTACTGTGATGTTAAACTCCATAAACTCAATTAAAATCATTGGGTCGATAACAACCCAATGGCAATATAAGGGTTAAATCTGACTGTAATACCTTAAAGAAGAATGTAAATCTGACAAATTAAATAAATAAATTGAGTATTTATCAGATCATAGTGTGATAGGAAGGTCATTAATTTGAAGCGATTTGAATTTTGATGATAATACTGATAACATTTACCACTAATTAACCATCACAAACTGATCATCGGATTAACCACTAATTAATAAAATTAATATTATTTTGTAGTTTGAACATAGTTAAATTAGTCTAATATACTTGATCTGATTCAATTGTTCACAACAGTACGTGTTATGGTCAATGTTGCTTAATTTAGTATATGTCATAAATCAAATTATGCTTAATGAAATTCAATATAAAGTGGATTTATCCTAAATATTGTTCACACCTTAAGAATTAGCTGTTAGTTACCAAATTTCAACACTGATATTCTACTAAACTATATGTTTCTCATAAATTATAAATTTTTTATTGTATATAATAATTAAGTAAAGTGTTAAAAATTTCAGTTTTCAGAATGTAAAAGTTATATGTTAATTTTGTGGTTTTGTTAATCTAATTTATTTTAATTAAAATTAAGCGGAAATTATAAATTTATTTAATTGTGATTAGCAATTATTTAACTAATCGCGAAATATGCAACTTTAATAAATTTATAAAATTTAAATAATTTTGGATTAAGGAAATATTAGTTTATTTGGAGATATTTTATGTGATGATGTTGAACTGCATTTTTTTTTTGAAAATTGCGTGAATATTTTCAGGAGTCTGAATAGTAAAATTGCTGATAAACTACGTTTTTTTAATTTATTTTATATTTATTTAATTGCGTATGGAAGGAGTTTGTAAAATAAATTTTGCTGGAAACTAATGCCTGCTGGAAACTAATGCCTTTACTAGTTAGACATTTATGTTTAGCAAATTACTCTAAGCCTTAGCAATTTTTCCAGTCTTCAAATTACATTTGATTGTAATTTTATTACTGAGACTAATTTAAATTTAAATAACCTGAAACCAACACCGATGTCCAATACTGGAATCGAGTCCAGTAAATAACGTAATGCGGTTTAGTATACTACCATCGACAACTACACTAAACCAACCATTATTAGATCCTAAATAGAAATGATACAAAACTCCAGAATTTAACAGAATTTAATTTTAAGTAATTATTTGATATTCAGTTTTATACCAGAGAATTAGTGAGCCCATTAAAAATTTGATTATTTGACAAAATATCAAATAGAATTAGGAATACGAAAATTAAAAATTTATGAAAATAATTAATTAAACTTTAACTTAATTAATGAACTTTTTTGAAGCTTTGCTTATCAATGTACTCGCATAATGTTATAGAATTTAAATTTATACGATTTTTATTAAATCTGTCCACGATCCCTGTTCACAATTTAAACTTCTTAAAATTACTAGCACTAACTTAATTAAATAGGATTTTCTAAAAAATATCCAATGACCGTAATACTAGATTATCATGTCTGTGATTTACTTTTCCACTTCCATCACTTATAATAATATTGAATGCTGTCGAATAGAAATTCTAACTAAAGGACGACAGTAGCCAGTAAACCTAAAATTTCTAAAGCTATTACTAATAAAATTATAATTTATCTGCAATAAATAATTAAAAATAAATAATTTTAGCATTAATTTGCATTTACCTAAAATAATTGTTATTTGGACAAAACACCACAGGTGATTAAATATTAGATTAATGTGCTAAACAAAAGTAAATAGAGCATCATCAAATTGAATAATATATTAGTTTTTTTTAAAAAACTATATCTGTAACCTTCGATTAGACCAGTTTTGATAATTTTTGGCTTAAATTTATAATTCTTTTGTATTTATATTTGTAAACCAATTTAATTGTATTACAATTTATTATGGAAATTTGACCATTTTGGTAAAATACAATAACTTAAAGAAAAATCAGATCATCTTTATAATTTTTTTAATTTAGCGGATGGAGCCTGTCATTTAAAAATGTAAATAAAAATCTATTTTATTTAATTTAATTTTTTTTTTTCTGTTTTTGGATAGTATAAAATGTTGATGTGATTTTTGTCAAAACATCATAAACAGTTTAGCATCTCAAGTGGTGAATTCAAAAAAAAAATTTATTAAAAACAATCTTTGAAAATGAAATTCTTAGTAAGTTTCACAAAAAAAATTAAAAAACTTTCTAGTAAAAATTTATTTCTAAAATTAAAAACCAAAAATTTGTTTCAATCATTTTTAGATTTTATTATTTGCTTTCATTGGTATGGCATTAGCTGTTGGACGTCGTCCTGCACCAAGACCAATAGCTAGACCAGCAGCACCAAGACAACAACATCCAGCACCATCATATCAACGGGGATCTAATGATATTATATCAAAATCATATGATTTAAATCCAGATGGTTCATATGCATATGAATATGAAACAGCAAATGGTATTAGTGCATCAGAAAATGGTGTTGGTGGACAATATGCTAAAGGTGCATATGAATATACATCACCAGAAGGTGAACATGTTATTGTACAATATACTGCAGATGAAAATGGTTTTCAACCATCCGGTTCTCATATACCACAAATACCACCATATATTTTAAGAGCATTAGAATATATTCGAACTCATCCACATCCAGAATATCAAAATTATTAAGACAAAAAAAAAAAAAATTGTTTGGGTAAACTATTGAAGAATAGTTTTTCTTTTAAATGAAAATAAATTTTAATAAATTAGAAATTGTGATGAAAGATAAACTAAAAAAAAAAGAAATTAAATAAAATGTGAAAGTATAATAAAAAAATAAAAATAATTTAACAACTAAAAACAAATTGTTTATAATTATTCATTGGCGAGCATTGAGAAAAAGTTTTGGAAATTGTGATAAATAAATCACTTTTTTCTTAGTACACAATTAAAAATTGATTCGTTGACAAAAATTTATGTTCAATCAATGATTAATGGTTTAATTGAAAACGTTGGACCATTACATCAAATAATTTTATTGTTTATTTACTGGTACTTTTGAAATTTCCCTGGACCAGGTTAGAAAGAAATTCTTAACAACTAAAATACTAAAACACAATTAAATTGTTAAAATTTTAATAAAACTTAAGTAGAAATTTTAAAATATGAGAAAATAATTTAACTAATTTAGTTCGTATATGATAAAATACCCTTTTAGGGAAAAACACCCAGTCTCCAACCTTTTAATGATATTTTTCAACAAAAACATTTATTAAAGTATAATTTTAAAGAAATTTATTTTGATACTTTATCGTAAATATGTTGCGGATAAGAGTAATCATTTTCCGGTTCTTTTCTTAACTCGTTCATTGTCAAGTAAGAGATATCTCGTAGGAAGGCTATGTACCGTGAGTCCCGACTACGAGTTATCTCGTAGTGATTTTTCTTCTTCAAATTGTTTTAAGTTGTACCTAAAGACTACAATTGCAACAAATTAAATTAAATTGTTGTCTTTAAAAAAAATCTTTGGCACTCGGGGCAAAGCTTGTTTAATTTTCCTGGCATTGAACATGTTAAGTAATTGTAAATTTGATTATAAATTAAAAAAAATCAATTTGTCCAGTCTCTTTAGACCTAAGAAGCCGTGCGTGCGATATTTTTTGATATGTTTAAGAAGAAACATCATGCCACATTTTGAGACAAGAATGAAAAGGCCCACATTTTAAATGGTTTTTATATAAAGTTAAAAAAAAATTATTTTAGGAAAATATTACAATAATTTAACAAAATCACTTTAGAAGTTTGTAAAAATTTAGAAAATAATATTTTCATAAAACTAAAATCTAAGTCGGATTTACCTAGAATTAAGTTTAAAGTAATCTTTATTTGTTATTTTGCATAATTATAGCATAAATAGTATATTAAATCCTATAGAATCTTATTATTAATTTTTGTTTATTCTAAAAGGAATATACAAATTTATAACTTCCCCTAATGATACATAAATTTGCATAAATTTACTTACAACTTTTTAGGAATGAGTGGGCATTCAAAATTGAATTTACTTATTTGAAAATACCCATTTTATGAATATACATCATAATAAGATGAACTGTTCAAAAATTGAATATTTTATAAATAAAATCAGTACTCATACTAACGAAAAGGAAATCTTTTACAATAATTATAATTAAAATACAAAAAAAAAAAATGTTGAAAATTTAACAAAAAAATAAAATTTATTTACAAAAATTGTGTGAGAAATCAGAAGAATTTTTCTACCCTTGACTGGCATAAACTGCATTTATTATACTGAATGCAAGCATTGATTTTGAATTGTTGATATCTTCGTAATTAATTATCACGACAAATGAAGTAGAGCTGGTAATAAATAAGGCTAAAACACTATTCCAGTAGATCGGCCATAAAAGATGATGTAAGTAAAAATGTCAAAAAAAAAAAGTACAATAAATCTGAATGAAATATTCTGAGATTTTTTTTATTTATGAAAAATCTTTTGAAAAATAAGGTATAATTATACATAAAAGTTCATATATTTAGGTTAATATAAAGTATAAATCAAGCAATTTTTCTTTAAAAAAAAACTTGATTAAACATTGTCAAAAAGTTAAAACAGGTGAAAAATAAACAAACATACTTTTAAAAAAAATAATTAAATGTCTCGTCACTATTATTAAAATTTCGTGATGGAATTATTATAGTGCTAATTATATAATATTTCATTTTCTTGAATTAAATTTACCTACAAATATTTTTTTTTCATTTACTCTAAGTTGTAGTGTAGTTGTGGGAAGTTTTAAAAATATTTAAAACAGTATAGGATTAATAACGAAGGCTTTACACTGTTATTAAGAAAAATCCAGTTAATACAGTTTTTCTATTTGGATGTTAAGGAGTTGACTTATTCATTTTAAACAATAATTTTGATTTTTAACATTGAAATGTCATTAATCCGGTGCAAGAAAACTTCAAATCTGTCAAACTATTACTTTGTTTCAGTTATTTTATTGCCAAATTGTGAAATATATTTTATTAACAGATGTAAAATGAGTATATTGTTCCCAAAAACTCAAAGTTTGTTTCATCTAGTTTTGTTGCAAAGTTTAGAAGGTAAAAGGAAAATTATTGAAACCAAGCAATTTAATTTTTTTAATAATTTTTTACTTGAGTACGTTTACTAATCTTGTCGTCTAATTTTCAACTACTAAGTCATAAAAGATACTAAAAAAATAATTCCTTCGTGTGGTTCTCCTTTTTTGTTGATAAAAACTGGCAACTTCATTGCACGACACCATTTACCATTGTCTTGAATGGGTTAAGTACAGAAATTTTCTTACTTGTAATTTAAAATTTTTGATGCCTGAATAAAAATTTTTTGGTGACTGAATACATCTCTGGAATATTATATTACCAAAAAAAAAATGTACCACTATAGACAACTCTAACTTCAATTGTATTTTTTTTTTAATATATTTAATTCCCACTTTTCCCATAAATTTTCACATAAAATATTTTCAATAATAAAAGTTTTAAAAAATGAAAAATAAAAAAAAAAAAATTAAGTCTCCAAAAAATTGAATTTTAATTTAAATTTATTAAAACATATTAATTTTTTCTTCAAAATTTTTTTTTTTTTTAATTTTTATGAGCAATTATTCTCTCCATTTTTTTTTACCACAAATACGTTTACAAAAAAATGTTAAATATCTTGCAATGGTAAAAAAGAAGTAGATATATCTACTTATAAGAAAGATATTTCAAAAAAAGAAAAAAAAAACTTGTTATTGAAGCCATTTTGTTTCTACATATTTTTTTTTTATAAATTTGGCTTAAAGATATATAAATCCAACTTTATTTGTTAATGTCTTAAAACAGGTTTTTTTTTTTTTTTGAAATTTTTTGTATGCGTGTAAAGTTTTTTTAATAAGCAAAAATTATAAAAAAAAAAAACTTTTAATATTAAAATTTTCTTTACGTTGCTTTCGTCGCCCCGCCGCTTCGTCTACAATCATTCCATTCGAAAATCTTTTTTTTTTTTACACTTCAATCCGTTACGTGGAGTCTTTGGCTCTCTATATAGATATATAGATATATTTAAAATTTGCGAAATATTTCCGTAATTTTTGTATGTTTTTTTTTTTTAGAGGGGAAAAAAAATGATTTTTCATTAATTTTTTAAATCGAATAAAATATAAAAATAAAAAACTATAATTAAAATTTTTATTTTAAATACACTTTATTTGACTTTAAATGATAATTTTTTTTTTTTTGCATATATATATAAATATATTTATCTATATATACATATATATATGTATGTAAAAAAAAAAAAAAGATATTATAATATTTTTTATAATATATTTAACAAGCATAAAAAAAATAAAATAAAATATACAATAATTTTAAATTTTAGATATAATTTTTTTTTTAGTATAGATACAAAAACAAAAACAAAAAATTTAACAAGATTTTTAATGTTCAATTCTTTTTTTCTTTGTTTTTTAAATTAAAATTGCAATAAAAATAATAATAAAAATAATCAAAAATTACAATTAGTTTTATCTACCAAAAAAAAAAAAAAAATTATGTTTCGTAAAAAATTGTGATTTTTTTTAAATATTTATATAAAAATTGTTGTTTTTGTTTTTTTTTTTTACATATCAATTACATTAATTTATTTCTAGTTATTTATATATATATATATATATATATATAGTATGTATCTCTATTAAATATTAATTTTTTTATATATATATATATATTTAGTCCCACTCTCCAAAATACATACTTTTACGTGTCGGTATATAGCCTCTTGTTGGTAATGGTAAAATACCGTAAATATGATTATATGGCGATTCTGTTGTCACATCTGAATCTAGTCCACTTTCAAAACTTCTAGCATGCCATAAACGTTGTTGATGGGGTGTTGCTATTACAGAATGATGACGTTGATAATGTTGAAATTGTGGACGTATTGAATGTATTGGTATAGAACCAATTGGTATTGGCATATGTGATATTGATAATTTTTTTTGTTGTAGTTGTTGTTGTTGTATAAAATGAAGTTGTTGTTGCTGTTGTTGATGATTTTTTAATAATTCTTTATCCTTAATTAATTTTGATGATGATGATGATGATGTTGATGATTTAACAAAATTTGGTACACGTGCTTTTAAACCACAATAATATGGATCATCATATTTTTTATCATCTTTACCTTTATCTGATTTACCAGATGTTAATTTAATTCTATTACCATCACTATTACCACTACTATTACCATTACCACCACCACCACTACTACTACCAACACCAACACCACCACCACCACTAGTTATATCATCATAATCTGGTTTTGGTATATCATGTGGATAAAAATTATCTCTAGGTGGTAATTTTGGTGGTTTTTCACTACGTCTCTGGGCTAATTGTTGTGTTTGTAATAATAATTGTTCTCTAGTTGCTGCTACATAACAACCACTATTTGCTTGTATAATACTATTTGTAGCACCAACACTACCACTACCACCATAACCAGAACTACTACCACCAACAATATTATTAATACCATTACTATTATTACCATTATTATTACCAGCTATACTATATGGATCTTCATCTGGTATTGGTATTCTTGGACGATTTTTAATATCATTTATTGGACGTTGTATTATTGGTAATTTACTTTTTAACATATCCATAGCAACAATATTTATAATTAATATCCATACAGGACAATCTAATATATCATTTTCAGATTTAACAAATGCAACAACTGATAAACATTGATTTTCTAAACGTCGACGATCTGGATATGCACGTCTTAATTCACGATTAACATTTGATTGAAATTTTTTCATATCAAATAATTTAACAATTTGTTCAATTTCTAATGCTTGATTATTTAATTTTAATATATCAGCACCAATTGATGTTTCTTCATTTATTGTACTTGCTGTACTTTTTATATATACATTACTTTTTGAATAACGTCTTATTAATATATTACCAGCTTCATCCATTTTAATTTTAGCTCCTTGACCAATATGACGTTTTATTTCATCTGTTTTTGGATCACGCATTGGATTTTCAAAACCACATAAACCAATACGCATACCATCAAAACCATCATCTGAACCATTTATTGTTAATACAGGTGTACGTGCATATGCTTTAGCAACACGACGATTTCTTTCAAATACAATTACTTTAGCCCATATTTCATCATCAATTTTTGTCCATTTCTCTAATACCTCTTGAATATGTTCTTTATATAATTTATCACGATGATACCAAATATCTTCTTCATCATTTTGTTGTGTTATTATATTAATTTCTTGATTTAAATCATCTCTAGATCTGGATAATATTTTACGTCTTGATACCATATTATTATTATAATTTTATTTTTTGGAATTTTTCCTTTATTAATAAATTTTTTTTTATAACTTGAATTGGAAAATACACTTTTTTTTTTAGTAGATTGTCACAATTTTTTTTTTTTTAAGATTTTATTACTATTTTTCACAAATTATTAATAATTTTTTTGTTGAATTTTTTGTTTAATTATTTGTGAATTTTTAAAAGTTAACTAAAAACGTTTATGTTCAAGAAATATCTAAATTTTTTTTTCTTATGTAGTATAATTATTAAAACGGTAAGAAAGTTTAATTTAAAAAAAAAAAATTTTTTTTTTTGTTACTGTAAAAAACACATAGACATAAATTTTTTGATTTCACTTTTTTGTTATTAATAAAAATCCAATCCACTAAGCAGCAAGTCTTTTAAAACACAAATATATAAAAAAAAAAAAATATTAAAAAAAAAAAAAATTCCAACTAAGCCAGCAGAGCAACGACAAGCAGCAGCATAACAGCAAAAATATTGTGTACTTTCACAAAACAACTTGGAAACGAAACTGAATTCAAAAAAATTATATTCAAAATCCCACACTGCAGAGAGACCACAGAGTTTTTTTATTTTTTCATTTTTTCAATTTTTTTTTTTTTTTTGAAGTATGGATCGAGTATTGTTCAAGGTGATTTGGTTAAGTCTAACAAGGTTGACGAATATATAATGTAGTTATAAGACCAGAAATATTTTTGTATTTGTTATAAAAAAAAAAAGTCTTGTAAACCAGATTCGAATTTTTATATATGATTTTGAAAATTATGTTATTACTTACAAAAAAAAAAATATGTAAATTTATTATTTTAATTATTTTATATAAATAATTTTCGAAATATTATAGTCTTTTTCCTAATTCTCAGCTCTGTGTTAGATTTAATGTAAAAAGAGATTTAAATTTTTCGTAACATGACATTTTTGCCAATATTTTTTTTAATTTATTGTAAATTTTAAAGAAGTCAATAATAACAAAAAGATAAAACTATTTAATTGTACGAATATGTAAAACAGAAAGATTAGCTAATATTTTTATGGTCAGGTAATGGTATGATATCCTACTATGTACCTTTTAGTATATTGAAATATACATATAAGTTGTCAACTATTGAATAAAGTGTACAGCGTGGCATATAAGTATATTCAATTCTAAATTGATTTACTAAATTATAAATTTACATCTTCTCGTTAAAAGCGTATAAGCCAAGTTTTTCCAAAAAAAAAAAAAAACGATTTTTGTCAACCAAATTCTTCAACTGAACCAAAATCTGTTATAATGCAATTTCTTCACAAATAACAGATAGTTACTCAACTAATTATAATTCTTCCAGAAATATTATTTTAAATAAGCCGTCTTCTCAACAATTGTGAAAATAAATATGTAATTATTTAAAGCACAATTTATTAAGTAAACTTTTCGATATCAAATCTAAATATATTCTTTTTATCAACAACGAAATATTAGCTATTGGAATAATTCGAAAATAATAAATACTCTTACAGACCTAATTTGAATTTAGTAAATTTAAATATATAACCTCCACCGACAAAACGAAGAACGACCAATTTCTTGGTAAAGTCTATATTCAGGTCGTTTTATGCAATTAACAAAAACCAGAAAATAGACCATGTATTTTTTTATAAAAAAATCTGAAATAGAAAATGTAAACAATAATGAATTTCTAGCAGAAATCATACAGTATCTACTCCTAAGTGATGAAGATTACCGCACCAATAATATTTTAAATTTTTTGGTAAAAAATCCTGTTTTAAATTACTTCTTCTTTTTTTTGCAAAAATAACATATATATCCAAACTTATTCACCATCCTGTATAACATTCTACATTATTACACTATATTTTATTTTTGGTTCCGTATGAGTCATACAACTGGTGAGCTCACAAAATTATTATGAATATTTAAGTTTTAATTTGTTTTACAAAAGTTGAAAAAAAAAAATATATCCCGCTAATAAAATATTTTACAGAATAGTTAAAAAAAAAAAATTTATGAATTTACTACAAAATATTAAATATGCCCATTGAGAAATTCGTGTCCAACATAAACTAATAGCCTCTTCTTTTTTTTTTTACATTATAAATTCTTCAACATTTTCTAGCTTAAGTAAAAGAATTCTTTTTATTATTTTAATTTAGGAAACTGTAAAAGAAGAGCATAAATAAACACATGGGAATGGGAATAATTTATATTATAAAAAAAAAAAAAATTATATTAAAATTTTTATGCTAGGCAACTAAAGAAAAAAATATACAATAAGCACTAATAAAAATAAAGAGATAGAAGGGGAGAAAACATAAAATTAAAGTGAGATGGTGGCATAAATAAAACACGTCAACATTTCCAAATCATCATAAGTACACACTTAACAATCCAAAAGATATTTGCTCCAATTTCCCCAAAAAAAAAAAATATATAATTTTTTGGAAATTTTTAAAATTCAATATAAAAAATGATTTAATGAAACTAAAAATTTTCAATTAAATGTTAAAACAGGAAAAATTGATTTTTCCATATTTCAGTTTTATATGAAATAGAAAATAATTTCGTCAAACCCGGCTTTAATATTTGTTTAAATAGATTTTTAAAATTTAGATTATATTATAATTTGATTATTTATTTTTAATAATTTATTAGTTTTTTTTGTTTAATTTTAATTTGTAATTGATATGAAAATCAATAAAAAAAATATTATTTTTAATTTTTACTTACCACTTTGTTCACCCAGAAAAACCAATTTAAATTTTCTTAAAGGATTACCAAAATCTCCAGACGATGACATTTTTAATATTCCTTTTTTACAATTTTTTTATTTAATAAGTTCTGTTTATTTTTAATTATATTTGAAGATAAATTTAAAAGTAAATTATTATATTTTTTTTTTTGGAAATAAAATAATAAAAATGAAAAAAAAAATTTAATTCGACGATGAAAAATACAGGAAAGTACCACACTTAAATGTATATAAGAAAAAAAAAAATGTTCTTTTTTAATAAATTTTTTAACTAATAATTTGAAACTTAATTTAGAAATATCTTGCACCACTGTTTTATATTATTCTTCAAAAATATAATATGAATTTTTAATATTTTTTTTTTTTTTAATTATTTAATAGGCTTTGTTCTCGGTATGAAACTGTTTGACGGTTTTTATTTTTATATAGATTTTAGGTTCTGAGATTTGACAGTTCACTAGTATTAAAGAACGCCCATTTTGACAGACTCAGAGAAATGGCTTTTTTTTTTAATACAAATAAGAAGTGCCATCTGCAGTTTAATCAAAAAATATTTTTTTTGCTGCTGTCAAATAACAAAATTACTTTGATAAATTCGTAACTGAGAAATGAATTCCATAATTATTTATCGTTAAGGACGGAACGTATTCAATATTAGATTAAAATCAAAGTAATTAGTTTAATTTTACTATTAAATTAATATTTCAAATTCAACAGGAAAAATGGCAATCATAATTAGTTGGTATGAACTACACAAAAATACTTTAATTTAAATTACAGAAAATATATTGTCAAAACAAAAACAATTTAATGTTTAAAGATAAAAATGAACATACTACCAGAATTATGCTCATTAGGCTAGACAAAACTTACCCGAATTTGTAAATTTTGAAACAAATATAATAAAATTGTACAAACTATCCGTTTTAGTCAAAAATATTGAAATATATAAGAATTGAAAAAGGAGTTTGTCGAAAAATATACTTCATTATCATAATAGACTAGTCTAGTATTTAAACTACATAAATTTTTGTCCTTATATAATTAAGTTAAATTTTTGGTTTCCGCTCCACTTTTCTAATAAACTTCTCATTTATTATATCCATTATTAATATAATCAATTGCTGGAATCCAATATATTTCAATGTTCTATTAACTAAATTACTTGTATTTATATTGCTTCTCTTAATTAATGTATAGAATTTTATACCATTTTCAATTGATTGCAATTTATTTATATATAAATATTGCAAAATAAATATAACAATGTCTTAAAAAAATAAATTATATAAAGTACACTTTTATAGAATATAAATTCAAAATATATTCATTATATTACGATTCTGTTACGGCCAATTTGATTTCATCCAAATACATATCAATTTGTTTCTCCAATGATAAAATATGACCTGTATTACAATTTTCTGATCCAACAAAAGTTAGTATCAATGGTAATTTATTCATTTGTATTACCTAAAAAAAATAATTTGTATTGTCTTTATAAAATTTTGTATTTATTAAATACCTGGTAATTAGAATACATTGAAATAATAGTTTTATTTTTTCCTAATCCTAATTTACTGGCTTGATCACTACCTGTTGTAAATGTTGGTATAAATGATGGAAATAATGTAACATCTATATTCTGATTTTGGGTGATTCGCAGTAGAGGAACTCCATCACGATCTGTTATCAATATAAAATATAATCCACTCACCCTACAATAATTTCAATTTTATAAAAATACAAATAGTTTTTGTGAAATCATATACTTTTGAAGAAGATTATTAAAATATCGTTTGCCGTCGTCGGTCATTACTATTTTATTTATTTACAATTTAAATTAATGTATTTTGGTTGATTGTTCTCAATTTTATTATTTTTATTCTGATTTCTGACAATTCGTTGTGATTGATAAATATAATTACAGTACCCACCGTGCACAAAAATAATATTGAAACTGTAATCGGAATTATAATCGTAACTCGAATTTTTTTTGCAAGGAATTTGAAAAATAATAACATGTTATTATACGTTATGTGAATAGGCTAACATGTTATTAATGTCATATTTGAAATGGTAAAAGAATTTGATGTGACCCATTATGTTTCAATTAGTCTGCATCGTATAAAGTAAAACTACATTTTCACAAAACCATAATTATATAAAGTAATTAACATAAAATAAATTCAATAAATTAACATAAAATAAATTCATTGGTTATCTTATTACATAAAGAGAATATATTTTAGATTCGACGAAATTATTAATTTTCTTTTTCTTAACAAATTAACGGCCCGACCCGGCAGATGCCTCGGTGGCGCAGTAGGCAGCGCGTAAGTCTCATAATCTTAAGGTCGTGAGTTCGATCCTCACCCGGGGCATTATTTTAATTTTTTCTTTACATTTTTTTTTTTTTAATTTTTTAATATTAAATTCAAGAGCATTTTTAGAAACAAAATACATATTAGGTAAATATTACAAAAATTAGTTCATTCAACCTTAATTTTTTTTTTTGTTAGCCGCCAGTAACTAAATTTATGATAATTGGAATTAATTCATGGTAAATGGAATTCAATTCTGAGAAAAATATAACATCACTTTAGATCAATTCTACAGTGAGTAAACAAGCATTACTAATCGATACATAATTGGATATTATAACAATCAATTAAATTTGTAGAAATATGTTATGATATAAGAAAATTACATTTATTACTGAATTTCTTTCGTTTTATATTAATATATTGATTTATTTTAGTATTCTACGTTTTACTTCACATAAATTACTTAAAAGCCTAAACCGCAGAAATAGGAAAAATTCAAAACTAAAAAGCTATTCTGAAAAAACTTTTTTGAAATCCAAATGACAAAATTGAATTAAGTTCAAAAATAAATTGGTGAAATGATTAATGGTTAAATATTATGCACATGTATTCGGTTTGATTTCTAATTTAATATACAAAAAAAAGAAGAAAAATTTAGTTTTGTAACAATACTCGTGTCCTCCTTCCTGAGTGGGACACCGGACGTTAAAAGTTTATATTTAAAAAAAAAGAAGAAAAGCCCATTTTTGTCAATTACATTTCTTACATCAACATCTGTAATCTTCGTTTACCTAATTATCTCCATCCCAAATCAGAATTATCTTCCCCAAGCTTTTTTTTATAAACTTAAATATGTAATCAATAAAATAACGTGCTAATTATAAATAGTGAATATAAAACGAAAATATTCTAATATCTGATATTACAAGCACAGCCAACTGCCTCGGTGGCGCAGTAGGCAGCGCGTAAGTCTCATAATCTTAAGGTCGTGAGTTCGATCCTCACCCGGGGCATAATTTTTTTTTTTATTTTAATTATTTTTCTTCAAAAATATAATATGGGAAAAAAAAAATTTCTATTAAGTATATAAGTAAAAATAAAATATTTCTGTGCAAAAATAAACCAAAGTTGAAAAAAAAAATGAATTCAAAAAAATGTATAAAAATATATTATAATTGCATAAAGATCCATTGTGTTATAACCTTAATTTTGTTGAATCCATTGCATCCTTATGAAGGCTTTTTACATTCGCTGTATTCGTAGCCTACGGAAATTATAGTCATCACAATAATGGACCCTGTAGTTTGTAAATAAATTTATATTTCGTCTAGTATAATTTTGGACCATACTTTATTCTGTAATATTTGTAGTTATCTTAATTAAATTTCAAATATTTCAAATTTATTTTGACAGTTTCTGGGTATCAAGAGCGAAAAAACAAAGCTTTCATTGTAAATGCAGTATTAAGTTTGTTGCGTTAATCAGTTTTCTATTAAACAACCACATTGAAATGAATAATTGTGTTTACTGTTTAGTGGAAATAGAAATACATCGAGTCGAGCTGTGAAAAGTTCCTAGTTTAATACCGAAGAGGTTTTTTTTGTAAATAAAATAAATCTAAGCTATAGATAATCAGTAATCAGCATATTTTCTATTATAAGTAATTCAAATTCATACATGAAGTATACAAAAAATGACTACCAAAGTACCTCCATTGACTTATAAAGTGTTAGCGGAATGCTCCATAACCAAAGCAAGAGTTGGAGTAATGAGTTTACGTCACAGCGATGTAAATACGCCGGTGTTTATGCCCGTTGGAACACAAGTAATTTAATTCAACACAAATAATTCAACAAATCATAAATAGTATTTTTTAGGGAACATTAAAAGGAGTTCTACCCGATCAATTAATAGCTTTGGATTGTCAGATTCTTTTAAGTAATACATATCATTTGGGTATGCGTCCGGGTACAGATATTCTTAAGAAAGCTGGAGGTTTACATAAATTCATGAGTTGGCCTCGAGCAATACTAACAGATTCTGGTGGTTTTCAAATGGTTTCTTTACTTCAGTTGGCCGAAATTGATGAAGAAGGTGTAAATTTCCAATCACCATATGATAATACAAAATGTATGCTGACACCAGAACATTCTATAGAAATTCAAAATACTATTGGAGCTGATATAATGATGCAATTGGATGATGTAGTTAAGACAACGGTTCGTGGACCTAGAGTTGAAGAAGCAATGCATCGTACAATACGATGGTTGGATAGAGGTTTAGAGGCACATCAAAGGAATGAGGAACAAAGTGTTTTCCCGATCGTTCAAGGTGGTTTAGATGCAGAATTAAGAGCTGAATGTGTACGGGAATTAATAAAACGTGAAGTTAGAGGTTTTGCAGTAGGTGGTTTAAGTGGTGGTGAAAGTAAAGATGATTTTTGGAGAACTGTTAATATATGTACAGATTTATTACCAAATGATAAACCAAGATATTTAATGGGCGTAGGTTTTGCTGCAGATTTAGTAGTCTGTGTGGCCTTAGGTATTGATATGTTTGATTGTGTTTTTCCAACAAGAACAGCACGTTTCGGTTGTGCTTTAGTCAATTCTGGTCAATTAAATTTAAAGCATAAAAAATATTCGTTAGATATGGGACCAATTGATGAAAATTGCATTTGTAGTACATGTAAAACATATACGCGCTCATATTTACATCATATTGCAGCCGTAGAAGCAGTTTCATCTAGTTTACTAAGCGTACATAATGTAGCTTATCAGTTACGATTAATGAAAAATATTCGAGATGCTATTACAGAAGATACATTTCCACAATTTATTAATGATTTTATGCAAAATAATTTCGTTGATGAAGATGTACCAAAATGGATTGTTGAAGCACTTAATTCTGTGAATGTAAGATTAGATAATTGTGTAAATAAAGTAAAAGTCTCGTAATTGTATTTGGTGATATCTTTTATTAAAAGCTACATAAAATCATCTGACTCATTACCATCGTCATAATTTGTTTTCATATTTTCCGATTTCATAAGACTGGTATAACTTCTTAATTGAGCATCTTCTTCACGTTTCTTTTCCTCGTCTTTTTCTTTTTCTTTTTGCAATCTAAGAATTTTTTTCTTATCTTCACGTTCTGCTGCATCACGTTTTTCACGTTCATCGCGGAAATCAGGCTGTTGTTCTATTTTTGTTTTATTTAATCGATTAACAACTTCATTTAATCTCTTTTCAACACGAACTTTTCGAACATCTTTATCACGATGAAATGCTACCTGACCAACTTCCATACCAGGTGTCTTTTTAAGATTTTCCCACATTGTATAAACTACATCAATATTATTCATTTTATTACCTTGGATACTATTTGCTTTAACTAATTGTACAGCATCAGTTATAATTGCAGATGGAATGTCATCAATAGTCTGTCCCTGTTAATAATAAATAAATATAATTGTGTTTCAAATTATTAATTATATAGTCCTACAGGTTGTAGTCGTAGGTAAACATGAGCTGATGATAATTTATCTACATGAAACCATACATCTTCGGGCCACCCCCATTTTATTAGATCTTCATCTTAAATATATTTATTAATAAATTTTTATATTCAGAGTATAATATTTAATAATAATAATGTTATATTTTCTACTTACTTTCGTATTTGTCGGCACCCATAAAAATTCTAAATGAAGGTGAAACAACATTACTTGTAAAATAAAATACCATTTTATTTATTTAAATTCTATTTAGAAATAAAAATGAAAACTGATTTGTTTTTATTAATATCGACTAGAGGAGAGTTGTAAATAGAACTTGTTCTTCGCGCCATGCAAATTCTAATCGAAACGAAATAAATTAACTGAAAATAAGGAAGTCGAGGTACAAAATCTGAAAAAGCGATGATTTTGACAGCTGTCCAAATAGACAGATCCAGAAACGACAACCGGAGTGTAAATTCCAAATAAGGTTATAGCCACAATGTCAAAATAATGGAATAATCAGAATGGGTCACCTACTACCAAAAAATATTAAACTTATATTAAAATTACAAATATTTCTAATCGTTTGTACAAATATTTTACAATATATATATATTTCTGTTTAGTATAGAGTTGTGTCCTGTTGATCCCAATTTGTATAAAATTAATCATTGGCGGTTGAAACTTGTATAAAATTTATTAATATATTATTTTTAGTTACACTGTACTATGTGGTAACTGTTACGGGTTATGCATTAATTTTGTTTACATATTTTTCAATTTGGAAATTTTATCAGTAGAATAATTTAGGAACAATTTATTAATTAATTGTAACATATAAAATAAGAAAACCTAACGTCACGTTATACTAAAGTTAATTAATTCATTTCATTATGTTTGCTATGATTTATTTTGCAATTCAAATGCTGACAATCGTAAAAAAAAAAAAAAAAATTATCAACTGTCAAAGCGAATATAAAAAAAAATTCAATTCCAATCAGATTTGTGTTTTTAGTTGATTGAAATTGTCATACGATTTTTTTAAGTTCGTCGTGGAAGGTGGAAGAGTGAAAATTTCTCTGTCCCTCGAGTAAAATGAAGTAAAAGTGTGTTGCAAAAAGGAAAGAAAATTAATTAAATAAATTTATATCACGAAAGTTATAAATAAATTAACTGAAAATAAATATAGTGTAAAGAAATTTAATTAGATATTAATTAGAAATATATTCATAATGATTTGGTCGCAGAAAAAACGGCTATTATCGCCGATACAATTAAAAAAGCTATCAGAGCACAAATATTCTTGTACAAGTGTCAGCATTTTAGATCCATTTTTGCAGCCCTGGTGGTGTTGGTTAGTATCAAAAACACCACTTTGGTTAGCACCAAATTTAATAACTATTATTGGATTAATTATAAATATTATAACAACATTGATTTTAATATCGTAAGTAAAATTTTAAATCTAATAAACTAATCTCATTTTTTTTGTTAGTTTTACATAATTTGAGGTTAGATTTTCGGGCATAAAGAAAGTAGACAAAATAAATTTGTTAAAACTCTTTTTGGTATTTGTAAAGTGTAAAGACAAGATACAATATTGAGAGAATATTATCGAAATAATTCAGTTTATATTATCGATTAGTTTTTTTTGTTAATAGTTTATGAAAATTAAACACAAATTAATCGTATTAGTGAAGATAATTGCGCGTTATAATCAAATATATAATTTATAAAATCTTATTGATTGGTGCAAAACGAGAATAAAGAAAAAAGCTTTTTGGAACCAATAATATTTTAAGTTTCGCTAAATAATTGAGCTAATTTCCATTTTCTTATAAATGAAAAAAAAATGAAACCAAATCGAATTGACCTTAGTGATATCATGTTAAATATTCAAATTTAAAGCCATTAAAATCTATTTTGCAATTAAATAAAATATTTAAGTGTGTATAAATTATAAAATAAAGTTTCTTGGTCATAAGTTTTTTTTTTATACAGATCTCTGCAATTCGGAAATTTCAAACGAGATTCATTATATGAATAATTTCGATAAATTTAGAAATTTCATAGCTACATATGTAATAAAGTCTTGATTTGTGCAATTAGTGTGTAAGAAAGTGCAATAATTGACCGTGAAAAATCATTTAACTTTAGTATGTATATATAACAAATGTGACCAAACACAGTTTAACAAAACACAGTTACGTGGTGAAATTCAGATTAAATTGCTTTTACAATCCGGTTTTTTTTAAGTTTTATTATATTCTAAATTTCTTTTTTTTCCAATTATTCAAATTTTGTATAACTTGAAATTTGATGCAAAATTTAACAAAACAAGTATCTACTAAATTATAAAATATATTTTACTCTGCTATTAATCAAATATTAAATATTTTATTTGTTATTCAAAAATAAAAATATTTTATTTGTCATACAGAAATATCGGGTCATGGCTTTGAAAATTTTGCTATTGCGCTTTAAAAAGAACTTATCCAAATTTAACTTTCAATATTTTGGCAGTTAATACTGAAATTAAATGTAGAAAATCATATCATTAATATATTTAGAAATATTTTACAAATAAGTTATAGTAATTAACTAAGTATATTTTCAACTTTCTAGTTTTTATCGTGTATACGATAAAAACTAAATTAAAAATTATCTTTTTTGTCTTTTGTCTATAATTGAAAATTGTACAATTTTTTGTAGTTAATAGTAATGATTTATTTAATATTTTCTAGACTAATTGTCTAGCGTGCTGTCTATTTATAATAATAATTTTATTTATTTATATTTGAAAGCGTTGGCACTCAAAACATTTAAGAAATACAGGTGGATTTTCTAAAAATATAATATAGTAATTTATATTTATAATTACTTAAATCAAGTTAAAAAATAAATTTTATATAATATCCAATTGAATTAATATTTTCAGCAAAATGAAACATAGTTCCAAATTTATTATTTGTATAATTGTTAATATAGTAATTATTAAAAATAAAACCGAATATACAGTTTATAAAAATGCATATTTTTACAGTATACAACATAAAAAAAGTATGATAATAGTAATGAGCTAAAATAAATAAATTTAAAATATTTTCCATATTTTAATTTTAATTTATGGTATTATTGTATAACTAATCGTATATTAGTTATACAATAATACCAAAAATTAATATCACATTTATTCCATAGAAAATATTCACTTTCACAGTTTACATTCAATAGAAAAATTTAATATTTGCCATATAAAAAATCATATTTCCAACTCTTAAATTAAAATGACCGGTTTCACTTTGCAAAGTTATATACTTATTATGTATATATATTTTTTTTAAATATTTATAAGTAGTTAATTTATTTTATTAGTGCAAAAATTTTCTCTTTCTTTTTCCCACACATGGAATTTTCTTAACAACATTTTTTAACTTTTATTTTTTTTTTCCGAACATTTGTAATGATGAAATCTTTAAATAAAATATAAAATAATTTAAAGGTTGGTAAATATCTATTTAATATGAAATTTCCAAAATGATATTTTTAAACCATATAATTATTTTGGTAAAATTTATTTATACATATTTGTGAAAATTTGTCATTAATAAAAATTTAATATTAATTTTTCTTTGTTTTAAATGAAAATTTCAAAAGTAAATTGTAAATCATCAACAAAAATATCTTAAATTAACTTTTTATTTATTTAAAAATATAAAGGAAAATATCCAATATTTTATATCTTAGAACACGTGCCACAATCAATGCTGCAAATTTAAATAGATTAATTAATTAATCGAGGGGCAACTATTTACGTAATTTAATTTTTTTTTTACAAATAGTTTTTGCCGTGTTAGTATTGATAAGAATAATTTACAGATAATTTCAATCCGCTTAAATTATGACTGAAGTCTGTTGAATAAAAAAAAAATTATATTTATTTTACATTTGTTAGTTTAAAAAATATATATATAATATTTTTAAATATGTATATATATGTATTCGTATAATAAATTTTCGTTATTATCAAAATGAAAAAAAAAAACCATTTTCAAATCCCCTAAAGAAAAAGTCGTAAATTATAAATCAAATATTTCTAATAACATACTTGAAATATTTCTAAAATTTCAATATATTTGATAGTCAGTCTTTCATAATTTTCTTATCAAATCATACTTAATATAATTTTTTTTATTTATATTTACTTTTAAAAAATAAAAGTGAATCTGTTTCAAAATGATGATAAGAAAAGTCTGCAAAATGTGCGCTTAATAGTAAGAAAATTTCATACAATAATTTTTTTTTTTAATTGAAAATTAAATTATTCTTTGTTTATATTTATATAAATTATAAAAAATTTATTATTAGAGTCATTGAACTTCCAGTGGAATGACGTTTTATTATACCATTTAATTTAATACGCAATGATTTTTATTAAAATATTTCACTTCACGTAATTTTATAGTTTTTATTTGTATATAGTTAGTATATATTGCTTTAACTGTAAAAACAAATTATGAATAAATAATAATTATATTGTGTGCTTATGAGTTGATAATGACCCTGAGAGTTAGTTTTAAAACATTTACATTTAGTGCTTAAATCTTAGTATTAAATCTTAGAGTGGTGTATAAGGTAAATGAAAAAAATAATTGTCAGTTTATAATTTTTTTGTAATTACAAATGTTATGCTAAGTATTTTTGAATTTCCTGGTGAAATTCTGCGCTCACCAAATTTTGGGTACACAACTGAACTTAATTAACAATTTATATTAAGGAGTTTTATTTACACGAAACATTCTACTTTCCCAGTTACCCTGGATCTCTGAATGATCAAATTTTATTTTGTATTTAATAAATTTCTTCTAATATAATAGGTATTAAATTTTTTTATAAATTTTTATCTTAGTATTTAAGATAATTAAAAGTTTTAAATAATATCCACTTTTAATAACCTTTTTAAACGAAAACTTGGTTGTTGCTACACATAATTAATTATATGCAGGTTAAACAAGTTAAAACTTACTTGAATATTAATGTATAAAAATATATTTTTGTATAAAACAATGATTCATTTTAGTTAGTTATAATATTGATAGTAAAATTGAATTCAAACTATTAAAAACCTATATTTCTCAATTTTTATATTTAATTATTATTTTTTTCTTTAAATTATTGCAGTTATAGTCCAGATGGTAAAGTAGGCCCACCACGATGGTCATGTTTCCTATGTGCATTGGTTTATTTGTATATCAAAGTTTAGATGCAATTGACGGAAAACAGGCACGTCGTACAAATTCATCATCACCATTAGGTGAATTATTTGATCATGGATGTGATTCCATATCAACAATATTTGTAGCATTATCAGCATGTATATCATGTCAATTAGGAGAATATCCAAATTGGTTATTTTTCCAAGTATGATAAATAAATTTGAAAAATTAATATTATCGTATATTAATAATATTTTTTTAGTGTTTTTGTGCGATAACACTTTTTTATTGTGCACATTGGCAAACATATGTTTCGGGTACATTAAGATTTGGTAAAATTGATGTCACTGAAGCGCAAGTAACAATAATGGGAATACATATAATATCGGCAATGTTTGGTCCAGAAATTTGGTTAACAAAGGTAAGTTAAAATAATTACTAATTTTTAGTTCAGCAATTTCCGGGGTATATTCAGCAATTTTTGGGTAGACGAAAACTATGAAGACAATTTTTCAATATTATATTAATAATAATCAATGATAACAGCAATTTTGAATAAGATTTCCAGGAGAAAACAGTTAAAAGAACAAAGTACTTGTCAAATTGAAAAGAAAAAAATGTTATTAAAATCGAATATATCAATTTTTTTAAAATACTTTTATAAAAGTTTTAATACGAATCCAAGGTTAAACTAATTCGATCATGCAATAGTTTGTAACACTAATTAGGATATTCTTTGAATATATTTTTAATGATAATATTACAATTTGAATACATTTAATATAGAAAATCACCTTTTAAAATCTGGGCAAACTACAATAAATTTTGTATTTTTTCGAATATTTTCAAATAATAATTGTTGGTATTTGAACGTTAGCTCAGTTTGTTTATTGCATTATAGTAAAAATATATAAATATATTATATATGTATATATATTTTAAAAAATTTATTCAGATTTTTATAAAACACAAAAAAAATGTGTTTATATATTGTGGCACAATTATTTAGCTTTGCTTTTTTTGTGCTCCTTAAGATTTTTAAATTGTTTAGGCTCATTTTGTTATTATAAGCTTTGTAGCATAATAATACAATCATTATCCTTCATTGAATATTCAAATTAACTATTGAAATATAATGTAGTTTATACTAATTTCATTAATTTACCAGCAATTATATATGTTAAATTCAGTATTTCATTAAACATTTATTTAGATGTACATATATCAATTTAAATAAAATTTAAATTATTAATCAAAAACTATCATTGGATTCGTATTAATTCGATTTTAACAAATTTTTAACAACAATATCCTCTTCTATTACATAACAATTTTGTACAAAAAAAAACATCAATTTAGGTTTTTGGTAAATTTGAGTTTTGGATGTCGATGGTTGGAATGACAATTGTTTGTAGTGTCTGGTCATTATCATATATGACTACAGTTATATTAGCCGGAGGTGTTGGAAAAAATGGTTCGACAGTTGCAGTAAGTCGAGAATAAATACACAATAAAAGAGCCAAAAAAAATATTAATCAACAAAATACAATCTTTTGGCTAATTAAACAAAAAAAAAAAAAAAAAATTAAATATTGGATTTTTTTTAAAAGAAGGATATATTAACTTGGAATGCTCTCTGTTCAGTTATACATCTGTTATTTTATTTAATTTTTAATTTACGGAATGTTATTTAATTAACTATATTTAATTTAACTGCTGTTTAATGGAATGTCTTTTCTTAATTGAAAAAAAATTAGTATTAATATTTTGTTTGCCCGTCTCCTTATGTTCATTTTTAGTTTCCATTTTTCTAACTTAATTAAGACTTTCAATATTTTAGATGATTTCATTTAATTTTTTCACCTGTTATTTGTCAACTTTTATTTATTTTTTTAAATCTCTGTATATACATTCATTCTACGGTTTAACTATTATTACTTTCTTTTAAAAATAAAAAACAGTACTATAAATATTTTATAAAATTGTCATTTTTATTCATATTTAAGGAACATATTTGGGTTGTTTTTAATATTAATGAACAGTCTACTCGAATTAAGTAGAGTTATTGGTTTTGAAAAAAAAATATATTTTATGCAAATCAATTGAAATATAAAAAAAATAATTTGAACTTATAAAACTTTTTCTAAACATTCTGATACGACAGAATTCTCTAATAAGAATAAGAATTTTTGTAACAAGAATTATTGTATTTTCAAATTATCTACGTCCATTTCCAAAAATCATAATGTTTCTCATAACATAATACATCAAAATACATTTACTAATAAAATTTGGAAAATTATCCATTGGAAATTTTAAATCAATAAAATTATTGATTAACACAACAGGCAAAACATGTTCAACACAACAGGCAAAACACACAGAAAACATCATTATTAACAAAATAAATTATATATTCATTTTTTACTCAGTTAGACACGTTATACTAAAGAAATCGTGTATTTTCATCGACAGATTCCATTAATTGGTTTACCTTGGCATTATGGAGTAAACTATTATTGCACATGTGGATATTTACTAAATGTTTTTTCATTTTCAAAAATGTTTACCGTTGGAGGCAGTGGTAAAAATGGGTCAACTGTTGCAGTAAGAAATATTTTCGAAATTAAATTGGTTTTATTTTCTTTTTTTTTTTGTATGATTGATATGAATGATGATTGAGCAAAAATTCTAAATTCTAAATTTTAATTATATTAGAAATTAAAATTTAAAAAAAGACACGCACCTCTATAATTCTAAACCTTTGAAAACAATATTGGGAAAAGTGCAATAGTTTATAATTTAAAATTTAAATGGTAATGATACCATGTAAATTTTCATTAATTAGTCATACATATTTTTTATTTTCCATTCTAAAATTTACTTTATGCATAATTAATAAAGACATAATTCTTTTTTATAATTGAATATAAAAATATTAAATTATAAAAATGAATTTAATTTTTACCAGTTCGTGAAATGTAAATAAAGTTTCATTTTTAATAAAAGAAATAATACAAGCATAATTCAATAAAATATTTATTAAAAAATAACATATATTTCTAAGTTATTCTGTATTTATATATGTATATGATATTTTTTTGATTTTCGGAATCCTAAAATATCAAATCATAAATAATTTATTATAAATACAATTTATTTTTTTTAAACATTTTCAATATCGCAAAGTTTTATTGAAGTTTTTTTATTGAAATAGAATGGAATTTTTTTTTTTAACATTTTTCTTATCCAGTATTGAATATGTTCTTTGTATGGATTATTAAATTTTAGACATTTCATATTACAGACTTGAATTAGGAAAATTTTTAAGTACTTTTCTTACTATGCTTTTTTACACAAATTTAAAACATTTTCGCGCTTTTATAGCTTTTTACTAATAACAAGGCTTTTAAATATAATTGCATGACGGTATATTAACTTTATCTCTAAGTTATCCGACACTAGCAGCGATTACTTGAAAACAAGAATTTCTACATAAAAAATAACATCTCTCTAAGATTTAAAAATGAATCCAATATAAATCCCAAAGTTTGAAAAACTATGACCTGATGACACAAATTTCTTCTGGAAATAAATATAATTTAATTTTGCTAGGAAAAATATTTTCATAAATCGTCAAAAAGAAATTTAATGATAATTTTTTTTATACATATAATTAAAATTACTTGTTACACTCCAATTTAGCTTTCATATATTGGACAAGATGTTAGACACGTACCACTTTATATTGCAATTGGTGTAGATACATTATTAGCGTATCGTTATGCTAGAGTTATAATGACTGGAGGATGTGGAAAAAATGGATCAACAGTTGCTGTAAGCAAAATATATATAAAAAAACAGAAAATCTATTTTAAATTTTAAATTCAAAATTTCGCAAAATTCACTAAATTATTGATTTTTGAAATAGAAAAATAATGAAATGCAAAAAAAAAAAATTATATGCACATTTTACCGAGTTCATTTTCATATTAATTAGAGAATTAATTAATATATTCAGATATGTATGAATATTTTCCAGCTGTATAATTTTTAACCCGACAATCTTTACAAAGATTTTTAAGTACGGTATAAGTATTAATAAATTCTTAATGAGACGAAATAGCATTGCAAACATATACTTATGGCAGAAACTTCTAAAACCAATCTGTAATATAAGTACAATAAAAAGGTCAATAGTTTATTTGTGGATATTAAATATATTCTCCAGAAATGTATCTTTAATACTTTTCTATTTAATGTTTTTATCCTTTTTTACAGAATTATAATTTTGAAAGGTGGTTTATTGTTACGAAATGAAAAAGAACTTTTAAATCTTACAATTCAAAGAAACTAATTGATTTGTATTTGCTTGTCGATACGACATAGTCGAGATTTAAATAATAAATTTAGTGATTTGAATAGTCCAAGAAATTAAAATCGAAGTATAAATCATTTCTGCCGAAACCTCTTGTTAATGATGCTGTACTGCATTCCTGCATTTAATCTTTAAAATTAAGTTATTTAATGTAATTGTCCAGTTAATATGAATAAGAACTCGTTAGAAAATTTTCACAACGTTACATTTATTGTGTTTGTGCAGTTATTATCCGTATTTTGTGTTTCATTTAATATAATTCATCATAAATTATTTATATTTTTGATCTCATAATTATATACTATTCATTTTTTGTATTTAAGTTTTTTTTTACGTTTGGGGAAAGTTTATATATTTTTTTGATATTATTTACATGCTAATTGGTTGGTCCTAGACAAATTGTGTCCATTGCATTTTAAAAATGTTATTCTAGTCTCTATTTTTGTAGGTATTGAAAAGCAGCGCAAGTGTTTTCAATTATATTTGTTCACGTTAGCTTTTGTAGTTCACAAATTTATATTTTTGTAGTAAGTTGTATTGTTTTTCTAAAAATTCTGCGAAACTTTTTCTCAATATCTTTCCTAAGTAGTCAAGTAATTTAGATATATAATTTTAGAAATGGTATATTTGAATGTTTTGCATGATAAGTTAAATTAAACTAATAATTTATTTTTAATTTGTGTGTTTATAAATTAGTTGTTTTTTTTTTTTTGCACTAACATACTTTTATGGTGTTTTGTTTTTTTTTGTTTTAATTATTAGAAGCCAAAAGTATTGTTTTTTATACAATGATTTTTTTTTTTTTTTTTATTGATACAATGAATTGTTAACATACTTTTATGAAATTCTTATAATATTTTGAATAATTATGTTGAAAAGACCGAGAAAGGACACAAATAATTGTAATTGTTTGCAAATGTTTATGAAAAATATTATAAAAAGATAATTAAAAATATAAAATTTACCGACAAACTAAATCTTTTACCTTTAAATACAAATTAAAATTACAGATGGCAATAATACATTCAAATATAATATATATTTTTCTGAATATGAATATTCTATATGGCAACTGGAGATTAATTAATAATTTATTGAAAGCATGTCAGTTTCTGATATAAATTAATTTATTTGAAGAAATTTAATTTATACTCGTCGCAAACGCAACTGATCAAATTGCAAAAAAAATTACATCAACTTTTGCCAGACATGTAAGCTTTTAGTATAAATTTACAATTTATCAAAAAATGGTCTAGATTGCAACAAAAAAAATTGCCTTTGATATTAGCTATAAAATCAATGGTTTCGGAAAATAATATTCTTTATATTATTTTCTAAGATATTTTTTTTTTCATTGTATCAATCAAAATTTTAAAAAAATAATTATATTTAATGTGAAATATAATTTGCTAATTGATTACCATTTTCGTATTTCTAATTTTCGAATAAATTTAAAATAGGGCACAAGTGTTTTATCACCAGTTATACCATTGTGTTTAGTTGTTGTGCCAGCGTTTATTATTGCCCAAAAATCAACTGTAGAAATATTTGCAACACATCCATCGTTATATATAATGGCATTTGGTATTGTAGCAGCAAAAGTTACAAATAAACTTGTGGTAAGAATTTATTGTTTTCTTCAAAATTATATAAAATGAAATTTAATTTTTACACTATAAAATATATTTTTTATAATTTTTTTAGATTGCTCATATGACAAAAAGTGAAATGGAGTATTTAGACTGGAGTCTTTTGGGACCTTTATTATTATTTTTAAATCAATATTTTAATAGTTTTTTACCAGAAATTGCCATTTTATGGTTTGCATTAATATGGGGTACACAGGATTTATTAAAATATTGTACACAGGTAAACAAATATATACTTTTTTTAAAATAAAAATTTAGATTTAGTAAAATTTGAAAATACTTATTATTTTTTGTAATTAGTAATGAATAAATCAAAATAATTATATAATAATAATTCTGTATAACGAACACATTTAACTTCTCCTAATTTGAAATTTTACTGAGGTGTATAAAGAAACTTGCTTGAATGAGATATTAATTTAATGCCCAAAAAATAAAAAATCAATTTTAGCTTATATTAATTTCATTTGTGTTGTTTCCAGATATGTCTTGAAATTTGTGATCATCTTCATATAAGATTGTTTAAAATTCCTTATCCAGCCAAATTGTCACCAATCACAATACAAAATCAAACTCAACAATCAATGTCAACAATTGGTAATAATTCAATAATGTCACCAGTTTCATCATTGTCATCAACATCATCACATGATAAAAATGGTACACATCAGCAGCAGCATCGAAAACAACAAAAAAATAGTAAAAAGCAACAATTTGCTCATTAGAATAACGAAGAATTTCAATATATATATTTTAAAAACAGTATTTTATTAACATATTTTAGAAAAGATAAAAAAATAATTATATGTGTATATATAGAATTGTGTTTTTTTATTTATGTTCGTTTTTATTAATGACTTGTTTTATGGTCAAATAAACCCGAAAATAATATCCTAACATAATTTTATATATATAAATATATATTTACAAGAAAAAAATATGTAATAAAAAAAAAAACTAATTATATAACGAAAAACCCAAGAGAAGTTTATTAAAAATTATATATTAAAAAAAAAAAAAAAACAATTTGTTTATAAGTAATACAAAAGTGATTACAAATTTTATTTAAAAATTAATTATATTTTTTATGTTATATCCCCTCTTTTGCCTTCCCCCCTCAATGAATCAGGCCAATATGAGATTGTTGAATATAATTTAGTTTTTTTTGTGTTTAGTAAATTTTTAAATAAAAAAATAATTATTATGAAAATCTGTTATAATTAAATAACTATTTTGAAACATAATAAATTGTGCGATTTTTTTTTCTTTTTGTTTTAATCTTATATATACTTAATTAATAAAAATAATTTGTATTTCTGTATATTAAACTATAAATTCAGAAAATGATGTAATGCAATTAATTGTTAAGTTCATCAAATAAATTTTATTTATTTGTTTGATTAATTGCAAGAAAAAAAAAATAATATGTTAATGTATATTAAATTTTGTTTTTGTAAACTAAATATTCAGAAAATCTTTAGTTTCTTCTTATTTTAGAAAATTAAAAATAAAATGTATAAAAAAAAAAATTGATGTTAAATTTGTGTAGGAAGATGAAAAATATTATTTGAAGACAAATTAATTAGAAATTGTACGTGTAAGAAAAAAAAAGAGATAAATAAATTAAAAAAAAAATATTTATGGACGTTTTTATGGAAAATAATTGTTTTATTTCTTACTTATTTAAAATATTCAAATATATTTATTAATTTTTAACTGTACAGTTAGTTTTACATATTAATTTGTACTCATACTTTGAGAATCGTTCGGTTTGCGCGGGATGTGTCTCTGCTAATACGACATCTATTAAAAATCAATGGAGATACTAACTTAGAAAACTGGTCAGTTTCGATTTTATTCCATCGTCGCTGGCAGAACAATCAAAAATGACAACAATCTGCATGCGCTGTCAAACTTAAGGTTGCTAACATTTAAAATCTCATCATTGGCATCACTTTTTTAATTATTTACACCATTGTGGATTTAATTGAAATGGAATTAATTAATAAAAAGTAACAAAATATCAATTCAATCCTTAGTGTAATTCGATTCCAACTACATTAATGGGAACAGCAATTGTCATATTAGTATAATATAATGAATAAAACACCTGTACGTCATACATTTTTAGATAGGTACATAAAGTTAAGCTATTTTTTGAGCCTTTGTCTATAAAAGATAAAAGTTTGAACCAATTTGTAAATTTTGGAGGAAGTTTTAGAGTGAAAAAACCATATGCGAAAAATTGTCTCAAATTTTGTGAAACCGGATCTGCTAAATAGTTGCTAGATAAGTACTAGATTATGTAAAAAAAAAAAAATGTCAGAGTTACCGTGTTGTCGAATTATGTCAAAAAAGTCTTAAAAAACCTGTATTTTTTTTTGTTTTTTTTTTTATTATTCATTCCAAGTAATTCAGTCAGTCAAAAGAGTTCTTTTTTGTTATTTTTGTTTGTTAATTTTTTTACTATATGAATAAATAATCACCGTATAAATATAAATAGTTTACACATAATTTATTTAGTTGTACTTACAACTAAATTAAACTTAGAACTAAATAATTATTAGTGTTGAATGTCCATCTTTAACTTTTTTATATTCAATTGAAACAAACATCAAAAGTGCCGAAATTTAAGTATTTTTAAGAAGTGTTTGGGTTGTTATTTTTTTTTTTTTTTTATATTATTAAATCTGAAAAGGTCATATCGTAACAATAATAATAATGTTCAAATTTATATTATAAATATTGTTTTAGACAAAATATATCTTATGATTCAACAAAACAAATTATCTTTAAATTAATTTAAAATAAAAATCTTCTATTTATAACACAAAAAAAAGAAAATTTTAACTTGAGAAAAAAAAAAAGATAATGAAGAAATATAAATTGAAAAAATTTTAAGTAATGGAAATATTGCTATGCTAAGAAATGTTAATATTTATTATATTAAAATTCGTAAAAAAAGAATTTTGAAATTGAATATAAAAACAAAAATATTATGGCATTTTGGCCAACTGGAATTGTATCAACATTAACAACATCAACATTAACAAATTTTATAATTTTCTTATTATTTAGTTTATTTGGTAAGTTCTCAATCTATTTCTATAAATATATTCATATATAAATAAATAGTTTTACAAATATATTTATATATTTATTTTTTGTTTACATCAGAATTCAGAAAATTTCAATAATTAATTACATTTTTTTACTTAATCAGAATCTGTCTTATAAAATGTTCTTTTACGTATTAGAAAATAAATATACAAATATTTTGAAAAAATAAAATTTCCGTGACTAAAGAAAATTTATTGATAAAAATAAAATAAAAATTGTTGGAAACAAAACTGAAACTGATAAGATTATAAAATTAACTAATGAAGTTGTTTTATCATTTAAATTCTTGGTGGCAAATGAAACTTAATCATTTTCATATTTTATAATATAAAAAATTTCAATGTTAAAGGAATTTTTTTTTGCAAAACTTCCTTAGAAAAGAATTTTACAAGATAATTATTATGTTTTCTAGTTCATTCTTATTCTATCTATTTTTTTTTTTTTTGGTGGTAATAAAATAAAAATGTGGCACCTTAAATCTAATAAAATATTTTTGACATTGGCCTCATTCAAAAAGATGAATTTTATTTTTCTGTTTATTATGGAAAAATGTAAATTTTTTTTTGATTGTGTGCCTTGCTTTTTTTTTATATGGTTTTGTGGAAAGATATATTAAATTTTTTATGAAAAAGTATATTCAAAAATTTTAAATTTTTAAAGGTATATAATATTTAATAAGTATTTTAAAAGACAAATTTCTTTTTTTTTTTGTATTTATAATGAAAAGTTTATTGGTTGAATAGAAATGGGTAAATTGATAGCTTGAAAGTTTTGATTAATGATGTGCTATTAAAAGATAGAAATTTAGGAATTTATTATTATTATTGAAATTTATTTTTTTAATTGGATAGATAGAATTAGATAATGTAGAAAATTAGAGTTAAAATATAAAATGATTAGAAAACAAAAAGAATATATTGTAGTTTTGTATATTGTGTAGTTTTGTATATCGCTACCAGGTAATCTGACAGAAAATGTACTCTATAATTGTTACAAAATAATTAATATTTGTTTGATCTTAAATTAATATTTGTTAATCTTATTCATGTTGTTTTCAATAAAGCAATTTTTATCTTGTCGTCTTAAAATCTCTGTTAATTGTATCATAAAAGAAAATTTACATTCTAAGATACCTAAATTTAATTGAAAGCCCGATTTGCTAAAAAAAAATACTCGAAGCTAGGAAATTTTATATTTATTGTGTCTTCCCGTACAAGTCTTGTTAATTTCGTAACTTGAAAAGAAACGTACTGATAAAGTACCCAGTAATAATTCATAAAATCTTCATATTTATATTAGTTTAATTTTTACAATATTTACTGCAGAGTTATATAATATTCAACAGGCAATATGACTTAATAGCTTAATACTGGAATAGTTCCCAAGGTAACAAATTTCTCTGAAAATAGGGCTAAACACTTTATCATACTCTAAACCAGAGCTTCGTGCGGTCATAGTGCTACTCACAGGTCACTGGCCTCTTAGATACCATTTATATAGTAAAATGGTAGTAAATCAGCAAGTTTTGGGGTTTTTATAGCTTAGGGCGAAACAGTGCGAAGCGATTGTACGAAAAATCTTAATCAACTTAAACCAACCCCTAAAAGTAAAAAAAAACCTTAGTTCTTTTGTATACATAAAAGATACTTTAGATTGCAGTGTGGAGAGGTCTTTAGTACCAATTCGCTTACGTTGGTTATACTTAAATATTACAAAAATTGTAAAATTTAAATATTAATTTTCTTTGTCGTTGTCGTGAATCTAAGCAAAAAACAAAAACCCAACAAATTGTCATATTAAAAAATTTCCTATTAAATATTTACTTATCAGCAGATTATTTTAAAATCATCTTTAGTGTAACTCTGTTTTTGTTATTATAAAATTCTATTGAGGTCAAAGAATCAAAGAAGAAGAATTATATTTACTTTATACTTCACTGACTAAGACTATACACATATACGTTAGCGGAGCCATATATATACTTAATCTTTCTCTAAGACTAAAAATTTCCATTTTGGATAGAATGGTATTTTATTATTATTTTTGTTATTTTTATTATTGGAAAACCTCCAACACATTTTATACAGGGAGGCAAAAAAAAAAAAAAAAATACAGAAAAAGTAACCACAAGAAGTAAGAAAAATAATAATAATAAAAACACTTTACATTTGAAAATGTTGGCAGGCAGTTGGGGAGTTTACGTCCATATAAGTCATCCAATCTAGTTATCATCACCTTAACAAGCAGAGGGCGAAACACGATTACATATATGGCAAAAGTATAATGAAAAAAAACCAAAGAAAATACTTTATTATGCTTCATATTTATTTATTTTCTTTTTTTTTTTAATTAAAAACCATTATTATTGTAATTTGAAGATATTTTATACAGAGTGATTAAAAAATTGTTGGCAATTTTTTTTTTATTTAATAATTATTTAATATTTCTTTGTTTATTTTTGGAAATTATTAATACAAACTAAAAATGGTTTTTTAGCTATAAAATTAGTTGAGGAATTATTTTTTTATTGTATTTGGACACATTTATATATACTTTAAATTGTTTATGGTTAAGACTTAAAATGGTTTTTTGAAAGTTTATTTTTCACTTTTTTTTTTGTTTGTAGAAAATATAAGTCAATATTAAAATTTATATATGTAGATAAATCTTATAAATAAATTCATAAATTATCACCAATTTTCGCAACAAAAAAAGTAGATATAGTAGGTGTTAATTTCGAAAATTATGTAGTCTTTAATTTATGGCAAATCGATGGCACTTATATTATATGTAATATCGATAGTACAAAATTTGACAATTCATAAAAACATAATAATAATATTAAATTAGTTTAGATATCGCGTCATGTGGACGAGATAATGGGTCATGTGGTGGTTTTTTGTAGGACATGACGTGATATCACGTCATTATTTGAAAACGCAATAAAGCCAAGACGTGGTACAACATCTTTATTTTCATATGTTTACATTGCAATCCAACATATTGTGTTCCCTTAGAAGACATGTAAACAAAATGTGTGTCCCGTCAGAAATATTTATAAAGTATATTGTTTTATGTGGACATGTTTGATTGTGAAATGCTTTGATACCAACAAGTGTCCCCTTAGAAAACACAATGAAAATATAGTGACCGCGAAAGGGTTAAAGGATACATTTTTAAGCATTTTATTTAATATTTATAATTTCTTTTTGAGAATAATCAAGTAAACGAATCTAGAAGAAATAATGATAAAAATTTATGAAAGAAGTAATTAAGTTTTGATGTCGTAGAAGAATCCTTTATAATTGTTGATTTTATTTACTTAGTTAATTTTAAGTTTTTGAATGAAGTATATTATTAATTACATTTTTCACGTAATAATTTTATAAAAACATATCAATTTTTCCAATTTTAAATTTCAATAAAAGTTTATTCTAATTTGTTTTATAGTATTTTAAAAAATTCTTGAGTAAATAATTTTCTTGTACACCGATACAACAATTTACAAATCATTTTGTACTTAACATATTTTTTTATTTTTACCTTGTAAATAATATGGTACATCGTGAATGATAATTGTATAATATATTTTATAATATATTGTTTTGTTTTCCTTATTTTAACCTTATTTTTTAGTACAACAATCCAAAAATTATTATATATATGAGAAAATATATATTTCAATGTAATGAAAATGCACGTGTTTTCCCTACATTACATTATAAGTCTCGTTCTCATATTCAAACATGTATACAACGTATTCTACGTATACAAAATATCCATTTACACATTTCTTCTATATAGTATAATACTCAAGTTAGTAGTATAGTAGAAAAAAAAATATATACGAGTAATAAAGATTGCCCGTCTACGTTTTTATTTTTTTTTCCATTTTCAGCAGTTCAATTTTTTAAAGTTGATGCTGTAAAATGCTAAATTTGTATATAAAAAAATTATTTTGTACTGTATGGGTTTGGGCATAATTAAAAGTTAAAGAAATTGTTGGTATATAGAATAGTATATAAATATATTATTTTTTTTTTGCAAAAACCATATTTAAAATTTTTTTTTATTTTTGCATCTTTTATGTGTGAATATTTTCTTTTTTTTTTTTTTGCTTTTCCTTTTTCAATTCCTTCAGCATCGTATTTTATAACAAAAGACTATAGAAATTTTAGCTAAGCATATTTTATTATATTTTAAATAAATAAAAGGGCACAAGAGAACATATTTTATAATATTAAGTAGTATGTATATGCGATAGTAATAATGGGATCCGTATAGTAGAATAAAATTTATTTAGCTTTACTTTAATAATCTTTTGGCGATTGGAGATTTCATTTTGAAATTATACTGATATATTGATGTAACTAAAATTTTAAGGCGTGAGGAGTGGTGGCGTAATCAGTTGTAGAGTGTTAAGTTCTTCTCAGAACTCAGGTTAAATTCACGTACGAGGCACCGAATAAGGTTTAACTTTACTTACATTTAAATGATTACCAATAAAGGGGAAAAATGCTAACACTTCATTTGGTAACAAAAATACTTGTAATTTAAAAGTTTCTTTACTATAAAGAAATTTATGTTTTGAAATCCATATAAAATTACTAGTTCGAAATTGCAATAAAAATTCATGGAGATTTTTATGCGAAGCCTTTTACGGCTCTTCATGTCATGGAGTAGCAGAGTAGCACTAAAAGTAGTAATTTTTATTTTATGATAAAAATGTTACATTCTGAAGTAAATTTGATTAAAAATATATTTAATGGCATGGTTTATATCTGGTTGAATCAAATTATAAAGAATTTATTTGGATCAATGGAACAGCTCACACTTTCTCATTAAGTGCAACGTAAAACTATTAGTTTTTTTGTAATTCTAATTATATTATACATAGTTTTAAATTTTTCTCAATTCTTCGTACAGAAATCTATATATACTTCTATTGGAAATAAAAAACATCTTCAATTTTAAAGTTCAAATCCTTCATTATCTTTAACATTACATTTTAAATAAATTAATACAAATTTTTTTTTCATTGCTAAAAAAATCTCTTACACTTCAAATATAGGTTTTTTTTTGCTCAAGTAGCTCTTGTTACCACATTCAACCATGTCTACTTAAAATATTAATAATAATAATAATAATAAAAAAAAACTATATATGTTCATAAATAATATATTTATTAATTTTCATGCGTATAAAAAAATTTATTGCATAAAAATTATATAAAAGCAGATGTCAGGCAGGTAAAGTAGAATCATTTCTTGTTTTCTTTTTCTTATGTTGTCGTTGATAACACTGTTGTTTACATTAAAATTTTATGTTAAAAAAAAAATACATAATTGGGGAAAACAACAAATATATATAATAAACAAGATGATTTTTGTTGTTATGTTTATTCATAATATTTGAGAAGAAATCATTAATTGAATATTAATTTATAAGTTGTTTATTATCTTGTTTTTTTTGCAAATCTTTTTTTTTTCGCAAAATATTGAGGTGAGGTTATTTTTTCACACAGATATATAAACCAAAATATTACAATTTTCGTGTATACTTTTAATTGATTGGTTAGTTTTAAAGTAGAAGGAGTATCTGAGAACAACCACCTACATACGTCGGTCATCTCATCTTTTACATATAAGAAACTGGATTTTGTTTTTTTTTTGTGTGAAAAAGCTAACAAGTTTTTAGAATTTTCTTTGTTAAATTGTTGGACAATGTTTTCAGTTTGATTGATAATCTTTCTTCACTTTCCATGTAAAATTAACATGTCCTGTGGCTTGTTATATTATTGGTTTACATTAAATATTAATAAATAATGAGATTTTAAGATTTATGTTGAAAGATTTTTTATTCTATGCTGATTAAGCCAATACTTTTTTTTATAACTGAAATATTTCTACAATATTTCATAAATTTTTGAATTAATCTTGATCAATGATCGTATAACGTATACCTAATTATAAATTGAAAACTTCATTTTAAATTTTAACAATAATTATTATGGTATATTCTTATAGTGTCTTATTTATTGGAAAATCAGACAAGTCTCATAACTTGGCATAAATTTTAATTATTTATTCAATTAAATTACTTAAAGTTATTTAGTGCATTTAAATAAATTAAATAATTAGAAAAAAAAATGTAGATTAAATTTTGTATTAAACATAAATCTTTAAATAGATTTAATTAATTTTATTAGATTTTTTTAGTAATATACTGTTTATATTAAAATTTCTTTTTTTACTACGTTTTACACTACATTCAAATTGGCTGGATAGGCGAGCGAATGATTCTAATTCAAATAGGCCAAATCCACTTACATAACAGTCTCATACATTTTTTTTTGTCAAATCATAATTAAATTCTTATCACAGTTTATGTATCAGTTCTTCAGTATATTTTAATTACACAACAGCCTAGAGCAGTGATTTCTCTTTCAATTAATAGAGGTTTTCTGTCATTCAAATTTTAATTAGTCCTCCATAAATATTTGAAAAAAAATAATAATAAATTTATTAGTAATAGTTTTAATTTATTGGTTCAATTCTTTTCTAGCAACGATATTTTTTTTTTGCAAGTATGTACCTACATAAAAAAAATTACAAAATCTCCAAACTTTTAAATTAAAATTTATTGCCTTTTCATGGAAATTTTTTTCGTAGGACTAAAATATATAATTTTATTTTTTTATTTTTTGGTGGTGGTTAACTTTTCTTGTATACTAAAGTCAATAAATTTTGTAAAATTAGCTTATAAAATAAACAAAAAAATTAAAACCGAACAACTGCACAAACTTTAAAGTTTTAAAGTAAATGGAAAATTTAATAGAAATTTTTATTCAAATTTTTTTTTTGCGGATTGAGAACAGAACATAGAATAGGGTTAAGTTGATTCGAAATTTATAAATATACAATATTTTGTTGCCTTCTATTTTTTTTTTAAATAAAAATGTTTACTTTTTTTTTTATTTTCTTCCTCTTCTCATAAGTATAAATCTACCTACTTACCATAATACGCTACGTTTATCCTTGTTATTTTTTTTTTTTTTTTGTATATTCAGGGCTCCTTCAGGTTATACAGATTGTGCAGAATTAACAAAAACAACAATAATTTTTTTTTTTTACGTTACTCCTCCAAAAACATACGTTTTTTTTTTTATATACAAATCAGTTAACAATTTTTCTCCATAGCTATAAGAGCCCCATAGTTGGATGAAGTTATTTTCAGTTTTTTTTTTGTTGCTTCTTGCATTTTAAAATTTATACATGAATTTATATTATTTCCTCTGAAACATTTTCATTTAATATATTTGTATAATATATGTATAAGGAAATTTATCTCGAGACTTTACTAGAATGGGGTGGCGATGTGGACAAGATGGTATAGCAAATTAAAATATATACAAAAAAAAAAAAAAAAAAAATTTAATGCGAAGAAAAACTCATCGTGGTTGACATGAACAAATCCCTATAGGCAATTCATTCAATAGTAATATACTCTTATTATCAGTATAATATTTGTAATATACAAGGTACTTTACGAGACAGTTAGTGTGAAATACTGTCACCAATTAGTTAACAAATTTATTTCCTAACAGAGAAATTTATATTTTGATCTTAGTATAACTCAGTGAGCATCAATCTGTAAAAAAATATTTTATAACAAATTAGTTGGCAGCAATTGCCAACTAATTTGTTATAAATATTTAAAAGAATTATGAGCAAATATTCATAACAGGCCATTAAATAATTAAGTAATTAGAATGAAATAATATATAGTCTTTACGGTTAAAAGGGTTAATTTCAATAGAATAATGAAGTCCATTGTCGCACGGGTTGTCCTGACATTTTGATACTTCATTAAAATAGAGTAACTGTCAAAAGAAAAGGAATTTTGAAAAGTTGACAAATTTTGACAATAGTTAATGAAATATTGGCAAAATTCTGAAATTTGTCGATGTTGCTGAAATAACAAGAACCATGTAAATAGTAGTCTCTCTCTTTGGCGCTATGAAACAGATGAAAATTGGAATTAACTCAACTTGCTAAAATAATAATATAAAATTTTACACCATTCAGAGAATATTAATACTGAAATGACTGAAACAACTGTGACACTACTTATAATATATGTAACTTATAATTTGTTAGAAATATTAATGAAGCACTCTGTACATTGTATACTCTATTAATATTATTTGTAATAAAAAGAAGGTTTAAATCATATTTTTTTTGTATACCTTCTCATCATTTCATTTTACAAATTCAGTTCAGGTCGCAGTTATAAATGGTTAAATACTTCTTCATTAACATGACATTTTTTTTTGTTCATACTTACCTCCTTAACTGTGGATGGTATTTACTCAGTCATCTCATTTGAACAACAACAAGAAAAAAAAACTTTAAAAAAATTGTTGTTTTAAATAAAAACAACATAAAAATGAAGTGGATAGAAGCATATCATTATGAGCTTTTTTTTGTATTATATTTTTTTCGTAAATTTTAAAGTTTTTGTATATACACAGTATGCACCTGAAAAAAAAATGTTGAATTTTAATTTATTTATTTATAAATTTAAAAATAATCATTTGCAAAAAAAATTATTCATTCTTTTGTTGTTTGGTTATTTAAAATTTTTGGTGAGGTTTTTAACAATCCAATTGACAGTGAAATATTATTATGCTATTTTTATTATGGTTAAAGTTAATTAATGTTTTTTTTTTAAATTTTAATAGCCATTAGTAAATTTGAGAATATGTGCTACAACTAACTTATGAAAATCACCATACACTATTCTGCTTTAGGATCACAGATCCGTAAAATAATTTCTACAATCCTGGACTCAGGCTGAAGTTTAGAATTTGATGTAGAATAATAATCAATATTGGACAGCAAGCCAATTATTAGACCAAGCATTTCTAAATTTAAATTGTAATTTTTCATTGCATATTGTCGGTTTCTCTAAAAAAAAATTCCTGGTTGTCAACAATCACAACGCTCTCAATCACAAAGTAATATTGTACAAAAAGTATCCCATGAAATTACTCAAATTAGCGTTTCGCATAAGGTATATTTTCGGCGCACTTATGACTGTTAAAATATACAAAATTTATGTACATTTAGTCCAAGATCTTTAAGTGTAATTCTAAGCTTTTCATTAAGATTTCCATTAATTTTTATTTTAATGTTTATAAAAAAGTTTCTTTTTATAAAAGCGTACTTTACACTTTAATGTCTAGAATCTTAAAGAGTAAAATATCAATTTAATTTTCATTTCATTCACACTTTCTTTGGCTTTAATGTTTCACTATTTTGAAAATTATTTAAATGTTAACGATTAAAATGATTGAAAAATTTCTAATTATCAATTGAATAGTATTTATTGCTGGAAACTTTTATGCGGACAACTTAAAATATATAATTTTTTTAATGTTCAGCTAGTAACATGACTAAATTACTAAAACCCATAATGAATTTTAATTAAAAGTCATGTTTGTCCTCTTGTTTCATTAAAATAAACAATAAAATTGACTAAAAAAAATATTATTCTACTTACTGCAGAAAAAAAAACATGTTAATTGTATCTTATTAGGGATAAATCTGATAAGATACACGATATAAAATTTCTCTTGGTTTCACAGTGCACTTAAATGTTTTATTGTATTTATTGTTAAGTTAAAGTATATTTGAGCCAAGGGAAATAAATACATAATATATAATTAAAATAATGATGAAAAAACTACATAAAATTTTATGTTCATTATTTTGTATATGAAGAGAAATCATATTTAATCAATCTTAACCATTTTTTTAATGATAGATTTGTTCTTCAAAATATTTTCATAAACAATTTCTTTTACATAAATAAAATTTTATCGAAATTTTTAATTATATATACTTTTAAATTTCTGCTAAAGTCAGCATTATTCGGTACTGTACTTGATCGACTTGATGGAATATTCAAGATCAGTGTTAAGGCAGAATTTACGATAAAATATGAAAAAATTAAATTGAAATTTTTGTTTAATTTAAACTTTTTAACGCGTCTATGGAAAATTTGTATAATTAAATTGAAAATTAAGTTGTCAGCAGTTTGTGAAAATTAGCTCAATATTTAATTTAAATTCTTAACTGCTATATTCAAATTATTATATTCAGTAAATTGTATTTTACATTACAATTATTTCGTTTAAATTTGAAACTATTTTTTTTTATATTATGGAAAATCATATTTGGAGGGAAAAAAAAGTGCGTCGAAGTAATTGTAAAGAAAAAGTCAAATTATTCCTTTTATATTTCAGTTACTTAGCTTACAAAAGATCCTTAAAATTGAAGTATCATTGGATTACCATTTTTCTACAGATATTTTTACCTGTTATTTATTATGAAAAAAAAAAAAATGCAATTTATGTAAATAAAATTTGAATAAAATATTGGAAAATGGTAATTCTACATAAATATTTTTTAAATTAGGCTTATCTAAAGCACTTTTACCTTTGAAGTAAATAATTTTTTTTTTTAATGGTACATTGAATAAATAATATTTGAAATAAATGGATAAGAGATGATTATTTTGAAAAAAAAAACCATAGACAATATAAAAGCTTTGATATGAAGACCACGGTAACCAGCAAATATCTTCAGTATATTTCGAAAATTATAATTTGAAATTAAGTAAGTTTGATAAAGTGAATATAAAGTTTATTGAAACATTGAAATGAATTAGCTAAAAATTCACTTCTCGTTAGACTAGTACTCGGTAAACTCTAATTGACATCATATTAATAATATTTGAAGTTAATAATTGACTATTTTATTATATATTAAAATCAGTGGCAAAAAAAAAACTTCACACTTACTTAAACATTTTGAACAAATTAAGAATTTAAAGACGATAAATAAATAAATAATTAGCTCATAATAAAATATTTGTAACTAGATAATTAAAAACTTTTTTAATTTTTTATAAAAAAAAAAATAATTAACATTCATTAATAAAAAAAAAAACATTATTAATTGAATTATAAAAATAAAAAAAATATTAATTCACACTCCATTAAAAAAAAAAACTTAGTATACGTTTTATATCTTTTTTTTTATGGTTTATCGGATAATTACAGTATATTACCTCCTCGTTTATATCTTATTAAAAATATTTCGTTGTTTTTTTTTTGCTGTTATAAATTTTCAGGTTAATTACTAACATTTGCATTTTTATTTTTGCTATAAAAATAAAATTGTAAATTGTAAGATTGGCAGGTTTTTTTTTTTTTTGCATTTACACAAAAAAAAATAAAAAGAACATTAAAAATAATCCTTTTTGAAGCACCACATTTTGATATGATTATGTGCATCAGCATAACAAATAACATGTAAGCGAAAATTGAACATAAATTCGCGCCTCGCATTAAATATATTTATCGTGCTTTCATGGATTTTCACTTTACTTGGTATATTTTTATTTTTTTTTTTATTTTTCAAGTATATAACGAAAAATATATAATTTTTTAAATACACTTTTACAGTGTCGTACAAAATTTATTTTTTTTTGTGTGCAGAAATTTGCTAAATTTAAGATTGAACTTTTAGAATTGTGGGAGTTCAAATATTGTATTAAATATTAAATAAACTTTCTTAGTATCTGGTATTTTTGTACTTGTTTTAAAAATAATATTTTTAAGATAATTCTTTTTGCAATAGAATGTTATGAGACGCTTTCTTTATATTGTAGTAAAGTAACTTTAGCTGCAACCAAGCTAATGGCTTAATTAGTGAGACATTTGCTAACAAGCAAATGATCCCTACCATTAGCACTTGTACCAGTCTTAAATTACATTTTATTATATTTTTATTACTGGTACTCATTTAAAGCTGAGTAAACTTAGACCAACATCGATGTTTCGGGCGGGAGTTGAAACAGTACCTACTGTTCCAGTACATTACCACTTAAGAAACAGCCGGGCACATTTTTAATATCTAGGTTAACTTAAATTATCCAAACTTGAATATTTATATAAATCGATTAATATCATATCCTATAACGTATATTATAATATTAAGCAGGACAATTGGAAGATTTCTTTTATGGTGGATGGAAGGTTGTTAAAAAACTAAACTATTTTGGGCATGTAAGGCAAGGATAGGACTACGATCTTTACTTTAATTGAAAAATTGTAGTAGAGTATCTGTTAAAGTAGAAAATGTACGTGAAATTAATTAAGAAAGTGAAATTAGTCGATAATCTGTAAGGATTAAGAAGATGTATCGAAATAATAGACATTCCAGACGAGTATCCAAAGAATCAAGATAGTTATTTACTGCACTATATTACTACTTACGTTATAGATAGTTATCTTAACTGCCATATAGACATTTCAGTCTTTGTCGATATAGATTCTTCAGTTTTGCGCCAACTTGTAACTAAACATAAGCTCTTCTTTATAGCCATCATTTCTATTATAACACTAAATTTACGGTTTTTTTAATTTTGCATTTCCCTGTAATATTTTACGCTCAATTTATGCTATAAAATTAATGTTGTTCTTTTTTATTTTCAGTTCAATTTTTTTTTTTCAGCTGGTCTTTTTTATTATTTAACAAAATTGCATGTATCTTCCTTCCTCAAGCCTAAAAAAAAATTAATTCGATTTTTTTTTCTCCTTTAAAATTTTATATATGCAGATCTGAATTTCAGTATCTTTAAAATATTTTTTTTTATAGATTTATTTTCTCTGTTATTTAAAAAAAAAAAAATTTTTTTTCTGTTTTGTTTTATGCTGTTTAACATTTTTTAGGTAGTGTATCGATGATTGCAAACAAGAAACGACAGAAATTTGATTCCCTTATATACAATGTCCATGTTTGGTTCATTTAACTTTTTATATATATTATAGTGGAACATTAATTTTGTTTATAACGAGGCGAGATTGTTAGATGCTTAGTAGTGCTGCTGGTTGCCATAATGTTTTGAAATCGTGTTTTTATTTTACACATTTCCGATGGCTATTTTCCATTTTTTTTTCCTTTTTTTTTTTTATCTCATTTTACGATAATTCTTGTTGTTTGTATGATTGGTGTGTCGCGTCTCTTGTTGTTAAAATTGTTTTTTTTTTGTACTTTGGTTCTTTTCCTTGTTTGTAACTTTTTAAAGGCTATAATCAAAAATCTTACAGGTTTTTTTTTTGTTATTCTTGTGTTGTTGTTTTGGTTTATGTTCATTATTATTATTTTTAGTGTTTTTGTTACGTTTTATTTTTGATGAATATACAAACTGAACCATTATTTTTTTTTTTGGGGCGAAAAGATGCTGCCAGGTTTATGATCATTTTTGTGATGATAGTTTTTGCCTTTTAGGTTTCTTTTATTCTTTTTTTTTTTCGTTTGACGTCATTTTTCTGAAGTATTTGTGTACCTCAACACTGAGTCGTATTTTACCAATAAATTTTAATAATGAGTTTTGAAGGAAAAATAAAAAATTAAAAAAACAATATTTATTATAAATATTCAGAAACATGAAGAATTATAATGGGATACACGAAGAAAATATTTAAAATGGGTGGATGTGTTATGTTGATATATTTATTTTGTATATTTTTTCATGGATTTATAAAAAAGTTTTAGTTTCCGAAAGATTTATATTTGGTTTTAGTGAAGAATGCTTCCGGTTTTTACTATGAAGAAGATTTTTCCTTGTGTATTTTAAGAGCACTTGTTATGGTTGAAATTTAATTTTTTTTGGTCGTTTGTTTAGTTGAACTTAGAAGCATAGGGCCTTAAGTACAGATTTTATATTTTTGCTTCAAGTTTTTTGTAATAATTTTATTGTAATTCGGACCGACTAATTTTTATATGGATTCCGAGCAAACATTTTATTTATAGTGCAGAAAGTTAATTGCAAGAAGCTAGTGGGTTTATTTGTGATATATTTGTTTTTAGCAAATTGCATCAAGTGTTACCATTTTTTACTCATTTAAACTATACGTACTCATTTAAAGCTGTGTAAATTTAGACTGACATAGATGCTTTGGTCTAGAATTGTACCAAGCACAGACTACAGCACAGGGCACATTACCAGTTACCATACTACAACTAAACTATCGCCAGTCTTCGTTTTAATTTAATAAGTTGGAAAAATTGTTTTAACAAACTAAGATTATATTAGTTTTGGGTAATAGTTTTATAAGATTAGTATAAATTTTTTATACTCATACTAAATATTTTAAGTTACAAAATTTCATACAAAAAATTCTTTGTCCTTGGGAGCTACTGATCAAAAGTTATAAATTATTGATATTAAAAATAATCAAATTCCTTCTAAAATTCGTCATAAAATCTTATTAAAAGCTGTAAAATACTCAAATTTATTGATTAATATTCCAATTTTTATTTCAATTTAAAAGTATCACCTAAAAATATTATCCATAATTTAAACGAGTCTCAAATATATCTTATATCCTTCAGAGAAATTAGTACTAATTGAGAAAAATTGTTATATGTAATATTAATATTCTTGATATTGTGTATTAAAAATTGGAATCCTGTATTATAGTAATTTAATATTTTATCAATTTTAATTAAAAATTAAAAATGGTCCTTAAAATTTCTTTTTTTATTATTATTAATTATTACTGCATAAATATTTTTCTTACTATTATTTTCATTTTGAATATCCTTTCAATAAAATTATTCAAGTATATTCACTTTTAATCGCTAGAGTAATAATTTTTCATATAAAATGTGTATAGAAATTACTTCATAAATTATTTTCAGTGTTAACAGTTGACAGAAAACCATCATGAAAATTGTAATTTATAATAATAATTAAAATATATATATATATATATATATATATATATATATATATATATATATATATATATATATATATATATATATATATATATATATATATATATATATATATATATATATATATATATATATATATGTATATATATATATATATATATTTCAATCTGTAATTATTGACAGTTTACACAGTTTTCATTTTGTTTATTCGGCTCTGCATTGTCGTACGAGGGCAGATTAATAATTACGTAGACTGCCTGTGATGCAGGTAATGCACAGGTATGACGTATGAAGTAGGTATTTTTTACCTCTACAATCAAATACTAGGCTATATATAAAATTTCAAGTCGATATCTTATTTAGTTTACGTGTAACAGTCTTTTAAACAAGTCAATCTCAGTGAATTTTCAAAAATGGATAAAAACGAAAATACTGTGTTTTCAGTGTCAGTTCACGTAATTATCTAAAATATAGAATTTCAGTTAATCAGCCCTCGTATCAACACACCAAATATAGGTAAAAAAAAATGTTTATTCTGAGTATATCAGAATATTTCATAGTAAATTTTATGTAAAATATATAATAATGAAAAAATAATTTAAATTACAATTTTCTAAGATTTTTTTTGTATGTTCTTTTCGCTTCAAATATTATACATAATGTTAGAAATTTATATTTTATTAATTTATGATATTGTTATTGTAGTTATAATAGACAACTTTTTGTCATCTGTACATTTAATTAGTATTATCGTAGATAATATTTACGATATTATCAATTCGGTTTTATATAGTTCATATTTCAGTTCTTGGGTCAAAATAACTAAAATAAAAATATTTCACTTTTAATCTATTGCTAGTCATTTTATGATGAACTTCAATCCAAACCAATTATTCAGTTTGAAGTATTATTTACCTGAATAATGTACCTAAATTTGTAATCAAATCACAAAAATCCAAAATTTCATTTTATGTTCATAGTTTCATACAACTCTTTAAAAAAGGAATAAATTTTTCAGAGATGAAAGAAAATTTATAGTCCTTGATTGGAAATTATTAAATTTTATTATTAATTTATGAACTTATATCCTCTTAATGTGCTCATTTTCTATAAATTATTTTATAGAAAAGGAGCACATTAGAAGAATATTTAAATTTTATTAATAATTTCTAATCAAGGACTATAAATTTTCTTTCGTCTTTAAAAAATTTGCTCCTTTTTTAAAGAGTTAAATGAAAGCTATTTCATATTTTTCCAGAAAAGTAAATCGATAAAAAATGTCGAATGTATTAGTTTTTTTTCTTCTTCTATGTTAGTCCATGAATTTAGTATATATCCCTCGTACAATTGACAGTATAGTATAAAACCAGGATTTATATACTTATATTTATAATTATAAATAATAGCAGACAGAAAATACGAATACAAAAGTAAAGTAAATATGAAGAAAATAATCACCATAATCATAGTAATATTTATTGATGGTGATGATGAAAATTAAGGAATTCCTGTCATTGAAAATATCAGCAATTTGAATATTATATAAATATGTATATAAAAATGAAACTATGAACTTATGTGTTCATTTTTCTATCAATACAATTATTTTGTATACATATGTACAATATATATTTTTTATATAAGGACAAATTGCGATAGAATCATACACATTTGTTTTGTTTTTATAATAAACTATATATGAGAGTATGTCAGAAATTATAAACCATATGTAATATCCCCAAGTTACAATAATTTGAAATATTGAATATAAATTGTTATTAACAAAACCATATTGAAATATATTATTATTAAGTATATATTGCAGAGGAGTTGAAATTTATTGTGGTTATATTATGGTGTGAAGATAAAATTTAAATAATAGAAGAATATGTGATAAATATATTTATATGTATATAAGAATATATATTTTTTTAATATTCTTTAATGGCAACAAAATATACATTAAAAATTTATGATATATGAGAAATTTGTTGAAATAATGCTTGAGCCCCAATTATACTATATTCCTCAGAATTGTGGAAAATTATGAAAATTTAAAAATATGAAAATTGTTGAAAAATTGTGAAGACTATTGTGTTCAGTTGATTAACTTTTAAAAAATTAGGGGTAATTAGGGATTAAAAGAAACATAAACTGTCTGATTATATTTATACTTGTACGGAGCTTTCAAAATGTAGATTTATAAATGTTGAATTTTGAAAAATTCAGTTTTTTCTATTGGTTTTTATTTGAAAAGAAATTATTATTTGTTAGATTGAGCATCATTTTTATTATAGTTTTTTTTGTTCTTTTCAAGTATTTAATGTTTTTTTTACAATTTTGCTATAAAATATTTTGTTTAAATATTAAAAAATATCTGCTATTAGCCATAAGTAATTTTTACAATCCTTGTTGTTATATGTTCCTTTACCAAAATGCACAATTACATGAATGTACATATATATAACTTCAAATATATATATATAAATTAGTAAAATTGATTAAATTTCAAACTCAATGCAAATAAATATCTTAATTTAACTTTAACATTCAATTGACATTCGATTATACATATATATACATGAAATGTGTTTCCAATAACAACGAAATGAACATTTTGTCGCCAATTAAATATTGATGCATACACAATTGAAATGGAATCAATTATTTATGTTAATATTGACTTAAACATCACCATACATATATATTGATATTTTCCAAAAATTTACTTAACAAATTGATTTAAAAAGCTAAAAAATAACGAAAATTTTAATTAGAAAATTTTGATTTGATTTCCTAACAACGGTATATGTATCTAAAAATTCATGATTATAAACCAAACATTAAAAATGTTTTGATTGAAATGTAAATATAATAATAATTTCTTCAAAAACCAATCATGTTCAAATTATAAATTAATTTTTTTTTCATAAATTATGGTACAGTAAAGAAAAAAATTCTTTGAATTATATCGAAAAGAATTGAATTTTCTATAATATGCTAATTTTATGATATAAAAAAAAAAATTTGTTATGCATTGAAATTTTAATCTTTTTTTATTTTTTTATGAGAAACCAATAAAATGCATTGGTCTCCATTGTATATAAACTTTCACAAATTGCAATTTAAAAACATAAAAAAATTTCCAATTTTCATAACAAGTTTTGATGTTTTCAAGAGTCCATAGTCTTTGACCAATAATAAATAAATAATAATGAAGTAAATCGAATACTTAAACTAATAAAAAAAAACATAGTCTTTTGAGGTTTTATGTATAATGTAGTCAGAAATGTACTAAAATTTATATGCACAAACGAATTGTGAATAAAATCTATAAAAATTTAAAAATATTCTTAAAAACAAAAAATAGTGATCTATGTTTTAGTTTCGAAAATAAAATTATTATATTGAAATCATAGAATAAGTAGCCATGGAAGCGCCCTGAATGAAGAAAATTGTCCAATTTTCCTTCTTTATTTTTCTCTATTTCATGTACTCGCCAAATTGTCAAAATATATATGTATTAAAATACAGAGATGACAGTTGCAATTCTGAAATTTTAATTATAAATTATTTAAAAACACCTGCTCTGTCATGAATTTTTTTAATTAATTTTCATAAAATGACATTGACATTGTGGGTATTAATAGAAAGAGAACGACTAGTTTCGTTTGGAGACTTTGTTCATCGAATATTCTATGCTTGAAATAAATTTAGTTCTCTACTTTTACTTCAGTTTGATCAACGAAATTAAAGCCACTTTTTTTTTTATTCAGAATTATGATAATTCTAAAAACTTGATTATACATACTCCTTTTACTATTGAAGTGCATATATTTCGACAATTCGATCAACATTTATGAGCAGATTATTTTTAATTTTGCATAGTTTTATCTGTTTATCTTAATTGTTAATCTTCTTAACATTATCATTTCAAAACCATACCTGTACAACTTTAAGTTAAATTTTCTTAACATATCTGGTGAACCTAAATTTTTCATATCCTTAAATTCAATTTGCTAATTTCTGTAAATTTGCTTTTTGTTAAATTGTGATTTATATCACGTTTTATGACTTTCTTTAAATTAAATACAATTTTCCTAATACATACGGTATTAGGAAACTAAATTCTTTTTAAACTGATCAAAAAAAAAGACTATCAAATTGTACGGGATAGACAAAGTTCTCTCGTTAAGTTGGTTCCTTTTTCTTCTTTTTTTTTTGTTGGTATATACTAAGCTAAAAAAAAAAATCGAATTGACTATCCATGAGTTCACATCAAAGGCAAAAAAAAAAAAAAAAATATTGCAATATAATTTTCTCGTCTCAAATTTAATATTTTTCTTACTTTTTTTGGTAAATTATGTTGTATTCAACCCTACAGGGCATTTGCAATTGAATTTTCCGTTCTGTGTCCCAAAAAATCTATTATATATGTGTATATACACATACATCATTGATATAAAAATCTTCGATATTTTTTTTGTAAAGTTTTTCTTCTTTTACTTAATTTTCACATAAAAAATTTTTTTGTTTACCATCCTCATCGCATATTAAATCCCCGAACAACAGATATAAACTCAAAGTGAATTTTTGAATGAGCAAAAAAAAAAAATGACTACGACTTTTATGAGAATATATTGAAGTCCTTTGAAGTTTTTTTTTTTTATTATTATTATTATTTTGGTTTGATTTCTTTATTATTATTTAAATTATTTTCCCTTTAAACTTTTTATTGATGAATCACAAAATTTTCTTTATTTATATATTTTTAACCAAGAGAAAAATTTATTTTAGTATTTTCTGTTGTTCAACTAATAAAATGAAAAATTCAGACTTTATAAGAAAATTCTTACTTGTTTTCTTTTTTTTTTATTCACATAATATCCATTCAAGTATCGAAAATCTTCTTAAATTATTTATAAAAAAATATGAAAAAGACTTTGAAAGAGTTTTTCCATGTAAAAAGCTTTTAATTTTTTATAAAAATAAAATAAAATAATTTTTCAAAATATATTATTAAAATAAATATAAGAAAAAATGTACAAATAAAATTTAATTTGTGTTATTGTCGTCTGTCTATTATTATAAAGTTCAAGTTAGTTTTTCGATCCAGGCGAATCTAGCTATTTCAATATACCTGTGCATTTATTTAGTGATATCACAGTCATAGACTCTACCATTGCTGGAAAAAATGTTCCGGATTACTTCGTGACAGAGTTAAACTCAAAAGCAAATTTGAGAAATATTCTTAAATTTTCAAATTTGAAAAGTTCGTGAAATTTAGAAGAATGGTATTGGTTAGTGCTTTTGACTAAAGTTAAACGATGTATTTGAATCTAATGAAGAACACAACCTTTAATTTTGTTTAGCTTAGTGTATTGTTTAGTGTTTCACTTTAAGCTGAATTTCGAACGTAAAAAAAATGATGAAATCGGTACAAATACTGATTGATGAAATCTGGAATATTTTTTTTCAAGTTCCAGCATTTTGTAATTTTACAGCCGTGATCAGAGTACACAAAAAACTTACCTTTGCCTTAGTGAATATCTTTTTTTATGCCAAATCCAGGGAAAGGAAGTAGTATAAAAAATGTGGCACATTTTTTGTATTAAATCAATTTGGGGGGAAAAAAATAACAGGAAACGAAAAATAAGGTTTAATAAAATTGGTAATTTTCGTCTATTTGTGTTAAGAGTACAACAATATTCCGGCTAACTTATGCTTTAAAAGTGTACTCTATAACTAAGGCCGTTAGTGTATGCTAGAAGTATTATTTTATGATCTAAGGCTGTCTCGAATTTTTTAAACATCAAATTTGAATAATTACGAACTTAACTTTAGTACTTTTCATAATGTAATTAATTAAAGTAAAGATTTAGGTTTATTTGATTATTAAAAAAATTTAGTCCTTTCAACAATCCTTTTTTTTCAATGTTTTTATACAATATTTAAAATAATAAATTGTGATATTAAGAATTTTTTTTAAATAAACATTTTCGATACATAAAATTCGATATTATTATTTTATGCTTGAAAAATCTTTCCAATAAAATGTAAATAAAAATTCGTTAAACTTTTATGTAAAATCTGGTAAGCTTTTTATACGAAATTTTTAAATACATACATATATATTTTATTGTACAGTTATTATAAAATAATTTCTTATAAAATTATGTAAATAAATATTCAAGATATTTTTTTTTTTTTGATAAATTGATATTAAAATAAATAAATATAACTTGTATATATAGTGTGATAAAATATGAAAATTTCAGTTTTTGCATAATTTGAAAATTTATAATATTAGTTTTTTTTTTTTTAGTAAATCTAAACATTTTTTTAATATAATTTATATTTTTTATGTTTTTAATTTATGCAAATTATTTCAAGTTAAAAGTTTATATTTTTTTTTTATTAATTTGCGGCGTGACAAAAGCAATTCACACTAATCGATTAATTGCCGACTAACGCTGCTATAGTATAAGCGGCAACATAAAATAGTTAAAGCTTTTTTTTATTATTATTATTATTATTTTTTATATTTAAAGTTTTAATGTTATTATGTTTTTAATTATTCTATATTTATTTTTATTAAGATTTTTGTTGTTTTTGTTATGTCAAAATGAAAATTTATTATTTTGATTTGGTGTTGAGAATTTAGAAAATTTAATATTATTTATTGTTTATATATTTTATATTTTAATATTGAAAAATTATCTAATTTTTGATAATTTATTGTTAAAGAGAAATTTAATACTGAAATTAGAAGAAAATTCAAATAAATAAAATTAGAATTTCTGACAACAAAAATGAAATAAAATTATTCGTTTTTTTTTTTCTAATGAATCTTTTAAAAATCAATTTTCCATGGAAGAGATTCGAAAGTCGATATTGTGTTTTATTGTTAAATCAATATGACATATTTTAATTAAATTTTAATATTTATGTTAAGAAAGTATTAATCAACTGTGACGTTAAAGCAGACATCATAATTTAACCATTTGCTGCCGGAAATTAGAAAGAACTTATCAATATATATTTTTACAGAACATTTATTGAGATGAAAGGGGGTTAAATTATTGGTATCCACTTTTTATTTTGTAATTTCCGGTAATAACTTAAATAAATAACTTACCATTGGACAAAATTTCTATTACAAAATTACTATTAATTTGATAATATTTGAGTATTTTTTCAAATTTAAAAAAATGACAAATTAAACCTTGTTATTTGATCTAAAAAAGCCTATACACACATTAAATGCAATTGAAGAGAATCTTAGCGAATGCAAGTGTTCAGTAAAATGAGATATGTATGTATGTATATTGTTTAAATTTAACCTTTTAAAAGCAACAAGCTTCTGGGTTTTATTAGTGAAACATTTATTGTTAGCAACTAGTCTCGACTGTAAGCATTTTCTCCCAGTCTTAATATTAATTTTATTATAATTTTTAACTATATCGGACGAGAATTGAACTCAGTACCTACGGCATACCACTACTTAAGCCGGTATCTGCAGACACTACTTAAGCCGGTATCTGCAAAAGGATGTATATTTTTAATTCTACTTTACTCAAAATGATAACGTGATTTACTCAAAAAAATTGTAATAAAGTATATTTAAATTGTTAGTATGTACAGCTTGTAAATGAAAGCACCAAAATAGTATTGGGTTCTGTTTGTTGTCAGCTTGATATTGATTATTAATTTATAGAACATTAAATATTCTTATTAACTTTATTCTGAATCTGAATTTATTAAACACAACGTAGTAAAAAATTTCCAATTTATACTTAAAAATTATTTTTGCAATTTTAATTAAATTTTTTACAATTCTCTATAAAGATTTTTGTATTAATTATTTATTTATATGTACATATATAAAATAATTTTTAGTTCCAAATATATAATATTCTATTTTGAACTATTATAAGTATATATATATATTTACAATTATTATCATTTCAATAAATTTGAACAAAAATGAAATTCTCAACATTTTTAATAATTATTCAGCGACCTATTTCCCCTTGAAAATATTAAAATAATATTACCATAATAAATTCTAGATTGATTACAGAAAAATGTAAAATTTTCATAACTTATATTTGGAGAGTTTGTCCAGACAACATTTTTTTAATATCATTATGTTTTTTACAAGTAATTTTTATGATTAGTAAAATGAATTATATTAAAAATAAGAAAGTGTTAAATAAAAGCTCAAAATTTTCATGCCATTCAATCGATAAATTATAACCAGAAATTCTTGTTATTTTCCGATGCAATGAAAATTCACCCTTCACATTCAGACATTAAATCGCTTAAACTTTAAAATGATTGTTTTTTGTTAATAATATTCTTCTCCGGAGCCTGGGCATCCAGGGTCTCCTAACATTCTATTGCAATTTGGTGAACCATAAATTCTTCTGAACCATAAATTTTTTATAGTAAAGAAAGTTTAATTGCAGCAAAAGCTGATGGCTTTATTAGTGAGACGTTTGTTGTTAGGTTAAATTTCTATCTGGAATTATATGTTTAATGGTACAATCTATTATAGCCTCAACCGTTAGCACTATTCTCATATCACAAGAATACCTTTTAATCCTGGTTAAAAGGTATTCTTGTGATATAAGAATAGTGCTAACAGTTGCATTCACAGCTCAATTACATTCCAGAAAATATAAAAGCCTGGTCTGACGTTTAAAATTAAATTTGAAATTCTTGTTAAATAACATACGAGTAAATGATTCTAATTTTGTTTTATCTTCCAATAAGCTAGCAAAATTTCATAACTTACTATAAAATTATAATGTTTTGTATATACGGTATAAACAAATGTATCCGACAGATACTCGAATCTGTTTTAAATTATTATTAGAACAATTTTGTTATAAATTTTATTAAAACATACTAAACCATAAATATCACTGCCTCCTTAAATACAAAAAAAGTATGCAATTAAAAAAAAATATAAATAAATATAATATACTATTTCCATTTTATCTCCACCACCCACACAAGCCCCCCTTTTACATACACTGTGAAATTTAAAGTTAGTTTGCTAAAATAAAAAAAAAAAAAATAAAATCTATTATTTCTTAGTTTTTAAATTAATTCATTTTTATGCATATAAAAAAAAAAATAAAATTCTATAAATTAATTGTGTGGTACTTGAAAAAAAAAAAATCTTATACCTTACAATAAATTATGTTATAAATGAATTATTATAGTTCTTGTTAGCAATAAGCTAAGCACATAAGTACAATTTACAATTTTCGAATAAATCATTTATAAAATTATTAACTTGTATAATATAAAAGTCTAATATAAGTTAGAAAATTTTCTATATTTATGCATAAACATAAAATTTCAGTATACTATAATGATTTCCCGTAATTTGCCACAACATTTAAAATTATACAAAAAAAAAAAAAAAATACGAAATTAATTATGCACCACTCTATAATAATCATTCTGTTGTATCAGTAGCAGCATAATCGAGAATTGAAATTTTAATTGCAAGGATATGCTGATAGGGATAAATCGTCATATAGCCATACAGTTCATAAAAAAAAAAAAAAAGGAAACGAAGAAAATAAAAACAAACTTTTTTTTTTTTATTCCGTTTCATAAAATATAATTTTACGAAAAATATATAGTTTTTTTTTTCAGGTATATACTTAAATACAATATTATGGAATAATATTTTTACTTTAATGAGGTCCACAATAATTAGAGAAAGTAATAATTTGGTGATATTAAAAAAAATTATATATAAATAATTTTTAAAATCTATGCTAGTACATACATATATATTTTTATTTTTAGAATTAGTGCAGAAAAAAGGGAAATATGTATATAAATGTATAGTATTTAAATATAATAAGAAATTAGTTCCTGAGTTTAAATTTAATTCATTAATAATGGCTGACAGAAACTAAATTCATAAAATTTAATATTTTACATGTTGTTAATTTTATGCGGATGTAATTATTGTAAAGATTAAATAGTCTAATTTGTTTAATAAAATTTTAAAAGTTTTTGCATAATAAAATTTAATATTTTGCAATATAGAGCTTAATTTTTTTATGTTGATGTCTGCTATGTCGTGTAATAATAAATTATTACAAAAATAGATGTTCTTAAAATTTTATTTCTAAAATCCATTTAAATTCGATTTAATTTTTTTATATAAATTTAAGTTCTATTAATTTTCAAACTTATTCCTTCATATTTTTAATAACAATTAATATTTTTTTTTATTTATTTATTTGTTATACTTTATTACAACTCATATTACATATAATTTAATATAATAATTTAAACATTTTATGAAAATATATATCTATAAATAAATAGTCTGCAAAATATTGATTGTATTAATTACAAAAGCATATTTATTTAAATACTATTTACGAGGGCAGATTGATAATTACGTGGAATACCTGCAGATTGATAATTACGTGCAGGTAATGTACAGGCATTTTTTACCTCTAAAATCATTTATTAGGCTATATATAAAATTTCAAGTCGATATCTTATTTAGTTTACGTGCAAAAGTCTTTTAAACAAGTCAATCTCAATGAATTTTTAAAAATGGATACAAACGAATTTCGTGTGTTGATAAAACTATGTTGAAAATAATTTTTAAAAAAAAACCGAAAATACTGTGTTTTCTGTGTCAGTGCACGTAATTATCAATTATCCCTCGTATCTTCAATATAAATCATTTTCAAGTAATTATTAAATTTTTCAACATTTTATCTTAAAAATTACAAAATTCTTCTCCATATTTTTATGCAGAAATTTGAGAGATTTCCCCGATTTGAAACAATTAGACAATTTTAAAGATCGCTATAAAATGATGAATTTACTTATTTTTGTTGTCGTTTCCTAAAGGGCATAAAGTTGAGTCCCCGCAATACCCCTCTTTTTTAAAAATTGTTGAGATTATTAGGATAATAATAATTAATAAATATCTTTATATTGAAGATATCCTTCTATCTAGATTTTTAATCCAAGTAAAATTGTTAGAGAAACTTTATAACATACTATTTATGCAATTATTATCTTTAATTTTGAATGTTGAATATCGTATCCAAAGGAAAAAAAGTTTACGCTGAATATTATTAAAATAACTTGAATACATAAACTTAATCACAATATGAGTTCATCAACTATAATCCTGATTTCACATTAAACTAAAAACTGTAGTAAACCAAAAAAAAAGAAAAATAATTTTCAACCTTCAGGATGAAAATTCACCCTACGAACTCATTTACAAATTATAGTGAAATATTTTCTTAAGTGAAATACTATTCAACTTATTTTATTTTAATTCCATTTCCGTTTCACTAATAAAACAAATTTAATGTAAAAAAAAAAAATTTTGCTAAATGTGGCAGAATATTATTCTCTTTAAAAACAAAATAGAATTTTTTTTTGTGTTCTTCAATATAACAATTAAAAAAAAAGGATATTTTTTAAGGCTTCTTGTTGCATTCGTAAGCATTCATACCTAGATCCACCTTATTCTATGCTTCAAAACCTATTCATAGCTAAAATAATGGTTTATTCTGTACCACAAGTTTGTTCTTCTAATATACTTAAAAATATTCAACCTAAAAACTCATAGTTGAAGGATAATTAATGATACTGAATGTAGTAGGGTTGTAAGTGTTCTGGCAAACCCACAACTATATTTAAAAAATATATTTATTATAAAAACATTCTTTAGAATTTTTTTCTCATTTCAATTAGTTTAACTAGAATTTTAAATCCATTTTTTTCAGAAATCTTTGCATTAAATGTACCAACAACATTACTCTTCACAACATATCATGATGTCCAAGTGGCCAATATAACACGACCAAATGGTTCACCTTCAGTTGATCTAATTACAAAAGATTTACATGAAGGTATGGCCATTGATTTCTTTTATGAAAAGAATTTAATATGTTGGGCTGATTCGGGCCAGGAGACAATTGAATGTATTAATGTTAATGCAACGTCAAAAGGTGTTAAGCATAATGTGATATCTTCAGGTTTAGATAAACCAGAAGGATTAGCAATTGATTGGTTTACAGATAAAATTTATTGGACGGATGGTGAAACGAATCGAATAGAAGTGGCATCTTTAAATGGAAAATACCAAAAAGTTTTATTTTGGACAGATTTAGATCAACCACGTGCAATTGCATTAGCACCCGCTCAACGTTTTATGATCTGGAGTGATTGGGGTGAAAGTCCAAAAATCGAAAGAGCTAGCATGGATGGTGACCCAGATTCACGAATGACATTAGTTAATGATAAAATATTCTGGCCAAATAGTTTAACAATTGATTTAGAAAAAGGATTAGTGTATTGGGTTGATGGTCATTTACGATTTTTAGATGTTATGAAATTAGATGGTAGTGGCCGTAAAACTGTGATAGAAAATCTTGATTATCCATACAGTTTAACCTTTTTTCAAAATCGTTTGTATTGGACTGATTGGTCAGTTGGTTCAATAAATGCCTATGATATCGATACAAAAGAAATGAAAGAAATAATTGATACACCAGAATCACCAATTGCTGTAAGAGCATGGGATCGTAGCTTACAACCGTATCTGGATAATCCATGTAAACAGAATAATGGTAATTGTTCACATTTGTGTCTTTTGTCATCTTCAAATACACATGGATATAGTTGCGCCTGTCCCACTGGTGTTAAGTTACTGTCAGATACAACATGCGCGGATGGACCACAAGAAATGTTGTTCTTAGTTCAGAGAACACAAATTAGTAAAATTTCCTTAGATTCACCAGATTTTACTAGTTTTCCCTTACAATTAGGTAAAGTCAAATATGCAATAGCAATTGATTACGACCCAGTTGAAGAATTTATTTATTGGTCGGATGAAACTTCTCATGCGATTCGAAGAGCGCGGCCCGATGGGACAGGTCAAATGGATATTGTTACTTCAGAAGTTGAGCATCCTGATGGTTTAGCAGTTGACTGGCTAGCAAGAAATTTATATTGGACTGATACGGGAACAGATAGAATTGAGGTTTGCCGTTTGGATGGATCATCGCGAAAGGTAATAATTTATGAACATTTACAAGAACCACGTGCAATTGCATTGGCACCATCACTTGGTTGGATGTTCTGGAGTGATTGGGATGAAAAGAAACCTAAAGTGGAGAGATCATCTTTAGATGGTTCAGAACGAGTAGTATTAGTTTCGGATGATTTAGGTTGGCCAAATGGAATTGCATTAGATATTGAAGCGAGAATGATATATTGGTGTGATGCTAAAACAGATAAAATTGAAGTGGCCAATATGGATGGTTCAGATCGCCGTGTTGTTGTTAGTGACAATTTACCTCATGTTTTCGGGTTAAGTATTCTAGATGATTATTTATACTGGACAGATTGGCAACGACGTTCTATTGATCGTGCACATAAAATTACTGGGAATAATCGTATTGTTGTGGTTGATCAATTTCCTGATTTAATGGGCTTGAAAGTAACCCGATTAAGGGAAGTGAAAGGTACAAACCCATGTGCTGAGAAAAATGGTGGCTGCTCACATTTATGTTTGAATCGGCCAAAAGATTATGTATGCCGCTGTCCTATAGATTATGAATTAGCACCAGACAAAAAGACATGTGTAGTTCCAGCTGCATTTTTATTATTTTCTCGCCAAGAATATATTGGAAAAATGTCTGCTGATTATAATGAAGGAAATCACAATGTAGATATAATACCATTTAAAGATGTACGCGACGCACATTCATTGGATGTTGATGTAATTGACCGTCGCATTTATTGGACTGATCAGAAATCAAAATGTATATATCGCGCGTTTTTAAACGGGTCGGATGTACAACGTATAATTGATTCAGGACTAATACGTCCCGAAGGAATTGCAGTCGATTGGTTAGCGCATAATATTTATTGGACAGATTTAGAAGCACGAAGAATTGAAGTGGCACGTTTAGATGGAAGTAGCCGCCGAATTTTATTATGGAAAGGAATTGAAGAACCGCGTAGTTTAGTTATTGAACCAAAGAAAGGATACATGTATTGGACTGAATGGCCATCAGATTCAATCCGTCGTGCAGCTATGGATGGTTCAGAATTAATGACTATAGTTTCGGCGGCGAATCATGCCACTGGTTTAACTTTAGATCCAGAAACTCGACGGCTTTACTGGGCGAGTCAAAGTCGTCCAACAAAAATTGAATCATTTGATTGGGACGGCCGAAAACGACAAGTTTTAGTTAGTTCAGATGTTGATGAACCAAATGCAGTAACTTTATACCAAGATTTTCTGTATTGGAGCGATTGGAATACGGGAGACATTGAACGTGTTCATAAAACAACTGGACAAAATCGAAGTTTAGTGCACAGTGATTTGTCATACATTAGTTCGCTATTAATATTTTATGCACTACGTCAATCTGGTTCAAACCAATGTCGTACTAATAATGGGGGATGTTCACATTTATGTTTTGCATTACCAGGTCGAAAATCAATGAGTTGTGCTTGTCCAACACATTATACGTTGGCAAAAGATAATACATCATGTAACCCACCGAAAAATTATATAATATTTAGTCAAAGGAATTCATTTGGTCGTCTAATGCCAAATACAACAGATTCACCAGATTTTCCATTACCAGTTTTGGGTAAAAATATTCGTGCTGTAGAATATGATCCTATTGATCACTATTTATATTGGGTAAGAACATTTTATTTTTAAATTGATTGGTGTTAAAATAATTATTTATAATCATTCCAGGTTGAGGGTAGAAGTCATAGCATTAAGAGAGCTTTGGTAAATGGAACAAGAACAGCATCATTTGTTGGAGCCGGATCTCAGCCGTTTGATATCGCTTTGGATGTTCTTGGAAGATTATTATTTTGGACTTGTTCTCATACAAATACTATCAATGTAACTAGGTAAAATTAATTTTAAAATGGTTTTCAAGTTCCATATAATATATTTGATTATTTGGATAGTTTGGATGGGGATGGAATTGGAGTAGTTGATACAGGAGACTCAGAAAAACCCCGAAATATTGCTATACATGCTATGAAACGTCTGTTGTTTTGGACAGATGTAGGTAGTCAACAAGCCATATTTAGATCACGAGTTGATGGAGCTGAACGGACAATATTAGCTTTTAAATTGGAAGGTGTTACAGCATTAGCTGTCGATCAACATTCTGATATGGTATTTTATGCTCATGGCAAGAGAATAGATTCAATGGATATCAATGGAAAAAATAAGTAAGTGTATATTTTAGAATTTTATTTATTTATTTACTAACAATTTTGCTTTCTAAAATTGATATCTTTATACACTTTACTATGCATTAACGATTTATTCTATAATTCTGTCATTAATATCATTGCTTACCTTTTTGCTTTTCTATAATTTATTTTATTTTTTCCCGTTTACATTTCGATTTATTTCTCTAAGTATTTTAAGAAAAGTTAAAAACATTTTCTTTTAAAATTAGAAAAATACTCGTATCTACACACATCAGTCAAGTAGTATCAATAGCGGCCTTACAAGGCTTTGTTTATTGGTTGGATGATAAAACTGGAGTTGAACGTGTCACAAAAACTGGTGAAGGCCGGCGACCAGAAATTCAACGATTACCACAAATAACTGATATTGTGGCTGTATGGACACCAGAATCGAAACTCTACAAAAATCACACCTGCCTTCAGAGTCGAACAAAATGTTCACATATTTGTGTTGCCACAATGGACGGTCGAAGTCGTGATATATGTTCATGCCCTCACGGTTTAATGTTATTGGAAGATAAACAAAACTGCGGTGCTCTGCCAGCATGTGGTCCTGATCATTTTACTTGTGCTGCACCTGTATCTGGCAATGGTCTAACTAGTGATTTAAACAAAGATTGCATTCCTGTTTCTTGGCGTTGTGATGGTCAAAATGATTGTCCTGATAAATCTGATGAAGTTGGTTGTCCATCATGTCGACCGGATCAATTTCGTTGTCAATCAGGCGAATGTATTGATAAAAATTTAGTATGTGATGGTACAACACATTGTGCAAATGGGCATGATGAAGCTGATTGTTGTAAACGTCCACAAGATTTTCAATGTCCCATAAATAAAGTTTGTATATCAGCAACATATTTATGTGATGGTTGGGATAATTGTGCTGACGGAGCTGATGAAAGTCCTGAAATATGTAATCAAGCAAATACTAGGCGTGTAGCGCCAGCATCCGATAAAAAAGCTTTTATTATTGTTATTGTTGCAACGATGATTATTATCTTTTCTATAGCATATTTATTACAATTTTGTCGAACCAGATTAGGTAAAAATCGTAGCGAGCCAAAAGATGATCAGGCTTCAGATCCACTATCACCAGGTATAAGTAAAACAAGTCGCGTATCAAAAATTGCATCAGTTGCTGACGCAATGCGTATGTCGTCACTACAAAGCCGTAATAGTATGAATAGTTATGACCGTAATCATATTACTGGTGCATCAAGTTCAACAACAAATGGAAGTAGTATGGTGGCATATCCAATTAATCCCCCACCAAGTCCGGCTACACGTAGTCGTCGTCCATATCGACATTATAAAATTATTAATCAACCACCTCCACCGACACCATGTTCAACTGATATTTGTGATGAAAGTGATTCAAATTATACGAGTAAAAGTAATAGTAATAGTAATGGTGCTACAAAAATGTCACAATATCAATATGATAGTGAACCATATCCACCACCACCAACACCACGATCACATTATCATAGTGATGTACGAATTGTACCAGAAAGTTGTCCACCATCACCTAGTTCGCGGAGTTCAACATATTTTTCACCATTACCACCTCCACCATCACCTGTACAATCACCAACTCGAGGTTATTCATAGCCAATTTATGAAAGTTTTATTTAAAATTTTATACATTTTCTTATTCCGTTTTTTTTTTTTTTTTGTAAATATTTTATTGTTTTATCGAAAAAGTAATTTTGAAAATATTAAATAAAACGAATTTTTATTTAAGATATACTTCGGCAATTTAATTAAATATGTTTTAAAATGTAAGAAATATGAATTATTTTTTTTTTTTTTAAAAACATAAGTAAAACTTTTTATATTTGCCATATATTTTTTTTTCGAAAACAATTATTTTTTTCAACTTTTATATTGTGAAAATATTTTTGTAGATTTTCGAAATACAGGATCTGTTACAAAAATCTGTTTTATACGGTAAGAAGTTTTAGTTTTAATTAAATAAATTCTTAATTGAGTTTATTTTTAAATTAAAGAATTTAAACAAGGGTGTAAATTTGATTTGACAACACTGTGTAACTAAATTCAACACTGTGTAACACATTCTGATTGGTACAAAAAATGAATTTATGAACATTAAGTTCTGGGATTAGATTTTAATAAAATATATTGAAAAATAATTACATCAAAAAAGTTTTTTTTTTTGTGACAGACCCTGTATAAAGATTTTGTAAATTTAATTTCACTTAGTTTAGTATTTTTCTTTTTATATATATACAAATAAAACATAAAAATACAACGTATTAACCAAAAAGTGCCTCTAATTTTAATTATAATTATTTTAATAAAAAAAAGAAATTCTTGTTACATAAGAAATAAAAGTAAAACAAAAATTATATATTTGTTTTAAGATAATATATTTTTAATTATTTTAGACTGTAATAAATATTTTTTTATTTAGAAAAGAGAATTTATTTTAAAAAATAAAAACTAAATTTTGTTTCAATTTTCGTCCACAAACTAAGAAAAAAAACAAATTATAACAATTTTGGCAAAACTTATAAAAATATTTTCTGAAATTAAAAATTTAAAATTTTTGTTAATTTGGTTTAAAAGTTTAGTTATATTTTCAAATAAATATAAAAAAATAACTTGCGCATTTGTTAATTTATAATCACTAAGTGTCGATATTTTTTCTTCGAAAATTCTTCAGTATTTTGTCGAAATAAAAATTTCTATTAAATTTTACATTTTGTCGAAATAAAATTTTCTATTAATTTCTATTTTCAATTTCAAAAATATATTTTTTTTTTGTATATTTTTGTGCGCTCTATAAAGACTGATTTGTAAACATTTAAATTGCCACATCAGAATATATGAAATAAAAAAATCTTATTAATTAAAATTGTATATTAAATTAGAATTTAAGAACGAAAATTTTATCTGTATTAATATAACTTTATAAATATATTAATATTAAATATACTAAATGTACTACTAATAAAATTTAACGTTTAATTGTAATAACGCTTTTTTTTGTAGAGATTTGTGTTAAAATTGTACAGTTAAAAAATTTATAAATAAAAAATAAGGATTAAAAATAAAATTTAAAAAAAAACTATGAATTACATTTGATATATTAAATTTATCAGTTTTAATTAATTTATATTTAATCATATTCATAATTAATTATATTAATTTTTAATTAATGAAGTTATTCATTAATGTAAAATAAAAGTGTTACTATATATTCGAAAATTAATCAATAGCATACAGATGAAAAAATATATCTTACAAAACATTTAAATGGCCACATCTACGGATGATTTACTTACACGATTCAGATCTTGTTGTTATTTTTTATTTTATGGTTTTGAAAAGCAGTATTATGGTAATTAAAGAATTCATATTTTATTTATCCACTTTTTAATATTGGTCCAAATTAAAAAACTCAAATATAATTTCTTTAAAATTTCTAATTTAATTCTATAATACATTTAATGATATCTACATTAATTCAATTCAAGATTATGTTTTGCTGTTAATTCAACATTATTTTACAATATTTTTTAACTTATTTAATTGTTCAATTAATTTACTTTATTTTTCTATTCCAATAATAGATGAAACTCTAATTTCCTTAAAAATCCTTAATAAAAATTGGTAATAATCAGGTTTCAAAAGTTGCAAAATGAATTCATTAAAATAAAATTAATTGTTTATTTTCAATATATAAAAAACTATATATATGTACTTTATTTTAAAATATGCCTAGCATATATAAAAATTTATTTTCTTAAAAATAATCTTATTAATACTCATACATAAATATAAAAGCTATAGAAAGTTTTTTGGTTTGCTTGTTAATCCTTATCCAAATATATTATCATAAAATTTTTGCCATAAATTCATATAAACAAATTCGCGTTCCTGATTTAATCTAAATTTTGAATAATCATCGAAATTTCGACTATTTAATGGTCCCCATGAACTATTCGGTTGTAGTGATGTTTTGATTTTCTTTAAAATTAAAAATTACAAATATTAATTAAAAAATAAGTTATTAAAATTAAAGAAAAAAAGTAATTTTAATACCTGTAAAATTGATTTCTGCGGTTGCATATAAATGCTATAAATTGCCCAAAATGGTAACTGAAATATACCAATACCATAAATTATCCAAGCGATATCTAAAAATTTATATAATAAAGTTCATTTTATTAGACAATTAACAAAAATTCATAATATTACTATAAGCAATTTGTGGATATTCAATATTTTTATATTTTAATGGTTCATATAAAATTATAGTATAAATTAAAACAATTGCCATTAATCCAGGTGTTATAATTGCCCAACATATTCTCCAGTAAATTCCAGTTTTAATACCAAGCATAAATTCAATATCTTTGCAAAAACGTTTAACACCTTTTTTTTTTAAAAAAAATTATAATTTTTAAAATATAACAATTAAAAATTGAATTATATTTATTACCAACCATAAATCCATCCTATTGTAATTAATTCACCAATTGCCAAAAATAATGCTATAAATGAACATCCAAAAAAGTCAACTAAATTTAAAATAAATTGTCCGCCAGGTGTCATATAAATAATTCCAGATAAAAAACCAATTACAGATATAATAATTGTTAATGTCCAATGTGGTATCTTTGGGAATTTATCTTTAATTACAGTTGTAACACATGATGCCATACCAATATTACTACCAATACCAAGTACTAAAAGCATTGAAAAAAATAAAACAGCAAAAATCTATCAAAAAAAAAGAATGAAAGTAACAGAAGAATATTTATAATAAGAATTTTACTCTATTTATTTACTTGTGGTAAAAATTGAAATTTTGCAATTGCATCAGGATATGAAATAAATGCTAAACCAGCTCCACCTTTTACAACACTTTTAATATCATCTGTTTTCAGTTCATATGCTAAATTACCAAGAATACCGAAAATTATACAACCAGCTAAAACTGATGTAAATGAATCAATTGTTGTAATTATAATAACATCTCTGCGAATATAAGAAAAAATAATATTAAAATTAATTTGAATAACTCATTTTATTTTACTAACTTGTATACATTTTTATTGAACTTATTATATGAAGCGTACATCGTTAAGGTACCTAAACAGATCGCCAAGGAGAAGAACATTTGTGTAATAGCAGCATACCAAACCTTTTTTTTTAAAAAAAAAGAAAATGTATAGATATCAAAATATCAATTTGCATTCGACAATAGTTTAAAGTGGTAAACCAATTAAATCAAAATTAGAAATTTTTATTGAGGCGTTTGAAATTTTAATATTAATGGATTAAAAAATATATTGATATAAATTTATTTATAAATTTAAACTAATATACAAACCTTTGGATTTAATAATTGTCCCCATTGCGGTTTTAGAAAATATATAACTCCATTTAATGATCCTGGTAATGTTAAAGCACGTACCAATAATATTAACATAACAAAATATGGGAAAATTGCTAAAAAATATGAAGCTTTTCCAGAACTTCTAATTCCTAAAGTTTTAAAATATTATAATTAGATTTAAACAAAAGTGTTATTAGTATTTTTTAACCTTTACATAAAATTACTCCAATTATACACCATGCGACCGCTAAGCAAGCTACTAAATCCCAATTTGGTATACCAAGACCATCATTTATATTATCCTTTTCTTTAAGGACAGATTGCCTTTAATTTTTTTTTTTTTGGTAAAAATTATGATATATATAATAATGCTTTATAAATTTATTTACATAAAAAATTCTGCTGATGATGTTCTTGCTCCAGTAATATTTGGTAATAAAAATGCATTACTATTAGCTGAATCAATACAATTTTTACCCCATTCTGGTTTACAATAGGCCCATGGTAAAATATATGATATTGATGATAATAAATATTTAATTGTTAAACCCATAATACAAGCATAATATGTTGTTGCTAAAATTGTAGCATAAACTTGACCATAAGCAACACCTATTTTACAGAAAAATTAATTAAAAATTATTTTCTTTATAAATGATTTAATAAATCTTCACCTCTCATAAATGGTACCATATCAAATGATTTAATACAACCTCTACTAGAAAATTGTCCAATTATAACTTCCATATAATAAACTGGACGTCCAACAAGAAATAGAACTATTAAATATGGTATAACAAATGCTCCACCACCATTTTCTAAAGCAATAAATGGAAATCTCCAAATATTACCTAAGCCAACTGATAATGCTATACAAGATAATAAAAATTCAATTTCTTTTCCCCAATTTCCACGTGAACTTTCATCATTTAATTCCTGAATTAAGTTATTTTTTAGTTTCAAAATGTTAATTAATAAAAATATGTAAATAATATAACTTTTACTGTAATTTTATTGATTTCATCAGTTTTCCATTGACAATCTGATAAATTTGTTGGAAGTTTTACATTCATTAATTTACCATTTTCAGATATAATTGACATTTTTTTTAGTATTTGATGTTAGTTAGTGTTAAAGTCAATTAATCGTTGTTTTCCTATTTTAGAATAGAAAAATATTTAAAAATCCATAATGAAAATATATTTTTCAATTAAAATGATTGCACATAAAAATACTAAAAAAATATGATTCAAAATTTATTGTAATTTATTTCTTTCTTTTTTTTTGTGAAAACTTGTATTAAAAATTATATTCTTTACCAAAATCATTTAATTAAAATTAAATACCTGAAAGTATAACAAAGAATTAAATCCATGTTATTTATCATAATTTTTTTTTTTAAATCAATAAAATGTAGATAAAATTACAAAATATGTTAAAAATTTATGTCACGTAAAGATATCGACAATAATCTAAAAATTATAATTCTTAGTGGATTTTAGTGATAAAAATTTGTTAAATATTTTTTATCATTAAACTAATTAATCAAAAAAAATAACCCGAAACTGAAGAAAAATAGATTAATTATAATTTAAGGATTTAGAATCGGAAAGTTATAAGAAATAGTGATAAAGATGTATTTTAGGAATTTAGTCCTAATAAATTTAGTTTTGCTTTATTTTATTCATTAAGTATCTTAATATAGTAAACAAAATATTTTTAATAAAAATAGTAAATAATTTTTTTTGTATTAAATTATATTTTTGTATCAAATTGAATCAAATTATATAAAAATTATTATTTAATACAAGTATACTTAGTATTTAGTGCAACATATTTATTTTATATTTAGATAAAGATAATTATTTAATTATAGGTACATAAACGGTACATAAACTATAACCTTTGTAGATTATTTGTGCTTCGCTGATTTTCTTACATTTCTCGAATTTCCGATTTATTCTGACCATAAGTTGAACTTCAAATCATTGTAAATTGAGACAGTCTTTTAAACAAGTCAATCTCAGTGAATTTTTAAAAATGGATAAAAACGAATTATGTGGACTGACACAGAAAACACAGTATTTTCGGTTTTTTTTTTATTATTTTCAACATAGTTTTATCAACACACGAAATTCGTTATTATCCATTTTTCAAAATTCACTGAGATTGACTTGTTTAAAAGACTGTTACACGTAACACGTAAGATATCGACTTGAAATTTTATACGTAGCCTATTTAGAGATAAAAATTATTCAATTCAACTAAACTTCCGAATAGTGAAAAGATTATCAGAATAAAAAATTGTGATCGTACAAAATTTGTAGAATTATCTGATTGTGTGTGATACTTATTCATACCAAATTAATGACGAATTTATTGGACTTATGTACATATTTTTCTACAATCTTAAACTTTTGCTATTTAATTATTATAGGTATATATGTTTTTTTTTAATTCTACTAATTTAAATTATTTTAAAATATCTTATGTTATTTTGTAATATACTTTTACAACATCGTCCCCGAAAAGGTGATAAGGTTGGATTATTAATTTACAAATTTTTATACGTAGCATAATTTATTTTACAAAAATGTAATTACCGACTTAACAACAATGTTGCAAAAAAATTAAAACAAAAAAACATACTTAATGATTAGAAATCCTAAATATAATTTAGTCATCATATTATCAGTTCTTTTTTTTTACAACATTAAAATTATTATAGATACATTGTAAAAATATTTTATAAACTAAATAAATAAGTAAATTAATTTGGAATTAAGATAAAACAAGTTAAATTATATCTTATTTATTGGACATTTAAGCGAAAGATTAAAATGTCCAAATGTAATATTTATGATATTTACATTGAAATGATAATAAATTATTTAACAAAATCTAATTAAGTAAAAATTATAAATATAAAAAAATATATCTGTTGTATTCATTGAACTTGAGCAGATCATAATAATAATAAGTTTATTATTAATAATTCATAATGATAGCAAAAATCATTTCATCCATTTATTTATAATTAATGTTTCTTACTACAGAAATTATAAATGTGATTTTTTTTATTTGAAAAATTATTCATTCTGATTAATTGCATTTAAATATTTAATAATAATTTTTTGGTTTTGTTTTTAATGCAACAATAATTTATATTCGTCAATTTGTTGTGGAAAATATTTAAAATTATTATTAGTTAGCAAGTTTAAAAGTTTTGAAATTAAACATTGTCAATGATTTAAAATCAAATTTTGTCAATGTTTTTAAATTAGATAGTTCCAATGATTTCAAAATTATATATTTCTAATCTGACATTGTCAATAACTGAATTTCAAGCCATGATTTTTCTGCTTCTTTTTGTTTTTGTTTTAATTTGTACAAAATACAAAACAAAAAAACAATAAAGGTTAGTAACGCAAAAGTAACAAAATTTATGTCTGATAAAACCTAAAACATATTTAAATAATGTCAGTTCTAAATATTGTTTTATTTAAAAAACAAAATAATTTTAATGTTGACTTAAGATGTCATGTACCGAAAAATTACATCTATTTATAAAGTATTTAGCGACCATAAAAAAAAATTATCTTAAATTTTATGTTTGATAAATTTGGCAAATAGATAACTAAATATGAAAAAATACTGCAAAAGTTTTTTTTAAAGTAATTGAACTTAATTGAAAAAAAAAAATATACGTATATACGTGTGGAATCTCTTTAATACAAACTATCGATAATTCAAATTAATTGTTTAATTCAAATTTAAAAAGCTCATATATTGCTCATAAATTGTACTTGTTTTTCAATCATTTATATTATATTTTAACAATTCGGACTCCTGCTAACCAAAAACTTTATATGATTTATACGAAATAAAAATAAAATTTAAATGAATTATTACTTTGAAGCAAATTTGATATGAAAATTATTGCATTATACTACAATAAAAAATATACCTGTAATAAATAGACCTACAATTGCACAATATATCAAATTTTATATTATGAACTTTAATATTTGAGCAACCATAACAAAATTATCTTTCACATATTTTTTGTATCATATTTTTATGTTTTATTAATTATATTGATTCAGTCTAGTAGTTAATAGATTCTTTTTCACTATATATATAGTAATACTGTATTGTAAATTTAGTTGAAAATTACAAATCAGAAAAAAATTGAATTACCTACTATTTATGTATATTGGAAAATTGTGGTGATTTACATGATGTTAAACATTATTGTTATGTAAATTGCTTAGAAAAACGATATTTTTAATTTAACTGTGATAAATTTTAAAATTATCTTAAAACTAAACTAAAGAAATTCAAATTTAAATAAAGTGTATTTTATAAAAATGGATAATTGTCAATAGACCGATAGATTAGGATAAAAATCAAATTTCGAAAGAAATTTAAATGGTATTTGTGATATTTGTTATTGTAGAAACACATTTGGGTATTTATATTATTAAAAGAATACTGTAGTATGAAATATGGGATATTATTTTTCATAGAACTAACGTCGTTAAAAGATTTATCTATTTTACTATACTTTGTACTATAATCCGCTAGGAAATATTTATTTACCAATTAGTTTTGTTTTTCAAATTTATATAATTTAAATGTTTCTTGTTATTTATAGTTCCTTATAATTTTTTAAATTATATAAGTTAACGTAAATAAGATTAACAAGGCATTTAGTTATTAAAATAAATATTATATGACACAATTAGAAACACAACACCAATTTCTTAAATAATATTTATTAGAAGCTTATGTTCAATGTTAATGGTAATTACTTTTAATTTAATTTAATTTATAATTAATATTAAATATTATAATTATTAATTATTATTTTTAAATAATTTCTGATATTCAATAATGATTTATTTTTCTCATTTATCTCTATTTGTATGTTAAGGATATATCAAATTTACTTAATATATCCTTAATATATATATCCTTAATATATATATCCTTAATTATTAAGGATATATTAAATTTAATTAGTAAAAAAATTTTTTGAAAAAATTCACTATCCTATTTAATTACCAAAATTTATAATTCACTTTCAAAAATATCCGTTTTTTTTCAAATATAAATATTTCGTTATATTCCGTTCAGATAGAAATCCAATCGAAGACTGGATTGTTCAAAAATAAAATATTTTTCTATATGGAAATTTTATACAGAATAGTATTAATATTTTTTAGACTGAAAGCCAATGAATTTTTAGTCGGTATATTAGCTTTTTGTTATCAATCTTAATATGATTTCATAAAATAATAATAATATTTCTATATTATTCGTTTATATTTATGTGAATGTCTTATAACACAAAATCAGAGAAATAACGTTTAATATTAAATTACTTTTTATTTTATTTTTTAAAAGCCATTGAGGTTTACACTCCTAAAAATTGTAATTTAATGTATAATTTTGTATATATAATTATACAGATATTTTTCTTAATATATTTGTTGTACACACGTTATATTTGATTTCAATTAACATGCGTTGATCATTTAAGAAGACCAAAGGGTTATAAAAATGAATTTAATTGCTGAAGATCAGAAGGACAATAATAGTATTTTAATTAACATTCTGATGAATGACATAAATTTTGATTTTAAAAGTAGGATAAATCAAATTTGCAAAAAAAAAAAAAACACAATTATTTAAATGTTTGACAAAATAATTTTGTTTAAGTAAGCAGAGATTTTTGGTTTATGTACAAATTCTCCGATTAATAGAATCCAAAATAATTCCCTTTATATTTGCAAATGATTACACAATATTAGAAATTATCTGAAATTAAATATTATTGTATTTCACAAATAAAACATTATCTCAATTTGGGATTTAAAATTGTTATCAATTACAATTCAGAAAGTTATAAAATCTTTTCAGATAAATTAAGATATACGGTATAAATTTTAGCGAAATTAAATTATTATTTATTTATTTCGGAATTATATTTCTGTAAATAATGGAATATTACCTGAAAAAAAATATTACATAATAGTTGTGAATGCCCTTAGAATTCGTCTAATTACGAATTTCTTATTAATCTGTTCCACAATTTCAATTCCACGTATACCATAATTGGCGCAATATTTTTAATCTATTTTATCTAGTAATATTATAGTCCATTTTGGAAGAATGCTAATGTTTAAATCGCTTAGTTAATTATATATACTTTGCATTTCGAATTAATTCCGGATTTTTATCAAAATTACTACTATCTACATATTTTTTTTTGTATACAAGTTTATAAAATTATATCATATAAAATTTGAAAAAAAATTTCAGGAAGGTCAGTTTTAAAATATGTATCATGATTTTTGTGTTTTGCATAATATTTTTCTTGATTAATAATCATTAAGTCATAAGAATCTAAAATTTGAATAATTTTATTAAGAATTTTGATTCGATATTGCCTTTCTATACTTAGTAAAATGAAAAAATTCTAATTTTTTTAAATTTTAATTGATTATGCGCTTTTTTTACCTCTACATAAATATGTATAATATAAAAATATTTTATGTGTGTATTTCAATTAAGGGCGAATTATTACAATTAATGAATTCAATTGCATAATGTGTATATGTAGAACTTGTATTCAACATTGAAAATCAGAGATAAAAAAAATCTGATTAAAAATAGTTTTTATTAGAAATAATAATTTTGAATCAAACATTACATTCCGATGAAATTTAATTTCAATAAAAAAATATAGATTATTAACAAATAAAACACTTTTTTTTTAATTTATACAATAACTACTTAAAAGTTCAAATGCTCCAGTACCATTTTTCACAGGTAAACCAACCATTAATCTACTAGACGGTGAACACAGTTCATCTTGACGTCCTATATTCATAAAAATTTTTTTATTGATTTTAAGAAAAAAAAAATATAATAATTTTACCGGATATAGTGGCCAATTTCAGAAATTGTAAACTTGATTCAAAAGACATTTGTTGTAATGGTGATGCTGAATGTTCCATACCTTTCCTACTTAACGGTTTAAATGTACCATCAAATGTCATATAATCAGCAATTAATAGTAAATGCCTTGGATCAACTTGAATTCCATAAACACTAAAAACATTTTTTATTTCTTTTACAATAACTCTCGATGCTGCTTCAATGCCATAAGTTTTAGCAATTGAATGAATATCATTCGAATATAATCTGTTTAAATCTAATATTTTATTATATTTAAACATTTCCTGAAAATTAAACCCAATTAATTTTTGAAGTTTTATATAGTGATAATACTTACTACTATATTAATTCCATCAGTTTTCAGTAAAAGATCTTTATTATGTTTGTACATAATTGCTCTTTTAATTTGGTTAACTTGATATACTACTGTTTTTTTTGCCAATTCACGTATTACACTCGATATATCTAGTTTTTTATCTTTCATTGATAACTGAGTCGAATATGTAAAATTGAATATTTTTATTTCTTAATTAAAAAGTTAAATAAATATTTTATACATTAAATGTTAATCGACACCATAAAAAGTCCTCCTTATCGTAAATATAATCTTTAACTAGTGAATTTTTAAGAATTGATTCAGTAAAATCTTCATCAAGATCTTCAGCAACCTTTTCATCGTTATTATCTAATTGCATTGAATCTGCATCTTCATTGTCTAGAATTTTAAAATTAATTTGGAAAATGAGAGAAAAATATTTTCATATTGATTTAAAATGTTACCACTGGCATCATCAATTTCCTCTTTAACTTCAGGTTCATCATAATCATTTTCATCTCGTTTACGACTTTTCAATTTTATACCAGCAGCATCGTCGTCACCCTATTTATAATGTGTTAATATTAAAATAGTAAATAAATATTTAACAAATTCCACAAACTTCAACTAAATCAAGTAAATAAAATAAAGCTGTAAATTACAATTGTCTGTTATCAAATTTTTAAACTCACATTTTCGTCATCTGAGGAATCATCCACTAGAATTGGTTTAGCAGTTTTTGTTTGTGTTTCACCTTTTTCTTCTTCATCGTCAGATATATTTTGATTCTTTTTTGTTCCTTTATCTTCTGTAACGTCAATCCTTTAATAAATAATATTTTAATACCAATTGTTTAAGAATGTATATATATAACTACGTATTTGTAAACTTACACAGATAGTTTTGTGTTAGATGATCGTTTAATGGCTCGAAATAAAGCTTTAAAGAAATTATCAGTCATAAATTTAATTATTTGTTTTGGCTTAATACAAAAATCTTCCTGATATGCCTCTCTGGGTAAAAATTTAAAGTGTATAGTATACTGAAAAGCACGTTCTGGGTGTAACACTAATCGTATTTTTACATTTACAGCTAAAATATACAAATAAATTTGAGAAAATATTCTATAACAAAAATTAAGTTTATTCACTTTCTAAAACATTCTCCAATGTAACACGATTTAATTTCACTCTTAATTTTTCTGCTTTCTTTAATTGATTTTCTTTAAATGGTATATCCATTGATGGTGTCTTTATATTTGCAGATGCTAACATTAAAATTTCTCTTAAACGTGGTATACCTAGTGTTACATTCATTTCACCGCGACCAGCAAAATGAAATGTATTCAATGTCATTTGCGTTGATGGTTCACCAATTGATTGTGCAGCTAGTAGACCAACTGGTTCGCCGGGAGCAGCCATTGATTTCATATTTTTTACACATAAAATATCATAAATTTCAGATTTTCGATGTGGGTTCTCTTCAACATATATTTTCATTAAATTTTCTAAATATTCTGAAATTGATCCATAACAATTATCTGGTTTGAATTTTGCTATAATCGGATCAGGACATTTAATATATTTTTTATTATATTTATGCTTTTTCTCAGCATCTGCTAAATTCCAAAGTTTAATAATTTTTTCATCTATATTTAATCTTCCGGTTTTCGTATTTAAACCTTGTGGATTAACAACTTCAATTTCATTTCTTAATTCAGCTGAAAACTTTTGAAAACTTGAATATCTACGTTTAGCTATTGGATTCCCATTTTTCTTGCGCCATGATTTTAATTTTTTAGCAAATTTGTGAATTTTTTCAAGTGATTCTTCATCTTTTAATTTTTCCAATTGTGACTTATGTAAAATTACATTCGAATTTTCATCTAAAAATCTCATACACTTCGAATTAAGAAACCGAGACTTTAAAATATCGAGGCCATCTTCACCATACAAAAACTGTGGAAATTTTTTTTAATAAATTATTTTCAAAATTAATAAAATTTTACCTGCACAACACTATTATCACTATCACGTACAGTTAAATCGTAATTTACATTTAGTCCTTCTAAATGTTTAATAAGACATCTTTGTAAGTAACCAGATCTACTGGTTTTAACAGCAGTATCAATTAAACCCTAAATTATTTTAGCAATGTTTAAAAGTTGATTTTAAATAGATCTTATAATAAATATTTACTTCACGTCCTGCCATACAATGGAAAAAGAAATCTTGTGGTTGAATTCCTGTCATAAATCTGCCATCAATAAATCCACCAGATTTTGGTGAAGTTTCAAATGTTGTAAAACTAGGTAAAGATTTACCTAAGTAAATGCGAAATATTATTGTCTTTTACAATTATAAACTAAATAAAGATTACCTGAAATCATTAGAGGTGGCCGTTTTCCTTCCAATTCTATCTGACCAAGTAAACATGATATTTGCATAGTATTTACCATAGATCCTTTAGCACCAGACAAAACCATTAATTGAAGATTATTTGTTGGAAATTTACACAGTAAACCACCAGGCAAACAAGTGCTTTAAAAAATGACATTTTCAATAACAATATTCAAAAATATTTTTAAATAATTACTGATTAATATCATTTGTATAAGTATCTAAAGATGATTTAAATTTGCGATCTAAAATTACACGAAATTTTGCATCTTTAATATAAGCTTCTTCCATTTTTTCAGCTAACACATCTAATTCAGGGATATCTTCCAATTCCAAGGCGTTAGCAACAACAGAGGTACCAATCTTTATGAATAAGGATTATGAATAATAAATATGAAAAATAAATAAATTTAGTTTAAGAATTTACTTGTCGGCTTTCTTCGATTATTTTTCGACGTTTCTTATCTGCTTCTGATGTAACTAGAATATCATGTACACCTAAAGTAAAACCTTCACGCTGTAAAAAACTAGTAAAAACTTTTGTAAATGATGTTAGTAAGCGCGTAGAACATTCTCCTCCATATAATTCATACATGCAATGAACTAAACCATATTGTGTAGCACCATATTGTTGCTTATCTAGAACACCAACAATTAATTCACCATTACGAATAATTACTTCACTTTCTGACATTTCATGTTCACGTAATTGTGTACCACCGTCAATCCATTTATGTTTTTCAGCAACATTCCAATACTGAAAACAAAAACTAAAGTGCAATTGTCGAAAATTAATATATTTATTTACCTTTGATGATATTTTAGCTGTTGACGTTAAATTAATTGCTGGAAATCCTTCGGGAATTAAATTTAAGATAATTGTCGATAAAATCTAAAAATTTCGAAGTAAATTTTTGGCTTGTAAATTCAATTATGATTTGTACCTGTTTTCCTGACCATAAATTAATTGGCTTTAAAATTGTTGGTGGTAATAATTTAATATCACCGTGCAAATGTGATAATCCTTGAAATACTAATTGTTGATAATCTTCGCGATTAAAAAATCTACCGCGCATAGATAATTTTACGCCAGAAATAACATGGTCTTGTATTAAACCACCAAGTGGTGTTCCATCTTTTGGTACTAAATATTGATTAGCAACATTTACTAAAAAACCAAATTTCAATATCGTAATTATTATTTTCTCACCATAAATTTAAAATTTACCAATATTATAAGCTTCTGCTCTGGCCACTTCAGTTTGGGGAAAATGTGCATTCATTTCATCACCATCAAAATCAGCATTATATGCTTTACAATTCGAATAATGTAATCGAAAAGTTTTTTCACCTTGTAAAATTCTTGCTTTATGTGCCATTATACTTGGTTTATGTAAAGTTGGTTGACGATTTAATAATAGTATATCACCATTTAGTAAATGACGATGTACAACTTTAACACCTTTTTCAGGATTGGTTAAAAGTAATTTAGCTAAACTCTCACGTTTACCTGGATCCCCAGATGGTATCATAATTTTATAACCCTTTTCATCTTGCAAATAATTTGCACTAGTAAAAAAAAGATGAAATACAATTTCAGTTTATAAAAATAATGTTTTTCCTTACCCTGGATGAATATCTGGTCCATTCATAACCATTTTACGTAATTCTGATATATTCCATGACGTAACTGGTATTGGATATGATAATTTTCTAGCAAATATATCTGGTACACCAATTTCATCAACATTTATATTTGGATCTGGTGTTATTACAGTACGTGCAGCATAATTAACACGTTTACCCATCATATGTTTCCGTATTAAACCTTCTTTCTTTTCTATTACTTGTTTTAATCCTTCACCAGTTTTTTCAAAACCCATATTAGTATCAAGCAATTGATCAACAGCAGTTTGTAATTCTTGCCAAGCATAGTACATTTTTTCATGTGGGGTATTGCCTTTGGCGGCATCAAAAACTGCCTGAAAGATACGTTTTTGACTGGTTTATTATTTATTACATAGCAATTTTTTATTTTCAATAATTATACCTTTGCTTCACTTTTTAGTTCTTCATTTCTTTTAATATTCACTAATATTAATCGTAAAACTGAATTTGCTTCTAAAATATTGCGATAAGTCATCGTTTGGCTATGTTGAACTATTTGATCATGCAATACATTATATGGACGGGCTTTTGGTGGTGTCACCAAAATTGTATTCATAAAAAATAAATCGACTGGACAAATTAAGGTTGGATCAGCTGTACTTTTCAGTATTGGAAATAATTCAACCAGAAATTCAGAATGATTATTATAAATTTTTCGTAAATATTCATTACATTCGTCTGCTAAAACTGTACGATTTGAGCCACCATCCGCACTAACCCCCTTTTCTCGAGCTGATTCATCGCTACAAAAAAAAAATTAATTGAATTTCTTAATACTAAATTGAACTTCATGTCTTACAGTGCTTCTCTTTCAGCTTTTGATATATGTAAAACTAATTTCCTATATGAATAACGAATTTTTTTTAATGATTTTTCACAATGAATGCAATTTTTTGATATTGGTTTTTGTAAAACTGATTGAATAATTTGTGATCGAATACTACAAGATGTTTTAGTTGTATTATATTGGTTTTTATTTCCTAAATTAAAATTAAATATTTAAAAATAATATAAATTTAATAGGACAATATTATATCCATACCTTTTTCCAAGAGTTCATACATTTCAGCAATTTTAGGATGACGTGAAGTTCCATCTTCTGATTTAATTTTCTGATTATATTGGCCAGCAGCAAATTCAGATTTAAATAGCTCTATTTGTTGTGCCTCTATTATGTAACCTTCGTCAACTAAATTTAATTGAAGTTTAACAATTTCTTGAACATGTTCTGAAATTTAAAAATTAGGCAAAAATTAAATTTGTTAAAATAACTTTAAAATTTCCAAATTCCAACCATTAATCTGAATTTTGTGACATTGTAAGCAAGATAACTTCAATATATCACAAATTATTTTAATAAAAAATTGATTATAAACTGATGCATTCAACTCAATATGTCCTAAATGTCCAGGACAATTATTTTGACCTAAGCAAGTTTCACAAACGTCTAATGATTTTCCTGATGTACCCATTCTTAAATCATATAAGCCACCAGGCAAAGGTCGCCCTAATGCATTGAATGTCAATCCGGTGATTATTTTAACAACACTTAATTTTTTTATTTCATCGGCAGTAAATACCGCAAATTCTAAATCAATCGGATATAAATCAAATTCTTTGCGGTTTGTACCCATTTTAGAAAGTTATGCAATTAATGAAAATTAACTTATTATTTATTATAACTTTAGAATTTTTATAAGGTTCCCACAAATTTAGTTAGTAATTATGTTGTTTCCATACAAGTTAAAAATATTAAATTTAACCTACACTACACTCAGTAGTACTTTTAATAAGTAAATTAGAAAAATTGACAAGCACGTGTTTAATAACAATAAGTAAACTAGAAAAATTGACAAGCAGTATGTGCTTATGTTGCTTCGAAAGACTTTTGTTTACTCCGAAAGAATTTAATTTTTCGGAAAATATGCATTTAACCCGTTAAAAAATATGAGCTAATTGTTTTTATAGTATAAAATGTATCGTTATTTTTTAACACTTGAGTTAAGTAATTCACTTTTTATTGAGGCAAATAAAAGGTAAAATATAAGCTGTATTTATAATTTATATGTAAATACTTTTATTTATAATTTGTATGTAAAGAGTTTTATAAATATAACATTTAAGATTTTAATTATAATTATTTAATTTAGATTTTATGGTGTCATTTAATATACAACGAATAACTACAACTGCGACTGCATGCTTTATAACAAACAAACAAAGTCAATCAAATTGTTGAGAGTACTATTGTTTTCTGGTTTAGCTGCATAAAGAACATTTTTTGGTAATTAAACCCGGCTTAAGTTGTAAAAGTAACCGAATTTCCGAATTTATTTTTTTCTTATTTTGCAGTACTACCAGCTTAATATTCCTGCTTTGGGATATTTATAGATGGCAGCAGTTGTATTTTAACAATAAATTCATTGAGGTTGCTTTTGTTTGAGTTTTTCCATTTGTACTCAACAAAATTTAACAGACTATAATATTTCAATTAAAAAAATTCCAAAATAAAATATTTTTTAAAGATTTAAAGATTTTTTATTTATTGCTAAATTAATGATAAAATAAATAGTGCTACAATATAAAATCAAAATTACAAAATAACAAAATTTGCATAAATTTGCTTCACGTTTTATATCAAAAAGCGAATTTTATAACAAAAAGCGAATTTATTGAAGTTTACCATTTCTATTGGTTTAGTCACCTTATAGTCCAGACGTCAAATTAATTACGCAAAGGCGTGTTTGACAATTATGAAAGTTCTCAAAAATTTCGAATTGGTTAATTGTCAAAAATGTTACTGGGCGAGGACAACAATATGTAAATATTATAAAAGAAAAATATTTATTCTCTAAAAAAAAAAAACATAAAATCTCTAGTAAGTTTATGCAAATATGGAAAAAACTTTCAATAATTAATGAAATAAATAATAGTGTTTTCGTTTTAAAGATTTGAAAAATAAAATTGTAAAACCAAAAAGAAAAAAGAAAATTACAAATAAGAAATTGCGAAGAAGAAAAAAAATGACAAGTAATGATGTTGGCCGAAACAATACAACTACTGGATTTGTTGATACCACAGCAGAAAATATCCCAACAACAGAAAACATCTCATCAGGAGACAGTAGACAACGCAGGAGAAATTCATCATCACATCATCGTTTATGTTGTTTAAGAGGTGGTTGTGATTTTATTAATACTTTTTTACGTTTACGTGTTAGTCCAGAAGAATTAGAACAACGTTACAAATCTCGCGAAATTGATAAATATTTAGCAAAAGATAAACATACCCTTAGTAGACAGGTTAAATTATTATTATTGGGTGCAGGTGAATCTGGTAAATCAACATTTTTAAAACAAATGCGTATAATACATAAGGTTAATTTTGAACCGGAACTATTAATTGAATATCAATTTGTTATTTATCAAAATATTATAAAAGGTATGCAAGTATTAATAGATGCATGTGAAAAATTAGATATTCAATGGGAAAATACGAAAACCCAATTAGCTGCAAATGAAGCAAAAAAATTTTCTAGTAATATAATAAATGGTTTAGATATTGATAAATTTCACCAATATTCAACAACAATACAATTATTATGGCAAGATAATGCTATACGTAAAGCATTTGAACGACGTCGAGAATTTCAAATAAGTGATTCAGTTAGTTATTTTTTTGATGAATTAGATCGTATTTCTAATATTAATTATATACCATCACATAAAGATATATTATATTGTCGTAAAGCAACCAAAGGTGTATATGAATTCAAAATTCGTATCGAAAACATTCCATTTGTTTTTGTTGATGTTGGTGGTCAACGTACACAACGTCAAAAATGGACAAAATGCTTTGATAATTCCGTAACATCAATAATATTTTTAGTATCATCATCAGAATTTGATCAAGTATTAGCTGAAGATCGTAAAACAAATCGTTTAGAAGAATCAAAAAATATATTTGATACAATTGTTAATAATCAAGCATTTAAAGGTATATCAATAATATTATTTTTAAATAAAATAGATTTATTAGCTGAAAAAGTTAGAAATCCAAATACAGATATACGTTGGTATTATCCACAATTTAAACGAAATCCACATTCATTGGATGATGTCAAACAATTTATATTGGATATGTTTAAGGATGTATGTAAAAATAATTTATTAAATAATAATCAAAATTCAACAGCTGCCATTTATTCACATTTTACAACTGCAGTTGATACACAAAATATACAATTTGTATTTAATTCAGTTAAAAAAATTATATTACAAAAAAATTTATCTGAAGTATTTTTACGATAAAACTAAAAAATAAATCGAATATTGCTAAACAATAAAATTAAAATAAATCGAATAAAATAAAAATTGTGAAAAATTAATAAAAAAAAAACTCAACAAAATATAAGCAATTTTATTAATCACACGATTTGTATAAATAAAAAAATTTATGTTATTAATATTTTTTTAGAAATACTATATATATTTAGTATTTAATATACAGAAAAAATTATATACAATTTAGAATTAAAATATTTAAAGTCCAAAAATCTTTTTTAATACTTTTTTTTTTTGATATTCAGATCAAATTTTTAAAATCTTTTTACAAAATTTTAGAATTAGTATTTTTAAGTTGAACTAAAGATCATTTAAATTTAACTGAAGAAAATTATTTAATTTTAAATTAATACAATTTTCATTAAAATTAAAATTTAGATATTTCAATTCTAATGAAAATTTAATTTAAAATTATTATAATATTAAATTTAAATATGGACATTATTAAAATTGAGCTTTTGAACTAAAATATATATGAAAATAATTTAAAAATGTTTGATCTGAAAATAGTTAAGGTTAAACCTTTCAAAAGTGCTTCTTGTTTTTTTTTTTTGTAAAGGTTTTAAAATTATATACAATAATTTTTTTTTTGTTATATACACAACTAAGAAAGTACTGAATAAAATATCATATTTTTTTGCTTTAATAAAAATACCAATTTAATGAGGCCTATGGAACAAAGAAAAATAAAACATAGATATATATTTATAAATAAATAAATCAAATCCAATTTTCTCGAAATTAATTTTTCTTATAAACTTTTTTTTTTATTAAAAAAAAAAATATTGTAAATAGCTAAAAAATGTTCAGATTTTCATAAAAATAAAATCTTTTATAGAATTTTTTTTTTTTGTATTATTATATATTGAAAATATATCATAAAAAAATTAGTAAATTAAGAAATACATAAAAACAATAAATAACGATAAATATTAGAATTTTTTTTTAAAACCCGAAATTATAACCACCCGAAAAAAAAAACAAATAAAAAACTACTGAAAACTTTAATGTTGACGAACAAAAATTTTGACTGATTTTTTCGAAAAAAAAAAAAAAATAATTTTTATAAAAAATAATGTATTTAAAAATAAAATTGTATACAGATTTTTTTTATAATGTATTCTCAAAAAATTTAGATTATCTTTATTAAAATTATAATAAAAAAAAAATGCTCTTAAAACGCAAAGAAAAAAGATAAATTTTAAAATAAATTTAATATTTTTAAAAATAATTTATACAAAAATTTAAAAATAACATAAAAAAAGCATTTCAAAAAATATATATAATACTTTCGTTGTGATAATGTTAACATTTCATTTATATTTGTTCATTTTTCGTTTTTTTTTTAAATTTAACAAAACATTCTATACACAAAATTAGATATGTACTTTCTATCTAAATTATAAAATACCTTTTCCAAATTTTGATTATTTCGGAAATAGATGTTAACAACAAAATAAATATACTTTTTAAAAAAAAAAAAAGAACATATAATCATATCTTTCGATTCATTAAAATTTATATTTATGGCAGAGTTGGTTGACTGATTTCAAAATATCGGTAATAATAATTGGGAAAAGATAATTTAAATGTTAAAAAGAAAAAAGTAAATCAAGAAAATTAGTTTAAAAGGTAAAAATGGTATTAAAATAATAGTTTTGTCATATATTTTCGATTCGTTTAATTATATTTCTCTCTGTATTATTAATTTATATAAATAATTTACAAATAAATGTATAATAAAAACTGTCGTCTCTTATTTTTGTTTATTAATTAAGTAAAGTAACAGGTAAAAAATAGCAATTCATTTTTTATTTTTATTTTATATTTATAAGCAACGTATATAATTTTATAATTTTTTTTTTATAAATAAAATGTAAATAAAATATTAATTATATACTAGCTCTCATAATAATTATTTAAAAAAAAAAAACAAATATGAAAAACTTATAATAAAATTTTCCATTGGAATTATATTGTAACACTGAGCGTTTTTTTATTGTATTTTGTAAACAAAATAAAATTAATAAATTTAATTTTTATGAATGCTAAGATAGTTTTCAAATATACTAAAATAAATTTTCAGCTTTGAAATATCTATGTTCAATAAATTTTGATAAAAACATTTATTGCTTTAAAAAATTAGAAAATAAAGGGAAAATAACTATTTGAAATGATCAAAACTTTAAAAAAAACTTTTCGTATCAATTACCGGACCATGGAATTGCAGAAGTAAAATATATTGCACAAAAAGTTTTCATTTCATTATTTATATCTATTTCAAATTTTTCTTATTACATATCAGGAAAAATAATTATAATAAATAAATAATTTTGTAAAATAAATAATTAAGCCATAATTAAAATTCATTGCAGATTAATTAAAGAATATTTTTCTTCAGTAAACAAATTGAAATTAATTGAATTTATTAATGAATTTTAACTATGAACTCCATCTGTTGTATTCAAATATAAATATTGTTTTTTTTTAAATTAAGATTGATTTCACCTACTATGCTGATAACTATTATTATCGTTTAAGTTATTTTGTTTTATTGATTTTTTATTATATTTGGATTTCCTTCTAAAATTCTTATTTAATTTCTTATTGCCAATTAATGCTTTTCTATGGTTTCGTATACCATTGTTAATCCTTATATCACTTGGAAAATTAGATTTAACATATTTTGATTGGCTTTTCAAATGTGATTTGCTTCTTGAAATCGGTAATTTTTCATTATTTTTATCATAATCACTTTCTATTAATTTCCAACCATTTTCTTTAGTTTGTCTTAATGACGATCTTGAGAAATCTTTTTTATGAGATTTTGCCTGATCATTAAGTTTTTTGTTATAATTATTGGTATTCTCATATAGTTTGTTTAATTTTTGTTTTGATTGATTGTCGGAATTCTTTCTTTTATTCATACTATTTAACATTTTAGTTATGTATTTATTATTGTACTTCTGGTTTTGTATTTGAGTTTTCGAATTTTTTGGCTTATTTTCATTATTATTTAATGTTTTTGTTTTACCTTTAATTTGATGTGAACGTCTTTTTGCATTATTAATAATATTAATATTTTTCTTATAATCCATTTTATTATCTTTATGAATATTTTCAATTTTCTTAATATTTAATGGATTGAAATTTTTAATAATACTATTTTTAATATTTTTCTCTTCTTTTTCTACTAAATTTTTAGAAATTTCTAATTGTTTATTCCAATCAATAGGACTTCGGTGAATTTTAGTTTTTTTTTTTTCAGATACTTTAAAATTATTTTCTGATTTATCAGTTTTCGTTTTTAAATTATCACCAGATGAAAGAGAAATTTTTATATTTGCAGAATCTGATGAAATTGATTTTGACCTTTTTTTTTCTTTTTTGTTATCATCATTTTTTTTTAATAATCGCTCAAATTCAGTTACTGTGTCAATCATATTATTAGCATTTGCACGGATTTCTTCTAATATATTTTTTATATCTATATCATCGTCATCATCGTTCGAATCGTCATACTCTTTAACTGTAGTTAAATCGTCAGACTCTGATTTTTCTTTTTGTAATTTATTTAAATTTTCATGATTTGATGTCTCTTTTACAGGATCACTTAATCTTTTTGCAATTGAATCTGGTATATTTTCACCAAATTCATTAAAATCTGTATCTTCAATATATTTATCAATAAATCGACTTAAAATTTCTGGTATTTCATTTTCACAAACAACATTATAATATACACAATAAAATATTACTAATAAATATATACATTTCATTATTAATACATATTTTTAAGATTAATTTTTTTTTATATATTTTTGAAATAAACGTTTTTGATACAAAATAAATAGATTGCCTTAATATACAGTTTTAATTTTGAATAGAAATTAGTCAAAAATTAGGTTTTTAATTCATTTATTGGGGGAAAGAAGATTGTTTCAATTTTTTTTTGTATAAATACTCGTAATTTTATAATTGAGCTATTTTAATATTGGAATTTTTATAATTTATTAACATTTTCACTAAAATTTACTGATGAAAATTAAGCATTCTAATTTAAAATTTAAAATTAGAATTACATTGTAATTAAGCATTCTGTACATTGAGATGTACAGTATCCTGATCTTTCAGGACAGTATCCTGACCTTTCAGGATACTGTACATTGAGATACCATCTGATTATTATCTAATTCAAATTTAAAACTGTGGAAGTAAATATTTATAAAAAAACGTTAATATGAATGCTGCTAATTCTCTGTTGTACACCTCATCTATGAAAATCTGAAAACAAATTATTAGGAATTTCAGTAATAATCTTTGGTAATAAAATGCCAATATTATTAAAATCGATCTAAGTAAAATTACTGATCATCTTTCAGGATACTGTACATTGAAATACCATCTTATTAATACCTAAATATAAGCGAGTTATAGTACAGATAAAAGACTAAACAGAAAGACTATATCAATTTTCTCTTGAAATGAAAAATACAACTGTGAGTTGGATATTTGCAGAAGTTTAGGCACTAAGACTAGATATAAGAATATAACATATTCAATAACAAAATTTTTTTCAAAATTTAACTTCTATATCCTTAAAATTCTTAGACTACTACAATAGAACAAAATCATTGCGCAGGATTATTTTTTTTGAATATTTTGAGCATATAATTTATTACAGATAATGAATATTAAACAAACAACAACAACAAAAAGGAGCAGAATGCGACAATTTTCCAATATTTTCTTCAGTTGCTTATTAACCACCGGACGCCACATTTGGCGGACGTGTTTTTTCAAAAAAAAATTTCTAATTCTAACAATTAAAAAAAAAAAAACATATTTAATATCCTAAAATAGTGTATTTTATTTTATTTATATTTTTTTTGTTATCCAAAAAAAAAAAAATTATATAATTTTCATTTTCCTATTGGAAAATTAAAGTAAATAAGTTGATTAACATTCCACACAAAAAAAAAACATATAACAATTTTCTTTTTTAAAATTATAGTGAAAATTGAATTTTTATATATAAATTAGTGGTATTTCACCACTAATTGAAATGAATTTTATCAATATGTGTTCTTTAAAATTTATTTTAATATTATTTTATTATAACGGTTCATATAATTGGAGTAGTAAATTTTAAATTTTTAAGAAAAATCAATAAATTTTGAAACAAAAAGGACATAAAGGTAATTTTTATAATAATAATTTATTATAGAAAAACTAATTATATTTAAATCAATAAAAAAAAATTACTATAAAAAATGATTCACTTGATATTTTTATTTTATCGATTTTTCCAAAAGATTTTTATTTTATTTTATTTTTTTCAGTTTAACTGGTTGATTATTTTATTGTTGTATAATGTAGCATTTCTATGGCAACATTACGTACATTTGTCAGATATATATATGTAAATTCTAATAAATTGAATATAAAATTATTGTGGAAAATTTATCTTTTCTATTTTGAATATAATTGTAATAATATGACATACTCGTTATTGACTTCACATTATGAATTAATAAATTTTTGTCTTTTATAAAATATATGTAAATAAATATAATATTTAGGTAGACAGACATTGATGTATACATGTCCAATATAAGATGGCAATTTAAAAAAAAAATTGTGTCAAGTTTTTTTTTTTAGGTTGGTATAACAAGGACTAGATTGGGTATTTTCCTGATATTTTGAGTCAAATTCAAAGCAAGCTCTTTCAAAAGTATGTATTTATTTGGGAGCAGTTGAAAATTATCTGAATCATCAAAAAAAAACTTACAAATAACAGCTGCCGATATACAGTATTCATTTTCTGTGCACGTGTTGTGTAGAATGGATTGTAGTTAACCGAAAAAAAAAATTGGATTGTGGGTGTAGGATGTACAAAAAAATTTATATAAAGATTTTTCCTTATTATAATTTATCAATATGTATAATCGAATTACGTATGGTAACTATGGGTTTTATTTTGTTTACTGTGTATATACAATTGCGTCAGTAATGTATATATTATAATAATTTTTATATAAATGAGCTATTTCAATTAAATTATAAATTGATTGGTGGTATTTTATAGAAAGGTAAGCGTAAAAAGTCTAGACAAATTTTGAATAGTTGTGAATAAAAGAGAAAGGTGTAATTATAAAATTAGAAAAAAAAAGGATATTTTTTCTGATGACAAAGAATGTGAGAACATAAAAAAATTGGTTGTTAAGAAATACAGATAAAACAAGGACAGAGAAAATTTTTAAACCTGAGGGTAAAAAAAAACAAAAATTTAATTATTTTTATTCGATTAAAATGGGTAAAAGGTTTTTTTCCAAAATAGTTTATACTACACAAGCTGGCTCCCTTCGTTCTGGGAAATTTTAAAATATAAAATCAATCGGTAAAAAAATTTGCATATATTTAGGCGTTTCCGGAATTCTATATAACGAATTAATGGATTTATAAATATAATTGCATACTGTTAGGCTGCATAATAATTTTTTTATTTCCAATTTTTGTAGAAATAATATTATGATTTTTAAGATTTAACTTAACCCATAATGAAATTACTTCATTGAATTATTTTTTTCCAAATATTTATGCACTACTTTTAAAGACTTCTAATGTAATTGTGAACATTAAGATTGCGAATTACAAAAAAAAAACAATATTTTTTTATATAATATTTAATTTTTTTTTTACGTATCCTTACATACACCTATGCAGTATATGAAATTGCGTACTTTTCGTCTCAAATATCAAAAGTTTCAATAAATAAACATTAAAAAAATTGTATTAAATGCGACTTAATGAATGAATAATTTTCTAGGAATTTATACAACGCAAGAAAATGATTGAATATTAAACAGTCAATATTTTCTTTGTGCTTGTGCTTCTCCGAAATTTTACAATTCTTGTTTACAAAACGTTATTAAAATGAAATGTAAATCATTGTCATGGGTATCATAAGTACATAAATATTTCCTGTTTTATAACACTACATAATCATCGTTAGACTATATAATTGAATATTCCATCCAATAATAAAAGATAATAAATGACATTATAAATGATGTCGTCATTTTAGTATCAGAATAAAGATATGAAATTTTACTACACCTTTCATTCACATTTTAGCTAGAAAAAAAAATTTTTATTCTCATAATTCACCTTTATTCTAATGTTACACAATGGATTATGAGGAAAATTGTACTATTTTATAGAGTATAATTTTTTTATTGTTGCTAACATAGATTTTTTCTTAATTCAAATAAAAACTATTATTAATTGTCTAGACTTGTGATATCAGAATGTTTATTGTAATAAAAAAAAATGTTGTACATAAATTGCTGAAATAAATGAATTTAGCTTTAAGTTTTCAAATAATTTTCAATGTTTATTGTATTATGTAATAATTTTGTTGTTTTTGTAAAATTGTTTTTTAACAACAAACAAAGATATATTAAGTTTCATAGAAAACTGGTGGTTTTTATTAATTACTTAATGGTGTTTTCAATTGAAATTTAACATTTGAAATTTAACCTCGACGAAATTACAATTTTCATCAAGTTATTTAATAGTAGTTGCACATAAATATTAAATGGAAGAAAACCTAAAAGCATTATGATTCTCTAGTTAACCCTGACCTTGCTTCTACAGAAGTGGTTACTTTGTCTTCATAGGGTTTCACAGGTTAATATAAAATATTCATTGGTGAAAGTAGAAATTGGAAAAAATTTGTCAATGCAAACTTCTGTCACAACAGTGGTGCCTTTTTAATTCTGTCACAACATTGGTGCCTTTTTAATTAGACTTTTGAAATGAATAAAATTTTATACAAAAATTTTAAAGCTATTTATAGAGATTAGATAATATGTTATTCTTTAACTTGACTTTAGTCACTCTAATTATTTACCAAATATACAATCGACATCCATTTACGTTGTTTCCATTTACAAAAGCAGTGCAAATAAATTTCTTTGTTGATTGTCTCTTAAAAAAAAAACCCCACAAAAATTATCAGTTTCATTATTATTTTGTTGAGTAAATATAATTTCAACAATGGAAACAATCTTATCTTATCAAATATACAAAAATTTAGCAAACATTTTCAATAATCACTTAATATACAACAAGATTAAAAAGTGTTTTATTAAAGATCTTTTATATACGAGTACATAAAAATTGTGAAATACTTTTCACACTTTCAATGAACCTTTTTTTTTTTTGCTTTCTATTATTTATTTTGATAACATTTAATAGTTTAAGCCGCCAATCATAAATAATATTTCATATATTTTTATAATGGAAATTTTCCAAAAAGTAAAATGTAAATTAAGTAAATATTTTATTAGTGACAGCATGTGATAAGATTAGATTAAATAGCTAATTAGTTTTATAATAGTAATAAAAAAAATAAGCAATAATATCAATCAAAAATAAATTATAGACTTAGTTTGAGGTCAAAATTATTTTCTCAAAACAGTCAATTTTCATGTTAATTTAACAAAAAATAAAATTAAACACAAATTTGAATAAACATTTAAATTGAATATTATTTGAAAACAATATCTAAATTAAATGGAAAGATGTTGTAATATAATTTTTATAATTAAGAAATTCGAATACCGATTAATTATTTCGTAAATAAAATATTAAATATATAGATAAATATTATTATTGGCAAAATTATCAATTCAAATTGATATACTAATTTAATATAATTTTATGGAATTTTGAAAATTGGTCTCAAATTTTAATAACTAATATTATTTGTTAGTTATTTATGAAATTTTTGAGTACGTTCTATAGTATTAATTTATTTTAGAATTCTCAATTCTCAAATAAAATTTGGAAACTGTGTATAGAATAACTATGATTAATTAGGCCATTTTTACTAGGGCAATTGACACTAATATCAAAAACTAACTAGTCTCTGTTTTAGGTAGAGACTAGTTAGTTTTTGATATTAGCCAGGTAGAAACGTTATACAAAAAGAATGCGCAAACCCAAATCGCGCACTATTTTGTCTGAAATTATGTGGTGAGGTTCCAAAAATATCAAAAACATTAAAGAAAAAAGTGATTATTTAAAGATTAATAATTAAATTAATATAAATATATAAACAGAATTTCTAGAAAACAGTCTCAAAATCTTAGTTCAACGCCATAGAATAATTATCGCAATCTCAAATACATATTAACATCCTCATCTCAAATATTAACGCGAAACGCATCCACTACAAAAGTTAAACAAACTAATATTTTGTAATAAAAAGTATATATAGAAATGTGGTAAGTCCCCAGTATTTTTGATTTCATACATATTCGTACTGTTAGAGGATTCACTAATATACAGTATATCTGTAACATGAATTTTTTACATCAACATGAAAATTACGAAAACAAAATCCACGCATCTACATATTTTTTACCGCGCAGTTCGAAAATTTGTTATTAAAAATTTCGCAGCGTAATTGCGAAACCACGCAAATAAAAACATCGCAGTTGGATGGATTAGTGTATAATGAAATAATGGTATAATATTGTACACCTTGCATTCTGTTCCTTTTTAATTATATTACGTCACTTTTATGGAAATTCAAAATTCTACTACTAATATGTACCAAAAAAAGCTAATAATAAAGTTATAAACGGATATTTTCTTAATTTAAAATTAAAATTAATTTAAAATTTGGAAATAAATATAATTCGTCAAGCACGTTCTATAGTATCTTCATTATTATGATACAATCTTAAATTGACTATCAAATGAAATTTTAACAAAATATCTCTTTTATTTTGGTTTGATATGGTTTACGATAAATTTATATTAAAGAATATTTCCAAATTTTTCTACAAAGTGGTAAAATATTTTCATAAATTCACCACATACATAGTTTCCATATCATTAAATTAACTATTGACTAATATACATTGACTCCAAATGTAAAAACTAAAAATATGATTTGTTCGAAATCAAAAGAAGGTAATAGACCTAAGCCGGCCAATAATTATCAAAATGATCTTGATGATATCATACCATTATTTCTTTATAATACCATTAATTCTTATTTATTTTCTTATCTTCATTTATTTCTTCTAATCTTAAAAGACTGTATTCATTGCAAAATATCAATTTAAAGATATTTTTACAGGGACATAATAAAAATTCTTTATGATTATTAAATCTAAAAATTCAGTTTTTGATTGTTCATTTCCGATTAAAGACCACAAAAAAAAAAATTCCCTGATATCCGTTTATAGTTAAATCTTAAACGATTAATTAATGATTATTTTTATAAATATTTTATTTTAATTTGGAATTTTAATATACATACATGCAGTATATAAATTTAATATTTTTTATGATCCAATATAACATATTGGAATTTGTTTACACTCTTAAATTTACTATCAAATGATAATTTGACGATGATATTTTTTTTTTTTTTTGCTGCTGAAACATTAAAACGTGTATTATTTTTAAAAAATATTTAAGTTTATTTTAAAATATACATATATATTTATTTTTAAATAAACAATAACAAACAGTGATAGAAAATGAAAAAAATTGAGGAAAAATAAAAAAAAAAATAATTTTTTTTTTAATTACATATAATAATAATTTAAACAACGCCATTTAGAGATATAAAAATTCTTATTACAAAATACTATCTAAAATAAAATTCGATGTATTTTTTTTGTATTGTTTTGTTTATACATATTTCATATTCAGTTTCCGCTCTTTAAAAATACCTGCAAAAATTCATATATAAAATTATTATAAACAAAAAAATTGTTTTCTTGCCAAGAAAATATCTGCAATACCATATAAATTTTTTGTTGCAATATTTACAATAATATTTATAATATAAATAAAATGTTTGTTTATATACAAAAACAAAAAAAAAAAAATTAGAACAATTTCTAAAATAATTATTATTTTTACTTTATTTCAATAAATATTTATAAAATAACGCTCAAGTCCTACGAACAATATAACTCTTATAAGAGTATTTAACTAACCATATCTGAAAACTCCACTTATTAGTAAAAAATATGTAATGGAATTTATTACCTTAATATAAGTTAATATTCAAATTTTGATTAATATACTATAGGATCAAAACTATAATTAAATGCTATAGATGTAGATCAAGGACCTAATTATAGATATAATTAACACCTTAGTGAATTTCAAGCGGTCCACAAAGGTTTAAAACAAATACTTGTAGGTAACGTTGGCAGAAGTCCTATGTAATAATCGAAAAAAAAAAATAAGAATTAAAAAATTTTATTTAATTTTCTTTGTTTGTGTTAAATTTCACTAAACCTTGCAATATATGAAAATGCTGCTTGCAAATGTTTTATTCTTTAACAAAAAAACTTTTACCTTTTACGTCAAAACCATTTAACCGTTTAGAATTTCCATATAAAAAATATACAAATTTAATTAATTATTTTTATGATACTGCAACAGCATATAAAACTAGCGTCTCTCCTTTATTATCATAAAACAAAAAAAAATGTTAAATAAATATGTTTCTTTGGCCAACGGCTTCCGATTTTAATTATCACTGTCAAACAAGGTAAAAGGTTTTTTAAAAGAGAATTTACTTTGGAATTTCCTTTATTAGTTTGGAATTTTCATATAATGTCAAAAGAGATATAAATAAATTTTCAAAATATTTTTTAAATATGTTTTAAAACATTTTATGAATTTTTTTTTTTTTTAAATTAAAACTGAAAAATATTTTTAGAAATATTTAATCATATACCAAAACTTAATAACTTAGTTACGAGGATATTTCTAAAATTTTTATTAAATTGATTTGACACACAAAACATGGACTGACGCTCTTCTGTTCATGTTAAAAAATAAATGTTTTGAAATTTAAATTTCTACTGTGCGCCCTCTTTATATAAATTTTCTTTGCTAGTAGCGTACATATAAGAAATTCTAGAAAAATCTATTTATATCTAGAAAAACCAACGCTACTTCTAGAAAAATGTAGCCAATGAAGTTGTTGAAAAATTCTGATATTGGAGATCATATTAGGAATTAGAAGTTATGATTTCAATGTTGTAACAAAAACAATTAAAAATTTGTCTATTGTCACTTATTTCTAACAAATTATTTAAATATTTTGGCCCAAAAAATTATTTATCCTCTTCGCAAAAATACCTTACAAAATATTTGAATATAATATTAATTGCCATAATAAGATTAAATTTCTAATTAATATAAAAAGATTTTTCTAGAAGTCTATAATTTATTCAGAAAATTACGTGACATCGTTCATGTTTAAAAAGAAATTACAGCCCACGAGCCAATAATGTACTAAAAATGAATTCATATATTTTTATATTGAAATTATTATAAAAATAAAGATATTTTTATAATTATTTCTTTTATAAATCGCAATATTTTTATAATTATTTCTTTTATAAATCGCATATTTAAATTCTTTATCTGACATTGTTAGGTTACAGATTTGATCACGTTATTTTTCATATTTGTTTAAAAAATTGAAAGCATAGTTTGCAAAACAATACAAATATTTGCTCACAGTAATAAATATAAATATCAAAAAGTAACAAAATAAACTGACATAAATCAATTTAAGAAATCAATAACAAGAATTATCATAATATATGCAAAAATTATTGTAAATATTTATTTGGAATTAAGAAAGACCATATATTTTAAAATCTAATGTAAGTTCTTTTATTTGAAACGACATTGAAGTTTTTAATTTAATTCTAAAAAAAAATCAAATATTAAAATAAAATAAAATTATAATTGGAAATCACCTAACAGTATGCAAATAATTTTATTTAAAAAAACACCCAAAAGAAGACAATTATATTTTTTTTTTGATAAAATTTCGAAAATTTATGTTATGTGACTACACTAAAATCAAGTTTTACCATGTCGTTACACCTTTTACAGGTAAAATTATATTCCATAAATAGAATATATTTGTCGGCAAGTTATATGCGTCACTCACAATATTGAAGATAGAAACCACAATTATTTGATTATTAAATAAAACTTTATTTAATTTCCTGTGGCACAATTTTTTAAATTATATTCCATAAAAAAATTAAGGTATTTCTATTTGAATATTGTTTCCTTCCCTTTTAAAAATTGCATTTATTTCATAAATTCAATAATTTTTAAAAATGCAATATTAGTTTTTACAAAGATGTAATTTTTTTATCATACACAAGTATGATAAAATCATAAAATATTGTTTACATACGACTTGTTATGAGGAAATATTACTTGTTTCCAAATATACTAACAACTTTTAAAAACTGTTACATTGATAAAGATTCATTCAATTTTTATGATAAAAAAAATTATAATATTGAAGTAGAAATAAATATTTTGAAAATGCAATTAAATAAAACTTTATTATTTAAATACCAAATAATTTCAATCTGTAAAATTGTGATTTCTACGGGACGCTCTGACCTATTCTATTTATAAAATACTTTTAAATTACCATGAGTATTGTTGGAGGTCAGTGATCACTTCTATATAATATAATATAATATATACTAATTATAGAATAAATACAATATGGTAATCCAATAAGAATATCTAACAGAAAAATAAACTGAAAAAGTGTATCTTAAAATATATTTTTAAAAAAATGTTAAATTTGATTTTCTGTACAAGTGAGCCAAGTCTATAATGTAATTGGCTTTAAAGTAGAAAGTAGATATTGATTATTTTGTCGCAGAATCAGGTTCATTAATTAGTATTACATTTTCAATGAGTATTAAAATTATTTTAACCTTCTTTACAATTTAAAAACCATCTTAAATGTTGACATAACTAAAAAAAAAAAAAGTACGGAAAACCTTCAATTGCCATTAAATATGAATAAGAAAATTGTACCCCAAAGATATGCAATTTTTATAAATGTACACTGTATATTTCTATTAAAAGTACATTTGCAAGTAAATTATGTAATATAAACGAATTAGATTGTAGGATGGTTTTTTCTCCCACAATTCTTTGCACACAATTCTTCTCAGACAATTTATTATCAGACAATTCGTGTCAATAAAATTCACTCAATATTATGGTGTATGTATAGCATATATAATATTTTGAATAAAAATATTAATATAAATATATTTATTATATAAACTACAATATTATATAAAATATTTTTATAAATCTCTTTTGTTGCGTTAAATTTCATTTTGCGTAATAAATTAATTTCATTTTGCGTAAGAGAAAAAAAAAATGAGATTTATTGAAAGAAGTTTAGTAGAAAAATTATCAGCTAGTTGCAATTGTACATCATACATTGAATTTAATTGTTTACCATTAATTATTATACTTTGGTCTTCTGACTTGCCCCTTCCTTATAAACTACAGTATTTATTGGTATAGCTATATAAGTCTAATGCTGCAACTATCTTTTATCTACAAATTTGTAATAAAAACAATTATTATATATAATACCTAAAGTCTAATGTTCAAGACTATTAATTCTAAACAGTCTTTGAGCCTTGATAATAAAGATTACTTAATTACTATGTTTAATATGTCGGAGCAGCCTAAATCATTTCACAGAAAAATTTATCTAACAAACTAATAAAAAAAAAATTTGTAAATATTAATGTCGACGATATCTAATAAATATAATTTTGTAATTTTACTATATACATAATTAGATTTATATTTGCAAATTTAAAAACAAAATATATTAAGTTTTAAGACCTTCTAAATTAATTTCGTTTCAGTTTTTTTTGTGTCAATTTTTTTTTTTTATACTTATTAACATTTAAAATGAATTTATGAATTTAACTAAGCATTTTAACAAACAAACAAAAAAAAATTTATGTTTTACAGGTCGAAAAGATTGAAATTTAATTTGCTGCTGACGTCATCTTACCAGCAGAGAAAAGGTTTTTTTTTTTTGATTAAGTTTTTTTTTGCTTTGGTGATTAAAGACGAAAGGAAAAAAATTAGAGTGCAAAAATATTAATTTAATTTTATTTAAAAAATATTTATAAAATTCCAAAAAAAAATTATCTAATCAATTTCATTAAAAAGAAAATCAAATAAACAATTTTTAATAAATTCATCATCGCAATTTGATTAAATTTTTAAGATTAAAAATTAACTAAAAAAATCAATTAAAAAAAAAATTGCAAAAAAATAATTAAAAACATTTTTAACAAATCAGCTGTTTTACGTTGGAAACACAAACTGAAATAAATATTTTCAATAGATGAGTAATCAAAAATAAATACAAAAACAACAAACTATTTTTCAAGTATTTACGATCGTGCTAATTAAGTTTATCAATTTTCCGCGAAACAGAAAGCTTAATAATAATAATAACTAAAAAATAAATAAAAGTCTATTTCAATTTGAATTACTCTCTGTGTGTGTTTCGTATTTGTGTATGTATATGCGCGCTGTTTTCTCTCTCTATTTTTTTTTTTTTTATAGTGTTGCGTAAAGTGAAAAATTCTATAAATTAAATGGTATTTTCAAACTAAAATCAAACAGTTTAATTGAAACTTTCAATCGGATCACTTCGAGATTTTAAAAATAAAAAAAATTTGGAAGTCTAAGGAGAGGAAATTAATTATCACTGCTGGACAGAAGAGTTTAAACAATTTAATTAATTTTTTTTTTTTATCTCAGCATTTGCTGAAAAAGTGGACAATTAATTTAAAAAAAAAAAAAAGATATTTAATTTTCTTTTTAAGAAAATTATAAACTAAGGAAAAAAAAGACTAGAAAAACTCTTTTTATTTATTTATTTTTTTTTTTTGGAAAACATAAAATTAATTTTGTGTATTTTTAATAAAATTAAATAAAAAAATAACAATAAACAAACAAGAAAAGAATTTAGTGACGACAGAGGGAGAAAAGAAATCAATTTATTGGGGCTTGTGCCGTTGTATGGGTAAGTGAATTTTATTAGGAAAATTTTTAATTTCTAATTATTATTACAATGATCATAAATTTGCGCAGTTCATCTTCAATATTTCTAATTTTAGTCAAATTAAATTAAAATTTTAATTAATTTTTTAACAAAATAATTTATATTTTCTAATTGCTTATATTATTTAACATTTCAAAAATTATATATGTAGTTATTCTCGAAACGTAAAATAGGGATATTGCGCCTATTATTCAGTCGACAAAAAATATACTTTCTTTGAGGTCAGTTGATTCATTTCATCGGATTCTAAATTTATAAGCGAGTTTAAATTTCTCAAATAATAACGATCCCTTACTTGAATAACGCCATCTACACCCAAATAGATTTCAGTTTCAATAATGTTAATCATAAAATTCTATTAATTTTTTAAATAAAGCAGAACCAATTAATTTATTAAAATTTATACTTAATCAATGAAAATATTAAAATATAATAAAAACTGGGTATGTTTTATGAATAATCAAATTCTAAATTATCGAACAACCTAATAAATAAATATGTTAATAAATATTTATTAATAAAATTATTTAAAATATTATTCAGATTATTAATTTTCGAATGCAAGAATATAAATTGATTAAAATAAAATAAAAAAGGTGATAAGAAAAAAATACTATCATGTTTCATAATGAAATTTCCAGCTTTTTTTTTTTTTTTATAAAATAATAAAATATTGTATTTTTCTCGGAGGCTAAAACCAAACAATTTGACCATAAAAAAAAAACCTATGATTATTATATTATTCGAATTTCTCATAATTTATGATTTTCAACAAAGAAAATATGAATACTATTTCTTTACTTATGTTTTCTTTGTTTTGCAATAAAAATATTTCATAAATAAAGTTATTTATATTTAAAATAAAAATTTTTTACATAATTTTTCTTGGAATATTTTCACTTTATTTTTATGAAATACAATAACTTTGTTTTCTACCTTAAACCAGTTTTATTTTTATTCTCTTATTACGTATCTACTTTTCTGGGACTTTTATTAAGTTTTTTTTTTAAGGGTAAAGTGCATGTTTGGAAACTAAACTTTAGTAAAATATTGAACGAACAAAGAAAATTCTTTTTTTTTTTTTGTATTTGTGAAATTGATTTTACTTAGAGTATTAATATTATATTTCATATAAATGAAAAACATTATATCTTCGTTCAAATTTCAATTACCAGAATTTTGGTAATCTTAAAAATTAGTACCAGGGTATTTTATTATTATTTATTATTAAATCAATCAAATTTCAGTAGAATACCAAGTAAAAAAGAAAAAAAAAATTAAATAAAATTTTTAAGCCATGAATCAGAATTATGAAAAATTTATGACGAAATTATAATCAATGATTTTCTAAGAAATTCATATGTTGTCAATTTTCATTTTCGATCATACATAAAATAAATTTATCATTTCATGTTGCGAGAAATTATTCGAGCAGAGAGTAATTATTTAAACTTTATATTGGGGTTGTTTATAAAATTGCGTCTTCTTCCAGAATTAAACACGGGCAAGACTCATTTTATGAACAAATTATATTAAAAGCTGTATATTTTTAGAATATTTCAAGGACGTGTGAAATAGATCATACAGATAAATTTTGTTTAAATTTACTTTTCAATTACAGTTTTCTGGTTGATGACTACTACATGATTTTTAAAATAACTTTATCGAGAATTTATTATCCAAATATTTCTCGCAAAAATTAAAAGCTATAATCTAAAATTGTAATTAGCAATTAAAAATAAATTTTCTTGCACTTTTTAAGTATTTACGAATACAAAAAACTTTATATTTTACGGCTTTAAAATCTTTATAAACCACACAACTTGTATAAAAATAAATATATTAATTTTAAAAAGTAATTGACCGCCGCCTCTACGAATTTTTTTGTATTACGTAAATTACTTCAAATCAAAAATAAGAATTTCGAAAATTTGCAAATTTTTAAATGTAGACCATGTTTTTGATGATAAAATTTTAAAAATAAATTTCTGTTGATCATGTCAATAAACCTTGTCAACACTTTAACACCCATTTAAAAAAATATATTTGTGATGCTATCAATTGAGATCACAGACAATATGAATGAATTTTTTTGTCTTGCATAAATATTTACAATTATTGAGATAATAGACTACTACTACTCTGATATTTCAGACAAAGTAAAATTTACTAGTTTTTTCAAAAAAATAAACAATCTTAAAATATATATATTCTATGTATAAATATAAAATTAACGGAAACACACATGATTAGATCGTGAATTTTAAATTAATTTAGACTTTTGATCATAATTTATTGTTTTAAGTAAATTCAAGTTAAGGTTTTTCATATTCAATTTTTTATATAGTTGAATTATTAGAATTGCGTAATATACTTAAAATAGTTTTATATTTAATAAAATAAAAATTTAATTTATTACTTGGTGCGTAAAACGAACATTATTAATGTTTTATTTATTTGCAAAATTTAAATTTCATATATTTTTCTTTGTTCCGCGTTATACTTAACCGTCGTATAACGCGGCACTACTTTAATGTGGTTTCGATATAACGTGATTTTAAATTATTTATTTTAACTTATATATTTTTAATTATGGTTTCTTAATAATTTTTATATAAATATTCAAACAAAAAGTTAGCTTACACTAGAGCAGAGTCTCGCATAACATGAAATAAATAATGCCTAGTATCTGTGAAATGTAACCTCCGTGTTATACGAATGTTAGATATAGTGATATCTCTTTGGCAGGGAAACAATAATTGAAAATCAGTAAATTAAATAATCAGTAAATTAAATATAATGTATTTCGTAATCAATATTTTTTAAAAATGATAAATATTTATTTAAATGATTTTGTTATTAAAAATAATCTTAATTACTTAGCACAATATTTTATATTTCAAACTATTAGTTCTATCTAATCGATATTTCTGAGCTTATCTTAGCTATACTAAACGTAATTTCTGCAAATTTATCTATAAAACTTTAATAAGTTTGAAGATTACTTAATTAAATTTGCAGAAAGAGTCCTGATAGACATAATTACAAAACTATTTTAATCTAATAATATAACCATTTGAGATTCATATGTCTTCATCAACTTGAATTTGGTTTTAGTCCTCTTCAAATTATGAATCTGTATTCATTGAAGACTATCTCATAGGACAAAAGAATAACATTTAATGTCAAATTTACAATCAATATAGTAATAGAGTTAATTTGATTTGAAATGATGATAATTTGATTTGAAATGATGATCAGCTGCGTAATTTTCATTTTGTACTTAAATCTAATTAAATATGTATTTATAATACTAATTTTAAATTATATATATTATTTATAAATAGAGCTTGTTAAAAAGTCAACAATAATTGGAGACGAGCCGGACCTGTTCAAAGCAGCACAGGGCCGGAATAGTCTAAACAGTGCTACATGTACTGCTAGCAGTAATAAATCCGCGTCTACTACTAATCAAGAATTACTAGTATCAGCAAAAATTAATTTAGAAAACATTACAACAATAAATGATGGTGACAATGGTTATGTTCCAACAGTTGGTCGTTGGGGCTCAGAATGGCCAAGTTGACTCGCCGAAGCAAATTTTAACGTCAACAGCCACATCAGTAGCAACAGGGATTCATTATCCCAACAGCATCAGTTATTATCAGCATGTGACAATGGTCAGCATCTATTATCAAAAGATGCTAATGCTGAAATTATTGATACAGAAATTAATGGATCTGGAAAATATTGTAATAATGTGGTTAATTTTGATGAAATCAAATTCAAAGGATTGACTATCACCAATATTAATGATGATCCATCTGAATCAATTGAAACTAATCACATTGATGTTGATAATGCATCTGATAAAACGGCAATTAATGAATCAACATCAACAAAAAATTATGATGTTGTCGTCGTTAATGATGTTGGCACATCAAAAACTGAAAATAATAATAATGTGACATCGGTTGTATCATTATTAAAGAAGAATATTAACAACACCACAAACAACAGCAGCAACAATAACAATAACAACAGTTTATTGGTACCATTATCAACTTTAGATTTAGCAGAAGCGGCAGCATCAGCAGTTACAGAACCAGGAAATGATGGAGCAACAATTAATGAAAATGGTACATGGTGGGCTGCATCAGATAATTATAATTTAACTGCTTTTGATCAAACAAATGGTATTTGGCCATTAGAACATCCATTACCATTACCAGATTGGACACCACATATAAAAGATATATTAAACTTTGATAATGTTTGGCAATATGAAGAAATGAATGCTTTAATTGAAGCTAAACTACATAGAATGCTAGAAGAAACACATTATAATACCGTAAATAATTTTATTGATTTTTATAAAGCATTTAAAAAAACAAGACGTTCTGATTTAAAATCATTTTTTCAATTTTATGATATACCAATAAATCGTCGTCATCATATGTGTGTTAGTTTAGCTATGGAAATTGTTACCCGTATATTAGAAATATTTCCAGATTTATCAAAAAATTTATATATTGTATCATGTGAAGAGGCTGTAATGTCACCACAATTTTATATTGAAACATGTGAACATGATGGTATTAATTCAGCTGAGGCATGTGTTGAAAAAGAACATGCATTAGTTGCTATGAAAATATGTATTAGCGGTCGACAAGGTATAATGATATTAGATCCTGGTTATCATATTGCCAGAGCTGTAACAGTTATGAAAGATCAATGTTATCCACATACAGGTAAATAAAATTTTTAATAATTCTTTTTTTTTAGAAATAAAAAAATAAAATTTATTTAATAATTTTTTTTAATATTTTACAGGATGGTTTACACAATCTAATGAAAAACATTGTAAACGTGATTATTGTTATAATTATAATTTACAAAATAATAATTACATTGAATGGTGTGAACGTGAAACACGTGGAGATAAACAAAAATATAAAGTATCATTGGTATATGTTGCTAGACCATATCGTACAGCTATAGATGTTACTGTACGTCGTAATTTAGTATATGATTTTCGATCATTATTAGCACGTGATGCTAAGGGAAGAGTATTTGCTGGTATATATTTTCCAGTATTAACATCAAATATTACAGTTGAACCACAATTTACATTATTTTATGATGGTCCTAATAATCAAAGTGTTAAAGCAAAACTTTCATTTAACATATTTAAAAATCCTTTAAAGGTAAGTGTTATTTATACATTAATTTGTATTTTAAATTAGTATTTTATAAATTTTTGAATCTATAATCGGGCGAGTGTTGCCCACACAATTAATTTTAGTATACTTTTTGGCTGTTATTGTTCAAAGATATTCTCCCGCAAAATCTTATCTCTTGTAGATACATCAAAAATATACTAAAAATATTTATTTTCAAAAACACCATAATTTAAAACATACACATATTTAATATGAAATAAAAATCTTAATATTTGCAACAATATCTCATTTTACAAAGATCTTTACTTAAAATTTTCACCATTTAACCGCGTCCATAATCAAAAAGCGTCCATAATCAAATAAATTATATTTTCAAAAAAAAAAAGTACAAAAAAATAATCAATTTATTATTTTTTAAATTTTATTTTACAGATTCTTGATCACATTACATCACATATTGACCAATTAGCAGTGCAGTTAAATTTAAAGAAAACTGATTTACTTGATATATTAAAATCATTAGCTGAGGTCATTACTGATTATGATTTTATTAAACAAGTTTTATCAATAAATGATGATATTAATGAAATGTCAGCTGATAATTGAGAAATTATTAATAATAGCAAGAAAATTATTATTTTAAAAAAAACTCAAGAAAATATTAAACAAAAAAATGAAAATATTCATAAAAAATTTTTTTTTAAAATTAATAAATTTTACTTGCTTCATTTATTTACCAATAAACTCAACCTATATAAAAACTTTATAAATATATTATCTATCTTATTAAATAGTTTTCAAAACATAAAAAAAAAAAATATTATTATAATTTTCAAAAAAAAAAAAAAATTACAAAAAAAACCAATAAAATATAAAACAAGGAAAATGTGAAAAATTATCAAAAAAAGAAAATATATTAAAAAAAGAAAATATTAATTATTATTATTATATTTATTATTCAAAAAATAACTTTATGGAAAAACAAAAATTATTTCTAAAAATTTTTAATTGTAAAACTATTTTAACTAGAATTAATGCAGAGTTTAAAATATAACAATTTGAAATTTTTAATACCAAAAAAAAAACACACACAAACTAATAAAAAAAAATATGTGGCTTAAATTTATAATATATGGCAATAGATTTCAGAAATGCACATTATTTAATATTAACACTTAATTTTATTTAGATAATTATATCATTTATTTAGTTCACTGAATATCTTTCAATCCACTCTAATGCAAAAAAAATGTTTACAATAATTATATTACTTATTAACTTATGTCAATATAACCAAACAAAAAAAAACATTAAATTACTTTAATTAAATCAAAAAAAAAAAATTATATAAATTAATTTATAAAAAATATATTAATAAATTTTATTTTACATATTTATGTGTTGATGTTTCACAAAATTTTTAATTTAATATCTTCAAAAAAAAAATATACATATATATAAAAATATATCACCTAAAAAAAAATATTAATTAATATTTATAGAGAAAAAATTTTTAACATTTATTTTAGAAAATTAATATATTATTATTATTATGTAGATTTTATGAATAACTACAATATAATATTTGAATAGTCACCATAAATTCTCTGCATTATTCACAGTTAATCAATTAAAATTATTATAAAATTATAAATTATTAATCTTCAAAATTTTATGTTGTCTTATTTTTTAATTTGTATTTTAAAAAATAAATGTAGATTAAAAAAAAAAAAACCCCCATAAAAATGTTGTTTTAATTATTTATTTCATTGGATTAGGAATTATTGATTATTAAAAGTAAATTAATTGTTTTGAATATCATGGACTGAAATATAAGATAAAATTGGTTTTACCTTTTGGACATAGAATACTATATATTAATTAAAAATGTTAGATTTGTCTCATTTTAGGAAAAGAAAATTTTACTCGCATTGAATGAATTTTATATATATAACTTAACAATGATGGTTTTACTAAATCACGTCCAATTGACCACTGGTAACATACATAGATGTTACAATTTGGCAGTGAAATATAAATATTGGAAAATAATAAAAAAAATCATAAATTTATTTATCATTAAGATAATAAAATGATTTATCAATCATTAAAATAATAAACTTCCACACGAATTATATTTATCTGCTGTGGTTCACAACGCAAAGTTTTTATTTTGAAAGTGTAATAATTGTATATTTTTAGGAAGGAATTATAAATGTATAAAACTTTTTCCAGAATTTAGAAATTAAAAAAAAAAAAAATTGGTCCCGGAATTTTAAAATATTTTTCTTTTCCTTTTTTTATCGTAAATTTTAACAAAAATTTTAAATTATAAAAAGTAAAAAAAAAATTAAATTAGCACTAAACATATTGAGATTTTATGTAAAATCAATCGTTGATTACAAATAACATTGCAGCATGTGCAATAAAACATTAAACAACTTTCATGTAATAAGTAGCTAACATTTATTTTTGGGGCTTATACATATTTTTCCAATATCTAGAACCAAAGATAATAATATTATTATCTTTGGTTGTAGCCAACCTTAAAACTGCTTCCAAGCCTGTAATACGCGATCGCAATTTGCTATTGTTAAAATAAATTTCACGCGGTAATACGGATTAGTACTACTCAAATTGTATGTTATTTATAATTAACGTAATTAATAAACATATAATAAACATTATTAACGGAACGCAGCGGAACCCAGTTCCGGTACATTTTTATATTTAAAAAAAATTTTTTTATATTTTTCTATGTAATTAAAAGAAAAAAATCTTACAAAATTATTTGGAGTATTTTACTATAAGAACTAACAAGAGAATTTAACTAAAAATTACTTATTTTGTATTATGGCATAATTTTAGGCGGAAGAAAACCAGAAATTAAATTAACTAACCTAAATTTAAAACCTCATATTGATGTTCCAATGAGATTTAGTTCATTACTAGTTAAAAATATACTTTTCCTTCTCTTTGTAAAAAATATGGTCTTCTTAAAAATATGGTTTTCTTAAAAATTGTAATTTATGGAATCGAATTTTATTCCGAAAAAAATTGCTTATTTTATTTTATTTTATACGAATTCCATGCAGAACTACAATAAATTGAATTTGGTATTTATTGCTTATTGGGTGGTGACGTTTTCAGATGTGGAGGTTTTTTTCACTGTCAGGTTGGCTAAACTTTCGATCTCTCTAATGTAATCTTTCACTTAAAAAATATTCTTTCCTACGTGGAGAACTGTCCGTGTCCGTATACAGTGTCATTCTTGTAGAAAGTTTCAGTAAATTAACTAGACTATTTTTTAATATTTTTCTATTTAATTTATAAATTAATATTAAATTATTAAAATGGTATACAAATGTGATATAATTCTGTGACAATTAATTTAATTATTCTAATCTATGTAAAACAAAAAATATATAGCCTGCTCCTGCTAGTGCAACATCAGTAGGTGGTGGTTCAGGTGGCCGTTCGCCAAGTAAATTAGCTGTTCCAAGAAGTAGTGCAGGTGGTGGTAATCAAGTAAAACAGAGAAAAACAACAACTACAACAGCAGCGAGAAATCGTACCACAGGTGCAGGTTCTGGTGGCATGTGGCGTTTTTATACAGACGATTCACCTGGAATTAAAGTGTAATTTTACTCTTTTATTTTCAATAATAATGGAATTCTATTTGAAATTTATATTTTAGTGGACCAGTACCAGTTTTAGTTATGTCACTGCTATTTATTGCTTCAGTTTTTATGTTACATATTTGGGGTAAATACAACCGTTCTTAATTGATGACGTTTACAAAAAGAAGTCATATTTTTTTTTTTTGTGTTTTCCTTATAAATAAAATAATATAAATTGAAATATTTTCAATTTATGATTTTTTTATATAAATAATATAAATTTGTCTAGTTAATTAAGTACCACAATTCAAATATTCTGTTTTAAATTAAAAAAAAAACATTTTTTTTAAAAAATTCGTAAATATTTTGATTTATAAAATGTCATTCCGAGAAGATGACATAAAATATATCACAATTTATTTAAATATAAAAAAAAAATAATTTTTAATTTCTTGAAATAAAGAAAATAAGGAATTTATTATAAATTTTGAAGAAAAAGTTTTTAATATACAATTTTATATATTTTTATTTTCTAAAAAATTTGATTAATAATGGCAAAAGGAGCTAAAAAACCAAAGGTTGAAAAATATACTACGAATTATAGCCATTATAAATTACTAACATTTGAGGAAAATCAGGCATTAGCTCTTAAAAATGCTGAAAGACTAGCTCAAATTGAAAGTACACATGTATTGTTTCAAGGTAAAATTGATTCTTAATATTAAAATTCAACAGTTTCTAAATAACATGTATAAATTAATTGCTGAACAAGAATTTTAATTCTATTACAATTAGTATTTTTAATTATAATTCTCAAATTTAGGTTATATTACGGTTAATGCAAAATATCTGCTATTAGAGTTTTTGAAAAAATAGTTTCAGTAGAAAATTCATTAACTCTGATTTGATATAAAATTTCGGATATTTATGTTTAAAGAAAATAAAACGTATATGTATTTACATTATTTTCTCAAACAAATTTTAATATAACGTATATTGGATTTGTTTATTTTTAAAGATTTTGACTTAAAATTAGATGAAATTAATAAGGAACAAGAAAAAATTGACGAAGTAAATAAGATTTTATTTGTTTTATTATTTTTTTTTAATTATTTAAATAATTTTTTTATATATAAGTGGAATAATTATTTGGCATGTGATGGTTTACCTCATTCACATATACCATGTGAATTAAGAACATTTTTACATAAAATTACTGTATTTGAAGAGAATGATTTTCGAGAATCATTTAGTTGGGTATTAACGATAGATGAACGTAGTATTTTAACACAAGATGTTGATGCTAAAAATTCTACAAGACCATATTTAAAAGAACATTTACGAAGAAATTATGCAAAAATTTATGAAGGCTTTATAGTTGAACTTCTAATTGTAAATAAGATCAAAATTATTATTATATCTTTATTAAATAAATTTGATTTATGTAAGTTATATCATTATTCAAATTATAAATTTGCGACAAGAGTTTTCAATCAATTTATTAATAATAAGTTTCTATAAGTTTCATAGATATCAATATTTTTATATATACAGGTATCTAAAAATGTTGAAAAAACTCTAGATACTAGATTTAAAATTGAATCCAATGAACAATATGAAGACCTTAAACAGGTATTTTTAACAATTCTATTTTTCCAAAAAAACAAACATTCATGTTAATTATTTAATAATCAATCGTTTCAAAAACAATTAATTAAATAACATTTTAATACAAATTATAAAATACTTTAAAATAATCTATCGAGTATATGGATTAACAATTTTGTACAAACGGCATTTGCTTTCATATCATTAGACTTTATTAAACTATGATTCTGAATTTATTTAAATTAGTACTAGTAATTATTAAAATAATGAAAATATTATTGTACTGGACTTGTATTTGAATATTCTTTAAAACTTTAAGATTATGAATCTAGTTTTATTCATAGTCATGGAAGTCTAAAGTTTCAAAATTTTTAAATCGATTATAAGTATAATAATAAAATTCCATAGTGCTTGATTTTATCTTCATTTTAGAAACGATTCTGATTTAATATTTTGTTTAAATGCTAGGAAAACGGATCACAATGAAGGCTATTAATTGCTGATATATGTTTCCCAGTTTATTCTTTTTCTAAAACTATAGAAATATAAAAGTGTTGTAATTAAAATTTATTCAAATTTTATTATCAGTACTAATTTTTACATAATTCTTGTCTAATTACTAATTGCATTGATTTTAATTTAAAAATAAAACTGGATTGAATTAAATATTGTTAAATTATCTGATTGTAATAAAATGAGTTAATTGTAATTATCTTTTTTTTTTTTAAATCAGCTTAAAATTGATATTCAAGAAAAACTAAAATTAATGTATGATAAACTAACATTTAGAATTCTTAGCAATGAAAATTCTAACATGGAGTAAGATATAAAATTTTTGTATTTCGTACTCGATTGCCTGTTATTCAATTGTATTATAACTTTAGAGATCTTACTGTAAGAACATCTGCATTTCATTATAAATCTGATAATTTTTCATTAGATATTTGGACATTTAAAAATGTTCCAATAACGTTTGATTTGGAAGAGTAAGTTGTTTTTTATATTGAAGAAAATATCTCAATTTCAAAATAATTTTCTTTAACAATATGAATAGAATTCCAAGTATTGATGTTGTATTAGAAACAATTCAAGTTGCTGTTACTTTACCATTTGGAGTTTTATATGAAAATTTAGTTTTACGTGGTATTTTTATAAATTATGATCATTATAGTGAATTCTCGAGAACATTTGCAATAAATAAAGATTATAAGCCAACGGAACCAGGTAATTAATAAAAAATAAATCATTATATTAAATAATTTTGATTTAAATTTTCAAATATAAAGATTTAAAAATTAAATTAAAAAAAGAATGGAAAGATAGAGTAGCTATGCAAAAAGATATAAAAGAAAAAATGAAAGAAGAACGAAGACTTTTTGAAGAATATTTAATGTTTGTACTTCATTTTTTTATTACAATCATTTTTATATTAAATAAACCCTTTCACTCCGCTCTGTATTCGATTTGTTAATTTTAAATAATTTACTAGTTCGTTTTGTGAAAAATTGGTTTCCTAGATAAAAAAAATGGGTACGATTTTTTAAAATTTTAATTAATATTTTTTATAGACAATATTTGCTTCTAAGTATGAAAATGGTACACGGCCGTAAGCGTTTATTGTAATGGCTTAACCAATCATAGTAAAAACAGTATAAGATGATTGTTCAATATTGTATGTTTGTTAATCCGTTGTACATTTATTTAAAATTGTTATTTAACAGAATTAATATTTACCCTTTGTTTTTACATAAATTTCCTGAGAAATAAATTTTAAATTAAATTCTTTAATTATGTTTTGAAAGTTTAAAAGAATTAGAAGAAAAAGAAAATGCTAAAAATCGTGACAAAGGTGCACCAAAACCAGATAAAAATAAAAAACCAAAAAAAGCTGCATTAGAACCACCAATTGTAGATGTTAATGCATTTCCAAATGTTGATGATGATTTTGTAAAATTTGTTGAAGAAGAACATCTTAATATGCAGAAACAATTTGATCCTGAATTATTAAAATTAGATGAAGACGAAGTTAAAAATAAATTATTAAGAAATGAATAATAAAAAAATCTTACTTTCTTTTTTATTTTGTTTTTTTTTTTAGATAAACTTACGTGAATTTGTTGCACTTGGTGGTTTATATGAATTAAATTATGTTCATAAAACTGATCAAGTAATTATTTCAAATATTATAATGAAATGGTTTGTACAACCAATTAAATTACGTTATCTTGATAAAATAATTGATCCTAAAATGGAAACTGAAGAAGAATTATTATTAATTCAAAGACATAGTAGACGTTTTTCAAGAATTGGTAAAAATATTGAAGAAAAACGTATCGTACATCATTTTGAAATAATATTTAAAATACCAGAACATGTTACAAAATGGTCAGATCCAATTGCATGTCATTTTTGTTTAGGTAATGATTTAATTAATTTAAAAAAAGAACAAGATTATTTAAATAGTTTATCATCATTAAATAAAAAAATAATATCAACAACAACACCAATTATTATAAATGATTTTAATATATCGGGTTATTTAAATAATGAACAAATTTATAATATTATTAAATATGCATTACCACGTACAATATCAAGTTATCAAATGCCCGATGAATTATTAGAACCAAAAAAAACTGGTGGTGGTGGTTTAAAAAAATTTAAAACACTTGATGAAGATGATGGTAAATTAAATGTAATTGATGATGATAATAATACTAAAAAAGATTTACCAGAAAGATTATTTCCAAATTATCCAAAATTACAACCAATTGTTATATTAGAAAATTTTAATAAAAATTTAGATGATGAAAAATATTTTCATGATTTAATTAATGAATTTCGCCAATATGAAATTATGAAACAACCATATTTTGTTGTACGTGATTTTCCAACAAAAAAATTAATTGAATTAATTAAATTAGAAATAAAAGAACGTGCAAAAAGACTTAGTAGTAAAGCAACAATTATACCACATACTGGTAAGGGTGCTGGTAAAAAAGGTGGTGCTACGAAAAAAAAAGGAGATAATATTGATGATAATATAACAAATATAACAAATTTTACAAATGAACCATCAGTTACAACTCTACATAATATAGATGAACCATTAAGTGAAGCTATTGATGGTGAAATTGATACTAGTGAAACTGAAATAGACCAAAAAAAGGAAGAAGATAAAGAATTTACTATGGGTAGTATTAGAGCAAATAAAATAATAGATTTAGAAGAAAAAACACAGTGGTCAACAAAACATATTATCGATTCCAAATTTAATAGAGAACGAAGTGAATTAACAATAATAACTGATCGTTTAGGCAAGTATGATTTGTATATTTGTTTTTTTTATTAATGTTTAATGTAGTATTTTTGTAATTGTAGGAGTATTTGCATTTATGTTTCCAAAATTTGTACATTTTCCATATAAAACTTGGTCACTTCATCCAGATCCCGATAAGTAATTGATATAATATTGACACCTTCCCATTTTTTTTTCAATTAAGTAATAATTTGAATTAAGCATCATATTTTGGGCCAATTGCCATGGTGCTATCACAAAATAAATCAATTTATTACTGTACCTTTTTTTTTATAAACTGAATACGTAATTTTTATCACCTTCTGTGATATTTTAAAAATGTCGATTAATACATTCTTCCGGGAAGATGTTAATATTTTTACAAGAATAAATTTTAATTTTAATCAAATTTATTTTACTTGAAAATTTTTGAAGGATTTCTTACAATAATCTTTTGATTCATTAAGTTTTACAATTGTACATGGAAGTCTCTTATAGTAATAAAAAAGACATAAACAGGTGAGTGAAAATATAAAAGATGATAAAAATTGCAAAATGTCTATTTGACTCTGCAGCTATTTTCACTCTGCAGACACTAAATCTTATTTAAAATTAAGTTTATATTATTTTAATTGTAACAGAAAAAATTAATTTTTTTTTAAATGTTTACATATTTTTCGTAAGAAATCCTTCAATTTAATATTTTAATTGATAATATATTATTATAATTAATTTAAATGAAATAATTTAAACAATTTGTTTTCCGAAAACAGTCCCAAAGAAAATGTTATACTTTATGTGGAAACTTTAGCAGCTAAATTTACTTTTAAAATGACTGAAATAGGTTATTTTGTAGATATTAGAAATTTTGGTATTGGTGTAAAAACTTTACAAATATTTTTTAAAAATGTTGAACCAATTACTGATTTAAGTTATTTAATTCAAGTATGTATAACAATAAAAAAAAATAAAAAAAAAAAAAATATAACAAATATAACAAATTTGTTTAGGAAATGCGTATAAGAAATTTAAATATATTTCCAGATGATGATTCATTTGCTTACATAAAAGGTGATTATGTAAAATAATTTAATAATTTGAACAAATAAAATTAAATATTTGTATGTATAGGACGTTTCCAAGAGAAATTATTGCCAATGGAATTACATAATTATAATTGTATGGCAGTTTATAGTTTATTTTTGAAATTTTCAATGTCAGAATGGAATTGGATATCAGATCCTAGAATATTAATATTTAAAGCTGGTGAACTAAGGGATAAAGAACAAGATTTAACAATAATTAAAATAACACCAGAAGAATCAAGTTTTGTTGAAATCGAAGAATTATGTTCACCAGATGTTAATAATATTGTATTAAAATATACACCAACTTGGCGAAATATTGAAGTAACAATTATGAAAATGATTTTTTTATAAAATTAAATTTGTTATTATTTTTAGTATAATGCTGATTTAGTATGTTTAATAACAACAAGTTATACTGGTGCTTATAATAATCGAGTTAGAGATGCTAGATTATATAGTTATATATCGAAACTCTTAAAAGCAATTAGACCATTAAGTTCCTGTTAAAAATATGATTTTTTTTTTGTTAAATATAGAACAAATTTTTATTGAAAATTAAAATATAATATAACAAAAATCAAATTTATCGTTATTTGATGTATTTTATAAAATAATTAAATTTAGACATCTAAATACCAATTAACTAAAATCTTTGAGACAACAAATAACTAAATTGTCTTCAAGACATAACTGAATTGTCTTTTTTATACAAGTTTTTGTAATATGGGTTATAAATTTGTAAACTTCCAGAAAACCTAGGTAAATTAATATAACTGAAAATATTAATCACAAATTTTAATTCAATACCAGAAAAGACAATAATTTTGTATTGAATAAAACATTTCATATTTTCACCTATAAAGCTTATGGATTTCAATTCTATTACTAATTTAATTTTTATAGTGAATTTAAGGGTTTTTTCCAACAAATTTTAAAAAAATTCATAAAAGAAAAGTTTCCAGTGAAAGTTAAAAGCGCCAAAATCCAATGACCTGGATATGGATTATAAAATATGGATATTTCAGTTGAATCAAATTGGGGTCCGTTCAGAAAACTTTAATATTCCAGGTTCCGGGATGTGAGAGATTTTGTTCAGAAAACGTCTAAAGCGCCACTTTTAGTCTGTGAGATAATTAAATATGTCATAGCTTTTTCCTGTTCTTTATGTCAATTGTCAATAATAAATTTGTAGGACAATTTCTTTTCAAACAAATTTTCATACCGGTCAGACGTAGTATTTTTTTTTATCTAACTTGGTATGACATTTTTTAACAAAATAATTTATAGTTTTGAAATAAAAATACAAATAAAATATTTTAAAAATATAACAAGTAAAATGATTGATTTAAATATTTCGGATGGACATGATAAATAGAGATAAAAAGTGGTGAGTGTGATCTAAAATAGCATTTATAAATTTACTTTTTATGACGGAAATAATAAGAAACAACTTTTTTTGTTTCCCATTTAAAAGCCTTAAAGTATAAGTGACAATATAAAATTTTATTCAATTTCTGATGAATCTTAATGTTCTGAAAAATGCCTTGTGCATTAATTCTTTGCTGATCAGTAAGAACGGCCAACTGATGTGTTTAAAAATAATATTTTAAATTATCAATTTCAGAAATTATGTATTTATGTAATATAAAAATATTTATTTTAAATTGTAGCTAAAATATAACATGAAATAGTTATACAAGGCACGTGTAATCAAACCCAAGCGTCTAGAAGAGAAGTACCACGAGGATATTAGAACATGATAAATAGAGATAAAACGTGGTGAGTGTGATCTAAAATAGCATTTAAAATCGTATTTACTTTACTTTTTATGACGGAAATAAGAAACAACTTTTTTTGTTTCCCATTTAAAAGCCTTAAAGTATAAGTGACAAATAAAATTTTATTCAATTTCTGATGAATCTTAATGTTCTGAAAAATGCCTTGTGCATTAATTCTTTGCTGATCAGTAAGAACGGCCAACTGATGTGTTTAAAAATAATATTTTAAATTATCAATTTCAGAAATTATGTATTTATGTAATATAAAAATATTTATTTTAAATTGTAGCTATAAATATAACATGAAATAGTTATACAAGGCACGTGTAATCCAACCCAAGCGTCTAGAAGAGAAGGACTCACAAGGATATTAGATATCAATTATAAATCGGGTAAGAAATTGTTAACGTATTTTTAAGTGAATTAGAAAATCAGAAACGAAAATTTTCAAGTTACAAATTGTATTTTCGGGAGAATCTTTTAGACTTTAGATCAAATATTTCTCATATTGTTTAATAGCTTTATTGTACAGTTATTCAAAATGTGACAATGTATGAATAAAAAATCAAAATTTCCTTGTTAACAATTGTATGCATACGTTATTCTGATTTCCCTCACAAATTAACATATATTTTTAAAATTATGATGTAAAATATAATCTGAGTTATATTAAATGTTGAATACCCATTAATTAAAACCAAAAGGATTCTGAATGTATCTTAAAACGTTATTTAAAATATTGGATTTTTAAAATATAAATCTAATGAAATATTTTTTTCTTGCTTTGAAATTACAGATTCGAAAATTTAGTGAGAAACTATTTAACGCCAATAAAAATGTGGAATTTTTCAGGTAAAATTTTGGTTTATTATAATTTAAAAGTTACAAAAAAGTTTTTATGATGATTTTTTTAAAGGTATAGTTCAATTGAGAATTCATGAAAAGTTGTTTGATTAACTGAAATAAAATTTTTAAAAATAATAAAATTTAAATATAATTTTGAAGAATTTATTGAAACAAATTTTATTTTAGATTCAAAATTGCAACGGCTGAGTGAGAAGATAATTGAAGTTTCCAATGATAATAATAATGTAGAAAAAAATTGGGGTTTCACATATCAAACTTTTCACCGGTAAGATATATAAAATTTATTTTTTTGTTAGCTTTGTTTCAATGATGTAAATTTAAATCTGAGTAAGAAATAATGTTGATTACTCCAATAAATTAAACCAAAAGGATTCTGATATATTTCTTTAAACTATGTTGTCAATTTTATAAAACTAGAAACCTGCTAAATTTATATTAATTTATATTACAGATATTCAGCAAAATTATCGTTCACTTCACCCAGATATAGAATTTGATTAATTGGACCTATAAAATGGTGAGAAACCCAGACTTCTCAATTTTTGACTTTATGACATTTAATGAATCATTCCCTCTTCGCGGAAGAACATTTTTTGAATATTATAAGGTCGAATTTATTTTGATGTTTTTTATATTTTAATAAAGAAAATTATGGAATTTTGTGAAATATTTAATATTTTTTTTTTCTCTTTAGATTTATCCGAAAAACTAGTTATTGTGCAAGTCGATGTGAAATTAAAAGTCTTATTATATATTTGGAAATAACAATTGGTAAATTTTATTAAAAACATTTGTTATAGAATATTTTTGTGATGACATGTAATGAACATAGGTTCCCTCTTCTGAGTATCGAACCCAATATAAAAATATTTGTGCGGTTAATTAAATTCTGACAATTATATATTTAAATATAAAATTAAAACATTATTACATATATTTGTTTACTCATTTCTTCCATTTTCTTTACAGATATCAAGGCCATTGCGTACAACAACGGGGTTTAATGTTTTTTTAAAATTATTTTAAATTGAACTACTAAATGTTATTTTCATTGAATTTGTTTTAAGTTAAATTATATTGACACAATATGAAATAAATATATATCTGCAAACTATTTATGACTTTAATAATTATAATAAAGCAGGCTAAATAAATTGAGGCCTTCAGAAAAAAGATTTTTGTATTTGTATTAAAAAAGTTTGGTTATTTAAATTAAACAGGACAGTTATGATTTCCGTTTTGTTAATTTAAAATTAAACTGGTGTTGGAGTTTGATAATTAAGTGATTTGTTCATATTTATCCAGACCCAATCTTTGAATTTTTTTCTATTTAACGAGTGAGAATTCTTGGATATTTATAATTAATTTCTATATATAATTTAAAAATAACAAAAATCTAAAGCTGTTCAAGATAAATTTACTATTTTTATTTTTGACATTGGTATATTTTATTAAATTAAATTATGTTTTCATTTAGCAGCAGGACAGGAGGAAATAAATTAGTTAACTTAAATTTCCTTTTATGTACAAAAATCAGTTCGGGTAATAAATGTAATCATTATTTTCTACAGCTTTGCGTCTAATCTTAATAAAACTCAACTTTTTTTAACTTGTATTTTATTTACTTTAATTCTCCACATGAATAAATTACAACTTTTTGCGTTGGTGTACCATTTTTCGAACCACATTTTTCCATTTTTCTAACAACATCAGCACCACTTATAACATGTCCAAAAACAACATGTTTTCCATCCAGCCAATCGGTTCTAAAAAAGATAATAAAATAAGAATACTGAATAAATTATTTTTTATTTTTTTTTACTTTGTTGTACATATAAAAAATTGTGATCCATTTGTATTTGGTCCAGAATTAGCCATAGATAATGTACCAAATCCATTATGTTTAAGTGTAAAATTTTCATCTTGAAATTTTTTACCATATATTGATTTACCACCAGTTCCATTATTATTTGTAAAATCACCGCCTTGACACATCTAAAATGATAAATTTATCGGTTTCGTAAAATTTAATATTGTAAAAGTACTCTTACAAAATCAGGTATAACACGATGAAAACTAGAACCCTTAAAACCAAATCCTTGTTCATGTGTACACAGTTGTCGAAAATTTTCTGTTGTTTTTGGTACCACATCAGCCCGTAATACCATTACAATCCTTCCAATATCATTACCTCCTAATCGAATATCAAAAAATACTTGTGGATTTCGCTTTTCTGGTTTAGAAATTATAACTGGTGTTGTAATGGTAGTTATATTAGTCTTATTATTGAAAAAAGATAAAAAAATTAACTAAATTTTATTAATCAGTATTTTAATTTATTATACTTCTGTTTTCTCATTTTCTTCTTCTTCATTTGTGAGAGTTGCACCAGCATGTTGTTGTAACCAATCATCATCTGCCCAAACTGGCTTAAAGCTCCCTTCTTTGACCCGCACTGGTTTTGCTAAATTGACTCGTATTGTTCTTCCACATAGTTCGGAATCATTCTAATAAATAATATTGTTAAACAATTTTATAAATAAAAGCTATCAAATTTACCATATTATCAATTGCTGAGGCTGCATCTTCAGAAACTTCATATTCAATAAAAGCGAATCCTCGATGTTTTTGGGATTCGTAATCAACCGGCATTTGAATATCAGCAATATCACCAAATGGTATGAAGGCATCATTTAATAATTTCTCGGTTACTTCGTCAGCCAAACCTCCAACATATATCGTCCTTTTATCGTTAGACATTCTTACAGCACAAATAATATTACTATACTTTTATAAACATTTAAAATTGTAAACAAACTTTTTGACAATTAAATTTTAGGTTAAAAGTATTCCAAGCAATGGTGGAATGTTCGTCGAATCGTTTAGTGCTGCCATATATTGTCAAATTCACCTCATTCTTAAAATTTACCAGCGATAATTTCCGGTTGTCATGGTTTCAAATAAAACTACAAGCAAAATAAACAAATTTTTTATTGAAATGTGAAACAGAAAAAAACACAGATTTAATATTAAATTATAAAAATGTTGAAAAAACGTAGAACACGTAAATTAAAAAAGAAAAAACCAAGTTTATCTAAAGAATATCGTGAAACTGAATCAGAAATATCAATTATTCTGAAATCAAAAATTATTTCACCTAATTTGACAGATATTTCAATTCAAAATGAAATTGATTTTTTTACATTTACGTTAAATACTGAAAATTTATCAAAAGTAGAAAATGATGATAGTCCTAAAGAAAAATTATCTATTGAACCAGCTGAAGAATCTCTTACAGGTCAAACTCAACCAGCTTCATCATATATCCATATTGAAGATGTTAGTAGCTCAATAATACAAATACAAAAAATTAAAATCAATTTTAATGATGATGAATTGTTATATATTCCATCAAATGAAGAAGTTAATAATATTATTCATACAAATGAAATAATTCAACAACATGATGATGATGGAATTTATGTAGATACATTATCAATATCATTAGAAAAAAATTCGAATTTAACAAGAATGGTGAATCGTTTTAATGAAGAGAAAAATTTTAATGTTATTTCATCATCAAATTTATTAAAAAATTCAAAAAATTTCATTTCACCGAAGATTTTATTGAAAACAGATGTTGAAGAAAATACGAAACTATTTCATCCAATTTTATATTCTATGCCATTGTCTAAGATTCAGGAAAATGTAATAACATCAAAAAAATTATTAACATTAACTTTAAAAGAAGTTATTTTTAAAGAACATCCATTTCAATCTGATGAACATCGTTTAGCTAATAAATTAGAAGATTTTTATTATGGTTATTTGGATAAAATTCAACAAAATTTAATATCAAAATTAAATTTTGAATTAGTAAATATTCGTGAGTTAATAAAAACTTTAATTAAAAATGCAAATGAAAATGATGTTGATAAACTTGAAGATTTAATGAAACAAACAAAAATTTTACGCCGGAAATTACATAGAGAAGAACAAACTTTAAAGAATTTGATGCAAAATTGTTTGGATACATGGATTTTATTAAAGAATTATCGTAAAAAACAAGGTTTTAATTATACTGATTTTAAATTAATTATAAAAGTTGAACAGGTTGATTTAGATGAAGATGAACAATTGTGGAACCAAAGATATCAATTAGAAATTAGTGAAATTTTACGAGAAGAATATGAAAAATATTATAAAGAAAAGAGAAGAAGAAAAACAATAAATCGTTCTAATATTGATGTAAATAATTTACGTCCATTACGTAAACCAGATATTGAAAATATTAAAATAGATTGTAATACAATTTTAAGTAATTGTACACGGCTTCCTGGTGAACCAAAAATTGAACTTGGTCATTCATATTTAGAAGATCGTTGTAAAAATTTAGATAAATTTAAAGATTATTATTTTCGTATATACTTCGATGGTGATTTTGTTGGTGTTACAAAAAATTATAAATTAACATCAGATATAAAATTAAAAATTAATCAATCTTTTGGTGTTTATTTAGAAAAACGTATACCAAAAGATATTTTAATAAGTGTATTTGAAAAATCAAAGTTAACAGCTGGACAAAAAATTACTAATATACATGTTCCTATTGATGTAACAAGAGATTATACAAATGGTCAAATTGAAAATATCGAATTTTCATCTAAAAAACAAAATATTTCTGGTAATTTAAAAATTCATATTTATAGTGAAAATCAATTTTGTGAATCTAATGAAGATTTTCCAATTATACCAGCAAATAAAGTACAATTTAATAAAGAATTATTAAAAAATTGGTATGACAATAATTTAATAAATCCATTGGATCCAATTTTTTTAACAGAAAACTTATTAGAAAATGAACAAAAACATAAAATTTTAGATAAATCAAATGAAAATACTTTTAATTTTAATGAAGATTCTTTATTGGCATTCTGCTCAAAAGATGAAATTGAAAATAATCAACGTTTTAATATGCTTAGATTAAGATATAATAAAGAAATGAAATATAAAGATTTTAAATTTATACCATTATTAGAAAATGAATTAGAAGATGAATGTGAAGAAAATGTTTTAATTGAAGGGGATTGGATGGACCCAATTGATTTACATAAATTTAAAGGAAAAAAATATTTAAAGAAATTATATGATGTTATTGTAAATCATTGTAATCAATTAAATAAAGATGAAGATGCATCGAATTTATTAATTGGCAATGAACCACCAACTTTAAGGTATATTGTGGAATTGATTTGTGTAGTAATATATGAAAAAATTCCTATTGCAGATCAATAATTAATGGAATTATGAGTTTGTTTCAACCAAATCGACCATTGAATCCACCAAAAATTAGTCAAATATCAATGTTTTCGAAAAATCTACAAAATTTTAATATTGTTATAAATATTGTTAGAGCGTGTGGAATTCCTATACGAAATTTTATACAAAATGTACCAAGAAGAAATAGTAGCGCATCAATGTCAACAGGACAAAGTAAATCTCTAAAAATTTCAATTATTTACATAATTAATAAAAAAATTAAATTGGCACAGATTTAAAATATGGCAATGTAAGACCATATGTGTGTGTTCATTACAAGGATAAAATTGCAAGAACAATGACTGCTGATGGATCTAGTCCAACTTACAATGAACAATTGGTTATACCAATAAGGTAAATAAAATTATTTTTTTAATTTAATGATAAAATGTTTAGGGGAATCTCGCTTTTTTGTATGACATTTAAGTATTTACTGCTCAAAGCTTATAAATTTATTAATAATTCAAATATGTATAATTTTCGGATACATTCCACCTTTATGACCACTAGGTAACCAGGATTACAATACTTAATATCGCGAAAAACGTTGAAAAATAAATTGTTGAATTTTTCATAATTATTTTCAAAATTTAAATCAATAAGAATTACCATATTTCAGTGGAAATATAACTGAATTGAAAGATGATCTGAAATTTCAAATATTTGATGAATATATTGAAGATTTATTAGATGAGGATAATGCTCGATCTATGGAAGTTTATCAGCGGATACATGCAAATTGGTTAGGAGAATATCGAATACCAATAAATACGATTTTTAAACGACAAACAGTAAATTTTTCTCAAATTAAATAATTTGTGTTCATTTTAATTTTGAAAATTTTCACAGATTGAAGGTGTTTTTGAAATTGATATACCAAAAATTTTAGTTGGTTATATGAAACCATCTTTAGATCTAATTGAAGGTGAAATTGCAATTGAAAATATACCAGAAATTCGTGAATCTGTTTATTTATGGATGTACGTTAGTATTGAACCACATTTTGAGATAACAAATTTGAAAACATCAGTACTTGAATGTTCTGAATTAAAAGAAGTCAAACAACATATACATGATTGGTGTATTCAAATTAAAGCATTACAACCTTTAAGATATCTTAATCCAATAATTTGTTTAGCGACTGGTAAAAGAGTTTGTTTGACCAGGTTATTAGAATCAATTCCAATACCTTTTGATAATATTGAAAATGCTGAAAATTTAATAAGACGATATATTTCATTAATTCCAATAATAAAAAGTTCAAATGCATGTTTGGGATTGGAAGGTGTATGGTTAAATAATCAAGTTAGTTAACTAAGTTAAAATTTAAAATCAATAATTTAATTAGAAGAATATCCTTTCTAGATTATTTTAGATACATCATGGGCATCACCAAAAGATTTAGGAGTTCTACTTGCTTGTTTTTATATGAATTTAGGAATTCGTTGTTGGCTTGCTTTAGGAATTGCATATCCATATGGCGATTGTGCTTTTGTTTTAATAAATGATGAATTGCAGTATATTTTAATTGATCCGTGTACGGGGAAAAAATATTTTAGTAAGGATATTAATTGTCCACTTGTCATTATTCAGTATATTGTTGGACAGGATAATGTAAATTAATTTTTATAAAAAATTTAATTAACAATTAATTTTTGTTTTCTTCTAACTAACAGATTTATTGTAATTTACAACGTGAAACTCGCGTTTCATTAACCGATTTTAATATTAATGATAGATCCTTGTGGATACGAATATTTGGTAAAAATAATCCAGCCCCAATTGGCGGTGTACATAAATTAAATTATAATTTTCGGAATTCATTTAATATAAATGATTTACGGAAATCAATTGAAAGAAAAGTTATGAAAAAAATTAATGCATGGAGATCAACAAGAAAGACAATATGGAATAGGTACTATTTTTTTTGACAGTTTGATCATTTAACCAAATAATTAAATTATATTTTTTTTAGAGGTTTTTATCATATTTTATATGACATTTTAACTAATTTAGAACAAGATGTAATCCATGATCGTACTTCTGAAAATTATATGGAAAGATTATCAAGAGAATATTCAAATTTTAAAGTAATTATATATTAATTAATTTATAGTTCATAGACAAGTTTATATGTGTATAATTATAATATCATATACAGCTTTTCGGATTTACGTTAAATTTTTCTTATACAAATTTATCAACTATTTCGGAAAAGATGAAATTAACTGGAATACATTTAAATACAGACAGAAATGTAGAATTCTCAGTAGCTGTTTATATTCATCAGTATCCCAATAATATTTTATCATGTTGGTTATTTTTATTAACTATTATACCTTAAATATTTATTAATAAATATTTTATTAATACCTAATTATTTTCAATTTTTTTTTTATTATTTTAAGTGTTTTTTTTGTGGTGAAAGTGCTTGCCTGAGCATATGACCATAATGATTGATTTCATAACGCGAATTCAGAATTTTCTGTATGAATGGCGAATTTTATTGGCTGAGAGTGCTAAATTGTCGGAATTTATATGTGTTGAATTAACTTATATTTTCTTTATTTATATTGCAGCATTCATTTATTTTCCTTCAAGCTTAGCTCATGATTTTCTGTAGGTTTTTTCACCACATACAGCTGATTAAAATTTAACGCTAAAACTGTCAAATTAATATAAGTTTTTCTTATATGAAATTTTCATAGAATTTGCGCAAAAATAATATAAAACTTTTTAGTCTTCATCAAGCTTTCGAAATGATTATTTTTCACTTTATTGGAAAATATAATACATAAATTTTTGAAGTGAATTAAAATGCCATAAAAAAAACCAACCCGACAAACAAGTTTAATTATTTTGTTTTTGAAAGAAAAATAAACAAATTGATTCATTATTCATGATTTAATTGATTCATTTTATAATTTCGCAATAAAAATTATTTTTCACTTGGATTTTACACATAAAATTATAACAATGGCGTTGTCCTGTGGTTCTTTGCTGAAACCTCAGACTCCTTTGCAACAACTATTGGAAGAAATTAATTTTCAACGTACAAAAGAAATGAGACAACTTCTAAAAGATGGTATATATATAATAAAATTATATTTTAAACGTGATTATTATCAAAGAATTGAAATTTAATACATATTTTTGTGTCAGGATAATTGATAAAAAAAATTATTGATTTTTATAAAGAAAATGTATTAGGATGAAAAGTGTTATGCTTGCAGAATATAAAAACATATGAAATTTAAAGTAGAATAAATAAATTTACAGTTTTAAGAAATTTTGCCTAAAAATATGAATAAATTGTTCTTTGTAGTTTGTACTGCTTCCATTTCATCTAAAAATTAAATATTTGCATACTAGGGTAAATTCACAAAGAACAAATTCTTTTTAGGGTAAACATAGTCTTCTCTGCATATGTGTAAACATTAAATATAAAATTTATAATATTCATTATAACTTCGCTTAAATAACATTTTTTTAATGTGATTTGAATATCTGAAAGTTTGAGACAGTTAATAGTCGGCATTTCCGTTTTATGAAATTCAAGAAATTTTTATTTTAAAATTATTGTAATAATATCTTTTGAATATTGATTTATAGATAGTTTAGGTTTTAAAGATTCCATATTAAGGAAGAATTATAGTTGCAAATTTTTAAATTTATTGATTTAGAAAATTGGTTATTTTTATATAAAAAATTTTATGACGATTTTTATATCACGAAATTGTGTTGTAATTCACATAAAAGTACTAAATATTTTTATTTTGTTATTTAACAAGGAAAAAACTCATATGTTTGTGTTAGTTTGCTGTTTATACTTCAAAATTTAATTCTTAATATTCGAATTAAACTAACTACGTGATTGCATATTTATAGGTTGTAATAAATTAAATTTTTTTAAATTTGAAGAAAAGAAGAATAATAATAAAATAAAAACCAAAAAATAATTGTTTGTAAAATCGATTAATACGAATTATTTAAATTAATCTGAAAAAAATATTGTCAATTTTTGAATTTAAAAGTTTAATAAAACCAAAAAAAAACCATTAAGGACTTATCTTTACACTTTAAAGATTATACATGAACAGAATATAACTAATTCAGAATTAATAAAATACAACGCATTATTGATCCATAGAGATAATACAAGCAAACTATACTCAAATTATTTTTGAATTATATTTTAACTCTTTAATTTTCAATAAATACATAATAATTACACTATTTCTCTAAAAAGGGGATTTTCTTAATAGAAAAACAATTATTTAATTATTTCTAAATATTCTGTTTAAATGGTTATAAATATGAAAGTTTTATCATCGAAATTATTATTAATTTTTTCTGTACATATAAAACATTTTAGATTTAATATTGTTGCCAAGAAATTGGGGCGATCAGTGAGTGAATCACATACTGTGTGACAAAATTATTCAATTATACTCTTATATTGAGATTGAAATATAAAGATTATTATATAAATAAATTTGTGAAATAATTAAAGTCGCATTATTAAGTAGATGTTTTTTTAGATAGTGGTTTTGTGGTATTACAAGGCACAACATATTGGACAGATCTTTTTGTACGACATTTTTTATTTCAATCCGAACCAGTTCATAGCATCGATTCAGATGATTTACTATTTTTTGTACGTAAGAAACATGTTAAGGGTTCTTCCAGGCATATGCCCAAATATGAGGTATAAATAAATTTTTTTCAAAAATAATATAAATTGACGGAAAAAGAAAAAACATTACAGACTGAGGTAGATGTTTATCGTAAGGATTCACGTAAATTACCAATTGGTGATCCAGATGTGGATTGGGAAGAAACCGTATATTTAAATATGGTAATACATCAATTCGATTATACTTTAACATTGGCTATATGTACAAGAACATCACCAAAAGAATTACAAGTTTTACGAAGGCATTCACAACGTGTATACGCATCCCCAAGTCGTAGAAAAATGGATACTAAAGGTGAAGGGGAAGAAATGACTTATCCCCATATATGTTTTATGGTTGATAATTTTGATGAAGTAAACATAATTACCTTTTGACTAAATTAAATACTTAACAAAAAAATAACCATTTCACTTTTTAGGTATTCAGTGACATTTTAGTACGCGATGGGGAAATGGTTTGTGTTGAATTGGTTGCTAATGATAAAGATGGTTCCTGTCAAGGTGTAATATTTTTAGGTTCAATACGATATGATGCATTAAAGAAAGTTTATGATGCAAGGGTAACAAAATATTCTTAATAATAGAATATAATTAATAAATTTTTAATTTCAATTTTATAATAGCAATCTAGCCTTAGTTCAAAAGTAGCTCAACGAATGACATTTGGTTTATTTAGTAGTGGTGCTGGTGTACAAACACGATGCGAATTTGTTCGTATGAAAGGACCACAGGGTAAAGGACATGCCGAAATGGCTGTAACAAAACCAAAAGGTTCCGGGGTAGAAACACCGACTAGTGAACCAGGGTATATTATATTATTTACAGTATTTTTTTTACTGTGATAGAAATTTTAATTTATTTCTTTTAGTTTTTGTGCCACAGACATGTGGGATGAATGGGAGGAAGATCCTGATGATTATTATAATTATCGTAATCAACGACGATTAAGTGATCCATCAGCAAATTTAAATAATTATAGTCGTTACGGTTGGCGGACAAAAAATCATGATCCGACTACTGGTTGTAAAGCACGATCTGAAAATGAAGGTTTAGATTCATTAGCTAGTGAAGTATCAGAAATTGAGGCTGGTGACTTACGAGATGGTAAATAATTAATAATATTTTTTAATTACTTTTCTTCTATTTAATATTAATTACTTTGTTTTTTTTTTTTCAAATCGTTATTTTTTTTAAATATTTATATTAATTAAATTATTATTTTTTTCAAATATTTATATCAGTTTTTAACATTTTTTTAATACATAAAAAAACAGCACATACACATTAAATATTACTAATTTAAGTGTACGTTCGTTTCCTGCATAAATTTCTAATCTATTTTGCATGCATTTCATTTTTTTTTTCCAATCATAAATTTTTTATAATTTTTTTCTATATTTTTACTAGAATTTTAAAACAAAAATCATAAAATATGTTTCATTTTTTATAACTTACTTGCTTGCTGTTCTGATTTCTAATGTTTAAAATACTTTTTCAATTATTCATTGAAAACTTTGAATAATTTCTAATAAATAAATTCGGCAAAAAAAAAACTAACAAGATAGAAAATAAAAAATATACTAATAAATAAAATAAAAATATAATTAACAATTTGCGGGGAAGCAGGACAAAAATAAATAAAAAAAAATATAAAATTTAGAAAAAAATATAGTATAATAAAAAAATTAGTTTTAATTTATTTTAACAATTAACTAATTTCTAACCATTCTCAGATATTCATGCTTCTAATTACACAATAAAAAATTTGGTTTATTCAAAAAATAGGTATAAATTACCATTTATTATTTAAATTAGTTTTTAAGTTTGTATTTATGTTTTTTTTTGTGCTCTACATAATTTTAAGATTATATTTTATGCTAAAACCTAGTCCAAAATTATTATGTGAAGAATGCATTTACAATTTGTTATTAATATTTGAAATTGGCTACATTATAAGCGCAAAGTAATATACTTGAGTTCAAGAAAATTAATGTTTCTACTTCTAATGCTGAATTTAGAACTATTTTCCTGAAATATCAATAAAAAATCATATTTTTGTGTATATATTTTACTAATTATATCAATTATTACCCATTATTTTTCGATAGACAGACCTATTAGCTATTATTTAATAAATTGGTTTTGTGTCAGTGAATCTGATAATATTTTTTTTTTAGAAGAAAACGTGTATTCCTTTGCTAGTTAAGTTTGGTAATCCAATTAATAAGTGGTAATAAAATTGGAAGTAACTAATAATCACATTGTCTTAGCGCCTACATATGTGAAGTTGTAAATGCATTCTTTATTATGTAAATTAGATTTCGCAACAAAAATCCAAAAACACTAATACTTTCTCCTTTTTTTGTCGTAGAAACCAATACTTGAAAATAATACTAAAGTTATGACAAAAAATCCACTTAGAAAAAAATTATTTTTGTTGATCTAATATTTATAGATCTTCGTCCTGCTTCCTCTGCAACTGAGATGAATAAACATAAGAGTGTAAATGATTTTGAAGATGACAACGGTGACACTGCAATAATATCACCACCAATTGAACCATGTTGTACAAGTTGTTTTGGTTCAAATAATTGTAAAAAACAATGTACCACTGATACAGATTCAGCTCAAATGTCTGATATTTATTGTCGTTCACCGATAAAAGCAACAACTAATTCAACCCCAAATATATTAACAACTGTTATTACATTTGATGATTCAGCTGATGATGAGAATGCTATAAATTTATGTGAAACACCAGCATGTTTAGAAAAATTTCCAAATAAAAAAATCAAACCAAAACATAAAAATATATTAAATGTTGAAAGTGAATTAATTATTGGTAATAAAAATTTAAAAAAACCCATTAAATCATCAACAATCTCAACAAAATTACAATCAACGACAATAAGCAATAATAAACGAGATAAAAAGTTATCAAAAGATAAAGATAAATTAAAATTAAATACTTTTAAGTGTAAAAAAAAATCATCAATATCATCATCACCAATAGTCATAAAAAATAGTAATAATACTATTTCATCTAAAAATAATAAATTTCTTAGTGAAAAATCATATACAAATGATAATAGCAATAAGAAAAATGAATTAAATAAACATATTGTTATTGTAGAAGAAAAATTAGAAGAATACGAAATAGCAGATGATGTAACATCCTTAAATGAAGAACAAATTGAACAAAATGATGAACATACCAAAATTGGTCATCTAACTGAAAAAGATTCAAAATTAATGATTCGTGTACATGGTAAAGAAGAATTACCTGCAGTTGATCAAAATAATTCAAATATTAATAAATCAATTGAAACAAATTGTAATACAGCAACAATAACTGACGATTGTAGTAATACTATAAAAAAGTATGAATGCGTGCCTGTTGAAACCAAGAGCCATCCATTAGAACCAACTACAATTATATTAAATGCATCAGATCAAAAGGATAATAATCATCATTCTAATAATCAACAAACACATATTGAAAATGAAGATGAAAAAGATAAATTATATACAGAACGATCAACACTTTTAGGTGATTATAATGGAAATAATAATAATAACAATAATATTAAAAATGGTGCAAGTGGAGGTATTAAAAATAATGGTAATCGTAAAAATTGTGAATTAAATCGTGCGCTATCTCTACCACGTATAAAGAAATCATCAATACCAGCCACAAGCCAACAGAATTCTTTAAATAAAGCAATGAAAGTGGTGCCAAAGAGAACAACACCTGATGGTACAAATATATATTATTGGTGTGATCTACCAAAGAAGTCTTTAAAAGGTTATATTAAAAATTTTTCGTTAAAAGTTAAGAATTTCTAATTAAAATAATTTGTTTTCATGTAAATACATTTTAAATAATTGTTGTGTCATTTATGCATTTTTGTATATCCAAAAAAAAAAGAAGACAAATGACATATAAATTATAAATTAAATTGATATAAAAATATAATTATTTCAGAATTGGATGACGGTGCTTATAATCCATTGTGGGCCACTAAAGGATTTACACAATCGTTTCATTTTTGGAAAGAAAATCGACGTCAACAATCAACACCATTAAATGCATTTTTAACATATGTAACACTGCCATGGTGGAGTATTGCTAAAGGTAATGAAAAAAAAATTATTTAAATATATTTTGTTATATATATTTTTTAAACATTTTGAAATTTCAGACTTACTTGATCATCGTGAGACACCAATTCTTACATTTTAGTATTCGTTTAATGTTGTCCCAAAATTATTAATTGTTTTAAATTTGAATTAGATTTAAATTTTTTTTCTATATTTTATTCTGTGATAGCATTGTTTTAACTATTATTGATTTAAAAATGTAATTTTGTGATTTTTTATTTTAAAAAAAATCTCTAAAAGTCGAATTTTTTTTAATTTAATGTTTTCTCTTTTTTTGTATGTTTGATGATTTTTCAAAATTGGGTACACTATTTTTTATATATATAAATATATTCCACTTATTGATATATTGCGCACAGGACATTAAAAATTAGTATTCTAAAAATAATAAAAAATTATAATGCACAGTTTTTCTTTTATATTTCTTCTTAAAATCATTAATGCACTAAATATTTGTTTTATGTCTTATTCAAAATTGTATTTTTACAATTCTCATTGGTAATTGTCATGTAATTAAATATTTTTCAAAATTCAATTTTTCACAATTTTCAAATACTAAATTAAATATTTTATAAAATTTTTTTAATATTTGTAGAAAAGATACACTTTGTAATATTGAAATGTCCTGTGTCTAAAATTCAAAATATTTTTTAGCATAGTATATGTAAAAAAAACAAACTTAATGATGACAAAATTATATACATTTTAGTATAATTTATTAAATATATTATATATACTATATATTGGTGTAATAATAAACTTATATACTATATAAAAGTAAATAATAATTTTTATTATTTTATGTTTTTGACTATGTAAGAAGGTCGACATACAAAATGGTGAAGTAAGAACGTATTCTGAAGAAGATATACAGCTCGCTTTTATAAATTTAATGACTAGATGATACGCAAATTACAACTCAAGTTAGTACACTTACTAGTTAGTACACTTTGGTTAACTATTTGACTACGACTTGTGAAAACAACTCTTACAAATGAATATGCAAATAAAAATTTAACAACCAAATTAAAGCAAAATCATATTTTCAAGTTACCGAAGAATTGAACATAAATTAATAAGTTAAATCTTATTACGATTATAAATAATTAATATGTGTACTGTTTGTTGTTTACCTTTTACGTGATTATTTCAAATGATATATTCTTTCTACACATAATTAATTTCAAGGTTAAAAACAGAAATTTTTTATAATATTATAACCAATTAAATAAATCGCACATTGTGTTATTATGCTTGAATTGCACATTTGTAGTGTACTTCTTTCTACATTGTCGTACTTAAAAGTAATAATTATTTACTGATACAATGTGCTTTTAAATTTTTAAATGTATATTAATAAAAGGGGATTATTATTATTTTTTATATTATTTATTAAGGGTTCAATAGAACGCATTTCTTAATAAAACTATTCCAGTTGAAAAACTTTTTATATTATATAACGATTTAGATTTATTCGCGATTAAGCATTTATTTTTTTGATCTACTTTTCTTTTTGATTATCATCCCAGTCCTTCTAGTTTAAATCGGTCAGACACGACATTTAGAAAATTTTGCAGAAATTAATTTAAATGTATATTGTAGTAATTTAATAATATTTAAGCAAGATTATTCTAAGAGATCTTCTGTTATCATTAAAAGAAAATTTGTTGATTAATCTTCGTTTATTATCAGACCTAGTTGAAATTAAATTTGTAATTTTCTGCTTTGTCTAGGTCTAACATATCAACAAGCTCCTTTTCTATTTGAAATACTTTTAAATACACAATAATTATATTTAATCTATGTTAGTAAAATTTCATAAAATATATTATGGAAATGTCTCAAACAATTTGACTGAAATATGCAGACTAAATATATTTAGAAAATTAATAATGTTAATTAAAAATAACATGCAATTTGAGTAGTACTAATAAATGGGGTCCGTATTTATGCGTGAAAAAATTGTTTATTTTTAATATGCTTTTTTTTTCAATGGTACCAGCAAATTAAATATTAAATGAATATTAATAATGTAATTACTTATAACTAAATGAGATACAAATAAATGACAAATAGGGGCTTTATTAAGTTTCTTGCGTTAGCGACTTATTAATCACAATTAAATATTATATCAAAAATAATTTTGCTCTTATAATTTTTTTATTGAGAATGAAACCAATTTATTGATTATTATTATTTAAATTTATTATCATTGCAAATTAAACATAAATGAGAAAAAAAAAAAAAAATATGAATTATGAAATTTTTTTATATATTTATTTAAAACATCACAATGAGAGGAACCTTACGCTTCAATTAGATTTTTCAGTAAATTCCCGGAGCTGATGAAATATAATATATATACATATTTGTATATATATATATATATAAATATAATTTTTTTTGATGATGGGCCAGAAATAATATACAAAATATTGTTACTTGTAATGATTTTCTGGAGAGACATGAATGAAAAAAAAAACTAATCAGTTGAATTTTGTTAATCGTCGGAATTGGTCAACACAAAATTAATTTAGTTCATTGTAATATATATATTTTTAAATTCTTTAGAAAATCTTCACATATACTAAATAATTCCATTCTATATAATTGAGTTCTTATGATAATTTTGAATTAATTACATTATTATAAAACTAACTGGAGAAAAAAATGCATTTTTCATATAAGAATGCATTCAAATTGACGGTATTAATATTTTTAAACATAATAATTAGTGAAATATATGCTTGCCCACGAGCTCCTAATGCTAGTCATGGGCGAAGAACTCGAGGAGATAATGGATATAAGTTATTAATTGGCGATAGTCCAACTGGATACACACCAGGAAAAACTTATAATTGTAAGTTGATATGGAAAATATATATATAGAACATAATTTAAATAAAATTTCGTTAAAGAAGAAATATTATCAGCTTTTTTTTTCTTATCAATTTTTTTTAATGAACTTTTGACCGTCCTTGTTTCTTTTTTTTCTTTCGCTTTTTGCTATAATTTAATTTTCTCAGAAAATTTTGATAATTATAACTTTGATTTTTTTGCAAATAGTTTACATTTATTTGAATAATTTTGCATTTACAGCGTAAATAATTTAGTTATTAAACTATTAGGTAAATTATTTTGTAATATTTTAGATAATTTATTTGCTTGTTTAGTGTGTTGAACTCGAATAAATCTGTTTTATGTATAAAATTAAAATATTTAGGGACAGGAACAATTGAAAAAACACCCAAATTTCGAACTAAGGCGCGTAATTTGAATGTGAGTTATTTAAAATTCAAATTAATTTATTAGACGATAGTTCATACTCATGTTTGTTTTTTTTTTACAATTTATTGATTAATATAGTACACTGTATACAAGTGTAGATTTTAACTTGACCCATTATAAACTTTACCATTAAACTAATTTAAGTTTTGTATTATTTAAGCATGCTTACGGGTTTATATCAAAATTATTAATACATTTTCTTTAAGTAGTATTACTTTTGGGGGCAAGGACTCACAATAAAATTCAACATTTTACTCATTTCACATTAACGGCAGAAGCTTCAAATCCGGGTGTACGTCGTCCAGTTGTAGCTAGTCCAAAACGTGTTGGACGTTTTCAATTATTTAGTGATTCATTAACAAAATTTAATGAGAAATGTATTAATACTGTATCAGAAGCTGATGATTTACCAAAAACTGAAGTACAAGTAATGTGGGTCGCCCCACCAGCAGGATCCGGATGTGTTTCATTATCTGCAATGGTATACGAAAACCAAAGATTATGGTTTGCCGATGATGGTGAATTGAGTAAAGTAATTTGTGAAGCAAAACCTGATGCAGAAACTATTAAAAAAGAATGTTGTGCTTGTAATGAAGCAAAATATAATGTAATTTCTTTCTAGTTTTTTTTTAACTCTATTTGTGTAAACAAATAAAAATTAAATCTTTTTAGTTTGTTTTTGAGGGAATTTGGTCAAATGAAACTCATCCGAAAGATTATCCATTTGCTGTTTGGTTAACGCATTTTTCAGATGTAGTTGGTGCAACACATGAATCAAATTTCTCCTTTTGGGGCGAAAATCATATTGCTACAGACGGATTTCGATCTTTAGCTGAATGGGGTTCGCCATCAGCTTTAGAATCTGAATTACGTACAAAGGGACCACGTCTAAGGACATTAATTAAAGCTGCAGGTTTATGGTATCCACATGTAAATACAAATACATCGTCAACATTTCGGGTTGATCGAAAGCATCATAAAGTGTCAATGGTTTCGATGTTTGGCCCATCACCAGATTGGGTAGTTGGTATAAATGGCTTAGATTTATGTACAGAAGATTGTTCATGGAAAGAATCTATGGATATTGATTTGTATCCTTGGGATTCTGGTACTGATAGTGGAATTAGTTATATGGTATAGCAAAACCATTTAAAAAAATTTTTTTTTTTTTTTTAATTTTAAAATGAAATTTTAGTCTCCGAATGCGGAAACAATCCCGAGAGAAAGAATGTACAGAATTACAACAATGTATCCTGAAGATCCTAGGGCACCATTTTATAATTCTAAATCAACTGAAATGACACCACTGGCCAAATTATATATTCGACGAGATAAAATTATCACTCGCAATTGTGATGATGATTTCTTACAAGCTTTGCAATTAGATGTTTCAGATCAATCAGAGGAACACGATACGAGACGTAAGTTTTTATAATTTAATTATGGGAATATACGAAAGAAGATATATAAGTTATTTTTTAGCTGAATGTGGTGTAACAGAATACTCAGAATGGTCTCCTTGCTCTGTTACATGTGGCAAAGGTTTAAGAATGAGAAGTCGTGCCTATACAAATACTATAAATGGAGGATGCACTAGACAATTGATATCTAAGGAAATGTGTGTAGCTTCAGTTGCAGAATGTAATGAGTAAGTAATTAATGCAAAAATTTATGTAAATATTGGTAAGTGATTATTTTTGTTTCCAACTAAGTGATCAAAGGATTGATGATGATGAAGGAGAAAATTTAGCAAAAAGTCAGAGTACTGTTAATGAGGCTGGTGAAGGTATTGGAATATGTCAAACAACTCAATGGACTGATTGGAATGAGTGTTCGGCATCATGCGGAATTGGTATTACAATGCGTACTAGAACTTTTGTGAATCATTTGGGCCGGAAACGTTGTCCACATATTTCTATTGTTGAGAAACAAAAATGCATGAAACCAGACTGTACTTTTGATGAGACTGATATGCCAGATCCCGTGTGTCCTACAACACAATGGAGTGATTGGAGTCCATGTACGGCTACTTGTGGCAAAGGTGTATCAATTCGAACGCGACTATTATTAGTTGAACCAGATATGATATCGAATTGTTCGTCTAAAAAGTTATTAAATGAACAAAAAGAATGCACGATTCGACAGGATTGTGCTTTAGATACAGCGATGGCAATAGGTAGTAATCGATTATAATTTGTAAAATATTATGTAAATTTATACTGTATTTCATTTTCAGAATTCTGTAAAGAACGACCAGATTCTGGTCCCTGTAGAGGTGCTTATCAACGTTATGCTTTCAATGAAGCAGCCGGAAGATGTGAACCATTTATTTACGGAGGTTGTCGTGGAAATCGTAATAATTTCTTGAGTGAACAGGATTGTTTCAATACTTGTCGTATAGTTTTAGGTAAATTTAATTGTAATAAGATTATGCTTTATCAGACACATGATTAATTGTATCCCAGATATCGAACGTCAACCAACATCTTCATCTTCCCATCCCAGACAATATGTAAATGAAAGAAAATCTCGACAGCCGACACAACCACGAGACTATGACGATCTTCCTCAAGATTGTGTTCTGTCAGATTGGACAGACTGGACTGTCTGCAGTTCTAGTTGTGGTGAAGGTATATCCGAAAGATTCAGATATATAGTTAAAGAGGCCCGAAATGGAGGTCTTGCTTGTCAGAAGCGAACATTGAAACGCAGAAGATGTAATATGGCACCTTGTGCTGCCTAAGACACAATTTTATTTTATAAATAACACTGGTTCACATTAAATTTTATATGTAATTTTTCCTTAATATATGTTCTGCCACATATAAGAAAAAGTTCTAAATAATTTCATAAATTTATATGTAAATTTGTATTGAAATAAAATACCTTTGGTTTTGAAGAATAAATCATAATTTCCTATAAAAAAAATTAAAAATCACTGAAATGGTGACGACCGCCAACAAATTTAAAATTATCTACTTTGTGTAACGTTTCTTTGAAATTTGAATGGGAAACTAACGTCTCACACGCATTATTTCATACGTTTCATTTCCTAAGAAAATGAAATGGAATGAAATATATTTTTTTAAAACTGTGAAATGTGTAAAATGAAACGATATTAGGTGACCATCATCACGAAAACGAAATAGTAGAGAATAGGAGAAGGTTTTAGGAAATTATTTTTTTTTGAAAATATTCATAGCGAATTTATGTTGGCGTAAATAAATTTATTTTCTTTTAAATTAGCGCTCTTTTTTGTCTCCGTCTGAGGTTTTCGAATTCAACGAAGCAGAAGTGGAAGATGTGACAATTTTTCGCCGCCGTTGACAAAAATACAAATACATATTAAATAAAAATTAATTTTTCGATTTGACATTTTAATTATTATTATTTTTCGTGTATTAAAAAGTTGTCAAAATATGTAAAAAAACTGAAGCCAAAATGGGTAGATAAAAAAATTTCCTACTGTAGGAAAAATTTTCCCAGCCAAAGGCAAAATAGTCGTAAAGGTAAACAAACAAAATCTTTTATTAGAAATTTTTCAATTGTTGCCTTTTAAAATTATACCTAAAATTATAAAATTGTACCTCAAGTACTTTTGGATCTGAATTGTACCGAAAAATGTATAATTGTGACTAGATAATTATCTGTTCTCTGTGGTATGTTTATGAAATAAGAACATTTCATTATCGTTATTCTCTTTCTCTCAGTTTCTCTCCTTACTTTTTCCTTGAAAACAAACGTATATGAAATATGTATGAATACGTCGTAATTCGTAATTCGTATACATATAGGAAATTGCAAATGTAGGGGTAAAATTCTCTATTTTAGAGAAATAGCATCTTACAGAAAAAAAAATGCATAAAACTTGAAACTATCTTCAAAAATGTTAAATGATTGCTTTTTTTCTCATTCTCATTGCAAAAAATAAAAAAATACTTGTAATAAAAATTAATAGAAAAAATCTAGAAAAGATAGAAAATTCATAAACGTCAATGTAGAAAAAAAAAATTAATAATTATTGAAATAAAAAATTTAACAAATTTTAAAATTTTTTTAAAAAATAAAAAAACTCTTTTTAGTATTAGTGTTAAAAAAAATTCTTTTAATATGACATCAAATTTTTTGAAGTTAGTGATTAATAAATTTTAGATATTTTTATTTAATATACACACACACACATATACACAACAAAAACAACAAAAAAAAGTAGTACTTAAAAAAAACGAAAAACTAATAACGAAACAAGAATTTATCGTGAGAAAAATTTTTTAATACTAACAAGAGTAAATAATTTTTTTTTAGTGTTTGGTTGTTTTTTTTTTTTTTTTTTGTTTTGGTGGTTATTCGAATTTGCTCTGTCAAACCAAACATAAAAATATCTAGTAGATTCACATCTGGTTATCCATTGAGATCGGTTGTTATTTTTGTGAACGGGCGGCGTATAAAATTCACAATACAAAACCGAGTGATACGGCAAACATTTTAAAAAAATTTCGTTTTTAATTTGTAATTATTTTTTTGGTTTTATTTTATTTTCAATTTTTTTAATTATTTTGGTATAAATTTTTAATTTAGATTTTTTTTTTTTAATAATTTTTGTGGCAAAATTTTTTTATCGTTTTTGGGAGAAAAAAAAAAAACCAACAAAATAAAAAAGTGAAAAGTGATTATAACAAAAAAAAAAAGTGTATCTACATTGTAAAACGGAAAAGTGCAACAAAAAAATTTTTAAAGTGCATTTTCAAGGATATAAAAATCTGGGCATCATTTATTTAAGATTAAATAACAATTTTTTTTTTATACCAAATTGAAATTTGATTTTTTAAATTCCTTGTTTTTTTTTTTTGATGAATTAGAAAAGAAAATTGAATACTTAAGAAATTACTAATCGAAAATTAATATTACTAAGATTACAAAATTTTAATATTTTTATTACTCATCGTAGTAAAAAAAAAAAATTATATAAATTTAATTTGATTTTTTTTAAATTGAAAAATTATTTAAATTTTTTTTAGTTTTTTGAATCAGTCTCGGTTCGTTACAAAATTTTAAATAAAATATTCTAAATAGTGCATTTTGAAAATAGAAAGTTGTAATATATTGGAGATTAAATTTCCTTTCAAAATATTAAATATTCAAGTGTATTTCCTGTGCATATTTTTTTTTTTTTGAGGTTAAAATATCCATTTTTGGTTTTGGTGTATTTTAGGAAAAATTTACATTTTTATCCTATTTTTTTTTGAAATAAAGTAAAATTTTGCAAAAAAGAAATAAAAGGATAATAAATTTCAAAATCAATGTGTATATACGGATTGGATAAAATACCACCTGTTTAAATATATACCAGGAAGGAAAAAAAAGGATATTTTAAATACATAAATAACACGATAAATCGAAGATATTTTTGTGTACAAAGAAAATATATAAAAAAATATTAAATTCAGGTAAATTTTAATTTTATTTTGTAAAAATATTTAGTAGTTAATTTAAATTTGTCCTGAATGCCAAATAATAATAATTTAAAGTTAGACTCGAATTTGAGTAGATTTCGTAGGTATATGTGTATTTTTTGTACAGAGCTAAATCAACTTTAAATTGTTTATATTAGAGCAACAGTTAAGAACTCAATAAACACAGAATATTTCCTTTTTTGTTCAGGCATGAAGTGAATTTAATAATTAACTAATGAATTTATTAATAAACAATTTTCACTCATTTTCGATGCAAATCTATGACTAGGCTGCAAAATTATTATATATGTATGTAGACATTGACATCGCTCTACAATAATTTTCACTTATAATTCAAAAATTTTAATAAATAAACCTAAGCTTAAATTAGATTTAAGGAAAGTTAGTAGAGTTCTTTGTCATAATTATTTTATTTCAAGTTATCAGTGACCCGACTAACCCAGTACTATCAATAAAATTGTAAAATTTTTAGTCATGAATACAATGTTGCAGACTAACATAGCTCCTTACCAGAGTCAGAAAGGAGTAATAACATATTTTCTCCTTAATTTTTAAGTTACTAATTTACATATTTATAAATCACTAATAGTTTGACCTCAAAACTATTTTAAACTCATAAAATAAGACAAAATTGAATTTATTTACGTTACACTATTATACTATTATGTATGACATAAAAATATTCTTAAAAAAAGTTCACATTTTATTTTAAGTTTTAAAAAATTCTAATTTATATTTATTTATGTTTCTATTTTTTTTCTATTTTTATAATCCTTTCGAATGCGAATTTTGTGTCCTTATACATATATATTTTTTCCAATTGTAGAATAAAAAAGGATATCAAATTATGTGAGGAAGTTTTATTGGTTAGATAATAGATGGTTTGTTGTCTGTAATAAAAAAAAATATTTTTTTTATTTTTGTTGTGGAAAAAAGTTTTAAATAAATTATTTATAAGACGTGATCTGGGTTAAAATAAAGGATAAATTTTTCTGACTATAATAAGGTAAAGGAGGCGTAAGGAATGGTAATGTCAGAACAGAAAGAAAAAAAATAAAATACAAAATGTTTTAACTTTATTTAAATTGAATAAAATTGTGTTGACGAAATTTTACGAAAATATTTCAATATTATTATTGTTAGTGGTTTAAGGGTTCAAATCCATTAAAATAGGATTAAAGTTGATTTTTATTGGTTAGACGTAAATTATTTGTGTGACATGGAATAAAAGTAAATAAAAATATATATAAAAAAAAAAAAAATATTTTTATTTTGTACAGAAATTTTCTTTAGAATTTAGTGACTAACAAATATTTTTAGTGTTTATGTAAATTGAATTTAAATGGCCTGACTAAAGCAATTTTATATGACAAAAAGTCGGTAATATCAAAATGTATCTTAGAAATTAGAGATTAGATTGATTATGGACCAGTTCGTATAGATATTACTAGCTGCTTATATTAAAATATACATTTAACAAATTAAACTCAGAGTTTACTGATTGGAGTAGCATTTTATTACATTCAGGAGATTCAAAGATCACTTTTAAAATATATTTCGAAATATCTAAATTTTAATTAAGTTGAATAATTGGTAATCCTTTTTTTCTACTCCTCCAAAAAGTATATTATATATAAATACAAAAAATTTCCAGCAACAAAAAATTAAATTCATTTCTTAGAATTTTTCTCAATTATTTATGCTTGTTTTGCAAGATGGTTGAACATTACATACTTTTTTTTTTTATTTTAAATCTCAAATTACCAGAACTGAAATACCACAGTAATTATAATAAAATAATGCAAGTTGTTCTCAAAATGTTAACTAAAGATCTTCAATCATTTTCTTATTAAGAATTTCATTTTGTGTTTGAGAATTAAATTTAAATAATAAAAATGACATTATTTATGCTAAAATTTTATTAATACGAATTATTTCTTATTTCAAATAATGATTTTCCTTTTCAAATTTCAATTGAAATTAAAATTTACAGAAAAAAAAGTAATATTGCAGGTGCACAACATTTTTTTGTAATAAAATTTATTTCTCCATGTAAGTTAAGTCATAATAATCATAATAATCTGCTGAAAAAAAATAGTAATCTGCTCAAAAAAAAAAAAAATTATTACTTAATATCTATATAATCCTAAAAATTTACTTTTACCATTAATAATTTATTAATAATAAGAAATATTTCATTTTTTTTTTGTTATATTAGTGTGTCAAATCGAGAAATAATTTATGAACCCAACCCCAAAAAATTCACGCCATAAATTTCAAAATTGTTTCAATAAACCGAATAAAAATTTTCATTTTAAAAAAAAAATTATTATTATAAGTTTAAATCTAAAAATGAGAAAATAATCAATAGAGGCAAAAAAAATGGCAAAAGTGATTATATTTTTTGATTATGTAATTTAAAACATAAACATAATAAATTTAATGTTAATAACTGTTAGAGGAGTTTGTTGACAAGCAAAGTAATTTAAAACTATCATCATATTTTAATGAAGTAATTAGGACTAGTTTATTTAAGAGCGATAAAATTAAGTAAATATACCGAATTTGCTTATGCGTATTACTGCATTTGATTGTTTCTTATAATTGGTAGAATTGGTCTTAGAATCATAGTTTTTTTTTGAATTTTAATAGATAAATTTAATATAAAGATTTTTCGATGTTGCAAAATCATAACCAGAAATTATCAAAATAACAATCTAGAACTGAATCTTTCAAACTATTTTAACACAAAATTAATATAACTAATCTGGAAATTGGACGAAATCTTGAAATATATATCTGAAAAAATATTTGTATAGCATAAATGTCATAAATCAATAATAATTCTGTCATTCCATTACAGTGAATGTTATAATATTTTTGATTGTCATTAACTAAACTAAACTAAAGACTGACATTTACAACTTAATTTTCAAATTTTCTTCTATATATTACCATACTACAAAAAATTTCATAATTCTCGACAGTCAACAAAACACTAATTATATCTATCATTTATAAATTCCATCTATTTACCTCTCCAATCCGTAATAACATATGTGTTATTTTAAAAAAACATAAAAAAAACTTTCAAGATAAGATTTTTACTTAATAAACATATTCCACCTACACATGTGAATATTAAATAATACAAATACATAAAAATTTTCTATCTTATTTTGTTATTTTAATTTCATAGAAGATTAAATAAACATAAAAATTTGAAATCTTTATAAAAATAAGGAAAAAAAACCAAAACATTCAACTAAACGAAAAGAAAATATGTTCTTTATTTTAATTCCAGATGTTTTTTTTTTTACCATCTAATTTTATGGACTTTATCTCGCTAACTTTTGCAAAATCTTGTTAATATAAAAAGAAAACTTTTGTTAATTTTTTAATTGAATTTCCATAAAATGAAAAATTATTAATTATAGTTTTCCAATTTTGGTTGTTGTTGATGTTGTGAAATATGAAAAATATTTCAAATCAACGGAAAAAGGAGGGTTAAATATGTTGGCATGTTATGATTGAACAAATATAATTTGTAATTTTTCAGTTAACAATTCAGAAAATTATGATTTTTTTTTTAAAGTTTATTATGATGAAAATATACTTTCAATGTGAAGCGAATATTGAAATTATTTTTATATAGTTTTGCGTGTTCATAAAGAATTTTTTATTATATTTTTAATAAATAAAAAATAAAAATTGTTTGTCAATCATAAAATAATATTTTATAATTGAAAAACGCAGGTGATTGTTTCACCATAATTTTTCTCGCAAAACTTAGCTCAGCATAATTGTTTCCTACCATTATCTCGACCTAATCATCGTTTTAACCTTTAAAGTATTTTAACATGTTGGTGAATTTCGAAAAGAGGTTATATTGCAATCAAATATTTATATTATAAATACATGAATGTTCTCAATTAGTAATTCTGATTCATTCTGATTCATTTTGATAAGCCAACAAAACTATATATTAAAAAAACAAACATAATTTTTATAAAATTTTATGAAAATTATGTTGTAATAATTATATTTCCATAAATTTCCACGAAAATATATTAAACAATAAAAATTTCAAAAATCACTTTTTCTACTAAACTAAGAGTTTGAACGAAATTCCAGGTTTTCGTTGAGTTTTCATGATTCTATAACAATTACAAAAAAAGTGAGAGTACATTTTCACCTGTTATCAGAAGTATTAGATTGCAAGGGATTTTGTAACAACCGCTGGAAATATAGAATTTATCGTCACCTTAAAATAAATGTATTTATGCGACAAAACATTTACATAAAAATAATGAATTTATTGCTATAATACAAAAAAACACTGATAGAATAGGGAGTTTTTCGCACTTCATATAAAATTTTGAAAATGTCAGCTAATAGATTTTCGCGAGAACTTGTTAATGTTATATAAAATAATTATTACATAATATCTTTAATTCAACTTATTATATAAAAATAATTCCAATAAAGTTCTTTACTATGAAAATTCCAATTATAATTTTCCACTGAAACATTTTTCATAAATAATTTTTTTAAAATTAATAAAAAAATTTGTATTTTGATGTTGGTGTTGTTAATGGTTGCATATAAACAATATTTTCCAATAAAATTTATATCTTGTGACACGTGATTTGATAAAACATCTAACGAAACATAAATAAAAAAATGTATTTCATGTACGTGATTTGTTTTGTAATTGAAATAAAATAAAATATTTAATAAAAAAAAACAATTGTTTTGTAATGAAAATTTTCATTTTAAATAATTCTCATTGCCAATCTAATATACAAAACAATAGAAAATTTTGTAATATGAAAATTAAATTTTCATTTACACCAATACCTCGCTATACGGCCGCTCTTTTTACGGCTTTTCGCTATAACGGCCTACTTTAATTGCGGCAATTTTTCGATTTACGGCCCAAAATGTTTCGTTATACGGCCCAAAAAAAGAACAAATGGAGAAAAAAATATGTACATATTTTAATGCGTTGCCGCTGCAGTATATAATAGTCACATAAAAGTTAATATTCTCGTAAGTAGAAGTGTTTATATACATATTTGTTTGCGATTCGTTATACGGCTTTTCGCTTTGCGGCCAACTTTCCCGGAACGTATCTAGGCCGTAAAGCGAGGTATTGGTGTATTATACTAAACACACCCAGTTTTCAATTTAATTTTAAAAATTTTTCATATAAGCATACTTATAAATATATTAAAATTTATTTGAAATCTGGTAATTGACATGTTTTTAGCGTAATTCGATGTAAAAACATTTTTAATTTCTTTAGAATTATTATGGGTTTGGCTTTTTACAATTTAAACATATTAATTTTTTGGAAAATTAACAATTTAATTATAAAGCAATAATATTCCAAAAATTTAGTACAATATTTAGAAATATTGTAATTTCGTTTTATATTTTAGACTCTAAAATTTAGAGGAACTAGTTCGGATGTAAATATTTTATTAACCCTTTTACTACTTAAAAGGGTTAATTAAATGAAATTTCAATTATTAAAATATTCACTTGCTAAGATATTGTAAGAATTAGCTAATATTATTTTATTTAAAAATATATTGAGCAAAACTTCAATATCATGTAAGTCATTTTAAATGCGATATATTTTTAATGTAATTTCATAAAATGTAAATTGGATTAATTACATTTCATGTATCGTAGCATATACAGTATTTGTTTTCCTCCATTACCAACTATCCGTAACCAATTCTAAATGGTTAACTATTTTGTTAGCCTAGATCAACCCACAAAATTACGAATGTATTTTTATTATTTTATTGTCCACAAGTTTTGACGATAGAACCAAATTTAATCCCAAAAATTGCTTCTAATGAACGCAAACTTACTCTTAGAACAATCTTGTTTCATAAAGTAATTTTGTGGCTTGAAACTTTTTCTAAATGTAGCCTGCGGCCGAATATAACTAGGATGAGGATTTCATGTCTGCTTATGAAATTAAGAAGATTATTTCACCACGACATACTTTACATCATCTAAAATTGTTTGCCATCTGGTTTATCGTAAAATATTTTAATTAAGTTATTTATTCTTACCGCATGACCATTTCATATCATCTTTTTATACATATGCTGTAAATCTAACAACGTTATAAGTAAACCTAACCTAACACAGAAACGAAGTTTTCCAATTATTTGTCGACTTTTGCCACACTTTTATTGCCAAAAAATGTTTCCAAAATGTGACGTAAAATATCATTTTACGTTACATGAAAACCGAGTTTGTAGAAAATATAAATTGAATTAATTTACTGAAAATTAGTAATTTTTCTACAAAAATTTAAAAAATCTATTAAAACTACTGTAAAATTCATATTTTCTATATTAATTAATGCTTAACAATTATCTATTTTAATTAAATAGTACATAAATATTATTAATAGTTCAAAGTTCAAGCAAATTCATTAATTTTCTAAAATCAACTTTTTTTTATGTTATATTATAAATTATAAATATATTTATACAATTTAAAAATTGACTACCTGCCGTTCTATTAAATTTATTATAATTTTCTATTTTTGAATAATGAAAAACATAAATACATAATATAAAAAAATATCTCCATAAAAATGTTATTTTACTGACCTATATATTTAATTTGTGAAACCATCAGAGGAGAAGTCTATTAGACTTTAGAGACCTTTTTTAATTAACATGACAACGATACTTTTTAACTTTTCTGTATAAAATAAAATATTAATAATAAAATAGAAATAAATTAGACAAATGAATAATTTCTTATGGTTTTCAATATAATTACATATTTTTCAATAATAATTTAATTATTAAATACAAATAAATATGAAGTCTACATTAAGAAGGACTAATAGTTAATTTAATGCAATAAGGGAAATAATTAACATAATTCAAACTTCAATTCTATTACTAATTGATAGTTTTTTCAGACACTTTTTGGAAATTTTCTAATAATTTTCTAATTATTTAAATTTTATGTGAAAATTTTGTGAATTTATCTGATTAATTTAATGGTTTGTCACTAGAATTGTTACAATTTATGATACAAGAAGACTTAGTTGACAAATGAATTATGATTTTTCTAGATCTAGATATAATTGTTAACTTACAGAATTTTGTAATAAACAGACATAATTTATTTGGTTTGCCATCTAGGATGGTTAAAATTTTAATTACTTAAAATGTTTTAATATCAAAAAATACTGTATAACTCTTTCCTAAAACATACATTTTGAAAAAAAAAATAAGAATAGTTTGTTGCTACATTGAAATTAAAAACATATAATTAATATTTAATGGATTTTTTGTTTTTCATATTAAATAAAGTAGCTATTAATAAAAATAAAATTTACTAGTAAACAAAAAAAAAAAAATTGATATGCTTGTTGCGTTACAATTGCGATTCAGTACATGACACGAACCAACATTATTTTTTTGTTCAGATTTATTAACAAATAATAAAGTAAAAATAAAATAAATTTTGTAAAATTGCAACAAATTATAATAAATTAAACTAATTTAAAATATTGTTTACTTATTTACTAAATTTGTTTATTTATAAACTCTTCAATTACTAAAGTTTTTTAAATAAAGTTTATCTAATTTCTATGAAAATCGTTCAAAAAAAAATATTGAAAACACAAATTACCAATTTGTATTCTCAATATTTTATGCATTACATTAAATTATAAACTATCTGTTATATTATCACCAGACTATTTGTCACAAATAATGCGTAGACGTGACAATTTTAAACTATGTACTTATATAAAACAAAACTGTTTGTCTGGAATTAATATTTTTATATTTTATTGAATATAGTATCTTAAAAAAGAAACATATTTTTTTTAAGATACAATCCATTTTATAAATATTATTTTTATAAAATGGGTTGTCCACGTAGAAACTTGACCATTTATCAAAACAAAATAGAAACCATTTTTTTTTAGGAAAATATAAATAAATCACACTATTTTACTACAAAATAATTTAAGACCTTGACTTTGATCACATAGGAAAAAAATATATATGGTATTTTATGGTCTAAAAACGATAAAAATGATATATTTCATGAAATATATATATATATATATATATATATATATATATATATATATATATATATATATTTTATTATGCACCTAATTCTGTTTTTACACGGTAGATACGTTCCAGACGAAACCGTGTAGAAAAAACCGTGTAAAAGAAGAAGTACATAGAAAATAAATTAGAAAGGGGAATTCCCTAACTAAATTTCTAAAAGATTACGGTTCAATCAAATAGCTTTTCCCTAACTAAATTTCTTAAGATTAAATTTCAATCAAATAGCTTTTTTTAATCGTGCTAAATCGAACGAAATATTGTAAAAACGGTATGAAATTTTTTTTTTCTAGACCGTGTTAAATCAAAACCGTGTAAAAAAGACCGTGTAAAAATAGAACTGGGTGTATTTATTAATTTTATAAATTTGTGTTTTTTATTTTGTTCAATAACATTGCAGAGACTTAAATAGAGATTATTATTAAATATAGATTGAAATAAATCTAAATTTTAAGACAGGAAAAAAAAATTGTTTATCTAGTTTCAAGTCAAAAAAAATATCTAAAATTTATTTTTTGCTGTTGCTATTATTACAGGTAGATTATGTACAAAATATTCACTTATTAAACATGTAATAAATAAATAAAATTACCAGCCTAAAAGAATTAAAAATATATTGAGAAATCATTAGATTTCAAGTGAACCTGAAAATATTTTTACCTGTTTTATACTAATTTTTATAATTTTTAGACAATTTTACCTGTTTTATACTAATTTTTATGTTATTAGTTATATTCTACATTTCTGATGGAAACTATAGAATAGTTTTTATAGCACAATGTTAATACTTTCGATAATCAGAAAGTTCACAATTAACGCATTCGGGACGCAATTTTTTTGATAAAATCTATGTCCAGGATCTGGAGGGAGATTTTATAATTAGACTTTTACTGGAAAATAGGATGCAATAATATTTAGACAGGTTAGAGCTATTGTAGACGTTTTTGATCTAAGTGAGACAGGGTATGTGTCATTGGTCATTCAGCAAATTTTTATTCCAATATAAATTCTTTTTGTTTTATCAAATAAGAAAATAAGTAAAACTTTAAAAAGTTACTGAAGTAATATTTTCTAACTAGTTTTTTAATATTTTTTTACACCTACTTGAACCTCGAACCAAATCTATAATTTTATTGCAGCATTCTATGATATTTTACTTAAAATTTTAGCTATACTAACTTAAAAACTAATCTCATCTTAAAGAAATACAAGTTGTTTGAACCGTCTTTGTCGATATATTAGATTCTGTATGGCACATCTTGTGTGTTCGTCACCGCGAATGGGTTAACAAAAAAATGCATGATAACTTATTGCAGTATTTATACAAAAAAACTATGAATGACATATAATTAATTTCTATTTCGGTGATCTACCACATCATTAAAATGTCCTACAATATTAAAATAAATTTCCAAAATTAATTAATTTATTTTAACGTTAAATGAACACTTTAGTAATTTTTTTATAGTCTCAAAACCATAAACTATAGTGAAAATATCACAAATTAATTAAAATTTAAATTATATTCAGATACGAGAGAAAAAAAGGTTCATTCCAAAAAATAATCAAAGATCACACATCAAAGAATTAATTGAACCAAAAAAAAAATGTATTTTTCGAAACTTCACAATGTTTTTTTTTTTTTAACCAAAACATAAAATTTAATTTTAGTTTTTAATAAAAAATAAAAGCATAACCACCTACTTTACCACAAAATCTTTTTATAAAAAAATTTATATTTAAATATATTTTAGTTTTTTTTACCATAAAATGTGAAAAATAAAATTTTGACTAAAATTAATTATTTATTATAGTAAAAATTTCCCAAAAATGAAATTCCCTTTCAATTAATTAACTTTTTTTTCCTACTTTAGTTTGTTTGTCGGTTTATTGTTGTGTTCTTTTTTTGTTGTTTAGCCCATATAAATTGTTAGTAAAAAAAAAGCATAAATGAAAACATAAAAACCTAAAACTAGGCTATTAAACTTTTCTATCTTGTTTTTTTTTTTGTTGTTATCGTCACATATTAAAAAAATTTATCAAGAATTAACCTAAAAAAATGGCTTTTTTTTTATAAATATTATGTATGTTTAACAGTAAACTATAGAATTTCTTTCAATTCAAATTCAATCTAACCTAAATAAAATTTCAAAGTTTTTATATTTATTTATTTATTTTGGTTATGTAAATTAAAATTCAAAATTTTTTTTTATAAAAAAATATTCAATTTTTATGTAAAATAGAAAAAAAAAAGAACAGAAATCATTAATTTTTTTTTATATAAATTAAATTTACAAAAATATGGTATTTTCATAAAATTATGATTATATGCCTGCCACCTTTGGACCAATTAGAATAATAATATATGTTCTGCTGTACGTTGTTATATTAGTAAAACTATGAAATTTACGGTGGAAGACACTGTCCACTGACACTGCGGACACTGTCCACTTCCACATGATTACTAGCTTAGTTATAGTGAAACAAACGTTGGCCGAATGAAAGCAGAACCAACTAAGCAGTCACCATATATTAGCACTGGACCAAACCGTGTTGAACCACTTGTGTCGGTCCACCACCAAATGCAAATTGACCAGCAATGCAAACATGAGGTGGTGCAATGAGCCAACTGCGCTTGAGTGCCTATACGTCAGCTGTGCGAGCATGCATGGCTCTGTTTCATTGATAGGATGGAAGGCACTTTAAATGGATGAGTTTGTATATTTAGGCCGGTCAAATATAATTTCTCCGAAATAGGCAATTTGATAAAATAATCATTCAAAATAAATTAATGACCCATCAATCGAACACATAACATACATTGCCATCTTATCAGTTTTAACTTACACCGCTCCAATATGGTCTGTTTACGGTTAGAAACATGAAAAAACTACAAGTATGCCAAACGCATGGAGTAATTTATCTTAAAAATAAACTGATTTAAAAATTTAAACCATTATTTTTTTAAGAATTCGTCATAATTTTGGATGCTTTCGTGATAAGGAGGGAAAATGTCTTTAAGTAAATTCTGGTAATATGTCATTATTCATAAATGATATAAGAAATGTAAAAATTCTCTTGAGTTACCAAAAATGATTTTTCATCAAAAATTGACGTATAATAATTGTTTGGAAAACTGTTAAGGTCGACTTGACATTTTGTTATATATACCTTAAAATTCTTGCAAAATAGATTTCAGAACATAAATAAATTAAATAAATAAATGAAAGGTAAAAACCCCGAAACCAAACCACAGCCGAAACAAAAACAAATAATAAAGAATAACAAAAACTGGTTTTTTATTTTGGCGACTCAAAGACTAAGTTTTACTGCCTTTATTTTTATTCATATAATTCTTATGTTTTCTCCCCCTGTATCTGTATGCATTTAAAGGTAAATCTACTTTTCTTTATAAATATACTTGTAAATAATAAGGTGATTTAGGAAATTTTTTAGAGGTACTTTTGTTTAAAAAGTTGTTGTGTTGTTCAGTTATATAATTGTGACAGTTTTATTTCTGCTATAAATTTTGTGTAAAGTAATTTTTGACGTATATTTGCCAACTATCGGTTAAGTTAAGATCACAGAGACTTAGTGATAGTATGCAGTGATTCTGTAATTTACTGAGGAATTGATGTTGGTCTGAGCTTACTTCAATTTAAATGAATATACCATGAACAAAATTACAGGAAAATGGATTTTTAAAATTTGGAAAAAAAGAAAGGATTAATGGTCACATTCCTAATTATTGAGAAATTCCTGAAATACGAGACAACCTTGAAAATGAATAATCCCCAAAAATATTTTACGCTAAATTCTTAGTACTATTTAATCACCCTGTCACGTATCTACTCTATTATTATTTTTTTTTACAAAATCGGCTTTTTAGCTGCTTTCTTTCACCCATGGTGTATAATACAATATTCGGTAATTTTTTTTGTTTTGTTATACTACCAACTACCATAAGAAACTTTAAGTAATATACTGCTTAACTTCTTTGCAAAAAGTTGTTGTGGTCTTTGTTCACTTGTAAAAAAAAAAAGAATCAGTTTTTTGATAAAATTACTTTTTCTTTATTTTATAGGTGATTTTCTTTCTGTACTAAATCAGTCATTACAGAAAAAAAACCAATATTATACCGAAAAAAATTAAAAAAAATCCTGGCAAAAAATTTGGTTGTTACTGGATAGCTTTTGACAAACTTCACTAAAATATATTGAAAAAAAAAAATTGTTGACTTTGAAAGTATAGTATTTCATATATTGAACGTTTTTAAACGAAGAAGTCAAATTTATGCTGAGAAAAGTAAATTTTCCAAAAGTTTAAAATTTATGAAACATGAAAAGTAATTGTTAAGTTGTCAATATTTTTATAAAAAAACAATATAATATTTATTTAAAGTATTTATTTCTTAATTATTATGTTGAAATGTTTATGGACAATTTAAATTTCATATTTTATGTTTATAAATATTAAAATTCTATTTATTTATGTATTTTTTTCCGAAGTACATAATTTACTTTCCAGTTTATAATTTTTTAAATAAAATACCAAAACTGCTGACACTAAAAGATATATAATTTTTTTTTGTTATTATTGTGAGTTCATTGGCTGGTAAGTTCAATGGGCGCAAAAAAATTTACTGACGGGATGTAAAATGAATTTAATTTAATGCAAAATTAAAATTTCCTATACCGGTAAATTTTCTTGTAATTTAATATTATGTATGGTCTTTTTGGAATATGATTTTATGTAACCAACAATTTGGACTTATTGATCCATCACCAGTTTTAAGTTTAAAGTAATAGTGGTTTTTTTTTACGAACAACTAAAAATTATTACCAAAATAGAATTATATAGTTATCACCTAGAATATAACATTACTTTGAGAGATTTATAGTTATTAAAAGTTCTCTAATAATTGCAAGTTCTGCATTGTAGCGTTTAGATAATTTTGGCGAATAATAAAAAAAATAAGATTCAAATTATGATACGACTTCCTGAATGCCTAAGTGCTAATTATGCTCATTTACATTTCGGGAGATTCTATAATTCTGAGTGAGTGGTTTTTCTAGTATACATTAGTGATGTAGTAAGTGTTTCATAATAAAAATTCCAATAATTCATATATAATTTTAATTAAATATATATGTCAATATTTAACTGACATGTTAAAACCAGGATAAATACATTTTTTATTATGTCAATAAAAGTTTATTCAGTTGAAATTCCAATTATCAAAAAATTATTAGATTTTTCTTAGATTCTTATATAAAAGTAGCTCATTTTAAAGATATTCCACTATCAGTACTTCAAAATTTATCAAAAAAATTCTTCAATATCTCAACAACAGCTAAGTTTTTCTATCAAATTTAACTGAAAATAACGAAAACTTTCAATATTTCTTCCCATATGTATAATCACTCAAAGTCAAACATAAATTTATCTCAATTTTTTTCAATTATTCAGTTATATTCTTATCACTTTGTTCTCTCATATTTAAAAGACATATTTTCAATTAATTTTTATCTACCACCCATGAATATTTTACATCTTAGCCATTAAATGACCACTAATAAAAAATATTATTCTTCCTACAAAAAAAACATAAAAGCAACAACAAACTTATCATCATTAAATAAAGTCAACATAAAAATATAATCTATGTAACATAAAAAAAAAAGTCCATTTTTTTTTCATTTCGCTATTAATGATAAAATATGTGTGTAGTACAAATTTTTCGCCACCCATAATTCTATATCGGAAAACTTAAGACTTTTATAGTTTAATCAAGTCGATAATGACCGGATGAGCTCCCTACAAACACAATATTACATATTTTTTTTGTTGCTGTTTTATCATTTTTTTTAAAAAAAAAAAATCTAATGAGGAAATAAGATTTAAGACTAAAAAACTTTTTAAAAGATTTTTTTTTCGAAAAATTTCCATTGCATCTCAGAATTTTTTTTTTGAACAAAATTAAAAATTTCTGAAGTCATCTTGAAATTTTATCCGACAACAAAAACAACAGACAGAAAGTTATTAAAAATGCGGAATACAACAAAAAATATATTTCTGGGTTTTATTACAGAGCCACAAAGGTCATTTTGGTATGCGAAACAAAAATAAACAGCTAAGAATATAAGTTTTTTTTTTGCGGTTATATCTTTCGACAACAACAAAAAAAATGGTAGATATAAAGTCGTGCAATACTTTAATCGGCTATAATTCCCACTTTTTTTTTCTCACATCATAACAAAAATTGTAAAAATCATAGAAATAAGGTAAAAAAAAAAATATGATATACAAGGTAATCAAGGTTTTTGAGGAAGAATGGAAAGATGTTTTGTGGTTAAAATAAAAAATAAAATTTAAGTAACTAAAAGTTAAAAAATAATTTTAAAGATAGTTTATGAATTGTTGTTAATGAAGTTTTGAAGTTTATACTTTTTTGTGTCTCGAAAATATGAGATATTAAATGGATTTGATTTTTTTTTAAAGGTTTTTTAGTTGATGGATTAAAATGAGAAGAAAATGATTTCGTGGTAAATCAATTTTATTTTATTATTATTATTTTAATGAGAATTGATTAAGTTTTCAAAATCTTTTATTTTATGTGTTGATTAATATAAAAGATAATTTGATATTTTGATGGAATTTCAATTAGTATGGCGAAATAATTAATATAAAGTTGATTAATAATAATATTAAAAAAAAAAGGTTTTTAAAGTTATACGGTAATAAAATGTTATCTTAGTTTTGGTAAATTATTGACTTGAATTCAATGATAATTTAAATTAATGATCGCGTTATTAAATAATCACATTTAAGTGTAATCAAAAAAAGCGAGAATGTAAAAGTGATGAACACGAATTATTATTAATTTAGTTGTAATTGAAAATGAAAAAAAATGTAGTTGTTTCGAATAGTTATAGAAAATATGTTTCGAACAATCAGTACCAGGACATTTCAAAAATATTATCGCACCAGAAGAAATAATTAATAAAACAGATAAAATCTTTATTTTTACAAAATTTATGTCCAAAAATTGGAATTATCTAGAACTTTTTTCAAATAAAATAATTAATTTGCCTATGAAGATATCTAACTGTCGCTTTTATCTAATTTAAATAATTATATTTATGTGTTTTTACATATTTTTTGTGAGAATTTTGATAATGTCCTCAATTCTCCAATTTCAAAAGTAATCAATCGAAGAAATTTCCCAAAATTTTGTTTTTAAAGTAATTTTTCTTAAAGTAATTTTTTATCTAAAACTTATGTTTTTTTTTTTTTAGAGAATATTAAAAAAAAAACATAAAATTAATTATTTATTATCTTTATTGCCTGACTTGTCCTCTTCACCACAAATCAAAGTATTTCCAATTAACGTTAATCACGATTTTTATTTAATTTTCTAAATTTTTATTACTTATACAAGGAAAAATTAAAAAAAAAGAACAGTACAAAGTAGTAAATTCTTAGTTTAATTGAACAAAAAACGCAAAATTACAATAAATTCCAATAAATTCAATTAATCATAAAATACAAAAATATGTATATATAACATTATTTATCTTTCCAAAAATTAATTAGTATTACTGTATATATTGTTACAAATATACACCAAGTAATCAAAATAACATCAACAATAACCATACAATCTTAACTCGTGTAGCATAGCTAATGTGCATTAGTTTCAAAACTTATAGAATTTTTTGAATACTGTCCGTAATGCTAGCATCTCATCATATTATTTAACTTGTTTCTTATTTCAAGCTGGTTAATGCAGCTTTGACTGTTTAATGTAACTATTTTCAGGAATCTATGCACCTATGTTCGATTAATGTCACATAACGTCAGATACTACAATCATCTTAAAATTCCTAACAACTACGTGTAATTCTAAATTCTTAAAGCATCGCAGGTTGAAGGTACTAACTTTATATACAGCATTACTATGTTTATTTACAAGTTGATTAATTTTTTAGCCAAATAGACAGACGAACAGACAACAAATTATTAATTTCTCTAAAAAAACCAAAAAAAAACCACTTATAAAATTTAATTATGAAATTTATCGATATATTTTTTTGAGTTTCTGTTGAAATAAATTGAAAAAAAAAAAATATCAAATCTAATAAATTCCATTTTAAAATTGTATCTCTTCTCATTCGTTTTATTGTTTATTTAAGATTAAAATAATAATAATAAAAAAATTATGTTTTCAATATGTTAGTAAAATTTTATGTATTTTTTTTTTAATGTTTTTTGAATTAAAATTACATACATAAAAACTAAAACTAAATAAAAGAAATAATAACTTTTTTGTTTTTTATGTATTTCGTGGCAAAAGTTAAATTATTAGTGTGGCATAGCCGCCAGGGGCTTGTTATGTTCGAGGTCAAATTCCAAAAAAATACTGAAATATCTACGTTTTGTTTGTATGCCTTTAAGAAATATATAATATATAGCAACAGCAGCTAAAAATTTATGAAAAAATTAAAATAATTATTTAATACGTACTTAAAAATAATTTATATTTTGTATTTTTTATATAATTTTTTATTTAAATTTTTTTTTTTAAAAAAAAATATTGTTAAAATTTATTTTGCGAATCTAAAAAAAAAATAAACTTCATTTAGTGGTTTCGATCAAATGTTTTTTTTTGGATGACGTTATATATTTTTTTCGCTGGAAGGGAAATTTTATTTTTAGAAATTTTTAATTAAAAAATTAAATAAATTTTTTTTTTATTTTCTTTCAAATTAATGTTTTGCGACGATGACATTGTGGACCTTAAGAATTGTAATATTTGCGAATTTTACTTAGAAATTATATTATTTTTGCTGAGTTCTAGCATAATTTATAAAAATTTCTTTAAATAAAAAATAAGTTTTAAAACGATTATAAGTTTTTAGTTGCATGAATCAGAAAATAAAGCTGATTAATCTTAGCTCAGAACAAAACGAATCACTTTTTAGAAGAAATTATTTATCAGTTAAAATTAATTTATTCAATTTTCACTGTAAATGTAACTTAGATTGTTCACGTGTTAATTTTTTTTTGTAGATTAATTGAAGTAGATTAATTGAAGTAGATTATTGAGAAAAATAGTTTAGTGTTTATGTAGGTAGTGCTGGAAATTTTATATAATCTTTTACGTAATTGTTAATTAATCATTAAGAGAACAATTAAGTTACATTAAGACGAGGAAATAGAAATTTTATTTTAAGTTTTAATAAATTTAATTAAAAATATGAATATTTGTTGAAATTAGTTTTTGGTTCTCTTGTTCACTCCACTGGGGAGCATAGTTTTCTCAATTTTTTTTATTGTAATTTGAACCTACTAATTTTTTGTTGTAAAATAACATATCGTAAGGAATATGTAGATTTTAAATGCAATTTTTTAATAATGGTATTTTCTGCTTTAGAAAAGATATATTTTGAAATACACGCATTCATAAATTTTCGCAAATATTTAGTACTCGTAAATAAAGATCTTTAAGCGTGATTTATGCAAAATAAAAAGCACTATTCTGTTAATTTAGCACTATTCTGTTAAAGTATAGATCTAGATAAATTTTCTACTCAATTTATTTAGATGGCAAAGCTGAACTCTGTGGATCTCAGTAAAAGCATCATATTTAATGTCAGCTTACATGAATAACGCAAATTATTATTTTACTGGAAGCATATAATCTCCAGTAAATCTTCATAACAATCTCCTTATTAACCCAGTAATACTTTGTAAAATTATGAAAACTAATTTCAATTAATTCGACAAGATAATAAAATTCTAAAACAATTAATTTTTAGTTCATTAAAAATTTGCATTACCGGATTATGTCAGAGCAATAATTTCTTAATCAGTTATAAGGAAATTCTTTCCCTTAAAAATATTGTAAAAATAATTTATTAGTTTATTTTGGCATTTTTATGAAACGTTCATTTTTATATCAATTAACCAACCAGCACGCGTTTTCTTAAATATTTCTCCTTCCTTTTAAAACGATAATAAATAATTTAATGATAAAATATGTCACAATAATTGTTTTTTCAATGAAATTTTTAATGAATTTTTCTTTCTTACAATTTAACGTGTTTTCTTGAGTTTAATGAAAATTACTTAATATTTTACATTAAATAACAAGATGACATTTTTAAATTTAAAAACAAATAAAATAAAACTTAAATATTAATTTGTCTATCTGTAAGTGTTAAGGATATAAAAGAGTGTAAATTGTAAGACGAAACATGTTTTAAAATTCTTGTCATTAATTATTGTCGTCAACGTTTCATAAAATTTACCAGACATTAATACCATATTTTGAAAGTGAATATTTTCTTTTATATTGCCTCACCCTCTGTTATTACTTTGAAGCTGGAAATTCTTGAATATTTTTAAAAATAGAATATTTTCCTATTTAAAAAAGAAAAATTAAAATCACTGATATTAATTTTTATCTTGTGCGTTAAAATTGTGTTCAGTGTTGATTGAGTAGAAAAAAAGGAATTATTAAAGTGAATATGAATTTGTAAAGAGACAACATTCTGATGACAAAGAATGCGGAAAAATAAAACTTAAGAAATAATTCAATAATATATAATTAAATAGAATTATTTATGAGTTATTCCATAGATTGATTTTATAAAATTCAATTTTATATACCGTGATTTAATTACACTATTGAGCTTATGTAGACTAATTAAAAGAAAAGTGGTTATTTACATTTAATAGAATCATTAATTCTGGAAATTAATCGTCAGAAAAAAAAGAAGGATAAAAAATTGTTTTTATTGAGTTTAGAAGTTTAATATTTAATGTTATCGAAGCTACAAATCAGCAAGTTACATTTATGTCATTTGTATTTTTCATTCTAATTATTCACCTTCCTGTACATCTTGCGAAGCCTTTTTACAGGAATAACAATTTTTGGCAATGCTTTATAAATTTTTTATTAAATAGGATTTCGTCACGTGCACTATTCCCACTCATGTTACTATATTTATATCTTGATTTAATAGCAATATTTGAAGGGATCATAACTTCAACGACCTTCTCCATCATGGGACTGGTCTTGTTGTCAAGTCCTGTCGCATGATGGAGAATAGAACTTTTCAATGTAACTGGCAAATTAACTTGAAAAATAATTTGTAAATCTGTTTTGTAAAAAAAGTTATTTGAGAATTTTACTTACAAAAATTTTATTCCAGAGAAAAAATATACCATTTAAAATTTCTTATATGGATGTCAAATGCTACAGCAATAGATAGAAATTAACTAAAATCCCCTCCAATTACAATATTCTATTTATAGCCAGATAGTGAGAAATTTTTAGTATTAACCAAAAATTAGATTGTCCAAATTTTATAGTAAATAAATATATTTTACTGTCCAAAAACCTTATAGCAGTTCACGAAGAGGGGTTGGAATGTAAAAATACAATTGATAAAATTTTTATGTATTACAGGACCAATTTTCGTACAATAAAGAAAAACCTTTTTTTTTGTAAATATCCTTTCATTATTTTTTCCAACAATGAAACCAATTTTCCCTTTTAATCCTTAATGAAACTTGTTCTATGTACTGTCGCATAAAAGTATACAAAAAAAAAATAAGAAAACTAATAAATCTATTTTTATCCTTCAAAACAACCCATTTTTATCCTGGAATACAAAAACACTAAATTTACCATTAACACAAAATTTCTCATGTAATTAACACTCTGCAGGATAAACTAAAATAATACAAATCCAATAATTTTAATTACCCTTACCAAAGTCAATAATATATCCTTTGGACAAAAAAAAATGTTGGAACATTTCTATAAATGAAAAGACCCCTAATTAGAATTTAGTTTTTCTATTTTGAATTCACCTAAAAATATATTTAAAAGTAAATTACTCTTTTTTTTTTTAATTGCACTTTATCAACTTTTAACTCTAATACTACACATTATTATGCTTCTGTAAATTGGTTAGGTGGAAATTGGTTCTTTTTTTTTCCTTCAAAAAGCACCCATATAAAAACCATAAACAGAAAATTTTTGTGACAGATGGCTGATCACTCAATTGCTCTTTGTTCGACATTTACAGAAAATGATGAAAATTATAATATTTTTTATTTTATGTATATAAGTTTTTTTTTTATGCTAAAAAAGGAAAAAGTATATTAGAAGAAAAAAACATGGTAAAACACGGAAATCAATGTACTTTTGTTAAATTCATTCAACTTTATGTATAAAAAAAAAGCATAACTATACCAAAAAAAAAAAATACAAAGAAACATTATTGAAATTGAAGCCGTATAAAAAAAAAAATTTGTAGAATCTCTGTTGTTTTTGTTGAACAACAAATGTGCTAACATTTTGTTGAATGATATAGCTTTGGTGCTGGGGAGTAGATTAATGTATGAAGAATGAATATCTAAACATATATAAATTTTGTTTTTTTTTGTTTTTACAATACTGTAAAAAAAGTATGTACAGCAGCGTAAATGTTTATTAATGCAAAAATAAAACTTTTCAAAGGTATATACTATATAGGTATATTTTAATAAAGTAGTAGTAGATAGACTATTTTTTTTTTATGTATTAGAGAGAAATATTATAGAAAAATTTTTAGGTAGTAGGCAGGAATAAGGTATGAAGGTGGAGAGATTAACTTATCTTTTGGTTAATAATAACTTATGTACATAATATTAGCCCTGAAATTTATAATGTAGAAAAATATAAATAAATTGGTATAAACATATTTTTTTACTCTCCTAAAATATAAATAATTTATTTTTAAAGATATTTTGTTTAGATATTTTATTTAAAAGCAATTTAATTACAATTTTTTTTTTGCAAAGGAAATATATTTTTTGTGGTGAAAAATTCATTAACAAAAATAATTAAATTTAATTAAAATTTATGATTGGACATAAATTATATTCAAAAATATGATACTAACTTTATTGGATACAAATTATTTGAAATTAATTAACAAAACTCAGTTTTTTAGTAGTAATTTTTCGATGAAATTGTTATCCAGTATTAGCTGTGTGTTTTTTGTAGACGAATAATTTTACAGAAGCAATTTTCCAAAAAAAAACTATCTACAATAATATTTTTTTAATTTCTGAATATTGGCATACGTGTTTGTTAAAAATGAATTTGACTGTGAGAAATTAAATATAAAGCTTATCACGTCAATCAAATATTTGAGAAATTTCTGCAATGCTATATATATTTTTTTTTGACGTAAATCATATTTTTGCAAAAAAAATTTATTTTATTATTTTTATTTAATATGGTAGCACTATGTCTTTCTTCACTGATTTAGTAATAAATAAAAATATGTTAAATTTGCTTAAAAATATTTTATTTATTATTTTTATGTATTAACGTTTTATTTTCTTTTTAATTTTGTTGAATCCGCATCTAAAAACTGAAACAAAATTAAACAGAATGAAAATATAATTTCTTCCATCTATAAATATGATAACACAAAGATATTGAAGCTGGTAGTACTGCAAGATGAAAAAAAAACATAATGCCCTAAAATTTTCAAAATTTCAGATACCAGAATTTAAAAAAATTGTTGGTTGACTTGACCACGCGTGTAGTAAATTAAATATTTGAATTTTTGAATTTTACCAGTGTTCAGTCTCTAAATTACTATGACGAAAATATAAAAGTTGCCCTAAAATCTAATTATTATAGCAATTGTTATGCTGAAATATCGTCACGAATGTGTACTATCCGCTAAATCGGACAGCACATATTCTTCTTAAAATCTGATTGTTAATCATGTTTAATGACTACAGAATTTTAATTTTGATTGATCTTAAACATGATAAATTTCTTGTTTAAATCAGAACTAAATTTGTTTAAGCACTTAAACTAGTTTAAAGCTGTAATGTAATGAAAGGCTACCCGCTGGGTTTTTTTAATATAAATATTTCACATAAGTTGTTAATAATGCAAATATTTTATTATTTAAATTCCCAAACATAAATTGAATTTAAATTCAGTTCTTGGAATCGTTATTAAAACTAATAATAAAATTTATGATTATGAGTAATAACATCATCAGAGGTCATTGGCAGTTCAATTTAACAAATGAAATACTCACAAGGCAGATCAGTTGATAAATTTATAGAATTATTGCTGCAACAAAACCGTATTTTAAATTTTATCCAATTTCAAGAGAATTTCATTTAAAAATTACAATTAATTATTGTTAAATTCCCTAAACAATAACGTAAAAAGAGATGACACAAATTTTAATGCAGTCAAGTTTATTTTCTAGATATTGATGACTAAAAAAAATTGAACCTTCAAAACACTTTTTTTCTTTAAATTAAAAAAACCTTCAATTATTACATTTTAACAATATTTAATGTCAATATTTATTGTCAATATAAATTTAAATCAATTATTTATTACTTTAATTGGAAATAATAAAGATAACCAGACCCATTTTTTATGCTTATCAGAATTTGAAAAATAAAAAATAATTTTAGTTTGTGATAAAACATAATATTTAAGATATAATAAAATTAATTTACCGACTATTATTTTACAAATATCGATATTTAATTTAATATAAATATTATTTTAAATAAATACAGTGAATTTTCGATATAAGTCACCTTGATATAAATCACTTTTGTTATTAGTTACTCTCGATCTAAATCACTTTTATCATTGATTTTTTTCATTATAAGTCACCCATATACAAATTATGAAGAAGAACTTTATTTTAGGTCTAATGAGAATAACAAAAATTTAGATAAAGTTATTGTATCTGTTAGTAATGCAGTATAATTGGCTGAAGAGGAAAATTGTCCGTTGAATGAAATTTTGTTGAATATATAGAAAAATAGTTTCCAAAAAATTTGGTCTTTAAATAAAATTTTTTTAAATTTATTTACAAAATTGATACTAAAAAAAAATTGAAATTTTTATATAAGACACTAAAAATTACTTCTTTAAAAGTTACTTCTATCGAAAATTCACTGTATTTATATTTTTATTTACTTAAACAAATTTAAGAAAATCCTTTTTTTTTTCAAGCCAAGATAGAACAAAATAAGCTAAACAACTTTTTTTATTTTATTAGAATGTAAAAATTTATATTTTATTTATTTAGTATTCCTTATTGATCCTTCATATCCTACATTTAAAATCGACATTGATATTCTTTGAATGGTTTTTATATTATGTCCAAATAATTGGATTTTATTTTATTTCTTATATCTTTTTGACCTATCCTCTGATTGTCAGATAAGTCAAATATTGACGTAATTATGTTTCTGTATATGCTGATGGGGAATTGTTCAACATTATATATTTAAAACATCAGAAATACAGAAATAATATTTCCTTTTTCCATTTTTGTTACAAAAATAAAAATAAAAAATTACATTGAAATTTCTGGTGTGTCATCTCTCGTACACAACACTCTGGAATCAATTACAATATGAAAAATCTACAACAAAGTCAACTATAGTTTTATCTTTTTATGGTAATAAATTCTTCTTGTTTTTTTTTTTTTTTTTGTGTTCAATGTCATTTCATGTTTTAAATTAATTCAACTCTCGATATTCATATATGAATATAAAAATAATATAGTGAATTTATTGTGTATAGGCGTGTTGTGTGATAAAGATGACACATCATATGAATTGGTATCATGAAAATGAATACAATTTTCAAATAAATGACGAATCATCCACCACACCATTATAATATTTAGATAAAATTAAAGTGAATTATAAAATTTAATTTTTTTTTTTTCGCGGACCATTAAAATGATCATAAATGGGAACTAATTACATATTTTTTATTGTGTATGATGCTGTCCAGACTTCAAATTGAATTAGAACTGTAGCTTTAAAATTTTTGTTTGAAACCTAATAAATTTAATTTAGAATTAACAGCTTTAACTGCAAAATAAAATTATCAATTTATTCTAGAGAATTGTTAATTCTGTTCATTATTTTTAGAACGATTTATAGCTGAATTTGTAAAGTGAAGAAAATATAACCCTAATTTAGTCCTCGTCTTGAAAAGTATTAAATTACTGTCTATAAATTGTCCATTATTGTAGAAGAAAAATTTCACAGCTTGTGAAAGAAAATTATCATTTTATTTTATGTTTTTTTTTTTCAAATGCAACAATCGATATCCAAACACCATGAAAGTCTTGACCTCCCACGAAGTCATTACAAAATTATTGTAGAATATACTTTCTTGTTTTAATCTTCTCTATTTTTTTTTTTATTCGTTTCATATCCTTATATCTGGTTTTTTTTATAGGCCATAAATGGAATTTGTCACATATTTTTATACTCATAAGTGTTTTTCATCTATTCATTTTTTTGGTGTTAGGAAAAAAATACATTATTGCATCACAATTTGTGTCTATAGCCTTTATATATTTATTTTGAATTAGAAATTGATATTACAAAACTGGTGATGTTCATTTGCCAATATGGGAAACAGAAGCTATTAAACGAATTATGTGTATAATTGGCAATAAATATATATATTTTTTTTAGATATAATTCAGTTATCATATAAGTGAAAATTTGCAAAAAAACATTTATTTTGTTTATTTAGTTAGCAGAAAATAAAAGGGAAAAATTAAATATAGCAACAGGTGCAATATTTACATATCAAATTAACTATGCTTTTATGTATATATGTATAAAAATTATTTATATTTATGGGAAACATTTATTATTTTTGCTGTTCATATTAGCGTATTGATAATTTATAGAATGTCGGTCTTGGTAAACAATTTTTTTTTGCTGTAGGTATCTAGGTATAATTAAGTTGTATTCGATTTTCCATTATTTTCTTTACAATTTAATTATATTTGAGGGAAAAATATTAATTATTGAAATATAAAATGTAATTGACCTTAAATTCTAAAAAAATTTTCTAATATTATATTTATAGTATGTTTCGAAAAATAATCTATATAGACGGTCTTCTATTTCAATGATGCAACCGTCCAAATCAGGCCAGTAAATATCCTAAAAATTGTGTATCTATTAATTTTTTATATATATTTATAGTGAAGAAATAAACAACTAACTTTATTATTGAGACATTTGTTGTTAACAAATGGCCTCAATCACTAGTATTTTCCCAGTCTTAAATATTAATTTAAAGAGTAAACTTGGATTATATTTTGTTTCGGACAGGAGTCGATGCCAGTATACCACCAGTAAGCCACAGCAAATTCACTCTATAATTAAATTAATTTCTAATTAAAATAAATTTGTTAGTTCATTCATTTTGAATTTCTTTGCTTCAATCAAAAATGTATTTTTATAGTTAATGGCATACGTCGTTTTGCACCAAAAAATTCCTCAAGCCCATTTTTTTGCTAATCATTTTATTATAATAATTGAACTGAAATAAATATTTTCTTATCAGTGTTAAATTACTGAATATATTTATTTTTTTTGTATACTCATGATTAATATATTGATTTTAGATTTAGATATAATTTAATATTTTATTTCGAACTTCCATCACAAAGACAAGACGATATAAATGTAGCTCGACATGCTAATATCAAAATTTTGATTTATTTAGAAATATGATTCATGACATTATTTTAATTTTTAGAACTTAATATGATAATTGTAATTTGAATAATATATTTCAAGGTTTGATTTAAGCTTCTACATATATTCGAGGAATATCGTCTTTGCCAGAATTTTTCCAATTTTTTTTTTTTTCAAATAAATACTTATATACTTATAGATATATCTTAACTTTTATTTAAATATTTTATAAACCAAATTATTAAATTCTTAAATATAGTATGTATTATTATTTTGGAAACTTCAAAGAGAACAAATCGTCTAGACATAAAATTTTAAATTAAAGTTAAAAAAATTTTTATTTTTAAAAATAATCTTAAGAAATATTTTCATGTTTTCCCTTTATGTTATTTCAATAAAATATGTATTTTTTTAAAATCCTAGACAAAACCATTATTAAATTTTTCAATTTTATATCCCAAAAATATATATAAAAAAAAAAAGATTTTTGTTTTAAGTTCTAATAAAACGACCCAGAAAAAAGATAATAAAATTTTATAACACCTGAAAAATAAATTTAAATTGAAAATTGGTTAAAGAAATTTTTTTAAGTATTTGCTTTTGCGTCTACATTTTATAGCTTTTAGAGTAGACTAAGACCTTAATATCAATTTAATATTATATGGTTTTTCAATTTGGAAAAATTGTTCATTATGAAAGTTAATTTTCGGATTTCAAATAAAAAATCACAACCGAAAATATATCGAAAACTGTCATTTAATGATAAAAACTTGTATTTTATGTCTCATTATCACTTCAACACAGGTTTTTATTATCGAAATCAGGGTTTATTTTATTGAATATTTCAGTTGTTAAATGAAAAATGTCTATTTTGTTCTTACAAGTGGAAGTATATACAGGTGGAAGTATACTGTCGTCTAGTGATTAAATTTAAATCTAAATTTGATGATAATGATTGTGTTTATAGCTAAATCTATAAAAATTATTTAGATTTCTTATTATTTAAATTTAAATTACATTTTGAATAATAAGCAAGGCAGATGGACAGGCATTTTAAAAAAGTCCAACATAGAGAAAATCTATTAAAGTGTAAATTTAGAATTCAATAATTTCAATTTAAAAATAATAAAAAAAAGCTTTAAAACAAGTTTTAATTTTTTCAAATAATCCTTTAATTTCACAAATTTAATATAACTTTCTTTAATTTTTTCATTTTCTTTATTTTCAGGTAAGAAGCAATTAAAAATTTTTTTTATAACATTTTTTTATGTTTTTTGAATCGTCCAGAAAGTGCGTGTACTTTAAATTTTCATAATAACATAAATGAGTAATTAAAAATTTATATTTCAACTCATTCAGGTAAATAAAACAAACAAAAATAATTAAAAACAAAAAGTTATATAATTTTAAAATGTTTTTTTTATAAAAATAAATAATTTTCCCTTGTTCACTTTTTTTTTTAATTGCCCCAAAATAAAAAAATAAAATTACCTTTTTTTTAAGCGGATATTACAGAATTTTCCTCAAAAAAAAAAAAAATTATGTAAAAAATTATTTTGGCGCCATTAAAAGAAGCGAAATTTCGACATAAATAAAAACACTTATGTGTCGAAATAATTAAAAAAAATAATAATTCAAGCAAAAAAAATACTTTAATTTAAATAAGAAAATTTAAAATAATTATATTTTAATATTTTGTGTAATGTTTTAAAATTTAATTTTGCGTAAAAATGTGTTTATGTTTATTTTTTCTTTGGATTACGATTAGAAATAATTTTCTTATTTATCGTGAAAAAAAATTTAATAATTTATTAATAAAAAAATGTAATAATTTATTAATCCAAAAAAAAAGAAGAAACATATTATTAATAATGTTCAAAACGCTATTATCCATGAAAATTAGTTATTTCAAAATCATAAAATTAAAAATTTATATTTATGTACATATACTTCAGTTTAGGAATATGAACAAATTTCCAAATTATGTGATGATAAAAACCTAAAATAGTTTGGAATGAAATGTCTAAATATAAATTTTAAAAATGATCAAAAATCCGAAACGACTCGCTACGGTGCTATGAAGTGATTTAATTTGTATAGATATTTTAATGTATTTGGAAGCAGTGGTGGACTTAGGTTGGAAAAATTTTTAACAATAGTGTAACTAATATTCGGAACAGTTGTTTTAGATTTGGTTTAGTAAATTTTTTTTTTCAAATTTGAAGGTTATTCAAATTATGATAATCCTTAGATCAAGATTGATTCTTATATATTTTCTCTGTCGGAACAATAATATATTAATTAAAATATATTTGACACTGGCCTTAAGTATTAACTGTCAAAATATTTTTATTGTGACAACATAAGAATTGTCATAAAATTATAAGAAACATATTAATTTCAAAATCATGTACATACAATTTATTTTAAATTTTAATGTTTTTAATTGCCAGATGGAATTTATGAGTTTTTCGGAGTGACTATGGTATAGTTTCATTTTTAAATTACATTCAGATTTATTAAGAAATTATTCATATTTCTCATAAATTAAAAATTATTTAAAAGTCATTAATTTGTTACATTTGAACCCGTTAGTCTGTTTCTAAGACAGCTATTAGGTAGTCATATTTAACTAACTCAGGGTTAAGGAAACACTAGAAAAGAATTTTGCCAATCTTCCTTAAACCATTTCAAATAAAAATCAAATATTATTGTTCAGTCCATGTTTATAATGTAGTTAATTACATCGAGACCCTAATCAATAATATTTTCTATGGCTTAAAGCCACCTCTGTTCGAGCCCCTTACTCAAATGTATATTAAAAATATTATAGTATATTTGACGATCCATGTAAAGTACTATTAACTTTGAAATAAAAGTATATACCCTCATTGAAAATTATTTATTTTATTTTATTTTTTTTCATCATTTCTTTGCTTATTTTTCATATATTTTCCGGATGTGGATTGTTTCGGTTCGATAAATTCCCTAAATTCGTATTAAATACGAAACTAAAAAAAAACAATATTTTTATAGTCATTGTTCGTTTTTTAATTTTTTCTGATCCATTTAAATTTATTTTTAAAAAATAATATAAAACTTTGTTATGTTTTCAGGGATTTTCTAGTTTTAATTTTTAATCAAGGTTTAAATAATTATTTATTTTAATATATTTTAAACACTTAAATATAATAATTATTTATTGTACCATTTTAGTAACCAAATTTGATCAAAAGAAATTTTTTGTATTTTATGTTAAAACTCTGACAAGCGATAAAATATTTTCTAATTAACATAAATGGTAAATTGGGTTGGTTTTGAATTTATGGATTTACTATGCAATGGGTATCCAAAAACAAATTGTTTCGTAATTCATTTATTTAAGAGTTTACATTAAAATAGCATTGAAATTAGACATGAATTGATTCTTTGTTTAAGTTATTAATGATTTTATGTATAAATGATATTTTAACCTTACAAGTTTATTTAAAAAATTCAAATAAAATAGAATTTTTTTTTTTAAGGTAAAAATTTTATTGGTTTTGTAGAAACAAACGTTTTTGAAATTTATAAGCATTAGACGAGGAAACAGCTTTTTTCCGTTTTAAAGGAAAAATGAAAATAATTTTTTTTTATTATTAGTGATTCAAAAAATAATAATAATTTTACAAATTTTGTAAATATATTTCATTTAATATTTCGGAATATTGCCAACAAAAATTTTTTGAGAGGTCTCCTTTTCATTATTATTGTAATGAATTATTAATATATGTATTCATTGTACAGGGTAGTTTAGGATGCTATGATTATAATTTTAATTCTAAACATTATTTTTCAATTAAATCGCTAGATTAGTCTAGCGATTTAATTGAAAAATATTATAGACTAGTCCCATAATTCCGAAATTTAACAAATTAAAGACGATATTAATATTTTAACATGGAAAATCTGATATTTCAGAATATTTTTAAAGTTAATAATTGTCCATTACCTACTGTTTTTAGCTGATCCTAGCTTAAATAAATATATGCCACCTTTTACACAATTTTAACATTTTATAATATTTCCATAATTTGATGGCACGTAAAAACGTATAAAACTAAACAAGCCACTTTCGCTAGCACGCTCTCTGCTACTATTCGTACGTGCGAGAAAGGACACTAACGATGCTAGAACGCTATTTCCTTATCCGTTCATTTAAAAAGTGAGATGAACCAGGAAAACATTATCGTTCATTAAGAGAAAGGGATAAAGCAAACACTAATTGGCATAATTTTTGCATAATTTTACTACGCGTCTATAACTAAGTCTAGTGCGTGGACTTTTCCTCCGAACTTAATTCTGTCTTCAAATAAACCAACCGAGTGTATTTAATTTTGAGTCATAGTTTAGTGTGTATAGAATTTCACTAGTTTTTAATTGAATTTACACGAACATAGCTTAATCGTTTGTATCTAAATACAAAGGTTTAAGCAAATTTGATTTATTGAAGCACGTAAGTTAAAAGATTTTCATTAAAACTAAAGTTTAATTATCTAAAATTAATATTTCTATGTTTAATATGTTTCTAAAAACTTTTGTTTATATTTATTTAACATAATTGTATTTTATAGTACGTTTTATAAAGTTTATGTTGTCAATTAGTAATCAACCTGTTTTTCTTATTTTCTTTCTACTATTATACAAAAATAAAATTAAGAAAAAGCATAAAAAAGGAAAAAATTTAAATAAAAATAAATTTTCCCCATAAAGATTTTTATCATCAAACAAAAAATATAAGTCTTTAAAAATTCGTTAAAATTTTAACAAGAATATTTAACACAAATTATTTAAATATCAATTTTCTAAATTTATGTATATATATATATATATATATATTAAATGTTCCATGGGGTGCACTAAACAGCATGACATGAAAATATCATTTTACCAAAAATTTATTCAATAGCATATAAAAAGGAATTTTCTAAAAATTAAATATTTTCAATACGTATATTTATTTACATTTTCCAAAAATTCTTTTGTGAAATCATTTATGTAATTCTTGTAAATTTCATCATTTTTTTTTTTATGTTAATAGAAAATTTAGCATAAAAATGCTTTTTACCTACTTAGTCATTATTATAGTATACAGGTAACAAAATACATATGTATATCTTCAATTAGAAATGCTTTTAGTACAATTGAAATATTTTTTTTTATGTATTAGAAGTAAAAGGATTTAAAAAAAAAAAAAAACTGTACAAGTGGGTGGTTTACGTAAGATGAGCTTTTGTTTATTAGATATATATATACAGAGAAAATTTAATGGGCTAATTATCTATTACATACAATTTTACACGTTTTCTCGAAATGTTATAATATCAATTTCCGTTTTTATTTTTCCTCTCGTGACATTTGTTATTTTGATAAAAAAAAAGGTCGGTAAATTTTTTTTATGTTTTTATTTAGAAGAACATTAAAAACCTGTTTAGTATTGAGTTAATGTCTTTAGGAAAAGAATTATGAGAAATGTAAAATATTTTTGTTATGAAAAAATTAAAAATAAACAGAAAATAAAATTATTGTTTATGTTCACAAAATTAAGGTAAAAAATAATGTTTGCCACTTGTTAGATTAATACAAACTTCAGTTTATACACTGAAAAAATTTGTATACTTATTTTAGGTTAGAGAATTTATTTTAGTAAATATTAATTGTACTAAAAATAAAAAGGATCAATAAATTATTCGTTTCGCCAACGGCTATTAATTTAGTAACAGTTTTCAAATTGTTTGAGATGGCTATTAGCGAAACAAATAATTTTGTCAAAAGTATTCAGAAATGATTAAATGATGATCGGAAATGATTACATTAAAAAGTTTAGGTAATGTTAAAAAGGCACTGTGGTAATATTTACATCTAATACCAGTTGAAAACTGTTACTAAATGAATTATCTGCAACAACTTATAAAATTATCATTCAAGACATAAATTCATTCTATTAGATTTATGTACATTAAATTGTTGTAATATTTTGCAATTTCTTATATAATAGTTTTCGATTGTTGCACATCACTTTTATTTTAAATTCAATTACTATTAAATATATAACATAACATAATTAATTTTCCTAATCCAAATTATTTCTTTAGTGCAAAAAAAAAAAATTAACTTATATAAAAGCTAATTACTAGAAGCAATAAATATTTTAACATTAAGGAAACATTAGATAAATCTATGTAATAAAAATAAATAGTAAAGAAATTGTAAGTTTGTTCATATTTCACTGAAATAGACTTGACAATGTTATTTTAAACTTAATTTTATTTGCATTACTTCGTATTCGAAATGGATCTAAAATATTGCCAAAAATTTTATACAATTAATTTTTTATTATGATGGATTGCAATACAAATCTTCTCCAATCATAATTTTAAATTTTATCAATTTTAAATATTATTAGCCTTTATGGCACCCAGCTACTTAACTCACAAATTATACATTTAAAATTATACTTTTTATATTTTATGTCAAATTGTTTGTGCAGAACTAATTATTAAATATTTTCTGAAATATTGTAAACCTAGACAGTCCGACTATAATGAAATTAATCTGTACAATTTCACTTTAAATCTACTTTAAAAATAAACTTTGAAATTTTGTTGTTCATTTATTGTGTTTTTTTTTTCATACTCAAATTTCGTAATTTAATTAGATTTAATGGTCGGTTATTGTATGCTCTAATACCGTACAACATCCGTAAAACCAAAAAAAAATATAACTAAACCTCTTACATATACATATATATGTTACCTAATTCTTAATATGATGGAATTGCTCTTAACTTACATGGTTCATAATCAAAATTATAAGCTTTTATCGTGACGTAAAAACACAAAAAAAAAAAATTACAAAAAAAATGATACAATTTTATTTTTCTACCTTTCGGTCAGTTGAGCAACGGATTAAGAGAATTTGTTGGAATTAGATTACAAGGTTAGGTTGGAAAAAAAACTTTAATTAAATAATAGAATTTGTTAAAAATAATTAAATAAAAAATAATTATCATAAAAATATTAATTAATTCAAGGTAATTTAGAGGTGAGAAATATTATTATATTGATGATAATTTTTTTGAAAATTGATTTTTATATTTGAAATTTTTAAGAAAAATTATTTAATTTAAAAAAAACTATGTCCAGACTTCAAATATTTGTAGAAATCAGTAAAATTATATTCAAATATTAGATGACGTTAATTATATACAACCTGTTTCTAAAATCTCCATTTGCAACATTAACATTGGTTTATATGCAATATTTATTCAAATTACTCGATCAAATTATATGTAATCTCATAATAAAATTAATTATATGCCGCCCTTAATAGAAGACTGTTCATAAAATTATAGTACATAGCATTTACCTACTTAAGACGGTATGCCGTTGAGTCCAAATTGCAATAAAAATCTTTTTAAATCTGAGTAAATTAAGACCAACATTAATGTTTCAGAGTGAACCAAGTATCTGCTGCATCACAGCTTAGTAGACTACCACTAAGCCTCCTCCGATTTTCTATTAGTGAATTTTTAAATTAAAAACGTTCCAGTTAAGTCTAACTATTTAAATAGTGGAAGAAAATTACTTGTGTAAATCTGCTTGTGTAAATTTCAATTTCTACTAGCAAGTTTATTATAGCAATATTTATTACAGCATAATTTCACATATTTTATTTGAAAATACTGTTGATTAAGAAAAAGCAAGCTCTTTAACTTCATTAACAAAAATGAAGCAACAGATTACTCTGACCAAGTAATAGCTATAAATCATAATTTTCAGGGACAGTTTCTCTATACTGAGAGCCTAATTTTAGAGCTAAAAATTAGAGCTAAAACTAATTAAAATATTTTATATAATTAAATTTTATGAAAGAAATCATAAAAAAGTGATGATATGAAATTGCGGACAAAAGTTAAATTTTAATTAATAAAGTTTAAATGTTAATATTTTTGGATTTTCATTTAAATAAAAAAGTTTTAAAATAAAGAAATTACAAAAAGTTTTAAAATTAAAATAAAATTATGAGTATTATTATTATTTTTAATTACATATATATGTATTAATGTTGGCAAAAAAGTTTTGTTATTTTTCATTTATTGTCAAAATAATGTTGAAAATTTCACTTTTTCCACAGAGTTTCCACAGAGTTTAAATAAAAATTGAGGAAAAATTTTATTTTACATTTTTAACAAATGAAGATTTTTAAGTATATTTTTAATAAGAAATTTCCATTTTCCATTTAAAGCTTTTAAAGTATTATTAATAAAAAATTTAATAAATTTATTTTTATTTATGAAGTTTTCTTTCTGTTGTTGTGTGCTTTATTATAGATGATTAGATTTATTAAATAATTATTTTAAAAAGTAATTTAATTATGTGGTTAGATTATTAATCATGATTTAATACTCAATATATTTTCATATATTTTCGTAATCTTGAAGGTTAAAAATTTGAAAAATTATAAATTAACTTTTGTCATAATAATTAAATTATTATCCATGATTTATTTGATATTTTTAAATTTTTAAGTATCATTTATCTGTCATAATAAATTAGAATAGTTTAGTAGATAATTGTTGGCATACTAGAAGTTGTGCAATTGTAAATTTCTAATCAAAAAGAATTATGCTACAAAAGAGATAACTTTAGCTGGTGTCGTCTGAATTTCCATTTTTTTAATATCAAATTATGATAGAAATTGAACCTTAAACTTGTTTTTATTGAAAATTGTTTTCAATTTCGAAGATTTCTCTTCAGTTTTACAAATACCAATACAAAATAATTGTCAATGGATTGAAATTTATTTTGAAAATTAATAGGTGTACGTTCAGTACACAAGTAATTGAAAATATATGTTTTATTAAAAACTATTGCGGTATACAAGATTTTTCAGAAATCTTCCACCAAATGAGTTTTTTTTTGTAATCGAATTCGTTTTTAGTTATCTTAGCATCAATTTGAAATTACACTACATCTTGGTCCTAGATTATACGGTTTTGTAAAAGTAATAAAATTTCACGACTTCCAAATCCTTTAATTATAATTTTTATAGATAAACTGAGATTTGTTTTCATGATTTTTAAAACTTCTATTCCTAAAGCATTAAAACTTTCTCTCTAACCAAAATTAAGACATAAATATCTCATTTTAAAAATTTACAACTGTATCTGCTAAATCTCATCGTATCTATTTTTCTAATTTACAACTGTATCTGCTAAATCTCATCGTATCTATTGTAAATACTAAATTTAGAAATAAAAACATAGAAAACAAAAGTATCACAAAAACCAAAAAAAAAAAAATTATGCAAAACAAAATTAACCACACGAAGTTAAAAGCTTTAATCGTTTTTAATATCTTTTTTTTTTTTCTTCTATTATTATGAATGATGATGATTTTTCCTACATATTTGTAATATATTTCCCATCTATAAATTTTACACAAATCACAATTTAATCTTATAGTAATTTTTTTGTGTATATTAAATATACATATTTTTGAAAAGATTTTATTTTATATCAGCTCAGTTATGTTGTTGTTGTTGTTGTTGGCGGCGGCGGCGGCCTAATTTCATTGAAAACTTATGCCGGCATTACACAAATAACTTGCGGCTTCTTGTATCAAATAAAACTAATATAATAATGATAATAATAATTGGATGATTACGACAAACGTTTTATGCTTGATTACTACTTGCATAATATATATAAAAAGAGTAATAATGTTAAAGTTAAATTTATATGTTGAGAGCATAATAAACGGTAATATTACTCTATGCTGTATTATTTTTTTGTTGAAAAGAAAATGAAATATGAATTTAAAATTTAATTTAATGAAAGAAAATAAGCAATAATATAAAAGTGGTTTATATTTTTTTTAATAGCAAATTACATATTTAAATTTAAAAAATTCAGTAAGTAATTTAATTTAAATATAATTTTGTTTATGTTATGATGACGTTTAGATATTAAATTATGTCAATGCTAATTTTGGAAAACGAACTAAATTTCGTACAACACAAAGAGTTTTATTCTTTAAAACTCTTTGTGTTGTGCGTAAGTATTTTACTATAATAAGCAATCATTTAATGATGTCTGGAGGCTATTGCAAAATATTTCAAATAATTGTTTTGGGAATCAGCTCATTTGGTGCAAGTTTTTTGGCAGAACTGGTACGAGCGATAAGACTTATGGAGGTAAATTTATTAATATGCTCTTCTTGTTAATAAGAATCTCTGTCGAAAAACTACTGATCGTTCTGTTTCTTAATGCTTTTTGTAAATCTTAAACCTGAAATATTGGTGTTATTGTGAAAATTATTTTATAGAGCACTTATTGTAAATCGCATATTTTGATACCATAAATCGAAGAACGGTTGCCAAAAATCAGTCTATTGTACACTCTTAATTTTCTTAAAGCAATCACTTTAAAATTATAGTCTTAAATTTAATTTTTCATGTATATGCTCTAAATCTGTCCAATCCAATCAGTAGTGTATTGCTGAAATTGTTGAAATTTCTTGTTGTTTATTTAAAGTTTATTTCTGTTTAGAGCATAAAAATTGATTTATTTACATAACTGAATCAAGTGTTGTGATTCAACTTTTTTTTTATATAATTTTTTTTTATGACGTTTTCTTTTTGTACTGTTGAGCTCGTCATCTTCAAAACTCGTTTAACAAGATATTATTTCCCCTGACTTTTTTTTAAAAAAATAAATGAGAAAACAATTTTCAATTCTGAAAGAATACAGAAAATAAAAAAAAAACTACATCTTTTCGGATACAAAAAAAAAAAGTTTACATAATAAAAACTTGAAACTGATGGCGACACATAATAATCAGTTTTATGTTTTATTATGCATTCAACTAATATTTTTTCTACTATAATTATTTATTTTCAGATTCTTAGATAATAATAAAGTTTTGTGTTTTAATTTTTAGGAATGCATATAAAAATGCACTGAAATTTGTTAAAATCACATTTTTGAATTGAATTTACATATGTTTTTGGAATGAAAGGAATGTTTAATGTTTAGAAATAATGCTAAAAATATTTATGATACTAAAATTTATTTAAAATTTATTATTGCACAAATTGAGTTTAATTTTGACCGTACTTTAATTATTGTAATAAGAAATTATATTATTTTCGCGACAAGTCCAAGGCTTTGTTTCATGGGCTTGCGTTTTAAATTGCTTAATTAGTTAATTTTTTGTGCAACTTATCATAATTTCTAGCTTTTTGTATTTTTTACTAGTAAGTATAAAGCGGTAACCTTAACAGTATTGTCAGGTCAACAATCTTACGCAAATACCTCTTTTAAATAACTGTTTGCATTTATGTGACATTTGCATTTATGTGACTGGGTCATCAACAGAAATAAATCTGCAAATATTACATTCTTTAACTATTAATTGAAATTCCAATAATTGAAATGGATTTAAAAATTTTAATTTGAAAAATAGCTAAAATACTTACTTACTGCAGAAAAAAATTCTTTTCAATTGTTAATTTCGAATTAAATTCATTGAAAGGCTAAAGAAACCCGTCACAGGCGGAAGAATGAAATTAAAATTATATTCGAAATTACTTTCAAAATCTGCTAGAAAATACTTGTCTCATTGCACTGGAGTGTAAATTAATAATCCAATTTATTTATTTCACCTTCATGAAATTTTTACGAAAAGGTAGAAAAAATTTTAAAGATTTATAAATATCAAAATGAGTATTTTAGAGTGAGAAATTCTGAGTGAATTACGATTTTGTACATATGACCATTGGGTCATAAAAGATTGTTTTATAAGACATCACATTGAAACTCAATTTTTTTCATTGCCTGAATTCGTAACAAGATATTATTTAGATATGAATCATTTAATTAATGACGAAAAATCAAAACTACAATAACAATGGGCCATCGAATTGTTACCCTCTTTGGAACTAATACAACATAACAACGGTATAATTTTTTATTATGGAATTTCTGACGCATTGATTTATTTATTTATGAATAAGTTTGATAGTAAATCATTCGATATAAAAAACTGATATATTTGCACAAAAACAAAAAAAAACGTATTTTATTAAATTCATCTAATTCAATGATTGCATACAAATTTCGTGGCACACCCATACATTATACAAGCATTAAATTTTGATGTCAGATCGTGATGTATAGTGTAAATGTTGTTAAACTGGTTTTTTTTTACTAAATGTTGACAACATAACCTCAACAAAACATTAAAAAAAAAACAAAAACAATAATTTACATTTAATAAAATTATCTTACAAAATCAGACCAATTAGGTGTTCTGATATTATTTATTTAAGCCCAAAGAAAAATTGTGCTAAAAAAAAAATTGTTTAATCAAATCAATTTACATAAAATCGTGCCTTACTGACAACATAAATTGAAAAATTTATGATAAAAATTTCATTATTACAATACAAACACCAAGTACAATTTTGTACAATTTTTGGTGTTTTATGTGTTTAAACAAGAATAAACTTGTTTCGTTCTGTAAGAGTTCAATTATTGTTCAATTAAATATGAGTTTCAAATTTATTTTGGGGAATCAGTTGTGTTGTATTGATCCGGGAATATAAATCATAATTTTTGTAAATCAATAATCAATAAGAATTTAAATTTAAGCCAATTAAGAAGGATAAATTTATATTACAAAATTTATGATTTATGGTCCATATTCCAGTGGCAAATGTAAAAAAAAAAAATAGAAATGTAATTGAAAAAAAGTTTACTTTTGAAATTTAAAAAAAAATTATAATTTATGAAATGGAACTCTTACCTAAAATCACTGGACCATTATTTTTAAATTTTATTCTGCTAGGCGGCCTCTTTAAAAATCACTAAACTCACGGAAATTTTTTTTCAGTTTAATTCTGTTTTTTTTAGGCTCCTATAATTATATTTTCCCCAAAGGTGGCATTGTGTTTTTTGGTCGATAGCATTCTAATGTTGTCTAATCGGAGAATATTTTTATAGCTCATATTCTTTCGTCGTTTAGTTTGCATAAATTTGTGGTTCTGGATAATCTAAAACATTTCGTTTATTATTCTCAGACAATTTCAGAATACCTGTTGTCAATACCTTTACTTACTGTTCATGAAATGTTTTAAGTTAAATAAAAACGGGGCATCTTAGCTTGTAAAATTTACCAAAAACGGACCGTTTTTAAAAACAAATTATTTCGTAATTTGAAATTTAAAAATTAAAATACTTTTTTATGAATAATTTCTCAAACTTATTGTTAATAATTATCTTAATTAAGTTTTCGTCATAATTTAAAGCTGTTAAATAAGAAAGATACATGACAAGTGACAAGCGCGAACATGTAGAATTATTATAGGTCAAAAGAAAAATTCCCATTAGAATTGAATAACAAAACCTCCCACAAAAAAAAACAGTATAAACTTTTGGCATTTTTGTTTATATTATAAAATACAACAAAATTGAAAATTAAATAAATAAGAACTTTAATATTTTTTTTTTTAATAAAAATTACATAAAAACTTTTTTTTTAACACCGTTAATATTTAATAGCAATTTTTTTATGATGCCCGGCCATGAATATTAAAATAATTACGAAATTCTCTTTTACGAACCAAAAAAAAACTTGGTCATCAAAAATAATTCCCAATGGGGAATTTTCGTCTTGTTTATGTTAATATTTGTTTGATGCGCTAGTGACTTACGGTGAGGTGAGGTGGAATATGTTTTAAAAGCAAAGAAACCTACTTTTTAAAAATAATAATAATTTATAAACAAAAATATAATGGGTTATTATTAAAAAATTAAGAAAATTGTAACAAAATATCATTCACGGGAATAAAACGATGTGAGTGTGGTAAAAATTTTATTTTAAATCGCGTGCTGACTTTGAATATTCACCGTATTTGAAAGTTTTGCTTTGATATTTTATTGTCTTACCATGTTTCGCTGTAATATTTGGTGGGAGAGGAATACTCTGACGCAGATAGATTACATAGAAGTATTTCGTTGGTGGAGAGACTTATATAATTTTAGTTAAATATTTTTAAAATATTATTGCCTCTGTTCCAAATTATGGTATGCATTATAAAAATTAGTGTTCATAATATTTTGGTACAAAGAAAGTAGAAAGTAATATTATCAAGCTAATATTTTCGATGCTAGTTCTAGTTATTTGCATAATTTGGGCGGTGTTAGAATAGCTTAATTGTATAACAATTTATATAAAAATATTAGATTTTCTTAAAATAACCCATGCACATGTCAATTTCTATGAGAATTACATTGTTTAGATACAATAAGTATTTGTTTGATTTATTCAAGAAAATTAACAAACAAACAAAAAAGTCATATAAAATTATCACATTTACATAGTTTTATCTGATAATTATGCGTGTTTGTTTGTAAATTTTTCTTTAAACTTTGTCTTTTTAACTAAATTCTTAAAAAAAGAATTATATAAACAAAAATGTAATTCATTGTTACTAAATATAACAATTTTTTATAATAATTTTTTCTCACCACGCGAGCATTGTTTTTCCTCCCTCTGCCTATCGAAATTAATTAAATTTTAATTTATTTAACTGATTAATATGAATTGCTTTAATTCTTGTTTATAATTTGGAAATAAAATCCTATATATTTTATATTTTAACTACTCCTTTTGCCTTGACATCAATTTACTCGAATCTCCTTCTCCTATTTTCTATTAAAATTGAGTTCAAAGAATATTTTCAACTGAATTTCGAATTTAAAAACTCGATAATTTATAATAAAATTGAATGTGACTGGTTAAAGAATAAATAGAATTTCTCACATAAATTTATGAAATATAGTTAATAATTGGTCAATGACTAAGTATAAAGTTTTTATTATGAAAATGTATGATATTACGCAATAACTATAGAAAAAATTATCATTAATCCAAACTGTATTATAGAATCAAAAAGACCCTAATTAAATTTTCAAAATTCAAACCGATTAGTTAAATTAATATAATTCTTAAATTCACAATAATTTTAATTTATCTTAAATTAATAAATTTGATAAACCAAAAAGCTATCTTTTTAAGAATATCAGCTTCACATATGACGTTACTTTTTTAATGCTTGTAAAAAATTTTTTGAGCATCCTTCATACAGATTTGACCAAATAATTAAGCCACGCCACATGTATGATATATGAATATATAATATTTTGTTGTTTCATTCTCATATCATTCCTTCTCTCAGAGTTAAAAATAAAATTTTATTTATACAAACACAATTATTTACAGATAATATAATTTAAATACAATACCAATCAAATATCCTTAATATTAAACATTATCCTGTTGCCGCCTCAAGTATAAAAATCTAACCTACATTACGATGAGCTAAACATATATAAAAAAAAATACAATTCTCAATAAAATTTTCTGATACCATCAAACAATTTCTCTCTCCCACTAATACATATTCAGTTTAAGAAAAACCAAAGATTTTCTTTTATTATCTCTAAATAAAATTTTGTCCTTATAAGGAAATGAAAACAACAACAGAAATGTGAATTGCTCAATAATAATGAAACTTTCCGATTTTTTTTTTTCCGTATCAATTATGAACAAAATGTAAACATAAAAATTTGAATGAAAACGTGCATAATAATTGTCCTTGTTTCATTTTCGCTCTTCCTCTCTTTCTCATATAATGAGAAAACATTGAATTTATTCACAGTATATGTGAATATTTTTTAGGATATCCTGCGGACTTAATTTTCTAAGGATACAAAATTTCATCATCAGGAGAAGAGTATAAAGGATATTTTCATCATTTCACATATATACACACATACAAATACATATATCACAGATGATGCTTTTCATATTCAATGTATAATTTGGTTCCCTTGACCTTGAAAGAGAACATATCCTTTTTAAGGTAACAAAAACAAAATTTTGAAAGAAAACAAAAATTCGTCCCTGCTAACAATGAATTTTCTTTCTTTTTTTTTTTTTGTTAAAGCTTTATTGAGATAGGTAAAAATTGCATAAATTATTAAAGAGGTTATGATTTTTAGTGAAGAAAATGAGAATAAAGGACGAATTATATAAATATTGAAAATAGGTTAAAGAAAATTTTTATTATATATATTTTCATTCAATATTTGTTCGAGCTTACAATAAAGTCCTTCATTAAAAAAAATTATATGTATATAATTTGTAAATAATATTGTTATTTTTCCTGTGTTTTTCCAAATCAATTTCGAATTTTTGTTATTTTGTGTTGCGGGTGTGAGTGAAAATGTCAGTGGACCAAAAAAAAAAAAAAAATGAAAAATTGAACGTTTGTTGATTTAGCATTTTGTTGTTGTTGATTAAAGCATGGTTAATTGGGTGGTGGATGATGTTGTTATACTTTAATGTTGGCACCAAAATATTGATTTTTTTTTTGTTATTATTGTTGTTGTTTTCTGTTTGTATATATCCTGTGCGTTTCCCTTAAGTGTGCTCTACATAAAAAAAAAGTTCTTATATATAGGATAATAAATTTATTTAGTCAGTAATGTTTTTTTTTTTTTTTTTATAAATATGTTTCAGAGAAGTTTAAATAAAATATTATATAAATATATTTGGGAAATGAGAATTGAACGGAAAAGGATATATATATATATAAGGATGATTAACATAAAAACTTTTTAAAGCTGCAATTAAAGGTTTAACTGAATTATTTTACCTTAAATTGGGGAAATTTTTTTTATATTCAGTTGTTTTTTTTGGTTTAGTAGAGATAATAAAAGGATTTGTAAGATAACCTAAAAGTATATATAAGTTTTTTTAAGGGTATATTAGTAGCTTATAAAGGAATTTAGAGTATTTTTTGATCAAGGAATATGGGTAATATAAACCATTTATTGTATCATATTTTTTATGTGGTGATTTATTCAAATTATTTTATTTTTTTGAAAACGTAATTTTGAAAATGAGAATTTGACCGGAAACATGGTACTTTTTAGAAAGAAATATGGTACTTTAGTAAAAATGTTATATCCTTGAATTAATCTATCATTTTTTTCCTCTTTTAAACTCTGTTTGGAGATACAATCTTCTGGTCGTGTGGTTTCATTAAATTGAATAACAAATTGGAAGTTTCTATCACAAAAAATGATCTTTTGTCAATTAGTAAATTATTCGAATAAACGATCCAGCTAATCGTATAATTGATCCAATTTTCCGGAGAAAAGAGTAGATCCTCCTAGAATTCAAATTTAGATTTCTGAGCGTTTTCCATTCAGTCGCAACAAAGAAAAGACGTTTCCCTCATTACTCTCTTTATTCGGTTATCAATGTTTCTAACAAATATAGCTTTTCTTATCTAAAACGTACTGAATACCATTTTAAATTACCTTATTGTGCCAGTATCCATCCCTACAGACACAATCAGATATACTTTCATTTCTCAGCATTTCAAATTGAGGAAAATTATATTCCTAACGTGATTATTTATCAATTATTTTTCCATAATTTTTATTTCCTGTTTTTAACAAATTTCGAAAATATTCGACCTTTAACTTAAATATATCGTAATTGTTGTCGTACAATCATAAATTGCAGTTTCCACCTACTTTTTTTTATATATTTATAAATAATTATGATAAATAATTATGATTGTACCATAATTTTTCTAATCTCTGCTAATTATTAAATTTCTACGATTCATAACAAATTCAAGTACATTGCCACAATTAACTTTAAAACAACCTTCAAGTGGTTTTGGTATCATCTTACAAATAATTCACTAATTGAAAAATATTTATACAAATTCAATGAAAAAAATATCATTAATTTTCCAGTTCTTTTTTTAAAATTTAAATTTATTTAAATTTTTTTTTCATCTTTATTTGATTTTTTCATATTTTGTTGTTTTATTTAACATAAAAGATCGCAATTTTTTTGTAATCATTAAAATATCTAATTTTAATGTTAGTTTGTTTTCGTTTAATTAAAAATTATGATTATTTTCAGTGAAACTCATGAAAGTCAAGTTCATGATCTTGACCCCACCAACATATTTTCTTCTTCATTTTTTTTTTTTTTGCTGTTAAAGTCTCTTAGTAATTGAATTTTTTTTTCTGTATGATTAAATTAGGTAGTAAAATAAATAGAATTAGCGTGCCAATTAAATTTAATTGAAATTGATTATTAAGAAAATATAAATTGTTGGTTGGTTGATTAATTAAAGGTTTTTGTTTTTTTTTGTAGATTTTTTCAATGGAAAAGTTTATAATTATTTTTCATATTTTGAAAACAAAATGGAAATATGTAAATGAAATCTTAAGAAGTTTCTTAATTTTTAATCTTGAAAACCACAAAAAAAATAAATTGGTTAATTGATTTTATAATTAAATGTATGTCAAACATAGTACTTTATTCTGATGACTGATTAATTATTTTTTAAATAATTTCAATCAGGGTTCACAATTAATTTTTTTAAGACGATAATAGAAATTCAAGAAGATATTAGATATTAGAGAGTTTAAGTTAGTAATTACAGACAATTTAATTAGCGGAAAGATATGTGCTCCTGGGTTCTTCTCATTCTCATATATTATTCAATTTGAAAATTCTGCACTATAGTTATAATTTTATACAAACCGTAGCTTAATAAGGTGTGATTCGATGTACTATATTCCTAGCTATAAATGTGTACCACAATACCAGTTATAAAATTAAAATAAAATGTTATGTGACTCTGGCAAAAATACCTCGAGGCCATTTGCTAACAACAACTAATAAAGTCAGGTTATTGTAATTAACATTTCATATTTTATAGTGAATTTATGATTTTTAAATATAAAATTAGTAGGTTCAAAGATTCTTTGAACAGAGATTCTTTTATGGATGCTTAATCTCTTCATGAGCTGTATCTCAAAGGAAAATAAATTTAAAACTTATTCTCATTTAAACTTATTTTTAGATCGTTTGTTGTCATTTAATCTGCATACTTCAGAGTAAAAAATGAACTCTAAATTTATTCCAGAAAGAATGTGAACCATTTACCAAATGTACATCTGACTGCTAACTTTATTAGTTCTAATTTGTGTATGACAGTTAATTAGATTTTTTTAATTTCAATTTCCAGACTAAATTAATGATATTTCTTGTAAATAAAATTAAAATTCTTTTTATTACTTTTGAAATATAAATAAAAATTAAATAAATCTGGTCAACTTTAAAATTGTTATAATAAATTTTTCCCCCATTTTTGGAAATTTTCAAATAAATAATAACTTAAGTGTTTTTATAATTTAATTAATATTCCGGCACTTGAATTTATTGCTCCAAAAACTTTATAAAAATTTACTTGAAAAATTTTTTTTGGAAAAAAAAAAGTTTTAAAAATTCTTTGCACTTAGAATTTCCACGAAAAAAATTTGAAGGTAGACATTTTCTTATTTTCTTCTTTTTCTTTTCTTGGATGTTGAACAGATTTGAAATTTTCTTTTCAGTTTATATTTTTAACTTTGTTGTAATAGAATGAAACAATAAAAAATGTTAATTTTCATTTAAAAAACCGAAAAAGAAATTTTATTTTGAAAAAAAGTTTTTAAACAACAAATCAAGATTAAAGTCTGACACACATGTTATAAGTAAAATATGCACATGGTAGCTTGAAATTGATACGTTTATATAATTGGAACGGAAAGGGAAAAGCGTTTTTTTTTTTTGTTGTAAAAAAGAAAATGGTGGGATCTTTGAAAATCATATTAATTGAATTTTAAATATTTAAGAAGAATTTTTTATGAAATTTTAAAGGTGAAAGTTTAAATTTTTAGATAAAAGTTTAAACTTAAATACTAAAATTTATAGTTTAGATTAGAAGATAAATTTAATAGTTTCCTAAAAGTATACATTTTAGTTGAATTAAATATTAAAAATTTATATAATTTGTAGATATTTTTTCAAATAATTTTCAATCTTTTTTCTTTTGAAAAGAAACTTACAATTAATTTTCTATGCTTAAACTGAAAAAAAAAAAAATTAAAATCTAAAATTAATGATTGCTTAAGTTTATAATACAAAATGAAATTATTAAGATTAAAATGAACAAAAATTTTATAGTTTTAAAAAAAAAAACTGAATTAATTTACTTTAAAAATCATATACCATGACTAAATAGTTTACTACTGTTTGGATAATTAATTGGTTTTTGTGTGTTGGTGCTATGCTATCTAGGTGAAAATTACAAAAATATATATATAAAAAAGATATTATAAAAAAAAATCATAATTAATTGACCTAATTAAATATATAACGTAGTTTGGGGTAACTGACTGAATGTAGAGATATAACGTATTGATTCTAATGTAAAAAAATCTCGGAAAATTATAATATTAACAAAAAAATACTTACGAGTAAGTTAAGCTTGGATATAAAATATTAAATTAGCTGGCAAGTGAAATAATTTGTGTATAATACAATCTTAGTTTTTATTATCTTTAATTACATTATTAATTTATTTTCAAATTAATGTTTAAATTACATGGCCACAGTTTGAATTTCTAGCCGGTTTGCAGACTAATAATAATATTTTTAAAATTATAAGTCAATTACTGAAAATTAATAATTTGTTATTAAAAATTTCATGTTTTTATGCAATTCAATGTTTTTATAGAATTCGATGTTTCTTCATTTCATATTTAAGACAACTCCAGAATTCTATTAGTCCAAATGTTTTCATTTCAAATTTCAAAAATCTCATTAATAGAATTTGGACTAATAGAATTCTAGAGTTTTCTTAAATATATTTTACTTTATTGCACCTTGAATCTAATACAAAACCCCCTTATTTGTATAAAATAAAATATCCTTTCAATTATCCCCAATAAAAAGAATGTTTTAAATAAATTTTCTGTTTAATCATAATTTATAACTTCAATTATCACTCAATTTTAAAATTTATATAATTTTCTTTATTAATTGGAAAAAATTTTCAAACAAGAAAATTAAATTTATTAACATTAATATTTCATTTTCACTTACTGAAAACCGAAAATAAATTAAATTTACTTATATGACGACGCGTGTCGAATATATAATTTTTATTTAGTTTTTCTTCAAAAATTTTCTTATACCTTTTTTATTTTTTTGTTTCACTGGATGGTAATAAGTAATTTACTACCTTAAGGCTAACAAAAAAAAAAGTGTGCCTACTTTCTCGATAATATGTTATTGAAAAAAATATAAATTACATTTTTGATTAAATATTAAATTACAAAAATAACATCATTTAATATTTAAAGGTAAAAAAAAAACAAATATGGTTCTACTTATACGAGATACGAGTATACATATACACCTTTTATAAAAATTTTATATCTTGACACAATTATTTTTAATTAAATGAGTAATTCTTGATCCAAGGGCTAAAAGGTCATAAGTGTGTTTTTATTTAATTTTGGATATTTTTTATTTATTAGTTTTTAATGAGTAATTGTATTTAATTATGGATAATAAATTTCAAGTGTTTGATGAAGAAATTTAAATTAATTAGAGACATCTGGTGGAATTTTAAAATGATATGAATTATAGGGATTAGAGCAAAAAGCTCTTAAAATTTTGTATACTGAACCAATCAAATTTGTATACTTAACCAATCAAATTTGAATTTTAATTTACAAAATTAGATTTTTAATAAATACCAATGACATATAGGAAAATCTGTGATAGTGTTAGTCTTTAATTTTAATTAGGAAAAGTGTAGGTAGTTGTAACTATAATTGACATATTAAATGGTAATTAGGTGGGAGTAATGAGCCCACATTAGTTGAAAATGAGGTACAACTGTGGGGCTAAAGTGTGTTAACAATGTTTTCACTGATTTCAAGAATATTTCAAGAAATGTCGTTTTTTATAGTACCATCTTAAGGTATCATATTTTTTAATTAGAATTACTGCTACCAAAGCGAATAAATCTGTCATAAAAATCTGATTGATTTCTTAATTTCATTTGTAATTCATATACTAACTTATTTCGAAATGTTTTTATTTTAAATATAACTAATTAAATTGAAAATCTAAAATAGAAAATTAATATTTCTTTTGAAAATTATCAATATCACTTTAAATTTTTCTTTTCAACTTTTCACCTTTTTGTCCCCACACAAAAAGAATATTTTTTCCCTTAATTTTCTATTTGTTATAATCCACTTAATAAATATTTTCAAAATAAAAATTTTCTTCAAATTTCAAAAATATTTTCTTATAATATTGGATCCAATAATTATCAGGACTATTTAAATGTTTTCTAAGTTTATAAATATTATAGCGCCGCCACCGCCGCCATTCTGCCCGTAATTTAGATGAAAATGCATAAAATTTTGAAATGAGGAAATACATTTTTAAATTTAAAACATTTTTTTTTTAGTGTAAACTGGAATTTTCATTTTTTTTTTGTATACCCACACGAATTATTTAAAAATAAACTCGATATTCACCCATTTATTTAAAATTTTGGGGGGAAAACTGTTTGATTATAAATTGCACATCGTTTTTTATTTGTTTTTGAAAAAGTTGCATTTATTTATAGAAAATTGAAATGCAGGTTTTGTAAATAGAATTAAGAAAAGTCACTATTTATGTATAAAAATTGGTATTATGTTGAAGATGGAAAAATTCTTTATTTGATTCCATAAATAAAATTCTAACCGAAAGAATGGTGTACATAATAAATATAAAATGAAAACTGAAAGAAAATATTCGATCTAATAATATCATATTAAAAATTGTGGATATGCTTGAAAACATCAAATATTTGTATAGAATTTATTAGGCTATTTACAAAGGGGTCAATAGTTAAGTTTAGATTATATTTAAAAATCTTTGTATACATCATTAATTAATCCTTTATATCACTTTGGTGGTAAGTCAATTTTTTCAATTTAACTTTCTTCGCAAGTTTAAAATCTTCACTTTCCACAATTTTATACAATAAAAAATTCAACGAAATTGAAATTTTCAAAGATCAAATTGAAATAAAATTTCCAATACAATCATTACCTAATATTGCTAGTTGATTGGTACATTCTGAACTTACATTCAACAGTGTCTTGCAGTGTGTTTACTTCGTACAGTATTACTAATCTCGAATTATTATTAAAACATCTCTTAAATCCATTTATTTTGATTAAACTCTGGAAAATAATTGAAATGAATATCAAAATTATGTAAAATTGCACAATAATATTGAATATTTGAAAGTAAACATGAATCAAATGCCATAAAGATAGTAAATTAAACGAAAATACTCAAGGGGGAGTCTCAAAATTATATTAATAATTAAAACTTCAACAAATTTAATATATTAATATTTGTAAATATATAATTGCCAATCATCGGATGCTCGCCCAGCATGTTCAATTTGCCGTAACGCATCTTTTAAACATTATTAATCTGTAAAATTAAATTATTTATTTAGTTTTTCTTCAAAATTACATTTTTTTTTAAATTTTATCTAGAACTGGATGCACAAATTTTATATTATAAATATACAGTCATTTTTGAAAATATTTTCAAACTAATGAACTCATGTGGAACTCATTTATTCAATGTTTAGTCATGCCAATATATATATATGTAATTTAACAAAACTATTAAATTAAAATTTCTACATTTTTAGATTGCAATTTTTACTATTAATGTATAGTTTTTTTTCTGTGGTGATCAGTCAGAGGTGAATAATCAAGTGATTATTAAAAATAATTAACTATTGCAACAATATTTGTTAACTTGTATCATTTATGACAAAGAAGCGTTAAAAGTAGATAAAATATAATAACCTTAGCACTGATGTTTTTAAATACTGAATTGCATAAAATTTAATTTCATAGTTTTATTTGATTATTTTATGTATTTAAAATTGAAAGACTTGAATATGATATTTCAAATTTTTCAAATTAGATACTTAAATTCGGAAATTTGTGGATTCTGCAAGTTTATTGCTGATTTTTAATAAATTTTATGTATATTTTAGTTATTTAGTATAATTTTATGTATTTCTTGGGATTATTTGATAGTTTCTTTTCTTCAGTGAATTGTTAACTTTTTTTCATTTAATATAAAATGGATATAATTTAATTATTATTAGTAGACCATATGTGGTAACGATAGTAATCTAAAGTTGGCGCCGAATATTAATAATTATTAATGAATATCTCTTTCAATGAAAATTTATGATAAATATTCATAAAAATTAATGATTTATCATTTGTTAGAGAGTAAAATAAAATTGCTGTTGGCACTGTTTAAGAATCATTATCACACTTTTTGTGTACTGAAATTTTTTTTTACCACAGGATCAAAAGATTTATTGAGCATAAGAATTGCCACTTAAAAATGCTGCTTTTAATAAACTACTAAGTAGATATTTAGTTAAAATTTTTAAAAAGTCAAGAAAAAAATTTGCTCTTTTATAAGCTATTTTATAAAGTGTGTGAACATCTAAAAATTGTTGTTTTAGATGAAAAGCCTTTTCCTGATTACTGTAATATAAAAAATAACCTATTTAAATTTTCTTTTTTAAACTATTTTCTTATAACATTTAAATAATTTGTCCATCACATGTCAAGGAACTTTCCCTAATCAAAATTTCTTAAATCCGATAAGTTGTTAGACCATTTTTCAACTATCAAAAAAAATATAATATAAATTATAAATTAAAATAATATTTAAATATTTTATTTTCAATTTTTTTTTCTAGAATGTCAAATGGATTAATGTCATGTGTGCGAGAAAATTCGCCACCATTAGAAATGGCCGGAAACGATTCTGGAGCATTTTCTTTACCATCACCTTCAACAAATTCTTCCGGTAAGTTTAATTTAAAATAAAAAAAATGATTTAGTTTTCTTCTAAATTTGTGTTTAAAAAGCATTTTTATTATATTTTATTTAATCGTAAAGATTTCCAAAGTTTTTTTTTTTGGCCGGAAATTTATAGTATAATCAATTTTCTTTCAAAAAAAAAACCTGAGACGTTTATAAAAGGAAATTTTTTAAGGGCTATAAATTCAACAAAAAAAGGAGAATTGTAAAAACACTTTAAATCTTCTTTTGAATTTTTCAATATTTGTGATGTAGAAATGATGATTTTAATTTTCGCCCTGACTGACATATGACAAGAACAGATATTTAAATTTTTTGCTGTTGTTAGGGGTTGATATTTGAAGTATGGACTTTTGAAAAGTGTCATAGAAATGGCATTGATCTTTTTAAGATTAAAAGAAAGAAAAAATCTCATTTTTTTTTAAATAGAAACATTTCAATATATACTTTTTTTTTTTATTGAATTTTCAATGAATGATGAAGGATATTTGTAGCGGATTAAAGGGGAGAAAAACAATTTATTGAAATATTTAGATATGTAAAGTTCAGAATTCTTGGAAGTAACTTCAAAGTGTTAACTATTATAAAAATTGTATTGAAAATTGAAAAACCCTCAAATATTTAAATTTTTTTTTTGGTTTGTGGTTGTGCATAATAGAAAATATTCAAAGTCGAAATTTCCTTTCTTTTATATATTTTTCATTTGGTATGTAAATTGAAATTTTCAGAATATTTTAACTTCTAATGGTTTTAACTTTAAAAATTTACATTTTGTTTAAAATTAAGAATAATTTTTATGTTATTTTGGTTTGCATAAATTTGAAACAGTAGTTGATATGGGATTAATGAAATTATAAGTTTGGATGCTTTCATATATCCATTAACCCAATAAAAAACATTTTGAAATTTGCCAAAAAAACGTAATCAAAATTTTTTAGCTGTTTAAGAAAACTCGATCATAACTTATTATGAAATGCTTGTGAAATGACTTCGAATTAACCAGATACTTTGTATTGATTTTTGATACTTCTTCAAACAACTTCGAATTAAAAAAGAATGAATTAATCAAGATTATCGAATTATTAAAGTAGATTTTAATAAAAATCTTAATAGACTAATAGAAAAACGGAATTCAAGAAGGAAATCGATTTACCTAAGACACGAATTAAACAAGTTATACCCTTATTGATAAGGGTATAACTTGAAGATTAAATGTTGAAAATTAATATTGAAATTTAAAGCAATTTTTTAGTAGATGTAGATTTGTTGCAGCTACCTAGAATCCTAGCAAAACTACTACGATTTAAAAAATATCTTCAATTTTTTGACAGCTTTATTCAAAGTAGTAGTACTGAATTTTTTACGTTCCGATTTACGGAGGACTAAACTCCAGCCAGACAATCTTGAGAAAAGGATTCGTTACTGCATACGATAATCATGTAACATAGTCACAAAATATAAAACACTAAAAATTATTTATTTATTGAAATTTTATTAAATTACATAGAATAAAATTCTTCATATTTTTATTTTATATTATAAAATGCGGTTAATCATAAATTATGATATATTTAATCAACTTGTTGTCTTATATACTCACTCAAAACGTATTTCTCATGACTTATTCATATTATATTATCATAAACCAAAAAAAAATAAAATAAAAAAAACACTTGATTAATTTCACTTGGTCAACTGTAAAAGTCCATTAAAATTCACTCAGTCCATTAACTTCAACAGTGATAATAAATGTCTTTGAGTGTTTATAAAAATCAGAAATAATTTTTCATAAATACTTTTCTTTTTCACCATAAAATTCATCACTAATGTCCTTATTCTCTATTCTACTCTCCACTAATTTGATAAATGAATCAAAGTCAGATTGAATTTTGTTACAATTTCTTGTATTTTTTTTTTTAATATAATAAATAAGATTGAAGAGATTTGACTAAATTTTTTGTGACACATTGTAGTTAAAGATTTTCATGAAAATTTATATCAAAGAAATTTATTAAAGATAACAGAAAAAATTACGGAAAAATATTAAAAATTTAGGATATTATTTAATAGGCATAAATTTTGTGTGACTTTTATTTAACATAAATTTAAAGTTTTAAGATTAAGAAGAAATACAGAAATTTTCTTCATAAATGATAGAAAAATTAATTTTCTCAAAAGAAAATTACTTAAAATATTAAAGTTATTTAATTTACGCCTGAAAGTATGCAATTAAGAACACATATTGTTTCAGTAAACAAAATTTTAACAGGTAAATTAAACAATCACCATGTGTTATAATGTGTTATAACAATAATGTATAGTCACGCCAATTTTGAGAATGAATAATAAATGATAATAATTTTTATTTAATAAATTAAAATTAGATAATCTAGTGTTGAAGGTGAATTATTGTCGATCAGAATTTTTCATAGCACCAGTGTTTTTAAATTTTGTGAATTAATTCGCCCAAATTAACTCAATTATGTTTAGATGAGGAAAAGCAATAAACTCAATTATTTCTGTTTTGCGAATTTTCAAATTATTACGGCATGTACCTTGTGACATAAATTATGCTTCAAAGTGAAAATTTTAAATAATTTCTTTTGATTAATCTAAAATTTAGTCAAAGAATTATAAATTATTAATTTGTTGAAATTTCCTTTTTAATATTAAGACTGAAAAACTATACTACAGAAAGTACACAATTATCTCCTTTTTAGTTTCTGCAATATAATATTTGTTTAATTTAAAAATCTTTATCAATTAAAATTGCTCATAATTAGCTTAAAATATTAAATTGTAATTAATTTGTTTCTTACAAAATTTAACTAAAATTATATATATATTCTAGTTACTGACAGTTTAATTAAAAAGCTTTTAGATAATGAAATAATTTTAATCTAATTTATAATTTCATAATTTATTTAACAAGAATTATTAATGTTTTTTAAAAATTGATTTACCAAAATATTTTAATTCATTGATAAAATTTGTAATTAAACAAATTTATTTATTTTTTTTGTAAACATCACGATAACAAATCTAAATTTTAAACATTTTTTTTAAAATTTTTCATTTTTATTATCAGTGATAAATTATATATGAATTAGTATTTCCTATTAAGGTAATAACTTGGAAAAAATTCAATCAACTGAATTATTAAAAGTCAAATGAAATACAATTTTTTTTTTATCATTTCACTAAAGAAAATTTATTGTTTCGTGTGGTTTTTTTTTTTGTGTATATCTTTACCACTGATAAAATAATTTATGCCAATTAATTAAATTTTTTTTTGGTTGTTTTTATAAATTTCTGATAAAAGTTAATTATCGACTGAATTTACGATATAAACATATGTTTAGTAATATGATAAAAAAATAATAGTCGTATATATAGAGTAACTTTTTTGGCTTTAATTACCATGCTGTCTGCGATAGGTCATTTTTAGGATTAATGGATAACAAACAAACAAATAAATAAAAAAAAAATTGGGTATTTTGAGGAAACCTTAAAGATATATTATTACCAAAAAATTCCATTTTTTTTTGTATTTGGTTCTTCAGAAATTTTAATTAAAAGACCAACACAAAAAAAAACCAATTTGACGTAATGGTGTTTGTGTATTTAACAGAAACGGAAAAACAATAATAATTTTCTTCTGTTTTTTTTTTTTGGGTCTTTTCGTAATATTTTATTCTTAAATTTGAAATGTCGACAATAAAGGAAGAACAGAAAAAAAGAAAATCATTAAAGATAATTTAAAAGAAAATATGTTGATAAGAAATAGGACCGTTTATTTGACATTGTTAGATTGTTAACTCTGAACCATTCGTACTGTTTTGCAAACTTTAGAGTGACAATTTAGTGAATAATTTAACCCTTTCGAATTTTTCCATAATGATTGGTTGGTTGACTTACAGATGACTTACCAATTTCCATACCATCATAGTGCTTCAGTTTTCGCAATACTCTAGTTTCACAGGCACTAATATATGTTGGTGCAACATATCACTTAATATATGGTTTTTTTTATTCCAGTTTACTCTACTCCGAATTACCAGTATCCTAAACTGCGATTTGTAGTTCAGCACACCCATAAATATTTAGAGATTTTTGAACAAACCCTTCATCAAAACCAATATTAAATATTTTCATGTAATAAAGAAATTTGTCAGAGTTAAAAACTTATTTGAATAATATCCTCATAAAAATAAGGACGAAAGTAAATTTGAAGCTTCTGCTGTTTTTTTTTCTTAAATATTATAATTTTGGTGGTGTTGTAAAAGGATTTCGAAAATTTGTTATGTCAAAATTAAAGTGATATTTTACGTGAAAGTTTTCCCTATTTTTTTATTGCAAAGAATTTTTCATATTTTTTTTTTGTCATCTGTGGGGGATTTCAATTATAAAGTCCTTTTTGCATATTTAACATTTCATTAATAAAAATTTATCAAGATTTTCTTTCTTTTTTTGTGGGATATTACGAAAAAATTTATTAATAAAAAATTTAATTTTTAAAAGTATTTTTATAATAGTAATTTATTTTAATAGAATTAATTGAAAATGGAAAATGATGATATTGTAAAAAGTATATTTTTTTTAGTGAATTTTACGATTCGATTGGAAAGAAGCCGCAATCCTGACTAATACTCACTGCTCGCTAAAATATTAAGAATTAATGTATAATCTTTACAAACATATTAACCATTTATAGTCTAGACTTTTGTGAAAGGCAAGTTGTCTTTTAGAATTAAATTACTTGTAACTTTAACCATAATTATTTTTTTTTTTAATTTCTTAACCTCAATGCAAAACTAATAAATACAAAAATATATTTAAATTAATTTAAATTTATTAGTTTGTCCAATTTCATTAAAGATATTTTAATCAAATTAAATCAAATCTCCATTCCAATATTTATTTTATCACTAAATAGAAAAAGACAGATAAATTCAATAAAATTGTATGAAAGAGTAAGAAATTTTTTAACACAATTTTATTAATGAAATGTTTTTAAAATAAATTAATTGAAGTATAATTGGGTCAATTTTTCAAATAACTTTTTAAATATAAAAAAATATCTTTCATTAATTTGTGTATCTTAATTATTCAAAAGAACGTTATTGGAAATTTTGCAAATGTCAAACTAGATTTAGTCGTATATACAACAATAAAATTTTATTAAATTTTTCAATTAGCCTATTAATTCATGATGATTATTTTAAAATAATTTTCCATTTTCATATGCAAGAATATCTAGTTTTTATGTGAAGATACTTTTAAGCAGCTACAAATGTAGATTTGCCATTAATTTTTTTTTTTTAAATCAATAAATATGAAAATTTTTTGTATATATTTTTCTGAATATAAAAACCACATATAAAAAGATAATATTGCAATAGAAACTATATTCCTACCCACAATTGCGGTTTGAATAAATTCAATTTAAGAAAAATAAATATTTTGTATCTTATGCATTAATATATATTTTGAGATAAATCTTTAATTAAAATTTAACGATAGATTAAAAACTTTAGCTTTTCCATTAGTTTTCATTTTGGTTTAGTTGTTATTGTAAATTTTTACCTTGATATTAAAATAATAATACATATTTTGTTTGTTATTTCTGTTTTTTCCATATAATATTTTCTCGGCCACTCATCATCGCACATTTATTTTTGATTCACATAATATGGTAATCGATACTGAGTTGTGGTTCTGGAATTTGTTTGATATTTTTGCAAAAACCATAAAAATAAAAGCTTATTTTTATTGTAATTTACAGACAACTCTCGAATTACAAGCTTGATGATTAATTAAAGTAAGCAAATTACTTTATTTTTATTTAATACAAACTAGAAAAAATTACGTAATCTAACATAAATTTAGCAAATAAACTGATTCTATAAAGTCATCTGTCGATAGTTGTCTGTAACTATTATTTTAAGTATGTATTATGCAAATTAAGTAAAATGATAAATACGAAAAAGGAATAAAAAAAAAATATTGTATCGATTCTCAATTTCTCACCTGCCCAAGTATAGCGATTTCTGTCATTTATAATGTTTATATTGCATGTTGTATATTTTATTAACTTTTGATAAATATTGCAATACATGTGGAAAATTAATAGCATTTAGTGGAAAGCAAACATTTTTTTTCTTTTGCAAAAATATTTTTTTATTTAGATATTAAGTACACTGAAAAAAAAAGATGTACGGCTAATTAATAGAAATGATAATTTTCTTAAAACTTTTAAATTCTTTATATATGAGTCTTGTAAGAAAGTGAAAAATTACAGAGCGCGTGTGTTCACGTCACAGCTCCTACATATCAAAAATTTCCTCACTAACATATCTCATCTACGATTCAAGAACTTAATTAATCAATTTTTTAATTTTGTTATCAAGAAATATAAATTTAAACTTTTATTACGTAGAAATTCAGGTTTTTTCTACAAATTTAAATTAAATTTTCTTTGATTACGATTCAATTCAGAATACATACTATAGTCTGAACGGCAATATAGATTGTCCTATATTAGAAAGGAAGAGACAATTATATTTTGGTACGCGTTAACTATGTTAAAACTTAACTAATTAAAACTTAACTAAATACATGAATTCAGGATGGTCAAGAATTCAGTCACTGCTCAGGCAATGCAGACTATAATTTTTTTAAAGTAGCAATTTCGTGAAATTTCTGCTGAATTGACTAAAAATATAATTACTTAAAATCATTTCAAATTATTTGTCATTCATAGTCAGAAATGGTTGAATTTCGAATGTTTTTACAAAACCAAAAATTAATAACTATTTTTGTTGCCTATTTTCACTGACTGCGATAACTGCAAATTGCTGAATTTTAATCCGTCGGCTTTGGCAGATTTCTTTCAAATTTTTTTTTTTTTTTTGTGGTAAATTGCAGCCAAAAAGTCTTCTGTGAAACAATATAAATTTTTTATTGCAAATTGATTGATATTGTAAAACTTTTTAAATTTAATTTATATTATAACTTTACAATTTTAAAATTCCAATTTTATAAAAAATTGAAGTGGAAATTATTTTCAATTGGATTTCCTTTACAATTCCTCTATTTTCAAAATGTATAAATCCTAATCCGACAACATGATTTGTTGCATATTGAATTATATTTTGTTTAATATAATTCAAAGCGTATTTCAAATCTTATTGACCTAAATTCATCAGTTTTGCATTTTGATTTATATTATTTTGAAATATGCAATAATATCAAATTAAATCTTCTTCAATTTAATTTTTATCAATACTTGTAGTGAATTTGATTTGTTGATTAAATTTTTATTGCTAACAATTTTTTTAGTAGATTAAAAATGTATATCAAGTTTTCAAATTTTCTCTCAAATTTTCTATTTACAATGATTTCATTTCATTCATTTTATACAAAATTAAAAATTATAATTTTATTTGAACCAAATATTTCTAATTAATATTTTATAAACAAATTTCTTTCAGTGTAGTTTTTTTTTTTTGTCATTTTGGCAATTTTCCTCTTTTCTTTATAATCAAAAAAGATTAAAAATATTATACATATTTTCCTCATAACCTAGTCACTTCAGTTTCAAATGTCTGTTATTTTATAAAAAAATATTTTTATTTTTGTTAACGTCTCTGGTTCGTGACTCTCTGAGTGAATATTATAAGTTTAGATATGGAAGTTCAAGCTAAATATCAGGTGTTTTACCTGTGGTTTTTCTATCTACATATAAAAAAAATTCATAATGACAAATTAATATTATATTTATAGACATAATTCAATATTTTTCATTCTTTTATTTATTTTTTTTTTCTGTTTTTCAAATCTGTTTGAACATAAAACTTATTTTGGTGTGCGGCAAACACAAAATAAAAAAGGTGGTGATAACGACGTCAAAACTTAAAAAAGGTGCGACTAAACTCCTGTAACGCTTAGCAGTTATTCGTTAGTCAACAATTCGCTTTTGTTTCAATCGGAGTAGTAAAAAAAAAAACAAAAAAATAAATGAAAATTTAATAATTAATTTTTTATTTTTTAATATTAAAAATATTTAAAGTTTGTCTGTCTTAAGTTTATGTTATCCAAAAAAAAAAAACCAGCTGAAAATTTGAAATAAAATAAATATTTTTTGTAAAATACTTTTAGTGAAAATATGGTAGTTTTATGATTATTTTATAAATATTTCTTATTACTATATTATATTAAGAAATAATATAATTTAAATTTATTAAGTGGGTGATAATTAAAAGTGAAATTATTGGAAAAAAATTTTCAATTAAAAAAACAAAATTAATTGGAAATTTTTCTCATTATTAATTTAAAGTTTTAATTATACAAAACTATAATTAAAATAAAGTTTTCAGTAAATTTAATGATTTAAATTTATAAAGTTTTTGCAATTTTGATAAATTTTGCATAATAAAAATTTCTGAATTTTTGTAACAATTTTTGTGTCACTATAAAACTTTGTCTTTGGATTATAATAAAAAAAAAGAACTTTGGTAAGCTAAAATTTTGGTAAGCTAAAAATTTTCTATTAAAATTAATTCTTTCTTTTAAAAGTTTTGATGAAAATTTCGTCATAATTTTTTTTTTTAAACTTTTTAAAAATTTATCCAATTTTCATTTAACCGCTGTAATCTTTAACAACTTGATTAATACGCTTATCAAAATATTATTTAGTTATCATTATTTTATTTTATTTACGTTCTAAACTTTTTTTTTTTAAAAAAAATCAAAAATAATCGAATTTGTTATCATTTCTATTTTTATAAAAGTGACAAAAAATTTTATATTTTCTTTTTATTTGTTCGAAAATTCGATTAGCATAAATTATTGATTTTATATTTATGACTTATTGGATTATGTTCTTTTTAAATGTCAACAGATCATAGGGAATCAATATAACAAATAATGATTACAATTTCAAATATATTTCGTAATTTGTTGTTTGTAAATTTACCATAAAAATAGTTCAAAAATAACATTTATTTAGTTTACTTATAACTCGTCAATTTGATTTGGGTTAATGTAAATTTCCCTCGGGTAATATTAGTTGGTTATTGAAATTAACCAATAATTTTCCATATTTTTGATGATAAAAACCGAAATTAAATTTATAAAACTAACTTTGTTTCATATTAACAATTCTGCTTACAAATTTTCATCCATAAACACTTCAATTTTCGATGGATCTGAATAAAATAATATTTAAATTTCTTGTACACTTCTATATTCAGGTCAAATAGGGTTGAAAATAGATGTGATTGCATTACATACCAAATTATTTCACATTTTTTAGTAAACAACTTTAGGTCTAAAATTTCGTCCTTTCTACTGATAATAGTGATAGTGTCAATATTGTGATAATTGAAGTCAGGGCTATATCAAGATAACATTTGTAAATTTTAGAAAATATTGTTGGATAAACTTTGAAAACTGGATAAATCACTAAAAGTTGATTTAGTGTTTTTAAATATAGACCAATTAAATATTTAATTACATTGCATAAATTATTTTCCAATTTCATTATCTATGTCATATAGAAAATAATTTAACTACATTTTTGTCTTTATTCATGGTTTAATAATTTTATTATCATTTATCTCTGCAGGAAAATAATTCATTATTTTAGAGAGCATAAATTTTCTTATTTGCATAATAATTTTTGCATATAAATTTAAAATCATGTTTTTTTTTATTTTGTTGCGGAAAAATTTATAACTAAATAAATAATATTAAAATATTTTTTTAAAATTTTTATTTTAATGTTAAATCAAATTTTGTCGTGATTTAGTATTCAAGTGTCAGTTGAAAATTTTAATGTTATAATTAAGAGCGCTTTAAATTAACCTTGGATTAATTAAACATTTATTAATTTATTGATAATTAATGAAAGTTGAAAATATAGTAGATTATTTTTTTTTTGTTAAATAAAACTTAACGATAATGAAATCAATTCGATATTAAATTTTTATTATAAAAATTAATAGAGCGATAATTTTTTATATGCCATTGAAAAAAAAATCTATGAATTAGTTTTTTGTTAAATTTAATTTGTTAATAATTTCAAAGAATTTTTAATTTTTAATTTAATTATATTGAGAAATCCAAAATAATAATAATAAAAAAAAACTAGGCTAGATTAAGACGTAACTAAATCCGATTAACTTAGAAAAATTTCACAATGACTTTTTTAACAAAGATTTAATATTTAAAATACACTGAAATAATTTTTATTTTTATTGCTGTCTTAATAGGAGCTTAGATTAAGCTGAGCTGATTTGGTTTATTGTGCCCATCACATGCATCAGCTAAGATAACACACCCTTCTTTCAATAAACTTGAAATCAGTTACATGGAAATTATGAGTTATTTTCTTTTTGATAACAATATTACTGGAATTGAGCTTTAGATAAGCTTATCATTACGTAGAGAGAAATTTTGTTATTTCACGGCTTTATCCATGACACCGGTAATTCCGTGATAGTCAATGAAAAAGGAAGCCTGATGTTATATCCACGAATTTTATACATGTTAAATTTGTTACATTAAACTATTCCCCTAACAAAGATATTTAATGTTGTGGCTTCTTGATAGTAATTTGTATCCGAAACACAGTTTTCCATAATTTAATAAATTTTTGTGAAGTTGAAAAATCATTCGCCTTAATGCTAGGAAAACACATGCTTATAAGTTGCAAAAATACCTGTTGTTGCTCGTTTTAAAAAGATAGGTACAGAAACATTTGCTTATAATATGATTTTCAAAATTTTTCGCCAGAATTTGTTATCACGAAATTAAATTTTCTTTCTCACGAAGTTAGCCGAAAAGAACCTAGTTTATTTCAAGGGATATATGCGGCAAAAATTTTATTAACATCTTTTCTCCCTGTGCTATCTTCTTTCTAATTTAAGTACATCAAGATTATGACTTTGAAAGATTTTTTTTTTGATCAAAAATCTTAATACGATTGAGAAAATTTAATTATTTCTGTTGTCTTGTATTTTTCAGTACAATTGCATAATCAAAATAGTATTCCCCCCCAAAAAATATTTTCAATATTTTCTTCCAGTGAATATGATTAATTTAAAGTTTCTTATATATTTAATCTCCCTTGTGTCAAATTACATTTATGAAATTTGTTGTTTTTATATTAATTTATATATAATTACATAAAAAAAAAATTTATCGATAAATCTTTCCACAAATTCATTCAATAAATAAAACAAATATGAAAAAGCTAAAAAAAACTAATCTAATATTGGTGTTAGATATTATTTGTTGACCGTATATTTATATAAAAAAAAAAAACTAGCCAGAAAAACTACATTTCTCTGTTATGCTGAATTGGATGGTGTTGAACTCTGTACGATGTAATTTATTACAAAATTATTTTTTTTAACTTTCATAATATAATCAATATTTTTTTTTTGTAAAATACATATAATAATTATATAATTATTATGACGGGGAAATAAAAATTAATGATTTGTTAAAAAATTTTGATTTACAAGGAAGAAAATTATTTTAATTCCTATTAATTATTATTCATTAAATTATTTCTATTGAGGAAATTTAAAAAAATTAGCACGTAATCGAAACAATACTTTTAATTACTCTGTCATTTGGAATGAACTTGTACCATGTCAATTGACATTTACAAATTGAACTTGTAACGTTTTAGGACTGAAAATTTCAAATTCATAGAACTGTGTATTAAGATTTTGACATCTTGAATTCAAATCATTTAGTGGACCTGTAAAAATTCCAATTGTTATTCTATATCAACTTATACACGTATTACGTGCAAAATTCTATCACGAAATTAAACAGTATTTGTGTGTGGTCATTATTAAACTAAACTATTTCAAAGTATACACTACAAAGATTATAGTTTTTTTTTTACATTTATATATTATCATTTCAGATCAGAATAAACGACGTCGTTTTCATCCATTAAGAAATTTACGTAGAATATTTCGACGTCGTACAATGACCAGCACTGATGCATCAACAAGTTCTAGTAATTTACCAACATTATCAACAATTAATTTACCCCAATCATCACCATCATCACCAGCATCATCATCAACATCATCATCACAACAATATAATTTATTAGTAAAAAGTCCCACCGTATCAACAATACCAACAACAATAACATCCGTACCTGCGCACAATTATTCACATAATAATCAACATCACATAATAATAAATTCTCCAATAAATTTACCATTTTCGCCAAATGACGTCACAGCAATACAATCAACATTATTAACGACAGCTACAACAACATCTGTTACTTCTGTATCACGTACACCTGCCGGTGGTATTCAAGTAATACCACAATTTAGTACGAATATATCATCATCACCGTTATCATCATCATCAGGTGGTTTTTTTATGCATAAACAAAGTGATAAAATTGTATTACAATTAAAAAATATTCAACAACAACAACAACAACAACAACAACAACAACAGCAACAAGGATCAACAAATGATTTTGTTGAAAATAATAACGAAGATCGAGGTGAGATGACTGATAACCAAAGGAGTTTTAGTGAAGGACGTTTAGTTGATAGGTAATTATTATAATTTTTCAAAAAAAATTTTTTATATTATAGAATGAAATGACGTATGAAATTTTTTTTATTCCCTAGATAAAATATTAGTTGAATAATTTGTAGATATTTATGTATACCTGCAATAAAAATATAATCCTTTTCAGTAGAATAGTTTTATGACCTATTTTATTTTTTATGTACATATATAATGGTAACCATGTATACAAAAAAAAAAAACATATTTTTTTATTTGTTGGAGCACAACAAATCCTCTGGTTACCATAGAAATTTTTTTCATAAAAAAAAAAAACAGAAATTGGGGAGCTTTGAAAGAAGCATAAATTTTTACATGCATTCGTTTTTTTTTTTTTAAAGTAACAAAAGTGAAAAACTTTAGGGTCCTTTATATTTATAATCCTTGTGTGTTTTTTTATATATGTACATATTTCAATTGCACTTTTATGATATTGTGGAGAAATTCATTCGGGAAGGGAATATGTTGTAAATATGTGTTTTTTTTCTTTTTTCAATTGAATATAAAAATTTAAGGATTTTCATGATGGTTGTATGCGCTATAAAACACTTTAAAAGGTTTTTTCTCTTTTATGTAATTTAGCAGAAATGAAAAAGTTTAAAAGAAAATTGAAAAAAAAAAGTAATAATTGTAGTTTGAAAAATTTAGTTTTTTATTGTTGTTAGTTTGTGTAAAGTTTTCCTTTTAAGTTGTTGAAAATTTTGTTAATAGCAAGTTAATAAGTGAATATAGGCAATTATAGTTAGTTTTTTATTTTTGGAATCTATAAAATTATTTTCAAAAATTTTACGTTTCAAAGTAACCATTTAAGTTTATATAAAAGTTTTTAAACGAGCAGTTTTTTTTAAAGTGTCTCAAATATTTAATTAAAATGACTAATTTAATTAAAATTTTGAGATTAAAAGTTAAATATTGTAAATTTGAAGAGTGAATTTGTCTGTAAAGGATAAATAAATTAGTTGTGAACATAATTATAATTTTTTTGTCAGATTTCGATTAGTGTTGTTTATTCATGTATATTTCAAAACTACTTTTAATATTTTATGTGCAATAATAAATTTTCAACCCTAAAAATTGGAAAACTTTTCTGACAGCTTTATATTTTCAATTAGGTGTATTTTAGGCGAATATACATTAATTTCTGTCTGTTTGAACAAGTTAATGAGGTCAGTATGAGGGTTTGACTTAAATATTTAAAATCCGAATATCTTAAACGTCTATTATGACACATTGGCGCAATCAAAGTAGCAGCAATACATTTTCAATATTATACAAATTAGCTTTATAAGTTTTAGTCAAGTTCACTAATTTTGCCAGTTTCTATTAGCTTCTTTAGTTTCCGCAAAAATAATAACAATCTAATTAAATTAATCTAAATATTTCATTCTATCAAAATTTAATATTATTAATTTTTTTTTTTTAGTGATTTTAATCGTGATTCACTATCTCAGTCTCATGATAGTGTATTCTCAGAATCAGCAACTGCTGGCAGCTTATCACTTGGACTTAAGGTAAGTGAAATTATTTATAAATCGAAAAAATCGAAAATAAAATTTACAACATAAAAAATAATTCAGTATATTATATATTCTAAAAATTAATTCTTGTAATTTTGAAAAATTTCATTGCTAGAAAAACTCGGAAGTACAAAATACCAATCTTTTTTTCCAAACAAAATAAAACCAACAACGAAATTTCTTTATGAAATAATTTTTTTTTAGCATAATTTTTCTTCCTTAAAAGTTTTATTTTTTTATGTTTAATTTATGTTTCTTTTTAACAATAAATAAGTAATCAAAGAGAAAAAAATTACTTTTATTGAGGAAAAATCGTTAATCATAATTAAAATTAAATTTTATTACTATTTTGCTTAGTTCACGGAGCTTTTTTTTTTTATTCAAAGATATTTTCTGTGCTCTATTTCCGATTACACAATAATTTTGAACAAAATGATTTTAAAACTTCAATTGAAAAAGATAATTTGAAATTTGAAAATAGTAATTGAAATTGAAAGTTTGAAAGAAATTGTTAAATAATTGCAAAAAAAATGTTTAGGGGAATAGATTTTTTTTTATGATATACTTTTTTATGATGTACATAATTATATGTGAATAAATTATTATTAAAAAATAAGTTGACTTTTAAAAATGACGTGCAATAAATAAAAAATATTCGGATAAACTTTAATTGGCCGTGAAAGTTAAGGTGTACCGTAAACAATAGTCAAATTAGAAATTATTAAAATTATAATATTAAAATTTCTCAAATTACTAAATAGTATTGATTTAAAATTATTCATAATCAAAAATTTGATATTTTAAAGATAAGATATTTCAGATTAGATTGGATCTGTTGACTTTGATATTTGTACAACTTGCACAAAACTTCTTAAAATTGACAATTTTGATATATGATTGCAGTATAAAATGTTAAACAAATATAGTTATTGGATTTAAAATCACTTTTCATCGTCCATAGTAGACCCAAACCGAACGGTGCTAGAATGTTTTAAATATGTTTTGTAACAGAAAAATTTATTGCAATTTAATTTAGAAGAATATTGAGAAAATCCTATTAATTTTCTTTTAATTAAAAATTAAAAGAGTCTTAAGTGTAAATAAATTTCACTAAGAATTTTAAGGGCCAGAATATTAACATGACGCTCTCGTATATCGCTGTATTCAAAAGAAAACTCAAAGCTACATTATTTCGTATTATAATGTTTTCGCTGTATTTCACTATTTATTTATTATTTTGTTTGTCGCTGTGTTTTGAGATTTTGAAATTGAAAAAAATTTAATTTAATAAAATGTAAAATGTGTAGAGTCGAAGAAAAAGTTATTGAATAATAAAACTCAAGATTTGTTTCCGGGTTCGCTGCGATGTATTGTATTTGACAACAACACTATTATCGACGAACTCGACGACAGAGGACAGTGACAACCTGACAACAACATATTCTGTTTGACTCTTATAAAAAAAACATATGTTGAAAATTTCATTATCATAGAATGGTAAGAACCTACAATTCTTTATTTAATTTAGTTTCAAAATAAAATTGAACTTAGACGACTTTACAAATGAGAAATATTTCATTTACCTTAAAGATTTTTAACACTACTTCCCTGTTTTGGTTACAATTATTTATTTATTTTGGAACTCTCCTATTTTTCTTCCTATTAAAAAAATATTTCTTCGATGAAATTGCTTATGTCATTAATATGCTTAAAAATTACAAATACATTTGAATTAGATTTTTTTTTGTTTTCAAATCTGAAGAGCTTAACACACCTTTTTATTGCAACACAAATCAACAGAAAGAACATAATTCAGTTCCAATTCAATTTCAATAAACTCTGAAAACATTAATTTTTCAATCAATTTAAAAACTTTCTGAATGTAAAAGAATATATAATTGATGAAAATTGCCTTTAATTGCTTTTAATTAATAGAAAAATAATTTTTTTTTTCAACGAGCTATATATAAATTCAAATGAATCATTTATGTTTTGATGATAGTATTGTTCGAGTAAAGGATTGGCATTTATGTTTATTCAATTGATTAAACTTTCAACTGATTGATTTTTCAATTTTTACCAATTTAAAATTGTTAAATATGTTATTTTGATACAATTTTATTTACTTTTTCTTTTTAGCAAATTTAAATTATGTTGGAATTTGGTTGAAATACAATTTGAAAATTTAGAAATTGATGATTTATGTAATTTGTGAGAAATTTGATATAAAAGAAATTAAAAATGCGGAAAAGAATTATAGAAAATTTTATAATCTTATTATAATTTTAGTCTAAAAGATAAAAAAATGGAAAGACAAATTTGTTCGCTGCTCCTGTTAATGGATTGAATTATTGATACCAGATTTGTTAATGTAACACAAGAAATGAATTTCGTATTATAAAAATTTTTATAGAATTAATTCGAGAAAATTTACTGAAAATTGTTGAATGAATAATATTTTAATTAGTTATGTTAATTAGTTATGTTTTATTAGTTATGTTATAAAAGCTTTTCCAATTAAGTATGAACATTTACAAGTTACTAAAAGATCCATTGAAAATATAATTTTTAGTTCATAAATTGAAACAACTTTCGTTTATTTATGACAGTCACAATTATTAATATATGTGCAATAATCCTTAGGGCAAACTTAAAATTGTATTGATCATCTGTACTTACTTAAATCTCTTAACTCTTAGCTATCACTTTCCCCCAAAATTTAATTGTACTTATATTTTATTATAATATTTTCTAAATTTAATTATAAGTTATTAAGGAAATGAATTTATCTCTTTTAATTTTATAATCTAATTAAAATATTAAAGATTAACTTGCAGTGAAATAAACAATTTATTTTACCACAAATATAATAATTACCTAAACCATATATTTTGAAATTATAATGTGAAATTTAAAATATAATTATATATTAGTGTAGACAATAGTGCCCCATATATTTACAACAAAAAAATGAACCTATAAAATTATTAATTTTAGCAATTTATAACGTCAATTTATGGCACTATATTTAAAAAAATACTAAATTAAATTGTTAAATAAAAATTACCTAAACTAACATAAAAAATAAATTACATATCGCTGAACAATGGCAATTATATTTTGAAAGTTATCTTGTCTGGTATGTTTAGAAAATTAAATGATCGAATAAAATTAATTTTGTCTGACGTACTTTTTAAAAAAGTAAAATTGTTTTAACTTAGTTTAAAAGTTTAAAACTTAGTTTAACTTTTAACTTAAACTTAGTTTCCACAATTATGTATTAGGTTTTATGCTAAATTAGAATTCAAATTAATTCAATTAGAAATCATATTTGGCGACTCTTCTGTGTGTTTTTATCTGTAATCTTAGACGTTAATTAGGTCTTTAGATTTTGATAGTAGTAAACTGCAGATTAAGTGCTTTCTTGGAAATAATTCCTCAGAGTCTGTAAGTCTGAACCAACGTTTCCGCAACCAAATATTATCAATTATTATCGCATGTAATAAAACAAATTCAAATAATGTGTTAACTGAACAATCCCCTTTATTAACTAATCATAATTTCATTAGTTTATTTAGTAAATTGTAGTTTTTTTTTATCATAAAATCAGGTGAAATTCCCCACACTTGAATCTCTGTTTATGTAATTATGAATGTGTGTAACTATTTTAATTTAATTCAGTTTTTCTCATATATTTCAAAAATTGTACTTTTTTTTATCATGTTTTTTTTCCATAAAAGAAACTATAACGTTACTTAATAGCATTTATAAATCTTAATTTTTTTTTCTTAGTATAAATTCTGCATTCATAAACAGCAAATTATTTACAAACAAAAAATAATTAACTTATAAATTTTATTAACTAATACTGTGGAATGTGGAGTATATCAAAAGTTTTGTAAAATTCTATATTATTTCAGGTTTAGAAAATAAAATTTCTAGATTGACACGAATTTTTATAAAGTGACAAAAATGTGTTTGAAAATTCATTAAATTGGAGATAATCTTGTAGTCAGTCAATTATAATCAGAGTTAAGTTTAGAGAAATCTAAAGACACGGGTCCTGCAACGAAATTTTCCGCACATTCAACAGCTTGATAATTCGAATTGTGAAGTACAGAGATAATGTAAAGGAATTCTAAAACGGTGAGCTTAAAAGCAGTATCAAACAGAGACAGAACTTTCAAACACCAAAAACCACCAAGAAAATAACATAAATAACATTAGTACTGGGAATTGTATTAAATCTCAGAGTTTATGGCTGTAGTAATCATTTGTCGCTTACTTTTTCGTTTCAAATTTGTTGGTTCACATTTCTTGGAACTTAAAAATCAATTAATCAACATAGTCTCTGAATTCCCCTAATAATATTATATTTAATTCAAATTTCCGTCCCGCCACCATAAAACCAAAAACCTAACAAAAGAAATTCTCTTCATTTAATGTATACGATATTTATCTGCCAGTTTTGCTTTAACTTTCATGTGCTAAAATTTCAGGTAAAGTGCTTGAAATTGTCTAGCATAATACAACTAAACTATATTTAAAAAAAAAAATACAAGCAACAAATTCAAGTTTTTTTTTATTTGCGGAGGATGGAAATGAAATTGAATGGATGAGTTACTTAGTTAGGTTGGATGGTCTCTCTGGCTTGCATACATATTGATTGTTTGTGAAGATCATATGGACATATAAAGCTAAGTTGGCCATATTTTTACCACTTATACATTATTTTTCTTTCCATTACCATATTTTGCTGCTGGCAAAAAAATTTTTTTTTAATATTTTTCTCTGTTTTGTATTAATTTTCTGGTTAACTTAATAATGCCTTGGATGATGTTGGAATCTAATCACAGTGTGCAACTTTTTATATGTATACATATAGGAATTATATATATATAAATTATATTACATGATATGCTGCGCGCCGCTATAATTTAATATATTTTTTTCTATAGATATTAATTTAAATTTTTCGGTTTTAACTCACGGCAGTAACTGCGCTTAAAACTTTGGTTCGCATGCATCATTCTTTTTTAACGAGGAAGAGTTTAGTCCATTTTCAATCGTGCTATTGAATCTACGTGGAAAAAAATATTTAATCTTAATTTTATTATAAATATAATATAATTCTTTTTTTAAAAATTATTAATAATTTTTAAATTAATTTGAATTTTAATAAAAATAAAAAAAATATTTCGTGTTAATAATTTAAATTTATTTGAATTATTTTACAAAAATAATAAAAGTTAGTTTTAATCAAAAAAAATGATTAAAAAGTGTTTATTTTTGTGATTAAATTGGATATTCCGTAAATAATATTGAATTAAATGCAATTTTAATGGAAGCTTCATTTAAAGGATTCTTATATTCAGCAATGGCAACTCATTTAAAAGGATTCTTATAAACTGAACTGTTTTGCAATTTAACTTTATACTCAATTATTTATTTTTTAATTTTTTTAATTTATTTTGAAATAATTTCATCTATTTTATTTTTTTAAATAATATTTTTTAAAGTGTAAAGTAAATGATTTATGTATTTTAAATATTTGGTTCCACTTTCTGATTTACACCATCATGAATATTAAAATATTTATAAGAATTTTAAATATTTTGGTATGTTTGTAATTTTATAATAATTACAGATAAACGAACTCCAAAATTATCTGCAAAATAATGATAAGAAATATTGTTCGGGAAATTGTTTTGTTTGAAATTCAGAAAAATTGATGACTGGCCCAGATTACTTCAAAACAAATTAAAAATTTGAGATTTGTAAAATAAAGTCATAGACCAAAAAATAGAAAAATTTCAAAGCTTTCTATCCATTAAAGATCGTCTTTTCGCATCAAATAAATTCTGCTAGATTTCTTCTATTCTGCTTTTCTATCTTAAAGATTTTTTTAACTTACATGTTAACAAAATTCTCTAAGCTAGTTTTGTAGAATACATTTTAATTAGCCAAGTTAAGAAATTATAAAATTTTTAATCGAACGCTTTAAGGTTTCGGATTTGATTTTTTCATGACATTTCCAGAGAAGAAAGAACTATTGTTATTGAATTTTTTGGCACTCTTTTTTTTCGTTAAGTTTTTTCATAAAATTTTTTGTGAACGTCCTTACTGATTTTGATTCATGTTATTATAAATCTCCTTTATACTTTAGCGGCGATAATTTTTCTATCTTGGACGCAACAATCCAACTTATTATAAATTTTCTGAGCTTATTAATTCGATATTAATGACATTTGGATGACATCCTAAGACATTTGCAGATATCGATTTCTAGGACAAACGTTTGCTAAGCCTAAGGATATCGGTTTCTGCTTCCAAAAGAAATATTGCAATTTCTTGATCATCTAAGTTTTTTGAACGACCTTCAGTAAATTAACATATCACAATAGGGAAAGTGTTGCTGATTTTTGGGCCCCAATCTTAACCAGTTATGTAACCTTTCTATTTACCAACATTTGAAATTCCTGTAATCTTTAGTATAAAACAGTGCCAACCATCAGATTTCTTCCATTGCATTCTCGGCAACAAAAGACTGTAGAGATGATTCTTTCCAAAATATATTCCTTATTATTTATTACTCATTGCTTCTATTAAAATCATTTTGTTGAAAGTTACACAAAAAAATTGTTTAGTAATATTTAATCCTATTTCTAATTAATATCCTAAAATTAATAATCATTATAAATGATAATTTGTAAAATTTAGAAATTATTATTTATAATGATTAACAATTGAAAATATAAAGAAACATATTACTAAACTATTTTTAATATATTTTCATTTATATTAAAATAATAAAATATAAATCAAGTTCAATCAACTGAAAATATTATACTACACATATAAAATGTAATCTTCTTGAATAGTTTTTTAATTAACAATCTATCACTAATTGAAAAAACACACATTTTTTCTTAACACTCTGTCAATTAAGAAATTGTAGCATAAAATATGTATTTTTTCTTTATGAATAATTTTTTTTTTCTTCTAATTTCCACAATCATAAAAAAAAGCCACAAAAACTGAATTACCTTTTACTAATTTTTACTATATTAAAATTATTATGTTACAGATTTTAAAATATCTACTTTATTGCGAATAAATTGAAAACATAATTTTTTTTACCTAGATTTCACAATTTAAATTTTTTTTTTTTTTTGTATAAAATTTAATGTTGCCTACTTCTTTTTTTGGCGCGTCATCATAAAATCCATTCAAGCTCCAATTATGGTGTGAAATTTTTTCTTGCAACAAAATAATAATAATAAAAAAAATGTAGCTAATAAAATGTATATAAAAAAAATATGATTTTGTCTTTTATAAAGTCTTCATATAAGAAAAATTGCATAAAATTCTTTAAAATTGTGGTATCTCTTAGTAAACTCTGTGAGATGATAGAATATTCCGGGATTTTTTTCTATCTATATGACTACATTATGCTCATAAAATAGCTGTAGTTAGATTATTGTTATAACCGTATATTTAAAAGAATTGAATATTTATTGTAAAACTAGTTTTCTTGACTTGACTATAATTATTTACTATTGGGACTTTTTTTTAAAAGTAATAATCAAATCAATGGCAATTATTTACAGTGTAAAACATGTTTCATAGCCTTAGAATGTAATCTGTAATTAAATTTATAGTTTGTAAGATTTTTTTTTATAAATAATTTCAAATTATCAGAGTCGCCTTTAAAATATTAAATTCTTAGTTATAGATAGAACGACTGACACAAAAAGTTGACAAAATTATGGACAAAATTGTCAAAACTATTAAGTGATTGGAAATGAGATTTAAAGACAATTTAAATTATCTCATTTTCTGTTATTCAAATACACATCATTCCAAAATTGACAAGACATCCATTGACTTAAGAGATCATTGTGGACATAATTCCAAAATTGTCAACTATTGTTGTCATATTTACGTTTCTCACTCAATGTATATTTTTTTAAATTTAATATGAAAAAAAAAAACTTATTAAATTAAATTTTATTTCCAAAATCTGTTTTAATTTAATATTTGTTAATTTATACCAAATATTATTATTTTCAATGTTTCTGCTCTGAAACTTTAATTAATGATTAAAAACTATTTTACCATTTTTAGTTTTTAATCACTTCTCCTTTTAAAAAAACAATAGTTTTTGTATTTAAAATTTTTTTTAATATTTGCATATAAAATATACAAAATGGAAATTATAGATACATATTATGAAATTTTATAAAAAAAATCATTTTTGGATTATAAATGCAATTAAAATGAATCAACATTTTTTTGAAAATATGAAATTTTCATGACTTAATATTTCCTAAATAGATTTACAAAAAAAACTAATATTTTAACCGAAAATAAATTTGTTTAAAAAAAAAAATACATACTTTAAACAAAATTTATCCAAATTAGGGGGAAATATTGTATAATTTAAATAAAATTTTTGTAAATTGATTTAAAAGTAAAAATTGATTATAGAAATGTGCAAATCATTAAACCATCACAGAAAATTTCATTAGTTATGTAAATGTGTGGAGGTGTTAATCAATCAATTTAGTTTAGGGTGATTCAAAGATATTTTGTAATATATTTGAATTTTTTTTATAACTATTCATGTAAAATTTATATGACTGCATTACAAATCCTCATTTGACAATGGAATAGAATTACTTTTCGAAATATTTAAATTATAATTATTAAATCCAGTGAAATTGATTGTGTTGTACTTAGTTTAGTTTATAAAAATGAAGTCTAATTTACAAATATATTCTAAAAAAATTATGAAATTTCAATTATACTAAAATATTTTATCTCACATGCCAATGTTTATATTTTTTTCTATTTAAAAGCTGGGTAGCTAGTTAATTTGTTGTCACAAATTATTTAAATACTTGATTTGTTCCAATTACATATATTTTAAATTTTATTTTATACAGTTAACTGACCTGACACCCTATGATAAATCAACAAACATTTAATCCACTCTAATTCATTCAAATTCAAATTTAATTTTAAATAAATTCACTTTGTTGATATATATTTTCTTGTTTACCTATTTAATCAATTTGAAACGTTAAATCCTGTTTTCCACTCACAATCTTATTCAACGACAATCATGAAAATTTACATGCTGTATCTATAAAACTGAAAATATAATATTATATCGTATTACAAGAAGTTAATAGTACAGTATACTAAAAATAAATATTTCTTTCACCTACAAAAAGAAAATTGTTACGAAAATTTTTCAATTTTTATGTTATTTTCTATTGCAGCTGTGCTTGTTTATTTAATCTCCTTTAAAGAAATTATTATTAAAGTCTTATTCCATCAATATTTATTATTATTCCGGTTAATTTAAACAGAGAGGAAACAGTTTCATATAAAATTGTTAATTTTAGAGTTTTTTTTTTAAAAATCTTGATTTCCTGACTATTAATTTTCGTAAAACTTGTTTTTCAATATGACATAATTTCCATAATTATGCAAAAAGGATTAAATATGTAGGACTTTATAATTTACATATAGATTTGTTAGGTATATGACAAAATATTGAAAATTATGTAATTGGACATGTGAAAAATATGACAAAGTTTATCAGATTTAAATTTTATTTTTAATAAATTTACATAAGAAGAGAAATTTTAATAGAAAATTTATTTTGCAAAATAAATATTTGTTCTGTTTTTAATTGACAATAAATTTATGGAAAGAATATATTTATTTGATGAACAATTTTGAATTTAATTTCAAATTATCTTAGAACTTTTAATAATTTCTTCCAAACAATAAAAAACTATTTCGCATTTAAAACTTTAGTAAAGAAAAGATGTTGGAAAATTTGTACTTTGATTAATGTTAAAAAGTCCCAGTTCAAAAGTACCATTTGTCTTGAGATTAGCGAGTTGATAGAGTTTACTCAAGCTATAATTATTATTTTTTTAATTGGAGTGGATTATTTTCGTTTTTCGAAAATTTAATGCAGTTTTATTCATTTTTGATAAATATCCTGATTAATTCTTGGGATTCTTTTGCAAGTTTAATATTCATTTGAGTGGAATAATATTTTAATTTCGTTTAATTGATGATTAAAGTTGACTAAAATTCATTTTCAAATGCAAACATTAATCTCAATATGAAACTGGAGATTTATGTCCTGATTGATGAAATTTTTGAATCATGTAACTTGTTAACAATTTTGCTATAGTCAAAAGATAAAATTTTTATGCTAATCTGGATGGTGAACGGCATAGTTTGTAGAATTGACTTTTACTGATTATAAGCTGTTTATTCAAATTAAAAATGTCAAACAAAATTTAAGTTTTTGTGCTCTTATAAAATCCTTATATAATTAAATTTTTGATCATATTAAATTCCCCGATTAAAATTTAATGTGTAAATATTTTAAAAGCCAAACCTTCAGAATCAACACTCAATGAAAATAAAATTATTCTAAAATCGAATAAAATTAATATTTTTTTATGATTAAAGGTAAATTTTGTGTAACCTAACCCATCCCACAGGGCATAAGTGCAGCCTTTCTAATTCTTTTTTTTTTTCAAACTGCCAACAAAAATCTTCAATTAAAGTTACGTGTTATACCATAAAAAAAACATAGTAATCATCGTGTTATAAAATAATAAATCGCCCCAAATCTTTTTAAAAAAAATATATTTTTTTATATAAATTCTTTGCTTAAGTACATAGTGCATAAATTAGAATGCTAGAAAAATTGCATTATTTTATTTGAAAGTTTATAATAATTTTCAATTATGCAATGAAAAATTATTATATTTCCATTTTACTATGTTTTTTTTTTATATATAAACACAAAGAATTTATCTATGTATTTTTATGTGATGGTTTTTCAAAGATTGTTTAAGATTGCAATAAAAACAGGTTTTTTTTTTGTTGCAACTTTGTTTCATGTCTGGTGCTCCATAACAAAACTATCAACGAAACATAAAACCTAAAAAAAAGAAAAGAAACAAAGATAAACTTAACAGACATTGTAGAAAAAGATGAAATAAAAAAAACTACAAAAAAAAATTTTGGTTTGTGTGGAAAAGTTTTGGAAAATTTTTTGTATTAATACAATAATTTTTGTACAATATTTTTGTTGTTGTTGTTTTCGTTTTCACGACATCGCTAATTCACCATACCACCCCCTCAACATAACACGATTTTGTATGTATATTTTTAATGACATGAGATCATTTTGAAAAATTGCAAACAAAAATGTAGGCTAAATTTTTTTGATTAAGATGCGCTTATGTAATTTTATTTATTATGCAAATTATTATATATATGATTATTTTAATGTGGAATTAAGATAAAAATCGGGGAGTTTTATTTTGGTTTTTGTTAAATATAACAAGAGTTAAAATGATTTCAATAAATTTGGTGTATATTTTCTTTCAATTAGTTTCAAGTAGAGAAAGTTTTTTTTACAGTCAGTAATTTTCCATTTAGTATAAATAATTAAATAAATTTGTATGCTTTTTAAGATTCCACTTTAAAATTTCGTACATAAAGTTCAAAAAATTCTTATTATTCACAACAAAAATTTGTCAATTTAAATAATTGACTATTCTTACATTTAATAAAATTATTATTCTATTTAGATGGATTCAACTGTTCTAGATTCAATTGGCTTTGAATTTATCAAAGCTGTAATGAACGATTTGGGTATCCTTCATAAATTATAAAATAAAATAAAAATATAAAGAAATCAACTGAATTATTTGTATCTTTCGTAGTAAATTTCCTTATTTATTGGTGTGACCTATCAATAATTTCTAATTAAACAATCTTTTGCTAATAGAAAACAAAAAAATAAAACTATTTTCTTATAATTAAAATCAGGTTTTTCATCATTTAATAATTTTCAGTATAAACTACCTACTTTTTTAAATTTTCAAATTGTTTGCTTGAAGTGTTGAACTTGTATAATAAAGATATGTTAAAATATACTAAATAACTGTGTTTTTATCTGTCAGTGTTTCGGTTCGTTTACGTTTCTATATTTGTAGAGGAAAATTATGTTTTTTTTTTTTCTGTATTGTTGTTGTGCTTTTAGCACAGTAAACACAGTGCTACTTAAAGAAGGAGAAGAAAAAATAAAAATTTATGCAGGCGAACCAGTAAATTTAATCTTAACTGAAGGTTTAACTCATCATTAGAGCATGAATATAATTTCAATGATGCTTTTACATAAATATAATTCTTTTCTATATATATTTCACTTTAAGAAGAATATATTTTAAATTTTTACAATAAATGTGGGAGAAGGTGTTTTGTAAAATAGAAAAACAGGTCATTCAGGAAAATATTGATGATTTAATGGGATTTTAATGGTTTAATTCCGTTTTTAATTCTACAGTTATTTCATGATTTCGGTTATAAAATCCTGTATCATGAATAAGATTTCCTCCATATCATGAAAACTTTATAATGGACTTTTACTTAATTAATTATGTGTAAATCTTCCAATTTACAAATACAAATTAAGGAAAATAAACTTGTTCGAAATGTTTATGAATGAAATCAATAAGATCATATACCAATTTCACTGCTTGATCAAGTAATGCAGCTTTGCGTTTAAATTTGAATCTTTTTTTAATGAATATCCTTGTGTACCTTTTACAAGAAATTGTACCAAACTACTTTAGCATATTAATTCTCTAATTCGAAATTATAGTTTCATTGCTGGGACTGTCAACTAAATAAAAATGAATAAATTTAATTACTCTTTCATTGAATTTTGTATAATTTTCAATAACAGTAAGCAGTAAGCTAGTTAAAAAGTAATTTTATAATTTTATATAAAAAAAAACATAATTCAAATCTTAATGTTATTTAATTTTCTGGTTTGTAATATTTTAAGTATAATCTTAATTTTAAATTCTAAAACTTGTAATTATATTTAAATGAAGTTATTTTACAATAAATTAAAGTTTTAAATTGAATGAACAATTATAATATATAGAATAAAATATTTTGTTAAAATAATATATAATATTCAAGTGAAATATTAAAACAAAATTTTGTACAATGCTTGATTTTGCTCAAAAACATTTTAAAATAAATATTCGACCATTACCAGCTGAGAAATTTGAAAGGAATTGCCTCCAGACACATTTTCTGTTCACAAGAAAACTTTGGGTACATAAATTAATATACTGAATTATTAAAATAAAATTTTACTTGTTTATAAAATAATATTAAATTAAAGTTTTTCATATAATTTTATAATTTTGTTTGATATAATTTCTAGAATGAACTTTTTGATGTATTACGTAAACGTCGTAATCGATCTGATGCATCTGATGAAGATTTGGGTTTACCACATAGTCCAACTACATCATCACAAGATAACCAAAATATAACACAAACATCAAATTCATTACAAAGTAATGTTAATAATGATAATGATATAACAACAACAAGTCTTATTATTACTTCAGATATTGAAGGTGATGATTTATTAGGAGATCGTACAATATCAAGTATATCATCTAGTAAAATGTCATCATCAATTGATGGATCAAAAACATCAGATGAAATTGATATGAGTATAACGGGTGGTATAACACGTCTCAGTCATTCTGCTGCTAGACACAAAATGGCTGTTAGACCTAAAAAAAAGGGACCAACGAGACACCGGAAACCAAACGATGTAAGTCAAGAATTAAACAAGATTTTATTGAATATTAATAAAGGATTTTTTAGTCTACAAATTTGCCCTCAACCCCAGAAGTTAATGAAGAATATATGAAATTAACTAATATGAAAGGTAATTTATTTATTTTTTAATTTGTTTTTTTAAATTTTACAATTGTTATAATTTCTATTGTAGATTTAAATGAAAAAATTAAATCTCGTTCTTTACCACCTGGTGTTAATGCTAAAATTATAGAACAGCATAGTAGTTCTAAAGATATAAAACGATCAAAAACTGAAAAAACATCTTCATCAAATGAATATAATTCAGTTGGTAATATTACGAAAACTGTTAATGAAATAAATAAACAAACACAAACTTCTGTATATTCTGTAACTACATCAACATCATCAGATAAAAAAGATGAAGATAGTGGTTTTTTTCGACGATTCTTACATCGTAACTCAAAAAAAAATCAAAAGAAACAACAATCACACGATGAATTAGATAATGATTCAAAAAATAAAAATTACCAAGAATCAAAAGTAACAGAGAAAACAGAGAAAACAAATAAAGAATATTCAACAATACATTCACAACGTGTCGAAGAAACTAGGCAAGAAATACGTCGTGAAATTCTAACAGAGGCACAAGCCGGAATGAGTTTAATGTTAAATTCATTTATTCTTTCAACACCTGAACATAGCCATTCCGAGGAAAAATATCAACTTGAAGAAATTGTTCAGCAACAGACAAACATGCCAGTATATAAATCTAATAAACCAAAATCAGGACCGGCAGCTCGTCAACGAGTTATGCCAAAAGATTTATCAAATCTGTCACCACCATCTGTAGATTTATCAAATTCGGATAAAAAAGTATCATCAGAATTTATAACACGTGAGAAATCACGACAACATCGATTATCAGAAGGATCTGATACTAGTAGTGGCGGTGGTACTGGTTTAACTACACCGAAAAGTATTTTGAAAATATCAAATGAGCATCTCAATACTAATCAGGGTAAAATTGAAATAGTTAAAAATGTTTCTAAATTATCAAATGAAGATGCAAGTAAATCTTCAACAGAAGAAATTGTATTTAAATTACATTCAACAATTAAGGAAAATACGGAATCTCTTGATAAAGAACATTTTGAGAAACATGAGCATCGTATACATACACCAAAAATTGTAGCTCTTAGTCCCTTCCAACAAAAAATATCTAGATCTGAAGCTTTACAATTAGATTATGCTTGTCCACCGGTAGCAAAACCACGAAAATCTGTCGAAAAATCGAAAAGCTTCCGATATTATTCGGAAGGGCAAGATATTGAAATTGATACTAAACTTAAAAAATATGATAATATGCCAAGTTTACCAGATTTATCATTTGCTAGAAAATCATCATTTGAAAATATTATCGATGATGAGACAGAGACCTCTGTATCGCTTGGTTTTGAAATTAATGATAATAATTTAATAACATTACGTAGTAATGAAGAACCATTTCCACTTAGCCAAGGTATTTTTACGAAAAATATAATTCTAACAACAACATCAAAAGTAAAACCGAATGTAAATAAAAATATTACCGAAATCGAAGAGAGTATTGATAAATTACTGATTAAATCGGAACCAATAATACCATATGTTCCACTTATAAAAAAATCAACAAGTATGGGTGAAGCTATGGAAATTAAAGTAAATCCAAATATATCTATAACACCAATTAAAAAAAGCGAAACATTTAATGAGAAATCTGATAATCTCGAGACTGAAAAAGAAGTGATAAAAAAAGAAATTTTACTGCCAAGTAGAAATTTGTCAGACATGAATCAATCTACGGAAGTTAAACAAAATAATTGTGGTGATATATCCTCAACATTAACCAAAAGCATTGATTTTACTGAAAATTATAAATCTAAAAAGGAATTCTCTAAATCAATTGATATTATATCAAAATCAGTTGATTCAATATGTCCACGAGTTGAAATTCGTAACAATACTTCACCAAAATCAACAGCCATAACGAAAGCGCGTCGTAGTTCCTCAATATCATCTGAAAAATCTGAATGTCATGGTGTTCCAGAATTTATGAAAATTCAATTAAATCGTGTTGTAGATCCTTGTCGACCAAAAAGTAATATTGTTTTAGCGAAGAACACTAAAACACAGGATAATGGAAGTAGTCAAGATGTAAAACAAAATGAAACTATTGAAATTACTGAGAATAAACCACCATTACCACCATTACCCATAGATTTGAAGCGTAACAGTGTAATTTCAACAACGGTTAAAGATGATATACCATCGACGAAAATAAACACTAATGATGATATATCACCACCAGTTTTACGTACAACTGAAAATATGTTACAACCAAATTTATTTGAACGACGAAAATCAGTTACAGATGAAAAATTAAAATATGAAAAAAAAATTGAAGAATTAAAATCGGAACGGAAAAAATCAATTACTGAAGAAATAATACGAAAAACATCAATAACAGACCAATTAATTGAAAATGGAAAATTATTAACTGATGATGATTATATTAGTAATAATAATAATAATAATAATAATGGTGTAATATTACGTAAAAAATCATTTGGTGTGATACAAACAACAGTATCAGCAATACCACAAATAACTAGTAATATTAAAGATGATTCAACACCAGAATTAATGAAAGTATTTGCTAGAAGATCATTAAAAATTAAAGATGATGAATTACAATCACTTGATGATATTGATAAAAATATATTAAAGAAATTTACAAATTTGGATAGTGATAAAGAAAATCAATCATCTAGTGAAGAGAAATTAGATAAATTGCCTAAAATTGAATTGACAATACAACAGAAACCAATGTTATTACAACAACATAAAAATGATGAAAAATTAAGAAATTCTTTAGTTGATTTAAGAAAAGTCAACAATACAAATAATAATTTAACAAACAGCAGTAATAATAATAATAATAATAATAGTTTAACATCAACACCAACAAAAAATTTCAATCGATATAATAATACTAATAATATTGTTAATTATAATAGAAATAATATTACAACATCAGCAATATTTCCTAATAAAAAATCACCAACAACACAAAATAATTCATCAACAATTATTGATCAAAGTTCAACAACAATATCAACAATAACAACAATAACAACAACAACAACAAATGGTAATACACAAACAACAAATGAACAAAATAATAACTTAATGAATGATAAATCAACAATTAGACATACAATTGGATCATCAAATACATTAAATTTAGAGCATTCAACGATTGATAGTGAATTTAAGGGAATATTGCAACGTCGCGCTGAATGGGAAAAACGAGCTAAAGAGGCTTTAAAATGATTTAAAATATCTATTATAAAGAAAATTGAAAATATTGAGAATATATTTGTTAGTGTGTGTTTTTTTTTTATTATTATTTTGTTTGAGTTTTAAAATAAATTTTAATGGATATGTATTAAATTTAGGGAAAAGTTTTTCTTTGTGAAAGAGTAAAATATTAACAAAATAAAATGAAAAATAAAAAATATTTAGTGTGAAGTGTTGCAACAGTGTAAAAAATTTTCAAAGGCCTTTAAAATGAAAAATAATTTTTTTTAGTGTAAATATTTTCAATTATATTTTTTATTTTTTACTTTTTTTTTTTTTGTAATTATTTGTTTTTTATTTTTTATTTTTTATTTTTTTTAGATTTTTATTTTCTTTTCTACAATTTTAAAAGTAAAACATAAAAACATATTTAAATTAAAAAAGTTAATTACAAAATAAACATAGTAAAAAATAAATCTTAACAGAAAAAAAAAGCATTTGTTTTGAAAATTTTTTTTAAGTTTTTCTTTATTTTTTTATTTTTTAAGAAATGTTAAGAAAAAGTGAAAATTGTGTTAAACTATATTAAAAAAAAAAAAACAATTTACAAAATTTTATGTAAAGGAAAAAAAAAAAAGAAAATATTAAATAAATTATATAAAAATTATTAAAATGTAATAATAAAAATATAAATATATATATATATATATATATATATATATCTAAAATTAAAGAAGAGAACCTATAGAACCTGTTAAATTAAAACAATATGAAAAGAAAATTGAGAAAAATAAAGAAAATTTATTGGAAAAAAAAAATTATACTAATATGTTTTTATTTTAATAAATTTAAATTTTCAATTTCCATTATTTGTAAATCAATTTTTATAGCACACTTAATATTCCAATACATAAATTAAACTTAACATTATGGAATTTAAAATTCAAATTAGAAAGTTTTCAAATTGAAATTTATTATATAAATAATTTAAAAAAATATGTTCATAGTGATTTACCTTTTACAAAGATAATTGGAGGATATATTTATGAAGTTCAATAAATGAATTCCTTCTCAGGTAAGTCTAGAATAAAGCTAAAGTTAAGTGGTATATAAGCTAAAGTTAAGTGGTATATTGGTTCTGTACTTTTTATATACAAAAGTTTTGAAAATTTCCAGGGATCAAGAAAATATTCGTAATCTATATTAATTTAATTTATTTCAAAAGTCTTTGAAATGATAAGTGACTCAACAAAACTTGAAAAATATGCACATAACTCTCTTCCGGATTTTAATTACCTAATTTAATGGTAAAATTATGTATAGAATCATTTTGTAATTTAACAATAAAGGATGCAGTGATCAGAATTACTCGAATCATTATGCCTAATTATGAACAATTAAATTAAATTATAATTAAGTAAATTATAATTAAAGTAAACTAACCAAACATCATGATAATTTTTCTTAATTTAATTTACTGAACTTATTATTTTTTAAAAGGTCAAATAAAATTGCAAATTTTACTATAACTATTAAAATAATCACAATATCAGAAACATTAAAATATATATCTAGAAGTAATAAATTTTCTATCATTTTAGCGCGACAATCATCTACGATAAAATTTGGCGCTATGTAGCTTGAGATTTATCAACAGATTTTTAAATTACATACATGAGAATATCTACATTTCATCTAAATTATTTTTATTATCAGATTGTCTAAATAAAATGTAAATATCTCGTCCGAATTCAATAATACACATTAAATAAAATTTACTTCGAAGTTTACTTTTTTTTTGATAATTAAAAGTAAAAGTACAATTTTAAAGTTGTACATAATTACTTGCAGTGCATATTTTTGCTGATTATTATATTGTTTTTATATTATTGTAATTTTATGTTACACTTAAATTTAGTGAATATTCTGTAATCTTCCAGAGAGCTAGGAGAAAATATGTTTAATAATTCCATCACGTTACAACAAATGACTTAAATTTATGAGTTTTGTGAGTGTTTTAATATGTATTGTAAAATCATTTATTTTTATATTTAAATATTCATCGTAATTTAGAATGATTCCATAATTAGGCAGAAGATGTGCAAAAAATTCCTTGAACACAAAGTAAAACTATTTTTTTTTTAGATATAGGAGAAGATTTTTTTAATACATATAATTGAAATTTTGATTATTAAAAATTTGATAAGCCTAAGTGAATTTGAAACAAGTGTAATACAATAAGTATTTTTAAAAGAAAATTATCTCTTGTAGGCTGTTTCGTTCTGATAGCATATGACCTCAGTAGGTGATAGTTTGTATTAGTAAATTTGACTACATAGATCAATGATATTTAATAAATGGTTTATCGTTTGGGTTTTAAATCTAAAATATACTATTTTGAAAGTTTTTTTGAATCACTTATGATTAGAAAAACGTTTAAAATAAACCAAATTATTATATTGATTAGAATTATTTTGTTAATTTTTCTTAAGCTTAAATCCAACTTATTCAATCTTAACTTTGAATTTGTAAATTTATAGTTAGAAGTATCAAAGTAATAAAAATATTGTTGAAAAGTACATTTATTATTCAATTATGTTGCTGAATTTAAATTATATAAATTTAAGTTTTTTTTTAATATCTTAAAATAAATGCAAATTACATAATTGAATAAAAGTTTGCCCCATAAAGTTTTAATATCTTTTACTTATTGTCTATTAAATTATTGATTCCTACCTCCACAATAAATAAACAGAGAAAAGACCCCATAGGAAGTCACTAAATGCCAAATATATTTTCCAAATTCCCACCCAGAAAGAGACTGACTCTTAAAATTATATTATAGATTCTGACGTCATTATTTTTAGTTCAAAATTAAACGACACAAATAAATAATTCTCAATTTCATGAAGACTCATCATGACATGACATGAAGATGAATAAAATACTTTGAGAGATATTACTTTTTTTCGTCCATCTTCATTTATCATTAAAATTCATGTGAATTTTTATTTTTATTTTCTTCTTAATTTTGATGAGTTTTCCATTTTCTCATTTTACTCATTTTTTAAGAAATAATTTTCTCATTTTTCTATCTTTTTATTTTTTTTTGTAAATTATCGTTTTCTTCACCTATAAAAAAAAAAGTTGTTGTTGTATATGTCGATAAACTTTTATTTTGTCTACTTGGAAAAAAAATCAACATTGTAATCATGAAAAGTACGAGTTCAATAACAAATCTATTTCATAAATTCAAATCATTAATCTCTGGTTCCGGAGCAATCGTAAAACTAACGAAAGCACTGTTGACATAAAAATAATTGCTAATTTGAATTATAAAGCCGGATGGTATGGAAATAATTACAAATCGTTAGTAAAGCGGAACTATGCTTGAGAACAAGGTATTTTTATGAAAATGAAATTAGTTGAACAACCAGGATATTCACAAAATTCAAATTAACGTTTAAAATAATGTCGATTGTTCAGTGACTAAGTAAGAATTATAGAAAATTAAAAGAAATGATCGATGGAAATATAAACCGTATTAATTTTGCACCGAAAATTCGACTCTTGTCTATGAAGCGAATGAAATTTTTCACCAAAGAGGTACATCGACGAGTGCATATAAATCTTCTAAATGTCATTACGCAAGTATTTCTTAGATCGCACAAAGTTCTTACATTCACACACCGACACCAGATGTTCATACTATAATTCTACGTTTTCATCTCGACATCGACAATGGTCTCCAAGGTGTGTACTGTACATATTGATCATCCATTTAGGACTAAAGCAGAATCATATCTGGCGCATGCTTGATACTAATAAATAAAGTACAATTAATTAAAATTTAATGGATAAGATTTGGAATAAAATTTCTCATTGTTCTAATGTCTGATCTACTCCAATCCAAGTTTTAGTCTCATCAGGTTATTCAAAAGATTCTGTTCATCAGGTTATTCAAAAGATTCTGTTACCAACTATAACAACTCACGGGTCATACTCATTTATATATAAGTAATATTTTTTTCACATTTTATTTAAATATTTTTTGGCATAAAATATTTTTAAATTATTTAGAAGGAAAAAAAAAACCGTATATTTTACCAAAAAAAAAAAAAAACAAAACTCTGTCTCATCGGCAACAGAAAGCAGTAAATTGCGGCAAATTCCACAATCAGTTTTCTTTCAGTTTAAGACCGAGCCGGACACAAAATTATAGAACTTAATTTTATTTTATTTTTATTTTTATTAAAAAAACGTAACGAATTTTAGTGTATTTATCGGAAAATTTAATTTACTCAAATAAAAAAGTGATAAATTAAAATTAAATTAATACGAAACCAATAAAAAAAAAAAAAATTAAGATTAAAATTAACAAATTATTATAACGAAAATAAAATATGAAAATAATAAAATATTTTTAAAAAAATAAATAGTTCTTATCAATTATTTTTGCTCGCAATCTAAAAATAAAAATAAATAAATTGTTGTTATTGGTATTTTTTAACTGATTAATTAATAACATTTATTTTTTACATAAAATCATTAATTATGTCAACATTATCAACACCATCTGTACCAGTACCAAATCCTAGAAGATCTGTTCGTCCACCACGTATTGCTATAAATCCAAATGCTACACATATGGGTGGTGGTGGTGGCCAACAATCAAGTATGCCATATACAGCACAAACATATGGTAGTTCTGTTGGACATCCACCAAATTGGCCACCATATTCAAATCCATTTAATAATGTATATTCAAATCGAGCTAGTACATTTATGAGTAAAGGTTTAGAAGGTTTTGTTGATTTTACAAAATCTGGTATGAGTTTTGGTGAAAAATTTTCATACGGAATGTATAATAAAATTGGTAAATGGTCAAAAAAATGGTTTACACATATATTTTTATTTTTGGTGGTAGTTTTATATAGTGTTGGTGGTGCATTTTTATTTATGGTTATTGAAGGTAAGTTAAGCAAATTATTTAAAAGATTATTATTATTATTTTAAATTAATTTAATTTTATATTTCATTCTTGTCGTATATTCTTGTACCTTGTAATCAAAAATTTTGTTTATAAAATTCCAAAAATTTTATTTATAAATAATACGGTACAATAAACAAGTCGTATTAGAGAAAATTAGTAATTTACACATTATTTTTATATGGCTTCTTATTTTTGGCTACATATATCCTTGTAAAGGACATGTCATTACAAATGTTATTTTAAAAAATATAATTTAAAAGTATACATTTTTTATTTTATGGACAGACATTTTCTTGAAATTCAAATAGTGTTTAGTAATATTCTGAACTTGTGATTATGTGATGCTGGTAGTTTATTAACAAGTTATTTTTTCAATAATCAAGTTCCAATTACAATTTGTAACAGCTTTTAAAATTTAAAATCGTACAGTCTTTTTTTATTTAATAAATCAGATTTATAGAACTATAAAAATAATAAGAACTTGAAATTGTAATTTAATAATAAATGCTTCCAAAATTCAGTAATTTAATTCTCAAAAAGTATTTTTTTTTACTGCGCCACCTATTTCTACTTTTAATTTGATAAATATTTATACAATCTGCACTTAAATTAAAAATAACATAAAACTAGTAATAGATTTCTAAACTTCACAATTGTCATATAAATAATTCAGAATCCAACTATGATTTCTAGTTGCTATATTTCAATAGAATTCCTGGTCAAAAACTGATTTAAATGTTCCTAACAAAATTCGATATTACCATATTTTTACTTTGTTTTGCACTACTAATATTATTCATTTATTTCGAATTTCTACATAAATAGATTCATACGAAATTATTATGAAAAAAAATAATTTTATCCTGGTATTTAGTAGACTATACTTAATACCACTTAACAAACTAAATGTGCAACTTATTTATATTTAGTTTACTCCACTAATCTTATGACAAAAATAAAAATCTAAAATAAAAATCATAAAATTACTGTAAAAAAAAGTAATAATTTTTTCAATTAAATGAAATATACTTTTTACTATTTATGTTACCCCAAAAATATTATTTTGAAACCAATTGAATTGTTTACTTCGAAAATATTTAAATATTATAAATTTTTGTTTCAAAAATATATTTATTTTTATAATTTGTGATATTTTTGGAATATTCATATTTTATTTTAATGATTAGATTATTTAACAAAAGTAATAAAATGAAAAGTTTCTAGAAAATTTCTTAAAATATTCAAAGTCCTCGTCCTCCACTTGTTTGATTTATTACAATTTTGCAAAAAAAAAAAGTTTGTTTTACCTGATTGTTTATTAATTTTATGAAATTGGCCTTTAAAAATATAGATATTTTTATTAATATTGTAGGAAAATATTTGAAAAATTATTATTCAATAAATTTATTACATTTATAATTTTTGAAAATAGGGATTATTGTTTTTCAGTAGCAATTACGAAAAAAACTGTTTATAAAAATCTTAAAGATATTAAAGAAAACAGATAAGATTCTCATTTTTAAAATAGTAAAACAGATAAGATTCTCATGTACTATGAAATAGTATTATGTAGTCACCATGACTGAAAATATGTCACTTTTTTAGATATTTATTCACTGTATTATTCATTCTTTTAAAATTTCTCTTACCCCGTAATTAAAAAAAAGTGTAATTATAAAAAGTGAATTAAAATCACAATTTTAATTAAACTTAAAAGTTCATTTTATTATCTTGTCTAATATACATGCTTGTTTTCGTAATTTTCAATGTTAAATTTTGATTAAATTTAATGGCAATTTTCCAGTTTTTTTTTTATAGTACGAAAAAACAAATTTAATAAGAAAATTTTTTTCGTAATTTTATATTTTAGGAAAAAAATTAAAATTAAATAATTACATAATTGAAAATAATTTTTTTATTGCAAAACATCATACAAATTTTTGACATATTTGCGGGATTTTTAATTGTAATTTTATTTACTAAATTAATTTACTTAGTAAACTATAATGTTTTATGTAAATAATCTAGGTAATAAATGTAATATAAACATAAAACTTTATTAAGAAAATTTTATTGCGAAAATAACACTTTTACAAATAATAGCAGAAGAATATTAGTTGTATCTAATCAAATGTGCTTTTACAATATATTTATGAAATTTATTAATCTAATTTTTTAACATTAATTTCGTTTTTAATAAAGAAATAATTGCAACATGGCCCGGTGCAATTATTCGCATTTTTGCTACTCTCATGTAAAGCTAACGAAAGTTAGATAAAATATTGAACAGGAACCTAAACTAATATCTAATTCTAAATCTAATGTATCACAAATATAGTACGCAATTAGTACGCAATCTCTGGTAGTAGTAAAATTATCACTATTCACATTTAAATATCCGCAAAAAATGTTTAATCTTTCAACTTGTTAAGCGCCACAATTATTTTTTTTATAGATAAATGAATATTGATAAATTATAAATATATTTAGAAAACATAATAAATCGCTTAAAAAAACATAGAGGAAATATATCCGGTATAAAACGCTAAGTTTTTAAGCAATCATCCTTTAGTAAAAATTTAATATTTTAATAAACCAGAATAATTCTGATAACCAAAATAATTCTAATTAATCTTAAATTGAAAATAATTTTTAATTTTTAGAACAACCAAAAGTTTTAACAGGCTTGATATTATTTATTAAAGTTCAGTAATTTTTGTAAAATTTATAAAATGGAATATTCAGTATTTTAATTAAAGAAAAAAACTTATAGTTTCATGTTGTTACTTCGCGTGATTTACACATAACAAATAAATAATTTTTTTATAAACACAACATTAATTCGCATAAATTATTGTATATTCAAAGTTTCATTTGTCCAAAATAATCTCTGGAAAATATTTGTATATTTCAGTAAAAAATGTTCTAAAATAAATATTTTATTCTGAATTTTAATCCCTATTACTATTAAAATTAATTTGTGAAATATATTTTTAAAATTTCTTCTAGGAAAGCAAGCTAAATTAAATTCTGACAGAGTACAAGGAATACAAAAAGATTTTTTTTATGCTATACAAAATATTGCAAATGATAGAGAATTATTAAGGGTAAATATTTTTTATACGAAATTTAAATTCAATGAAAAAAATTATGCCTTTTTTTTTTTAGTATAATCCAAATGAATGGAATGGAAAAGTAATTGGTACATTACGTGCCCATAAAGATGCATTAGATACAATGTTACCAAATAATAAAACAATGGAAGAATTAAAATTATTTATAAATCCTTGGACGTTTTGGAATTCAATGTTTTATTGTGGTACAATTTACACGACAATTGGTAAGTTTCTCAAAATTTATTTCCATTGTAAACTATAAAACTGATAAAAATCGAAAGCATTTAATTGTAAGTGAGGTTATTTTAAGAAAAGGTCTTTAATTTGAATCATCATCCTCCCACATAATTTAAAATTTTTCAAAATATGATTTTTATATTCTTACAGCATATTTTTTTTTTGTTTTTTTTTGATTAGAATTTGTAAAATTAGATAAATTTTTATATAAAAAAAAACCCCATAAATTAAAATTGTTTTACATTAAGGAAAATTATATATAAATGTGCGAAAATTGTTTGACTTGTAGGAAAGAAATTTTATTTTTGAGCACATTTAATAAATCATAAATTTTAATGAAAATTAAACAGTCATAAATATACAATTTATGATATATTTAATTACTTTGATGTTATTTTAGGTGAAAATTGTAAACTGAATAATATAATTTTAAGAATTTCTTCAATAATTTACTAAAATATATTTTTCTTATACATAAACATTATTTTCATTATATTAACAAAAGATAACTAAACATATTAGTTTTGCCTCTGATTTATTTCTTGGTCGGAAGCTAGTTTTTAAGGCTGAGGATAGTGTGATGTCTATTAAATTATATTTGAGGAATGACTATTCATATCAATACCTTTCAATTATAGATATATTATCGAAAAAACTGTATAGTTATTTCGGGAATATATTTAATTAATTCAACGAAGATATCGATCGAGATCCATAAATAAAATAGTTATAATAGTTATTACTAGCATAGATACTTTGGTGGAAGCAGTACAATTTATCTATTATATCACAAAAGATTCTTACCTTGTATGCTAAGGATTAAGCAGTAATAATTGTATTTCTTTTAAGTCCCAGCACGTAGGTCGATTAAATGAGATTTTTCCACGGTAAACGTTTTTTCGCATACGTACTTGGTAATTCTTGTAATAGTTCTTAAATAAAATTCTGGCTCGGTTTTTATAAATCTGGTATTTGTTTAAATTCCCGCAAAAATATGGTTTTATTTATTTCATATAAATATTAAAACTATGCCTGTCGTTCTGACTATTTTAGTCACTTGATCAATACTATAATATTTTTTAAGTCTCAATATTTTATTAGGTGCCACAATGTCTGATTCAAACTCAAATTTAATAATTTAACCTTCAGTAAGATTTAAAGAAAGTAAACCTAAATGAATGTTGTAATTTTGATATTTTGTAACAATATTAGTGGAGTGGAGGATTAGTTGGTTCACTTCCAGTCGTGGTTAGTGGGTTTACTAAGAACAACTGGAGGTTCACTTTTAGGTTAGTGGGTTTGAAACATTGTTGTTGTTCTATGTTTACTCAGCAGTTATAAAAATACAGTAAAATGTAAAGTTAAGATTGGGAAAAATATTAACTGTTGAGACCATCCGTTGAGACGAAAGAAAGCCATTACCTTGTTACAATTACACAGTTTCTTCACTATAAAGAAATATGGTTAAAAAGTGTTAGGAATATTTAATACCCGAGTGTTAGGAATATTTAATATCCGATAACGCTGAGTTTGAGACCGTGTCCTCTCCAGTGAAGTGCACACCGTGAAAAAAGGGAACCCTATTACAAAAATTGGAAATATTATTTTATAAAAATTTTATACGATAAAAATGAAGATCTTATAATACTGCAAATATTTTATTCAATCTATTTAATACATATATTAAATTTTAAAACTATTTTCTATAAAATAATGTTTATAAATGATTGATTATTGAAATTATTGATAAAATGTTATTAGTTTAATCTTTATCATATTTTTATAATTTTAATTTCTTTAAATATGAGACATAGCAACAAAAATTTATCTTAAAATCATTTTACATCTATAAAATTAATTTATATATTAATATGAAAATTTTAAATTTTTATTTGCTTTTTTTTTTGACAAAATCTATTAATAAAACAATTCTTCTAAGTTTAAGGTTAAATCAACAAATTTAAAAAAAAAAAAAATCTAAATATATAAAAATATAAGAGAAACATGTTTTTTTTAAATACATATTTAAGTTTCATTTAAATTATTACCTAAATTATTTTAAATAATATTATTAAATAAATAAAATGTGACAAAAAACATTCGTGTTTTTTTTTCACGGAAAAATTATTAAATATAAATTCCATTGAAATGAAATTGAAATAATCAACAAGAAAATAACTTGGAAATTCAATTTGACATCCTAACCTCTAAAAAATTTGTCAATATTATATATTTAAATTTTTATACAATAATAACAATAATTTAATCCCTACGCAAAATATAATACTAAGAAAATATACTTAATTATATAAATTTATAAAAAAAAATTTTCTTTAAATTTTGTTGATAACCTGAAGAAATATTCTAATTTTATGCTAATAGTTTTTAATTTTATGTCTTAAGCTTCAGACAATGATGGCTCTTAAAAGTCAGACAATCATTGAATTCCTTATTATTGAAAAGAAAATTTTATAAATAATAATGACGAATTTTCCCAAAAAAAAATATAAATATTTTTATTTACAAAGAAATGTATTTTTATTTTATCATGTTTCAAGAAGTTTCAAAACATTAATTCATGTTTTTTTAAAAAAAAGAAATTTGTCATTTAATTTATGTTTATTGTGTTTTTTATTTGATTTAAATTATTTTGATTTCTAGAAGGTGCTTTAAATAAACATCGTCATTATTACAATTCCAAAAATAATTTATACATATTTTATTTTGGGACAAAATTTCAATAATTTCTTTCAATTTCAAAATTCAAATTAAATAAATTTTAGGATAATTTATATAATTTTTATCTTTTATTTTAAAAAGTAAAATAAATCAATTTTTTTTTGTTAAAAATTTGTTTAATTTATTTTTCTTAAAATATTTTTCTTGAAATGTGAAAAACATTAAGCGATGACATTTTGGTTAAATCATTCAATCTTCTACGGTCTGTTTCCATTGAATTTTGTCTTGTTGTATAAATCGCTGGACCGAAAATTATTCTGTAACTTCAAATGTCTGTCTGAATTATAGTCAAATTTTTGTAAAAAAAAAACTACTTTAAATATTGGTGAAATTCTTGCTTAATAATTGGCAATCGATTATTTAAATTATGTTTTACAATACTGAGGTTCAAAATAATTTAAATTTACTTATTTCATTTCTTCAGTATTTTATTATGTATTTTTTTTTTTTTTTTTTTTAGTTTTAATTAGAAAGCAAATAGCTATTAGATATTTTTATGTGAACTGTAACAGCATAGAAAATATTAAATTCTTCATAAATCCAGTGATCGTGTTGTGTGTTATATAAGACTCGAAAATCTATAATTTAAAACGTTTTGGATATATGTAAAAGAAAAATGTTAAATATAAAATAGACAGTAATATAAAAACAAATGTTAGTGATGAAAAAAAGTGACGAGTGAACCCTCCAGGAAAAGGTTATGCCATAAAGATTGATTTGTTATCGATTGTCATAAAAATTTTCAAGATAATTATGGTAAATTCTAAGAACTGAGTTCAGTTTTATTACCAAATCAGTGTTTTTTTATGTGAATTTAACGCTAGTTTTAACATTTCCAATATTCTGCATAATTCAAAACCATTTTTAAGTACTCATACAAGTGTCGATACTGTTTGTCTTCGTCTAAGCTCTAAGGTAACTTAAATTAAACATATAGGTTTCTTTTCATAAATATTGCACCTAGTACCATTCAGGCACTAATTATATTATTAGAAAATTAATTACATAGATTATTATAATTATTATAATTATGCTACACATGGCCAACTACTAAAATTGTTGGAGGTTGAATAATGATTAAAATTTACAAAAAAAAAACATTGCCTTATGAATTCATTTCAAATGACGAATTAAATATTCAGATTTGCTAATAAATTATCTATTTATAAAATCTTCAATTTTTCAATTCAATTTTCATTTTTTTCTTCAATTTTTTTTTTAATATTTTCCAATTTCTTGAAAATTCAATTTTCTTAAACACTCTGTAGTATATTACAGGTGTAGGTAAAGTAATCATTTTTGTCATATAAAATATTAACACCACGCACGATTGACGATAGTTTTAATATTTGACTGTGAAACTTTAATAAAAAAAAATATATACTTATAATTCAGACATTTGAAATATTTCGATTTTATTTTTAACTTTTTTAAATAAATTTGAAAATATTTTATAAAAATAATCTAAACATTTTCATTTTTTTTTTGTTTTTTATTATGAAATGCTTTTTTTTTGTTTTATTATTTCAACAATTTATCTAAATTTTTTTTTATTAGCTTTTATAAATAGAAAATATATTGCGTCTTTAATTTTTTTAACGATATCAATGACGTCATTAATAAAAATTTTATAACTTTTCGCTGATTTTTTGAAAATAATATCAAACAGCTGTTTAGTTAGATTAAAAAATGCTTTAGAAAACTCGTAAATCATAGAATTAGGTATTAGTTTTTATTTTTAACTTAATTGTTTTTAAAGTAAATAAAAGAACTTCAAAAATTTATTAAGTGTTAAAAAAATGTGCGAATTTGTTACTTAAAGTTCTTTTGTATGTCAAAGATTTCATAAAATTTTCAAAATCTTTTCGCTTATTGACTCTTAGATTTTATTGGTTTTTGTAGATTGTAAAATTTTTGGTTAAAGGAAAATTATTTTTAATCCTTTTATTAGTAAATAATATTTTTATAGTTTTTGTCAGTTTAATTGGTATAAGAATCATAAAGCTTCCAATCTTGATGATCTTCATCCAATTCAGTGAGTTTTATTCGTCGAGGACAATAAAAATAAATTTAATTTTGTTTTGATTTTACATTAAAAAATAAAGTAAAAAGTAAAACCTAAAATTGTTGATCTCAAGTGTTCTTCATTTCAACAAAATATCAAAAGAGTAAAGTTATTTTTACTATCCTCGATACTGACTGAGTAGGATTAAGATAATCTAGAGTGGAAGTTTTAGTTCAATTAGTTCAAATTTTTTTTAATTTCTTTTTTTATATCCGCTATTGTGGTCAGGTTTGAATAGTATGATTTTACAAATATTAACATTACACATTAACAATCAAATTACCTCTTCTATGCAAAATTGTGACTGTTTCAAAGTAGTGATTTTTGAAAATACTTTGTTAGAAATGATGCGTCAACCGAATTTCTTATCTAGTAAAACCGAAATATTTAAATCAGACTTCCACCTTAAGTTTTCATAAGCTATATTGTAATTGTCGTCTTTGAAACATTTCACCTGGTACTGGTATGCAACAAGGACTATCGAAAGACCATAAGTTCTTCCGGTTTTATTTTTTTCTATCTCAGTTCTATAAAATTTCCACAAAAATATATTTATATTAATGTTTACAAACTAATCATGTCCTTGTCGAACAATCGGCACTAGGGCGCAATCTACACAATTTTTTTTTTCACATCGCGTGCGTGACAGGGTCATCATCGTTATTAAGGTTAATAATAAATCACTGTGACAAATTTTAATTTAAGAAAAAAATTATTTATTATTATTAAAAATCATAATTTTTTTAATTAATTTTAAAAAACCTCAAAAAATAATCTTGAAGATTTATTTGTATTTCCTTAAAAAAAACTTCAAAGAAAATTAAAATATAAAATTCGTATTTGAATTTTCCTTTGTCTGAATCTGAAAATGAAAATATTCTCGTTCTTTTTTTTTTTGAAAATTTATATTATATTAATATTTTTTAAATTAATTATTAAGATTTTTAAAGTTTAATAAACTTTATATTATATTATTTTTTATAAATTTATATGAAAAAATAAAATGCCTTATGAAATTTTGAATTAAAGTGGTTATGTCCAGAAATATATTCAATAATGAAAATATAAGAAAACATCAAAGAAATAAATTTACTGTCCTCCATTTTATAATTTTATTAACTTAATTATTATTTTTTCTTTTTAAATTATTTTTATTATTAAATTTACTTCTAAAAAAAATGAATCATATTTTAAATTCGAATAAAATATATTTATTTGATTTCTAAGAAATTTATTTAATAAATTTTCATTTTTTACTTTTAAAAATAAATTTTACGCGACAAACCACAATTTTCCACCAAAAGATAATAAAAAGCACTTTAAGATTTTTAGTTGCCAAAAAGTAAAATAATATTTTTGCATAGTAAAATTGAAAATCATTTATGTTTTGCCCTCATTTAACCTCATAAATGTTGGAGGCGTTTAACTTATTTATTTTTAAAATATTTTAAAATTTAGTACATATCTTTAAAATACATACATAATTATATGAATTGAAAATTAAGACATGTAATGAAAATTATGATATACATATATTTGAAATGCAAAATATTTACAATAATTTCCATATGCTATTTTTTCCTTTTTGAATTCTGGATATGATGTGTCAAGTAAATAAAATAAATTACATAAAAAACAAAAATTTATGTTTTATGGTGCAATTTATTTATTATAACAGTTTCAATGAGCTGTGGAAAATTCTTAGTAAAATTTTTTTGGTTTATCGTAAAATAATTTATATTAGAAATTAGGACGAATATAAAAAGAAGTTGTTGATCAAGATTTATTTTATTACATAATTTATTAAACAGTTCGTCATCTATGCTACAAAATTATATTTTAAAAAATTAGACTAATTGCAGATCACCTTATATGAAATATAATTTGCAAAATTTGCCCATAAATTTTATACAAGTTGGTCCCACTCCACATGATTTATTCAAATTTGGTCCACATGATGTTAATAAATATATTAATTGAAGGTGAATTTGAATGATTTTCAATTAGATGCTATTGACCTACTCCTGGCTGCGAAAAAAAACACTTCAAAATTTTACTTAGAAAATAAAATCGAAAAAATAATTCATGAAATTAAAATTATTTCAATATTTACTAATTAATTTTTCTTAGAATTTTCAAAACTTAAATATATATAATTGAAGGATTTACTTAAATGACAACAATAATTTTTCTGTCAGATATTAATTATAATATCTGACAATAAAAATAATGTTTTCTGACTTATCTTGACATATATATGTGTCAGAATAATTCTCTTGATTCTTTCTGACAGCAAATAATTATTAAATATATCTGGAAATAAATTTATTAGGCCTCATGAGACTAGGTCCTAACTTATTAATAATTTTATTACTATTTCTTATAAATACTCTTAATTTTATATCACTTAAATATGTCTAAATTTTTCATATAATTTATTTTAAACATTTCTTTTTAAATTCAAAACTTTTGAATTATTAAAGTAATGACAACCTGTAATAATTTCTAATTTATCAACAATGTTTTGTTTTATAAGATACTACATAATATTTTTTTAAAATAAAATCAACAAATAAAAATGAAAATTAATTTAAAAGATGTATTAAAGTGTGTGGGATATGCGTACATTAGTTAATTAGATTAATTAAATATGTTAGAATGAAACGAATTTTTTTATTCATATATTATGAACTCAAAAATAAAAATTCTATTTTTATATTATTTTCTAAATTAAAATTGTTCACATAATAATGTAATATATTTGTAAAATAGAAACAACTATGAACTAGCACGTCATTAATTTTTATGACGTTTTAAATGAAAAAATTAAAATTTTCTTAATTTAATTTAGAAATCAAAATTTACTTAAATATTGTTTATCGAAATTACAAGCATAGTTGGATATTTTTGATTTTTCTTTTGGAAATTTTCATATTATTATGTTTGTTTATATAATATTATTTACATACTAAATAGAAAATTTATTTGTATATTTTAAAATAATTTTTATTTTTATAACTTTTCAAATTTAAGTTAAAAAATATAATAAAATTTGTTAAAATGTAAATAAATAATTTAAATTTTTATTAATAAAATAAGTTGGAAAAAGTGTATAAGTGCACTTTAATATTTCTTTTATTTTAAAATGTCAGATCATTTTCTTATCAAAACTGAATAAGTTAGTTTGGCGTAAGCAAATATAATTATTTATGTTAGTGAAAACTATAGTGGATCTAATTATATAATTCAAAAATTATAATTTATGTGATTTTCATATCCGAATAACAGCTGTTGTGACGTTAAATATTAATTCTTTTGACGCCAAATTTTTCTGTGTAATGTTTCAGTTTTTAATAATTATTTCTACTGATTTTATATATGTACTATTTTTTGTTTATTATTCTTATGTACCAATTTTAGGCTACTTTTATAAATTAGCCGACAATTGATTCCAAATCTCACTAATCACTAGTTTGATTTCATATGATTAAAAAACAAAACATTGTTCGCGTATTTTCTAGCATTATTTTACTGATATCACTGGAATTATTTAAATTTAAAACAAACTCATATATTTTAAATAATTCCAGATTCAGCTAATCATATAATTATACTGAGATACAATAAAGAATAAATAACTTAATGATACCAATTACAAACAGTCATTAAACAATTTTCAGAATAAACAAATTTACTTAATATTTCCTTTAATTCTTTTTCACCTTCCTAAAACTATAAAGAAAATTTTTCATGTGTTGAAAAGCTTAAGTTATCAATTTCACAAACCATTATTTTCTCTATTTCAGCTGAAAAAAAATAATGAAAATAATTTTTATTTTTCATCTTCCCTCCAAATTTTCCGCAAAACTTTCATCAATGATGTTTTTTTTTTCATAATAAATTTCTCATTCCGCCAGTCTGGATCTAAGTCTATTCAGTTCAGTTTATTTTCAGTCAATCAGACGTGTAGCTAAAAAAAATATAATATTAACAAAAAATCGGGAGTGATTATTTTAAAATTACATAAAAAAATTGGAAAATATTGTTTAATAATGCAATAGAATGTGAAAATTATGTGAAAATATTTTAGAAAAAAATTAGTATAGGAAAAAAGGAAATCTATATTTTCCCATAATGAAAAAATTGTGATATAAAAATGTACCTTTGAATATGAAATAAAAATAATTTTGTAATCGACGGCACTGGTCGGAAAATTTATAAATAGATAGAAAAAAAAATTATATACTATATATACATATTAAATTTTCATCTCTCAATTTCTTGTTAAAAATATTATTTTTATTATAAGAAAAATAGATAAATAAGATTGAAAAATTTGTGTTTAATAGAAACAAAAAAAAAATCTTAGCAAAAATAGATCAGCAAATGGATATTTTTTGAACCCCTACAGGACAAATATAATTAAAAACATTTTTTACAAAATTATACATAATTTATTTTATTAAGAAAATAATTTAAAAAAGATAAAAATTAGTATGGATCAAGGACATAACATTGACGCTCCAGCGGTACAACGTAGAAAACGTAAAGTTGCCAGACAAACACGCGATAAAACACCTGAACCCCGATCAACATCTGGTGGTCGAAAATATTCTGATGATGAAAGTAGTAGTACAGCAGCTGTTGATCAAATTAATACAAGAACGAAATTGAATACAGTTGCTAATAATGTAGCTATAAATAGTAATAGTAACAATCATCAAAGATATTCAGATGATGGAGTTGGTGTACAAACAATACGAATGCAAATTCGGCCACCAGGTACAATGTCTGCACATGAAAGTAAAATATTGAGACGTCGTAATCATGGTTTTGCTAATGCAGCTGCACGAAGTCATTCACAACCACGTAGTGGTGAACATGATGACTCAATTAATTCATTTAAAACTTCCGATTTATTACAGTCACCATTAAGGCGAAGTCATTCATCAACACGACATGATGAATTGGATATGGATTTAAGTAGTGAAAGTACTGGTCAATTATCTCCCAAAATTATACCGCAATATTCACCATTGCCAGATTTGCATAAGAAATCTATAACTGGTAATGGTGATCATATTGATGGCGAAAGAATCGTCAAATTGGAGAAAAATTTACGTAGGTTTGAAGAAGAAAGGATGAAATTTGAAATGGAAAAAAAGAAATTTGATCGAGAAAAACGTGAGTTGCATAAAGTTCGTTACCGACAAATGCTAGAAAATGAAGAACGTCGAAGAATGTTATTAAATTACAGAAAATTAAGTGGCGAACGTAGTGGTATGCCTAGTGATTCAGATGAATATAGAACACAGCAACGAACTACACAAAGTTTCCGTGAACAAAGAAATTTTACACCAATTGTAACTGAAAAATCAATTAAGTCAAATATGAAAAAATATAGAGATTATGAAACTTCAAGTGTGTCTGAGTCGGATTCAGATAGAGTTAGTCGACGTAGAACAGCTGAACGAGAAAATTCGGCAAATCGCCGTCAATCAGGAAATAGACAAGCAGAAGTTCTGTACGAAAATATCCGACGACGATCTTCATCACGTCAACAGCAGGCTGAAGATGATTATAAAGATGCCGTGAGTCGTGGTGAATCATTTAATCGAAGAGGACCACCGGAACGAAAATCTCCTACTCCACCAGCACCAAAACAGGAAATTCGTCGAAAATCTCTTTCACCACTTCGTCAGAGAAAAAAATCAAAAACTCCGGACCAATTGATTAATGAAACGTACCACATTGAAGATTCTTCTATGATAAAGAAAGACAATTTAATTGCAAAACCAGCAAAGTCCAGTATTTTTGTTAAAATTTTATCAATCTTTAATCGTTCTTCGAAAAACGAAGAATTAAGTAAGACCACTAGTACAGACATATCAAAAAATGTTGATGATCAGATTCCCTTAAGAGCATTCTTTTCATGGTCATTCATAAAACCGATGATAATTGAGATGCGAAAAGAATGGATACAACTTAAAGCAGACTATCCTAATGCAATTCGAAAAATTCAAATAGATCGAAATAAATGTTTTTCACATTTTATTATTTTGGCCTTGTTTATTGGTTTTGGTGGGTTAATGTTCCGATTTACTGAAGGAACATTTGAAAATATCTTTAAATGTGAAGTACGAAAAGTTAAAAGGGATTTTATCGATCACCTTTGGACACAAAGTCATAGCATGAGGTTAGAGTTGTATCGATAGAAGAATCAATTAATTATCTAAAATTTATTATTGTATGATATTTGTAGAGAAGATGACTGGAAATCAACAGCACGAACGAAATTACGAAAATTTGAAGAAGAACTTAATACAATATCTGATAGTGGTTTAAGATATACTGGAATGAAATCATGGAATTTTTTAAATAGTGTCATATATTGTTTGACTGTGATTACTGCAGTTGGTAGGGAATAATTCATTATTAATTAAGTTATTTAATTATTAATTATGTTCGATAAGCTTATCTAGATAGTATTAGATATTAATTTATTTCGAACTCCCGAAAGGATGTAGGCACAATATTGTTCTTTAAGTTTTCGAACTTTAAATATTTTCAAATATATAATGGATCTTTTAATAAATAAAAACAAAAATCTCAATCTATAAATTGAAGAAACTTAATCCTAATCTAATTTATTTTTTAGGTTATGGTCATATAGCACCGCAGACAACATTGGGCCGTAGTCTTACAATAGGCTATGCTATAATCGGAATCCCAATGTTTTTGATCCTATTAGCTGATTTTGGTAAACTATTTACACGTTGTATAAAATTCGTATGGGCATATATTCGTCGAGTGTACTATACTGGTACATGTCGTAAAGTCCGAAAGAATCAACAAATGCAAGACATGATGAAAGGTATTAACACTGTTTATGATGTAGCTATCCGACGACCAAGTCAATTTATACGTGACATCGATATCGAAAATCAGGATAAAAAAGATAAAGAAGCAGAGACACCAGGTACAAATCTTCCATCACAAGTTGGTACTGAGACACCTACTTCACCATATCCGGAAACATTTGAAATTGACGATGAATTTAATTTACCAGTTTCCGTTGCTTCAACAATATTAATTTTGTATATAATTTTTGGAGCTTTGATTTATGCCTTATGGGAAGAATGGACATATTTTGAGTCGTTTTATTTTGTTTTCATTTCAATGTCAACAATTGGTTTTGGTGATTTCGTACCAAATCACCCAATCTTCATGATGTGCACAATTTTATATTTACTATTTGGTTTAGCATTAACATCAATGTTTATAAACGTTGTACAAATCAAATTAAGTGATAGTTTTAAACAAGCTAGTGCTAAAATTGGAGCAACAATTGGTTTAAGTTTAGCTGAAGAAGAATTGAGTAGAAACTCTCAAATGGGTACGCCAGTTAGTGAAGTACCGTCAGTACATTTAGGAAAAATTCCGGAAAGTAGTAGTCCGACAGATATTGCTGGTGACGGTGGTGTATATGATAATTATCAGAAAAATAAAAATAATGATGATGAACCGCCAGTACTTTTACCAAGATCTCCAAGACAACCACCACAAGGCCAAAACGAAGAAGAGACAAAAAGAAAAAAAAAGTTTTTTAATTTCAAGTAAAATTAGTAATTAAAATGCAATATATAATTGTAAATATTTTTATTTTTAAATTTTGTCATTATTATTTTATGATTAACATAGAATAATTTTTATAATTTATTTTAAAATCACGAGTGCTTCCGAACAACTAACATAAATTAAGTTTGTAATTAATTTATGTTCTTTATTCTTCATAAAGTATTTATAATTTCTTTTTACTCATTTATCATTTAATTTGAGATTGTGCCTATAAGAAATAATTATAAATTATTTCATAAATATTTACCTATAAACTTATATATTTAAAAAAAGTGTTTTGCATAATTAATTTTTGTTAAAAATATTGTTAGAAAATATTTATTAACAATAAATTATTTGTTAATATTTCTATACAATAAGTGGTCTTATTAGAATAATAAATTTTAATTAAGAAAATATATTTATAAAGATTTGAAATAAACAATGTCAGAATAAATAATTAATTATAGTTTTATTTAAAGTATATTTTTAATTTGAATTATTTTTATAATAGTAATTGTATAGAATAAAATTATTGCAAATGGTTATTAATTGTGCAGAATATTTTTTTAAACAAATTATCTTGATGGATCTTGGAGTTCTATATTAATAAAAAATCTTTGAACTTTGTCAAGAGATTAATTACACAAAGCCTACAAAAGAGATTAATTCGGGCAAAATAAAATTAATACAAGTTTTTTTAAATAATATTTTTTCTATATTTAAATAAAATTAAATATATCAAAAAAATTATATAATTAGATTTAAACTTAAGTGGATAATCTAAATAAATGGCTGATGTAGTATAATTACGTTTTAAATAAGAAAAAACTTGGTATTAAAGAAATTAATGAAAAATAACTTGTTAGTATGTAACTTAAATTGAAATCTGTAACATTTTGAATAAAACTTGTAAAAGTTTTCAAAAAAATTGCAACGTTTTTATAGAAAAATCAATTATATATTACAATATTATTGAATAGATGAATGGAATTTGAACTACATATACAGAATATATTAAATTTTTTTCAAAAATAATTCACAATAGCTCAATTTTTCATTCACATTTAATTTAATAAATTAATTTTTTCCCGCACCTTAAATCATAATACCTGAATGTATGCAATTATTAGCTAGCACCATAGATAATAATATAAAGATAAACAACGTCGAACAAAAACTCGTAATAAATTCGAAATTATACCTTTCTCTTCTGGCCAGCTAAATAGGCCAGCGCAAAAAGTTATATAATATAGCTTACAGATGAAAGACCTTTTTCTATAATACCATCTTTATTTTCTATAGGTTTTGTATAGACTATATTTTGCTTTTGAACGAATATCCGAAAATATAAAAAAAAAAATTATTTAATAGTGTTTGTTTACTTTTTTACCTTTTTTTCTTAGAAAGTACAACGTTTTTCAAACCATTAGAACGTTTTAACTGTTTTGAAAATCTTGTAAAAGTTTCCAAAAAAATTACAACGTTTTTAAAACCAATACAACGTTGTAATTGTTTTGAAAAACGTTGCAAAAGATTTGAAAAATGTTTCCAAAGAAATTACAACGTTTTTTAAAACATTGCAACGTTGTAATTGTTTTGACAAAATAGCAATTAAATAAAATACACTCAACCCTTAAAACCTATTTAATTTGAATAAAATAGCAATTAAATAAAAATTAAAAAAAATTACCCGTTCGTTCCTCAAAATTTACCTTAGTTCCCAAATATTTGGTATCTCCATGTAGGATTTCTAGCGCATTTCCGAATACTTTTTCGAAAAATATTCAAAATTGCCCGAGAAATCGGGAAAATATGGAAATTTAATGAGATTCAATACAAAACATCAGAATTTGTAGCAAAAAAATGAAAACCCTTAAAACTGAAAGCAATCCCCACATATTTGGTATTTCCGTGTAGGGAATTTAATTTCTAGCGCATTTCCGAAGACGTTTTTGAAAAATATTCAAAATTGCCTGAGAAATCGGGAAAATATGGAAATTTAATGAGATTCAATACAAAACATCAGAATTTGTAGCAAAAAAATTAAAACCCGTAAAACTGAAAGCAATCTCCACATATTTGGTATTTCCGTGTAGGGAATTTAATTTCTAGCGCATTTCCGAAGACCTTTTTGAAAAATATTCAAAATTGCCCGAGAAATCGGGAAAATATGGAAATTTAATGAGATTCAATACAAAACATCAGAATTTGTAGCAAAAAAATGAAAACCCTTAAAACTGAAAACAATCCCCACATATTTGGTATTTCCGTGTAGGGAATTTAATTTCTAGCGCATTTCGGAAGACCTTTTCGAAAAATAATCAAAATTGCCCGAGAAATCGGGAAAATATGGAAATTTAATGAGATTCAATACAAAACATCAGAATTTGTAGCAAAAAAATGAAAACCCGTAAAACTGAAAGCAATCTCCACATATTTGGTATTTCCGTGTAGGGAATTTAATTTCTAGCGCATTTCCGAAGACCTTTTTGAAAAATATTCAAAATTGCCTGAGAAATCGGGAAAATATGGAAATTTAATGAGATTCAATACAAAACATCAGAATTTGTAGCAAAAAAATTAAAACCCGTAAAACTGAAAGCAATCCCCACATATTTGGTATTTCCGTGTAGGGAATTTAATTTCTAGCGCATTTCCAAAGACCTTTTTGAAAAATATTCAAAATTGCCTGAGAAATCGGGAAAATATGGAAATTTAATGAGATTCAATACAAAACATCAGAATTTGTAGCAAAAAAATGAAAACCGTTAAACTGAAAGCAATCTCCACATATTTGGTATTTGCGTGTAGGGAATTTCATTTCTAGCGCATTTCCGAAGACCTTTTTGAAAAATATTCAAAATTGCCCGAGAAATCGGGAAAATATGGAAATTTAATGAGATTCAATACAAAACATCAGAATTTGTAGCAAAAAAATGAAAACCCTTAAAACTGAAAGCAATCCCCACATATTTGGTATTTCCGTGTAGGGAATTTAATTTCTAGCGCATTTCCGAAGACCTTTTTGAAAAATATTCAAAATTGCCTGAGAAATCGGGAAAATATGGAAATTTAATGAGATTCAATACAAAACATCAGAATTTGTAGCAAAAAAATGAAAACCCGTAAAACTGAAAGCAATCTCCACATATTTGGTATTTGCGTGTAGGGAATTTAATTTCTAGCGCATTTCCGAAGACCTTTTTGAAAAATATTCAAAATTGCCCGAGAAATCGGGAAAATATGGAAATTTAATGAGATTCAATACAAAACATCAGAATTTGTAGCAAAAAAATGAAAACCCTTAAAACTGAAAGCAATCCCCACATATTTGGTATTTCCGTGTAGGGAATTTAATTTCTAGCGCATTTCCGAAGACCTTTTTGAAAAATATTCAAAATTGCCCGAGAAATCGGGAAAATATGGAAATTTAATGAGATTCAATACAAAACATCAGAATTTGTAGCAAAAAAATGAAAACCCGTAAAACTGAAAGCAATCTCCACATATTTGGTATTTCCGTGTAGGGAATTTAATTTCTAGCGCATTTCCGAAGACCTTTTTGAAAAATATTCAAAATTGCCCGAGAAATCGGGAAAATATGGAAATTTAATGAGATTCAATACAAAACATCAGAATTTGTAGCAAAAAAATGAAAACCCTTAAAACTGAAAGCAATCCCCACATATTTGGTATTTCCGTGTAGGGAATTTAATTTCTAGCGCATTTCCGAAGACCTTTTTGAAAAATATTCAAAATTGCCTGAGAAATCGGGAAAATATGGAAATTTAATGAGATTCAATACAAAACATCAGAATTTGTAGCAAAAAAATTAAAACCCGTAAAACTGAAAGCAATCCCCACATATTTGGTATTTCCGTGTAGGGAATTTAATTTCTAGCGCATTTCCAAAGACCTTTTTGAAAAATATTCAAAATTGCCTGAGAAATCGGGAAAATATGGAAATTTAATGAGATTCAATACAAAACATCAGAATTTGTAGCAAAAAATTGAAAACCCTTAAAACTGAAAGCAATCCCCACATATTTGGTATTTCCGTGTAGGGAATTTAATTTCTAGCGCATTTCCGAAGACCTTTTCAAAAATAATCAAAATTGCTCGAGAAATCGGGAATATATATAAATTTAATGAGATTCAATACAAAACATCAGAATTTGTAGCAAACAAATGAAAACCCTTAAAACTGAAAGCAATCCCCACATATTTGGTATTTCCGTGCAGGGAATTTAATTTTTAGCGCATTTCCGAAGACCTTTTTGAAAAATATTCAAAATTGCACGAGAAATCGTGAAAATATGGAAATTTAATGAGATTCAATACAAAACATCAGAATTTGTAGCAAAAAAATGAAAACCCTTCAAACTGAAAGCAATCCCCACATATTTGGTATTTCCGTGTAGGGAATTTAATTTATAGCGCATTGCCGAAGACCTTTTCGAAAAATATTCAAAATTGCCCGAGAAATCGGGAAAATATGGAAATTTAATTAGATTCAATACAAAACATCAGAATTTGTAGCAAAAAAATGAAAAACCTTAAAACTGAAAGCAATCCCCACATATTTGGTATTTCCGTGTAGGGAATTTAATTTCTAGCGCATTTCCGAAGACCTTTTCGAAAAATATTCAAAATTGCTCGAGAAATCGGGAAAATATGAAAATTTAATTAGATTCAATACAAAACATCAGAATTTGTAGCAAAAAAATGAAAACCCTTAAAACTGAAAACAATCCCCACATATTTGGTATTTCCGGGTAGGGAATTTAATTTCTAGCGCATTTCCGAAGACCTTTTTGAAAAATATTCAAAATTGCCCGAGAATTCGGGAAAATGTGGAAATTTAATGAGATTCAATACAAAACAACAGAATTTGTAGCAAAAAAATGAAAGCCCTTAAAACTGAAAGCAATCTCCACATATTTGGTATTTCCGTGTAGGGAATTTAATTTCTAGCGCATTTCCGAAGACCTTTTTGAAAAATATTCAAAATTGCCCGAGAAATCGGGAAAATATGGAAATTTAATGAGATTCAATACAAAACATCAGAATTTGTAGCAAAAAAATGAAAACCCTTAAAACTGAAAGCAATCTCCACATATTTGGTATTTCCGTGTAGGGAATTTAATTTCTAGCGCATTTCCGAAGACCTTTTTGAAAAATATTCAAAATTGCCCGAGAAATCGGGAAAATATGGAAATTTAATGAGATTCCATACAAAACATCAGAATTTGTAGCAAAAAAATGAAAACCCTTAAAACTGAAAGCAATCTCCACATATTTTGTATTTCCGTGTAGGGAATTTAATTTCTAGCGCATTTCCGAAGACCTTTTTGAAAAATATTCAAAATTGCTCGAGAAATCGGGATAATATGGAAATTTAATGAGATTCAATACAAAACATCAGAATTTGTAGCAAAAAATTGAAAACCCTTAAAACTGAAAGCAATCCCCACATATTTGGTATTTCCGTGTAGGGAATTTAATTTCTAGCGCATTTCCGAAGACCTTTTCGCAAAATAATCAAAATTGCTCGAGAAATCGGGAATATATGGAAATTTAATGCGATTCAATACAAAACATCAAAATTTGTAGCAAACAAATGAAAACCCTTAAAACTGAAAGCAATCCCCACATATTTGGTATTTCCGTGCAGGGAATTTAATTTCTAGCGCATTTCCGTAGACCTTTTTGAAAAATATTCAAAATTGCACGAGAAATCGTGAAAGTATGGAAATTTAATGAGATTCAATACAAAACATCAGAATTTGTAGCAAAAAAATGAAAACCCTTCAAACTGAAAGCAATCCCCACATATTTGGTATTTCCGTGTAGGGAATTTAATTTATAGCACATTGCCGAAGACCTTTTCGAAAAATATTCAAAATTGCCCGAGAAATCGGGAAAATATGGAAATTTAATGATATTCAATACAAAACATCAGAATTTGTAGCAAAAAAATGAAAACCCGTAAAACTGAAAGCAATCTACACATATTTGGTATTTCCGTGTAGGGAATTTAATTTCTAGCGCATTTCCGAAGACCTTTTCGAAAAATATTCAAAATTTCCCGAGAAATCGGGAAAATATGGAAATTTAATGAGATTCAATACAAAACGTAAGAATTTGTAGCAAAAAAATGAAAACCCGTAAAACTGAAAGCAATCCCCACATTTTTGGTATTTCCGTGTAGGGAATTTAATTTCTAGCGCATTTCCGAAGACCTTTTCGAAAAATATTCAAAATTGCCCAAGAAATCGGCAAAATATGGAAATTTAATGAGATTTAATACAAAACATCAGAATTTTTAGCAAAAAAAATGAATACCCTTAAAACTGAAAGCAATCCCCACATATTTAGTATTTCCGTGTAGGGAATTTAATTTCTAGCGCATTTCCGAAGACCTTTTCGAAAAATATTCAAAATTGCCCGAGAAATCGGGAAAATATGGAAATTTAATGAGATTCAATACAAAACATCAGAATTTGTAGCAAAAAAATGAAAACCCGTAAAACTGAAAGCAATCCCCACATTTTTGGTATTTCCGTGTAGGGAATTTAATTTCTAGCGCATTTCCGAAGACCTTTTCGAAAAATATTCAAAATTGCCCAAGAAATCGGCAAAATATGGAAATTTAATGAGATTTAATACAAAACATCAGAATTTTTAGCTAAAAAAATGAATACCCTTAAAACTGAAAGCAATCCCCACATATTTGGTATTTCCGTGTAGGGAATTTAATTTATAGCGCATTGCCGAAGACCTTTTCGAAAAATATTCAAAATTGCCCGAGAAATCGGGAAAATATGGAAATTTAATGATATTCAATACAAAACATCAGAATTTGTAGCAAAAAAATGAAAACCCGTAAAACTGAAAGCAATCTACACATATTTGGTATTTCCGTGTAGGGAATTTAATTTCTAGCGCATTTCCGAAGACCTTTTCGAAAAATATTCAAAATTGCCCGAGAAATCGGGAAAATATGGAAATTTAATGAGATTCAATACAAAACATCAGAATTTGTAGCAAAAAAATGAAAACCCTTAAAACTGAAAACAATCCCCACATATTTGGTATTTCCGTGTAGGGAATTTAATTTCTAGCGCATTTCGGAAGACCTTTTCGAAAAATAATCAAAATTGCCCGAGAAATCGGGAAAATATGGAAATTTAATGAGATTCAATACAAAACATCAGAATTTGTAGCAAAAATATGAAAACCCGTAAAACTGAAAGCAATCTCCACATATTTGGTATTTCCGTGAAGGGAATTTAATTTCTAGCGCATTTCCGAAGACCTTTTCGCAAAATATTCAAAATGCCCGAGAAATCGGGAAAATATGGAAATTTAATGAGATTCAATACAAAACATCAGAATTTGTAGCAAAAAAATGAAAACCCTTAAAACTGAAAGCAATCCCCACATATTTCGTATTTCTGTGTAGGGAATTTAATTTCTAGCGCATTTCCGAATACCTTTTTGAAAAATATTCAAAATTGCTCGAGAAATCGGGAAAATATGGAAATTTAATGAGATTCAATACAAAACATCAGAATTTGTAGCAAAAAAATGAAAACCCGTAAAACTGAAAGCATCCCCACATATTTGGTCTTTCCGTGTAGGGAATTTAATTTCTAGCGCAATTTCCGAAGACCTTTTTGAAAAATATTCAAAATTGCCCGAGAAATCGGGAAAATATAGAAATTTAATGAGATTCAATACAAAACATCAGAATTTGTAGCAAAAAAATGAAAACCCTTAAAACTGAAAGCAATCTCCACATATTTGGTATTTCCGTGTAGGGAATTTAATTTCTAGCGCATTTCCGAAGACCTTTTTGAAAAATATTCAAAATTGCCCGAGAAATCGGGAAAATATGGAAATTTAATGAGATTCCATACAAAACATCAGAATTTGTAGCAAAAAAATGAAAACCCTTAAAACTGAAAGCAATCTCCACATATTTGGTATTTCCGTGTAGGGAATTTAATTTCTAGCGCATTTCCGAAGACCTTTTTGAAAAATATTCAAAATTGCTCGAGAAATCGGGATAATATGGAAATTTAATGAGATTCAATACAAAACATCAGAATTTGTAGCAAAAAATTGAAAACCCTTAAAACTGAAAGCAATCCCCACATATTTGGTATTTCCGTGTAGGGAATTTAATTTCTAGCGCATTTCCGAAGACCTTTTCAAAAATAATCAAAATTGCTCGAGAAATCGGGAATATATGGAAATTTAATGAGATTCAATACAAAACATCAGAATTTGTAGAAAACAAATGAAAACCCTTAAAACTGAAAGCAATCCCCACATATTTGGTATTTCCGTGCAGGGAATTTAATTTCTAGCGCATTTCCGAAGACCTTTTTGAAAAATATTCAAAATTGCACGAGAAATCGTGAAAATATGGAAATTTAATGAGATTCAATACAAAACATCAGAATTTGTAGCAAAAAAATGAAAACCCTTCAAACTGAAAGCAATCCCCACATATTTGGTATTTCCGTGTAGGGAATTTAATTTATAGCGCATTGCCGAAGACCTTTTCGAAAAATATTCAAAATTGCCCGAGAAATCGGGAAAATATGGAAATTTAATGATATTCAATACAAAACATCAGAATTTGTAGCAAAAAAATGAAAACCCGTAAAACTGAAAGCAATCTACACATATTTGGTATTTCCGTGTAGGGAATTTAATTTCTAGCGCATTTCCGAAGACCTTTTCGAAAAATATTCAAAATTTCCCGAGAAATCGGGAAAATATGGAAATTTAATGAGATTCAATACAAAACATAAGAATTTGTAGGAAAAATAATGAAAACCCGTAAAACTGAAAGCAATCCCCACATTTTTGGTATTTCCGTGTAGGGAATTTAATTTCTAGCGCATTTCCGAAGACCTTTTCGAAAAATATTCAAAATTGCCCAAGAAATCGGCAAAATATGGAAATTTAATGAGATTTAATACAAAACATCAGAATTTTTAGCAAAAAAATGAAAACCCTTAAAACTGAAAGCAATCCCCACATATTTGGTATTTCCGTGTAGGGAATTTAATTTCTAGCGCATTTCCGAAGACCTTTTTGAAAAATATTCAAAATTGCCTGAGAAATCGGGAAAATATGGAAATTTAATGAGATTCAATACAAAACATCAGAATTTGTAGCAAAAAAATGAAAACCCGTAAAACTGAAAGCAATCCCCACATATTTGGTATTTCCGTGTAGGGAATTTAATTTCTAGCGCATTTCCAAAGACCTTTTTGAAAAATATTCAAAATTGCCTGAGAAATCGGGAAAATATGGAAATTTAATGAGATTCAATACAAAACATCAGAATTTGTAGCAAAAAAATGAAAACCCGTAAAACTGAAAGCAATCTCCACATATTTGGTATTTCCGTGTAGGGAATTTAATTTCTAGCGCATTTCCGAAGACCTTTTCGAAAAATATTCAAAATTGCCCAAGAAATCGGCAAAATATGGAAATTTAATGAGATTTAATACAAAACATCAGAATTTTTAGCAAAAAAAATGAAAACCCTTAAAACTGAAAGCAATCCCCACATTTTTGGTATTTCCGTGTAGGGAATTTAATTTCTAGCGCATTTCCGAAGAACTTTGTGAAAAATATTCAAAATTGCCCGAGAAATCGGGAAAATATGGAAATTTAGTGAGATTCAATACAAAACATCAGAATTTGTAGCAAAAAAATGAAAACCCTTAAAACTGAAAGCAATCCCCACATATTTGGTATTTCCGTGTAGGGAATTTAATTTCTAGCGCATTTCCGAAGACCTTTTTGAAAAATATTCAAAATTACCTGAGAAATCGGGAAAATATGGAAATTTAATGAGATTCAATACAAAACATCAGAATTTGTAGCAAAAAAATTAAAACCCGTAAAACTGAAAGCAATTCCCACATATTTGGTATTTCCGTGTAGGGAATTTAATTTCTAGCGCATTTCCAAAGACCTTTTTGAAAAATATTCAAAATTGCCTGAGAAATCGGGAAAATTGCCTGAGAAATCGGGAAAATATGGAAATTTAATGAGATTCAATACAAAACATCAGAATTTGTAGCAAAAAAATGAAAACCCGTAAAACTGAAAGCAATCTCCACATATTTGGTATTTCCGTGTAGGGAATTTAATTTCTAGCGCATTTCCGAAGACCTTTTTGAAAAATATTCAAAATTGCCCGAGAAATCGGGAAAATATGGAAATTTAATGAGATTCAATACAAAACATCAGAATTTGTAGCAAAAAAATGAAAACCCGTAAAACTGAAAGCAATCTCCACATATTTGGTATTTCCGTGTAGGGAATTTAATTTCTAGCGCATTTCCGAAGACTTTTTTGAAAAATATTCAAAATTGCCCGAGAAATCGGGAAAATATGGAAATTTAATGAGATTCAATACAAAACATCAGAATTTGTAGCAAAAAAATGAAAACCCTTAAAACTGAAAACAATCCCCACATATTTGGTATTTCCGTGTAGGGAATTTAATTTCTAGCGCATTTCCGTAGACCTTTTCGAAAAATATTCAAAACTGCCCGAGAAATCGGGAAAATATGGAAATTAAATGTGATTCAATACAAAACATCAGAATTTGTAGCAAAAAAATGAAAACCCGTAAAACTGAAAGCAATCTCCACATATTTGGTATTTCCGTGTAGGGAATTTAATTTCTAGCGCATTTCCGAAGACCTTTTTGAAAAATATTCACAATTGCCTGAGAAATCGGGAAAATATGGAAATTTAATGAGATTCAATACAAAACATCAGAATTTGTAGCAAAAAAATGAAAACCCGTAAAACTGAAAGCAATCCCCACATATTTGGTATTTCCGTGTAGGGAATTTAATTTCTAGCGCATTTCCGAAGACCTTTTCGAAAAATATTAAAAATTGCTCGAGAAATCGGGAAAATATGGAAATTTAATGAGATTCAATACAAAACATCAGAATTTGTAGCAAAAATAAAAAAACCCGTAAAACTGAAAGCAATCCCCACATATTTGGTATTTCCGTGTAGGGAATTTAATTTCTAGCGCATTACCGAAGACCTTTTCGAAAAATATTCAAAATTGCCCGAGAAATCGGGAAAATATGGAAATTTAATGAGATTCAATACAAAACATCAGAATTTGTAGCAAGAAACTGAAAACCCGTAAAACTGAAAGCAATCCCTACATATTTGGTATTTCCGTGTAGGGAATTTAATTTCTGGCGCATTTCCGAAGACCTTTTCGAAAAATAATCAAAATTGCCCGAGAAATCGGGAAAATATGGAAATTTAATGAGATTCAATACAAAACATCAGAATTTGTAGCAAAAAAATGAAAACCCGTAAAACTGAAAGCAATCCCCACATATTTGGTATTTCCGTGTAGGGAATTTAATTTCTAGCGCATTTCCGAAGACCTTTTCGAAAAATATTAAAAATTGCTCGAGAAATCGGGAAAATATGGAAATTTAATGAGATTCAATACAAAACATCAGAATTTGTAGCAAAAATAAAAAAACCCGTAAAACTGAAAGCAATCCCCACATATTTGGTATTTCCGTGTAGGGAATTTAATTTCTAGCGCATTTCCGAAGACCTTTTCGAAAAATAATCACAATTGCCCGAGAAATCGGGAAAATATGGAAATTAAATGCGATTCAATACAAAACATCAGAATTTGTAGCAAAAAAATGAAAACCCGTAAAACTGAAAGCAATCCCCACATATTTGGTATTTCCGTGTAGGGAATTTAATTTCTAGCGCATTTCCGAAGACCTTTTCGAAAAATATTCAAAATTGCCCGAGAAATCGGGAAAATATGGAAATTTAATGAGATTCAATATAACACATCAGAATTTGTAGCAAAAAAATGAAAACCCTTAAAACTGAAAGCAATCCCCACATATTTGGTATTTCCGTGTAGGGAATTTAATTTCTAGCGCATTTCCGAAGACCTTTTTGAAAAATAATCATAATTGCCCGAGAAATCGGGAAAATATGGAAATTTAATGAGATTCAATACAAAACATCAGAATTTGTAGCAAAAAAATGAAAACCCTTAAAACTGAAAGCAATCCCCACATATTTGGTATTTCCGTGTAGGGAATTTAATTTCTAGCGCATTTCCGAAGACCTTTTCGAAAAATAATCAAAATTGCCCGAGAAATCGGGAAAATATGGAAATTTAATGAGATTCAATACAAAACATCAGAATATGTAGCAAAAAAATGAAAACCCTTAAAACTGAAAGCAATCCCCACATATTTGGTATTTCCGTGTAGGGAATTTAATTTCTAGCGCATTTCCGAAGACCTTTTCGAAAAATATTCAAAATTGCTCGAGAAATCGGGAAAATATGGAAATTTAATTAGATTCAATACAAAACATCAGAATTTGTAGCAAAAAAATGAAAACCCTTAAAACTGAAAGCAATCCCCACATATTTGGTAGTTCCGTGTAGGGAATTTAATTTCTAGCGCATTTCCGAAAACCTTTTTGAAAAATAATGAAAATTGCCCGAGAAATCGGGAAAATATGGAAATTTAATGAGATTCAATACAAAACATCAGAATTTGTAGCAAGAAAATGAAAACCCTTAAAACTGAAAGCAATCCCCACATATTTGGTATTTCCGTGTAGGGAATTTAATTTCTAGCGCATTTCCGAAGACCTTTTTGAAAAATATTCAAAATTGCCCGAGAAATCGGGAAAATATGGAAATTTAATGAGGTTCAATACAAAACATCAGAAATTGTAGCAAAAAAATGAAAACCCTTAAAACTGAAAGCAATCCCCACATATTTGGTATTTCCGTGTAGGGAATTTAATTTCTAGCGCATTTCCGAAGACCTTTTCGAAAAATATTCAAAATTGCCCGAGAAATCGGGAAAATATGGAAATTTAATTAGATTCAATACAAAACATCAGAATTTGTAGCAAAAAAATGAAAACCCGTAAAACTGAAAGCAATCCCCACATATTTGGTATTTCCGTGTAGGGAATTTAATTTCTAGCGCACTTCCGAAGACCTTTTCGAAAAATATTCAAATTGCCCGGGAAATCGGGAAAATATGGAAATTTAATGAGATTCAATACAAAACATCAGAATTTGTAGCAAAAAAATGAAAACCCTTAAAACTGAAAGCAATCCCCACATATTTAGTATTTCCGTGTAGGGAATTTAATTTCTAGCGCATTTCCGAAGACCTTTTCGAAAAATATTCAAAATTGCTCGAGAAATCGGGAAAATATGGAAATTTAATTAGATTCAATACAAAACATCAGAATTTGTAGCAAAAAAATGAAAACCCGTAAAACTGAAAGCAATCTCCACATATTTGGTATTTCCGTGTAGGGAATTTAATTTCTAGCGAATTTCCGAAGACCTTTTTGAAAAATATTCAAAATTGCCCGAGAAATCGGGAAAATATGGAAATTTAATGAGGTTCAATACAAAACATCAGAAATTGTAGCAAAAAAATGAAAACCCTTAAAACTGAAAGCAATCCCCACATATTTGGTATTTCCGTGTAGGGAATTTAATTTCTAGCGCATTTCCGAAGACCTTTTCGAAAAATATTCAAAATTGCTCGAGAAATCGGGAAAATATGGAAATTAAATGAGATTCAATACAAAACATCAGAATTTGTAGCAAAAAAATGAAAACCCTTTAAACTGAAAGCAATCCCCACTTTTTTGGTATTTGCGTGTAGGGAATTTAATTTCTAGCCCATTTCCGAAGACCTTTTCGAAAAATATTCAAAATTGCCCGAGAAATCGGGAAAATATGGAAATTTAATTAGATTCAATACAAAACATCAGAATTTGTAGCAAAAAAATGAAAACCCGTAAAACTGAAAGCAATCCCCACATATTTGGTATTTCCGTGTAGGGAATTTAATTTCTAGCGCACTTCCGAAGACCTTTTCGAAAAATATTCAAAATTGCCCGAGAAATCGGGAAAATATGGAAATTTAATGAGATTCAATACAAAACATCAGAATTTGTAGCAAAAAAATGAAAACCCGTAAAACTGAAAGCAATCTCCACATATTTGGTATTTCCGTGTAGGGAATTTAATTTCTAGCTCATTTCCGAAGACCTTTTCGAAAAATATTCAAAATTGCCCGAGAAATCGGGAATATATGGAAATTTAATGAGATTCTATATAAAACATCAGAATTTGTAGCAAAAAAATGAAAACTCTTTAAACTGAAAGCAATCCCCACATATTTGGTATTTCCGTGTAGGGAATTTAATTTCTAGCGCATTTCCGAAGACCTTTTTGAAAAATATTCAAAATTGCCCGAGAAATCGGGAAAATATGGAAATTTAATGAGAATCAATACAAAACATCAGAATTTGTAGCACAAAAATGAAAACCCTTAAAACTGAAAGCAATCCCCACATATTTGGTATTTCCGTGTAGGGAATTTAATTTCTAGCGCATTTCCGAAGACCTTTTCGAAAAATATTCAAAATTGCCCGAGAAATCGGGAAAATATGGAAATTTAATGAGATTCAATACAAAACATCAGAATTTGTAGCAAAAAAATGAAAACCCGTAAAACTGAAAGCAATCCCCACATATTTGGTATTTCCGTGTAGGGAATTTAATTTCTAGCGCATTTCCGAAGACCTTTTCGAAAATATTCAAAATTGCCCGAGAAATCGGGAAAATATGGAAATTTAATGAGATTCAATACAAAACATCAGAATTTGTAGCAAAAAAATAAAAACCCGTAAAACTGAAAGCAATCCCCACATATTTGGTATTTCCGTGTAGGGAATTTAATTTCTAGCGCATTTCCGAGGACCTTTTCGAAAAATAATTAAAATTGCCCGAGAAATCGGGAAAAAATGGAAATTTAATGATATTCAATACAAAACATCAGAATTTGTAGCAAAAAAAATTAAAACCCGTAAAACTGAAAGCAATCCCCACATATTTGGTATTTCCGTGTAGGGAATTTAATTTCTAGCGCATTTCCGAAGACCTTTTCGAAAAATATTCAAAATTGCTCGAGAAATCGGAAAAATATGGAAATTTAATGAGATTCAATACAAAAAATCAGAATTTGTAGCAAAAAAATGAAAACCCGTAAAACTGAAAGCAATCCCCACATATTTGGTATTTCCGTGTAGGGAATTTAATTTCTAGCTCATTTCCGAAGACGTTTTCGAAAAATATTCAAAATTGCCCGAGAAATCGGGAAAATATGGAAATTTAATGAGATTCAATATAAAACACCAGAATTTGTAGCAAAAAAATGAAAACCCTTAAAACTGAAAGCAATCCCCACATATTTAGTATTTCCGTGTAGGGAATTTAATTTCTAGCGCATTTCCGAAGACCTTTTCGAAAAATATTCAAAATTGCCCGAGAAATCGGGAAAATATGGAAATTTAATGAGATTCAATACAAAACATCAGAATTTGTAGCAAAAAAATGAAAACTCGTAAAACTGAAAGCAATCCCCACATATTTGGTATTTCCGTGTAGGGAATTTAATTTTTAGCGCATTTCCGAGGACCTTTTCGAAAAATAATCAAAATTGCCCGAGAAAACGGGAAAATATGGAAATTTAATGAGATTCAATACAAAACATCAGAATTTGTAGCAAAAAAATGAAAACCCGTAAAACTGAAAGCAATCCCCACATATTTGGTATTTCCGTGTAAGGAATTTAATTTCTAGCGCATTTCCGAAGACGTTTTCGAAAAATATTCAAAATTGCCCGAGAAATCGGGAAAATATGGAAATTTAATGAGATTCAATACAAAACATCAGAATTTGTAGCAAAAAAAATGAAAACCCGTAAAACTGAAAGCAATCCCCACATATTTGGTATTTCCGTGTAAGGAATTTAATTTCTAGCGCATTTCCGAAGACGTTTTCGAAAAATATTCAAAATTGCCCGAGAAATCGGGAAAATAAGGAAATATAATGAGATTCAATATAAAACACCAGAATTTGTAGCAAAAAAATGAAAACCCTTAAAACTGAAAGCAATCCCCACATATTTGGTATTTCCGTGTAGGGAAATTAATTTCTAGCTCATTTCCGAAGACCTTTTCGAAAAATATTCAAAATTGCCCGAGAAATCGGGAAAATATGGAAATTTAATGAGATTCAATATAAAACATCAGAATTTGTAGCAAAAAAATGAAAACCCTTAAAACTGAAAGTAATCCCCACATATTTGGTATTTCCGTGTAGGGAATTTAATTTCTAGCGCATTTCCGAAGACCTTTTTGAAAAATATTCAAAATTGCCCGAGAAATCGGGAAAATATGGAAATTTAATGAGATTCAATACAAAACATCAGAATTTGTAGCAAAAAAATGAAAACCCGTAAAACTGAAAGCAATCTCCACATATTTGGTATTTCCGTGTAGGGAATTTAATTTCTAGCGCATTTCCGAAGACCTCTTCGAAAAATATTCAAAATTGCCCGAGAAATCGGGAAAATGTGGAAATTTAATGAGATTCAATATAACACATCAGAATTTGTAGCAAAAAAATGAAAACCCTTAAAACTGACAGCAATCCCCACATATTTAGTATTTCCGTGTAGGGAATTCATTTCTAGCGCATTTCCGAAGACCTTTTTGAAAAAATATTCAAAATTGCCCGAGAAATCGGGAAAATATGGAAATTTAATGAGATTCAATACAAAACATCAGAATTTGTAGCAAGAAAATGAAAACCCTTAAAACTGAAAGCCAATCCCCACATATTTGGTATTTCCGTGTAGAGAATTTAATTTCTAGAGCATTTCCGTAGACCTTTTCGAAAAATATTCAAAATTGCCCGAGAAATCGGGAAAATGTGGAAATTTAATGAGATTCAATATAACACATCAGAATTTGTAGCAAAAAAATGAAAACCCTTAAAACTGATAGCAATCCCCACATATTTAGTATTTCCGTGTAGGGAATTTCATTTCTAGCGCATTTCCGAAGACCTTTTTGAACAATATTCAAAATTGCCCGAGAAATCGGGAAAATATGGAAATTTAATGAGATTCTATACAAAACATCAGAATTTGTAGCAAGAAAATGAAAACCCTTAAAACTGAAAGCAATCCCCACATATTTGGTATTTCCGTGTAGGGAATTTAATTTCTAGCGCATTTCCGTAGACCTTTTCGAAAAATATTCAAAATTGCCCGAGAAATCGGGAAAATATGGAAATTTAATGAGATTCAATACAAAACATCAGAATTTGTAGCAAAATAATGAAAACCCTTAAAACTGAAAGCAATCCCCACATATTTGGTATTTCCGTGTAGGGAATTTAATTTCTAGCGCATTTCCGAAGACCTTTTCGAAAAATATTCAAAATTGCTCGAGAAATCGGGAAAATATGGAAATTTAATTAGATTCAATACAAAACATCAGAATTTGTATCAAAAAAATAAAAACCCGTAAAACTGAAAGCAATCTCCACATATTTGGTATATCCGTGTAGGGAATTTAATTTCTAGCGCATTTCCGAGGACCTTTTCGAAAAATAATCAAAATTGCCCGAGAAATCGGGAAAATATGGAAATTTAATGAGATTCAATACAAAACATCAGAATTTGTAGCAAAAAAATGAAAACCCGTAAAGCTGAACACAATCTTCACATATTTGGTATTTCCGTGTAGGGAATTTAATTTCTAGCACATTTCCGAAGACCTTTTCGAAAAATATTAAAAAATTGCTCGAGAAATCGGGAAAATATGGAAATTTAATGAGATTCAATACAAAACATCAGAATTTGTAGCAAAAAAATGAAAACCCGTAAAACTGAAAGCAATCCCCACATATTTGGTATTTCCGTGTAGGGAATTTAATTTCTAGCGCATTTCCGAAGACCTTTTCGAAAAATAAGCAAAATTGCCCGAAAAATCGGGGAAAATATGGAAATTTAATGAGATTCAATACAAAACATCAGAATTTGTAGCAAAAAAATGAAAACCCTTAAAACTGAAAGCAATCCCCACATATTTAGTATTTCCGTGTAGGGAATTTAATTTCTAGCGCATTTCCGAAGACCTTTTCGAAAAATATTCAAAATTGCTCGAGAAATCGGGAAAATTTGGAAATTTAATGAGATTCAATACAAAACATCAGAATTTGTAGCAAAAAAATGAAAACCCGTAAAACTGAAAGCAATCCCCACATATTTGGTATTTCCGTGTAGGGAATTTAATTTCTAGCGCATTTCCGAAGACCTTTTCGAAAAATAATCAAAATTGCCCGAGAAATCGGGAAAATATGGAAATTTAATGAGATTCAATACAAAACATCAGAATTTGTAGCAAAAAAATGAAAACCCGTAAAACTGAAAGCAATCTCCACATTTTTGGTATTTCCGTGTAGGGAATTTAATTTCTAGCGCATTTCCGAAGACCTTTTCGAAAAATATTCAAAATTTGCCGAGAAATCGGGAAAATATGGAAATTTAATGTGATTTAATATAAAACATCAGAATTTGTAGCAAAAAAATGAAAACCCGTAAAACTGAAAGCAATTTCCACATATTTGGTATTTCCGTGTAGGGAATATTTCTAGCGCATTTCCGAAGACCTTTTTGAAAAATATTCAAAATTGCCCGAGAAATCGGGAAAATATGGAAATTTAATGAGGTTCAATACAAAACATCAGAGTTTGTAGCAAAAAAATGAAAACCCGTAAAACTGAAAGCAATCTCCACATTTTTGGTATTTCCGTGTAGGAATTTAATTTCTAGCGCATTTCCGAAGACCTTTTCGAAAAATATTCAAAATTTGCCGAGAAATCGGGAAAATATGGAAATTTAATGTGATTTAATACAAAACATCAGAATTTGTAGCAAAAAAATGAAAACCCGTAAAACTGAAAGCAATCCCCACATATTTGGTATTTCCGTGTAGGGAATTTAATTTCTAGCGCATTTCCGAAGACCTTTTCGAAAAATATTCAAAATTGCTCGAGAAATCGGGAAAATATGGAAATTTAATTAGATTCAATACAAAACATCAGAATTTGTATCAAAAAAATAAAAACCCGTAAAACTGAAAGCAATCCCCACATATTTGGTATTTCCGTGTAGGGAATTTAATTTCTAGCGCATTTCCGAAGACCTTTTCGAAAAATATTCAAAATTGCTCGAGAAATCGGGAAAATATGGAAATTTAATTAGATTCAATACAAAACATCAGAATTTGTATCAAAAAAATAAAAACCCGTAAAACTGAAAGCAATCTCCACATATTTGGTATATCCGTGTAGGGAATTTAATTTCTAGCGCATTTCCGAGGACCTTTTCGAAAAATAATCAAAATTGCTCGAGAAATCGGGAAAATATGGAAATTTAATGAGATTCAATACAAAACATCAGAATTTGTAGCAAAAAAATGAAAACCCTTAAAACTGAAAGCAATCCCCACATATTTGGTATTTCCGTGTAGGGAATTTAATTTCTAGCGCATTTCCGTAGACCTTTTCGAAAAATATTCAAAATTGCCCGAGAAATCGGGAAAATATGGAAATTTAATGAGATTCAATACAAAACATCAGAATTTGTAGCAAAATAATGAAAACCCTTAAAACTGAAAGCAATCCCCACATATTTAGTATTTCCGTGTAGGGAATTTCATTTCTAGCGCATTTCCGAAGACCTTTTTGAAAAATATTCAAAATTGCCCGAGAAATCGGGAAAATATGGAAATTTAATGAGATTGAATACAAAACATCAGAATTTGTAGCAAGAAAATGAAAACCCTTAAAACTGAAAGCAATCCCCACATATTTGGTATTTCCGTGTAGGGAATTTAATTTCTAGCGCATTTCCGTAGACCTTTTCGCAAAATATTCAAAATTGCCCGAGAAATCGGGAAAATATGGAAATTTAATGAGATTCAATACAAAACATCAGAATTTGTAGCAAAATAATGAAAACCCTTAAAACTGAAAGCAATCCCCACATATTTGGTATTTCCGTGTAGGGAATTTAATTTCTAGCGCATTTCCGAAGACCTTTTCGAAAAATATTCAAAATTGCTCGAGAAATCGGGAAAATATGGAAATTTAATTAGATTCAATACAAAACATCAGAATTTGTATCAAAAAAATAAAAACCCGTAAAACTGAAAGCAATCTCCACATATTTGGTATATCCGTGTAGGGAATTTAATTTCTAGCGCATTTCCGAGGACCTTTTCGAAAATAATCAAAATTGCCCGAGAAATCGGGAAAATATGGAAATTTATTGAGATTCAATACAAAACATCAGAATTTGTAGCAAAAAAATGAAAACCCGTAAAGCTGAACACAATCCCCACATATTTGGTATTTCCGTGTAGGGAATTTAATTTCTAGCGCATTTCCGTAGACCTTTTCGCAAAATATTCAAAATTGCCCGAGAAATCGGGAAAATATGGAAATTTAATGAGATTCAATACAAAACATCAGAATTTGTAGCAAAAAAATGAAAACCCGTAAAACTGAAAGCAATCCCCACATATTTGGTATTTCCGTGTAGGGAATTTAATTTCTAGCGCATTTCCGAGACCTTTTCGAAAAATAATCAAAATTGCCCGAAAAATCAAGGAAAATATGGAAATTTAATGAGATTCAATACAAAACATCAGAATTTGTAGCAAAAAAATGAGAACCCTTAAAACTGAAAGCAATCCCCACATATTTAGTATTTCCGTGTAGGGAATTTAATTTCTAGCGCATTTCCGAAGACCTTTTCGAAAAATATTCAAAATTGCTCGAGAAATCGGGAAAATATGGAAATTTAATTAGATTCAATACAAAACATCAGAATTTGCAGCAAAAAAATGAAAACCCGTATAACTGAAAGCAATCTCCACATTTTTGGTATTTCCGTGTAGGGAATTTAATTTCTAGCGCATTTCCGAAGACCTTTTCGAAAAATATTCAAAATTTGCCGAGAAATCGGGAAAATATGGAAATTTAATGTGATTTAATACAAAACATCAGAATTTGTAGCAAAAAAATGAAAACCGTAAAACTGAAAGCAATTTCCACATATTTGGTATTTCCGTGTAGGGAATATTTCTAGCGCATTTCCGAAGACCTTTTTGAAAAATATTCAAAATTGCCCGAGAAATCGGGAAAATATGGAAATTTAATGAGGTTCAATACAAAACATCAGAATTTGTAGCAAAAAAATGAAAACCCGTAAAACTGAAAGCAATCCCCACATATTTGGTATTTCCGTGTAGGGAATTTAATTTCTAGCGCATTTCCGAAGACCTTTTCGAAAAATAATCAAAATTGCCCGAGAAATCGGGAAAATATGGAAATTTAATGAGATTCAATACAAAACATCAGAATTTGTAGCAAAAAAATGAAAACCCTTAAAACTGAAAGCAATCCCCACATATTTGGTATTTCCGTGTAGGGAATTTAATTTCTAGCGCATTTCCGAAGACCTTTTCGAAAAATATTCAAAATTTGCCGAGAAATCGGGAAAATATGGAAATTTAATTAGATTCAATACAAAACATCAGAATTTGTAGCAAAAAAATGAAAACCCTTAAAACTGAAAGCAATCCCCACATATTTGGTATTTCCGTGTAGGGAATTTAATTTCTAGTGCATTTCCGAAGACCTTTTCGAAAAATATTCAAAATTGCCCGAGAAATCGGGAATATATGGAAATTAAATCAGATTCAATACAAAACATCAGAATTTGTAGCAAAAAAATGAAAACCCTTAAAACTGAAAGCAATCCCCACATATTTGGTATTTCCGTGTAGGGAATTTAATTTCTAGCGCATTTCCGAAGACCTTTTTGAAAAATATTCAAAATTGCCCGAGAAATCGGGAAAATATGGAAATTTAATGAGGTTCAATACAAAACATCAGAATTTGTAGCAAAAAAATGAAAACCCGTAAAACTGAAAGCAATCCCCACATATTTGGTATTTCCGTGTAGGGAATTTAATTTCTAGCGCATTTCCGAAGACCTCTTCGAAAAATATTCAAAATTGTCCGAGAAATCGGGAAAATATGGGAATTTAATAAGATTCAATACAAAACATCAGAATTTGTAGCAAAAAAATGAAAACCCTTAAAACTGAAAGCAATCCCCACATATTTGGTATTTCCGTGTAGGGAATTTAATTTCTAGCGCACTTCCGAAGACCTTTTCGAAAAATATTCAAAATTTGCCGAGAAATCGGGAAAATATGGAAATTTAATTAGATTCAATACAAAACATCAGAATTTGTAGCAAAAAAATGAAAACCCTTAAAACTGAAAGCAATCCCCACATATTTGGTATTTCCGTGTAGGGAATTTAATTTCTAGCGCATTTCCGAAGACCTTTTTGAAAAATATTCAAAATTGCTCGAGAAATCGGGAAAATATGGAAATTTAATGAGATTCAATATAAAACATCAGAATTTGTAGCAAAAAAATGAAAACCCTTAAAACTGAAAGCAATCCCCACATATTTGGTATCTCCGTGTAGGGAATTTAATTTCTAGTGCATTTCCGAAGACCTTTTCGAAAAATATTCAAAATTGCCCGAGAAATCGGGAATATATGGAAATTAAATGAGATTCAATACAAAACATCAGAATTTGTAGCAAAAAAATGAAAACCCTTAAAACTGAAAGCAATCCCCACATATTTGGTATTTCCGTGTAGGGAATTTAATTTCTAGCGCATTTCCGAAGACCTTTTTGAAAAATATTCAAAATTGCCCGAGAAATCGGGAAAATATGGAAATTTAATGAGGTTCAATACAAAACATCAGAATTTGTAGCAAAAAAATGAAAACCCGTAAAACTGAAAGCAATCCCCACATATTTGGTATTTCCGTGTAGGGAATTTAATTTCTAGCGCATTTCCGAAGACCTCTTCGAAAAATATTCAAAATTGTCCGAGAAATCGGGAAAATATGGGAATTTAATAAGATTCAATACAAAACATCAGAATTTGTAGCAAAAAAATGAAAACCCTTAAGACTGAAAGCAATCTCCACATATTTGGTATTTCCGTCTAGGGAATTTAATTTCTAGCGCATTTCCGAAGACCTTTTTGAAAAATATTCAAAATTGCCCGAGAAATCGGGAAAATATGGAAATTTAATGAGATTCAATACAAAACATCATAATTTGTAGCAAAAAAATGAAAACCCTTAGAACTGAAAGCAATCCCCACATATTTGGTATTTCCGTGTAGGGAATTTAATTTCTAGCGCATTTCCGAAGACCTTTTCGAAAAATATTCAAAATTGCCCGAGAAATCGGGCAAATATGGAAATTTAATGAGATTCAATACAAAACATCAGAATTTGTTGCAAAAAAATGAAAACCCTTAAAGCTGAAAGCAATCCCCACAAATTTGGTATTTCTGTGTAGGGAATTTAATTTCTAGCGCATTTCCGAAGACCTTTTTGAAAAATATTCAAAATTGCTCGAGAAATCGGGAAAATATGGAAATTTAATGAGATTCAATATAAAACATCAGAATTTGTAGCAAAAAAATGAAAACCCTTAAAACTGAAAGCAATCCCCACATATTTGGTATTTCCGCGTAGGGAATTTAATATCTGGCGTATTTCCGAAGATCTTTTTGAAAAATATTCAAAATTGCCCGAAAAATCGGGAAAATATGGAAATTTAATGAGATTCAATACAAAACATCAGAATTTGTAGCAAAAAAATTAAAACCCGTAAAACTGAAAGCAATCTCCACATATTTGGTATTTACTTGTAGGGAATTTAATTTCTAGCTCATTTCCGAAGACCTTTTCGCAAAATATTCAAAATTTCCCGAGAAATCGGGAAAATATGGAAATTTAATGAGATTCAATATAACACATCAGAATTTGTAGCAAAAAAATGAAAACCCTTAAAACTGAAAGCAATCCCCACATATTTGGTATTTCCGTGTAGGCAATTTAACTTCTGGCGCATTTCCGCAGACCTTTTTGAGAAATATTCCAAATTGCCCGAGAAATCGGGAAAATATGGAAATTTAATGAGATTCAATACAAAACATCAGCATTTGTAGCAAGAAAATGAAAACCCTTAAAACTGAAAGCAATCCCCACATATTTGGTATTTCCGTGTAGGGAATTTAATTTCTATCGCATTTCCGAAGACCTTTTCGAAAAATAATCAAAATTGCCCGAGAAATCGGGAAAATATGGAAATTTAATGAGATTCAATACAAAACATCAGAATTTGTAGCAAAAAAATGAAAACCCTTAAAACTGAAAGCAATCCCCACATATTTAGTATTTCCGTGTAGGGAATTTAATTTCTAGCGCATTTCCGAAGACCTTTTCGAAAAATATTCAAAATTGCTCGAGAAATCGGGAAAATATGGAAATTTAATGAGATTCAATACAAAACATCAGCATTTGTAGCAAGAAAATGAAAACCCTTAAAACTGAAAGCAATCCCCACATATTTGGTATTTCCGTGTAGGGAATTTAATTTCTATCGCATTTCCGAAGACCTTTTCGAAAAATAATCAAAATTGCCCGAGAAATCGGGAAAATATGGAAATTTAATGAGATTCAATACAAAACATCAGAATTTGTAGCAAAAAAATGAAAACCCTTAAAACTGAAAGCAATCCCCATATATTTACTATTTCCGTGTAGGGAATTCAATTTCTAGCGCATTTCCGACGATCTTTTCGAAAAATATTCAAAATTGCTCGAGAAATCGGGAAAATATGGAAATTTAATGAGTTTCAATACAAAACATCAGCATTTGTAGCAAGAAAATGAAAACCCTTAAAACTGAAAGCAATCCCCACATATTTGGTATTTCCGTGTAGGGAATTTAATTTCTATCGCATTTCCGAAGACCTTTTTGAAAAATATTCAAAATTTGCCGAGAAATCGGGAAAATATGGAAATTTAATGAGATTCAATACAAAACATCAGAATTTGTAGCAAAAAAATGAAAACCCTTAAAACTGAAAGCATTCTCCACATTTTTGGTATTTCCGTGTAGGGAATTTAATTTCTAGCGCATTTCCGAAGACCTTTTCGAAAAATATTCAAAATTTGCCGAGAAATCGGGAAAATATGGAAATTTAATGTGATTCAATACAAAACATCAGAATTTGTAGCAAAAAAATGAAAACCCGTAAAACTGAAAGCAATTTCCACATATTTGGTATTTCCGTGTAGGGAATTTAATTTCTAGCGCATTTCCGAAGACCTTTTTGAAAAATATTCAAAATTGCTCGAGAAATCGGGAAAATATGGAAATTTAATGAGATTCAATACAAAACATCAGAATTTGTAGCAAAAAAATGAAAACCCGTAAAACTGAAAGCAATCTCCACATATTTGGTATTTCCGTGTAGGGAATTTAATTTCTAGCGCATTGCCGAAGACCTCTTCGAAAAATATTCAAAATTGCCCGAGAAATCGGGAAAATGTGGAAATTTAATGAGATTCAATATAACACATCAGAATTTGTAGCAAAAAAATGAAAACCCTTAAAACTGAAAGCAATCCCCACATATTTAGTATTTCCGTGTAGGGAATTTAATTTCTAGCGCATTTCCGAAGACCTTTTCGAAAAATATTCAAAATTGCTCGAGAAATCGGGAAAATATGGAAATTTAATTAGATTCAATACAAAACATCAGAATTTGTATCAAAAAAATAAAAACCCGTAAAACTGAAAGCAATCTCCACATATTTGGTATTTCCGTGTAGGGAATTTAATTTCTAGCGCATTTCCGAAGACCTTTTTGAAAAATATTCAAAATTGCTCGAGAAATCGGGAAAATATGGAAATTTAATGAGATTCAATACAAAACATCAGAATTTGTGGCAAAAAAATGAAAACCCGTAAAACTGAAAGCAATCTCCACATATTTGGTATTTCCGTGTAGGGAATTTAATTTCTAGCGCATTTCCGAAGACCTCTTCGAAAAATATTCAAAATTGCCCGAGAAATCGGGAAAATGTGGAAATTTAATGAGATTCAATATAACACATCAGAATTTGTAGCAAAAAAATGAAAACCCTTAAAACTGAAAGCAATACCCACATATTTAGTATTTCCGTGTAGGGAATTTAATTTCTAGCGCATTTCCGAAGACCTTTTCGAAAAATATTCAAAATTGCTCGAGAAATCGGGAAAATATGGAAATTTAATTAGATTCAATACAAAACATCAGAATTTGTATCAAAAAAATAAAAACCCTTAAAACTGAAAGCAATCTCCACATATTTGGTATATCCGTGTAGGGAATTTAATTTCTAGCGCATTTCCGAGGACCTTTTCGAAAAATAATCAAAATTGCCCGAGAAATCGGGAAAATATGGAAATTTAATGAGATTCAATACAAAACATCAGAATTTGTAGCAAAAAAATGAAAACCCGTAAAGCTGAAAACAATCCCCACATATTTGGTATTTCCGTGTATGGAATTTAATTTCTAGCTCATTTTCGAAGACCTTTTCGAAAAATATTCAAAATTGCCCGTGAAATCGGGAAAATATGGAAATTTAATGAGATTCAATATAAAACATCAGAATTTGTAGCAAAAAAATGAAAACCCTTAAAACTGAAAGCAATCCCCACATATTTGGTATTTCCGCGTAGGGAATTTAATATCTGGCGCATTTCCGAATATTTTATTGAAAAATATTAAAAATTGCCCGAAAAATCGGGAAAATATGGAAATTTAATGAGATTCAATACAAAACATCAGAATTTGTAGCAAAAAAATGAAAACCCGTAAAACTGAAAGCAATCTCCACATATTTGGTATTTCCTTGTAGGGAATTTAATTTCTAGCTCATTTCCGAAGACCTTTTCGAAAAATATTCAAAATTGCCCGAGAAATCGGGAAAATATGGAAATTTAATGAGATTCAATACAAAACATCATAATTTGTAGCAAAAAAATGAAAACCCTTAAAACTGAAAGCAATCCCCACATATTTAGTATTTCCGTGTAGGGAATTTAATTTCTAGCGCATTTCCGAAGACCTTTTCGAAAAATATTCAAAATTGCTCGAGAAATCGGGAAAATATGGAAATTTAATTAGATTCAATACAAAACATCAGAATTTGTAGCAAAAAAATGAAAACCCGTAAAACTGAAAGCAATCTCCACATTTTTGGTATTTCCGTGTAGGGAATTTAATTTCTAGCGCATTTCCGAAGACCTTTTCGAAAAATATTCAAAATTGCCCGAGAAATCGGGAAAATATGGAAAATAAATGAGATTCAATACAAAACATCAGAATTTGTAGCAAAAAAATGAAAACCCTTAAAACTGAAAGCAATCCCCACATATTTGGTATTTCCGTGTAGGTAATTTAATTTCTAGCGCATTTCCGAAGACCTTTTTGAAAAATATTCAAAATTGCTTGAGAAATCGGGAAAATATGGAAATTAAATGAGATTCAATACAAAACATCAGAATTTGTAGCAAAAAAATGAAAACCCGTAAAACTGAAAGCAATCCCCACATATTTGGTATTTCCGTGTAGGGAATTTAATTTCTAGCGCATTTCCGAAGACCTTTTCGAAAAATATTCAAAATTGCCCGAGAAATCGGGAAAATATGGAAATTAAATGAGATTCAATACAAAACATCAGAATTTGTAGCAAAAAAATGAAAACCCTTAAAACTGAAAGCAATCCCCACATATTTGGTATTTCCGTGTAGGTAATTTAATTTCTAGCGCATTTCCGAAGACCTTTTTGAAAAATATTCAAAATTGCTTGAGAAATCGGGAAAATATGGAAATTTAATGAGATTCAATACAAAACATCAGAATTTGTAGCAAAAAAATGAAAACCCGTAAAACTGAAAGCAATTTCTTCATATTTGGTATTTCCGTGTAGGGAATTTAATTTCTAGCGCATTTCCGAAGACCTCTTCGAAAAATATTCAAAATTGCCCGAGAAATCGGGAAAATATGGAAATTTAATAAGATTCAATACAAAACATCAGAATTTGTAGCAAAAAAATGAAAACCCTTAAAACTGAAATCAATCCCCACATATTTGGTATTTCCGTGTAGGGAATTTAATTTCTAGCGCATTTCCGAAGACCTTTTTGAAAAATATTCAAAATTGCTCGAGAAATCGGGAAAATATGGAAATTTAATGAGATTCAATACAAAACATCAGAATTTGTAGGAAAAAAATGAAAACCCGTAAAACGGAAAAGCAATTTCCTCATATTTGGTATTTCCGTGTAGGGAATTTAATTTCTAGCGCATTTCCGAAGACCTCTTCGAAAAATATTCAAAATTGCCCGAGAAATCGGGAAAATATGGAAATTTAATAAGATTCAATACAAAACATCAGAATTTATAGCAAAAAAATGAAAACCCGTAAAACTGAAAGCAATGTCCACATATTTGGTATTTCCATGTAGGGAATTTAATTTCTAGCGCATTTCCGAAGACCTTTTTGAAAAATATTCAAAATTGCTCGAGAAATCGGGAAAAAGTGGAAATTTAATGAGATTCAATACAAAACATCAGAATTTGTAGCAAAAAAATGAAAACCCGAAAACTGAAAGCAATCCCCACATATTTGGTATTTCCGTGTAGGGAATTTAATTTCTAGCGCATTTCTGAAGACCTATTCGAAAAATATTCAAAATTGCCCGAGAAATCGGGGAAAATATTGAAATTTAATGAGATTCAATACAAAACATCAGAATTTGTAGCAAAAAAATGAAAACCCATAAAACTGAAAGCAATCCCCACATATTTGGTATTTCCGTGTAGGGAATTTAATTTCTAACGCATTTCCGAAGACCTTTTAGAAATATATTCAAAATTGCCCGAGAAATCGGGAAAATATGGAAATTTAATAAGATTCAATACAAAACATCAGAATTTGTAGCAAAAAAATGAAAACCCTTAAAACTGAAAGCATTCCCCACATATTTGGTATTTCCGTGTAGGGAATTTAATTTCTAGCGCATTTCCGAAGACCTTTTCGAAAAATTATCAAAATTGCCCGAGAAATCGGGAAAATATGGAAATTTAATGAGATTCAATACAAAACATCAGAATTTGTAGCAAAAAAATGAAAACCCTTAAAACTGAAAGTAATCCCCACATATTTGGTATTTCCGTGTAGGGAATTTTATTTCTAGCGCATATCCGAAGACCTTTTTGAAAAATATTCAAAATTGCCCGAGAAATCGGGAAAATATGGAAATTTAATGAGATTCAATACAAAACATCAGAATTTGTAGCAAAAAAATTAAAACGCTTAAAACTGAAAGCAATCCCCACATATTTGGTATTTCCGTGTAGGGAATTTAATTTCTAGCGCATATCCGAAGACCTTTTTGAAAAATATTCAAAATTGCTCGAGAAATCGGGAAATTATGGAAATTTAATTAGATTCAATACAAAACATCAGAATTTGTAGCAAAAAAATGAAAACCCGTAAAACGAAAGCAATCTCCACATTTTTGGTATTTCCGTGTAGGGAATTTAATTTCTAGCGCATTTCCGAAGACCTTTTCGAAAAATATTCAAAATTTGCCGAGAAATCGGGAAAATATGGAAATTAAATGAGATTCAATACAAAACATCAGAATTTGTAGCAAAAAAATGAAAACCCGTAAAACTGAAAGCAATCTCCACATATTTGGTATTTCCGTCTAGGGAATTTAATTTCTAGCGCATTTCCGAAGACCTTTTTGAAAAATATTCAAAATTGCTCGAGAAATCGGGAAAATATGGAAATTTAATGAGATTCAATACAAAACATCAGAATTTGTAGCAAAAAAATGAAAACCCTTAAAACTGAAAGCAATCCCCACATATTTGGTATTTCCGTGTAGGGAATTTAATTTCTAGCGCATTTCCGAAGACCTTTTCGAAAAATATTCAAAATTGCCCGAGAAATCGGGAAAATATGGAAATTTAATGAGATTCAATACAAAACATCAGAATTTGTAGCAAAAAAATGAAAACCCTTAAAACTGAAAGCAATCCCCACATATTTGGTATTTCTGTGTAGGGAATTTAATTTCTAGCGCATTTCCGAAGACCTTTTTGAAAAATATTCAAAATTGCTCGAGAAATCGGGAAAATATGAAAATTTAATGAGATTCAATATAAAACATCAGAATTTGTAGCAAAAAAATGAAAACCCTTAAAACTGAAAGCAATCCCCACATATTTGGTATTTCCGCGTAGGGAATTTAATATCTGGCGCATTTCCGAAGATCTTTTTGAAAAATATTCAAAATTGCCCGAAAAATCGGGAAAATATGGAAATTTAATGAGATTCAATACAAAACATCAGAATTTGTAGCAAAAAAATGAAAACCCGTAAAACTGAAAGCAATCTCCACATATTTGGTATTTCCTTGTAGGGAATTTAATTTCTAGCTCATTTCCGAAGACCTTTTCGCAAAATATTCAAAATTGCCCGAAAAATCGGGAAAATATGGAAATTTAATGAGATTCAATACAAAACATCAGAATTTGTAGCAAAAAAATGAAAACCCGTAAAACTGAAAGCAATCCCCACATATTTGGTATTTCCGTGTAGGGAATTTAATTTCTAGCGCATTTCCGAAGACCGTTTTGAGAAATATTCCAAATTGCCCGAGAAATCGGGATAATATGGAAATTTAATGAGATTCAATACAAAACATCAGCATTTGTAGCAAGAAAATGAAAACCCTTAAAACTGAAAGCAATCCCCACATATTTGGTATTTCCGTGTAGGGAATTTAATTTCTAGCGCATATCCGAAGACCTTTTTGAAAAATATTCAAAATTGCTCGAGAAATCGGGAAAATATGGAAATTTAATTAGATTCAATACAAAACATCAGAATTTGTAGCAAAAAAATGAAAACCCGTAAAACGAAAGCAATCTCCACATTTTTGGTATTTCCGTGTAGGGAATTTAATTTCTAGCGCATTTCCGAAGACCTTTTCGAAAAATATTCAAAATTTGCCGAGAAATCGGGAAAATATGGAAATTAAATGAGATTCAATACAAAACATCAGAATTTGTAGCAAAAAAATGAAAACCCGTAAAACTGAAAGCAATCTCCACATATTTGGTATTTCCGTCTAGGGAATTTAATTTCTAGCGCATTTCCGAAGACCTTTTTGAAAAATATTCAAAATTGCTCGAGAAATCGGGAAAATATGGAAATTTAATGAGATTCAATACAAAACATCAGAATTTGTAGCAAAAAAATGAAAACCCTTAAAACTGAAAGCAATCCCCACATATTTGGTATTTCCGTGTAGGGAATTTAATTTCTAGCGCATTTCCGAAGACCTTTTCGAAAAATATTCAAAATTGCCCGAGAAATCGGGAAAATATGGAAATTTAATGAGATTCAATACAAAACATCAGAATTTGTAGCAAAAAAATGAAAACCCTTAAAACTGAAAGCAATCCCCACATATTTGGTATTTCTGTGTAGGGAATTTAATTTCTAGCGCATTTCCGAAGACCTTTTTGAAAAATATTCAAAATTGCTCGAGAAATCGGGAAAATATGGAAATTTAATGAGATTCAATATAAAACATCAGAATTTGTAACAAAAAAATGAAAACCCTTAAAACTGAAAGCAATCCCCACATATTTGGTATTTTCGCGTAGGGAATTTAATATCTGGCGCATTTCCGAAGATCTTTTTGAAAAATATTCAAAATTGCCCGAAAAATCGGGAAAATATGGAAATTTAATGAGATTCAATACAAAACATCAGAATTTGTAGCAAAAAAATGAAAACCCGTAAAACTGAAAGCAATCTCCACATATTTGGTATTTCCTTGTAGGGAATTTAATTTCTAGCTCATTTCCGAAGACCTTTTCGCAAAATATTCAAAATTGCCCGAGAAATCGGGAAAATATGGAAATTTAATGAGATTCAATATAACACATCAGAATTTGTAGCAAAAAAATGAAAACCCTTAAAACTGAAAGCAATCCCCACATATTTGGTATTTCCGTGTAGGGAATTTAATTTCTAGCGCATTTCCGAAGACCTTTTTGAGAAATATTCCAAATTGCCCGAGAAATCGGGAAAATATGGAAATTTAATGAGATTCAATACAAAACATCAGCATTTGTAGCAAGAAAATGAAAACCCTTAAAACTGAAAGCAATCCCCACATATTTGGTATTTCCGTGTAGGGAATTTAATTTCTATCGCATTTCCGAAGACCTTTTCAAAAAATAATCAAAATTGCCCGAGAAATCGGGAAAATATGGAAATTTAATGAGATTCAATACAAAACATCAGAATTTGTAGCAAAAAAATGAAAATCCTTAAAACTGAAAGCAATCCCCACATATTTAGTATTTCCGTGTAGGGAATTTAATTTCTAGCGCATTTCCGAAGACCTTTTCGAAAAATATTCAAAATTGCTCGAGAAATCGGGAAAATATGGAAATTTAATTAGATTCAATACAAAACATCAGAATTTGTAGCAAAAAAATGAAAACCCGTAAAACTGAAAGCAATCTCCACATTTTTGGTATTTTCGTCTAGGGAATTTAATTTCTAGCGCATTTCCGAAGACCTTTTCGAAAAATATTCGAAATTTGCCGAGAAATCGGGAAAATATGGAAATTTAATAAGATTCAATATAACACATCAGAATTTGTAGCAAAAAAATGAAAACCCTTAAAACTGAAAGCAATCCCCACATATTTGGTATTTCCGTGTAGGGAATTTAATTTCTAGCGCATTTCCGAAGACCTTTTTGAGAAATATTCCAAATTGCCCGAGAAATCGGGAAAATATGGAAATTTAATGAGATTCAATACAAAACATCAGCATTTGTAGCAAGAAAATGAAAACCCTTAAAACTGAAAGCAATCTCCACATATTTGGTATTTCCGCGTAGGGAATTTAATATCTGGCGCATTTCCGAAGATCTTTTTGAAAAATATTCAAAATTGCCCGAAAAATCGGGAAAATATGGAAATTTAATGAGATTCAATACAAAACATCAGAATTTGTAGCAAAAAAATGAAAACCCTTAAAACTGAAAGCAATCCCCACATATTTGGTATTTCCGTGTAGGGAATTTAATTTCTAGCGCATTTCCGAAGACCTTTTTGAAAACTATTCAAAATTGCTCGAGAAATCGGGAAAATATGGAAATTTAATGAGATTCAATACAAAACATCACAATTTGTAGCAAAAAAATGAAAACCCTTAAAACTGAAAGCAATTTCCACATATTTGGTATTTCCGTGTAGGGAATTTAATTTCTAGCGCATTTCCGAAGACCTTTTTGAAAAATATTCAAAATTTGCCGAGAAATCGGGAAAATATGGAAATTTAATAAGATTCAATACAAAACATCAGAATTTGTAGCAAAAAAATGAAAACCCTTAAAACTGAAAGCAATCCCCACATATTTGGTATTTCCGTGTAGGGAATTTAATTTCTAGCGCATTTCCGAAGACCTTTTTGAAAAATATTCAAAATTGCTTGAGAAATCGGGAAAATATGGAAATTTAATGAGATTAAATACAAAACATCAGAATTTGTAGCAAAAAAATGAAAACCCGTAAAACTGAAAGCAATTTCCTCATATTTGGTATTTCGGTGTAGGGAATTTAATTTCTAGCGCATTTCCGAAGACCTCTTCGAAAAAGAGGTTCCGAAGACCTCTTCGAAAAATATTCAAAATTGCCCGAGAAATCGGGAAAATATGGAAATTTAATAAGATTCAATACAAAACATCAGAATTTGTAGCAAAAAAATGAAAACCCTTAAAACTGAAAGCAATCCCCACATATTTGGTATTTCCGTGTAGGGAATTTAATTTCTAGCGCATTTCCGATAGGGTTTCTGGACTCGACTCGACTCGACTCGGACTCGTCGAGTATTTGGGTAGTTTCGCGGACTCGGGACTCGACTCTAATACTCGACGAGTCCCGAGTCCAAATTTTTAAAATTGAAAAAAAAAAAGGTCAATCGATTTATTAAATTTCATTGTCGCTTACGCCTACCTCCAGCATAATTAATCCAGAAGAATTTTTTTAAAATTTTATTTTTGTTTTGTAAATTATTTTTAATTGTTAATTTAAAAAAAAAACATAATAAAAATAGACAAAATCTCATACCTCCCCTAACACATTAGTATACCTCACCAAGGTAGAAATCCAGGCCTATATTAATATTCATTCTACAATGTTGGTTTAGCGAGAAATTTCTTTGTACGAATTCGCAGAACAATGGCACTTTTATTTTTTCAACGTAAAAAAAAACGATCAGAAGACTGTAAAACTCAATAATGAATGAAATTAAAAATCAAAACACATTAGTATACCTCACCAAGGGAAAAACCCTTGGTGAGGTATACTAATGTGTTTTGAATTTGAAATGAAAGAACGTTTTCAATTAGTGGCAACTTCTGCCCTAAAATCAGATCAAGACTTGCTGACAAATCTCTCAATTCATTAGTTTTTTTGAAATATTTGTACGTTAAACCAAAAAATGAAAAAAGTAATTAAAAACAATTATATAGTTTGAAAGCTTATTAAGTTTTGAAAATAAATTAATTAATTGATAAATTTGAGTACATTTCTTTTTAACATATAATATTATTTTATCAGATTCTTGTAATATTTTTTGTTAAAGACACCGGACTCGGACTCGACTCGGACTCGACGAGTTTTTTTAATTTTGGACTCGGACTCGTCGAGTCTTAAAAACCTGAGTTTTCAAAAACCCTAATTTCCGAAGACCTTTTTAAAAAATATTCAAAATTGCTCGAGAAATCGGGAAAATATGGAAATTTAATGAGATTCAATACAAAACATCACAATTTGTAGCAAAAAAATGAAAACCCTTAAAACTGAAAGCAATCCCCACATATTTGGTATTTCCGTGTATGGAATTTAATTTCTAGCGCATTTCCGAAGACCTTTTCGAAAAATATTCAAAATTGCTCGAGAAATCGGGAAAATATGGAAATTTAATTAGATTCAATACAAAACATCAGAATTTGTAGCAAAAAAATGAAAACCCGTAAAACTGAAAGCAATCTCCACATTTTTGGTATTTCCGTGTAGGGAATTTAATTTCTAGCGCATTTCCGAAGACCTTTTCGAAAAATATTCAAAATTTGTCGAGAAATCGGGAAAATATGGAAATTTAATGAGATTCAATACAAAACATCAGAATTTGTAGCAAAAAAATGAAAACCCGTAAAACTGAAAGCAATCTCCACATATTTGGTATTTCCATGTAGGGAATTTAATTTCTAGCGCATTTCCGAAGACCTTTTTGCAAAATATTCAAAATTGCTCAAGAAATCGGGAAAAAATGGAAATTTAATGAGATTCAATACAAAACATCAGAATTTGTAGCAAAAAAATGAAAACCCGATAACTGAAAGCAATCCCCACATATTTGGTATTTCCGTGTAGGGAATTTAATTTCTAGCGCATTTCTGAAGACCTATTCGAAAAATATTCAAAATTGCCCGAGAAATCGGGGAAAATATTGAAATTTAATGAGATTCAATACAAAACATCAGAATTTGTAGCAAAAAAATGAAAACCCATAAAACTGAAAGCAATCCCCACATATTTGGTATTTCCGTGTAGGGAATTTAATTTCTAGCGCATTTCCGAAGACCTTTTTGAAATATATTCAAAATTGCCCGAGAAATCGGGAAAATATGGAAATTTAATAAGATTCAATACAAAACATCAGAATTTGTAGCAAAAAAATGAAAACCCTTAAAACTGAAAGCATTCTCCACATATTTGGTATTTCCGTGTAGGGAATTTAATTTCTAGCGCATTTCCGAAGACCTTTTCGAAAAATTTTCAAACTTGCTTGAGAAATCGGGAAAATATGGAAATTTAATGAGATTCAATACAAAACATCAGAATTTGTAGCAAAAAAATGAAAACCCTTAAAACTGAAAGCAATCCCCACATATTTGGTATTTCCGTGTAGGGAATTTAATTTCTAGCGCATATCCGAAGACCTTTTTGAAAAATATTCAAAATTGCTCGAGAAATCGGGAAAATATGGAAATTTAATGAGATTCAATACAAAACATCAGAATTTGTAGCAAAAAAATGAAAACCCTTAAAACTGAAAGCAATCCCCACATATTTGGTATTTCCGTGTAGGGAATTTAATTTCTAGCGCAATTTCGAAGACCTTTTCGAAAAATATTCAAAATTGCTCGAGAAATCGGGAAAATATGGAAATTTAATTAGATTCAATACAAAACATCACAATTTGTAGCAAAAAAATGAAAACCCGTAAAACGAAAGCAATCTCCACATTTTTGGTATTTCCGTGTAGGGAATTTAATTTCTAGCGCATTTCCGAAGACCTTTTTGAAAAATATTCAAAATTGCTCGAGAAATCGGGAAAATATGGAAATTTAATTAGATTCAATATAACACATCAGAATTTGTAGCAAAAAAATGAAAACCCTTAAAACTGAAAGCAATCCCCACATATTTGGTATTTCCGTGTAGGGAATTTAATTTCTAGCGCATTTCCGAAGACCTTTTCGAAAAATATTCAAAATTGCCCGAGAAATCGGGAAAATATGGAAATTTAATGAGATTCAATACAAAACATCAGAATTTGTAGCAAAAAAATGAAAACCCTTAAAACTGAAAGCAATCCCCACATATTTGGTATTTCTGTGTAGGGAATTTAATTTCTAGCGCATTTCCGAAGACCTTTTTGAAAAATATTCAAAATTGCTCGAGAAATCGGGAAAATATGGAAATTTAATGAGATTCAATATAAAACATCAGAATTTGTAGCAAAAAAATGAAAACCCTTAAAACTGAAAGCAATCCCCACATATTTGGTATTTCTGCGTAGGGAATTTAATATCTGGCGCATTTCCGAAGATCTTTTTGAAAAATATTCAAAATTGCCCGAAAAATCGGGAAAATATGGAAATTTAATGAGATTCAATACAAAACATCAGAATTTGTAGCAAAAAAATGAAAACCCGTAAAACTGAAAGCAATCCCCACATATTTGTTATTTCCTTGTAGGGAATTTAATTTCTAGCTCATTTCCGAAGACCTTTTCGAAAAATATTCAAAATTGCTCGAGAAATCGGGAAAATATGGAAATTTAATTAGATTCAATACAAAACATCACAATTTGTAGCAAAAAAATGAAAACCCGTAAAACGAAAGCAATCTCCACATTTTTGGTATTTCCGTGTAGGGAATTTAATTTCTAGCGCATTTCCGAAGACCTTTTTGAAAAATATTCAAAATTGCTCGAGAAATCGGGAAAATATGGAAATTTAATTAGATTCAATATAACACATCAGAATTTGTAGCAAAAAATGAAAACCCTTAAAACTGAAAGCAATCCCCACATATTTGGTATTTCCGTGTAGGGAATTTAATTTCTAGCGCATTTCCGAAGACCTTTTTGAAAAATATTCAAAATTGCCCGAGAAATCGGGAAAATATGGAAATTTAATGAGATTCAATACAAAACATCAGAATTTGTAGCAAAAAAAAAGAAAACCCTTAAAACTGAAAGCAATCCCCACATATTTAGTATTTCCGTGTAGGGAATTTAATTTCTAGCGCATTTCCGAAGACCTTTTCGAAAAATATTCAAAATTGCTCGAGAAATCGGGAAAATATGGAAATTTAATGTGATTCAATACAAAACATCAGAATTTGTAGCAATAAAATGAAAACCCGTAAAACTGAAAGCAATTTCCACATATTTGGTATTTCCGTGTAGGGAGTTTAATTTCTAGCGCATTTCCGAAGACCTTTTTGAAAAATATTCAAAATTTGCCGAGAAATCGGGAAAATATGGAAATTTAATGAGATTCAATACAAAACATCAGAATTTGTAGCAAAAAAATGAAAACCCTTAAAACTGAAAGCAATCCCCACATATTTGGTATTTCCGTGTAGGGAATTTAATTTCTAGCGCATTTCCGAAGACCTTTTCGAAAAATATTCAAAATTGCCCGAGAAATCGGGAAAATATGGAAATTAAATGAGATTCAATACAAAACATCAGAATTTGTAGCAAAAAAATGAAAACCCTTAAAACTGAAAGCAATCCCCACATATTTGGTATTTCCGTGTAGAGAATTTAATTTCTAGCACATTTCCGAAGACCTTTTTGAAAAATATTCAAAATTGCTCGAGAAATCGGGAAAATATGGAAATTTAATGAGATTCAATAAAAAACATCACAATTTGTAGCAAAAAAATGAAAACCCTTAAAACTGAGAGCAATCCCCACATATTTGGTATTTCCGTGTAGGGAATTTAATTTCTAGCTCATTTTCGAAGACCTTTTCGAAAAATATTCAAAATTGCCCAAGAAATCGGGAAAATATGGAAATTTAATTAGATTCAATATAAAACATCAGAATTTGTAGCAAAAAAATGAAAACCCTTAAAACTGAAAGCAATCCCCACATATTTTGTATTTCCGCGTAGGGAATTTAATATCTGGCGCATTTCCGAAGATCTTTTTGAAAAATATTCAAAATTGCCCGATAAATCGGGAAAATATGGAAATTTAATGAGATTCAATACAAAACATCAGAATTTGTAGCAAAAAAATGAAAACCCTTAAAACTGAAAGCAATCCCCACATATTTGGTATTTCCGTGTAGGGAATTTAATTTCCAGCGCATTTCCGAAGACCTTTTTGAAAAATATTCAAAATTGCTCGAGAAATCGGGAAAATATGGAAATTTAATGAGATTCAATACAAAACATCACAATTTGTAGCAAAAAAATGAAAACCCTTAAAACTGAAAGCAATCCCCATATATTTAGTATCTCCGTGTGTAGGGAATTTTATTTCTAGCGCATTTCCGAAGACCTTTTCGAAAAATATTCAAAATTGCCCGAGAAATCGGGAAAATATGGAAATTTAATTAGATTCAATACAAAACATCAGAATTTGTAGCAAAAAAATGAAAACCCGTAAAACTGAAAGCAATCTCCACATATTTGGTATTTCCTTGTAGGGAATTTAATTTCTAGCGCATTTCCGAAGACCTTTTCGAAAAATATTCAAAATTGCCCGAGAAATCGGGAAAATATGGAAATTTAATTAGATTCAATACAAAACATCAGAATTTGTAGCAAAAAAATGAAAACCCGTAAAACTGAAAGCAATCTCCACATATTTGGCATTTCCTTGTAGGGAATTTAATTTCTAGCGCATTTCCGAAGACCTTTTTGAAAAATATTCAAAATTGCCCGAGAAATCGGGAAAATATGGAAATTTAATGAGATTCAATACAAAACATCAGCATTTGTAGCAAGAAAATGAAAACCCTTAAAACTGAAAGCAATCCCCACATATTTGGTATTTCCGTCTAGGGAATTTAATTTCTAGCGCATTTCCGAAGACCTTTTCGAAAAATAATCAAAATTGCTCGAGAAATCGGGAAAATATGGAAATTTAATGAGATTCAATACAAAACATCAGAATTTGTAGCAAAAAAATGAAAACCCTTAAAACTGAAAGCAATCCCCACATATTTAGTATTTCCGTGTAGGGAATTTAATTTCCTAGCGCATTTCCGAAGACCTTTTCGAAAAATATTCAAAATTGCTCGAGAAATCGGGAAAATATGGAAATTTAATTAGATTCAATACAAAACATCAGAATTTGTAGCAAAAAAATGAAAACCCGGAAAACTGAAAGCAATCTCCACATTTTTGGTATTTCCGTGTAGGGAATTTAATATCTGGCGCATATCCGAAGACCTTTTCGAAAAATATTCAAAATTTGCCGAGAAATCGGGAAAATATAGAAATTTAATGTGATTCAATACAAAACATCAGAATTTGTAGCAAAAAAATGAAAACCCGTAAAACTGAAAGCAATCCCCACATATTTGGTATTTCCGTGTAGGGAATTTAATTTCTAGCTCATTTTCGAAGACCTTTTCGAAAAATATTCAAAATTGCCCAAGAAATCGGGAAAATATGGAAATTTAATTAGATTCAATATAAAACATCAGAATTTGTAGCAAAAAAATGAAAACCCGTAAAACTGAAAGCAATCCCCACGTATTTGCTATTTCCGTGTAGGGAATTTAATATCTGGCGCATTTCCGAAGATCTTTTTGAAAAATATTCAAAATTGCCCGAAAATCGGGAAAATATGGAAATTTAATTAGATTCCATATAAAACATCAGAATTTGTAGCAAAAAAATGAAAACCCTTAAAACTGAAAGCAATCCCCACATATTTGGTATTTCCGCGTAGGGAATTTAATATCTGGCGCATTTCCGAAGACCTTTTCGAAAAATATTCAAAATTTGCCGAGAAATCGGGAAAATATAGAAATTTAATGTGATTCAATACAAAACATCAGAATTTGTAGCAAAAAAATGAAAACCCGTAAAACTGAAAGCAATTTCCACATATTTGGTATTTCCGTGTAGGGAATTTAATTTCTAGCGCATTTCCGAAGACCTTTTTGAAAAATATTCAAAATTTGCCGAGAAATCGGGAAAATATGGAAATTTATGAGATTCAATACAAAACATCAGAATTTGTAGCAAAAAAATGAAAACCCTTAAAACTGAAAGCAATACCCACATATTTGGTATTTCCGTGTAGGGAATTTAATTTCTAGCGCATTTCCGAAGACCTTTTCGAAAAATATTCAAAATTGCCCGAGAAATCGGGAAAATATGGAAATTAAATGAGATTCAATACAAAACATCAGAATTTGTAGCAAAAAAATGAAAACCCTTAAAACTGAAAGCAATCCCCACATATTTGGTATTTCCGTGTAGGGAATTTAATTTCTAGCGCATTTCCGAAGACCTTTTTGAAAAATATTCAAAATTGCTTGAGAAATCGGGAAAATATGGAAATTTAATGAGATTCAATACAAAACATCAGAATTTGTAGCAAAAAAATGAAAACCCGTAAAACTGAAAGCAATTTCCTCATATTTGGTATTTCCGTGTAGGGAATTTAATTTCTAGCGCATTTCCGAAGACCTCTTCGAAAAATATTCAAAATTGCCCGAGAAATCGGGAAAATATGGAAATTTAATAAGATTCAATACAAAACATCAGAATTTGTAGCAAAAAAATGAAAACCCTTAAAACTGAAATCAATCCCCACATATTTGGTATTTCCGTGTAGGGAATTTAATTTCTAGCGCATTTCCGAAGACCTTTTTGAAAGATATTCACAATTGCCCGAGAAATCGGGAAAATATGGAAATTTAATAAGATTCAATACAAAACATCAGAATTTGTAGCAAAAAAATGAAAACCCTTAAAACTGAAAGCATTCCCCACATATTTGGTATTTCCGTGTAGGGAATTTAATTTCTAGCGCATTTCCGAAGACCTTTTCGAAAAATTTCAAAATTGCCCGAGAAATCGGGAAAATATGGAAATTTAATGAGATTCAATACAAAACATCAGAATTTGTAGCAAAAAAATGAAAACCCTTAAAACTGAAAGCAATCCCCACATATTTAGTATTTCCGTCTAGGGAATTTAATTTCTAGCGCATTTCCGAAGACCTCTTCGAAAAATATTCCAAATTGCCCGAGAAATCGGGAAAATATGGAAATTTAATAAGATTCAATACAAAACATCAGAATTTGTAGCAAAAAAATGAAAACCCTTATAACTGAAAGCAATCCCCACATATTTGGTATTTCCGTGTAGGGAATTTAATTTCTAATGCATTTCCGAAGACCATTTTGAAAAATATTCAAAATTGCTTGAGAAATCGGGAAAATATGGAAATTTAATGAGATTCAATACAAAACATCAGAATTTGTAGCAAAAAAATGAAAACCCGTAAAACTGAAAGCAATCCCCACATATTTGCTATTTCCGTGTAGGGAATTTAATTTCTAGCGCATTTCCGAAGACCTTTTTGAAAAATATTCAAAATTTGCCGAGAAATCGGAAAATATGGAAATTTAATGAGATTCAATACAAAACATCAGAATTTGTAGCAAAAAAATGAAAACCCATAAAACTGAAAGCAATCGCCACATATTTGGTATTTCCGTGTAGGAAATTTAATTTCTAGCGCATTTCCGAAGACCTTTTTGAAATATATTCAAAATTGCCCGAGAAATCGGGAAAATATGGAAATTTAATAAGATTCAATACAAAACATCAGAATTTGTAGCAAAAAAATGAAAACCCTTAAAACTGAAAGCATTCCCCACATATTTGGTATTTTCGAGTAGGGAATTTAATTTCTAGCGCATTTCCGAAGACCTTTTCGAAAAATTTTCAAAATTGCCCGAGAAATCGGGAAAATATGGAAATTTAATGAGATTCAATACAAAACATCAGAATTTGTAGCAAAAAATGAAAACCCTTAAAACTGAAAGCAATCCCCACATATTTGGTATTTCCGTGTAGGGAATTTAATTTCTAGCGCATATCCGAAGACCTTTTTGAAAAATATTCAAAATTGCTCGAGAAATCGGGAAAATATGGAAATTTAATGAGATTCAATACAAAACATCAGAATTTGTAGCAAAAAAATGAAAACCCTTAAAACTGAAAGCAATCCCCACATATTTGGTATTTCCGCGTAGGGAATTTAATTTCTAGCGCATATCCGAAGACCTTTTTGAAAAATATTCAAAATTGCTCGAGAAATCGGGAAAATATGGAAATTTAATGACATTCAATACAAAACATCAGAATTTGTAGCAAAAAAATGAAAACCCGTAAAACGAAAGCAATCTCCACATTTTTGGTATTTCCGTGTAGGGAATTTAATTTCTAGCGCATTTCCGAAGACCTTTTCGAAAAATATTCAAAATTTGCCGAGAAATCGGGAAAATATGGAAATTAAATGAGATTCAATACAAAACATCAGAATTTGTAGCAAAAAAATGAAAACCCGTAAAACTGAAAGCAATCTCCACATATTTGGTATTTCCGTCTAGGGAATTTAATTTCTAGCGCATTTCCGAAGACCTTTTTGAAAAATATTCAAAATTGCCCGAGAAATCGGGAAAATATGGAAATTTAATGAGATTCAATACAAAACATCACAATTTGTAGCAAAAAAATGAAAACCCTTAAAACTGAAAGCAATCCCCACATATTTGGTATTTCTGTGTAGGGAATTTAATTTCTAGCGCATTTCCGAAGACCTTTTTGAAAAATATTCAAAATTGCTCGAGAAATCGGGAAAATATGGAAATTTAATGAGATTCAATATAAAACATCAGAATTTGTAGCAAAAAAATGAAAACCCGTAAAACTGAAAGCAATCCCCACATATTTGGTATTTCCGTGTAGGGAATTTAATTTCTAGCGCATTTCCGAAGACCTTTTCGAAAAATATTCAAAATTGCCCGAGAAATCGGGAAAATATGGAAATTTAATGAGATTCAATACAAAACATCAGAATTTGTAGCAAAAAAATGGGGATTGCTTTCAGTTTTAAGAAAACCCTTAAACCTGAAAGCAATCCCCACATATTTGGTATTTCCGTGTAGGGAATTTAATTGCTAGCGCATTTGCGAAGACCTTTTTGAAAAATATTCAAAATTGCCCGAGAATTCTGGAAAATATGGAAATTTAATGAGATTCAATACAAAACATCAGAATTTGTAGCAAAAAAACGAAAACCCTTAAAACTGAAAGCAATCCCCACATATGTGGTATTTCCGTGTAGGGTATTTAATTTCTAGCGCATTTCCGAAGACCTTTTCGAAAAATATTCAAAATTGCCCGAGAAATCGGGAAAATATGGAAATTTAATGAGATTCAATACAAAACATCAGAATTTGTAGCAAAAAAAATTAAAACCCTTAAAACTGAAGGCAATCCCCACATATTTGGTATTTCCGTGTAGGGAATTTAATTTCTAGCGCATTTCCGAATACCTTTTCGAAAAATATTCAAAACTGCTCGAGAAATCTGGAAAATATGGAAATTTAATGAGATTCAATACAAAACATCAGAATTTGTAGCAAAAAAATGAAAACCCGTAAAACTGAAAGCAATCTCCACATATTTGGTATTTCCGTGTAGGGAATTTAATTTCTAGCGCATTTCCGAAGACCTTTTCGAAAAATATTCAAAATTGCCCGAGAAATCGGGAAAATATGGAAATTTAATTAGATTCAATACAAAACATCAGAATTTGTAGCAAAAAATGAAAACCCTTAAAATTGAAAGCAATCCCCACATATTTGGTATTTCCGTGTAGGGAATTTAATTTCTAGCGCATTTCCGAACAGCTTTTCGAAAAATATTCAAAATTGCCCGAGAAATCGGGAAAATATGGAAATTTAATGAGATTCAATACAAAACATCAGAATTTGTAGCAAAAAAATGAAAACCCGTAAAACTGAAAGCAATCTCCACATATTTGGTATTTCCGTGTAGGGAATTTAATTTCTAGCGCATTTCCGAAGACCTTTTTGAAAAATATTCAAAATTGCTCGAGAAATCGGGAAAATATGGAAATTTAATGAGATTCAATACAAAACATCAGAATTTGTAGCAAAAAAATGAAAACCCGTAAAACTGAAAGCAATCTCCACATATTTGGTATTTCCGTGTAGGGAATTTAATTTCTAGCGCATTTCCGAAGACCTTTTTGAAAAATATTCAAAATTGCTCGAGAAATCGGGAAAATATGGAAATTTAATGAGATTCAATACAAAACATCAGAAATTGTAGCAAAAAAATGAAAACCCTTAAAACTGAAAGTAATCCCCACATATTTGGTATTTCCGTGTAGGGAATTTAATTTCTAGCGCATTTCCGAAGACCTTTTCGAAAAATATTCAAAATTGCCCGAGAAATCGGGAAAATATGGAAATTTAATGAGATTCAATACAAAACATCAGAATTTGTAGCAAAAAAATTAAAACCCTTAAAACTGAAAGCAATCCCCATATATTTAGTATCTCCGTTTGTAGGGAATTTTATTTCTAGCGCATTTCCGAAGACCTTTTCGAAAAATATTCAAAATTGCCCGAGAAATCGGGAAAATATGGAAATTTAAGGAGATTCAATACAAAACATCAGAATTTGTAGCAAAAAAATGAAAACCCTTAAAACTGAAAGCAATCCCCACATATTTGGTATCTCCGTGTAGGGAATATAATCTCTATTAAAACGTTGTAATTATTTTGAAAAATGTTGTAAAAGTTTTGAAGAACGTTTCCAATGAAATTACAATGTTTATAAAACCATTACAACATTGTAATTGATTTGAAAAACGTTGTAAAAGATTTGAAAAATGTTTCCAAAGAAAGTACAACATTTTTAAACCATTACAACGTTATAATTGTTTAGAAAAACATTGTAAAAGATTTCAAAAATGTTTCCAAAGAAATTACAATGTTTTTAAAACCATTACAACGTTGTAATTGTTTAGAAAAACGTTATAAAAGATTTCAAAAATGTTTCCAAAGAAATTACAATGTTTTTAAAACTATTACAACGTTGTAATTGTTTAGAAAAACACTGTAAAAGATTTCAAAAATGTTTCTAAAGAAATTACAATGTCTTTATATCCATTACAACGGTGTAATTGTTTTGAAAAACGTTGTAAAAGTCTGAATAACGTTTCCAAAGAAATTACACCATTTATAAAACCATTACAACTTTGTAATTATTTTGAAAAACGCTGTAACAGATTTGGAAAAATTTTCCAAAGAAATTACAACGTACAAAATTTTGAATTTACTACGATTTTTCGTTCGACGTTGTTTATCTCTATATTATTATCTCTGCTATCCCACATTCGAAATCAAATCTCAAAGAAAAATCTTGTACTGCCATCTATAAGTGAGTAGTAACATTAATTTTGGTGGACGTATTAAATTTATTTGCAATGGATGAATTTCGAATTATAGAGGCGGATGTTTTAAGAACACATTGACAGTTTAGAAAAATGACAGCTGTCAAATTAGCTTTTTATTTGTTTGAAATTTGAAACAAAAAAAACCAGACAGAACAGACGGATGACGCTCAGTGAAAAAGAGTATATTGAATAGTGAAGGTGGTGTACGTACTAAGTAATACCGAATGACTATTAAAATATTATTAATTTATAATAGATTACGCAAAATTTCTAATTAACTAATAACTAACTGAAAAAAGTTTATTGAATTTTTTTTTGAAATAAAAAGTGTAAAAAATGACTACAATTAACAGTAGACATCAAAAATTAGAACAACAGGTAAGTTACAATAAATTCATACATAAAATCCAATTTTAAAGAGTTTTTCTTTCGTTTAACTACCAAAATGAATGAAGTCTTGCATATTTTTTTAATGACAAAATAATATATGTTGTGGTCAAACAAGTCAAAAGTTTCAGTAATAAACAAAACAAATGTATAAAAATTTTGTGAATTAAAGTGAGAAAAACTTTAATTAATACATACTTTTCAATTAAATAAACTATAAAGTTTAATAGTTGACAAAATTATAAAAATCAATTAATCGATTTAGTAGTAAAAACTATGAAAAAAAAACAAATAAATACTTACTATATTTTCTAATATAAAACTAGTATTGTTGTGACATACTTTTTTTTACCATGATTCTATAATTTTATATATAATTCAAATTTAAAAACCTGAAGACTATTCTTCAGGGGATTATATAGTTAACAAAAAAAAAGTCTGGAAATTATTTGATTTAAGTCCTAACGGACGTCAAATATCGATTGTGTTGTAGATTGTAGTCTGTCCACTTAACATGAAATTAAATCTAGGACATCGGGAAGACGGCAGGAATTTTTTTTTTATTTTACAAATATTAATTTACACTATTAAATGAAAATTTAATATCATATTTTTCTACTTCAAATAAAAAGTTTATATATATTTTTTCTAGATAAACAATTTTACATTATATTTTTCTCTCTTTTAATATTTTGATATTGATTTTCTTTTGGTTTTTCAAGTACAATTTACTTAGTTAGTTCTCCTACGGCTAGTAAACTAATTTAAAAAGAAAAAAAAGGTTTTTTTTGGGTTATAAAAACGTGTCCTCCGTCAGAATTATTAAATATCTTTTTATTTTTAAGGTTGCCAAGCCAACCTTATAAAATAAAATAAGGTTTTGCTATTTCGTGGTTGAAGAATTTTGTAGATTAATTAGAATTTACGGGTAATATTATTTAATATTTTAAAAAAAATTATATTATTATTTACAACTATTTTTAACGAAGTTTTTAGACGGGAAAATCCATATATTATTTCTTGGTCAGTCAGGTTCCATAATAATTTATTCAGTTTTCACACCACATTTTTATAGATTGCTAATCAGATTGTATTTTGTTGGCGATAGTTAGAAGTACATAATCCTATCCACAAAAAAAAAAAACAGATTGTTGTAGTGCTACTACCAAAAATAAATGATGATTTAAAAACAAAATTTTCCAGATAAAAATTTATACCCAAATTTTTTTAAAAATTGCAATTGATTATATATACTTTCGGATATTTCCTAAAAATAGATTAGTCATAAAATTTTGAATTATTTGTAGTTTTTACTGAAATTATCTGATTCCAGAGAGAAAAAAAAATTAAATCTTTTATTGATTAAATGTCGTTTAAAGTTTGGATATGTAACAATGTCTATCCAATAAAGCTGCAAATTTGTAAAATATAGTTGAATATTTATCTAGTTATATTTTGGTTTATAGGTTATTATGTATATCGCAAATAATGTCTTCCCTTTATTCCAAGCTTTTAAGATTTCAAAGTTTTTGCAAGCCATTTAAAATTTCACAAATAATTTTGTAAATCACAGTTTAGTGTAAATCAGTCATTATATTTGCTTTGACGCATTTAACATAACAATTACAAATCATTATATTTATTAACTATAATAATTATTAATTTGTTTTTTCTTCATCGTTTGTTTACTATTTTCAATAAAAATAAATGAAGAGTCAATACGAATTCGCAAAAAAGCATGAATTTTTAAAACATACTTCTTATCTAGATATACATTAAAACATAGTGTTTCTTAATCAACAAGAACATAAAAAATTTCACAATTAAATGATATACCTAAAAAAAATGAATGCATCATTTTATTAATGCACGAAAACAAGTAAATTTAATTAGTAAATAATAGTACATATTATTAAAATATGTATGTGTAAATTATTGTTAATTGATTATATACTTTCTCTGTTTTGTCAAAATTGTATAATTATATAATTAATCAATTAATTGTGCAAAATTATATTCTGTTAATTTTTGTTGAATTATTCAGCAAAAATTCGTTGAGGTGTAATATATTAATTAATTTCCTAGTTTTAGTTTTTTTTAATATATCAGGTTTCTGATGAAATTAAGTTAAAATTATAAATAATTTATTAGAAATATCCTAAAAAATATCAAAAAGAAAAATCGGAACAATTATTTATACATATATGTATGTAATTTCGTTAAGCATAATATAATCTATAATTTAAATATCATAAAATATGTTAACACACCAATCCAATAGTCGACAAATATAAACCAAACATTTATATAGAATTTGTCATTGTTTTTTTTTTTTTCTAAATTTAGATTTTGAAAAATTATAATTAAAGCTTTTTAATAAATATTTTATTATATTAAATAGAATATATAATTTAACAAAATTATATGTATATATTTATTTGAGGTTAAAACAATTGAAAAATAGATTTTTGAGTTTGATAATGAATTGATATACTATTTTTATTTTATTCAACATTATTTTTTTAACTCTTAAATACATAGAAAGTAATTTTCATATTTATCAAAAGGATCTATTTAAATATGGGAAATTATATTTAATACTTAAAGGATTAAGTGTATTACGTAACATGTAAGTATTGGAAATGACTGAAAATGTTACGAATAATAATAATTATTTATTTTGACAGCGAATATATAGTGGGATTGTACGGGTAGTTTAAAATTAAGAATTGCTTAAATTTGAAGCCGACAGGATATAATTTTACCATGGTATTGGTGCACCTAATTCTGTATATTTGAAAACGCCATTTATATTTTTATTCATTCATTTATAACTACTATATCTTCTACCTCCTTAAATTCGTTTTATAATAATTCCCTTATAAAAGATTTTGTAAAGATAGTTTTAATAAAAACGCCTGAAAATATGCTCGAACTATAATTATTACCATAAGACGTTGTTAAACTTTTCGCGTAGTTGGATAGTAGCAAATGGCTAACTTCAGATTTATTCAAAATGAAAATATCACTTAACACGTTTATCCGCTCAAATGTATAAATTCAGTATTTTTCTACTTTAACAACTTAATTTCCGAAAATTTCAATTCATTTTATAATACACAAAGCTAATTTTATTAAGAACAAAATTTAAATAAAGAATATATTTATCAAGAAAAATTTACGAAAAATAAAAATCGAATATTACACAAACGACACGAAATTCAAACTCTAAACATGATTTGGTCATAAATTCGATAAGAATATTATTTTTTTCAGATTTATATAAGTACACGCACAATACTAATTTGATTAGGTAAATAAACGGAAAATTACACTGCAGAAATGAAAATGTTGGCAAAAAGTTTTCATTTTTCGCAGAAAGTATTTTTATTTTTAAAGTTCCTTAACCTTTTTTATTTCTTTAGTTAGAAATTGGTATTCCTGAAAATGTCCTTTTTGCAAGTAGTTCATTGTTCAAAATGTTAGAATATTGAAATCTTATTAAATATAATTTTCATAAAGTTTCTTTTGAAGTCTCGAAATTTAATTAACAAATTATCTTTCATTATGCTTTCAAATTCATTTTAATTATAAGAAATTATAAATTTTAAATAATTTTTGTAAACATATATATTTCAAATAATTAATTTCACGATTATATTTATCAATAATAAAGATTAAATCAAAAGCACTAATATTTTAATTCCCTATTTAAAATGCGAAAAACCATTTATATAATAAATCAAAAATAATATTTTCTTCAGAAAATATTTATCTTGAAAAGATTTTTCATTTAGTCATCACCTACCATATTCTTTAATACCATTTAAATCCTTTGATAATTCAAGTTTATAATTTCCTCAGGGAAATCTTTACTCACTTATAAATTTCTTATAAAAAATTGTTAAAAGAAAAATTGTGGATAAAAAATTAAATTTTTGAAGTAAGAAATTGTTAGTAAATATTTTATTCGTGTAATTTTCTCCTTTTTTTTTGTATATAAATTGGTTTTTATATTTTAATAGTGGTATGATTCAGCATACAATTTTTTTTTCTTTAATGAATAACTCGTGTACACTTTACTTTGATTAATTTATTCGGGATTACATTTATCATATTAGCATGTAATAATTAAAAAGCACTTTTATTAATTAACGACAAAAGAACATAAATTGTAGAACAACACTGTTATTTATTTTATCATAATGTTAGGCGATTTATAAAAAATTCAATAAAATTTAAAATAAGCACCTATTTATTTGGAATTCAAGAAAATTATTTCAAATCAAGTTTATTTCCTGTTTCAGGAAAATTATTTAAAATTAAGTTAAATAATGCATATGTATCGATAATTTATACAAATTTATAAATGTGTTATTTATTAATTATACTATCAGCCACCATAAAATTTGTAATTTAAATGTCATTAGTTTGTTTTCGAACCTCTATGGTTTTTACTAGTTCAACTAGTGCTTTAAGTTTTCTGAACTATCGATTTGTCTGAAGCTAATAAATTTTTCCTAAAATTCTATATTTTAATTGTATTTTATTAGTTTTATGTTAAATTTTTTAATCAATTATTTCAGTCTAAATTAATATGTTATATAATAACCACACTTCAATTGTAAAATAAATCATACTAAACATAATTTAATTTAGTAATTATTAAAATTTTATCATACTGTGATGCAAATACTTATGAAATTAAATAAAATTATTATTTTAACATAAACATATACATTAGACTAAAATCCAAGTAAATTTTTAAACTTACACCCTTCAAAAAAAAAATTACTTAAAAACTTTTTCTTTTCAAGTTCAATTTTTGTTCGTACTGTGTTAAAAAAATTCTGGTATATAAATTTCAACAACTTTCACCTTACAATCAAATTAATTTACTTTAATAATATTATTCATACCTGGAAATTTTCTTATATAATATAACAAAACCAATGTCATTCTCCATTTTCTCTGACTAAGCTTTTATTGTTATTGATAAAAGCAAACAAAAATTGGAAATTCCAAATTTAAATAATAATAATAAGAAAAATAGAACTGACAAGAGAAGAGTATATTTTATTAAATTTACGATAAGATTTTGGTTGTTTTTTCTTTCAAACACATATTTATGTTTTATAATCTAAATGAAAATTTTCTTTTTAGTTGTATTTATTAACATAAATAAAATACACATACATTTTCACACCTAAACCAAAAAAAACAACAAAATTTCAATCAAAATATTTAGAAAAGTTTAGAAAATTTACACTTCTTCAATTTTGTTTAATCTCGAGATGTTTGTTGTCTTTTCACTTTTCTTTTTATTAACTAAAGTTTTCTTAGAGATAAGTTTTAATTTTTTTTTGGAAAAATTTATTAACAGAATTTCTATGCCTTTAAAAAATAAATAATTGATAAAATATTCATGAAAAAATATAGAGACAAAATATTAAATAAAACATAAAGAATTTAAAACACAAAACTTTAAACTTTAATATTAAAATTTTCCATAAAAAAAAAGAAAATAAATTAATTTTCCTTGTTTCTTATTTTTGTAATAGTAATTTTTATCAGAAAATTAGAAGTAATTTTTACATTTTTCCAAAACTCTTTTTTTTTTTTTGTTCAAATATAATCACTTTTTTTTATATGAAAAATTATTTTATAATTAAAAATTTCTTTGTTACGACCATGAAAATAAGGAAAAATATGATAATAATGAAAATTTTCTTGTTTTAATAAGTTTTAATATTTTTATTAGACGGAAAATTTCTTTAATTTTTGTTTATAAAATAAGCTTTTAAATAATTTTTTCACATTAACAAGACTTTAAAGAATATAATGAAGATTTTATGAACTTAGAGATTGATATTTTTATTTTGTATTTATAATAATGATAGGAAAAGTTTTGTGAAAAGTTTAAGAATTTGTTAATTAGTTTGTTTTTGTATATATATTTGTATATAATTTAAAAGAAAATTTGTAGATAGTAAAAGATTATTCCTGAAGAAAAAGTGATGGAGGAAAAAGATATTCTGTTTTTTTTTTTTAAAGTTTCTAATTTTATTTTTCAGAAACAATTGTAATGGTAATTTTGATATAGCTCTGACCTATAAATATTAATTAAAGTCACAATCAATCTATACAAATTATTTAATGATACGAGCTCAAATTTTATTTGATTTTAATGATTTTTGAGAAAAATATTTTTTTCAATTAGAATTTCGAAAAAGTTAAAGGATGTACAAATTTTTCAAAGTACTATCTATAATGGCAATTTTAATGTCTAAGTATATAAATAAATGGCACAGATAATTTCACTCTAGTATATAAATTTTTATTGTTTGACATGTATTTAACATATTAAAAACATTATTTGTTTATTCAAAGAATATACATCACAGGAATCTTCTTTAGTTAATATTATTTAATTTCATCAAATTTTTTTAATTTTACGGCAAATTTACTTAAAATTACTATCCATTAATAAGAAACTGTTTATTTATGGCAATTCTTTTAGAAAATAGCACAAGAAAAGTAATCAGAGAATTTTTTTTCTACAACAGGACATTTGAAATAAACGAGATTTATTAACAGTATTAAATATATAATATGTCTCTGCTGCGAATCTTCTTAAATGTTCTCATTTACAGGCAGCAAAGCAGTTATTTTTTTATTAAACACTATTTACTATTTTCTTTTAATAGAAGTTCTTTTGCGTGAAATAAAAGTTCGCCTGTTTAAAAATATATTTTGGATAGGACTTTTTTTTTCTCTGTGTATGCGTTGTGTAAGTTTATTTTTTTTTAGAAATTTACTTTGAAGCAGTACCTTAATATCAACCTCTAAGTTACTTCTAGAGGTTGAAGTACCAATATATCATCAAATTCTTATGCTTTCAATACAGTTTCTTATGCTTTCTAAAAATAAATATTTATGTTATACATAATGGTAATTTTGGTATGCTTTTTGCACGTATTTTGTGCTCATAATTAATATCATTTCCATATTCCTTACTGACAAAAAATTTACAAGTTATCGCAATTACCTTCACCTTTAAGCAATTCTGGCATTCAAATACGAATACAAATAAATACGAATTATTTAAAATAATAATATTCCATTGCAATAAAATTATTTTTAATATTCCAGTACACAATTTACTTTATTTTATGTACAAATAATTTTTGCAAATAATTAAATGTTGATTTTATGAAAATAATTAAAAATTATATAATTTTATGTTTTAGTAAGTTATATTTTTATATTCACTATAATTCCAGGGAAAATTAATTAATAAATGTTCGTTGAAGCTTTTCACATGTCAAAAATTCTATTAAATTTACTGAAATATACTTTTTAACATACTTTAATTTTCTAATTTATACTTATTACAGTGCAACGAAAAGTACAGATTAAAAATTAGTTTACGAAAAACCTGCAAACAAAAAAAGAGTATATTTTAATTAATTTTTGTTCACCTGCAACATAAAAACATCATTCACTTGTAATTGTTTATGAAAGCATAAAGGAAAACTATGTCCTTTTATTCATTGACCTTAAAAATCTCATTTATAATTTACTGATCCGTACATAAAATGACTTTAAATACAAATCTATGTTTTAATAGAACGTACAGTCGTTTAATTTATTTACCAAACCGTATACTTTTTTTTTCTAATTTCATTTTATAGTCTGTTTATATTTTCTCTATCCTTTTAGTATTTAATTTAGCTATAAAGAAGGCAAATAATTAATTACTCTTTCGAGGATAGTAAATTTTCATATTTTTTTTTATTAAATTCCTTTTTTTTTCACAATGTGTAAATTTCATAATTATTTAAATTTTCATAATATAGAAAGATAATTATTTTCAAAAAATGTTGTTAAAATACAAAAATTAATTATGAATGGTACAGGAAAATTAATATTAATAAAGGAAAAAAAAATGGGAAAAATAAATTTTCGCGCTAACCCAAAAAGAATCTCGTCAAATTTAATTAAATGAAAATTATGTGGATGTTATGAAAATGTCAAAAACTGATTAAATTATCTTATAAAACAATTAAAAAAAACATTAATTTTCACTCAATTTTTCTGACTGGTAATGGATAATTTTTATAGGCCTTCTTCAAAAAAATGTTTATAAAATTTATTTAACAATTATTAAAAGCGTTATTTTTCATTAAAAAAGTAGGAAAATTTTGTGTCCTACTTTATAAAAACAACATTTTTTTTTTCTTCCATAAATTTATATCTATAAAGTATAGCCAATTACTTTAATGGAGAATGACAATATAGATTTATTATCAATAAAATGAAAAATCTAATATCCATTAAAAATATTCGTGATTTTAGAAAAATTTGTTTTTTAATTATTGATCAATTATCTGGGTAATTAGAATTGATTTAAAATGTCTATAAATCGTTTTCAATCAATGATTTAAAAAAGTAATTGATGTTTGTATATCTAGGATTTGAACAAAATTCCCATAAATAAATTTTAAAACATTTTTATCTATCTTAATATTGATTTTGTTATGAATTGATATTAACCTGGATGTATTTTATTGGGAAATAAGTTATGTTGTGGAAATAAATTCGATTTAGTAGTTGTTTGTATAATTTTCGTTAGTTTTCAATTTATTGTAAAATGTGTAGAGTAATACTGAGGAAAGTGTTAAGGGTAGAACCAGTTTTCTATGGGTAACTGGACAAAAAGTTAATGTATCAGTTATTAATATTTCAATTTTATAATACGCGGTTAAAGCTTATTTTACGTAGTGGAAAAAAGGCCATCGCAATAAAAACCAATAAAATTTTCTTCTTACAAGAATAAATTAAATATGGTCAATAAAATTTTTCATTATTTCTACTTAAAAAAATTCAATTATCACAATGAAAATTCATTTAATTTCCAAGAAATCTGCCTAAAAGTAAAATTTATTTAATTTCATAGAAATATTTAATTATTTTTATTATCTGGCGTGTGCTTTTCTCTGCTTCTTTTCACCCTAAAAAATTTAATTTACTTATATTATGGTTTATTTAATTTGTCCTTTAATTTGAAATATTATTTTAGTTATTTTTTTATATTAAATAAAATTGTCAAATTCAGATATAATATACTATTCTAATAAATCATATTTTATGATCGAGATTTCCTAAAGCAATTATATGATTATTATGTTTATATGGTATTATTATTATTAGATGGTATTATTCTTAGAATTTCCATAAATATACAATAAATTATATAGTTTATATTAATCTCCTGGGAAGTGACTTTTAATCAAAAACCTAATATACATAATATATATATCTTTGATGATTAAAATTTGATACCATACGTTGTTGTCTAGCTTTAGGCGCATATTTTAATAACATTTTTAATGAGTTAAATAGCAGCAATTCCATAAAATATAATAAATTAATGGTAGTTTAATTTTCTCCAAAAATTGTATAAATACAAAAAAAATTGAATAATTTATTTCTTATATAAAGGATAATCAATCATAATTGTAAATTAAGTACAGAATATTCTTATGATTGTGAAGTATCTTCTCTCAGTCAGGTATACATTTGACTGTAAATTTCTAGGGTTTCTGGACTCGACTCGACTCGACTCGGACTCGTCGAGTATTTGGGTAGTTTCGCGGACTCGGGACTCGACTCTAATACTCGACGAGTCCCGAGTCCAAATTTTTAAAATTGAAAAAAAAAAAAGGTCAATCGATTTATTAAATTTCATTGTCGCTTACGGCTACCTCCAGCATAATTAATTTAGAAGAATTTTTTTTAAATTTTATTTTTGTTTTGTAAATTATTTTTAATTGTTAATTTTTAAAAAAAACATAATAAAACTAAACAAAATCTCATACCTCCCCTAACACATTAGTATACCTCACCAAGGTAGAAACCCAGGCCTATATTAATATTCATTCTACAATGTTGGTTTAGCGAGAAATTTCTTTGTACGAATTCGCAGAACAATGGCACTTTTATTTTTCAACGTAAAAAAAAAACGATCAGAAGACTGTAAAACTCAATAATGAATGAAATTAAAAATCAAAACACATTAGTATACCTCACTAAGGGAAAAACCCTTGGTGAGGTATACTAATGTGTTTTGATTTTGAAATGAAAGAACGTTTTCAATTAGTGGCAACTTCTGCACTAAAATCAGATCAAGACTTGCTGACAAATCTCTCAATTCATTAGTTTTTTTGAAATATTTGTACGTTAAACCAAAAAATGAAAAAAGTAATTAAAAACAATTATATAGTTTGAAAGCTTATTAAGTTTTGAAAATAAATTAATTAATTGATAAATTTGAGTACATTTCTTTTTAACATATAATATTATTTTATCAGATTCTTGTAATATTTTTTATTAAAGACACCGGACTCGGACTCGACTCGGACTCGACGAGTTTTTTTAATTTTGGACTCGGACTCGTCGAGTCTTAAAAACCCGAGTTTTCAGAAACCCTATAAATTTCATATTAACACAATAAAATGTGAATCATGAAAAAAATCATAATATTCATTTGGAAATTATAAACTGATAATATTCACTCGAAAACTGAGCTTTAAAATTATGATTGAAATTTTCACCTTTAACTTAGTCTCTAAATAAATTAATTACAATTACACTACAAAATATAATTTTATTGTCATAACATCTTATCCTGAAATTTAATAACATTTGTCAAGGATTGAAAGACAATTTACTGGAGCACTTGTACATGATATTAAGTTGATCGTAAAAGTTTTGTCATCAGTTTTTAGCTGTGAAAGTTTTAAGAAATTTTATGATTAATATATTTTTGGAAAGCCTATAACTTTTGGTAATTTAATCGGTAATAAAGCACATCTGTAAAATTATATATATTGTACACCCAAAGTGGGAAAATCACAATAAACTCAACAGAATATCTTGTATAATATATAGTCCTTAGAGATTTTCAAGCAATGATATAAATTTTTTTGTGGGAAATTTTTAGAGAACATGGACTGAATAATTGTGTAAATGCCCAATTTGATACAAGCCGAATAAAATAATGGCACTAAAATGTTTAACCAGGAAATTCTTAATCAACAACAAAGTTTTGTGGATTCTGAGATATTTTCACTTATTTTAATATTGGAACCGTATACCTCTTATTATCACAACGTGTAATTGATTTAAGAATATCCGTTCAACACATCCTAAATATATATTTTTAACAATCAATAGATTGTTACCGCCTTTAATTTTGTGGCATCTTATCTAACCTTGATAAATATGTCTCTATTTATTAATATTAAATCTATTATTATTTTCTATTCACGTCCTTATAAAAGGTTAATCTACTTTCCATCAAAGTTTCTTTCTTTTTCCTTGAATAATATTAAATATTTTTGTTGTCTTCATCTCATATTTTTTTTTTTTTTTTTTGTATTATCAAAAGTGATTTGATTTTTTTTTCTTTAAGGATCATTCAGAACAAAATTGTAATTCATAATATGAAAAAAAAAAACATTTTCCTTTCTGTTTTTATTTTAACACTTCACAATAAAAAGCTAAAAGGGCCATGTTTCTTTCTTTTTTTGTCCTTATTATGTAAAAAAAATTTCCTGTGGCAGACAAGAAAATAAAAAGGAAGCAAGGATACTTTGTATAACAAAATAAAAAAAAATAAAAAATAAAACAGATTTTATAAAATTTTTCAATGACAAAACCACCAAATAAATTTCCCAAAAAAAAATAACTGATTTGATAAAACATTATTCATTTTATTGTATTTTTATGTTAAAGAAATTTGTCTCCTTTTTCTTAAAAAAAAAAATTATTGTGGCAAATAAAGTTTTACTTAATTTTTGGAATTTAAATTAAATAATTATCATTGAAAATTAGAATAAAAAATCAATTTACAACTTTTCCAAATAGTAATAAAAAGAATTTGTAAATGATTCTAAACGATTAAATTAATTTTAGAAAGCATCAAATATTGTCAATCATCAATTCAATTATTTTAGGGTGGTTTTGATTATTGACATTGACCTACTACAATCTGTTTTTAGAAATTTGATACATACAAAATAAAATATTAAATTTCAAGAAATTTTGTAGAATTTTTTAATCGCAAATTTAAAGCAAGTTTAAACTTTGAATTGGAAGGAGATTGTTAGTAAATTATATTTTGGCGGGAATATATTGAGATTGTAATGAACATATATATTGTTCAAGATTTTTTGAAGAAATAATCAAATCAATTTCTTGTTCAAAATTAGATGAGACATCAAGAAATAACTTTTTACCACTTGGATTAGTTAGTGTTTTTTTTTTTTTTTTTTAAATGAGAAACCAACGAAAACGAGTGCAGTATTTCTCCAAAATACTTAGATCATAAGAAGATTCGATATATTTTAATCAAATTTTCCTATTTTTTTTTAAAAACACTATGTACTACATAAAATATTTCTTGTCAAATACTGAACGAGTATATAAAAATTTTTTTACTGAACAATTTCATTTTACTTTTTTCAGAAAGAACTGACCTATTTAGTCGCTAGTAACAAATCAACTTTATAATAAATTTCTGATTACTTTAAATTTCTCTGCGCAAAAAAGGATAAATTTACAATCGTTGTCGTTACTTATTTATTTTTCCACATAAAATGTTTGTTGTTTTTCCAAAAAAAATAAAAAACATATTTATCCCAATTACAACTTAATTTATTTGTATTAAATTTTATGTCCAATCTAAACAATCTTCTGGGAACCTTTTAACAACCTACACAATCCTTATTACATATTTTTTTGAATCTTTTTTGTTTTTTAGCTACAACTTAATTTACTCAAGCGTATATACATTTTTTTTTTTTGAAATATGTTTTCTTTCGAATAATTTAATAATAAATTTTATTTTATTTTATTAAAAAAAAAATCTGCTCTACTTCGATAAATTTATTTTACTGAAATTCTTTTATAAAATTTAAATTTACATTAATATTAAAAATTTATAGTATACGAACTTTTAACTTTGTATCTCATTAAAAATTTTAAAGAAAAAATGGCATTAAAGTAAATTTTCAAAAAGAAATAATAATATGAACCAAAAAATTATTTTGTCACTATCCATGACTGATTCTATGCAAAAATAAAAAGTTATAAATCCATAAGGGCACAAAACTTTGATCCTTAGAGATTTTTCTCTTTATACATTTTATTTTTCACAATTTTCTGTTAGGGTATTTTCATCTTCCTTGTATGTTTATAAACATGAATATTGAAAAATAAAAGTTATACAAATAAACATGTTGTTATGTTGATTAAACTTAACTTTATATTACAAAAATACGATATTAACACATTTCAGTTTAAAAACTTTATTTTCAAAATAGATAATTTTTATTTATTTATTTTTTATATAAAAACGTACTTTCAAATGTTCATTTATCAACAAAAAAAAAAAGAAAAAACTAGGATAAAAGTCCTTAAAAACAATATCAATCATTTAAAATGTTTTCATTTCTATTTAAGAAAATAATAAAACTTTTATCGTATTTATTTAAGAATATATTATAAATATTATATTTAAAATAAAATAAGAAAATTTCGAAAAGTTGTCAAAAAAGATTTCCAATAAGAATTATATTTATGGTTTTAAAAAATGAATTGTTTACATGGTGATTAATATTATGTAAATAAATCATTAAAAATGAATGAATTATGTAAATAAATAAATTTTTAAAAGAGAATACTAAAAAATGTTTTACAAATGTTTCGTAAAAAGAAAATTTATTAATAATTTACCAAAAATAAATTTGTACGGAAAATAAATTTGTACGGAGTTCAGTAACAAATTAAATGGATGTGAAAATCCTTTAATTTTATTTAATATATTGTCAATCAGGTACAATAATTATGTACATAACATCTCAACGAGTGAATTTTTAATTAGCAAAACAATCGTCCTTCAGATTATTTTATAGAAATTAAAACTTTATAAAATAATTAATAATCCACTCATTCCAAGACGCTACAAATCGTGGAGGACCTAGAGCCTTCTTCAGAATTAACTCCGAACAAGAGACTCATTTAAAGCTGAGTAACTTTAGACTAACATTGATACTTCGGAAGACAACTGAACTCAGTCGAACAATATCTTAGTGCACTACTACTCAGTACTCACTCATGCTACGCTACTAAAACTACTAAAAAGAAATTATCACTTTCCATGTATTCAGGTTTCGGTTAAAACTCTAAATGCCATTTGAAACATAACGTCACAGAAACTACATAATTTCAAAATTGTATTTTTTAATTAAGATACGTATCGTCCGTCATAAGTTAATAACTTTTAAATAATTTTTTTTTTTTTTTGAAACCTCCTGTATTTTTATTTCCAAGAAACATAAACCTCATACATATTAAAAATAATAATAAACAATAAATTATTTTCCATAAAATCATCATGAATCGTCCCTAGAGACAACTTTACAACCACATACCTGAGTATGAGCTTCTTGTTTTTTTTGTTTTTGAATAAAAACTGAAATAATATTTCGTTCTTTAAAACTTGAAGAATTTTAAATTGGTTTTAGGGGGTTTTTTTATTTTTCTGGTATAGAAAATCTTTAATGTACGAAACCAAAGAAAAGTATCTAGAAGATAGAAAATGTTATATTTTCTTTATATGATAGTTTTTTTTTAAAAAGAAATAGTTTATAACAAGTTTCATTTTTATTTTGTGATGGTGGGTGGTGGAATGGCGGGATTCATTCACGTCAATTATATAAACTTATGCAATGTTGCACACAATGTTTATAAATTGCTTTTTGTGAGTACCTATAGACTTTTAATCAGTAACTAACTGAATGTATTAATTTTTGTTTTTTTTTTGTTTGGTTTATGATATTCCGTGGAAAAATAGTATGTCCTTTTTTTTACCATTTATTTTTTTCTTGTTGTTGTAATATTTGTTGTGGTGTTGTGCTATGTAGAAACGGAAATTGTTTTATCAATATGTTGTCGGTCGTCGTCTGTTAAAATATATTCTAAAATAAGGGAAGTTTTATTATTTTGTTGCATAAATAATAAAAAAAAAGAAAATTTATATGTTTATTTTTCCGATTTTGGTTTTATTTCTGTTATTTTTTTTTAATATTTTCTTTATTTCGGTTTATGTACCGAAAGTATGTATGTATACAATTTTTTATGTTGTTATTAATTTTTATATTCAAATATATGTACAGATAATAAGAATGTATCTATAGAAATTACATAATTTGAATTATATATCTATTCAGTATTACCTTTTCATGCGAACATTTTATATTATAGACAAATACGCAATTCTGGAAAATTAAAATAATTAGATACTTGTAACATAAAAATTAATAGTAGATAATTAGAAAACATAAATTTTAAAATATAATTTAGATTTTCTGATTTGCCTTCGCCTAGAAATATGCATAAAACTATACAAAAGTTTTTAATTTTAATATTTCATAATCTTTTATAAATTTATAAATAATATTAGACTAATTAAGTTAATCTGAGGTAGGACTTTCATCTAAGACTTAATTTGAAAAATTAATTGACAGTTTTTTAGACATGCTAACTTAACCATATGTGCGATTATTGAAAGTAGCTAATAAAAAAAGTGGAAATTCTGAGAGCACACATTGTCCAAATCTAATTAAAGGAAGGATTTGAAATTTGTACAAAAAAAAATACGTTTTGTCGAGATGTCAATAAACTAACGATTTGACGAGATGTCCAATCGTTAGTTTATTGACATCAATTAAATAAACTCTTTACAAAATTCGAAAATTCTTTATTTTGAAACATTATTAAATGATTACTGGAAAATAATTATTTGATAAGTAAGTAAATAAGGATTGTGTTGATTTCAGGATTGAAAATTATTATATTATTTTTTCAAATACAAGTACATGAAGTACTATTTAAAAAAAATTGCAAACAAAAGTACTCATAATTAGTTATAATCCTGATAGTATCGTTCAAAAAATATATATTGATTGGAAAAATAAAGAATATTTTTAAAGTTTCTTATTTTTTAAACCTTTTTAAAAAAATAATAACAGCATAGTAAAAAAAAGGCTTAAAACATCATTTATAATAGTAAAAGATCATATTTAATTCGGTCGAGCCAAACCATACGGAAATATATTTATGGCTAGCGAAAAATTAATTCAAATTTATAAATTTAATAGTGGAAATCAAATAAAATATTTAATTAGTTCTAACGGTGTTCAGTAAATAAAATAAAAACATTTATGGAAAAAAATTAAAAAGCAAATATTCTAAGCAAAAAAAAATATATAAATTTATCGCTTCACATTGACGAAATGTGTGAAATCAAGAACAACACCACAAATGGAAAGTGAAACACAAAATAATGTAAAGCAAATTGCTACAGATATTCAAATACTTAAAACCGAAATTGAAATACTAAAAAATCATTTAAAATACTTAAATAATCCAAGAAAGAGTTTAAAACAACATTTATACTATAATGAAGACGATAATCTAAATGTAATTATTAAATTAAATGTGAATACAGCTCAAGTAAAATCAAATATAAATAATCTTACTCAGGAATTTCAATTAAATAACATAAATAATGGTACAGATCAAAGTACCAGCTATAATAAAAATAATTTACATAAAAAGTTAATTCAATACAAATAACAAAACCAATTTATACAGATGGTGAAATTTCATCTGAATTTTCCAAGGAATTTGAAATATATTATAAAATAAATACATTTCAAAAAAAAGAATTAAATAAATATAAACACTCAATTTATTTTGAAAATATTGAAGATTATTAAAAAGTAAAACAATTTTTAGAAGATATTAATATCCCACACTTTTCTTTTATCCCAAGTGAAGAAAAACCACAATTTATCTATACTAGTAAAAGGATTAAATAATATCGCCACCGCGACAAAAATAAAGAACTTATTAAATTGCCAAATGTAGATATAATAAAAGTTTCACCATTTTTTTCAAGAAATCCCAACAAAACAAATAAAAAAACTTCATTTTTCGTAGTACAAGTTTCTGCATCTACAAATTTAAAGAAAATATGTGAAATAAATACTCTGAAAGATCGTATTGTCCACTGGGAGAAAATAAAAATATTCAATATAAAAATTGCCAACAATATCGTCTGTTCATATAGCAATAAATTGCAATTTTCCATATAGATGTGTCAAATGCCCAAACAATCATGGACCACAAAAATGTCCAATAGATAATATTAATATTAAAATTGAAAAACTATATTGCACCTTATGTCAACAACTTGGACATCCAGCATCTTATAAGGGCTGCCTCAAATATGAAATACTAAAAACTATACATAAATGTCTAAATGCAAAAGTTGAACACAGACAAAAATTAACACAATAAAAAACTCCAATTGTCGTATCTAAACAAATGCAATGGAAAACCAATAGTAATAATTACTTTGAATATAATTTGAATAATTTGTATATAACTCAGAATACCCATCAGGTCGTAAATAGATTTATTCTTAGCAGAAATAGCTACTACTGTTCATCAACCAGAATTAGTAAATTTTAACTACACAGCCATAAATCTTTGAAATCAAACAAAAAATAAACAAATTTTCAATTCAAATGACAAACAGTGTTCATTAAATTTTCATTAAAAAGACTCGAGTAAATTACGAAAAAAAAAAACATAAGGAAACGACATAACTAAGATAACTCACATTAATGATGAAATGAAAATAAATCTTTAGAAATTAAACTATATTATAAATCAATGTATTAAGAAACCTGTAACATTTTCAGAAGACAATAATTAATTATTTACACAAATAGCACAAAGGATAAAACTTAAAAGAAAACAATTTTTTGATGACACTAAGAAATATTCATGTAAATGTATGGTTTTTTAAAATAAATTATTTGAAATATAAATCTACTATATTGCATATAAGTCTAGAAAAAATAAATTGGGACATAAATTGAAAAACTTCAAGATTAAAGCTATCAACGACATTATAATTAATCATAAAACAGAAGTATAATACTTAGAAATAGATATTAACAACAGACTTAAATCCCAGGCACATATAATATATACATATTAAAAAAAAATAATTACAAAAGGGAAAACATGCATTATGGTTTCAAAACAAAAATATCTCAAAAATTTTTTAATAAATTACCTTACAAGTATAAATATATACCACATTAGTGCCACTGTTAACTGTGATTGAAAAATACAGGTTATTCAATAGTAAATGTATTAAAGCATACATAAACAAACATAGAAACCCTGCTTAAAACTACACCAAAATACTATTCCACAAAATAAATTTATTTTATTTTCTAAAAATTAGGAGAATTAATTATTTCAAAATTTTGTAACTAGAAATTATTTTAACTCTCTTATTAAAGTTTAGTATGTATTAAGTTATTTGTAAGTTAGTCTTAAATTTTATGTTTAAAAATATGATATACTATCTAAAAATAATTTTTTTTTATTTTGTCCAACTATTAAAATGTAACGAGACAATAAAGTTAGGTAAAAAATAAAGAAAATCCAACCACATTTTCTTTTACCATTACAATAATTTAAACCAACTAATAATTGTAAACCTTAGAATTTAAAAATGTTAAAATATAATAAATAAAGCGACTATTACACCAAAAAAAACAGCATATTAATAACTATATAAACATAACTAAATTGTATTATTTCAAATTGATAAAACATAATTTTAAATTTGTAATATTTTAATGAAAAAGTTTCATAGATTTGAAATAGTCTTAAAAAACTAATTTCATCAAATTAACTAAATTATTTTTATAAACCAAATGTTAATGTCTTTACTTAATTTTATCATTTTACATCATTTTTATTTATTTCACCAAAACAAAAACAAAAAACTTCTTTTTAAATCAACAACTAAAAAATTTACCATCAACATGAATATTTACGTTAAACTTTTCCATATAAAGCTATCAAATTTACATTCATTTTCCACAAAACGACATTTATGATGTTATAAAAAAAAATAAAAACGTCCTTAACATAAAAATACTCTCCTGTATACAGTAAGTTAATCTTAAGTTTATATCATCCAATCTGTACAATATTTCTTTTAGTATTGTCCTTTTCACAAAATTTTTAACTTCAAATTTCTTTTAAAAGGTCGTTAGAAAGAAAAAAAAGGACGATACCACAAAAAAAAAACAGATGAAGGTAAAATGATAAAAAGAAACTCAGATTTCTTGGAAAAATATAAAGAAAACAGAAAGCGATGTAATTTAAATTTTTCTCTTTCTATAAAGAAAAAAAACCTTTTCTTAAAGAAATTATGTTATGCTCCCGTCTGAAAATTAATATGACTTTTTTTTCAATATTGGATGTTTTTTTATGTAAAATAAGGGGGGAAAATTTCAATTTACTGCCACATTTGATTTTACTTGAACTCAAGAGTTACAATTATTATTAAGTGAATTACATTCTTTGGTAATTTTTAATGACAGTAAAACTTTTTTTAGTAAAAGATATTTAATTAAAGAAATTGTTTTTAAAAATTTATGAATTACAAAATTTACTTAAATATATTAACGTAACATAAATGAATTTTAATACGAAATCAATAAAAGATATAAATTATTTAAGAATTCAATTGTATTTTTGTTAACGTAAATAAATATTACATTTTTTAATAGAAAATTTCATAAAAATCATAAAAATACATATTTCATAAAAATCAATGGTGAAAGAAATTAATAAATAATGTAATAAAAAATTTATAAGTAATAATAATAAAAATCATAGTATATTTTCAGGTGCAATTTAAAAATAATACAAATTGTTGAAAATTATCTGTAATTGTAAATTTCAAACTTTTCAAAAATTTAACTGGCATTTATGGATATATATGCTTTTCATAAAGATTGATTTACATGCCAAAAAAAATTGACTGACTAAGTTATAAATTATACTATATTTAAAAAAACAAGAAGATACTTATTTTATTAAATTTTACGATAAATCAATTTCATAAATTTTGAAAATAATGCATTTTTATATGGTAACTCCATATGTCATTATGTCAAAAACTAGAATGAAAAAATATTTCAGTAAATAAGCTTAATTTAAATTTCATTATTAAGTATTATTACCTATATTTAATTCTAAAATTTCTGTTGCTATCAAAGAGTAAGAAAAAACAATTTTGTAAATGAAAAATTGAGTTATATGTTTTCCAACAACTGACAAGGAAATGAAATAGTCATGAAAAAAATAATTTAAAAAATTTAAGGATAATAAATTATTAAAATTACAAACATTTGACAATGAAATATTTTTAATTAATATCCTGAGAAATAAAACACTATCTACATTTTCCTATGCTTACCTTTGTAATCGGGAAAATATAATTTACGAAATGAGTAAGTAAATCATATTAAAGTAATTGACAATGATACAATACAATTTAAGTCAATTAAAGTCGGAATATTATGAAGTATCTGATGACATAAATATTCATAAAACTTACTTCTAACTAAAAGAATTATTTATGTGAAATTTTATCTTAAAACTTTTTTATGAAATTTTTGTATCCCATTTCATTTTATTAACTAATTTAATATGAAAATATGTTTATATTTAAGTGAACATTAGAAATTCTCTGTGAAAAAAAATTCAATTATTTATTATATGAAACTTTTATACTTAAATTATTTGTGAATTAATATATAAGTGATAATATTATTAAAATAATTTCAAGTTTAAAAAATTGGCTTTTTTTTAATCTTATGCAAATAAAGCTGAAAAACAATAAACATTAAAAATTAAAAAATTAATTCGGGGATTTTCTGATATTATTTTACAGAACGTTTAATTGTTTGTTTATATTATTAATATTTAACTGTAATTAAATTAAATGTTTGTTATTAACAAAGATACATTAAAGTTGATTAAATATTCACTTTATTTAATTTATTTGTAAAAAAAACTTACTAGAAATTTTTTTTTAAAGTAAATTATAGGAATTATTTTATGAAAATAGATTAGTAATAGTAATTGTACTAAAATTTATTAATTTAATTTGAATTTTCAAATAATAAATACAATAAATTATTAATTGTAATTTTCGTTCATTTTTTTTACATTTAACCATTTTCTTTTTTGCTATCGTTTCCAATTCAAATTTATGATCATTGAACGTGACTGTATTACGTCAACTACAAGTAATTTCATAATTGTAGCAAAACGTGGAAATTATAAGAATGCGCAATGAAACGATTTTAAAAACAACACTTATTTTACAAGTTCAATAGCACAAACAAAAAAATGTCATGGTTAAATTCTAATTTGAAGAAAATGTTTACGAAATCATTAAATTCTGCAATAAGTGTTTTTTTAGTGTATTTGGTTATAGTATTAAATAAATTCTTTTATTATCATTTCTTGTTATTAGTAATTAAATACTTTATACGTATAGTCCTGAAATATTTCCGATAAAGGATATTATTTTATGTTAAACTATAAAATTTTTATCAAAAATTTATATAAAATTGACATGATTTAGTCAGAAACTAAATTGGTGGTCTTCATCATCTACGGTAACGTTGTACGTGGCATAAAATAAAATCAACTCTACTAAATGAAAACAATATATACATTTTATAAATACAGTGTTTTTAATTTCCCATAATAAATTATATAATCCTATAAATTTTGCTACACTTTTAAAAAAAATTAAAATTATATATTAAAATAGTATTTATTGTCACTTCAATGTTGAAATGAATTCAATAATTTAAAACATTAATAAATATTTTTTAATCAATAATGTTTTTCACTTTATTACATAAACTCATAATATTATTAATTTTTAATGACAGAATATTTCATTTACTTATATCCCAATATATTAAAAATTGCAAAATAATCATAATTTATTTATATGAACATTGCATTTGAAATATATTTTTATATTCATCATTATTAAAAATACTTTTTGTTTTATTATTTGGTAATAATTTATCAATCCGATCATATATAACACCAGTTAAACCAAATTCTTTTAATTGATTAATTGAATTTGTTGAATTTGCTTGTTTACCCCAACAAAAACTTGGCTGTCCATTTATATTAGCTAAATTAGCTAAATTATTATTATTAAAATAATCTTCTGTATATGGTATAGCACCTAATAAATCCCATGCTATTGAATTTGTTATAGCATTTTCAATTGAATGACAACGTGGATCTAAATATTTTTGATATATATTTGTTTCACCAATTGTTAAAAACATAACTGGATATTTATTTTGTTTATATCTTAACATTGTTATTAAATCTGGATCAAATGATGACATAAATATCATACGATTACAACCATTCTCTAATATTACATTTAATATACGATCAGCAAATAAATTTTTATCAATTGTTTGGATACTTTCTAAACTACCATCTTGTCGTTTTTGTGGCCATTTTATTTCAATATCAAAACCAATTGTTAAATCAATTTCATGAAATAAATCTTCTAATAATGGAAATAAACGATAATCTTTTAATTTTTCCTCATTATATGATTTATATTCAATAATTTGATTATTTGATAATATTTGATATGTACGTAATGATTTTAATTGTTGATATGTTAAATCTTTAATTAAAATTTTAATTAAATCAGATTTAGATTTTGGTTTATCCATTTTCATATTAATATATATATGAAAATCATGATAAATAATTGGTAATAAATCTTTAGTTAAATGTACATCAAATTCAATACCATCAGCACCAGCTAAACCAGCTAATTTAAATGATGCTATTGTATTTTCTGGTGCTGGTGGACCATTATCTATTGTATATTTAAAACTAACACCTAAACCACGATGACCAAAATCTAAATTATACCAATTTTTATGCCAATATTTTGTAAATGTTGTATATAAATTTAATTTATTTTTATTATTTAATTTTAATGAATTTATAACTAAATAAGATATATTCATAAAACCAATTGGTTGATTTAATGATGTTAAAGATATTATTGGTAATTCTAAATCACCTTCACTATTTTTAATATCTGTTGGTAATATATATTGATAACCTAATGGTATTTGATTAAAATTATTATCATTTTCAGTTAATTTAATATAATATCCAATATTATTTAATTTAGTTAATGTTATATGAAATATAATCATATCATTATTTAAATAAATTATTTCATTATTATTATTTTGTAATATTAATTTACTATAATTATATTTCATTTTAGATACTTCAACAATTGCTTCATTTGGTAATAGTTCATCATCTTCAAATATATTTTGAATATTATCATCATTATTTATTTCATTTTTATATAAATCATATTTAAATGGTTTTATGTAAATACCAATACGTTTTAAATTTGTCCAATTATTATATTTAAATGGATTATTTAAAAATTTTAATTGTAATATATTTTGACCATTTAACCAACCATGTGATATTTGTTCTTTAATTGGTTCAATTATTTTATTTGTTGTATAATAACCAAATATATCAATTGATTCTTCTTCATCACTACTATTACTATTAATTAGTTTACGTGGTAATAAATTATTTTCCCAATATCGTATAATTGTATTTTGTGATAATTTATCATAACTAATAATATAATAACGATATTCAATTAATTTATTAAATGGTATTTTAATATCACCATACCATAATTTATTATTATTTTGATTTTTTTTTAATAAAATACCATTTTCTGGTAACCAATTACCTAAATTTATATCATTACCAATTATTGCAACATTTTCATATGATTCTAATTTAAAATTAATTTGTACATTAAATTTATGTAAAATTAATGGTGATGATAATTCATTACGATAATATGAACCCATTTCATTATATTTTTGATAATTTTTTTGATTAGTTGGATTACATTTTATTAAATTTATTATTAATAATAATAATATTAAAATTGATAATTTTATATTTAAATAATTTAATTTGATTGAAAACATTTGGATTTTATTTAACACTTTTAAATAATGATTTTTATTTTATATATATTATTGTTAATTAGTCCACCAAAATAAAATTATTTAACACTTTTCACGTTGATAGTTGATATAGAAATAAAATTAAATTCTAGATTAGTTTAATTAAAATAAAAACTATTTTTTGCAAAATTATTAATATGTATACGCGTAATTATTTTTAATATATAATTTAAAATAATAATAATGTTTTTGTTTATTTTTCATTTAAAAGTTATTATTTAACAATGAAATAATGTTTTAATGAAATATGTTTTAAAACGTGATGACTTGTGTATTTGACAAATTTCAACTTATTTATATTATACTAAAATTTTTACGAAAATTTAAATTTCAAATTATAATCAATAACAGCTAAATAAATACAAGTATAATGTACTTTTTATGATAGAGTGAAAAACTCATTAACTGATAATTCATTTACGTTTCAAGTCCAAATTACATTTTTTTTTAAAAATTTAAAAATTTTTTTAAATTATATAAAAAATTTAATATTTTAATTTTAATAATTTACTATTTATAAAATTTATAAGTGTAATTTTGTCGTTTTACATATTTCATGGTAAATTTATTTATATTGTTTATCATCTTGCTATAATTACTAATCAACACAAACTGAAGTTTTGATGATCATAAAAATAAAGATAAAATTATTTAACTTAAAATTTTTTTTTTTTTTTGTTTTTCAATTCTATCATAATAATAATAATAAAAAAAAAATATCTAAATTAAATTTTATGTTTTTCGAAATTGAAACGGAAATTTAAAGTAAATCACTCATTTTATATTTTAATGTTTACATTTCCAATGTTTTTGGTAGCCAATGGAAATTTTTTTTTATCCAAATTTGTATTGAATTTTATTTATTTTTTTCGGTTAGTTTTCTTATTTCATTGAAATTTGTTGTTGTCAGCATATTCTCATAAGAATTTTGTTAATTAAAAAAAAAATTGCAAATTTGTCAGTCGGCCCGATATTAGTAGCCAGATGGATATACAATTACATCAAAAAGGTGCTCTTTCCCTTAGTTTTTAATACGAAATTCATAAAATTTGTATATAATCAGGTTATAACATTTCACTGCCATGGAAAATGTTATGGCATATCTTAGCTAGAGGATAATAAAATTCCTTTTGTCAAATATAATTTAATTTGTTATTCATAAAGCAAATTAATTAAATTTACCTGTGAAAATATGACAGGAAATAAGTTGATTTTGAAAATATAAAATTTTCTTCGTAAAATAAATTAATTTACATTCTCTAGTAACTCTTAACTATTCATAAAAATCGGTAGTAGAATTCTGTAAGCAAACCCATTAATTTTCTATAATTTAATATTATCGCACTTTGGAATGAGCAAAAAAAAATTTTTTTTGTGCAATGAAAATTGTTTGAGTGTTAAAATTTATGCACAGTGTAATGGGGTATATAAGTTATTCATTAAAGATTGTGTTAATAATTAAATTTATTCCGTGAAGTAAAGTACTAATTGAATGAACTTTCTAATAATTTTTATTAGACTATATATACGGTATATATTATTTCGGATTTTGTCCTTATTAGAAATTGTATATTTAACAATTTTGCCTATTCCTAGGTGTCTGTTTGTTCACATTTAAATATATTGCAGGATATTTTCATATATATTTTAATAATTATTACCAAAATACCCCTATTATTTGATTTATTGAATACGACATTACTGGCGGACATAAAATTAATTTCACGTAAACGTTTTTTATTATATTACATATATGTATTTTATCAGTGCAATTCTATAAATAGATATTCTAAATTGTTCATTTTTTGTTTTTAAATGTATTTTGTGATTAGGTAGTACTGATTGTCGGCTCGTCAAGTGGCAAATCAAAATAATTATATCAAATTTATTTATGGTTATGTAAATTTCAAATAAAATGCTGTGGGGTTGATTTAATTGTAGTGTCCGTCAATATCAATGTTGCTCTTTTTCAGTTTAGTTTAAATTTTTAATGTAGCAAAAAATTTAATAAATTAAAATGTAAACATTATATAAAAATTATATGAAGAATTAAAATTGAAATTATTTTCGACTAATTAGTAATTTAATTAGGTTTATATTCAAAGATAAAACCAATTTTTCCAAGCCTTGCAATCAAATCGACTAGCAATCGAAATACCAATATATATTATTTTAATATAATGTTTAAGTTCTTCTTATTAGTATGCTATTATCATCAAGAGAACTTTTTGTCTAATAGCCTGTAAATTTGTTTGTATAAAAATTAAGATTTATTATACAATTTTTGAGAATTTTTAAGACTATATTGCTAAACAAACTCTAATAACCAATTAAATATGTACAGACATAATTTTAATATATACAGTCAAATCTCTCTATCTCATATAAGAGCTTTATCATGAAATTTTCTCTATGTCGAAATAAAAAGATTTCCCCCTTAAGTATGCACTAAATATTTAAAATATTTTTAAATATTTTGTAATAAGCTTGTAGTGTTATTATTACTAGTTACTTTCATTCACATTAGAATTTTTAAATGATTCTCTATCTCGAAATGTTCTTTGTGTGGAAATTTTTTGAGGGTCCCTACAGATTTTGAGATAGAGAGATTTGACTGTATTTACTAGAAATAGTTTAAAAAAAGTTTTTTAAATCAAAAATATTTTGCATTTTTAATTAATAAACTTGAAATTTTAAAATTTATGTACAAAAATTATATAAATCTTGTGGTAAAATATTAATTAATGTAAACACATTTATTTTATTCTCATAAGTTTAATTAAATTTTTCATATTATAATCTTAACTCTATTCAAATAAAATATTTTAATATGCAGCAATTTTCAGGTATAAATAAACTTTAAAATATTATTTATTCAACAATATTATAATTTAATTAATAAGAAAATGTACATATTTTAGAAATTCATTTGGGGAAACATATAATTTAAAATTTCTTTTATATGTACACCAATTATTATTTAAGGTCAAATTTGAAGTCTTTGTGCTCGATTAACTTTACCGAAAATTGGATGAGAAAATATTTGAAATATATTTGTACATTAAAATATAATTTACTGGAACAATTTAAAATAAAATATATAATGTTAAATTTCTCAGTTTGATGAACCATTCAGACGAAATTTAGTTATTTGGTAATGGTATATGTTCCAGTTGTTATGCTATATCCTTAATTAACACAGAGAGTTAATAAATATAGATTAAAATAAAATTAACATAAATATGAAACATAATATCACGTTTTTAGTCTCATAAAGGATACAGCACTGTATCTAACAATTTTAGTTATGAACCACAAAATTACTTCCTCTCAATTTAAATTATTTAAAAATTGACAAATAAACTAAATTTATTTTTAATAATATTAATGTTAATAACTAATTAATTCTGAATAGAAATTTGCCGGAAGTAATTTGCTAAAATATAATTTATTTGTTTTGAATAATTTATATGTAATTTCAGCAGTAAAACTTAAATAAATAAATAGTCAAATTATATAATCTTTAATAAATTAAATAAAAATATATATTTTTTAATAACTATAGCTTTGTAAATTGTTAATCCTCAAACTAATATAATTGAATATTAAAACAGTATAGAGAAAATTTGGATTATTATATACATAAAAATTTCCATCTTAAATATGTTTCTAAAATAAATAATTTATTCATTCTAATATTTTTACAATTTGAAATATATTAAATATGTTAATACAAAGTTTATAAATATGTCATAATATCAGATTAAATAAATGTAGATACAAATAACATAAATAAAATGAATTTTACTACAAATATATTATTCAAGGAAAATTTTATATGTATTATATTGTATTTTAAAATTCTTTGAAGTGATAAATGATAATAAAAAAACAAATTGTATTGATTTTCATGAAAACATAAATTTTTTATTAAATTTAAAGTATGTAATAAGAAAATTATTATTATATTTTAGAAATTTCCTGCATTTAATATCACTCAATTTATTCTTCTTATAAAAATTTTCCAATTTTATGGTAATTTTATTTACGAATAATTTGTTTGTTTCCGTTTTGTGAACCAACATTGATGATAATTATTTGTGGTCTAAAAACCAATAGAATTTTAAATTTATTCTGTTTAATCTTTGAAATTAGAATTTCAAAAAAAATCAATTAAATTGTACAACATTTTATTTAATAATATGATAATTTTTCAATATTCCTTTTTCTTTCAAAATATGTTAATAAGAAATGTTTTATGTTATCTCTAAATTACAATTTAGCATAATGAATGTTTAACAATATTAATGATGGATGTTGAAAAGCTAAAATTAGAATAATATACATATTATATTTTTTGAAATTTCTAAGCACTGTATTTCACAATATATTTATGAATCGTTGAAAAGATTTAAAAAGTTTTCGTTACAAATTTTTATTGAATTTATTATAAGCTTTAAAAATCCATCAATATTGATTAAAGATACGAAATTTTGTTCAAGGATAATATTCTACGAATAAATGTTTTTGTACACCCAATTTTTCATTTCAAATTATATCCCAAAATTTTTTTTTTAAAAAAATTAAACAAAATTTTTTTATTTTGAAATAAATTATTCCAGTTTTATTTTACCTTAATTTGCCAAACCTTATTATATTATCCATAAAAACTTTTTTACACAATCTCGGAAATGTTACCTAAAAAAAATTTGAATAATAATTTTCATAAAACTCTCAAAATTTCATTTAAATCTTAATTAATATTTCATGAAATTTGTCGTGAATTATCCACAAAAAAAAAGATAACTTTTAGTATGAAATATTCCCCAAAAAAAAAAGGTTTCTTAATTATATTTCCTCATTCACCAAAAAAAGACACTTGTTAACACCATTTTTCTCTTCAAATACTAATTAATGCTTCAAAAAAATCTAAATTTTTAATTCACCAAAATTAAATTAAAAATTAAAGAAAAATTGTTGAAAAATGTTATAATGAAAAAAAAAATATGCTCAATTCAATTTAAAAGATAAATTTTATGGAAAGATAATTGTTGTTATTTTTCTTTATCATAATATAAAGTGTCATTATTTATTTAGGATTATATATATTTTTATTTTATTTAATTATATTTTTGTTGTTATTTCTACATTAAAGCGAAATTATCCTCCATTATTTTGTTAACAAAAAAAAAATGGAGAAATTTAAAATATGGTAAACAAAAAGAACCCAAAAAAATGGTGTATAATCCTCCAAAAACAGAAATTATTTTAACTTACATTAATGAATAACAATTTCAATTTACGGATTAAAATTATTTTTTTCCTGAGAGGGAATGTTTTATTGGCAATGTCACATAAAATGAGAAAAACTGTGGAAATTGTGTAATTTATTTTTTAGGTACTGTGTTTAAATACACATATATTTTTAAAAAAAAACCTTTATTATATCTCTTAAATTTTTAGGATTTTGTTTTTTTTTTATTTTTGCTAAAAGAATTAATTAATTACAGCGCCAATTAATGGAAGCTTATATACGTCAAAAGAGAGCGTCACCTGGTATGGTTCAAGCAAGTGATTTACAAATAATGCGACCAATGTCTGGTATTAGAACGAATAATAGTCGTGAAATTCATGCTTATGATGGACCAATGCAATTTATAAGTTCACCACAAAATCCTGATCAAATATTTACAACAACAACCACTAGTGCACAAATAAATACAAAAATTCGAACACCACCATCAAAAGATGGTAAATTAAAAATTATAAGAATTATTTCTAATTTATCCACATGATTGTTTATACATTTTTTTTTAGATATAATTGAAGAAATTTCATCGCATGAAATTGAAGATGAAGAAAGTACACCAATTGAAGTAATTACAACTCCAATTCATAGTCCTGATGATCATGATGAGCGACATCTTAATAATACTGATACGAACATAAATAGTACAAATAATGGTCGTAAATCAACATCATCTTCAGCTGCAGCACCAATAACACCAGCTACAGGCGATCAAGCTATTAAAAATGGTAATGTTAATGAACAAGAAGGTGATTTTGTTGGACAAACAGATCAATTTGTAATGCAACCAGCACCACAAGGTGTTTTATATAAATGCCGAATAACACGTGATCGTAAAGGAATGGATCGTGGTTTATTCCCAATTTATTATTTACACTTAGAACGCGATTATGGAAAGAAAGTATTTCTTTTAGGTGGTAAGTAGAAAACTTTTAAAAATTCATAAATTCTTTTTTTTAAGATTTTTCTCATTTGTTTTTTCGTTAATAGGTCGAAAACGTAAAAAGAGTAAAACCTCGAATTATATTATAAGTTGTGATCCAACTGATTTGTCTCGACAAGCAGATGGATTTTGTGGTAAATTACGTTCAAATGTGTTTGGTACTTCATTTACTGTATTTGATAATGGTAATAAAGGAAATCCAGATAGTCCGAGATTGGATTTAGCTGCTATTATATATGTAAAATTTAATATAATTAGTTTTATTTCGTCAATGTATGTAGTATAGTTTTTTCTTAGGACACAAATATATTAGGTTTTAAAGGACCAAGAAATATGACTGTTATATTGCCTGGTATGACTGAGGATGATCAAAGAGTTCAAATCAGTTCATGTGATTCACAACAGGGACTATTAGACAGTTATAAATCCAAGGTAAATTTAAATATTATCAAAATATTTTGAACATTTTTAGAACATTACAAATCTTGGAATATTTTTCATTAGTGTATGACTGTTATATTGTCTGGTATGACTGCGGATGATCAAAGGTCATCCTTAGTCATACCAGGATCATCCTCAGTCATAACACACACACACACGCCATGATCATGTCTGATTTTATTATATTTTTTTTCAGGATATGGACAAAATTGTTGAATTACATAATAAAACACCTGTTTGGAATGATGATACACAATCATATGTATTAAATTTTCATGGACGTGTTACACAAGCATCTGTTAAAAATTTCCAATTAGTTCATGATTCAGATCCAGATTATATTGTAATGCAATTTGGACGGACCTCAGAAGATGTATTCACAATGGATTATCGTTATCCACTTTGTGCATTACAAGCTTTTGCCATAGCATTGAGTAGTTTTGATGGTAAAATTGCATGCGAGTAACAAAAGACATAAATATATCATGAAATTAACAAACTTAAAAGACACAAATAATAAAATATATAATTTTTTTCATATGGTTACTTAAACTACATATATATTATTTTCTGAAAGTATTATTTATTCAATAAAATAATCGAATAATATTAATTTATTTATTTTAAATTTGCCATTTTTCTATTTAAGACAAACAAAATATATTCATTATAAAACGATTTATAAAAAACCGAATAGTAAAGTTCAAATGTAAAATAAAACCACAAAAAATTTCATAAAAATTGTAAAAGAAATACTGAAGAATTTTATTAAGTAAAGAATATTATTACTATTTTTAGTTTTATTATAACATTGAACCTATAGAATGCAGGAAATAAAAAGTTAACGTAATTTGAATTAAAAATTAAGCGAAAATATTAATATTTAAAACAAAAGTAATTAGGTTAAGAATTTTCGAAATATCGATTACAGAATTTAAAAGACGATTAACCCAATTTAATAGAATTTTTTCTTTTAATATAATCTCAAATAAAAATACAATATTTTTATTTAAAATTACTTAATAATTTGTACGATTAATGAAAAAAAAATTGATATCATAAATTATAAATATAGTTTTAAAATAATAATAAAAATTTATATTTTTCTAGTCATTTGTTTAGAATTTAAGAAATATATTTTAAGGAATCATAAAATTTTGTAGTTAAATAAAATAATTACTTAATTTTTTAATTGTATTTTACGTAAACATTTTGATTAAAACTTTTAAGTTTAATCAAACGTCATTTAAACAAGTTAATACTAATTTATATTTTCTAGTTTTAAAAATCGCTCGGTTGAGGCACAAACAGTGTGAACACAAAAAAAAAAACTTATTTTATTTTCAAATTATTTGAATTTTGCACAAACTATTTTGTTTACTATTCTTCTTTGTATTACGACACTATTCATAAAAATCAAAATAAAATTTGGAAAAACTCTCTTAAACAAAGCAAAAACGTAATTATGCGCAAAATTGCTTTTAAACTGCCATAAGAAAAAAAAAATTTGATATCTATTTAATTGGAAAATACAAAATTTTATAAATTCTATTGTCATAAAGAACTATTTAAAATGAAATTGAAAGTGTCTTAAAAAAAAGCCTGATTTTAACTTATATAACAGGCGAAGGAATGAAAAATATACTAAATTTGCTCAAAATCTGTAATTTAAAAATTAAATTAGAAAATTAATTCGTACAAAAGCATTGATTGGTTGTAATTGGTTATTTGAAAATCCTAAAATTTGTGTTTTAAATTAAGAGACTTCTGAGCGACGACATCGCATAATTGACATGGAAATAGTTTATATGGAATTAAATACAGGATTATTTACACACACGGGATTTTTAAATTATATATTTATTACATAACAATCTTTGAATAAGAAATTAAAAAGAATTATAGAAGTTTTTTATAATATAACGAATTATTTAATTTTACAAAATTGCAATTTTTTTTTAAATTATAAATTCAAAATCAAAATTATATAATATATATATTTAAAAAAAAAATCAAAATTAGTTTTCATGTTAAATAAAAAACTGTATACAGTTAGTTACTATAATAATCAAAACTATAAAAATAGTAAAAATAAAATTATATACAGATAATTATTTACATTTGAATATACAAAAAAGTAAATTAAAATATAAAAAAAAAGAGAAACGGAAAACAAAAAATGTTTTATTTCTAAGTATTCAATTTTCAGTTTAAAAAGCCTTAATTAGACATTAGATTGAGTTGCAAAAGCCTTAATTAGATATAAAATTTCATGGAAATCACATTGATTGATGACCAAATATGGTGAGTAGAATTGAGGAAATCAAAGGATATTTGACTTATGTATTTTTAGAAAACTGGTTTAATTTTGTTATAATTAATGTACCGATACGCGATACTCAAGAAAAGGTTTAGAACAAATTTAAAAATTAAATTAAAAGAATAAAATAAGTGAAATCAAAACTATTTTATTTTGTTTTAAAATTTTCTGAAATTAGCAAAAAAATGTAAAATGAAATCGTTTTGCATTTGCTGGCCGCCAAAATAATGGTATCGCACTATGAGCGAAATCGTAGAAATGTTAAATAAAATATTTTCTTAAAAAGTCAAATTCTTTCACATTTATTTCAAATTATTAAATTATTTTCATTATTATCCTCAAATAGTCTAAAATATATTATGGATTATCAGAGAAATTATAATTTTTTTATTACAAAATACTTTTTCTTAAATTGGTTTAATTTTAAAATGCAGTCCAATTAATGAGAAGACCAAACATTTAAGATCTTGTACTAAATAATAAAAACAACGTAGACCTTCTGGATCTTTAGATCGATTAACATCGACTAATGAACCAGTTTTCGACGTTGTAAATGATATATGTTCATCGCCAATGACAATTTCTAATTCCTAAAAAACAAAAAAAACATAATTTTTATTCCCACGCTAAAAATAAAAACGCAAAGTATTAATTTATTTACCTGACGACCAACTCTGTCTGGTGGTGGCCAGGGTGAATCATCTTCTGCCATAATTTCTGAATCAACAATAATTCTTTTCAATTCTTCCATTACTGTTTGATGGACGTATGCTTCTTTCCGGATCATTGTATCATTTTTATAATTCGAATTATTTGCATATCGAAGTTTACCATCTGGACGAAATTCAAATTCTAAGAACTCATGACCGAATTTTCCTTTATGTCCAACATAGTAACGTAAGTAGAATTCTTCGGACATGTTTTTAATTTCAGAAACGTAGCACAATCTAAATTTATGATGAACTTAAGATGAAATTTAAAGACTCGCACCTAACTTCTACAACTTTTTGGCGTCTTTCCTTGTCAATTCTTTGTTAACCTCAAAATTGTTACATTTACATTATTGGAAAGCATTATTGCCGATTTCTAGATGTCAATTTATTTCGCTGTATTCGAGTATCGATTTGAAAAACGGATTGAGTAATAACGAATGCAAATTTTTAAAGTAACGAATAAAAAGATATCTTTGAATTTTAGAAAATATATCATTGGATAAAGAAAAAAAATATAATATAAATAGTATGTATATAGAAATAAGAGAATTTGATAAATAAAGCCAATAATATCGAATTTTTAAAAACACTAAAAGACAATTTTTAAGTATTAAAAACATAGATGTATTTATTATTTCTCTATTGACAAATTACGATTTTTAAGTTTTTTTTTTTACAATTGTAATAATAAATTTTAAATATTAAGTGACTTAAAAAATATATTTAACAAATATTTGAATACTTTTTTTTTAATTTTAAAATCATTTTTTTGTTGTGTAATCTTTATATAAACTATAAATAATTATTTATTTAATATAATTTGTAATATTTATATTCAAAAGCTGTAATTGAGCAATAATGTAACAATTAAATAATTAATGTAATTTGACAGAAATATGAAGAATGACTTCGTCATTTAAGAATTAACAGTAACAATTTTCTATATTTTTCATTGTGTTATTCAAAATAAATTCTAGTTCTATATGTGGATCATAATTAAAATAGATATTTGTAATATAAAATTTTTCACTATTTTAAGAACCTATTGTGTTAAAGAGTATACGTATATTCTAGATTATTTTGTGACAATTATAAATGACTATATAAACTTTAAAATATTTTTAAAATCATACTTTAAAAACAGTGATTTAATTTCAAAATATATTAAACACAACTTTATAATTAAAAATGAAATGGAAAACTAATAAAAATCCTCTATTTTTATATATCAGTCTTTGGAAAATACATTCTACTAAAACTAAATAAATTATAAAACAATAAAGTAAAATAATTATTTTGCATTATTCTCATTACAAAAATTTTTACTTTTATTCACATTTCATAATGTGAAATTTAATAACGTTGCTAAAAATCATCAAATTTAAAGCTTTTATATAAACGATAGCGTAAATCTCAAAGTCATAATTGTGGATGTTGGGTCAACTGTGATCGATGGTCAAAATATTGTTGCCCAATTGAAGCTGATACTGCATTTGCTTGCTGTTGTTGTTGATGATCTGCTTTTAATGCAGCAATAATTGGTGATTGTTGATTTTGTTGTTGCATTTGCCCGGAAATACCAATTATGCCACTACCAGCAATACCAATACTATTTGGTCCACCTTCTTGTGGACACCCAATAGTTAAACGAACATGTAAACCTGATTCTTTTATTAAATTAACAACTTCACCATGACTCATGCCGGCGATTTCGATACGATTAACTGCAATAATACGATCACCCACTTTTAAATCACCACATCTATCAGCAGGACTTCCTGGTATTAATTTACCTGAAAAATGTTCTTGTTTACTAAATTGTTTTACATATTAAGATTTAATATGTTTACCTATAGTTGATCCATAAAATTGATTGGATGAAGATATAATGACAAAACCGAAACCTTCGTTTTCATATCGACTAACAATAACATCGTAAGGATATTGAATTGTTTGTATTGGTATTCCAGCATTTTGATTAAAATGATGGCGATGATGTTGTGTGATTACACGACGTCTAAGAATCATTGTTACATGCCCACGATGAGCTGCTTCACCCATCAATGATACTACTTTGTGATGCGACGAGCTTACCTGGAACAAAAAAATCATTTGTAATTTGAATGTCTTAAAAAATATAATATCCAAAAGCCCGAAAACCGTTTTTGCTTACCACATTAACACCATCAATACTTAATATTTCATCACCAGTTGCTATCCTTGGATTACCATCAGCTGCTCCACCTGGTACAATGTGACCAACGGTAACTTGAGACCCTTCTTCAGTTCCACCAACTATACGAAAACCAAAACCTAACGCTTGACGATCCAAAGTAACCTCGGATAATGTAGTATATTCGTCCTGAACAAAATTATGAATAACATTTTTTTTTTTCAAATGACTTAAATATTTACCTCGCCTATTGGCTGCATTAAATTTTGTGCATTCCCAGCTAATTCATATTTCCAAATTGGCACCTGACCGTAGTGTTGTTGTTGTGCGGATGATACCTGCTGTTGAGGATGATGATGATTTTCTAATGGCCGAAAACCAGTTTTCCTACGATCAATAATAAATTCATTTAAACGTTTCTGATGATGAAGTCGACTATGCGGTAATGAATTCTGACCATAACCGGGTTGTAAATGATGTAGTGGTTGCTGATGGTGCGGCTGATTTTGATAATCTAATTGATACCGATTATAATCTTGACATTCATAACAATAACATGAATCCTGATGATAATTTGGATTGTGTGACATTATAGGCATTGGCGGTGGCGGTGAGTACAGACCGTCATTACTACTACCATCACCAATAGTGCCATTTCCACCATTTGTAATAGGAGAATTGACATAAGGACCAGATGTACCATAAGTTGTATATTCTTGAGCTATTGAATTAGTATCATAACCACCAACACCATTACTTGCACTATTTCCGATACTACCAGTTAATCTAGATTGCGGTATATGATGGTGATGTGGATTAATTGGATGTTGATATAAATTATTATGATTATCATTAATCATTGATGCTTCAGCTAAACGTTCTGTTAAAGTTGTTACTAATTTTGGATATGGATCCATAAATGGTACATCATTATTAATTGAATCAATTTCTTGTAAACTATTTGTTGATTTTGCATTTGACATTATTAATTTTCTATCTTCATTATTACTTTTATCCAATAATCCACTAGTTACAGCTTCAACTTCTTCATTTAGTTCGTTGGATGGTGTTTTTGCACGAGCACGTCTTGTATCAACTAATGGAGTTTTTGGACGTATTGGTAAAATCTCTTTTTGTTGTGTACTATATAAATCAGCTGTTGGTGTTTTACTACGATACATACCAGCTATTGAGCTACTACCATCTTTATTTAATGATTTTCTTAATTTACTACCACCACTCCCATTTGCTAATCTTGTATTCATATCAAAATAATGTCCACGCTGTACTTTAACTGTTGTGTCTTTAGTTTTTGGACAATCTTTTAAAACTTGTACTACTTCACTATGTGACATATGTTTAACACTCGTACTATTTATTTCCAATAAAATATCACCTTCTTGTAAATTCTTGCAACAATTACGATCTAATATTTTTTTAACTTTTTGCCCATAGGCACTATCAGCTATTGTAAACCCAAATCCCATTATACCTTTTACGATAGCAATTTGTAAAATTTCTGGTTTCTTTAAAATTATTCTATCATCACCAATATAATTTTCATTATTTATTTCATTTGTAGTCAAACTACCACCTTGAATTTTAGCTAATGGATTTTTTTGTAATTGTTGCTCTGGTAATGGTGGCAATTGTCCACCAACAGCACCTGCCGAATCGGAAATATCTAAAAAATTATAATTACCATCCATATTTAAATCCATTAAAATTCTTGATTTTTCTGGATCTGAACTAATACCATCAACAGCAATTGTTGTTACAACTTCAGTATTTGGATCATTTGGGTCAAATGGTAATGGACAATTTGGATCACGACATATTTCTAATGTAACTGTTTCACCAGGTAATATTGATTGAAATACATTAACCATTTCATGATGTGTAAAACCAAGAACACATGTATCATTTACATAAACTAATATATCACCTGTTTGTAATTTTCCATCTAACCATGCTGGACCATTTGGTACAATTGATTTAATTTGTAAAAATTCTTCTTCCACATTATCATCGCCACCAACAATTGTTATACCCAAGCCACGAGATGATTTCAAAAGTGTTGTAGTAATCCGTTCACCACGCATTTCAGCTGGATTTCGGGTAAATGTATATGATGGAATTGTGGGTGGTGGTTTTTGCGATATATGTTTTAATTGTTGATGTGATGGCGGCAACTCTTGTTTATCATTACGATTTCGTTCTACACGCCGTTTAGCTTCTAATACTGGATTTTCATATTGTGTCCGACGATTAACATGATCAATAAAATATGTACCATATTGTGGATCATCTATTTTTTCCCAACCATATGGTAATTCATCGTCCATACAATCTTCTAATGATTTCTTTTGAAATTTAGATAATCTTGGATCGAGCCAATGTGATGTTCCAGTGTTATGACTAATTGAAAACATAAAAATATATTTTCTTTTTGTTCAAACTCAAATGCATAAATTTAAATTGAATATCTTTAAAAAAAACATATTTATAGACTTACTCGATAAAATAAAGTTCACCATTTTCTGTGTAGGCTTTTTCCCATTTTTGTGGCAATGGTCCAAGACCATCACCTTCACTTAATATGTTGTGCGGATGGTGTCGACCTGGTGGTGGTAATCGATTATAAAAATGAGGATGTAAATTTTCTGAAAACCAAAAAAAAAAAAAACGAAGGAAATTACATTTTGTTTGACTAACATTTATTGTTATTGTCATAAAAATAAGATAAAGTCTAAAAGGTTTTTAAAATATTTGAAACATTTAAAATACTTTATTTCACAAAATTAAAATTTTTTTATGTTCTTCCATGTTCAGGAAAAATTGGATAATCCATTAAATATAAGAGTACATATATTCATTTCGAAATACAATTTTTTTAGTATCAAATTAACAAATTTTGCTGAATCAAATAAATTCATTTTTTTTTTTCTATTTTAAATATGTATACATAAATTAAATTTGATATAAAAATTAATCTGAGAGAAAAAAAATTGATTTAATTAGCATATTTATTTTAAATATTTCGAAATTGATACAATTAAAACATTTATAACGTTCTATAAGTCCGATCATAATCGGATTTATTGTTTATTGTAAATTTAACACAAGAAATTAATTAATGCTATTTTTGGGAATTTTACGAAATTCATTAATGCTTTTTTGGGAAAAAACTTACAAGAAATTTCCATAATTTTATATAAATAATATTTTTAAAATAATTGAAAATATTTATATATGTAATTTTAAAATTTGAAAATTTATTAAAGTTTTAAATCAACTTTTCTCTAAATCTATTATACGAAAAATGTGTGTCACATTTCAGTTTTCTTATCTACAACTTTTAAAATATCGCTATAGTTAATAAAAGATCTTAGAAATTATGAATTGCATTTATAATAAATTATGATTACCATAATATCTAGTAGAACACATAACAAAGTGTAATTAGGGAATTGGAGCTAAGTCCTGGAAACGTGAATTTAAATCTTGCAAATTAATAGAGCAAAAATTACGATTTAAAATAAGTAATTATACCAAGCTCTAAACGTAATAATTTATTCCAGTCCTAAAAAAATAACATTAACCAATAGTACAGTGTCTCATTTAATGCAGAATAAATTTAGTGCAATATAGAAATCTATTACCGGAATTAAATCTATATGATGTTATACTATCTTATGTTTATAGTTATATATTGCTGTTTTTGCTAACAGAAAATATACAACTTGTCAAAAAATATTTACTTAACCTGAATCAAAATTATAGGTTTTGTTGATAAATAACCAACTATTCATACAGATATATTTGCATTTTATTTTTTTTTAAATATACTTTTACTATCTATGCTAAAAGAAACATTAATAAACTTTCTGTATATTTATATACAGTGAAAAGATAAGAACTTAGGGAAAATATGAAACTCAAGTGAAAATAACTAATAAAGATAATGCTTTTTAAGATGGCCATAAATTCTATTTTAATGCTTACCCACAATAACTTAAATTGACTATATACATATATATATAGAGCTAATATAATGAATTGTTAAAAATAATTGCATGACAAGAGTAACAATGTCAAAGACCCAAACAAAATTCACTAAGTTTTTTTTTTATACATATATGTACTTGCAACAGATCCAAAGTTTACTTGCACTAAATAGAAATTTTATTTTAAAAACTCTTTTGTAGATTTTCACAACAACAACGGATAAAGTTAAAAGAGTTTTTTGTGTACTAAAAAAATAAATAAACTTCGTGGCTTTGGAAAAATATAGGCCTTCTGTACATTTGGGGTTTTTAAAAGCAAAATTTACTCTCTCAAAGATTTTTTATGAAAAATTATTTACTATTAAAAAATTCAAAAGATAAATTATTTTTTGTTGAGATTTAAATTTTTCACAGACTATGCAAGAAAAAATAAATAAGAATAATTATATTTTTTTTTTTACTATGTAATTAGTAATTTGCAAAATTTATACAGCAAAAGAATTAAATATTATTTCCCTTGCCATTTCCCAATCACAAGATTTTCTTGTTTTTTGAAACAATGTACATATGTATATAAAAGAATTAAAATGAATTAATTGGCTTAGAGCATAGAAACTGAAATATATACTATATATTGTATTATATGTACACGTAAAAAAAAAATATTAATGAAAATTGTAAATTATTTTAATGACCTGTGTACACAAATTAGTTGAAATCTAATTGTAATTTAGACACGCGACAATTTAAAAAAAAAAAATTTCTTTACGAATTATTAAAAGACTTTCGAGACGAAAAACTTAATTACTTAATTCAATTATTTTATTACTTAACAGTCATTAATTTTTAAATGATTATTGCTTTTTCTTTTTTTGTGGTTTCAAATTTGTTTAATTTACAATGAAATTAGTATTTGTGTTTTGCTGAAAAGTTTGACTTTTAAAAGTTCACTGCACATTTAATTTAAATATAATTTTAGTAAAAGTTTTAAGGTCTATTTAATAAATGGTACAACAATTGAAATTATACTAACATTATCATTGGTAATCAAAATAAAAAAAATTTTATTTATTGAGATTTTTTCATCAAGCGAACCAAAATATCTGATAAAAAACAATAATCAGATTAAAATATTACTACTACCACCACATTCATTTATAAAATTATCAATTTTGTTATTTCAGATATTATTTATTTGTTTATGACATCCAACTATGAACTTTCTTAGAGTAAAGACTTAAACTAATATAATAAATTAACCAACCCAACCCAATTTGGTTAATATTAAATTGAATCAGGTTAATTTTTATTAAGTATTAGAAAATATAAAAATAGTTCGAATATGAAAAATTTACAACGAAGAATCTTATATGTGGAACTCTAACATGTTTCACATTTATATTAAACAGACATAGTAGATCGGGTGAATCTATATCATGCAGTGAGTATCCTAAAAACAAAAAATACTTTTGCAACATATCTGCTAATAGCTATCTTATAATAGATATACTTAATGACAGATAATTGTATTCAACTGAAAATAATATTAAACTGTGAAGAAATAGAAATTTTTAATGGTGAATATGACTAATATTAATATTATTATACTTATTACAGTTCATAGCATATTTGAACAGCTTATAATATTTGTTGATAAATATTGAACTGTGACATCAATTTAGACTAACAAAGTTATATGTATATATATATATATATATATATATATATATATATATATATATATATATATATATATATATATATATATAAGCATTGAAAAAGTATATAATTTTCTCAAAGATTATAAGTGAAAGTATTTTACATTGTAATTTTTTTTAAATAAAAATACTCTGTACTATAGCAGATTACAATATTTAATGGAAAGTTTCATTATTCAAAAAAAAAAAAAATAACAATAAAAATATACAAATTGTTTTTTTTATAAGTATAAAATAATTAAAAATTTAATTTCCATCATTAGACAATCTCCTAGTACCTAGTTTATCCAGACTTTTATATTTTAAGCAAAAAAAACAAAGCTCTCTTATATTGGAGTTTGGAAACCTTTCATAATTTAAATATAAGATCGTTTAGCAAAGAGTTGGAAATATATATCAAAATGTTTACAAGTAGATGGAATTTTTCAATTTAAACAATACCTTATGTTGAATGTGCATTTAAATAATACTTGTTGAAGGGTTACTGTTTGTAATATAATAGCAACACTTAAGGATAATTATAATAGTTCTACTCACGTCAACTGAAAATTTCTGAAATTTTGTTAGATTTAAAGAGTTTTGATTTGCTAACAGAAAATAACAAAATGTTTATGCTCCAGACAGGACAGACAAGTAGAATTATGAACTAAGAAAATTATTGTAAATAATTTTTTGCTTTAAAATGGTTGTTAATTATTAATTTACTGATATACGTTAGAATATTTATCAGAACTCAGAACAGACAAAACCAATGACACTAGAAAAATGCATTCATAATTCATAAACTCAATGTCAAAATAGCTAGCATTCTGTCAAAAAAACTTTGATATAGGCAGCCAATCTGTTAATAACGAAAATCGTATATTGTGGCTTCAATTAAAATAGATTTTAAATTTTCAAATTAAGGCGAATCATATAATTTTTATTGCTCAATTGATATTTACTTAAAATCTCAACAACAATGCAAAGTATTTTCTGACAAGTAATTAATTAACTAATTAAGTTATTGATTTGTTAACTAGTTAAATACATTTTCATTAAGTATATTTAATAGCTATACATATTTTAATTAAGACTTAAATTTAAATAAACTGCAACCATGTTAAAGATACAAAAATATTATTGCGATTAGGTAAAACTTCACTGGAACAATAAGATTTACGTTTCAAATTCCATCATAAGAAAATGAATTTGTTTTTAAAGTTTCGAAAACGAAGTATATATAGATTTATTTAAATAGCAAATCGCATCATAAAATTTACCAAATTTATAACATAAACGAAAATCCGCTCATTTTTTTCATCATAATATGAATCACTCGTGAAACCCATAAAAAGAAACAAAAACAAATTTAATTGAGTTTGTAAAAAAACTTTTTTTTGGTTTCCAGATGATTCATTCAATAGTCATGCACCTTTTTTCTTTAAAAAAAAAAACCATTCCCCCATAAAACAAATAAACAAACCAACTGACTTTTTACCTATAACTTTTTACCTGAACAAGTTAAAACACAAATTGACCATAATATTTAGGCTGTTTTATTTTAGATTTAATTTCTTTTAAATTTTATATTGACAATAAAGCCAATGACCCAGCAAAACTATACAGAGAAAAGAAAATTCCATTAAAAAAAAAAAAACTTTAAGCAGCCGCCACCGAGCGCTCCTATTAACTGATTTACAATGCTGTTCTCCGCCTGACTAATCATTTTAAACGAGTCAGGTGAGTGCGACTTTTAATTCTTAAAATAAATTTGTAAATAAAAAAAATTCATTTTTAATTTATTTTTTAGTATTTTGAATGACGAATGGGAGATGAAAAATATTCAAGAAAATATACTAATAAAATTACATTTTGTTATTTAGTTCATTAAGGTGAATTTTCGAACTAATATTGTTGCAGTTTTGAATTAATTAAGTCGTTTTTTTAAAATAGTTACAACAATTAAGCAATAACCCCTAAAAAATTTAATTTTCATGTGGACATAAAAATGATTTGCAAACTTCTTTCACAGTTTTATTAAAAAATTACTGAATTTTATTGGTCGGAGTTCCGGCGAGCGATTGCATATTAAACAAATTAACAAATTTGATGTTAAGATTATGAATTTCATTACAAACTCCTTGATAAAGATAATTTTATTTTGTTATAATTTTTACACAAAAAACTGATAATTTTTTTTTATTTTTGAAAATTCAATCAACCATAAAAGAAAAACCAGAAAAAAAAAATAACTTGTATTTTTTGACGAAGCAGAGAAGAAAAAAAACAGGTACAAGGTCAGTGATGAAGATTTATGTTTTCAAATTATATTATGGTCGAACATAATTTCACCATAAAGTTAAAGAAAGAAAAAAAAAAGAGAGAGTGTAATAAACTAAGTACCCACAATAATGATAAATAAACTTTAGTTGTAATAATTAGTTGAATGATGATTAGATTTTGAAATTTTTTTGGATTATGATTGATGTGCGCAAAATTTAAACTTATTTAAATATTTTCAGACAAATTTTCGAAAATTATTATGAAAAATTTGATTATTTTTATTAGTATCCGACTTGTATCACGTTATTGAAATTTATGTTTTTTTGGGGAATTTCTAAAATTTTATATTTCATTGAAAAATATTTAATAAATTTTGCAATTTTAATTTTCATGTACTACAACTTTTTCATTATACTCTATCTAAGGTCTCAGAAATTAATTTGTTTTTTTTTTTCGTAATTTTGCATGCTGTTATGAAATTAATTATTATTGTGCTATTTTAAATTTTTTATGCAACTTTATATATTAATACAGAAGTTAAGACTATGCTGACTAATCTTTATTTCCGCTGAAAAACACAAATGTCGTCTTTCTAAAAATGAGAACGGAACAATGCTGTGAAGCAGCTGCGCGAAGAAGACAAAATCATCTAGGAACGAAAGTTCCCAGTCGAACGGGTCAACTCGGATTCTGAAAACATAATAGCGTTCTAGAGATGTCTTAACATTGGCTAGGGATAAGGGCAATAAATACCCCATAGATGTTTAGGTCACAGTGGCCACACGCATCTACTCATACTTTTGCTAAATTCTAGCCACTTAACTAAGCAGAACACTACTTTGTATCTGCGAGTTGCAAATATCGAAACGGAAGCAACACCTTTGTTGTTTTTCCAATACATTATTAGTCACACTATAGTGTTATTGACACTGTTTAGTAAGCATATGTAAAGTGTTATTGACTTATTTCTTGTGACAGTAAAATATTAGTCTTATTTTTTGTGCCAATATAATATTACTTGCTGACAAACATTAATTTAGGAACATAACAATAAGACTGTTATAATTATAAATCTAAGTGATACAAACGAGCATTAAATGCAGAAGCTAAATGGAATCCCTACCTATCCTACCAAGAATGAAAATGGAAATTACAACCTTTCAGAAAATACGAAATTTCTTATTTAAGCTCAATTATTCCTATTTTATTGAATTTTTTTATATTTGCGATGGCTCCAATCAACCACAACACCTGACAAAAAAATTTATGAATATATTAATTTACAATATAGTTTTTTTTTATTTGCTGCAAAAATAATGACTCATTATTGGCCATTGTTGTACTTACAACGCTTTTTTAACAATTTTAATTTTTTTTTATGTCAGTCATAAACTATTAAAAAAAAAAGAATTTAATAATGCTTTTAATTTTGTAGAAAAGTTTTTAGAAACCTTCATGAAGGTATGTACGATTAAAACAACAAAATTTTTGATAATTATTGACAAAAAAAAAAGTTTTTGAGTAGTTTTTAAAATGAGAATTAATTAGGTTATAAGGTCAATAGTAAAATGATTAGGTTTTAGTTGTTTTTTTTTTGTTTTTGGCCAAGAAATGATCTTGTAATAACTATTAAAAATTTTATGGAAGAAAAATTAAGAAAATTAAAAAACCAAATTTATTAGATTTTCGTTGGTATTTATTTTCATTCAGAGAAATTTTGAAGATAGTTTAGAAACATAGTATGTTTGAAATATATTTTCAAACATTTAATTCCCACTACAATTGATTCCAATTGTTATAATAAAGTGAAAAAAGTATGATAATGTCATAGTAAATAAGCTTAAAATAAAAATAATATAATGAACCTAGGAGCAAGTCCAGAACACTACTAGTATACCACCATCAATCTACTAATGGTTATAATTATAATTCTTAAGTATGGATGGATTTATTACAATGATAGCAAAATTAGAAGACAAAGGTCGCATTGTACACGTCAAACGTTAAATTATTTATGATTATGATTACTTTAGAATCATTTACCATAATTTTCAAGACACTTCTTCTGCTTCAATAAAAAATATGGCCAGTTCTTCGTTTCGCTATGCTACTGTTTATTTTGTATAACACCTGATATAGTCGAACTTGGCATAATAACAAGCATAAGAAGATATTGGCTAAGTGGTAAATAAGAGATAAAAAACATTATAATTGGATTAAAATAAATACATATATATTATTTCAATAAAATTTGATTTATAAATTCGAAAATTGGATAATATTAACCCAATTAATTTTGACCATATCATAATTTTGCGATGAAATAAATGAATTTTAATCCTCTTACACTATATATAAATTCACTTTCACCAAAAACATCTATTTATTTCAACTAATATAATTTACATTCATGAAATCATAAGGTTCATATAAAACTAATTATAATTGACTTTACACAAAGCTTCGTTCTTTGACCATTTTCAATCAAATTAAAGGCTTTATTTTCCATTCTAATACATGTATACTTATAACAACAAAAAAAAAATTATGTTAAAAATAGCAAATTATGAGATTAAACTCAATTAACCCTTCTTTATATATAAATAAATTTTTATGACCCACTTTCTCAAGCTCTTTTGCTATAGCAACATATAAATGACTGAAAGGTATAATAAACCCTTTAAAGTTCCCACAATTTTCTATGTTTAAACAAATTTAATTTTTTTTTTTTTGGAAAATAATTTAATAAAATATTTCCATAAATAAATAATGTTGACTTCAGAAATCATTAAACATTTTTTTGGTTTTGTTTACAATAAATAAATAAATAAAAATACAAACTGAAGAATGACAACATTCTGACATTCTAAAAAAAAAAATCTACAACAAAAAATTTTAATTTTATATGAAAAATTTCTTTCTTTATTTTTTTAATATTCTAAACGTGAAATAAAAAGCTATCACGAATTTTTATGAGTAATGTATTGAAAAATATTATACAATATTGATATCGCACGATAGAAATTAACATTTTAATTTCTAAGTTTTCTTTGTAAACGAGGGGTAAATCACTTATTTATTTATTCGATTGTTAAAATTTACGGTCGAAAAGAGCATTCACTTTTCAAATACTTCAAGTTCAGTAACAAAAATCAAGTCAAAATTGAGCTAGAAGAATTGAAGAGAATTGTATTAACTAAGCTAGAATGAATTGAAAAGAATTGTGTTATATCTAACATGTTTAAAGACCAATTCAAAGTCAACTGATACAATTTTACAAACGATTAATCGAAATAAGGAATTTTAGATATTTATTTAACTAGAGCTAAAGTATAGTACTGGCCATAGGTACATATTTGTTTAGTTTAGAAGAACGAAACTATTCATTGGAGAAATTGTGCAGTAAACGATATAGAGTTGTGAAGCAATACATTTGAACCATTACCAAGGGTTGTTAACATCAAAGCAAGTAGCGATTGTGTAATTTATCAGTCATAATATAGAACTAGAAAACAGTAATTGCGAATTACACCGACAAAAGCTAAACCTACCTGAAGAAGGATAAGAAGCGAACTGAAAAACATCTGTATCCTCAGCTACGAGAATATGAAATGGAACAAGGACTGGAGTCTAAATCTCTGCTATATCAAGCAAATGTTATTTGTCATTAGCATAAATATTTACTTATAAAACCGTTTGGAATAAAAATTATTTTAAAATTACTCCATAATTTAATTTGTAAGTCAATCTGAAATTTTGAAACAATTAAATTATTACATTTGTAGTTACTCAATCAATGTCAACGCATTATTCCCCCTGAAACGATGTAATTTGTTAAAATCCATAACAAGAAATTTCACAAATAAACATAAATTCTAAAAATCCATTTTTAAAATGTTACAATTATGTAAATGAGTTCATTATATACGCTACAGAAGAAAAAACAAAGACCTTCTTAATTCTTTTATGTAAATTTCATGTAATATAATTTTCATCGATTTTCGAAAAGTTCTTTACTCCCGATTTATATCGATTAGTCCGTTATTAATTATGACCTTTTAGGCGTTTTTTTTTTTTATTTATAAATAGAAAATCTTCGAATGGAAAATTTCATTTTTTTTTCGGTTAATTTTGTTGTAGAATAAACAATGAAATAAATTAAACATTTATAGATTTTATTATAGAAACTAAGTTTGGTGTTTTCAATTTGAAATTTCACCTTTTTTTCAGCTAGACGTTTTACTATATTAAGAAATTTTTAAATTCACTTTTAATTGAATAAAATAAAAATTAGTTAACACATTGTTACTTTTAAAAATTTTTTTGTGAATTGTGTAAAAATATCTAAATTTAATAAAATAATAATTATGAAATTAATGTTTGTATAAAAAAGAACTGATACCCAACTTGAATTACAATCAAAATCAAATTATGTACAACGTTTTATTCGTTATGAATGACCCCAAAATTATTCAAATTATTTTTATCAATGAAATGCAATTTTCTTTTCTATATTCATTTACAAAAATAGATAATTTATTTATTTTAAAAACTTTTACTATACACAATTAATAAAATTAATGAATATTTTTGCATATTTATTTGATTATTATAAGTTTTTTTTCATAGTTTTATGTGTAGGTTCAAGAAACTTTACATTATATAATTTTTACAATGCAGATAAACTTTTGGTAATATACATATTATAAATAAATAAATTTGACTAAAAATATTCTAATTAAATATAAATTTTTGTTGTTAAGATTGTGGGATGATAATTAAGCACCTGAGGTATATAGGCTGGAAAAATAGACGATTTTTTTTTACAATTTGAACCATTAATTTGATGAGAAAAAACAGTACAGACTAAAAAATTAGTTTGTTCCAAAATATTGATATTTCAAATTTTTCAAACAATTAATTTAGTTAAAACCAATCCTAATGGATAGGATTGTTTACTATTGTCATATTCCCTCAGGCTGCCCAATATATATATATATGACACATTAGTGCTTTGCTGTCCCTCAGTATTTAGTGCCGTACAATTTTACTGTACAAAATGATCAGAACAATTATTTGAAGTGGTCCCGGTTATCTTATATTTTTAAATACAAAATAGTTTTTATTTTAACCTAAATTTTTACCCTAAAACATTTTATATATCGACTCTAGCTCTCAAATCGTGCTTTTTAAACATAAGAAATTTTGTTCAAACTACTGAACTGTATTCTTCGTCTCAACAAATGTTTCTATAAATCGAGACTTGCATGTAATAATTTTGGAATAATTCTCGCCTTCATACTTTAAAAATATGCTTATTGATTTCAAATAGAAAACTATAGTTAAAATCAATAATTCGTGATAGGTTAATAAAAATTACGTCTTATTTATATTTTGTTTACGTGGGTTCAATGGTGATTAATAATTTAGATGTAAAATTAATCTCTTAATAGTAATTTTTAATTTTTAAAAATAAAAATTATATATTATATTTAATTAACTCATCTACGTATCATATTTTCCAGAAGCTTTTTTGGTAATTTATATCATAGCTAACATAAATTTATTTAAATTTTTATTTTAAAATTGTTATACATATAACAATTTAAAATAAATATTTAAATATTAAATTAAATTTAAAAATTTAATACAATCATTTATAAAGATAAAAACAATCTTATTTATACTATTATTATTTTGTGATTATTTGAGCGACACTAATTTGTTCAATGAACATTAAATAATAATAGTGACTTAATTTTAGTGTTTTATGACGAGTTATTATTTTTAACAAAAAATTTGGGTTAGTAACATATTTATAGATACTTTAAATTCCTGTTTAAAAAAGTTATCTAATTAATTTAAATTATGAAAATACGGCCAGAACAAACTTTTTTTTAAACATAATGAAATTAATATGGGGGGCAATAAACTATTAAATACAAACAAAAATATAAATATAACACAATATATTTTTAGAATAATTTATACCCAAATATCCTTTAAAAAAAAATTATTATAAAAGCTAATGAAATCAAATTAGGCATAAATTGCTGACCCAAAATGAAAAATAAAATTACACCTATTACAAATATTTATATATAATACAAATATTTAAATAAACCTATTAACAACCACTTAGATCCTCGAATAGAACTTAAATGAACCATCACATTACAAACAAATTTCTAAACAATTTTTCTTTATACTATATATAAATGAATACGTTAATTATTTGACCAAATAAAATTATTTTAACACGAACTAAATTCCATTATGATTCCACAAATATAAATATACTGTTTTTCATTTATCATCACGTCTAAAAAAAAAAAAAAAAAAAAAATCTATAAAATAAATTACTTTAAAACATGAAATTTATATTACATAAAATCAAAATAAACACTTCACTTATATACCATATATCTAAAAAATTTATTACCAAATCGAGTCAACGAAGAAAGAATTAATTATATTATTAACAATGTCCCATAGAGTAACTTAAAAAGAACTCGTGTGGATTTGCATTTCATTACAATCAAAAGTTTAGCACGTGCTGTCTTTAATCAATATTTACAAATTTTTAATGTTTTTTTTTTGTTTATTGGAATATTAAAATTCAAGAAATATAAACCACAACGAGTAGAAGAGGGTGTTTCATAATATGTGCATGGAAATATCAAATTTCGACAACAACAAAAAATTATGGAAGATGTGCAGTGCTTTCTATCAAAAGAAAGAGTATCAAGTTTTTTTTTTTTTTTGTTAACTAGATATGTATTTCCCCAATGTGTGGTTTAAGTGAAAAATTCCAGTTTATCGTCTCAGATATAATTTTAAAGTTTTAATTTTTTTTTTAGGTATTCGAGATATTTTCAAATAAATATTTATTTCAAAACTTGAAGAATTTATATTATTTTTAATTTTCCGGAAATTGAAATAAAATTAAAAGTAAAAAATGTTAAATAGTAGGTAGATATTTAAATGGTAGTGTAGGTGGTATTATAGAATGTTGAATTCAGTAAATAACACAAATAAGTTGTTTTTTTTTTTGTAAAATCAACAATTTTCAAAGATTATGTTTATAATTTTAGAAGCATTTAGTATTGAAAAACGGTTTTAGAAGTGTAAATTTAATACTCAATAGGGAATTTAGATTTGGTGCGTTGATAAAATAGATTTTTATTTACACGTCCCTTGACCACATTTTTTTAATTTAAAAAAGAAATACCTTTTATTTACTGAAAACTTAATTAAAAAAAACTATTAAATTTATTAATCATTTTTGTCTACGTTAAGTGAATTATTTTTTGGTTGTAAGATGAATATAAAAAAACTACTGAGTTCAAAATTTAATATGAAGTACCAATGACAATGAGTGTGTACCAGTCTCAATGTTTATAGTTGATTTAAATTTTTCGAAATAATTAATTAAAATAATTGAATATATTAACTTTACTATAAAATATAATCAACAGTGGACTAAATCGTCCAACTTATTAATTAACGACATCACGCGATAAAATATGTCGAAATATGTAAAATTACTTTACCAGATGTCGGTAGCAGATAAAAAATGAATTCGAGACATACATGGTACATCTCTTAAAACAGATTTTTAATATTTTCTTATACAGATTCTTAGGTTTTTGCACCTAAACAGAAAAGTACAGCTACACCGATACTAATTACAAAAGTTTCCGGCCGAATAAATAATTTCCAATTACCATATAAAATTCTTGTCATTATTGTTTCATCATTACAAAATGCTTAAGCAACAATTCAATGTGAACAAACGATAAATTGATCAAATTCACTTTTTCAATGGTGATGAAATTAATAGCAAAACATAATAAGTAACATACATATTTCTGAATCAAAGTTGAAGGATTTTCTCATTGTATCAATTAATAATATTTATATATTTTAATCATAAGTTAACTATTATAGTAATAGATCGTCCAATTAACTGTGACCAATGTAGTAACTTTAAATTAATTGCAATTAAATATCTAGTTACAATATTAAACCTAAATCATTGACAGTATAAATTTTGCTCTACTCTAAACTAATTTATATCTACAAATTTTATTTTAAAATTGGACATACCTTTTGGTCCTTTAATCATAATATTATTATTATTTGTTGTTGACTGACTATTTACAGATGAATTACCACCAATTGATGCAATATCTTCCCGTGATGACGAATTCATTAATGTTGTTGATGATGATGATGATGCTTTTTTAATAGAACCATTAACACTAGCATTTGAAGATGTTTCAGATTTTGATGAAATCCCAATAATATTATTACTATTATTACTACCACCACTTCCACTTCCAATACCAATATTATTATTATTATTGATGTTGTTGCTGATGTTCATATTATTATTATTATTACTATTATTGATTATAGAAGAATTTCCGTTACAATTTCCGTTAATCAAAGAAGATGATTGTTGTTGTTGTTGTTGCATTGTTATACCTGAAGAAGAAATTGAAGATGATGATGTCGGTGATGATAAAATTTGTTGTACTGTACTATTAACTGATGTATGCATATTATTTGTATCATTTGTATGTGAAGAAATTATCTGATTCCCTAACATATTACAAACAGCAGATGATGATGATGATGATGAATTTTTACCTTCATTTTCAACTGCCATTTTCGTTCATATAAATATATTTTCACTGAAAACTCTTGTATTTTTTTTACTTCAATTAATTTTTTTTTTTGTACCTGTTAAGGTAATTTTTTTTTTTATTACTACTTCTTCGGTTTATTTGTATTATTATTATGATTATTTTTTTTTTGTATATTTATCTTACAAATTATTTATTTTTATATTAAAAAAAAAAAAATTGTTTTTAAAAAAATCAACACTTTAAACCGGTTTTCTTTACACGATCTCCGGTATGATTAGTATTTGTAGATTTTGGTATTTATATACGAGTATATTTTACGAAAATATTTTTTATAGGTAAGGCACATCATCATCATTTACTTACTTAGAATAATTATTTTATTTGCAAATTTTTAAATAATTTTTTTATTTTATTTACTATAGAAATTTATTTAATTTTTTAGCATATTTTTATAAATTAAATACGAAGAATATTTTTTATTAAAAATATTTATTTAAATTAAATTATTATTATTCATTTTTTTTAGTATATAATTAAATATAAAGATAATTTACTATAACATCACTAATCAGTCATTTCTTGATGATTTTATGTCACGAAATTACATAAATTTAAAAAAAAAAAACTAGAAGAATATAATTTTTTATTATGTATGTGAATTTTTATAAAAATTTTTTCGTTTTATTTATACAAAAAAGAAAATGTTAAATATATAGAAGCCTATTAATAATTTATTATTTAATTTATAATTTCCATGTTCTGTATAAGAAATTTTTTTGCAGCACGAGGTTTTAAATTACAATTTTCTTATATTGTATGACTCTGTCATCTAAAACCACTGTACTATATTTTATTGGCAATACACTTGTTTTACTTAACTACTTAGAATATTGTAATAGTAATGAGAAACAACATCATTTTATTATTTCCTACTTAAAAAAGAAAATTATAAACTCAACGAATAAAACGGTGCTAGAAACTGAATGTTTTTAAAAGTGCAACAATGAAAAATTCTCACAGAATAAGTTAATATATAAATTAATTTTTTTAATACATTACTACTATTAGAAAAAAGTGAACTTTAAAAATATAAATGCATAATTTTCTATTCACAACAATAAAATTTACTTTAAGATATTTTTTTTTTTTTTAATTTTCAATATTAGAGAAATATAAGTAAAAAAATATCTTTTCATTTTGAATTTCAAAAGGAAATACAACAAAATTTATACACTTTCCCTAAAAAGTGCAAATTTATTAGATTCAGGGCACCTGTCGCTTTACCTTGTGTTGATATTTTTTTTGATACAAAAGTGCAAAAATTTTTTACTTTTTCTTATTATTTTATTTATTTTTCAATTAAAAAAAAAAAAGAGTTTCACTTTAACAGGTTATTTTTTTTTCAATATTACTTGTTATAATTTCACTATAAACAAGTTAAATTATTTATTATGATTTTGTTTGATGTTGTTGTTACCAATTTTTTGGGTAGTACACGAACATGAAATCTTACATAGATTCCCTCAAAAAAAAAAAAACTAGATTAAGATGACGACGTTGTTGTTATTTTCTTAAATTATTTTTATAAAATCCGAGTCCGAGTACAAAATGTAATGAAAAAAAAAAAAAATATTATAATTTCTTTTCAAAAAATTTTTTTTTACTATTATACTCGACCACCGAACGAACATGAATCTCTAGTAAAACTAAATTGAAAGTCTCCAGCCGTTCAACATAAAATTCTCTATATATTTTTTATTAATTTTTCTGCTTCGAGAAATACAAATTTTTTTTAAAAAATTGGAAATGGAATTTAATAAGAAACCCCGCCACCTTGCACACACACACTTGACTATATTATATGTTCATACAAAAAAAAATCTATCTACAAAGGTTTTTTAAATTTAAGTTTTTCACTCTGTTAAATCACTTTAATATTTTTATTTTTTAGTTATTAAGGCACTTTAATTACAATTAATTAATTTTCTAAATATAAATAATAATAATTAATGTTTATTATTAAGAAAAAAAAATATTTAAAAAAATCTCAACGATAGCGTCTCGTCAACACATAAAAATTATAAACAAAAAAAATGTCAAAATTAGTAGTTTTGTAGCAATGCTTTAACTCCATCTATGAAAGAAATTGTCCATAGCAGCTTAAAAAAATATCCCCGAAAACGGGATCAAATAGATAATTCTCTTGGTTCATAATATTTTTTTTTTACGTACAAAATCAACTGTCATTATATTTTTAAATCTGTGCGTTTTGACAGTTAGGTGTTTAAAACTAATAGTGAAAAATAGTTTTTTTATTTAGTCCTTTTTTTCGGATTGCATTTTAAATTCATTACCGTTTTATAAAATTAAAATGGATTTTAAAGAAAATTTCACGAATTGTCAGACTATTTTATATAAAGGTTTCACAATAAAAAGTTCCAATGGAAAATTATGGTTAAATGTAAATATATCTATAAAAATATATTTTTCATAAAATAAAATTTTTATCTTTTTTAGGAATTTTGTGCTGAATTTTTAAAATGCTGCAATAAACTCCATAAATTTTTAATATTTGAATGTTCTGGTAAAAGTGAAATTATTGAAATTATTTTTCTCTGTTTAAATCAAATTCTTTCCTGTGTTAAATATTTGGAAAAAACAATAAAAACCGAGAAAATTGCTGGAACTACTTTATCTGTAAGAAACAGATTCTTAAATTTATATATATTTAGACACATTTTGTAGTATAAATTTATTACAGTCGTCTCGTCAATATTTCTTGGACCGAATTCTTTGGTGTTTTGCACGTTTAAAATCTACTCTAAATTCAGCGAAGGATAATGTTCGTCCAGCTAGTTTAGAGGAACCAAATTTTGTTGAACTTATGGATGAAATATTATTATTAATAGCACCATATACTGCTTATCAAAATGATCAAATAGGAAATAAAGATGAATACAATGCAGAGGTAAATTATTTCTTTGATGAAAATTAATTTTTAAAATAAAAATAAAAATAAATTTTGATGTTGTTTTAGAACTTCTTGGTTAGCAAGAAAATTCGCACAGCTATAGATACAATTCTAGGTCATACCTTAGCATTCGCTAATGTTGCTCCATTGAGGGATAAACCAGCTATAAGTGCATTATGTCAAAAAGTATTTTTTTTAAAAGTATTTTTTTAGCTAATTCTAAAATATATTTTTTGAAGGTTTTACGAGAATGTATAGAATTTCAGGAACAATGTTCTTTGGGCAAGGATAATAGTGGTATCACAATAAATGAACAAAATCGTCATCTTAAAGCAGTTTTATTAGAAAATGCTTTATGTCAATTAGAGAATTTTATAAATGAGAGTCTCTTACGCTTAGTTTATAAAACTTTTGTCGATTATGCTGCACACTCTGTTAGTAATTTGAGAAATTTAGTGAAAGAAAATCAAAACGTAATATTAGTAGATGATAAAATTGCTGAATTTGATTGTAACTTAGATAGAATCATGCAAGTGGGTATGTTCGCAATTGCATTCTCTCCAAATGTACAGGGTAAAATGAATAATTGTTATTTTAATTATTTTTGAAAATTGTTCCTATTAAAATTTTGCAGTTAAGACCACAGTACGTAGCTCTTTAGCTTCTTTAGAATCATTAGATGCATTTTTAATACCTTCTTTATATTCTCAATGCGATCTTCATTCTATTCTTCTTGAAGAACATTTTCATGAAGAAACTGAAAAATTTCAGAATTGTTTACAAGAAATTATCGATACAAATGCATTCTGTACATCATATTTGGAAATACTTAATAATACAATTGATACTTTGGATAAGAAATTCAATAAAGAAATTATAAATGAAACTTTAGAAATGGGGAAATTGTTAAAAGAAAATTTTCAATTAAATTGTAAAGAGTTAGAAATTGATCTTAATCAAGAACATAAAATAAAATTTGACAATTTTAATTTAATGCTAAATGAATGTTTAGCTATTTTATTATGTGCTGATCAAGTTGAAACATCCAAAATCATGAAACGTTTGAAAATATTCCGATCGTGTGTTAAAAAATTACATAGTATAACTAATAATGGTCAAAATAATAATATAAAAGTTGAAAACAAAAATGATGATAATATTGTATTTATTATGTCAGAAGATTTATCAGAATCTGATAAAATGTTTGAAACATTTGGCATTTCTCCATCAGTATCACAGATTTTTTATCAAAGCCGAAGAGAAAGGAAAAATACAACAAGTTCTTTGATTGGAAACACGTCAAAACTAGAAAAAGAATTAAATTCCGATAATATAATAAGCAGCGAGAAGAAAAATATTAAACGAAGTAAGATGTTTTTCTTATTTAAATTTAGGATTTTTTATAATTTCATAATTTTAATCTAGGAGTTAGCTTGCGTACAGCAATGTTCAAACGACAAAAAAGTAATGAAAGTGCAAATTTATATAAAATTTATAATGAAAGTTCAACAAATTTAGAAATAACTGGTAATATGTAAAATTGAATTGGAATAGTTAGTTAAAATTTCTTAATTTATAAGTTTATGATTTAATAACTTTATATCAAATTAAATTTAAAATCATTAAAAAATCTATTTCATTATTCAACAAACTACCAGATCTAATATATTTTCTTCTATATTTTTCAGATATTCTTGATCAAATAACAAATTTATCAACAACATTTTCAAATATCACCCAAACAAATGGGTGTTCAGTTACATCATAATAGTTAGCTCGTAAGTTTAAAATTTGTTCTTTAAGAATATAATTTATGAAAATAAATTTAAAATATAATGAACACCTTTTAAATTCATAATTTTAACAATGTAATTAAAAATGCTTCTTATCCCAATTTAATACAACTTTGATACGATAAATTTGATATGGGTCTATCATAAAATAACATTTTCTGTCTACTACCACCGGCACCAGGAAGTCGTCCTGCACTATAAAATTGCATTCCATCAGGACTCACACTTCTTCTCACCAAATCTCTTAAACTGGCAGATAATTTAGCACGTTCAACAAGATGATCATAATTTTTTTGTTTGTGTTCTACAAATTGTCTAGTACGACATGATTTTCGACTAATTTGTTGTTTGAGTTGTTCGTTTTTGAAGTGTTCAAATTTTTCTGCTTCTTTAAAATTTTCTTCATGTAAAATTTGTGCCATATAATTATCATGTTTTAATCGTCTTTTATAAGCATTTAAATATTGTTCTCGTATACAGTCGGCTCTAGCTAAACGATGTTCTAAATGATAATATACTTCTTCTTTTCGTAATCGATCTACTATATTTTGTTCTTCTTGGATCACCTGAACAGCTTCATTTTTACGTAATTCAATTTGTCGACGTTGACATTGCATTATCGCTCTATCTAATTTAATATGTTGTAAGCGTTCTTTAAGCTGAATATCTTTTGTATACAAATTTTCTTTAAGTTTTTTCATTTCATCTAAATCACGTTTTGATAAAGCTTCGAGTCGTTGTTTTGTTGTCACATAATCAAAATTTTGTTTTTCACGTATTGCTTTTTTATATTCTTCTTCTTGCTCACATTTTAATAATTCTCTTTCATATTTTTCATTTTCCCAAAATTTTTGCGCTAACCAAGCATTTTCCGTTAAATTAGCTTTTTCACTACGATTTTTAGCCATTCGATTAAGAATTTTTTGATCATGCAAAGAAATTTGACGATAAGCTCGACGTAGTTTTGGTGATAAACATAATAAATTTTGCATTGACTCACAAAGTTGATTTTCATTCGTATTAGTATTCCCATTTGGCCATGGATTAAATGATAAAAGAGGTGGTGATATTGGTGGTGTAGGTGGATCTAGATTTTTTGGTAGTTCTTGATAAATATCTTTAAGAACTGCACAATCTCTGGTAAAGTATGAACTACTTGCACTTTTTGAACGCTTTGTTTTTTTCGATTTTTTCTTACGATTTGTCGACGATAATGATTTATTATTATTTCTATCACGACAACTACTCTTTGGACGTTTTGGTAAATTATTCAAGCATTCACACTGGCAAAATTCACAGTCGAAAACTGACAATGGTAGATTATGTTTTAACAATGAAATATATTTTTCATTATCTGTTTTTGATTTTTTAGTTGACATTTTTTTCTGCGGATTATAGTAAACTAATATTTTGTATAACACTATTATGGATGAAAACTGGTTATATTGAAATAACAAATGGAGTTTCTATGACGACACATATGTGTGTAATTTCGAATTTGTTAAATGTCAGTTTTTATTGGCGCAATAACTTTCATTTCATAATTAACGTATAACAATTTCGACAAATTTTTAATTTAAAAAATAAAATTCGTACATATAAGGGAATTCTTAATAATATGTATATTTGTAAATATTATTTATAGCAAACCTAGTTTGGTAGGTTTTATTAATCTTGAAATTCTCATTCAAATTATTTTTTAATAAATACTATGACACAATGAAAATAACATTTATTTCGAAGTTTACAATTCCTTTAAAATGACCCAAGGTGCAGCATTTCGTCTTTTACAGGTTCCTTTCTTTCAGATATTATACCATTGTATTGTGAATTATTTAGGTTTAGTTAAATTATACAAAATATATTTTTTAAATTATTTATATTTTCATTTTTATATTTCGTTTAAACCACAAGTAACATTATTGTTATTAATTATAATATTTTTGTTTTTCAAATAACTAGTTTTTTTTATACACTTAAATAATTTTTTTAGTAAATATTTTCATATATTAATAATAGTAAATTTCATAATTAACTATCCAAGGTATAATAATTATATATATATATATATATGTTTTTAAATAAATTTTAATATTTTCTTAATTTGTTTTCGAATGCTTTTTTACAATTTTATAATAAAAACTTTAACAAGATTTTTTTATTTATATTTGTATTTGCTTTTATCATTTTAAATTTAATATTAACAGTACAATATGTGTTTCATTAAATCATATATTTTCATATTTAAAAAAAAACTATAAAACAAAAGCAGGGGTTTCTTACAGCAATTAAAATTCATGGTTAAATTAATTATTAACTTTTGTACCGTGTTCAAAAACTTAAGAAAAAAAAATAATACCAAACAAAAATACTGCGACAACAAAACACTTAAAAAATTATATTTTAAAAAATGCAACAATTACCACAAAAAAAATCTCTTTAAAAAATTAAATTCAACAAAATTAATTAAAATTTAAATAATAAGCAGTAAAAATTAGTAATGAAGAAAAAAAACGGAGTCAGATTTAGATTATTATTGCTTACTTTTGTATTGTTTTTGAGTAAGAAATTCCAAAAAAAGAACATAAAATATGATTATTATTAATAAATTTAGACAACATACACAAATAGTTAAAGATTATATAACATTTTTGTTTTTATAAACCTCAATCGAAAGTCAGTGCTATTGAGGTAAATGGAAGTACAGGGCAAAATGGTTCTAATTGTAAAGCTGTTGCCATACAATCAGCTGAGGCAGTGAAATCTCCAAGAGTTTCCATCACTTTACCTAAACTAAACCTACAAATAAAAAAAATACAGAATAAACAATTAAAAATTACCAGTTAGTACTATACCATATTTTTGAACAATTCGGATCTAATTTTGCTGCATCTTTAAGCATTTTTTCAGCTAATCTTGGTTCGCCTAAAATATGATGTGTTTCACCTAGTAAACGTAGAGCTTCAGTATGGCATGGATTTGCTGCAACAGCATTTAAAAAACATTGTTTTGCGTCAGACCACTGAGATAAATATACATACACTTGACCACGCTGTGAAGTGAAAATAGTTTATTTAATCTACAGAATTTAAACTACAATAGTTTTTGCTTATAATATAAAATTAATCACTATATCGTAAGTCGTTAACCCATATATTCCCACTGGTTGTAATTGATTTTGTGGAGTTTGAAAATCGCAGAAATTAAAATTAACCCATATATACTGTAATAAATATAATATTAAAAAAAATAGTTGCAAGTATAATATATGCGTTAATTTAATAAACGGCAATGGATTTTATTCCCCTTGTTTTAAATTTTGACTTAAAATCATGCTAAATTATATTCAACATAATTTACTATATTGAATTTTAATTTACCATAAACATAATTTGGTGAGACAGTGGATATATTTGTGAAGCTTCTAATATACAATGCATAGCTTCATTTGGTTGATCAATTGATAAATAAACATCAGCTAAAAGTAACCAAATCTGCAAAGATATTAACACTTCCGTTTAGTACATAATACATTTTTAATTTTGTTTTGGTGGTTTACCTTCAGTTGAATCATCCAAGCCCTTTGCGGACCAGGTCGCGGACTAAAGGAACTCATTGAACTTGCTGCTTCACTTAAAGCTTGTTCAACCCGAGATGCAGCGGCTAAAGATGCTGCATATATGGAATCTGAATTACAAACAAAATAGAATTTCATAAAAATATAAGAAAAAAATTAACTTACTTGAATCTCGATCTGATAATTGTGACGAATGTAATTGTACAACACTTTTTGTATCTGAATGATGCTCTTGATCATTTTCGTTACCTGTGATTGTTGTTTGTGATTCATATAATTCTCGCCAACTTGATAATAATTTTTGTACTGTTACTAATGCAGTATCGGCATCATGTAAATATAGTTGTAGGTGGGCTTTAACATGTAATAAATTTAAGTTATCTGGAAATTCTTCAAGTGCATCTTCAACAACAGATAAGGCTTCACGAGGCCGTCGATTAGCTGTTAACAACAAAGCAAATAAATGCAAACTAGGTGCATGTTCTGTACGTAATGCTAATGCATATTTTGAATGTGCCAACGCTTCCGGAATGTTATAGTTTAAAGCATGTTGTAATGCTAAATAATATTCTGCTAAATGATCGTTACTATCATTTTGTACAGCCTTTTCTAAAGCATCTAAAGCGTCTTTATTATATTTCTCACGTTCAGATTTTAAATTCTTTTGAACGGCATTTTGTTGTAAACCAATGCCAACATATAATTGCGCTCTAGATGGTCGCAAATTTTTCGTTTCACGATTTAAAGCTTCGCATGCATAATCTAAACCTCGTTGAATTGAACCTAAACTTTCATAACAAATCCGTGCTGATATTAAACATGGTAATGGATCATTTGGCGTAAGCTTTGCCGATTCTTTTAAAGCTTTCAGGGCATGTGTATGTCGATTTAATGAAACTAAACTTAATGCGTATTGTCGCCATACATGCTGTTCAGCAAATGTAAATTTTAATGATTTCTCAAATGAATCGTGCAATAAATTCGTTAAACCCCATCGGACTGTTGCCAAAGTTAATAAATCGTATACAGCTGTAGCATTACCCAAAGCATGTAATCGTGCTACTCGAAATTCTGGACTCTGCGATAATACAGCATCACGTACAGCTAATGCTTCAGATATTAATAATAATAAAATTGTTTCTTCATGTTGATTACGTGGTGAGAAATAATTTCGTCCTGAATATTTACGTGGTTTCCAAAGTTTCTTTGTTGATTTCGATATTGTTGCAGGTGCTGCGGTAGGTGGTGGTGAAGTATATATAGTACCAGATACCCCGCGTAATAAAACTTCAGCTAATTGACGTGCCAATGTTAGTCTTAGTGATTGTGTTGTACGTGTTTCAACAGCATTTAACATTGTCCGATATAATTCTATTGCTTCTTGTAATTTACCCGTTTTTATAAGTACAATTGGAGCACGTTGTAAGGCAGTTTCTAATATTGCACCCATTCGTCGTGCCTCAACATTTGATGGCGTAACTATATCCTGTTCCTGAAGATAAAGTAATCCTAAATCGGTAGCACGTTCGAAACATGATATCTGAAAGATAATTTTAAATTTATACAAATCTAATAGAAATTTTCAAAAAAAATTAAAAATTATTGTAGAAAATTTACAATTTAGCATTACTATTTATTAAGACATGCTAAATGCATCAAACATTAGTAATCTAAAGAAGTAATTTTTCGTACTAATCTAATAAATATGTTTTAGATTACCATTTCAGTTTCTTTTTCAGCTTTTTTAAATTTCGACGGTGCTTTAATTCCTTGATTTTCTAGACATAAACCTTTAATTGCATAAGATTCTGCTAAAATTTTTAAGCTTCTCCTACAATTAAATATTCATAATGTATTTTCGAAATAAAAGTTGTATTAAAATAAATTGTAATTACGAATTCTTACAGAGTTAGTTCTTTTTCTGATAATGTATTCAGTTCAGCTTGAACAAAGCCTTCTAAACTTTGTTCATATTGTCCGCAAGCATAACATAATTTAGCTAATAATAAGTATGCATCTAATGCTATACCAGCTCTTCTACCATCCTCACCAGTGACTAATTTTAAATAATTTTTGGCATCTTGAAGACCGGTTTTTGATTTTGTAAAATTTGCTTCAATTGGTGGATTTTCTTCTAAATAACTTTCTAAGCGCCCCTCGCCAATTAAAAAATTTGCTAAACATTCTATAAAAACAGTATGTAATTAAAAAACGAATCATATTGTTTTTTTTTTTTACTATTTTGAATTAAATTAAAAAGTATACTTTGGAACTGACGTCATCATTCGCAACTTTCAATCTACTTCATTTATTATTTTTAGCACAATTCATTAAATAATTTCAACATTTTAATAATTTACATTGTATTGTAAAAAAATCGATAATTTCAAATGCGATTATAAAATTAGATAAAGAAATTTCTTTCATTATAATTGGTCTTACCACAATTTGGTGATCCAGTTTTTAATTCTTCAGCTAATTCGATAACTTTTTGCCATTTACCTTCGCTACGGCAACTTTCAATTAATGCCTCAACTTTACTAGTATTTCTTACACGATTCGTCATTTTTGTATCCGAGGCTTTTGTTATTATTTAATTCGACATTTAATTTAAAAAATTAATTTAAATTTGAAAAAAAAAATATTTTTCTTTATTTAATATTCTGCAAACCTGAAGATTTTAATGTATGTTTAGAGATGAAAATAAAATAGAAACTGTTGCAAAATCAGATTCTTCACACTATTGTAACTATTTTTAAAGAGAAACGTCAACTGTCAACGTCAATGCTTACATATGACATTCTATTATATGATATTTTTTTTAACCCAGTAAAAAAATTAAAGCAAATTACCCATGTTCAATGGGTTAACCAATAGGCATTGTCCAACTGTTTATAATAGAATAATTTATCGCAAAAACATAGCCTCAAATTTCTTTATGTCAATTCATTTTGGCGCGTTATATTTCATTTGTACGAAAATCTGAAGCAGCACGAAAATTTATAAAAAAAAAATTATCGGTGAATATTGTAAAATGCAAAATAAAATAGTTATAATAATATAATTTAAATTTCATATAAAATTTGTTCCAAATTGTTTTAAATTTGAAAAATTATGTTTTGGACACACTAAAAATTTCCGTTACATTTAGAAAATGGTATGTCCTCAATGGAAAAAAAAAAATCCTTATTAGAATGGTTAACGTTGTAAATAAATGGCGGCAAAGCAGTAATTCACATAAAATTTTAGGACTTAATTAAAAATGTTATTTTAAATTATACAATTTTAAGATTTATATGTAAACTGAGTTTAAACCTGAACTAAAGTGAAATAAAAAGGCGTAAAGCTGTAAAAATTTATAAATTTATAATTTAAAAATGAAAGAATATATAAATTTAGTGTAAATTTTTAAGCAATATGGAATTTAAATTCATATGTCAGTGAAAAAGAATGAAAAGTGTTTAAAAAGTGTCTAAGCGTGGATTTATATTTTTGCGAAAATGGAGAATATAAATATTATATAGCATATATAACGAACACAACAAAAAAATACGTTAAATATCATTGTGTGGTAAAAAAAATAATATAGATTGGACTGAAAATATTTTGGTATTGCAAAGCCACAAATTTAAAAAAAATTTAAAAAATGAAAAATATTATACTATATGTCCAATTTTTTAAAAATATGGGTGGTGATTTTGGGTGTATTGCCTATAATTGTATTAAGCTATTTCAGTATGATTTGTTCCAATTACATTTAAAACCGAAGAAGAAGTCTTTAAGAAATTATTGGAATTAAATCATTTGCACCAAAAGGAAAAACAAAATTCAATTCTAAACTAATTTAGAATTGTTATAAAATGAACTATAAAACTTCCATATTCCTTATTCTAAACATATTTCTAAATACAATAAAAAAAATTAATATGTTAATATAATTTACTACTAGATTTAGATTTCCATTGAACAATTTAAACATTTACTTTTGCCTTACCAATTTCTTAAAGTTTTAAATCTTAATAAATAAGGTTTAGTAAAATTGGTTATATGGAAATTACTGGAATTAGTTTATAAGTGACAATTTATAGCAAAACTTTTCAAACATTTTGGACAAGACTCAATTGATCAAAAAGAATTCTAAATGCATATGATGGAGTATGTGTACTCGTATTGTTGAAACTCTGTAAAAATTATAATATAAAAACAAATCCAAAACAATTTCTTTATTTTTATTATTTATTTATTTTTGCAAATATATTGGTAACTGGTAGAAAAAATTGTAAACATGTAAAAAATTTGTGTTTTTTTTAATGTATAATATTTGTATGTTTCCTTTTTCGAAGTATAAAAAAATGTATAATTGTAAAAATTGCTTTATTTTATAGATTTTCGCATTCACAAATATCCTACTACACATATATTTTTTTTGTAAAATAAAAATGAAAACTCTACTTTTAAGCATTTGTAAATATGAAAAATGTTTTATATTAAAAATTTGTATTTTATGTATTATTAAAATATTTGTTGGTTTTTATAAGAAAACTATTTTTTTATCATGTTCTTTATAAATTTATAAATTTTAAAATTTGTATTTTTTTTTATTATTATGAAAAATATTTTGTAGTTTCTGTATTTTGGTTCTTTCAAGAAAATATATTTTGCTTTCAATTTTCACAAAAATATAAAATTAACATTCAGTTCCTTTAAAATAAAAATAGTCATAGAATATTTAAAATTCACTATTTTTTTTTTTTTTTATTGAATATGTGTTTAAATCTTATGAATATTATGTCATCGTTAAAACAAGTCTATTTTTTAGAATTTATTTTTTTTTTATCATAATTGGACACCATTTTTTTTTTTTGTATTAATCTGTTTGATTATTTAAAATAGTTTTATGTTTATGATCTAAAGAAAAAATGCAGATTATTTTTATAAGTATATAATAAAAAAAAAAAATAACTAGAAAATAAAAACAATCGCGCTATAATAATAATTTTAAGCATCATTTTATTAAAATAGTTTTATTTTTTTCTGAGAATTAGAATGTAAAATGTATTTTTGTTTCGATTTTCTAAATATTTATATAAAAATGATTGCGTTCCACTAAGTGGAAGTTGTACAACACATTTACGAGCACACAAATTTTACGAATTTTTTTTTTTGTATATAAAATTTTTTAGCACCGATTTTTGTTTTAAATTACTACACATTTATATAATTAATATAAAATTATTTTTTTTTTTAAACATTAAATTCTCTGCCATGAAACGTATCTGAGAGAAAAAATCGTTTTATTAAATAACCTTATAATTGAAAATAATATATGGAATAAAAATGATTTCTTTTTAAGAAGCTCATAAAATCGAGCAATATAATTTTTAATTTATTTTTTTTTTAATGTTTTAATATTTAATATACGATGCTAGTATCAAAACTACTTAAATCTTTTTCTTATTATTATTAATATTATTAAAAACAATTCTTTGCTGTGGTTACACAGTATTTTTTTTAATTGAAAAAATATTTATTTACCTTTATTATATATATTTAAGCAAATTTTGTTTGTATTTGTAAATATTTTAGAATATTATTTGTTTGTTTTTAAAAACTACGAGTCGAAAAGAATTGCTGTTTTGTTTGTGAAAATATATGCAACATAATTTTAAGTAGAGAGATCGGAAATTTTATTTGAACACATTTCTTAAGATTTATATATTTTTTAGATAATAAATCTTTTTTTTTTTGTAATTACTATTTGGCAATATAAATTGAATACTGAAAGACTCGTAACTTTTAATTTAGTATTAATTCGGGGATTTATATTAATATTTTGCGTTTTTTCTACTAACATTACTTTTTTTTCGAAAACAAATTGACTTTTAAAAATTAACACTACAAAGCATTACTTTAAATCTTATATCATAAGTTTTTCTTTACTTTTATATATGTATACAGTATATAAAAAAAATTTTTTTTCGCAACATTACAGAGTGTCCTAAAAATAGAACTTCCAAAAAAAAAAAAAAAAAAAACAAAGTAAAAACACACAAATTTAATCTATATATTAACTATATTCAATTACTTATTTCGGAAATAATTTATTTATAATAATAATAAAGAGAAAAATTAAATTATCTAAAGTCGAAATGACGGGTGTTCATTGTCAATTATATGTTCGACCCAAATATTAATTTTTAAATTAAACTACCACAATATTTAAATTTTAATATTTTTTTTCGCCACAATTGTTAAATCCAGAAACTGTAGTAAATATAAATTGTAAACTTCTGGTGTTAATTTAATAAATTTTTAAAACTCTGAAATACTAAAAACGTATTTATTTAAGTATAATGAATACATGTGACCTGAAAAATACTTATTCTAAGATCAAATACTTTCCTTGAGTATTATAAAAAAATTATTTCCAAAATATTCGTTTGAATTAACAAAATCAATTTTTTGTTTTCTTGTGGATCTGTACAAAAATCACTTAATGTATAATTTATCATACTTAAAAAATATAATATTCTCTAGGACACACTGTAAAAAACAGAAAAATTGGAAAAAAAATAATAATCAAAAACAAATTATTTACTAAAAATTCATCTACGTTGAATATTATTATTTTTTTTTTTGAATTTTTTATAATTTTTTTTTTAAACTAAAAATTTCTTAAATGACTAAATTTAATTAAAAAAAAAATTTCAACAAGAAAAAATATATATATATATTTTGGTATATAATTAATTAATTAATAATTAACTAAAAAATAATAAAAATAAAATAATTATGTATAATTTTTACTATACAATCTCAATTTTCTCTTTTGGGTGATGTTTTTTTTCGAAAGCAAAATTTGAACAGACATTATTTTATTACAAATTCGTTTATTACTTTGTAATTGAACAAAAAAACATAATTTTTTAAGATGTCTGAACAGATTAAGCATTCTGAAGAATTCACATTTATCTTTTATCTTAAAACTTAAAAAAAAATTTCCATTTATTAAATTATTTAACATTTTTTAAATTAATATTTTGTTCTTTTGTTTAATTTTCTTAATAGTTATTACTAAAAGCTATGTTTATGTAAAACATATACACAACCATATAATAGAAAATAATCATTAAATTATTAGCACATTTATTATTATTTTTATTTATTTTGAACTTTTTTCTTATTTTATTGCTTTTTCGTTCATTTTCCTTCTTATTATGATTATTTTGAAATTGTTGTTGTTTTTGTTTTTTGTAAATGTGTAAATATTTCTTATTTTTTTGTCAAATAATCACATTATCATCATCATCATCAAAATCCATAATATTATTATTTATTATATGTTTATGACATCCATTTTGTTGGATATTATTACCACCACTGCCATTACCATTTTCATAAATATTTTTTATTGTTGTTGATATTTGACCATTTGTTTTTAAATTATTTCTATTAGTATTGCCATTTCTAATTAATATTTCATCAACATTATCCATATTTCCATTACCCGTTGCAACAGCTTCAATATTTTGAACATTTAATAAGTAATATTCACCTTCATCATCAATAGTTATGAATTTTGTAAATTTCTTATTAGCATAAAATTTTTCAGCCTTTGTTCCAGCATATTTAATACATGATAATAATTCTGGTTTATTTGATGGTCCCTTTTTATTTAACCATGGATTATTCTGATTAATCATGGTTGAATGCCAATGATCATTATCTAAACGACCTGGTGATGTCGAATCACTATAAAACCGTTTACGTACTGGTTTTGGTGTTTCGGGTGATATTATTATACCAGATTGTTTATCTAAATGTAAATTGCTGGTCGATGATGTTGAATTAAAACGTGAACTATGACGACGACGATCTTTTGTATTAAGATTAAAGTCAGATAATGGATTATTTATAACATAATTAATATCCCAAAAACATATTTGCTCTGAACTACTAGCTAATATTAATGGTGAATTTGAATCTAACCATGGTGAAAATTTCATTTCATATATTTGAGATTTATGAGAGTATAGTTCACGTATTAATTCAAGTTTTGTGTCAATTTTGTAAATCTAAAAAAAAAACGTAAAAACACAATATCAGGACTAAGTATACATCTTCAATGTTTTTGAAAAATACCATTGAAATAAAATGCCTCTTACCTCAATTAGTCCAGTTTTCAAACCAACAGCGCAATAGTTCGTATCCGGTGAAATCGAAATACATGTTATTTCAGTATCTTGATTTCTTTCGAGCATTGCAAATCGTCTTGTAAAATCGTCATTATCAAAAAATTTATATACCTAGATTGAGTATGAAACATATCATTATTAGTAAAGATATTGTTATTATTTCGAAATTATGTTAGTGTGATTTCGGTAAGTTGGTTTACCGTATATACACAGTGTTGATTTATGTGTTATTTTCATTATTGATTATTTAAAAATTTGGTGTTTAACGAACAATAAATTATAATTGTGTAAATATAATTGAACTTAATTGAATATTTAAAGATTATTTGTGACCCATTAATGAAAAAATTATGATTTAATATGTTAGATATAAGACAATTTTATTGATTTTTTTCAAAATATTAACCAATTTTTTTGTACAATATCCTTTTTTTATATGAATTACATTGAAATAGTTTTTAAATTAACTTAGTTGACTACATATGCAAAAATTTGTATAATTAACTTAAAATTTATCTAATAAAAAATAAAGAATTTTATTTAAATGACAGATTCAGCTATTGAATTCAATAGCTGAATGACAGATTCAGCTATTGAATATGCAAAAATTTGTATAATTAACTTAAAATTTATCTAATATAAAATTAAGAATTTTATTAAAATGACAGATTCAGCTATTGAATTCAAAAGTACAACTTTCTATTAAAAGTAAATTCTTAATTTGAATCAAATTTAACTTAGTAAAGTTATTCTTTATTTTTGCAAGATATTTTCTTTTATTTCCTTCATACTTATTTTTTGTTAATAAATTGGTTTTGCAAAATATCGAATTAATATAGATACATGTTAAGCTATTCATTTATTGATTGATTCTGTTATTGATTGTTTAATGTTTTTTTACGATTATTTTATTAAATTTCAATTGTTAAATTTTTCAGTACTTATTTAATTTAGATCTAGTATATATTATACATAATCTCTTGATGATTTATAAAAATAATTTAACGTTAAATGCAATTTATTATTCAACTATGGTAATATTTTAAAAAATTATTAGGATAAAATTAGAAATGCGAATGAATTAATTATAAACAATGATAAAAAATAACATGTGTAAAAAGAACCACGTTAAAAATGAGGAAGTGCTGTTAACAAAATATTGATAAATTTAAAACAAAAATATTTTTAATGTCGAGGAACTGTAGTTTGCATTTTACCTGGCAACATTTTAATTTGTCGGGTCACTTATGGTTATATACCTACATTACTTTTAATTTTTTTTCATAATATTTTTAAATATTTTTTAAATCTGTGTAAAGAATTGAAATGAAAATAATTGTTAAGAAATATTGTATATAGTAAAAGTATATTAAAGCTCTCGATTTCCAATTTAATTTGTATATTAAATTTTTATAATCCAATAAATTCTAAGATAAACTGTCTAAGATTTTAAAAAGTACAATTTATAAAAAAAAATTTTGACGAAAAGACATAAATATTTTTAAATAATTTTTATCTACTTACATATATTTGTGAATGTATTGTTCCCAGAATAAATACATTCGATTGGAAATCACTTCCACCCAATATTCGATTTTCTGAATTTAATTGTCCTTTTATATCGGAAATGTTACGATAAATTTTGAAATCATCATTCATATCCAAAATCTAAGAAAACAAATAATCATTTATAATTTATATACTTGTTTGTGAAATCATATCTTAATAATTACTTACCATAATATTACATTTTTTGTCCCATAATACTAAATATTTTTCAAATAAGCTACTAGCATTAGCAACATCAAATTTATATTTAAAAAATTTATGATTATTACAATTGTAAACAATACAATCATTTGTTGTTGAAGATGATGCAATCAATAAATTATCATTAATTAATTTAAGGAATGTTATACATTTAGTGAATACATTTATTTCTAAATCTTCTTGGGAATTGTAAATTTTACCATTTTCACATCCATAATAATAATCATCATTTGATGACGCGGTTATTACAGTAATTTTACAATTAATATCATTTGGTACCATTAGAGACCAATTTTTATTTTCGATTGTCATTTGGTGAATCTGAAAAACATATAAAATTTATAATTGTTTAGATTCGTTATAGTCTCTTAATGATTGTAAAATATTTGGGTACAGTAGATAGTATGTAATAAAATAATTTATTTATATAAAATTTACTTACGCGATTTTTCGAATCTAATGCTACTAATGATGATGAATTCTCATAAAAATTAACATCAAATAATTGTTTACCAACTAGCCATGCATTTGGTTCAAATTGTGGATTTAAATTTGTCTCTTTACCTAATGTACCAATACTATTTGCCCATGTAATCGATTGATTTGTATTCATTTTTAAACCAAATATATTTAATACTTTACGTCCTTCTGATCCTGATACAATTACATATTTATATATATCATCATCTAATGAATATATATCAACACATACAATTGATTCACTAATACTATTACGTAATACTTCAGATTTTTCAATTGTATCAAATACAATAATTCCCTGTTTTGTACCAATTATTAAATAACGATTATCATCTGATAAACAACTACATGTTATGGCACTACGACGATCAGGACTTTCATATAAAATCTTCAAATCACCTTTTAAAAATTCAAACTTTTGCATAGCAAAATTTACTTGAATAATCTTCATACCAAATACAAATATCACAATACGTTCTCGCCCTTTATTAAAATAATGTAAACGAATTGGTGCATTTGTATCATTTGGCCAACGAAATGATATACCACGACTGGAACTATCACGCATATGAAATGGTTTTAAATTACCCATATTATCAATGACAACATAAAAATCAAATATTTTTAATATAAATTGAATATTTGGTATACCAGTTTTTAAATTTGGATATGTTTCTGCTTCAAATTTACGTAATTTATCGAACCATTTATAATGAGCAATATCACCATTTGCCAACACAACATGTAAAAGAATATTATTTGGATCGGTATAATTATCAATATGAAAATGCTGTATTGCTTGTTTATCGCCAGGTTTTGTTAATAATTGTATACATTCTTTTTTACGCATTCGTGCATTTGCAAAATCAATATGATTTACAATTAAACGGCTACTGTGTTTACGTGTAATACTACGACGACGTTCATCAGCAATTGACCAAATCCGTATTTCACCTTTACGATCCAATGATATCAAATAATTTTGATCAAATGAAGCAATTTCAATAATATCATTTTTATGTCCCACAAATTTCGTTGGTTCAATATTATAGCCTAGTGATAAATCAGCTAAAAGCATTGTGGGTTCTTTACCATCATCAGCCACAATTAAACATGTATCTGGTTCAATTAATTTTAATAATTTTGGTTTTCCGGGTAAAGAAATCATTTGACGTCTTCGATGGAAATGTCCTCTGGAAGAAATTTTATTAGTAATGTCTGAAATTGCTTTAAATTTTTCAGAATTTCCAATGTTATTATTGCTTGCATAAAATGATGCATATGTACTTTCACTGAAGATGTTTGTGTAAACGTTGCGTTTGTATATGCGTATGTGGAGAAATGAGATGCAGATGGAAAAAATGTATTATGAATAAATAGAAAATAAAAAAAGTATTAAAACGAAATAATGTAAAATTACCCCAATTTATTGTTATATTTAATATTTCAAACGAATACCGAATTTTTAGTACCATAGTTAAACGAATTTTTAGTTTGAAATTTCAGTTGAATAAAAGTTTTTAGTTCGATTTTCACTTTTTTAATTGTATTGTTAGTACCACCATTTATTTATTGTAAAAACAATTAATTAATTTCCATTTTATTAATTTTAAGAATTTATAATTAATCTTATATATAATTACTTCAACACAAATTTGACAAAAGAATTAAAAAGGACATTTACTCCCGTTAACCAATTAGGACTCAAATTAAACCAATTATTTTTGTTGAGTACTTTTACTCGAGAAATTTAATAAATTTATTTATTTTAAGTGGTTTACACCAAAATTTAGTATTAACCTTCTCCTTAAAAGGTCATTTTATGAAAATATCATTTTTAATTGAATCCAATGCACAAAATCTTATCTTGAACATAAGATATTATTTAATAATACTCCACAAATTACTTTATTTTCATAAATTATATGAGTAATGAAATTCTTTCACGAAAATTACACTTAACACTAATTAATTTCATGTTCAATGTATGTTTAATTTTAAAATTTTTCTAAATATGAATCACAAAACAATTTATTGCAAATTTCAAGTATGATAAGCTGATAGTTCTGTCTTTAACAACAACAAAATAAACACTTTTATCACAAATTCGTTAGAGAATAAAAAGTATTTTGTCATTATCAGTAAAATAAATACAAACATCTAGAGATTCCACAACACAACAAATAACATTAAAAATATAAAAAAAATTTTGTCACATATTCAAATTTTTTTTGGTTTATTTTTTTTTTTTTTACGACTTACCCATCAAAAAACCAAATTTTATCTGGAATTTTTTTAGCTTGTTTTAATGCTTCCTCATGTACTACACCATCACCCATTAATCCATATTGAAGTAAATTTGTGTCTCTTGATCTAAATATCATTTCTTCAATATTTGGTAAAAATTCTAATAGACCATCAACGAATTTTTCTTTGTATGGTTCATTATTAGTTATTTCATTACGAAAATATTTTAAATCACCAATTGTATTTGGTAAGCCTGTAGCTCGTAATTTTTGACCCAAAAACCCAAAATCTAAATAAAATTTACTGAAATATTCAGTCATACCAGCTTCACGTAAATGATAACCAATATAATAATGAAAATATTCATCATTTGGTAATTCAATTAAATCCAATTCATTCCGATTATTCAATGCATTTTCAATACTGTAAAAACAAAGAAAGAAATTATTATTAACATATTGACAAATTCTATTTTTTATTATTTACTTGTAACTTTTGACAAGATCTCGGTTTAATGCGCGCCTATCAATATCGTCGCATTTCTTTAAATATGAATAATATGAAAAATGAATACTACAAGATTCATTATCAAAATTTATTAATGAGAATTTATCAAATTTTTGTACAATTGTTGTTGCATCACGTTCCGATTTCTTCCAAAAACCAGCAAGTACCTTTAATAATATGCATTTATTTAGTAAAATAAATTTTAATTTATTGATTTTTTTTTACCTTGATTGGAATTTTTATAGAATATTTAAATATGGCAAGTGTTTTAAATAATTTCAATTCATCTGGGCGTAAAACATTTAATGATAATTGAATCATATTACTAATTTTACCATCATCAATACTGTAAATAAATTTAAAATAAACAAGAACAAATATTTAGTATCCTAATATATTTCATCTATACGAGAGAATCGTATACTTACCAAGAATCACTTAAATTTTTTATCCATCGATTCCATTCATCATTTTTTTGTCCTTTTAAATTTTGTGCAATTATATTTGACATAAATGGATGTTCCTTACATTGTTCAAATAAATCATTTGAATTTTCTGGAAATTTTTCTTTTGGTTTTTTCAATATTTTTTCAAATAAATCTATACATTCAGATTGTGTAACACCTTCATTAATATATACAGATTTATATAATGATGATGATATATGTCTTGTAAAGTCTTTTATACGTGTTATTATTAATATTTTACAACCCAATTTAAATGTTTGTATTGTTTTACGATTACGAACATTTGATAGCACCAATAAACAATTTTTATATTCATCTTCTTTTAATTTTGAACGAATATCTTGTTGTAATTCTAATATTTTATTACTGATACCTTCATAATCACCAGCTTTTTTAGCTGTTGTTGAATCTCCAAGTAATATTTTTAATCGTTGTAATTTTTCTAAATCTCTTTCTTGACTATCACAATTATGTACATCAATCCAAAATACTTTAAATCCCATACGTTTCATTACTGAAAAATCACAGCATACATCTACAGCTAACCATTTTTTACCTTTACCTAATTCACCATGTACCACTAAATAATTATGTGGTCTTAGTTTTTGGAGTTTTTCGCGTATGGTAAAATACTGAAATGAAATTTTGTTTTAAAATGTTTAATTTTTAAAATTTTATCATCAAAATTTCATAATCAATATTATTTAACATTTAAATTTCGACATAAGTTTTTCAAGTAAAATCGATAAAAAATTAAATAATATTAAAATTATGTGTGACATTGAGATAAAAAAGTTAATCATAATTTTGTATTTTGACTAAAATTTTCTTTTACTTCACTTCCTTTTTTACGGTATTGTATTGACCGTTATTTAAAATTATTGTTATCTTATCAGTAAAGTTAAAATGTTATCAAAAAAAAAAAAAAAAAAAAAAATTAATTTCTTCGTACTAAAAATACTATTATTACAATTAATTCACAGTAAACATTAATCAAATCCATTATAAATTCTAAATTTAGACTATTTTTATTTAAAAATATATTATAACAGTCTAAATTTTGATTGATAGAAATTATAACATATGGGTTGGCACAATATTAATTTTTTATTTATCAAACCTATTACTTTTCTTTAAGCAATAACATTCACGGAATATCTTTACTGAAACTTATAACGTAGATAATTGGACCAATGGCATAAAATGCATTGAATTTTCTACAAGAAATAAATTTAGAAAAATATATAAAATGCCGAAATAATTTAAACAAAAAAAATTACTGTGCGAAAACGACATTAAAAATCATTAAATAAATATTAAAACAATTTTTAATTAATTTATACCAAAAATTGTATCCAAACATTTACAAAATATTGAATTTAATTTAACAATTTTCAATTAATTTAATATACTTACATAATTTAATCGATGAACATTAAAATCTGTATGTTTTGGAAATGAACTTCTTAAATCTTGTAATGCATGTATATATTGTGTTAATTCTTTATTAGCAACTGTATTATGATAATTAATAACTTTATCTCTTAACCAACTATAATCAATTCTTAAAATTCCTAAGAATTTTTCAATTAAATCTGGTTTATCAGTCAATATAAAAAATAATAAGATTGTTTGTTTTTTTTCATCACTCTGTAAATTAGAAAATACAATATTTAATTTAAATTTTACCTAAAAATATTATATATTTAAGTTATTTTAAAAAACAAAATTATACCTGTGCTGAAATTTTACCAAGATCTTCATCAGTAAATATACCAGCTTCTCTTATATAATTGTAAATATCACTAAATGAAAAATCTTTTATAAAATCTTGTAAAAAAATTGGCAGTATATCTTTAATTGAGATTCGATCTGAATCACTGCTACTTCGACTGTGTGAAGACATTTTTGCTCTAATTTTTTTAATGAATGTGTTGTGGTGTTGTTGTGTATATTAATGTTTCAATAGTTCAAAATAATCTGAAATAGAAAATTTCAAAAAAGAAAGAATATTAATCAAAAATTATATATTATGACGATATTTGATTAAATGTTATCGATAAACTTAATCACATAATAAATTTATTGGTAAACCACCTTAGATGATACAGACAGTTTGGGAATATGTTCGTTATCTTATAAATATTATATTTATTTATTATTATTACTCATTTTTTTTTTTTTTTCATAAAATTATCAATAAAATTATATTAGATTAATAATTTGATAATAGAATTTTCATTGTTTTTGACTAAAATGTTAATATAACGTAATTTCTAATATACTTGCAAAGAAAAAAAAAACCCTTGAATGCTGATGAAGTTGGGATCAAACAGTTTATTTTAATCAGAGGCATAAATAAATTTATGTGTTTACTTCTACTTATATTCTTACTATCAACAACGAAACTTAAGTAAACAGAAAGTGGAAAATTGACTTTTCTTTTATAGTGTATTTTCAAAATAATTTATTAAGATAATATGAAAATAAATTAATATTTTTATGATTGATTTTTTTAATTTGTAGTTTTTTGGGTACAAACCGAAGATATTTGAAAAGTTTCACATAAGTTTTAGTATAAGCTTCAGCTTGATTTTTCGAATCTTATTGTTACGAAGAAAACATGTAAATAAACTTAAAAATTATACAAATTTAATCACAACAAAAAAAAAACATTCAGAACTGTAATATTAATTAAATCAATTCAGTCTTTTTGTTTATCATGAGATGAACGCTGAGAAAATTCTACAGACATCAAAGATATTTCATTTGGTCAGTAATGCTTATCAATTCTACGTATACTAGAAACATTTTTGTACCGCAGCGTACGTCAAGTTTTGTTCTTTATAACTTATATACCTCTCAACACACCCAAATATTTCTACGAAACTTGATTAGATTTTGATTATTTTCGTTACAAAAACAAAGTTACTGGAATTTTTTTTTTTAAATTTTGTAAAAGTTTGTAGGCAGCAAAATAAACTTAAGTATCTATATATATGAAGCTTAGTTGTTGTCTTATTTGAGTGCTTACCTTTAAATTATTGAAGATCTATTTAAAAAAAAAAAATATCATTATAAAGTTCTTCAAAATTTATTATTATTTAACAATTAATAAGTCATTAGATCAAAAATAATATTTTATCTTATAAAATTCGAGTAAATATCTATTTTAGTTTAAAATGAAATTAGAATTTTTTGTCTATTTTTATTTTTCAAAAATAAATTCGAATTTTTCGAAAACCACATGTTATAACGCCAACCGCTGATATCATAAATTAAATATTTATTTATTCAATTGACATGAAACCGGCATTTTTGTGAGCTTTTTTTTTAAAAGTTTTTTTCAAGTCTGTTCTCTCTCTCTCTCGAAAAAATCTGTGGGTTTGGGTTCCCAAACAAAATTTAAATAATTTTAGGTTCTTCTTGTTGTTGTATGGTGGACTATCAATTGGCAGAAAACAGAAGATTTTTCAACCGACTGATAATTATGTTAATTTGTTTTGTTTATAAAATTGTATATAAATAAATTTCAATAAACAGATACATATTGTTAAATAAAATTTGATATAATAATATAATCTTAAATTTTATTCGTGGAATTTCTCAAATTTCAAATTAGGAATATAAATAGCTATAATATATATTTATTATGTGAGGTGATTTTTGTTGTATACTTAATTGATAGTAAAATTCTTTAAATGTGAATTGTTATGAGTTCATTCAATATTCATTCAGAAGATATTTCTATGAAATTTAGTAGCTAATAAACTCCTCCAGACAACTAAATATATTATAGTGATATAATTAACAAACGGATTAGTAGATTGATTGTCGAAAATAATAACTCCACAATCTAGCCAGTTTTGGTCAAGTTAGAATTATTCTTTAACTCCTACAGGAAGTGATCTCTTTTTTAGGTCACAGGAAGTGATCTCTTTTTTAGTTCTGAAAGAAAACTCCTACAGGAAGTGATCTCTTTTTTAGGTCCTACAGGAAGTGATCTCTTTTTTAGTTCTGAAAAACAATCGCCTTCGTTCCAATAGTTAGTTAATCTAGGTTCCTTTCATTTGAAACATCTAATCTATAAATAATGTTTACGCAATAACTGTCTTATGTTTGTTTACCACTTAGTGTTCCGTCAGGCTGAAGTAGAAAACACACTAAAGATCACCAAAGCAAAACAAAGGAAGCGGAATGTAAAGACAAGGAATTCAAATTGGTTTAATAACGAACCAATTTTTCAAATTAATTAAAAACAATTTCAGTAGCAAATTGTACGCCATAAACCATTTTAGTTAATACTTTCTTTGTCGTTTTTATTAATTCGAAACTTACAAATACGAGTTACAGTTTAAAACAACTTAGTGTAATTACTTAAGCATTTTTAAATCCAAAAATCTATTTAGAACAAATCTAAAGATCGTTTACTGATTACAAGACCTTTATTTTTTATATACTAACGTGTCTTTTATTTCAGTAACCCTCTCTGTTTACAAATATGAATTTCAAAAAAAAATTATTAAACTTAGACGAATTTGAACCAGAAGTGTATAAATTTTATTATATAAATTATGTATTGCACTTCTAAAAGGACAGACATATATTACCGTCTGATTTCAAATAAATATTAAAAAAATACCTGCTGCGTAGTAAAGTAGCTAGCATAGCATATATGAATTTTTATGATGAAATTAAGTTAATTGCTAACAATTTGTATTATAATCATTTAATTACGGTATAACTAATTTTCTTTTATTACATGGATACAAAAAATAAGCAAACGGAAAATATTGATGACATAAAGAATTTTTATAATACAATTGCTGAATTTGAATTTACTTGGAAATTTGATAGCATATTCTGATTTGTTTTTGTTTTCATGTTTGTTATGTTTTTCATTTTATTATTATGTGCAACCAGAACGAACGCAGGTGGTAATCGTTTAGGTTTTAGGATTAAATCAACACCAGTGTATTTGTAAGAATAGGTAAAGGGAGGGGGGGGGGGGGGGGGGGGGGGCTTATATGATTTTATATTGGAGAATTTAATAAAAAAAAAAAGAAATATAGTAATAATTGTGTAAAATAAAATATGGTATAGGATAGATAATTTTTTACAAAATTACATTTTATCGAAATTTTTTTATCCGATACATTTCTCCATCTCATTTTTTTTTCAGTTGTCATTTAATCAATTGAATGCCTCTCTGGAATGTATTGGCTCTGGTAAGCTAGAAGGATTGAACTAAAAATGGAAATATATTAGACTGTTATCGGTTCATGTGTGCAAACATGGTAATTAAGGAACAAAATTGTTAATAATATTACTATAAGCTTAGTAAAGGTAGAGCAGTGCCAAATCTGACACAAATGAAACTTATTATGGAAAAAGTAAATTAATGTCAAATAAATCCCTCTTTCCATGGATATTAATTCAACTGATTACATCTTTCAATGGATTAGGCCAGCCCCATTTTACATTTTTACACAAAAACCGTATTATGATAATTAAGACTGCACACTCTAATTTAAAATAGTTCGGAAAATTTATATCAGAAGTATATGCTTAGATTTCGGGATGATTCAAAAACTGAATGAGGATAGAATGGTATGTGAGTAAAAAATATTGTAATTATAGATGTAGTCTGAGACGAGACGAGTTCCATTCTGCATTAGTTTACTTAAGAAATTTATTTTAAATAATTGGTTGTGATATAAAAAAATTTTTTTGTAAATTCGTTAAAATATATTATCGGTATTATATATTTCGATATTTTTACAAAACCCATTTTTTTAAAATAAAAATAATATTATAAATAAATTTAATAGTTTTCTTTTTTGTTTTTAGCATAATACAAAAAAAAAATGTATAAAAAGTAATTAAAGGTTTTATACACAAAAAAAAAAATCATTCTTTCAGATATATCTATCTATTCCAATATTTTTATCTTTTTTTTTTTACAAATTGAAACAAAAACAAGTTTTATTTTGTTTACACGGGAATTAGAATAGCAACTCTAAACCAACAGCAACAAAAATAATTACAACAACAACAACAAAACAAAATCAAACTCAACAGGAGTCGAGAAAAATGATTGTATATAAATAACATAGAGAACCAAACCAACAACAAGAAAATTATTATTTTTTTTTTATCTTTCCCCCTTTATTTTCTGGATGACGACGATGATGATGATGATGATGATAATATTCATTCCTCTATTTAAACATAACACACATTTATCGGGTCGTACACTAGCCAAGTACAGTTTTTTTGTTGTTGTTGTTGGTTGTATAATATTAATAATATTGCCTGCATTTTTAAAAGGGACAAAGGCATTGCACTCATCCATCAATACAAACATATAAAAACTTTATATATATATTATTATTATTATAATAAAAAAAAAAAAATTGATGATTCATCAACATCTTCTTCAGAAGTTGCACGTGCACGTGTTCGCGCTGAATCAAAATTCAGGTAGAATAGTATAGGATTTTTAAACGCATTATTATAACTTAACTTGTATAACAACATTACCAGAAAAAAAAAACTAAAATAATCGAAGGCATATTTAATTTGTGTTCAGTAAAATGGTTTTTTAAAAAAAAATTAAAGATAGATAGTATAGTATGGTTACCAGATGTTCTATTTTTTAGAATGACAAACAAGTTTTAAGTATGTATTCGTTTTCAATGTTCATTTCGAGATATATAATTATTTCATTTTGGTCGTTTTCTTTAAATCTTATAGGATATTTAACACCTGATTTTTAGTAATCAGAAAGAAGAGAAACAGACAAGAAATGCAAAAAAATGTAAGAATGTTACGAAAGATAAGAATTAATGTTACAAATATATTAAAATATATATAATTTTATATTAATTTTATAGCGGCGGCCACCGTACTAATGAACAAGTTTCTTCACTATTAAGAAATTTATAATTCGGAATCCATATAAAATTAGTAGGTCCGAATTTCAATAGAATGTTTAGGAACCCTTAATGGGAGGCCTAGGCCCGATTGGGACTGTTGCGCTATTGACGAAGAAGAAGACAGTTCAAGATTAAAAGTTTGGTAAACCTACTAAAGGTTGTCGAATAAAATAGTGAAGAATCACTAACAAATTGAGTTGACATTTCTTTAATTTTATTTCAACTAACTGAATGCCAATTCATGGAATAAAAATTAATATTAGCGTTTAAAATTTCGATACCTTCTCTCGAAAATGGACTAACTACTAATCGAAATTGTAGAAAAATTTACTGGAATCACAAAAAACATTCCAACTTGGTTCTTTTCTCTGAATAATTTACACCAAAATGTGCATTTTGTCAAATAAATTTATTTATTTTTACAATTCCAGGTGGACATAGAATACTGATAACAGATGGACATGTTTTCTAACTTTTTTCATAAGTGTGATAGAACTGGGCCAAAATAATGGATCTTTATTCAAACTATATTTATTACTTTATTATAAAAACTGGTTTTTGAAAAATTTGTCGTTTAATACATTTTCGCGGAAAACTATCGATATTATCTCATGAAATATTTTTCTATTTGTTTTTAATAGTTTGTTAACAAAATCAATTAAAATTAAATTTTTATATTATCTGGTCGCCCTGACTAGAACACAACACCAACAAAAGTGAATTTTTATATATAACTTTTCGACAAAAAAAGAACAAAGAAAAATATGATCAAACTGTGAAAATTACTATAATAATAAACTAAGTATCTAAAAAAAAAAGTAATTTTTTTTAGGTATTATTATTACTGCAAGGAATTATTACACAAAAAAAATTTGTGTTTCGAACATTTTAAAATTATCGTTTTTCTCTGTACACACATTTTTTATACAAATAAACATAATATTTTCTAAATTGCGGTCTAAAGGTTTTCCCCGATTAATAAAAACTTATTATTATTTTTTAACCCACAAAATATTTTATTGAATTATAAAAATATATTTTGTTTTTTTTTTGGGGGGAAGCGCGGGTACAAAACAAAAAATATTCAAAAACAAAACAAAAAAACCCTTTCTTTTCCAGGATGAAAATCTGTAAATTTTCTTTGTTTGATAATATTTTAGGTAAAATTTATTTTTACTTATACACATTTTAGAACAAGGAAGACAAAAAATTAGGGTGAAACATACAAGAGAAAAGATTGAACTTTAATACATTTAAAATGATGAAGTGACGTTTAGACACCCTAATTTTCAAAAAAAAAAATTGATTTATAGTATGTATACTAGAATTGTACTTGTTGTTGTTAAGTTTAATTTGCTGCAAAATAAAAATTATGCATATTACCATTTTCAATCAAGTTTTTCCAAAAGAAAAGATATTTCCTGGTGTATCGGAATATGATGATGAGGGGTTAGGTTATGTTGTTGAGATGATAATTTTGCCACTAGTTTTTTTTTTGTTGGTTATAATGTTTCTTTGTTTAGTTAGAAGATTTTAAAACATATTTTTTTGTATTTAGAATGCGCGTTAGTAGGAAATTATCGGTAATAAAGTTACAACAAAGTAGATTTTATGTCATGGGATTGGATATTAATATTTCCATTTTTTTTTGTTAGGGATGTTAATTTCAGTGTGAAGATATTGACTTTGTTTTATTTTTCTAAATCTCGTAATTTTATTTATAAATAAAATTTTTAAAAGCATATTAATTAAAATACAAAATGTTTAAAAGGTTAAAAATTTTGCAAGGACAAAGCAACAAGGTACAAATATAATAAATTTAGTCTATATATTAAAATAAGGGGTGATGGCGGTGAGAAGTACAGTCACACAAAATAACGCGTTGCGTTGTTTTGATTAGTGTCCTGGTTTTGATAACAATAGAAATGTCAAGCGCGTCCTAATAATGACCGGCTGGGAATTGTAGTAATTTGATTGTCAGTAATTTAGATATGAAATTTTCCTTTTTTTTTTTAGGAAAATATTGATATATTAAAGAACAAAGAGTAGATAATTTTTTTGAATATTGTTTAAGGCACTTAATGTCTGGTTATATAATAGAGGGGTTAATATAATAAGCGACAAAAATTGTAATAGTGATTATATGACATATAAATTATTGTGTTTTATAATCTTATTTAATAGAAATAAAATGAATATGGTAAATTAAGAGAATTAATAATGTAATAGATTAGTTGAAAAAAATAATTGCTATTAATTAACAGGTAAAATTTTTTTTACAATTGTGACTAATTATTTTCTTGTGCAGGTGGTTATTTAACAATATCTGTGATAAGGAATTTTGTAGAATAGAAATAAATTTATTGAAAATATTATTCATTATAAAAATTTCATTTGTCACAGAGCTTTCATTCTGTAGAAAACTTTAGACTAAATTCCATTCTGCCAGGATTTATGTACAAAAGTATTGCAGGTAATTTTTTTTTACAAATGTGAAGTTTATTCGGACGAAAAATTAATTTATGACTTGTAAAAAATTGTCGGAAACAGACTCGGAAACAATTGAATGTAAATATTAAACATAGACGATTAAGCAAATATTTATAAATTTTTGAAAATAATGCACAAAATTTTATTACTGGAAAATTGGAATACAGTGATTTTCAGATATTTGCGTTCTTATTTAGTTGGAATAATTTGGGTCTAGGAATGACCAGAAAAGGTATTCAATTAATCAATATAAATCAGTAAAGTGTTTGTCATTTCAAAACAGACCGCAAATAAAGTGTAATGTTAATTTGGGTTAGCCGGTAGTTAAATTCATCAGTGTCTAAAATCAAAATCACATTTAATATAAAAGCAAATTTAATTTAATTAAGTAATATGTATCACAAAATAATTTAGCCCGCTAAATTTTTTCTTATCAAAAATTTTAATACAAAATTATTTTTACCCGATAAGCATTGAAGTGTTTTTATTACATTATCGTGTCGTGACTAGTTGCGTCAGAGTTGTATAAATATTTAAATAAATTAATACGCCACGGTCAGATATTTTATTAACAGAATTAATTCTTTAATATTGATATAAATACACAAAACATTTTATTTTTAATGTAAGCAACATAAATAAAACATATATTTACTTAACTTGGCAAGTTTTACATTTTGATTACCAAATCTTAAATTTAAACAGACTAAAAACGAAAATACTATACTGCACCAATGAAATTTTATATTTGTTTTTAAGCTACAGTGAACCGGCTACATTGTATTTAAGATACATAGAATTATAGATGTAAACATACCACATAATAACTATAATTTTTATGTAAATAAGTCAAACAAAATAACGCATCTTAGAAATTACGTCACTTACGTCTTAGCTTTAATACCATTTCTGTAGCATTGACTTGACGAGTATAGTAGTCGCAATTGGAAATTAGTTAGTTAAATTTTGAGCAATCAGATTACTTAGTTAATAGCGGCTTGAACTTACGCGCTATAAAAGAAACTAAAATGTTAGAATCAGGATTGCAAACTACTTAAGGAATTATTTATAGAATTTAATAGGGTCATTACGAGCAGCACTGCTATTGAAAGAAATTTTTAGTATTGGAAAATTCTTAATCACTCCCAACCGACTGCAATTAATTAGATGAAAGTTTTGATAAAAAGTTGTTGTTACATTTAACTTTATATTTGAATCATATTTTTTTTAGTTAAATTTAAAATTTGATTCAGATATCGACATACCGCTCCAGTCATAACATGACCAAATCAAAATTTGATCGAAATCAACATTTGAGTCGAATCAATTTTGATTTTAGAATATGATTCGATCATATTTTGATTCTAGCGGGGTGATTCCATTTTCGAATCATGACTCTTTAGCAATCTTGTTTTCCGTTTTAGATTTCCTATTTAGACTTTACTGATGGAAACTTTTAATCACTAAAATTTTATAATTTATTTATATTTAACCGATTCAAATGATATTTACCCAAAGGGTCTGTGAACTACAGTCTACTATTTGCTGATATAAATATTTTATATAAATATTAGATATATAATTCGAGAAACGAAAAGTTTATTTGTCAAACAAACAAATCAATAAATTTAATCATTTCACAAATATTTACAATTTAAATTACAAAAAAAACTTGTGTTAAGTCTATGAACTTGAAAAATTTTCTATTTTCCATAAATACATAATATTTCAATGAATTTTTGCCCATTTTAAGTAGAACATCGGAAATTTTCATTTTAAATTACTATGTAGCAAAAAAAAAAACAAAAAACCAATTTGCTACTTGAGACAGTTCAGATCAAAAACATCATTTTAATTAGATTTTCGCTCCATAAATAAAATTAATTTTTATTTTTCCAATTTCCTTTTTGTTGCACATAAAAAAAAAAATGTGTAAACAAACAAAATAAATTGATTTGTTTTTTTTTTTAATGTTGAATTTACTTTTTTTTTTTGTGATTAATTTACTTGCTACTGTTTGCTCTATTCCTCTATTCAACAAGTGCTGAAGACTATACAAAAAAATCGGATGATTTTCATTTTGGGATTAAGTCGATGACGCAATCTTCCTTGATGTTTCTTTTTTTTGTAAACTTTTTATTTCCATTTTCTTCTTACTTTTATCTTTTTCGTTTCTTGTTATTGTTGTTGTTGGGTTTTTTTTTGGATATGTTAGTAAATGATTGAACACAATACAAACAAATCAACCAAAAATAAATAAATAAATAAAACGATTTCTTTTTCTTTTTTAATAAAAAAAAGCTGACCACACAATTTTTACAAACAACAGAAACCCACAAAAAATAAACGTAATTTAGAACGTAATTCCATTTCTTATCTGAACTAAAAAAAAAAAAAATTTAAAAGGTAGAAGGACAAAGATATGTAATTTCACAAAAAGTTGAAAAAAAAATTATAAATAAAAATTTGTGATTTTCGATAAAATTAAAAAGGTGATCTTTAGAAATTTGTAAAAAATATTAATACCTTTCCGGAAAACTATAGCATAGAAAATTGTTGTTTTTTTTTTTCAAACATATGGAATTTAGGTTAGGTGTTCTTGATTTATTACAGAGACATGTTCAAACAGGTCTCCCTGAATTCAATTTAGTATGCAGGAGACGAGAAACAAAATTTTTCCCGATCCTTTTAGTATAATTATCAAGTTAGATTTTCAAATTATTATAGCTAGTACAATATTATTCTGAAATTGATTGCTGATTATAAGTAATTTAATATTTTTGTAATTACTTTGTATGACATTGAGTTTGTCTATAGAAATGAGAAGAAATGAAGGATGATTAAAGGTCTATAGAAATGAGGAGAAACGAAGGATGACCAAAATTTTATGCAAAGTTACGAACTCTTCCTGTAATTGATATTTAGAAAACTGAAAAGTTTGTGCTAAATTTTCTGACCTGGCACACTTTAAAAAAAAAAACATAATTTTATTCTACCAAAATTATGAATCATCTATTAAAAGTAAAATAACTTTTAGTGATTTCTGCACTTTCGTTACTAATTAAAAGGTTATTCAACTTTCAATCACAGTAAGTGCAAGAAACTTTGAAATTCCCAATTTTAATTATACAATTCTAAATTTTATAGACAAATTTAATTAGTCATCAAAATAGCATTGGTGTAAAGTGCCGGTGTTTGAGTTCGTATAATACTTTCTCGAATTTGTTTAAAATTTGCTTAGTTACTTAATTATTTGCACAAGAAGTTTTGCATTAGTTTAGTACTACATAAAAGATATTATTTTTGGGCAAATCTTCCAAATAATTTTACTTATCGTTTTATAAAAAAAAAAAAATTAAATTGAATTCTAGCTAAAAAAATTATTCGGAACTTGTCATTAACACGTTTCACGATAATTAATTACTTTTTCACACAATTTAATTGGTTAACAAGATGTTTACAAAATTAATAATTCATATTAAAATAAAGCCAAAGTAGAATTTTAAGAATTTCATAATTTATAGTTAATTTAATTATATTTGATAATAAAAATTATATTTTCTTTGGCCATTTTATAAATAAAATTTTAAAGCCACAATTGTCGTATATTTTGAAACGATTAGAAAAAAAAATGTAGAACAATTTTTTTTTTCTAACCACAGAGCTCAGGCATATTTTTTTAAATTTATTGTCTCTAAACGCACATGATTACTCATTAATAATTCATTGTACAAAAAAATAAAACTAAAATTCCTCAAAAAAAAAGTCTCGGAAATTAATTGAGACAATAACATTAATTTTTCTTACCTATTTTGGCGGTAAGATCACGTAATCAAATTACGACTTAATTTAAGAATCTCTATTTTTTTTTTAAGTTCTTCTCATCGCCAGTTAAACTTTCGACAATTTATTTTTAAAAAAATTGAATTACGCAAATCAAATAAAATATTATAAATAATAAATATTGGCAAAACAGAAACGCACTGAAAATAATTTAACAAAAAAATGTGTGTGTTGTGTCACCAACTGATTTTTAACTAATAATACTATTTTTTAATAACTTAAACCGAATTATTAATTTAAAAATTATAATAATAATCAACAGCACCGGCAGGGCAGGCAATAATATATAAAAGTCAATGACCTTTTTTTAGCGAGATCATTATTCAAGGTTAAAATATTTTTTCCACCAAAAATTTTAGTTTTTTTGAAATTTATGAAAAATTTTGTATTGAAATCATCAAAATTTTATTGATAGAGGGTCAATAATACTAAAACTATATCTATTTATTTTTGAAATTTAAAATGAATCACCTGATGCACCATTTCCAATTAATATTTTCAAAAAACAAAAAAATTGTTTTCCTTCTACCTGTTTGAACTTGTTTTTTGCGTGTTATATAAAAAGGAAAAACACTTGCATTTTTGTTGTTGTGTTGTGTTGCTGATTGTACAAAACTTCTTTCAAATTGAACGCGATTTTATCACAAAAACAGAAAATGTTGTAAAATTCATGTTTTGATTTTTCTTGTTCATTCGTTCGTATTTTGTTGTTGTTGTTGTTTGTTTAGAAGTTAAAAAAATCAAATTGTTTAATTGTTATTTAATGCAAATATTTATGGAAAATATATGAAAAACACTTTTATTACAAAACTAGATGAAAAAGTAACACTCCCAAAATGATGAAAATTTTTTTTTTTTTTTTTGTTATTTTAGAAGAAAGGAAAATATTTTAACTAAACATAAGTACACACACATAATTTTTCCCGAAAATATTTAATTAAATAATAAATTATTTGTTTTTAAATTTAAATTCAGTCTTTTTTTTTTTGTTATTGAATAATGAAAATATGTAATTTTATTAAAAAATAATAAACGTTTATTTATGTAAAAAAAAAAAAGATTTTCTTTTATTTTTGCAGAAAAAAAAAATATAAATAAAGAACGCGTTAAACCAGCACCAAACAAAGCCTTCTCTCAATAAAAACACGACAAAGAATGATTTAAAAAAGCGTTGCCAAATAAAAATAATACAAGTTTTTAGGGTGTTTTGAAGTTTTTTTGTTTTTTTTTTTGACATTTTGAAAATTAACCAAGTCGCAAGTATTGCGCATTGGGGACGAATTGAAATTAAAAAGAATATGAGTTTTTTTTTTTTTTTTATAAAATCGAAACTAAGAATATATTTTAACGTGATAATCCGACTGTCATATAATTTTCCAGTAGCGAATATCTTAGAAAGGAGAAATTTTAATATATTTAAAAAACAGGATTTAGATAAAAGTCCATCTCTTATTATATTTTTAATTCATAAAATTGTTTTTATGGGACCAGTTAAATCAGTATTAATATATTAGTAACAGTTAATAACTTGAGATTAGTAATTTAGTAGTTAAACCTCATTAGTAGTTTGCTTAATCAGATAGTGGGGAGGGGACTCATAAAGGATAATATGTTTGGATCAGTGAAAGCGTCTATTAATATTAAAACATTAAAGACGATAAGAAATTAATACAAAAAAATATTATCCTTTACTATTAAGCTTGTCTTCTTGCACTTTTACCTTGTGAAAGTTTGTTAGTTTTTACTTTAATTAAACATTTTTATTATACTTTTGAATTTTAATAAATTAAATAACAAAAAATTAATGAAGTATTATCTCATACTGTTTAATTCTGTAAATAAGTATATGGTATTGCCAATTACCAATGAACATGGGTATTGCCAATTACCAATGTTTTGATATTTACCAACATATTATTTTCAACAAAATATGTGTTCACGAATTAATTGAAAACTATACAAGAATAGTTGAGAATACCAGTTTAATTTAATTAATTATTAATTTTTAATTATTTTATTACAAATAAATATCATATAAACGTTAAATAAGTTATATTAAATTATATTATGACACATTAATTTGTTTTAAATAAATTTGTGTTTAATCTTTCAAAGGAAAGAAGTTTTTAATGTGCCAGGCAACTTTAAACCAATTTAAAAAATTTGATTTTACTTACTTATTTTATCTTTCACTTTTTTCTGAATTCCGAATGAAGATGCTCGAAACTCAGAAACTTGGAATATTTGGTTAAAATGGCGCGAAATCGTTATTCACAGAATCATTTTTATGTCCTACCACCGAAAATTTACAAAAAAAAATTTTTTTTTTTTATAAACTTTTTATTTTAATAATTAGCACCAAAATTTTATTAATTTGCACTAAAACAGGATATATAAAATTTATTTTACGCAAAATCTTTGCATTTAATTTAAAAACTGTACCTTTAATAAAAATTCTACCGTATATAAAAAAAATCACTCCGGTACTTTTTCCCACCCTTATCGGATGCCTTATTTTATCACAATGAACATGAACTTATATAATTTTCTAAACCAAAAAAACAAGAAGTACACTCAACTCACTTGTCCTTTAGTCGAGAGAGAATACTCTGTAACTTTATGCCTAATGCCTTTGTTTGCCTTTGCAATAAAACATTTTCTAATGGTCACACCAAACAAACAATCTGTTGCATTTTTTTGGGTTAAAAAGAACGCGCGCATTTTTCGTTCATTGAACAACGAACGAACAAACAAATTAGGGTGGGAAATTTTCTTTGTTTTCCCGGAAATAAGAAAAAAATTAAAAAATTTTTTCGATACTTTTACAATATATATAAAAATTTCCTTATTATATATTTTAGCCCACTTTAAAAGTAAGTATTTACATTATGTACAACACGGTTCTTGATTTTAAAATATCCTTTTGTAAATTGAAAACTATAATTTTTTTTTTTTAAGATTTTTGACAACACACATATTAACTTTTATTTATATCGAACACAAACATAACAATTAAAATTCATAACTTGTTCCCATACCATTAAATTTAACATGAGATACCAAAGAGGCTGGTGAATACATTATTTTTTTATTAGAATGCATCATAATTAAGGGTGATTTAATTGTTGGTAACTGTGGTGGTGGTGATAGTAATGACTCGTGATAGTTGTCTTTATTGTTTAATATCCTTTTTTCATTCAATTCATTTTTATAATATTTTAATTGATATGAAGGTTGATTAGATTGATATACGGGTGATTTTAATATTGGACTTTCTTCTGTTGTTGGTGGAACATAATTTATTTGATGATAATTCATTTTTGGTAGTATCGCTAACGTATAAAGATTTTGATTTTTCATTTGTTCTATTGGATATTTTATAATATTCTGAGTGTGATGATGATGTCCATGATGATCAATTAAATGTTCGTTACTATTAGCAGCTTGTTGATTAATAATTTGATATGAAGAAGCGTGTGAAGAATGCATTGTTTTGTCCATTGTTACATCTTTAATGATGGCACAAAAACAAATTGATATTATTAAGAATTTCTGTAATAACAATTATTATTAATATTATAATAAATAAAATATTAAATATTTATTTAAATTATTTTATTAATTAATTATATTTACCGTACTCGCCATTGTAATTTATATTTAATGTTGAATTTCTATCAATCGATTAACCAAAAATTTAAATTATGTAATGGTTTTTATAGTTTCAAAAAAAAAAAAATAATGGTAAAGATATGTCTATTGCCCCTTCCTAATCCTAATTTCTTGTGAACGTAAACTTTATTAATGCACCATATTTTTTTTTTGTGCTCCAACAATTTGTTTTATATAATTTTAAATTGTATTTTTGGATTTTTATTGCAAAAGTGGAATTTTCTCTTAATGATTATAAAATATTTTATTTGTATATTTTGGATTTATATTTATACATGATACATAATCATACATAATATTTAATAGCCCTGAAGGGACAGTTTTTTTTTTTAGGAATTATATTTCATTTTCAAATATATATATAAAATCTTTATTTAGTTTGTGGAGAATTTAATATTATTATTAAATAATACATTTTATTTTCAGATACAGAAATATAAATGTGTAACATATTAATATATGTAATTTCTAGGTTTGTTGTTTTCAGTCTAATATCTAATCTTCAGATCTATATATTTAGTTTAACACTGAAAATTTATATTACATTTAAGGCTTCTTGCGTCTATAACCAAAATCAAGTTACTACTATTAGTAATCAAAACTAAATTATAATAATTGTATTTTAATTAGATTTTTTATGATTTCGATTATTATTCTAATTTCATCAGAATTAGATACATATTTCAAAAAAAAATTAATTAGATTAATTATTTTTGATTTGTATTTCATTTCCAGAAATAATAGATCTGATTAAATTTTATTGGTCAGGCATAAATTTTAATTTATGTACCATTTTTGTTATATTATGTTTCCGATTTGATTCTATATAAGAATAAGGGTGATGAGGGGAATAAGTTAGAAATGAAACTTTCGAGCTTATTCCCCTAGCAGGTGTGATAATTGATTTCAAAATTTTGATAAACAATTTCTCAAAGTAAAGGTCAGAGGATATTTCGCCCAACTTCCAATTCTTTCAAAAACATTTTTTGGCATATTGTATTGTATGTGCGAATAAAAACTAATCAAAAAACAGAAAATTGAAATTACAAATTGATGCAAGCAAAATAAGAAATTCATCATACAAATATCATTTTAAAATTAACTTTATCCATACATGTTACTTTTGTATTTTATAATTTCTGTAACATTACTCCAATCTCCTTTTATTTTCAGATATAAAACAAAAAAGCATTTAGTGGTAAATAATACATGTATATTTATGTAATAATCATCTAAATGGGAAGCATTCTCGGAATTTATGAGTCATTCAAACCATCATATCTCTTGATGACTAAACAAAGTTATGCACTTTTTTTTAGACAAGAAAAAAATAACTAAGGTTTCAGAGAAGGTTAAAATAATGGTTTTCGGTATAAAAATATACCTATATATTATTGTTTTGGGAATCACTATTTTCTTGGAAATCCTGACAAAGGCAACAGCAGAGATTTATATTTTTAAATTCAAGGGCAGCATCAAATTCACCTTTATATATTTTTGATTATTATTTTCAAAATATTTACTAATATGGTCTAGTGTTGCTTTATTTAGTGATACTACTATGGTCAAAATAATCAATTCAATTTCTAAATCTAAACATTTTCTAATTATAATCAAATGATTTGCAAATTAGATAATAAAAATTAAAATTTATGCCTATTTTATTTGGCTATAATATACTTGTAGTCTGATCTTTTGAGTTTAATCGTATAAACTTTAATAAATAATGCAAAATGGAAAAAGGTGAGGAGCCTTAAGGCTAAAATTATTGAAGTTATTATATCTAAATTTGGGGAATTTTTTTTTTTGCTGCGTATTTTTATATATTTTTTTTCTTTTTTTTTTGAAAAAAAAAAATCATATTATTTCACCTTAATTAAAAATATTGATTATCGAAAATTCCTTGAAAGTGAAATTGAATTTCATGTTATTAACACCCTCTTAAACGTGTGCTCAATGGTTTTTTTTTGAATATTATAAACATTCTCAAATTTTTTTGGTTTTGGCCCACAGAAATTATGTAGTAAAACGAAAAAAAAAATTGGATGATAAATAAATACATTTTTTTTTTTGGATTTGTTAAATTAAATATTTAAAAATATCAAATATCAAGAAGTAAAAATAAAAATAATAATATTTTGATATTTAACTCTCTTCTTGCTTGTTTAAATAAAAATTCAGTTTTTTTTTTCATTTGTGTTTATAATCAATAATCATCTTTTTTTTATTTAGTTTAGTGATAGATAAATTTTATTTAAAAATATACAAAACGCAAAATTAATATTTATGTGCATATTATAAAATTACAATAAAAAAATTTTTTTAATGTTAAATATTATTACAAATATTTTTTTTTCGTTGACTAGAAATACACAAATTGTTTAAAAGCAATAATTCAATTTTAGCAATATAATTATCATCATTTTTATTAGAGTACGAATATACTAGAAGGAATCAATTTATGAGGATAAATTTTATTAAATAATATTATTATACTAAGTCAGGCAGGTGATATTTTTATCTCACAGATCAAATTTGCAATTAAGTTGTATACTAATGTCATGTATAGAAGATTGGTCAAGAAAATTAATGTTGTAGTCATATATTAAATAAATCATATTTAAAAAAATCAAATTTTAAAGTTAATATGCAGGTGGAGCGTAACAAAAATTTATATACAAAATGTCATGATTTGGTAGAGTGAAAAATGCAGTGCTTAAATATTTTAAAAACCAGCAGGTATATGTAAAATTTCCATAAATAAATTATACTTAAAATCATTTAAAATTATTTACGAATATAGTAATAGTCAGAATCATCCATTTTTTAATGATTTTACAAAACTAAAAATTAATTACATATTACTTTTGTACTCTATTTTCACTGCTATAACTGCAAATACTGGGCTTGTTTTCTGAATTGCAGTAGTATGCAAGCTCACCGTTAAAAAGTAGTTTGAACCAATTGAATAGATAGACGTAACAGTCTGCATACTTGGAACCAAACGATGGAGCAAAAGTCTCCACTTACAATTTCATATATAATTGTACACGTATAATTTGAAATTTGAAATTTTTGATTTAAAAAAATTAATTAATGGGAGGTTTAACCAGATATAATGTTAAAACTGGCTTTAAGAAAAATACACAGTCCCGTCAAGAATATAAAAATTATGCGCATAACTTCGAATTTTAAAAGTTATTTGAACGCCATTGAAGGAATTCGCAAGACTTTTCTTTTGAAACTTTTAACAATAATTTTTGTGACAATACTACTTGGTATTGTATTATGTGATTAATTTATAATTTTAATATCAACTGCCTATTTTTTATTTTTCACTTATAATTTTGTATTGATTGCAATAGAAGTATTAGAGACCATGTTAAAATTTCGGTACGCTCGACCTGCTTGACACTAACATTTAATCAAAACAAATTGTTCCAAAATATAGTTGTTTTGAAACATTTTCCACTGTTTGATTTAAAAACAAAATTAAATTTTAGATGTCGTATGTTATACTGTTCTTTATTTTGGACAAACATTTAAGTTTATTGCGGTATACACTGGATGGATGTCTCTATTAAATTTTCCATTCACATAATACAAATTACTACTCTCTATACTCATTCTTTTTGTTATAAACATTAATTACACTAATTACATATTTGTTCAATTTAAATTACTTTAAATTTTAAATTTTATAAATTTAGAAGCTATACTTTGCTAAGCTTTATATTATGTTTCATTTATAAATTTTAACAATAATAATTTTTTATTTATTAATTTATTTTTTTATTTATTTCAAATTTATATAATGCCAAACCAAATTGATGAACAATTGATGAAAATTGTTTTATTACATTTGATATTGAAAATAAATAATAATTATTATCAATATTACATGTACCAATTAAATCTAATTCATTTGTATTTATATCACATGGATGTCTACCATATATATTTGGTAATGCTTCAGTTGATAAATGTGGATAAAATACTTTTATTAATTCATATTTAATAATTGTTGATGAATTACAATTTTCAAATGCATCATATAAATTTTCACTTAAACTAGTTGGTATTACTAAATATAAATTATATTTTTGTTTTTTTTGTATTAAACGCATTTCATTAACATCTAATATAATTTTAATTTTTTTAATTAATTGATTTAAATCTAAATTACCATATTCATATAAATAAAAATCTTTAATACGATAATATTTTTGTTTTGTTGTATGATCTTTATATAATATATTTGTATTTGGTATATTTAAAAATGACATTGGTATATTATAAATATGACTAGTTATTAAATGATAATTTAATGATATTGGTTTTAATTGTAATTCATTTGAAAAATGTTGTGCTATTTGTATAACACCACCTTGATGTATAAAACCATAAAATATACCTAAAAATATATTTAATATATACCAAATTTTTAATAAATATTTTGAACTAATTGTTGTACATAAAAAATTATTGTAAATATAACGTAAATATTTATTATCAATCCGAAATGGATATGTTGGACAAAAACCAGTTATTAATTTTGGTGAATGTAATAATATAATTGGTAATGTAAATGGTATAAGAAAACGTGCTTCTTGATGATTAATTATTGATAATATTAATAATGGTACAAATATTGCTGATGACATTAATACAACAATTGATTGTGAACGTGGTAAATAACGATATTCACCTTTTAAAAAATTATATACCAATATACTAAATGAACATACTGTTATAATACCTAAAATATTATATAATAATGGTATATTTACAATTAAATGTAAATATTTTGGATGTATACCATGATCAGCTGTTTTACTTGGATCAATATTATATTTAATAAAATTCCATGGAGTTACAACAAAATTATTTAAACCAATTTCTAACATTAATATTTCACCATTTGTTAAATATTGATAATATAATGAATCAACTAATATAAATAATAATAATAATGGTATTGCTGATATAATAAATAATAATATACGTATATTAAAATCAGTAAATGTTATTGTTTTTGTACCCATACCACGTAATAACCAAAAAAATACCATTGGACCACCAAATATTAAAAATGTTGGACGATTAAATACACCAATAACACATAACGATGACATTAATATTAAACGATTATAACTATGAGCTGGTAAATTCATTTTTAATTTCCATATTTTAACTTTTTCACCAGTTGAACTAGCTTTTTGATAACGATCTTGTAGAAATTCTTGTTTATAAATAATTGTATTTGATTGTATCATACAATCAGCAACAAAATATAATAATAACGAACATATAGCCATTTCAATTGAATTGGAAAATGTATGTGTAGCAAAAATTAATATTACATATGAACTACTCAATGTAAGTAAACGTATTTCATAGCGTAAACTATATGATTTACATATTTTATAAATACTCCAATCATTGGCAAATGATATTGCACATAATATTAATCGCGGATAAACAATAAACATATAACTTGTTATTAAGTTTATATCTAAATAATATTTTGTATAGACTGATATAAACTCTAAGAAACTTAATGGAATTTTGATTAGAAAATATGGTACGGCAATACTACGAATTGGAAATGTATTATTAAATTCCCAGGTACGGACATGCTCCAATTGGAATTGATCACCTAAAATATTTAAAAAAAAATCCAAAATATTTTATTTATTTTACCGTGACAGAAAGTTACCTGTAAGTACTTCAACTGATTGGAAAAATTCATCGGGATGTATATAACCAGTTTGTGGTATTAAAACTAAAAGAACTCTGACAGCAACTAAAAACATATATGAATGAAAGTGTTTATCATTTTGTTTCGTTCGTATTATAAGAGTTTTTATATAATTTGTTATTTTCATTTTGATGTTTTTACTTTATAAAATTTGTAAACACATATTTTTTTTTTAGTTTTGACACTAGACTTTGACAACTAGTGACAGTTAATACAACTTATAAATAATTGGTCAGCTGTTTTAATACTCGTTAAGTTCAAAGAAGAAAATATCTTTTTGAGGTGCTTATGTTAAACGGAAATGACGCTCCAAATTAGTTATGTTTGAAAATGTGTTATACGGTTAAAAGTCGTTACTGTATGTAGTAGAAATTATTTGAGGAAAATTTAAAACTTAGTGTGAAAAATGTCGTGGCAAAATTATATACATTATATAATTATATACAGTAGGAAAGATTGACGATCAAATGATAATTTTTTAGGTAAATATAATAAACTTTTAGGCGTATAATATTCAAAATAATTATTTCAAAAACAATATCAAGAAAAATTATTATTTATTTAAAATATTACAAATTTAGCATTAAAAATGTATTAAAACTTAATGAATACTTTAAGAAACTTTCAATCTTTTAATTTCTCATTATTCTTGGATTTCCGGATTCAACTTCTTCAAACTCAATATCTTCTGAAGCTTCCCATCTTACACTTCGAACACTATCTTGTCTATATATTTCAAAAGTAAAATAGAAATTATATAATTTAGGAAAAAAATTATTATAACCTATTCATATATCCTGGTGCTGCAGGCTGTGCTGGTGGTCTAATATTTCCTCGAGGTGATCTATCTCTGATATCACGTCGTGGTGATCTAAAAAATATTTCATATTAAAAGATAATTTCAAATTTCAAAATATATTTACCCAGTCATAACCCAGCTCCGTTCAGAATGCAAATTTTCGGTGGAATTCCTAAAATTTTAATATTAAATCATTTTTATAGATTAAAATGTAATTAAAAAAAATAATGAAATTTATGATAAAATTACTATAAAAAAAAACTAAACCTATTTTCTTTGGACTTTAATCCTCTTTAGAAATTAATTAACTTAATTTTATGATATTTTCGAAATTTGGGTTGTGGTAGTCTAGTCCACAAGTCAATGTCTTTAAAATAAACTTTTAATATTGTAAATATATAATTTCTTCGAGTGAATTTGACACAAACCAATATAAAAGATAGTAGTCTGTTTTGTTGGTGTATTCACATTGTCTCAAGAGCTAATAACTAAAACATCGGTGTTAAGATTAATTTTGTATTAATTTCTTATGTGTTTAATCGATATTAGCGTTTATAATACTAATGAAAACCGTCTTAATTATTGAATAATTACGTAATCATTAGACTATATCGTGTCAGGCATTGACAATAATGAACAATGTTATTTATTATGTATACATGAAAATGTTGAAAATGCTTAAAATATATTTAAAAAATATATTTATATAATTTCAGTACATACATACACAATTCCGATATATAATATTTAAACTCATTTTTACAAACTATTATATTTAAATTTTCTTAATCAAAATCTAAAAATTTATTATTTTAAGTTATATATATTTTTTTTAAATCTTCGCCTTTAAAATTAAATTTTCTTTTATATAAATGTCTTTCCTCTCTTTTTATGTGGCTTCTTCAAATACTAAATCCACACTTTGCCAACTAAAATTATTACTTGGCATTGGCCTGGAAAAGTAGATTATAGGTAGAATATTTACAAGATTTTTTTATAGTTGATTAAAGAAGATGTTAATATTTTACATATAAGAAAATGATAGTTAAAATATAAATATATTATAAAATGAAAAATATTATCAGAACCTGTTCATATAATCTGGTGGTGGTGGTGCGGGTGGTAGTGGTGGAGGGCGTGGAATTCCTCTATATTCACGATCTCGTTCACGATTTCGATCTGTCCGCATTGTTCTCATATCACGCATTTCTCTCATTTCTCTTGTATCTCTTTTATTTCTATTTTGTAATGTTGATGATTGATCTCTTATATTATTCAGTTCTCTTCTACTTTCACTATTTCGAATTGGCTTAACAGTATCGTTATCTCTTGAACCACCTGTTTCAACTTCCAGACTACGTATAGATAGTGATGACATTGATTCGGTTCTTTGTGGTCTTAATGGTGGTCTATTTCTTGTAGTTGTAGTTGGCGTACGACTTGGTGTTTGATGTGGTGTTCGTGGTGTTGAACTATTTAAATTTAAATATAATATTGAATATGAAAAATTAAAAAAAAAATTCTTTCACCTTCCGGCTTGTCTTGTAGATCTCCAATTCCTATCCGCTGGATCTCTAGCCATTTTCCAATATTATTAAAGATAAAAAAGTAGAAATTAATCGAATATTTTTTTAAATAAAAAATATAAATGCTCACTATTATAATATTTTCAACAAAAGACAACTTCTAGCAATAAATATTTTACTACTAAGGCAAATAAAACTTCTCTTTTAATTTCTTTGCAACGTACAATTGACTTGTCCTCTTTGCATTATCAAGACTTTTCAGTTCAGTATGTAAACTAATTACATTTAATGCAATTGGTGTACCAAATGACCATATCAATAATATAATTAATGTACAAAACCATAATCCATTTATTAAATCAACAGCATTTCTACAAAGTAAACTACGATTTGCATCAAAAATGTCAAATAGTGGACGACACATTGCTGTTTTATCACCTAAAGATGTGGACACAATATCCTTATCAAGAGACAAATAATCCTTCAATCTAACAAAAATTAAAGAATCACAAAAAAACAGGAAAAATAAAAAAAATTAAGTCAAATTTATGTTGGGTCAAAGTTAAATAAATAAAGCAAAGAAAAAACAAAATATTGGAAAAATCAACGATGCCTAACAGCATAAAAAAAAACAAGAAAAAAAAGGCAAATTTGTCTTTCCTGACCTTTTTATATAAAATTTTGTTTGATTTTCACATATTTCCCCTGCAGTATTTTCCAAATATCCTTGAATATTTCTCAAATGTATTAAAGTTTGATTAACCTGCCTTGTCCATGGTTCTTTTTGTAATTCTAATGCTGTTAAATGATAAAGTATTTCATTACGTAGTAATTCCAAGGGTTGTAATATTGATGCCTGAAGACGTTTTGCCCGGCTACCTAAAGTGGTCATACGGGATGATGTGGCAACATCTTGAATCTTAAAATAAATAATGAAAAAAAAATAACCGGTAATTATGAATAAACGGTTCAATGATTTTTTATTAGATAATTTATCTAAATTGAAAAAAGGAAGTATATTTTTTTTTGGATATTCTAATTTTTCGGGATTGTATAATTGGAAATTATTATACTACTGTCCTGTAAAATATTTCAAGTTTTATTGCTTAACGCATTGTCTATCTAATTACAGAAAATATAGACAGGAGAATAAAACTAATAATTAGTGTTCTTGGATTTTAGCTTTTGATTAGACATTTCTTCATAGAATTGCTTGTATAACATATAAAATCATGATAAAAATATTAACTTACTTCAAACACACAAGGACAAAAAACCGACTTAATTTTTTTTCTAAATACATACAACTTAACTTACACGATAAAATCTTAACAATTTCTTGATATACACATATATTTCACAATTTATTTACATACCTGAAGTGCAACTCTCTGCATTTGATCAATAAATGTAGCTAAATCCTTTTCAGGTGTTGGTTGACTAATACTTGTACGATAGGTTGTTGAATTTAAATCAGATGTTTGGAGCATATTCTCTAATATCAATTGTATTGTTTGTGTTAAAGATAATAATGCCTTTTCTGATACATGTATTGAATTTAATGCTGCGGTTACTTTTGGAAATTTCATAGGATCTGTATGTTGTGTATTCACAAATGCATCCAAATGGAAGACTGTGTATGATGGTTTATTTTGTTCACAATCCCTAATATTTAAAAAAAAAAATCTAAATACACTTACAATAATGTTTAAAACCAAGAATTTTCCATTGTTTTTAGGTAAAGAAAGATATTTTGTAAAATTAAAGGAAATTGTGACAAATATATGAGCATTGTTGTTTTTTTTAATATGTAGAAAATTTTATGAATGAAAAAGATTTAATTGCAAATGATTTTTTTTTTTAAAATAATTTCAAGTATGATTTTGATGATTTCCCAATTGAAATGATGGCTAATCATTTCGATTGGGAATGATTATTCACTTAATAATCAAGAATTATTAAGTGAATAAAAATATTATATATAATAATTTTAATAAAGTGTTTTTCGAGGTACTTTTCATCGACTGAAATATTTATCGAGAAAATTTTATTTACAAGTTTTCGACATTTTATGCTTGTGATTTAGGTATTGTGTCACAACGCTAATTGATGGATGAGGATTGGGAAATATATGGAGGGTCCGACATAAAATATCGACGAATATTTCTTCAAAATTAGATTTTAAACACACCAATTCATTTGAGAGTGTGTAAAATTAGTTTTAATAAGATTAGTCATATTGTATTATAAGGATTGAGATTAAATGAATTGCAATGGAATTAACAAAGCAATAAAATATTAACAATTATATTTTGGATAAATTGTAAATTTTCTTATATACTATGTGAAAATTCAACAATATTGTTAAAACTTACCGAATTGCCTTTGCCAAATCAACATTTACTAAAGTTTTATTTTCATTTGTTGGTCTTAATAAATCACCAATTATACCATTTTTTAATTCCATATCATATGCATAACCAGGTTTATCAAATATTTTACTTAATATTTCATAGTCATCTGAATCATATAATGGTTTACATAAAAATATTTCTGTATTACCACCAATTGATAATGATATAATACTATATATCATAATTACAAAACTACTAATACATATTAAACAAATACATGTAACCATTATTATAGCCGCTTTAACTTTTGAATCACATAAAAAACAACAAAATGTTAATGACATAAATACAATAATCCAAACAATAATCATTCCAGTTGACCATGTCATTAACCAATATTTATCAAATAATTGATCTAATGTATTATAATTTGGTTCAATTGATTCCCAAGTACCAGTTAATTTATCTAATAATGAGGTTATTGTATGCGTTAATAAATGTGCATTTGCAGTTGTTTTATATTTGATTTGTTGTAATTGTTCAAGAGTTTCTTTTAGATATAACGAAAAAAAAATTATATTTTAAATATTATTTTAAATAATTATATTATTTTTAATTTTGGTTACCATTTCTTTGTAGTACTGTGTCACTTTTAATTTGTATTGGAAAATTACCAAATATTGATTTTGATATAGCTACTTCAGTTGATAAATTTTTCACCTGTGTACCAGATTCTAATTCACCTAAATATTTCATGCGGAAAATATTTTGATCTTCTTGTAGCTATAAGAAAAATGAAAATAAATTAAATTTATTTTTTATTTTGCCAATATATTTTTATTGAATTAATTTTTAAAATATTTATTTGTAAAATAAATATTTATAATATTATTTATTTTCTTACTTTTGGTAACCTAAAAGTTTTAAATTTTCTGCAGATAAAATTATTAATGGAGCTGACTATTTTGAAAGCAAGGCTAGTCCATTTTAGGAAAAAAAAATTTAAATAATGATAATAGACAGAAATTAGTTTCACAGTAAGCCCAAATTACTCAAAAATCCCCATATTTTTTTAAAGGTATTAAAAATACTTGAACAATTTCTATACAATTTGAAATGAAAATCCCTTAAATGACTCGGAATAACAAAAAGAAGATTTGCCCAATCTTCAAGTTTTAAGAAGTTGTGGTAAAATATTTTTTATGTGAAACAATTTGAAAACTCCGAATTTCAAAACCAATTCGGGAGTAAGTAAACATACACCAATCAGTAAGTAATCAGTAAGCATTGAAGAAGAAGCATATTTCCGTTGAATAATTTACAAAATGTCATTTAATCAACTTAGTTTTGGGTGCTATTCATAATACCATAAACACAATGCAGAAAATTCGTATTGCAATAAATACAAAATTCTGAATTTCTTTGAATTGCTCTGAATTTCTGAATGAATCCATCATTATTGATAGTAAATATTTGATAGTAAATAAATAAGATAGCTGAAAAATAATGAAAGAAGAAAATTGTTCAAAAGAACGAAATTACGATTACTATATTCAATTAAGTTCAATTCAATTTTATATTTCAATTATTATTTCGATCGAAATATGCGAAATAGGGTAAAAATATCCTTTCTTTAAATATATTAAGAGAACATAAATTTCTATGTAAAAATTTAATAAAGGAAAGTTTTTTTATACCATTTCCAAAGCAATAATGAGATTTTCAATAAAATTATAAATAAAATTTTACCGTTTTAAGTGCATCAATGATTCCATTTTCTTCAAAACTTCTTATCCTTAATGTATCACAAAGTGGTCTATCTCGAAATGTACATTGTCGTTGAAGTACTGATAATTGAATTTGTAATTCTTCCATTCGAGCAGTTGCTTCTTGTGATATTCTTAAAGCTTTATTAAGTGACTCTTGAAGTAATTGTATTCGAGTTATAAGTTCTGTATTGGCTGTAATTTTGATGAATATTTTATATATTTTTAAAAAATTATATTTTACGAAACATACCTAAACCAATGCTATTTAATGAATCAAAAGCTAATTCAATTCCAGTATTTGCTGATAATTCAGTACGTATTGGTTCACCAAGAAGTACATCAATATCTGGATTTTTTTTTGTATAAATATAAACAGGATTAAGAAATAAACAATTTTTTATGATAAATTTTAGATGTACATGGGCAATTTTTTTATTTGGTAACTAACAAATTATAAAATTAGTTCAATTAGTATAAAAATTAATTAAATTTACATAAGTCTAATCTGTTGAACACTCATAAATTGAATAGTCAATATTATTCGAATATTTATAACAAATTTGATGAAATTATTATTATGGATTTGAATGTTTTTCAAATAAAAAAGATTGAGTTATAAAATTTTCATTTTACGTATCTCTGAATTGCATTCTACGGAAATGAAAAACTATTTTCTTTTCGTTATAAACTTCTAAGAATTTTTTTTTTAAATCAAATTTCTGTATAAGCTTTTTTTTCGTAAAATCAAAAAAAAAAAAAAAACAGAATCACGTAGCTATAAATTTATGATGTTAAAAAAAAAACAACAACAAAATCGCAGCCTTTAAAATGAAACCATAAATTTTCTCACAAAAAATTATGTGGAAAAATTCCATATTCACACATGAGCTTTCAACAAAAAGATTTGTTGCCATAACAAAACTAAACTTTTAAAGATATAAAAAAAAAAACTATATTTTTGTGTCCCTAAAAAATGTTTATGTATAAATATATTAAATTACCATTTAAATCCTTAACAGCACGTTCGATTGATATATCAAAACCATTATCCAATTTATATTTTATTTGTACATGTGTATCCTTAAGGAATACTTTCATATCATCAACTGATGCATGTATCAATTCTGGTGTCATTTTTATTGTTGATGATAGTTGACTATTTGTTACAAATATTAATGTATCGGTTAGACTGTAAATATTAAACCACAAACAAGAACTTTTATATAAATTAGAATAAGTTAATTAAAATTAAATGTAAGGGAAAATTTTTGAATTTAAAAATACAACATTCTGGTCTTAAAATTTTATCTCTTACAAATAATTTTCATTTTATGTTTATAAAAAGAATATTAAATTAAATTTTATATTTACATTGATATAATAAAAAATATCACCAATACTATTAAAGCGACTTTACGTCTACATTGTATTGAATTTTTTAATGTATCATCTAATATCATTAAAGTATTAATTGGTTCATCAGTTCGTTTTTTTTTTGTTACTTCGGATTTTCGATGACAACACCAAGCTATTGTTGCTCCCATTGGTATAAATGACAGTATAACAGAAATTGTCATTAATATTAAAAATCCAGATTCAATTTTCATCGACTAAAAAATAGTGAAAAAAACAAATTTATTTTAAACAAGTAATCGCTAGAATTTAAAGAATACATTTTAAGTAGATTTTTAATGGTCAATTTCCATTATTAAAAAACTTTAAATTTATAGGATTTATAGATTTTTGTTAAAATTTTGTTAAAAGTTAAAATTTTATAAATTTTTTCACCCACCACCTCCACCATTCACAGATAAAAAAGATTTTCAATATTTTACTCATCACATGACTTGAAAGAGAACAAATTTTTGTATTGCCAGCATAATTTTTGTAGGTCATATATATTTAAATATTTTGCTTCCGTATTTCCGTTCTACTCTATCTATTTGTTAAAAAAAATTTTTTTGGATTATATCCAGGAATATAAAATGAATTATTGAAGAAATTGTTTAATATAATAATATTTAAATGATATAAAAAGGGAAAATAAACGAGAGGCTTTTTACCTAAAAAGCCTCTAAGAAGCTGCAGTCCGTGTACGGCTAAGGCCTTGGATTTCTTAACGTACAAAGCCTTGGCCTTCATAACGTACAATAGGAAATACTTAATTAAATCTCTAATGAAGCTTCCGATAAAATTATGAATTGGAAGTTATGAAGCTTCTTCGAAATCGATTGAAATATCTTTCAGAAAGTTAATTTTCTTTATGGTAATATCCTTTTTTTTTATACTTTTCGATCAATTCCCCAATCTATCTAAAAGGCACATTTGGCGAGATGAACGAATCTAAATCCTTAAAGCTGTACAATTCTTATTGCCACTTTAAGGAAGTTTATGACGTACGTACATAAACAGGAGAGAACTAAGTATCAACAACATTCAAAACACATTTCTATAACTATCGGTATATTCTTGTACTCGGTTAATACAGATTGACTTCAAAATGATTTCCAAAGGGATTTAAAAAAAAAAAATATTTCAACTTACTTTTGTCGCAAAATCAACGAGTGTTAGATTTGAACGAAAAGCATCTCGTATAACGTCTGAAAGAAAAATTTTTACTTACATAAATCCTTTTTTTTTTACACATCCATCCTTTTTTTTATGTATAAAACTATATTTGTTTTTGTTTTACACTAAAAACCTTTTTTTTTGGAAGATAATAAAAAACTTACCAAGTGGCAAATCATATGGTGTGATAAGCGACAAGAATAAACTAATATATGTAAATATAAAATGTCCATGTCCAATATCCAAGCCAGGAATAGAATAACTAAATGTATTTGGTAAACTTATATTGAAGTCCTTCGGGTTGCTTGTATCCTGTAAAAAAAAAAAAAAAATCATTTTGCTTTTTCTACTAAAATCATTTTTTCACTTTTATTTGTAATGTTTTGAATGTTATCCGTTTAAAAATCATTAAAAATTATACATCTCTAAAAGAATCCTTTTGTTCTTCATTTTTAAATCATGATTTTTAAAAATATGTAAAAATCCTTTTTTTTTTTTGAAAATTGTATAAAATATGTGTAATTGTGTAAAAGATTATATTTATTGTTCTAATAGCCACAAACATATACATATAAAAAGGAGTGGTTGAAAAATCTATTTTAAAAACTGGTTAAAAGAATTTAAGGACGAGTATTAGTTAATTTTTTTTTTATTGAGAGAAGTTTTTTATGATTTTTTATTTGTGGTTCTTTTTATTTTGGGGTTTTTTTTTTGGTGTTTTTTTTTGGTCAACATTTTATTTTTTTACATGTGCATGTGTGTGTGGAAATATTTGTTGGTGATAAGAAAAGTTTGACCCTTTTTTTCTGTAGAGAGTGACCAAGTAAAAAACATTAAAATTGGAAATTTTATGATATAGTTTTTTTTTTGGTGTAAAAAGCTTTTCATATATTTATGGTATAGTTATAGTGTTACATTAAATTTTATTGTAAAACCACGTCAACGCTTTAAATTAAGAATTTGTTGCAGAAGGAAAAAAAAGGGATTTTTAAAATCAGATTTATTTGAAGTTGAATTGTTGTTTATTTACATAATTTATGGTATAAAACGATAAGACTTAATTTTTTTTTTGTGTGAATATAAATTGCACAACATTGTAGTGGTTTTTACAAATTACAGTCTGGTGGTCAATTTTAGAATAATTTCTATTGAAAATAATACTATTGATAATTCTTTACGGGTGGAAAATTTGGCTTCTTTTTGTAAACTTTATAAGAAACTTTACGGAACTGGTAATCTTAATTGTACCAAAAATTGGTTTTGATTAAATTTTATATTTTGTTTTGTTATAAAATAATATTTTAAGATTTTTGTCGCAAAAATATTTATATTTTACAAAAATATAAATATTTGTCAAATATTTATATTCTCCATATAAGAAAAATATAGTTAAAATCAAAAAATATGTAAAACTGATGAAAATTCATGGGAAATCAAACTACATTTTCTTTAATAATTAAATTCGTATCACAAATAATCTTTTTCATAATGTACATATACATTTTATTTAATCTAGTTGCATAAAACATCCTTTAAAAAAGGTTAAAGGATGTTTTATGAAACATTTAAATCTGGTACGAAAATTAAATTTATTCTTTGAATATTTTAATTTAAAAATTTTTTATTCCAATCATGGATCATGGATAACATCAACAATTATATTCCAACTACCGAATTAATAATATGATCAAATATTAATATTTTACTCTTATGTGCTCACATTCGAAAAATACGGATATGATCATAAATGTATAATATGTTTTAGGAAAGTCTACGTTTAATGAGAATTTATTTGTAAATTTTTTACTAAAAAATTTTGATCTCGTATAATTTTTCCTATTTTCCAATTGTAGAAAATGAGTTAAAGTAAATTATTTTATAGAATATTATTTTTCTATTTATCATATTTTTAGGTTTTATGATTCGTATTGGTAATCCGAATTTTACAGATCCCTCATTTTGAGTATAGCCGGAAATGATTACACTATATAAGTTAAATATATATCAAAGGATATAAATAAGACAACCAGAATACAAATAGTAATGAATCATAAAACTAAACTATTTCAGCAAAATTATTCAAAAATTATAAAAATATTATATTACTTACCATTTTTTTTAAAAAATTGTTTGCATATCCTTTTACTACAATATGTAATTAAATATATAATTTAATATTATTAAGTTTTTAAGTTTATTTGAAAATTTAAATATTTGTACGACATTTTTTTAAAAACACATAATTTTCCTTTTAATTAATTACATAATTTTAATAAATTTAAATTACTTTAAGTTCAATTAAATTTCACAATTACTATATTTAAATTAAAATTTTTTTTTTAATTAAATTTAAAAAGAACAAAAATAGTTGAACACATTAATTTATTAAAAATTTTCTAATTTTTCTTTTTTCATTAATTTCAAAATTCTCCAGTAAATATATAAAAATTGTCTACTAGATTTATGAAACCTTTTCTTTTTTGGGTCTAGATAAAATTAATTAAATTATATTTTTTTCACTAAGTTGTAATTCCGAAAAACCATAAAATACATAAAATAAAATTAAAACCTTAACAGCTTAATTGTAACCAAGAAAAAAAAAAGAAAAAGGAGACCAAAATTCATATTACACAACATATCCAAAAATATAAATCCCTTAAATTGTTGAAAAAAAAAGTAGGATAAGATATAAAAATTACAATGTCAATTGCACATTATTACAATTTGAAATGGAAAATATTCGAGTTGAAGTTAAATTCTTCTTTTGTCTTCTCAAATTACACATTTTTTGTTATCGAGAGGTTTTTTTTTTATTGTTTTAAATGGAAAATATAAGAAAAAATGGAAATATTTTCTTTTATGTTTTTCCTTTCAGTAAAATATGTCCTTCTACCTGAACAAAAATAAAAAAAAAAGGTTTATATTATGGCATTGTAAATATTTCAAATGTGGATGATATTTTTTTCTATATACAGTAGTATATACTCGTATGTCTTATAAAAGCACATTAAAATGGTTTTTTGTTACTAAGGCATTTCTATCTAACACACCATAAATAAAAGTTTCAAAAGGATAATCTTTATCCTTGGTTAGGGTATTAAATCAATGTGTCGGTAAGTATATTTGTGCGTTTATATAATAATAATAATAATAATTCGAATTTCTCGTGATGAAAGACAAGAATTTAGTTGAAGTACTCTAAGTACATTTTTTTATTTATTGTTATGGAAATAAAGGCTGGAAAATTACATATATATGCTTTCTGATCCTTAAAAATATTTCTTTATATTGGTATATACATTTTTTTTTTTTATTGTATTGTAGGTTAGGTGGAAAACCATAATTTAATATTACGTTAATGTTGTTATAGAAATGTCAGCATAAAAATTCATTTAAATATATAGAAATGATGATATTTTGGTGTCGGTGTATTTTGTCGAAAAAAATAATTTCGGGAGGAGAAATTTTATGACAAATAATTTAAACCTTAATGTCGGTTGTAGAATATATTTCAGACATGAGTTCGACCAACATGACGGGAGAATTCTATCACCAGTTGACTGACAAAAGTTAAAAATTTATTTTCTTGAAGCAGTTAGGTCAGGTAATCTAAAATTTTGTATGAGGACAAATCAGTTGTTATGAAACGGACCTTTGAATGATTTTGTGCCTGGATATAGTATTGCTCTACATTTCTTTCAAACCATAGATATTTACTATCCTGTCTATTTAAATCTACTTTCTAGAATATAAATTGTGTCATCCTCAGAATTATTTGCATAATAAAAACATAGAGAAAACTAGGAAATTTTTTATCGTATAGTGTGCAACGTATCATTTTTTACATAATATAGGTCACAAGAAAATTTTTTAAATTATTTTTGTAAGAACGTATTGATCTTAAAAGAATATTTTTTCAGAATGTAGTAATTGATTTTATGATTTTATGGAAAGGAAAATAAATAATATGAATAAAAATTAAATCTGCTTGAAAATTATTTGACATATTTTAGGTATTACATTTTTTTTTGCCATAAATCTAATATTAAGAAGCGTTTTTTTATTGGTAATTGATATTTGAAGCCCAATAAAACCATTGGCTGTAAATTAAATATGAAAATAGATTAAATTTTAATTTATAGGCTTTAAATATTCTATTGATTGGAATTGATTGGGATTTAAAATGAAAATTAACAAAATTAGATTTAAAGTTTCGTAACTAATTTTTGTTGAAACATTAATTCAGTTAAAATAATAATATATATTTAGTTTAATTCGAATATCTCAAGAACTAATTTAATTTATTGTCAAAAATATATTTTCATGGTGAAACAAATATTATTTTATTGAATTTTTTTTTAAAAAAATATTTTACCAAATTAATTGGGTTGTATTAGAAACTATATTGTAATTTTAGAATATTTTATTATTTCACTTGAAAAAACTTCACTTCGTAATTTGATATACACTTTTACACATAGCATAAGTAATTTTTAAGTAAATTATCATATTTGTCACGGTTTTTTCTCATTTTCACTCACTCAAGTCGTTTCTTGTGATTTGTACATGTATAGTCCACATAAATTAATTATCAATGTAATATGGCCTTCTATTTTTTATATTAAATCCAAAGACGTTTAGACAATTACATCAGATATTCTTGAATTTAAATTTTAAAATAAACAATTTTAATTTTCAACAAAATAATTATATTATTTAAATTTTACATTATTTAAAAAAAAAATGTAATTGGTTCAATTACCAATTAAAAAAAATTTGATTATGTTCATTTACCTATAAACAAAATTCAAGTAAATTTATTGCACTATAATTTAATTTTACGTATTAAAAAATTATCATTTTTATATAATTTCACATTTCAAAATCAATTATTTATTAAATGCATATATCTTTTTTCCATATATGTCCTAAAATCACTATAAAAAAATTTTGATTCGAAAAAGTTTCATGTAATTAATTTTAATTTAATTAAATTTAACACATAAATAATTGTGATAATAAACTTATGTTGAAATTTTTTGCACATCATTTCAGTTCATAATTAAAAATTTTTAAATAATTTAATTATTTTTTTTTCGTCACTTTAAAAATTTCATTATTTTAAATTTTAATTAATATTATTTATATCACATTATATCTTAATTTTTCTTTATATGTATTATGATTATTTTCTATGCTGAAATTGGTTTTGTATGAATTATTTTTCTCAGATAAATAAACCAGCATCCATCAGTTTTATTTCACAAAAAAAAAAATGAAAGTCCTTATATTTTTTTTTATCTGTTTTGTCAATTAACATAAAAATTAATTTTCAACTTTTGAATATAGAAAAACTCCTTGGGGACTTAAAATTAAACACGTTCAATAATTGTGAGCGCGACATAACAACTGTAGCGAAAATTTTTGAAAAAAAAAAACACACACAAAATTATTTCCATAAAAGTAAAAGAAAATTAAAGTAGAGTAAACCACTCACACCTTCTTTCAAACCTGTAGGGTTTTTTTTTGCTTATTTTCTTTTGAAAAAAAGTTGTTTTTTTTAATTTTCACATTTTCTTTTGAAAAATCTAAATAAAAAAAAAACATATTTTAATTGTATTGAGGTTATAGGCAGTAAAAATACTTGAAAATTAAATCATAGATTTGTTTGGAAAATAGGGGAAAATTAAAATTGTATATATTTATTTTTTTTAGCCTAGATTTTATGTATTTTGTTTTGTTGATTGGATTATTTTGTAATTTCGTTTTTTTTTTATTTCAATTTTCCTTTATTTATATTTATTTTCAAATTGACATATTATAGTATCATATAAATTGAAAAATAGTTTAAATGGGAATTAATATATATTGAAAATAAAAAAATAGGTCTAACATAAAATATTGAAAGTTGTGAAATTAAAAAAATAAAATATAAATAAGGAAGTATTAAAATTATTAGATATAAATAATAGAAATAATCTGCAAAATTGTTTAATTAACTAACTGAAATCTTTCATGAATTCAAATCATTTTGAATTTTTCAAATAAAATATAAATGATTTTTTTTTTCAATAAACATTTTTCTTATTTTGGCTTATAACTATGCTTTGGTGTAAATGACATTTACAAAAAAAATTTTTTACAGTACTGGAAAATTTGCCATCCACTCCATGTTATCTTTTATTATATACGCGATTATATGTAAAAAGACTATAGTTAAGTTTTAGAAAGAACTAAAACCAAAATCAGGAATTGTAGAACGAAAATTAAGGTTTAAATTGTAAAGCGAGGAGAATATCATAATCTTGTTGCAAAGATACATGAAAAATTAATTTTATTCTCTAAGAAATTGATTTGAAATTACATAAAAAACATCGGCTTTTCAAACCATTACAACATTTTAATTGGTCTGCAAAACTTTATAATCTGTTTGAAAAATGTTTCGAAAGCAATCCAACGTGTTTCAAAACAATTACAAGGTTTTAAAGGTTTGATAAACATTGTAATTGGTTTGAAAAATGTTATTATTAGTTTGAAATACAATTAAAACGTTTTTCAAACCAATTATAACATTGTAATGGTTTGAAAAGCATTACATCGGTGTAAAGTTTGGAAAACGTGGTAATTCGTTTGAAAACGTTGCAATTGGTTGGAAAAACGTTGTAATTAGTTTAAAAAATGTTGTAATTAAATTGAAAATCGTATTATTAGGTTTGAAAATGTTGTAATTGATTTTGAAACATGATTTTAAAATGGTAATGGTTTTAAAAACGTTTTAATTGGTTTAAAATACGTTATAAAGGTTATATCTTAGTAATATCTTTACTATAGCTTATGTCCTTATTTGTATCAGCTTAATAATTCATTCAATTAATAATTCATTCGTAAACTTTACAGTGCACATATGCAATATTACAAATATTTTAAATTTATTTTCAAAAATTCAATTAAATTAAGAATAATTATTACGTTTCTAAACCATTTATATTTATTATTTAATTAAATTTTTTTACAATTTCCTAAACACTAAATATATAATAAAATACATTTCTAATAAAAGTACAATTGTACAATTATATATGCACTGGTGTAAATGACATTTACCAAAAATTTTTCTTGAAATTAATTTTCCATTTTTCGTCAGTTTAATATGATTTTAAGCTTCATGTATTAATGCAGTAAGAGTTTATAACCAAAATTATTATGAATATTTAATTTTTAGCACATATTACAACCAATAATTTATCTGATTATATCTTAAATAAATTTTTATTTAATATAATTTGAAAAATATTCTTAAATTTCTACATAATTGAATAAATATTTTGCTGTAGAGAAATATTGAAATTGAAATTACATATAAATATAATCATAATTTTTTTTTTTTTTAGTAATATTCATTTATGTTTTATTATAAAAGATAGTAAAATGAAAAGCTTTTCAATATTTATAATAGAAAATAAAAGTCCTTATACGCAAAATACTATAATTTTCATCGCTTATTCAAGCAGCGTTATAAATCATTCAATTTTTATTAAATTATAAAAAATTAACATACATAGTATGTTTTTACATATCTAACCTGACACATAATATTCTTTTTTCAACAACATACGGTCTTTTTTTAAGCTATACAAATCTGAAACCGCTGCAAAATTTAATTCTGTAGTGTAAAAATATATATATACATACTTTTATCTATAAAATAATATCTTTTCATTCAGTTTACTTGTGAATACAGAAATTTACTGAAAAATCTCTTATAAATTCTATTAAAAAAGAAAATAGTTTTAAAATATAATTTGAAACAGCACCTTTGAATTAATGGAAATATATATGTATCTATTGAAGCTTTTCAAGATACATATATATCTTTAAACGTGAACTGTATAATAAATAAATTGTAAAAATATTATTGAAAACTATAGTAAATAGATTAAATTATATACTATTAAAGGATATTCATGAAACTATAAAAAAGTTATTTTAAAATACAATTTTTTTTAAAAAAGAAAATTTTGCAGACATGAATCAATTAATTTAAGAAATAATTTTGTCATTGAAAGATTTTGAGTTACATAAAAATATTTTTTACAGACAAAGTTAAAATATTCCAATTAGATAAATAATAGTGATTACACCTAATAATAAAGGATATTTAAAGTAAAAGTCTTTGAAGTTTGACTAAAAATTTGTAATTTTAATGTTTGTATTAATGTCATTTAATTAAAGCTAATTTATTTTGAAAGGATGTGATATAGTTTAGCAGATTATGTTACAATTTAATTAAGCTTGAAAGAAGAAAACTTACTTGAATTATGTAAATTGACCAAATATGAAATAAACTTCAAGTCATTTAATCAATATAAATACTGTATTAGTCTCTGTAACCATATTTTAGGTATTACATTAATAATATGAATTGAGTATGGAGTATGGAATACAGGTGACATTTAAAATATCACCTGCATTACACACATGTCTTTAAAAAATTCGAAATATGTATTATAATAAAATTGTTTTTGACAAAATACTAATACCGAAAGAGTAGAATGGTTATTGAATTTAATTTTGGTAAAATAAATTCAATTAAATATAAAAGATATAGGAAATCTTTTGGATGAATTTTTTTTATAAATTTTTAGATTACGAAAAATTTTTATAATTTCGTTCCTCAATACAGTTCACATATTTTAGTGTTTTTACAATTTTTTTTGTGAGCATGTAAAAGCATAGTTTTGTGATAGTTTGCCAGATATTGGAGCAAAGAAGTTAAAGGAAAAATATCTAAATTACTTTAGAGTTAAAAAAAAGGAAATCTTTTGGATGATAAGAAACGGAAATGTCTTTGATGGTAAGAAACGGAAATTATACTATTTTTATCACAATCTAAAAATCTTAAAATTTATACAGAATTTTTAAATTTCTAAACCCGGAACAACATTTTTTTAATGAAAACTAATATTTATTAAAAATTTCTAATGACTCACTAAAATCGAATTTGTTCAAATAAAAAATATTAATTATTATTTTCCGTTGTTTTTTTAACCTTGATAAAAATTTTCAAATAAAATGCCATAGAAATTTAAACCAAGAGGAAAAGAAGATACCAACTGAGTCAATAAAAGCTTATTTATATGAGTAAGTGTCAATTAAAAATTTCTTAAAAAAGTATAAATTAGTAAAAATATCTCAGCTACTTTAACTGTAGAAATTTATTATTCAAAAAGTTCGGATGTATTTTTTATTTGTTGGTTAAAAACTGTGAAAATAAATTAAATTTTGGTATGACAGAGACAGTACTTGTTACTGGCGGTGCCGGTTATATTGGTTCTCATACAATTGTAGAACTTTTAAATAAAGGCTATAATATTATTGTTTTGGATTCTTGTACGAATGCATATCTGGATAAAACTACTAATAAACCAGAATCGATACGACGTGTTGAAAAATTATCAAATTGTCAAATAAAATTTTATCGAACAGATCTGGTGGATAAAGAATCGATAAAAAATATTTTTAAAGAAAATCATATTGATTGTGTTATTCATTTAGCGGCACGTAAAGCTATTGGTGAATCATATCGTTTATCATTAGATTATTATGAAAATAATGTAACTGGTACAATTAATCTATTACAAGTTATGGCTGAATATAAAGTATATCGACTTGTATTTAGTTCTAGTGCTGTTATTTATGGTGATTGTAAAATTTTACCAGTTAAGGAAGAACATCATATAGGAAATTGTACAAATCCATATGGTAATAGTAAATATTTTTCGGAAATAATTCTTCAAGATTTATGTAAATCAGATACAAAATGGTCTGTTATGTCATTAAGATATTTTAATCCAATTGGTTCTCATTCTAGTGGTGATATTGGTGAAGATCCAGTTGGTGAACCAAGTAATTTAATGTCATATATATCACAAGTTTGTATTGGTCGACGATCTATATTAAAAGTATTTGGTGCAGATTATCCAACACCAGATGGAACCTGTATTAGAGATTTTATTCATGTTGTTGATTTAGCAGCAGCACATGTTAAAGCTATAGAAAAATATAAAAATGGATTTAATCCATATAATTTGGGTACAGGTAAAGGTACATCAGTATTGGAATTGATTAAGTCATTTGAAATAGCTACTGATAAATTAATTAAATATAAAATAGTAGGAAGAAGATCAGGTGATCTTCCAGTTGTTTATGCTGATCCTTCGTTAGCTAATATTGAATTAGGATGGCATGCTAAATTTGGTATTATGGAAATGTGTAGAGATAGTTGGAATTGGCAACATAGTAATCCATTAGGATATGCAAGTAAAAAGGGTATAAAAATAAGTTAAATATTATATAAAATATGATTTTCATACATGATTTACATTTCGGTGGCAAGAGATAATTGAATGTTTAATTGTTAAAATTATTTAAGTTCGCCTGAAAGTATGCATACTGATTTTAATATATAAACATAATAAAGAATTATGTGACTAATGAAATAATTTATGTTTTTTTTTTTACTATTATCTTTGAGGATTTAAAAAAGCTATTATATATAAATTACTCTTGAAATTATTTTTTATTTATCTTACCTCTGTAATGCCACTTGTCGAACTGTTATAACAGACGGAGGAATAAATCGAAATAAATAAAGTAATTTTCAAGTAGAATTCAAAGAAATTTTGTATATTTCCGTTGAAAAATATTTTTAAGATAATGATCGACAAAAAGGACAGTAAATTCTGATTTTAATATTTTATTTTTTTGGATGAATTTGTAATTTTAACGTTTATCTTTAAAAAATTATTTATGAATGAGTAATTAAATTGCTTTCAGTTCAATTTCATTCCTGACAGTTCTTCTCCAGAATTGTTTCTATTTTCTAGAAAAGATTACTTAAACGTTTAAATTGTTGGCGATCAACTGTATACAAATATTATGTTCCTTAAATTCCTTTATTTTTCTTATGAAATTATAATAACTTGTTTAATTCTAAAATTTTAGTATTAAAACATCATTTGAGTATAATATTTAACCATAATTTTCTATATAAATTATTAATACTTCAATAATTTATTAAATAATCTCTAAAATGTACCACTTCACAACAGGATTTAAAATTTTATAGAATTTTAAAAGTACATAAGTTATGAAAAACTTGAATATTTGCTTATGGCAAATAGAAATTCTATTTTTTTATGTACATTCTAAAACATTATTTAAACACTACTATTATAACAATTCATTCAATAGCAATGAGGACAATGAATTCATTCTATAAATGTTAACAAGGACATTATAAGAAATTTTATCTAAATCCTTTTCACAGATTCATCGTTTTGATAATTTCTTTATCCATTTAAATACAATAATAAAATAATTCTCAAAATTGGAAAATTTCTCTTAACTTTTCTTAAATATATTTTCAATACGAAAATTATTTATATAGATATTTAATATAATTTCGAAAGAAAATTGGATAATTCGAGCATTAAAAAAAAATTATGTATATTTTTTATTATTTATAAGAATCGGAAATAAATATTTTCAACTTTTTAAAACTATTTTTATTTGAATTATTATTAAATATTAAACCAATTTTAAGATATAAAATTTATATTTACAATATTTACATAAGAAGAAAATGTAATCATATTAATTTATAGAATTATATTTAAAAAAATCATTTTCTATAAATAGAAAATATTTCATATTTGAAAATTAAATTATTATTCCGAAAATTAATGCCATTAAATTTTCGTTGGTCAGAAAGAAATTTAATTTTAAAATTATTTTTATATTAAATGCTTTGAAAACTGAATGCCACAAAATATCTAAAGTAAAAAGTTATGTTATATTCAATTTGTTTAAGTTAAAAAATGTAATATTGAAAAATTTATGGGCTTCCGGAAAATGTTATAAAAGTGACACATAAAATATTATGCTTAAGTAAATGAAGGTTTTCTAAAACAGGTATGAAAGAAATTTTACGATTACAGATAGTCACCAAATTCTCCAAATTTATTTAATTGCCATATCAAATGTGGTTTGTTTCACTCCAAACCAGATTTTTCATTTTTCATTTCTGAATATAAAAATGAATTTTCAAATAAATATAAAATAATTTCTGTGCGGAAAAATCGAATCCATATTTTAAATTTTAATATTTATTTTTAATATTTAGTAGATTTTATTAATATTTTAATATAAATTTCATAATAATTATAAACAAGCAAAATGATGAAATCTCTAATATTAATATATATAACATATCTTTAGGCGCAAAAAAATAATTTTCTGTTTTGCAGATTACAACGAAAAAAATTATTATGAAAAATGCAATTTTCTACAACTTATGCTTTTCTAAATTATATTTTTATTGCAGAACTATAAAAAAATGTTAAATGAAAATATTCATCCTTGAGCAAAATTTTGATATTACTTTTACGGAATGGTTATTAAAACGAAAAAAAAATCTAGGAAATTGAACATCCTTCTGGTTCTGGATGAAGAAGAAAAATATGAAATTAGTTTGGTCACTTCAAAATTTCCTTGAAGAAAAAATTTCTTAATGCATATTTCAATTTGGACTTTTGATTAGTTGAAAAATTGTTCTAAACTAAAAATATAAATTAGGATATAAAAATTAAAATTTTTATTTTTAATTAATTAATTTTGATTTTAAATTTGAATTTGTCCTTAAAAATATTATTATATATTAAATATTTCACATATTTTTAGGCAGAGAAACGTATTAAAGATTTATAGAATCTTCAATATTTCAATTTCAGTAATTTTTAATAAAGAAATAAAAACTAATTAATTATTTTTATAATTAAATTTATTTTTTTGCCAAGACTCTGAAACCGAAAATATTATACTTCTTATGATTAAGGTTTGATTCATTTTATTACTGCCAAGTACAAGTATATTTAATTAATAATTCATAAGTAAAGTAAGAAAAAGGATATTCCAAATTTATTTATTCACAAAAAAAAGGTTTATTATTGAAAAATTTATTATAGTTTCTAAAATATTGGAACAGAAATGAATATTTCCATAGACCATGTTACGAATTTCTTTAATACATTTTTTTCCGTTGAATAATTTTACAATCTGTTTAATATCCGCTTAAATAAAATTTATCACTTTTCAGTTAATATTCTTAGTTGAACGTTTTTTTCAGTAAAAGGTTACAAATCCTTAATACATTTGTTTTTTTACGATTTACATGTGTTTTGTTTTTTGTGGTAAATTTTACATTCGTATTTTAGGGTTGTTTACACAAACATGGCAACAAGGATTTATTATTGGTTAAATTTACAAAAAATACAAATTTTTACACAATTTTCTATTTTCCATTGTACTAAAGTAAAAGTAAGTAGGAGACTTTTAAGTAGTTAATAAAATTGGTATACCATTGTACAATTGTCGTATTAAAATTATTGAAAATTAGTGATACTACTTTAGGGTCCTTAAATTACATTCTACTTATTTTCATTGTTTTACTCTTTAAACAAATTAATAATTATGAAATTTTTATTTATATTATAATTTACTGACTATATTGTATAAGTACTTAAATATGTCCATGACCCAAATTCCACTTTACTTTTAACCCAATATTTGCAGAAACATTTTATATTTTCTGTTTCTGTCACACTGTTAGCCAAAAAAGAAATCATGGTTATATAGTTTAAATAAAAAAAAACTTAATTTTACTCTGTGGTCCAGAGCCAAGACCAAAAGAATTTTGTTTATATGTATTTTTTTTTAAAGTTAAATGAAATAGTAAATAAATTATTGTAAAAATACAGTATCTATCAGAGCATTGAAAATTGAGAAACTGTAATTATTTGGGTGGAAAATCATTATTTTTATTTATTTTATTCTATGATTAAGTTATTTTTGAGTCCAAAACTTTTGCTTTCTATAACAAATGTTCCGAAATTCATTAATAAATAATATTATTTTATGGAAGGACAGATCAACATGATAATTTAAATTAGTTTATATTACATAAAAACCACTTAACCAACGAAAAAATCTTAGTTTAGTCAAAATAATTTTGTATTTGGGACACAGTAAATTAAACATTTTTATAAACAGTTCTAAATAGGATGAGGATTAGATACTCAATTACTAATTCAATTACTAATTTAATAGTTTTTAGTTATAGACAATATGACATATTCGAAGCAAAGCTAATTCATTGTGCTAAGGCTGTGTTGTAAATTATTTGGTAAGCTTTGTATAGAAAAATACTTATCGAATGAGATTTAATGAATTTGGGTACTAAATTGGTTATTAAACTGGCAAATATATTTATACCTATAACATATATTTCTACATAAATTTTTAAATGCAAAATAAATTAATGTTTTTAAAGGTTAACTCAATGTAGTTATGCAAACACTTGTTATAAATTTATAATAATTTATAACAAGTAATTAAAATGACAAAAACCAAAAAACATTTTATTTAATAAAATATTTCAGGTAGAAAACCAAATTGTCAGTATATACCAAAAAGCTATAGTATTGATTTGAAATGCTGGGTAGCATACTACATTTATTTCTTTGAAGGTATTAAACACATAATCCCTATTATGTTTCGTGTGTTATCGTTTATTTTTCATTGATTTTCTTGCGGAATTAAATTAAGGAAGAAAAATGCTTAAATATATTACATCTGCAAAATTTAAAATTGTGTAAAAAGTAAATTTAAAATTATATCATCTCTAAAAAAAATTATTATGTAAATTTTTATTTATGTCGAATATTTATTTGAGTATTTACCATTTAGTGTTAGAAGATTTTTTTTTTTGCATTTATTTTTTCGTCGGATTAATTAAGTTTGCGATAGGTGCCTAAAATATTACGTGAATTTTGACAAGAAGTTTAATTATGAATAAGTATAAATAAAATTTATAATAATGATAATTGAAGCACAAGTTTCTATTACACTAAAATATTCATAAATATTCCAAAAATTCCATAATTTTTTAAAATGTTCAAAACTTTTATATAAGTGATATTACAAGTAAAATAAGTCTTAAATATTTAATATTTTTAGTTGAACTTTTAACATTTTAATAAGCTAAATAGTAAATTTTTTTGAATGAAATTAATAAAACTTTGGAACTACGCCAATTACAATAATTTTGATTGAACTTATTACCACATTACTGATGTCCTCGCTTAAAAAATTTATTTCAAATTAAGAAAGAAAATTTCACTAAAATTTCGAATATTACAAAAAACCATTCAAGTGATCATATTAATTCCTAGTCAATATTTCTTTTTTCTTGCTTTTTTTTGGAAATTTTCAAAGTATAAATGTCAATAAATATTTTATCCTTCAATATTTTAAGGTATTGTTTACATTGCGAAAGACATTTTTATTTCTTTCCGTCTGTGTGGGTAATAAATACGATTAACCTAACAAAAAAAATACACACATTTGGAACAAAAAGTTTTTGTTTTTCTGGTATTTTAAATTCCATAATATTTCAAAATAAGTTTTTTAACTAAAAAAGGAACAAAAAAAAAACAGCAAATTTGTTGGCTTCAAATATATTCAGTAGTGCCCAGTGGGCTGGATACAAGGAACCATTTATAATTTTTTTTTATTTCTTATTTTTTTTTTTCCGGGTATGAACAATTTTCTTGTTTTATAGTCACTATTCATTTTCTTATATTTACGATGGAAAATTGGGAGTGTTTTCCTTTTTCTTTTTGCTTTTTGGTTTTGTTTTATTGAAAATCAAAAACATTTTGTCCAATTTGTTTGTTTGGTCTATTGTCCTTAATTTGTGTATCCTTCATGGAATCTAATTTTTCGCAAGAATAAAATCCAAAATATATATTTTTTTTTTTGATATTTATTACAAATTTCATTGATTATTTAAAAATAATTTAGTAAAAAAATTTCTTTGTTGTGGAAAAGGACAAATTAAATTTTTCGTTTAAGATATGTGGCGCCCTAATGATATGCTATAAATTATAAAATGATATAAAAAAAAAAACGTACAATCGTAGAAAAGTAATTAAATTGCAGATAGTTTAATTTGATCATTATTTTATTTCCCAATTTGAGATTTCCTGAAGGTGTCTTTTTGGTAAAATTTTTAACTTCATTTTACCGGATATGAAATATCTTTAAATTGATTTAATTGCAAACTTTTGTCGTAGCGATAATCTTTTGTGTCATTTTGTTGTAAATCTTTGATTAATATTTTTGTTATTTTCTGTAATTATATAATTATATGCAGACAATTTTATATAAGATCACGATATATGTAAGGTCAAAACAATTTCGTTTACATTGAATCATTTTATTGCTGAAATATTTTTCATATTATTTGTTTGTTGATTGGAAAATTTGAACTTAAATTCTGTACGAATTTTAAATAAATATTTGTATGTAAATAAAATGTATTTTGATTTCAATATATATTAAAATTTATGTAGTAGAAGATAATAATTTTGCTAAATATAGTTGAGTAATTTAAGTGGAAATAATTTGTGGTTTAATTTCTTAAATTGCAATATTTATTAATCTGAAATTTATTATGAAAATCATATCGTCGTGAAATCTAATATAGATATACGAAAATTATTTAAGGTTTGAAAGAAGTTGCTTTAAATTTGTGTTGTAAATAAAGCTCAATTTCCAAACTAGAAAATTTAAATAATCAAATACTTGATTTTTACTGTAAAATATTCGATATAATGTAAATATTTAAATTAATTTATATTTATGTTTATTTCAATTTCCTAGAAGACGACTGTAGTCAAAAACAATATTCAAATTTTATGTACGTTTTGGTGAGCTTTTACATCACAAGTTTTCGAATTTTTTAAATATTATTTTAAATATATATTATTGCCCTTAAGGTTTTATTACATCCTTACGTTTTATCACGTTCAGTACCAAGCAAATTTTAATTACAAGATATCTCAATAGTTTAACAAACAGAGATTATAATGAAATTTATTTTATTAAATTATTATTTATTGACATGTACAATGTAAAGACAGACAAACAGACAAATATATAATTAGATGAAAATATGCTATATATAATTCACTCGATAAAAATCATAATAATACAGTAACTTATATCACTAATACATAATACTTGATTTATGAACAGTCCCTCTTGGTATAGTTATTTAATAAATATTACACTATCAAAATAGTTCATTAATTAAATATTAATAATAATAAGATATAATAATCTAAAATGAAACTTTATATATCTGCATACTGCATACATTCTGCAAATAATAATATTTTATCAATTTCTAAAATTATCAAATATTTGTCAGTTTTTAATGCAATAATATTTTATCTTAATTTTTTTTTTTGAGTTTATTGAATTAGAAATTTTGAAATAAAATATAAATTTTAAAAATTTGTCTTCATTTCAAGTAAAAAAATATTCATTTTGTTTTGTATTTTATTTTACATAAATAATAAAATTTATTTATACATTTTATTTAATTCTGGTGCCTGGTTTCGGTTTCAATTTATGTCGTTACGTCTGTAACATAACATTTAAAAAGTATATATAAGTTAAAAAAAAACTATAGTAATAATGTTTTGTTATGGGAGGTTTATGTACACCTCTGTATATTTTCAATTTAGTGGAGTGTAAAAAAATGTGTCAGCAACGAATTAAGTCCTTATACGCGTACACTAAACAAAGTAAAAAAATAATTTATATATCAGATTGCGGAAACAAAAAGAAAATCTACGATATCTGTCGGCCTGGCGCTAATGCAATTATATAAAAAAAAAACATAAATATTGTGTTAAAGTAATTTTGAGTTAGAATGGGAATTGTTTTAGGCAAATATTATGAAATGAAGAAATTTTTGGAGCTAAGTAAAAATGGAAAAAAAATATTACCTTAATGTTCAGAAAATTCGTACGAAAAACATGGTGTTCTTTTAACCTGATTAGTTAGAAAAAAAAAAAATTAAAAAGAAAGGTAAGTTGGAAAATATCATATTTTTATTAATATTTCTGCAAAAAAAAATCAATACAGAGTAGTTTAATGTGCATAATAAAATTTTTTAAAAAAATTTTAAAGCTGATTAAAGATTTTGGAAAAACATTGTAATATTTTTTTTCGCCTGAATGTATGTTATAATAAATTACTAAAAAGAATTAAATTTTATTTGTAATTTTTTTCTTCATTTATTGCCTATTTTCAATGTAAAATTCTATTGAAATACTTTTTTTTTGCAGACTTTTAGGGAATTTTACCATAATATACATTGTTGTACATATTTTTCGGCGGTGTTTAAAAGTTTATCTGCAAACTATAAATTAATAATAGAAATTTTGTTTCACGAAAACACCAACTGCTCAAAGCAAAATTCATCTCTTTGGTTGATGGTTTTTGGAACCGAGTCCAGGTTTCTTAACAAGATTTTCTAGGTTTTTATTCTGGGTTAACCGTACTTAATACAATTAGTGTAATAACTTTTACATTAAATATCTGTTTTCTTTTTTTTCTAACGAACTGTCAGAAGGAAGTGTGCATTAAATGGAAATATTTGTATTTATCGGTGGTTCATAATTTGTATATTTAAAAAAAAGAACCTACTGACAGAGCAACTTAAAAGCTATTAAATATTAAAAAGATTATATTTCATGTTTATATTACTTATTTCACTCATATTTATTAACTTATTGAACTGTGTAATACCAGTAAAACGTCTTATCTCCAATAAACTAAATAAATATACTTTTTCGTTTATTGAAAGCCAATTACTTATAACTGACTGCAATGTAAATATTACCTCTTTTCTTTTTCTTTTTTTTTCCAAATCCTGAATTTGATATCGTCTGAAAATCATTTTTCCTCCAATTTTATTTATCACATAAAAAAATGTATACACAATTATAACTTTCATATTATATAACATATAAATATATTTTTGTTGTGGTTCTCTTATTCTAGTTATTTTGTTAATGTGAAAATGGGTTCTTCAAAAAAAAAAAAATATATAAAACTACTTAAAAATTGGCTTTGACTTTAGTTATGAAAAAACATAAACGTTTCCTTTTTACATTGTCCAACAATAAGAACAAGTTAAATTATGGTACACATAATCGGAGCTGTTTTATCTCTTCCACAAAATTGCACTTAATGGTAATTAATCAATTTTTCTAGCACGGTAAAACTTATATATGTATCTATGTGTTTATATATTAGTAATTTATTTAATAATAATTATATTATATAAAAAGATTTTTGAAAAAAAAAAACTTATTAGATTTTATTGGTAAAAGAGTTAGGAAAAATAGCAGATTTTAATCTTTTTTGCTACAATATTCACTTGAGTCAAGTTGAATCATAAAATTATATAAGAAAAAAAAATCAATTTTTATTTTTTTAGAGAAATTTAAAAAAATATGCAAAAAAAATTATTAAATTCTTTTTTTTTCCTTCTATTGAATACTAGAACCGAAAGTGAAGGAAAAACTTTTTTTTTATTTCATAGAAAACATATTATTTTAATCTAAAAAAAATTTCCTATGTACTCAAGTTCAGGGACATATTATTTAGTAAAAGAAATTAAAAAACGTGTTATTTAAAAAAAAAAAATATTATATATAAATATTTTCAATTAATTTCAAACATATAATCAGAAAATATTAGTTATATGAAATTGTCATAATTTCTATCATGGAATAAATGTGAAATACTTTCGTATTATAATTTATTTAATGAAAGTATAATTATTTAAATTACAGGTGAAAATAAAATATTTCTATTTTAACTAAATAAAAGTCACGTACTGTAAAACTGCACTCATTGCAAAATAATTATTTAACAATTATTATTATAGTTTCGATATGCTTAATGCGCAATTACAAAATTTTAGAAAAAAATTTTTTTTATCATAATGAAATTTATATTTAGTCAAACAATTAATTATGATTATTAATTAAAAAGTTTTTCAATTTAACTACGATATTTATTTTTATTATTATTAATTTGATGTGATTTTTTTTTTTGTGTGAAAGAAAACTTGTTTTTAAGATACTTTAAAGAATTGGAAATTATTTGAACAGATAAAAAGGATAAAAACTTTATTTTGTAAAACAAAAAAGTAAATTTAAACTTAAATAATTAAAAAAAATATATTTTTAATAATGCATAAAATGTGGAAATATCGAAAGTTAGCGCAAGAGATTATTTAAAAAATTAAAGTTTATGTAGATTTTTTTTCATGTCCAAAGTAATGCATTTCTTTCGGACTTAATTAACTTTATAACCTAAAAGTATGCAAAATATTAGTTCACTTTCTGGTTAATAATTTAGATTAAAGATAATCTTATAAAATTTAAGAAACGATTATTCATTCTGAATATGTGAATACGAAGGAGGTACTATTACATTACTTAGTGCAGGTCTATGGACTAATTTGAACTAAGTTTTAATTTTAGGCATTAAATTATTTTTAATTTTTCATAATAATGTAATAGTTCAATATATTATTATCAAGTATATTTTCAGTGTAAATTTATGACAGCCTGTATCCAAGCCAAACAGAACAATATAAATTTTGACAGTTTATTCAAACCGCATGAATCAATGAAATATTAAGTTCCAAAATTTACATTTATTTTTTACCACAATTGTTTTCATAAAGTATTAAATTTAAGGAGTTGTGTCGACAGCAGAATATTAATAGTATGCTGTTACGTATTCCCTTTCATAACAATATAATACGAACAATAATTGCCATTAAATATATCTTTACTAAAACATTAAAAGTATCTTTATTAGTATGTTCAATTTATAATAAGATATTGCCAAAACTGCTTATTATTTAATGGACAGCAATCTAATGCTCACATTAGAATTTCTCGCTAGATTGGAAGTAAAGGTTACACGCTACCAAATATCGATTAACTGAATATGATTACTCAAATTACCGTTAAAGATACAATTATCATAATAATGAACAGTAAGCAATAATAACAGTCTATTTTTCAAAAATACTAAATCTCTTTGGCTAAAAAAAGCCAATTGGATATAATATAGCTTTTATATCCAATTGACTTTTTTATCTAAAATTTATAGAGAAAATTTATTATGTGTTAAAATTTTTTTTGAATTTTAAATCCTAAACAAAAAATTGATTTTAATGTGCATTTTATTATTGTGCAGTGTTTAATTTGTAACCAAAAAAACAACACTAATAAAATGTAAATTTAATGAAATAATATTAAACTTTAATATTTTGCAATAAAATTAATTTAATTTTTTATTATATAATTTTTTCTGTTTAACTTGTTTATCCAGAAATTTATGTTATATAATTTAATAAATATGTATTTTCTCTACCAATTTCGATATTCAATAAAATAAGAATTTATTTAAAATTCAATTAGTTTAAATTAATTTTAAAAAAACCAACATTTTATTTAGTAGTTTTTTACTATTGCGGAAAAAATGTTAAAATATTGTTAAAATGAAAATTGATTATCACATGTTGCGTTTATAAATTAAATATAATTATTTTACAATTTTAAGTACTTCATTGCCTTTCAATTCTTTTCGATAAAATTAAATTATCAGAAATTAAATATTTACATTTTATATTTAAACAAATTTAAAATATAATTTTTTAATTTCCAAAAAAAAAAAAAAATGGGCTGACATTATAAAATTTTTATAATGAATTTAATAAAGTTTACTAACAAACTTTTTAAACATATTCCTCATTTGAGATATTTACATAAAAATACCAATGTGCTTAGTAAATAATGATATTTTTTCTAAATAATTGTTTTAAAAATTTATGTCTTAATGGTTGATAAAAATGATAAAAATATTTGAATAAATTTATTTGTAGAAGTAAATAATTTGACAACTGATTAAATACAATTTTCTGATCTGTTATTAAGAAATTACATAACCTAATTTAACTTGAATTTTATTGAACCGTAGATTATTTTGAAATAATTGCTTTTTTTTTTTGTAGATTTTTTTTATATGTAAACTTTAAGTTTTAATTTTAGTTCAGTAAATTTTTATTCCATCAGTAATTTTGGTTTTATAGTAATTATTGAAGAAAACTTTATTAAAATAAAATTTTAATGGAAAATTTGTTTTGCAAACAAATTGCATTAAAACAAAATAAAATTAATTTAAAATAATTTATGACATCACAGAAATAGAATTAATATTGAAGAAATAAATTTCTTGTCGGATAACTTAATAGAATGATAGGGTTCATAAATCATAAATTTAATAGAATCATCTGCCAACAAAATTATTTTTATAGAACAGAATTACTAAGCTGAAATTAAACCTGAAATTAAAATTACTAAACTGAAATTAAATATTTTTAAGATTAATTATAAAAAACATAAACTATAAATTTGATTAGTTCAATAAAATAATAATTTATTTAAAATTCAATTAGTTTAAAAATAATTGAAATCATACAAAAGCATTTAATAGCATATAATTTAATAAACTATAAAATATTAGAATGAAAATAATATTATTGCTATTGAATATTCTGAATTTGAAACTTTAACATCAGAAAATACAATGAAATTACTTTATCTTCTAATTATTCTTGTCTATTCAGTAATCAACTTTCCGCCTGAAACAAAAATAAACTTTTCATTTAAAAGATACAATTGATTTAATATAATTATTAAAGTATTTTTTTTTATGAAAATATATACCACTGAATTACTTAAATATATTTTATTTTCCATTTCGTAATCTTATTAGAATTTATATTGAAAATTGTATCATCGTAAAAACTTTAACTTCCTAAGTGCAAATTAACTTAAATTCAACTATTTTCCAACTAAAAATAAAACTGAAAATCTTACTAAGTAAATAACTTTAAAAAGTTTAGAAAGATTTACCGTACATATTTTATATTAAACTAAAAAATTGAGTATGTGAAAATCTTTAAAGATTTATTTCAACTTTTTTTTTCTGCACTATTTCACACACATTATCACTTCTTATGTACTTAAGTAAAAAAAAAAATAATAATAAATTTTTGGTAAAATTCAAGAATTTCAATAAAACTTTTTATTTTTATGGAAATTTTTTTTTTGAAGTTTCATATTACAAGAAAAAAATGAAGAAAAGTTTTGCATAAGTTGATACTGAATATTCATTACAACTTATTACATATTAAAAAGTGAAGTATTTTTTTGGGTAATTGTTAAGTTGTGAAATTTATCTAGAAAGAAATTTCAACACACACAAAAAAAAAGTTCCACAATAAACTTTTTAATAATATAAGAAAAAAAAGGACACTTTAAGTGATAATAATTTAACTGACAAATAAAAAGGATATTTCCTAGCCAATCTTATTAAATCAATAAAAATTTTCATTTATGTTTTTCGTTCGAATATAAATTAAGTCATTATCTGTGATAGACAAAAATAATTCAAGTCAAAAAATAGTCTTCATGTTGGTTTTAAGCTGCAATTACTTAGTTTTTTATAAAAACATGATTTCCAAGTACGACGATTGGATCTAAGTCACAGTAGAGGCTATCGTGCTTGCTTCTGCGATTTATGTCCTTTGGTTATTTATTAGCCTACATAAACTAGGTATAGAAAATCTGCATTGATTATTCTCTTCCAATACAATGAATTGCTTACAGTCAATTGCCTCAAGACAATTTTAAATTTATTTTTAAGTGAAACTTGTGCATTCATTAAAATATCTATTTTAACAAATTGTGAAAATCTCTAAATTTCATGATTAATTATTGTTTCAAATTTGTTGTTAAATATAGTTATGAAATTTATGTTGGCTTTTTTTTAAAATTTTTATTTGTGAAACTTTAATTAATTTAACAATAAATGTCTTGCTTATAATTGAATTAGTTTTTATGACCATCAGGTGTATAACAGAAAATCAATTAAATTTATTATATAACGTAAAATTTTTAATTGCCATCATAAAATTAAACAAAAAAAAAAAAGGAGAAAAATTGTATAAAGCTATATTGTCCAAAAAGAGAAGGAAATCATTAAAAATTCATTTGTACAGAAAACTTTAAATTGTTATTCCCACCTAAAAAAAAGGACATTTAAATTTTGTTTAAATTTGTGGATAAAGACAATAAATAAATGACATATAGCAGACATGATTATGTGGCTATTTTTTTTTTTTTTGTTTTGGGACAAAATTCATTTTTAATGCTTTCAGAATATAAAATCTAAATAATTGGGAAAATGTATCCAGTTGAATAATTTTCGAAATTATTTAAATTGGATACTGAAAATTTAAGTTTCTAATATTGAAATAGGATATAATTTTATGAAAATATATAAGGATTTATTTTATGGATGGATGGAATTAAGTGCAATCCAGTCATTATGAAGTGTTGAATTATTAGTCCGTACTAAGTTGTTAAATTAGATTAATCACGGTAAACAAAAATTTATATACCTAAATTTGAAAGGTGCTGTCTATTTATTGAACTAAATAGTTATAAGCATTTCAATATTTTGGACCAAAATAGAATATTGTATATCTGATTAGATTTTCTGATCTCTGTAAGAAGCTATTAATTTATATCTTTAATTTTTAATATTTCAAAGATTTATTTGATTTAAATAATTACAAAAAAAAAATTAACATTAAAAACTGTCATTAATTAGAACTCAACAACCTCAAATTTTAATGTTTATTATGACCTCAATTAACCACAATTTCCTTCAAATTTATACCACAATTGAGTCATTTCGTAAATTATCTAATTATACGTTCTCTTAAAACTCTTTTATTTATTTTTTTACTATTTTCAATATTAAAATTTCCCAAAGAATAAAATTTATATTTCACTAGAATATTTTTTTTTTATTTCAGAGGATAATATACTAAAAGGACATTAGATATAAAAATTTTTTTTAACATACAAAGAAAAGGATATACATAAGACATATTTTTATATATAAATGGAACAGGATTTAAAAATGTTGGCCCAATAAAAGACCACATGCTTTTTATTACGTTTTTTTATATAATTTTAACTTTTTAACTGAAAATATATTAAAAAAAATATATCCTTTTTTGCATTCTCACAAAATTTAACTCTGAAAATACTTATCAAACATTTTTACCCCATTAAATCTAACGAATTTTCTTTTTTGACCATTAAAATTTTCCTATTTTTCTTTTTTTGTATATTTTATATTTTTTTTTTATTTGAATGCATTTTCTTTTTTGAAAAATTTTCATTATTTATAAAATTTTAGAAATTCAATTTCATTTAACAATTTTTAAGGACTTTTTATGACTTTTTTTTTTTAAAGAACATTGTTTTTCCGTAAAGGTTTTTATTGTACGTGTTAATTTTTAATTGTTTTTTGTGGCTTAAAAGATAAATAAAATTAAATATTTTTTAAATTGCCAATAAAAGTACATATACTTTTTGGGAAAATTTAATTGTCATAAAAATATTTTAATAATTTTATATAAAGAAAATTATATTAGCTAATATTTAATTATGATTTATCCTAAGGTTATGCAATATGTAAAATAATTCTTATAGTAAATATTGTTGAAAAATTAATAAACTTTAAGAACTTTTCGTGTTATTATAATTTACAAAAATTGATTTTTAGGCTAGAATAAGTAGCCCTGGAAGCCCCGTAAGAGTATAAAATTGACCAATTTATGGTCCCTTTCATTTACTCACCGAATTGTCAAAACATTACGAAAATACAGAGATGACAAGTGAAATTTGAATTCTAAATTATTTGAAAAGAATTGCTCTGTCATGTAATTTTATTTGAAATTTCTTACATTAATTTTTCGTAAACTGTCATTGCTATTTCGGGTAGTAATTGAAAGAGACTATTTTGGGGTAGTAATTGAAAGAGACTATTTTGGACAGTTTTGATTGAACACTTTGTTTATCGAATTTGGTTGAAAAAATAATATAGTATAGTACATTTTAGTTATTTTTCAGAACATGCAGAAGATATGATGAACCATTGCGTCAGTCTATCGATAAGTTACAACAATTCTCAGAGGCTATTTCAATGACTATTATATAACGATAGTGAAAGTCAGATTAAATGAAGTTTTGTAGTCTCATCATGTATTTTGATGAGTTATGTTTTAAAAATTAAAATTAAAATATAATTCTATGACAATCCTCCAAATCAACAAATACGGAAGTAATTCAGAATACTATAGAAAAGAAAAACTAACAAATTTAACTTTGATCAATCGATTATTTGATTGTAATTTTTTATAGACATTGTAAAATCATCTTGTAAAAACTTTTTTCCTCTCCTACATTAAGATTATATAATTTTATTTTTCAAATCAGTAAATATAACACTTTTATAAAAACATTATTATAATCCTTTTTCGTTCACTTCCCTAAGTCGAGCCGAAAAAAAAGAAAATTCTCATTTAACACACTAAAAAAGAAACCAATAAGATTTTCATATTGACATTTCCTTAAAAAAAAAAATCCTTATTACAAGGAAATAATTTATATAATATATTTAATATCTAGAAAAGAAAATTATATTCTCTTCTTATCATCATTCAGCCTTGAACGATTTTCAAATTTTACTGCAACCACATTTTACTGCACATGAACACGATAAATGAATTTCAATGTAAAAATTATCTTAGTGTTCGTAAATAATAACGATATAACATTTTACATAAAAAAATTATATCAATTTTATGTTTTTTTTTTCAAGATGTTTCATTGAAAAAATGAAATTGATTTTTATAAATTTTTATCTTTATCATAAGAGAAATGAATTTTGAATTTTTTCCTAAACAAAATTCATATTTCAAAGGAAAAAAAAAAGTGGTTTCCTGAATAAAGAAACATAATCGTATAGTCAAGGATAAGAAAAACAGGAAAACTCTTAAAATATTTACTACCATGGTATAAAAACACATTGACACAGAACAGAAATATATCGGTTTAAAGGTGTAATTGGATGTAAAATAGAATTTTGTATAATTTAAAAAATAAATATTTTGTTTAAATTGAAAAAAATTGAAGAATTTTTATTGAAAATTTATTATTTTAGTAGAAATTTGCATGAAAATTTGAATGAGCAATAATTGGAAAAAAAATGAGTTAATTGGAAAAAAAAATTAAATAATTGTGTAATTGACTAGAAAAAAACTTTGGTTATAAGAAATTAAATTTAGGCAAAACCTTAAATTCTAGAGATTTAACATAAATAAATGTATATCAATAAATAAATTTTCGAAATAGGGATCTGAATAAGCTGAATTTATAGTTTGTATTATATGAAGTTATTAGATTACTTTATAACAAACGTAAAAATGCTTCTACACAACTACATTCTTATGGTCTTTTTCTGCGGTGACGTTATGTTCTATCCTATAATAAATTTTAAATGAATAGGATATTACATTAGAGATTGTGAAAAACACATTTAAAATTGAAAGATTAAATCAAATATATTTTACAATACAGAGTTTCTCAGTGGCAGAAACAAGAATTCAACGATGTTTTAACAAAATCTCTGATATTTTTAACGTCGATTTTAACTCAACTACCACATAACTCAATTGTATATTTGTAACTATATTGTACACATATTTGTAAATATAATTTTTAGATGTTCCTCTGATTTGATGGAAAACATATTAACCTACCGACGACAGATCTAGCAAAAATACATTTGAACATTTGCTGTGTTTAATATTAATTTCAAAAGTTTACGTACGAACGAATAGATTTACGGACCGAAAACTACTAAAATAACAGTTTTTTTAGGTAAACAAGGTCAAAAATTAATTAATAATTTACAATAGTGAACAAGATGTAAAGTTTGTTTTGAAAACAAGAAATTAAATAGAATTTTGAGACTATATCTGTGTCGTTTAGAAGAACAACCCCTTGTTTTAAACTGTAGTAAATCTGATTAAAATATCTTCTATATAAACTATAGATGTAATTTGAAAGCAGATAATTTAAGTTTTGTAATAAGAAAAATTTTCTTTATAGATTTTTTTTTATAAAAAAAATCTTCACCAAACTAAAAGCCTAAAATAAATTAATACAACCAAATTTTTCCAAATCAAATAAAAAATATTTGTATTTTGTGATAAAAACTAAATTGATTGCATAAGTTTAGGCAAAACTTTTTAAATACAACAATTCATTGTTTATTTTTTAAGATTAAAATATAAATTACCATACTTTTAGGAACAAATTTAGAAACAACAAATAATACAAAAAAAAACAACGTTTTATTTAACTTTTAAAAATATAATTTTTATATTTGAAATAACTTTTCCGAACAACTACCAACCAAAAAGAAAATTTGTATTTTCTTTGCTATCCTGGAAAATTGAAATAATTTTCTTATACTTACGATATTGCTATTTCCTGTTTTAGAATCATCGCGACTTTTATAAATAACAAGCAAAAAAAAACAAAAAAAAACAGAACAACAGAAATTTCACATTTCAAGTTTAAATGTTAACTTTTCATTCCTTATGGCAAATACCAATAGATACAAAATTACATACTATATATTATTTTCACGAAACAATTGTGCTTTCGGTCATACAGAAAAAATTGTAATAGTTTGAAATAAAAATTGATAAATAAAAGATATATTTTTTTTTTGTATATATGTATTTTGTCTTTATATAAAATTGTAAACACACATCCTGTAAAAAGGCAATAAAATTTGCTGGTTTTAAATTAAACTTTTACCCGCAATACACAAGAAAAAAAAAGAGTACTGTACGAATTTTTGAACTGAAAAGTTTCAATAACATTAAATTGTGCAAACAAACAAACAAACGAACAAACAAAAAAGGACGAATATGAAAAAAATAAAAATATTTTTGTCATATCTATCTTTAACTAAAATAAATAATGAATATAAATAAGTACACAAAAAAAAAATAGGTAAATTTTATATTCATATTATTGTTAGAAATGAAAATGATATTCATGTTTGATTTGAAAAGGATATAAGATATTTTTTTTGTTGTGTATACCATTTTTGTTATCACATTATTGTTGTTGAAAGTCATATGTATACCATTCAGGATACCAAGTATTTTAAGGACAAAAGAAAAAAATTATTGTAAAAAATTTATAAACTTTTATTGTGTAAATGTAGTGTGAGAATATTTCTATCCTAAATAATTCAATGGTACCTTTGAGTCACAAAAAACATAAAAAAAAAACGTTTAAAAAATCATTTACAATTTGCTTAGATAACAAATATTTTTAAATTGTTGAATTTAATAAAAAAAAAAAAAGTTATTCGTCCATTTTAAATTGAAAATCCTTTATTAAATTAATGTATAACATAAAAAAAAATATGTTTAGTTACTGATATATATTGTAAGGATACGAAACATTTTGTTTTTTTTTTTTGTGAAAAAATTTACTACCTGTTCACTAAAAGGATTCTTTTTTCTTATTCAATTTTGTCAAAAAGTTTATACAATTTAATAATGTCTAATACGACAGCTGTGGCTGATATCTTATATACATAGTCAAGGATATTTTTTCGTTCAAAGAAAAATAATAAAATATTTTATACCAAAAAATAAAAAATAAACAACTACTACATATATAAAAGTTTATAGAAAATACTTTATTGTTTGCAGACTCTATCTTGAAAATTGAATTATCGGTGCAAGGACTTTATTTTTAGCTTAAAGAAAGTTTCGAATGTGATATAAAAGTCAACAAATATATTGTAGAAAATAGATTAATTATTATTGTGAGCTTTAAAATAAGTTTAAATTTTAAATCTTATTCAACTTTAAAATAATTTTAGAAAAAATTTAACTAAATTAAATACAAGTTTGATATTACTAAAAACAAAATACATATTTCATTCAGTTTATCTGACTTTGCGGCGTTTTATAAATTAATATAAAATAAATTGATTAGAAAATTGTTAGAAAATACACAACAAATATTTACATAAATCTTAAATTTGATAGTATTTCTTCAATAATCATTAATCGATTATGAAATATTATTTAAATTCAAGTTTTAAATAAACAATATTAATTTAGTTAAATAATTTTAATTAAATTAATATTTTACCAGAATACAAACTTATCGATGGAATCATATTTGTGGTGTGTTCAAAAAGGTTTTGACGAACACATCAATTTTCAAGGGTGAGTTGAATTAGATCATTTTACAATTTGCAATATTATATAAAATATTTAAATATAAAAAAAAACCTTAAAACTTTTTAATGGATTATACTTCGTTGCAATGTGTAGTTGTTGCAATAGAAAATACGATCCCTCCAAATGAACTTTCGTTTGCAGTAATCGTATTTTTATTGGTACGAACATTAAATATATAAATAAATATTTTCGGTAAAAACAAGTAATCAGCTACAGGATAGTGTACTTTACAAAACAATATTTGCACCAATGTCAATTTTTTTTACAGTAGCTATGTTTTCATTAAGATAATTGTTATCTTTCCGTCAAAGTTAGTATATAATTAGAATTACCATAATGTTTTAAGCTTTTGCAGCATACAAGATCGGTTGTTACAATTGAGAAACACAAATTGAAAAATATACATTATCGTATATTAAAGAATTAGATAAAAATTTACTTTATATTTATAAACATAAATTATTATTATTTCCTACAAATTCTACAAGCTACGATTAAAATAACTTTACTATAAGAAAATTTCCATTTAATTGGAAAATTTCTATTTTCTTATTTGAAAGTTTCAAATTTTTTTAATATAAATATAAAAAATGAAAACTCATTTAAAATAAATTAAAACACTGTTTTTTTTTTGGTATAAGGGGTCCTTAAAGTTATCAAAAAAAAACATTTTTTTTTATGTTGATCTGATTTAAAAATAATTCTATTTTTCATATAAATTATTTTCCAGTTTCTTTATGAAAAAAAAGTGTATAACCTTTTTTTAAAAAGAAAAAAATCTTCATGGTATACAAGTAACTAACTACTATTTGATACTGGACAGAAATAGGATTATTTAGGATTATGGAAGATATGAAAACTTTTAACAAGAGATTTTTCATTTATTTTTTATATTAAATTGTTTGTCCTTTTAAAAGGCCTATTTATATCTACACTCAAATTATTTTGTTTTGTTTTTTAACAGAGAGGATAATAGGTTTAGACATTTAACTGAATTTTTCTTCAATTTTTGTTTTTTTGTAAAAGGATAATATAGTTAAGTTGATTATAATAACTTTATAATTAGAATATTTTATGAAGTTTTTTTTGGTGAATTAATTTTATTGTTAATTGATATTTTAGACAAATTAATGAAATATTAATTTATTAAAATTATTTATTTAAATAATTTAAAAATATTTAGACTTTAGTTTCTATTAAACTGAAAATTACAGGAATTATTATAAAATTACAGGAATTATTATAATGGACTGAGTTTAGACATAAATCCGGTATAAATGGCGACAGTAAATTTTTTGTACTAATTTAGTTTCTTCGTGTAGTAAGATACTAAATTAGTAGAAAAAATTAAAATCAATACAAACCATCAGAATTTTTTGCAAAAAAATTGAAATACCTTAAAACTGAAGCAATTCCCACATATTTGGTATCTCCACATAGGAAATTTAATTCCAGTTCAAGACCTTTTCGAAAAATATTCAAAATTGCCCGAAAAATCGGTAAAATACGAAAATTTAATGAAAATCAATAAAAACCATCCGAATTTTTCGCAAAAAAAATTGAAAAACCTATGCAAATATTTGCATATTTTCAGGTGTTATTTTTATTTAATTATAACTGAAATATTTAAATCTAATTGCTCTCAATATGAAAATATTACTAAATATTACGTTTAAAATTATAATTTCATTCATGTATGCACTTAAAATCACTTTATTTTAAAATTATATCTACGAAATACATTATGAATAAATTTATAATCAAAATTTGCTAATAGAATGCTTCCGTTGAACATTGTTGTCAACCAACATGCAACTAAACAGAATTCACTTTATTAATAGACCACTCGATTATTTAATAATCGTTGTAGTTTTTTGCTCCTTTCCTAACAAATATAATCATTTGAAACTAAAATTATAATTTAATATGTCAAGTACATTCAACACACTCTTTGGTTACTTAAAATAAATAAATTGCATTTTAATTATTTATTACATGAAATTTAATGTTATATTACAGTAAGTGCTTTTCTATTTTTTTTTAAAAAAAAAAAAGTTAATTATAATGAAATCGTGTGGAAATTTTCAGTATTAAGTTTTTACAGTATTTTTTCAAATTTTTCTCTTCCACAAAATGAAAATTTTAATTCAAAATTTTGTAAAATTTCTTTAAAATTATTAAATGATTTAAATCATTTTGTTGACTTTTCACTATAAATGGTTTCATAACAGACAATCATAGGGAAAAAAAATACATGAGATAATAGAAAAATGTTTTCAAACAAATTACCTGTCTAAATTAAAATTCATATGCAAATAGAAAAATACATGATAAAATCTGCATAATTTAAATATTTTTATGTTTTCCTTTTTATTTTTTTTTTTTGCTGTGAGTGCATATCCTTTTTTTATGTTGAATTAAATTTATAGAGTTTTCCGTATAAAAATATAGTAAGTTTTTTTTTGGTTTTTAATCTGTAGTAGTGGTGGGTGTATGATACTTTATGTTCTATTAGGAAAAAGATTATTATTTTTGAATTACAATCGAGGTTAACATTTAAACGATTGTAAATAGAGAATTAGTTTATATAATAAAATTTAGATTATTATAATTTTCAAGTAAATTTAATACTTGAAAAGTGTAATTATTAGTTTAAGAAATTATTTGATTAAGATGACTGGTTAAGTTTAAATCTATTTACTGAAAATTATTTAATTGCATTGATGCTTTCTTTGTTAACGAATTTAATTAATTGGTATCGTGAACCTTAATTTGTAACTTTTTTTTTTTGTAGTTGAATAGAATTGTTTCTAAATTAAAAAATAAAATAGTAGAGGGAAATTAGATGGTATCTATAGTAGAAAATTTTTAGCGAAAATAGAAGTATAGATTTATTTAAAATATCACTCTTCTTATATTTATTCCTCTAAATATAAACTTCTACAGTATTATACATAAAAAGGTTGTAAATGGTTTAAAATCTATAAAAATAATTTTTTTTTTTTTAAAAAAAACCACAATTTTTAGTAGAATATCGTTTTTTATTTTTTAGAAATTTTATTTGTAAAAATCCTACTAATTTAAAAACAAATATATTTTTCTGACTACGATGAAATTATTTATTACCACAAAAATATAAAAAAAACAAAAACCGATTTTTTTAAGTTTAACTATGCCACTAATTCATATCCTCCTACTCCAATATACTTTATTGAAAATAATGTTCATGCATTTCACGTTCTATAGCAATAAACTATAAAATCCGGAAAATTTCTAATAGCATAAAAGGATGTGCTACTACCAAAAAATTTAACAAAAAATAAAAAAACCAGCTAAATGAAAAAAAAAACCAGAACCTTTTACATCAAATAATATAAATTTCCAGTCAATAATTATGTTTATGTATGTGTTTATAAAAGAATATGAATATATATAAAAAAAGGAAAGAAAATTCACTATGGTTTTTTTCAATTGCATTATAAAATCATAATTTTTGTTATTGTTGTAGAATGGTAAAACAAAAATAAACGTAGGATTCTCCATTATGTTATCTAAGTAATATGCAAAAAAAAAATAAAAATAATACTGATCCTTAGTTTCCGGCTATTCGAACATTCATGGTTAAGTTTATACGCTCAATTATTCACGATAAAAACACCACAAGAATCAAAAGACCACCCATCGACCCAATTTTTTTTTTTTCGTTGTTTTTCAGCATGACCAGACAAATCCTATTGTAAAAATTTTTTTTTTATTATTTTAACTATTGTGTTAGTAGAAGTCGTGTCTGTATACCCAAACCAATTTTTTTTTCTTTAAGTGTTGTTTGGTTTCTCTGCTTTCACCTGATGTTTGGTGTAAGTGGTGGAAAAATAAATAGAATTTTTTTTTTGTAGTCAGGAAGAAAAATTGTAGCATAACTAAATAGGAAAAAAAAATTTGTTCTAACATCCTTGAGTAGGTTCCTCAACAGCTTAAATAGTATTTATGTTAGGTTTATGGTTATATACTACAGTGTAAAGATACTAGAAGTATTAGGATGTACTATTTGGAGTGTTGGATTTGGAATGTTATTCGCACTGAACAACCAATTTTAACACAATAATTTTCAAAAACTATTCAAGAGAATATGAAATGTCTATATTTCGGAAAAAAAATAAGGATTTTATAAATTAATCGAATGGCAAATAATCGAATATGATTTGTTATGGAATTTATAAAAACTGCCCTACCATTAAGGGTTTCTATACGTTCTTTTGCAATTTGGATTGGACCTACTAATTTTATTAATTTTAAACCATATATTTCTATATAGTGAAGAAACTTTAATTGCAATAAGCTAATGGCTTAGTTAGTGAGAATTTGTCGTTCGAAAATGCTAACGAGGCCTCGCTCGTTAGCATTTTTCCCAGTCTTCAATTACATTTTAATGTAATTTTATTTTAATTATATTACGCTCATTTAAAGCTGAGTAAGCTTAGACGAACATTGATACCTCTGATGGGAATTGAACCGAGTACCTACCGCATCACAGCTTAGTATCACTAAGTAACAGTTGATCTCTAAAAATATTCTACAATTTTAATTATATTACAAATTTTATCCAAGGATTTTCTTATTATTATTGTTCGAAATATTGAACGTTTCGAAATTTTGAAGCTTTGTCAAATTTCAATCTCTGCTTTATTAATTTTATTACATGAACATCCTTAATTTTAAAGTGTCTCTATAAATTATTATTCCCTTAAATTTACTTTTTTTTTTCATATTAAAAAAAAATCATATGAATACAAAAAGGACTATTATCAGGTAAACGTATTGTTTATGAACAAAAAAGAGAATGAATTTAAGGCTACTTGTATTAATGGAACAGTGCATTTAATATCACTTTATACATGTTGAGATTTAGAATTGTAATTTTTTTTAAAGGAAGCAGGCAGGGTTTGAAAAAATAAACGGAAATACGGAAAAATAATATTTTTTGCTGAGCTTTAAAATAATAATTTGTTGGCAAAACGATGTAAAGGAAAAATACAATATTTTATATGTTAGCGACTATTCGATTATTGCAGTTTTCTGCAATAATCGAATAGTCGCTTTTCCTTCCTTTTTCCGTATTTATATTTGGAAAAGGAAAATATAGGTTTAAAATTTATTTTGTGTGGTGCCAATTTATTTAAATTGTTTGAATGAAACTGAAATCAGGATAATTTTGATTTAACTAATAATTGGTTACGGTGGCTTGTGAATACACTATGATTATAAAAATTTAAGAGAAAATATTAGTGGACAGATTTATTCACTTTGAACAGTAGTAACTGTAGTAATACTATCGCAAACTTTAAAGTTATAAATTGCAATTTATTGTGTATACTGTCATATATTTGTGATTCAACTATTTAATTCTTTATTGTTTAAATTGTTTAAAGATAAAAATATTGCATTTTATTTTTGCATATTAGTTAGTGTTTAAATCTATGATTCCTATTAAATCTATGATAGAAACGAACACTTAAAATATATAAGATTTTGTATCATTTTAATGGTTATTCGAGACTGCTAAAGTTATTATTGATAACAGGGATTAATATGGGATAAATCTTAATTTGTTCCAATTATAATTTCCTGTACTTCAACTAATCACACAAAATTGAAGAAAATTGAAATCGAAAAAAATCGATTTTAAAAAATATTTGCATTTGGAAAATTACAAAATCATTTCAAGAAAAGTAAATATATTTATCGGATATCAACTTATAATAACACATAACAAATTATTTTCAACCCTTAAAGTTTCTCAATTTTTTCAAAAATAATTTTTCTATTCAATTAAACCATAAAACTAATAAATGTCAGTAATTGGTTCAATACATAATACATAAAACTCATTAAATACATAAAATTTGTTAAAGATTAAAATTTTCCTATACACAGCATCATTAAATATTGATTAAGTCTTTAATGATACCTGCCTATACCATAATAATATCCTTGGAAAAATTTAATATCTAAAACTATGGTTTTATCATATTAATACTATTTTTATAAATTTCATTATACCTATCCTAATAAAGAAAGCACGTGTATCCTGTTTATTTTCGTTTTATTAAAATTAATATTGTCATATTTTTCGTTGTATTTTTGGTCCATATAACTGTTATACAATCTTTCATTAAGCAAGCGCCAACATTTATGAAATTTCCCTTTTGAAAAAAAAAAAATTTATATAACACTTTTGATTTTAATATTATTTTTTATTTTTCCTGCAGAAAAACACTATACAAATATCCAATTGTGTTATAGGAAATTTTCACATTTTCCATTCATAAAAGATTCCACAAAACAAGAGAAACAATTTTTGTGTTAGGGTAAAAGGATTCAACTAACAAGATAGAAATTCTTATGCATTTTAGAATTTGAATTTTTATGTTTTAGTTATCTTTAGTCTGGTGTCATGTACGTTTGGTCGGTTTCGTTATTTTTTTTATATTTTTTTTTATTTTCAAAAAGAATCGTGAAGATTCTTTGAAAGAAATAACAGTTATTATTTTGTGGTGAAAGTTTAAGTGAATTATAAAAATAAAATAAAATTGGGAAATTTTTTAAGAAATGGGATTCATTAAGAAGATAAAATTTAAATATATTTAATTTCAAAATAAAATTCAAAAAATTTTTTTTTAAATACATTTTTTATTATCGGTTATTAACCTAAAAGTTTTAAATATTTTTCGTCCAATTTTTTTTTTTTGCTGATCAAATAATTACAAATGTGATTTATAATTGTGAATATCCTTCATAAATTTTTGATGACAAAAAAAGAATGTATATTTAAAAACAAGAAAAATATTTCCGATAAATTTTTAAGTTAATTTTTTTTTTTCGGATTTAAACTTAAGGACTTTATTCAGAGTTTCAAGTGCCAAATAAAAATTTTATATATATATATAAAAAAAGTTATATTGTAAGCAAGGACATATATAACCCATTATAAATATCCTTTGTGGAGGCGGCTTTTATTTTGTCGTTTCTTTTTTAATGTTTTGTTCAATCTTTGATTTTTATTTATTTCGAATCTTAGAATGAATTATAAAAAAAAATTTCTTCTGTTGTTTTTTTTTTGTTGTTTTTGTTGGATGTAAGGAGACAACGAGTCGTCTAAGATTTTACACACAACAGGACCAAAATGAAAAAAAGGGATATAACATTTTGACTTTAATTTTCATCTATATTATGATGACAAATATAATATTTTTATACTTAGCTACTACAGTTTTGTAATGTCTTTAAATATGTTATTAGCCAAGAAATAACCCAAAAAAAAAAAGGATACAATTTTGTGCCCGAAAATTCTGATTTACATTTATTGTATTTAATAGGATTCCTTATATGATCGAATTTTCTAAAGACTAAATTCTTCTTATTTGTATATTAAGTAATTTTGGAATAAATAATGTTTTAGGCTAAAAGTAATTTCCTAAAAGATATGATAAATTATATATATGACCAATGAACTTTTACTTAAGCGTTCATAAAAATTTCCTTTAAGAATGTAATAAAAAAAAAATCCTATTGACTTGTAATCATATTTTTTTATATATATTTTCATAAAAAACAAGGATTCAAGCTGTAGAAGTCAATGTGATGAGTTGAATTAAATATTTTATTACATATTTTGGTTTTATGATGTAGTAAAGTTTTTTTTTTATACATGTATATTTCATATTTTTGTCCTTTATTTCTATCTGTCTGATCATATTGATTAATTTCGAAATCAATTGATTGAAAGTGTTTATAGTTAAATATTAATTGTATATTTTAAAACATTATTTCTTTAAATTTATGTTTCAAAGCTACATGTATAAATAGAATTAATTTTCCTAATGCTCCTAATAGCTAATAAATGCTCCTAAAAATATGCTAATTTGTGGTGGCAAAAAGAAATTTAAAAACTCTGCATTCAGCCGTATACTATCTAATATAAATCATGTAATGTTTTTCAGCTTAACAATGTTTACTGCAGTTGACTTTTTCTAACTATAATTATAAAAATTTGAGATGCCTAAATTTATGCAATTTATAATATATCTTAAATTTTTTTCGAAAATTGTTGATAAATTTATAAACCCAATTATATTAAATTATTATTTATTTTAAAAAATTACCATTTTTAATTATTATTTTTATTAAATTTATTAGTTAATGATAAAAAAAACGTTTTGATATTTTTTTTAGCGAATTACTTTGTTAATTCGAAAGAAATAGAAAACTTATAATTGTCTTTTCAAATATTTAAGTTGGGAAAACTTTTCTTAAAATAAGGTACTTTCTTTTTTATACTTGAAATTTTACTCTAACAATATATAAGTTAAAAAAATGTCGCCTTAAAAACGCAATTAAATTTATTTCAAAATCACTTAAATAAGTTAAAGTAAGTCTTTTCCTCTTTTTTATTGTTCACAAAATACAATTTTTTTTTGTTGAAAAATCTTTAACTTTCGAACTTTAAAAAAAAATAACTATATCCAATACTGCGTTAGGTTTGCCAAGAGATTTACTAAAGTTATGAATTATCCTTTAAATAAAATTATAGAAATTGGAAAAAATATATATAAGTTTATAATAAAAGTTTATAGTAACTTTTGACTACTTTAAGTGGAAAAAATTTGTTGAATAATTTTTTTTTTAAATTTGGCCCCATTTAACAAATTGAAATTTTGCGGAAAAAAAAATAATTTTCAGGAAATACATTTTCAAAAAATTGAATATATTTTCGGCAGATATAAAATGGTAAAAACTATTTTGTGAAATAATTTGTTAATAAAAATTAAAGTAATTGTTATAAAATTAAATTCAGAATTTCAAAAAGAGTGAATCAAAATTCAAAAAATATACACTTTTGCAGTTAAATTAATGCATTTTTATTATACTAAGAAAATGTTATTTTCTACAAGTAATAAAAATTTTCATATTTCGAAGTTACCAAAAAAATATCATATTTTGCCTTAAAACATACAATAATTAATTTAAGAATAAACTAATTTAAAGTTTAAATATATTTAAATAAATTGCTTTTAATAGATTAAAAACACCAAATGGTATGCAAGATTTATTTAATTATAGTTCCGCAAAATAGGCAATTTAATGTGTTTTTAAAGAAATTGCTATATTTAAGATATATTTATGTGATAAATATTTCGAAATTTAATATTTTAAATGTATGTAATTCAATTAAATGAAACACCTAAATATAGGCAAATTTTATAATTTTAATAAGAAATTTATTAATTATATCTTTCTTACTTAGAAATTTTATAATTTAATTTTGTTTTTTTTCAATCATCTTTAAAGATTATGAAAATATGTATTATTAAAAATAATTTACTTCTTAATCCTTAAGTGGTTTTTCCTGTTAATATAAAAAACTACAAAACTTTAAAAATATTATTAAAAAGAAAAATATATTTTTATAAAGTTTTTCTTTTCGTAAAAATACATTTTATTTGTGATTACATTTTGAGAATCATTATAAAAAAGTTAAAAAGTACCAATTTTTCTGTTTGTTATAAATAAGGAAAATTTGAATAAAATCCCACTTTTAATCAAAGAGTTTTATATAAAAAAATATATTTAACTTAAAAACGAACGATAAACTAAAAAAAAAATATTTTCTAAAAGTAATAAAATTTCAAACTCCTTTAAAATATTTTTATAGGATATTTTTAGGAGCTTTATTTTTTTTTTATTGTGGTGTTAGATTTATAATAGATTCAACTCATGTTTTTAGTTATATTTTTTTTTTTACCATTTTTTTTACCAATATAAAAAGGATCGAATTTAATAAAATTATCAAATTTTCCACACACACAAAAATAAAAAATACATAAATTCTTTCTACGATTGCAAAATCAAATAAAAAAAAAAAACAAGGATCAAAAGAAAAATAAATTAAAATCCAATGAAAATTCAATAGTTAAAAAAAAAATGGGAAAAAAGGATTTTCTACATAATCAAATCATCGATAACAATAATAAAAATCAAAAATTTTATAAAATACAATTGAACAATCCTTCGAATAGACTATCATCAAATAATATTAATCAAAAATAAATTTGATTGGGTTCGTATGTGTTTCTCCTCGTCAATATGATCTAAGAAGGGATCGAGGAACTTTAAAGTTGATCGGATTTATAAAAATAAAAATAAAAAACTAGAATAATAATTTGAATTTCTATTTTGGATTTTGATTTTATTTCAATTATGGAGGATGCAGTGCAATAGGATTAAAGATTTAACAGAAATCAAATTTAACAAGCGGTTTCAATGTGTAAGTACAGAAAAAAAATTTATTAGTTAATTTTTTTTGTATGTAAATTTAATTTTAGAAGATTTAAAAAGGTTTTTCGTTATTATTTTATTTTTTCTTGGAAAAATTTTAATTAAAATTTTCATTTTGTTGCAAAGAGAAGTGTTTCTTTGTGCAGAGTTTGAAGAGTTCTTGCACTGTAAAGATAAGAAAAATCAGTAATTACTAATAAAATGATTAATTACGACTTCTGAGTATAATCGATGCTTAATCCTGATTTATTGAAATCCTGATTTATTGAAATATACAAAGTTAAGAAAAATTCTGCAATATCTTATAGAATAAATATGAATTATGGCAGTACCAAAGGTGTTATTTTATGAATTATGGTATCAAAGGTGCTATTTTACTGTTTATAGGTTATGGTATGTAGTTGAAAATAATTCACCAGTTTTCAAAAAATACCTTAATAAGAATAAAATTAGGAATATTGATAAATTGCTGGTCATTATCAAAATTGGTGAAAAAATAAATAATAATTTTTTACTCTCGTTGCATCGTTGTGTAATGCTTTTCCTATTTTAGAAGAGGGCATACTTTAAAATCTCAAGAAACCTTAAAAGAAACCTTTTTCATTAATCATTTAAAGTGCTAAATAAATTAAAAATGACACATTTTATTTGTTCAGTAATATAGTACTTTTCAAATACAGACATAAGCTTCTGAAAATTATTTCAATAATAATAATCAAATTCGGACATTTATTCAACAAAAAAAATTGAATTTTTTATTGAGCAATTATATTCAACAAGGACCACAAAATACTTCAATAAAAAACAATCAATCTACTTGAACTGTTGAAAGTTTTTTGTAACAACTAATCCAATTCTATGTCATTTTATATACTTCTGTTTCTTTTATGTATTACTTGAAATTTCAACAAGCAAATTTCTACTTGTTATTTAAAAGATTCTGAAGTTATTGAAAAAGTTTACCTTTTCAATTATATTTGCTAATATTATTTTATATATATTTTAAGGTATTTTAGTTTAAATTGAAGGATATTTCAAAACAACTTGTTGAATATCACAAAAATAAAGTTTCATTTTACTTGCCCAGCCCATAACAAATATATTAATTTATGGATATGAAAGGTCAAAACTTCTGCATGGAAGTATGTTTGTATTCTTTTTAGAAATTTCTTAGATTTAAAGGAAAAATGAATTAATGAATTTTATTTTATTCTGTTTCATAGAATTAAAGAGATAATAAAAGAATATTTGAATTGAATAGATTAAAATTGAATAAAAATGATGATATGTGAAAATTAAGATTATGAATAGGATCATATTTTATAATAAAATAATATTGGACAATATTAGAAGACTTTGAATGATTCTGAATTATTTCATAAAATTTGAATAAAATATAATAAATAATGAAATTTAATATTTAATTTAAATGCTAGGAAATCTCGTATTATATTTGAAAATGAAAACATGTTTGTTAACATAAATATGCATCTGTGTAGATGAAAATATTTAATTAAATTAATTGTATGCCTAAAAGGTTTATATTATATTTTGTAACTTTTCTTCGAATTTATGATTACCGTGTAGGCAAACAAGGCTTATGATTCCTCTGTAGGCAAACAATAGATTAGGCTTAATAGAGCTAATTTAATTTTTAAAAAATGTTTCTAAAATCAAAATATAATAATCTGCATATATGTAGGCGAAACATATGAAATAAATATTACAAGAGTAATTTAATAATAATTAATACTTGTTGAGTGGTACAATTGATACAACCTGTCTTCCAGTCGAAATACAAATTTTTCTACGAATTTTTTTAATTTGTTTAGTTACCATTCGTCATTGGGCTCAAATTAATGACAAAGGAGTGCAACGTACTCCGACTTCTATAGTAAATAAAGATTTCAAATCTCATGGATAAAATTACTTAGACCAAAATTTCTCATCTATTAAACAAAAAAATATACTTATTTATTCAGACTAAAATTTTGCAATAAGGTATTTAGCATCCGTAGTTGGGTTAGTGTTAATTATGATGTGGTGCACCAGGTACTGAATTTCAGTCTGAGCCATTGATGTTGCTCTAAGTATAATCAGCTTAAAAACATACTAACTGGTTGCAAAATTTTTTTAACAATAAATGTTTCACTGAAATGTCTATTACTTGGTTACAATTAAAGTTTCTTCACTATATGAAGACATTTATGATTCAGAATCCAAACAAAATTAGTAAGACCAAAAAGGTATAAAAATTATTAAACCAAAGTTCAAATGAAAAGTATCCTGCCCTCAGGCATTATGCACCCAAGTTAGTGTGAACAAGAAAATTAAGTTTCTAACTACATATGTTTATATAAGTAACATTCTGACTGGTACTGGTACAAATTAATTCTTGGAAAATATCAAGTTACTTTAATAAAATTTTATTAAATAATTTTCTATTTTAAAAATTCAAGAATATTGTGTATATTTCGAAAAGGCAATATTTTTACAGGCTTAACTTAATTATGTCAAGGATAATTTAATAGTATATCAAATAACTATAAATAATATTGAAAAATCCTTTAATTTGGAACCTTGTCATTAAATTAATTATTTAATATTTCTGTAAGTAAAGATTTTTCAAGAACATATAAAATCAATTTTTTAAGAATTATATTATTTACGTCTTTATATAAAACACATTTCAAATTTATTCAAATTAAATAAAATCCTATAAAGTCATTAAAATTTTTTAACAATTATTTTAATTTAATCATTTATTATAAACACTATATTAAATAATTTCCTAAAAACTAATTTCATTTATATTAAAAATCCTTAAAAAAACAACAATTTCCATTAATAAAATTTAATAAATAAATTTGTTAACTGAAACGTTGTAATAAATTTATAACTTTCTTCTCTTTTTCAAAAAAAAAAAACACACACAAACACAAAAACGAACTATTAATTATATTTTGTTGAAATTTTAAAGGATGTTTTATATTTCTACTGTAATTTTATATCCTATACTCATAAAAAAAAAAAACTTTTTTATATTTTTGTAATCCGAGAAAATTGTAGAATTCTAATATTAGTGGCGGGTTTATACTATACAATTGCAAGAAATGAAAAAAAAAGAATTTTTTTTATGTTCATTAACTGGTATGCACCATATCGCAGTATATAAATCATAAAAGTTATGAACATATAATAGTACATATAATAAATTTTCAGTTTTATTCTAGAAAATCAGAAAAAGTACTTGAAAATCACTTTAAATTATCTAATTTTATATAATAAAGTTTTTCTGTACACAGTATTTGAATAACATTTTTTTTTTTATTTCATATTTTACATAAAATTGAAAATAAACTTTTGGTTAAAAATATAAAATAAAGATAGAAAATACATAATTTTTTGTTAGCTTAAAATAAATATAAATTGAACCGAGGGAATTGTTTGAAATCAAAATTATTTTTTTTAATAAAATCCATCTCCCTAAAGAAATTATACAAATTTTTAAGTCCTTTAGGATATTTCAGTAGTTACAAATAATTAATTCAGAATTCGTGTTTGAAAATTTTTATAGTAATTATTACAGAAAAAAAAAGTTTTATCCGCTATATTGTAAATGTTTTAGTAATCCTGTAGATTATCAATTTGACTTAATGCCGATAATTATGTTTTTAAAAATTACTATTGGTATACAGAGTTTTCCGTCAGATAGATATCTATTCTAGGAACTTTAATAATTATCGAAAAAATTAAATTTCAGTGAAGCCTGAAAAAAACTACTTCTATTTGAAACAACTACTATTTATCGTTTCTTTAAAATATAAATTATTTTACCCCATGGTTTCATATTTTGTAAAATTTTAATACACAATTAAATTTTACAGTGCAAATCTTATCATGCTCATAAATTAATTTCGTATAAAATATAAAACTGTGAAAAAGACATACAATTATTTTATATATCATAAACAAGCTTATAACCATGATCCTTTTAAAATAAGTTTTATATTTTGTTCAGTTTTTTTAGTTCTTTGCCTTTTTATGACATTCATCAAAATTTAAATTTGGTTGTCTTAGCAAATAATTATCATAATCTTTAAGTTAATCTTTTCATAAATGCAAAATTTGTGAATTTTAAAATTTATATATAATTATAAAATCTGTATCATTAGAGGATAATAATTCACTGAAATAATATCTTAAAATAATTTAGATTAATGTTTTTTTTTCATACAAGATACTATTTCCCTACACGGGTATACCAAATATTTGGGGCTTGCTTCAGTTTTTTTTGCTTCAGTTTTCAGGTTTCCGATCATCAGAATTTTTCGCTAGAAATTGAAAAGCCTTAAAACTGAAGCAATCCCCACATATTTAGCATATTTTATAAAATCAAATATTCTAAAAGTTCATTTCTGATTTCGTACACTCAATTGTTGGAATTTGTGATGAGAATATTAAATTATTATTTTTGATCTCGTCTATCTAAATATTAATTTTAATATGTATTTCCATTGTCATATAAAATATTTAAATTTTTCCTATAAAATAGATTTTATTTTTTTAATGTTTTTCTTTTTTATTGTTTAACAAATAATAATTTTCATTTTAACTACAATCTCTAAAATACAAAAAAAAAAAAAGAAGTGAAAAGGCAAATTGGCAAAACATAGTTTTTGAATTTTTTTTTTAAGTTTAAATGAAAACATAAATAAACAAAATTTTACCCTTAAGATTTTGGCATAAAACATAATTATTCATGAAACATAAATTTCAAACAAATTAAATATGTGTAAAGAATAACATGGATAATATTGTTTACGTGATACCGATGCTTTGATATCTTTAATTTTGCCAAGGAATTATTTGCTCATTTGGAAACTGGAAATAGTAGAAAATAATATATAATACTATTTTCTTCTCTTTTTTTTTTTTGCAATGAATTTTAATTGCGATTAATTAAGTTTTTCTTTATTTTAAGTTAAATTATTTAGGTTTCTAGGATTTTTCCAAAATCAAGGATGAAAAAAAAAATTGTAATTATAAATTTATATAATCATTAGAGGTAATCTCTTTTATGGGTTGATTTATATTTTTCGTGATAGAGATTTTTTTAATAAGGTTTCTGGGACAAAAATACTAGATTATAAATTAAGAAAATATATTAATGGAAATTTATGTTGTAGTTTGTAGTGAAAGGATTAGGAATATCATATTCGCATTACTATAAATCTGGATAATTGCATAATATTGAGAGTTAGAAAACTTCAACTTGTGGTTAAATAAAATTTGATTTATAGAAATATATATTTATTATTTAAATAAATAATTAATTTTTTAATAATATTAAAACATTTTTCCTGTAACATATTTATTTTATATCTTAGTAAAAATAAGGTAAATTATTGACTGTGAAAGACAATAAATCAGGAAATCTTTAAGTTATACATTTTCTATTTATTGCATATCTTAAGGTGCAATTTATGTTTTTGCATATTTCTGAACCTTTCATTTATTATAAATAATAATAGATAAATATCAATAGTATATAATTTAATTCTAAAATCGATAACTGATTAACATGGATCTAAGTTAAAAGATCCTTTTGATATTAATTTACATATGACTGATAAAAAATAATAAATCCTTAGATTTTAATCAAATTAAAAATAATTTTTTCACTTTAAAATTAATTAAATTGTTCTTTAAATTTATTCAAAAGCGCACACAAAAATTTAAGTTTATTGAAATTTTTATTTTTTCTTTTACTCCGGCATATCTTTAGGCGCTATCATCATTTTAGATATTAATATTTTAACTTGATTCTCAACATAATTAAAAAATGTTCCAAAAATGTCACATCATTTTTTTCCAAATTTAATTATTTCTTTTTTTTTTTTGTTTTCTGTTTCTTGAAAAACATTTTATTTATTATTTTTCTTTTTGTCTTGGCTAATGAAAGATTTATTAAAACAACGAAAAAAGAGCAAATAAAATCTTTGTTGTCTACAAGTAAATTTAGGATTTAGAATCTAACAGAGAGAAAAAAAAATTATATAAAAAGATTTATTAGTTTTTTTTTCTGTTGTGGTAAGACAATGTGACAAAATATCCTTACGCACGACTAAAAAAAAAAAATTATATAAATTATAGTTTGCAGATGTAAGCAAATATTTATGCTTCATTAAATTACCTAAAATGTAAATTACTACCAGAAAATTATATGTATATATGAAAATAAATATAAAATATCGTTTTTTTTGGCTGGTTTTCTTGAAAATAAGAAAAAAAAATTATTAATAAATTACTTCATATTTACAGATAAATTACATGTAATAACAACTACATATTATTAAAAAAAAAATTGTTGAAACTGAATGATTGGTCCCACACTGATTTGTAACAATTATTATTACTCCCTCGCAGAAAACTGTAATTTGGTTGATTGCTGCAAAATTAATTATTTATTTAAAAAACTATTGATGGATTGGGAATTAGAGAAAGTTAATTTGTCAATTCATCAAACATATAGATAAACCGAAAATATTCATAAGAAAAATCGTGGAGATGGTTCAAATTCGTTGTACTAAATTTAGTATGGATCTAAATTATTCGAGAACTGTTGTGTTACACCAAATTTATTTATTTCATATTTTTTTAATTATTTCATATTTAAATTATTGAATAAATATTATTTCCAATATTCTGATATGATAAAACTCCTAAATATAGGCAATATAATATATTGCATATATTTAGGAAATTATTTACATAAAAAAAATATAAAATAACTGATTGCGAAATGAATGCAAATAAAAAATATTTTTTATGCTGATAAAGTGAAATTATATTTGAATATCATTAATTATTATATGTTTTTTGTTTTAAAATATTATTTGTTATTAATATAGTGTAAAATTTATTATTATTTGTTATTAATATAATGCAGATTTAAATATAAATTTATTAATTTGATAATTTGTATGTGGAAAAGTCCTTTTAGGAAAATTAACTTTACAAAAACAAACAGATATATTTTATGTTTATTTATATTTATAATCGAACTGTAAAAATACATAAATGAATATCATAAATATCAGGTGTGTAAATATTATTTTTCAGTAATTAACAATTTATATATACATATTTAAAATATTGACATTCGTATATTTTTATGGTTTTTTTTTTTATTATGTTAATATCGAAATTCGAAATATTAATTAGCATATTGTGCAATAAATAAAATTATTATATGGATTTGTTTTTATTTAAATAGCGAAATTATTTTGTACTCAGCATAAAAAATTTTTAACGAACACTTTTTTATATTTGAAATCTAAAAGTTTTTTCTTATTCAAACAAAATCATAAAAATAATACAAAATTAATTATTACATATTTCGAGGTTAGATATAAAAAAAAAAAAACCTAACCTAAACAATTTATTTTATTGAAAAGAATATAAAAAAAAAGGTTTATTTTAAAAGTTATAAAAAATTCTATTTACTAGAAGAAAAAAAAATTTGATGCAACATTTAAATAACAAAAACAAAATGAATATTATAATTAAACTAGCTCGAGGCAAGTGTCTATTTATGCAAAATTAAAAAAAAAAATAAATAAAAAAACACTGAAAAACTTTATTAATAGAATATACAACCAAAAGTCCTTCAAATTAATGGAAAAATAAAATATTCTGTAGAAAGAAAAAATCCTTTTTATATTTTAAAGGAAGTAATTTCTAATTAATGTTATGCAACTTTCACAATCTATATATTTACTTGCAATAATATAAAGAAAAATAAAAGATCCATCCTTAAAAAATAATTAGTAATAATGCTTACAGGGTAATGATTTTATTCATATTTCAAATTCTAGTTTGTTTTTTTTTCCTTTTACATAATTTTAAATTAAAGAAAATGATGAAAATTTCTATATAAATTCATTAGACAATTTTCATTAATGGTTAAATGTTAAATTTGTAATCGTATTGCATTAAGGATTGACAATTTTTCATATAAAGAACATTTATTTTAGGCTATAATAAAGCAATGTCAAATACAACAACTGCAGGGCATATTTCTTTGACAGACAACTTGATCCCAAAAACAAAAAAACATAAAAAATATTATGTTGTGTATGTATAATAAAAAGAAATTTCAAATTGAATGGCAAGGAATTCTATAATAAAAAATTTGTTGAGCCTAAAGGAATCCTTAAACTATATCTGTATTAAAGTACATATAATCTAAAATATTTTCAATTTTTTTTTGTATTGTAGTTTTGGAATATTTCTACAAAATAGAATTTTTAAATCACACTTTTTCTTCAATAATGTTTTGTACTTTCAAATAAACTATTAACGATAAGAATTTATTGTGAAAAAGTGGTTTTCATTTTTGTGATTACATAAAATAGTCCAATACGAAAGTCTTTCGAAAAAGGAATATGGAAAAGATGTTTTATGATCGTTTTGCATAGTTTAAATTATCATTTAAAAATGCTTAAAATTAACATTAAAAAAATATCTGATGAGCAAAATATCTTTATGTTTCATAATTATTAGTTCATGTTCAATTAAATTTTTTCTTAAATTTTAGTAATGCCAAGTGAAAATTGATAAATTTATTGCTCATTAAAACAGAAAAAAAAACATAAAAATTTATATGTTAAAACCAAAAAGAAAATATAAAAAAAATCTAAATAAAAAGTGAAAATTTTGTATTATTATGCATACAAAAAATGAAATGTAATTCGGTCAAGAATCTATTTTCAGGGTAATCCAATTTGTATAATAAAATATATTTAAAGTATATTTCTTATATAATATTATTTATGTTTATTTTACTTAGCTACAATTACAATTATTTGTTATAATGTTCACAGTTGGAAAAATTATTGAAAATTGATTGTGCACATGCAGTTTAAATGGAAATTTTTCCATTCAAGTTTTACTTTTTTCCTTGTAAAATTATTATTCGAATAAGAAAAAAAAAACTGAAAAATATAAATTTAAAAAATTCATTTTTAGTATATGAAAATATGTATTTTATTGTTATTAGTTCTTTTACCAGGAAATTTCTTATTGAAGAAAATTGTATCTAACATTCTAATACATATATAAGTAAAATATTATGTCATAAATTTTTATTACTTTAAAGAAAAAAAAATAACTTTATTTAAACGAAAGATGGTATACACTTTACTAATAAAATTGTCTTTTTAAGAAAACTGAAAACTTGCCAAGTTTTTCCAATTTTCTTTCTAACAAATTTCATAAAACCAAATTAATTTATTAATTTTTTTTTAAGAAATAAGTATTTAGTTACATTTTTTGAAAAAAAAATTTTCTACGCATAAACTTTTTCTGCTCTAAAAAAGTTAAAGCAAAGAAGTTATGAAAAAGAAATTGAAACTTGTGTACATAAAGTATATCTGCTTGCAGGACATGTTTGCGGCAATTAGAACAATCTTTATTTTTAATTGAAAATTTGTCATTTCGACTGCCGTTTGGAGTTTTTTTTTTTTTTTTAAAGGATTTTAAATTATATGATTGTAGGAAAATCATGTATTTTTTGACAGGACAAAAATATTTATACTTTAATTTAATGTTTATATAAATATTTGATATCTTTATACAATTTAACTTTATAAACTTTGACCGAGATTTAGCTCTTTATTAATCGTTCAATAATAATTTACAAAGAATTTGTTCAATTAAATTCTTTTTCGAGAAAACCTAAATTTAAATCTTAAAGCCAAATCGCAAAAAAGTTATACACTAAATAATAAATATTATAACAATTTACAAATACAGTCCTTTAATTAGTAGCTGTCTAATTAAAGAAATTTTTTAAATTTTGCAAGAAAGGTTATTTTTTGGGTTAACAAAATCAATATTGGATGCTTAATGTAATTTATTGTATTTATTGTTAAATTAAGTATATCATCCGTAAAATTTTACGTGAATTTATGCGCACTTCTGCCAAACTGGTCCAGCATAAAACATAGTAGTACGGAAAACTACTTTTAGTATAGTAATTTTATTTAATATGCTTAAAGTTGATTTATATTTAAATCAAATTTAAGCATATTAAATAAATTTACTATTAATAAATGAGTGCAAAGCTCGAATTAGTATAATTCCTTTATTAACGATAAGTTTATTTAGAAGGTAGGTTTTAAGTAATTAATTCAATCTGTTAATAAATAGTAGAAACAAATAATTTTACCAAATATTTTTTTTGTTTAATTTTATCTTTAATACGTAACTTTAATAAATGGTGATATTTTGCTCTTTCACAGATTTCCATTTAAATCTCATAAAAATATTTTACATTGTTATTTTAATTTCCATTTGATAGTCTAACTAATCTAAATTATTTAATTAGCATTTTTAATATTAGTTAATTAGCATTGTTTATTTCTGCCCAAATAATTTATTCAATATATTTTATCTTAGTCTCAGTCCATGTACCTCTGAGCACGTTTCATCTAAAAAAAACTAAAAAAATTCTTCAATTATGAAAAGAATGAAATAAATCCATTCGATTTTAATCATAATTTCTTATTTCAATTATAAATTTCCAAAAAACACAAATTAATTAATATTTATGCAAAAGCCTAAAATTAATAAATTCATAGAACAAATTGTGGTTTACTAATATAAAATTCAGAAATTTCTTTTAATTTTCTTAAAATTTTCTTAAATATATACAAAATAATAAAACCACAAAATAAATTTTTATTTAAATATAAAATTCATAAAACTTTTTAGACTTTAAATTCTCATACCATTTAAGTAAAATAACTTCAAAAATAAAATTTTTAAATAATATTATTTAAAGGATTTTTTATGTATTATAATAATTATTAGATTCAGAATTATTTATTTTTAAACTTTTTAAAATCTTTTAATAATAATAAAAAAAAAATCATTTTATTAAATATTTATATAAAATTTCCACAAAATTAAATATAATTCTTAAAATACAAAATATAATTCTTTGAATTTTCATTCATAATATTAACATTGATATATTACCATCAATTAGTTTTCATAATTATCAACTAATAAATTAATGTAAATTTTCTTTCATTTAAATATTTGTATAAAAGATAATTTAAATTCTGAAAATTGAAATATTTTTTTTTGTAAAATGTAAAGAAAAATGAAAATATATTTACATATAAAATAATTTATTTCATAATTTGAGTAGTAAAAATGAATTAATCCTTTGAGACTTTTTAGAAAAAGATTCTTTAAATTATTAAAATTGACATTCTTAACCATTTAAATACAACACTCAAATGACTCTACTGAGATTTCTAGTCAAAAAGTTTCCTATCGTGTTTTATTTTTTTTTTTTTTTTGGTTTGTGGGGAAAATTTTAATAATTTTTCAATTTTCTTTTGAAGAAAAACTCTTTAATATTTTTATGAAATAAAATGAAAAAAATAAAAACAAATATTATCGTTTACAAATTGATTAAATTATAAAAAAATTTTAAAAGAAAATATTATTATTATTTTTGTGTATCTTATAGGAAAAAATTATTGAAAAGGAAATTTTGTGGAAATTTTGTATTTCTAAAATTTTCATTTTTCAAATTTATGTATTTTTCTTACGGGAATTACTGCCATTTTTATTTTTGTTGCTTTTTAAAGTTAAAATTACAAAGGGAACAGAATTAAAGTATCTAAAAAATTTCTGAAAAATTTTTAACAAATAAATTGTATTAAATTTAATTTAATTTACTTGTCATAAGATACATTTTTGTAATAAAATATGGTGTATCTCAAATATCACACATTTTATTTTATTTTATTTAATATTTTATTTTGTACTTTTAAGTTTTCACAAATTTAAAATTAATTAGAATCTGGAAATATGACTTTAGAATCTGGAAATATTTAATATTATTGAATTAAAGATTCTAATGTTACAGGACTACAAAATTATACAATTTTAAATAATTAATACTAGGAAAAATTCGAAATATGTTTTGTCTGATACAATGACAATAGTAAAAGTTTGTGTTTTGGATACAAAATCCTAAAAATTATATTTTAAATAGAAAATTTAGGAAAACTATATAAGAATAGAAATGAATAAGTATAATCCTATTACAAATAATAATTTTTTTGGAATTATTATTACATTTTCCTTATTTTAATTTTTCAAGATTTTTATTAAATATTACTAATATCTTTCATTCTAGTTATACTAATCATGAAAATATTTTCTCAAAATATTAGATTTAATGTAAATCATAATTTACTTCTCAATTATAGGATTACAAATTACTTTATTTTAATCAAAAGTTTTGGAAATAATGTATTAGATTTTAACTAAAAATATGTAATTAAATAAGTTTTCTAATAACCATTATTATATAATCAACATATTTTCAGATAATTTTATACCAAAAGTCGGAAACTATATTAGAAAAAATATATTTAAGCACTTATCCCTTTCTTCCTGTTATTGTAAATAATATTATTTCACCAAAAAAAAAATATTAAAGTTTTTTTTTTTATATTTCATTTGACTTTAAATTCTTTTTCCGAAAAAGGAAATTTATATTTACAAAAACAAATTATTTATATCCTTATAATACTTTTAAATAAATTTTTCTATGTAAGTCGTTTGTTTTTGGTAAAGTCTAACACTTTCTAAATCGAAAATTCTATAAAAATTTATTTATTTGTTAAAAAAACGACAAAAACTTTTTAAATAAAACTTGAAAGCTACTTTTTTTTTTGTTAGGTCATTCTAGGATACTTCATATTGTATCAATTCGTACTTGAGTTGGAAAATATTTTCTTTTCTTATTTTAAATTAAGATCGAATATTTGAAATTTCTAGATAAAATAATTTATAGAGTTAAAGTGATTTATACATCAAGACAAATTCGATATAAATTTCTATATTTTAGATATTAGCATATTGTTTTTTTTTTTGTTCGCTTCGCTTCCTTTTCATTATTTTAAGTTATAGTATCTCTCCCCCAGGTACATAAAAATGTCATCAAAGATTTTGATAAATGTTTTTATAAACAGAAAGGATCAATGGTGACAGTAAAAAAAGAAAAATGAATTGAAAATTTTTTTTATTAATATAATATTTTTACAATATTTTTTATAAATGTCGATTAAATTTTTGATAAAATTAATTTTTTGATAAAAATTGTTATTTATTCAGAAGATTACTAAAAAAATAATATTTACACTTGGGTATATCAGTTATAAAAATAAATCGTTTTTCTATATGTGTAAAAAAAAAAGTTTAATTTTGTATTTTTGTGTCAGTGATGTTACACCGCCACATTTAAAAAACGACCACATCCGTTTCCGATTTCATAAACTTTCATAAGTTATATATATATATTTTTTTTCATATTTACATACACAGTGAAATACTGAGTTGAGGTCTAATTCACATACACCAAAATACCTAATCCTTTAAAAACATTATCATAAATAATTTATAATATTAAATTTTATAATCTACAATGTGCTGAATACTGAAATTAAATTCAAATTCGTCCTGAAAATATAATTTGCTAGCAAAGTTTTATGGACAGTTATTGAAAATATTATAGAAATTAGCATGCAAATAAATTATTGTAATCAATTATTAATAATTGATTAATTTAATTTAAAAATAATTGCATATCTTTAGGAAACTACAATTTAGAATTGAAAAAAATCTTGTTTTTCATTAATATTACAATTACATATATTGTTACGAAGTATACTTTTACATTCTATAAATGATTAGAAATTTAATCCTTATGAACAGACATATTCGGTATATCTTTAGGTTAGAAGATTTTCGAAGTAAGACTAAAATTTTTGTTCAGATCCCATAAAATTTCTATATAAATTTATCGAAATATTATAAAATTGGTTCATTTACATAATAAATATTTATATACGCATTCTGACTGTCACATTGTCTGGAAATTGTGTGTATTTTTCCTCTATTTTTTGGTGTTTTCTTTTTTTTTTGGTTTTTGCTGTTCCTGCCATTTTATAATAATTTATAACAAATTGTTAAGCCTTCCATTTTATATGGGTGAAAAAATAAAAATACACTATAAAATTTTAATACATTCTATGAAAGTTTAGTGTTGATAATATGCTATTGTATATAGATACAAAATTTTGAAAAAAAAAAAAAAAACATGGAAAGAGAAAAAATATTTTTTGAGAGGATAATCGGAAATGAAAGAATAAAATGGCCATTGTTAGATTCAGTTGAATGAATAAAATGTTAGTAATTTTAAGGTTTATATGTATAAGTTTAACAGTCGAAAATAGAATGAGATAAAAAGAAATATTATTAAAACTAAAATATTGGTTAATAAATGATGAGCCAGCTGGAAAATTAAATATTATTTTTTTTATTAAAATGTCTCTTAAACTGAAAATAAATATATTTAGATAATTTGAATTTATAAATCTAATAAATATATAATTTTAATTATCTTAAAGAGAGAAGTTATCATTAAATTTTGTGTCAAATGATCCATCAAAGTATCATCTACATATTTGCATTTTACAATTTAATCAGCTTAAAATTTCAGATAAATAGTAGCAAAATAAATTGATTTTATCACAGGATTTATATTTTTCCTATAATTCTTCTTTATTACGTAATAGTAAGACTGTACCAGCATTGCATTGAACGTAATAAATTTTTAGATTTCATTTCAAGTCTGAATATTATAATCTTTATTTACGAGTTATCTCAACTCAAAAAAACCAGACAACTAAACCGACAAATTCAAATTAAAGGAATAATTTTATAAACTATACAAAAATATTAAAATCACACTTAAAATGAATATCCATATTAAATAAAATGAAAAAAATATTTAAAATTAATTTTAGACAGAAACAGTTTTCTATATCGTCCTTATATGTAAATGATTTTTATACTTAATGCCGTTGACTTTTTCGCCCTTTTCAACTTATACGGTATATACATATAATATTTTAGATTTAGATATTTAAATATTATATACATAGTCGTAAAGTCCTTTCGCGTTTCTCCTGTCAAGAAGATATTTACATTTCAAAATACAAAAAGTCACCATTATTGCCATATAAAAGCTAATGGAAAAGAAGAATTTGTAAGAAAATGAAAAATACTAAGAAGCCTAAAATGTGTAAAATTTTCTTCAATATATTTTTCATCACATCATGGTTTTATTTTTATTATCCGTATAATTTCTATCTTCATTTTTTTTTTTTTCGGTTTATCCTTTTTTTCCTGGCATCCTTAGTCTGATTTTAAACTACGGTATAGGATTTTATAAATTCTGTTTTTTTTTTCGATTCTTTCTTAGATATCCTGTCAATGATATTCCAAAAAGATTTTGTTGTTTTGTATTAAAAGTAATTTTCGTTTAACCGTCTATGAAATAATGGTTAATTTTTAACCATTCCGCAGAGAATATCTTTTAAAAAAAAAAAAAATAATTATTATCCTTTTTTTTTGTATTTCTCTTAGTGCTAAGATGGCTTACTTTTTATTAAATTTTAATATAATTATATGAAAATATGTAAATTTAGGTAAAACTACAATAGAGTTAAATTAAGTGAAACTTTTAATATAGATTGTTAAAATTTATTGTTTTGAATAATTAGATTTTGAAAAGATATTGAAGAGTATATATATATATTTTTTTGAAATAGGAGACCTTAATGATTTTTTTCTTACACAAATATATGCTAATTGGAATATTTTATATTTTTTTTTATGGCAGAATTTCTGGCTTTGAAGTTAAATTTGTAATGCATTTATATTTATATTTTGAAACTAAACAACCAAGTATTTTGAGAGCTGAAATTTTAAAACAAAATATTGAAGTCTTGAATAAACTAGGTCAGATCATATAATAAGAGGTACAGCAGATAAGAGGTCCGACAAAACATTTCTTTCGAATTCAGAAACTTAAAACTATATTTATGGCCTTTTTTGCCTGCTATATAACCCCAAAATTTATTCATATTTTTCTTGTCAGAATCTTTAAAATTTTAAATACATAATTATCTTTTCAATAAATTTTATATACTAATTAAAGCACTCAATAATTAATTAATGCTCTTAATAATACAAAATTTAAAAATTAATGTAGATTAAAAATTAATACAAAACTTTCATGTTTCTCTACGCTTCAAAACACTTCAAAAATTTCATTATTTAAGTAGCGAACAATGAGAAACACTTTATAAATTGTTATTTTGACGAATAAATCGACAAAATAACAATTTATAAAGTGATTTTCTGTACTTGGGCAAAAATTAATTACTATTTATTTAAATTAACATGATAGTTAATATTGGCCTTAAGATTACAAATCAACTAATTAAATTTTCGATATTTGAACGTGAGGGTCATATTTATTATGGGTTTTTTTTTGTGATATTTTAGCTTCAAAATGCTGATAAATATAAAAATAATTATCTGAGTAATTAGTTTAAAACTCTATAATTGTAAAATATTATACATATACTTTATAAAACTATTTTATTAAAATTTTATTTATTTGCCATAATATTTCGTGCAATTTTCAATATTTTTCTTTCTTTAATTTAAAGTAGATTATTTAATTTAAAGTGGATTCTTTTAATTTAAAGTACTTTCTGAATGTAATAATTAAAATACTATAAAATTATTATTAACAATTATTTTACAATTAAAGAGTTCGGCCACAACAAATTATAAGATATAATAAAAACTTACATACTTCACCTAATTTCTAACAAATTTAAAAATATCCTACATTTATTATCATTTGTAGCAAAATAAATTAATTTTTCATCGTTGTTTTAATCTTCCTTGTTAAAGAATATTAGGTTTTATTGACCTGTCACTTCAAAATTCAAGAAATAAAAATTTTACGTATAGTAGAACTGAACCCAAACAAACTAATTGACTAACAAAAAATTAATCAATATAATTTTCCAATCCTCTCTTTCCAGCTAAGTATGTACTATAAAAAAAAAGAATTTTCTTCACAGCAAAAAGGATCAAAATAAAAAAAAAGCAAATAAAAGTTTTATAAAGTTAAGAAAAAGATTGTGCATAAAATATATATTTTTCTTTAAAACTAACAAAACAAGGAAACAAATCGAAACAAAATAACAAATTGAACAAATTTTTGTAGCAAAAACAAAAAAGAATCCTATTTAAATAATTGATAATTAAATTTGATTATTCAATACCATGAAACATTGACTTATGATTTTTCTTCTTGTTTTGCATATTTTTAGGCATTTTTATATAAATTTAGAAATTTGTATATATAGAAAGGATAATAAGATTGTGTATTAAATTGCCGATAAGTATGAAATCAAGAACGGATAAATTCAAAAGAAATACAAAATAAATTAAGTTCTTTTCTCTTTTTTTTTAAATGTATTTTGTCTGAATTTTTGATGGTTTTTGATGAAGAATAAAGGAAAAAGTTAATTTAATAATTGACTAAAATAATAATAAAATGAAAAAGAAAAATACAGAAAATTGTTGATCCTTTTTTTGTGTATTTTGTTCTCTGTTTTATATCACATAAAATAAGGGAATATTAAAGTCGTTATAAATTTTTATTAAAGTAATATTTGAAAAAAAAAATATTTTTTCACTTTGGAATTACATATTTTAATATAATGAGACAACGGATAATTTTTAAGTTAATTAAAATTGACTTTTAGGTGTTAGTTAATAATTAATTAAGCTTTTCATATTTATTTTTCAATTATATTTTAACGAAAAAATAGGCCATATGGTCCCAAAAAAAAAAGTTAATGGATAAATTATGATTGATTATTTAATTGATAATTGCGAGTACGTCTCTTATGAAAAATTAAATAAAAATAAGATTATCTATTCAATTCGACTTATATTATAAATTTAGTTTAATTTTAATGAATACTATTAGAAATAAAGTAGTTTTTGCACGATTTGATAAAAATACGCGTTCATTTCATGATGGACTTAATCGATAATCAATCAATTTAAATTTCAATGTACTATCAATATTGCAATGACTAAATATATATGTACGACATTATTAGAATTAAACATATTTTTTTATGTTTATATTTTTTACAGAATTAATACTAATTAGTGTAACTAGTGTAGTTCAAACTATTTAAACTAGTATTATTACATTTTACAATAATGTTTATCTAAAAACTAATTAACTAAATAATAATTAAATCAAAAACAATATTTTTTTTAAAACATATCCTTCGTAATTTTTTAAAGGAAATCCGTTTTTATCATATGTTTTTTCTATATATGTATATATAAAATATTATACGATAAACTTTTGTTGCATTATTAATTCAGTTCTCTACTGAACATAAATAATTCAGGATGTTTCATATTACATAAAAAAAAAACAGTATAAAAAAAAATGGATAATTTACATAATTTTCAAAACATATTTAAATATCTTAATAATTATATTCTTTGTTAAATAAAGAACGATACAAAAAATTTATATATGAAACTTAAAATATTATTATTATCCTTATGAATACAAGGATCAAATTAAGCTTTCGACAAAATCCTCTTAGGTTAGAAATGAGAAAAAAAAAATAATTTAAATATGTTTTACTTTCAGATAATATCAGTTAGTTAAATTTCTAAAAAAAAATTTTATTTCTACTAAACATATTTATTGTGTGCATATTTTTAGGAACTTATCTCAAATTTTCTCGTTAAAAAAAAAAAAAATTATGAATTATTATTTTCAATTTTTAAAAGACAATTTTTTTTTTTAGAAATCAATATTTATAAGAAGCTACTAAAAGATTTATTGAAAAGTAGGTTTTTTATCATTTCATTCTATCAGATAGAAACAACAACAAAAATATAATATCTAATATATATAAAGAAAGACTTTGATATATTATGGCCTATAATTTTTTCATGGTGTATTACATAATATACAAGATATTTTTTGTTAAAACATGGTATCCTTATAAATTGTACTTGTAGATAAAATTTTTTAGATAACAAATAAAAAATCTTATGTTTACCTAAATATCACAAATAACACTTGATATTATGTAAACAAGGACACTATAATTTTTTTTTTTATTTCTATGCCTGTGTATGTGTACAAAATAAAATATTATACCATTACAAATATTTATTTTTTTTTAAAAAAGTATATAGAAAATTTAATTTAATTTTTAGCCACAAAAAAAAAATTATTTATTGAATGAAAAAATAAAATTATGTATAAACATATTTAGCATAAATATGTGTGTAATTTTTTTGTGCTTTAATTTTATTTACCTATATTACCTATAAAGTAGTCAGAAAAATTAAATGTATCATAAAGTTATGAATATGTATGAAGGATAAAAATATTCATGAATATATAACATACAGACTAATACTGCTATTTAACTATAATGTCTGATAAAATTATGGAATATATAAGAAAATTTAAAGATTAATTTTAGGCTGAAAGAATGAAAATTTGAAATTTACTACTAAGGTTGAATAAATTTTATCAAGTTATTACATATTATAAAAAAGGGAAAATATTTATGTAGATCGAGTAAAAATTCTTAAGAAATATATGTTTTTTTTTACTATCATCTGTGCTATAATCTATAATGTATACATATTATTTTTTTCTTTAGACTATGCGCCTAAATTTATGCAAATAAGAAAATCTATTTTCCTGATAATTTATCCGGGTTAGTTTAAATACATATATTATATGTATTGGAATGATCTTGAGATAAATAAATACTTGTATACAAAAATACTATGTCGAGGAATTAAATTTATGGCAAATGTTATTTTTGAAAGCGAAAAATTCTTAATTATAGACTTAAACATAATGAAATTTTCTCTTACGAAAATTCTAATTTTCATCTAAAATCTTTAACAATTTTGAAGACAGATTATTTTTCTATCATTTTAGATTATTTTTAACAGCAGACAGAATTGATGTTAAAAATAATCTAAAGATAATGTGTCTAATAAATAATCTAAAGATAATGTAAAGAAAATTATAGAAAGATAATGTGTCTTAAAACTGCCAGTAATTAAAGCCCATTTATTTTCTAAATGCATAATCTAGACATAAATAAATATCTTTATATAATACAAAATTAACAATTCTGTATAAAAATTTCAAATCATTTTCAAGAATTCACTTTGATTAATTTAAACTTAAATATGTATGCATAAAAATACAAAAACCCTTAAAAATACGTAAGGTATAAAAACAAATTTTATTAAACTATTTGCCAAAAGTTACAATATTTGCTTAAAAAAAACCTTTAGTTACTTACCTATTTTTTGTTATTAAATTAAGTATAAAATTGTATAGTATCATCGAAAGACTATAAAAATCGTTTATACGTGTCCTAAATAGTATAAAGTCTGGAAAATATTTTACTTTACACAAACATTTTATACACAAGGACAAATCAAATAAAATTATCCACACAAATTCAATATTCATATTACAAACATTTTCATTTTTTTTTAATAAAACGTGACTTGCACATCTGTGAGAAAAAAAAATATATATTGAATTATATACTTACACTTTATATTATAAATAATATTTCATAAAAATATATTTCATAAAAATATATTTACATATATAAATTTATTAAAAATCATTTCCTCGAAAAATGTTCCAATAAGAATGAATACATAAAAATATAAAAAAAAATATGTATATCAAAATTATGGAAAAATGGTGAAAATTTATTAATAAATCAAAACCAAATATACACAAAAAAAAAAATTCTTTATTTTTTTTTTTTATTTATGAAAATTTACTTTAAAAATTTTCTCCTGTCAAAAGTATGATATGAATAAACTGATCCTTTTTTTGGTACTGTATAACATCATGAAAACATCAATATTAAGCCACTTTATTCTTAATACTTTTGACTTTTATCGTTCTCCCAAAATCTTATCCTAAATCGGTAACATAAAATTATGTATATATCTTATACATAAACAGAAATACTACAGATAAATAAATAAATTTGATTGAATTTGAAATTTTATTATAATACAAAAAATAATAAAAAGTAAATATTTCAAGAAAGTAATTCGAAAAGGTTTAAATAGTTTAAAGCATTAAATTTATGAAAGAAAAAGAAAAATAATTGTCAGATAAAATAAAATGTTATTAAATTAAATTTTATAATAAATTTATATATATTTTTTTTTTAATTGGAGTAGATCCTTTAAGGTGAATAAAATGAATTTTCAAAGATTTACTTAAGTTGTTATATAGTTCGTAAAATACTTGAGATCAACAACTTTACTTCAGTTTTACAAGACTCTTTGCAAGAGTTGAATATTTACAAGAATTAAGTATTGAATAAAAAGTTAAAAAGATCTTACAAAATTAATTATTTCGTATAAAAAAATTAATTTTTTTGTTTTTAAACTTACAATTTTCTTTTACGCCAGAAAGTATGCAATACAAACATATTTATTATTACTCCTAAAATTATGTTTATATAATAATTCGATTATTTAGATAGAATTATGAATATACTGATATACTAAATTATTTATCTAACACGTTGTTTTGGAACAATTAAACACGTAACTTTGAACTCGATTTTATCAAATCTATAAACTTTGAAATGTGGCTATTTTTTAGTAGCTTGTCGAATATATCTATTTTTTAGTAGCTTGTCGAATATAATTGCAATAAGATTTTTCGTAATTTTTCTATAACTTGTCGATACTTTTTCAATACGAGTTAAATATTTAAAAGTGTCATTAAATTTTGTAAATAATGTTAAATAAAACTATAAGAAATTAAATCTAACCAAAACTTTCATTAAACATATTAATATACATATATGTATTTTTATAAAAAAACTTAAAAATTAAATTTATTAAAATAAATTCTATTCAAAAATAATATATTTTCAAGAATATTATATCTCAAAAAAGAAATTAATATGAACATAAAAAAACACTTTCTTGCTAAAAATGTATAATATTTTTATATCTTAAAGTGAAATACTTTAAAAAAAAAAGAAAATTCTTTTTTATTCACGAAAAATAAAACTGAAATATTTTTAGATTTATCAAAGGATTTTTAAAACCACACAATTACTTGAAGAATTTTTTTTATATTATAAAATTTTATAAATATCTTTTTTTTCTAGAGTGCTTCTTACCGAACACAAATTTCTTTTTTTTTAATATAATTTATATAATAATCACCATCAGAAACCTGTAAGATAAATTTTAAAAATTCATGTCAAGTAAAAATATAAATTGAACTTTAATTATATTAATCAAGGTATACACTATCATAATATTATATGCTTTTCTATACAATTTTTATTTTATTTTATAGTATTTCAAATTAAAATTATTCCTTTCTTTCAGATTTATATATAATTTTTTTAATAAAAAGATTGTGAAAAGATTGTCTAGTTATAACTTATAATTATGTCATTGTACACCGATAACACCACAAGTAAAATTTGCAATTTAATTAAATATTGAAATATATTTTTTATTTTTTTACTTAGAACAAGGACGAAATAAAAGATAAAATTTTTATGTCAACTAAATAATATTGAATTTTAGGTATGTTAAATGGTAGTAAATTGGGTAAAAAATTTCAAAATAATCATATATAATTAAGAAAATTTTGAAAAAAATGTATCTATTTTTTATTTCTAATTTAATTTTCATAAAAAATTAGGTAATTAAAATAAATTATGTTTAATTACCTGAATTTTTTTAATTTATTATGATTTTTTATTTGAAAAAAATAATCAAAGTTTATTAAATGGAAAATTCTGTATTTTGAATCTTCTAACGACCTATGACAGCTACATTTATTCATATAAATAATCGATTCAAAAAGTAGAACACTTAGTATTTTGTTAGATTCCTTTTAAGGTACTTTAAGGTAACAATCAAGAATTAGAGTACCTTTAAAGTAGCTTTAAGTTAACAATCAACTATTTTTTTTTTATAGTTTTACCAAATAAATATTACTCTTTGAGAAATTAACAGTCCCCCAATTTTAAATTTTCATATTCAAATTGTTGTGTTGAAACAAAAATTAATCAGACCAGAAAAATCTCTTGAGGAAATTTGTATAAATACAAATGAATCTCTGTCTTTTTTCATTTAAAATAAATTTTCATTTTATTTTGTTTTAATTAATGGGATAAATTTAAATTTAATTTAATTTTTTATTTGATTTGAAATTTTTAAAAACCACTAAAATAAATTTTATTAGTTTTTTTAAACAAGATTTACAAAATTCCAAAATTATATAGAAACAAAATAGGATTATTTTCCAATTTACTAAAATTGTATTTTAATTAACAAAAAATAAACATAAATATTAAAATGAATCGATAATTTCATTGATTATTTATTTTAAATTAGTTTAATTACTTAAATATATATAATGAAAAAAATGTATTTAATGATATTTTAATGAAGACCAGACCATCACTAATTTTATGTAATAGTTAATTATATACAATTTGCAAATCGCGAAATAACGTAAAATTATGGTTCATTTCAACTTTTGTAATCAAAAAACATTTTGTTGTCGAATTTTCAATATTTAAAAGAAATTAAATATCTATTAAATGAATAACGAAAAGAAAAATCAAAATATTTCATATTCAGGGAAATATTTTTATATTGGAATTGATTGTTCTGTGACATCATAAATTATTTGGAAAATTGTAACGAATAAATTTATTTTTATGCTTTAAAATGTTTAATTTATTCAATTTCCAATTATAATTAAAAAAAATATATATATTTAAATGTGGAAAATATTCATTAATTTTATGTTTTGTAAATAAAGTAGAATTGAAAATATATTTTCGGGCTATTTTAGAAATTTTAATTGTACTTGTAAATAAATATCAATATTTTTTGACAAATTGTAAAAGAAATCGGAAGAAAAACAAACTTTAAAATTTTCAAAATTTGAAATAAAGTTTTTAAGATGATTTTTTTTTACTAAATTTTGACGTTTGTTAGATTTAGTTGATTTAGTTTGAATCTTTCAAAAAATATGTTGTAGCAATACAGATTTACTGTGGTATAAAGTATAAATTTGTTTCACATTTATCCGAATAATTTTATTCTGTAATATTATACTACGTTATTATGAGCAAAATTTGTTATTTTTGCTTGAATGCTTATTAAAATAATTTTATGGCGCCAAATATTTAGTATTGCCACAAGTACATAAACAAGCATTTATGATGAATATCTGTTTACGTTTATACTGAAATAAATTGTATTTTGGGAATAGATTTTAAATTGGTTACTATCTAAAAATATATTTGACAATAAAATTAATCGGTATACAATTTTAAGTGAAAATAATTTAATTGTGACAACACTAATTTTAAATTTTCTATACCATATAATAATTTTAATAGTCAATACAATTTTAATTACACCATAATTCTAAAAATTAATGTAAATTGCATTTGATAATTTAAATGCACTTTAAATTATTTTTTTTATGAACTGCTAAATAATTTATTTTTTACATAAATTATGCTTAATAATGTTCCCCTTGTTAATTTTAGAAAAAATTTTAATAATCGAACAAAATAAAAAATTATCATATTCAATGCAAATGAAAACACTTTTCTATATCGTGATATTAAATAAATAATTTTTATTTTTTTCAAGTTCAATGTTTTTGCACTTAATTTATATTCCCCATTTTTTGTAAAATAAAAATTACAATACAGAATAATTTGTGCAATTTTACGATAAAAAAAAACTACATTTTTTAAAATTTAAAGTCATTATTAGCTAAATTAACTTTTATAGTTTTGCAATTTTAGTTAAAATATATGATAGTACATTATTAACCATTATTAGATTGATTTAAATTATCATTAGATTGAATGGCTTAGAATTAAATTGAGGCAAAAAATCAATAGCCACGACTAAACTTAAAACTAGTTATTTTGATTAACATAAATTTCAAATTTAATTGCATAGTTAAAGTTTTAATTATATAATGATTTAATTAGTCGATATTCAGAATATACAAAAATTTCTATGAATTTTCTATAGAATTTAGAATTTTATCATATATAATGTGGAAAGATATCAATGTACGCTGCTTTATGAAGTAAGTCAGTAGAAAAATATTTTGGTAATTTTTCATAATTTATAGAGTTTTATTTAGTTGAATTTTGGAGAAGGTATACTGGGTAACCATAACATAAGATCTGAATATGCTTTTAAAAATCGCTTATTTATTGTTTATATTCAATTTAGATATCCTGTTTATTATTAAATCCCTATATCTTTATTTAAGATATAGGGATTTAATAATAATATTAATCTACCAGACACTTAATATGATTACCAAAGTTTTTAAAAGATTCAATTACATCTAGAATTTTAATAAGATTTCGATCCACAAATTATCATCCGCAAACATCAGATCACAACATAAATTATTAATTTATTATAAATATAAATTACTAAAGGGCTGGGACTTAGCCAAGAACCTTAAGCCACACCAGCTGGTGTTTCAAACATTGAAGATTTACCATTGTTAACTAAAAAGCTCTTAATAATTTTAATAATTTTACTAAGGAAATTTAATTTAATTTATTTATAAATTAGACCTTTGTCTAGTGCCATACAAAGTCGAAAGCTTTTTCAATGTCATTAAAAAGTGCATCAATAGTAATTAAAATTTCCATATTGTTTTGATTATAATAAAACTATGTATTTGAATAATTCATATTTTGATGTGACAAAACATTTTAATTAGAATAATGCGGTTACATTGTAATAAGTTAATTTATGTTTTTTATGATGTGTTATTAATTTAATTGCTCATTACTTGACATTTGTTACTTTCAACTGATTTTGTTTTTTTTGTCAAATTGTTAATTGTATTCATTCATAATTGAATAATTAGAATGTAATAAAATTTCCAACAATTTAACTAGCTTTGGAAAAAAATTGTAATATACATACATATACTAAACATAATTGAACTATGTTTAGTATACATATGTCTATTATAATTAAAATATATTATAATTAAAATAATTCTTAAGAATTAAGATTATAATGTCAATATTAATTATTAGACCCTGATTTTTCATGTAAATACTCAATTTTAAGTGTCGTTATAAATCGTTATTACACAAATGCAGTTCATAAAAATTTGAGATATTTAGCATATAATGTATATTCTAACAAATGCAAATAAAAGCATATTTTTAATACAATATTTATGAATGTATTCATTCATATTAATTTATATACATATTTTATTACTTTATGCTGCTAATAAATACATAGTTGTATATATTTTCAAAATATTTTTCTATCGCCGAAAAATCTTAAAATGCTCAGAACCAATTTATGTTAATACCTAAATACGAGTAAAATTAAAGACAAAATTAAGATTTAAGTTTTATAAATCAAATTGTATGTATTGAAAACGATATTGTTTTAAAAAGAAATTTTGAAAACTATATCGCTCTCAGCAAAATATCTGTCTGTTTTTATAAATTTGTAAACGTAACATCCGTAGAAGTTAAAAGATCTTCTCAAAATACAAATCTATGCTTTTTTCAAAAACCTGAAAATTGCCAATACTTATTAATTGTAAGTTCTTAATTTCAAAAAGTCAATAATCAAAAAGTCAGTCCATGAAGTTATACCCTAGTAATTATATAAAAATAATATCTTCTACAGGTTCATCATTCTACAAGTTGATAATTTTTCACCACTACTATCCTCCGTCATTTTTCTTACTTGCCGGTTCTGTTATGCGCCACCATTTATCTAAGTAATTTCTTCACAGTTTAGTAAAATATATAATGGATCTTATAATTTTAACATTAAAAATTAGTAATTAAAACAGTTTTTGTTAATTTACTTGACTAAGTCAAATGTCCATCTTAATGTAAATTAATTTTCTTGTTTTTATATTTATACTAAACTTAATTAAAAGAGTTTATTTTTCAAAAAAGCCTATAATTAATATTAATAACTAATCTTTATTAAGAGTTAATGTAAACTCAAAACTTGACATTGTGATAAATGATAATAGATATGATCTGATTGTGATAAAAATGATTTTGTAATAATAAATTATGACGTTGGCGCTAATCAAAAGTAAATAACCATATTGTATAGTAGATATTAATTATATTTACCTTTTATTAGTGACTAACAATACTGGGGGATTTTATGGTATCAATGTAATTTCAATATTTATTTAATCGATATGAATATCCAAATATGTATTATTATGTTTCAACAGAAAACAATCAATCACATTAAAATTATTCAAGCTTATTTATTAAAAAGGAATGTAAATTTGTTAATAAACTTTTTAATAACTTTTTTTTAATAATAATTAATTATTCATTTTGAATGATTTTGAAAGTAATTTAAATTTACTTCATTAGTGACTGTGAAATTCTGTTGACCTTTATTTAATTAATTTTTTTTTTTTGTTGTAATATTTCATTTCTGATACACAGAGAAAAAAATCTTTATAGATGGTTAATAAATTTAATTGATTTAACGTTTTTTTGGATGAAAGTTGTTTGGGTACGATTTACATCGGAAATATCAATACTGATCTAAATTTACTCAGCATGAAGGTTAGGAAAAATGCTAATGTCAGTTGCAAAATAATCGAAAATACAATTTAAAGCAATGCGAAATAATTGTCTTATTTGCTAAAAAAGCAATTCTTTTTCATTATCTTTTTATTTCCTCCGAAAGAAGTTAATTTGCGGCAAAAAAAAACTTAAAAATATATTTGGCTTAAATGGTGGTTTTTTTTCTTAGTGCAAACACAGAATTTTTTTCAGTGTAAACACAGAATATAAAAATAAAACTATATTAATTCAATAATGATTTTATGATTTAATTAAATTAGATACAGAATTATTGATTGTAGAATATTTTAATAATAAAATTTTATAAACATAATTTTTAAAAAGTACTATAATTTAAAAACCAATTAACAATGATTATTTAAAATTAACTTAGTTTCAGTTGTTTGTCTGTCGTTCTCACTTACTATATAATTAAACGATAAAATTATACCTAAACTAATTCAATTACGGCTTTTACAAAATAGTGGAAAGCAGCATAATGTTTGACTTGCTGTTCACTTGTAAGCTTGTAATTTGAAAGCATGTATTAAATATAAATAAGCATAAAGAAAGTTACATAAATTTAGCGAATTTAATAATTTTTTTTTATTCATTATTCAAATTAGGCTGCCATATACGAAATAAACGATTTATTTAAAAAACAAAAAATCTTTCAAATGGTATAAAAATGAATTTACAAATAATATAATTATTTTATTAATTTTGTATAAAATTTTGAAAAATTTACACAAATTTAAATAATTAAGTTCAATTTTAATTACATAATTACAATTTCCTATAGAAATATATTTGTTATTGTAAATCAAATTTGTTATTTAAAAAATAAGCTAATTAATTTAAACAAATATTTACAATTTTAACAACAACAAAAAAATAATTAAATATATACAAAAATAATTTTTTTTTTAAAATAAGTTTTTCCAACACTAATTTTTTTTATAACACTATAAAATCTAATTAATATTATAATGAAAATAATTATTTTAAATTACAAATATTTACTTAATCATTCATTAATTAACAATATTTTTCTAAAAAATTTTTTTATTAATTTTTAAAGAAATTATTAATTAAAATTACAATTAAAAACATTAAACTTATCATTAAATTATTTGAACTGAATTTAATACCAAAACTTTTAGATCGACGCCATCTTTCACATGAATTATCAATTGATTTAGCTGGTCCCATACAACCAGCATAACTCATAACATATGCTAAATAATTTTGTTCAAAAACACCACGAACTAAATGTGAACCTGGTCCAATTGCATATACAGCTACATCTTCACCACCATGAGTTTCATCATTTAATGGAGATGCAGCTAAATTACGATATGTTGGGGCAGCTCGATGTTCTGGTGTTAAATCTTCTACTTTTATCCATGTATGGTAACGTGAATTATCATCTGTTCCAGTTCCATTAAAACGATGATCATAAAATCCAGGTCCATTAGCATATGTTAAAGTTTCATATGGAAAAACATTATTTTTATGAGCAAAACCTAAAATACTTTCACCACGTTTCGGATAACCATTAAATGTTAATGAATGTGAATGATCAGCGGTTACAATAATTAACGTATCTTTTTCACTTGTCATATTTTGTGCTGTCTCTATAGCTAAATCAAATTCAACAACTTCTTGTAATGCAGCATGAGCATAATTTTGATGATGTGCTTGATCAATTCGGCCACCTTCAACCATTAATACAAAACCTTGATTATCTACACTATTTGCTTGTAAAATTTTAATTGCTTGTTGAGTCATTTCAGCTAATGATGGTTCACCATCTTGTTTTCCAATTGCATATGTAATATGATTATTACGGAATAATCCTAATACATGACTTTGATTATTCACATCCAATGCCATTAATTCATCACGACTTTGTACAAATGCACGTTTACCACCTATACCAAGCCAATCTTGTACTAAATTCCTACTATCACCACGTGAGCATACTTCTTCTGCAGCACCACCAAATTTGATAGTTGCTTCTTCATTTTCATTTGTATTACCCATTGGTTTTAGTCCACCACCAAATATTACATTAAACTTTTTTCCTGGTTCATTTTCAACCAATTGCCTTGCAATATCTATATAAACATCTTTAGATTCAAGTGGAACTTTTGTATCGCATTCCCAATCACGATGATAAACATTAGCATAAGTAGCAGACGGTGTAGCATGTGTTATTCGTGTTGTTGTTACAATACCAGTTAGTTTACCAGCTTCTTGAGCCCATTTCATAAATGATGTTAATTTACCTTGATTAGCATTAAATTGATTTGTTGTTTGATCCATTCCAATAACACCATAATTTGTTTTAATACCAGTAAAAAGTGCTGTTGCTGTTCCAGCTGAATCGGGTACTTGTTTATCAATATTGTAATTCTGTAAAATATAAATATTTATCACATTTTAATTATATTACCACGATTATTGGTTCAAATAATTAAATATTTAAAGTAAGTCAAAATTGAAATAATAGATAAAGTTATTTCATTTAATTATTAACGTTTTTTAGCAGTCAAACAAATATTGGGGTTTTTTTAGTATGCTAATTTTCTTTAAAATATTTATCATTCATTAGTGAAAATTATATTAAGTTATGTATATTGTTAATCCTCTTTAATTATTAAAAAAAAAAAGTGAATAATTAATAATTGCCTATGAATATTCACTAATAATTATATATTTTCTAATTAAAAAATGCAGCTAAATTACGATAATTGAATTTTAATGAGGAATGTGAATAGGTTTACACGAAAAAAAGAAATTAATTTATAAAAACAATATTCTTTTATAAAATAATTTTTTTAAACAACAGTCCACGGGATTAATAGGCTAAAAACCATCTGTATATTTCATCGCGATGTTTTCAAACCTTTTAATTATTTTTACATAAATCAGTTCGCATTTAGATAGTACTACATAAACCGGCCCATTCATATATAAATCTTACTGAATATACGGTAGAAACCAGCTAAATAGATTAATTCCAAATTTTAATACGAAAATTATGAAAAATTATTGATCTTTAAAGAAATTTTTTAAGATATTTTTATTTCTAATTGACACTAAAATAATATTTGTGAAACTATCAAATTAAAATATTTCTCTATCACGACTTTTGTAAAAATTAATTATGTTAATTACAACTAATTACAATTAGTTTTAGTAATTTTTTTTAAAATACGGTATATATTTAAAATAAAGCATAAATTAATTTTATAAATAAGAATTGCTATACACTACACTAATTCCTTTCAAAAATCCTTTGTTGTATACAACTTATGTGCTCGAAAGTGATAAGGTTACATTTATATAATATGACAACATAAATAATATGCATTTATTGCACGTGTTCAAATTGAATTATAAATTCCATTATCAAATTCTCCCCTGTTATTGTAAAATTGAGTTTTTTTTTTGTAATATTTAACCTGACAGATGGTCAAATAAGGGATGAAAATATATCAGTTAATAAACAAAGAAAAATCATTTTTAACTACTAAATAATTAAATTGTATAACTGTTAAAATATAAATATATGTATATACATACATTTTTGTAACAGGTAAAATAATATTACACTATTTATTAACGTATATTAATTTTATGAAAGGTGAATTATTACCGATATAAGTTTTTTTGTTTGAAAGTAATTATAAATAATTTCATGCATGAAATTCAATAATTTATGAGTTTATTTTGATAAAAAAGTGATAAAATTTTATATAATAAAAGGAATTTTATAATTTAACTAATAAGGAAATACTTTAACAAAATATTTTTCCAATGGCGATAAGATGTAACAACAAATACAATCAACATACATTAACACATCAAGAAAAAGCATCATAATCGAATTTTCTGTTCCTATATTTTATATTTGAATAGTTTATTCTAATAATCATAATTAACGCTAAAATCTATTTTAATGTTGAAATCAAATATATTTTACATTGCAGTTACTTCTGTTAAATCTCGAAAACGGAATTTATGATAAATTCGAAATTTGTTTCGTTAAATTTATTAACGGTTGAAGAATTTATTTAAATAAGAGATCACAAAAAAAAATTTTTTAAAAAAAAGATTAGTATTTAATAAAATTAAAAAACAAATTAACAAACCTTTGCTAATCCAATATTTGGGAATTCATCAAATACTAATGATTCTTCTTCACCACTTTTACCCTTTTGTTGACCTTTATAAATTCTACCAGCTGTAATTGTTGTTATACCCATTCCATCACCCAAAAAAAATATTATATTTTTAGCTTTTGGTAATTTTTTTAATTTATCATCATTGCCAATAATTTTTTTTAAATATTTTAAACCATAATTACGCCAAACTTTTGCCTCTGGAAATATTTTAAATTTACAAAAAAATAAAAAAAATAAATTAAAATATTATTATAAAACTTTTACAAAAATGAATATCATTAAAATCAAAATATTCACCTGCACTTAAATCTTCTTTATTAATATTAACACTAGCTGCATTTGAATAATTAATTAAAGTTGAATAATAAATTATTATTAATAAAATTGCACTTAATTTAAACATTTTATATAAATTTATTTACTATTTTTTATTATTTTTAACTAATTTTAATTTAATAAAAAAAATTAATGTAAAATAATTTTTTTTTTTAATATAAATATATCACAAAATAATTTAATTAACACTTTTTTAACGAAATTTTTAACGAATCATTTTTTTTTTTATTATTATTATTAAAAAACTAAAATTCGTTGTTTTTTTTTTTTAATTAAATAAATTTTTTTTTCTATCGATTTTTATTAATAATTTAATTTAAAACCTTCTTCGATTAGCGCCACATTCTAACTAGAATTTACAGAATATTATCAAGGGAATTTATACACCGTTTAAAACTTGTTGAAATTAGTTTAAAACTGTGTATTATTATAATTTTATTTTATTTTTATTTTTTTCAATTTTTGTGAAAAAATTATTTTTTTTAAAAAAAAGCACAAATGATAAAAAGTCATATGTTTATATAAATATAGAAATTAATGAAAAAATAAAATTCTTTATAACACTATTTATTTGGATTTAAAAATAAGGGTAATGGAGGGGGAAATTGAACGAAATTTAATATTAAAAATTTTAAAAAAAATTCATCTATAAAGTTGTCTTAATAAATTAGATATATTTTGTATTGTTATGCAATTTAACTACAACATTTATGCATTTATTTTAACATGTCATTTCATCCTTCATCATTCCATTAATCCTATTATAAATAATTATACCATGTATAATTATTTATAATAGGACCTGTTGTACCTTCAACCATTACACTTCAAGTGTAACTGAGTTTATTAAATAACCTAAATATTTAACACCAAATAAGTAAACGCGTAATTTGTGGATATCCATTTGCTAATTAAAATAAATAATGATTCCTCATAACTTCACAAAAGATATCATAAAATACATAATTATGCGAATTTTTATTTAATTAATATTGCTGACATTACTGACTGGAACATACAAATAATTAAAAGGTAAATTTAGGCCTTACGAACTGTAAGAATAAGACTTGAGTTGAGTTTTATGTTGGAAACGAAAGAAGTCTTAATTTCTTCACTACAGACTCACTAATTTTTATATGGACTTCGAACTATAAATTTGTTAATATTGAAAATTTAATTACAACAAACTAATAAGTGAGTTATTTGTATTAGTCCGTATGTAGTTTTTATTTACTAATAGAAAAATCTCAGTGATTTTTAAATTATTGATGTAACGAGCAGCACATAGCGTAATTTTAATAATTATTTAAATAACTTTTAATAATAAAAGCGTTTAATAATTTCTATAATATTAACTTGTTATAGTAAATAATGTGTATTATCAAATTCCAATTTTGTTAAGATTTATTTTCAATATCTTATTTCATGAATTCTGGTTATTAACGAAAAATTTATAATAAAATTGATTTAAAATTTCCACCTATTTACCCTACACTCAAAATATACTCATAATTTTCATATTTACTCAATATTGATATAAATTTGAAAGTCAGTGAAAAACATGTCTAGTTAAAAAAAAAAAAAAAGTTTATGTATATATAAATGTAGACAATAAAGCTCCATTAAGTTCTATTTAAATTTAAAAGAGAAGCTCATCGTTTAGTACGCAATTTTGTGTAATTTTTTTTTTGTACAAAAACTTTAAAATATCAAATTAATCTTTAATATTTTCATTCCTTTTTTATCCAGAAATAAACTAAATATAAGTGTCTTATAAAATTAAATATTGTCTGATTATTATTATTAACTAAAAATAATTGTTTTTATAATTTTGCAAATTTATATTTATGCTCTAAAAATGAAATGAAAAATTACAGAAAATATAGAACAATGTTTGATAATTTGTCACATTTAACGTATAATAGTGATAAATTTTTCAAATTTAAGTAATTAAAATAAAAATTCTATCACTTGTGATAATATTTAGTTAAGTTTTAACAGAAACGTGTACAAATTTCATTTATTAGTTAATAATTTTATAAATTCTGTCAAAAAAAAATTTTTCTAAAACAATTGAAACATTCAAACATAATAAATTAATTTAATTAATGTGGTTTATTTTTATAAATTTATTTAGAATGTGACTAAATAAATTTTAACCTCATTTTATATAGATAGTTTTTAAATTAGTTCATAATTACAAATAATCCAAATATAAATATTTTTGGCGCGATTTTATTAGAACCTTATCTAATAATAATTCTGTGACCTTACGCAATATAATTGACAGAACTATTTATTAATATGATTATTAATTAGTACTGTCCACATCATAGTTTTAGTCGCAGATACTAAAACCATATACGTAGCAAAAAATTTTATTACATACATAAATGTTTCTTTTAAATACACACTTCCGACATTCGTAAAGTATGGCACTCAAACTAGTCTAAAAATTCTCTATGTTTGCATGACGAGTTGAATTCAATTTGAACTCGAATTAATGTGCATCGGATTGAGTTTGCAAATTGTTATTTTTTTGTTAGTTTCATCTCAATCCATTTCATCTCAATTCATTGTAAATTCAATTAAAAATTAGTAATTAAATTTAACTAAAATTTAAAAAAATAACAATACCATATACGAATTTGACATTGCAATTTATTAAATTTTATTCAGGCAAAAAAAAAAGATTGTTTCAAAATCCCGGATATCGAAATTTAAGATTTGTAATCATATTTTTAATTGAATTTCATTGACAATTTACTCACTGAACTGCAATAAAATACAATTTATATTTACGCATTTGAAAATGAACAATCCCCTACTTCCGTGTCAATTTTCATTAAAAAAAAAAAACTATTTAGATTTTTTAGAATTGATAATAAGAAAAAACTGAAATTGATGTCAGTCTATTGCATATTTTCTTTGATTAATTTAAATTAATCTTTTGTGCATTGTAATTTTTCTTAAAGGTTAGCGCAATGCTAGCTAGTCATAACAATTTTTTCATTAATCTAATTTTTTTTTTATTCTGACGGATATCTTAAAAAATTGTTTAATATGAAATTTGGATCAACACTAATTATTACCTGTTTTTAGAATAACTTTCTAGGCTATGGCTCGATTTTCAAGATCATTAGAGCAAGAATAATTTACGATGCAATTGAATCAGTGTTCAATATAATTGAATTGTCTATATTCTTATTATTTAACCACGCATTCTAAAAACTTTAAATTTAGCCTAAAAACAATGTAAAACTAATTTTAAATTTTATTTGAATTTAAGTTAAATTTAAGAAAAACTGGCATGTTGGTAATTCATGTGCTGAAACTACGATACCTAGAAAATAAGTTATTATTGTGCCTTGGCCGAAAAGTAACACTTTTACACTCTAGCGAAAAACTTAACTGGTCTGAAGAAACTATTTCATAAAATTAAAATATAAATAAAATTTGAAATTATAAATTTTCTCAATTAACTAATGACAAATGTTTTTTATTTATAATCGCAACTTTTGACTTTATGATTATATACTAAAATGTTGTCTAAAATTATTGCATATAAATTGCACATTATTTTTTACTCGTATATAATTAGTTGTAGAATTTCTATTTAAAAAAATATATAAATTATAATTTTTTGAATTCTATTAATCTACAAAAATTACCCATTCAAAATTTTAGTCTAATATTTATAAGAGTGTCATATAAATTTCTTGTGTCACATAAAGAAACATATTTCAAAATAATTCAAATTATAATGTCATGTCAAATGAAATGCACTACTTACTGTTCTGATTGTATTCTAATTGTCTAAATTACTCTCTAAACAAAAAGTTTAATATGCAAATTAATAATAAATTAATTACAGGCTTTATATTTGCAAATTAATTATCAACTAATTACAAAAACATTTACTAAAAATTAACACGTTTTGTAATAATTTTAATAAACAGATGAGATAGTTAACTATTTTAGTATAATATTTATATTTATTTTAACATCAATAAATTATTAGATGATAATCGTTTTAAGTGAAAATGCTTGATAAATTTTCAGCATAAATTTCTTATTTAGAAATTGAGTAAAAGAAAATTTAAATATTAATGAGAAGACTTAATCTCAAATAGTTTGAGAATTAAATTAGCTGAATAAGAAAGATTTAAAGTAGTAGTAATGAACCTTTACTAACAGAAATATAGAATTGACAGAAATTCAATGCTTCGAATAATTTACATATCTTATTGGGTTCAAATTTCTCGATTTAAGTAAATCAGTTTCTAGAAGTTTTTCAAACCAATGGAAACTAATCTTTTTAAAAAAAACAATACTATCATTACATCTTTTCTATATTTAAAATTTGATAGCGTCTGAATCATGATCCAAAATTAAACAAAACACTTTTATTTAATATAATAATCCTAATAGAAATCTTTTTTTTTAAATTTAATTCTGACAAAAAAAAAAACATCATAAAATCTTCAGAACCCTTCTTTTCACAGCAACATTTCACCATCACATATTAACTTCATTTACGTAATTATTATAAATTTACATTAATTACATTTGTGTAAAAACACTCACAAAAATATTTTTCCTTAAAAATTTTGTTTGATATAAAAAAAACCCTCAAAAAAAATACATTTTTATGGCAATTTCTCCATCTTCTTAATGACAATCAAAACATAAAAGATATATTAATAAATTCACTTATCTTACACTTTATAATACTATATGTGTAATAATTTTATTTACATTTTTGTTTTACCATTAAAAATTCGTATTTCACTGTATTTTCACTGTTGTTACATGACAAAAAATATTTAGATTAATGTTTTGTAAATAAAATTTATATTACTAATTAAAAATTTATAATTAGTATTTTAAAATAAAAAAAAATTATATGACAAACGCTCGATTTGTAGTAAGTAATTGTATATAAAATTAAAAATTAAACAAACAGACAGCAAAAGACGGTTTTACATGACTGTAAATTGTAAATATTGTTTAAACATAATTTAAATGTTTCATTTTTTTATTCAACCAACATTGTTTAAATCACGTTTTCTAATATTTACCATAAAAAACAGTATATATCATAATATTATTAATTCTATGTAATAATTAGATATTTACTTATATTTAAATTGTAAATAATAAATTTAATGATAATAAATTATATTTTAATTATTTTCATGTATATTTTTTAACAGTATGTCAATTAAAAAGCTTCAATTGTGCAATTATAATGACGTTAATTATTAATCTTAAATAATATAAAAATTAATGTTGATTAAAATTTAAAATTTAAAATTTAAAAAAAAAATTCATTTAATTTAAGGTAAATAAGTAATAAACATAATAATTTTATGTTATCTGTATTTACTAGTATATAATATTAGTGAACAGAAGTATTTTAGTTGTAATTTAAATATTGATGTTATTAAAAAATGTATTTTTAAGGGGGCTTTTTTTTATTAAGACATTATTAAATGTAAAATTATTTATGAAGAAAATATTTTATTTTATTTATTTTAAAATTTTAATTAATGAAATAAGGAAGAGTAATTAGTAATTTTAATTACTGAAATATGGAATATGGAATATTTAATCGAAAATAAAATAATCTATTTATTTGGCTAGTAAATTGATGAAGAAAACCAATATCTTTTTCTAATTCTTTTTTGACCTAATTTATTCAAATAAGTAAACAACATAACACAAAATTTTTAGATTTATTAACTATTAATGAAGATAAAATATTTATGTAAAATTGTAAATATTTGCAAAATGATTTTCCTTAGTTTTCTCTAAATTAGCATACAAATATAATCTAAAACAAATCTTCCAGGGGAGAATTCTGTGCATTTTTATGTTCCGGTTATTTAACTTGAAATTAGGAAAAAGAAATTTTTAATAAAGTTACTATGATTATATCTAAATTATTAATTAACCTTAAACACTCAAAATCAATTAGATTTCTAGACGATTTTATTCTCAAAAACTGGGAAAAAACATGCAGAGAAAATTAAATTAATTTAAGAAACTTATTTGGATCATTTTTTAAAGAAAGTTAGGTCAATTCAAAAATTTCTAAACTCCATAAATTTCAAAGTAATATTAAATACTGAATTATATGTCTAATTTAGCTACAATTGTGTCAAACATGTTGAAAATATATTTTACTAAATTCAATAGTCGTATTATTGTTGCCAAAAAGAAAAACGTGGCCGTAATTCCAGTACGTAATGTAAAGAAATGTAATGAAAGTAACTTATAAAAATATAGTAAATAATATTAAATAAAATAATTTGAATGTATATTATTAGGTGCACATTTTTTTTATAGTTAAACTTATTACATAATTAATTTAGTTTGATACTTTTTGTAATGATGTTTATATTTATTCGTTTGATATGTTAAAAGCAGCCATTTATGCTCTTACGCATAATAATTTTATTAGTCAATTTAATAGCCTTGAAAATTTATTTTACAGATGTTTTTTTTTTCATTTTATTATTTATTGAATTATGAACTAAATTTTCTATTTATTTATAAATAAGTTTTTTATATCTTTTCTAAATTTGTCACGTCAAAAAGTGTTAAATTTGAATTAAAAAAAAAATTTCGGAAATAAATGTTAAAATGTATTTTTTTCTTGTATCAATTATTTGGCGTTAATTACTGAATAAATAATGAATGAATAATTTAAATTTTATGTTGGCAGGTAAAAAAATATGTTTTTTTTGGTTTTTTTTCAATTCTATGAATAATTTATTTAGTGGTTTATAATATTTTATTATTTTGCGAATATTTTTATGGTAAATTTGGTCAGAGAATTGTAAATATTAATTGGGTAATAAAGCAGCAAAATAAAACAATATATTTTAATAAACTGTCAAAAAACATTGAAATGAAATTAAATATTTAATTAGACTTTCATTCCAATAATTAATTGTGATATTAATTACAATTTTGTAATTTACAAATTTTTCAATTTTTATTTTTATGTAAATAACACATTGAAATATTTTATTTAATTATGGAAAAATATTTAAAATTAAAGTAAAAGCATTGAACTAAAAGTACAACTAAAAACTTAATATTTTATTATAAAAAAAACTTCTTTTAATTTGTAAAATCAAACTAAAAATTAAAATATAAAATATGTTATTAAATTCAATTATTATTTTTCATTAATAATTGAATTTATGTTAAATTGTCATAATTAAAATTTGTGTTAAATTTTTACCTTGTGTTTTTTTTTTATTACAAAAATAAAAAAAAAATTATTATTATCGGTACAATAATCCTGAAAAATTTCAATTTTATATTTAAATTTCCAATTTACATATTTAATACAAGGATAAGGACATTTTTTTCAATACATATTTACAATATACAAATTTTTATAGTAAAAATATATTCCGTTGAGATCCTTTAAAAAAAGGTTATTATGATAAAAATGTCCTTTTTTGTGGTAATGGTTGATACGAGGTAAAATATCCACCTCCAATGACATCTCCATTGCAGCATTATTTTTCTACGCCATGCCATAACTTATACATCATTAAAAAAAAACTATGTACAGCGAAACTATTGTGCAGTAGTTTCATATATTTAAGGGTCACTTCTGAGTGCCAACATGCTATAACAATATTTTGAATATTTAATTTAGAAATTTTTGTTTAACTTACAAAAGTTTATTTAAAAACAAATGTGTCCCACATTTCTGTCGTCACATTTTGATTCTAAAATATTAAAGCTTTCTAAAAGGGGACAAATTTTAAATAACAACTTTGTAAATAAATGTAAATGAACTTTAACTATTTTAATTAATAATTTTTGATAAAGTTTTCAAAGAACATACCAACTCAAAGAACACACGTCAATCAATTAACGTTATCAATGTATATTTTGATATAAAAAAAACGCCTAAAACTATTATTTTGATATTAATTATTTTTTGCAATTCTATTTTTTATGTTTCTATATTAATTAAAACTCTTTCAATTATAGTTACAGTCATGATGATTATTATTGCCAATATTCTACTGAATAGCAGTCCTTTATTTTTTGTTTTTGTTAAATTTACCGAAACTGTGCGTTTCAAAAATTTATATCCTTTGCATTTTATTGTGATTATAATACATATATAAATCATTAAATCAGTCTAGTATAACGAATCCAATTTATATTTTTCATACTAGGTGTTACGCGTTAGTATTTTAAATAAATTCAAATTTATAAAAAGTAAGGCTTTTTATTTTTGGTTTTTATCGAATAAATTCTCTTCGAGTCAACAAACCACGGATAGAAAATATATTTCACAAATTTATTTTATTCAAAAATAATGATTATTGATTTAAATTTTATTTGTAAAAATGCACAACATATTTTGTACAATGTGCACAACATATTTTTCTGAAATATATTTCAGAAAAATTTATATTGGAAAAATTAAAATTAATAGCACCAATTAATTAGAAGTTATTTTGAATATATTTAATAAAGGATATTTGATGTCTAATTTTAGTGTCGCTCAAAGCTTGAAGTGAAAATGTTTTTAAGGTGGGAAAAATTGCTAGAAATTTAAGTTATTGAAAATACTATAGGATTTAAAGATTACGACTTCGTTTATTTAGTGTGTAAATAGTGCCCTAAAGTGTCTACAGTTGCAAAAATGATTTTTTTATCTCCTTACAAGTCCTGACCATACCATAAGATTCTCAAGAATTATCATTTTTCTTATATAATATTAATTTTTAAATTTTTGCTGAGTTTTTAAATTTAATTTAAAAATTATGTAATAAGTCTGTAAATTTAATATTATATTTTTCAACTTTGCATTAAATATTTTTAGATTTATTTGAGTAATTTTCAAATTATTTATACATTCAACTGGAATTTGTAATTAAATTTATTTCATATTTAATATTTCCGATTAGTTCAATTATAATCCACAAATTTGATTTAATCAACTTTTGGAAGAACATTTGATTTAAATTCATTTAAAATATTATAATTTAAATGACCTCAACTTAATTTATTACGAAACACACTATAATTAATTTCAAAAATTTATAAATATATTTATATTAAAAAAAAACTTTCAGTAATATAATTTACCAAAACCAAACTATCTGAAAAATTCAAATTATATACATTTTTTTCAGTTGAAATCCTACCATGAATTTCCACAAAAAAAAGAAGGAATAAATAATTAATTGTAATTATTAAATAAATTATTTACAAAATGAAATTTTAAAATATCATAAACCAAAACCAACATGTCATAATAATACTAAATAATATTATTATATAAATTTTAATAGGATCAACAAATTTATGTTGAATTTGGTTAATTTAACAATCATAGACAGTAGATTAAAATTTTGTGGTTTTTCATTTTAAATTAATATTTTTGTTATATTACGTATTTTTTAAGTTCACTATTAAAATTTTATTTTATTTATTTTTGTGTAACTGTCACAATTCGTATCTCATCGACGTACAATTTGAATGTAAATTCTGTAATTTAAAATTGTGACAATAAAATCAATGAGCTTGATGAAATTCCGACTATAAAAATGGAATTTGGACTATAAAATCTAAGTATTAAAAAATATATATCGTTGCGTATTACGATACTATTAAATAGTTGAGTCTACTAATATGCTCCAATATTAAATTCAACAATGTCAGAAATCATGCAACTGGACCACAACCATTGTAAATAGTGAATAAATACCACCAGAAAAATAATACTGCTTCTTTACAAATACCAAAATGGTTACTATCGTAATTGAAAAAATATCCTTACATACAATATCCTTAATACTGCTTCTTTACAAATACCAAAGTGGTAACTAACGTAACTGAAAACATCCTTAATCCTCATATAATACTAAGTATATTATTAAATTATAATCATTAAACTTATTAAGTCATAATCTAAAATTTATCAAATAATGCAATCCTTTTTGAAAATATTTACTACTATACATAAATATAATATAAATTATATACGATATTCGTGAATAAATTATACATATTTCTTTACATTAAATTAGATATGTATATAAGAAATTAGAATCCTTGATAAAACATAAAAGTTTGCTAATTAGTTTAACAACACTTTTACTTCAATTTCTAAGTTATTGAGATTATAATCTCATTCATTTCATTCAATAAATATCAATTAAAATCTCTGTTTAATTCAATGGAAGTGAAAATTATGAATTCATTAAAAGTTATGAATGAAGAACATTAATTTAGTGAAATAAATTTATGAATTAAATTTTAAAAAATTTATGTTATTTTAATATTTTATTACTTTACATATAATTGTCCAATTAAATTTTACGAATATAAAATTAAATTTTACGAATATAAAACTAAAATAGTTTTACTGAAATTAATTAAAATTTCAATTATAATTACCTAGCATACGTAGTAAAATATTTTAATTATTCAGTAGATAGTGACTGTATACATATAATTATAATTTTAGTGGTCATACATTATACAAGTTAATTTTAACTAAATTGCAAATAATACTTAGAGAAATTAAATTATATTTCACGTCGTTATAATCTATTTTTACGAGGTTACATAAAAGATAACTCTTTATAGTACCTTGAATTTTAATATTTTACTAATTTCATTAATAATAATTATTGATATTGCAAAATAAAGCTTGAAGGTTATATATTTTAATTTTATATTTAATATAGTTAAATAATAATATTTATCAGAATTTTTGCAAAAATTTTGTAAATTTATTTTAATACTAACAAAATTAATTCTAACCTTCTACAAGATCAATATTTAAAATCCAAAGTTTAAGGAAATATAAATTCAATGATATAAAGCTATTTGCATAGTTTTTAATAATTTTAATTTTTGACGAAATTTTACTCAAAAATTAAAAATTTTGATAACTAGTTAAAAATCAGGTATATAACAAATCTAATATTTGACATTTATTTCATAAATTAGATAGTAAATAAAATAATATTAAAATTTTATTATTATAATTTTAAATTATTTTCTATCTACATCCGAGTCAAAATTTCCACTTAAATTCTTTAGCTATTTGTTGATGATACTTCTTAATCAAAATTTTGATTCACTTCTCTTGATAAGTGGCAGACATAATGAAGAACCATAAATGTCGATAGATGAACAGTTGTTGAAAATTAAAATTAAAAATGTTGTGTAAGAGTCTTTGGCAGTTTTTTATGAAAGAAATGTTATTTATAAGATTTTTATATGTTTTAAAGTTTCATAATTTATTCATAATAAGATAGCCCAGTTTAAATCAAGTTAAATTTTAAATCAATACTATTTAATTATATTTATTTTATCATAATTTTCCTGTAAACATTTCAATCTACAAATACTAGTTGAAAATATGTCGAATTTACTTGTCAGCAACAAAATTATATTTACTAATAACATACTAATTCTTTATGAAAATTTTGTTATTTTCAAAGTCTAGCCAAAGATATCTGCAACAATAATCTTCTTGTATGCTACAATTAAATCAAAGTATTTATAAAAGAAACAAATAATAACTTTTAGTGTCAATTTGTTTATCTGTTAAAGGACTTTATTAAACAAAATTGTCAATTCTAATAAAATTTTATTTAATCTCTTAATATCTTAACTTTATTTTATTTATTAATTTTCATATAAAAAACCTAGAAAAAATATATTTTTTGTCTTATAAAGATTTTCTGCTAAATTACATTTCAATTGAAGTCCAAACAAAAAAAAAACAGAAAGTTAAAGGATAACGTTTAACCACACAAATCTTCTCTAAATACAAACTTTTATTGTTAAAACATTTCGGACTTTATACACAAACACATATACTTTTTATGAAAAACTTTTACATAAAAATAATTTCTACAACAAATAAAACACATAAAAATAATATAACAAAAAAAAAAGTATCAGATACAAATTTAAGGATATTTTAACCAACAAAAATTATAGAAATATCCTTGTACTCAATAATATTATTTAAGGAAATATATTTTTATTTTATGAAATTTCCTTAACTTGTCCTACTTGGCAACGTAGATAATTTTCACTATCCTAGAAAATAATATTTTTTTTTTTTTTTTTTTGGATCACAAACACCTAAACATAAAATTCTATTTATCTTCTAGTAGACTAAGGATATAAAGCTTATTTTTTTTGAATTTCATATATCGCGGTCAATTTTATATCAAATTATATGAATATTTCTGTAATGTTTTTATGTTATTTTCAAGTATAGTATATTTTATCTGAACATATTTGAAAAAAAAATTATATGATTATCAATGATGATGGTCAACCCCCATAAGGGTAAAAAGAACAATGAATATGATTACCAATGAAATTATATAAATTTTTATTTTTCGATTTTCACATATTATGTAAAGTGTCATAACAGACAGATATACATTTTCTATGAAATTTCTTCATTTTTGGTCTTTTTTTTTTTGTTTTAACCATAATCATTTATGGTAATAATCTGAGGAAGTATAGAAATCATTTATGGTAATATTCTAGGAAATTATATATACGATGTATATATATCTAAGAGGATTGAATTTTAAATAAATTAAAGTAAGGAGAATAAAAAGAAATTTGTATAACAGATTTTCCATGTATGATGTCTTGAAGAATTTAAAAAAATTTTCATGTAATTTTTTTAAAGTATATTTTATAGTGAAAGTGTGATTTTAAATGTTTAAGGTTAAATGTTTTATTAAAAAAAAGGTAAACTTTATTATATATTTGGATAAATTTACTTACCCATGCGAGTCACACCATTTAAATTGAATAAATTTGAATAATTTACATAGTGTAAGACAAAAAAGGACATTTAGCAGTCTTTTATAATGTGTTCATTTTGGTTACTAATTTGATTGTGATCATTTTGTATTGATTATTTTAGTTTTTACAAAAATTTCTCGAACGAATCTATATATTAAGTAAGATGTAATGGTTTGAAAAACATTGTAATATCTTTGAAAACGTTTTTCAAAACTTTTACAACGTTTTTCAAAACAATTACAACATCTGGAACATTCTCGATCTTTTCCATTTGAAAATTTGCGGCTGACAACTATTCCTATGAAAATGAGCTTTAATGACTTTTATTTTGAAATAAAGTTTTGCATAAGAAATAATTTATTAATTCTATTCTAATTGCCTTATCCGGTGGTAGCTTAATGTACTAAGTTCTGGTCCGAGGCATCAATGTTGATCTAAGTTTACTTAGCTTTAAATTAGTACCAGTTATAAAAATTAGAGTAAAATGTAATTTTAAGATTACGAAAAATGCTAACGGTTGAGGTGTTCGGATTCGTAATCCATATAAAATTACTAGGTCCAAGTTGCAGTAAAAAAATGTTAAGAAAACTACAAGTACAAATAATTTTTAGACGAAGGAAAAAAAATTCTTAATACCATACCAACTTTAAAAAAATCTCTAAAGAATTAAAGTGAAATCCCTCACAGGAAGAAACGTGTCCGTAATTAGCGCACTCTTATCAGCCTAAATTAATTAATTACCTTAATTTACTAATTTGAAACTTTTAAATTCCATTTATTATAACTTTAATAAACTACTTTAAAACTTTAATGACCTCTAAAGGATACTTTCTACTATTCTCATTTTAAATATTTTTTTTCTAATGAGATTCTAAATCTTTCTTTAGTCTTTCAAAACCAACACAAGATAATTTTCAAATAATGACAGAGATCAGTAAAAAAAAAAAGAAAATATCAGATAAAGTATTATTTTCCATTATGGTAGAAAAAACCAAGTCAAAGAAAAATTTAAAATAATATTTGTGTACAAGGATGTATATAGCTTTAAAAAAATATATTTTTTTTTAAAAAAAACTATTACCTTTAACTAGAAAAAAAAATGTAAATAAAATTTTTTTTTTTTTAGATAAACTGTAACTTTTTTCTACTACTTTAGACTTTATCTATTTGGAAATATCATAAATACTATTTTTTTATATGTATTTTAGTACAAGAGCAAAAATTCCTTTTGAGTGATAATGATGGCAACTATATTTGCCCAGACATAATATAAATTTTATCCTTTTTGGTCATTATTATATATAAATAGATAAGTAAAGTATATTTGTAGAATATAGACATATAAACGCATAAGGTTCCTGGCACATTACATTCAGATTTTTTTTACTTTTACTCCAGATTTTTTTTTTTTTGTTATAATAAGCATAAGGATAAAATGTAAGTTCCTGAAATTTTAGATGTTAAAATAAACTATATATACATAGTTAGTTACAAGGATATCAGAAAAAAAAAGAACTTAGTATAACATTATTGTAAAAATTACTAACCCTTATCCTTGTGCGTTTTTATTTTAATACTGAAAAAAACACTATTATTAGCTTCTTCTTTTTTTTTTTTTTTAAAAAAAAAAAGGATATTCTCCAAAGCAGATTTTTAGTGAACCTCTGTGATATTTATACTTTAGGCCAGGAAATGAGAAATTTTAAATTTATGTTTTCCGCAATAAAATTTTCATTTCCTTTTTTTTTTTAACATATAATTTTGGTTCATAATCTAAGAATTTGTTTTTTTTTTTTTTTAAAAACTTAAAATAAACTTTATATTCAAAAAGTTTACACATTAAATATAATTTAAAGTTTTTTATTATTATGCAAAAAAAAAAACCATCATAAAACTTAATATTTTTTTCTTATTAACATTATTTGCACGTAAAATTTGTATAAATAATAATTTAATATAATTTTTTTTTTTTTTTGTAATTTCAGATTTGCAATGGACTTAAAAGCTGGTACATTACTAGTACCACCAGCTGTTAAAAATTCTAGTTGTTCACATCCACGTTATTCAGGACATAGTTTTATTGCACATATTGGAATAGCTGAAACAATTGAAGCATTTTTAATATTAATATTAACATTAGGTGTTATTGGTGCAAATGCATTAGTTATTTTTGTAATTAATAATCGTCGATATTCACCATATATTCATCAACAGGTTAGTTTTTAATTTAATTAAATTTTTATTATTATGCAAAAAAACTTAATTTCGAAGCGCAAATACAACCATAAAATTCTACTTATATATAAATTCTTCCAAAACTGAATTTAAAAACTTAAGAAATTTCTAAAAATTTAAATTTAATCCGTTTAAAAGCTGTTTACTCCTAAAAAGGTTAATAAATTTCCATTTATGTTTTTATATTAATATAATTTTGCATTTCGAATATAAATTCAATGATCAGAATTAATTTTATATAAAAAAGTATAATTATATTCTCTATCACAAACAAAAACTAACTAAAATGTCCTTATTGAAGCAAAAAAAATCAATCTGATTTCAAAACTGTCACTCAAATATGGACTTATATATATATTCTTTTTTCCTTAGTCGTTGAATAATTTTCAAGTCCTTTTTCTTTGAATATGATTTAATATAGTGACAAGAATAAAGATTGAATACATTAATGAAATCTAATAATTTTTGGGAAAATAAATATTTCATATCCTTCTTTAGATTATATTGATATAATTTATTATTCCAATGATTTTTAGATTATTTTAATTGATTTTTTTTTTGTCAGTTAATTCAGTTGGAAATCCGTCAATACGTAAATAACATAAAATATAACTAAAATTAATTATTCTTCATGATTTATGAAGCTTAGGTGACTTATTAAAGTTTTAGTTAATTTTCAGTTAATGTCTTTAATTAAGTTATTGAAATATATATAGTGAATTAAAAGTTTATATAGACCTAAGAGTACACTTTTAAATAATTCAATGTGGAAGTGATGTAATCACTGAGAGCTCTTATTTCTCCGCGGTGTATGATAAATTAAAAATATATTTTACGAAGTAAAAATTATATTCCACAAGGTTTAGAAAAACATTTTAAATTAGAGGTGATAATTTAATTAATTAATAAACTGACTTGTTTACAATACTAAACTACTTTCAAATATTACGTCATAATATTTTACATAAGCCTTAAAATAAATAGAACAAGAGATGCTACTTTAAGGCTTAGATTCTAAGCTTAAGGCTTAGATGTTTCCAATTTTTCCTAGGTTTTTATTCAAAATTATATTGAATCACTGTTAAATTTTGAAACTTTATGTTGAAACGCTGTAAAATTTTAAAAGGGTTCCAATATTTTTTTTAAAACTGTTGTACTGAAGATAATTTTGTTGCTGTTTAGTAACTATTTTTTATGGAATTATTAAAAATCCGCAGGTGCAAAGATTACAAGTTTACCAATTTCATTTGCAAATTGAACAAACTAAATTAATAAAAAATAATTATTAATTTTTTAATTATTTAAAGTTGAATTTATAAAAAAAACGTTTTTTGAACAAAAAAAAATAGTTTTTGTCAAATGGCAGCAAATCTCTTAATCCGTCCGTCACTGTACAAAAAACCATTTTTAGACACACAAATCGGACAACTTTTTAAACAATATAGCATTTCCTATTCCCTTATACTCTAAGAATTATGGTGTTTGACATGAATATCCTTTGAAACAAACTTCAGTTTGCTATAACCTCAAAATATATATTTTATTATATAAATTTGTTACAACTTATTACAAATATTTTATGTAGCCTCAAAGATTCTATATTAAAATTTAATTAAATTTCAATTCAATATTAATTCACACATGATGTTGGTTAAATTCTTTCAACATTTATTTATTATATTACTTCAAAATATTTCTGGAAAACCAAAATCATGTAATTCTATATAATTTTACTATTGATAACATCCTAAGATTATGCAATTTTATATTATACTATGTATTAAGAAATACCAGAGAAATAGATACATAGTTAGTTCGTTCATTGACTTCAATTCAAAAATTCATCATAGTAACAAAATAAATAAGAACAAACTATTCTAATTTAAACAAAAAAAAACTTCTTAAAGTTGTTGTGTACATTCAACTACAGTAAAAACAAAAAACCTCAAATGTTTATTTGTAGAGATTTTAGAAGCATTCTGCCGCCAACTAACAAAGATAATAACCTCATAGTTGGTTGATTAATATCTTATAATTAATCACTTCTTTTCAAAATTAATGTCGTTGACTAATTTCTGTTATTAATTCTGGAATTAATTGAAATATAAAGAAAATGTTACAAAAATAAATGTTGACATAATTTAGAAAAAAGCCAATGTAAAACAGTAAAATAATTTATAATCATTTATTTAAATAAAAAATATTAATTTTAAGATATAATTTTCCATAAAATACTAAAAAAAAAATTTAATTTAATTTAATATTTCTTATATAGTTAATTTTGTAAATTTAATTAGTTTATACCGTACTGTGTATATAAAATAAATTATAATTATTTTTTTTCTAAATTTCAGCCACGATATTTGTTAACATCATTAGCCCTAAACGATCTAGCAATTGGCCTATTAATAACACCATTTGGACTTATACCTGCCTTGTTTCATTGTTGGCCTTACGGAGAAATTTTTTGCCAAATACAGGTAAAAACTTTTATGTAGTTTTTTGTTTTTGTATTGTTATCTAATTTTGGTAATCAGTTTAATTAAAAGTAACCAAACCGACACGAAAAAAAAATATATATAAAAGTTATTTTTGTGGTATAAAAACCAGACAACAATATGAATAAAATACCAAATTTACCATCACGATAACCACAAACAGAACATTTAGTTTAATGAAAATTTTAGTTCTGGTATTCCGGGTTTTTTTTTTTTTAAATATTTTTTTTTTCCTCAAAATAGTTTTGTGTAATTTTCAGTGGAGGAAAATTAGCTAAAAAATGGTAATGAAGTTTTGAATTTATGAAACGAATGTAAATTAATATAATTTTAAATATTTGGTTGTTTTAACAACTTTAATTAAGAATGAAATACACAAAATTTTATAACGTTGAAAATTTGATATTAATTTTGAAAACAAATATAATTTGCTCAAAAAATTTTTATTGCTTTACCAGTGAATTGAGTTTGTGAAAGTTGAATAAAACTTGTAGTCGTCATGTCCAATTAAAATATATACTTCTACATCAATTATTTTCAAATTACATTATCTCTCTATCATTATAACAATTTACAAATCATTACATTAGATTAGAGCAAAACACGCAAAACTTGGTGACAGTATTATCGTGGTTGGATTGGCTTAATTAATTTCCTAATGCTTCTTATGAATTAGTTTATAGTACTTTAATCTTAGTTATTCGCAAATAATTAAATGTTATTTCATTATAGTTCATTTATTTATTAAATATTTTGAACGTTAAATTTATTAAGTTGAATTGTCATAATTGAAAATTTAATTTCATTATTATGTTTGCGTAACTTGTGAAACAAAAATAATTAATTACTTTTAAATCTACAGTATATTCAAAACTGAAAAATGTCCCATTTCGAAATAAATTATCGATTTACACGAAATATAATAATTAAATCATTTTACCCTTAATTAACAAAAAAATATATATAATCCACAATAAATTTGTAAATCAATTTCACATCAATAAATATTGAATTTCATTAATTACTCGTAATTGTATATACAAGAATATACCTTTTCTAAAATTTCCCTTATTTATTTATAATTTTCACATTATTTGAAAATTTCTTTTTAATTTACACTTCATTATATTCCTTGTTACAGCAAATTAAGATCATTTATTCATCCTTCCATCCAACATCTTTTAAATCGTTTTTTAAACATTTAATTTCCCATTACGTAATGAATAAATAATTAAATAATACTGACACTAACTATACAAGAAAATCTTTCACTTCTATTAATATAGTTATATAATCTTATACACTGTTTTTTTTTTCTACACAGGGACTATTACGTGGAGCATTATCACAACAAAGTGCTGTGATATTAGTATGCATGGCTGTCGATAGGTACATGTGTGCTCTTCATCCAGCAAAATATCATCAACATTCTAGTAAAAAGGTAAAAATAATATAACAACCAAAAAAAAAATTAAACGTATATAATTAAAGTATACGTTCCGTTTTTGTCATGATATCCAAAAAATTTATTCTAATATCCGTTTACATTTACAAAAAAAAAAATATATAATATTATCGTCTGGTTCTGGTAAACGTAATATTATTAGAATATGTTTAATGTACAGAGATAGTAGTACGGATGATAAGAAAATTAGAGGGCGGACTAAATAGCTAAAGAAAAATATTTTTGTGAAATTTTATTTTATTTAGTTTTCTGGAACCAGAAAAAACACTGGTTAATTTTATAAATTTAGTGTGAATGAAAATATGCTGGTTTTTACTTATGACCAAAATATGATATTAATTTTAAATCATCTATCATATCTTGAAGAAAATTAGGAGATCTTAAATTTTCGAAGAACTAAACAAAGAAATCTGTAAAATATAATTAAAAGTCTGAGATAAAGGAAAAAACAAATTATTTGGAATTTTATTCACTCAGTAAAATATCATTAGAAGATTACCCATTCTTAAGCACAGAAATGTTCATGTCTAAAAACGGACAAATCCAAATTAATAAGCATACAATTTCCAATTTTATTTTGTATGATACTAAAAAATATATTATGCAATTTGTGTTGAGTCTGTTTTTCCTCATATTAGGATTAACATTTATTTAGATGTTTTGGTAACCAATATTTATTTACTTTTCACACATGAAAATAAAAAAACCAACAAAAAAAAAAAAAAAGAAACCGAAATTCGCCAAAGGCAATTATACACTAAATTTTATCAGAGTCTATTAGTTTCGATAGGAAACATTTCAGATTATATAGTTGGTTTTTTTTTTGTGTTAAATCTTATTTGATTATTATACAAATGTGAAAACTCCCACAATGAATGGGATTGTCTTCAGCGTGGGTGGTTTAGTGAATCTTTTGATAATGTATTTATAATACATATAGTGAAATAGAATAACCTTCTAAAGCTCAAGGATAAACTAGTAAGGGTGGATGATAAATTAATCGTTTCCTGACAGCATTTTCACCTATTAAATTTATTTTCGCCTTTAAATAATTTACTATCTCCTATTGATATGCAATATAATATTAGAACATAGTTTTGCATATATTTAGGTGTTCAGATTTAAATATATATTTGAGAGTATATAATACAATTTGAATAAAAGCAAAATTTGTTGTTAGATATTCTGATTGGGGGAAAAATGGATTAAGTTAAATACAAAAACTATTGAATTATTTATTAACAAATAATAGAAACGGCGATGGTGAATGAATTAAGACTTAATTTATTTTATTTTAGTATTTTACATACTAATTACATTCCGAAATGTTGAAGAAGAAAATGTATATTTTATGGCATCTAAATCATTTATATAAATATATATATTTAACATTGAAGGATATGAAAATGGTTTATTGATTATGCTATTAACATTTTTTTTAAGCAAATTGTATTTGTGCGAGAAATATTTATAGAAACTAGAAATTCTAATGCATTTAACCAATTAAATCTTCCTAATCTTTATATAGATTAAAGGAAATGAAGAAATTTTCAAACCACTATTGGTTTTCTTAAATAATAAAGTGTATTGAAAAATAAATATTTAATAGCTCTCTATTAATCTTAATCTTGGTACAATTGTACATGGTACAAAATTTATTCTTAATATAATAAATACGTTCTCCGTACAACTACTTAGGTTTTGCAATGTTATATAAATATAGTTTTAAAAACATTATCAGCATTGTAAATTTTACAGTGATATATTGTTTGTAATATCATGTAATATCACTGTATATGGGCCAATATAAATTATTTATTTCAAATAAATCAAAATATAAAAAAATACATTAATTTGATTTCATTCAAACTATTTTTTATTGCCACATTTTATTATAAATTTCAAATTTATTTTAGTTCTTTTTAATTCGTAATAAATTATGCAATTAGGACACACAAGGCAAAATATTCTTGATATGAAAATTATATCACAATTCACTAAAAAAAATAAAAATATATTTTTCGTGAAATAAAAACTAAAAAAAAAAACTTATAAAGACAAAATTATGTTACACAAAGTTAAAAATCATAAATACATTTTTTTTATTACCAAATATATTTGTTAAAGACCGTTTTCACCATACATAAATATATGCTAGTTTTTATTTCGCAAGAGTGAATTCGAAAAAAATATAGTTGATTTTGTCAGTAAAATAAATATAGAACTTATTGGATAAGTGACATTTTTATTTTGAGTAAATCACGTATAAAGTTCTTAGTTTGATATTTGTATATAATATTTTTTGCTTCAAAGTTCAGCTATAACAAAGCATAACTGCTACATTAGGTACTGTCTTCGATTCCAGTTCAGGGTATCGATGTGCATTAAAAATTATTATAAACTGACTACGAAAAATGCTGACGATTCACATAATTTGCTAACAACAACTGGCTCACCAATAATATTATACAATTAGCAGGTCCATATTGCAATAAAATATTTCGGAAGAAGAAGAATTAAAGCTTAGAAGTGATATGAACGAAAAGAAGCTTTTACCGAAAAATACATTCTGACAATTTAATTTTTAATATTTCATTTCTAAAATATCTTATTTATTCAGGATGATTATCTGTTTATTCCTATTTCCAAAAGTTTCAAAAAATAAAATTATTATTTTTCTAACCAACAAGTTATGTGTAAAGTTGACTTTAAATCCATTTAAAAATAAATAAACTTATTTTAATAAAAAAGTGGAAAAATATATTTATTCTTATAGTCAGTCGTTAGCCTGATAGAATTATAAAATAATAATTTTTATTTTATTATTATTTTTGTAATATTTTCTTTTTCATTTTGTGTACAAAAATCGGAAAACAATAATTTTAACGCCCTTATTGTGAAAAAAAAACAACAAATATCAGATATAAAATTTTTCCGTATATTGGAGTATATTTATATGAATACAGCTGAATCCTTGGCCATAAACAACTACAAAAAAAAATGTATAAATTTAATAGAACAGAAAGAAAATAAAATGAATTTATTTGAAAAACAGAATGAATTTAGTGTTGTAATACATAGTTTGATTAACATAATGTGTGCGCCTGAAATTATGCAATATTTTTTTTCAATATATGTATATAAATTTTATGGTATGTTTTTTATGATATTCGTTTTTCATTCTTTTTAGGATTTGTATTTTGTTATACATATTTACATTAAATATTTAGAAAAAACAATTGAATTTAGTATTTTTTTTATTAGAATTTTTATGTTTGTTTTTTTTTTTATCTGTTAAATATCAAAATTCCAAAAAAACTTATGACAAAATTTGATGTAGGTTGTTGTTATCAAAGCAAGGAAATATTTTTAAAAAGAAATTAATTTAAATATTTGGATATAAGTTTATACAGTAATTTATGTTAGATGATTGCTACAGCATATTCGATGATATTATAAGGCACTTATATATAAAAATAAATTTATTTCATGACCACGCTTAGTTAATGCTTAATTTCACTTCTGTTTATTATCAATAAAAAAAATTAACAATTTTTGGTTTTACAGAAAGAAAAGAAGAAGCATAAACGTCTGAATTTTGATGGGATGGATCAAGTGCAGAATTGCTGTAATGATTAAATCCTGTTGCTTCACTATAACTTAATGATTTTGGAGTAAATTGATGTCTTGATGCCGTCGTTGACGGTCGTCGATTTGATGATTGATGAATAAAATTATATTCTCTTGTTGAAACTTTAAGAGAATTTGCAATACCAAGTATTGCTTATATTACAAATACATAATATTAAATTTATTGCAGTTTAAATACTGTTTCTGTGTTGTCCATCCGCACATTTAATTAAACGAAATTATTGTAAAATTAGGAAAGCTAGAATTGATTTTTATTTAATATCATTAATGAAAATTGACATATTTATTGTTGAAAAAATTTAAATTCAAAATAATTGACATAATTTTTTTTTGGGTGAAATTACAAAATTTTACTTTTGTTTACAAAATAATTGAAGGAAAGTTACCTTAGCCAAATGTATCATGATATTATAACTATAAAATTGTTAAACTATAAAATCATTTTATATTTTATATTACACCATTTTTATATTACACCATAAAACTTAACATCAGTGGCCAAAAACAAATATTTTTAAAAAAAATTACAGGTTAACGAATTTATTTTAAAAAAATTATAAAAATTAAATTCTTTACAACATTTTGTTCAAATTTTCTACTATACAACACTGAAATAATTGTTGTTAAGTTTACACAATTTATAAGTGGTTTCTCATCCTCTCATTATTTATCGCAATAATGTCTATGAAAACTTCTTTCATTAGCATATCGTCACATATTTACAAAATATTGTTTTTTTTTTTCAATTCTTAAAAAAAATAGCTTAAACACATTGTAAAAAATGGCTTAAACACGTTGTCATGATAATGTCTATGAAATTTTTAAAACACGTACAGAAAATTACTAAATAAACAAGAAAAAAAATCTCTTATTAACCCTTTAAAAATTTTTTATAATAAAAACTTGTGTAGTTAAATCTAGTCAAATAGTAATACACTCAGATATTTGTATTTCACTTTCCACAATGTATCAGAAAAATAGTTAAGGATTGTAAAAACCAAACATGTTCATAAAAAAGTTAACACATTTGATATGTTTATCATATACTTTGAAGAATATTGTAAATTCCACAAGTTCTCCAAAAGCATACATATTTACAATTTTTAACAAAATAAAAAAAGAAAAATTCACTACGAATTTTGTGAAACGTTGCAAGTATTTTCCGAAACAAAACCGAATAATAAAAAATAACATTTTTTGCCAAAATAAATAGTAATAAATATTCCAACATACAAAAGTAAAAAGATTGAAACAATTTCAAAATCAGTTGCTGGATAATTGTGTTTTACAATTCATTCTGGACTCTTATTCTCAAAATATGGTATGATAGAAAAATTGATGCTATCATCTCTAAGGGGTTACTATATCCATTGATTTCACATATTTGATCAGTCGAAAAGTTTTTTGATAGACTGATTGAACAACGATGTCTTGTTTAACAAATCATTTTTGTGAAGATACCATCGTCATCGTCCTGCAATCAAACAATTTTGTACAAACATTTTTATTTTGTGGGCGAAACAATCGTCCTGCAATCAAAAAATTTTGTAGAAAAATTTTTATTTTGTGGGCGAAACAATATTGACATAAATAATAAAATATGAAACTATTAAAAGATTTAACTAGTCAATTTACCTACTTATTTTGTTGAGAACGATATTTATTTTTGCAGCAATAAATTTTTGAAAATGGAAAAGAAAAATTTCTTCATAATTTTATGCACTTAAAGCTTTGTGTTGCAAAGAAATGAAATGACAGAAATTTAGACGTGAAGATTATTATCATAAATAATTATATTAGCCATTAAAGTTTATGTTATTTCTTTATTTATTTATTATTGTTTTGCTGTCAAATTTAAATCTTTCTTAAAAGTTCTTAAAATTTTTAAGAATTCCATTTACACTTGTAAGTTTGGTCAAATGGTCTAAGATTCTAGAAAAAGAAAACTTATATTTTTGATATTTATTATTGTAATTAAAAGAAAGACGTGTTTGGAAATTTTTATATATAATATCTTTGAATATAAAATCTTGAAAATTTATATCAGACAAGATAAAAATTTGTTAATAAATGTTTTTTATGTTTAATTTAATCTTGTTATTATCATTTTTTTTGTATTTATAGTTTTTTTTATATATAATACTAAGAAAAAATGTAAGTAAATAAGAAATTATCTGAATAGTTGTCAGTTTACTCAAAGTTAAATTTTCTGTGGAATTTAATTTAATTTATAAGGAACTAAGAATATCTATTATTGAACAATTAAATTAAAATTTAACACTGATTTTCCAGTTAATCACATCAGCATTATTAAGTGATAAATTATAAGTCAACTTATTCATTTTACGTATCTTCCATCAGAGAGTGTTTTTCTAGAATTATCAGAGGGTCCATGGAATTATGTACGACCAAGCTTAGAATTATACTTTTGTAGTAATATTTTATGAGCAAATAAAGTTTTAGAATGCCTATAATTATTTACTTGTTCAGACTTTTACCTTAAATTTAATTAAAATTCAAATTTCATGCTAAAAACATTAATCATATCTGAGACTTGTTTTAGTACTGTATTTAAACTTTAAAATTATTGTATGTACATTAGAAGAGTACAGAGAAGAAGAGTACTAATGTAGAATAGTACTAATGAAATTATTCAATTTTTAATACCGTATAGTACGGTATTAAAAATTGAATAATATAGTTTATCCACAGTTTCGCTGATCAAGAAACTAACTAGTAAACTATACAATCAATAAACTATATTTGAGTTGTACATTAAACATTTTAATGTACAACCAAGCTTCCATATGTTGCTGCTGATTTTCTAGATCTTCTTAATTATCATATTATAGTTATAAACCAAAAAATTGTTGTTCAACTCTCTTCATTTAAATTAACTAAATAATAAAAAAATATATTTAAACCAAAAATTATCATAGTACCTCATTTTGATGTATATTTAATTACAAAAATTTAAAACAGAAACAAAAAAAAATATTTATATTCAATTGTCATCTAAGAGTACTTAAAGATAAATAAACAACTATTAAACATTCTCTGAATACTAAAAAACAGAAAACTCAAATAAAATTTTCCAATTTATTTACGTAATATATATTTTCTTCTTATCCTTTTTATTATAGGGATGTGTTGCTATACTTAGTTTAACATGGATAATTAGTCTTACAGTATTTGGATTGTTAGTTTTACCAAAGGGTAAGTAACTTTTTAAAATATAATTTTCTATTGTTAATGTCCACCTCCTACCATACGTTCTCCTTAAAAATATTTCTCATGTCATACTGTATAAAATAAATCACAATTTAAAAATTTAAAAGAAAAAAAAAATAACTTATCCTTTTCTTCTATATACATATATGTATTTTTTTTTTTATGATAATAGGATATTATTTTAATAATACTGGTTTAATGGTATGTGAGCCATTTTATTATAAGCCTTCGTATAGAATTTTGGCCACATGTGCATTATATTTTCCAACAACAATGGTTTTAATGTACTGTTACGGTTCTAGTTTTCATATGAGTCGTTTTAGGCTCAATGATTTACCACCATCTAATCATCATCATCATCAGCAATCATTACAAACAACACCAGGTGGTATTAGTATACAATCTACAATACCTGTTTTAATGGCAACAGCAGCAGCAAATACAATTACTAAAAAGGTAAGTAAAATTAAATTTTATTTATTATTCTTTTTCTATTATAAAAGACACACAATGACAAAACCAAAGAAAATGAATGAAAAACTTGAGAAAATTCAATCAAACCAGTTTATTCTGTAAAAGTCAAAAAATTTAGTATTAAATTAAAGGATATACAGGATAATTCAGAATATTATTAGAAATATTTAAGTTAAATCAATTTAAAACAGAAATCTAATTTTTTTTTTTAAATCATTTTTATAATAAATATATTTAAAATGTCACTTATACAAATTTGTCACCACTTTAAAGCACTTAAATATTTTGATGTTGAAGCATTTGTACAAAATTTAATCAATTTTTTGCATAGGTAATTAACTAATATTTTTCATGATAATTTTTCTTATTATTAAATATTTTTTTTTTTTCAAATTTTTAAACTAATATTTTGAATCACCTTGTATAATTTTAGGATTATTTTATGATATATGTTTTTAATATATGAAAAATTTTAATTAAAAATCTTTCCAGTTAAAGAACTAATTTAGAATATTATATATAAATGAAAATTTTAGGTAAAAAGCTTTTATGTCATTTTATTATATAAAATTGACATAAATGTGTATTATTTGTAAAATGAAAAGTTTTATTTACTGACTGCTTTGAAGATTTAAATACTGTTTAACATTTTAACATTAATAAAATATTAGTGATAAGGAAATTTTTTTTTGGAAAATTATTTTAATTTAATAGTAAATTGATAGTTTTTATAGAAGAACGTTTTCTAACCAAAATACTAAATTAAAGTAAAAACTTAAGATCGAAAATAACAAACGGAATACATACGATTACTATAATTTAAAAGATAGTTAGTGTTAAAGTTAGTTAAATTTTAAGAATTAAAGTAGTTATAATATATTTAAAAAAAGTCTAACACTTCAAATATTTGTAGTACTAAACTAGTTCTGATTTAATGCACATTTAAATTAACTGGTTTCGTAAATTCCTCCTTAGTAAAATTAATTACAACTATGTAATTAAAGTTTTACAAATAAAGTTATCAGAAAATTTTTATAAGTCACCCATTATTTATAAAATGTGATAACATATTGAAATTAATTTTCTTTCTCTATTCATATACATTTACATATACATATATATATATATTTTTCAGGTGGTACCAATACAAGAAGAAAGATTTTCGAATGGTTCTACATCACGATCTATGGCTGCGATATCACTAGGATTTATTGTTATGGTTACACCATGGACAATACAGGAAATTGTAACTGCTTGTACTGGTTCGAAGGTAAAATATAGGCCAATATTCAATGTAATAGTATATGTTTTGCATAAATTTTAATTAATCCAACATAGGCATATATATATATTTTTTTATACGGCTATACAGAAATCCCAAATAATAAAATAAAATAGTAAATTTAAATTTAAGTCTTATGTGGTCATTTTAATGGAAATGTATTTAAAATTTTATTAGAATGAAGTCTTAACACTTCTAAAAAAAAACGAAAAAAAACTATTTCATATAATTTTTCTTTTTCAGTTACCACCATTTTTGGATTTTCTTGTAACTTGGACAGCATTAAGTAATAGTTTTTGGAATCCATTTTTATATTGGCTATTAAATTCACATTTTCGAAGACTTAGCAGACGTATATTGTCAAATAAAGTGAGTTTTAATATTTTTAATTTAATTATTTTTTGAGTTTTATAACTGAAAATTATAAAACTTATAACGTAATGAATAATATTTTGTAAATATTTGGTAATTTGTATCTGATATGAGATAAAAGTAGCACTGAATGAATTAAAGCCACGTAAAGTTGCAATTATATAAATTTACCAGATATTTTGCCAAATAATTCGATATTTTTCTCACTAAATAAGCAATTTGTATGATGTATTCAAACATAAATCAAAACAATTTTTGAAGACACAGGAGAATATTGCATACTGGCAGGGGTTTCATAATTTTTTATTTGTTTACGCTACTAATTAGTCAATAGTAAAATAATAGAATTGTGTGGGGACCAATTTTGAAGACAAGAATATCCCATAGCAGAATTTTCCGTACTTTCAGGCTGTCCGTAATTTTTTAATCTAACTACTCTAATGTAATTAGTTAATCAAATTGAGAAATTATATATTTTGGTTTAGCATCGCATATATTTAGGCTGCACCAGCTGTTAATTTTCATCATTGTTAAAAAAACGTTTGGGAATTAGACAACGCATATATAGTAAACTAAACCATAAGTAGTATTTGGTAGTATGGTAGTAAGCATCGGAAATATTTGTAACAATTTAGTTTACTAATTACAAAACATAAGCAATTGATTTCCTAGGCCACAGTATTCAAATTTGAAAAAAAATGTATCTTATCTATTTGTCATGTAATTTAACTCTTTGCAAATACTGTCCTTATTTATTTTTATAGTCAAATAAACAATTAATAATCATTTGCTAATTTCATTCTCATTTACATCAACATAATCTCTTATATATTTATATTTATATCTATTTTTTTCCCAAATTAAGAAATAAAAACTCTTTAATTTCGAATGTTGTAATTGAAAATTATTCTGTCCCATACATCATGTTCATCAAAACTATAGTAAAAATAATTCTAACCATTTTAATAGCTTGTACAATTGAGATAACTATAACAAAAAATTATATCCTGACCATAAAACTATCTCCTTAAAAATTATCTTACAACCATAAAAACATCACTAAAACCAAAAACCAAACTAAAAAACAATAAGAAAAAAAAAAATATTATTTTTTTCACTATTTTCTAACGAGCAAACATAAATCAATTTAACGACGTCAAATGTCTCGCCAGACATTAAGTTGAGTATATCTATATGTAGTTGTTTTTGTTATGGTCCAAAAAAAAAAAACTCTGGACAACAAAAATGAAACAATTTAATTCTTTCGTCCCTAAAAATTTAACAGAAAATATAAAGAATTTTTGCTTGACTAATTTTTTCTTATACGAGTATATATTTTTTTTTTATCCTTGTGCGGTAAAGCTAATAATAATTTCCATGTCAAAATTCAAGCTAATTAACACATTTTCTAACAACAAAAAAATTTTACAAACTTATAGGAACTTTAACAAAACTAAATTAATACATTTTTGTGAAATTTTCCGATTCAACAAAAAAAAAGCATAAAAAAATATTTAATATTATTGCTTTTATTTCCATTTGTGTCATATTTTTTTTTGGAATCTGTAAGTCATGAGTTGAGAAAGCTTGAAGCTAAACAAACAAATAAAACATCCTTAAAGGATACGAAAAGATAAAAAATCTTTTATGTTATATTGAAAAAGTGACAAAAAAAAAAGGGAACGTGACGTCTTGTCTAATTTTCCTTTGGGTATAATTTATACAAAATTTCGTAGTAAGAGTAACTAGATTCATTTCAAGCTTTCTCCTCGTATAATTTGAAATGTATCATGAACTTTGATAATAGAGTGTAGAAAAATTATTACACTTTTCAACATTTTATTGAAATTTTTTGAATCAAATACAATTTTTCTCTGTTTTTCTAAATTTTCTGGAAGAAAAAAAAATTTTCAAATAAATGTTAAAAAAAATATTCATGATTTAGAAATAAATTATTTTTGGCATAAATATAAGTATTGCTTTATTATTTCTGATGACATAGCATTTCGAAACAATATATTTCAATTCGAACATATTATAAATATATAAACTATAGTACAACACTATAGTACAACAGTACAATGACGTTTAATGATATAGTACAATGACGTTTAATGATGATAATTTTCTGGTTGGTATTCTTAATTAAACCATTTCCACATCTTAATAATAATCTCTTAATTCAGAGCAATATAACTTTAACACTGACGCTGTTATCATTTTAAAGTGCGTTTAAATTATTAAATCATTATCTCCCCCAAAATTTTTTTTGTACTACAATTTTTGGTCCTTAAACAACTAACAATTTCTTGAAGAAATTTTTTTTTTATTCTTAATTATGACATCTGAAAAATTGAAAAACTTTTGGTTTAAGAAGAAAATACTATTTTTTTTGTGGTTGTTTGAAATTTCACTCATTGCCAACATTGATAATAACCATGGAAAATAAATGAAACTTGTTTATTGCAAGCCAGGGTCTTAGTTTATTGTATAAAAAGTAGTAAAATAAAATTGAAAATAAAAAAAGTAGAAAATTCTGCCAACAGATTGTGATGAAATTGAAAAAAAAAGAGAAACTAAAAACAAAAATTTAATACTTTTGAGGAAGAAATAAAAATGTCGTATAAGATAACCTTAACATAAATTTTCGATCGAATCTTGAATTGCTAATGAGTAGAACATGATGATGATGATGTTGATAATCATGACGATGATATTGAATAAATCGATGTTAACAATATTTCGATGAATTTAAAAGAATTTTATGATTTTCTTTCAATAAAAATAAAAACTTTATTTTTTTCAGTAAATAATTTTGAGTTCCTAGGTGAATAAATTAGATATATTATAATCATTTAATGTACATGTTTGAAGTATATATGAAAATATGTAAGTACATATTTATATTTACAGTAAGAAAATTTGTTTGAAATATGAAATTTGTTGGGTTATATAAATTTCAACCAAGCGTTTGTTGTACAAAATGTTTAATTAGTAATTAAACGTTAAAATATTCAGTTATTAAATTTATTTAATTCTTTTATTAAATATAATACATTTTGATTATTAATTCTCCAGTTTACTTAAGTATTCTCCAGTTAACTAATTATTCAGAGTATCAGTGTATTTTTTGTAAAAAAAAAAAAAAAAAAAGGTTGTGGAACTCAACATTTTTCTTTCGCCTAAAACTATGCCATAATAAAAAATTAGTAATTTTAGTTAGAAAATACGTTAACTTTATTAATAATTTATATTCTCTTCTTAGTTTTTATAGTAAAAGACTATTAATAATTTCGTAAGATTTGAGTTCCTCTGCGTTCCGTCACAAAAAAGCCCTGAGCGTACGTAATTTTTAATATGAATTACATTTTTATATTATGACGAAATAAAGTTTTTTTAATTACCATTGCACCAATTTTTTTTTGCAATTTTGTGTAAATTGGCTAAGGTAAAATTACATAATTAATAAACATTTTTTCAAAATAAAACTTATAGCGGAAAAAATTTATAACTAAAACTAATAATTTTATTTAATATTTAAATTGTTAATATACTAGAAACTACACCAAACTATTACATTAGATTTCACTGATTAATTCGCAATATAAATTTATAAAATTTTAATCTTAAATATCCAATTAAATAATTCAAAATTAGAAATCGGTACAAAAAAAATCAAATCAAATTTTTTATACTCTTTTCATTACAGTGGTGCACTTATGTTGATAGTCCCGAACATAAATCGCATTGTTGTAGTATTAGTGCTGATTGTGATGCAATATTACCATTACCACCAGGACCACCATCTTCACGACCGCCATCATCTCTAGACATTAATAATCATCATAATATCCATCAACATAATCAGAAAAATCTTCATCGTCATCAGATATCAACTCGGCCAGATATTGAAGGTTTATCAGAAAAATATTGGGGTGAAATTCTTGAACGTACGGTTAGTTCAGGTAGTCTTCATGCCCTACAAAAATCTTTTAGTGTAACACAACTACCAAAACATCAAGCAACACAATTAACAACAACAAATTTTAGTAAAATTAGTGATTTAAATTTAACAATTTGTGAAAATGGTGAACATCATTTACATATGGCAACAACAAATATTGATAATGATGATATTGAAGACGATGATGATGATGATGATGATGATGATGAAGATGATGAACCAGAAATATTATCCAATGTAAAAAAATCAAATTCAAGTGGCAGTGTTTTTGGAAATATTATAAAAAAATCAAAATTATGTGAACATATCTATCATGATATTAATTGTGCTAAAACAAAAGCTGCTGCTGCTGCAGTAGTAGCTAATAATTCAGTTGGAATATATAATGGATGTCATAGTGATAATAGAAATTTACCAGATATTTAGTACGCGGAAATATTAATTTTAGGTATAAATAATTAAAATTATTATAGGAAAATATTTTAATTGAAAATCGAAAATTATATTTTGTGTTTTGTGTGTACGGAAAAATCAAAAAAAAAAAAATATATAGTTATATGTATAAGAAAACTATAAATAAAATAAAATTTACAAAAGGTATATAATATTTAAATGTAAAAACGCACATTCAAATAAATTGAAGGATAGAATCGTAAAAAATTTCGTGATCTTTTTTTAAATAATAATAAATAAAACCAAGAAAACCAATTGCACATTTACAATATTGTATATTAAATATAAAATGAAAGAATGATCTGTGTTGTGTTCTCATATATTATGAGTTAATTTATAGTTCAACCATAAAATAAATAAATGTATTTAAAATATTAATCAATAATTCAATTGAACAAGTTGATTTTTTTATGGCAAAGGAATTATAATTTGTGTAGGTAATTTAACATAATTTAATATGTAATTCAACATTCAGTATTAAATTTGAATTACTTCATTTTATATTGCCTGCTGACCATTTAAAAATAGTGTCTAATAAATAATTTGTAATTTTGCATAAACAATTTGTGATTACTGATTACAAATGTGCATATATAAACTTTAAAGATCAATTGGATTCTTAATAAAATTTAAGAAAAGTCTTGCATGATTGCCTTCAAATTTCACCAATTTTAAGTCAATCATGGAAGATGCATAATTATTCTTATTGACTAAAGTTTAATAAAAAGTAAATATCCAATTAAAATCGTTATCAAATATGAGATGTCGTATATTTACAAAAATTTAATTCAATATACAAACATTTATGGTCAGTAATCCATATAAAAATTAGTTGGTCCAAATTGAAATAGAAATTTTGAAAATCTCGTTAAAATGGCGTATTAGAGTCGAAAGCGTTCTGTGCGTCAGAAATTAATATTATTTTTTATTTGTTATAGATTACATAACTTTTTAAAAATTATGGTATACAATTGGCGGCACTTTTGATACACAGGTCAGGCTTGGTACATAATTGTTTTTTTTTCTTGTGACAAAACTCCTTTTAAAAAATTTATCCTGTAAATCTTATACAAAAACATAAAAAAATAAAAACTGAAAAGTAAAATTATATTTAATAATAAATTTGTTTATTGAATAAATTACCAATAATATTTTCTCTTTGTCAGTCATAAAAATTATGGTTGAATTGATTTAAATGTAACATAAAAATCATCAACCGAAAATTATAAACATTAAAATATGTAATAAATAAAAGTAAAAGAAGTTTGTTTTTTTATCTTTTTAGTGTTCAGAAAATAACCAGAAATATTAAAAAAAAATTTAAATATATATTTATAAAAATGAAATTATCAAAAAATAATACATAATAAAAATTTCATAAATAAACTGATCCATAAAATAAAATAAGTAAATATTATAAAAAAATTTAAGTAGAATTTATAAAAAAACCATAATATTAATAACATAATTTATAAAGAATTTAAATGGAAATGGAAATGTTAAGTAAAATTTGAAAATTTGTATTAAACTCGATATGAACATGTTGTACTGCCTATGTTAACAAATTTTTTTTTATTGAAATGTAAAAGAAAAATCTCATAAATAAATTATTAAAAAAAATAAAAATGTAAAAGAAAATTATTATTATTAATAATAATCAAAAAAAATAAAAATAAAATTAAAATAAATATATATGTAATTATTTTAACTAAATTAATTAATATTATGGTGTTTTGATTAATTGATTGATGGCTATAATTGTGACATATGACATGTGTACGTGATTAAATTTTAATAAAAAAAATAATAATAATAATAATAAATAATTAATATATAAAAATGGAAAATAAATAAATAATGAAAATAAAAAAAAATTATTAGCATAAAATTATGATAAATTTATTTTAATCATTTATTTTTAGACTATAGTAAAATATAATATTTCGTTTTAAAATCAAATGCGCCTGTAAGTATGTTAAATATCGTTAAAGTATAACAACCGAAAAACTTTGTAAGAAATGTTAAAAAAAAAAATTTTTGTCATGTTTTTGAACTCTTGAGATATTTGCAGACGTTTGTGAAGCATTTCAATATTTTCCAGAAAACTTTAGAGTCACACTACTAGTCAGATATATATGCTCTGATAGTATTATAGAATATAGAATAGTGTTCATACGGAAATATTTTAATAAAATCGTTAGCATTTGTGTGAAGGATATGTATTTGATAACTATTTTACTACATTTTCAAATAAATATTATTTTCCACCCAATTCTTCATTTAATTGAAATTCAGTACTTTCTGTATTCAATTTTAATAATCAATTACTTTGGAATGACTAATATAAAAATTTATTTGCAGTCAGGACTATTTAAATCTACGAATTTAATAGTGCTATTAGCATTGGAGTAAAAGTACAAACAAAACTTTAACATAATATTTTCTATTTAATAAATATCGATACAAAATTTGCTTAATGATTTTATTGCTCTTTGTGAAATTCTAATGGCTTTATTTCAATTTCAAAAAAGCATACCGATAATGTCTTTATTAAAAAAACTAAAAAATGTAATAAAGCTTTATTGCACGTCACTTTAGTAAAAAATGTAATAAAGCTTTATTGCACGTCACTGTAAAATTCAATAATAAAAATATTGATTAAGTAAGTGGAAATTATTAAAATCGATATATCGTAAATAAAAAAAAATTGAAAAAACTTGCCCAAGTAATTTATTTTTATAACAATATTAATAATGAAAAATGTATAAATAAAATTTTAATCCTTCAAAAATGTCCCTCAGTCTGAGATAATTTAATTACTACAAAATTTTAGTACTTCTGAAAATATAAATTTTAAATATAATCAAGAAAACTATAAAAATAAATTCTTTTATACAAAATCACATCCAAATATCATAAAAAATTATTTTATTTATTCCAGAATTTTCCTATAAGTATTTTTTGTATATTATGTTGCCAAGAAAGTTATCTTCATAATGTACTTAAAATAAGGTGTGATTGTGTGAAATAAATTCCAAATGTTATAAAACATTATAAAAATACTTATAATTTAAATTTAAATGTAATAGCAACAAGATTACATAAATAATTTGATTAAAATATTTAAATTTTACCAGAAACTAAACACAATTTTAAAAATTGAATGAACGAAATTTTATATCGAAATAAAATTCTAGTTGTGTCTTAGCACAAGAACATTTACTTGATATTCGAAATCATTTTAAAGTATAAATATAAATATTTCATTTAATATAATTTTATCTTTTATAGTTTTTACCTTAAATCAGTTTCTTAAAATTTAATTTAAAATGCATTAAATAAAACACAACAAAAAGATATAAAATTGAGAAAAAAAAATGTTTACAGAAAATATATAAACTAAATTTTATAAAACTTTATCGGAATTTTATATACTATATCGTCTCAGAGTGATAAACTAATAAAAATCACAATTTCGATTACCAAGAAGAAAAACATAAAACATAAAAAAAATAAGATATAAATTATTTTAGAGAAATATAGTTTTTCAGTAAACCTTAGAAACTTCAATTTTATGTTTTATTTCTAGTTATTTTTAATGTTAGATAAAAATTGCTGTTATTTTGTTATATTGACTATATGTAGTTTTAAAAATGATCAAAACCCACACAACGATATATTATGTCATAAAATTTTCTAAATAACAAAATATAATTTAATATTTTTTATAAACTTGATCAAAGATATAAAAAGCAATCCTAAAAATATGCAATAATTGATTTTTTTTGTTTTTTTGTGAATTAAAAAAAAAAATTTTAAAAAATCAATTATTGCATATTTTTAGGAATATGATAAAAGCAAGTTTTTCATGACCAGGCATGAAAAACTTGCTTTTATCATATTACACTGTTTTTGATACGATCAAAGTTATTCTACTGAATATGATGTAGTGACTACACCAATCAAAGTAGATCATTGGTTTCTAAATAATCGATTACATCAATAAACATAAAATTTCCTCAGTTTTTCACACCCACAAAAAAAAAATCATTAAATTCAAGCTTATAACTGAATAATACACTAGTGGTATAGTCGCGAGAACTGATTTATCGATAATTTATATAAAATATTTGATGAAAATTTATGACTAATTTTTGTCTCAATTTTTTACCAAAACCTACATATTCAACATAAAAAAAAAAGCAACCCATTATCGAGAAAATATTTATTTTATACGCGATTTAACCAAATTTCCATCTAAAATAAATAGTGATTCATTACATATTTTCTGGCTGTTATTCTTGTCATATCCAATTCCCAATTCTATAAAAAATAATATAAATGAACAAGGATATGATGAAAAATTTTCCTTGTTATGACAGGCAAAATATTCGTACAGGAAGATTATTTTTTAGGTGTTTGTTTGAATTTTCTTCTTCCTTAGAATAAAAAAACGATTTTTTTTTTATTATGATTATTTTTTTTTTGGTAGCATATTATGAGAATCATTGTACAATTTTTGCTTCAACAGTGAAATGCTTATATATAGTTATTTTCATATTTTTCAAAACTTTAAAGTTTATTAAAGTATTAGGACGAGTAAAATGAATATTTTATTATTATTTTAAATATATTTCATATTTGAAATACACTGTTTTTATACTCCAAACCCTAAAATTTTATATATTTTAATACTAATTCACTTGTGATTAAAACTAATTAACAATTTAGTTAATATTAAAACTATTTATTGAATTCGATTATACAAGTTTTAAACTGAAAATTATTATGGCAAAACTTTAACAAAAAATTCACTATTTTACAATATAATATTGCATTTTTTAATAGCATTTTTATATTGAATTATATCGTTAAAAATGTTTGCTGGTCTGTGGTCCTACGTTTTCCAGAAAAATTACTTTAGCTGTCAAGTCAAATGTAGGAAAAAGTTTTGTAAACTAATCCAAAAAATAAAGTTTAAAGGAATTTAATTAAGTTTTATGTTCTTTGGATTCTTTTATGGACAAAACCTGATATGATAAATATATAAATAGTGAATTCGTAATATTTTTCATATTTTTTTGTAATTTTTTTTTTTTTGGATAATATTTTTGAACAACATATTACGATGCAATTTTTACATATTTATGTAATTTGTTAATAAATATTAAATTATTTAATTTAACTGGAATGTATACAAAAGAACTTGGACTAACGATGAAATATAAAAGTTTATTACATACATATTTGTTATACATATTTGAATATTTAATTTTTAAAATAATGTTATCTTAAAAGTATGATGTACCTGGCTGGTTCGTCGCAAAGCAATTCATCTCAAACAATTCATCTCAATTTATTGCAATAGCAATTAATGGCAGCTTTGTTTTAAATAAAGTAATGTATATAAAATAATAAATTTATTTATTTTCTGTACTTAAATTACTTTGTTTAAATTATAATTAACAACAATTTGAGATTAATTGATCCAATTGACTTTACGGTGAAATGATTTGCGATCCATTGAACTAATCTAACAAAGTTTTAAATAAATTATTTTTTTAATATTCCGTAATATATTAATGTATAAATGATTAAATTTGGTCAGAATATTAAATTACATTAATCAATTAGAAAATACACCACAGTACTTGGTTACATATACTCAATTTAAACTTGGTTTGTGGTAAAAACTTACAATTGTTTATAAATATTAACTATGAATTTTAATTAAATTGTTTAATAAATTTTTGTTATTTGTTATTGTTACTGCTACTAATTTTGAGTAATGTATACTATTTATTTTTGTAAAGTTGGTAAATGTAATATTTTAAGTATATATAAAAAGTTTTAAGAGTTTTTTCCACCCCCACTTCAAAATTTGTTATTCTACAAAGAGTAAAGTATTTCAGTTACCAAAATATAAAAAATTAAAATTAAAAGCTTGGTAATCTTTAATTCATTTTGAATAATTGCATACCTTTAGGAATATTTTAAATACCGTATAAATTAAATAATAAAATGAATATCTGTGTTATTCAATTTAATCGAAAATGTTATATTATGGAAAGTACAAGTATTCCCAATTTATTAAAACTAATAACAACTTGTACGGTAAATTTATTTTATAAGTTGTTTGAAAAAGAGATACGTTTTAGAATTGCATTTTTCTTGAAGTCTTGCTCCGAACTGTTAGGTTAACTATAATTCTACATAAATTTTATGTAAATTTAATTTATAACTTTCAATATTTTTCTTTGAGAATAAATTATTCTAAAAATATTTTCAAGCTAAAGTAAACACTTCCTCCGTTCAATTATTCTATGAAAACACTGTACATCACCATTCAGTAAAGAAATTATTTTTATTTCCAGGAATTCTACTTAATATACGTCTAGATTATGCAATAATCAATATAAATATAAATACGGTAGTAAAAACCACGAAATCAATTATTATGTTAACCAAGAAAATATATCCTTTGCTAAATTTCTATTTATTACAAATCCAATAATTTATTTACTCGTAAAGATTAATGACCATTTGATATATTTTAGTAAATATATATGTATATATATGTATATGTTTATGAAAAAATATTTTCTCATTTTTATTCATTTCTTATATAATTTCTTATTGGGAAAAATATATTTTCCTTAATGTAAAAAAATTATTGATTGATTAAAACTTTTACTTTAATCTTCTACTAGACAAATTACATTAATTTTAATCTAAAATTGTCATTCCAATAATTTAAAATGCTGTAATTGTACAAAATAAAATAAAAAAGAATATATTTCTTGTAATATTTTTTTATTACCTAGTGAATATTGCACCTGGCAATTGCATGACCATCATTATAATTTTTCTTCGAAAAAAACGGAAATCTTTCTAATTGGATGACATTTTCTCCATCTAATTTTGATCACAAAAAAAAAAAAGAAAAAATAGAATCCCTACAGAAAAAAGAAGCTTTCATTTTGCTGTGGGATTAGTAAAGAGGAAAATTGTCGTCTTTATCATCAGTGAAGATTGTGTCTTGCTTTTTTTGTATTTTGAAATTTTTCCGGTATTTTTATTCTTTAATTTATTTTTCAAAAGAAAAGTTTATTTTAGGTGGAAAAAAAAACTTTATACATATATTTAAAGTTATATTTAAAGATCCATCAGGATTATTATAAGTTTAATTTATTCTTCCAATTTTGTAAATCTTAGGAATAATTACTAATAATTGTTAGTTGCCTAACAATTCTTCAACAACGTCTCGATCCTTTACACTCGTTTTTCGTGGACAAGTTTCCAATATGTTCAGCATCTTCTATGTTATTTAATATTATACAACACAGTAATTTCAATTAATTTTAAAAATGTAAATTAATAATCAACGAAACCCACTGTTGGAGTCGAATACCAAATAAATATTGATCATGAAAAAACGCAAACTACTTTTTTAATGTGTAACAATTTTTAAATTCTCCTTCAAATAAAAATTTATTAAAAAATAGAAATTCTTAAAAATATTTAAAATTACTTAATTAATTTAGTTTTATTTTATATAAAAGGATTTAACAGAAATTTTTTTCTGTATTAAATAAAATGAATTGCAAGACCAGAAATTAAATATGTTATATTTGATCAGATCACAAGGAAGATATAAAAGTCAATAAAATAAGAATTTAAAAAAAATCATAATTTTAAATTATTTATTTTAACTAAAAATTATGAAATATTCCTTTTTCGTATATAATTTATGCAAATAACATCACAAAAAATTAATATTTCTTGAAAACGTTAATGTAATTTTGAGAAATCTTCCTTGCAACGTTCAGGCTTTGTAAATGGGACGGAAATGAGGTTAATTAATATAAAGCAAGATTTTTTCAATATGTACATTTAATTTAATTTTCCTTTTTTTTAAAAAAAAAAAATGCCGGATGTAATAAAGTAAAGCATTTCTTCAAATTAAGTAAAATTTTATCAATAAAGGAAAAGGATTTTTTTCTTTCAACCTTTTAAAAACTTTTACAAAACAATACACAAATCAATAAAAACAATAATTTAATTATACAACATAAAAATAGATATATATTTTCTTTTGTAGAAAAACGTTTTCATTATCAATTATTATCATGTCTTTTTTTTCATAAGTTTCCTTGAACTTTTTAACTTGTATGGATGTCATTTTTGTCCAATAATGTACATGGTTCGTCATAAACAATTAGTTTCAGTATTTCACTATGATGAGAATAGATACATACAGAAGGAAAAAATAAGGTTAGAGTATTTTTTTTTTATAAAACCCTTTTTTATTCTGGTATGAGTTAACAGAAAAATAAAATTCTGGAAAGAACCATTCAAGCCAGATTGATTATATATAATATAGTAACCAATAAAAATGTTAATACTTTTAAAGTATTTAATTACCTGACAACATTTCTAATTTTACAGTTAAATAATTAATTTAACTTGGAGGAAAATTTTCAACTTTAATATTTCATATAAAACTTAATTTTAATTTTAATCCAAGTAAAAAAAGAAAAATAACTAATTAAACTTCTTAAAGTTAATAAACAGTACGTGCTTTCAGACCAACATAATAAGATTCTATGTTGTTATTGGTTATTGGTCAGAACTTTATATATTTGATTATTTTTTCTTAAGATAATTTATAAGGAAATAAGTTTCTCACTTTAGTTAACTATATAAATAACTTTGTAAATTTTCCTAATAAATATAATTGAGTGGTTGTTAACCAGAATGTGCCAACACAAATTTAAATATAATTTGCCGTATTCTGAATATAAAATCGGCAAGAATTTGAAATTTTAATTAATCTTAAATTTCTAGAATCTAATCACATTTGTAATAAATTTGTATGTTCTGATTAAAAGTAGGTAAATTGAAGCGAAGTATAAAATACAAATGTTTTTGTGCAAACGAGAGAAATTCTGAAAATGTACATACACAGTATGCAGTATCTAATGTAATTTTATAAGCTATCTTATCTAACTTTAAATGAAAAACAAACAATTCTTATACTTTAAAACTTTGGTTTAACGAAAAAAAATAATTTTTATGGACTTTAAATTATCTCAAATAATATTAACACCCAGTAGTAAATTTCAAAAATATTTCAAAATTTTATTATAACAAAATGAAATTTTTATTAAGAAGAATATTTCTGCAGTATGACTTATCTACATAAATCATTGCTCTTGGCGAATTAGATGAAAAATTATTTCACTACCTTTTAAGAAATATAATTTCAAATTCGTTGTGACAAGGTAAAAACATATGAAATATTCTCAAGGGTTAAATTAAAAATAATTCAACTTGGTTCGGTTTTCTTTTAGTGGTAATAATTTGTATTCAACAATTAAAGTTTGTAAAAGATTTCTATAGATTCAGTATACATAAATGGTTAATACGGATCAATAAAGACCACAATAACTTTTTCAAATATTATTTGAAAATTTTATTTAGGTATGCTAATTATTTACATCCTTTTTAGTCTATCAATGGGACTATTTTTCTTCCAATGATTTTATTCAGAGGTTTTAGCTTTCTGTAAAATTTTATAATTTATCTTTATTAGATTAACCTCTAGATTACACTTCAGTTTTATCCCATTGTATATGACAAGATTTACTTAATAGTTTAGGATTAATCTTTATGCAATTAATATAAATTTGTTACTGTTCATCAATTAAACACTTTTTAAATTTATGTTTTACTGAAACAAAGTGAACTAGAAAGTAAATTATGTACAAGTAAAATTAAAATTTCTCTAGTACAATATACAACATATTAAATCAATTCACAAAAATTTCTATTCTAAAGAAAAAGGATACCTACTTAAAATTTCATCGAAATTGCCGATTATCCTAATGACATGAATTTAATCTATTTATGTTATCACATAATTTGAAAATCCTTGTGATTCCTTGAAACTACAGACTTCATAACTTCTCATACTCTCAAATTAAATATGAATATATTTGGTTTTCGTATCTGAAATTCTACAAAAAAAAAAAAAATTATTGGAATTTATCCAAATTTGAATATTTTTTAAAGAAAGTATTAAATTATTTGCCAAATTATTGTATAACAAGTATAAAAACTTCCAGGAATTAAGAAAATTTTTAAAATTTATATAATGATTTTATTGTCATTACCGAAATGTTTCGTTAAGTGAAAAATATAACAAAATATTAAAATTATTAGAAGATAATAATCAAATTGAAGAAAATTTTAAGAAAATTATTAATTTTCTTATATTGTTGTTTTTCTTTTTTTTTGGTTTGAAATTTACTAAAATTATAAATATTATGAAACTAATTTGCATAATTTCTGCTGAACCAAATTAAAATATATTTTTGTAACCAAATATGCAAATGAGTTTTCAAAAATTTTATTTTATTTTTTAAATTTATAATTTTTCAAACATAATAAAAATTTTCTTTCTAATAATAATGTTTCCAGAAAAAAAGGACTGTTCATTGGCAATAAATTTGAAAAATTTCTTAATATCACATTTTGCCATACCCTTTTAAAATACATGAGTGTATTTTGAATTTTTTTTGTGTTGCTTTCATGTTGTTTTCATGCATATAGTTTAATTGTACCTTCGATACTTTCAAACAAAGTAAAGAAAAATCTATGTTATTTTTAACGTTTATATGTTTTTCGACAAATTTCTAGATCTTTTCATCACCTAATAGCAATAGCAATCCTTTCTTAGTGGGGATTCAGAATGAAATTAAAACTTTGTAATTAAAAGTCGATGGTAAAATATTTGAATTAATATTTAACTCTTTCAAAAAAATTGAAGCTGCTTTAACTTTTAACGATAACTTTTTTAAATCAGAATTCTTCGCTGTTTTTCTTAATTTTAAATGTTCAGCAGTTATTTCGTTTTCCATTCGTAGATTGTAACTTATTGCGGGAAAAAATAGATGTTGACCCAAATAAGTAGATCCGAACATTATTAATTTGCTAAATTTTTCGAAGTAGTTAATTAAATAGTCCAAGCATTTTTAGCTTTTATTACAAATATTTATTACTAATAAAAGCTAAACCGCGGAGTTATGATGCATTCACCATCGCTAAATTTAAATTTGATTAAATTATTATTAAAAAATTTCAAATGATTACATAATTATACTTCGATAATGTTTCATTTAAATATATCAAAATAATATTATTTCCAATGAACATACCAAAGTTCAATAAGTACTAAGAGGAAATTCATTTCTCTCAAGAAATCGGAAACAAGTAGAAAGGTTAATTTCCTTATTTATTAAATAGGAATATCGTTTTTCACATCAACTATAATAATGGAATTTTCTTACAAAGATTCTTATTTTAAAAAAAGTATATATGTATTATGAATTTATATAAATTTTAAAATCGATTTTTTAAAAACAATAAAAAATATTGTTGAAACTTTCTTTTTATCGTAATTGCTTTTAATTTGAATATTTTATCGTACAAAATTATGAAAAAAAAATTTTTAAATTATGTAAAGTTAATGGACATTTTATTGATTGGAAAACTTAAAAAAAAATACTTACATTTTATTGTCTTTTGAAAATTTACTTAATTTCATTTAAGAATCTATGTTCTTGCAAATAAATTTTAATAGAAATCAAAAATTTTCCATTTTCCTTTTATCATGGACATTATATTTTCATTAGTTATAAATTTCCAAAATAAAAAAAATGTCATTTTTACATAAACGCCTTACAAAAACTAAAATATAAAAATTGACAGTTCTAAACATATTGCAATAGCAATATTCGGTATATAGATCAAACGAAAAAAAATATACATAGTAAAGGAGGAGCTGTTTAAATATATATGTAGTTAAATATTTTAAAAATACTTTATCTTTTAAAGTAGATAATAAAAATTTATATATGTATTATAAAATTAATCACTCTAAAAAAATCTTCAACAAAATCTAGTAACTTTACTTTAGAATACTTATTTCTTTATTATTAACCAATCTAGCTTAAAATCATGATACAAAGCCGAAAAACTGATTTATTATACAAATTAATGTTGTATATTTTAAGGCGTCAAATGAATTGTTAATAAAATTGCAAATACTGCAAAAATAGCCAACATTATTAAAGTAATATTCATTATGCCAATTATTACGATAAAACTTATTTTTTGAATTACGCTTTTTAGATAAGTTTAGATAAGTGAAATTGAAAATTTTAACAAATTCTTATATATGCAGATAAGTTATGAAAATTTTTTGAAATTCTAGATTAAGATTAAAAATACGTAGAATTTTTATTAATTGTTATATTACTTCCTAAGCATAAAAACAATATTATGTAAATAAACAATTCCCAAAAATTTATGATATAATTGTTTTATTAAAATAATTGCTAGTAATTAAAAGCGGTTACCTTTAATCATAATACTCAGCTTATTTGTAAATTTTGAATTATTTGTAAATTTTTTTGGGTATTTAAAGAAAAGATTTTTCGCCGAACCTTCAATAATCAGCTTTCACAGCAGACTGTAACGATCGTTTTTTGAAAATTTAAAGAATCCTTTTAACAAACAATGAAGACTACTTGTGTATTATCCTTTTTGGTTGTCGTTTTGGCTATTTCATTTACTGAAGGTAACTATTACAAATTAAATATCCTCAAAATGAAGTATAAACATGAAATTTATTTTAAGCAATATTCTGTCCAAGTGCTGGATTTTATGCAGACCCAGCCAGTTGTGAAGGATTTACCATGTGTTATGAGTAAGATTGAGATTAATTTTTGTAAGAAATAAACACAAATTAAAATTTAAACACGTTTATATTACAGTGATCCAACTGGTGTTGTTGGCGTTAGCATGAAATGTCCACCTGGTATGGCTTTTGATCGTGAAGGAGGCTATTGTTCCCGTGTTGCAATGAGAAAATACTGTTAAAAGGTTTCTAAAAATGCCAGATTTCAACATTCCTGAGGATTAAAATGAATTTTTAAATAATTAACTTTTAAATTCTATAAAATATGTAAATTTTTCTTCAACTTTTAAATAAAAATTTTAATTTTCTTTGAGCAATATAATAAATATTTAATAGTTTTTCTTTATTAACTTTGGCTATTGTCGAAAAAGACTAAGTCAATTACATCTATATTGAAATATAAGTGAATGCTTCATTGTTAGTACAATCACGAGCTGTACGAACTTTTCCGCGACGCCGATATATTCAAAAAGTTCCGAGTCCAACTACTTAGATCGTGTGAATGGACCGAGTAAGTAAGCTCCATTGCTCGTTGTAAGATCTTAGATTTTAATCCTAGATAGAAAAAAATTATAAAAATTGTAAAGTTTGTATAATTAACTAAATTCAATTAGATTATGCCTTAAAATTGGTTTTTCAAAGGGTTACGGACATTTGAAATATTTTTGAGGAACGAATTAAATTAGATATGGAGGTGATATGCCAATATTTTACTTAAATACTTCATCTGCCTGTAATAGTTTTCAGTCAGTTTGAAGTTTGATTAAGATTTTCATTTCCCTTACAATCTTGCACGAATCTTGCATAATTTTGAATTCGATGAATATTTAACAAATTGAGACCAATTATCTAAGTTTTATATGATGCATTACTCCTAAAGTTAGATGAAGTATCTAATCCTAGTTCAGAGCAAAATTACTTTAAATGTTTTTTCTAATTCTTTAGGTGCTTTGTCTGAAAGCAATTTAGTGCCCTAATATTTCGATAATTATTCTAAAGAAAAAGATTCCTTTAATTATTTAGGTACTTTGTCTAAAAGTAGTTTACTATCCTAAGATTCTAAAGAAAAAGATGACTTAGCGAAACGTATTAAGTTTACCCATAAACGCACGAGCACGATTTCGTTTTTCTAAAAGTCACCTAATAATTATATTTATATGACAATTAATAGAAGTACAAAATCAATAATAAGATTCAAGTACAAGCAAAGCATTTACACAAAAAGTGCTCTGCTGATTCATACCCTTTGCAGCATTTCACATACGTAGGTGACCCTACCCAGTGGAGGCGTTCGTTCAATGGACAGTGCCCAGTCACGATCACGACTACATTCCTGAGATGTCTGGGCTTTTTTTCTTAAAGGACCTAAGAAAAAAACTTAGAGTTCTTCTTACCTTACTCCACTAATTTTAGTGGAGTATTTAAATTAAATACTCCACTAAAATTAGTGGAGTATTTAAATTAAAAGCAATGAAATTTTAAAATTAAAAATTATACAAAATTATTTTATAAAATCTTATAATTAAAATTATAGTCATACCTTCAGTTAATGAAATTGCAAATACTGCAAAAATAGCCAAAATTATTAAAGTAGTTTTCATTATGCCAATTATTACGATAAAACTTATTTGAAATTGAATCTTAAATTGTGCTTCAAAGCTTTTTAGATAAGTGAAATTGAAATAACAAATTCATATATATATATATATATATATATATATGCAGATAAGTTATGAAAATTTTATGAAATTCTAGATTAAGATTAAAAATACGTAGAATTTTTATTAATTGTTTTATTACTTCCTAACACATAAAAACTATATTATGTATAAATATTAAATAAACAATTCCGAAAATTTATGATATAATTTTTTTATTAAAAGAATTAGTAGTAATTAAAAACGGTTCTCTTTAATCATAATATTCAACCGAATTATTTGTACTTTTTTTTTGGGTATTTAAAGAAAAGATTTTTCAGTGAATCTTCACTAATCAGCTTTCACAGCAGACTACAACAATCGTTTCTTGTAAAATTTAAAGACTCCTTCTAACAAACAATTTTAACAATGAAGACCACTTGTGTATTATCCTTTTTGGTTGTCGTTTTGGCTATTTCATTTACTGAAGGTAACTATTACAAATTAAATATCTTCCAAATGAAGTAAACACGAAATTTATTTTAAGCAATATTCTGTCCAAGTGCTGGATTTTATGCAGACCCAGCCAGTTGTGAAGGATTTACCATGTGTTATGAGTAAGATTGAGATTAATGTTTGTAAGAAATAAACACAAATAAAAATTTAACACGTTTATATTACAGTGCTCCAACTGGTGTTGTTGGAGTAAACATGAAGTGCCCAACTGGTATGGCTTTTGATCGTGAAGGAGGCTATTGTTCCCGTGTTGCCCGTGTTAAATACTGTTAAAAAGCTTCTAGAAATACCAAACTTCTACATTCCAGGGGATTAAAATAAAAAATTAACTTTTAAATTCTATAAAATATGTAAATTTTTCTTCAACTTTTAATAAAAATATTTCAATTTTCTTTGAGCAATATAATCTTTAATAGTTTTTTTTATTAACTTTGGCTATTGTGGATAAATATAAACACGAAGCCAATTATACTGGTCTATATTGGAATATAAGTGGATGCTCCATTATTCATTGTAAGGATTTAGATTTAAATTCTAGATAGAAAAATTTTTATTAAAATTCCAATTTCCTAAATTTTGTATAATTAACTGAATTTCAATTAAATTCTTCCTTATAATCGGTTTTTCAAAGGGCTACGGATATTTGAAATATTTTTGAGTAACGAATTATATAAGATATGTATAATGATTATTGATTCTTTCTGCCAAACCCCTGTAGGTGAAAGGCCAATATTTTACTTAACTACTTCATCTATCTTTAATAGTTTTCAGTCAGTTTGAAGTTTGATTAAGATTTTCATTGTCATTACAGTCTTGCACGAATCAAACCTAATGTTCGATAAATTGGCTATGCATTGATCTTGAAAGAATTTTATAATATATCCAAAATCTTTACAGAATAAAAAAAGATTAGATAACTCATTTAAATTCTGGTAGATGATTTTGAATTAGATGAATATTTAACAAATTTATAAAATTTATATGATGCTATGTATACGTTGTCTAAAATTATTCTTTTTCTTTAAAAATATCACTTAAATTCTTCAGGTATTGTGACTAAAAGTATTTTACTAGCTTAATATTTCGATAATTATTCAAAAGATGACTTAGCGACACATATTAAGTTTGCATAAAAAGTAATGATTTCTTTGTTCTAAAATTCACCTAATAATTAGATTTATATGACAATTAATAGACGTATATAATCTAATCTAACTCATTAATAAGATTCGTCTAATGATCTAAAAGTTTTGAAGCTAAAGGTGTTAAAATTACATATGGCAAATTTTCAAGATTTTCATTCATACTAAAATATGTATTTTTTTCCTTAAGAAATATTTTCAAATAACCTATATTTGTAGCAAAGTTAACCTACTTGCAGCAAAGTGAAAACTTTAAACGTGATTTACTCAAATTGCAAATTTCATTTAACACCTTGATCTTCTACACACTACACCTAAACACTACAACTATATTTTTAAACGCTATGGTGTAAAAGTCGGCTTACAACTTATTATTTTGGTATTTTTAGGAAAATTAGTAAATCCAATTTTTAGTATTTACTTATCCTCTCAAAAAAATAATTGCACTATATCTTTCATCGTACCGTAAATTCGAAAATGTAAATCCGCTAATTAGTCTGTTAAAATTGTCTTTTTTAAAACGATCTGTTGGAACCAAAAAAAAAGGAAAATAATTTTTATAGACAATCAGAAATTTATTTTTCATACTATAACAACAAATAAATTTTTGTAAGTCAAATTAAATTTCAAAATCTTCAGATGCATTATTTCTTCATTTATTGCTGCTCTCATTGATGATATTCTTTTCAACAAATTACAACATACAATTTTTGAAAGCATCTTTTGAGCAATATCCATTAATATGATCATAAGCTTTACCTTCTGGACATGTGAAATGTATATTTTCCATTTTACCACTTTCACTGTTACTTTAAATTTATAAGAAAATTATTTTCTATTAATATTTTTTAATAAGATTTTTAAAAAGTTCTTACCGGTGACACAAATTATAAGATCTGCAATCATTCATATCCTGAAAATAACCAGTCCTTGGACAAATATTAGCTTTGAAAGCAATGAAATTTTAAAATTAAAAATTATACGAAATTATTTTATAAAATGTTATAATTAAAATTATAGTCATACCTTCAGTTAATGAAATTGCAAATACTGCAAAAATAGCCAAAATTATTAAAGTAGTTTTCATTATGCCAATTATTACGATAAAACTTATTTGAAATTGAATCTTAAATTCTGCTTCAAAGCTTTTTCGATAAGTGAAATTGCAAATTTTAACAAATTCTTATATATAAGCAGATAATCTATGAAAATTTTATGAAATTCTAGATTAAGATTAAACATTCATAGAATTTTTATTAATTGTTTTATTACTTCCTAAAATATTAAAATATTATGTAAATAAACAATTTCGAAAATTTATGACATAATTTTTTTATTAAAAGAATTAGTAGTAATTAAAAACGGTTCTCTTTAATCATAATATTCAACTGAATTATTTGTACTTTTTTTGGGTATTTAAAGAAAAGATTTTTCAGCGAATCTTCACTAATCAGCTTTCTCAGCAGACTGTAACAATCGTTTCTTGCAAATTTAAAGAATCCTTTTAACAAACAATTTCAACAATGAAGACCACTTGTGTATTATCCTTTTTGGTTGTCGTTTTGGCTATTTCATTTACTGAAGGTAACTATTACAAATTAAATATCTTCCAAATGAAGTAAACACGAAATTTATTTTAAGCAATATTCTGTCCAAGTGCTGGATTTTATGCAGACCCAGCCAGTTGTGAAGGATATACCATGTGTTATGAGTAAGATTGAGATTAATGTTTGTAAGAAATAAACACAAATAAAAATTTAACACGTTTATATTACAGTGCTCCAACTGGTGTTGTTGGAGTTAACATGAAATGCCCACCTGGTATGGCTTTTGATCGTGAAGGAGGCTATTGTTCCCGTGTTGCAATGAGAAAATTCTGTTAAAAGGTTTCTAAAAATGCCACTATTCAACATTCCCGAAGATTAAAATAAAGGTTAAAATAATTAACTTTTAAATTCTATAAAATATGTAAATTTTTCTTCAACTTTTAAATAAAAATTTCAATTTTCTTTGAGCAATATAATATTTAATAGTTTTTCTTTATAACTTTGGCTATTGTCGAAAAAGACTAAATCAATTACATCTATATTGAAATATAAGTGAATGCTTCATTGTTAGTACAATCACGAGCTGTACGAACTTTTATATGGCGCTGACATATTCAAAAAGTTTCGAGTCCACCGACTTAGATGGCTAGGTCAAATCGTGTGAATGGACGAAGTAAGTAAGCTCCATTGTTCCTTGTAATATCTTAGATTTATATCCTAGATAGAAAAAAAATTATAAATATTCCAATTTCCTTCAATTATTCCTTAAAATTGGTTTTTCAAAACAAACCCAAATAAAGATCAAAATAATTCAGTGCTTATATTCCAAATAAGTGTGAACTAAATATAATGATATCGTAAAAGAAGTACAGAATAATTATGTTTAAAAAATATACAATTTATTAAATGAAAAATAAAAAATTGTGTAATTCAAAATAAAAGCTAATTCAATATAAAAACATTTAATATTCATAATTGATAAAAAAAAATAGTAAAACTCGGCGCCATTACTTCTATGCAATTTTTACTATGAAATTACTTTTAGATCATAAATATTAATTTTTATTAAGTTTTTTTTGCCATTTGTTTTATTATTTGTGGTAGCAAATTGGTATCATAAATCTTGCTGATCATTCTATTACATAATTATGCAAATTTTGTTTAAGTCAATGCATTAAAGGATTTGCAATAACTAAAATGGTTATATCCGCCTCCACAGGGCATTATTATTTAAAATAATTTTTAAATATTTTATTAATTTTTTGTATTTACATATATTAAATCATATTATGTTGTACATATTTTAATTTTTGTAAATTATCGTATTTTTAACTACAAAAATTAATTTATTTTACATTTTTATCTGAAATAATAGTCACTCTGTCCTTTTTTCACATCTAGTCCCAACAATTTATCATATTTCTATATCAATAAACTTATCTGTAAAAGTTACTACTACAACTACAAAAAAAAACAGACCAATGTTCTAGATATAAATTACAAAAATAAATATGAAATTCTTATTTTCAATAAGAAACACCAGTGAAAAAAAAAAGCTACTTTTATTTATAATACTAATGGACTTTGGTTTATTACTATATGACATGAAAGCATGATAAAAATAACATTCTTTACATAAGTTTAACTCAATATATGTTTATATGTATGTATGTATATCCTTTTATTAATGAGAGTCAGTGAAAAATCTATTACACAAACACATAAAAAATATTTTCTATTGTTTTACTTAGAAAAAATTACAATTTATATTTTTATATAATATCCTTAAAGGACATTTCATTAAATTACAAATTGGCAATAAATAACTATAAAAAAAAAGAAGATTTTTTTTTTGTGAACGGATTTCATATAATTTTGTTGACTGTTTTTTTTTTTTTTTTGATTCTTAAGGATATGAAAATTGTAATTTTCCTTTTTGCTTTTTTTTTTGTAAAGGATAATAATGAGGTATAAGTTTTCTATGTAAACAAATTCCTGAAAATTGTGTTATATATACTTCATAAAATTTATCTTTATCTTAATATTTTTTTTTATTAAAATATAATTTTTTTGTTGTTGTTTGTTAATGATATTATTTTTACATATTGCGGATATTTATGTTTTTGGTGGACTGACTTTATTACATGATTTTATACTAATGAGTACTCTTAATACTTTATTCTGATAATATTTTGTCTTTGAATACGAAAAAGTTTTTGATTTTTATGTTACTGCTCACGGTTCGAAATTTAAGTTAGTTTTTTCAACTTTAAAGGTTTGTCTTTACTGAAATCAGTTGAATTTTCAAAAAATTTTAATTATGCTCTACGAACACGTTGAAATTATAGATTTTTAAGTTGTACTATTTTAACTATCATATACGTTTACATATTTAACTTAATGTAAATATAACATAGAATTATCCTAATAATTTTAACTTCATTGAAAGTTTAAAGCTAATGGTTTAAAGCTAATGAAAGTTTAAAGCTAATGGCAATTTAATTGAAAGTTTAAAGCTAATGGTTTTTACTTATTGAGACATTTGTTGTTAGCAAATCATCTCAACCGTTAGTTATTTTCCAGCCTTAAATTATATTCTATTGTAATTTTATTACTGATTCTAATTTCAGACCAAACTTAGACCAACCTCGAACGTGTGTTGAAACCAGTAATTAATTAGTACACCACAACTTAGTACACTAGCTAATTTAGAATATTTGAAAAATTAGAAAACCTTATTTTATAATTGAAAATCAGATACAATTTTAAACTTTTTTCTTTAAAATTGTATCCACAGGGCTAAAAATATATTTAAAAATATCAGCTATAAATATAAATGTTTATACCAATTATTGTTAAATAATTCAAGTTGATTATTTCAAGATATGTGATTGGTTTAAAAAAAAAAAAAAATATAACTAAAAATTTAACATTTTATATATATAAAACTTGTTCAGGTTAAAAAAACTAATATTCAATGATTAGATTTTTCAACCATAAAGTTTAAACAAAAATAAAGCAACAAAATCGTTATATTTTTAAACTCAGAAAAGTTGGATGAAGTTGAAAAAATAAATTTAAAGTTTGAACTGTGTAGTTATCTATTAGAAATGATTTTATTGTGGATTTATTGTTGGTAATAAATTTAAATGTAAATTTAGCAATTAGTACAAAGATCTGCAATTGCAAAATGGGTAGATATAAATAGTTCATAAATAAATTTGTGGTTGATATAATCGAGTATAGGAGATAATCATGTAGAATTAGTTAAATTTTTTATTTATTTCTTAATTTTTTTTTAAATCAGCCTTCATTTTTTTTAAATAAGATAAGACAAATTTAACTTTATACTAAATATAAAAGTATATTCAGTGCCTGGATGTTTCTATATATGTTCACACACTAATTTTTTTTACAGATTATATCCTTTTCTTATGTATATCATGCCAAATTGCACCTTTTCCGAGAAAAATTTAATAATAGCACTTAATTTTTTCCTTTGGTTTTTCAATATTTTTATGATTATTTACTTAAAACAATAAAAATTAACCAAAAAGAAAAAAATATATTTAAAATTACAATCACAGGAGCGAAAAGTATAAAGCTTGACATGAAAATTTAATAAATTTAATAATAGAAGGAAACTAATAAAAATTACTTTAAAGATATTAAGGTAGTTTTTATTCATTCCACAAATTAATTTCAACTAAAAGATAAAATTTCTGCCATTAATTTTTTCCTGGTTTTTTTTTTCTGAAATATTTAACTATTAAGAATAAAATTAGGACCAAATAAAAAAAAAAATTTATCAAATTTCTTAATTCACTATTTTTTTATATAATTACCAACACAGACATTATTTTCACTTTTTCAGATTTTTTTATTTATTTTTTGGCTCTTCATAACTAATTAAAATACATTTTTCCCTTTTGAATTTTTCTTGTCATAAATTTCCATTTTCATTTATACAAGAAGATATCAAGTTTTTTTTATGCTAAAATTCTATTCATTAATGAGTAAGTTTTTTAAAAATATAATAGAAATTTAAAAAAAATAAGGAATATTTTTCCATAAAGAATTATTACTAATAATTTTAGTGTCATCTAAAAATGACCTTAATTAGACAACAACTAACAATTATAATTTATAAGTGATATTTATATGTCATTAGTGAAGATAAAAATAAAATTTAATTATGAAAATAATAAAATAAAATAGAAAAATGTTTTAAAAGAAAATTATTCATTAATTAATCTTTTATAATGCATTTTTATGTACATAATAATATTTATTATACATAAACGTATTACGAGTATTTATTAAATGTATTATATATATAAAAATGCATTATATAAGAGTACTAAAATTTATAAATAATTGTAGGTCCTTGAAGAAAATAAATTGGAATTGATTATATAGAAAAAATATATTTATAATGAATAATGTTTAAGTGTATGAGAAATAAATAATTTAATTTAATAAATCATTAAAAATAAATAAATTTCAATTCATTTTACAAATTATATTACGTAGAAAAAATTTTTTTTATAATTAATTGCATAATTTATCTTAAAGAAAATAATGAGTTTTATAAAATTTTTGTATGCATCATAAATCTTATTCTTGTATATTTAATTAAGAAATTCATAAAAATTAAATTTTATCAGAATTTTTATTATTTTATGGTTTCTTATAAAAGTATATTAATCTTAAATTCTTTTAATGTAATTAAAAAAATTCAAATCATTCTGAATCAGCAGGTGAAGGGGTTTCAATAAAATGTAATAGCATAATATTTTTTTTTCTTTAAAAAACTAAAGACTGTTTTGTTCATATTACTGGAACAAATTATAAAATAGAAAGTCAATTAATTAAAAGGACACTTGAGTAATTATGACTATAGGAAAATCTGCTGTGAAAAAAATTCTAATATGTATTAATCTAATATTAGAAAAAATTTAAAGAGAATTAAATCTAATAAAACCTCTTCTTTTCTAATTTCCTGACTTTTTTACAATGTTTAACTTGATATAAATTATAGAAAAGCAATTACATTTTGCAGCCGGCAGTATAAATATGCAATCAAAATTTATGCATTTAATCTTTAAAATATTTATACTTTTAATACTTTTAAATTTTTTCAAGATACATAAGCTGCGCAGTGACTGAATTCTTGACGGCACCCTATATCCTAAAAATATGTTACCCATCAAAGGTCCAAATACATTTAGGAACAGCTTTTTTTTGAATAATAAATCTAGTAAAAAGTTAAAATGATCTATTCAAGATTATTTAGAGTTACATCAAATTATAACTGAAAAAATTGCTTTTTTTTTTAATATTTAATGGTATTGGTAATACTATTAAAGGATTAAATATGATAGCCTGAGATTTCAAGAATAATTTTTATATATTCCCACAATATTCGCAAACCAAAATCTTAAATTTAAAATTATTATTTATATATAAAAAAGTATAAATTTATTGTCAAAAATTTAATTTAAATCTATTACAAAACTAAAAATATATATATATACATAATTTAAATAAATATTTTAAAATACGTAAAATATTACTATAAAAATAATATATATTTATACAGTAATTAATTAATAAAATATCCACCTTTTACGTATTTTAAATTATATACAAAAATCTATTAATATAAACAACACACAAGTTAATCAAATTTTAAATTTTTTCAAACCAAAAATTATAAATTTCATTACATAAAAATTATCAAAAATCTAAATTTAATAATTATTGAAAATTTATTATTTATGTCGTTTTAATAAATCCACAATTTAAAATATGATTTCTCCTGTTTTCATATTTCAAAACAAACAAACAAAATTAGGAACTATATTAAAATCAATTCCAAATTAATTGCCTTTTGTAGCTTTACATCTAACATTATGTACCCAACCATATCTCATACTAGTTGCTTCTGGGAAAAAATATTTTGTATCTGGTGTAATATCCCATCGACATTCTAAATATGATACTCTTTTACCATCTAATAATATTTGTTTTTGTATATCTGGTACACGTTTCATTGGATATTTTGAATTACCATTATAAATAGATTCATCTGATGATAAATCATAAAATGCAAAATCTGAATTTGTATTTATATGTTGACGTCGTCTAGGACCACTTGATACAACACTTATAAATGGATTTTTCCATTTATTATTATTATTATTAGTAATATTATTATTTTTATTATCACTTTTATTTAATGTATTTCTAGATGTTGGTGATAATCTTTTAGCTGGTATTCTGTTAACTGACATTATTTTTTTTTTTTTTTTTAATATTGGCTATAAAATATTCTGTAATTAATGCAGAACAGAAAATTCAAAAACTTGTGTAATAACCAAATTAAATCAATTATTTGTTAATTTATAAAAAAAAAAATTCAAAAATAAATTTCATTCCAAGTGCTGTCGTCTTGTATATCTTAGTAAAATAAAAAAAAAATTTATAAACTGAGATTTCGGAAATGAATTTTGAAAGATTTAAAAAAAAAAAAATCACATACAAATAAAAAATAAATAAATTTTAAGGATGATATTTGAATTTAAATCTGATAATTTGAGACGTAACTAGAAAAAAAAAAAAAACCATAAAAACTAAACAATATTTTAATGAAAGATTTATAAAATATTTTATGATTTGTAAATAAATAAAATTTAAAACCAGTAAAATAAATCAATAAATATTGATAAAACTGAGTTGATTTTGGACTAAACAATGATAATTTTATGTTTGTAAAACGGACTCGATTTGTTTATTGAGTGAACAAATTGATAAATTAATTAAATGACAAGGTAATGAACCTTACTTATCACAACAGGGCAGGGCTCACTCATTAATAGTAATTTGATTGGAAGGGCTAGTTAACCTTACGAGAAAAAAGCTAAAAGCAGCTAAAGAGTTGAAATTACAGTCTATTTTACGATTATTGCCAAAACAGTGTTAAACATAATTCTACAGTCTAAACATAATTCTACAGTTTTATTATGTAATTAGTGATGGGAATGTGGATAGGGATGAAAAAATTTCCAATTGTTGATCCCGATATTCTCAGTTATAAGCAAACAGTTATTTATTTATACTTACATGACTAAATTATGTAAATAAACATTCTATAAGATTTGTATCTACATATAAAATGGTAGCAGCTTCCAAACTCAACACTGTTCTGGATGAAACAAACTTGTTTGATTTAGAATAAGATCTGTTATTGCTTGAACAGTTTTTATCTGGTTGAGCGGTTAAAAGAATTTTAAAAAGATATTACTAACTTTTATATTATATTAATGTAGATAGATTTTTCCATATTTGAACAAATATATTTGAAATATAAAAATAAAATATTCATAAATATTTTCAATTTCTTTTCCTTTAATATCAAAATTAATAAATAAATAAATAGTCTCTGTTTCTATATTTTTTTTTTTAATTATATATTTTCACTTATTAATTTAATCTTAATTAAATCTCACGGAAAGAACCAACAAAAAAAAAAGCCTATACAGAAAAATCTTTAAAAAGAAAAATTCTAGATTTTTCTTTATTTTATATACGTATATTTTAATTTTTTTGTTCTGTAGCTATTGTCCGAAATGTTGTCGTCGTTTTTGTCCTTTCATTGTCTGTTTGTAATGATTATAATAGAAATTATTTGCGTAAATTTTCCTTATACATATATTAAAGGCAGATATAAAATAAATAAATAAAAAAAAAAATAGACTAAATAAGAAATTATCATAAAAACTTTTACAAAAAAAAATTGTATCATAAAAGAAATTAAAAAACAGAAGAGATGAAACTAAGGACACTAATAAACATATTTTTTTAATATACACATTTTTTTTTTGTTACATAAAAAAGTAAAAAAATTACTATAAAATAATAATAAGGAGAAAAAAAAAATGAAGAAACGTTTTTGAACTTTATGAATTATTTGATATAATTTAAAGAATAAAGTTTTATCGTCCGTTTCTTTTTACAATTTCAAACATTGGCAACATATCAAAAACATAAAATTGATATACATACTTGTTTTTGCCTTTAATATTAAAGTTTTTATAGCCATATTCGCCATATTTTAATTGAGATTCATTCCTTAAGTTTATTATACTATCTAGGTATTAATTTCACTGCTTATTTATTTTGTTATATAAATTTTTGTAAAATGGCGGTAATCCAATTTTTTTTTTTTAATTTGGTTTTATCACATGTAATTCAATATTATTTTATAGAAATTTATAAAATATTTTTATTATTTTACCAAAATCTCTTTAATATTTATGATTATACATAGTACATATTTGGAAATAAATATTTAATTAAAAATTTTAAACATCAAAGACGGATTGTATTGTATATGCAATATTTTATTAGTTTAGCGCCTATATTCAGGAAATAACAAATTTAAAAAATAAAGATAAGTAGATCATAAGTTTTAATTTGAAGATATATTAAGTTTTGTATTATCTCTACTCTAGAATCTAGATTATATTTTTTGTGACACATTATTAGATTAATTTTTTGTGACACATATTATTATTATAAGATTTTTATCTTATATATGTATATATTTATTAAAACGAATATTTTGCATAATAAATATCACGTGCTTATCGTAAAATCATCATATCGTAACATGATACATCTTACCAAGAAAAAAAACACTAGGTATAGGGTTCTTAAAAATGTTGTTTCCAATTTTAAAAAGAAATCAACCAAATAAATTTTATATTTTTCGAAAACCTAATAACTAAAAAAAATGATATTAGTATTAAAATAACTTTATTAAAAAGTAATTGTAAAAACTGCGAAAAACAACTTAAAATTACATTAATATCATAACAGTCGGAATACCTGAAACCTACATTTTAATTTTTTCTGATATAATTAAATATCTAATATACTAAATAAGGACGGATACTATGAACTTTTTATAAAGCTTTTATCATTCATTATAATTATTGCTTCCATTACAAATAAAAAATTTATCGACACTTTCTCACGAAAATCGATTAAGCGCCAGAAGTTTTAATTTGTAAAATAAACTACTAGTTTGGTTGCAATTTCATCTTTTGGTCCTTTCACAACAGTTACAGGATAAAAACAGTTACAAGACTTTTTCACCTCAGTATTCTAACATTCTAAGCCCTGTGATTTAATAAATGTATTTATGCGCGTCATACATTTTTACAAATAAATGTATGTATTTATGCGATGAAATGCATAAACATAACACACAAGAATTATTATTTCATGAATTATTATTTCATAATCAACAACAAAAAATTGAAAATTAAATTTTTCCGTTTCCTGCAATATATTGAAAATGTCTCTTATTAAATTTTCGCAGGAAATTAATATCCACCATAAAGTTAGCTCTAGGGCATGGCTAAATTTATGGTGGATATTAATTAAGCCCCATATATTGACAGCAACCTTAGCAATTGTAGCAGTATGAACGATGCATTGACATGTAAAAGATTAATTCCTATGATCAGCTTTTTCTTCGCTTGTTCTTCATCTCTTCCCAGAATTGCCTCAGCAAGGTAGCTAGAATTGATTTCCAGAACATCTATTTGCAATCTAAAAACATTAAATTAATTCCTTGGATATGCTCTTCGGACTTGACCATAACATACATATTTGAAATTTAACTCTATTTCTTAGATTTGACATAGAAGTAGGTCAGATCGGGTTTCACTGGATCAACTACCTACAAATAATTGCCAAAAAATATAGTTGAACGATTTGTGTTGATTAATTTTGCTAAATGAACAGAAATAATCCAGTTAAAAATAATAAAATTTGACTCTTAAAAATATTTCAAACAAAATAAAATAATAAAATTTGTAAATCAAATCAAAAATTAATTTAATTATCTGTATATTAATTATAATAAATGTTTGGTTTAAATAAAATTGTTACCTAATTATTAAAAAAAAGCACAATAATATTTAAAAAAATTATTTTCTTATATTCTTTAACCAAATTATAATACACAATTTATTTAAAGCTTAAAAAAAAAAATCTGTTTTATCAATTCTTCAATAATTCTATTTGTAATTTAGGTACATTATATAAGTAGAGTTTTCCACTATTTTAGTTTTTGCGAACTACCAAAAATTTACAAAAAATAATGGAATTTTCTAATAAATTAATTATTTACAAATGTAACATAACGAAAAAAATATTTATTGTTATATTTTCTTGAAAAATTGGTTGAAATTTTTAATATAATTTATTGCAAGCGATTAGTTTTGGGCTATATTTTATTTTATCATATTTATTACTAATAATTAATAGCCATTATATATTTTTTTTTCATGTTGTACATATTTTTATTGTTATTAAATTGAAAATTACAACAACAAAAAACTTTACTATTAATGAAATTTACAACAAATTGGAACATATATTTCAATAAATTTTTTATTTCTTTGGAAAGGAAATAATATTGTTTGTTTTTGTAATGCATTTCTTTTTATTTTTAAAAGTATTATTTAATCATTTTGCAAATTTAATTAATTAAAAATAAAAATTAATTTTCTGAATTATCACCTTTTTTATTTATATATTTTATTTTATGGTTTTTTATATATATATATATATAAAAAAAAAAAGATTTTTTTTGTATTTGAAATTTATTTCAATTCATTTTCATTTTTCCATCAAAGCAATTTGTCTTTGGAATTTTGTTGTTTTTTAGCAGCCGTTGTTGTAGATATTGGTGGAATTTGTGTGTCTGGAAGTTTTGGCAATTCAGGTGTTATAGATGGATTGTTACATACATCAGAAATTATGGCATTTTTATCCGACTGTGAACAATAAAATTTAAATTTAAAATTGGAGTTTTACTATTTACAGCAAATATTTCTCTAGAATAATTTTTCCGATATGAATTTTTTTACAACTTTAATTAATTTTTTTAAAAAATGGTCGTAATATTAAAATATTAAAAAACTTTTTTACTTTACAACAAACATTTGGACTAAAACAAAATTTGCCATTAATTTAAATTTAGTCGTTAAGTATTTCTAAAAGTATAATAAAGATATACTGACAGATGGAAAACGATATAAAAAAAAATTATATAAAATTAACAAAACGTTTGAAGAAAAACTAATCGTAATAATTGTTTAAATTAATTACTTTTGCCCCAAAAGTTTAACGATTTTCAGAATGATTTTTGTTTCACACTTTTAAAAAGGTGAATCACGGAAAATTAATAAATTTATTTATTACCTTAGTACATTTGTCGTTATCTATACTTTTTGCAGTATCTTTAAGTACAGCTGCAGTATCCCTCAATAATTCATCTTCATTTTGTTTGTTTGTATCCTTAATACTTTTAGCCAAAGCTTTTTCTATTTTTACTTCAGCTTCCAAGTGTTCTTCTTTCTTTATCAATTCACACAACTCTTCAAGCTGCTGTTCATTTAATTTCACATTTTCATTAGAAATTGCTTTGATAATCTAATAAAAAAATACTATATTAATTGAAAAAGAAAATAAATTTTATATTGACCTTCATAATATATTCAACTTTAAGTTGACCATCTTGATCACAATCTATTTTACTTAGGACTGTTTCAATGGTTTTCATTCGTGTATCATCAGAAATTTTTTTAAGCTAATTGGAAGAAAAATATATTTTAAATTTTATAAAAAGACAAAAAAAAATTTATTACTCCTTTGATAGCTGCAACAAGTTCATCAATTCGTACTAATTCTTCATGTTTATCAGAATCGCTTTTATTTTCAGGAACCTGTGCAATTGTTTCACTTTTTTTCTCTAAATCCGTAAGAACTTTATCTAAATTACCAATCATTTTATTTATTTTTTTAAATAATAATTGAGCAGCACGGCTTTCTTTAACGTCTGCCTTGAATTCTGTTCGGGCAACCTATTTTTTTCCAATAAGTACAATATTTCTAAAATAATTTAACAGTAAAATAATGTTACCTGTAATTCTTCAATATCTTCTTTATAATCCTGAATTTCTTCTTTTAATTCTTTTATTGTTTCTTTCTCCATCAATAATTGTTTTTTATTCTCAGCAACTTTATCAAGTGCTTGAGTTATTAACTCAACTTCTTTAGAAGTAATTGAAGCTTTGTCTTCTTTAGTTTGTTGTGCCAACTGATGTGCTTTTTGTTCTTTATCTTGTTGTTTAGATTGTTGTTCAGCTGTACTATTACATAACCGTATAACTGGTGCTCCATCAACTAATTCTTCATCATTTTCTCGTTGTTTCTGTTTTAATTCTTCCTCTTTTAATTTCTGTTCTAATTGCTCTTCTTCATTTTCTTCTTTAATTTTTCTTTGTTCCTCTCTAATTATTTCGATCTTTGTCTTATTATCAATTTTACCTTCTAATTCACCAATAGCAGCTTTTGTTTGATTTGCCAATGTATCTGGTAGTTCACGAATAGTATCTTTTAATTTATCTGATGTTGATAAATCATCTGGCATCATTAATGCACGTGATAATAATAATAATATTGATGGTACATTTTCATTTAAACTTAATTGTATCCATTCCTCTAATTGTGCTCTTAGACGATCCTCTGACATACCGTATGCTCTCATTCCACGTGCTTTACATGCGGTTTGTAATTCATAATAATTTAATGAACTAACACCTTCACGTGATATAATTTTATCATCTGCAGCTAAACTGCGTAACCTCATTCGTATTAAATAACGTAATACATTTGTTGTACCAATTGATGTTACTTCAAGTACACGACACAATGCTATTAATTGTTGACGTGTTAATGAATCTAATGTTATGTCATCAGAAAATTTTTTAGCAAATTTTATAATATCATCAGCTGGTACATGTTGGTTACTTACTTTTACTTTACGGAAAAATTCAGCAAATTGTTTAGCTTCTTCACTTTTATGTGATTGGCTATGTTGTACAGCCATTTGATCTAATGTTTTTTGTAAAAATTTTGCAACTTCCAATTTAACGGCTAAATTTTTCTTTAATTTATCTTGAAGTTCTTTTTTTGTTTGAAATTGACTTGGTAACATACCAGGAAATAATTTTAAAAATATTGGTAATAATAATTCTAAAAATGGTACTATAATAAATATTGAGAATGGTACCAAACGGAATAAATCTGATGTTGTTTGTAATAATAATTTATGTTCACGTCTTGATAATGTTTTTCCAGTTACTAAACGACCAACTAACTTAATACTTATACCTAAATCAATAAAGAATAAACGGAAACCATGATAATAATGTACTAATTCTTCCCATACTCGTGTTTTTAATGATTTCTTAACAACTTGTGTCTGTTTTTCAGGTGCTAGTGGTTTTTCAATAACTAACATTTGCTTAATATCATTTTTTAATTGTTCTTCTTCTTTTTCTTTTTGTTGTTTCTTAATTGAATCAACACTTGCTTCAACTTTAGATGATGGTACATCATATAAATTTAAACTTTTATGAAAATATCGATAATATTGGTATTGATATTGTTGATTATGTTGAAACCATTCATAATTATCTAAAGTTTGAATTGTATTATAATTATTTGAAGCCAATATTGTTGATAATGGCCCTGAATAAGTAACTGGAGTTTTATTTAATAATAAAATACGACCAGATATTATATTTGATTTATTGCCATGTTTATATGATTTGTATGTCCGGTTGTGTCCTTGTATATCTAAAAAAAAAATATAATTGTTTTAGGAAAATATTAAAACTTCAATTAAAAATTAAATATTGAATTATGTATTACAAAATAAACATTTGCTAAAGTTGGTATGTATTTAACAAAATAATGATATATTTTTTTTAATTTAAAATTTCTTTCTCTTTCTTTAAGGTGGCAGCTGCTTTTAAATTTTTTTTAATATAATTTTCAATAAAAAATAGTTTCAACAATATATATATTTAATTATGTTTCTATAATTAAAAATGAAGCACAATTAGAAAATATTTTGTTGATATGTGTATATTGGAAAATGTCTAAAGTCCAACAAAAATGAATTTTCTAAATGTATATTTAAAACATAATTGATGCCAACAAATTTGTATTGAGATTTTCTAAACTCATTATGAAAACAAATCTCTAATACTGAATTTAATATTAGACATGTTGGCATCAACTTAATATATATTTAATATTTATTTTGTAGAAAATATAAATTGACAAAAGCTTTCTAACTTTGAAAACGATTATAAAAAATATAATTTGAAGTAAATATTGTTGATAATGGCCCTGAATAAGTAACTGGAGTTTTATTTAATATGTATTTAAAGAAAAGAAAATATAGTAAAAAATTCTCCAAAAGAAATTTTTTGTACAATAGTTGTATAATATACAAATAAAGCGAAGATTTTTTAAACTTACCATTATCATCAAGAAGTTTATTTAGTTTATTAGCAATATAAATATATACACCAATTGTTAATATTTGTTAGATAACTTTTTATTTAAATAATGAAATATGTAATGTTTTTTGGAAAAACTTTTTTTTTGTCTGCAAAAAACTATGATTTACAATCAAATTTATAATTGAGACGTTTGCTCGAATTAATCTTGTTTTTAAAATTCTCTGAGCCAAAATTAAAATAAATAATTTAGTAAATAAAAACATTATATCCTCATACTACATTTAAAAATATATTACAATATAATGTTATGAATTTATATTTATAAATTTTGTTTGAAAAAAGCTAAAATATTAGAAGAGAATATTTTAGTTCGATTAAAATAAGCCAAAATACAAATTTATGAATATAATTAAAATCGAAATAAATACACGTTACACAAAAAGGAAAAGATTAATAATCAGTTAAGCAAATATGAAAAAGACAATCAATATTAATGAATTAAAATTTACTAAATCAACTTTTCTGTCAAAAGATGAATGTTCTATAATTTATTAGTTTGATAATAGAACTAATTTTAATATACCTGGAATGGTAATAGATTGAAAAAATCGTTATAATTTTGGGGAAAACAGGTAAGCATTTTATTTTTTTATAGAAATATTTCATATTATTTTGAAATGAGAGCTTTATTTTCTTTAGTATTTTATTTTATTTCTACTCATTTTATAAAAATATAGTAGAATTAATAATTATATTTCATATACAGAATATTAAATAAAAAGAATTTCAAACAATTTCCAAATTATTTCAAATAAAAGCATTACAAACCCGTATATAATTTTACTAATTATAATTTATTAATACTATTATTTTAGTTAATCAACGAATATGCCGAGAAAATGTTTCATACAAGATTGTAACTCAACATTAGGAAAGATTGATAAAATTAGGTAAATATTCTGTCAACTGCTAATTTTGTTTTTATTTGTTTAATTATAATAAAATAAATAAAATATTCAAATTAAAAAATTTAAAAAATGTTCTTAATTTTTCAATTTATTTTATAAAATCTATGAAAGGTATATTTGATTTGATGATTTTTTAACTGGGTAGGGAAACTCAGCTGATCAAATTGCTATACCATATACGCTTTTTTATGCAGTAGTAAATTAAAAAGTATAACGCACAAATTGTATTAAAAATGACAGCAATTTCGATTCTAGGTATATTATTTCTGTTCTTTTGATTGTAATTAATAATTGGTGTAATTAGACCAAGTAGAATAGGAAAGTAGAAGAATAAATAAATAAAATGTGTTGAAAGAAATTACACTACTTAAACTAGTCATTTAGACTATTTTGGATTATACAATATTGTTATTATAATTATTAATTTTATTTAAATACAAAAATATGTTTCTGCCAAGGTAAAAGAAAATTTTACTTTTTTGGCATTTAATGAAAGAAAAAGTTTGTATAGTTTAAAATTAATTTATATTAATAGTTTAAAACCAAAGCTTTTTTCGAGGTCAAAAAACAGAAAAAATACATGAATCATGACAATATTTCTTTAGCAACGCAATATGCCGGTAATTAATTTTAATATTCCAACCAGTCGAAAAAAACAATTGTAATAAAAGTTACATTATAAATTATAATGTATATTGATTATATTTTTATAATATATATAAAAGACAAATCTCAACTTGACCGGCAAATTACAAAAACTTTCCAATAAGATTGCACATAAATATATAGTAAATAGTAATATGTATGTATATGTAATTATAAATTATGTAAGTTTAGTCGAATTATTTTTTTGATAACAAAAACAACAACAACCACTTTTAACAGATTACCCTTAATACAAACACGCCATACACATAATTAAATTCTAATTCGATCTATGAGAAAATTTATTTTTACCAATAAAAAATATAATAGAAATTACAACACACACGACAGCTGATTGTTAATTTCAAAGCCAAATTTCTAAAATTTAATGGAAAATTACCCTAAAACTATATACACACAAAAACATTTTATTTATATATTATATACATAATTTTTTTTTAAATTACCTGTATAAATTTTGTAATTATATTTGAAAATTTTCTTTTGATTACGAATTAAGGCGTTCATCTCGAATATTAAATTTCCTTTACCTGAACAACACACAATTAAATATTAATTTTTCAATAATTTTTTTTTTTTTTTGCAACTTTTATTTTTTTTCAATAAATAATTAAGTTTTTTTCTTTATTTAGTGTTCCTTCTTTTGTAGTAATGATTTCGATGTTGTTTAGCTGGCTATTCATGAGTTTTGTAGTTATTAGTTTTTTTTTTATTCTACTGTCAGAAATTAAAAATTACACCATCGATCGAAAAAATTATATATTTGTCAAAATAACCACGAAAATTATAAAAAAACAAAAAAACTCACGAACAAAAATATTGTATTAAAGAAATATTTAAAAATAATTTAAGTATAAATAACAATAAAAAAAAGACTTCTGTTTTGTTATTTTGAAAATTCGTAACGAAACTTGGATGGAAAATTTTAGTGTTTTTAAAAATTTGGAAAATTGTTAATTTTCAGGTTCGATATTATTTTTAAGGGAATAATTTTGGTTCAAACGTAATTAAAATTTCAAATCAAAATTCTTTAGATAAAAATTTCATTTTCCTTTTTTTTATTTAAATTGCGTCAGATCTCAGATGATTTTCTTTTACAGCTGTCATTTCTTGACATGTGGTGCCATACTATATTATTTCAGTGTTGCAAATGGTATATATTTATATTTTACCAACCTTCAAAAAACGAAAAATTAATTTTAAAAAAATTTGACAATTGAAATTTGCTAGACCGGCACCGATGTGGTTTAGTTAAAGAAATAAAATAAAATATTTTTTTTAAAAATTAAGTTACTTATTTAAGTTTATTAAAACAATAAAACATTAAAATAAATTTATTAATTAAAATGGATGACTTAAATCCTTTATCAGGGACAGCACATTTGCTTGAAGAAGTTGACAGTAATTTACAAATCAAAATCAATTAAATGTTTATACTTTATATAGATTCATTCTTGTTTTGGTTACCGTATTTATAGAAAAATTAATGGTTCTATTGAGAGATGGAAGAACACTAATTGGATATTTAAGATCAGTGGATCAATTTGCTAATTTAGTTTTACATAGAACAATAGAAAGAATTCATGTTGGTCAAGATTTTGGTGATATACCAAGAGGTGTTTTTATTATACGTGGAGAAAATGTTGTACTGTTAGGTGAAATAGTAAGACATTCTTAATTAAAATAAATTATTAAGGATTATGTATTAGTAGTTTTACCAACTTAATCATGTACAGATATTGTGATTTATTAACATTTTGATTCATAGCAGAATATATTAGTTAACTGTTGGTAATGCCAAGAAAATTTTAGTAAGAAATTATCACAATATCTGTTTTGTTTTCTTTACTGTTCTTTTATTTAGATCGAGTTCTAAAAGTTTAGATGTAATGGTTTTGGTTGAACTATTTTTATCCTATATGTTTTTCCAATTTTTTTTATCCTATTTGTACTTAAAAATTAAATCTTGTGCTTAAAATATATTTCTTTTCTGTCACGGTCACTATACAAATAAACGATTATGAAATCTATTAATTTCCTGAAATATTTTCTATGATACTTTCTACATTTAATATTTATTCATTTAATAATAAATATATACTCTTACAGGACAAAGAGAAGGAATCAAAACTGCCTCTTAAAGAAATTTCTGTAGAAGACATTTTGGATGCACAGCGTAGAGAACAAGAAACACGACATGAAAGACATAGACTAATCTCAAAAGCTTTAAAAGAACGCGGCCTGGCTGTAAATGCTGATATAATAAATGAAGATTGTTTCTAAAGTTGTTCATACAATATAAATAAAATAAGACGATATTTTTTTTTTATAATTACACACAATAATTACAATCTATACAAAATTACTTAAATAAAGTTTTTTAGTATATTTTTTAAGAGAAAGTTCTTTTTATTTATTTATTTAATATAATACAATATATAATTCGTAATTATAAAAAAAAAAAATAAATTTAACGAAATAATTATAAAGTTACAACATGCAATTACTAATATTATTAATTATGAATTTTAATATTTATGTGTTTTTTAAAAAAGAAATGTTCTTATTATTTTATATTTTCTTTTCTTATAAAGAAGTTTCACCAGGATTTTCTTTAACAATTAGTAATTTTTTTGTTTTCGAAATATTATGAGAAATAAGATTATTTTCATCATTCATAACATGTACATCATTACAATTATTTTTAGTTGTTTTATATGAAGCACTGCGTTTACGATTATTTAATGGAATTGATGTTAGATTTGTTGTTGGTACACCATTACTATCGCAATTAATTAACGAGACAGATGATGTACTTGTTTGATTAGATGATAATGATGAAAGTGAGTTATTTTTATTTACATTCTGATTTGGTTCATTACCATCTAAACAATATAAAAGCGATGAACTCATTTGTGATTCATTAATATCATGTATATCTAATATTGAACCACAAAAATCATCTGGTTGACTTGAAAATGATGAATCAACTGGGCTAGCTGTTAATACACTACGACTAAGTAGATATTCTCTATAAAAAAATTAAATATGATTTTTTAACAATTTAAAAAACTAAAATTTATTTATATTATTATACCTAAAGGTATTGGTCAATGAATCAGGTATAGAATTTAATTGTAGCAATTCTTCATATGTTCCAGAATTATTTGCAATATTTTTCAATATTTGGACTTTTATATCATTGTCCGTATTATTCTTAATATAAATATCATTACCGTTATTAGATTTATCATTTTCAATAAATGAATCTTCATCCTGTTCATTAAAATTAGATAAATCACTTTGGTAAATTGTTTGATTTTGTTCAGATGAACCTAAAGTAGTTGCCATTAGCATAACAGGTTTTCTTGATCTTGGTGTCATTATTGATTCCTAATTTAGAAGAAAAATAAATTAATTTTAAAGATTATTTTACCACACTTTAAAAATTATATTTTAAATAAATTTAAGTTTACAGTCAATTTAATAGAAATGTTTTAGTATAGTTAATGAATGGATGAATGATAAAAAATAATTTAATTCGAAAATTAATTATTAATATACTGAAACTATTTTTTTAAATTTATATACCTGCATTGATTTTGGCATTCTTTGTGTTGATTTTGTAATTGGTGACATTGAACGTCTTCCCAAAAAAATTGATGGTGTACTTGTAATTAAATCAATATTACGATGATAAATATTTAAATTTTGTGTACTTGTAGTTGTATTCAAATTTTCAATGTTATCACTATCAATTTTTTTATCAATTAAAACTAAATTTTCAGTAAATGATGGCATAGAATCTAATGTATCATCACCATTAAAGCTATTAGGATTTGATGCAATTTGATGTAGGAATAAAGCCCGCTTAAATGTTTTACTTTCTTGTGCAGTAATTGGTAATCTTAAATTATTCATGCTTACACCTTTTTTTATTAATTTCTTTGTGAAATTTTCATTACCATTTATTTTAATTGGTTTAAAATTGTAATAATCATTGTTATTATTATTACTATTACTATCACAATTTTTTATTATTCGACTTAAATCTGGTTCAGATTTATATTTTGATTTTAAATCATTAATATTTTGTGTTATTGAAGATTTTATTGAATTATCATTAGAACTTTCTTGAGTTGTTATATTATCATTACATCCTATAATTTTATTTTCTGTTTTTGCTAATAACTGTTTAGTAATATCAGATAAAACTATTTTTTGTTGATTTTTAGATGATTTTGAATTTTCTACTGAATTACTTAGAAAACTCGTTAGATCACTAGAACAAACACGGCTAACTGGTGCTGAATTTGCTGATACCTTTTGACTATCATTTATATTTGTGGTATTTTTTTGAGTATTTGTTGTAGTAGCAGTTATTAATGATGAAGATGAAATAGATTTATGTAATGGATGTGATTTAAGTGTAGATGTTATTGATGACGAAGGTGTACCTAATAGTGTGCTTAGTGGTTCATTGTTGTTGGTTGACGGTAAAATTGATATGGGACTTTGGAAAAGTACTCTTAATTTTGGTGTTTTTGGCACACCATTAGGTGTCTAAAATAAATTATTTACAAAATTCGAATAAAAATAGTTAGGAATTTAGCTTGCAGTACAACATTAGCAAAGAAAATTAATTGATATTTCTTTCATGCATATACAGAAAAATATTGTGTATAAAATAAAATTGTTGATATCCGTACTCACACTAAAATTAGCCATTGTATTAGAACGTTTTGGAGTTCTGGACATAATACCCTTATGGAAAATATGTTTCTTAATCGAATTACTAATTGACTTAGCACTCCGAATTGGTTCTGAATTTTTAACACGGTTGACCATTAACAATTGCGGTGTTCCTTTAATTAAATATAAAACAAATTTATAAAATATTCAAAAGCTATCAATTTTTTATTAAATTTCAAAATTATGTATAAGTATTCAGAGAAATTGAAATTTAATAGCACAGTTATCTTTACCTTGTCCATTTTCCTTGTTAAATTGCTTAATAAGTTTACGTTTCTTCGATGATTCTGGCATACTTTGAATGTGTGCATACAATTGAGCTAAAGCGGTATCAGTTGGATTTGTATTATGTGCAGATGCTGCTGCAGTTTTTTCACGATCAACAAATGTATAAACAGTATTTACTGTTGATACATCTGATATTGATTCATCTAAAGTTTGTTCAGGTGACATTGTTTTTTTTCGTTTTATCTCATGATAATATGCACGTATATCAATGGCTAATTTTGATGGTATCTCAAATATTTCTAAACCTTTTAAAAAATAATAATAATAAAAACATTTAAAATATTTTAATATCATTGTAAACCTTTTAATATCATAAAACTAATCACATTTGACATTGTTTGCGAAACATAATGTAATGCTTCTGGTGGCAAATTTCTTGGACATATTAAATGAGGTGAAAATAATGTTGCTAATGTATCTGGAGACATTTTATTTGATTTTTCTAATTTTGAAACTTTATTAAGCATTTCAATAATATCTTCGAGTAAAAGACGATTTTGTTCAGGTAGCAAGAGTATTAAAAGTTGTACAGAATTCAAAAGATGTTGATCTTTTTTATTATCAGGACTGTTTTTTGATAATCCATTGCAGAGATCTAAGATTGAAAAATTAATAACGATATATTATTCGAATATCATAATTAGAGAAACTATAGTATGGTATAGCTTATAGAAATTATAGTAATTATAGTATTCTTAAGTAAAAGATTATTGTTAAATATTTAAATAAATTAATAGGGACAGCATGATAAAGGATTTAGAAACTCCGGAAAAAAAACTTACCAGAAATTTGACAGTGTGCAGGGTAATGAGCGTCTGTTAACAAAGGCTCTGGTAAATCTGCTAAATAACTTTTAAAAACAGTTGCACAATCATGTACAGTATAATTTTCGTTTAAATCTAATTGCTTATGATTATTTATAAGTGAACGTAATTCATTTTGTCTTGATACAGCACCAGTTCGACGAAATATCCCTTCCTGACATAAATCTAAAAAGAAAAAGTACATTAATTAAAAGAGTACGAAATTAATCACTAAATATATAACGTACTATCTTCTTTTAATAAAAACTGTTTTAATTGTCTTAATTGGTTTATAAAATCAATAGTTAAATGTAAATGATTTTGTTCTGTAGGACTATTTTTGACTGCAGATGTACAACTTTTAATTTTTTTCGAAAGACGATTCCATTTTTTCAATTTTCCTTTTTCATCTAAGTAAACAACTTCATGACATGGTAAATCAAATCTGAAAATAATATTATATAATTATATTTTAAACTTTTGTTAAATAAATTCATAATTCACTCATCAGTATTCAAATCAAGTTCAAATGATAAATGCATTCGGCAAAGAGTTTTAAACTGTTCATAATTATCGAAACGCATTTTATGTGAAATTTCTTTATCACCACAACGAGATGGTGAATTTTCCATTCTTCTTCAATGATAGTTTACAATTTGAACAAAGTAAATTCAGAGTCTATACAAGACATGCAGGAAAATACAGCAAATATAGAATTTCTTGTTAAATAAATATATTTATTTTTGTCTTATTACAATTACACAATAGTTTTTAACATATTTATTATGTTTGTCAGATGTTTTTAATAATTAAAACTATTAACATACGCTAAATTAAAAGCACGCTATTTTCCCCATTTTCATCAATCTAAAAACCGGTGACATTTTTAAATATTTCATTCATATTCTTCGGTTGGTAATCATGGAAATTAATTAGTGGAGAATATATAAAGGGCAAAACAGAATATATCATTATTACCTATCGCCTATCGTTGCCAACGACCGGTCCGTTCGCCAGTTACCTCATATACAATTACTCATACAGAAAGTATATTCTGAAATAAAATAAATTCTAAATTATAATTTTCACACAAAAATCTAATTTTCTAATACGAAACAAATATCATATTATTATTATTTCCGTTCCCACAATTAATTTTGAAGATAAGAAATCATACGTTATATTTGTAGTTTTATTATTACTTTTAATTTTAATATAATAAAAATTATTTTGATTCTCTTGACACAAAGTTTAATATATAACTTTCAGTTAAAAACAATAGTTGGTGTTTTATTCTTATTATAAAGATTATAAAAAATAAGAAATAAAATCCTATTTCATTACTCGCCTTTATGTGTTTTGTAGAGCAAGTTCAATACAACGCTACGAACCCGGAGACATTTTGGTTTGCTTTCCAAATTCAATTAATTTGCAGCGCGAACTTTAAGTTTTCCTCCCAATTCGATATCGACATATAAATTGAAAATTTATGTGGTTTGATGGGCATGTGAAATTTTCTGGTTCAATTGATAAGTTTGATGGGATATAAAAAACGTAAATAAGTAAACAAGTGAATAATTTAAGTTATTTTGTAATATATATCAAAAATTTAAGTTATTTTGTAATAAATCAAAAAACTAAATGCTTAATAAACAACTATATACATAGTAAGGAAATAATATTGACAAGCAAGTAATTTACAACGAATACAAAAAACATGAATTCGGTAGAACCAGATTATTCGGAGCTGCCGCTGGAAGTAAAGCAATCCATTATATTATTTTTAAATTTCCAATTCTTACTTTTTTTAGATAATAGTTAAAATTATGTCGTACTTAAGTACTTGGGATATAAAATCTTCCATTCAAACATGCCGGCAATGGCTATTAGCATCACAATTTCCAGAAATACAAGAGAAAACCATTCTGAAATTAACAGATGCAATCAAAACAAATCAGTATATATTTACAAATAGTTTAAGAAAATTTCCACATATTTACCTACATAAAATTATATTTTGTCATTGCAAAATATTAAATAATATTTTGTCATTACCAAATATTTGTATTGGCACAGAGGCTATTACATTTGACGCTTGCTATGATTTGACGGTGCAAAAATTTGCATCCATTATTGAAAATATGGCAAATCTTAAGATTCTGGTATTTATTAATACAGCCATACAAACCTATGATGTGGAAATAAAAGATCAAGAAAGATTAGAAAAATTTCAAAATAGAATATCACAACTGAAGTCAATAACATTCTTATGTCGGGATAATTATGAAATTATTCAATACTGCACAACAGTAAAAATATTTCGTAATATGAAAAATTTAGAAATATTTAAAATTGTAGATACATCAATTCCACGGTCTGTATTTCAAGAGCCTTTTAAAAATAAATTATATCAAATAATTAAAAGAAATGCGAAAACATTAAAAGAATTACATTTACCTTATTTGTTTTCAAACGATAGTTTTCTCAAATCTCTTAACTTAATGAATGGATTGCAATTAAAGGTCTTCCATATTCAATATTTAGAAATAAAATGGAAAACTTTTGATAAATTTTTATCACTTCAAAATCAAGTTTCAGTAATCAATTTATCAAATTCTCTTAAACTAACTGATAAAGATATTGAAATTATGGTACAAAATTTAAAACTACTAGAGTGTATTGATATACAAGATTGTAAGCTATTAACAAATAAAGCTTTACTCGAAATTGCTAAAATAAAACGATTAAAATGCCTTAAAATTAATAATAATAGTAAATTTACAAGTATTGGAATTTTAAATGGTATTGCAAAAGATCAAAATTTGTATTTTACTAAATTGTATACATTAGGTGTTTCGTTTAATGAAAAAACGTACATTAAAATTGCAGAAAATTTACCTAATATACAAATATTACATATTGGCAGTCCTTCAATAAATGATAACGCAATTCAAGCGATTATAAAAAATTGTATTGAATTAATTGATTTGAATTTATTCGAAAGTTTACAGGTAATAAGAATATATTTAATTAAAATCTAACATCATTTTATTGTATTTTGTTTTATAGTTAACTGATTATGGTCTAACAGGAATTGATCAATTTGATACGGTTCCAGTTCAAATTGGCTGTTCTATTCATAATTTAACTAAATTATCCATTTTAAATTTACGTAGATGTAGTAAAATTACTGATTGTACTTTAATTAATGGCCTTAAATTTGTGAATTTAAAAGTTTTACATTTACCATCATGTTTTCCAGTCTTGCCTGGCTTACCATGGGTAAAAATTCGAAAAATCTCAATACCTGGTTTTCAAGCATTTGTTAAAAACTGTCCAAATATTGAAGTGTTAAATTTAATGGGTTGTTCTGCTTGTGAAAATCTTGATATAGGTATTTCCATAGCTCTTACGGAATTAAAACATTTGAAAACATTAGAAATTGCTAGACACTGCGAAAGAACAATAACCGATCAACGCGCATTATTGATAAAAGGGAGAAGAGATTTATCATATATTTATATATTTTGTAGCTGTGTAATTTGTATGAACATTAGAAAATCTTGTGAAGACTTTTTCGATAAAAAATCACGTTGGGTGGATAATTTGTACGAATAATAATGAATAAATGTTAACATATAAATGCATCGACAAATGTTAACATATTAATACATGAAAATAAATCCTTTGTAAATTAATATTTGAATTGAGTGAGTACAATAAAGAATTATTATAGGGAGATAATTGCCAAGTTGTTTTTAACGATTATTTTACTATATGATAATAGTTAAAAATTAAAAATATTACTTCTATTCACTATTCTATTACATATCGACGTACATTATTTCAAATTTGGAACATTGAATCAAAATTACTATAATTGCATTTTTGTTTTCTTCTACAGCAGAAATGTAGTGTTACATATTAGTTTAATGCCGCGTAGTTTTGCTCTTCATCAAGTTTTGCTATTTTTTCTGTACTTATATTTAAGATCTTTTCCTTATCTGTAATTTGTTCATCTAGTTTTTTTATTTCATCATTCTAATACAACAACAAAAATATAACCATATATTTAAACAAATTTTCGAATCCACTAAATATTAAATTTCTTCGGACAGTATCTCGTATAAATTGGGCTGCTCATGGATAAAGTGATTCGGATACTTGTAACAAAAGATCATCAGAAAGTGATAACATATACACTTCTACAGAAGTAATACCTCAGCTTAAAAAATACTACATTTTTAATCTATGTATATATATATTTTTTATTCATTTAAATTTACAATGTTAAATTATTTTATAATGCATAATCTTGCTATATTATTATAGTTATTATCATAATTGTTGAATATTTATTATTTTAAATGAAAATTAATTGAAGAAGGCAAAAGATTTTCTTCTTAAATTTTAGTTACTTCAACGAAAAAACCATGCTTTATGAAAAAAACATATTGTGAATTATAAATATATATTACTTCTTATATATATGCAATATATAAATATATTACTTTTTATATAAAATTAAAAAGAAATGTCATAATTAAATTAATCTCAATTTTTTTAAGTAAAAATAATAAAATTTAATATTTATTTATAAAATGTGTTATTTTGATCGTATATGATTTCATTAACTTATCAATTCAATTTCTGCTTGTTAACAATATTTTTCTTTTGAATTAATTTAATCTCTGAGCTATTGGTATTTTCTTGCGTCTTCGTCTATGCATTTGTTGTCTCTCCCAGAATTCATAATAACGTTCTTGCTTTAACCATTCCTGATATCTGTACCACCATTCTTCCCATTTTATATAATCCTAAAATAAAATTTTACAATATATATTTCATATATTTTTTTAATTAAGCAAATTAATATAAATTCTCAATTCCAATTAAATCTTTTTAATTAAATGAAACATACAAACACTTTTTACTAAATTTGAATTCTAAAGAAACACAACAGTTTGTATGAGATATACAAATAAATTCAGCTAAATTTAAATTTTAAAGAACCACAACAGTTTAGTGTATGTACACAAAATAAAAATGAATTATTTTAAAAGATATTACGATTAAAATGCAACAATTCCGTATTCTCATATTTATTTTATTTCTCGAGGTAAACTTTTAAATTCACGAATTTGGGAACTATAAACTATTTTATATGAAATAGGATTTGGAAAATAGTAAATTCCACTGACCTTCAAATCTAAATCACGTAAATATCCACGGCTTTTATAATATTCAAACCGCACACGTACATCATCCCAAGACAACATACCAGTTGGTGCTGTTGTAGCCAATTCTTCTGGGAAATGACCAGCTGGTGCTGGTGAATAAGAGAAACGTTGTGGTGGTGATTCCATACCTTCTTCAATCATTACTTTTAGTGCTCCTCCAGTAGAATCTTTTGTTATTCTCATATTTTCCATATTACTACGATCAACACTCCATTGTGCCATTTTACCAAAACGTTCTGATAATGTTAAGCGCGTTGTCGCTGTAAATGTTGGTAATGAACCTTCACTATCTGATTCACTATCATCACTATCAGTTGATGAATTATTATTATGTTGCTTTTTACGTTGTTGTTTTTCACCTTCAATTTTAATTTTCCTACGAATTTTCTAAAAAAAAAAAAAATTAAATTTTTTTTTAAAAAATTGTATAATTAGTAATATTTCTGATACCTTTACTTTATCACCACTATTATCTTTTTTCTTTTTTGGTACTGGTGCTGGCTCTGGAGGTTCTGGTGGTCGAATTTTTAAACGCGGATCGGCTGGCGGTGACGAATGGCGGCTGGAGCGTGATTTCACCACAGGCTCTGGAGGTGGCCGTTCTATCAACAAATCGCGACTTGTTTCTCGATTCGAACGTGACACCTATAAAGTAATCAATTATTTTTAATACTATTTCCAGAATTTGAACAACATGATAGGTTGTTTACCTTATCTTCACCACGATATTTTTCAACCCGAACTGGTGGTGGACTTGCTGGTCTACGCGACGTCGTTGGTATTGAATTTGGGACCGCTCGTTTACCCGATTGATGATGATGATGTGATACACGTTGAACTGGCGGACCTCCACGATTACCATGATGGTTAATTTTTGGTGGTGGCGAACGGGGACCTCCTGGACGCGAACGCGAAATTGATGATGAACTGATTTAAATATGTACAAAAAAGGCCAAATTAATTTAAATCTACTAAAATATTATTTGTAAAAATTTACTGTGAACGTTGCCCATGATGTTTTGGTGAACAAACTGAACACGAATCATCTGAACAGCTGCTGACAGAACTATTTGATCGAGAACGACAGGGAGGCTAAAGAAAATTGTAGATTATATATATAAAATATAATTGTACAATATAACAAATTTAAATATTTACCCTGGTTTTCGGTGGTGGTGATGGTGGTCTCTTGGAACGCGGCAAAATTGGAGCTCTTTTATTTGGTGGCATGCCCATTGGCGACCGACGACGCGAATCAATTGGCGACTTAATACCCATATTAACTGCTCCACCTCGACCACGTCTCATGCCACCACCACCCCTTTGTATATGCATTGGGGAGCCAGTACGTAGACCTCCTCCACGACCAATCATATCAGGCGAACGAGGCATTCTCCCACGCGAGTCCATCATACCACGCCGTATATGATCTGGTGTTCTACGACGTATTGGTGGTGATAATGGTGGTGTTTTTCGCGATATAAAATTACGTGCTGGTGAACGACTTCGAGAACGACTACCGATTGGTGGTCCACCGCCACCACCTCCTGGAGGACGTCCGCCAGATGGACCATTTATATTACCACGATATCCGCCGCCGCCACCTCCATTGTTCATACCAATACCAGGCCCACCGTTTCCACCTCCTCCACCATTACGATTATTATTATATCGAAAGTTTCCTTCACGTTCACTTTCAGAACTACTATCACCCTCGATATACATTTTCTTATAGCCAGTGTGACGCCAACGATTAGGATCTTTCTCTTCAGCTTCTAGCAATTTTTTATCCCAATAAACATTTGTCGATGTTGCACGTGCTTTTTTCATAACGTTGTCAATTTCTTTACGTTTTCCTGCTGCCAAGCTTGGATCTATATTCACAATGAAGATTTTTTTTTTTTATGGATTTGCTTTTTTATAATATTTTTCGTTTTTTACATATTTTCAGTTATGTTTTTTTTACTTTGGCTAAAAAAAACTTGAAAATTTAGCATGTAATGAAACGAAATTTTTTTTCAGTGTTTTGTTTTTTAGTTTAAATATAAAATAAATGTGGAAATAAAAAAACTTACAAATAAATTTTATCTAATTTTGAAATTAATTTTTGGTGGTAAAAAAAAATTTAATTTAATTTTGCAGTCAAGATTAATCAAAAAAATAGAAAATTTTGAATTTTATGTAAAATATTAATATCACTTTTAGTAAAGATTTATTTTATTATTAGAATCGAATGATGTTTTGGAAAATTTCCATTACATATTTTTTTATAAAAAAAATTCTTTTAAAAAGAGCAATAATTTTATTTTTTTAAATTATACATTTTTTTTATATATATTTTTGCTAACACTTAAATTGTAGTAGATTTAAAGGATTAGGATACCTGTAATTCGGGCAACCACAGGCTGCCTATCCATGCGAAGTTTACCAGAACGCGACTGAGGACTTATGTCTCGTCTACGAAAAGACGCTGACATTATAATCCTTATTATCAAATTTTAAGTATTTTTTTTTCGGTCTATCCGCCGAGCTATTACACTTTTATAACGTAGTTTTTTGTCCCGCTTAAATGATATCAATATTATTATCATTCAAATAGAAATATTTAATCCTTTTTTTTTGTTATTTTTTTTTTATTTTTTTGCAGCTATAAAATATCCTTTTGAAAAAAACACATATACAAAAAAAAGAAAAATAATGATTTTTTTTTTGTCAAATTTTTGTATATTTTGATTATTTCTGTTGTGGAGATTTTGTTCAACCGTTGAGAACTAAAAATCGACGACGATGTTTAAAAATAAAGTGCAAAAGGTTTATTGCTTGTTGGATGATATGAGATGCTGTAAATGAATTTATATTTATAGACATTTTTATTATATATATTTTTTTTTGAAATTATTAGAAAACAAATAATAAGAAAATATTTATAAACAATTATATTTTTAGATTGGTTTTTAATAATTATTTATATTTTTTTCAATTCTAATAAATTAAAATAAAAAATTTTATCGGGAAAACTTTAAATTTCAGAGTAAAATAAAAACAATAATCCCAATTTATTGTAATATGTAAAAAAAATTTCAAGCCGAAACCGAAATTTGTATTGCAGTGTCTTTTTTTCCGTTTTTTTTTTATCAAATATTTTATTTCGATATTAAAGCAAAATTCGTATTGAAGTGTTCTTGTTTTAAATATATTTTTCTTTCCCGACGTCGTTGCACAAACAAAGAAATATATTTAATTGATTATTACGATTAAATTATCAAAAATTAATTTTTCTTTTTAGTACCTACATGAAAAAAAAAGAATTGAAAAATATTAAAAACTATATTTTACACGGCATGAATTTTTTTTTTTTGTTATGCGATTGACCGACGACGACCGTCATTTTGTTTTTGACAACAAATAGTAGAAAATAATTATACTCGCCTGCTACGCGGCGACAAATAAAGAAAATTTTATTGATTCCGAATTTTCATTTTTTTAGTAAAAAAAAAAATTGTCGCCAAAAACAAAATTTTATATTCACTTTTATTTCTAATTTGATTAGAAAAAATTTCTAATATTTAAACTAATTTCGAAAAGAATTTTATTTGCTTGATATTTTTTTTCATTTTTTCTTTCCTTTTGAAGCACAATGGAATCACTTTATATTTTTATAAATTTTATTGGATACACCTTTAATATTTTTTTCCAATGAAATTACACGCAAAAAAACTGAATTTAAATAAATTCGCGTTTTATTTGGTTATACGTACATTAAAATATAGTTTAATTGTTTCAAGTTTATTTTCTTTGTAGATATAACTCTTTTGTTTTATTTTCGTTTAATTAAATATATAATTTTTAGAAGAATTGCACACCGCCATTAAAATAAAAAGAAAAATGTTGACAGGCTAACCAATAGATCAAAGAACTTATTTTATATATTTTGAAAATTTTAATTGAGTGCTGCCACCTGCTATCACAAATTGTAGGTAATACCTTAAATCCATATACCATGATAATTTTTAAGGTATAAACTAGACCAGGCTTTGGTTATTTAATTTTAGCTGATCGGATAATAATTAAACATATGTACAATATAATTCCGGTAATTCTAAAATGACAAAACATTATGTTTGTAACATTAGTCTGATATTAAACATATTGCAAACATTGGAACACAAATATATACATGAAATTAATATTTTGTTCAATTATTTTCTTTATTTATTATCATTTAAACATGAAAAATTATCATTACCTTAATATATTATTACCTTTTAAATTCGACCTTAAAGATTTGAAATCTGGAACAAAAATAATTATATTAATTTGGAGATGTTAATTCTTATTTTTAAGTTATTTTTAATTTTTATTTTGATATTTAGTAATAATTTAATTTAGTATTTAAAAAATTTTTCTTATATTAATTCTTTAATTTAAGTTTTCTTATTTTATGTCTTAAAAATTCAGCTTTTACTATTTATGTGCTAAGATTTTATGTGAATTCGAAAATCGACATTAGGTAAAAAATAATTTTTAGAGAATCTATTTATTGTGATCTCTAAAATATTTAAAGTTTTATCATTAGACCAAATCTACAAAAATAAAATGTAGTTTAATTAATTAAAATAAGTTTTTTTTTCTCAATTTATCTAATTTTTGTATAATCGCAAAAAAATTTTTAATTAATAAATTCTTACGAAAACTGAACAATCGGCTTATGACTACTACTAGTTTGGTCTAAGCTAAAAAAATTCCTTCAAAGAAAAATATAAAAGAAAATGGCCTCCGCGTTGAGATTGTGAAGAAAGTTTAGTGTTTTATTGAAATTCAGAAATAAATTTATAAAATTTAATAAATACAAGAAAAAATAAGATTAAAAATTGGGAAGAAAACTATTATGATTATAGTGTACTAAAAATGGAAAATGTTGATGCCTTTAATAATGAGGTGAAAATAATATATGATTATAATTTACGAGCCGCATCATTTACGATTACATAAAAAATAATATGTCAATTAATTCAAAAAACAATTTATTTATAAAAGAGTTATAAACAAATTATTAGATTTTTTGTTGTTTATATTTAAAAAGTTTTTAAAGAAATGTGTCATAAATATGTTATATATAAAAATATTTATTTCCCCGTCGAGACAGTTTAATAATTTAGCTATGGATCTGTCTATTCACCACGTGAAATACCATATATCATATACCAATAATTATAAATTTAATATATTAAAATATATTCTGATAAAGAAATTGTTAATTTATATATTTATTTTAATCTGTTTTTTTAGCTTTCGGGTCTGTATGCTGCAAAACCACCAATATCTAAAGCAAAAATGGCAGCAATTACACGAGCTGCCATGAAAGCTATTAAATTTTACAAACATGTCGTTCAAAGTGTAGAAAAATTTATATTAAAATGTAAACCTGAATATAAAATTCCCGGTTTATATGTAATTGATTCTATTGTAAGACAATCCCGTCATCAATTTGGTCCAGAAAAAGATGTATTTGCGCCTCGATTTGCACGTAACGTAAAATCAACATTTGCTAATTTATTTCGTGGCGTACCTGAGGATAAAAGTCGTATTATTCGTGTATTAAATTTATGGCAAAAAAATAATGTATTTGCGCCAGATGTTATAAATCCATTATTTGATTTAGCTGATCCAAATCATCCAATTTATCAATTACCACCTGGAACACAAGATACTTCAGGATCTGATGCAAATGGAATGAATTTAATCCCAGATAATAATCTTTCGATGTCTGAAGAAAATCATGGAATTCCTGATTTATCCGTTAGTATTTTAAATTGTTATAAATTATTTTTTTTTTGTTGAAAATTTTAAGGCTTTTTTTATACTAACATAATTTGAATTTTTAAAAGTAGTTTTAAATGTACATATTAATAAATGTAATAGGCATAGGATAACAAACTGCGTGAATTCTAACAAACATTATGATATACATATTACAAAATAAGATACAAAATTGAACAAATTATTGAGAATATTGCTTTATAAAATTAACATTAGTATTTAAATTATTTATTCGCTTAACCGTTTAGTGACTGTTCATAAATGCCAATTTTTTTCCTAAACACAAGTTATTTATAAAAAAAAACCATTTCGTGAACTCCTTTGGTACAAAAAACTGTTCTAAAAATAATCTACAAATAAAAATATTGATACAAAAGATTTTCAATATTTATTATTAAAATGATGGTTGCTTTTATAATTTATTGTGTATCCATATTTCTAGTTTTGTATGTTAACTTTGAACTGCGTTAAGTTATGTATGAATAGCACCATGCTTGGAACTTTGAATAATTAGTTTTTACAAAAAGAACTAGAAAGAATTAGTTTTTTTAACAATAACACTAAGTTTAAATTTTGACAATTACTTGATTTATTTTTCTTTGAGGCAAAATTACACATGCATGTTTTTTCATATGCTGTAGACTTTAATTTAGAGTTAATTTTGTCTTAGAAAATAGGAGTTAATTTTGTCTTAGAAAATAGGAGTTAATTTAATGTAATTTCGTATCTAAATTTTGGCTGTACTCAGTTGTTTAAGTTGTAGACTATTATTCTCTTTTTTGGTGAAAATATTCCAGAACTGTAACGTGTACAACAAATAATTGAGTGCATTCCTGTTTAATTCAAACAAAGGGATTGAAAAGTTAGTTAAAAATCAGAGGATATATTTGATACAAAATGATTATATGAATCTTTATTTTACATAATGCATCCTTATGGGTTGTTGCCAATATCATAATATGTACCATTTAAATTATAGATTAAATCTCTTGGTGAAAGCACTATTCTATTTTGCAATAAATTGCAGTGTTGATTTATTCGAATCATTAGATTATATCTAAAGTAAAGTAATAGCTTAGAAAATATTTCCAACTAAAGTTGGGTAGTAAATATGATAATTTAAAATATACGGACGCATAAATAAATTAAAAATACATAATTAATGTAATTTCAGAGCTGTTTTTATTTATATGTTGTCTAAATAAAAACAATATGTTAAATTAAATTCTGTTTCAAATTTTATATATAAATAAGAATAATAGTGCTCTAAAAGAGTAAACTGTTTCCAGTTGTATTTCAGTCATTGCTCTCTCGGCTCTTATATTATTAAAATCTTAATATATAAATTTAGATATCGATAAATTTAAATAATATATACTTTCTGTTAGATTGGTCACCAAACGGCTAATGCAAAAATTCTTGATCAATCCACATTACGTCAATTGCAACATATTCAACAAATTTTAATACGACAAACAACTGCTGCCGCTCAAAATGAAATTGCTAATAGCGGTAGTAATACTGGCGTCAGTGGTGGTATTATTGGTAGTAGTAGTAGTAGTAGTGGTGGTGGTGGTAGTAATGCTGCTGGTACCAATCAATCAGATTCAGTGAAATTTAACAAAAAGGTCCTAGAATATGATTACGATGAAGAGGAAGAACACGAGGATAAATCGACTTCTCCGCATGTTCCAAATCTAATAGATGTAATATATAAAAAAAATTTAATTTTATTAATTTTTTGTTTGATATTTTAGCAAATAATTTTTTTAATTTCGTCTCTTTTTTTAAAAAATTAATAATATTGTTTCGTTACTTACAACTTTTTATTTAAACTAACCAAATTAATTTTATAAAATTTAAATTTTTTTAAATGTGTTTTATATTAATTGAAATTTACCTTATTTTATATTTATAGAGTAACAATTTAACGCAGTTGTTGAAGGATCCAAATGTGTTGCGTCAATTACAAACTCTTCAACAATATAAGAAACAGCAAGAGGAAAAACAAATTAAATTGAATGAAATGCGAATACAAGAGGAAGCATTTGAAAAGCATTTACAAAATGTTTTAAAAGTAAAATGTAATTTTTTTTATTTATTTTCGGAGCATTATTTTTGTTTTTGTAGGGCACAATTTGTCCACCAGTAATGCCTGGAATGTCGTCGAATCAAAGTGGAGCAGACAATGCTGATAAAGAGGTTGAGTTTGTTTCAGAGGATGGTAAAATTGAGGTATTAAAATTATTTATTTTATAATTAAATTCAAAACAAATCTAAAAATTATTTAATGAATATAAATTAAATTTTTTCCACTTAAATTAAAATATAACAAATTAATATTAAAAATTGAATTCCAAGAAATAATTGAGTGTATTGAACTATTTGGAGTGGAAAATGTTTAATTGTATTTCGGATATGAGAAACTAAAAGCATTTATTCATTCTAAAACATAAATTGTTTAATTGTATTTCGGATATGAGAAACTAAAAGCATTTATGCGTTCTAAAACATAAATTGTTAGGATACTTCAGGACTAATACCCCGATTATCTAAAATTTAAAAATATTCATAATCGGAAATTAAGAAGTGTTCTTAACAATAATTAGTTCTAGTCGTAGTCATGCAGCAAATTTTGAAATAGATAATAAAATAAATGTTTTTAAGTTCTTATTTTAATAAAATTTCTTTCCGTGGTTAAAATATCGATTTGAGAAAATTTAACTATAACTAGTAAATTGAATTATGATTTGATAATTTAACATAATTCTAAATCTTTAATCAGCTTTACATAATGTTGTTATACTATACAATAACTTACAAAATTGAAATAGAAACTAAATATATTTTCTACAAGCAGAGCTCATTTTTTATATTCGCTAAATAATCGGAATTTCGAATCCATATTACCATATAATCATAAATGATATACAAATGTTTAAATGTACATTTTTAAAAAAAAAAGCGTTTGTGTCTAATATAAATTGCTTTCGAAATAAAAAAAACTTAAGTGGTGAAAAAATTATTAAAAATGTTCAAAAGACTAGATTATACATTAAAACTTTTGAACAAATTTCTTTATGATTTCACAAATTGGGTGACTGATTATTATTTTTGGGTGTGTATCTTAGAATTTCAACTATTACATTATTAAATTATTTAAATATCTGATTAATTTTTGAATTTCTATCAGTTTTCAATTACCGCAATAAATATAACATAGTTAAATTTCGTTAATATTATAATATTAATTAAAATATTTCGTAATATTGAACTTTTATATCATATTTGCAATATTTTTATTTAATAGAAAATACAAATTTAATACAAAAACCGATATTTATTTAGATAAATTGATATACATAATAAAATTAGGAATAATTGTAATCGATTATAAAATTTTTTTAAAGCTAAAGTAAACATTTTATTAAATTAAAATATGTATTTTGGACCGTCGGAAATAAATTAATGTTTTTTTTAAATAATTAAAATTGATAATAATTATTACAAAATATATAAAAAAATGGAAAAAGGTAAGGAAAATAATAAATAAATCCCACCAAAATTTCGGTATAACAACCATTGTGGCAGGCTGGTAAGTTATTTAAAAATATTGTTTCTTATATGTTAACATATACATTTATGCAAAATACTTCAGCTACAAATTAATCTAAAAATGATGAAGATAAAAAAAAAACAATGTTAAAGAAACGCGATACATTTTTTAAATTGATATTTTTTATATTTAAACAATTAAAATTCACTTAAAAAAAACACGTCAGAGTTTCGATGATTGCGTTAAGTAAGCAACGGAAACAAAACAGGAACCAACCAACTAAAATCATTTTCAAAAAAAAATTTTAATCAACTACATAATATTTCTATTATTTTTGTTTTTTTCTTTTTCATTCTTTTTAATTTTCTTCAAATAAAAATACTTTCAAAAAAAAACTCCAATATATCAAACTTAGGTTATTAATTTGGATGGAAATGATTCGAGGAGTCCAACACCAGATCGTTATAATAAAAGACGTCGCAGCCGAAGTCGTTCAAGGGGCCGAACTGGTGGTGCTAATAACGATCGTGATCGAAGGCGACGTTCACGTTCTAGGTCCCGGTCAAGTCGTAGTCGCTCACCAAAAGCAAATCGACGTCGTGGATCATCTAGAGATCGAGGTACTGGATCAAAGGATAAAGATCGTGAAAAAGAAAGAGATAGAGAATATGAGAGAGAGAGAAAGAGAAAAGGTCTACCAGAAACTAAAAAGGATCATTTAAGTGGTAATTTCCTTTAAAATTTTAATCAAATAATAAAAAAAAAATAATTAAAAATGTATTTAAACTTTTCTTTTATTTAGTTTTTTTTTTTTTTATTTGAACTTGCAGCTCGTGTGAAAAATTGGTTTTAATGATGTGTTTTTTTTTATAACAAAAATTTTTAATTTTTTAATTTGTGCTCATCAACGTATCGTCCTGTTTTTTTTTTTCTTAAAGAAATTTATGAAATTTATCTTCATCATTTTCCTTCAAAAGATTTTTAAAAAATCGCTTAAATGTTTTGCATATTTGTAATTTTAAATATAATAGTATTTAGTTTAATCAATTTTTTTTAAAATAATTAAAAAGTATTAGACAGTGATTAGAAAATATAAAAAATATTTTGACGGTATAAAACTAATTTTTTTAGTAGAAAAGACTACTTTAAAAAATGGCAATAACTTAAAATTTATGATTATATTTTAAAATATGGCAATAACTTAAAATTTATGATTAGCAAGAGAAAAATGAAAGATAAAATTATAATCGCATTTCTTTCTTTATTATTTTGCTATACACCAAATTTTATATTTTGTTTTATAATTATATTTTTATTATATAAATATTAATCAAATTTATATAAGAAATGATACACAAAATTGCATAGTAGCAGATTTGATAGTGCAATGTGTTCTGATTACATTAATATTATAATGTTTTAAGTCAACATTGCGGGTTTGTTTGAAATAAGTAAATAACACATTTCTCTAATATTCTCAAAAATTTTGGAATTGAAAAATCAGATCAGAAATTCGATAGAATTGGTTTATACAAAAAAAATCAAAGATGTTATTTTGGATCGTTGACGATATTTCAATTCTTTATCAAATCGTTATATAATTGCGAACAATTATTACTAATTCTTTTTATCTGTATTTAAATTAATTTATTTAAGTTCGGCTGCTTGTTTAAACAATCTTACAAGAAATATCGTTCTCTTTATATTACTTTCTACAATAGTAGAACGCAATTGCAAATACTTATTACTGATAATTTTTATATTCCATTTTACTAATAGTACGAATTAAAATATAATATTAATGTAGAAATCAAAATTTGAGTTACACTTTACAATAATTAATTTTTCTAATCGATATTTCACACATGCTCAAGTACTCAATGAATATCTATATTACATCTAACGTTTTAACACGAAATAAAGGTGAAATACTTAGAGTAACGTTATTTTCTAAATTTGTGTCTTAAATAGTGTGCAGTACAACGCTCTGGGTTGGTCATTTATCGAAATTGGTTCAACCAGAAGAACTCTCTGATTCATTTGGCAAATATGGTGATATTGTTAGCATTGACATGATTCATCCTCGGGGTTGTGCATTTATAGTCATGAATCGTCGACAAGATGCCTACAAGGCAATGGGATTATTAAAAAATTTTAAAATGCAGGGTCGTGCTATAACAATTTCTTGGGCAGCCGGTAAAGGTGTCAAAAGTAAAGAGTGGAAAGATTTTTGGGATTTAGAATTGGGTGTAAGTTATGTACCATGGTCAAAGTTAAACGATGATACTGATATCGAAGCCTTAGAAGAAGGTGGAATGTTCGATGAAGACTCAATGCCTCCATGGATGAAGGAAAAAATTAATCAACATAAAAATAATCGAGATAAAGTAATAGGACAAACACCATCATCAATGTTTGCTTCCAATTCTGGTTTAGAGACAATACGAAGTTTAGATACTACACAACCGCCACCATCTGCAGTTGGACAACTAATGCCACCACCTGGGTTAGTGCCACAATTTCCAATGGGTCCTCCTGTGCCACGTATGATGACTGGACCAATGGGCCCTCCTAATATGTCCGGTATGCCACCGCCAGGTATGCAAGGTATACCAATGCCGCCAAATATGATGCCACCAGGTATGCCACCACCTGGATTGATGCCACATGGAATGTTGCCACCGCCACATGGTGGTATGATTCCTGGTTTCCCAACAATTCCGCCACCGCAAATCGAGAAAAATATGGTATCGCCCCAGAGTGGAACTGGAAATGTTCCGCAACAGAATGATGGCAGTAGCGGCAATAGTGGGCTTCCACAACCAATGGCTGGTGGTCCACCACCACCATTTATGGGAGGTTTTAATATGCAAACAATGACATCACATCTAGGCATGCCGCCACAATTTCAACAACCGCCCTCTCTTCAACAACCTGGTGGCAGTAATGATAGTGGTGGTAATCAAAATTTGCAAATTAATAGCGCATCAAATGAAGATCAAATGGATATTGAAATGGAAGATGATATGCCAAATATGAATACCGGAAAATCGACATCTTTTAATCAACCGCCACCTTTATTTCCGAATTTTCCATCAGATATCTTATCCAGAGGTGAAAACCGACGTAATGACCGTAGTGAACGTGATGGTAACGATAAACGTGTAGAAATTGATTTTGGTGGCAATAGTAGAAATCGTGGAGAAATGCATGGTGGCGAATTCCGTAATAATAATAATAATCGTTCCGGCAATTCAAGATGGGGTGGAAATGATCGTCGAGATCGTCATAATCGTGATGGAAATATGGATCGTGATATGGGGCCACCTCCGGGTTGGCACGAAAATGGAATGGGAAATTTCCCAGGACCTAATTTCAATGAGAACGGTGCTGGACGGCCAGGAATGAATATGCCACCATTTGAAATTCCAAATCAACAAGGGAATCCATTCTTTGATATGCGTCATGATGGTAATTACATATTTTCATTATTGTAACTGCACGAAAATATATTGTCGAATAAGATCAATTAATAGTTATATTTTGAAATAATCGAGTATTAATAAGAAATTTTTAAACAAAATTCTATCGATTTCAATAGATTTAATTTGAATAATTACCGTAAATTTTTCCCGGTAGTTTATGCATATTAATTTATAAGATGTTGCTGCAAATTGATCTTTTCGTAAATTAATCTGATCTTTCCGAAAGTTGCAATTCTGTATATTTTAAATATAAGATTCCGTACAAAATTAATTTATTTTAAAACAGATTTTAATGACGATCGTAGAGGTTCAAATAATGGTCCACTTCGAGATTTATTCACAGATCGATTTGCAGGAAGAGGAGCACATGGAAATACCGGTGGCGGTGGGCCACAAATGAGAGGAGGGCCGCTACAATTTGGCCCTAGATTAGGTAATATATTTATGAGAGGTCATGGCTCTAGAAATGGACCACATGGTGGTGGTGGTGAGTCATATTTAGGTTAACATGAATATAATTAATTTCTCTATGCATGTTTTATTTCATATTTACAATTCAGGTTTCAATCATAATAATTTTAATGATCGACCACCATTTGATCGGGAAGACCGTGCTGGTGGTGGTGGTAGGAATATGCGTGGAATGAATATACAGGATAGACGTGGTGGTGGACGTGGCAACTGGCGAGATGATGAAGATATAGCGGAACGTGGTGGTTTTAGGAGAGGAGGTGGTCGATTCCAAAATCGGGATGATAGAGGCGGTCGTGATAGAGATCGTGGTAGTGGAAGAGATCGTAATCAGCGTGATCGAAATTCAAGAGATAGAAGTGGTGGTTCAGGAAGTGGTAGAAATAATCGTAGAAATAATAGTTTAAATCGAGATGATGATGATGATGATGATGATAGACAACAACATCATCAGCAAGAAAATGTAAATAATGATGAACAAAATCAACCACCCCCACAAGACACTGAAGACGATTGGGATCAAGAATTAGAAGATTTTAATATAAATGCTGATATACCAACAAAAATCAATATTACAATGGAATCAGCTACATCATCAAATCGGCATGATGAAAGTTGTAGTGATGATAAAATTGAAATTAACCATTCAAATGATTTAAATACACAAACTAATGAAAATATTTTTGAAAGACCTGAAGAAAATACAATATTTGCCCAACCAGCACCAACGGAACAATATCAAGTACAACAAAATAATAAACGTGATGATACTGGTGGTAATTATAATAATACACCATTATATGATGAACCAAATGAAGGTGGTAATGGCAATAGTCAAAATCAACAACAGAGCACTGAAAATAAATCAATTGACCAATCGTTAAAAGATCAACGGCAACAACTTACGAGTAGTACGAATGATTCAAATAATATAGAGTCAAATTTTGAAACAAGTACTAAGGCGATTGGTGACGGTGACGGTGATGGTGAAGTTAATGAATAAATTAAATTAAAATTGTTGAAGAAAAATTTTAATTTCAAGAACACAAATAATAAATTCTTTCAAAAACAATTATGCTAAATAAATTTTTTTGTTATTCGATTATTATTTTTTTTTTTTAATTTTTATTATTATTATTAATTAGTTCTTTTCTTAGAATAATTTTAAAACAGACAAGGAATTTTTCAAGGAATAAATATATTTTCGTTTTAAATTTTATTGAACTCAAAATTTTTTTATGTACAATAAATTTTTATTTCTTTTTTTTTTCGACATTTTTAAAATAAATTCATAAAGAACAACATAAAAAAAAACATAAAATTAGAATTAATTTTTTTTGTAAAATTGAAACTAAATGGAACAGAATATCAGAAAAATAATATTTCCTATATTGTAAATAAATACAGAAATATAAAATATTTATAAATGATAAATACATTTTTTTAAAAGAACTCTTTTAATCAAATTGAATTTAAAAGAGAGATAGGAAAATTATACAATTATCATATTTAAAAATAATAAAAGTGTAGTGGATTACAAATAATTCTAAATTCTTTTATGACATTATCATTTGAATTTATGTAATTTTGTTTATTATAACAAAATATTAATGCATTTATCAGTTGAATAAAATAATTTCATACTAAATTCATTGGTTTAATTTTAGAGTGTAAAACAAAATTAAAAAGTTATAAATAATGAATGATACTTAAAAATATGAAAAACCAATTAATCAGAAATTAATTTTATTAAAATAATTGGAAATTAACAAATGGAAATTATTATAATGAAATAATCAATTTTTCTTTAGAAATTAATTTAAACAAACATTTTTTTTTTATTTAGTTTATATTTTAAAATATAAAAACAAGAAAATCATAACTAAAATATTATGTTATTTTGAAAATAGATTTATAACACAAACAAATTATATATAAAAAAAGAAACATGAAATCGTAACTTTCAAATGTTATTTATGTAATTTTGAAATTATTGAATAAATTATACAAAGAAAACAAAACCCGGTTATGTGAAAATTTTAATTTATTTAATTAAATATTTAATATTCGAATCAATTACATATATATATTATTAGATTAATAAGTTAAATGTAACAAATTTAAAAACTTATTCAAACAAAAATCTAATGTTAAATCAATTTCCCTATTTTTATACAAAAGCTAAAAAATTTAGAACTCTTAATTACAAAACTTGACTGAAAACAATATTTACTAATTTGGCAATGATAATAAATAGATAATATTTATTAATGACAAATGAAATTGTTCCATTTTTTGAATAATGCAAAATTTTAATTCTATAACTTCATTATTTTTGCCAGGAAACTAATTTTTAGTATAGAGAAAATTGTAATATATTTATTTTACTAAGGACGTAAATAATATTTAAACAAGCAATTATCACAAGTTGTATTTTAAATTAATTTTATTCAACTTTTTTTGTAGTAAATGTGTACATATATATATATGGTGAGCCAGTTTCGAAATATTTATTTGAAATATCCAATATATACAAACACTTCTTAATTTTTATTATATGCAGTCTCTGTTTTATAAAATCTTAAATTAAAATGAATAATTAGATTAATAAAATTGAATTTTATTAATATTTCAATTTGTAACTTTGTATATTAAGTAAAAAATGCATATGTGCAAATTTATTTAGAATTTACTATTCGTAAATGGACAATATTTGTATGATTGCAAAATAGTTTCAAAACTATTTTTTAACAAAAACTCTAAGTGCATAAGCCAGCATAATAATACCATACCAAAGAACGGTTTCTATATAGTAATACATGGGTAGTGTCAAGAATTCAGCCACTGCCTTTTCACTACAAGTTAGTTAAAAATCCAAACTATCTGCCAAAAGCAATTATTAATTTTTAGAAAATTATTAACTGCTTTTCCAGGCTAAAACTAGCCTGGAAAAGCAGTTAATAATTTTTAGTAAACTCATTCAAAATAGGATTTGCTGATTATAATGAAGTATTATCAAATATATCTAATTAATAAGATACTGCATCTATATAAAGTTTTCATTAATATTATAAGTTCAAAATCCCAATTTATGTACGTACAGCTTGAGTTGTATATTCTTCTTAATTTTCACTTAATATGTTCAACATTATTTCCAAAATAAAACAAATAATTAAATTATAGTGAATATGAAAACTCTTATTATCTTTTTACCCCAGTTGATCCAGAACCAACCAGATGAGGACGTAGTGCGTAATGGCTTTAATTCGCATAAGGTTTATTTTTTCTCTTCCTCCGATGGTGAATTAATGGTAGTGTACTATGTTATCTTCAATTTGGACCTGGTAATTTTATATGGATGTCCATATAAAATTACCAGGTCCAAATTGCGATAAAATGTTATGAGACTATTAAGCGAGGTCCAGGCTCTGGCAATTTTAGTAGTAGTACCAATTCAAAAACTAGAGTCCCAATTCAAAATCAAATTATATTTTCATTTCGGTAGTAAGTTATATTTTGTCAACAATGTGCGAATCTCAAATCCAAGTAGTCGAACGAATTGTCCATTGTAACGAATTGTCCATTGTAAAATAATATTTAAATTAATACAATCCTTAGATTTAATCAATAACAGAATTTAATCAATAATATTCAGGCAATTATAAAACATTTTTTTTTTGCGAATAACTCAAAATTTATATCTTTTAATTAAATTAATTAATATTTTATTTTCAATAAAATGAATTTTTGATTAGCAGAAATAGTGCACTTTAACATTAATATACAATTTAAAATACACATATAGTAATATTATTATTCAAATTTATACTATTAAGTCTAAATTTGTTTGCTTTTTTTAAATATTATAGAAATTAACTTCTTTATTTTCAAAAGTTTGCAAAATTAAAATTATTTTTTTTATTTTACTTTAAATATGTACTATCAATATCATATAATGATTTAATTGCATTTGCAGCATTGTCATTATCATAAATAATTGCATTACGATTTTCACAAAATTCTAATTCCAATCTGCATTGATTTTTAGAACAACCAGAACATTGTCCACAAACACATTCTAAACCAGCAGCACAAAGTCCAAACTGTGTATTACTATCAAAACGTGAGCTACAAGTCTCACCAACACCTTTATAACAAGATTCACGTTTACATTCATCAATATATGAACCATGTTGACAACTTTCAATTTTATTTGTTCTAGAAAAACGACAATAAATTTCACGAACTGAACCAGGATATCGTTTTTGGCTAAACAAAATACATATATTTATTAATTTTATAAAATATATATAATTTGATTGAAAATAATTAATTTTATTTAAATAAACTTACAATAATCCTGAAGATTCAGCAGCACCCAAAATATATAATAATATTATAACACTGCAAAATAATGTAAATTTACCAGATTTATGAAAATTTGATGGAATCATTTTTATAGCCATTTTTCTATACAAATATTTTATTGGTCTTTTATTTTATTTATTTGGATATTACTGGATATCCTTAATGTTCTGAAGCCTTTCAGATATTGATGTAAAATTAGTAAAGAAAGTCATCTTTTATATGATTTTAACGAAATAATTTTATTCAAATTTTATTCAATTGATATAAAAAAAAGAAATAGTCTATTTTTAAAAATAATTTTCTATACCGAAATTAATTTAATTAATAAATTCTGAAATCAATAATTCTGGAATAAAAGTATATATATATATATAATTTATTCAATCAATTTTTTGAAGGACCATTGGACAGAACGTTTTTTTTTATTATCTTCTACCCACGGTATTTAAATAAATAAATTTGCAATTTTTAATTGATTTAATTTCAAGGATAATAAAGAAAAAAAACACTTTTTTTATTACTTTAAATAATAATTATAATTTTTAATATTGATTATAAAAACTGTTGTACTGAAGATAAGTAGTAATTTGCACATCAAGGATAATAAAAATTTACATTATAATTAATCAATCTTAGAAATAAGTTTTAAATTAAATTTTAAATATCTCGTTACTTAAATTTCTTTAAAAAAATATTTAGCAGAGTATGTTAAAGGTAAACTGAGAATAGCTTTAAATGTTAACGATATGATATATAAATGCTACAAAAGTCTAATAAAACGTACACATGCCCAAAAGATAAAATTACAGCTAATATTTTAATTAAAAAAATTTTTAATTAAAGTCCAACGTAAAAAATTAAAATATGTAAAACATATGGGATTTAGCTGAATAAATATTTAATACTTTACTAGTCATACTTACAATCGACACATAATTTAGTAAGAATCAGCTTAATCGTTTACATATCTAACTAGGTTACAAACAACTTCATATGAGTTTTCATAAATTCTATGGCAGACAAATAATTTACAATTAAATTTAATTCAAATTAATTGAGAAGCATAATTGAACTGAAGATATTTTCTTTGGTGTAGTATATAATATATGGTCGCATATATTTAACAATACCATGTTGAAGGAAGTCCTGTGTACTGCTCCACAAATCCAGATACTCAATATAGTATTGATAAAGCGTAAGATATTATCGAAAGTAATCGAAATGATAACGAACTATTTAGATTTTTTATAATAAAATATTTTATTACTTTAAAAAAAAGTGTGAACAAAAATTATTAATGTTTATTTATTAACATTCTAAAGTTTCTAAATTATACCAAATGATACACTATTTTTTTTATTTTTAGAAATTTTTAATTAATTATTAAAAATTCGGAATTCTTAATTATTGAATTAGTTAAATATAAATTTTAAATTTTTTTTTGTTTTAATGAATCAAAAATATAGCAATGGCTATCATAATTAACGTAGAGAGTAAATTAATTGTAAATTTTGAAGCAAAATTTCCAACACAACTATCAAGATTTCTAAATAATTCAATATAATTTTTAACTGCTATACCATGATTATCTTCATGAACTGCTGATACACCTAGAGTTGAATCCTTAAAATAAATTAAATAAATTTATGTTTTTAATTTCATTTCAAAATTATATTAAAAAAGAAGAAAAACTTACCTTAAATAGTAAATTTCTTTCACTATTGAAAATATTATACATTTTAAAATCAGGACCAATTTGGAAATATGTATCTACAGCTTTTATTGCATGTACAATACTAGTAGTTTTTTCTGTACCACGTCGTACCATAATTTCACCATCAACAATAGTCGTTAAAGCACAACTTAAATCTATATCAAAACCAGTTCTAGAAGCTAATGAACCATTTCTACATAATATACGAAATTGAGACTCATCAACTTCAATATCTTCGGCATGTGCTATAAGAACAAATTATAAAAATTATAAAAATATTTTTAAAAATTAAATTAAATTATGGAGAATATCAATAATTAGTTTGCTGATGAAAAATTTTAATATTTATTTAAATATTTATACCTTTTAGAGATTGTAATTCTAAAATAGCAACATCTCCAACATCTTGTAAACATTTTAAAGCTCCCCTATTTCCAAAATACTCATTATTCTCATGTGCTGCACATGTACCAACTAGAAAATATTTGATGTTTATAAAAATTCTTATATTTAGAATATTTTATTTTACTTGTTGTTCGTGGCTGGTATCCATTTGTTTTATTTGCTCTACCAGCAGAACTTCCGTATGGTCTCATTGAATTAGCTAAACATAATGCACATAAACTTTCTTGACTATCATCTTGTTTTAAACTATGTTTCCAATCTTGTGCACCTGGGGCACATGAATCACCAAAGAATTTATGTAATAAATGGCCATAACGACATTCGTTTTTATTAAAGAATTTCCGTTCTTTACCCAAATTAATGAATGCAATTGACGGCGTCGCACCAAATTCTGGTAAACAAACTTTTTTACCACGTAAATTTTCAAAACTTTTAATATTTGAATCAACATGAACAACAGTAACTACAGATGAATATTGTTCAATTTCGGTTTCAAAATATAAAGCGGCTGTTAAATTATATATTTGTCTTGCTAAGTAACCATAATTAGAATCAATTCCCATAAAATCAGAATTATTTTTACTAATTTGTTCTAAACATGTTACTGTACTCTCTTTTGCTGCTGCACAAGAAATAACTGGTTGAACTCCAGACGTAATAGCACCAGTACGAATAATATCACATTTTTCCTGCTCTTCAGCAGATGTTGTACACCAATTTATTTCCGTATTACAATGATTTTCAGCTATTGGAATTTCACGATCTATAAATGATAGTTAAATGATCAGGTTAAATAATCCAGACTATAAATAATCAGATTATATTTTCAATATTAAAAGTTAGAAATTATAATTTTAATAGATACAAAAAATATACTAAAAAAATTTAAATTTTCATTTGTTTCGAATCTGATATCACAAAATTATCGAATGAAATTATATAGATATAAATTATATTCTAGACTAGATTTACATAATGCCATATGTTGTGATATTTGTTGTACAGGAGTTCGGTGTGGTTCAAAATTGCTAGCACCAAGAATTTCAACTACAGCTCCTTCCCAACCTAATCCATTTTTTTTAGCACTAGCAAACCATTCATCAATTTTTCTTTCAATTGAAAGTGCATTTTCACTAAAATATATCAAAAATTAAATTATGCAAAAGATTAAAATATTATTTAAATATTTATTTAAATAAGTATTTTTGAAAAAGATATACAGATAAAAGTACAAAATATAAAATTAATATACTTGCCGATTAGAAATTATCATTTTCCATGGTTGTTGTAACCATACACATGGATTATCATTATCAGCTATTGTTTCTAATGTATTATTTGGGCATAAATATCGAAATTCGGTTGCTGAACCTTCCTAAAAACATAAATTATACCAAAAAATTTATAACGAACATATATGAAAATTTCAATATTCTTACTTTATTAAAGAATGTTTGAGCATCTTGTTTTGATACATATGCAACATGACCACCACTTTGTAGACATTTTAATGCAAGCTGATGTTTTTTATCTGGACCATTTGTAACAACGTTTTCATCGTATTTACAATCACTAGCAGGACAAAGTTTACACAATGAAGGATATTTCTTTTCTTTATTATGAAATGGGGATAAGTTAGAATTTTTTTTTTATTTATTATTATAATTTACTTAATTCAGCATCTTCTTTAGTATCATGAGACCAAATACCAGGACGACATGAATCACCAAAAAATTTACTCAATGATGCTACTTCAATTTCAGTTGATGATTTACCAATATTACATTCTGGTGTAACAACTTTACGTTCCATATATTTTAAGAAATACTCTGTCCATTTATTGGCTTTAGAATAATGTAAACCAGGATGACAGTATTTACGATCTTTTAAGCTAGATAATCCACCTTGGTGATCCTTTCGTACAATTACAACTGATGCATAATCAATTCGTTGATCGGTTTTTGTAGAATGTTTTAATTCTTTAATTACAATCATTTGATTACTCCAGTCTAAAGCCGATATGTGTAAAGCTGATTCAGGTAAAAATGTACCAAAATCTGCAGTACCATTTCTGATACGTTTAGCACATTCGATACTATCTTGTACCCACTGACATTGAACTTGGGAGTTACCCCGTTGTAATCGTGAACACTGATCAGTATTGCTGTCTCTTGAACAGATTTTAAGGACTGGAATATAACATAAAAGAATGGATTTTATTAATTATAGTGGTGGTGGTCGTAAATTTTTTTTATTCACTAAGCTACTATCCCACTTTGCTACTTTGGATATAATTGGAAACTATTGTATATAATTATACATTTTTAGAAATAATTACAAAGTACAATATAAATTATTAGTTGTTTTACATTATAGTTGTGTTTGCTTAGCTTAGATGTATGTTGCAGTTGGAACTGATTTCGAACCCAAATTAAATCATTTTTACCTCAAAGTTTTATAAAGATGGTACTCGTTTTTTTCAAAAAATTTATTCTCTGAAGTTCCTTAACCGAAATTTTCAATCTTTAAAATATTGGCTTCAATTTATTAACGTAAAATTTTATCAACTTTTTTTTTAATATTTAATAAAATTTGAAAAAACCACACCTTTTGGCGATATATTATAATATATTAAATATTTACTTAATTTTTTATTGGAATTTTAAATTCAATATTAATTATACTATCAATTTACTGACAATTCAGTTATGACATCATATCTCGAAAATATACAATTACGATAATTTTTTTCATTTCCATAACTTAATAGTTTTTTTTTATATTTATATAATATTTGATAAGCAATATAAATCTTATTAAAAATCAAATTCCCCGCGATATTTTTTCCACTTTTTAATTTGTATAGTCATCCAAGAAATATTAAAATATGGTTTTTTGATAGCTTATTAGTAAAAAACGATTTCAAATATTTTGTTTTTTTTTAGAAAAGATTGTAGATTTCTTTATTGCATAATAGAGTATTTTTACCATAAAATGTGATACATTTTATGTAAAAATACCATAAAATAAAATATTTTTGAGTAATAAATATTTGTTTATAAAAGGCTATGCAATAATGTTATTATGTTACGCAATCTAAACAATTATTCATTATGGTTAATGTTGTATGCTAATCTAAAACTTTGTACATATTGCATATATGAAAGTTTTCCGTTATCTAATTTTTATAAATTATTATTTGACTCAATGTTCTACATTTATGAGTAATCTTATATAGAAAAAAAAATATGATTCTAAGGATTTCTGAATTTGGAAAGAGTAATTTATCCTAAAAATAGAATTTTCAAATTATTTAAAATAGAATTTTTCATTTTATCACTGTAAATCAGAATAAAAAACATAATATTTAATTTATTGTTAATAATATTTAATTTATTGTTCATAAAATTTTTCCAGTTAACTTTAACAATTTCAAGAAAACTCAAATCAGCAATTAAATTTCTGATCTATAAGACATCTTTCTTTAATCCTAAAAATACCTTTATTTAAGCTATAATACAAAATATTATTAAAAATGGGTTTCAAATTAAACAAAATTCTTAATTATATATAATTCATAAGAAATTAAACGCTATCAAAAATTGTACTTAAAAAAATTTGTATCAAATTATAAAAATATAATATTTAAAGATAACAATAAAGATAGAGTGTTAAACTGTGGACATTAGTGGTCTCTCTCTAATGATTAAGTTTTCATGGATTCCAATTTATAATAATATAAATATCTGTCTAATAGTTCACATATAATTAAATTTAATTAATAATTATCATATAATTAAATTTAATTCAATTATATGATAATTATTAATATAATTAAATTTAATTAATAATTATAATAATTAATTATTTTGTTAATTAAAATCTAATGACTCACAACTCACTGTAAGTTTTTAAAAGACATAATCATGCGTTTTATGGCAACACCTATTTTTTTCTTTTAATTGTTAAATAAATGTGTTTCCATGTAATTAGCTATTATTTATATATCAAGTAATCGTTGAGCATAATTATTATAATAGAACTTTAATATTTTTTCTTCATTTTTTTTTCTTGTTTCAGTACATTTTTTTAAGCGATAAATTTTATCGATAATAATAAATGTGTAATAGTATAATCAATATAATTTCCTATCTTATTTTAATAGTCATAATCCTATAGTTCTTTAAATAGAATATGATTTCATCCATATTTAAAGCAAGAAACGTTTTTTATTCTGGTTATTAAATTTATGTTGCATTAAAAGATTCATTGTTTTTACGTTTAAATATTTGAATACATTTTTCAATATTTCAGAATTTTATCCCATAAAAATTATTTCGCAATTTTATGTTATAATTGAAAAATATTAACTATAAATTTCTCTATTATTCATTTTTTACATACCTGTTTGCTGTCCTAAACTTGTTGCACAAATTAATCCAAAAATTATAATTTTTAGTAACATCGTTTTTAATTAATATTTTTTTGATGTTCTCTATTATTAATCCCAATCAAAACTAAACTAAATTAATTTTGTTAAAGGTAAAACTTCGTTATAACTAATCTTATCTATTTAAGCATTTTATCTATTTTTTTCCTTGATAATTGTTAATTCTGGGTGGGGTTTATATAGATAAAAGAGCTATGAATTTTTGCAAAAACATATTATAGTGGTGTGTCGCCCTTAATCTATTTCCATTAATGCCTCCAATGTAGACTTTCATAGACAACTCTTGTAACTCGTATAAATTTATGATTAGAAATATAATTTATCTACAGTTTCATAGACTAAAAATTGCAATCATCTAGTTTCAATTGTCTTTACCTTAAAGGTTACCCTAATAACATAGCTAAGTCACGTGAAGCAATACTCTCCAAATAAGAAGAAATCTTTATCTTCCAGCAATGTAAATTTGACCGCTAATGTTCTTAATGATTTAATGTGTGACATTTACTAATTGGACAAGATCTAATGGAGGAGGACACAAACATGGTGTTTTCTAATTGTAAGAGTTTCACGTTGCGTTTTGTTATCTTTGAAAAAAAATATTTTCTTATAAGATATTAACAATTTTTATCAATATTCATCTTTTTCAGTGCTAATAAACATAACTTTATATGAATAAACAAATTTAGGTATTACTTCTATAATTTTTCTAAATTTATTTGTTTATTTGTAATGTTTATTGTTTAAACGATATACATTCATAGTCGTTTTAAAATGATTAATATTTCCGGTAGTTCTTTTAAAACGATTAATATTTCCCTCGCAAATTAAAAGGTGTGCGTTATTTAGGTGTGCGTTTCTCTGTTTGTTTAAAATATGACTATAGTTATTTTTAACTGATTTATGATTTATTAGAATTATCTTATCTATAATTCTATTATGTAAACATGGAACTTATAGGTAATGTACTCATAATGTTTATGTATTTGAATATGACGAAAAATGCGTATTGCTTTTGCAAAACTGTTTGAATTATATTAAGCCAGGAAGCAGTTCCAAATTAGTAGCATTTCTATTTGCATAATTAACTTGTTGATTATTCATTCTCCAACAAATCGAAAAACCGACGTGTAATATTTATGAAAATGTTCTCATTATTCGTAGTTTTTTACATAAATGATATTAAATTCTTTAATGTCATCTTAAAATAACATTTTCTTTGAAAAATGTCATCTCAAAAAAAACGAGTAAATATATAAATAAATGGCATAAAAATTCATACAATACTCTCCGACAAAATATAAACATAGTATAGAACAGTATTGGAGAGTAATATGACGAATTTTAATTTTTAAACATATTTAATTTGTTTTACATAATTTTATTTAGTTTAAAACAACAAACAATTGTTTTTAATGTGAAAATATAAAGTTAAAAAAAAATGATTTATAATCATTTAGTTTAAATTTGTTTAAAAATAACATTACTACCATTTTGTACAATTTTATAAGGACGAGCACGCGTTCGACCACGGAATGCTTTCAAAAATGTTTTATCTTGAATAAATTCAGCTGGACTATAATGCGGTCCTTCTGTTTCCAAAAATATATCCAAACTAGACATGGTGCGTTTAAGTTGTACTGATAAAATGCACCCAGCATCTTTAATTTTTGTTTTAACAGAATTTGTCCACAATTCCATTTCCTAGAAAATATAATAAAATGTGGATAAATTTTATACTTCTAAATAAAATAAAATATTACTCGTATAGCTGGATTATTACTAGAGTCATGTTTTCCATTCCATGATAAACAATACGTCCATAATGGAGAATTTTTTGGAAAATTTGTTGATATACAAATTAAACATTCCAATTTGGCTGAATTGCGTGTTATTATTGCACGATAAAATAAATCATGCGAATTCACCAAATATTTTTCAATAAATTTTTCTGTTAATTGGTTTGTTGAATAATCATCCCATGTTACTGACGTCCATTGAACTAGTGAGCTTGATATTCGTATTGGTGCTTCATTTTTTGAAATTCTTATAACATCATTATCGTCATCATCATCATCAGGTATGTTACCAATTGGATCAATATTCTTATTTTCCAAAGCATGAATTTGTTTAAATAGATAGAGACGTGAAGACCAACGAGATCGTATTGTTTTTATAATAGTTGGTACAGAATTTTGTGCTAATTCATATGAAATGGCATAAAAATTATGTGGAAAAGATGACAATGGAGTAGATGCACATGATGTGGATGGTTTTGGTTCTGCAAATTGAAGGCCACATAAACGCTGTACCCATTGATACGGTTTTCCATAATCTTTTTCCAAAAGATATTCCATTAATTGTTGTTCATTCATATCAAATTCTGTCAACTATGGATTAAAAATTAGTTTTTAATTTAAAAATGAATTTTTACGATGTCAATTTTAATGTTTAAAATTTGTGTGCATATTTCGAATAATGTATCAAAAAAGAATTTTAAAATAGTTATTATCTCAGACCAGTTTCACACATACATAGTTTTAACAGATTACAAATCTTTTGATATTCAATCCTAACATTATTTAAAATTTCCTATAGAAATGGCTCAATAACCTAATAATTTCAAATAATTCTTTTAAAAAACAATACACATACAAATTTTAATAATATAAATTCCCATACGCATTCCTAAAAATTAACAAAAATTATTTATTTTTTCAGTATTTTATATTTAAAATTTTTGAGCTAAATAAAAATTATTAACAAATAAAATCTATGAATTTCATATTTTACCTGATATTTTGTTTTTGCATTTGGGCTAGCATCACCAAAATCATCAGGGTAAAGACAATTAAAAATATTTTCAGGTGAAATTACATCACTTAAATGAAAGATAAATTCGATTACAATTGACATCATTAACCTATAAATTTCATTAAACTTACCCAGCTGCAATTCCCTGACTTTCAATATCAACTTTAGATTTGGATGTTGCAATTCCAATATTAGGAAAATATGTAAATTTTATTGATAAATTTTCTTTTAGTGTTTTACGTTTAAACTATAAAAAAATCATATTAATATTGTGATTAAACTAAAATTACTAAAGTTTCCTACCGTAAGTATAACAGTTAATGGATGTGGTGTCATTAAATTTTTCCGTTTACTTTCTTTAGATTCAATAACTGAAATTCTTTTATGATGTTTATTAATATTTTCATCATCGTTATCATCAATATCAGAATCTTGATTTTCATCATTGACACCACTACTTCCACTACCAACCGTTTGTTGTTGTTCCAATAATTTATCAATATCTTCTTCCATTTGACGAACATCCTCTTCATCGCCTTCAATTGTTACACACATATTATGATCACATGCCTCACCATATGCTGATAAATTGACATATAACAAATACAATGGACGTGGTAATAATCTAGCAGATTTTTCAATTTCCCATTCTTTTTCAATTTCCATATCGAGTGCAGTTTGTAATGGTCGTGTTGATTTTAATAATGCTTCTAAGCATGGTGCCAATGAATTTAAACGTTCAACTCTAGCTGAAATATCTTTGGATACATTCTCCTTTGTTATTGTTAATTCTTTTACCATTTTTGATAATTCTTTACGTTGTTGTAATTCCCATTCTAAACGTGCAAGTCGCTTTGCGTGTTCATCATTTTGGGTTTTTTCTGGACGTGATATTGTTGGTGGTGCTGTTGCATAAAATTCTTCTTCGGTAACCAAATCAATTTCTTCATCTTGACTTTTGAATTGATAACATCTTTCAACTTCTCGTTTTAAATGATTTAATTCGTATAAAAGATTTTGTAATTGAAGGCGATTACTATCAACACGTAACTTTTCTTTGTGTAATGCATCACGTCCAGCACGTAAGCGAATTTTATCAAGACGATTTAATTTCTTTAGCAAGACGAATATGAGCGATCCTTGAATACGTTTTTCGAGTATTTCGGGTTTTGCCTTTAACAATTTGATAAAGTTTGTTTTATATATTTTAGTGATATTTAATTATGTAATTTTGAGTTTTTTTATATCTTGAGGTTTTTGAGGAATAATTTTTTTAGATGTGAATTTGTGTGCAGACCTTCTCAGAATTGTCCTTTTTCAGTGTTGCGATTTCATCAAATATACGTTTCAGTTCATTGCATGTCTCATGAAAAAGTGCCGAATCTTTTTCAGATGGCCTAGATTGTGCTTCCTCTGCTTCATGGCGTATTATACTCTATAAAAAAATTTACGAATTTATTAAATGTTATAAATTTGTTTTGTTTGAGGTTATGTTAAGCTATTTTTCTTTTTACTTCATAGACATCCTCTTTGGTTTGTTTTGATGACGAAGATTCAATATTTGAAGCCTTACGTCTCTTCTTTTCACTAGAATCCTTCTCCCCATCCCGATTTACCATATTTTAATTAAATTTAACTAGTTTTCTTCCTTGAAACGAACAATTTTTGTAAGAAAATTATTTTATTAAAGTAGAGATGCCACTGATAAACGCTTTAGTTTTGACACTTTTTAAAACGCCCTATAAATAATTTTCCGTATTTCACCTATTACGGTAGTATTTTTTTTTAACAATTTTATTTACCTTTTGTAATAAGACCGGTGACGGCTATAGAAGTTTTATTTTTTATGCTGCGGTCCATCAGGTTTTGGGATGTTAGTTTTATCTATGAGTATCAGTTATAAATTTACAGTAAAATAAGATTGGGAAAAATGCTAACGGGAGAGGCCTTCTACTGTCAACAATAATTGACGAACAAAACTTCATTATCTTGTTAAATTAAAAGATTTCTTTATTAGACAAAAATATGATTTGGAATTCATATAAAATTATTAAGTCCAAATTGCTATAAAAATTTTTAAGAGACTTCAAGTACAAATAATTCTGCACTTGAGGTGCTATGCTCACAAGTGAAGAATACAAGGTGAAAAAATAAGAGCTTATAACAGTTGAAAATAGTCTGGAATAGTCAGTGAAAATAGTCTGCAAAATTAAATATTAATTTTTAATTTAAATATTCGAACACACACAAATCACAAACTAAATTATTTTTTGTTGTTGATACCGAATGTATTACAAATTTTTTTAATTTAATTTTCTGAGCAGCGATTTAATTATTAACTTTAGTCAGAATCTAACACTTAATAAATATAGAATACAAGTAAATACCAGAAGATATTCAAATATTGATTTTTAAATAACAAATTTAAACGACACTGAATGTAAAAATTGTACAGAACAAAAAAAATATAGAATATCTGCTTTATATTTTTATTCTCTAAAGTTTATTGGGTAATAGGAGCTATTTTTTTTGACATTTATCTGCCTTGTACCAGTGTGTATATTACAAAAAATATAAATTTTTTAATTTTAAAAGGAAATATTTTAAAATAAAAATAAAAAATTATAATACGAATTCATTAATCAAGTGTACTTTATAATAGCAAATAAATTAATTAAATAAAATTCAAATCAACATTTGTAAGTTTTTTTTTGTAATTATGAATTTTCTTTATAATCAAATTATCTGTTTTAGCCTAAAAGGGAGTAAAGCGTATATTTTTTACCGGTAGTACAAAGATAAAATCCTTAAAAAAAAAATTTAAATTGGTATGTATAGAAAATCAAGATAATTGAATCAATTACAAAAGTATATTTTAGGCTGTTGTAAATAAAAAAATATTTGTTGGAAGAAATAATTCTGCATATTTAACAGTGTTTTTAAAATAGAAACCCTTAAATCAGGATAAACATGTCATATATTTTATTGCGAAATTCATTTCGGTCTGAGATTTTCAGGACAATAGAAAGGGGACTTTATTCGTCTACAAAACCTAATTATTGTATACCTAAAAATTATGCAACCGGCCAAATGACAAAAGATAAACAGGTAATAAAAGTATTTTCCATAATAAAAACAAATGTTATTGTTTAGAAGAATAACAACTATATGAAGTAGAAAAAAAGTAATTTTTGCTAATTAATTAAAATACATACTATATATCTTAAAATAGATTTTATTTACCATTCCATTCGCACATGACTCGTCTAATGACGTTTGTAGTTGATACGTAATTCAAAATAAAAATTATAATGATCTTGTATATTTTTAAATTTGGTATTTTAATAATTTTTTTTTGATTCGTATCAAAAATTTTTATATTTATTTTTATTTTCTTAAAATTAAAATCATAGAAAAATTGTATACAATTTCTTATTAATGTTTTTATTTTAGTAATTTTAAATAATGTACATTAGTTGGTCTCAATGACTGTGCGTGCACAAGTTTAATTTATTTTTAATATTTTACCCTTAAGAAAATAAAATTATATGATGCAATAATACAAATAAAAAGTTACATTTTTCTTTCATTGATATTCGCGAATAATATTTTATAACAAAATATTACTTTCAATTATAAATTTTTTAAATTAAAATTTGCTTTTGATTAATTTAAATTTTATAATTGCACCAATAGTGGAATCATGTAAGATACTAAACTTATAACCGAAGTTTCCTACTTTTATTTCCCTTATACAAATTTTGCTTGTTTTGCAGCCAAAAAAATTTACACCTGAAGATGAGCTTGATGTATTGAATCGATTAAAAACAACATTTGAAAAAGAGGAAACTAATGGAGAAGTTATACCAATATTTAAAAAAGCCTTACTACATGGTAATAAAATAGCAATAAAAGATCAAACATCTGAATATTCTTATCAGCGCTTATTTCAATCCTCAAAGAAATTATCTTTACAAATTTCCAATATATGTGGTAATTAAAGTTTTTTTTATCTTTTTATATATGTAACTAAACATTTTTTTTTTTTTTAAATACGTTTTTGTAGGAAGTGCTTCAAGTAATCGAGTGGCATTTTTATGTCCAAATGATATTATATATCCATTAGCTCAATGGGCATGTTGGATATCAGGACAAGTTGCTGTGCCACTTAGTACTCGACATCCAGAAGAATTATTAAAATATTTTATTAAAGATTCAAAAGCTGAAATTTTTATAACAACACCAGAATATGAATCAAAAATGCGTACAATTGCTGAATCATTGGGTAAAGTGTTAATTGTAATTGATCATAGTTTTCTACAAGAAACGGATTCACAAATATCTCATTTAAATCCAAAAGCCGGAAATGTATTATTAGCTAATGATCGTATTATGATTGAGGGTGCACTAAATAATGAATTTTATACAAAATCAGACGCAATGATATTATATACATCTGGTACAACTGGTAGTCCTAAAGGTGTTGTATTAACACATAAAAATTTACAATCGCAAGTGAATACTTTATTAGATGCATGGCAATTTAATCAAAAAGATTGTTTATTACATGTATTACCATTAACTCATGTGCATGGTTGTGTAAATGCATTAATGTGTCCATTAAGTGTTGGTGCCAAAGTAATAATGTATGAAAAATATGACAGTCATAATGTATGGAGTAATTTATTAGGTATAAATACTCCAGCAAAAGATCGTGTTAATATGTTTATGGCTGTACCAACTATTTATAATTTATTAATTGATGAATATGATAAAATATTTGCAAAAAATAATCGTATGGTTGAATATATTGTGAATCATTGTAAAAAACATATACGTTTAATGGTATCTGGGTCAGCTGGTTTACCAGTAACTGTATTTAATAGATGGTATGAAATATCTGGTCATAAATTATTAGAACGTTATGGTATGACAGAAATTGGTATGGCATTAAGTAATCCATATGTTGAGGATAAAGGAAGATCAAGACGCCCTGGAACTGTTGGTTTACCATTGCCTAATGTTGAAGTACGTATTGTGGATAATGATAATATACCATTAATTGTTGTTAAAGGTGAACATAATAAAGGTATTTGGTCAGCTACAGATTTACCACTTTATCAAAGTGAACAGCAATTAAATGATGATGGTGATGTTAAACCAATTACAGGTGAATTACAAGTTAAAGGACCAAGTGTTTTTAAACAATATGATAATCGACCAGATGAAACTACCAAAGAATTTGTTGACGATTATTTTAAAACTGGTGATGTTGCAGCGTATGAAGATGGAGTTTTTAGAATATTAGGACGCTCTAGTGTAGACATTATTAAAACTGGTGGTTTTAAAGTATCAGCATTAGAAATTGAAGCAATATTATTGACACATCCAAATATAAAAGATGCTGCGGTAGTTGGTATTGATGATATAACATGGGGTCAAAAAATTGCTGCAGTTTGCGTATTACGACCAAATACTGAGTTAGATATTGAATCATTAAAAGTTTTTGTATCAGAAAAATTAGCTCCATATCAGGTGCCATCAGTTTTAAAAATTGTAAATGAATTCCCCCGTAATCCAATGGGAAAAATTAATAAAAAAGATATAGCAAGAGCATTTTTTACTGAAACAGTAATTGTTGAAGAACCAAGTGAATCAGAAAAATCTGAAAAGCTAATACAATCTGAGAAGAAAAATTCTACAGAAAAATTAACAGGAGATTCTGATAAACCAAAAGAATAAATGAAAATTAATATTGAAAAAAAAAAATCGTATTTGCTTTTAATGAGTGCTTTATAATTCTAATATACAAAAATTAATTAATCAAAATCAACAGCAAAATAAAAATTAATATACGTTATTTTACATAAAATTTATTTAATCATGCAACTCATCTCTTTATCACTTAGTATTAAAAATATGCATCACATTTACTTTTAATTAATTCAAAATAGTACACAATATATGTATTTACTAACAGACTTTCAATGTTAATTAGAATACGACAGATTTTTATTCTAAATTATGAAAACATTAATTTAAAGCGAATGAACTAAAAATTATAAAGACTGATTATAAAATTACCTATTTTTTTGAATTGTCCTGGTATGCGATGCTGATGGGAAATTTTATAGATACAAGTCCTGTTATATGCTAATTAAATTACATTTTTGTTTTATATTGAGTAATAGATTCTTTTAATGTTTACAAATGTTAATTAAATTAAATATATATTGAAATTTAAAATTATTTTCTAAATTTTACATTAATTTTTTTCGCCATATTCACCTCTATATGTGACACTAAAAAAGTATTAACACTGAATTTATATATTTGAGGATATAACAGTGTCTAAGCTAAACTATTGGAAATCTACTCTAAAAATTTAGATTAACAACGATGGATGTTAAATAAATACACAGTTTAAATAAACAAAAGGGTAATCTAATAAAACATTAATAAACGAGTAACCGTAGCGTAATTTATTCACGATTGATGACAATATGGCTAACGTGCAAAATGGTGCAGTAAGTCGTAACTGCACAATTTTAAAACTGTCGTCATAGACGATTAATTTGTTCACGTTCTTTAGTTTTTCATCATTTAAACTAGGAATGAATCTGATACCCATTCTTCTTACTTTTTTTAAATCTCAACTCCTCTCACTGCTCACAAATTACTCTTCAATTTACTATATATAATATCCACTCTGGTAAAATATTTAAAATTTAGAATTTTGCCATTTTCAAGAGTTACCGTTTTTACCTAATGTGGAATAAATTTAGAGAATGTAATAGAGTTTTTGAGAAACATTTGTTTATAAACATTTTTTTTTTTAACACAGCACCAACAATTACAAATAATGTCTTAAATGTTAAAAAAGTTTTAATTTGACTACAAAAATTTGGTAAAGATACAATTTTGAGCGAAAATTACCAAAACTGAATTGACAGTGCCATCTATTTGGAAGTATGCAAATTTAAGAAAAATATATTGAATTTTAATATAATTAACCAACCCTTAAAATACGAAAAACTTTAAATTGGTAACACTATAATTCATTTTTAATATTTTTTTTTTAGTTCTCGCGCTGCTTTCCCGACATACGTAGAACAATCTATCTAACAAATAAAAGAAGAAAATTATATATATATATATATAATAAAATTTTCTACAAAAAAAAAAAAAATTGAAAAAGTCATTTTTATAAAATTTTGTTTAAAAAGTGTTTTTTTTTGTTTTGTTTTCGTTTTTATGTTTTAATTTACGTATCACCATTAAATGTGAGCTTTAAATTGAAGATAAATAAGTATTTAATTAAATTAAATTACACACAAAAAAAAAAATATATTTCTTTTGGGGGAAAAAAAACAGCTTAAAAAGAAGAAATTACTTTTATTAGTAAAATTTCTTTATAAATAAGTGCAATTCCAAATTAAAAAAAAAATGGTAACTTTTTTCTATAATCATTTCACGAATTTAACGAAAGAATTAAGTTTCCACCTAGTATAATATTCAAAAAAAGTGTTAAGTGATTTTTTACAAAAAAAAATTATATCGAAAGAAAATTATTAGAAAATAACTAAAATTAAACGTTTAAAAATAAAAAAAACGAAATAAATTTTAATTAAAAATGTGTAAAGTTTTTGGATACAAATGAAATATTTATTAATAATAAATATTTTTACAAATAAAAATTCAATAATATCGTAAATAATAATAAAAATATTGACAAATTTTCATGAAAAATTTTTCTTCCATAAAAAAAAAAAAATCTTTTTGCATACATTTTATCTCCCCCCTGTCCTCTTCTCTTGATCTTTTTATCTACCTAAACAAATTTTTTTTCTTTTGACCTATGATTAAATTTTTAAGGTGGATATCTGAAAAAAAAAAATAATTTTTTAAATGTATAATTTTTTTTTTGGGGGAAAATGAATATCAAATTTAAATAAATTTTATTACAAAATTAAAGATAAATTTTTTGTTTTCAAAATTGTTTTTATGAAAAATTATGGGAAAATAATATTTTATTTTGAGTAAATGAAGAAATAATGACAAAAAAAAAAAAATTAAAATAATACTCTCTCTCATATTATATGTAACATCTTTATCAGTCATTTCAGTATAACAGTTTTATAAAAGTTGTATATATATTTTGTTCAGAAAAATTTGAGCACTTAATGGATGAACGTGTCAAGTGGCAATTTACATTTTTGAATCAATAAGTTTTAATATTCGCAATTTACTTACAAGTATTAAATGTAGACAGTCAAGTACTTAATATAAATTACCAATATTGAAAAATATAGTTTCGTAATTAAATACATACCGATTTTGCTGGCGCATTTAAAATCATTACATTTGCATTAATTTTACAAAAATATTACTTAACACCTTCATCCACTAAGATCTTCAATTGTTTTTTTTCTTTTTATTATATCTAATTCTTTTCTGTGAATACTTACGAATTTTAAATAAATTATTTAAGTTATATATACATAATGTATATATATATATATATATATATATATCAGATATATGTATATAATTATCTAAATTTATTTAATTTAAAACATCCAAAATATTACTTCTGTCTATTTTCATTTGACACAAGATTATGGAATTTTTAAAAATAAATAGAATTTTACTAATTTTAATAAATAATACTGGAATATCAAACAAAGAGAGAGGGGGGGGGGGGGTGCCCCTGCCATATATATACATATATTGTGTATATTTAATTAAAAAGTTCTTAAATTTCTCTTCATAATAAATAATATTATTTATTTTAGATGTGTGGTTGTATTACATCAAAAAAATATTTTGTAGTTATGTTGCAAGAAAATGTCGTTATGTCGTAATAAATCTTAAACTTAAATTCACACACTGTGTGCAAAATCCAAAAAAAAAAAATAATGTTTTTAAAAACTTTTTTTTACTCCCCAAAAATCGAAATATAAATGGTCGCGTTCAATAGAGTCCAGTATTTTAGGTAAATTAGTGAATATAATTCGAGCTTAATTATATCTAAAAGTAAATAGAGTAAACCTCCATTTTAAACAAAACGTTTATGTACATAATTTCGAAATTAATTTTGTCATTAATTATGAAAAATATTAATTGTTAATGGCATTGGAAATAGAAAATTAATAAATGATCAATTTAAATAATCATTAAATAACACGAATTTTAAATAAAAACTAATTAAGTTTATATTTGTACTTTAAATACTATAACTTCATTTTTTTTTTCAAAAAAAAAAATTAAAGTTTCTAGGTACTAAACGGCCAACAATAAAAGTTCATTTATTTGTCATTTTTTTTAATGTATCTTCTCTGTTTTGTTGGTGTATAATTGTTTTTCTATGATAAACTTTGCGCACACCAACACTAACACGCCCAAAAACTAAAAAAAAAAAGAAAAATAAATAATATAATCCCAATTTGTAAAGCTTTTAATATACATATATATATATATTTTTAGAAAAGCTTAGTAAAAGAGTATCAAGAGTAAATATGATTTCATTCTTTGAAAATATACTTAAATTTAAATAATTTTTCTAAATAATATTTTTATTTTTTTTGTATCCTTCAAAATTGTGTTATACATGGATAAATAATTATAATAATTTTTTCGGTAAAATTATGGGGATTGTCCTTTAAATTATTTTCAATATTTTAGTATAATAAGTTTACATATTTTTGTATTTAAGTTTTAAACTAATCAAGTCATTAAAAAAACCAACTTAATTCGAAATTTAATTAAATAGTAAAAGACATTTGAAAATATTGAATTTATTTTGTGATCAAACTATTAAATTTTACAGCTGTTAAACAATTTTATCTACAAGATATAAATTTGAAATTTAGCCGATATAAAACTTAATGATAAAAAGATAATTTCAATATTTTCAAAAGTCTTTTTATTATTTTAACTAAAAATTAGTAAAAGACATTTGAAAATTTAGATAAATTGTAGTTATTTTACTATAATTTTTTAATATATGAGCCCCAAAAAAACGAACTTAGTTGAAAAAAATCGAAAATATTGTATTGTATTAGAACAGTTAAATATAAATTAATACTGTCAGCATAAGTTTTAATGATTGAAAAGCATTCCAATCAGATTTGCTCTTGAATAAATATATAAATAAGTTTTATTTTATTATCTTCTCGTAGTTTTATGAAGATTAGACTTTTTAGTTGTTTTTCTGTTGTGAAAACATTGTTGATATCATTTATGTATTTAGGACAATCGCTAATCAATAGATATCAATAATATTATTTAGTTTCCGTATTTAAACATTGGTGTAATTTAGTAATTGATTTAGGAAGTGGTTTGGCAACTCTTACAAATTGATCAGTGATAATGCTTAAGTTAAATCTTTGTACAATGCTATGTTACTGTAAAAAATATCAATTTTTGATTCAAATTCGAATTTAGTATTTTTTTAGTTAGCTTATGATATCAAGATACAGTCATTTCTTTAATCTAGAAAAAACTATTTTATAATAAATTTTGAAATTTAACTTTTGATAAGAATTTTCTTACCTAAAAAGAATTTCATCATACTTTCAAAAAAAAAATTTCCATATCAAAACTAAATTTTTTTTTTAGTTCTTAAGTATTTCGTAAAATTTAAGTATATACTCGATCAATTAAGCTAGAAAAAAACAGAAAATCGCATTTATTTTTTCTTCATTGAAAATTATATTGTTGTGTATGTTAAACGAAAATTCTTTGAAAATTTATAACACCCACTTAAAAAAAAAAACTTATGTTTTACAAGTGGTTTTCTAAAAACAAAAAACACAAAAATTTTAAACCATTAAAAAATTCTATGTAAGAATTTTGTGTTCGATATTTTGCAAGTGGACTTCCGATGAAAATATAAACTATTTTCTTTTTCTTGTTGTTTTTTTTGTTGTAATAATTTATTTATTTAGCTTTTCATTTCATTAAACGTAAATAAAAATAACATTTTCTTAAAAAATATCGTAAAAATTTCTAAGAATTTAAGTAAATTTTATGATTTTAAAAAATTGCAAAAGCACAGAAACAAAAATAATATAAAATTTATAATCAATTAAATTTTCTCATTACAATCGTAAAAGTCTCAGAAAAATTAACCAAAAAAAAAACAATATTATACTCCTATTAATTATAAATTTGTCAGATAGTTATTGACATTTTTGTCTGGAATTCAGCAAATAAACATAAATAATTCCACAAATATTATGATATAAAATTAATATAATTTTATTCTGTTATATTTTATGGACAGAAATTAAATATTTATAAAATTTCGACCTGATTAATATAAAACCCGGTATCGGTTTATCATTTTAAACAAATTTATTATCGCAATGTCAGATCACAATAATTTCAAAAAAAATTTAACAGTTTTATGCCTATAATTACTATCAGACTTTTGAGTTTTCAGTTCACCAAAAATACAAAGAGATTTTTGTGTACATTTACTTGATAAAAAGTTTAGATATTTTTTAGTTTTAGTAATTTTCTTACAAGAAAAATTATTTTTTAACAAAAGAAAACTGTAACATTTCCGGAAACCCTTTAAATATACTTTAATTTAGGCAAATGGTTTGTTAAATCGAAAATCTTAATGTTTTCAGTATTTTCCTATATATTTTACTGGCAACTCCCACCACTATATTTAGGCAGCTCAAAAAATATTTATTTAGGCAATTAGATTCAAAAATATTTAATTACGCGGCAGGCTTTAATGAAATAAAAATTGCAAATTAGGGAAAGTCTAAATATTAACCGTTGTTAAATTCTAAAATAAAACTAAATCTTTGCTTAATATGTGAACTCCAAAAAAACCCTTATAAAGTTCGTACAAATTCCATTGGCGGACACACCTAATACTTCAAGTGACAGTAACAACTATGGTTAATTACTTTTAACTTATTTATAACACAATCTCCCATCAATAAATATCAATAAAATTATTTAGTTTCCGAATACAAGCAAACAAAAAGAAAAGGTACTATTTCAGTGACTGTCATATTTTACTAAAACCGTTTAACATAATTTGACAATATAAATACTGTCTTAAAATACTTTCATAATATTACTCTATTATTTCTAAATTTATGATTTTTACTTAGAAAATTTCAATATTTTTTTATACTTCATTTTAAATATTTACGTGAACATGCTTCTAGGTTAGGATTAACAACGGAAACCCTTTTTAGAGGCTGTGCGGAGGATAATGAAACCGTAGAGCATCTTCTCTGTCACTGTCCAGCCCTTTACAATAAAAGAATGAAACTCTTTGGTTTCTACTTCACAGAAAACTTGGATGAAATAAGCAGGGATAAACCTGCCAAATTAGTGAAATTCGTTAAAGAAGTGGGGTGGCACGATTCGTGGGGAACATAGTAGTATAAGTTTCGTAAGGGGGTACAACGGACCAGGTCTAGGTACGCGGACCAGTCGCTCCGGTCCCCCCTTCTCAAACCAACCAAATGTACATTTATGTACATTAAACATAAAATATAAAAAAAGAAAGATTTCTCTAAAAAAAAAAAAAAAAAATTATAATAATATTCGCGAAAAATATTGCTAAATAATATAGAAAGTAATAATAAGAACATTTATAATAAGCAAAAATAGATATTATTACTCGTTATCAGTTTTCAATTAAGTAAAGTCAAATAATGCAAAAGCACGCATTTCTATGTAAAATATCTAATAATACATAAATAAAACTAATAAATAGACATATGTACAAGTAGAGTAAAAATATAAATAAATATACGTATATTATATATATATACTAATTTTATTCGCGATTCTAGTAAATGTCTGGTATGGCGAATGACGCAAAACAGCCTCAGGCTTTAATAACTCTAGGCAAAATTTAATAAAAATATTTATTTCAAAGTATAAATCAATGTTTAGGCAAATATTTTATTTAAATATTAACAAAAAATTAAAAAAAAATTGGTACTAATGGAAAATTGAAAGAAAAGTTTTTTTAAAAAAAATTATTTGAAATTCTTTTTTTTTTAATAATATTTAATATTTTAACCCATTTATGACGTATGTATCTATATGTTATTATTATTTACATATTTATTTTTCTAAAAAACGCCTCCGAAATTTATAATTAAATTAGAAAAAACGTTATTTAAGTAAAATTAATAAAGATTTAAATATTTACAATTTAATCAATTGAATTGACAAGTCCAAAATTACTTGAATTCGTAAATATTTACAAATTCATATTTCATTAATTGCATTATGTTAAATTTTAAGTTAGAATGATTTAACAATAATTATAATTTTGTATAAGTTCAGTTGAAGTTATACGATGTCTTACAAGGTTTTGTAATATTACAAGCAATAGTAAAATATTTATACCACAACTTATTTCTTAATTAGTTTCGATCTTATTATTAACCGAAATTAAAAATTGCTATCAATGTGTTATAATCTTTAGAACAGTTTTAATCAAAAAAAAAAATTAAAAGTTAATTGAAGCAATTGAAGTAAAATTGAAATTAATTAAAGAGTATGTTTATGGTCATTTTCGTAACATTGTAATCGTACTAAATACTTGATTAATTCTAAACTTTTTTCGAATCCTTATTAAAATTATACTGGTTGTCTTTGTACTAGAATTCTCTCAAATTTAAAATCTTTAACTAATTACTATTTGCACCACATTTGAATTTTTTTTTGACATAATTTTATTTGAAATTAACAGCTCCAAGCTGTTTACAGCAAACTAATTGTAATGATAAATTCTCTTCAAACAGTCGCATAATGCGAAAGCCTAGTTTAATTGAAGAAAAGTGTAGGTTTGAAGTAGAAGTACAGTGGATTCGAAAAAAGGTCTCACTGGTTTTTTTATTTATAGTTATTTTTACAATTAGTTTATGTCATCTAACTATAATGATCTTTGTCCCATATTTATTGATGAATAATTTTTATTTTAAATTATCTTGTTGATACATTTCCGAAAAAAAATATTTTTGGTTACCTATTTCAAATTTTCATAATTAATTGACAAGAAATATTTTATATAGTTGCTAAATGTTGTTACACATAAAATTAATTAAGCAAGATTGTTTTGATTAAAAATTTAAAATATAAAATAATTAAAAATTTTTTTTTTTTTAATTTACAATTATGTGTTTATGATCAAGTGATAAATTTATTCTGTTCAACAAATTATTTAAAAACATAAATAATTTGGATGCTATCCAAACTTAAATTATAATAATTAAAGTAAATTAAAATTTTTAAAAGATCAAATTGTCCTTTTTTTAACTGCAATTAAAATTCATTAATTTTGTAATTTATATATAATTTATGATTCATTTACAGATTCTTAATTTTAAATTATTATTTCTAATATTCCATATTTTTTTTTTTTTTGTATAATTATATTAATAGGTGAGATATTTGTTATATTTTTAGATATATTTTTTCATAAATTAGTAAAACCTTATTTATTATTTTTTCCAATTCTGAAGAAAGTAAAATAATATTTTGTACAGCAAAATCTTACTACTGCAAGCTATAAACGCTTAAAGTTGTTATTCATACAATTTATCATTATTTGTTAATCAAATTATGGGGTTTTTTTTCAAGTATATTAATTTGTATCTGTGATTAATTTAAAATATATATAATTTATTTTATTTTAATAATATTATTAGTTGGCATACAACTATACTTGTATGTGTCAAATATTTAGTTGCAGTTTATTCTGCAAATTGGTAAAAAAAATTCAGACTATAACTGCCAAAACAGTTTGACAGATTACTCCTAGACTCTAGAGATTGTCTCGCCGTTGGAGAACAAATTAAAACAATTATGTCAATATTTGTTTGCCAAACAAAATAGTAATGTTTTTAATAGAAAGTTCTGCAATGCTTTTAGTATTAAATTTCTGAGAAATACTGTTTTTTAATATTTTAATCAAATTTCCAATATAAACTTGATAATTTTTCTGTTGAAAATTAATCAATATATATGAATTATTTAAGAAAAAATAATAATAAATTTATTAAAATCGATTTCCATGAATTCGAACTCATTTTATTAAATAATTGAAAGAGTTTTTTTTTATTGTATTAAATGTAAAAAATTGATAATTTAATATAAAAAATATAAAAATAAATTTATTTATTAATCAAATTATTATTCCTTTTTCAAGCAATATTTTTTTTTCTGTGTTCAATTTAAAAATTTACTTATGTTATTTACATGTTCAATTTACAAATATATATTTTTATTATGCTATTAATTTATGCATTGATGCAGTTTATAATACTACACTGTTAAACATTTTTTTTCACAAAAAAAAATTATAAATATGTCCATATAAATTTTCTCTAAATTTCTTTAAAGGATTCGGTTTTTAGAGCAGCAGCGAATCGATTTGTTCCCACGAAAATTGGCTATGGGTTAAACCCCACCTTAATTCGATTTTTTTTTAATTCTAGAAAATTTTATTCAAATAATTTTGCTCCGATAATTCGATTTCTCCGTTAATTCGATTAATTTTTAGGGTCAGTTGAAGCATCGAATTATCGGGATTACCCCCATACTGAGGTAATTTATTTGCATTCGTATTGAAAATATAAAACATCTTTTTGAAACCTGAATACTGTAACTCTGGTTACAAAAAATAATCAAAAATGATTTCATAATTAGAAAAAAAAAATTAAAAATAGGCCTATTATCGTGCGACAATTCTAAAACATGAAAAATGCTGCAATATCACGAAAATAACATCTTGGTTTGCACATTTTAAGCTACTATGTAATTAAAATTTTCAAATCGCTGGTGTTTGTGTTGATGCGGAAAAAAACGCGACGGTTTTAAAAGTCGTAAGTTAATCAATTTAGTTGAAAACGTCAATGATTGAAGAGTCTAATTTTTAATATTATTTCTAATTTAATTCAATAAACTAGATTCAAATTAATATGCCTTTTTTAAATAGACAAATTATTTTAAAAATTTATATCTTGTAGTATTTTATAAATTAACGTTCGTTCATTCCGTCCTGACGACTATAATTTTCGAACTTCGATATTATTTATGATAGTGATTTTTATTTCCCATTTTAAGTCTTACGTTTTACTATATTTATCTCTCCACTCTACCTCAATTTTGAACGTAACTGACCTGGTATACTGTTCCTTATATTCAATTTATATTTTATTTTACCTATTATATTTATGTAATTTTGTGGTCTAACCATATTTTTTTTTAATTCTTTTGCTGCTGTTACTGTTATACTTCCTACCAGATCAAATTATATTATAAACAAATATTAAAAAAAAAAATATTGATGTGGTCACCACAAAACCGACCGTCAGTACAAATATAAAATAAAATATTATCTAACAGAGAAATTACTATTAAATTATTATAAAATTTAATTTTCTTAAATTTATACTATAAAATTAATTATACTACATAATAAATTTAAAAATTTCCATATTTTTTTAATTTAAAATTTAACTTAATTATTTTTCATTTAATTATGTTTTAAAAATTATTTTATTTAAATATTATTTACTTTGGAGTTACCGTGAGAGAACTTTGGCGCTGAGTGGACGGTAAAACGCCACAATAGGAAATCTGGTGTTCGAATTCGACAGCTTAATGCCATCCAGTTACAAATAATTTATGATCTATTGTCAGTCATTGACGTATCTCTACGAAAGATAAAAAAGGGAAATTTCTAGCGACTAAAACGGTTTTTGTTTGTTTGATAAGTTTTTCTTTTTGAAGCGTACGAAGACCCCGTGTCGTGTTATGGTCATCGCATCTTTTTCTAAACATAATTTGACTTCATCAAAATATTATTTAAAATCTGTAATAAATTCCGAAGAAAATTTGGTTAAAAAATCCGTTCAAAAAAATGTTGCTCTACAGAGATAAGACAGACTGGGGACTTTAATCATTAAAAAACCGATTGATTTATGCTACCAAGACCCGGTCTTGAAAATTGGTATGATTACAATATCTACCTTACCGTATTTTAACGGTCGGCAAAAAACTTTATTTAATTTTATTAACATTTTTTTTTATTTAATACTTTATTTAACCACAAAAAAAAATTCACCGAAAAAAGTAACTCATCCGATCCAAATTTTCAATTAACGAATAACGAAAAAAAAGGAAATTGTAATTTTCAATAAATTTTATTAAAAATGGAAAAAAAAACCAACTCAACTACTGTTGCTGCTGTTTGGGGCGGCGCGCATACTCATAAAAATTATTTAATATTGGCAACAATAACAAAAAAAAGTGTTTGGTTCTTTTAGGAATGATGATGGAATTTCTGTTTTAATTTAATTTTAATTTTTTTTAGCACCTTTTTTTTCGTGTTTTCCACATAAAAAATTAGAATTTATTTCAGATAAAAAAAAAACCAAAAAGTTTTTCTTAAATTAAATAAAAAAATATAACAACTTAACAAAAAAAAAACTCTTTAAACTAAATTTTTTTTTTTAAATAAAAGTGTTTTTTTTATTTCGCGCAATAAAATAAAATGAAATAAAATGTTTTAATTTTTTTTTACACGCGTGTTTGACGAACTTAACAGAAAAACAAAAAAAATTTGTTTTATATTAACAAAAATTTTAATTTAGAGGGAAATATTTTCTAAAAATAAATTTAGTTTCATTTTTATATGCTTTAAGGATAGTATGCAGGTAAAGCATACCGAAATTTTAACATCTCTGATGAAATGATTATAAAATTAGAAAGGACATGACAATTAAAATCTAATCACATAAATTTTTTTTTTTTTTTAAATTGTTAATTAAACGTTTCCAAAATAAAAATATACAGTAAAGTCTCAGTAATATTATCCCATTGTGTCATCTAGATTGTTTTTACTAAAATGAGTACTTCTTCTACTAAAATAAGAAATTTTCTGGTTCTAAACTGATTCTATTTCTTCATTAATTCAGATAAACTAATGAAATTGTAAGTGGAGACTTTACAATTCTATTAGTACAAAACCATAATTTATAGATTTCATAAATTTTTTACTATGCAGATCTGTACTAAGCCAATAAAATATTAGAGAAATTTTTCATTTATATTTTTCACAGCAGAATTTAGTATGGACAATTTCGCTCTGCTCGACCTGCGTACTAACCTTTAATTATAAAAAAAAAACAAAAAATTTTAGTTAAAATTTTCTTCTTCTTTTAAAATGAAATTTCAGTGAGCGCACAAATTTATTAATTTTTTTTTCGGTTTTTTGGATTTTTTGCAATAAATATTAAAAATATAACATAAATAAGATTACATAAATATTTAAAAAAAATGTATATTGGATCGAGTTGAAGAACAAAGTGATAAATTTGTTGGATTTTAATTGCATTAAATTAAATTTAAAAAAATATATATCTTAAATATAACCGAATAATAAAATTTACGCACACAAGTATAGAAAAATAATTACCAAAAAAAAAAAAACAAGAAGGTTTTTCAATTGAACGAAAGAAACAAGGAAAAAGGATTAAAAATTTTCTTCTTTTGCCTGGAATAAAAGGGTGTGTATTTATTTTTATATAAAATTTTTATTTTGTAAATTTTTTTTTTAATTTGTTCACAGGCAAGTTTCAATTTTTATACAGTAAAGATTCGCAAAAATAAACTTTTCAAAAAGAAAAAAAGCAACTCTCCAAGTAATATTTATTCAGATAAAGAATCTTTTTTTTTAAAATTTTTTTTATCATAATATGTAGTTTCTTTTTATGAATCTTTACTGTATTTCAATTTATTTTATAAGGATTTTTTCCTTGTTCAATTCACTTGTGAACAATATAATGTAGAGTTATCTGTACTTACAGTTTCTTAACATTTTTATTGCATTTTGGATCTAGTTAAGCTACTGTTTCAAATTGGGACAAACCTAGGTACTGGGTTTGCTCTTCGTTCAAGATGAGTGTAAGTTTACTCAGTTCTAAATAAGTACCTGTAATCAAATCCGCACACTAATAAAAACATTATCATTTAAGTAAAATTATGAACTATTCTTTGGCTTAATTCGAATTACAATTTCTTAATTGGAATTATAAGACATTTGTTGCTCGCAATTAGTAGGTTATATTCACGAGCTGTAGCGACATGAGTAGTAGTAGTAGTTTTTATGTTAGCCCTTTTATGAATCTATATTTCTTATAATTATATGCTCAAAATAGGGCTTAATATTTTCTAGTTAGGCTGCACTGACGAAAAAATATATATTTTTAAATGTCACTTAAAAATTAATTATAAAATACTTATTTGAAAAATAAATTATATTAATTTTAGTGAGATGATAAACTAGTTTTTAATGTTTTCATTTTGAAAGAATGAATCCTAATTTGGAAAGAATAAATTTAACATTGATGAACCCATGATTTCAAAGAAGTGTAATAGATAATTTAGTTTGGTACTATAACTTCGAAATATAATTGTACAAATCGTATGGTATTTACCGAGCCAACACTTACATTTTAATTTTTTTTAGTCGATTAATCCTGTCAATACTTTAGTGTGGTATTGTTATTGTGATTTTGTAATAGCCTCGTTTAATTATCTTGTTTAAACTTACTTCTGGGTTAAACAAGATATTTTTCATAACAAATTTGCATTATACCCGAAATAATTATAGTAAGCAGACAGTAGATATTCTTTGTTGAAAAGTAAAATAAATATGCTGTAAATCTGTTAATTTTAAATAATTTGCCCAAAATGTTAACAATCCAGTTTAAATTTTAATACATGAAAATCGTTTGTCAAACTTAAACCACTTCTCAGCAGTGCGAACAATTTTTTGTAAATTAATTTACAAAATATGTGAAATTGATTGAAACCTTTCTAAATTTTTACAACTAAATGAAAGAATCGATCATAATAATCTAAATAATTTCATTGCATGATGAAAAATTAATAGAACAACTTGACAGTTTGAGTTTGATCCATGTAAACTCCAGGTCATATCATATCATTTTTTTTCTTTAGAATAATTGGAACTTTGAATAGACGGTCATAATTATTGTTGAGCTTAGGACAAAAACAGTAATATTTTCAATTTCCACTTTAGTCTCAATAATCTTACATAAAGTTTAATTCATATTGTCATCGCTAACAAGTTTTCTTTTCTAAAGTTGAAATTTATTTTTATTTTTTGTTGGCACAGAAAATTAAAAAAAAAAATTATTTGACTCATAATTTTTTTTTTTTAATGTTAAATTGGGTAGTGGGGGCATGATTAAATTTGGAGTAATAAAAATACTAAAAAAATAAAACTTATATATACTAATCACCCACATTTTTCAAAAACCATGAACTCGCACATTTTTATTTATAATTTTTTTTTGTTGAATAATGTATTTTAAAATAATATTTATTTATATAAATCTTTCCATGGACTGTTGAATTTTAGATCGATCCCATCTCATTTCACTGCTGATTTGTTCCCATGAAAAAAAAAAAATAGAAAATATTAAAAATTAAAATAAATTTCAGTTTTCTTTTTATTTTATTTTTTTGTTTTAAAGAAAACATATATTTTTAAATATCTTAACATAATTTTTCAATTTTAAGTAATTATTGCGGTTGAAAGTCAAATGAATTTGTTCCTTCATTCAGTTTTTTCAAAAAAAAATATTTTTTGACTTGTGGAATTCTTTTAAAAATATCAAATTTTGAAAGAAAATAAAATTAAAAAAATACATAGACCAGCAAAATGCGTCAAATTATGTAATGCAACATCAAAATAACAAAATTAAATAATAATATTAAGAATTTTTTTTTTTATATATTTTATGCTCTGTTTCGAAAATTAAAAAAAAAATGAGAAGATTGAAATCTGTTGGATTTTATTGTTTATTTTATTAATAGAAGTCACATTCATAAAATATACTCCTAATCCTAATATAATTAAATAAAATTTAATTATGAAAATTACAATTTTACAAAATAAAAATATATTTTGTGATAATTTTTTTGCTTATTATAGTAAATAATTTGATGAAGTGCCAAGCAACTAACTAGAATGTAATATTGTATATTTTGAGGTCCTAGGCACGAATTCGGCTAATACCGCCATCAAAAAATCAAGAAGTAATTTTTATTATTTCAGCTTCTACTTATTTATAATAAAAAAAAACGTTAGAAAAAATCCAAACACGAATAGCGTATTCAAAGTCATTTATGAGATTTTCATGAATTAACTCTGGCAAATGATGGAAATTTACGAATTATCAATTTCACTTTAATTACAGTTGAAATTTGCACACAATACTGACAGAAAAAATGTATATTTGTATCGATCATTGACGTTGGGAAAAATATACCTGAAAAAACCATTATACAGTATAAGTCAATATAATATTTACAAGTTTACAGTGAAAATCTGATTGAGGTGGATCATTTCATTAAATAACTTAAACTGAAATTAATCTTTGTTTTATATTTTTTCTGTATTTTTAAAATTTATTTTAAAATCCTGATGATCTGCCTTATCTGATGATATAATTCATTGAAATTTTTTTATTTAAATTTATGCTTTTTCTTTGAGTTCATATTTTCTTTGAGTTCATATTAGAGTAAATTTTTGAATTAATACTGAATCTATTTCTAAAAAAACTTTCCTAATTCAAAAAAGTTGCTTAATTAATGAATTTTTCTGTAGTAAATGGATTTAAGATTACAATAATATAACATTAATACTTTTGTAAAAATCCATACTCATGAAAAATAACCTTAGTCTGAGCTCCATTCTCAATTTTCTTGAAAATTTTCAATTTCGTTTTTATTGAAATTGATGCACTGTCATGTGGATTGTTTAATTTAAAAGTATAAATTCAAATTATATTATATTTTAATCTAAATTCGAGGGTATCGCTTAATTTGAAAGTTTCTTAATTTGCAGTTTGCTTAATTTAAGAATTCACTGTAATAATAAAAATATTATCAATATTCAATAATTAATTTCAGTTTTTTTGTGTTAAAGAAACTATAAAAATATTAAAATTATTAAAAATATTTGATCGCATTTTATTTTATCTGTCGACTGACAAACAACTTCTAAAATTTTACTTTATTTTATATACATTATACATATTACATATATATTTTTTCCTACTTGATCTAAATATATTTTAAAATTTCAAATAATATATTAAATATACCTTTATAAATATTTTCTATAAATAAATTATACCTGTATACATATTTTACTTTTATATATAAATATTTTTAAAGAAAAAACATAATTTGTAATATACTATGCTCCGTGATAGGATAACCTACTTCCGGAATTTAACATCATTTTCATCCTTAAACATAAATTTTAATCTTTTTTTTTTCCATCACTCTGACTTTACTTGTTACCTAGTATTTACATAGTATATATATATATATATATATATATATATATATATATATATATATGTATAATATACAAAATATACAAATTTTATGTAAATAACATTGGGAAGTTTATCCTTATTCATATTTAAGGTAATTTTAAATCATGGATTTTTAGTTGTTGTTTTTCGTTAATGTCAGTGGTGGCAATATTAAGGGGAAGATATATTTATCAGTTTTTTTTAATATATTTTTCTGGAAAATACATATATGTATAGATATAATAGTATCTGGGAACTAAAAGAAAATCAATAATTTTGCAGGATTTTTGAGCTTAGAATAAGTAATCTTGACATTATAGTTTGAATCCTTAATATACATGCAGAAAGAAAATAAATTAAAGTCATCAATATGTTACTATTTATTTATCTACCATCTGTTATCGGGAAATTTAAAAGTAAAATCAAAGATAGTTTATTTTGGCACATTAACGCATTGTCATTTAATTAAAAAAAATGTTTCTATCGAAATTATTTATTGTAGTGTTGTGCTGGTTTTTCCGATAAATAAGGTTTTCCCTATAATAGTACAAAGTATAGTTGTCTGGTGTCTGGAAAATTTTTTAAATGTCTTCTTCAAATTTCTTTCATTTTTAAAACTTTTTTCGTCTTTCAGACAATTATACTTTCATGCGGAAAATTCAGCATTTCATAAATTCCCTCACCTTGCCGAACTTATCATTGAAAATATAATTCTGATTAATTGGAAAATGACATGTAAATTGTGACATAAAATGGAAACTTAAATTCCTTTCTTCCAGCATGGAAGGAAGACATTCAGGTGTCCATTTTTGCAATAAAATGTTAAGATATGCTTGAAGGCTACAGCCGAATATGCCTTTAAGAATCTCTCACAATCTGACTAAGGGTCTCTTCGCATTTTATTGCAATTTGTACTTACTACTTTTGGTACGCATTCCGAACCATAAATTTCTTTATACTTTAATTGCAACATGGTAATTGGTTTTTTCGTGAGACATTTGTTGTTAGCAAGGTAATTGCTTTTGACATATTTTCTAAACCTTAAACGAATTTTTCCGAATCTTAAAATTTTCAGTATTTTTAGTATTTTTCCGAATTTTAAAATTACATTTCATTGTAATTTATTACTTGTACTTCATTTAAAGCTGATTAAACAGACATCGATAAATCGGATGGAACAATATACGTGACGTTGAGGGGTGAACGTGTTAAAGCAACACAGCATATCAGACTACCACTAAGCCACCGACAGTCTTGAAAAGTTCAATTAGTAATGCCACAATAATTACTGATACATTTTCACTGGAAAACTCTAATATACAATGTAAACTTTAAATTTATTGTGACATGTCTCAAAAACTTTATCAGTTAGTTATTATTAAAATATGTTGTTTTTAATGCGAAATTTCCAATGTATAATATTACCCAAATTTCAAAAGATTAAAAAAAAAAAGGTGTTAAATAATTCACATCCCTTAACCGAAATTTTATTTATTTATCATTATTTAAGATATAAACTGATTTAAAGATTTTTGAAACCTTGGAATGAATGTACAAGTTAAATAAATTCAATCTTTTTAACTGATAAAAACTAAAAATGTATATTGCAAAAAAAAAAACTCTCTCCTGCTCTCCATTTTCTTTTTTCACGACGGCGCGGCGCGGAATGATATTATTATATTAGTTTTATACTAAAAGAATGCTCTCTCGATATTAAATTGTGGGGGATGAAATTGTGGATGTTTTACTCTACATATATATATTTGTGTGTGATGACATAAACTTGGAAAATACTATGAAAATATGTTGGGTAATTTAAATGGAAAATCCAGTACAGCTCACTTAACAATATAGTGTGCTTGTCTTATACCATTGAAATTTTTGTTTTAACTTACTTTCTTGTGTAATGTGGTAAAAGCTTTTTGGAATGGGTAAAATAAAATTATGGTAGAAAACCAGAAAAAAAGGAACCTGTTATATATAGTAAGATTTTGTGCATATTCTAAAATGAAGGTTTTTTTTTTATTTGGAAGGATAGATACATATATCAAGAATTTAAAGATGGATAAAAAAAAATCTAGTATATTTGAAAATTGAATTTTAAAGAAAATTCTCGATATTATTAAATTTTTCCTGGGATTATAATTTGCCATTAATAACTATTTATATTGTTAATGATTGAAAATGTTGTAAATTATATTAATGAGAAAATATTTTATAGATTTTACAGCCTTAAAATTCGTATTATATCACTTGATCCTATTGTATTTTGGGACCATGAATTGACCCAATGAGTGTTATGTAGTTGACCCTATTTGCAGCATTAATACAATGAGAAAATTTTTTGCATTGATCAAGATTGCTGATAAAACATTAATTGATCTAATTATCAGGTTCTTCTCTGTTGTGTCGACAAAATAGTAAGCAGCTGAGATAAAACAATTAAATTATGTTTAAGACAATTTGAATTATGTAAATAAAGTCCTGGAAATTCAAAACACTTGTCTGTGTACGAAATCAAAGATACAACCCAGAATTCATTATAAAAGCAAACTATATAATTAAAATTTCATAAATTTCAGATTAATCGGAGTATAGAATTTTAATTTATATTATCTAACTGCAGTTCAGTTTTGCAAATATGTATAAAGAACTTCTATTATTATCAAATTCACTGTAAAAAAATATGTTGTTTTTGTTTTTATTTTAAATTTTTGAAAAAATTGTTTATTTCTCTCTAATCGTTTTCTTACCCAAAAGCTAATCATAATCACAATTCACTGTAACTATTCTTACAAAAATACTTCTCACAGTGAATGTTGCAAATTTTAAATTTCACTAAACTTTTCAATAAACTTTCTTGTTCATAGCTTCCAAAACTTCTGCGTTAATTGTAATTATTTCTTTTTATTTTAATTTTATCAATTCAGGCCGAAAAAATGGCTATTACTTATTAATTAATAATGATTAGTCGTTTAATTTATGGAACTATGTATATTATAATAGCTTGATTTAGTAACTAAGTTTAATTATAATTAAATGTATTCAATCTTTGTATAAATTTCAAAATAATTAAATTACGTTCAAACCGAAGAGATCAAGAAGAAGATATAACCCAAAACAGGTCCAACCCAGAAGAAAAACTAAACATTTCTGCAATTTATTGAATATTTCTGATCTGGTATGATTATATGCCAATAATGAATATATTAATATTTTATTTAAAGATTGGTAAAAATTGTCATTTATCTAATTATTATTATATTATTTATAATAGGTTAAATTTTGGTCTGTTTGGTACAGGATGTCGTATATTTTATTTTTAACCGTGTATTATTTTCAAATATGTTTTTTTTTTTCATTTATTTATTTATTTGACAAATTCCATAGGGAAATATAAAACACCCACATAAATAGCCCAGGATATATAATCTACACCAACTATGACAATTTTGCAATGTATACACTAACATAAATTGTATCACAATTTTCTTAAAATGAGAAAATTTCGGAATTTTTTATTTTTTTTTATTTTTCAACTTTAATATAAACGGTAAAAGATTTTATTGTAAGATCGTGTGCGCCAAAAAAAAAAAGGGGGCAGTAAATTTACCCGAAAAAAAAGGATTCTTGTATTGATTTTCCTCTATGTTTCGCAACATAAAGGAAAACATTTTTTTTTTAATCATAGTTATTATATTTATTTTGTGTATTAAAGAGAGAGAACTAAATTTGTGAATTTGAGAGATAGAAAAATTCATAAAAAAAAATTTTATACTCAGTTACTCAGCAATACATTAATTTCAATATTGTATATGTATATTAAATAAAAGGGGAGAATAAAATTATTAGGAAAATTATTATTTTTCCACCTGATATTATTCATAAATATTTATATGTATATGAAGATTTATTTACTACTAACACTTATAAATTTAATACTTCTACAAATAAAAATGCATTAAAAAATATTTTAAGAATATAATTTTTAAAAATGTTTTCTTCATTTTAGTACAAGTAAAATTTAAAGATTAAGTATTTTCATGTGTATAATAATTATAACAATTTCAAACTGTTATACACAAAAAAAAAACAAACTGAAGTATCCTTTTTTTTTGCATTAATTCGAAAGGAATGTTAATTGGGTGTGATTTATTTTCTGACAGTATAATATTAATATAATTTTAATAAAGATGATTATATTTTTAATACAATTTGTATTTATAAATTAATCCTGGTTCCTGGGAAAAAAAACCAAAAGCTTCCAGGAAATAAAATGTTTTAAAATCACAAATTTATATCTAAAAGAATTTTGGTTATTTTATTTTTTCAACTTATCAATAGGGGCAACCATTTTCAAGTTAAACACAAAAAAGTTCAAATTAAATTCAAAGTTTTTATAGGTGAATTCCATTCAATTTCAAGTTAACCTTATCCTGTACAATGGTCACAAATGTTAGCCATTTTTCGGTGCAACGATATTTGTTTAAAATTAATTTTTCGATTGGAATTCGTTATTCAGCGAAAACCACGATTTTAATTTAGTTTAACATGGTGCAACAAGTTATTATTATAACTATACATATTTATTCTGCCTGGTTTTTTAGTACATTAATTTAAAAAAAGAACATTTCAAATCATTAAATCATATTTACACCCAAAAATATAATTTTTATTTTTATTAAATACATACACTATGAGAAATGGTAAGCCGTAAGCTGAAAATTAAGTGATAAATAAAGTCTAGAAATTTTTAATAAATATGAACTAAAAAACGGATAGTGATACTGATATAATATAAGTTATTAGATAATGACATAAGCATTGACGATAAGATTGAATATGCTCGTATTGTTAGAAAAATTATTTCGTTCAAACCAAATTAATGGTAGTTCATTTTAAATTGATAAAAATTTATAAATCAAATTAAATGTTAACTATACAACTTTTTTAAAACTACAAAACAAAAAATAACCTTAGTCAAATAAACTTTATCTTAAGAGTTAAATGAATAAGATACTTTTTGTATATTTTTTAAGGATAAACTAGAGATTTTTTTGCCTATTAAGAAAACTGTACTCTTAATCCTTAAATTGATATGTAATTAATCAAGTGAAAATCATTAGTTGCTGCAAATTTTGCGTTAGTTTTCAAATATATAATTGATTCAAGTAATTGAATTGATTCAGGTAATTGACCTACGCAAATATTTTAACTTCCTTAGTCAAACCAAATAATTTTTCTCAGCCTTGGAAAAAAAAGCAAAACTTATTCCCTAGTCCGACAGCATAAAAATTAGGTAAACTTGTGAAAAAAAACTACAAAAAGAATCATTTTAAAATTCACATTTCCCGAGAACAAAAAAAAAATCCGGGACAAGTTGTCCTCAGGTGTTATCCTTTGACTCACAGATATGATAAGCTAATTTTAACAAATTCATATCTTTAAAAATTTTAATATTTGTATCATTTAGCATCCATATAGTCGTTATAGTGGATATTTTTTCAGTTCTAATTTTCTCCCGTAATTTTATTCAATATGCAATGAATTAAAAATATTCCTATAACTGGGAAAATAATTAACGATTCATAAATTTTTTTTTTTTTACCACAAACTGGCCTTCACCTGTACCTGTAACCCCATGAGAATTGTTTTGCAATACGAGTAAAAAAAAAAAATCTCCTAAAATTGTATAAATAAATAATAACTAGATACTTAAATTGTTGTGGTCTCTTTCCTTATATAAAAAGGAGAAAAATAACCATAATTCATTTATCATATTATTTTTTTTTTTTATATTGAAATTGCATTTTGAAAGATTTTCGCAATCTGAAAAGTAGTTATAGTTCATCTAGAAAGGGCAACCTTGTATGTTGCACAGTGATTTTATTTATTCGTAGATACCGTATTGCAAAATATTGTTTGTTATCAGTGTTTTGCTTGTAATTAGTGTTGGTTAAATTGTCAATAATTTATATTACATATATATTTTTGTGTGCATGTAAGATGAGAATGAAAACTATTTTATATCAGGTACAGTTTTTTTCGTTTATCATATTACATTTTTTTTCGCAAATAATTTTATTACATAAATTTATCTATTATTAGTACAGTGCCGATGTTTATAGATTTATCAGCCTGATAATTATATTTAAAAAAGGTTATTATTTCTTATCTTTGTTCTGTAAAATATATTTGAGTCAACTGAAATATTAGTTAGTTTATTTATAAATTGATTCTAACATATTACAAATTATTTTTGCAATTTAAAAAACTTTGCAGCATATTTATTTCAAAATAGTGTAAAAATTCAATTTTAAACTCTCACTAAAAATATGTATAGATAAATAATTTTATTACATAAATTATCTATTACATATTACTAAACTAAATATCATAAAAAAAATTACTTGGACACTCTTTTAGTTAATAAATAATTCTTAACGATTAAATGTTTCGCTATATATAGTTAGCTAAATATCAAACTTTTGCAATTGTTCTGTTGAAAAGTAATAATGACCAATTTATTATAGATTAGCCCAGAAACATTACAAACATTATATAATTGAATTATCTTTATTTTGTGCATTAAAAATAGTCAATTTTTTGTCGGTCTGAAATCTGTATATAAATTCATAATAAAAAACATTTTTGATAGTATCATAGATACGAGCGTGCAATGATAAATTTGAGAAAAATATTATTTATATTGGTATAATTTAGGCTTCCAACACAAGACGGACACTACAACTGGAAAAATAGGGTTTACATTGAACTGAACAGTAAAGTTCAATTAAATAGAGTTAAAACTATATGCCATTCTGTACTATATTAGTGAAAAATAAATAATTTTTTTATTAAAGTTTATAAAATTATAAATAAATTAGATATATGTACTTTTTTTTCCCGGTCACCATAGTATTTACAAAAGAAAAACAAAAAACTTTTCCATATGGTCTGGTACTTAGATAATAATATTAATGACATTATAGTACTTTCCTATATACGAGGGATATTCAATAAAGTACTGGGTTCAACTCTCGTCCGAGACATCGATATTGTTCTAAGTTTATTCAGCTTTAAATGAATACCAGTAATAAAATTACAATAAAATTAAGACTGGGAACAATGCTAACGTTCGATGCCATTTGCTAACAACAAATGTCTCACTAATGAAGCCATTAGCTTGTTTCAATTAAAAGTTTCTTCATTATAAAGAAATTTATGGTTCGGAATCCATATAAAATTAATAGGTCCAAATTGTAATACAAAATGTTTATCACTTCAAGTGGAGATAACTCGGTACTTGGAGCCCTATGCTCTATAATAAGGTAAACAAAGTGACCAAGAATCTAAATTTCTATCTATAAATCTTAAATCTACGTAAAAATCTTAAATTTTAAGTAAATCATTTATTGTAATAATTCTTTATAGTAAATAATATTCGTAAATTAGAATTGTGATATCGACAGTATGATAATGATTGGCCAAAGCCATTTTGTACTACTGTCGTATATATTTGCTTGATTACGAAATAAACATTAATAAAGAATTGTTCTATGATAGTGTATAGTATTTTAGATTATAAATTTGTTGTTTTTATATATATATATATATATATATATATATATATATATATATATATTTATATACATATGTTTTTTTTTTTTTTTTGTGGATTCTATGTTTAATGTTGGTAAATAAAAACTTTGAACATTTGCGACAAAAATACAAAACCTGAAAAGGAAAATCAAATGTTTATATGGTTCGAAAATAAAAAATGATTGTTAAAAGTGTTTCTTCATCTAATATTATATTAGTTAATAAATAGTTATGTATAATTATGTGTATCTAAAAGATAAATTATTATGAATTATGACAAATTTTTTTTATTATTAAAAAAAAAAAAGAATTTTGCCGTTTAATTAAAAATGATATAATGGATAAGATCGATTTATGTGGTATTAATTAAATATAAATTTAATATAGAAATAAATATATACAATCAAACCACAATTCTTTCTATTAATTTCAAAAATTCAGGGTTGTGAGGTAATATTTTTTATGGTTACATCATTAAAAATTATATTAATTAGTCGTGTAATATATATTATTTTTAAAAGAATTAAATATTAGTAATTTTTAATTAATTTTGAACAATTTATGTTAAGCAATTTATGTTAACGAATTTGTAAATTACTTTTGATTTACAAAACAAATTAATTGATTTATAGTAAGGACATGTAAATATTTTGTTCAAGTATCAACATAAATTGACCGGGTTTATCAAACTGCACGTAATCGAATTTTCAGAATTTTCTATAGAAAATCTTGAGAAAATAGAACAGCTAAATTTTTTTTGAGCAAAAATTACTTTGCTTGTATAATGATTGTTTTTTATGTAGGATGTTAATAGCAGAAAGAATTCTGGACAAGATTTTCTGTAACAAAGAGAAAGAATTTTTTTTTTTAAAAACAATCTGCCTTTGAGAAATTATGTTGTAGGTTAAAAGTATAGGATGTTGTGATCGTGGGTGTCGTATATATTTTATGTCATCAGTAAAAAAAAGGATAGAAAGGCAATCTTGTTGGTTTCTCTCAACATATAAACAAAAACTAAATTTTATGACATTAGTCCTTTTCCAACAAAAAAAAAATTGGAGATGGATTCGATGTATTCAAATTTTCAGAATATTTGGTTATATACAAAATTTTAGTAAATATATCTAAAATAATAAGATTTTGTGAACGACAAAATAAATCTTATAGTTTTTTAAAAAAAATTATTAAAAACTAATTAAAGTTTATTTTAAAAAATATTTTAAAAATTTATTTATATCACAATTTTGCTGCTTTTACCCAATTACTGAAATTTTGAACTCTCTGTTTCAATTCTCTTTGAAAAATACCTGTATAAAGTTTTTTTTTGTTATAAACTTTCCTCCAAGCGTTATAAGAAAGTTTACAAGATTTAATTGTACCAGGTTTTTTTTTGCCATGGTACAAGGTTTCCTTAGAACTATCACAAAGAAAACAATGTCTTTATTATAGTTACAAGGATTTAAGATAAAATAACGTAACCCACAAATATTTCTTTCAATTTTAGAAAATAAGATCCTAGGTATAACGCAAAAGCATATTTGTAGTATATTAACTATTAAGTACAATAAATAAAATGCTTTTATGTTGCATAAAATAATAATAATAAAAGAAATGATGCGAAATTAAATAAATTGATTTTCCTAGAATTTAACAAAAAAATCAAATACGACATATGTACTAAAATTACATAAGAATATCATTTCATTCGGTTTTGATTAGCTCGAAATGCAAACATTATAACAATAGCAACATTATGGTATTTTTTCGAATTTTTTATAAATGTATATGAAACATTTATTTGACACAACCATTTTTGCGCAAATATGTGCACAATTTTTAAAAATATATTGCATTTTTTTACATTTATATACTTTTACTACAATGATAAAGAGTCTATTTGCAAATAGCCTTTCTAGACTCTATATTAAAATCACAGCGGCATTCCAGAAGTTTTATTGCTTCAAAACTAACTTTAATGTCAAAATTAACACTGAATTTCAAAATTAATATTTTAAGCAAAAACCTCAATTTACTGGAAAATTACAGTTGGACAATATTATTTTAACAAATCTGGTAATAAATACAAGATTTGTGTACAAAGTAAAATTTAAAATCTACTCATAAACTTAAATAAATATAAATCTTATAAAATTCTAAAAAAAAATTGAGAATTAGTCATTGAAGTCTACATAAAAAAATTTCGAATATTACAAAGTTCATGTTTATCGTAGTTCATTGTGTAAACATCTACCGCCACCAATAATATTTTTATGTGTTGCTGATTTATATTATGCTTATATACATTATTTTAATCACTTGTTATGTTTAATCATTTGTCGTAACAGAAAAACAACATTTAAATTTTGATTTTGTCATACTGGAACAGTTTCTTATTCGCATTCACTGCCAAAATAAAATTGAATTATATGAAAATTATGTTAAGATAATTACAATTAAAGGAGTAGTTTCGCAGCTATAAAAACAATTTCATTAATTATTTCGCTTTAAAACATTTAAAAAATTAAAGTACATTGTGATTTTTTCTAGGCTTAGTATTATAATTTAATTTTAATTATCTAATTGTGAAACTGTTGTCTCATTGCTACTCTGACCAATACGTCAATTTTCAAGTTTTTTTACTTAGGAATCAGATCATGTGACAAATCTATAAAATTTATTAATTGAAACCATAGCTCACTGTTTAAAATTAATTTAGTGACTGTTTAAAATGTTGAAATCAAACAGATACTATTTGGTTGGGCTAAAACTTGAAATTGAATTAAAAATTATAATGTTAATAGTCACCATCGTTTTCGTAGGCCTAATAAATCCTTTTTTTTATTCGAAATTTTCATTTAAAACACAAAAATCCAAATAAAAATTTATAAAACACTAAAAATTAGTTTACATATACATATTTCATTATTTTACACTTGTCATCTAGTATCTTGTTAGCAAATAACTATATTAATTTTGTTCCAAGTATTTTACCCTTTGGCATAGAAAAAATCTATCTTATAAGTCTTTTTTTTTTTTTTAAATAAAATCAAATTACAAATAAATATAGAAAGTTCAATTATATGTCAGAGAGAAAAAGTAACAAATTTAATTCCGCCTATAAGTCTTTTTGTTTACCAAGTTTAAAATCATATAAGGTAAAAAATAGATATAAATATAAATACAATAAAATAAGTTTTTCGTTTAATTTACGTGATGTGACTGCAACAAGAAGATAATTTTTACAATAAAATTTTATTTATATACTTGATATCTATATGTATATCGTCACCCCAGTATTTAAATGATACATTTGTATTTTTATCATTTTCGAGTTAGGTATGCAGTTTTACTTAAAAAATCGAGATCTTTCCATTTCCTTTGCCCAAATTAAGCTATCTCATTCCGTTCCGAAGATATTTAGTATGCCGAATGATATATTTGCCAAAATTTCAAAAATCTCACAGTATTTAAATGATAGATAATACAATTTGTATTGAAATAGCATAATTTATAGGAAAATTTGACTAAAAAACAAATCCGAACTAATCGATAAATTTTTATGCTACATATGCAATTATTCAAATTTTGTTATTTAAATTTAAAAAATACTATTAATTAAATCGGCGAGAACTTTAGTCTTTCAATAAATTATATAAATCATTTTTATAATTATATAAAAAAATTTACTAAAATTTTATTATACTTTTGATTTACAACTCCCTAAACTCACATTGCCATTTATTCCGATTTAGGTTTTTGTCGTTTATATCAGTTAAACACTGAGGTGACGATATATATACTATTAACTGACATAACTATTTTATGCAATTGTTAACCATAATCTAAATAAAATTGTTTATATGAAATTTTATTATTGTAGAAAAAAGCTGTAAGTGACGCTACCGATCTATATTATTATTATTATGGTTATTTTATATTCTTATCATGATTTATATTTATATTATAGAGAGAAAATTTCATTTAACAGTTTAATTGTTATTTTTAAAAATAATAATATGTATAATATAAATTTATATGTTAAAATTGTATAATTTGATAGTATCAATCTTACAGTGACGTTAAAGTTTATTTTTTTTTTATAGAGTGATATGAATCTATAACATAATTTTATAGTACTTTTAAAGCCAAGAAAAATTTGAAAAAAAAAAAAAATTATTTTGTGATTGACCAACCTTTTTTTTTAACAAGAAACTTAAAATAATTATGGAATACTACAAATAGTAATTTAGTCATTGATTTGAGAAATTTATTTTAAAATTAAAATAAATTTTTATGAAAAATGAAAATTTAATAGTTGAACAAAAATAGTTAAGGTTTATTGAACAGGTTATTCTAATGTAAATAGACAAATGATTTATATGGAAAATAGTTGAATGTTCCGGTCGAAAATTTCGAAATTTCGAACGAAATTATCTATTAAAGTATTTTAGAAATTAAATTACTATTTGAATTTGACACTTTGTCCGTGTGTAAACCTAAATTATGATTTAGAATAAGAAATGGACAGATTAATTCTAGCTGGAATTTTTATTGTAAAAAATTGTTATCAGATGAAAGTAAAAATTACTTTACGGTCATTGGTGTAATTGTCGTCTTACAAAATGTTGTTTTAATGAAAAATTGATATTCTCCAAAATTGATAATAATCGTAATTGTATAAAACTACTGCACAGTAGTTCTGCTGCGCGACAATTTATTTATTTACTGCTAAAAAATTGGAATAGCACTTTATTCTTTAATTAATATTATACAAAATAATACTTATTCCAGTAGTCCAATGAATCGTGTCACGTCCACGAACACGCAGTAGTAGTACCGCCTACTAGCATATAAAATGTCATGCGGACAATTTTCGGGACGTTTATTGGAATAGACGGGAATAATGAAATGAATTACAATGAATAAAAATATTGGCTGAAATAAAATTCATAATGAAAAATAGTGTGTTATTTTCAAGTGGAGTCAGCATTGGTAAAAAAATTCATTTTTTACTTTTACTTGTTATTTGTTACCGTTTTAAGCGATAATTTAAAGTTTGAAATTCAAAAAAAAAATATATATATTTACTGGCATGACAGTATCTTTACAAAGATTAAAGTTTATCTAACACATTAATTTATTAAAATTAGAAATTTCTAAAAAAACTTATATTATATTTTTGTATATTTCGAAATTTATATTAAAATAATACTTTTCTATAATATTTATATTTATATACAGTATACCTAATTTAAATAATTGGGAAATTCTATAATAAGCATATTAACGATATTAACACAGTTTTCTTTAATATCACACAGATTTATTTATAAAATTTGAAAGTTTATATTTTTATTTATAAGAATGAGGAAATAAATTTTAAAAAATAAAGAATTTCATATTATTTTTAAATGTTCTTTTAAATTTTTAATCAACATAAAATATTTGCCAAAATATTTAGTATTGCTTATAAAAATTTCCTATCTATTCCCTATAATAATCCAAAATAGTTTTCTGCGTAGAAATTTCCACAATTAGGGCTATGTAATTTTTGAATATAATACTTAATTTTAATAATTTCGCAGTTTTAAATCTTCGGATGTTGTTAATAGGTCACTCGTAATACTTAAATATTTTGCTTAAGATTTGTATTCGAATGATTTTTTTATAAATAAATAGTACATTTAAATATTTAAAATAATATTTTGAAGACTGCATTTACAATCCTATTCATTAATATTTATAATTAGATTATTTTTTACAGATTTACTTATTTAAAGCTGCATCATATTACGTATCATGTTTGAACACATTGTAAACTAATTTAGAAAAAAATATCCATACTTCTGATAAGTTGAATTTTTAATCCATTTTTAAGACATTGGTGATTATATCATCGATAATTTTATAAAGTATAAAAAACATATAGCATTGGAAACTATATTATTTACCTATCTAATTAATGTAAATTATTTTAATCCAAACTCTAATTATTGATCTTTAAAATTAACAGTTTTGCAGCTAATTTATATTACTTTTCAAGAGAGAATACCTGCTAGCCGCATACGCGTTAAAAAAATTTTTTAATTTGACATCATCACATTATCTTTAATCAGCATTACTATCAGCTGTGGACTGAGAAAAAAATTTTTTACATTTAATTATGCTAAATCCTTACGATAAACATTTTTAAAAAGTTAAGAAAATTTTAGATATTGAAAAATTTCTACTTTAATTCAGAAGTAAACTAGAGACTAGTTTAAACAAGAGGCTATCCTATAATATATTCTCAAAATATAAATGAAATAAAAAATAAATTGATGTATCTATCCGAATTTAAGCAATACATAATATTAAATTAATTTGTCTCCGACATTAAATACAAATTTTATTTACACCACTTATCAATAAATCTATGTGGTTAACTATTTATTTTTTTCCAAGTTTATTGAAAATGTAAACAACACAAAAAAAAAAAGATTTTCAAATTCAATTATTATACTAAATTTTCTGAGCAAGCAATCAAATCTATATGAAAAATCATAACTTGCTATGTACAAGTACCACGTGCTGAATAACTTATATATCTAAACTTGATTGTTTGTGGTTTAAATTCAATAAATTTAATTATTTAGAGAAAAATGAAAAATTGATATTAAGGAAAAAACGTATATTAGACCCTTGAGAATTTTTTTTTCATCTCTATGGTGTACTGTCTTGGGGCATAAAAATTTCAATTTATTGACACATTAACGTGAAATTAAGTTATCCTATGTATGTATATCAATTTTAAGGAAATTATTAATAATTTTAGTAATTGATTTACTTTAATAATATTTATGATATTTAGATATTGCATTCATAAATATATAATATTTTCCTAAATAATTTATTTTAATTTAAAAAAAAAATACGAAATGAAGTAAAAAATAGACAAAGAATTGATTTTCAATTTAAATATCTACCTGAAAAATCATCTTTATATATTTTTATTTTTATAAATTTTTTTTCGTCCTCATGTATCCGGGAAATTATTTTATTAGTAAAATTTTATTAATAAAGAAAATATGCGTTGAATAATGCAACATCAAATTATTATACTATGTATTTTTCTGTATTATGCATTTTTCTGTATTATTCAGGATTGTATTTTACAAGTCAGATTTTCTTTACTAATAAAATTTTACTACAAAAATGATTTTCCGGATATATTAGACATTAAAAATAAATAAAAATATATATATAATAATTTCCCGGATACATTAGGATGGGAAAACAAAATTAAATATTAGAATATATTTTCCAGGTACATTTATAAATTCGTTGTCCTTGTCTATTATTTTCCTGAAGACTTGATTTCGTATTAAAAACTTCATATAAAATATTTGCAAACATAAAATAAACTTAAAATATACAATTCCCCCTAACGCAAATTTCATATTAAATGGATTGCTATTGCTAATTTGTATTGGGTTTAAGCCTGATTCGGTTATAGGTTTTTGCTATTTTCTCTTCAATTATTATCAGTAATTTTATTTAAGAAAAGAAAACACTCACACTTTTGACGATGCGATGTTTCGATAGGATGGTTTGGCTTTAGGTAGTGATGCTTCGTACATTTCATGCTTCGTAGAATTATAGTAGTTTTACTTAAGATTAATTAATGAAAATGTTAAATATAAGTTTTAATTTTGATTTGACGAAAATTAAAAAAGAAATTTCACCGTCTCAAAGGTAGATAGATATATACTTAGAAAATATTTATGAGCTACGTCTATTATTATGTCCATTTTTTTTTAAACAGTTTTAAAAGTCTAAAGTATTGAAAAAATTATCCGACAAATTGAAGAAATCATACGGTATCTACATGGTTGAATCATACCTCACAAGCAAATATAACTTCTTAATTTTAAAATTTATTATTTAACATATTTTTTAAAAAAAACACTGAATAATCTTCAAACAGACCTAGACATGTAATTTACAAAATTTACATTATTTCACTTGACAATAAAAATTTCATCAGAACTGAAAAAAAAAACGTTATGAAGCATAAAGGTTTGATATGTAATCAAAAACTATGACTAAACTTAAAGTTTATTTATACGAGTTTTAGATTTCACTGCAGAGTCAAACGACGAATAGAATTTCATTATAGAATTAAGATAGAATTTAATTTGGTATAACGTATAAGTACGTAATAGAAATGATAGTGATTTCTGTAATGAAGTAAAGCCATTTAGTGGAAATTATTCACTAGGGTCTCTAAATGATTTGATTCATTTCATAATTGTTAAATAACTATTTCAAAAAATTCGTTATGTTCATACGTATACCGAATTTTTTTGAAAAATAGATGAATATGACATATATATGTATATTCAATTTTCGTCGTTTTGATTCGACTTTCTTCGAAAACAATTAGCATAGTAAATTGTGACCCTGTCTGTCCTACCTATTAGCCATTTAGTACTCGCAATCACACCAGTAATATCTGCTTATAAGTGTAATATAGATAATTTACTTAAATTATACACGAACTAAATATTTACAATATTCAAAAAATTAATAAATTTTTATATCTGTAACAAAATTTTTGCATTTTTTTAATTAATGTCTTTACAAAAAATGATTACAAATTATTAATAAACATATTTATGTATATAGTAATATGTATTTATTTTTTCTATCGATTTTATTGAAGTTTTCACATGTTTTTGATATTTTTATCTAAAATTTTATATTATAAATATGTACGTAATAATATGTTTCTTTTATATATGTGAAATAAAATGCAAAAAAAAGATAAAAATAGAAGCGTAGGTGTTTGTAGGGCGCGCGAGTATCAAACGATCCAATCCAAACAAAAAAAAAAAAGAAAAGTTCTTTTTTTTTTTGCCAAAAATCAATATACATACATACATAGAACATTTATATCCAAACATACAAAATATAAAATTTAACCGAAAATAAATAAAATGAAAAACTCTATTATTTACATTTTTTACATAAAAAAAAAGTATTTTTCATAAAAAAAAAATCTGAATTATACATAGATTCATTTTGGTACAATGTTTTTTTAATTGTTAATTTATTTATATTGTTTTTTAATTAGTTTCGGAAAAGATTTATCCAAATTGTGAAAAATAGTATTTTCCATTTTCACTTGCATCACAACAAAATAAGATTAACATTTAATTATTAATCATTTTAAATATGTACTACAGCCTCCATTCATTATAAACTAGGTTTCACTCATTTAAATTTATGAAAAAATTTATGAAAAATTTAACTTTTAAAATTTAAATTATGCTGGAGGTAATCTTTTTAAATCAAATGTTTAAACGGTACAATTATAATTAAGTTTTAGATTTTAATTGAATTTACAGATTGTTAAACATTATAAAATTAAATTTTGTAAAGTTAATCGAAAAATTATTTAAATTTAATTTTGAGACATATTATTGCTTTGTATAAAACATAGTGTTTTATTTAGGATCAGTTTTAGATTATCTTAAATATTTAATAAATAAGTGCAAGTTTAATAAATATTATCGTATTGGACAAACTCGTAAGTTCTCTATTGACGTATTAATTGATTTGCCGTATAAGCCAAAATTTTACGAACGGTTTTTGATGTAAAATATTAGTTCGATTTCAACTTTTATAGTTAATCTTACTATGGGTCAAATATTTTTAATTCGTATTCGGATGGGACCAAAAAATATTTTTAATGCCGGACTGGGAATACGAATTAAACAGAAAATAGATTCGACCGATAATTGCAATCTTGTATATTGTTAATCAATCTAGACTTAAATTAGTGTAACATTTATTATATTCGAGTGAAAAAAATGGAGAACAACTAAATTATTGTTAGTAAAATTGTAATTAAATTTCCTTCCACTAAAAGAATTTATTTGAAATTATCACGTGTACACTTTTTTACTTTCAATTAAATTTCTATCATCAAGTTTGAAATTATTTATTTTTTTTATATTGCTTTACAAAAATTGAATTTGTTTTTATGATGTTACGTAAAAATCATTTAGTTTTATAATACATTTATGCTATGTTTATGAAGTAATATCAACACTGATATTGACATTTCTGTATTCAGTGTAAGATAAACAGTAATTTATATTGTCCTACTATTTTATAAAACTAGTGATAATTCAAATCTTTAATTCAATTTCCATTTAATTCAATTTCCAGTATTATTATTATTATTATTACATATTATTAAAAAGTAATTATATTCTTTCCAAAACAGAAAATCTAAACTAGATAAAAATACTAAAATACTAATTTTAAAAAGTATTCATACGTCTCCAACATAAAAAGATGATTTAACAAAATAAAATACTAAAAGTTATGAATAATTGACCTAAACATAAATATATTCCAATTTTACTTCATAAAGTATTGATATATTTTAGATAGTATATTAAATTACATAATTCTTTGAAAGAAATTTTTTTTGTATTCTGAGCATCCTGTAATTAAATTATAATATAATTAAATTAATATTTAAAATATATATACATAATTAAATTTCCAGTTTATTTATGTTTACTAGTTTTAAGTTTAGTCATAGTTTTTGTTTTTATAATCCAATTTATTAGGTTTTCCTTTTTTCAGTTTTTCTTCGTTATTCAAGATCAATAATAATTTAATATTATCAATAATATGTAATATGAGTTATATAATAAATAATACTCGTTTCCAAAATATTTTAATAAAACCAGGAAAACTATAAAAACTTATTAGGGTACAATATATCGTTATCGTACAACTTTGTATTCCGGAAGTTATGTGTAAAAAATACTTAATAAAAAGTTTATATTTTTTAGTATAAATTTGAATTATTAATTATAGCTTTGTAATCAAATTATTAGTTTAATATATTAATCATTGGAAAATTTAATCTTTACTTAATTTTAATGCCAAGAAACTTTTAGGATTGTCTAACACACTTAAAACTTAATATGACAATAAATAGGGACAGGTGTATCTAATTAACTTTTAATATACTTAGATAGTTTTATCACTTTCTAATTAATAGATATATTATTATTTACTATCTGAATACCAGTAATAATAAGATTTAGAAGCTAATCAATGAATTTTTATTTCTCATATCATCATATTAGTTATTCTTTAGTTGGTAATCAAAGAAATAATAGCATAGTATTTAAAATTATATAAATTCTATTTTGATTATTAACAGGAGTAGCTGTCCTCCTCTTAATAATCAAAATCTTATAAAAAAAAAATATTATTAGACTAAAGTAAATACTTGATTCAAAATAATTTTTAACCAAAAATCAAAAATTTTGTAAATCACTAAGTAATAAATGCAGCATTTATTTTGCAAATAAACTAAAATTATTACAATGTCTAATTCTATTTTTGGCATAATTCAAAAAGTCCAAAGAACTAATTTGAATATATTTGATTTTTTAAATATATAATTATTACAACGCGTGTACATTTATGTTGTTTTTTTTTTAACGCATCGAAGTATATTTTAAGTTTTTCCATAATCATATTCATAATTTATGTAAAATAAAATATGTATAAAGTCATATTTATCTTATATTTAAAGGAAGAAAAAAAAAAAATGTTTTAATAATATTAAAGATACCTTGTTGTTATGCTAAAAATAGATTTAAATAAGTCTGAAAAGGTCAAAGGAAAAATTCACGTTTACTGGGATAAAAGCATTGTACATAAAGATGTATGAATCTTATAAATATGTATATTTAGATATATAATACTTAATTTCAATGAACATATATATAAAATAAAAGTGATGCTATTTGTTATAATTGAAATCGATAAACCTTAAAAGATTAATGAGAAGATTAACTTAAATATTTAATATATATAAAAAGTTACATAGTTCGGATTGTATAAACCAAAGTTCAAATGGTATATTATAATATTTTGTAAATGAGTATAATTGTATTACATATCCTGGTACCTCAGATCTGAACGTTAAGCTCCTGTCATCTATCAGATTTGACTATATATTATGGTTATTGCATAATATGAAAATAGTTTCATAAACTATAATAAAAAATTATTTAAAAATAATGATTCATCTTGACTGAAACCATTATTCTCTGAATACAGATTCTGTTATATTTTATAAAATATATCAATCATAATTTACAATTTACGGAATTCCGTCTTACCTGGTTGATTATTTTACAATCAGCAAACAGGCTGCATTAATATACAAATGTAGCCACCCTATCAGTTGTTTATGTGTTTGATTACTCTGTTAAACTTATCCAAAACAAAATAATCTATAAAATAATATTAAGGTCCGATTTCTCGGTATAGATGTCTTAGACGTACGTTTTTTCCCTAAGAGTCAGTAATTTGATAATACAGAAATATTGGATATGTTACGGGGTTTATGATTCACTTATAGAAATAAAAATATATTGTTTAATAATTATTTTATATTATTTCCATTTTCAGAAAATACTTATCAACTAAAACGACCGATAGAGTTGTGCAACGAAAAAGATATGAATAACTATAGTTAATATTGACTGAAACCAATAAACTCACAAGGATAATAAAAATATATACAACTTTGTTTATTTTAAAAATTTTAAATTCTATCAACCAAAGATTTTCCAGATAAACAATATAATTCCAAAATAACCGCACAAAAAAGCCCAAAGCTTTATTACAAAATAAATGAAAACGACATCATTGTAATCACTAATTTATATACATTTAGAAAATAAAGATTTGTAAAAAAATTATAATAAAAGGGAAAAATAACCAGCGCCACGGAAAATTTAAAAAAAAGAATTGAAATTTAGGCTGGCTCGTAACGGTGAAACAAGGGGGGCAGAGTCTCCCGACGCTACACCTGAGGGCGGAGCCACCTGTTGGTGGGCCCCCTGGGCTGCTATGGGCTGTTTTGGTTCAGCCGGTTCCAAACAAACGGATGCCGCCAGCGGTTCAGAGGATTCAAAAAGTCAAAAACGTCGAAGCGATGCAATCACAAAACAATTACAAAAAGATAAACAAGTTTATAGAGCGACGCATCGACTATTATTACTTGGTGCTGGCGAATCTGGTAAATCAACGATTGTTAAACAAATGCGTATCCTTCACGTTAATGGTTTCTCAGAACAGGAAAGAAAACAAAAAATCGATGATATCAAAAAAAATATACGAGATGCGGTTTTGGTAAGGATTTTTTCTATTTTTTAAATCATTTTAAATATATTTTTTTGTTTTTATTAGACAATTACTGGTGCAATGAGCACACTTAATCCACCTGTAGCATTAGAAAGAAAAGATAATGAGGCTCGAGTCGAATATATTCAAGACTATGCTTCAAGTAAATAATTAATCATAATATAATTACTTATTATTTTTAAATTTCAAATTTATATTTTTTTGCAGGTCCTGATTTTAACTACCCTCCAGAATTCTACGAACACACAGAAGAACTGTGGAAGGATCGTGGTGTTCAGCAAACATTTGAAAGATCAAATGAATATCAATTAATTGACTGTGCTAAATAGTAAGTATTTTAATAAAATAATATAATTATTATAGCTCATACTCACAATTAATTATACTCACAATTAATTTTAATTTATCATAATACAAAAATAATAATTAAAATATTTCATTAAATTAATTTTCATATTTTTCAGTTTCTTAGATCGTGTGAGTGTAATAAAACAACCTAATTATACACCAAATGAACAAGACATCTTACGATGTCGTGTTTTAACATCTGGAATTTTCGAAACTAGATTTCAAGTTGACAAAGTTAATTTTCAGTAAGCTAAAAATCTTGATTTTTAATATTTATATGAATAAAATATAAGTAATATTTAATGATAAATTTTATATTATAGTATGTTCGATGTCGGTGGTCAGAGAGATGAACGTCGTAAATGGATTCAATGTTTTAATGATGTTACTGCAATTATTTTTGTAACTGCCTGCTCTAGTTATAATATGGTTCTTCGTGAAGATCCAACCCAAAATCGACTTAGAGAGTCACTTGAATTATTTAAAAGTATTTGGAATAATAGGTATACGTTTTTCATAAATACATATATATATATATTTATTATTTAAACATTGTTTTTTTTGTTTACTTTGTTTTATTACAGGTGGTTACGTACAATTTCAGTTATTTTATTCCTTAACAAACAAGATTTATTAGCAGAAAAAATTAAAGCTGGCAAAAGTAAATTATCTGATTATTTTGCTGAATTTAACAGATATCAAACGCCAAGTAAGTTGAAATCGATATGATACAAAAACAATATTTTATGATATAAAATATCAAATTAAACAGTTTCATTTTGATTCTCATTTTACAAATTTTTAAAGATTTCAAAAATTTCTTTTTTACTTTTTTGGAATTATTACCTATTACATATATTAATAATAAAAAAAAAATAGTTTTTGTATAAAAATAAATTTTCATGTGTTTTTAGTTTTTAATGAGAAGAAAAAACCACAAAAAACAAATCTATGGTTTTTAAACAAAACAAATTTATCCGCAATTGACAATGGTATGTTTTGAATGTGACACAGTATAAAAAATTGATGTCGTCTTATTAACGATATATAAAAATTATGTTGTGAGAATGAAAAAAATATGCATTTTTTGTAAATGTGTATGAATAATTTCTTGTCTCTAGTTCGCTTCGTCTTTTTTTCACAGGATATTTATTATTTGGTAATATATTATGTCGAATATACAAGAACTATTTTGTAAATTATAAATAGTACGATTGTTAACCTGCTAGGGTTATACTGGTTTTATGCCCACCTTAATAGTAATTTTTTAAAAAAAAATATGATTTCATTTCGGTTAATTAAGGTTTCCAAACAAAATTGAGTAGTTAGATGTAGGGATTAAAGCAGTTTAATTTGAATATGTTATTCCTATAATTCACCAAAAACTGGAAAATTATTCTTAATATATTTAAAAAGAAAGTAGTTACCAAAATCTAAGATCGACAATTTAACAATATAATTATAATTATATATGAAAATAAAACTAAATGCTATTATTTTAATATTTTTGTTTAAAAAATTTCAATTGAGAGAGAGCTTATAAAAATATCTAATTACAAGATTTCTTTTACGAAAGAAAAATTAAGTTAAAAATATATTCTCGATAAAGTCAATATTATTCACTGTGATACACTAAATGAACAATTAAAACAATTATAACAATTACACATTAACACTGCACGTACATTGCCTTCTTACACCTATTAATATAAAATGATTATAGTTATTTAAGTACAACTGAAATTAATTAAAATTAATATTTTTGGCTTAGATGATGCGCTTATAGAGCCTGGAGAGGATCCAGAAGTAATTAGAGCTAAATATTTTATTCGTGATGAGTTTCTAGTAAGTATTTAGAATAATTGTAGATTACAATTAATTAAAATGTTTGTATTCTTTTATAGCGTATTTCAACAGCCAGTGGCGATGGTAAGCATTATTGTTATCCTCATTTTACATGTGCTGTGGATACAGAAAATATTAAACGAGTGTTCAATGATTGTCGAGACATTATACAGAGAATGCATCTACGTCAATATGAACTTTTATAGGTAAAATAATATAAGTAAATAAATTTTTCTATTATAAGAAAGTTAAAATATGCAACATTTAATAATGTAAATTTCTAATTTCAATTTCAGATAACATCACATTTCACAAAAAAAAATTCAAATATCGTCATATTGTCGTTGTCGTGTCTACTACTATTAAATAAAGAATAATAATAATAATAAAAAAAGAAAGAGTAAAAAATCGCTAAAACAATTTTAATCTAAGAAAATTAAAAAATTAAAACTATAAAAAAATATATAATGATAAAAGAAACTTTTTTAGTTTTTAAGTGAAAAAAATACATATAAAAATTAAATTAAATTAAAAAACCAAACACATACATGTTTATTCAGATACACACATACACAAACTATAAAATAAAAGTAAGAAAAAAATATTCTTTGGTAACAAAGTTTTATATTTTTTGTCGATTATAGTGAAATTATTTCAATTACAATTTAGACATTTTGATTATTAACGTCCAAAAAAAAAAAAAACCAAAAATTAAATATCATTCAAAATAAAAATGTAAACTTAATTTGTAAAGAAAGATAGTCAAATATGGAATTAGGAAATAAATATCAGATTTATAGAACAATACGCCCAAACCGACAATGAATGCTCAAAAAATATGCTTTTATATAATTTTATATTGAACCTAGATATTGGTAATAAGAAAGCACAAAAAGTATAATGTTTATAAAAATAGAGGTGCATGACCTGCTAAGCGAAAATTTTAATAGCTTATCGGATAGCACAGTCCTTAAAGTTGCAGATCAAATTTCAAGAAATATATGTAAATTAAAATTCGCTAATTACTGTGTTATTTCTGCTTGAATTAAAGTCCCTAATTTATTTATTTTGACGCATTGAATGATCTGCTATGGGTATAATTTTGAATGTATCATCCAATAAATACTGCCATTAATGATTTAGAATATTAAATTTAATTTAATTAATTTAATATTTGGACCTGTAATATTTGGAAAGTAATTTCAACGAATATCATTTAATGAGCTAAAAATTATATAAATTATACAAAGTATAAATAATTGAAAACAAATATCATTCAAAAATATAAAATTTATTTAAAAAAAAGTTTCATATTCAAGTAATATTAAAAGAATTGAAGCTACATTTAAAAAATATTACCTTCGAACAAAAAAAGTAACAACGTTTAAAAAAAGTAACAACGTATTAAAGTATTTTTAATTTTGATATGATCAAAATTATAACTGTAGCATCGTCAATATATTGAAATTTATTTCAATATGAATATTTTTTTGGGGAAATCTTTTTAAGTTTTTTTTTTTGGACGTTATATTTGGACAAATTATCTATATCTAATATGTATTTTCGTTAATGATAAAAGAAATTAATATTGATTTTTTTTTTAATTTCATACAAAATATAAAAATAAAATTGTCAAAACGCTTTTACTTTTATATTTTGTTCTGTAATAATAGAAGTCAGTAATTAAGTTATCAAAATAAGTCAGAATGTCTCACAGCATAATAAATAGAAAAATTAAATAAAAAATATTTTCGCTATTAAATAATTTTAACTTCTGTATTTAACTCTTTTAATTATATGAAGTGTGAGATTAAACTTAGTAAATAATTTCTGTAAATATAATGAGAAAATTTTGAAGTACAAAATTCAGAAACTCATTTAGTAAATTATTCTGGACAAATAAATTATTTGTCTAATTTCTTTAATATCAAAACGAATTTCTGTGCAACTAAAATTAATATCCATAATTCAATTATATTTACTGGTATATCTAGAATAACTTAATTACTTTCTTCAAAAAAAGACATTTTATTTAATTTTGTAATCTCATTTTTCTTTTTAAAATATTTTTTATAACAAATTTTAAATTTATTTTATACATAAAAATATTTTCTTCCAAATTTATTCTCTAAACTATAATTTCGGAATATTTGTCATAAATTTTTTTTTTAAATATTTGATATGTTAATTTTTATTTTTTGTATAACAAATTTAAGTATAACAAACACAATTTTACATAAATTTTTCTAAATTTTTACAATAAACTAAGTAGTTGTTTTATTTTTGTTTTATATATATTTTTGTTTGTATATTTTTAATTTGTATATGTTTTTTTTTTGTTTTTAAAAATATTATGTTTTAGTTTTCTAAATAGATATATCTTTTTTAAATTTATCTATTTACAATTATTTCTATTAATTTTTGAATTTTAAATTAGGTAACTGATAAATTGAAAATGTTTTAATTTTGTTATTTAATGTTTTAAGCTTTTCGTGTGTATTATTAATTTAAAAAAAAAAAAACATAATTTTATAATCTAAGAACAAACAATATTTTACATATATTTAAAGTAAAAATAAAAAATTAAAAATTATGAAATAAAATGCTTTAATCGATATTAATTTTAAGTTTTTAAAAAATCTATTAAATGTATACAACTTTGCAAATAGTTTTCTATGATTTTTATATAGCTTGATAATTACAAAATCTTATTTGTGTTGTCGATATTATTTTATGAAATTGATGTTGTGAATCTTATATTTTTTATGATGATTTCAAATGTTAAATTGAAAAATATTGGAACATTTATTAAATTCATTACTGTGATCTGTTTAGTATTGTCATTAAATATAAAATCAATATAGAGAGACAAGAAATTCATTATAACCACAATAAATAATATACAAAATACAAATTCAATAAAACTCTTAAGTAACTCTTAGTTCAAGTAACTTCAAAAATCTATAGTTTGTCTCTGAAGAATCTTTCAGGTTTGAAAAGCATTTGCTAGCGACAAACTTGTTTCTAGAGGCATAATTTACTGGAAATGGTAATATTATTCTTGTTCAAATTTATATTAAATTCATTAAACATCACTTAATATTTTTTTAGTTTTATCATTAATAATTTATTAATTCTATTTTTGAAACAATTATAAATTGTGATTTCTGTATACTTTTTCCTTTATTCGATGACAAAATACTTGCTTTATTTAGTACCAAGACTTTTGATTTGTTTGTAATGTTATATGGTATACTACGATGTTGAAAATCATTGTTATATTAGACATTTAAACAAAGTTTCTGTAAATAATCTGAGGCAACACAATTATTAATTTTTTTATTTTCTTCCAAAGTTGTTAATTAATTTCATCGTAATTTTTTGTCTTTTATTTATAAAATAATTACGCTTTCTTATAATTTTGCAATGATTTTTACCTACTATTATTTTGAAAACTAAATATATATTTAAAACACAAATAATTATAGAATTACATAACGTAATATTATGCTTGTATATTTTTATTATAATTATTATTTGTTCATTATATTACATAGAAAAATCACACACAGAAGCATAAATTGAAATAAGTAAATAAAAAAATATATTTTAAGTAGATATTATTTTGGGTTTATTTATTTCATTTTTTTTGTGATTAACTTCAACATTTTTTCGAAATATTCATTTTCAGTTAATACGACAAGACTATATATTTGAAAAGTTAGTGTATCGTGTTAATTACATTCCGAATACTGAAATGATATATTCTTTTATCTTTGTGCTACAATAAACGAGGTCTGAAATAAGAAAAATTATAACAAATGCCAAATGGGCTTAAATTATTTAAACTATTATATGTGCATGTTTTTATTCTATCCGATTGATTATAAATGAACAAACACTTTGGATATTGTGTAAAAATTTCAATTTTAGAAATAGAACCAATTGGTTAATACTAATTTATGATACAGAACCAAGTCTGTATCATAAATTAGTATTAACCAATATTTTTTTTTTGTATTGACTATTCAGATATTGGACTATTTTAATGATTAAAAAGATTGTTGTAAATACAGATTTACTAAAAAAAAAACAGCAATATTTCAATGTATAATAATCCAATTATGAATAAAATGTACCTTATTTAATCGTGCTAAACGATTTTTTGTTATCTTTTTAAAAAAAAACTATATGGTTTGTTATCCTTGAAACAATTATTAGCGTTTTGAAATTTTGTCCAGTCAATTAAATTATTGGACTACGGACTACTAAGCATATGTCCAAGGATTTATGAAACATTAATTTTTATTTATATTTTATTAAAATAAACACACAAAAATATAATAAATATTCTAAATAGATAAATAAAATTTAATTAATAAAAAAAATTTAAAAATAACTAAAATACATGTTACGCTGAATTAGTTAAATATATTAAACTTATAAATGACCTTTAAAAACTACCAAAAAATATCCACTGTACCTTTTCCAAAAAAAAAACATACTAAAAACAAATTAATTATACATTTACTTTTATTATTTCTTCGTTTGAACTATGAATTTAATTAGTAAAATTTATACAACTTATAAATATACTTATTTTTCAAAAAAATTTAAAAAAAACGCTCGCTATCTTTGACACATTCAATTTTCTATTAATCAATGTGTACTATCAATGGATACATAACAGCTGAACCTTAAATTTATTCTTGTACCATTTGTGATACACATCAAAATGAATACTTTTCACTTATAAATTAAAATTTCTTATAATTTTGCAATAGCAAATATATACATATTTGACAAAAAAACTGAAATTCATACATATTAGAATATAAATCATATTTGAAAAAAAAAATAGATATAAAATTCATATAAAATATAATAATAATTCTGATCCTATTTCTACACAAAATTTATAAATAAAATTGATATTAAAAACAATTTTTTTTAATAAAAAAAAAACACTAGCAATCATAAATAAAAAAAAACAAACGTATAAATCTTTTAAAAATAAATAATTAATTTTAAAAATATTTATAAAATTAATTTCAAATTTTTAAAGAAAAATACTGTAGAACGATGTGTATAATTTAAAAATATATCTTTAAAATGAAATAATAATAACTATAATTATATTTATTAAATATTTGAAGAATGGGAAAAAGGTCCTCTCATAATATATATATTTTTGTAACATATACGAATCTCTTTCCTCCCTCTCCCCATTCCTCCCCCCGCATCCTAAACACATATTTATTTTTCTATAATATTAAAAAAAAAAAAAGATTTTACAAAAACAAATCAACAAATTACAAAAAACACAACATTTTCAAAAATTTGTATAAAAAAAATTCTATTTTTTTTTGGTTTTTAAAAAAAATTCTACAAAAATATTTAGAACAAATTTTATTTTTTATCTAAAACTTAACATAAATAAATAAATTTTTTAAAATAAACTGTTTTTACTTGAAAAAAATTATGTATAAAAGATATATTTAAAATATATTTTCAAAAATTTTCTTAAGTTGGGGAAAATTGTTAAATTTGTATTAAGTTAAAAATTAAAGATATATTTATGTATATTTAATTAATTTACTAGTTAAATTCTGTGGAAATTTACCAAAACCTGATAACTACATATTTGATATTTTTAGAAAAAAGTTCTGGTTTCCATTCTTCAAATTTTATAAGTTTTAATTCCCGGTTAAAGCAAAATTTTAACCTACATATGCAGTACTGATAAAGTGCCACTAAAAGTTTAGCAATCGAAATCAGAACTTATCTAAAAATATCAAACATGTAGTTACTTTTTATAATTACCAGTAATGTTCTTATAATTATCAGTATTTATAAAAAAAAACTAAATTTAGTTTTATTTTATAGCTGAATCACGTTAAAGTTTCATTTTCAATTCAACTCAATTTCGAATTAAAAGAACCATTTTCCTTAATTATTTGATTTTTAAATTTTATAAAAAATAAATTAATATTTATAAATAAAAAAACACAAACTTTTCAATTTCCCAAACGAAAGATTTTTTTTATTATTTACAACATTTTATATTTATATATATTTAAAATTAAAAATCAATTAAAACAAATAAAACTAGCACAATGCCATTTAAATATATTGAAAATAAAAAATAATTTATGAAACAAAAAACATATTTTTAAAATTAATTAGACAAGAAAATGAAAATCTATTTACATAAAAAATTATTTATTTTTTATTACTCTATATTTTTTTTTTGTTGTTACATATTTGTTAAAAAAGTAATAATTTTATATTTAAAAATCATTAAAATCATTAAAAAAATAAATTAATTCTTAAATAATATTTTTATTTATGAAGGCATCAGTGCAAAAAATTACTTAATTTATGTTACCGTATTTATTATTGCAAAATTTAAATTATTATTTAATTTAGTTTAGGTTATATAAGAAATTAAGTTGAAACAGTACAACACTAATTGACCATTTAATTATAAAAATATGACTATTAATCCCCCTTTCCTAAGAATAGAATTAATGGTATTTTCAGTATCACCTTCAATACATTAAACTGATTATTTCTCAAACTCCATGTCCGTTGCTTAGCGGTGGTAAACAAAATAAGTTTATACCATAAGTTATATATAACACTCACAAAAACTTAATTTATCCTGGTTTTAAGCTGATGTCTTCATTTTCCAACAAAAAATATGTAAAATGTAATAAAAACAGAAAAGGAAAATTTAAAAATATAAATAAAAAAACAGAAATATTTAAAAAATTTTAAATTTAGTAATGTGTAAAGTAGAACAAAATTATTAATTTAATTAAACGAAATATTAAATAAATATTTAATAAAATAAATAAAATTTATTACTGTTGTGTTTATGTTTTTCATTTTTCGATAAAAAAAAAAAATTAATAATAAAATCTAAAAAAATTTATGTAATTTAAATTATATTTTAATTTAATTTTTTATTTGAAATTTTTGAAAATTAACCAAATTTAAAAATACAAACTCATATAAAAACTACTAATAATAAAATAAAAACTGTGTATTAATTTGTAAATTTATGAATTAATTCCAAAAAATGTGTATTCAAAATTAGTCGCTCAAAATATTTATTAAAATTAACAAGTAAATTTTAAAATTGAAAATACTTAAAATAAAAAATAATTAAAAGATATTTTTCTAAAAAAAAAAAACCTAAGAAATTCAATAATATTTTGTGCATTTCTTTTATGTTTGTACTTTTATGTTTTTTTTATTGTGTGTTTTATGTTACAAATTAAAAATATAATAAAAACATAAGATAAAACACAAACAAAATTATATTAAAATTAATAAAATAGTAATTTAGAAATCATAGTTTACCGTTAAATAAAAAAAACATATTAAAAATTGTTAAAAAAAAATAATTACTTATATATTTATTATTATTATTAATTAATGTAGACTCCAGTGCTCTTAGTATTTAATTAAAAAAAAAAACAATTATTTTGTAAATTAGATTATTTTCCTATACCAAAAAAAAAATTCTTATGCCTTATTTATGCTTAACCGGAACTAAAAAATGTAATATGTAAAATTAATATACAATAGTAGAATAGAATTTACGATCTGTGTAATGATCACAAAATCATTTTTAAACAATATAAAAAATTGCATTTTAATTTAAACTGAACGTTGACCAAAAAACATATAAACATTATTTTTTTTTTTCCAAACATTAGTTTTGATTCCGGTAAAGCATAAATCGGTATCTTATTAGTTTTTTTCCCTTACTCTTTTTGTAATTGTAAATATAATTTTAATTATCATTTCGGGCAAAATAATATTTAAACCAAAAACAAACAAAAATCTTACGAAAAAAAATTAATTAAAGTACAGAGTACAACAAAAATTTTAATTTTCATAATTCAATATGATAAATTTGTATAAAATTCAAAACTATCTTCTAATCTATTTTCAATTAAAAAAAAAAAACATAAAATGATTTTAAAATCGAAAAATATAAGCAATAATAGAAGAAAACATCAATTTTTTACAACAATTTGAAATAAGTTTTTATTAATAGTTTTATAAAATAAAATCATAATTAAGAAAAAAACCAAAGTTTAAATATTATTCAATAATATTAAAAAATTTATGAAAAATATATGATGAATTGGTTCTGAATTCATGTAAAATATAACTTTATGAAAATATACGAAATTATTTAAAATCAAAGAAAATTGTACATTGAACATGAACCCAAGATAATATTTTATTATTACATTAGAAAATTGATATATTTACTAAAAATTTATAATTTTTTTTTTAATTAATTAGCAATTTAAAAAATTAAAAATTACAATTTATATCTATAAACAAATTTAATTTGAAAATGATGAACAGGTGCTAAAATTATGTTAAACTTTCTTCTTTGTTTGTTATACTTTTTTCAAAATTTTTAATTCAATTTTTAACTTCTATTAAATATAAATTAAAAAAAAAATCATGGCAAAATAATGACACAAAAACTACTTACATGGCGAAACAGGCGATAGTAATACGATAAACTATATAATTATTAATTAGTAATTTAATTTTAATATGTAAATATTCCAATCGGTTCGAAACAAATTGTCGAGTTCTTTTTTATACATTATTAATCATTATTGAAAAGATGATAATTAACTGATATTATTACACCAATTCTCTATTCACTTAAATCATTATTAACTATCTATAAACATAAATTTATATAATTTTTTGATGTTGCCTCATATATCGTGTTAAATAATAATTCAATTTATATAAAAATTATTAGTTCTTTTTCAGAATGTATTTTATTTAATATCTTTTCAAAATCAAACAACAAAATGTCCTGTAAAAAAACAAAAACCATATTTCAAAATATACATATTTTTTTTTTTTGTAACAATTTACTCAGAATTTTATACAATTTTATCATATTTGTATAACAATTTAATCAAAACTATTAAAAATTTAATTTAATTTTGTGTACTTTAATAAATTTTTACTAAATAATTAAAAATAATAATAAAAATAAAATCCAATTCAGTGTACATTAACACTAGATTATAGATACTTTATCTTTTTTTTTTTTTGTAATTGAATTAAACAAAATGTATAGTAAATAAATTTAAACATAAAACATTAAAAATTCTGTTCTATTAAAATGATAGATTTATTACTTTTTAAATCAATCAAGAATAAAAAATTGTCTACTATCAAGAATTAACAAAAAAAAAAAGGAATCTTTTTTATATAAATATATAAATAAAATAATTATAAAAAGTAATAAAAAAAAAAAGAAATTACCATAAAAAATTACCATAAATTCATCAAAACTTTATTTTTTAAAAGGAAGAAAGAACAAATCATTTATTTATAGAAATTATTAAAAAAATTAAAATAATAATAATAATTAACAGAAAACAAATAAATCTCATTTTATTCTAACATGTAAGTGCAAAAATTATAAATATATAAACATAAAAAAAAAGAAAATTATAGAAACTATAAAATAAAATTTTTAATTAAGTATAATTTAAACTAACTAAAAAAAAAAAATGAAAAATACAACTAATAAATAAATTAATAAATAAACATAACCAAACTAATTTTATAAATAATAATAATAATAATAATAATAAAATATACTGAATTTCCGTTAGTAGTTTAGATTAAACAAGTGGAATAACAACAAAATCTATACAGAAAAGAAAAACCATAATTTAACCATAAAAATGGCATAAACTGACAAAAAAGATACTTTTTTTTTTTTTGAGAAAAATATAAATAAAATAAAATAAAATTTTTGAAAAATCACACAAAATATGAAAAATAAAAATGAATTGTGCAACCAAAAATTTAAAAAGAAAATATAAAGATATATTTAAACAAATTTTAAATTAAAAAAAAAAAAAAAATTATTAACAATTACATAAAATAGATAAATGTGAAAACCAAAAAAAAAATACTTCTTAAAAAATCCAAAAAAATATATATATATATATATATATGTATATGTATATTTAAAAATAAAAAAAAACATACAAAAAAATAAAAAATAAAATAAAAATCTTAAATTATTTATATGTTGATGTTCGTTTTTAACATTGAAATATACATAAAAACACATAAATTCTCAAAATTGAAAAAAAATCTGGTAACCTACATTAATAAAAAAAATATAATAAAACCAAAACAAAAAAAAAAAAACATACTAGTAGAAAATAATTCATGAAATATGCTATAAAAAAATTATTATAAATTAACATGAAAAAACAATATAAAATTATGTAATAAATTAATAATAAATAAACAAAAAAAAAAAAACAATATTTGTTTCTATAACAAATAAAAAACTATTTAAAATATTAATAAAATGATGCTATATAGAAAATATTGAAACTTAGTTTTTCTTTATTAGATAATATCTTTATTCGATAATAGAATATCTTCTTTATTAGATAATAAAGGGCTTTGCACTAAGGGCTTTGAAACTTCTATTGCAAATGGCCTTTCACATCTGTTTCAATTTATCCCAGTCTTAGAATTACATTTTAAACTGTAATTTTGATTACTGGTACTCATTTAAAGAAGAGTAAACAACTTAGAAACCAACATCGTTATATCGGATTGAAATTGAACCCAGTTTCCAATTAAAATTAATTACCATTCGTGTATGCCAGATTTCACGCACTTTCCTATTGTTCAACACCCATAACCATTTTACCTATAACAATTTTAAAATGGAATACATAGATCTACAGTCTGACATTGAACTTAAAGTAAAATTTGATACTGATTCCTTAGTGGACATCTATGATAAATATTTGTTTGCAGAGAAAAATTTGCTTCGCTTCACAATCATGTATTCAAGTCATTTGGAAGCACCTTCATCCTACATTGCACCTATTTCCCTCAAAACAAATCTCGAAGCATTAGTGTATGGAATAAAAATGTCAAACATATGACTAATTTCAAGTTGTTCTTTTGTCTTTTACTTTTATAGTAAAATAATCCTGATCTAAGTAAGTTTAAATTTCTTGAATATATTCTTACATATCAGCTATCTTTAGTGTTCCTATGTCTGGCCCAAAACAACTAGTCTTCTTTCCATGTGGCCCACGGAAACTAAAAGTTTGGACACCCCTATTCGAAACAATTACACAGTTAAGTACATCATTATATCATAATTTATTTCTAATTTGTTTTTGTGTTATTACAATTATACATTAAATTTATTTTTAATATATCTTTATCGCTTATTTTTATCCTTTGTCCAATATCGATATTTTCTTTTAATGGTATAATGGTTTTTTCACCATTCTTTGAAAATGCATAAGCACCATAATGCATAACACTACCATAATCATATTCAATACCAAAATCAGTTACTACTGATGAATTGTAATGTTTAAAATTACTTGATTTATCTGGTTTAATATTGTTATTAATAATTTTCACATACAAATCACGATTTGCTGCACTTTGTTGATGATAAAAACCTAAAGCATGAATAAATTCATGAGAAATTGTTGCTTTCCTAAAACAACCTTTTTCCAAATCATAAATTGCTAAATTTAATATTTGTTTTCCACCTTGATATCCTACTTTTGAATTACATCCTCCCGGAATAGCCTATTTAAATATTAAAATAATTTTTAAAAAAAATGTTTAATACTGCATAATAATATATCATTTACAGTCACAGAAATATAATCTTTAGTTTGGTTAGTTCGGGGATAAAATCTTATACAAGTATTAATTTCAATTTCACGTATTCCTTTTAATATGTAGTCACGATGTGGATCATCTATTATAAATTATTAATTATTAAATTAAAAGTTTAATATTTATTAATAATTTAATAAATTTTACCAAAAGCCTTATCAATTTCATAATATACTGTATTATTAGGCCATTTATATTTATCCTTAATTAATGCATTTCGTCCATTTGGTGACATAATTGCATTCAATTGATCTGTATCTAAAATCATATCACCTTCAAAATAATCACCATCTTCTTCGGGATTATGTAATATATTTGTATCAGTTGGAAATCCCTTTACGATAATATTAAAAATTGATAAAAATATTATTAATTTTTTAAACATATTTTATTATTATTATTAATTGTAAATTTTTAATACAAGCTAAACAAACGATCCGGCAGTAACTGAACGTTTTACAAATTGGTTACTTCTTTAAATAGGTTTAATTTTTATCAGTCTAATCAAATATTTTGGATTATAATTATTTATATATATATATATATATATATATATATATATATATAGTTATAAATATTTCAAAAATTAAGTATAATTAAATAATATATCAATATTTTTAAAAGTATATCTGCAAATTAACTACATATCTACAAATACGCACTTCTCAAGTTTTTGCCACAATCACAGAATATTTATTTGTTTCATTTTGATACGAAATTATTCTATTTTGTTTCCATAAATACATAAAATAATAAAACACTTTAATATAAAAATAAATAAATTTAAAAAATGCCCTAAAATGTTAAATAAATATGGGAAACAAAAAAATATTAGTACTACAAAAAAAAAATAATTAAATAAATAAATAAAAATAATATAATATGGAAAATTATTGACACGGAAAACTATCATATAATAGTAATTTATATCTTTCCGTGTTTTTTACTAAAATTTAATAATTTACTGAAAATGAAAACTACTAAAATTTAATTATAAAAAAAGAATTAATGAATTAGTAAAATGTCGAGTTATTTTATCTATATCTAAAATTCAATTAAAATTTGACCTTTTGTACAGTTGTATCTTACATATTATATTCGACTAAATTTTATGTGTTTAATTTATTAACAAATAAATTTATAACAAATCCTAGGATTTTAATTAAAAAATTCGTTTCAGTTTTTTCCCCATCATAAATTTTTTACTAATTTTTTATCTGAAACATTTACATTTTCGAGTAATATGTTAACATTTATTTTAATTATTTAATTAACAGAATTTGAATTTAGATTAAAAAAAAATGTATTAAAAGTGTTGACTGTTTATCAAAATTTTATTTTATAAAAGCAATAGTTTTGTTAAATTTTAATTTTTTTTGGTTACTAAATTATTCGTAGATATTTTTATAAATAAGAAAGAAAGTCGATTGATTACATTATCAGTTAATTTATAATTTCAAAATAACCTTACCCTTATTTTATTTATAAAACTTTATATAAACTTATTATAGTTCACCTATTAAGATAAACATTTAGTAAACATAATAGGAAATGTAATAAAACTACTCGTACTTTTTCAAAGAAATATGTACTTGTAATAAAATAAAAGTTTAAATATTCCATACTATACTATACTCTTTGGCGCTACAGCTCGATGCGAGCCTGGGCCTCCCTTAAAGGGTTTCTGTAACATTTTATTGCAATTTGGACCTACTAATTTTATATGGATTCCGAACCATAAATTTCTTTATAGCGAAGAAACTATTAATTGCAACAAGCTAATGGTTTTTATTAGTGAGACATTTGTTGTTAGCAAAAAAATAATTGTTCATAGTATAACCAGAATGTTGCGACATTTTAGTAGATATTCGAGCCTGGTACACTGGTAGTGAAGCAAGATTTTAATATATGTATGTCTGCATGAAACTGTGTTTATGAAGCAAATTATGATTTAATTTAAATTTACTATTTCAGATTAGCATTACCAAAATTTTACACCAAGAGATTTATAATTATTCAAGGTACGACTTTTATTAAATATCTGATAGGTCTAATTTTAAATTTAAATTCTAAAAAATGTTAAATTTTAAAAAGAAACGTAGTGGAAAAATGAAATCTATAAACTAAAAAAGGTAAGAACAAAAAGTACTTATTCTTTTCGTTTAATTAAAAAACAAAAGTAGAACTATTAAATATATAACTTATAAGTGGCTAATAATCAAAATAAACTAGATTAAACATCTGGTTCTAACTTTTTTTTTTATTAAATAATTCCATAATGCTATTTGAAAGAATGCAATAATTTATATTTGATAAGATAAAAAAAATAGCAATCTTATATTGCTATAAAACATATTTTATTATTATTATTAATTGTAAATTTTTAATACATGCTAAACAAACGATCCGACAGTAACTGAACGTGATTTTTTTTTTTTTTTTTGTATTTAGAAGTGATTGAGATTGTGCATTATAAATTTAAATCAGATTGAATCTAATCTATTAATAATTCAAAAGTTTATATTCTTATATTTGCTATTTTAAAATGATAATTAATTTTAAAATTATTTTTTTTTTGCTGTATTCGAATTATATTAATAAATGGATTACCATATCATGATAAAAGTGAATATGGTGATTTCACCTTTTTTTGAAGGTGATATGATTTTGGAGAAATTTCAATTAAACAAAATTATATTTCCAAAAAGTCGAAATGGTTTAATAAAAGATAAATATAAATGGCGAAATAAACAAATTTTTTATGTAATCGATGAATATCATTTTAGTGCGTCAATTTTTTTTTAAACTATGTAATTGATTTTAATTATAATACTAATATATTTTATATTTAGATGATTCACAAATCAATTACATCCTGAAAGCATTAAAAGAAATTGAATTAAAAACATGTTTAAAATTTTATAAACTATGTGATCACTGATCAGTAATCAATTTTTTTTAAATACAGTAATAGTCTTTATTTTTCTATAAAAATAAAAATAAATTAAACGTTTAAAGAAATAATAAATATTTATTTTCATTTTTGTATATTAGAACAACAATTTCTCCAAAAGGCACTCCTTTTTAAAAACCTTTACTAGTTAAATAAAAATGTTCATATATATACTTCAGTTATGACATCCAATCCTCTATAGGTTCACTTAATCTAGCAATACTTTCATCACCTTTAAATTCTTTTATAGCTAATTTACTTTTAGTAGGACTATTTAGATCAAGTGAGGATTTTGTGGCATCTAACATTCCAGTAACTGAACAATGATCATTTTGTTTTAAATATTTACTACAAGTTGATTGTTGATCGTCAGTAGATCGTTTTTTAGCCATAGTACTAATATAACTACAAATAGACGGTTGATATGCTTGCTGTCGGGGCTGTACATCGCAATTAATCCAACTTTTTGGTATTTTTGCAGTTATTGATAACTCATTATTTACTGGAACTGTGCTAATAATTGATTTTGGTTGAAGGAAACGACAAAAACGTCGAAGTTCAGAATAACTTGAATGTTCTGAGTATTCAATACCTTAGAAAATTTAGAAAAATATTTTCGATTTCAAATATTTTGTGTTCAAATTTTTAGTATGTTTTTACCAAGAATATTAATGATTCCTCCAAATTGAGGTTTTGTATTTTTTTCCCAACCACTTGGACGAATTCCTAGTAGAACATCGAAATGATCACTATATAATTTAAAGTAATCAAAAAGTTTCTATAAATAAAAAATTAATTAAACAATTAAACAATTTAAAAAAAACTTATTATTTTACCAAATAATTAACTTGATTCATTGTTACCACATGAATATTTGCTTCCTTTGGATCATCAATTAAATGATTTAATAAATTTGGATCAGCTATAGCTGTTAATGCTTTACGGCGATTACCATTTGTATAAACTCGATATCCAGTTATTTTAGCTATTTCTGCCCAAACCTTCTCCTTACCTATTACATAGGAACCACATACTAACAATATTCTTTGACCAATGTGTTTCTCACAAAATTCTTCTATATAATAACGTACATCAGAAATACTTTCAGTTTGTGGTTTAAAATCATAATTTTTATGTAAATATGTTGTATCTAAATAAATTGTGTGTATATTGTTATTCCAAAAATACGATTCAGATTCCATTTCAGGACATGCACGAAAATCACCAGTGTGTAGTATACATTTGCCATTTGGTAATTTAAATGCAAACATCACAGCACCAGGACAACTAAAATAAATTTGTTAAAAATTCGAAAATTTTAAAATAAAACAATCCAACTTACTGATTAGCATCGATTGACGTTACTTCAATTCCTTTAATGATCTTTGTTTCAGTTGGATTTATTATGTGTATAAAATCTGGACTAACATGAATAAAATTTGAAACTAAAGTCGCTAAAATTGAAATGTTATACTAAAATATATTTTTAATGCTTTTTAAATATTTTCTTATGGTATTACCAGTTATTTCAGACATGTAAATCGGCATTGAAAAATTCTTTCTTAAACCAATATAATGATCACCATGAAAATGTGTTAAAAAATAATGTGTTACACCTTCAATTTCACCAAAACGAAAACCATCTACAGCAAATGTTGTTTCTTCAATAACTTTATAAGATGGACATTGTAGTACACGTTTTCGTCTATTATTTAATTGGTTTCCATCTGTTTCCGGAACAGGACTTTTATTATAGTTTCTTTTTTTTTTAGTTGCTCGAATTTTTGTTGTAGATTTTAATAACTGTATTGGTGTTGAATATTTACATTCATTATCTTCAATTGTTATTGGACAATTATAGGAATTGTATTTATATTGTTCGATATTACATGCAGAATTACTGGTATTATTTGAAACTGTTGAATTTGTATTTTTGGTTATTACACACGATTCTCCGAGACTAGATATTAATAAATGTGGCGATTTAATTAGTGTAGAAGATGCTTTTGTATCTTCTTTCGAGTGAACGGTTTTTATTATCGATGAAGTATTAAATAATAAGCGTTTACGAACTTTCTGATCCACAAGTTTTTTATTATTAATTGCAAAATCTTCTGAATGATTTGTCGTACTTTGTGAATTTAAACGACTAGAACGACGACATACGTTAGCGCTTTCAGCTAGTGAATAAATAACACTTTCCGTTTTAACAGATGGTACAGAATTATAATGAAATACTATTGATTCAGCAAAATCTATTTTACTGTCACAATCTTTAGTTGACGACATAGTTTTAGCAACTAATAAATTTGGACTCTCACTATTAATCCCTTTTTTTAATAGTTTATCTTCAATGTTCCCTGGGAACATGAAATTAGTTTCTATATAATTTGCAATTTTACTAATGTTTTCTGAATTATTAATGATTTTCTTCTTACATTGAAAATGTGTGCTAACGTTTTCTGAGTTTATAAATTTACTGTCATCGGTATTTTGAATTTGCGCTTCAAGCGATTTCAAATTTATTGCAGCTCCATTTTCAATATCAACCAATATCGATTCTAAAAAATCTAAATCATTATTAGTTTCAGTCTCATGACTTTGTGGTTTATTTGATTTTTCAAATGTATCAAAGTACTTGATGGTTTCTGGGTTTGATGTAATCGTAAAAAAGTTTTCTAGCTTCGTTTGATTATCGGGATGATCCTTAGCTGAAAATGTTTTTAAATTGGAACTTTTAGTTAATTTCCGTTTTTTAGTTGGTGTCTTTTCAGTTTTAATATCTTTCTCTTTCTCTGTTGTTTTTAATTTCGATTTGTTTCTCTTTTTTTTCGTTTTTTTTAACTTATTTTCTGCTTGGAATACTTCATCATCCGATGACAGTGTTATTATTATATCTTTATCTTTATCTAAATTTTGATTGCAAACATTGTTGCATTTTGAATTTGTAGTGCTGTCAATTGCATTTCCGTTTTCTGTATCTTTGATTATGGAATTTTGAATTATTAATTGTGATATATTTTTTATGTTTAGTCCTATTTTTTTTTCTAGACTGAGATCATTTATTAGCAAGCATTTTTGTGGTGTATCTTTGTAAATATATTTTTGACTTGAATTGGAATGTGATGTTTTCTGTTGATTACAAAAGTTATAGTTTTTTGATTTGTTTATAAAATCTAATAATTAATTTATCTTACTTTACTTTGAGACAATGATAGTCGAGAAAAATTGTCATTTTTTATTTTTAAATTTTGATCCAACATATTTATGTAACTCTATTTACATCACATTACAAAATTATTATTTATATTTAATAAGTTCTCTTGGCGGGAAAATTTGATCTTATTTCTTTATCTTTTTTTTCTCGAAAGCTTATTTCTCTATTAAAAATGACATTTCATACATAGTTTTTTTTTTATTTCATACATATCTTTTTTTACCCACATTACCTTTTTAGCTAAATCGAATTCGCTTTCGAATCCAAATTGAAACGAATACGAATCGCTCTGCAGGAAATGTGTTGGTTTTAATCTTTCATCAAAGCATTTTGCAACCTTTAAAAATTTTAATTATGTTTTTGTATTCCATAGAGAAATATTGAGTAATATTGCTGGTGTTGCTGAAAAAGTGTATAATACATGGCAAAATTAATTTCGTAATATTAATTAATACTAACTACTTTAAAAAATAATATTATGACGATATAAAAAGATCTATTAATGGTGAATAAATGCAAAGATAAAATCAGCTCGTAAGTGTGATGTTTTTGGCGGCGCGATCGCGTTTACCTTATATGAACAAATGTCTTAGCGGTACGTTTACGGTACGGTTTCTTACAGGTAAGAGTATGTTGACGTACAAGTTACGCTTGTAATTAGCCTATGGCAGTATTGATATATAAACTATTTTTGCTCTGCGGCCAACTTCAGCATAATTCAAATTTTGAAAGTTTAATTATCAACGAACATTTCACCAGTTTGCATGACAGGATTTTTCTCATTTTGTTAAACTAAGAAATATTAAATATTAATAAATATACTATTCAATAAATATAATGTCATCATTCAAAATAATTAAGTACGTATAAAATTTAATTAATATATAAACGTAAAATTATATCAACGAAATATTCATTAATTTATATATTTTGTTAAGAAACCGCTACTATTCTGTGTTTCACTACTATAAATAATAACAATTATTAATTTTTATTATTTAATAACAGTATATTTTAATTATAATAATTTATAATTACAGCTATAACATATTAAAAGATGTAATTATAAATTACAGCTATAACATCATTATAGCTGTACTGTAATTTATAATTAAATTTTAATTTTATCCTTTTAGAACTGAAGTTTCTGAACAGATTCAAAAACTTACACATGATGTCATCACTACATTAAGCCAGATTTGGACGAAATCATTCGAGTTAGATTTGTGTGAAGTAAATTTAAGAAAATTACCAGAACATGTTTCCATATTTTATGAAGAAGTGATTGTAGAAACAAAAATGCGTCAAGAAACAATTATTAAAGGAATTAAAAGTAAGTTTAAAATCATATTTTTGTTGTGTAGACGTTTATTTTTGTTATAAATTAATTTTTGTTTATTGTAGAATTAAGAGAAGAAGGTGAAATGATTCGACGTTTATTAAATGTTGATGTTGATTTAAGTGTAATGGAAGATGTTCCACTTTATACGGAGCAAATGCGTTTAGATGAAAGTCTCCATGATTTACGAGAACGTTTAGCTAAACGAAAAGATCAAATATATGAGCTATTGCTGGAACAAGATGCTCTGTGTGATGAATTGGGCGAACCACCCAGACCTTTATTAGATGATCCTTTACCAACTGAGATGGAATTACAAGACTTCAGTTTACATTTAGATGCGTTAAGAGCTATAAAAAATAATCGTATTTATATGATTTCAACATGCCGACGCGAAATTAAAAATTTTATGGCCGAACTGGAAATGCCAATTCAAACTGAAGAAGAAGAATTGTAATTACTATTTTTTTATATAATGAAGCTTATATTAATTTTTTTATATTAGCCTTCTTAATGATCGTACTGTTCCGCTTACTCAAAATACTGTTGACCGATTGAAACATTTACATAATACATATGTTAATCAAATGGAACAAACCAGAGAATCAATTGAAAATATGAAGAAAAAATTGAATTCATTGTGGGAATGTTTAGAAGTAAGTCCATCGGTTCGCAATAAATTTTCAAAATACACAAATTATTCACAAACAACATATGATCGATATTATTGCGAATTGCAACGTTGTGAAGGTGTTAAAAGACAAAATATTAAAAAATTTGTTGATAAACTTCGTGACGAAATCTTAATTTGGTGGGGTAAAACACTTAAATCTGATTTGGAAAGATCACGTTTCACAAATTTTACCAATGATTGTTATACCGAGGATCTGCTAGCTTTGCATGAAATGGAATTAGAAGATTTGAAAAGATTCTATACCAATAATGAGTAATTTTTTGATTATAGAAATATAGAATAATTTATAAATGTACATAAAATTATTATATTTTTAAATAGGAAAATATTCGAATTAATTTGGGAAAGAAAAACATTATGGGATCGAATGATAGCATTAGAAGCTAAAGCCTCTGAACCGGGCCGTTATAATAATCGTGGTGGAAATTTACTCAAAGAAGAAAAGGAACGTAAAACAATAGCAACAAAATTACCAAAAATTGAACAAGAGTTAACAGAACTAGTTGAACAATATGAAAAACAACACAACCGTAAATTTACAATTTTTGGAGATAATATATTAGAAATTATTTCAATGGAGTGGGAAGAAAAACGTGCTAAAAAAGAACAATTAATGAGCGCACGTAAAAATCAATTATTAACTCCAAATGCAAGGGGTAACATTACACGTACACCAATGTCATTGAGAAATGTGTCTTCAATGAAAAGGACACCTTCTTCAACAAATATGTAAGTTTTGTTAATTGAAGTTTATTTATTTATAACATGTAAGTTTTGTTTGCATTCGAGCTTAAAGTGCTTGCATTTCATTTGTTCTCTAAGTTGTTTTACTGCAGTCCTGGTCATAAAAATTCATAAGAAAATCTCATTCTCCAGATGTTTTTATACTCTAGATTGTTACAAAAATAATTCCACTTACAGATCTAATATACCAGGTTCAAGTAAACGAAAATTAGCTCCGCCATCTAATCGAATTCAACCATCAGCCAAACGGAGTCTCTATACTCAATTAAAGAGTCCAAGTTCACAGTTACGGCCAACAACATCTGCTAATAAAACACCTTTCAAATCTCCAATGAAAAGAATACGTGTTGTTGCATCTACAATTATTAAAAGAAGGGTAAGTTTATTATATATATTTAATAAAAAAAAATAACTAGTACCCTGACACCAAAACCATCATTGAGTTATTGACGGAAAATCATTATCATTTTAGTCCGGTAGATTAAATAGCAGTGCTAAGAAACGACGTTCTAAAGCTACACCAGGAAAAGCCCCAAAAATTTATGTTAATGAGGATCCGATTTCATCTGACACTTGTTATGATTTATTTGAGGTAAGTTTATAACTTAAAAGCTTTAGCTTAAAATGGCATTAGAGTAGAACTATTTTCAAAATGTTTAATACATACTATTTTTTTTTTGTTACCTATTTTTTGAATATAACATAAGCAAATACAAATTTATAAGTTAATAAAAAAATTATAGTAAAATTATCTTTAAAGGAGCACATCGAAAAAGATCCGGCGTGCAGATCATCTCTAATGTGTGAGAATAAACCACCTAACACTACTCAAATAAACAAAAACAAACAAAAATCTACAAATACCCGTTTACTACGTACACCATCAAAAATTAATCTGTTTGAACAAGCATCACTAATGAGAAAATCACCATCTATAGCTACATTAAGTAGAACAGCATCGCCAGCTGGTAGTAGTCGTAAACTAACTACTAAAAATCTTCCTATAATTATTTAAGTTTTTTTTTTATACAAAAATTAATTTTTTTTATTACAAAATGTCCACGTCCACATTTTTTATGAATGGATTCTATTTGTTTTTTAAAATATAACAAAAATTTATATATATATGTAATGATCGTTAATGAGGTTATAATATTTTTTAAAACTAATTATTAATATTATAAAATGTAATTTTCTATATTTGTGTCAATTTAACTTTTATATTAGTATTTGTACTTGTCGAAAATTTAAAACACTGCCTGTTTTTTTGCAAAAATATTTTTAAAATAAATTTAATTCTAAAAATATGCAGTGAAATTTGTTTTCTGTAAAATATTTTTAAAAATTATAGATTTAATGCTTAATTATTTATAAAATAAGAGTACAAATCATATAAGTATTTAATAATAAATCTTGCATTAATTTATCTGAAATAGGAAAAAAGTTTGAAAAATTAAAACTGAAATACTTTCAATATGTGAAAATTAAAATAAACTATTGGGTGTTGGAACGAAATAGCTACTCATAAAATTTAAATTTAAGTATTGTTTATAATTTATGTTAAATTCTTAAATAATGAATTAATTTGGCAATATTCTATTTGAAAATATTTTTGGTTTCTTAGTTAGAACGCATCTTAAAATAAAAACAATATTATAATATTAAAAAAAGATGAACATTGTTTATTTGATAATATTTATTAAATGATAAAAATATTGTTATATTTGTATTCGTTGAATCAATACGCAATTACATTAACGTTGAAGCAATACATTAAACGGTTATTGTTATAATAATTAAAAATAGATGTTAACTTTGTTATTGCTCAGAATAATTGATAGTGATACTTATATTTCATTTATATAATAATTTAATGTATTAACTTAAGATAGTTGTTAAGCTATTAAAATGCAATAATACTTCATATTTGAAGTATTTTCTTAATTTATAAAAAAAAAACATTTTGATAATCGAATTTAGTACTACAGGAGAAGTTTTTATATTAAACTAGAAACTTTTGTTTCCGTTTTACTGATATTATTTTAAAACAATAACTTAATTTCACATTTTTATCTTGGAAATATAATTTGTATTCTTAATTAATAATGTCAGCTACATATAAGGCACTTCCCGACAATAAAACAGTATCAGAATATTCATACGATGGCACTACCAAATTGCAAATATATAAGTCTCGCGATATATTTGCATAAAATGGTATATTAATATAATTTTTATTGTCATTTATAAAATTCGCATCATTCTCTTGTTCGGTATAAGTAACATAAAATTGTGGTGATAATTTTTCTCCATTTTCGGACTGAAATATAGACAATTTTCCTTTTACAAATGTAGCACCGTCAATCTTAAAATGAGAATAAAAAATATTTTAAACTTGAAATAATTAAATATGAACTCATTTTACAGTAAGTGGTGCAATTTTAAAGACAGCTTGTCCAATCATTTTTGATACACTTGAGTTTAACACTGAACTACAAGATGATATTCCTAATCGATTTGAATTTGTTAGCATCAGTGCAGCAAAAAATGTTGAAAGATTGTTCCTAAATCTAAATATTCACAAAATTCGGGGTGGAAATCTTTTTTATAACGTTTTTCAGTTTCTGCAGCACGAATTGCAAGTGCTTTTAAATAGTCGAAAGCTGTTTTGGGACCAGCCCATATACATTTCCAATTTGCTGGAACCTACAAAATTTTAAATTATAAAAATACTAAAAAAAATATTTATTAATTATTTATTATAAACCTGATTATCACAGAGTTTCGCTATTATCGTATTATTTGATAATTCATTCGATTTCGTCCGTTTAATAGACGAATGTATACGTACTAAAGTTGCATGAACTTCCTAAAATAAACAAATATATTCAATTACAATTATCGTAAATTTAACAATTTCTTATACTGTAAATATTTTTCCAGCTATTTTCATTTCCGATATTAGAAAATCTTGCCATGGCGTAGAAGAATTTTCATTATGAATTTGATTAGCTGTTTCGGTAATTTTTGTGTTCTAAAATTTGAAATTAAAGATTTTTTATTTATTTATTTTTGATATTAATATAATAAAAGATAGATAATATAAATAAATTTGTAGTTCTGATCTGACCGACGCTATTTTCTTCCAAAGTCCTAAAAGTTGTTTAATTCTCTTCTCTATGTTTTCATCATATTTCCCATCATCTTTTTCTTTGTAATAAGCAGCGGTATATTTTAAAACAAATTTTTTATTTATTTATTTTTAATTAAAGTATTGTTTTACTCACTTCTTAGTGACTGTAGGATATTTTTGCAAAATGTTATATTCCTGAAAATGTCTGATGAAGGAGAAAGACCAAATTCATCAGGTTTATCGCTATCCGGAAATTTTAACAAAGCATCAAAAAAATCTTGTAATTTATTAGAATTTGGCATATTTATATCTAATCTTAATGGTGACCATTTGTTAGTCATAATTGATTCATTAAAAAATTCCTCTAAATGTTTTGGTGTATCTTTGTAATTTATTATAATAAATTAAAAAAATAATGTTGTAATTTATTCTAATAAATTACAAGATTATTTTGAAATTTTTGACTTGAATTGGAATGTGATGTTTACTGTTGATTACAAAAGTTATAGTTTTTTGATTTGTTTATAAAATCTAATAATTAATTTATCTTACTTTACTTTGAGACAATGATAGTCGAGAAAAATTGTCATTTTTTATTTTTAAATTTTGATCCAACATATTTATGTAACTCTATTTACATCACATTACAAAATTATTATTTATATTTAATAAGTTCTCTTGGCGGGAAAATTTGATCTTATTTCTTTATCTTTTTTTTCTCGAAAGCTTATTTCTCTATTAAAAATGACATTTCATACATAGTTTTTTTTTTATTTCATACATATCTTTTTTTACCCACATTACCTTTTTAGCTAAATCGAATTCGCTTTCGAATCCAAATTGAAACGAATACGAATCGCTCTGCAGGAAATGTGTTGGTTTTAATCTTTCATCAAAGCATTTGCCAACCTTTAAAAATTTTAATTATGTTTTTGTATTCCATAGAGAAATCTTGAGTAATATTGCTGGTGTTGCTGAAAAAGTGTATAATACATGGCAAAATTAATTTCGTAATATTAATTAATACTAACTACTTTAAAAAATAATATTATGACGATATAAAAAGATCTATTAATGGTGAATAAATGCAAAGATAAAATCAGCTCGTAAGTGTGATGTTTTTGGCGGCGCGATCGCGTTTACCTTATATGAACAAATGTCTTAGCGGTACGTTTACGGTACGGTTTCTTACAGGTAAGAGTATGTTGACGTACAAGTTACGCTTGTAATTAGCCTATGGCAGTATTGATATATAAACTATTTTTGCTCTGCGGCCAACTTCAGCATAATTCAAATTTTGAAAGTTTAATTATCAACGAACATTTCACCAGTTTGCATGACAGGATTTTTCTCATTTTGTTAAACTAAGAAATATTAAATATTAATAAATATACTATTCAATAAATATAATGTCATCATTCAAAATAATTAAGTACGTATAAAATTTAATTAATATATAAACGTAAAATTATATTAACGAAATATTCATTAATTTATATATTTTGTTAAGAAACCGCTACTATTCTGTGTTTCACTACTATAAATAATAACAATTATTAATTTTTATTATTTAATAACAGTATATTTTAATTATAATAATTTATAATTACAGCTATAACATATTAAAAGATGTAATTATAAATTACATCTATAACATCTTTATAGCTGTAATTTATAATTAAATATTAATTTTATCCTTTTAGAACTGAAGTTTCTGAACAGATTCAAAAACTTACACATGATGTCATCACTACGTTAAGCCAGATTTGGACGAAATCATTCGATTTAGATTTGTGTGAAGTAAATTTAAGAAAATTACCTGAACATGTTTCCATATTTTATGAAGAAGTGATTGTAGAAACAAAAATGCGTCAAGAAACAATTATTAAAGGAATTAGAAGTAAATTTAAAATCCTATTTTTGTTTAGACGTTTATTTATGTTATAAATTAATTTATGTTTAATGCAGAATTAAGAGAAGAAGGTGAAATGATTCGACGTTTATTAAATGTTGATGTTGATTTAAGTGTAATGGAAGATGTTCCACTTTATACGGAGCAAATGCGTTTAGATGAAAGTCTCCATGATTTACGAGAACGTTTAGCTAAACGAAAAGATCAAATATATGAGCTATTGCTGGAACAAGATGCTCTGTGTGATGAATTGGGCGAACCACCCAGACCTTTATTAGATGATCCTTTACCAACTGAGATGGAATTACAAGACTTCAGTTTACATTTAGATGCGTTAAGAGCTATAAAAAATAATCGTATTTATATGATTTCAACATGCCGACGCGAAATTAAAAATTTTATGGCCGAACTGGAAATGCCAATTCAAACTGAAGAAGAAGAATTGTAATTACTATTTTTTTATATAATGAAGCTTATATTAATTTTTTTATATTAGCCTTCTTAATGATCGTACTGTTCCGCTTACTCAAAATACTGTTGACCGATTGAAACATTTACATAATACATATGTTAATCAAATGGAACAAACCAGAGAATCAATTGAAAATATGAAGAAAAAATTGAATTCATTGTGGGAATGTTTAGAAGTAAGTCCATCGGTTCGCAATAAATTTTCAAAATACACAAATTATTCACAAACAACATATGATCGATATTATTGCGAATTGCAACGTTGTGAAGGTGTTAAAAGACAAAATATTAAAAAATTTGTTGATAAACTTCGTGACGAAATCTTAATTTGGTGGGGTAAAACACTTAAATCTGATTTGGAAAGATCACGTTTCACAAATTTTACCAATGATTGTTATACCGAGGATCTGCTAGCTTTGCATGAAATGGAATTAGAAGATTTGAAAAGATTCTATACCAATAATGAGTAATTTTTTGATTATAGAAATATAGAATAATTTATAAATGTACATAAAATTATTATATTTTTAAATAGGAAAATATTCGAATTAATTTGGGAAAGAAAAACATTATGGGATCGAATGATAGCATTAGAAGCTAAAGCCTCTGAACCGGGCCGTTATAATAATCGTGGTGGAAATTTACTCAAAGAAGAAAAGGAACGTAAAACAATAGCAACAAAATTACCAAAAATTGAACAAGAGTTAACAGAACTAGTTGAACAATATGAAAAACAACACAACCGTAAATTTACAATTTTTGGAGATAATATATTAGAAATTATTTCAATGGAGTGGGAAGAAAAACGTGCTAAAAAAGAACAATTAATGAGCGCACGTAAAAATCAATTATTAACTCCAAATGCAAGGGGTAACATTACACGTACACCAATGTCATTGAGAAATGTGTCTTCAATGAAAAGGACACCTTCTTCAACAAATATGTAAGTTTTGTTAATTGAAGTTTATTTATTTATAACATGTAAGTTTTGTTTGTATTCGAGCTTAAAGTGCTTGCATTTCATTTGTTCTCTAAGTTGTTTTACTGCAGTCCTGGTCATAAAAATTCATAAGAAAATCTCATTCTCCAGATGTTTTTATACTCTAGATTGTTACAAAAATAATTCCACTTACAGATCTAATATACCAGGTTCAAGTAAACGAAAATTAGCTCCGCCATCTAATCGAATTCAACCATCAGCCAAACGGAGTCTCTATACTCAATTAAAGAGTCCAAGTTCACAGTTACGGCCAACAACATCTGCTAATAAAACACCTTTCAAATCTCCAATGAAAAGAATACGTGTTGTGGCATCTACAATTATTAAAAGAAGGGTAAGTTTATTATATATATTTAATAAAAAAAAATAACTAGTACCCTGACACCAAATCCATCATTGAGTTATTGACGGAAAATCATTATCATTTTAGTCCGGTAGATTAAATAGCAGTGCTAAGAAACGACGTTCTAAAGTTACACCAGGAAAAGCCCCAAAAATTTATGTTAATGAGGATCCGATTTCCTCTGACACTTGTTATGATTTATTTGAGGTAAGTTTATAACTTAAAAGCTTTAGCTTAAAATGGCATTAGAGTAGAACTATTTTCAAAATGTTTAATACATACTATTTTTTTTTGTTACCTATTTTTTGAATATAACATAAACAAATACAAATTTATAAGTTAATAAAAAAATGATAGTAAAATTATCTTTAAAGGAGCACATCGAAAAAGATCCGGCGTGCAGATCATCTCTAATGTGTGAGAATAAACCACCTAACACTACTCAAATAAACAAAAACAAACAAAAATCTACAAATACCCGTTTACTACGTACACCATCAAAAATTAATCTGTTTGAACAAGCATCACTAATGAGAAAATCACCATCTATAGCTACATTAAGTAGAACAGCATCGCCAGCTGGTAGTAGTCGTAAACTAACTACTAAAAATCTTCCTATAATTATTTAAGTTTTTTTTTTATACAAAAATTAATTTTTTTTATTACAAAATGTCCACGTCCACATTTTTTATGAATGGATTCTATTTGTTTTTTAAAATATAACAAAAATTTATATATATATGTAATGATGGTTAATGAGGTTATAATATTTTTTAAAACTAATTATTAATATTATAAAATGTATTTTTCTATAATTTGTGTCAATTTAACTTTTATATTAGTATTTGTACTAATACTAATATAAAAGTTAAATTGACGAAAATTTAAAACATTGCCTGTTTTTTTGCAAAAATATTTTTAAAATAAATTTAATTCTAAAAATATGCAGTGAAATTTGTTTTCTGTAAAATATTTTTAAAAATTATAAATTTAATGCTTAATTATTTATAAAATAAGAGTACAAATCATATAAGTATTTAATAATAAATCTTGCATTAATTTATCTGAAATAGGAAAAAAGTTTAAAAATTAAAACTGAAATACTTTCAATATGTGAAAATTAAAATAAACTATTGGGTGTTGGAACGAAATAGCTACTCATAAAATTTAAATTTAAGTATTGTTTATAATTTATGTTAAATTCTTAAATAATGAATTAATTTGGCAATATTCTATTTGAAAATATTTTTGGTTTCTTAGTTAGAAAGCATCTTAAAATAAAAATAATATTATAATATTAAAAAAAGATGAACATTGTTTATTTGATAATATTTATTAAATGATAAAAATATTGTTATATTTGTATTCGTTGAATCAATACGCAATTACATTAACGTTGAAGCAATACATTAAACGGTTATTGTTATAATAATTAAAAATAGATGTTAACTTTCTTATTGCTCAGAATAATTGATAGTGATACTTATATTTCATTTATATAATAATTTAATGTATTAACTTAAGATAGTTGTTAAGCTATTAAAATGCAATAATACTTCATTTCTTAATTTATAAAAAAAAAACGTTTTGATAATCGAATTTAGTACTACAGGAGAAGTTTTTATATTAAACTAGAAACTTTTGTTTCCGTTTTACTGATATTATTTTAAAACAATAACTTAATTTCACATTTTTATCTTGGAAATATAATTTGTATTCTTAATTAATAGTGTCAGCTACATGTAAGGCACTTCCCGACAATAAAACAGTATCAGAATCTTCATATGATGGCACTACCAAATTGCAAATATATAAGTCTCGCGATATATTTGCATAAAATGGTATATTAATATAATTTTTATTGTCATTTTTAAAATTCTGATCATTCTCTTGTTCGGTGTAAGTAACATAAAATTGTGGTGATAATTTTTCTCCATTTTCGGACTGAAATATAGACAATTTTCCTTTTACAAATGTAGCACCGTCAATCTTAAAATGAGAATAAAAAATATTTTAAACTTGAAATAATTAAATATGAACTCATTTTACAGTAAGTGGTGCAATTTTAACGACAGCTTGTCCAATCATTTTTGATACACTTGAGTTTAACACTAAACTACAAGATGATATTCCTAATCGATTTGAATGTGTTAGCTTCAGTGCAGCAAAAAATGTTGAAATATTAAAGATTGTTCCTAAATCTAAATATTCACAAAATTCGGAGTGAAAATCTTTTTTATAACGTTTTTCAGTTTCTGCAGCGCGAATTGCAAGTGCTTTTAAATAGTCGAAAGCTGTTTTGGGACCAGCCCATATACATTTCCAATTTGCTGGAACCTACAAAATTTTAAATTATAAAAATACTAAAAAAAATATTTATTAATTATTTATTATAAACCTGATTATCACAGAGTTTCGCTATTATCGTATTATTTGATAATTCATTCGATTTCGTCCGTTTAATAGACGAATGTATACGTACTAAAGTTGCATGAACTTCCTAAAATAAACAAATATATTCAATTACAATTATCGTAAATTTAACATTTTCTTATACTGTAAATATTTTTCCAGCTATTTTCATTTCCGATATTAGAAAATCTTGCCATGGCGTAGAAGAATTTTCATTATGAATTTGATTAGCTGTTTCGGTAATTTTTGTGTTCTAAAATTTGAAATTAAAGATTTTTTATTTATTTATTTTTGATATTAATATAAAAAAAGATAGATAATATAAATAAATTTGTAGTTCTGACCGACGCTATTTTCTTCCAAAGTCCTAAAAGTTGTTTAATTCTCTTCTCTATGTTTTCATCATCTTTCCCATCATCTTTTTCTTTGTAATAAGCAGCTGTATATTTTAAAACAAATTTTTTATTTATTTATTTTTAATTAAAGTATTGTTTTACTCACTTCTTAGTGACTGTAGGATATTTTTGCAAAATGTTATATTCCTGAAAATGTCTGATGAAGGAGAAAGACCAAATTCATCAGGTTTATCAGTATCCGGAAATTTTAGCAAAGCATCAAAATAATCTTGTAATTTATTAGAATTTGGCATATTTATATCTAATCTTAATGGTGACCATTTGTTAGTCATAATTGATTCATTAAAAAATTCCTCTAAATGTTTTCTCAAAATTTGTAAATCAATTGAATTATATATTCGTCCACCGTATGCAATAACATCAAATAATCCACGTAAGATGATCCAATCCATTTTTAATGAATTCTTATTATATTCTTTTTCAAACCATTTTAATATTTCAAAACCCGATCGTATATCAGAATCACCAAATTCATAAAATGTTGACCATCCTTGTGGAATATATTTTCGACGTTCTTGTAATATTGAATTTAATATAAAAAAAACTATATGTAATTTCATTGTTTTCATAGTATTTGGTAATTTTTGTCCCAATAATGATGATGCATTCCATTGTTGCATTAATCGATATATTTTATTTTTAATACCATTTGGTGATTCGTATAAAACACGAGTATACCGATAAAGGACTGTTTCTGGAAAATCTTTTATTGAATCACAAATTATCCAAAGACGAAATTTTTCTATACTTTGTATATTCATTAATTCACGATCAATTTTACCAACAATTTGTGGTATCAAATGAATATTTTTAATACAAGTCCATTGACCTAATTCGGCAGCTTTTTTAATTTTTTCTAATATCTCCAATTCTTTACCACGACCAATTGATATTTCAATATAACCATTTTTACCAAATTTATTAATAGCATAATCTTTAATTTCTATTGATGGATCATTACCAGGTGATGTTACCATTAGAACTGGTCGATTATTAGAACTTTCATTAGCTAATTGTTCAACAGTTGGTTGTGTTATAGATTCTGGTTTAATACCAATCATAGATGTTACCATATGATTCATAGTATTTAGCATATAATCTGGTCGAAATATTTGTGAAATTAAAATTTTTTGAAATCCACTAATTGGTAAAGCAATATTAATATAATTCTTAGCATCTAAATATTGTCTCCAATAATCTTCATTATCTAATTGTAAATTTGCATAAAGTTCAGGTAATTTTGAATTTAATATAAGTATTTTTAATAAATGTTCCTTTTTAATCCATCCAGGTTGTTCATGTGTTTGTTTATTATTAATTGTATCATCATTTGGCATAAAATTTGTAACAAATAATTCCCATTCAATTGATGTTATTTGATTGGGAAAACCATTTTTACAAACTGATAAGCCTAATATTAAATAAGTATCTTTAGGTATTGATCGACACATATACTGATATAATAATTTAATTAAATATTTATAAATTTTTTCTTCTTCAATGTCACCACAATATATTAAAGCATCAGTATAAAGTTTTATAAATGCTGTTACAGATATATCATAAGTTTTATTCATACCAATAAAAAAATTAGCTGCATTTGAACAAAAACTTTTAAATTGATTACATTCTTGTAATAAACTATTTTTCACTATTATAGATTCATTTAACGATTGATCAATATGATTACCACTTTCTTTAACTTCATTTAATGTTTTTAAAAGTTTATCATTTTTTAATATATCACCTTGTGCATTTGTTAATTCTTGTAATAATTTCTTTTCTAAATCATTACGTTGTCTAAGTAGTTTTCCTTCATTTTTTAATAAATTTGTTCGTCGTTCTTGTAATTCTGGTTTACGTAAAATTATAATTGTTGACATTAATTGATCTGTTAAACCAGTTGCAGTTATTGTAAAATGAATTTTTGTTAAATATGCATCAAATTCAGGTTGTATATCAATTCGATTTAATTTTGTAAATAATATTAATTGAAAATCATCATGCAAATCAATTAATTTATTACCAACTTGAAGTAATTTTTTATTAAACTTTGAATAAATACGGGTAAAAATTAATTGTATTAATGGTGGATTAAGTTCTTCACAATCTTGAATAATTAAAATTTTACCAAAACGTACTGCTAATTCAATTGAATATGATATTTTATCAGAATTTTGTGTAACAATTTCAAATGATTTTTCTTTTCCATGTAAACTATCACGAAGCCACTTGAATGCAATTTCAGTTGGATCTAAAATTAATGGTATTGGAGCTGATCCAAATGGTAATTCTAGAATTTTCATTAAAATTGCAGCATTTTCAACTGATTGAGCATCTCTTGACAATCCCAAACCTTCCCAAATGACTTGATCTTGTTCGGATATTAAATAATCTGTTATATTGATATGCTCATATCCATATGATTCATTTTTATATTGTAAAAATGAGGAAAGAGTTTCAAGTGATTTTTTACGTTTGTCGTACATTTGATCTGAAAGATAATTAATAGTCCAAGCTATACAAAATGATTTAGCATCTAATGTGTTATGTTCTTGATGATACTGTTCTAATTGTTTACTCCATGTTCTATATTCCGAGTCCAATTTTTGTACTAATATTTCAGCAGATGATAATGTTTGACTAGCTTCTTCTAATTTTATTTCTAAAACAGCAGCTTCTTGTGTATAAACATTTAATTGGCGTGATAATTCTTTAACTCTAGCATCAACATCATCCAGCCCGGTCATTAAAGATTGCATTTCATTTTCAGAAGCTGATAAATTTCGTTGTAATTTTTTTTGTTCTTGTTCTAATGGTTTTATACTTTGTATTACCTTACAATATTTTACATTCGCAATTACCCAAGTAGCTAATGGTGCTGCAGCAGCCGATGCTCTTTTAGCATTACGTAAATCAAATGAATCTGCTTTAGATTCTAATAATTTTTCAACAGCTTCACAATTTTCTGCAGTAATTCGTGATGGATCTAAAGATTTGATATCTTCTTTAACACCACGTTTAGCTAAAAACGATTTCATACTGTTCCACGAGGTATCACGAGTACCCATTAATCGTAACACACCTTCTAAAATATCACGAATTGTTTCTGGTGGTGCTCTTAGCGATCTGATTTCTGAGAGTGCTTCAGTTTTAATTTGACCAACAGCAGCACTGGCTTCTTGTAATATCGGTTCAACTTCACTCAATTCTTCGGCTATAGCTTGCTGACGTTCTTTCAATTTAATACTATTCTCTTGCGTTTTCTTTTTCAGTTCAAGCATATCAGATTTTTGATCATTCGCATTACGCATTGTTGCAGATATCATTTCTAATGCATCGTTTGCTAATTTCCTTTTCTCAGCCAATTTTTCTTCTTGAATAATTGCTGTTGTTTTTAGTTCACCAACAACATGATGTGCATTTGCTAACTTCTCAACACCAATACGTAATCTTTCAAGTTTTTCAGTTGTTTCTTTATTGAACGTATTGTAAATGTGAAAGTAAGATTTAATTAATTGATAAAAACGGCGTGGTGATTTATCATTATATTCAGCTATTATTGTTTTTGAAAAATAAGCTGGAACTGGTACTTCTGCTTTGCCAATTGTATATAAATCAATACATTGCTTGGGTAAATTATTTAATGTTTCATCTGATGTATTTAAAATCCACATTTGTTCAGTATTCCTATAAAGAGCTGGATAATTTTGGAAAATTGTATCTAACTTTTCACTTAACGAATCCAGTGATAAAACTAAATGAAAATTTTTCTTTACTCCTGTAATTTCAAGACATGTCTTTACAAAAAAATAAATTTATTTTTAAAACCTATGCATGCTTACTATTTAAAAAATAACTTGCTATTGATTCTTGATACCCTTCTAGTTGCGCTGAACTTTTTAAAGGGCTAGCAACAGATTCAAGATCTTCACCAAACAAATCCAATATACCTTCGAGAATTGCTTCAATAGGTTTCAATATTTCTGGCAAATATGTAATCCAACAATGATCAATTAAGAAAATAGTATATTGATCTTCCAAAGCTGATGATTGCATAGCCTGAAATAGTCTTTAAATATAATTCAATACATCTAAAAAACCAAATTAGAATCATTATCACCATTTTTAAGTCATTATTAAATTCTAAAATAGTATAATTTCGAATTCCTTGAGGTATAAACACTTTTGCAGATAATATAGTTGCTGCAATATAAAGTGAATCAACAGCACGACAGCCAGGCCGACTAATTAAAACTAAATGTGTACTTGGTCTTGAAAATATTCTCGACATAATTGATGTCTGATTTAAAAGTTCTTCAGTCATTGGACCTTCAATTTGAAATGATTCGGTATCTAACAGAAAATATAAATTTTGTTTACTTGAATATTTAGGATTAAAAGGTTAAATTTATGATAAATATTATACAAAACTTACTACAAATTGCAATCGCTTTTTTTATACTTTCGATCCATTCTTCAGTTGAAATACACGAAAAATATACATTTTGAGTACTTTTAGAAACAAAATAAATATCCTAAAATATAGAAAAAAGATTTGATATAAATTTAAATAAAACGAATTTATATTGAGAAATTTACGTACATCTTTAAAATTATTTAAAAGATTTCTCATATTTTTATTAATAATTTGTACGAATTCCTCGAATTCATCTAATGAAACAAGTCGATTTCGAAATGATGAATTTATTTCTGTTATTAAAGCCTAAAGAAACAAACATTTTAATAAAAATGTATTTAAAATATTTAAATTATTAAAACCTCTATAAAATAATCTTCATTGTAATTTTTTAAATAATCTATCATTTTTACAATCATTTTTGGTGTAAAATTATAATGTATTCGACGATCTACAGAAAATGTTTCATGAATTTCTTTATAAAATTTCATCAAACTTTCGACAACCATTTCTAATTTTGGTGGATTTTTATAATTTTGTAAAATTGGTTGAATGTGATTTTTTATTATAGACCGCATATCTTCTTCAATTGGATATTTCATTGATATGTATGAATTTATTGCTAAAAATCTTGGTGATAATTTTTCAATACTTGTTGTAAGATTTGTAATTGAACCACAAATTTGCAATCCCGTAATTGTAATCCATTCTAAATTTTCCGAATAAAAACCATGACGTTGGATTAATTGTAGCAAAAGTTCGATAACATCACTTGTTCCCCATGAATCAATATTGCAAAGATCAATATTTTTAAAAAACATCACAATTTTTAATTGTTGTGGTTTGCATTCTCGTCCTCGGATACCGGAAACAATTATAGTATTCTAAAACAGAAATGACTTGTTTAAAACTTTAGAGTCAAAACAATTATTTTGTTATCCATTAATACCTGTTTAAGAATATTTAGTACATAATTTGGTGTTAATTGTTTACTACAAATTATTGGTACCAATTGATAACCTGGAAATTCTCCTACAGCCTGTTGAAGGAGCAATGATTTACCTGCACCCGATGGGCCAACAATCAAAAAAGAATTATCTGTTTTCAAAAAATCATTTATAATGTCAAGCGAAAATTTAATTTGACTTGTTTGGATTAGTTCATCTCCGGTAGAACGAATAGAATAATCAGATTCATAATAGTCAATACCATTTCGATTTAGATTAAAGTAAGTTAATTCAGCTCTTGAAGGATCTGCGAGGTATACATCAAATTGTTCGTAGAGTTTATTAGCAAATTGATTATGATTTTCAGTTGGAATAAAGCCAAGTAGACTGCGAATTAATTTTATACAAAATTCTTCCTTGGTTTGAACCGAAGAAATATTATTCAAAATCGATTTTGTAATGCATACTTTCATATCATATAGTATACTGAAAATTATTAAATTCAATTCAATTGTAGTTTTTATAAAAATGTTTATACTTTTCGGTTTCGCTCTGTAACTGCAACAATGATTTTTCGACATATTGATCTATGTAAGAACGAAGAACGTCTCCGTATTCCTCTTTCTCTAAAAATGACTCAATTATGATTTTTTCTGGCAAATCTTGGACACTACAATCAAATATTATTAATAATTTAAAATTAAATATTACAAAGTGTTTACCTTAAATTAATAATACCCATACGAGAGATCGTTGCGGGCGAAGCATGTAAAAGATCATGAGTTTCAAATATAAAATTAACATTATTGCCAAATTGTATTCGCCATCCAGAGGGAAGTGTTAAAAGTCTAAAAAAAAATATTTAGTCAAAAGTTTATAAATTAAATCAAAAAACAGTCACACCGATTATCGTCTAGAACCGAATTCAAAGATTCAATCCATTCGGGATCTACATCACCATCACATATAATCCATGATGTTATCTCTAATGGCTCTGAATTAACATTAACTGCAATTGTTGTTAAAACACCATCATTCCATTGTCTTGTATCAGGATCTAGTTTTCCCAACAGTTCAATACGATTCATAGATTTTGGACTGATTGTATAAGTTCGAATTAGTTTTCCAGAAGCTACAAGTGCATTCCGTAACAAAGAAATAATTGTCGTTTTTCCAGATTGAGGTGCACCCACAACAACTACGCCCATTCGTTTTGTTAATTGCTCATAAAGTTGCAATGTTTTTTCAATTTGTCGATCATTAGCATATAAATTCATACTGCTAAAACTGTCTTGTACACGTTTCCATAAATCTGATCGAACATTTTGTTCGACTTGCACTTCTGGAAAAACATTTTTCAACAGCATTTCAAAACGTTGAGCATCAATTAAATTTAGTTTTGACATGGTATTAGCGCGTAACACCTGTACAACAAGCGACAATTCAGATTGTAAACTTGAAATACTTTCTTTGCGATATTCTCTGCCGCATGCTATTAATAAAGTTTTTAATTCCCGTAATCCCCAATCGTAATGTCGTTGATGTGATAACACTTTTGTATTCATGTCAAACAGTTCAACAATTCTATCACCAATTTCATTAGCGTTTTGGAAACCTTCCACAAACAACAACATACGTGAAATTTCTTTGGATTCAGGTTGCTGCATAACAATTGGACGAAATAAAGCCTGAATATTCCCCGGTAATTGCTGTCTGCCACCATATTCTTCTCCAGCTGGATTTAAAGTTACAAAAATTCCACAATGTTGATTTAATTTTATCTATAAATTATGTAAATATAAATTTCCTTTGTCATGAACTAAAAAAAACGGGTTTGTCTTACATTATTGTCTAATATTTGAACGGTATCGACTTTATCCTTTAAAGCGGTTTGAATTGGTTGTATAAGCATTGAAATATCTGATAGTGTAGCTTCCTGTAGACGATTAAACTCATCAAAGCAACCCCAGGCTCCACACATAGCTAGACCTGTTAGTATGAGACTCATTGCTTCGGTATCTACATTCTGCAAATTCAATTTTTTTCAATCTGTATATTATTATCAGTACCTTATGAAAATTAAAAATCATTACCTCATCACAATTAAATACTAACACCAATCTACCCATCATTGCACCTAAAGCTTTTATACATTCAGTCTTTCCTGTGCCAGCTGGACCAAAGGGATTTCCACCTAATCCCATATGCATGGCCTGTGTTAATGTTAAATAGCAACGATGCGTTAAACTTGTATGAACTAATTTATTTGGATTTCCAAGAAATTCATATGAATAATCAAATACTGCATAAACCATTTTTATTTTTACATTAGAATCATTTTCTAAATAAAATTTCATTTGTTGTAACCAATGCCAATCCATTAAATTTGTAACATTCTCTTTGATTAATTGTTCAATAATATTTATATAATGAACTAAATCTAATAATAAACTTTTACATTTTAATTGAATTAAATTATTCTTCAATTTATTTTTGTATTCAGAAAACTTTGTTATTTCATCTTTGATTGATTTTAAAATTGTTGGTAACGACATTGATGTTATTGCTTTTTCAGTTTGTTTGGTAAATGAAATTGCTCGAACTGTGCATAAAACTTGAACCGGATATTTTGTTAAAATTGTTTCATCAATGTTCTGCGACTGGCAACATTGAACAATTTGGTCCCTAATTGTGGTTCGAATTGAAGTTATCAACTGATTTAACCAAGTCTACATAAACAACTTATATCATATTAATATTTTAGGTAATAATAAAATAACAATAATTTACCTCAATAAAATTTGTAATTATTATTGGGTCTTTTAAACGAATAACATCTCCTTCAGAACTTCGAATATCTTCAATTATATTTCCATTATTTGTATTGGCTAAACCAAGAGACTGAATCCCTGGAAAAAGTTTTTTAATATGTTTTTGAATTATTTCCTCTTTAGTAGCTTGACCAAGTAATTCCAGTAGATCATCATCACCCATAAAATAGAATCGAGGAAATAAATTACGTTTTTCCTATAAAAAAATTATTATCTGATTAACAGATCATGGCATTATATCATTGTGTAGCCTAGCCTAACCATTATATAGGACATCAACGTATTTTGACACCTCGACAATTGATTTTCCAGTGATCGAATAATTGTTGAAATATTATTTATTTTTATAACTGATAAAACTCTTGGATCATTTTGTATTTCCCGCATAACATATCGAAAATCTTTATCTAATCTTTTGAAAATTACTTCTTCATTTTTTAAAGTACCTGTTTCAAAAACAGGTTCTAAATAAATCCATCTAACAGCCAAAAAAAATAAGAGAAGTAAGAATATACTCAGAATATTTGTAATAAACAAAATTACTTTCTTTGGGATTGAGAGAGACTGGTCAATAAATTTTCTAAAGTATTTAATCGACTCTCCCATAATTCGGCTTGGTCTGAGAATGAATCAAATGCAGCTGAATTTTTTGCAGATTGTAAAAGTGACTGGTTATCACCAATTTTATTTAAAATATCTTGATAATCTTTAATTAAAGAAATTTGATTGCCCAATGAATCATTGTGTGCGATTAATTTAAATGTAGCAGTTACAGCCCATTGGTCTAGTTCTCCTAACGCCTGACGAACAACTTGTTCAGATGAAGCTTTCCGTACTAAATTCTACAACAAAATATTTAATATAATTTATATATGTACATTAAATCTAAACCTGTATTTGATTTGAAGCTTGCTCCAATATATTAGTATCAACCAGAATATCCTGGAGGATTAGAGTATGCACTGGTTTTGGGGCTATTTTTAGTAACTGAAAAATATGCGCCCAATGTCTCTCAGTTAAAGCATCAGATTGTAAATATTGAAGAATTGGTAAAATATCTTGACAATGTTGAACATTTTGACGAATTCTAGAAGATGGCATATCCAAGGAAGATGTTACAGAACTTTCCCACTTAGATAAAAATTCTGTTAAAATATATGGGCGACGCCGATATATTGTCCACTCTTCTTGTAAAATATGATTAAATTCAGTCAGAAATTCATCATAAATTTCCCATTGCTTGGATTGTGACAGAATCTTTTGGTCACTCTCTTTAAAAATATCCAGATCTTCTTGTGGAAAATCTAAATTGAAATTAGTACAATCTTCTTGTAATTTTTCCATTTTTTCTTTTATAATTTTCCAATTTTCTCGTCGTTCTTTAAATAAATCTAAATTATTACAGTCGGAATTTTCTAGCTCAGATACTGTTGATTCCCAACGGAGCATAAATTTTTCTATTTCATTTGTTAGATTGGTAATTTGAGATTTTGTGTGATCTTTCATTATATCAATTTGTCGCTGTAAAATAACCGAATGATTCTCCACCAAGGGTTGTAATTTTTCCCATTGATTTAAAATTCCAGCCAAAGCAGAAACACGTTCTTTACACCAACCGGCCAGACATGTGTCCTTACCTTTTACAGTTTCTAAAGTTTCTGAAATCTAAATAATTCAATTATTATTACAAAATATTTATTACATATAATAATTAGATTATAGAATTTAACCTTTGGTATTTCTGATACAATTTTTTCATATCTAGTTCCTGAATCAGCAATTGATGCTTCGTCCATTGGAACATTTTGTAAAAATTGTAGAGATGTTTGTACAAATTCTTGTATAAGTGAAATATCATTTAAAATTGATACTTTTAGACTGCTAGCCAATCCTTCCCAATATCTTCGATTAATAAATTCAATGTCTGATCTCAGTGGTAGAAAATTAATAACGAAACAATCAATTGTTTCTTCGGAACTGGAAATAGTTATTAGGATATAATATAAAGTCAAAATTTTTCAATATTTTCTAATACTTTTGTAGTTTAGCAATTTGTTGACTAAAAAATTTACAAGCCTTAAAATTTGTATCCCAATGTTCCCATTTATTTAAATGTACAGTACAAAGTTCATCAATATCTACGCAGCCCAAAGCAACCCACGGTATCCATAGACTTTTTAATTCATCTAAATGTTTAAATAGATCTTCAGCTTTTTTAAATAAGGATCCAAAATGGTGCCGATTTCGCTCCACCATTGTTTTAAATAGGTCACTACTGTTTTCAGAAAGACCACGAAATCCTAATGGACGTTCTATAAAACGTCGTAATTGCGTAAAATATTTTGAACGTATTTCTTCCTCTGGAGGTCGAAACTGAAGCTGCCGTTGCCTGCAAATACAAAAGCTGTCAATGACTATAAATAAACTAAAATTCTATAATACCTAAAAACAATATCTATTCGAATATCAGGAAGTCTATTGTTCATATCAATGAGACCAGCAATATATTGATATTCAAGAACTTTATATAATTGATGATCCCAATGTAAATTAAATGCATCTAAATTTGTATATCCTTGTCGTTCTAAATTTGCTACTAATTCTCTTAAATGTCTCATTTCATCTTTCCACATTTGTCCTTGACTTAGCAGATCAGTATTCATTAATTTGACAACAGTTCTTTTCGCTTGTTCATGATAACTTACGAGTAAATTATTATCTGCTGATAATTTTGATACTGCAGTTTGTAATGTGGATACATATCGTTGTACTGATTCTTCATCATTCCATGCAACTGATTCACTTTTCACCAAATTCGACAATTCAATTGCATTTTTAAGCATTATTGGTCTTTGGCATGGTATCATTCGATCACCAATAGTATTGTGAAATGTTGAAATTTGCTGTAATCGGCGGGCATATGACATAAATTTGGATGTGTGCTCCGCAACTGAACGAAGTTCAATTGGCACACGATATCCAAGATTTTCAAATTCCCTAACATCTTGGCAAAATGTAACTAATTTTGGATTAAAAGTGACTTGCATTAGTTGTCGTCCTTCTCGTTCAAATTTAACAACCGGTTGATCTTCACGAAGCCTGAAATAATATTATCTTTGAAACTTCCAAAAATGTTTCTTTCATTTAACAGTATCAAAATCCAACATATTTAACTACTAAATTTCAGAAACTTAAAAATATGAAAATATTTCAAAAATAAAAGATGGAATTTTCTCGAAAATTTTAACGTATTTGGCTTTGAAATTTATTTAAAAACAATATTAGGTTCTGGTTACTATTTGAATTGCATTATTAACCTTAGTTAACTAAATCATTGAATTTTTCTAATGAAAATTATATTTACCTTAAATCTCCACTTTTCACAGCCGATAAACTTTGTTCACTCCAAATTTCAAAATTTGTCCGAAGTAAAGCTTCTGTTTCTTCCTTTAAGTCTTGAACATTTTGATTTACTTTATCAAAACCTTCTCGACCACTAATCAAATGACTAACTTTTTCAATTTCTGATATCTATAAGAAATAGAAATTAATAAAAATCTATATTCCAGACATTTATAATATAGATTAATTAACCTGATGTTGCACAACTTTTAACCATCGACATTCATTACAAATTGTTGATAAATGCCCTGTGTCTGGTTCCATATTAGTATCATTCATTGCTTTTCTTAAATCTTGTACAAGCAAATGTAATGATTGTAAAAATTGTTCTCTTTCAACAGTTAATAATTCAAGAACAGTTGGTCGCTGAATTAAAGTATCATATTTCGAAAATATAAATATAACTTGTCTCGGATTATTTAAGTATGTTTGAAGTTGTGTTTTAATTGCTACTGCAATTCTTTCATCAATTGGTTGAAGTATTTGCTCAAATTGATTTAAAGATTTATTCCATTTCATTTGACCCATTGATGAAATATCAAATATATTTACCACTGTAAATAAAAAAAGAAAATAATTTAATTAAACTTTCTAAAATGATATAAAAATTATAATATATGTACTTTTAAATGGTGAATTAAAACTCATTATATTTTTTATATCTTCGGCATTTAAAAGTGTAACAATTTGTTTATATAAATTTTTAATATTTTTTATTTCGGATAAACGTTCTTTAAAAAGTCTACCACGTTTTGGTATATGCGGCTGACCAATCCATGGATTTTTACTATAATTTGGCCAAAATAATCGGGTCAATGAATCACATAATTGTATCCATGAATCAATTAAATCAACGGATTGGCTCATTAAATTATTAACATGATATGAATTTAAATTCCAAATATTTTCGGTTAATAAATTCTCAACACAAATTTCTATAATAAAATTACCTACATATAGTAAAAAAATTATTAAATATTAAATAAAATATTTTGTTAGATAAAAATATATTTTTTATACAAATAATATCCATTAAATCTTCCATTCTATTTTGTGGATAATGATATGGTAATCGCCATACTTCATCTAAATTATTGTGTGCAGAATCCAAAAACTCTTCAATTGTTGATGTAGAATTTTGATCGATTTGACTTTAATTAATTTAGAAATTATTAAAATCATAAAACTTTGAATTTAATATTAGTTTTACCTAATTTGTATATTTAATTTTCCTAATACAGATGCAAATGATTGAGCTTGTTCCCGATCACTTTTTGTTGATGAATTTATCGATTTTTGGTCCCAAAAACTAATTTCATCTTGAATATTGGTAATACCTTTAAAATGGTTTTTTTTTTTATAAATTATATTAAAACATTTTTAAGATTAATACCAGTTTGTGGTAGACCTAATGTTTCATTTAATGATACTTGTAAATTTTCTAATAATCCTGATATTTCTGGACTGTATTCGTTACGCTATATTAAAAATATTTTAAATATCTTTATTTTAGTAAAAAATTATGTTGGAAAATTAAATATTTAAAATGATAAATTATTGAAAAATATTTAAAATAATCAGAAATATTATAAAAATTTAAAAAATCGATTAATATAAATATTTTTCGTAATTTTAGATGAACGATTAAATGAAATTTTGAACAATTATATAAATACTTTTATTTGTCTGGACACAGATTTTTAAGATTTTGCTCAACATTTAGGACACAGAAACATTCTTGTTAACATAAACTGTTACAATTATTATAATAAAAATTCCAACACCTACTTTTGATCCAATATGAGGTGAAAATACTCTTGATACTGAATTGTACATTGATTTTACCATTCCACCTTCAAGTGTTAACATTCCTAATGATCCTATTTCATTTGAACTTGTCAATTTTTTTTCATTTGACGTTATTCCAATTTGTGGTATTTTATAAAATAATAAACAATTTTCATCGGATGGTATTTTATGATAAAATATAATTTTTCCATTATTTTGTGTAGCTGCTAAAATAGTAATTTCATCATTTTTGAAAAATTCATCGACATTATTTGATTCATCTTTGGATGCAGTAGCATTAAAATATTCAGCTAAATAATCAGAATATTCTTTTGATTAATTTTACAGATAATTTTATTTTATATTTACCAGAAGTATTTAAAATAAATTTTGTTCTATTAGCCATAATATTTTCCTTTATTTAATTTTTATTTAAAAATTGAGTGTTAAAAAATAAAAATGTAGAAAGAAAATTATTTTATTTGTTTGTACAAAATAATTGTTGCTAAGAGATTGAAATTATTTGTTAATATTACCTTATTATTATATTATAATATAGCTATAGCTACCAAATCTTTCTTATTTTAACAATTTTGTAATTTTTCATTGCCAGACTTACCTCATGTAACTTTAAACTAATAGATAATATTTTACTAACACTTTATTTCACCTGTATACAAAATATCATAAAAATATGTTATGACATATTCTATGGTGATCCTTTATTTATTTAATCTGCATATTAAAGGTATACAATTCATTTAGTTTTTTAAAATACAGTAAATTTATAATTGTTTTAGAATTTAGCTTTTTTTCGAATCTAGAATAGGTGTTTTAACTGTTAGAATACTATTGCATAGTTTTACATTCTTGAGTTTTCAAATATGTGTTATTTTGATGTGCCTTGTTGTAAGGTGTACAATCTTTATCGAATGTTATCGACTTAAACTAATAATGTTTCTCCAATTACCGATCTTTGTTTGGTAATTTTTACTTTATGAATGCAAATTATTTCATTAATACGTACTTGTCCAGGAACCTCGAAAAACGAAACATTGTTTGAAATTTTTAATTTTGAAGTTTAAATTTGTGTTTATTGAATGTTGTGAATTAGAATAAGAAAATTTTGTCAACTATAATATCTTTTTATTAAAATTATTCATTAGTAGATGGCAAAAAACTCTGCTGCAAAAATACTTATCTTTGATGAAATATTGATTTTACTGAATCTAAGATAAATGGATAAGGCTGTTAATAATAGAACTATCTGTATAGATTAATATAAAATCATTGTATTAAAATAGGTACAGATATTCATATAACTTCTTTTATAAGTTCCATGTTTTATTTAATAATCTATGTTTTAATCTGATGTAATTGTACTGACATTATCTAAAATATTACCAGTTAACCTTATTTACAGAAACAAAGAAAAAACTCTAATTTGAATTATGTATAATGCCATATGTTTTATTTTTATATATATAATATAATTTATATATAATAATCAAAATTTTTTTTTTATTTTACATTCAAATTGCAATAAATTTTCGTTTCAATTTTCATAACTTTTCTTTTGTATATTTTAAGTAATCATTTATAATAATAATAAATAATTTTATTACATTAAATAGCAAACTTTAAATTTCAATTTATTTATTAGATAATAAATAAACATAATTTAATATAATAATTACAATGCACAATTTTATTTTATATATAATTAATTTAAAAATTATCATAATTTTAATTATAATTTAATTAATTAATATGTTTGTATCCATAGTAGTTGGTTTAAATATTAAAAAAAAAAAAATGATTAAATATTATGTAATTATTAATAATTAATTATTAATTATAGGCGCAAGAATATTATTTCTTCTTTTATTTATATAAACATAAATTTTATTAATCAAAATGTAAAATTTTTATTTTTTTTATTGTAATTATTATTAATAATTTTAAAAATTTTGAAGAAAAATCTTTACATAAATTGACAATTTTAATTGCGCAAACATTTTTTTGTCGAGTACAAACTTTCAATTCATATTTTATTGAAAATATGTTTATTTTATTTGAAGGAAAATGTAAAATGGATTTTCTGGTTATCTTTTTTTTTGATTATGTATTAGAATTAGTTTTTAATTTGAGATATTGCGATTTGTTTTACGATACAAAACTAAAAACTATTAATTAACTTTATTTCTTTTTATTAATTTTTTTTTTATAATAATTTTATGATTATGTGTTTTTTTATAAATATAATGATAATAACAAGTTTAGAAATATTTATTTTTGATTTTATTAATGATCACGTATGACTGAGGAGGTTATTAAGAATGAAAAATATTAATGTTATTTGTGTTATTACGGATTATGAAATAATTATGTTCTCTAGAAAATGCTCAGAATATAAATTATGAGAAATAAAAGAATGCATCCGTGAAACATACAACTAAATAATCCATTATCGTAATTGAAAATAAAAAATCTTTTGCACGGCGTTAAATTAATTAATTCTGTGACCTGTGTAAGACTTTTAAAAAGAATTTTGAAAAGAATTATTAATTAAACTTTCTTTTCAAAGTGTTTTTACTTAATCACTAAATTAAAAAGTTTAATAAAGTAAATTTTATAACTGAAATACCAATATGAAATTATCAATAGTAATTATGTTTAAAAATCTAATTTGTTATTAAATTAAGAATTTTGTTTTCAATAAATTGTACATAATATTTAACTCTCAATAAACTTTTTCATACTTGATCAATAATTAATATTTATTTAATTTATTTTTAAATTTTTAAGTTTTAAGCATTTATGCAAAACAGAATTTAATAAATTTTCCAATATTATTTTATGTTTTTTTTAAGGATATTTTCAAATGAAATTTAATTTCGTATATGTGTTTATCAAAAAAAAATTCTTATAAATTCTATAAGCTAGAATGTTGGTAAATTGTTTTTACTATTGTTTTAAAATTTAAGTACAGAAAGCTATTTTCGTTTTTTATATATCAAAAAGTATGATAAGTTTTTTTTAAAAATAATTACGAAAAATTTTGATTATACATTTAAAAAAAAACTGTCTTATTAAATTAAATATTTATACAATATTCGTCGTTACACTTTTTTAAATATTTATTTCAACAATTTTATTTTTATATATTTAATAAATAAAAAATCCGATTTTCGTATTTCGTTTTGTTTTTGTCATATAAAAAAATCTTTAATAAAAAGCTACCAGTGCTTAATTAAAAATTATTATTTATGTTTAATAAATATTATTTTATTTATTATCATCATTTTTTATTTATTTTTTGGTTTGTTCTATTGTTATAGTCTAGAAACTAAAGTAGCGTCTGTTAATTATCATCGTGATTTTTTTTTTTATCTTTTAATACATAATTTAATTACAAATATTTTTTTTAATTACTATAATATAATTAATATTTTTTACCTACATTTTTATTTCATTTCTACAATATTGTCATAATAAACTTGATATATTTTCTTTTTTTTTTAATCTTTTTAATTTTATTTATATATTTTATTGAATTTTTTCTGGCTTTTCTTGTTGCATAATTATTATTATTTTTTTTAAAATTAAATTTAATAGTTTTTGCATAATTTTGAACTAAGTATAAATACGAAAATAAAAACGTAAAAAAAAAAAATTATTATAAATAATTTATAAATTTTAATGAGTGGTTTAATTTTCAAATTTTTTTCGGTTTTTAAACTAATTATAATAATTCCTCCATTTGCGTGCCTTTATGGACTAAACACATAGTGACTTACAAAAATATACAAAATATAAAACAATAATATCTGTTATGAAATAATAATAAAAAAATGTATTATATACAATTACAAAAAAAAAAAGTGTATTGTTTATAAAAGTAAAAGTGAAAAATTAATCTAAACTAAAAAAAATTGTTTTACACATCTGTTGAGAAAGCATAGAATGTAGTGCTGTTTTTCATTCTTAAGTTATTAAGAGCCCTCAAACTTTTTGATCGAACTACTTTAGAAACACGTCTAGGCAACTGAAATAAATATGTATTAACAAAATTGGAATTAACAAAAAAATGATGTTGGTGTATTACTTTTATAAAATCAATATTAAACTAAAAAGAAAGTCAAAAATTTGTCATAAATATAATATGGATTTGTTTTTTAATAAGTCCTTCATATATGAATGTTAACCAAGAGAAATTAAATTTTATGAGCATAATTTTACTTTGAAATAAATTGACGTACCAAGATATATTTACTAATTGTGCAAAAAGTAACCAATAAAATTAATTTTTAATAAGATAAAAAATTAAGAGTAAAAAATTAATGCCTAATAAATTAGTAAAATTGTTCAGTAATAATTTGTAGGAACTAAAACGAATTTTGAAAAGGAATTTTATACTTTCCCTCAATTTAATTTTGAATTTATATCTGTGAGAAAAACCAATTAAAAACCTTTAAATACTAACGAATAAAATATTAGGAAAAAAATATTCTAGATTACAACATATTTTAATAAATAAATAAAATTTATTTCCTACCATTATTTTTATATTTTATTTGCTGGATCTCTAATGTAAAAGCAAGTCATTAATAAATTGCTAAAATTTCACTAAAAAAAAATCAAAAAGAAAAAATACTAAAATATCTATTTTAATTATAATTTTAAAAAAAAATCAATTTATTATTCTCAGAAATCGGTTAAATTAAAGCGATTTAAAACAAAATAATATCTAATACAATCTAACGTGTAAATGTGTGTATGTATAATTGTAAATAAAAAATAATAATATAAAAATTGAATTATGTTAAAAAGAAATTTAATTTTTAAAATTTACCTTTTTATCTTAACTATTCAATTTGAAAAAAAAAATTATTTTAAAAATAAAATATACAAAATAATCATACAAAAATTCACCGTACAAAAATCTTATTTACTATTTGTAAAATTTATTTATTTTATTTATTTGCTTAATTTCCATTTTATATTTCAGAACTTTTAGCTTCTAACAAAAAACAGAAAAATAAATATACATCTACAACATAATTTTTTGCGATTTTATTTTTATAGTTCTAATTATAATAAAATTTTAAATTAAAAAAAAATTACAATTTAATTCTCAAAATAATAATTATTATTTATGTTATTATTTATTTTCAATTTTAATTTAAATTATAATCTAATTTTAACACAAACAAACAGGAAATTATAAATTAATTAAATTGAATAATTACTATAAATATAAGAATACTGCACCGAGAAATGGACAGGAATTTTAAAATAAAAATTTTTGTAATTGAAAATTTTCAAATTCTATAAATTCATTTTGTTTTATTAACAAAAATTATTTAATATATTCTTTTTTTAATCCTTTTGCTTGTACATTAAATTAATTTATTAAATTAATGTACATTTTTTTTTTTAAATAAAAATTTTATAATTTTACATAATTCGAGCTGCAATAAATCAATATAATATATGTTTTAGTTATTTAATTTTTATGTTTATAAATTACAAATAAATTATTACGTGTACAAACAAAAGGTTAATTAATTAAATCTTATTTTTTTTTTTTTTTGTAACTTAAAACAATTTTAGAAAATATTGTATTGTGCATTTTCTTTAATTTGACATTTTTCAAGTATTATTTATCAGTTTTGAATTTTAATAATTTTTTTAGTTGTCTCACGAATTTCCACTGATGATATTTCCATTTGAAGGCTCCATACAATTAGATCATTTATTTTATCCTTTATAATTTTTTTATTATTGTTTTATTTTTAAAAATGTTTGTTTTTTCAATCAAAAATTTAGGATTTTTATTTAAGTTTTTTATTATTTCAAATGGACAGGCGGAAAATTTTAATGTACGAAATGATACAGAAAAGAAAAGGATAATAAAAAATATATGAGTTAAAAAATTTGCCAATTTATATATTTTTTTTAAAATAAAAAAAAATTTTCTTTTTAGTAAATAAATGATTTTGTAAATGAATTATTTTGATTTTAAGAATAATAAAAAAATATAGCTTATTAAAATCTAAATAAACTTTTGTATGAATAATCCATTATATTTCTAGTTTTAATAAATTATTTTATGCTTGAAATATTGGTATCTTATCTCATGTTGAGAATTTCGACCTTCAAAATATCAAAAATCAATGTGCCGAAATATAAATATTCAATAATTTTTTGGAAATTACCATTGTTTATATGACTTATGGTTGTTCAATCCCGACGATTTGAGTAATGTTCTGCCGAGAATAACAATTTCTTAAATTTTTTTTTATTTGAGATGACTAAACTTTTAATTTAGAAACGTAATTCTTTTGCCTAAAAAAAGTAAAACAAGCTTATTTTATGATTTCCGAAGTACACGTTCTCTTTCGTTTCTAATTTGTTGTGATTTCACCGAAGAGCAATGACATCTGCGATTTTTCATTCCCTGCACAACATTCTCAAATCGTGGGCATTGGACAACTATAAGATATATACTGTAAAAGCAGCATATATATCAAGCCCAAAAATTATTTTTTTCCTCGAGTTTAAATGCTGTTTTTATTTACAGAATTATTGGGAAAATTTGTTTGTCTCGAATTTATATTTCCTAAATCGCCATTATTTCTTGTTATGTTATATATAAACATTTTTTTTGTCGTATTAAAAAACACAAAGTAATTTTTAAACAATACATATATGCAAAATGTTTCAAATATTAATATTTTCAATATTAAAGATATAATTTGTTTTTAATCAAAACTATCTTAGAGCTGTAGCAATATTTTAACATGTTACTAACTGAAAAATAATTTGTATTACTCCCAAATTATTTGCAGAAAAAAACATGATTATATCCATAATTTAATGTTTTTGCGTTTTTCATTATTCATACAAATCTTTAAATAAAAAGAGCGATAAAATTTAAAATTACTGGATAATTCTGGAAAAATAATTTAAAAATTCAACTGATTTTTTATGAGATGCATTTTAAAAATTATGTATTAAAATATGATGAAATTTTAGAACCAAATGTAAATTCGAATGTGAAAATATTAATATATTATTTATTTTGTGTGTGAAAAAAAAATACAACTAAAATAGAAAAAAAAATGATATACAGAAAAATAATTACGAGTCATAGCTAGAGCTTAAGCGATCACCACTAGGCGACGGTGGACTTGAAACTGAACTAGAATTGTTGCTAGCGACACTATGCCTTGATCCAGTTTGCATATCAACCACCTTTAGAATAAGGAAGAAAAATAAAGTGATAAAAACTATAAATTTTAGCGATAAGTACTTAAAAAAAATTTAATTAAGGGTAAAATTTAAAATTACAACATAATCGAAGATTATTATAAGAAAATACGAAGATTACCTTTAGAACATCATGAAGCGATGACATGCTGCCTAAAGGACTGGGAGAACGTGGTAAAGATGGTGGTTGTTCACGTGGCCTAGTTGGTGCTATACGTTTAGCACCTAAAAATTAAAAACATATTTAATACAAAATAAAGGATTCTCTAAAATTATTTTACTATTTCCGTTGTATGGAGGTAAGCCAGCCGGTCGTGGTGGTGCTCTAGGTGGTGGTGGTGCATGTCTCATTGAAACTCTTTGTTGTTGTTGTTGTGTTTGACCAATTGTTTGATCAGCTGTTTCTATTGTTGTTGGTAAATCTAAAAGTCGTTGGTTTTTTATACCATCACCAGGTCCCATATGGGATATATGACTGAAATTTGTTGGTGCCGATATTAATTTTGAACGTCTATTAGTCCTAACCGAAAATTATTTTTAAGAAACAGAAAATTGAAAAAAAAAAATGAATATTATCAAAAAATTAGTTAAATTTAATAAAAATTAAGCTTTCTTACGCCCTTGAGACTCGATTACCCTCTCTCATTGAAAATCTACGTTTTGGTTTGACTCGTCCATCTCTTTCACTGTAGGTATTTAGGAGCTCTCCTAATAATGGAAATATTAATATTTTGTTGACAAATGTAATAAAAATAATATACTTGTATGCATATTAGCTAAATATATAACAATTGGTGAATCATTAACGAATGTCAAACCCAAATTTCCTTGATTATTTAATGGCCGGGACCGTTTTAAACCAATCGATTGAACCCATTCAGCGGTTTGTGTATTAAATACGTCTAAATGAGTTTCAGAGAAGACCAATAAATGACCATCGCAATAGGCTATAAAGATACATATATATATTATATATGTATTATTTTTTGAAACTAATTTTATTTTTACTTATATGCGTTGGTACGGCTGGATACATAATTTCTCTATCTCTTGATTTTCTACCTTGCAAATCAACATAAATTGCTAATGTTTGAAAAACTAACAAATATTCACCATAGCCGTTACTACCTTGTCCTTGTATTTCAATAACACGAATTGCATCAACACCAGAATAATTTAAAAAGGCGCATAATTGGTTTTCTGGATGGACTAGAGCTAAAAAATATATATAATATACATATTTCTGTTTAATTTAAATTCAAATTTTATATTATTACACATTGCTTGGGCTTCACCCTGTAAGAAATATGCTGTAAAACCACTTTGATGACCAACAGCTAATCGCATATCCGTTAATACTTGTAAACTTTGTACTGGGTATGCAACAGTGAATTCACACATTTTATGATGGCGACTACGATTACGATTTATTTCATAAACAATTATCTGTGATTGATTATTTGGTCGTTTTAGAGCAATAACAATACAATATACTATTTGTGGACTACGCCTTATAATTCCTGTACAGGCAGTTATACAATTTTTAGATTCAGCTACCTTTATCCATTCAACATCAGTTGCTTCTAATGCACGAATTGGTAATAATCGTACATGACGTTGTTTCCCACATAAAACGACTAGAATTTGTTCTTCGGCAATATGCCAGAGTTGAATGATTTTTTTACTCTCACCAATTCTTGCGATTTCTAGTGGAAATAAACATTAATATAGAAGATTTAAAAAACATGATTGTACATTTAGGCATGAAATTTTATTTAGTTCACTAAAAAAATATATTTTTAGAAAGGTTATATTTAAAAACTAACAAAATCTAATTGAATAGTTTTGTACCTTTTAAATTAAAGGTTTCTTTTAATGTGCAATTTGTTTGTTTAAAAAAATGTTTATTCTATCAAAATTTTGCTAAATAGAATCGATAATCGTTCGAATTATTAACTTTTAAATATATAAGGAAAAGTGTGAACTATAAAAAGTTTCATTTCATAATCTATAAATGGTATTTACCACTTTGATCTAATTCTAAACAAAATAAACCATCTTCGGTGCCTAATAACAAACGATCTGGATCAATTATTAACGCACTCAATGCATTACGAATAACAGCCAACGCTAAACTATCAAGTACTTCACGAACTCTAAATATCGCTGTATTTGGTAAATTGTTACGTTTTAAAATTCGATGTAATTCACTAAGTGCTACTACCCATTTAGTTTTTTCTGATTCGGTATCTGCTAACATTAACGTATGTGATGATGGTCCACCATCAATAAGAGAGGTTTTAATCTGAAAAACGAAGCATAAGAAATTATTAAAAAAAAATATTATTCGATCATTCGAATAAAAAAGTTACTCTAAATATGCAGGGGACATCTTTTTTAGCTGCATGAATAACATCACTTTCTCTTACTCCAGTTACAGCAAATTCAGGATCTCTCATATCTAATACCTGTGATACATTAACACTTGGCAGTGCACTACGATCGGCGGTAATATCGTATAAAAATAATTTAAAATCACAAACAACAACAAATTGTCGTATCCAACCACGTTTAACAGCGCCCATTTTTGGTACTTTAACATAACCTTCATATGCTGTACCAATACCACGTGTTGGATCAATACCTAATGGTCGTTTTGTTTGATCTGATGGTACTGGACATGTTGTAGGAACCTTTTGGCAACAAACTGTATGACATGCAAAACCACATAACTCACAAACAACACCTTGACGTGTTAAACCAACCATTAATGATGTACAATGATTACATTTGGTTGGACTACTAAATGTTCTTACTAAAAATTGATGTATTTTTTGTTTTGTTAATATTGAACTGTGTAAACTATGTTGATCAATTGAGTTATCACTTAAATTACTCTTTGAACTAGATAGACTATGTGCATGATCATCAAGATCACCTTCTTCGCTTTCTAAGGAATAGCTTTGTTGTAATAAGATTTGTTGTTGAGCTGCAACTAATTGTTGCTGTTGTTGAGCAGCGACTGCAGCTGCGGCAATTAATTGTTGCTGGTTGTGTATATTGTTCGATGATGATGATGCCGATGAGAGATTTTGAGTATTTTGTTGATGTGGTGAAAATTGTGATATTGAATTTGATGATGGATGCTGAAAAATATACTAATAAATGCCAAAAAAATATAGCAAATTGATTAATGCGTTTACCATATTAGCACCTAAGGCTGAAGAAACCGTATGTGTTGTTGAGCCACCACCTCCAATACTTGCAGCATCGCTGCTACCACCCTTCCCTCCAGATTCTTTCAAAAAATGATCTAAATAGGACATTTGTGATGATGGTCTTTCTAAGACTGCTCGACCAACATTAGTTTTTTTAAATTGCAATTTTCAAAATTCCAACGATGTTTCGAAATTTTTTTGCAAATTGTAACGGCAAAGCATGATGAACAGCCGAGAGCGCAAATATCAAAATAGCATTGCAAAATTGCATAAAGCAAAATGTAGTAAATCATTGTATTTGTTTATTGGAATAACGCACGTTTTTTTAGTATGATGAGAGCAAATATGGTTTTTGTTATAAATTTTGAATTTTTGACAAACATAGGATCCACAGGATAACATCCACATAGGGAGCGTATTGAAAGTGTTTTTAGAAAACACACAAATATGGCACATCAAAAAATAACAAAAAACAAAATATGAAAAAAAAATTTTGTTAGCTTAAATTGGACATACTAAATAAAAATTTATGAAAAACATAAATTTTTTTTTTCAAAAAAAAATTAAAGATAAAAAATATATATTTAAGTATAAATATTTTAGTTATTTTTAAAACTCATAGCACAAACAATTTTTAGTTGTGGATAATATATTTTTTTATGGTACATATATATAAAACATAATTTCATAAAATCCACTCGTAAAATAAATGTTTGAATTATTAATTATTTATAATGTAATTAAAAATAATAGTTATTAAATTGAATTTTTTATGATTTCTTTTGTATAAAGTTCAATATCAAAATATAACCTAGAAAAATATTTAATAAAATTTTTTCAACTCAAAACAAAAATGTTCATATTTTATAAAAGTATTAATTTAAAAAATTATATAAGAATTAAAATTGATTTTAAAATTTAGACCATTTAAAGCAAAATCAATATTATTTTGAAACAAAACATGTTTGATTGAGTGAGAGAAAAATGAGAAAAATATTAGGATGATTGATTTGTGTTTTAAAAAAAAATTAACGAACCATTACCGGCTTTATTTAGCCAAGTGTTGATAGATTTTCCAGATATTGTGCGTGCTTCAGAAAATTTTTTAATAAGTGAAAGGATTTTAAAAATATTTAAAAGTTAATAGAGGTTTCTACATGAAAATAAATGATTTTTGTTTGAAATATTATTGCAATAACTATCAGACAAATAATCAAATATTATAAAAGAAAACAAAATACAATAAAAAATAAAAAGTCCAACAGAAAACAAAAATGTGCTAATAAAAATATTTATGAAAAAAAACTATAATTGTTATCAGAAACAAGTAACACAAATCATTCGGAATCATTTCAAAGTGAACACACAACAAAAAAATATACATACATTTTCAAAAACATAATTTACAGCAGAAGTAAAAATATATATTAGTTTTAAACTTCGCACATTTTGTATAATAAAATAACTAAGCATAAATTTTGAAACTAAGGATTTCACAATATGATATTCAATTATCTGAAAAAACATAATCAATATCGGAGCAGTTAAAGTAAATCAGTCCTTTAATCCCAAAATTTTTGCTTAATTTAGACAGTAAGTTATTTATCCGAAAAATATTATACTTTTTTACTTCAACTGAAAATCTTTGGATAATAAATATCTTTTATTCATTCAGCGTAAAATAAACATATGTAGTAACTAATTTATATTATAAAAAAATTTAAAACAGCAAAAAAAATGTAAATAAAAGGAAGTAAAATAAAATAATATGAAATAAAAAATCGAAGTAAGTTTCGAAGTAATGTCAATTTAATTTGATTAAATTTTAAGTGAAGAAAAAAAATAAATAAACAATATTTAACAGCAACGATACAGTTTGTTTTTGAAATTTTCATATTTAAATTAATATATTAACATACATATTTTTTGTAACGAATTTTTAACAAAATTCTATTTTTATAAAAATAATATTCTTTTTTAAAGACAATTCTTTGTTAAAGTCAAATATATCAGAATCACAATATTAAGAATCAAGAATTTATAATAATTTTGTAGAACTTAGAAATGTATCTTTGTATAGTGATAAATATAGTTAATGCCAGCCTAGTCTTCCGAAATTACTTTGTAATTCAAATGTAATTTAGTTTTAATTAAATAATTTATTGTAAATAAGATAATATTTGTTTAATTTCAAATTAAATTATAAGTTCCAATTCTTTCCATACAGAATAATTAAATCCTCCATATTACAATTAAAATTATACTAAGTCTATATTATATTCAGATTCTATTCAGCTTAAAATTATACTTTTATATATATTTTGAAAAACCCCAAAAATACTTATAAAATTTTATACAATATTTCTATAAATGCTTAAAATAATTTTTTTATAAAATTTTGCGTCAAAAATCACTATTATTTAAGCTAAATTGAAGGGATTTCAATCCAGATTTAAAGTTGCTTAAACTGTGTAATTTCATTAAATTGTTTATTTTGCACAAATATATGACTAGACTATATAAGTTTTCTTGTGAAAAAATAACTTTAAAATAAATTAATGATATAAATAAGATTAAAATTATTATAGAAGAATAAAATTTAACTAAAAAATTATAGCAGTTATTAGAAAAATTTTGATAGTTTGCAAAATATTAATTTTTTTAATTATTGAAACAATTTTTGTTGCTTTGGGTACAACAAGACAAACACTATTTCTGTAATCAAAAAGGAACTATAATATTAAAATCGTATTTAAAACAAGTATATACTAAAAAAATAGTTTTTCTTATAGTTTGTACATTTTTTTTTAATTATTTATTATTACGATTCTTTTTTGATTTTGATTTCTTTCTATTATTTTTACCCTTCATATTGTTATTAGTATTATTTTTATTTGGTGATAAATTCTCATTACATGATTGATTGTTGTAATTATTAATTTTTGATGAATTAGTAGTGTGTTCAATTTGATAATTATTTTTATTATTATTATTATAATTGCTAGAATTATTTAATTTAATTGGTGATGTGACAGTGGCTGAAAATTTTGTAGTAGGAATAGTAATAGTAGCATTGGTTGTTGTTTGTGTTGAACGTGAACAACGCGACAAATTTCTATTATTATTCAATTTTAATTGCAATGATTGAATTTTTTGTCTGAGATCTGAAAATATACGAAAATAAGAAGAGAAAAACAAAACAAGGGATAAAAAAAGTTAAAAATAAAATATGAAGAAAAAAAACCTTATGAACAAAAATTAAAAAAAATTAAAAACTAAAATAAATTTAAAAACCACAAAATATATTACATTATATAGTTTAGATTAAATCATAATAAAAATGAAACATTTAAAATTTCGTTAATAAGATTTCGCGAATTCAAATTGGATATGATTATAGGTCCAAATTCATATTTTGACATTAAAATAGGGGAAAAATTGAAAAGTGAGTGAAAAGCAATTAAAGATCGTATTTTTTAATATTGTAACTAGAACGAAATAGTTTAACTAAAACTGGAAATTGTAATTTTGTGCTAACACGAATTTTAAAATAGTATTTTTTTTTGTGATTTTTAAGTTAAAAATTTATAATTGAAAATTTAAAAATTTTCAGAAATTTATAATTGTTTTTAAAAAAAATTAATTTTAAATGATTTTACAAATACCAAAAATCTGTTTTATTCTGTAAAACTTTCTAAATATATTAGAAAGAGTGATTAAATCGAATGATTATATAGATTTAAAGTTATATACATATTAGTATTATCGATACATATTTTATTGCACTGATTTCATTGAAAAATTATCAAATGAATTGGCAATTATTTAAAAATAATACTTAAGAATTAAAATTTTCTATATTATGTATATATTTGGGTATTAATAATAATTTAATTTGAGCTGAGTTTTTTTGCTTCTAAATCACAAAAAAAAAACAATTATGAAAAATTTCTAAAACCAAAAGGCAGCATTATTATTAATGGCTTTCTAACAATTATTTTATTTAATAATTAAGCATTGCAAATTTATAATTTTAGCCAATTATATGATATCCAACATTTAATTAATAATTAACATTTATTTTATGATAACATAAAACATAGACTAACAAAAAAAAACACAACACAAACAACAACTGTAGATAATGTGAGGATGATTAAATAAGAATATTTTTGTGTTTATAGTTAAATTGTGAGATAATTAATATTCGAAGTACGATGGTTTATAGAAGTAGTTCAAAAATATTTTTTGTCAAAAATTTCCTTTAATGTAATTTTCAAATTATAGAAAAAGTAAGTTAGTATGACAAATTTTACAATCCAATTTATAAATTATGTGTATATATTTCAATGAGAATGCCAATATCTAAATAATCAATAAATAGGATTTTCTTTTCTAGTTTCAATGATGATGATTTAATGATTTTTATATTAGTTTTTATACGGTATTTATTATTAAAAATCTTTTAAGAAATCAATTCAAAGAACTATATTATTGATTAAAATAATACGTTCGAACAATATAAAATAAAAGACCCCAAACACCCACCCAAACTGATATATTCCGATGTAATCGATTTGGTGGTGGTTTCTCTTGTTGTGATGATTCTCTATGATATATTTTATCAGTAATAGGTGTATTATTTACGGATAGATGTACATCATCAGCACTAGTATTATTTTTATTATTATAACGTGATTCTATTGAGCTATATACAGACGATGACATAGTTTCAGTTTTTGTTGGTGAATTTTTATTATTTATCTCTGAATTAGTTTCAATACTAATTTGATTATCATCATTACTATATAAACATTTAGAACAATCATAATCATCATCACTGGAAACTATTAAATTATCACTTTTATTATTATTTTCAAACTGTTTCATATATTTATTTAATATTTCTTTTTCATATTCAGTTAATTCATTACTACTACTATCTGTATTTTCTTCTTTATTTAATTGATTTTGTAATAAAATATTTTCAATATATTTTTCTTCATTAAAATCTGATAAAATTTTTAAATTATTTTCAACATTACGTAAATGTTTTTTATAAAATTCATCATCGTTATCATCATCATTGTTAGTTGTTGTTTCACTATCATCATCATAATTTCTTTCTTGTTCATATTTATCAATTGTTTCGAATACAAATTTCTCATTATTAGATGAGCTTCGACGTTGTTTTTTCGAAAATTCTTTACGTTTTACAAATGATCTTTTTGATGGACCACTAACACTATTAACTAATTGACTGCTAGAATCGTCACTAGTACAGAAATCAGTCACTAATTTATAGATGTCATTACTTGGATTATTTATTTTTTCAGTATTTATTTTTTGGTCATTTGATTGTAAACTATTTGATTTAGTTAACAAATTTGAATCATTTGTAGCAACTATTGTAGAAGAAGAAGAAGGAGAATAACATTTATTTTCAGTAGTGATTGATGAAATTGTTGTCTTCATCACTGAATCACACCAAATATAAAGATTTTAAAAAGAGAAAAATATAAAAAAAAATAAAAAAAAAATAATATAAAAAAAAATATTTTACATAAAAAACAAAATTTTCCAAAAATTAAAATTAACAAAAATATGGGAAAAAAATACAATCAAAATGTGAAAATTGTTTCAAAAAAAATGTTTTGTTGAAAATTTTTATAGAATTTTTGTTTTTCACGTTTTGTTTTGAGTTGATTTTTTTTTTTAATTTAATAGTAATAAACATTTTAATTATGTTGCTTAGAAAATCGATTTTTTTCACCAGTTTTATAAAACAAAAAGATAAACAATGTTAAGATACAATTATTTTTCTATTTCTATTATTGAAACATAAATTATTATCGAATAATTTTTATTAAAAAAAAATTAGAGCTGTGGTAAGAAAAATAATATTTGGTTTAAACTTTAAAAATTCAAATCATAAATATTTACAAAAGTACCCTTGTTTTCTTTGGTTCAGTATTTTTTATTTTTAAAATCTCAGTTTTCATAAATACTATATTTCACAAATAATTGATAAAACTTGCTTTTGTGAATCATATCTAAAAGATCTCTAAGCTACTGACATTTACAATCTTATATTATTTTTATCTAACTAACAATTTGATCAATGTTTCGGCAATAGATAATTATTATAAAACATATTTTCCCTCAAGCCCAATATTGAATTAATTCAAGTCGAAATTCTTTTTAACACGTTCGCGTTCAATTTAAATTTTACAATCACTCTCAGAAACGCATTATTTTTTTTTAATATAAAAGTAACATACGTCTCTAGACTTTATTTGTGTCTAATATCAAAATTGGCAGCAGGCTGGACAATTTATATCAATAGACGTATGACTTCAATAAAAATTTAGGGAATACAAAGAAAAACCATAATAGTAGAGCCTGAAATTGTATTAATATTTTGACATATCCAGACGTATTTTGCATATGGGTGAAATTGTGATGAAGTCTTATGTCGTAATAAACGCGAACGTGTTAATAATTCTTCACACATATATATATATATAAATTAAAGTCCAACTAAAACAAACTTGTTGTGTATTTCTAGTTAATTTTACACATTTTTTGTTAATAACATTTTGTTCGTTCACAATATACAAAAATATTCTATTTCTAAATAGATTAATACATATATATTTAACATAACTACCACAGTAGTTCATATTCAACACTACCATATTAAATTTCAATTAAATATCCCATATAAATTACATAGAATATTATAAATAAATGAAATTTATTAAATAAAATTAAATAAATATTAATTGTTTTAATAAAATTTATAAAAATATAGTTTCGTAATAAATAAAATTATATAATAAATTCGTAAATTCGGTCATTATTCGATATATATAATTTCTTTTAATATAGAAATATCAAATCTATAAAGTGTATAAAATAAATAAAATATACAAAAATATATCGTTTTCATATATGTAAAAAATCTGAACAAAACTATTTCAATTTTTATATGAAAATAAATCAACATAAAACATCAAATAAATAATTTAACATTTCAAATAGCAATCGATTAACCGTTTTAAAATAATTAAAAGAAATTTTATTAATTGACTTACATCCTTCACTATTCTCGAGACGCTGTTGTAAATCACGTACTTGACTATCTTTACGCTTCAACTCATGACCAATTGAATCACAACGTTGCCTAGTTTCCCGCAGGTCTCTGTAAAATTTATATTTATTAAAAAATCTAGAATTTTCTATGCTTCATTGATACTCACTTTTGTGCTGCGACCAAATCAGCTCGTGTGCGACTCAATTCTTCAGATATAGCTGCCTTAGCTTGTATTTCACTTTGAAGTGAACTTTGTAAATTAAGTAATTCCATTTTATCAAGTTTTTGTGACCTTCTATTACGCCAATTTTTATCAGAACTATTTTGATGCATGGAACCTAAAAAAGTTTTATTTGAAAAAAAATGTAGAGCAAATGATTTCCTTAAATTTACCCGCATGTTTCAGACATTCTACTTCATCAGTCATTTTAATAGCTAATGCTTGTAAATAACTACGTGCATCCTTTTCATCAGACACCCATTGGATGATTTCGGATATTTGCCGTTCCCATTGACAAATAGCTTGTCTTTTATTTCTTCAATTGATCATAAGAAAAAAAATTATTATTGAAAGGTTTTTTTAATATTGAGAATATTTAAAAATACCTTAATTCTTCATAATCGTTTTCAACTTGCATTTGTTGTGCTTGAATTCTACGACCACTTTCTGACATCAATTCAACTTCATTCAATAGTTTACGTTTCTCATCAATCCACAATGATTTCTCACGATCATAACGTTTTTTCAATTCTGATATTGTTTCTTCAGTATCAGTTAATGATTCCAAACGACTTGAATCAAATTTCTCTCGAGTTTGCTGTAATTCACGGTATAAAATATCACGATGTTTTTCAGCTTCATTTAATTGTTCACGCAATGATGCTAATTCCAAATTAAATCTTGATTGTTGTTGATTTAATTTCTCACTATATTGTACTTCAATACGATCAATTTCTAAACGTGATGCTTCCGATGATAAACCTAATGATGATGATGAACCTAAATCAGATGTACTACGTGTACGAACTTCAGCTTGTAATTGCCGACAATATTCTTCAGATCGTTCACGTAATTTACGCTCTTTTGTTACTTCAGCTATAACATCTTCAATACGAGATTCCAATTCACGACGATTTTTATCAGCTTTACGTAAATCATTACGTAAATTATCAATTTTTTGCATTGCTGTTTCGAGTTCTTCTTCTTTATCGCGTACCTTCAGAGAAAAGTACAGTTGATTTAAAATATACATATAACAAAAATTTATAATTTATTTATATGTAATAAAAAAAAGTTGTTGAGGGCATCGAGGATGATGGGTTCTCAGCAATTTTATGAGCTAATGAGACACCGAAGGCGTAAACCCTCATATAACAATTTATCTACCTTCACCAAAGCATTCCAAACTTTACTATTGAAAAGACAAGTCCGGCCAAAGGGTGAGGAAATTTTTTATATTAGTATGTACTTCTTATGAATCGAACCTTCGTTTACAAAATCCAAATAATTCATAAACTGTATATTACCATTAAGCTATTCCACTTCCGTACGAAGACGTGTCACACATATAATATAATATATTTGGGTTTGAGTATACACTTTTTGGATGTTGTCTTTGATAACATTTGTATGGTTATGAAATAATTGTTATATATGAAATAATTGTTACAAACTTACCTGCCGCGATAATTTTTGTTTGTGGCTTCTCAATTCTGATAGTTTATCGGTTACTTCCGAATATTCTGTCATTGCTAATTTTCTTTGACTAAGAGCATCTTTTAATTCAACATCTTGTGTTTTCAGTCTTTCTAATGCATCACCTTTATCTTTACCCAATTCATCTTTTTCCTGTTTCAGTAATCTTATTTGTTTCTCTAATTCTTTTATTCTCATTTCAATTTGTCCGTCAACTATATCATTACCACTTGAATTATTTGATGATGATTTTGTTTGTATTTCTTGTCTTTCTAAATTTTTTATTTGATTTTCTAATTCACAATTACGTTTAGTCAAAATGTTTATTTCATCTTGTAATCTACGAGTACTATCTGGACTTAAACGTTTCTCTTCACCACCAGATTGTTGTTGTAATGTTGTTATTGCAGAAACATTATTTGTTTGAATATCAACTGCTTCATTCATAATATCCATAGCGGCACGTGATATTTTACCAACATCTGATAAACAACTAGTTTGTGTAAATGTAAAACCAATAAAAGGTAAATGTAAACCAGAAAATGCTGGATTAGCTGTTGGTGGCACAGCATCTGATAATCTAATATCATTATCATCAACATCAAAATTTGATGTATCTGTTGGACTTGAAACTTCTGGTATATAAGGTGCTTGACCTAATCTTATAGTTTCCCAATCAAGCCCATCAAACCATAAATGTGATTTAAAATCATCAATACCATTTTGACCTAAACGAAATTCTGGTGAACATATTAAACGTTTCATAAGATCTTTAGCATTGTCAGAAATTTGATAATCAATACCATCATCTGGCGGAAAATCAAAACAATTTTTATGGTTCATTATTTTACCATAAGTTTCAACTAAACTTTCAGCATAAAATGGCGTTTCACCATATAACATTTCATACATGCATACACCTAATGACCACCAATCACATTCTGGTCCATAACGTCCTTGACCATCTTCCATTGCACGTAAAATTTCTGGTGATATATAATCAGGTGTACCAACAGCAACATTTGATTGTACTGTACCACCAGGTCCTAATTTTAAACATGAACCAAAATCAGCTAATCGTATATGACCACTAGCATCTAGTACTAAATTATCTGGTTTTATATCACGATGTACATATCTCAGTTCATGAATACTATTAATTGCCAATATCATTTCGGCTATATAAAATTTTGCCATATCTTCGGGTAAACGATCTTCAAATTTACTGAGTAGTGTAAGTAAATCACCACCACAATAATAGTCCATAACCAAATACTGTGTAAAAAATCGTAAATAAGCATTAATACTATTTTGATATTATATATAACATTTTAAATAAAAAACTAGAAGTATCCAAATATTTTTTAAATTACGAAATGATTATAAAACAATCATTTTTTTTAATAGACAAAATTTATAATTGATCTTGATATGTAATTACCAAATTCGTTTCATCCTGAAACGCATAATGTAAATTTGTTATCCATCGTCTATCGCCAAATACAAGTACATCACGTTCCTCCCTAAAACATGCAGTTTCGGCACGTTTTAACATTTCCCATTTATTTAATATTTTCATTGCAAATATTTGATTTGTAGTTACCATTCGAACAACACATACTTCACCAAAAGCACCACGTCCAATAACTTTGAGTACTTCAAAATCATCTCGTGTTAAACGTAATTGTTTTATTAATTGTACCACAGGTTTAACTAAAAAATAATAATAATTAAAAATACGTTATAATTAAATAAAATCTATTTATAATTTTATTACCTAATTCAATGAAATCTGAAACAGTCTTTTCTCGACGCAATGACGAATTACAACATTCATCATAGAGCACCAATAGTGAATCAAGTAATGCTTCAACAGATATTGATTTACCTGGATTTGATGGTAAATCTGTTGTATTTGTAGTATCACCAGTACAACCAAGAAATATATTTGATACACCATTATCAAGAATTAATGATTCCAGTTGTCGGAGGCGTTTTAAGCCAGATACTGAAACTAAAAATATTAAAAATATTAAATTTATACATTTAATAAATATATAATTTTAAAATTTACCTGGCATTTCGATAGTTTTTATTAACTTGTCGTTGTTCCTAATATCAGACATCATTTACAAATGGGTTCAGGGTAATTTGGAATCGATTTATTCATTAAGCTGAACATAATATATAGTTTTTTTTTTGTATCTTTTACTTTCAATTATTTAATTTAAAAAAAAATTTAATGTAGCATTTCCAATAAATTATTTTATTGATGATATTTAATGGTTTTCTGTTTGTTCGTCTTCAATTCTAATTACACAAAATTCAATTGTAATTTTTGTCTCTTTTGACTGAAGCTATCAATCTTCATGTAAATTTGATCACGTTTATTTTTATTGTCTTAAACAAAAAAAAATAACAAAAATTAATTAATATCTTTTGAAATATATACTTAATTATATTCAATAATTAATGTCATTTATGGTGAATTGCAAAAATATGCAAATATATTATATAATACATATATGCATTATAAAATTTTATATGAATTAAAATTGTATCTGAGAAAAGAATTGAATGCTACAAATTGTAGCAAGGAGCTCTATAATGGATAAACAGTATTTAGTGTGAAATATAATATTATGATTCAAGGTTCTCTTTCATAAATTTAAAGTTGATGCAGCATAATTTTCATTAAAAACCCAACTTATTTTTTAAACAAGTAAATTAGAACATTTTTATATTTTCTTCGAAGTCAATAGGAAGCATAGTAATTTTTTTTGGTCTCAATAATTTTTAGCACACTATTATAATAAAATCACAACGTTCTAAATATGAAATCTAAAATTATAGTTTTTCTTCAGAATTTAACACTAAAACTATGTCTAACAAGCCTTGTTATAATCTATATTATTAGTTAATACAAATACAAGGTGCCTACACTTACTTTACATGCTAAACAATAAAATACTACACTCATTGAATTAACAGACCCAGTGAAAGTGTACCCCATTTGTTACCTATCAAAATTCTAGTCTTCGGATCAGGTAAATCAGCTAATTTAATTTATTATTTTAGATTTTATAACAACTTATGGCCGTTATTACTTAAATAGATATAATTTGTTTAACTAAAAGAAATTATCAATAATTATTTCAAGTAAATTTTATATACATAAAAAATACACATAAAATATTAAATTATTTATTCTATTAAAACTATCTACATATACTGTATACTACAAAGAACAAAATCAATTCAGCCTATGCTAATTTCATAGGAAGTTAACCCAATTACGTTGTAAAAAAATCAACTTTACAAACCATATAAGATTAACTATTCAAATAAATGTGGAACACTTAATCGAATTACAATGAAAAAAAAAATCAGTTTATTAAATTTTCTAAAAAAGGTATAGCCATCAAATAACTTTCTATACTCAAAATTTAAAAAAAAAACTGAAAATATAGATAATTTTGAAAAACAATAGCCTCACAAATTCCATAATATTATTAAACAATCAAGAAAATGGGTGCGAATTTCCGCACCACATTCAAATTATTATCATTAGTTGTTTAATAATTAAATGTGCAACTAGTACCAGAGTTTTGTTACAAAACTTGTTCGGAATATAGGAACAAAATGTTATAAAAATTTTAGCATTAAAATATTCTCAGCACCAACGTAAATTTTTTTTGTAATTTAAGGTAATAATTAATATAATGTAACAATCATAGAGGAAGAATTCTGTGATTTAATTAAATACATAATTTTTTATCTCCGACAATCTTAATTCGATTTGCAAATTGTCAGTAATTTTTTTTTTTTATATTTCTTTAATGGACACAGCAAAAAAATTAATTTTATGACTATTATGATTAGATATATTTTTGTATGCATGTTTTAGTGCTCGTCATTACTCGGACATGAAGTATGAAAGAAATCATAAAATATTTATTACAAATCCTTCTGAAAATAATTAAAATACAAATAATTGAAATTAAATGACAAGAAATTTTACCATACGTATGAAAATATAGATAATTTTGAAAAACAATAGCCTCACATAATTTTATAATTTTCCGCATGATGAAAAAATTATTGGAGTACATTAGAAATTATTTTTAAAAAAAAATATCTTGGTAATGAATAAACATGTTTTATAAAGTTTATTCGGATTTACCAACATAATTGAAACATTGGTGACAATAATATTGTAAGATTTATAGAATTTTAGATAATATTTATAAAATTTGTGTTGGAGTTTTACAATGCCTACTAATGTGTGATATGATTTCTTTATAGTTCAATTAAATTTTCCAAAAATTAGTTGTTTACTTAGAACTTTTGTCAATTTTTCGAAAAACTTAACAGGTGTCATAGTAATTTTTTTGAAAAAAATTGCACTGGATTTCTTTGAATAGCAGCAAATTAAATTGACAATGATCAAGTATATATAGATAAATAAACCAATTAAATCTAATTTTATTGAACAACGATATTAAACCGGAAAAAAACTATTAATTTTTACATTTTCAGTTTACTTTAGTTACTTTTACAGTTTAACTACTAAATTTTGCAATGTTAACTTCATAACATTCACTAAAAATAGTAAAAAAAAAAAAATTAGCTAAGATTTTGATAATTTATGATCATTTTTAAGGTCATGGTCATTTCACTAATATCTTATGTTTGTTTTGTTTTGTTAGTTTTAAAATTATGACTCAAATTGTTCGACACACCTTGATTCAATCTCACTTTCCGTATGGGATTTACTTTTTATTTTATTTTTTTGTATTTTAAAAAACTGGTTTAAATATTTGGAATAAATTATGGGAAAAAATTATAGTTAAGTTTTGTATAATAATTTTATAAATTCTATATATTCTGTTACGTAATCTTAATTTTCACCAGAAAGTGTTTTATACAATTAAATATAAAATTGTTGTTAATGATATCAATTAAGCGATTAATTCTTTTTAAAAATTTAATTAAATTCTCTGACAGGGTCTAATACTATGAAATTAATTTAATATAAATAAAACTTTCAATATTTACAAAATATTTCAATAAAGAAAAATTGAATGTAATCCGCACAACATTAAATTAAAATTGATTTTTCTTTTATAGTGCTTGGAGGCTAATTTAAAATTTCATTGAATTTCACCTTTTAAAGTTTAAAAATATTTTTTTGAAATAAAAAATAAAATTATAAATATATTTTATAATATAAAGATTTTAATAAGTTTTCGAGAAAATTCAAATAAATATACTAACTAAAAATGTATTTCTAGGGTTTCATAAAAATACTTCAAAACTAGTATTTTGGAACTAAGGGAATTTTCAAATCCACACTATTTCTACCTCGTACTTAACTTTTACTACTCCACTGACTTTTCGGAGATAAATCATTGAACCTGTTTTTCAGTAAACAGCTGATAGTTATCAAGTGATTAAATTATTCAATTTTATGATTTACATATATCAAATACAATATAGTAATTAGTGGAGACTATAAAACACTTGTCATTTAACGGAATTTTAGGACAAGGAATAGATGCGAGTGCAATTTGAATGATAACAAATCCCAGAAATTTCTGAGTAACCAAGTATAAAAATTTAGTATATTTATAAGTTCAATTGTAATGGATTAGAAAATGGCCTAAAAAAAATTGAAAAAGTTCACTAGAAAACTAGTTGTTTTTAATTGCAATAAAATACTTGGAAGTTTGCCATGACTTGAAACCCTGTTGCAGACGGATGCCACAACTTGAAACCCTATTGCAGCCCATCAAAAATATTAATAAATATATCTAGATTATTCCGTTCACTTTCGGATAATATTGCAAACCTTAATAAAAATATATGTACACATATTTTTATCTGAACGATTTTTTTTATTAATGAAGTAAATAAGATAAATAATATGAAAAAAAAATAAATATTGCGTTAATTTGTTTAATTTAATTATCATATTTTTTTTTTATTATTATTTTATGGTCTTCCTGTCTCAGAACAATTCTTAATAAATTAGATTATTGAATTCAATTTATGTTTATGAATTTAATTTAAAAAAAAAAAAAAAAACTCAATTAAATATTTCCATTTTAAAACAACATAGATATTTTTCAAGGTTAATATTATTTTGATTACATAGGAAAATAAAAAAAAATTTCATTAATTTTTCTAACCAAGAAATATAATTAAAAATAATTCTCTACTTTATTTGGTTTTCAATTAATTACAGAGGGCGGAATAATATTTTAATAATTTCTTACAATAATCATAATAAAATTCATTAAAAATATTAAAAAATTATTTAATTATAATATTAATTAATATAATCAATGTTAAAAAAATAAAAAAAAGGGATAATAATTAGAAATAATTGAGGTTAGATATTTTAGGACTACGTTATTTCATTATATAAAAAAGTGGTGATTTGATAATTAAATAATAATTAATTTATAAATTAAAAATATTATTATAACTTCAATAAAAGAGTAAATTAAAGATTGAAAAGTTACGAGGGCAGATTGATAATTACGTCGACTACTTGTGATGCTGGTAATGCACAGGTATGCAGTTTTTTAAACAAGTCAATCTCAGTGAATTTTTAAAAAATGGATAAAAACGATTTTTTTTTTAAATGGATAAAAACGAATGTGTTGATAAAACTATTTGGAAAATAATAAAAAAAAAACCGAAAATACTGTGTTTTCTGTGTCAGTCCACGTAATTATCTAAAATATAGAATTTCAGTTAATCAGCTCTTGTATCAACACACGAAATTCGTTTTTATCCATTTTTAAAAATTCACTGAGATTGACTTGTTTAAAAGACTGTTACACGTAAACTAAACAAGATATCGACTTGAAATTTTTAATATAGGCAAAAAATTGTTTTTAAAGGTAAAAAATACCTACTTGATACTTGTGCATTACCTGCATCACAGGCAGTCCACGTAATTATCAATCTGCCCTCGTATTATTCATAGAAATTATTGCAAAAATAAAAATAATATAAATATTTTATTTCAATTGGAAAATATTTGAATAATATTTCCACCTAAACTTTCTATATTTTTACATATTTTTTTTGGTTTGATGACAGGTTATTCTTTTGCAATCTTGTCGTCGTTGCCGGATAGTAATTTAAAAAATGAGAGGAAAAACTGGTTTTTTTTTTCTGTTTTTGTTAAAAATAATTTCGAAAATGAAAATATACATAAAATTTTCGAAATGAGTAAATTTATGAATAGATTATGAACAATTTTTATTTTATGAAATTATGAGTAATCCACACAAAATATTTTAATTTAAAAAATTTTTTTTTTGTGTACAACATTTTTGCATTTTCTAGTTTTTTTATTAATTTTATTTTTTGGTTATCAGTTTAGAAAATTAAAAATTTTGTACGTACATAAAAATTAAATAGTATATTTTTTATGAACCGTAATATGTACGATAAAAGATTTATTAACATTTGAGTAACTTACATCCGGTTAAGTTGAAGGGATTCTCTAGCTAAAAAAATATTGTTCTTTTCATTCGCTTTAAAAATTACTTGAATATTGATGAAAATGTATTAATTAATTGACGGTGCTTTAAAATGTTAATAAAATAAAGACAATAAAATAAAATCATTATTTCATAAATGTATATTATTCTAATAAAAAATTTTAATTAAAATATTTTGAATTTTGAAACTGGTAAAGGATAAATTATTTATTGTAAATGGCAGTAATTAGCCTGCTTTTCTAATGGCAGCCAGTTCTCCCAAATGAAAGTTACTATACTTTGGGGTTTCATAAGTCCGAAATTAATGATTTGTTTACGGAGCTGTTCTCATAATACTATAGATAGAATATTATATTTCAAAGATTTTTAATAACTAACAGATTCTTCTAAATGAGAGATCAAAATTCTTGAAGGTTGATGAAAAAAAATAGTTTTATTTGTATTTATCTTGCAACTAGAAATTGTTTACACAATTTAAAAATTGTTATAGCTATTACTTTTAAACAAAATATGTATTTATCTTACCAAAAAAATTACAATTTCATATTTTCTGAAACAAAAACCGTCAATTTTGTTCGTCACCGAACAGCACCTGGAAAAATACAAAAAAAAATAACTAAATAAATAAACAGAAATTATTTTTTTATTATAAAATAATAAATATTTTCTATTTTAAATTAATATCTTTTTGTAATTAATCTTAATAATTTTTTTAATAGGTCATCAAAAATTCCACCAAAAATTATCTACATAAAAAAAAAGTATCTGTTATTGCAATAATAAATAGAAACACTTTAAATCAACAGCGGAAACCCCCCCAAAAAAAAAAAACTGAAAACTGAAAAATCTCTTTACACATAAAAAAATTATTTATAATTTAATTATAAATTTTAAAGAAAATTCAATTGAAATTATATTGTTTTTACCGAAATACGGAAAATTTGTTTGCAGTCTTTACTATTGGAGTGGATGACAGCCAGAAAAATAACTAAAATGAAAATATTTTTTTTACTGTGCTAAATTTTGAAAAATTGTCTTTTTTTTTTGAATATTTTTGGCTTCAAAATTCACTAAGGAATATTATAAAAACAAAGAAGAATTAAATTAATTTTATTAAATTGGACATTAGCCATAATTCGAATTTTCCACTCCCCTCAATATTAAAAAAAAAAAAAACCCACTCAAAAATTGAGTGTTAGTTAAATTTTTTTTTTGTATATAAACAAAATGGTGTAATAAATTTTAATTTTTTTTTTTTTTGGTTAAAATTAGAAAATGTTAATAATTTTTTGAGTTTACCGACCGAATTTTATTTCTAATTTTGTTTATTTAAAAATAAAAACAAATTTCTCAGGAAATTATTAGACCCCAGTGGTCGGTAAATTAGGAACCATATTAAAAAAGGTTAAAAATATACTAACATTAGGAATATTATAATAATTATATCTTTATGATTGATAATTTTATTTGGATATGTCACCAGATGGTCGGCACCAAATAAATAAAATTTATAGTTCAAATTTTAATTAATTCAAAAAAAAAAAAAAATGGTTACTTGAACATGTTGTGAAAAATAATATATAAATGGAAAATTTACCCCCCAAGGAATATAATTATTGGTTACTATTGGAGGGGGTACAGAAAATTAACAACGTAAAAAAAAATACTAAGTTTATTTTTCCTCATTTATTTTTAGATATTTTCATCAGAGTCATAAAAAAAACGTTTATATTCATATTTAATTATAGAAATTTAGATGAGGTGGAAAATTTATATTTCATAAACACAAAAACTAATTTTGAAAAAAAAAATTAACTTTAAACTGCAATTAAATTAATTATATGAACAAATAATATATTTTTTCAAGTTTATTTAAATCTAGCTTTTTTTCAGTGGTGGTAGACCATATTTTGGGAGACAGCCAACTGATTTTTGACTATATTTCCAATTTTAACTGTGTTTTTTAAAGTTTAGTTCCTGACAAAAATTCCTAATACGGTAATAATATAATTATTGGACAATATTTAGGGTTTTTCTTTCTTAATGTTCAAATTCCTAATGTTAAATGAAAATATTGAAAAATCAATTATTATTAATTTATTGTCTTGTACATGTAAATTGGCAATAGCTATTATTAATTTGTACCAGACATTATTGTAATATTGTATTTTACTCATTATATTCTTGCCAAAAAAAATTATTGTCAATAAAAACCGAAAAATTGTCATGACATTGAAAAACATTGAAAAAGTTTTTATAAAACCACGACAAATTTGTTTAGTTTAGAAGACAATTGTTTGGCAAATACCTATGTGTATTTAACAGATATGTTGATAAATTTTAAAGTTACTCACAAATTACTGTGTAAACTTACAAAATTGTACAGTTTACGAATATAGTTTTTATTTTTATGTAAAGTGTATAAAAAATCTCTAAAAATAGTATAAAAAAAATGAATGTAAAAGTATAAATGTTCATAATTTAGGTCCTTTCAGTAATTTTCTGAAATTAAAAATATACCAAAATTTGCATTTTGTATATTTTTAATTTCAGAAAATTACTGTGTTTTTTACCACCCCCTTGGAGAAATTTACCTATTTTTAAATTAGTAATGGTTTTATTTTATTAAATATAATTTTAATAATTTTACAAACGCCCACTTTCGTTTTGGGTGTAAGAAATATTAATACATATTCCTCTTTTAATATTTCGTATTAAACTCAATCTACCATATTGCTATATTTTACCTAATATTACATAAACCGAGGAGCCCTTAGGCACAATATATTCTTATTTTGGATAAGAAAAATGGACCAAACATCGATCAATTTCAATTTATAAAATTCAAATTATACAATTTAATTAACTTGCTCGCAATATTCTTTTTATTATTGTTTACATTAAAAAAAAAAATTAAATTAAATTATGTAAAATGATTTTCCAAAATTACTAAAAATAGAAAAATTACCTAAAGTAAATTACTTGTTTTTTGCGTTTTTGTTAAATCTAGAAAACTCATTAAAGAAAAACATATACCGTATTCTTAAAAAACAAAAATTTCCTTTTAGGATTGATTCTATATTTCGTTCAAAATTAAAACACTGCCCGAAATACTAAATATATTTATCTGAGAAATAAAAATGCGTTATATATTTGGTATTTTTTATTTAATTTCGTGTAAAAAAATCAATAATAATTTTTTTATGTGTTGCTAGTACATAGAATTTTTTTTTTTGTAATAAAAACATCTGGAAAAGAAAATGTATGTACATACAACAAACAAAATAAAATATTTTTCCCCAAAATCCAATAATATTAATCAAATAACACCCGGCCCAGACAATTTTCCATTTTGTATGCGTAAAATTTTTTTTACCATATAAAATTTACAAAGATATCATATTTATTGAGGTTATGGAACTACAAAAATAAACTTTTTTTTTTATTTTAAGGATATTTTTTAATACTTTAAGGATTAATTTTCTTTAATAATTTTTTTCTTTCCATTACACAATGAAATAATGAGAAATTTTCTATATTTATTTATTTATGCGGGAGAAATTCAAATAATAAATCAGAAGAAAAAAAATAATAATAATTTTAAGGACTTTTTTTGGTTGAAGCTTTACTTGTAAAATTTTATTCTTTACTGTTGATTAAAAGAGAACCAAAAAAAAATTATATAAAAATGGGGATGAAAAATGATTTTTATTCAACGCCAAAACATAAAAAAAAAAAAATATTCTAAAAGAAGAAAATGTCTAGCCAGGAAAAACAGATTTTTATATTCGGTAGCAAATGATTCTACAATATTTCAGGCTAATATTATTTTGGTACTATATATACTTTTATGAATGGTTGTATTTTAATTTGAATGTATATGTGTATGTATTACAGTTTAATAACATTTTTATTGATTTTCTGTTTATTTTGTCTTTTATAATATTTTTTTTAGCAGAAATTTGTGGGAACATTCAAGGATTTTATTTGCAAAAAATTTCTTCTTTTTATGTTTTATGTTTTTTTTTTAGATAAATTCAAAAATAATTTTATGAAAATTTGCAAAATCATGTATACAACATTTTTTTTTTTTTTTGAAGATAAAATACGTAATTTTGGAATAATTTAAAATTTGATTTTGTGTTGGTAAAATGTATACACAGGAAAACAAGTAACATTGTATCGAAAAAGGAATTATGTTTCAATTAGGAAAAAACTAAGAATCATTTCATTTGTGATAGTTATAAAAAAAAAGGATCTGAAAGGTTTCTAAAAACTGACAAACTTAGAATCACGGCATAATTGAAGTGGTTAAAGAATAAACGTGTTACAAGAATATTTTCGTACAATTTTGTGCTAATATGGAAATTTCAAATGCGATGTTTTTGGTAGAAAAGTAATATTATTTTGAACTATATTATGTTGCACTTCTTCTACCTTTCTTCATGTAGTTGTAGCGAACTGAGAATTTTAAATGAGATTTACTCAAACGGCAAATATTATTTAAACCTTAGATTTATATAAAAATTCACTTTTTATTAACTCTAAAAGATTTTTTTTAATAAACTGAGATAATTATTTAGTTTAACTATGAAATAAAACATGAATATTATTTGAAATTTTGGTAAACACTGATAATTATCATTTTAATGAAATTTCCTTAACTTAAATGTGATAGAAAATCATTAAAATAAATGTTATGTCTGATTTATTATAGGCCATTTAATCATTAATATCTACTAAACAAAAATATATACACAAAACTTTTAATTAACTTTACAAAAACATGACGTTTAGTGAGAAAAATTTATTTCTATTAAAGTTTATAACTATGTGCGTTTATAATTAAAATTATACAGAAGAAAAATCGTAGCCAAAGTTATTTGAAAACTTAACCAATAATTTATTTATTTATTTGTAAATGTAGAAGAATTTTATTTTTATATGATTTTTTTTAATTTAATCCGAAAGTTTTTATCTAATTTTCTTTACATATCTGCAAAAATAAAGATTTCCAAAAGAAAAATATTTTTGCATTAATAGATACATAATTGAATTAATTAAAATTATTTACAAATTTACATTTCCATACAAATCACGTTTTTATTATGTGAAATATTTTGCTTTTATTTTTTTTTATTCTTTAAGGATTTGAAGCACTAAAAAACACTTGTAAATTTGTTTTTACCACAAATTATATCTGGCCCAATTTTTGTATATTTACTATTTACATATATATAGAGAGAGAGAAGCAATACAAAGTTTATATTTCATTATATTCTCTTTTTGCATAATTCTTTGTTATTACATAAACAAAAAGTATATATGTATTATTACTAAAATTTATGAAAAGTTTTACTCCTTGGTTTTGTTGTAAAATTAATTCTCTAAAACACTTATGTTTCAGGTAATTTTAATTGTATACAAATATTTTTTTTAGATTTCATATTTCTAATTAAAGGCCACTTAAAAATAAAATTGTTGCATATAAGTTTGATCTCATTTTGGTTTAATCTTTTTAATATTTCTGCAACTAGTTTTAAATATAGTTGTAATTATAGTATGGGTAATAATAATAAATTCTTCAACTTCTATTATTATTTAATTCAAATTGTTTGTCGGCAAAGTTTCGTAAACCTTAACAAAAATAATTATCGTAAAATTTCAATATTATTTAAGCATCTATGAAGTACAGAATTCAAAACATTCTTTTTTCAATTTACTCAGGTTCACAACACTGCTACTAATAAGAAAATTCAAATATGTGTGATTAACATTGTTAGATTAAATACTACGTAAAATGACTAACAAAATTAGTTCTGGTATTATAAAATTATAAATTTCTGAAATATTTATTAGTCATGAATATCTAAAAATAAAAAAAAATAGAAGATTAAATTCGATATCGACTATAAGTGCGATTGAAGACTAATTAATTGAAAAGCATAACAGGTAACTAATTCCAAAATTTTAAATTATATTCGAAGAATTTCTTTTTGGCGGCAGAATATTCGCATATTCCAAAACTTTCAAAAAAAAAATTTTTACTTGTGAATTTACTTTTAACAAACTCATAAATTTACAAAAATCTATCTATAATTTTTTTTAAGTATATGACGACATAACATACTGAAAACTATTTACGTTGTCTACATAATTGTTTCTATTTTTAACATAAATAAAAAAATTCATAATTTCTATATTGTAACGACAAAATATGCTTAATTTTCTTTATTTTATTATTTTTTATTTAGTTTAGTGAAGTGCAACACAGCAAACAAACTTAATTTGTTCTAAATTTTCAAGTGTAGAGAACATGAAAAAGCAAAAATTTATACTTTTTACCAATTAAGAATTTATATGCAAAAAATAATATTAAAAAAAAATACTAGAAAATATTATATAACATTTTTATTTTATTTTTTTTTAAATTAAAATATTTTTCTCTCCTTTACTCACTGTCCTAGTTTTTTTTTCTTCTCGTCTATTTTTAATATTTTGCAGATTTTTTATGTTTTTATCTCTGTTTCTGTCAGGATGTTGATAAAAGTAATAATAATAACAAAAAAAAAACAAATTTTAAAAAAATGAAAAAACATAAAAGAAATTTCAAAAGAAATACACAAGGAAAATTTTGTTGCAAAGAGGTGGAAAATATGAAAAATTTTATGTAAAAAGAAAGAAAATACTGTTGTTGACGGCATGTTTATTTTGTTATTCTATTGTAAATTTGTTGGTTTTTTAGCTTAATATTTTATGTAATAAACATGAACTAAATTTATAAATATTCAAAATTTTAACAAGAATTTATTTAAAATATTTAAATAAATCGAATAATTTTTATAAAATTATTTTTGGCCTGATGATAAAGGTGGGTGCCCATCTTCGCTATTACATTAAAAAAATTAACCGAACCAAATATATGATTGAATAACTTAGGCCTAATTTTTCAATATACTTCGATACTTTACTGCAAGATTATATTTAGCGACATTTTCAAAAAAATTTACAGGATTTGAAAAAAAAAACTACAAGTATATTAGTGTACATTGATTGTTTTTATGCATTTTGTCGCATAAATATATTTATTTTTGAGTAAGATGACGTTTAATTGTAAATTTTCAGCGGTTCTTTCAAAAATCATATAATTTTTGTTTCGTAGTTGTGATAGAATCATGAAAACTGAACTAAAATATAGTATTTCACCCAAATTATTATTATAAAAAATAATTTTTGTTGCTTAATAAATACATTAAAACAAATCCTGTTGGAAGCTATAAATTTTATCAAAATTCTGCAAACGTTAATAGTAATCTGATTAATAAATTTGATATTCAAAACGTAAGTAAAGTTTTTTTTTAAAAAACAGAGAAATTCCCTTATTAATCGAATCAGTGACAGATTTGGTTACTAATCCGAAAAAAAATTTGTCATTTAATTTAACCCAATTTTAAGAAAAACTTGACAAAATTTGTAAACAATTTATTTTTCAGATTTATTTTTATTATACATTATTTGCTTTTCCGTACAGAAAAAGTTTGAAGGTAAAAAAAACATTACGATTCCAGTTTTGGATTTTACAATTCAATTTTTCAATAAATTGATTTTTATTTTTTTAAATATAGTACACTATTTTTTTGGGAGCAATACCCTTTTACAAGTGCTCATAATAATTTATTTATAAAAATGGGAAAAAAAAGCGTAGGTTTTCATTCAGTAAATAAAACATTTTTCATAATAAAAAAATTATTATTGGTTTTTTAATTTTTCACTTCTCTTTTAACTTTTTATTTTATTAATTTTTTTTTTACTACTAAAAGTATCTTCGCAACACATTATAAAGTGAACGCGACGAAAAAATTGTAATGAAGATTTGCATTTATACTAGTGTGTTGTCTTCTTCTTTGGTAGTTAAATTCGTCTCCATTCATACACACCACTATTTAATTTAGTAGCATATTTTTAATATTTACGTAGTTTTTTTTTAAGTGGAGAAACTATACATAAAAAAAACTTACTTAAAAAGATGTCATATAGAAAATTTTATGGTGCGTTTTTATGAAATCGTAAAGCTGAGAATCAATTGTGAATTGTGATACATCAACTTATCAACAGCATTATGAATAAATTTTGTATTTTATGTGTGATGAACGTAATGGTAACATAGTTCCAAGTCAAATCAAATATTTAATTTATTTCTCAAAAAAAAGGAGCATTGATTCTAAATCTAAAGACAAGAGAAAGTTTGTTTACTACAACTAAGATTTAAGATTCATTTCCAATAAACCATATTTTATACTTCCAGTCTGTAACTCGTTTACAGAAACTCGTCGTTTTCTATAATGACATCAGATTAATAACGTACATAAAATTTTAAGGTTAAATATCAAAATTATAAACTGGCTATATATATACTAGGATAGGAGTGGTGGCGAACCCATGCATAAAGTGACCCACGAGAAAATTTTAAGCTGCATGTTCATTCTCCATGTAACTAAGCTGCATGTAAGTATACCAAAAGTATTTTAGTGAAAAAAATTCACACGTAAAATACAAACAAATATATTTTTTAATAAAATCTGAAAATGTGTGGATATTTAGGAAAATTCCGCGGACTATCAGCGATTCTGATTACATTTGCTACTCTAGATTGATTGAACGGTTTTTATTTTTGCAATAACCCAGTTCAAATATTTTACTAGCTATTTTTTAATTATAAAATTTTCAATTTGATTCTAACCCGCCATCAAATATGGATCACCATCGTAATGGCAGTACTAGAACTATAGCACTACTCTTCAATATTTAACCTGATATTTATTAAAACAGCTTTTAATAAAATTCAAATTGTATTTTCTGTTAAAAACATGTTTCACAAAGATTCTTCAAGACGACAATAACTTTCAATATAAACTTAACTTTAATCATAATAAAAAAAATGATATAGCATGCTTCTTACTCTCAACATTCTTTACACTGTAAAATTCTTCACATTTATAATTTCATAATTTTTTTGTATTTCTACATAAAAAGGAGGGGGGAAAAATAACAAGTTACAAAATCATATTTAAGATAAAAAAAATAAATGTGGGTTTGTATGGTTATGGGGCTAACGGCAATCACAACACAACGGTTCGTAATGCTTACAGAATTTAACGTATAAATTTTAAACACGATTATATAGCATTTTAACTAATTTTGAATTTAAAATACAAACAATCTCTGTGTCATTTGAAACATTCAAACATTCAAATGACACAGAGACGACGACAGTGGACTACAAATCACAAAACATAAAATAATGTTTGAAATGAAATCAAAAATGATTTAAGAGTTTTGTGAAAAAAAAAAAAGGGAAATTTTCATAAATTTTGTAAATTGAATTAACACATAATTAAATTTGATTTGAGCTTTTTTTTTTTGTGATTTTAATTGATCTTAATTGGTTTGTGTGAGCGGTAAAGCATTTATTTCAATTATTTATTTTGAATATGTTTTGTTTACAAATATGATTTTTTTTTTTTTAGAGGCGTTTGTGAATTTTTAAGTGTATATACTTCACTTCACATTAAATTACCAATAAAAAATAATAATAAAGTAAATTAAATAGTTTTTCATTTGATTATTTTAAAAATTTGTGTGGGATTTTTAAGTGATTTTATTTTTTATTTTTAAATGAAGATGTTTTAAAAATATTATTTCTTCATTTTGAAGAAAAAATCTTTTATATTTTTACTATAACTCGTATATTTTTTTCTGTTTAATTTTTACGTGTAAATGATTATTTATGTTATTTTTATAAGATTTTTTTTCTTTCGATTTCGATTAAGATAAAAAAAAAGTTGTTGGAGTTTTTCTTTTGTATTTTCTTTTTTTTTCATAATCATCTATCAATCATGGATTTTTACAGCTTTAAAAAAAGCTATACACAAAGAAAAAATTAGATTGTAATCTAAAATTACGTTCTAATAAAAAAAAAAAAATAGCAAAATTTAATCTAATTTTTCATTTTATTGTCTAAAAAATTAAATCCTAGAAATTTTTTATGTTGGCCTCCACCAGACGGCGAACATTTTATAACACAAAAAAACAAAATGATTTTGTTAGATTTTTCGTTTACCCAATATGTAATTTTTCATAAACTATCATCAGTTCTACTCAGCTTATTAGACTCTAATAATTAGAGGGAACCCCCAAAGTACATTACAATGGTTTCCATAATTTCTTGTAGAAACAATAATTGAAGAATGGCCAGGAAATTATTTAATGCATACAGGACGGATGACAATTGGCGATATATCTCACATTTCGTATGTGCCGTTCGGAACAGTTGAGCTACGTCTCGTATGAAATTTTAAATGTGTCATCATTATTTCTTTAAAATGACAATGATTTTTAATTACTAATTTAAAAATAGTTGATGCCTGGATCGCAATGTGTTACATTAAATATTTTAATTCTACAAATATTTAATCTAATTTTATTAAAGTAATTCCGAATTTAATATTTAAATTTAAATCAATAAGAAATGTCACAAAGTTGGTATACAAAATTATAATATTCTGGCAATAATTTGAATGAATAAAAAAATTCTGATAAAATTTTGACATTGATAGCTACGACAACTTATAGCAGCAATTGTGTCAGCAATGTTGTTCAAATACATATATAAAATATTATTCTATAGTAAATTTTTAAACTTATATCTTTATGCAATTTCTTATTATTATTTATTTGCATTTTCCCAATTCAATTGTCATTTTGAATAATTTTCAGATATTTCATTTATAAATGAATGTTTACACAACAAATACCACATTTAAAACATAAAAATACAGCTAAATAAATTAATTAAAATATTTTTGAAAAACAATTAAATTGATTTGCGCAATACAAAAACAACAAACAACAAAAATACCATAATCATCTTGTCAGACAAATAATAAGAAAATTAATTTTTGGCACGTTTTTTCTGTGAAATATTTCAACAACAACACATGAAATTTAATTTTAAATTCACTGATAATATATTTTGTGTGTGTGTGTGTGTATAACTATTTTACTTTGAAATTGTAAATTGATTTAACCTTCTAAATTTAAATGAAAATTATCTTACGTTTTTTTTTTATTTGTCTTGTATGTAAAAAATAATAAATTGTTAGATACGGTAACGTAAGAACTCATAAACTTGGCATTTAATATTATTCTTCTATTATTTTTTAATTTCAAGGGGTCATCCTATGGCGCCATTGAATCAATTATTTGCTTGACTATAATATGTTAGAAATTATGTAAATTGTATTTATAAGTTCTTCCTATTTATTATTTATATTTTTTATATTTAGATTAGATTGCATAAATAAGAAAAATTATTCTACTTTTATAGGAATATTAGTACCTAAAATTAAATTTACTTCAATGCGTTCATATTTATCAGTTTAAAATATTTCATTTTCGTTGTGTATTGCGGTGGTGATGAGATGATGAAGAATAATGTAAAAACTGAATTTTCTAAATGTGGTTTTTTTTGAATAAATCTTATGGAGTTATTAGAGTAGAGATCATTTTCATTTATTGACAGACACTGTAATGCATTTTAGTTGACATTCTATTTTTTTCAATATCAAGATTTATGTTTTGAGTAAATATATGTACGTAACGTATATAAAAAAAAAGAATTTTAATATTTTTAGAATTTACCACATAATTTTTTTTATAAAATTATAAATCTAAATATTGTAGAAAATTAATATAAGTATTTTTTTTTATATTCTGACATTTTCCATATGGAAATGTCAATGAACTTAATAATACTGTAAGTAATTTGTTAGCAGTTCTATCAAATGGGCGATTTTCGTACTAAAAAATTATAATTTTTTACAATTTCATGGCTGTTCCGAATCCATTTCACTTGAATACTTGTTTTTTGTACTTGAATACATGTTTTTTGTACTTGCAAAATTTTAAGTTTGTCCAGCCTGCACTAATTACTATCGACAAATTCTTATTTTCAATTTTATGTATTGAATAATTTAATCATTTGACAACTATCACCTATTTACCGATAATTATTTCAATCCGGAGATGGCGTAATATGAAAATCTATAGTGTATATACTTGAAAGTACTTTCAGGTCAATCTATTTCCAAAATGTTAAGTCTATCTGTTAAATCTATTTGAAAAATATAAATAAATTGCTACTAGAAACCCTTCTTTACGAGTACAATTGTTTAGTAATAAAAATTATAAATTCTATTTAATTTGTTAGTAAATTTGATTCTAAAAAAATTAAATGTAGCCTGACTAAATTTTCCAGTCCATTGAACAGTATTCTAATTTACAAACAAAAAAATTATTATGCTGGGTGCCAACTGGCATTTTATTAAAATACTAAATCAATTTTCAATATTTTATTTAGTCATTTTTACACCAATATTATACAAGTAAAATCATCTTTATTTTTGTTTCGACACCATAAAAACTATTAAAATTTAGCAGTTTAATATTATGCAATGCCAGAAAAGACCAATTGCAACTCTAAAAAAGAAATATTCAGTCTCTTTTTAAACGAAGTCGTATAAATGCTTTTAAAAATATTAAATTCGTGTTCTTCCAGAAATTTAATCTCAAATATACCTTTTTTTTTTATTTTCGGACGACGAGAAATTATATTTTAGTTTCTTGTACAACAAAATCTAAACTATATTTGCCATCTGTTTAGTTGCCCACGCCAAAAAGATCAACTGTCCACTGTTCTATCCCTTTTCACAAAAACAATAATGAAAATACAAAACAAAAAAAAAATTTGTAAAAAATAAAATAAATTCCCTTAAGTCTTTCGCAGATGTCAAATGTGGGTGTCACTCTCATCTTTTGACCAACTCCGATTGTGAAATAAAATCTACACAGAAAATAAAAGATTTTGACTAAATTACATATTATGCTAGGACAGAGATATTTTTGTCTGTACACTTAGCTAACAAACAGAGAACGTAAATCTTAGTGATTATATGTTCAAAAAAATGAAAAGAAATGACGTTCAACTTAAATAAAACTTTTCGTATCTTTACTCCTTAATAATGTCGTTTCACAAATTTAGGGATTTGTTGAAACTACAATAATAAATTGAGATAAATAACAATGTACAGTACAAGCTATGTAATAATACAAATTGAGTGAGTTAGAGCTTGTTTTTAAATTATATTCTGATTATGCTAAATGTATTTAAAGCAATTAAAAAAATTCCGGGGACAAATTACCTACAGCATTAAAATAAAATAATTGAAGGCTCCAAACAAAATAAATTATAAAACCATCTAAATTCGACAGACTGTGAGCTCTCTAAAGGAATAAAATTGTTCAACTTGGCAGCTATATTTATCTTTTTCAAAATAGATAGATGACAGTTGAACTTTTTACTTGTAAATACACCTGTTAAAGATTTGGTTTGAAATTTTATTTTTCTTAATTAATGCTTCCTACAATTGACTTTTCGGGAATACTACAACTAATAATTTTGGTTGGACATTTTCTTTATCAAATATATACTTTTCCATAGCTTTATGAGTAGCTAAAGTTTAGTTTAAAATAATTTGAATAATATCAAATCATAATGCTTAAGATGGTACAACCAACTTTGTTATTAAATTAGAATATTCTAAACCCAAAAGTAATTTAGCTCGACAAACAGACAAAACGAAATTACATTTCTCATTATTATCCTCCAAGAAAATAAAAATTAAATTTATAGTAAATATAATAAACCTAATCGATTAACCGAATAAGAGTGATAATGTCACGACAAATAATCTACGAACAACCATTTAATTTTTACAAAAAGAAAAATAAAGAATTTTCATCTTTCAAGTTGAGGGATTAAATGAAACAACATAAGAAAAACTCTGAAAACATGCAATACAAAACAACAGATGGATAAAAATACCAAGTCAAAAATGTCTAAATCAATTCTTCAAGTTCAGTGACATCCCCAAAGATTTAGGAAGTGTATTTGTAGCCCAAAGAAACAACAACAAAAACAGAAACTTATAAAATTAGACAAACCATAATAAAATTACAAAATTAAATGGAGATGATGAAGGAGAGCAATGTTTTTAATATTATGTCAAGAATTTTCATCTAAAAATATACATCATTTTTACTTTATTTTTTGAACTAATGAAATGCGCAGTTTTTTTTTCCTTAGTTAACAATTTCCATCCTCATTCCATAAATTAAAATAAAAACACAAAAAAATAGTATATTTTGTGAAAAACTTCGAGTGCAATAATGCAATTTGAAGAGATTTTTTTTTTGTTACTCTTTAATACTTCCTTAAAATCCTTGAATATCCACCAAAACAATTTCCAACAAATTTTTTTTTTTTACAGATATTTTGTTAGTTAGCAATGCTACACAAGAAAAATATGTAAAAATAGCTTTCAATGTGCAAAGTGCACATTGTAAAATTCCACCTTTTTTGTGTTTTTCCTTTTTTTTTTGTTTCGTTTAATTTCTTTGGTGAAATTTAAATGTTTGTGTTATCTTTACATTTTTACTGGATAGTGCAATAAGAGAAAAACATTAACAATTCATAGTTCAAATCCATTGTAACGATGACGACCTAAAGGTAATTCACGCAAAAATGCAAAAGATTTTTGTGTGTGTTTATGTATTATATTGGAAATTAATCGAGTAATGTTGTGTGAGATGGTGTATAATGAGAAGCAGAATAGAAAACGAAAAACAAATAATTTCAATCAAATGGAGCAGAGTTTATCTAAAGTAAAAACATTATGAAGCAATATGTGCATATAGTATATATTGAATGAATGCAGTTATTTTTATATAAATGGTGAGCATAGAGTTCATAAACTTTACGAAATGAAAACAATATTAATTGCAATTTAAAAGTAAATACGAAATATGAAAAAAAAAGAAATCATGTCAACATGGTAACGGTTCCGATATGTTGCAGTGCAGATACTAGAAGTAACAAATTTCTTATTAATAATATTTACGAAGTGCCTTATACAGTCTTTGTGACTACTATACATCCCTTGATCGTTCAAAGATTTTTCAGCTTAATAATGCAAATTTGAGGACTGGAAATTGATAAGATATTCTAGAAAAGATACTAGAGATTTTATCAAAATCTACAAACAATCTATGCAATAAGTAGAAATGGAAGCGCGCTATCGGAATAAAATTGTCCAGCTCTCCGTTTATATTTGGCTCCTTCATTTAATCCCCGAATTGTCAAAATTTATAATACAGAGATGACAGTTGAAATATTAATTCTAAATTAAATAAAAATACTTACTCTGTCAAATGTGATTTTTTAAATTAATTTTCATAAACTGGCATTGACATTTTGGTGAGTAATATAAGGAAAACTACTAGTTTTGATTGGACACTTTGTTTATCGAATTTGTATGGGAAAAATATTTAGGACACTTCAATGGCTACTTATTCTATGATGTTAGTACAAAATCACAAATTATATTAACTGCACTGAGAATAATAGTATTTGATGTAATTGCAATATTAACCTAGCACTTAAATTGATCAACCTTAATGATGGATCGAAAATTATGCCCGGCCGAAAATTCTGGCAGAGAGACAAAGATTGTAAACTTCAATTGATTACCAAAAATTTAGATATTTAATAATGTCCTAGAGTAATGAATTTATTATTCATTAAATTTAGTAATTTTACTAAATTTCTGTTCAGTAATTCTATAATTTTGAATTGAAATTTGCATCATAAAAATGTAGTAAATAGGTTAACTAAATAATTTTTCCAAGTCGCTATATATAAGTAGCATAAATACACTAACTATATTTCTCAATTTTTTTTTTTCTTAACAGCACAAATCTGTTGACCTGTTTCAAAAAAGATTTTAAAATTCTGTGCAATCGTGCATTGTATTTCTAGCTATATACAATTATTTTTGATGAAACCAAAAAAAAAAAAAATATGTAGAAAACTACAAAAAAATAAAGAAAATCTAATAAATTACTGAAAATAAATAACATGTTTTATTACGCTGACAAATAAAATTTAGTGTGGAAATTAATATTTGATAAAAATTTATTTTGATTTTAATCACAAATTTGATTGTTAATAAAATATTTGTGGTATTAATAAAGACAGTGGTTAAAATAAATTTAATTAGAATGATTTTATTTGTTACCAATTATTTTTTTTATAGAAATAATGCTACTCGAATGATAATTTCGCATCATAATAATAAATATTTCATTATTTTAATCCAGAGGTACTATTTGGGTCTCATTGATGGCATTATTTTTGAATTGTAAAACTACAACAGGAAGTATGACAAAGTTTTCATATAAAATAGAAAAATAGAAATTATGTAAAATGAGAATATTTTGTTCATTTTAATTTATAAATACTACATATGTATGTATCTTTTTTTTATACATATTTTATGATGAACTTAAAATAGATATTTATTTTTTTATTTTTTTCATTTTATAAAACACACGAGGATTGTATTCATCAACAGAAAAGAAAAAATTAGAACTAAAATAAACTGTAATACCGATTTTGTTAGGCGTGAAGGTGAACTTTTCAGGAAAATGTATCTTGGGATCAATATAAAAATAAATATAAGCGCAACATGTATATATGTATATATAAAAAAAAAATTGTATATGTTGAAATATAAAATTAGATAAAATGCAATGTTAGTGTCAGCTTTATGTTACCAATTTGGATAACCTCACTATATTCGAAATTGTGTGGCCTTTATACAGAAAATTGTTTTGTTTTTGTGATGAAGAGTTTTTGTAATTTTACATTAGGATTATGAGTGACATTGACAATATTTAAATACAATGTATAAATGAATTTAATTTAAGATTTCGGAGTAAATATTTTACATATTATTTTATTAAATTATTTTGGAAGTTTTTATGATATTAATACATAAACTGCTATTGAAAATAAAGTTTGAAAGTTATAGGATTTGTAAATATTTAGGCAATTGAATATATATATAAATGTATATGTAATAATATATTCTTGTGAAATTAAATTTTCCACGCTCGTGAAAAGTTTGTGAAAAACTTTTATGGAGAACAAAACATTAAGTAGTATTGAAAAAGTATAAAAAAAGAAGCAAGTTGTCGAACTGAACAACCAAACCAACCAAATACATACAATGATCAAATGTCAAAATTCTGACGTGAAATAATGTATTTCACTAGCAAAAAATGTTTACACTGAAAAATTTTCTTAACTTTTATCTTTGCAAAGGAAATTATTTCTCGATGGAACAGCGTACCACAAAATGAAATAGTAAACGTAATTTTTCACGAGATGTTTTAATTTGTATGAAAATTTCATTTCACGACGAATAGCATACTAAGCTTTACTGTCAATAGGGACAACTAAATTTTAAGTTTACTAAATTACGAATTTATTCAGACGTTACACGTCCTGTCGGGCTAATGGTATAAGCATGATTTTATCTGAATCATAATTTAGTTTATTTTACTATAACTAATAAAATGTAAGTAATACGAAAAAATTGCATTTCTAAATCAAAACTTTTTACATTATTACATATTTATACATTAAATTAATAAACCCATATACATAGTTGCAATATTTCAATTCATTTACGTATTGAAATTTAATAATTTCCATTTATTTTCCTACAATCTTATTTTTATTTAATCGTTTTCTATTAAAAAATTTTGCTGACAGCACTTTATTTAAATTAAATAAAAAAAAAAATATGTAAACCACAAAAAATATATAACAAATTTTTAAATTTAATGGAAAAAATGTCTTATTTAAAATAAGATCATATTTAACCTGAAATTTTCATTTTTTTAGGGTGTTTTTTATTATACCGAAAATAAAAATGTGTCATTTACGTTTATTTTCTTTATGGCCCTAAGGTAAAACAAAAATATTGTATTTATTTAAGAACATTTTAATTCAAAATAAAAATCATATTTCGAAAAGCAAAAAAATTATGTTAAAAAAATATATTTTATTATTATTTCTATAATTAATTTCTCAAAAAAAATGAAAATATGACATAGAAAAAGATATAACAATAACAATTATCAGTTAAACAAAAATGACTAAAATTTGACTAGTTCTAATGTACTTAAAGTCATGTTTATTTATCGTAAACAGAAAAAAAAATATACAAAACTTACACAAAAGCAATAAAGATACCGTATATACTTATAATGTCGTAAAAGTAATTGAAGATATTTATTAAAAAAATGTCCGAATTAATTTCATATTGTTCTCCTGTTGAATTGAATTGAAATTTAACAAACAACTAATTGATTCGAATGGTCGTCGATTGACGGCTTATGCTGTCCTCTTCGTAGGATTTCGTAACAATTTATAGCAATTTCGACTTACTAATTTTTAATATGACTAATAAATGTCTTTGCACTGTTGAAACTTTTATTTGGAACAAAGCTAATGTCTCAACAGTTATTGATAGTAGATGGCCTCTACCGTTCGCAGTTATTAATAAGATTAATTGAACTAAATTATTATTTGGTCATAAAATCCGTTTTTATGTAATCCATTTTGAGTTACCACGTATGCACAGCTAGGAGACGGACTACATTATACTCATTTTTTTGTAATTAATAACATTAATTCCAAAAAATGGCACTGAGCGACTTATCTGCGTCATTGAGCGAAAATGGCACTGAGTGACCTATCTTCGTCATTAATACAATATTTAAGATTCCAGAGAAAAATTTTTACGACATTCACTGTATTCGAACTCGAGATCGTCGGGTAGGAAGGTATGTGCTTTTGCTTTATGTATTGACATTTTTATTTCTGGCACTTAATTTAAAGCTGAGTGTCACTGCGCGACAACATAACATATTTCAGCTGAGCCAAAGCTGCTATTTTAAGAGAAATGGTTGATTACGAAATAATAATGAAATAAAATATGAAAATTTATAGTTTAAGTGGAAACATAGTATTTGTTAGTCAAAATGCCAGAAATATTTACTTATTCCATATTTATTGTAAGTTCATATTTGCAAAAATCTTATAAATGATGTGAAACAATAGCTTAATTATGAGTACATACACACAATAGCAATATTTGCTTTTGACAAAACCCTTAATTTTCTATTTTATTACTTATTTATTTTATTTTCGTCAAGTTTTTTTATTGTTCCGAAAAATAATTAAATGAATTGTAAAAACAGTAAGATGTACGTGAAAATTATATTTTATGAAAATGTTTTGAAATGAAATTTAGAGCATTGTAATAAAAAAAAAGCACCTTTTTAATATTTATTTTTTAGTATCATTATCATAATTTACATTTATATAAACTTGTTTATTTGTTCTCTCTAATCATGTCTAATCTATACGATAGAGTTATTATATCATGACACCAAAAATTTATATTTTAATATCATTTTGCTTATATAATAAGAATAAATTAGGTAGTTGAGTTTTCCAATCCTCTCAAATATTAGAATTATTAGCATTAAATATAGTAATTAACAAATTATTATTATTTCATAAAACATATCGTCCGACAAGTTAAATTTTTAGAAAAGTTAACAAAATATTTTGACATTTAAATTAATTATGTTATATCAATTAAATTTAAATTATGTTAATTAATTATGATTTTCCATATTCTAAGTTTTATAAATTGAAATTATGATATAAAAATAATTCAAACTGGAAGTGTTAATACTTCAAGGATATTCAAGAATATTAGAAAAATATGTTGGGAAATGAACGTTATAAAACTAATTAAATTGAAAACTCTGCATATATGTATATAAAAATCTAAGTAAATTCAACATTAACATAAAATTAAAATTATAATTTTTTTAAATATATACATAACTTCCAAATGTAAATACAATCTTAATCTAATCATCTATTATTCCATAAAATATAAAATTAATTTACAAGTACGACTGGTTGTATTTATGTCCACAATTAAGTAGCGGTGTACATGAATCAAAAATCCCTTGCAATTTTCTACATATAATATTTTCTTTTTTAATAAAACAAAATCCCACCTAATAAAATAAAATTTAATTTTCCCTGTTGTTATTTTAACTAAAATCAAGTTATATATAAAAAAATTCACTGTGCTATAATTTACGTAGGCGTAAGGTATGACACGGTCTTTTGAATATAAAATGAGTCACAGTTGACTAGAAATATACAATTTTTTTTTATAACTTAATTTAAACGTCATAATTTATAGTTACATTAAATAAGTTGCAATTGAAAAAGAGTGGTAGGTAAAAAAAATAAAATTATAGTATTATTTTATTTAGATAAATTTCAAATACGACAAGGACAAAATAAACAACAGACAGACACATTTATATTTACTACCACCCATTAAATAAATTTTCAAAATCAATACCATATGATTTCCGTCAGTTTTACAATAAACATAAAAAATATATGCAAATATTAAATTAAATTTATTTACAAAAATATAGGAAATATTTTATAAGAAAAATTTTTAATTAAAAAATATTATATTTTTTTATGTTAATAAACTGTCGTTTACCAAAGGAAATTAAATCTAAATAAATAATATTTAAAATATGTTTTAAAATAAATCTTTGTATAGAAAAATACATCAATAATAATTAAAACTTATATTCTAGCTATTGGACGACTCAAGTCCATTGCGTATTCTACTTAAAAAATTCGTATTAATATCAGACGTAACGTTCGTTTATCACCTGGTTAGGTCATTTATCCCCACGTGGCATAATCTCATAATTTTTATAAGACAGTTAAATAAAATTTTTTATATCAACACTAAATGTGAAATTATCCTCTAACATTTTTCGACTACTACTCTACTCTTTGGCGCTACAGCTCGTGAAGTGCCTGGGCCTCCCATAAAGGGTCCTCTAACATTTTATTGCAATTTGGACCTACGCATTTTATATGGATTCCGAATCATAAATTTCTTTATAGTGAAGAAACTATTAATTGCAACAAGCTAATGGTTTTTTTTATTAGTGAGAAATTTGTTGTTAGCAAATGGGCTCGGCCGTTAGCATATTTCCAGTCTTAAATTACATTTTATTATAATTTTATTACTGGTACTCATTTTAAAGCTGAGTAAACTTAGACCAACATCGATGTCTCGGACGGGAGTTGAACCAAGTACCTAATGCACCACAGCTAAGCACACTACCACTTAAGCCACCGTCGGTCTATGTTTTTCGACTATGTTAACTAAATTAGTTAACAGACCGGAAGATGTGAAATTTTTAAACGTATGTATTAATGTGACAGATAAATTTAACATGGACTAGCCGGAAAGAAATCATAAAAGGAGAAGACGTAATAAAATTGATTGTTATTGACTTGATTTGCAAAATAAATTTGGAATTTTACTAAATATAAAAATAATATTTAAAAGTGTGAATAGGCTGAGTCAACAAACGTAAATAAATTTAGATTACTTTTATTTTACTCAAGAAAAATAATATTTATTTTTTGCAATAATTTGACAAGACGTGATGACACGGATGGTTGATTCTACGATGATTTGATATTTTTCGTTCTTGAAGTTTTATTTTTTTATAATACTTCCGTAAAATTTTAATTTAAAAAAAAACCCAAAATTTATTTATTGCTATAATCAAAAAGAAAATTTTATGTGAATTTCAGGAAATTTCAATAATTTCACATTTAGTGTTGATATAAAAACCGACATTTTAAAAAAAAAAAATAATTATGATTTTAATTGATTTTTAAAGTAATAAAAAAAAATATATAATAAATTTTATTATGATTATAAAAGTTTTTTTTTTTGCTTTTTTTGAGAAAAATTTACTATGAAATGGAAATTTATTATCTTCCGGAAAATAAACAAAAAATTTAATTTACATAAATATGATTTGAAAAGAAATATCAGAGGATTTCAAAATTTATTTAAAAGTTATAATAAATTAATTTATTCAGAAATCTATGATAATTTCTTAGCTCAAGAGATTAAAACTTAACTTTGATATTATATTTAAGATTATTTCAGGTAATACATATATGGAAAAAATCCTTGAAATATTATTCGAGTTTGAGTTTTTTATTAAAAATTATTTTTAATCCTTGAAGCAAATTGTTTTTCAAAAATCAGAAAATTGTGAGTTTATGAAGTATCAAAATTTAAAAATAATTTTTGTAATTTAAAGTTCGTAAATTCAGTTTATTTTCGGTGAATGTAAAAATGCTCCAGATTTTTGAATTTAGATGACATGATATAAATTTGTTACTTATATAAATAATTTATCTACACTGTATTAGAAATTTCTAAGAAATCGAATTAAAATAATTGAAAACCACAGCTAAAGTTTTCTTTACATAAAGGATCAAAGTTTTATAGTATTTTTACAACTGATTAAATAATTAAACTGGGTTGTAAGGACAAAAAATAATTTCTATAAACTACATTAAAATTGAGTTTTTTTTTCTCTTGTGAAATATATAAACTTTTTTTTGAATATTTTAATATTCTCCCAAAAAAAAAATATTGGATTTTTTCCAAAAAATTAACAATGAAAATAACTAAAAATAAATTATTTGCTTTAGATACGTTTTTTTTTCATAAAAGTAGATATTTCATATAATGTAATTATAAATATTTTCTTTCCTTGTATTCGTCATATAATAAATATTTGAAATGTCCTCGTTCTTAATTTACCATGAAAAATTGTCAACAAACAGAACAACACAGCAAAAGAAAAATTTAAATGTATAAGTTTTTCATAATTTATGTTGAAGAACTATTCTTTTTTTTTCGTATTTACGAGATAAAAAAAAAACTAAATATTTATGGCAAATTTATTAAATCTTAACTATAAAAAAAATAAAGCAGCCACAAAATAACTTAAAGTAATAACAAAATTATAGCAAATGGAAAGATTTTTTTTAATAAAAATTTGACAGATAAAATCTAAGTTTTTATTTTAGGTAAATAATAATGAAAAAGTTTTTATCCTTCGAATTAAAACATTGCTTTTAAGTGGACATTTTAAAAAAAGGTCTTCTTCTTTCAAAGATTAAAAATCTAAAAAGATTTTTTTTTTTATTATTGATAATTACGACGAGATGTAAAATTTAATATGTTTTTGAAGATAGAAAATTGTAATAAATTTGAAAATAAAAAAAAAATCAAATATTAATAGAAATATTCAGTGTAACCCACGCAATGAATTCTATTTAGTTGAATTTAGAAAAAAACATAAGAAGTAAAATTAAATTAGGAAAATTAACCTATCTAACAAAATATTTCTTGTATAATTTTGATCTTAAAAAAATAATATTAGAATTTGTAAAAATTAAAAAAAAAATATATATGTTTAGAAAATTTATAAATAAATATTATTTATAATCATTTACATATTATATGCGCGGGAGACAAAAATCTAAAAAATAAATTAATTTTTATTATGATTATTACATAAATTTATGGATTTACAGAAAATTATTAAAATTTTACATTTGTAAAATATTTTCTTCGTTAACAAATTGTTTACATATTAATAGGAACTAAAAATAAATTATATTAAATGAAAATTTTATAAGGAAAATTTTATTATATTTTATTTGAAAATATTAAAATATTTATAATTTATATAATAATATGACATTAAATTTTCATTATTAAACAATTTAAAATTTAAACTAAGATTGAATTTATGTCTAAAACAGGTGTAACAATAGAAATATGTAGAATATATCTATTATTTTACATTAGATATAAATTGCTGTAAAATTACAATAGGAAAACTAATTAATGTTTTGTGGCATTGTACCATATTTCATAATCACAATATAAATAATAATTTTTGAAATATCTATAAAAAAAAAATTATGGTTCGGAAATTGTAATAGAATGTTAGGGCTTTAATGGATGCTCAGACTCTTACGAGCTGTAGAGCTATTGGAATCTAGGTCCGAAAATGTATTCTTCTATAAATTCCATACATTTTAATAAGGTCCTTTAGGCATCGTAACGTTTAATATGTACCTTCGAACTTGCTGCTTTCTACACTTTTATAATAATTACTATACATTTCATTGTCAACAAATAAATAGTTAATTTGGTTATCTTGAAAATACAAAATAAAAAGTTTTTAAACTAGAAAAATAGCTCATAACATTCTTTTCAAATATCAAGCGTATAATATTCAAAAACAATTCAAATTAGACATTTACTTTTTAAAAACCATAGCCATTATAATTGAACTAAAAAATTAAATACTTAAGCTTTATTTATATAATAACTTACATAATTAACAAGTAAAATTCATTTATTTATTATAAATTTAATGTTTATGCTAAGTAAAAATAATATAATTAAAATTACTGAACTGCAAAAATTTATGTAAAAAATTAGCATATTTTTTAAAACAATATAAAAGAAAATATGAAATAAATATGATTTTCACATATTTCTTTTCATTACGTTTACAATACTAAATTTACGTAATAATAACTGATTTACAAAAATTTAATGTTGTGAAAATTAAATGCAAATAGAATAATTTCAAAAATAGTTTAGAGTTTGAAGAAGCTGGAGCTTAATATTTTATGTAACTGCTACATTAATTAGATAATCTCAGTTCAGCTTATAATACTGCTATTAAATTATCAATTTTAAACACTTAACTGAAGAAAATTTTAAGCATGTAACCAACTAAATCAGTTGATCGAAGTAGAAGCTCAGATTTATAAAGGCCAAGATTTCTAACTCATTTCCGGACAATTGTTTGATGAACAAAATACAAAATATATTTTTTTTTTCGGACCACTTCTTTCATAGATACGGGAGCCTATCTTGACTAACTACTTTATTTTTATTAATTTCTGTTTTGCTAAAATTTTCAAATATTAAAATTCATAGTATTTTATTTTTATTTTTTTGAAAGTCAATTTTTGATAAATAATGAAAAATTAATTAATTTTTGAAAATTTCTATAAAGTTTCATTTTACACCCTCTCTAAAATCCTTGATAATTTTATATTATTAATATGCAGTTTTCTTGCTTCATAAGAAAACATATTTCTTTTCATTTTTACAAATTAAGGTAAAATACCTTAGAAGCCATACTAAATTTTACTGAACATTGAAAAATATTAAGAAATTATATACATTGAAGGTGAAAAAAATTTTAAATTTTAAAATATTCAATAATATAAATTTCTATTTCAAATACTTCACTATATTTACTTTTCAACACCAACAATCCAAAAAATAAAAAAAACAAATATAATGTTGTTACTCATAATTACAATTTTTAAATTATATGAAAATAAACATTAAATATTGCCTAATGTTTACAAAAGATTGCATTTCTTATATATCTTATCTCCCAAAACCCAAAAACTCATATTTTTAAAATAAAATTAGGACAGTTGGCTATCAATTGAGACATAATCTCATTAAAAGTTTTTATTTTTTTTAACATAAGTAAAAAGATTGCAAAAAAAAAAAATGTTAATGGGTAAAAATTATCTTTCTTTTGAACATAATTATATTGTAATAATCATAAGTTATTTTTATGTAATTATAATCGCAACATAATTATTTTTTTTTAATGTTTATTAATTTGTTGAGTAACATAAAATTGTTGGTCAGTGAAACAAAAAAATAATATGTTTAACAGAATTATTTTGCAATCAAATGTTGTAAAAATATATTGAGGGCTTTCATAACTCAAGAGTGTCATTTTATTATTTGTTGTTACTTAGTACCAGATTTAACCTTTTACATTACGTCCTCCTGTAAATATTTTAATTCCTGTTGCACACATGTATGTACTGTGTAATAAAATTGTTCTTAGTGGAAATGAAATTAATGCTTTATCCTGTCTGGAAGCAGTTGGTGGGTTAGTGATACAGTACTAAGCTTTACTGCAGTAGATACTGGATTCGCTTCCAGTCTGAGACGTCTTTATTGGTCTAACTTATAAAACTAATGTAATTAAATGTTATGCTGAACCCATACATTATCTTACGCCGGTTCATTTAGTTATTGTGAGCTGAAGTTAATTTTTTATTGAAGTGGTAGTTCAAACAATATTGTACCAGTTGAAAGAAGAGGTCGTTGATAATAAAAATGAATGGAATAAAGTTTTGGTCTTGTTGCAGTCTAATGTTTATTTATAGTTTCATTCCACCGTTTTTTACTTTGCGTTGCTAAGCATTTGATTATTAATTTCAAATTAATTTACGTTCCATATCCGTGGTTAAGGTTGAAAGTAAAATATGTAATGGTTTAAAAAATTTTAAAAATCTTAAAATATGTTTACTATTATCCCTATTTGTATTATGTTCATTATTCATTCTAATTTATTTATTCCAAAATTACAATAAAGTTAAGAATACTTCTCCACAGTTAGCTTGAAGAATACTTAAATAAATCATATATTAAGCCCTAATTTTTTATTCAAAAACGAAAAAATTGAATTTATCAATCTAAACAAATTAGAAATCCCATTCAAAAAATAGTAATTTCATGTTATTTCAATCTTGAATGATACACAAAAGCTTTACGTTTAATCAATTTAGCAGAATATTTTTTTTTTAGTATGTAATGTCTGTATTCACTAAAAATAACAATACTATTTCATAGCAAAATATGATGTGCTACAAACTCCTCCTTGGTTATATGATTACACTTTTTAATATTAAACTCATGATGGTATTTATTTCAATGGCTACCAAAATGAAAACGACAAAAATAAAAAAAAAAGAACACAATACTAAATACATTTAACTTTAAAACGAGTACAAGGAAATGAAAAAAAAAAAAGCGCAATGTGTCCCAGATTACAGGGGTAAAAGAAAAATATACCAGACGAAATAAATAAATTTTTATTATATATATATATATATACTTCAGATTCATTTCAGTGTTTAGTCTTCATTTTAAATGTAACAATATTTTCAAGTATCATTTGTCTTTAGGGGATTTTCATTATTGCATATCTATAAGTGTGTTATTTTTAAATTCAGGGTTCTGAAAATTTTTTTTATTTGATTTTATGTGCTACAGAAATAAAAATATAAATGGTATGATAAATATAGTACATACAACAAGATTAGGCTAAGCAAACATAATGAAAATTTTTATTGGAGAGAGTTTTGAAATTTTATCGTATAAAACATCACTTATTCTAAGAAGAATTCAACATTACACAATTTCAAATTACCGAGTGCCCAAAAAATTACTATTATACCCTATTTCATAATGAATTGTTTAAGATGAACTAACCCTTCTAATTGTTTAAGATGAACTAAGAAGAATTCAACATTACACAATTTCAATTTACCGAATGCCCAAAAAATTACTATTATACCCTATTTCATAATGAATTGTTTAAGATGAACTAGACATCACTTATTCTAAGAAGAATTCAACATTACACAATTTCAAATTACCGAGTGCCCAAAAAATTACTATTATACCCTATTTCATAATGAATTGTTTAAGATGAACTAACCCATCACTTATTCTAAGAAGAATTCAACATTACACAATTTCAAATTATTTCATAATAAACCCTATTTCATAATGAATTGTTTAAGATGAACTAGACATCACTTATTCTAAGAAGAATTCAACATTACACAATTTCAAATTACCGAGTGCCCAAAAAATTACTATTATACCCTATTTCATAATGAATTGTTTAAGAGGAACTAACCCTTCTAATTGTTTAAGATGAACTAAGAAGAATTCAACATTACACAATTTCAAATTACCGAGTGCCCAAAAAATTACTATTATACCCTATTTCATAATGAATTGTTTAAGATGAACTAACCCATCACTTATTCTAAGAAGAATTCAACATTACACAATTTCAAATTATTTCATAATAAACCCTATTTCATAATGAATTGTTTAAGATGAAGTAGACATCACTTATTCTAAGAAGAATTCAACATTGCACAATTTCAAATTACCGAGTGCCCAAAAAATTACTATTATACCCTATTTCATAATGAATTGTTTAAGATGAACTAACCCTAAACAATTACAATACGGCAGCTAACTTGAATCTGTATTTAAAAGGTTACGATTATATTAAATGACAACTAAACTTTACCAATACAAATTCGGAAAATGAGTCACAGTAAGGCACGACGAAATACATTATTAATGTTAAAAAAATATTCTGTAGGTTCAAACTGTAGTATTTCGCTAATAATATTAAATTATAAACTTGTAAAATTTTGACAAGAAAATTACCTGAGCTTTCAGTTCTTTGTAATTAGCATAGAAAGTTATATATTCGTACATCCGAATCTGCAGTTTAAATAATTTTCTGCTAACCTTATAATTCTGTAGTATGTGTTATATGACTGTCAATGGTGTAAGTTTGCAAATATTAGTTCTATACACTATAATAAATTCATTTCAAATGTCAAACTAATTTTATAGTCATTCTACTGTACTCTAAAACTGCTGATTATTATACGTGTCACTATTTCATTTTCTAGCAAATAAACTTTTAATTATAATATTCTACTGACTTTAAAAATTTGGTTAAACTTAAGTGTCCAGGCTCAAAAGTTAAAATTAATTTTATGACTAACTTAAAACTAGCTTATATCTAACTTTTAATCAAAAATCGAACTTGGGAATTAATTCATTACATTATAATATAGTGACAATACACCACCGGCAGTATTTTCTCTAAATTAATAACATGTCTGCAGTTTCTAAAAACAATTCTACTATTTAGGATTTTCCTACAAAAAAAAATATTTCATGTAAAATTTCTTTGCTGCGCATTCTTGTCGTGTGTGGTTTTCCCATTATATAAATAAATAATTAATTATAAGTGCCATCCATCGAGAATACATGCACTTTTACAATAATAATAATTATGTCTTGTATTATATATTTTTTGTCCCCTTGAATTTAATTTTTATTTCATTATGTTATTTTATGTTTTTGGTGCATTTTTAGTTCACTGCCCATTTAAAATGAAAATTTCCCAAATTTTTTTTTTATATTAAATTTAACGACAAAAGAATTGAAGCATAAATATAAAATATTGTAAATATAACTTTGTTAAAATTCCCTAAAATATATTAAATTTTCTGGATAATAATAAAGTGATAAAATTTAATTTTATTGATTTCTTTTAAATTATTGTATCTAAGAAGGAAAATGATTTTATAACAAACATAAAAATGTTGCTTTTAAAAAAAAAATAGTTCATGGTTCAATTTAAATGGATTTTCATTTTAATTTAATGAATGTATAATAATGTTTGAAAGTTTTATAAATAGACAATTTTTTTTTTTGTTGTAATATGTTTTACATTTTAGAGATACATACAAGTATATTATTTTTATAGTGAAGAATGCTGTTTGTTACAATTCCGCATTTCAATGTTATACAACATAGATAAATTTTTGTGTGATATTTTTAAAAGTTGTAGTAACAAAATGAAAAATTTTAAATTTATTTATTTTTAAATACAGAAATTAAAATGGTTCTAGGAAATATTAATTTTTATTATTATTTAATGAAATAAAATTATTATTTTAATCGAATTTAGTAGAATTAAGTATTTTTTTTGTAGAGTTTCATAATTGATATAGAAATGGTTAGTTTATGACTAACAAAATAAGAAATTGTAAATGTCAGCTGAATTATTAAGTTAACAATTATCAAAATATAACTATAAAAATTTAATTTTATAACTCTAAAAATTTAATAATAAATATTGCAAACTTATATTTTAGTTAAAATGTATTCTGTTCACAAATGAATAAATAAATATTTTAGTAATTCTGTAACATTTGACATTCTCGAAATTCTCATTTTTATCAACTACCATTTTTGTAACTTTTGACATTTTGCAAAAATAACCAATTAAGTAAATTGTTTACAATATCTTTTAATATACAATTTTTGCAATATAATGATTTAATTAATGTATAATTAAATATAATATTATGTAAAATAAAAGCAATATGTATGCCTAATCAAAACATTCGTCCAGAATTCTCTTATACCACAGATATCCAATACAATATAATTTCAGGTAATGTATTACCTCTTTTCCCTTTTTAAGTAGAGAATTCTTAAGAATTCGAAATGTGAACATGAAAAATTTATAATTAAATCACATATTTAATCAAAGTAAAAAAAATTTAATTATAAATCACTGTCGTTAGATTTGAATAACTGAATTATCAAATCTTTATAATTAATTTCCTCCAATCGAAATATTTCGAAATTAAAAACATATAACCATTAATTTACCTTCACTTTTCATTTCAATCTCATTTAACACTGAACAATGTGAAATATTAATTGAAATATTTTAAAGATATATTATCCTGATGAAAATTAATTAAATCTGTTTAACATTTTTTTTTTTGGTATTTTAGAATATTGTATTATTTAAATAAATGTTAAGAAAATATTACACAAAAATTGCTATTTTTATGTAAATTCTTGTAGCAAAAAAAAAAAAAAAAAAATAAATTTAATAATATTTTAACCTAAACTCTCAAGATTTGTTTACGGTATTGGCAAAAGGAAAACGTCATTAATATGTTCACTCAAACATGAAATCGGAGTTAAAATCTATCAACTGTGAATATAACCATTTAAATTTTATATAGAAATACTATTTGAAATAAAAAAAAAAAATAATGTAAATAAATATTTTATAATAAATATTTTCATAATACTTTTACCAACAGTGCAAAAATAATGTCTTTGGAAAGTTTCTAACAATATTTCAAAAGTAATCATAAATAAACCGTAAAGCCAGTGAAAAATGTATACATATATGTATATAGAAATCCATACTAATATACATTTTTAAAACTACATAAATATATATGTATTTATATATAAATAGAATTAACTAAAAATTCATTGTAATTATAATAATAATGCAAATTTATGATGGAGACTGACGTTAAAAATAATTTTATTTATTTTTTCTAATAATGTGTATTTATGATTTCCATACCATAACATTAATCTTTAAAATTCGTAATTTATACGAGTTATTGTTAAATAGATCATGGATGATTTGAAGGTAGCGAAGATGCTGAAATCTACATATTAATGTAAGATAGAATAGAAATACTATGAAAACTTATTCAAAAAATTTACGGCTTGAACTGCTGATCAAAGTTTTGTCATAGGAGAGCGAAAACAAATTGTTTACACTTTACACTATCTAATAAAGATTGGCTCACATCACTGAAATAAAGATTGGCTCACATCACTTGTAAAAATATTAAGCTTAGTATCGTACCGCCGAGAAATGAAATTTTCCACGCTCGTGAAAACTATCGTGAAAAAGTTTTATGGAGAAGAAAACATTCAGTATTATTGAAAAACGAATATTTTAGAAACGAACAGTCAAAGCAACCAAACAAAATGATCAAATGTCAAAATTCTAACGTGAATTTAAATATTATTTCACCAGCGAAAAATTTTTACATTGAAAATTTTTCTTAACTTTTATCTTTGCAAAGTAAATTATTTCACGATGGAACAGCGTACCACAAAATGAAATCGTTAGCATAATTTTTCACGAGATGTTAAATTTGTATGAAAATTTCATTTCACGATGAATTATATATTTATAATTAATTAACTTATTCATAATATTAAACCTGCATAATTGTACTTAAATTAAAATTACTAACAATTACAATTAGTGAAAAAATTCGATTTTATTAAAGATTAATTTTTTGATGAAAATGACAAAAAACCACACAATATTTCATAAAAACATACACATATCATGTAAATAGTTCAATATTTCATGTATTGTAATTTATAATTAATTTTATTTCCTCACTTTGTCATTACTGTATTTTAAGACCGGAAATTTAAATTAATTTTATACAAAATTTAATTCCTTAGCATAAAATCCAAAAAGAATTCAGGTTATGTAAATTTTTTGACATTTCGAAAAACTTGTTTATAAAAATTATTGCATAATTGTAATGTGTTTTTATTAAAAAAAAACTTTATAAATTTTTATAAACATCCTTGATAATTTTATGAAAATAATATTCTACCAGAAGATTATTTAACTGTTTAACGGTTAAATAATGTTTTTTTATTTTTCAATTCTCAAGAATATTGTTTGATAAACCGAATCATTGCAAATGTCTTAGAGGTTTATAATTAAGTTGTTGATATGACATATCAGTTGAATTAATTGAAGGTAAAAGTAAATAATCAAATCCAAATTTATATTTATAGTAATTTGAGAGGTTTTTAAACCTTACTAAAAGGATAAACAGAATGTGTCGCTGTCTTTTGTCACCTCAAAAATTCGAAATTTTTTCTTCATAAAATATAATTTTAGGAAGCATTGTGATAGACTATGTACTGGGTTCGTGGCGATGTATTGTGTTTGTTCTAGGCAACGCAACTACGAACGGATGCTTGGGGACTAACTCGACGGCAACGACATATTCTGTTTGGCCCTTAACACATATTATTTATGTTACACATTTTAAAAGTTTATATTTCCAGACGTGAAAGTAATTCTATTTCTCATAACACAGCAATGGAAACTTTTCCATCTAACTATTAATTAAAGTTTTTAGTTTCTATTAAGTAATATTAAGTAAATCTAAAGCAACGATAAATGTAAGATATTATTTTTAATGAAAGTGATTAAAATAATAACCAATATTTCATGTATGCTGCTAATAAATTTGCCTGAGGCCTAATTAGCTATTTGTTATTAAAAAAAAAAAAAAATAACCCAAGAAACTTTTTGATCTTGATTTTTATAGGCGGGTGTGAAATATTTCAACTTTCATTCCCTAAATATAATTCAACAGTAAAGTAACTTAATTTTTTTTCTTTATATTTCTTTTCATTTATCTAATAATATTAAAATCAAGGTATTTTCTGTTTTTATCATTCAAATTTATTTTTGTGTGACTAAATCTAACTAATAGTTAGAAAAAAAAAAATATGAATTTTCAACGCATTTAAAAACGATAAAACTGGTTATTTTTTTTCTTCATAAACTTTCAAATTTTTCTGAAATTGAAATCAAGATAAAAATGTGAGTGGAAATTTTTTATATTATTAAAAATCTTATTAAAAAAATATTCAAAATAGTATTGCCATTAGTAATATTTTTTTAAAATCGATATTTGGATATTATATGAATAAAAAAGTAAATTTTTGAATTAAACAACTATACTGAATCTATTTTTAAAAAAAGTTTACTAATTTAAAAAAGTTGCTTAATTAATAAAGATAGAAAGGATTTATTTTTCTGTAGAAAATGTATTTAAAACCACAATAATATACCATTAACACTTTTGTGGAAATCCATACTCATGAAAAATAACCTTAGTCTGAGCTCCATCCTCAATTTTCTTCAAAATTTTCAATTTCATTTTTATTGAAATTGATTTTCTTTTTTGCACCGGCCTGTGGGTTGCTTAATTTAAAACTATAAATTAAAATTATATTCAATTTTAATCTAAATTCAAGGGTATAGCTTAATTTGAAAGTTTCTTAATTTGCAGGTTGCTTAAATTAAGAATTTACTGTATATGCCAATTTCCGAAATAAAAAATTTCAATATTTTTGGTATTATAGAATTTATATTATGTAATATTTAACAAAATGTTGAAGAAAGCATAAATTAATGATATTAATAATTATTTGTGTTTCATAAATAGGATTGATCTTAACTTCTAAAATCTAAATTATTATAACTTGATCTATATATTTCGAAAATTAATTTACCATCTGATATCGAATTTTATTTTGTAATGACGCTGGTAACCCAAATACGAAGTAAAAATTGATTTTTAAATTAATCATAAAAATTGTAATATAAATTGGAAACAAGATTTACATATTAATTACTTTTTGTTCAAGAATATAATTAAAAGCTTAATAATTATATATATTAAAAAAAAATTCAAACTTTAAGAAGAAGTTTTTTATATGAATTTCTCTGACACGTTTACCAAAAAGTAAAAAAACAAGAACATATAAAAAAAATACCTGACCTATATTAACAAAATAATAATTCATTAATATTCTTAATGAAAGAGGGTCACTTAAAAAAAAAACAAGCACTATACTAAGAGAGTGGGTAAAAGTTTTTTTTTTATAAAAACTATCTAGGCAGATAATAAAATAACAAATAAAATAAAAACTTTTTGACATACATTAAATACGTTTTTTTTAACACTTTAATATAAAATGAAGTGAAGTTTAAGTAAAAATTCTAAAATTATAAACATAAACATTTAGGTTAATAATATAAAATTAGTTTAGTAAAATTATAATAAATTTTAATCAGAATCAAATTTGTTTCTATTAGTATTCACGGTAAATATCATTGATGAATAAAAAATATTACATTAAAATCATTATTAACTAAGTGTATGCAAGTATTTAAAAAAAACATAAACTTATTCTGCATTATCTTAAAAGTACAAAATAAAAAAGAAAGAAAAAATTCTATGCTCAGAGAAAATAAATAGAAGAAATCTATTAATTATGTATTGCAAAAGGTATTAATTAGATTAAATTAAATAAATCCTTTTTTTCTCTATGATATTAAGTACAATCTATATACAAAAGGTATACAATAAGTAATTGGTGTATAAGTTTAGGCTTTGCACTCATTTTATTTAGAACCTAATGTTAAATATATTTAAATAGACCTTAACATTAAGTTCTTAAAAACCTTTTTTTAATCATAATTTAAATAATTGTTAAAAAAAAAAGTGATGAAATTTAAAAAAAATATATTATTAACCAATTAGTTGTTTCCACGAATTTCATCACGTATTGGTAGTATGTATAATTATGGTTTTATTATATTTTATAGTTAAAAGTAATTAAGTTACATATTAGTAAAAAAATAAAATTCCAGAATTGGTTCTTTTTAAATATGATTATATAATTCATAATTTTGACTATGCAATGTTTGTATGCAGAATTGAAGGGATTTATAATCGATTGTTGGCAGTGGACATGTTATATAGGTATAAAATAATATTTACCATTTACAATAATAAAAAATGTTGGCAGTGAACTATTTGTATGTTGATTATTATAGTTATTAACAGTATTGAGTATTTATATACACCCGCTGAAAGCTATAAATAGCTGTAATCTGTAATTAATATATGGTATTTTCCAAAATTTATAATTAATATTAATAACTAAAATATTAAATTTCGAAAAGCAAAAAATATATAATTTTATATATTATTGAGCCAATTTATGCACTATAAAACAAAAATTTTAGGTAACATAGTTTGGCATAACATAAATTATATATATATATATGTACTTAATTGAAACTTAGTTGAAATTTAATTATAAAACTTATGTATAAATGTAGGTTTTTCAAAATTGAAGAAGAGAAACCTTTAAAATGTAAATTCATATTAATTTTTGATTTAATGATAAATTTAAATTTTACTTGGTTCTTTAATTATACTGGAATTGAATATTTGTATTAATTAAAACCTCCAGTGTTTCCACTACACAAACCTAATTTTAACCACAAGAAAACTAATAAATAATATAAATTATTATTAATAGTTTTAAGTTTATACAGTTTTTTTTTTGGTTTTAAATTATGCTTTGATACAACATATTGTTTTTTTTGAAAAATAGTTAAAATACTCTGTAAATAAAGTATCTTATTAAGTTATTGTCTCTTTTTCGAGATTGTATTTTTAATATACATATTTCAAATTATGAGTACAATACTGTGAATGATGTTTGCATAAGCTATAGTAACACTCCCTTCCTTTTTCATTGATATCACCCTTTTGCCCCCTTTCATGTTGTCTCAAGTACTTTATTCTTTCCACATATATAATATAATACGTTCTTATTATACAAAAATCTTAATTTTACAATAAATCTTTGTTTTTTATTTATTCAAATTTAATATTTAATGAAACCAGTATTCGACAATATTTTAGTAAAGATTTTTGGTTATATTTTCAACTATAGTGCCATTTTATAAAGAAATTTTATCTTGTATTAAAAGAAATGCTATACACATTGATTCAATTATTTAAGAACTAATAATAAATTCTTTAATAATTTAACTCCAATTGAATGTGCTTTGAAATTAAAATTTTGATTGATATAACGTTGATATAATAATTAAAATTTTGATTGATATATAGAAAAAATTGGGATCCAATTATTTAACTTTAAAATATATTTTAAAGTTTAATAATTATATTTTAATTATAATAATGACTTCGATCAGACAGTGGAAATAAAAATTCATTTATTGTCTAATCGACTGGTGTCCAAATGCATAGAATTGTTATTACAGCTAACATTTCTAAACAACCTTTTTTTTGGATATGTTCAGATCGTTATCTATATATCAACAAATTCCAATAACAAACAACTATTTATTACTTTATTATTTATATTTTATATAAAAAAAAAAACCAAAAATTAATTCGTTTGACGTAACAATTTATAAACACGATATCTGACAGGCGCCGTTAATTTCCAGGCGGCGACTAATAACCTAAAATTTAACTCAGTGTGATATCGTAAGTTTCAATAAAAAAAATTATATCGTAAATTAAATTCATTCCTTTTTTTTTGCTTTTTCATTCACCAAATTTCATTTTTTTTCCATTATTGAATTTTTATGCTTTTCAATAAAACTATTAAAGGGCGTATTTATTATTTACCTTTTTATTAAATAATATTTAATATATTTCCAATAAAATTCTTCAAATCCCTTTTTGACAATTTTTAAACACCTTGTTAATTAATCCACAAAAAATGATAATTGTTAAATATAATTATTTTTTTGTTTTTCACATTTAATTATATACTAATAAATTAACAATTTTTTTTTCCTTTAACTACAGACATTCCCACTTAATTTTTTAATTATTTGGAATTTTATTTAACAATTAGAACTTTTATTGAAATAAAAATCACTGAAAAACTATTTTTTTTATATGTATATAAAAATTGATTTTGAAATTCACAAGAAAACTAAAAGTCTTTAAAACTTCCAAACTTTAATTTTCTCTTGATTTTTTTTTTCTTTTCTAAAAATTATGGAAAAATAAACTGAGACTTTTCTTTTAGTGTTTAATATATGAAATTAAAAATTAAAAAACTAAATTTCAGGTTACACCATTGTTTAAAATTTAAACACTTGTTTTCTAAAGAAACATAACTTTTTCTTTTATATATATTCTAAAAAAAAAACTTTTTTCGGTACGCGAACACAATGACTGAACACTGAGAAGCAATCGAATTGAAGAATGAATTGAAACTAAACTACATACAATCAAAATGAGCAAAGAAATGGAGATGGATGGAGCGAGTTGTATAAAAATTAATAAAAAAAATAATTTGATCGTATCACACACACTACATTTGCATTTATGCACACACACTGCTTCAGGAAATACTATTTGGCTACTGGCGATGGGCTAATACTTCTATTAAATGTCAAATCAATTTGTTATTTTACCCTATAAACTAAGTAACACAAAGCATTGCAGGAAAATACATAAACTATACGCACGGTATATAAAACTCCTGTGTTCTAAGAATCAAATTAAAAGTAGAGGCGGAGAAAATGCTAGTTATTATTACCGAAAGTATTTTATAGTAAATAACGTAATCAATGTTAAAACAGCGCAGGTGTATGATATAACAAAAATGAGAATTACATTGAATGCACATAAAAAATATTAGCAATAAAAATCATCTGGTATATATAGGAAATAATTGATAGTTCAGAAAATACGCAACATTGTGAATTAAAAAATATTATATGTAACTTTTAAAACATCTATGTAGAATTGTGATTCCACTATAGCACCATCTAAGCTTATTTACACAAAACGACATCAGCGCTTGTTCACACTTGTAATTATGAACTGTTGTTACTATTGTATGTATGCGTAAAATATTCAATTTATTATCATTACGAATAGTGTATTCAAAAAAATAAGTCTGAAAACAACAATTTTTTACTCTTTTTTATGTTTGATTAGTGTGTAACAACTCGTGTAGCACAAATATTCCCTCGACAAAATTAGTTTATAGACGAGAGGATGTGAAAGGAGCTACCAAGTGCAGCATAAATAAAAGTGTGAACACAGAATTATTGTATGTAACTATGTAACGAGCACATGTTGCTTGTGGCATCGCATTCAATGTAGTTGTGTTTTAATTTAACTTCACTCTGATATTACCTATTTGTTTAAATTAGACATAATATATATCAAGTTTTGTTCAGATTAGATTATAATAATAATATCTATCAACCATATGGGATTTTCACATTTTGTGTAACTGAAAATGTTTTCAAAATCGTTCGCATCGAAAATGCATCGAAAGCAAAAAAGATGTCAAGCAATAGTTTCGAATGAATGTGAAATAGCTCCTTCTGAAACACCAACACAGGTATTGCTAAGTTTTAAATATTTCTATTCAAGCATTTTTATTAATTATAATCAGTTTATAGCAATATGCAATGCAGGCATTTCAACTGGACTTGAAGCTGAACAAATTCTTCAGGAAGCTACTAGGCATGGACAAGTAGAAAATCTTATTATGATCCCTAACAAATCATACTGTTTCCTTAAATGTCCAGATGCAAGTAATTCAGAGAAAATATTTGTAGCGCTACACGGCCAAAGCAAATTAGGTCAAAATAATAGTGTTCTTTATTTATCCTACTTTGAGGGAATACCAAAAACAGAACATACTTGGAACACTGATTTTCCACCAGGTTTAATAATTCTCGAAAATTTTATCGATGAAACAGAAGAAAATAAAATTTTGACCGTTATTCGAGAAAATTCAGTTATAGAAAATAATTTGAAACATCGAGCAGTCAAACATTATGGATATGAATTCTTATATGGTTCAAATCAAGTTGATCCTTCGAAACCAATAATGGATCGTAAAATTCCAATAGAATGTAATTTTATTTGGCCAAGACTGCAAAAAATACAATCCAATTTAGATTGGTATGAACCAGATCAACTAACAGTAAATCAGTATAATCCGGGCCAAGGTATACCGCCACATGTTGACACTCACAGTGCATTTTTAGATCCAATTTTATCACTATCCCTTGAAAGTGATTATATAATGGAATTTCGTAAACATAATCAACATATTCCAGTTTTATTACCACGACGGTCATTACTCGTAATGTCTGGAGAGTCTCGCTATGATTGGACACATGGTATAACACCACGTCATATGGATATTATTCCTAGCGACAAAGGTGGAATAACTGTAATGCAACGAGGGAAACGTACATCATTAACATTTCGTAAACTAAGAAAATCGCCATGTTCTTGCAAGTTTCCAAGTTTGTGCGACACACGACACGAGGAAAAAAATTTAAATAAAAATTTATTAAAAGCCACTGCTGCCAAATTGGAAATGACCAACGTGCATAATATTTATGACGAAATCGCTAACCATTTTAGTGAAACCCGTCATTCCCCATGGCCAAGAGTAGCTGAATTTGTAAAGAGTTTCGAAATTGGTTCGATATTGTTGGACGTTGGATGTGGCAATGGAAAATATTTAAGAATCAATCAAAACATTGCTGAAGTAATTTATATATATATATATACTATATTTGACAGATTAATTATTTTATATTTCTAGATTGGTTGTGATCGCAGTCAGGGTCTTTTAGAAATGTGTACACAAAATAAATTTAATGTTTTCAAATGTGATTGTTTACAAATTCCGGTTCGTGATAATTCAGTAAATGGTTGTATCAGTATAGCTGTTATACATCATTTAGCTACTGAGGTAAATGCGAAAATTTTTAAAAGCATTTTGTAAACTCGAAAATTTTTAAAAGCATTTATTTTAAAGGAACGTCGGTATCAAGCAATCTGTGAAATGGCAAGGATATTACAGATAGGTGGCCGTGCACTTATTTATGTTTGGGCAAAAAATCAAGAAGCTGATTCAAAAAAATCTAGCTATTTACGTCAAAATAAGGCAATGAATAGGAAAGAGAAAACTGTAATAGAAGTGGGAAGGTCTACAGCACAATTAAGCAATTATTCTAAAGCTGAAATTAATCTACCAATTCATATAAATCGTACACCATTTCAGGAACAAGATGTTTTAGTTCCATGGAAATTAAAAGAAAATACCAATTCTATAGATAAAGCAGGAGAAATCCAAAATAAACCAACATTCTTACGTTATTATCATGTTTTCGAAGAGTTTGAATTAGAAAAATTGTGTGGCCTAGTAAAAACTATTAAAATTGTAAATAGCTATTATGATCAAGGTAATTGGTGTATAATATTTGAAAAATTTTAAACATTTAAAATATATTTCAAATTAATATTACTTATATTTTCAAAATTTCTTCAGAATTTGTAACTTTATATTTAACGACATTAAAATATTCGAAAACTTCTTCGAAATTATAATTTTTCAAAACTTTTAGCAATTCTGGTATTTTATCTTTAACAAAAATTCCTTTAAATTTAAATCTATCAATGTAGAAATCTGTTAATATGCCAAAAAATCGTGATAATATTAATGGGGTGTAAGTAAAATCATTTTCAATTTCTGTTCGTCGTGATAAAATTGAACGATACTCTGGCATTAAACAATTTAAATCATCATCATTTCGTATATCAACTTGTAATAATGCTAAAAGAAATTTATGATCTGTATTTATTTTATTACAACGGAGAATTATCGGTTCAATTAATTTGATTACATGTTTTACTGATGGTTCAGAAATTTCTAAAAGACAAGAAAAATTATTTATTAAATCTAAAAAAATGTAATTGGTTACTAATTACCTGAAAAAATCTCTAATTTAATTCGTTTTTTAGTGGCTTCTTTGGTTAAAAAATCCTTTAAAATGGATATGGTTGATAAATTATCACTTCTAAACGTAGCATTACCTTTTCTAGTACAAAATATGTTTAAACATGTTTTGGGAAAAAGAAATTATGTAATCATACCCATATTTACACTCTAAAATAGTACCAACTAAAACATTTTTAAAAAATAATCCTGTTGTTTCTGTAGCAATTCTTTCTGGTACTTCTGGTATACATTGTTCAATCCAATTATGCATTTCTGATTTAGTAAAATGTCCTTTCAGAGTGAGTATATTATATGGTCTAGACAATATCAATTATTACGCTATCATAAAAATTATTTGTATTTTAATTACCTTGTTGGATCGAACGAATGAATTCTCATATGCAAAGATAATGGACGAATTTGGTATATTTTTGGTTGTACCAAGTTTGGTTGAACATTTGGCATTATTAAAGCCTCTAAGTTTCCATATTGTCCTTCAATTGTTTGAAATTTCATTTCAAAATTATTTTTATTCTCTTTTATTTTCGCAGTTACTGAAAAAGTGAAGACATTCTGAAAGAAATATTTGATTGATAATTCAATTTGTACTATTATTTAAAAATATAACCCCTTTTTCTATTTCATTTTCAATAATTAATGCTGCACTATTTACGTCTTTTACTAGATCAATTGATGATTCTGATTGAAATAATATTTCAGCAATTGGTACCGGCATTTCAATAAAAAGAAGATATGATGCATCATCCTTGTTAAGTGTAATCTAAAAGGGAAATTATTATTAATATTACTACTATAACCAATTTTAACTATTTTTGTTTTTACCGAATCATTAACATCAAGCATTGTACTAGCTGAAATTCCAGTTGATATTATTTGTGTGGCTAATCGATAATTTTCCTGTGGTTTAACTAGACTAAATTTAATATTATCTTCTTGTACTTCATTTTTATAATTTAGATCAACTTCATTTTTATTAGTTAATTTTGTTCCCCGAATTAATGGCTCCCTTATCACTTCTTTATCACTAATACTAACGCTAATAACCTGCGTGGTTAAGCCAAAAATACTACCAGCGTATGTAAGGACAACAAGCTCAATAAATCCATTTAAGTATACACAACCACCTTGTATTGCTGATATACTTTCAGGAAAACTCTAAAAAGAAACATTATTTAATATAATAATTTAATTTTACTGGCTTTCTTGCAATAGATAATTGTTAATATTTTACGTAAATCAAGTAGTAAAACCAGAATAGTATAAACAACTCCTACAACAATATAAACAGTGTTGAATTGTTGAATAACAAACGAATCTACCGAAACTTAACTTACCTCTTTGTATAATTGTCTTGCTTCAATATCTAGCTCATCATCAGAGGGTAGTGTATAAACTTGAATAGTTCCGTCACGCCTACCAATAATTAATTCATCTTTACCATCCCCTGTTATATCAAATGTATCTAAACATGTTACTGCGCTTGGATTTTTTTCCGGTTTAACGACAACTTGTTGTTTAACTACACAAACGAATTTTTGTTTGAAAAAAAATAATTAACTCAAAATTATAATTTTGAGTTAATTATGTTACCTTCTCCCGTAAAATGTCCAAAATAGAATAAAGAAACTTTTCCATCGGTAAAACCACACCAAATACGATCACCGAGAACATTATTTTGTGGTACATGCAAAGTTGTCGGAACACTATCCAACTCAACAGTTTGTCGAACGCGACAATGCTCAAGGATGCGAATTACACGACCGGAACAAGCTATGATTGTTAGTATGCGATTAGTCTGGGTTACAAAAAAGATAAAAATAATTTTCTATAAATTTTAAATGGACTTTTAAAGTTACATTATTCGGGCATAAAGCAGCTACATCAACTATTGTATCACCACATAAGTATGTTCCAATATCTTTACAGTCTCTATAATGACTATAAACATGATTTCCACATATAATTAAATCAGCACCGGACACAAACCTAAAAAAAATGTAACTGCTAAACAAAGTTATTGAAATTAATTATAGGACTGACATGCATTTAATTGTTTCTGTTAAATTTGTATCAAAACATAAAAACATTTTTCCTTTTCTATTAAATCCTTTTACAACATTTTCTGATGCCACAAACATTTTGTCTACAACTGATCCTTTAAAAAAAATAGAAACGCATTACCAAAATATATCATTTTTTCAAATATGTGTTTGAATTTTTTAAATTTTGAATTTTTTAAATTGTGTTTTTACCTGGTGCACCGCCAAGCTGTACACAGCAAATTTTTTTCCCAACATAATTTTGGAAATGTAACTGAGCTTCAGACTTCTTTATTGAAAACACTTGTAAACATCCATCTAAATCACCGACTACAATCTAAGAGTAAGGATTTTAATGGAAATTATATTTTATATTTCAAACTTATTGAACCTTTTGTTGTTTTTTATAATCATTTGGTAGCAATTTAAGGCAATTTGATAAAGTTGTACCAATGTTACCATAATCAATTCTAGTTAATTCTAAATCCATTTTTCTTAGTATTCTTTAAAAGTTTAAATTTGATGATAAAAAATATTTTTGTTTGGAAATTTCTGTTGCTTAGAGATAACAAATATCAATTTAAATGTATAACAATATTGTTCGGACTACAAGTTGATTATTACTAAATTTATATCAGCTGGCATCCTGTTAAAACTGAAACCGGTTTTTTTTTAATTTAACAAAACCGTAAAATCGGGTTTTTCCCGAAAGTCAATTATAATCCTATTAAAACTAAAAGTAAATTATAATTTTATTTTTAACCAAGTGATCAATAATTTTATTTTTTTACTGTTATTTCTGAAGTATTAACGTTTTAAATTTTTCCATTATAAAATTCAATGAAGTAGTAACATAAATACATTTATCAGTTAGTTAAAACTGTCTACAATTATAGTTTCTGCTTCATTTGGTTAAAAGTATTTCTACGAATTTAACTCTGAAAGCCTCACGACAATAATTTTACAATACCTCATGACAATTTTAAAATATTATTGTACTAAACAAGTGTTTTTAATTAAATATTTCTGTTATATTAAACAAATGCTTTAAAAATACATTTATAGTTATTTATGCCTACAATCATTTTCAAGTAAGCATTAATTTTCCTTATATATTTTATTAAAATATAAGAGTTTGTTACTTTTCTATTTTGTCATATAATTAAATAATGGTTATTTTCTTTCTTTTTTATATAATTATATAATTCTTAAGTAAAAATAATGTGAAATTCTAAATTTGCTTGGCTATTTTTGTTTATTTTTCTAGGTTTACAGCTAAAAAGATCTTAATGTTTATTTAAAGTATTACCAAATGTAGGTTTTTTTATAATTAAAAAAACCGGAAATAAAATTTTGAAATGTTTCCCGGTTTTTGTATGCCCGAATCACCAATATATATATATACAAATTCTTCGTGAAAAGCTCATAGCATGAGACAAGAGGCACATCAAATGAATTTCAAATACGGAGTATTGGGTATTTTCAAATAAAATCATAACAAAATTGAAATAAAACATTAAATGTTTTCTTTTTTATTTCAACAATTAGCTTTTATTTTTCATTTCTGTACAAAAAGTATGAAAAAGAATTAAACACTTTACCAATAATAGAAAATATATATAAAAGTTATGGAATATTTTATGTGTATTTTTGAGATCCCAACAGAAGGGTGTTACTAAAATTTAACAAAATACATTTATTTTTCTTTTAAAAAATTTAAACCCGAATCATTTTTTTCAACATATCTTCCAATTTCCGAGCATCAACAGCAAACTTCCGAATACCATCTGATAATTTATCAGTAGCCATTTGATCTTCATTTAACATCCAACGGAATTTTGCTTCATCTAAATTGACTTTTTCCAATTTCTCACCTTTAGCTTTATTATTATCTAATTTTTTTTCAACATCATCATGACTTTTACCCAATTCTTCCAATAATTTTGGGCTAATTGTTAATAAATCACAACCCGCCAAAGCTAAAACTTCACCAACATTACGAAATGAAGCGCCCATTACAACGGTTTTATAATCAAATTTTTTATAATAATTATAAATTTTTGTAACTGATACAACACCAGGATCTTTATGTGATTCATATGATTTATTATCTGTATTGGAAACATACCAATCCAGAATACGACCAACAAAAGGTGATATTAATGTAACTTTAGCTTCAGCACAAGCAACAGCTTGTGAAAATGAAAATAACAATGTTAAATTACAATGTACACCATGATCTTTTTCTAATATTCGAGCAGCTTGAATACCTTCCCATGTCGATGCTAATTTAATAAGAATACGTTCTTTATTGATTCCCATATCTTCATAATGCGAAATTAATTTTAAAGCTTTTGCAATACTAGCTTCCTTATCAAAAGAAAGACGAGCATCTACTTCAGTTGATACACGGCCTGGAATTAATTTGAGAATTTCACAACCGAATAATACACATAACATATCCATTGCTTCCGATACTTTTTCTTCATCAGTTCTAAAAAGAATAATTATTACAAAATATTCAAAAAACAAACAATTCTTCTATTAAACTTACTCGCCAACTTTTTTTCCATGTTTAACAGCTTTTTCAATTAAGTGTTTATATTGTTCCATTTTAGCTGCTGATAGAATTAACGAAGGATTTGTTGTGGCATCAGTTGGCTTGTAAGCTTTCATAGCTTCAAAAAAAAAAGAATATATATCATACAGATTATAAAAAAATAAATATTGATTACGAATTCTAATTTGTATATTTTTATTGTTTAATTATTCGTTTCTTTAATTAATTGGCTATATCTGAATATAAGTTCTGTGCCTTAAAAATATTTCGGCATGTTATCACATGTCTCTAGAACTATAGAAGCAGAATTGAGTTAACCCGTCAGAAAGTTTGCGTTGAAATATAAAAATTATTACTGTCTCATAAAACTATTGGAGTCTTATCAGTTTTGTATTTATTTTTTAATATTATTTAAAAATTTTCATGAATAAGCTATCTACAATTAAGTTATTGAAAAGCATAAATTTTAATCATCCAAGTAGCTAAGAAACAAAAACGTACTTCACCTACATTTAAATTATTTTATTTAAATGTAGGTGAAGTACTATTAATGATACAACACCTCATATTACTAGCCACTTTTAACATGATAACCTTTGAATATTTTCGAATGTATGTATTGTACGTCAATCAGCTTAAAACAGCTTGAAAGCTTTTGTATATATAAAAGAAATTAACTTATTAAAATTTATTGATGATATTGAAATACTACATAAAATAATAGCCTGAAGATATAAAATACTGTTTTCTGACCCCTAAAAATTGGAGCGCGGTGAAAGTGAATCTAAATTAATTTTTCAAATTCTAACTCATTCGGGGTTTTATTCAAATATATATATATACTATAGGTCACCTTGAAAAAAAAAAATCGCAGTTGTAAATTACAAAACCCTTTTTGGGAATAGAATATAAAAGGAATAAAATGGAGTTTAGGTTTGGAAATATTACCTTCAAAATCGCCGGTATCAGCTACAATAGTTGTAAGTTGTTTTAATTTATCCAAACTTGTAGTCATTTTGCTTTTTTTTGATAAATGATCACCACTCATAATTAAAAACTATAAATTTTGGAATATAAAAAAAACTAAAATTATTTACAGTTTAACACTACAAATTGTGTTTATAATTTCAATATTTTATTACAAAATTGTTTTTTAAATAAGGCACCTTACTTCATAAGCTCTTAAACTCTTCGCTGACGAATGAAAAATGATTTAAACTTTGGATGAATTGGAATTCTCCAGTTCTTCACCTGAAATGAACTTTCAATTATGATTGGAATTTTTTTCAAAAGTTTTACTGGAACATTGTTTGGAGCCTTCCTAAACTCAGTATTGGCATCGGTAAATCTTTGAAAACCATAAAACGTCATAAAATGGGAATAAATCTAAAGCAGCCCATACACGTTACACGTTTTGACAAATAAGTTGCCAAATTTTAGCAACTTGGTTGTCAACAAATTTGCAACCATAAACAATTTTTTTTATAAAATTTTCTTAAGCATATATTTTTCATGTATAACGTTGAAATTACTTACGAAAAACGATACAATTTGGCGATGTTGACAACCAAATTGTAATGTGTATGTGCAATACAACAGATTTGCAAATTGTATCCATCAAAATAATTGACAACTGAACCACAAACGATACAATTTTGCCATGTTAGGTTGTCAGACAACACGTTCTAACATTGACAATTAAGTTGTACTATGTTGTCTATGTGCACCATAACGCATAACCTGTGAAGTTTATAGTTGAAAATTTATTATTTATATTATATAGATTTTATTAATAAAAGTAGACTTTTTAATTACAAATTTTGTTTTCAGACACTAATAATATATTAGAAAGATTTCAGCTTTAATTAAATATAAAAAAAAAAATGCTATTTTGCCGATTGGGAATTTTACGCATGCGACCATTAATTTCGCAGAAATATTTAAGGACATTTCTTTCTGATGAATTTAAATGTTCTACAGAATGGCAATCCAGATTAAATGCTCCATTTATGCAAACAATTAAAATGGATACATTATATTATGATATTGAACAAACCTTTCAACTGTTGGGTAAAGCTAGTGCTATTGACATTGATATATTTGTGAATAAATTCCAAGCTACCAGTGACAATATCCATCATATAGATGAAATTTCTGATTTATTACATAAATTAAGAATGACTGAAGAAACATCAAATACTTTAGACTCAACTGGTCATGCTGTTATACGTAATTTTCTTGATTGTGGACAAATTGAAGAGCTTTTAAATATACTTGATAATCGTTTAAGCTACGGTGTATTTTTAGACGATTATATTGCATGTTATACACTAGATTATCTTATAAAACGAAAAGATTTTACATCAGCTGCCAAAGTCGCTTGTCAGTTAATGTTACAGGAAGATTTTCGTAATGAACTAACAAGATCTTTATCATTGTATGCCTGTTGGAACTATATGAAAAATCCTGAATTATTTTATCCACTTGAAGAAAAAGTAGAGGTTGATGATTCTGAGAAAGTAAATAAAATTCCTTTTTTAAATAATGTGGTAAAAATATATTTAATTTTTCCTTTTAATTTTAGGTAGTAGTGCGTGTAAAATTCATACGAAATGAATTTTTTGATGATCATTTTGATATTAAAAATAATTATCACCTAGTTGGTAAAACTTTTGTTTCAATTGGAAGAGAATTAAATGATAACTTCGGAAAAAATGTACAGCTTTTTGGTGAAATATTATTTGAGAAATTTGAGAATGCAAATAAAATTTTAAAATCAGATACAGAATTCTTTAAAGATATTCTAATAAGGTCATTAGAACATATCGAAAAAATTTCAGATGGAAAGGAACCGAATGAAAATTTGGAAAAATTAAAAGCTTTATTAAATCACACTATAAAGGATAAAAAATTAAATGAAAATAATTTTGATACAGTATTGAAAAAATTTGTCGAAAATATTGTAATAAAAGTAGAGCCAAATGAAATTGAAAAACAAAAACATATTTATCATGAATGGAATAAAATCCGCGAAGACAAATTAAATGACGAAATTAAACGATTAGATCGTACAAAACGACTTAAAGCAATTGAAAAAATTCAACAAAATATGTCAACAGAAGAACAAAAATTATGGTTCTTCGAAAATGAAGATAAAATTGATTTACAAATTGATAGTAAGAAAGTTTATTACCCGAAAAGATGGTTTGGTAAGAAGAAGAAGCCGAGATTGGTTGATGAAGGTTACGTTCCACCAGAAATTATACGACATAGAAATAAATAAACAGTATTAAACGATTAGAATAGAATTTAGGAAAATAAAAAAAATTAACAAATTAAATGTATTGTTTTAATTTACAAAACAATTTTTCTGCATTAAATCGGTAGACTTATATATGGTATAGCTAGTAACACAAAAACCAATACTGCAATAGATTCAATCATTTCAAATTATTGTAAACATGTTTACAAAAATATTGAATTTGCAATAAATTATAAGAAAGAAAAAAATAACTTTTATAAAACGTCTCCTATGAATTTTTATAAAAACTTATTTTTAAGTGGATTAATATTAGTTTTTATATTCCTAAAAAAACAAAAGGCTTAGTTTTTGCCAATTCTTCATAAAATATTACCTATAATTAATACAACAGTGTTGATTATAATTTCTTTGAAATATACGCTACAGATTAATAAGAAAATTATTTTAAAATACTTTTTTTGCGGTTTTCTTTTATTATAAAATTTATATTATTTATTCAGCTACAAATGTATAGTTTTATTTATTTTTACATAATTTTTTAAAAATTCAATTTTTTTTAATTTAAATATAGTCATAAGCATTTTATAGTTTCAAAACTTAACTTTTTTTTTTGATTTTTATAAGCATTTTTATATTTTACTTTTTATTACACACCCAAAATTGAGTTAAATTTTTAATTATATATATGTAGTTAAAAAAAAGAAAAAAATATTTATTATAATTTGTCGTCGTTTGTTTTCTTAACTAAAAAGAAAATCTAAAGGTTCATAATATAGAATATAAAATAGAAATTTCTTAACAATTTTTAAATTTTGATTTGAATTATTTCATATAATAAATATGAAGCGTTTTTATTATAATTATTAGATATATACGATTTTTTCTATTAATTAGATTTTGTTAACTGATTTTGTATTAAGTATACATAAAAATATTATTAATTATTCGAATGTAGCAAAGGAAAGAAATTGCTCAGACTGTATAAAATTAAATATATATTATTTTAATAATAATTAAAATTCAAAATCGATTTAAAGTGAATCATTAAAATTGGCGTTAAATAATTATAAAATGTAATATTGTTATTATATTCTGATTTAATTGAATTCTTTTCCAATGCCACTAGTGCCGATCTAATATTTTCTAAATCTGAATTGACTAAAATATATTAAAGTCAGATTACTACCAAACAACTAATTTAAAAAATTACTAATTTGTTTTTTTTTTTTATTATGGCCTAAAGGAATTTATAGATTTTCTACTAAATAAAATCAATCTATCTCAATTTATTTACAGAATAAAGTGAATAAATATATTAAAAGTCAGTAGAGTTTTCGAATAGAAACACTCATTATTCGATGTTGTCAATAAACTAAAATATTTAATTTCATGGGTCATTAAAAACCAACAACAAAGATGAAAAAAATATGATTATTTACAATTTTTTTAAAATATTTAAATGAAATAAATTTCGTTAAAATATTATTTAAACTATAAATTTCTTCAAAATATATTTTAAATTAAATAAAACCAAATAGTATTAAATAATTTAATTGACGCGTCTTAGTCTTAAGATATTATTCTTCTTGTGTTCGGCTACATTACTTATTAGTTTTTATGAAATAAATTTCAGTTTTTCAAATTGCATAATTTAACTAAATTTTTTTGATTATAAGAAACTTAATTAACATATAAAAAAATAGTTTTTCTATTTAAAAAAAAACACTAATACTTACTCTGCGGAATGAATGACATTAGCCTATTTTAAACATATAGATTTTCAATCTTTATAAATTATTTGAAGCGTTCTAAATAAAATTTTAATAAAATTTTATACGACATGAGAAATTCATTAATTTATGCTATAATAAAAAAATAAAATTATAAATTTTTATTTTTAAAATTTAATAGTTACGGATATGTTCTTGATTTATTGTATTATTTTGTTTTGGTTTTTTATTAATTACTGTTGAAAACGCTTCAAGTTTTTTGTGTATATATCTTATTTAACAATATTTTTAAGCACTTTTATCTAAATTATAATATTTTATTGTATTTATTTCCTATTATATTGCTCTTTTGTAAATATTTGTTTAATTTGTAATTTTTCTTTTCAAGTTCATAAATAATTAACGATTATTATTAAAGTATATCTCTTTTTTTATTTTATATCTCTTTTTCTATTTTAATAATTGATTAAATTTTGTAATTATTGGAATTGTTTTTAATCATTAATATTGAAATTGATTTTTTATCTAATATTAAGCTTATTTTTTAATGCATGTTTTGGAAATTTAGTCATATTTTTAAAATGAATTGAAATAGATTGTGTTCCGCTAATATTTCTAATGGCATTTTTTCTCTAACTTAAAATATATATTTAAAAATAATAATAATAAAAAAACGAAAAATAATTTCGGACCTTAGACAAGTTGTCAACTTTTATAATTTTCATTTAAATATATATTTTTTTCTAAAAGAAATAATGAATTATTTTGGAATCAGTTATATTATATGCAGTATTTGCAAGTAATTTTTTGTAATATTAAAATATTATGTATAGATAAGTATAATATTTTTATCCCTGTGTTATTTGATTTTCAACTTTATGAATTTTTTCCTGTAATTCTTTACTTTCTTTTTCCATTTGTTTTAAATCAAATGTAATTTTTTCTAAATTTATAGATACATTTCGTGATTTTTCCAGTTCTATTTGATCCTCTATATCACGTACTTCACGCATTATTGAGCCTGTTTCTTGTACTAAAGTTACTAACTCATTACAATCTGAATGTAATGTAGCTAATAGTTTGTATGCTCTTTTTGAATACTCATCACGTTTAGCAGTCTAAAACAATATAAAGAAATGTTTTATTTAATGTTTGTTTAAATTAAAGATTTTATAGTATAAATAAATGTTTTGTAAAACTACACTAAACTTTGTGCAAATAGACAAAACCAAAACTATGAGAGACTTAAAAAATGTAAATTGAGTATAACACGTTTTTAGCTCAGTTTATATTTAGACGATGAGTTAGTTCTGTTTTACTTCTGTTATAAAATCAATCATTTTTAAAGCAAAATGAATTTCACATAAGATTCATTTGAAATTCTTATCTTATTATAATTTTATAATAAGACTTTTAATAAATAAACTAAAACTACTCACTTTAAATAAAAGATCATCTGTAACTGTAAACTGACGATCTAATTGTCCACTAATATTATTTATTTGTTTTTGCAATTCCCTTGTATCACGTAAGACTTTATCAATATCATTTTTTTGTTTTCTTATATTACCTACAATTTCCAATATTCTTGTTGTATATGCATTCCTGTAAATAAATTAAATTGTAATTAAGTTTACAAGAAAACAAAGAAAAAATTAGACCTGCTAACAGTTTTATCAACTTTTTGGAATTCATTAACTAATTGTGTATAATGTTCGGTTTTAAATTTTAAATCTTCTATTACGTCAGTCAACTTATCTCTAATCGATTTCAATTGGTCCATAATTTGTTTATTCTGTGACTAAAAAGTAGATAAAATCGAAATATAAAATTTGTTATTAAATAAATAATATAATTTGTTGTTCTTTTAAAAAACTTACATTCGAACTACTATTTTTCGCTTTGGTTTTATCTAATGCATTTACTAATGGTCCCCTATGCTCGTCCCACTGCACTTGCAATTTGTTCATTCTTTCGTTTGTTGCTGCAATAACACTTTCCATTTTAGCTAAATTTACTTCTGGATTTTCTAATAAAATGCACGAACGTTCTTTAATTTTACGTATTTCTTTTAATGCTATAACATCTTGTTCATTTTTTATACGATTTTGTTGTAATTGTACAATTTCAGCTTGTATTGATTTACGTTTTAATAATAAACTATCAATTGATTTTTTTAATTTTTCTACACTTTCTTCTAATTCATCTAATGGACTAAATGATTTTATTAAATTGACATTTTCATAATTATTATTTAAATTATTGTTATTAATATTATTTCCACCACTGGTACCAGCACTACCACTTTTCACTGATAATAATTTACTATCACTTTTTGTTTTTTGTATTGTTAACTTATCTGCAGACTTTATTTTCGGTATTGCACCAGTACTAGTATTAGGACCTGTTGTAATTTTTGTTGTGATATTACTATTGTCATCATTATTATTATTATTATTATTGTTACGTTTTGCAATTATCGTATTAATTGTATCATTTGTTCTTTCAATAATATTACGTTTATCATACTTTTCATAATATAAATCTAATTCCGTATTATGTATTATTGTTGGACATAATGTTTGACTATTTGTTTGTTGAAAAATACTTGGTGATCTTTTTAACCAATAATTTGATAATTCAGGAGATAAATTATTCATATCTTCTATTGAATATGGTATATTTAAATATAATTGTGGATTAAATTTAATACATTCTGTTGTGACAGCATATGTTTTATCATCAAATTGTCTTATACCCATTTTATTACAATATTGTGGTATCCAGGGACTATTTAATTGTACTCTCATATTACGTAAAATTTCATTTTCCAATGTTGAAAGTTTATCTAGAAAATATAAAAATATAATTTTGTTATTATTTCGGTTAAATTACAAAATTAAATAAAAAAATATTCGATTTTACTCATTAGAAATTAAATTATATTGTATTTATTTTTTAATTCATACATATATATAAATCATAAATAAAAAAAGTTATTTACATTTGAAAGTAGATACTCAAAAAATTTAAAAAAATAAATTGAAACCTCAAACTTTTTTATCATAAATTTACAAATATTTTACATACCAAGGGGCTGTGTAAGAGCTATTTTTTCTGTTTCTTTTGGCAAACGTTCAATTAGGAACATATAAACACGTCGTACCTCAGTTACGTTTGAATATAAAAATGTTTGATATCCAATATCACCACGAAATCCAATTTCCTACAAATAATTTTTTTATATAATATGAAATTTTAAAAAATCAATAAATCGGTAATCCGAATTTATTATTTTGAGAAATTTATTTACCGTACAAGCTTCGGCCAATGTATTGGCAACCGTAAATCTTTGTGCCATACCGGGCGGAAGAGATTTTGGTATATTTTTATTTAATGATGGCTTTATTAAATGCAAACATTTTGAAATTGTTTCTACTAGTAATTCTGGTGAAAAACTAGATAAACTTATCACATCCTCCTCAATTGTACTAAAAATAAAAAAAGATTGATTATTACAAAAAAAAAGTACGTAAAAATGCATTTTGGGGTGGAAAAAATATTGTTGTTTCAAATTTTAGACTTTTTGCCACACCAAAATGTTCGTACTTACCATCCTATTTGACGTAAAGAATGAATTATTATATTATCTACTTCATCCATTTTATTTGATTTTGTTTTTGGAGAATTTAAACTTTTAAACTTATTAATTAAAAAAATCAAAAAAAATTCTTTAACTTAAAAAACTAATAAAATTATTTTTTATCATTTAAAAATCAATTATTTTTAACTTTTATTGCAGAACACTAACTTTTTTTATTTGAACAAGAAAGGGGGGAGAATGACTAAAATTTGACACTTGTGAATCAGCTGTTTTCAGGGCTGGAACTTAAATAGGGACCCAACCAACGAGGAAGATATAGAATGAAACTATATAAGATAAAAATCTCGTCTGAACAGTCGTCTCTTTCCAAACCAAATTGTCATTGTGATTTGGGACGAATTAGTTTTAATTTAACCCGGGCATTTCCTAATGTTGGCAAAATTCATTGTTTTTTATTTAAGTGGGAAGATTATTTAATTTGTTGAGATTAAATAAAAAATTTAAGCTCTTTCTATTGTGCAAATATCTAAACAGTTGTTTTCACATTGTAAAAGATGAACTTGGAAAATCACTGTGGGGATTGATACTTTGAGATGGTAGTTAAGAAATGAGATACAATCGGCGCTTACCCCTCGTATATGAGTAAAAAACCATACAGAATTCAGTATTTACTAACCATTCAGGGAGTTAAATAAAAAATTTTCAAATTCAATATCAATTTGTAATATAATAATAAAAAGTCAATATAAAGTTTCAAACAGAATATTCTTTTTTATTCTATCTTTGGATGTAGAAAAAAGAGATTTTCGTAATATTCTAAAGAAATACACCCTTTATTTCATTTTCAGAATATTCCGAATATTGTAACTGAGCAAAAGAAAACATTCCTTGCGTGTTCTACTACTAAAAAATATATTTTGGCAGCACACAGAAAATTCTGTTATTTTTGTTTACTGGGAATATATTCTGTTAGTTTTGTTTATTGGGAATATATTCTGTTAGTTTTGTTTATTGGGAATATACAACTGTTTGAAAATATTTCCGTTTCCTTCTTTTTGATTAGCTGTCAATTATAGACGAAATGGTAGGAAATTTCTGTTGAATAAAATTTTCATTAATCTTTATAATCTATTTATTAAAATTATATATAATTTTAAACTTTAATTAATTAACAATAAATCATGTGATTTGTATATTTTAGGCTGCTCACAAATCGTTTAGAATTAAACAGAAATTAGCTAAGAAGCTAAAACAAAATAGATCTGTCCCTCAATGGATTCGTCTACGTACTGGAAATACAATCAGGTAAAATATAACTAATATATCTTACACTATAAGTAACCATTAGAATCAGAACCAGCAAGTTTAAAAATTAACAACATTTTTGGATATACATATATATTTGCATACCCGCTATTTACGCTTTGCTTGAATGTTTAGAAATGTCAAATATTGCTCAAATATCCAAACTAAATATTTTTCAATTGGTTTATTAATTTAATATGGTTCGAATTTACCATTTTCAAAATAAAACTATATTTTAGAGACTATGGCTCATAGTTTCTTATGAAAATTATTAATAAAACAAAAATAATGAATAATTTTTTTTAGGTATAACGCCAAACGTCGTCACTGGAGACGCACAAAACTAAAGTTGTAAGATGTTACAGTAAAATGGATTTTATTATCACTTGGATGAAATATTTTTACATTATAAATTGTGCGTATACCACAATGTTTTTTTTAAAATTGGAAATAAAACATCTATTATAAATATACCAATATTTAAAATATTCATTGTTTAATTCCAGTGAAGTTATTTAAACTAATTTACTTCTCCTTCAGTTATATTCATATATCCAACACATTCCAAAATATTTTGTCCCTTTTTAATTTTTAGATTTAAAAAATCGATAATATCAGTGTAGTATTGGGGAAATAGTTAAATTTAACGATTTATGTCGCCAAATTTGTAGTTTAATTAAAAGGGCCATAAATAAATAAAACAAATTAAGATGTTTGTTTTTTTGGGTCTGACACAACAACGTTTTTAGTAGGGAGTTAAAGTCCACATAAAACAAAATCCATTATGAGTTGTCACAAAAAAATATTCTATAAAAAAATATTCACAAAAAATCCATCTTCATAAATTTTTTTTAATTATTTCCTACATAGTAGATTCAAAAGTTACTTAAAGTAAAAAATAAAGCGGATACACGTGTATTTCTATACACGGATACGTGAAAACTATACACGTTATATTTTTCCGACAATTAGAAGACTAAAAGATAGATTAATATCAATATATTGAATACAGTAAAAATTCAAATTTTTTTTAACTAATTTTCTTTCAAAAGGAAAAATAAATTCTATAAAAAGAATCACAGAAACTTATTAGAATTAGTTACTAATTGATATAATAAAAAAACTTATTGTTTATCATTTAATTAATTTTTTCTTTGTTGGTTTAATTTTAGAAATTCAAACTAAAAAAAAATGTTCCGAAGCCAAAAATAATTACAGTAAAAAAGTTAAATTTATTTTACGGTATTAATTTTTTCCCCCTTATTTTCTTATAAGTGGGGTTCACGAGCTTGATATATTTTAATATTTTTTTTTCAAGTACTTTTGATTGGTTTAAAAATATCGCCCTTTTGTCATATTTTTTTTTTATTATACAAATATTGCACTTTCGTAAAAATATCAAATGTGGACAAATTGGTCTTCACGTCACTGAAATAAAAATATCAGGCTTGTGAATACGAGTATAATCTAATGATTCACTTTTAAAGTTCATAAATTCATTTTTTATGCAAATCAAAATAATGTCCGCAATGTTGGATTTAGTTAGGCGAAGGCAATTAAGACTTATTTGTTAATTATTATAATTGAAATAATATGCGATAAACAGTATTTAGTTCACTCCTGTACTTAGTTTAATTATTTAATTTACAAATAAATTTAATGAACAACATTAACACGTCTGCAAGTAAAAAACTTTTTTGTTACAGATCCATTATTCCAATTTTTGATAAATATAAAGCCGCATTAACTTAAATATATCTCATGCGTTACCAATTCCTACTCTATGTAACGAGTTCAAATCCAAAAATAATATGTACAACATAACATTTTAAAATTTTTTAATATTTATTATAATTTATATAAATTTATATTTTTTTATTTATTCTTTTCTATCGGCAAATTTTTAAATTTTAACTTTTTCATCTATATCGTATTTACAAAAAGGAACTTGCACATTTCGATTAAAAATTTTGTGGCACTATTTTGTTTTTTATGTAATAAAAAAATTATAATTAGGTCAATCTGTAAATTGTTTTATTAAATAAATTATTACCAAAATTTTGATTAAAACATCAAAATAAAAAAAAATTAAATTGCAAATTTAATTATAAATATTCTCTTTTTTTTAATTCATTAAAATTTAGTTTTTATATTTCAATATTTTTAAAGGTCCGAACAGAATATGTCGCTATCGTCTATCGTCAAGTTTGTAACAAATGATCTTGTCTTTGCTACACAATACATCGTAGCGAAGTGGAGACAAATTGTCACAATTTCGGAAGTTTTGATTTTTACAGCGGCAGACGACATCGACATATTCTGCACTTAAGTATAATTAAAAATCTAAAAATATAGATTTTAAAAAAAAATCATTAAACAAAATTTAAAAATTACTTAAATACTAGTTAAAAGATTTGAATAGAATAAATAAAAATTAATATTTTTTTTACAAGATCTTTAAATTTAAAATATATTTATAATTTAACTGTTTTATTCTTTTTTTTTGTGCAAATTATTTAAATAAAATATTAAGAAATATTTTTTTGCTTATAATAAACAATTTCTTTAAAGATTAAATTCAATATTGTTTTCTGATATAAGTGCATTCCAAAAATTTAAAAAATATTGTCATTTACAATTTCAATTCATACAAAAAATATTTATATTTTATAAATATAAAAGTATTATTTTTAATTACATAATTTTCCATTTAAATTAAATTCATATATATTTTTTTGTTTTCCATTAGTTTAAATTAAATTAATTATTTTTGTATAAATTATAAATTACTTTTGATTATATGATCATTGCTAAATCAAATTTCTTGCTGGACTAAAAAGTTTTGATAAACCTGATTCTTCATTTGTTTCAAGTATATTAAGTTGTTGATTTGTTAAACGATTTCTATTTGTTAACATTGGTGGTAAATTAGCTATTTCAACTTCTTGACGAAATAATTGATTAATACTACGACCGATAAGCTTGAAAAGAAAGTTTAAATTATATTTAAAAAAACATTGTTATTTTGAAAATCGAAATCTATTAAAAATATCGAACCTTTTTGTTTGATTACCTGTGATGTTATTTTCTTAAATAAGTCTTTTTTAGCTTTATCTATTTTATTGCCCTTTGTTTGTCCATTTGCAATTTTTTCATCTAATTTTTGTAAATCAGAATTATTAATATTTGGAATTTGTTGCATTATTTCAAAAACACTTGGAAATTTTGGACGTAATATTTCATAAACTTGTACACCCAGTGTTATTAGCGTTGACTAAGAAGATATAAAAATACATTTAATTAATTAAAATTTTAGGACTTGTAAATTGTTAAAATTACCTGATTAGCCTCATGTTGACCATGTACTTGCAAACCTTGCAGTACAGCTATTAATGTATTTGTAGCTATAGTTGGTGTTAGTAGTTGTTCTGTAGTTAAATATCGAATAATAGGTCCAGCCAAATATACACCTTTTAAACTAGAAGCACCATCATTCCATGAAATAGAACTGGAAAATTTTATAAGAATATTTAATTATAGTATTATCTTCAAAATATAATTTATTAGTTACGTTAAAATTGTCATCACAATTGCATTACATGTTAATGGACATTTTAATAATTTACCACCTAATTCGCTAATTACTTCAGATGTTAATGCCGATTGTGTCGCTCTTGTCATACCATACTGTGGACCATCTGTTGAATGCTCATCTTGGTCCATTATAATGTCATTACCACTACTAATTAATTGCTCACGATCCGCCGAATTTGTTGTTAATGCACCACCAACCAATGCAACTTTCAGTACTTCTAAATATTCACGTGTTAATGTTCTATTTAACATATCTTCTAAAACTTCTTGAGTATCATTTATTTCTTCATTTAATTCACCGGATTCATAAAGTGCTGTAATATAACGCCATCGAGTAGTCAGTCTAGTAAGCACTAATAAAAATAATAAGTAAATCATAATTTTCAAAGAAAAATCTAAGTGAATAAATAACTTACTAAATGGTGATAAATGCGCAAATATTGGCAATAAAACTTGTTCATAAAATGCTGGCGGGCATGAATATACAAAAGGTTTAAAAAATACACGAATTATTGGTCTCAAACGATAATCAGGAATAGTATCTAAACTCGCAAATGTACTATTTATTAGTGCGTCTGCAATTCCAGATAGTTGATATAAATCTCTTCCTAATGATGGCCCAGCTGAACCCATCATATGATAGCAGCCTTCAAAAACAGTTGTTAAAAATTGTTGCATTTTATCGATTGGCGTTGGTGTCTTTTTTATAGCTGGATCCATTGGATCTTGCAGAACTGGTGAAACTCCCATTAACATTTTTTTTTCATTTTCTAACATTCCATGAGCATTTCTGAAACCATCTGACAGCATTGCCAATGCTTCAGGTTTAAATAGTTCATTAAGTACACGTAATAAAGATAAAATATGTGGCAGTAATGGTACGACATGAGGTGTAGCTGGATTTCGACAAATTGGGTTACCTGATTCTGTTAAACCAACTACAAAGCCACCTCGTGATGCACGATCTGGATCATCTGGCCATGTACAACGTTTTATTACACCAAGTACCACATGTAAAGCATCAATAATTTGACCACGATTTGGCCCATTCGGATCAATATCTAAATTCAGAATTGGTGGTTTATCTAAACCAATGAAATGCATAAAATCAATTGGTGATTTAAAAATTTGTGTTAAATTAACCCATTGCATTTGGGCTTCTTGAAGTACATCAGCTACAAATGCTGTCTGACGTTCATAATCACAAAAATGATTAGATATTAATAATAAAGCTTCATGTAATGTTACTTGTTCCATTTTTGTTAGTTGTTGGGATTGTTGAGATTGTCGTATTAGACGGTTTACTGTTGTATTGATTTGATCAAAAACCGGTAATAATAAAAGTGGATATTTATGACCTAATTTTACCATTAATGAGGCTGCATGACGTCGTAAATTTTTTACAGCTTGCCAACGTGTCGATTTTTTATCATTTGTGGTAGAATTTGGTAGTGAACGTGATGGTTGTGTTTCATCAGTATAAATAAGAGCAGCAAATATTTTATCTAGCACACGTGGTAATAATGAGACACCAGTCATTGCCACACAATTTCCAGCTGTTATCTGGCACGATGACATGCTTAAGAACACAAATAAAGCAGATATACATGACAAAAGTATTGAAAGAATTAATGGATCGTTTGTATTTATTTTAAGACATTCTTCAAGTAAACGTAATCCGGATGATACCGATGGTCTTTCGGCTATTAATAATATTCGACTTAGGACACCATCCAAAACAGCAACTAGAGCTTCCCATTCTAAATAGGCGGGATCATGAATACTGCAACTAAGCAAAAGAAAAAGAACGGAAATTAATAAATTAAAAATTAACTTCGATGAAATAAATAAAAAAATATATTCAATGACAAAAAACATTATAGTTTTTAATCTACTTTCTAATTTGGATTAGGCTTAGTTCTTATGTATACAACTTAAATTTTACGTATTCTTATATTAATTCATCTAACATTTTAAAAAATTGTTAATTTATTTTAAACTTACGCTGTATTGGTTTCGGAATGTGATTTAACCAGTCTTGAATTCAGCCAATGCTCACAATATGTAAATGTAACAATTGGTGCTATTAATGTTGCTTGACGGAAGATCTCTAAAAAATCAGTTCGCGCACGATGAAAAAATATTGTGAATTCTTCATCACTATCATATTCCATGCTTATATATGATTCAGTCGTTATAGCTACTACAATTGGTCGAGCTGTTGGATATGGAACTTTAATAACTTTTGGTCCAATTATTTGTATCACTTTTGGTATATATTCTAAAAATATCGAATCTTTGGAAATTTGTTCATGTTTTAGTAAAACATTCCATATGAGCGCCGCGCCATGGGCAACCGTTAAACTGGGATGTCGAGTTACTGTATATACTGTTTCTAAATACACAGAAAAATGTTGTGGTCTCATTATTTGGCCCTGATTACCATCTTCTTTACCCCATAATGCAATTAATTGTTGACTTAGACCAGCTAAAACTTGATTTAATTTCTTTAAAAATTGATGATTATTTTCAATACGGGAATTTACTGTTGGTATTTGTGTGGCCGCACGAAATAAACATTGCAATGGTGATTCATTAAATAGTAATAATAATGGTTTACGATCTTTTACTTGCCCTTTACGATTGACAATTTGTGATAGACATTCAGCAGTTTCAATTTGAAATGCTGAGTCATTTAATAAAATGCATAAAATATGTAAAAGTTTACCATCACCACACATTATATGATTTATTGAAACCCATTCAACAAACCCCGTTAAAGTTAAAAGTACCACTTGAACAACTCTACTATGTGCACTAGCCTTTTGTAAGTCACCAATTGAAGTTGTTTCACGAAATGCTGTAACATGTAATTCAATTAAGCGTAAAAAGAAATCAAATATTTCGTTCATTTTCACTGTTAAAGCTTGATAAATATCTTTACGTCTTTGATTTGATTCGATAGTCTGTAAAGAAAAAACTAAATAAAATGTTAAAATATTAATAAAATTATAATTAGCTTACTTGCAACAAAGCAACATCTTCAACAAGTCGTAAAAATATTAATAAAACTAATTCTGTTTGTGCTTCACCCTTTGAACAAGCATCTGATAATTCAGATAAAAGTGTTGTCCATTGTTGTGGCCACTCTCGTTTAATCATTTCAACAATAACACGTGTCAAAGCATCTTTCATATGTGATAAACTAGAATCTTCAGCAGGAAAATTACCAGATAACAACAATTTCATAGCATTTTCCTTTTAAAGACATAAATTTGTTATAAAAATTATTTCATAATTTATTTATTTTTACTTTAATAAAAATTTTCTCCTGTTGTGATATCGTATTCCATTTAAATTTAATTGTGTGTTCCATTAATTGTAAACCAAAATGTTTAACATTATTACTATATTGATGTCCACTAGCTAAATATAGTCCAGCTTGTGCACAAAGTGGTGAAGCTTCTTTAAATCTTTCACATGCAACATATGCTTCCATTCTGGCTGTTTGTGGAGTATTGGCACACATAATAACTTCAACCGCTTGCGCTAATTCATTTGAAAGGGCTGTAATATTCGGATTTTGTTCCATTTTATTTTTCTAATAATTGTTTTCTTCCGGTACAGTACAGGTTGAAATAGTTTCCCTATAAATTTTAAATAATATTTATATCCACTAATTTCTAGATTAAACGATTACAGTCACATTATTATGCCACTTGTACAGAATTTGTTTTGGGTTAGAAAAGATTAGAGAACAATAATTATTCAAATTGAGATTTAATTGTGAAATTGTAAAATCTTTCCTTAAATATTTATAGTTTTTGTATTATTTTATGATGCAATTTCAAAATATTACACTTAATTATTCCAGTTTTGACAAGCGGCGTGTATCCATTTACTACATTCTATCATACAAATTTTCGCATTAGAAAAAAAACATACCATGCGTTCGTATTGTTTTTTAATACTTACTTAAAATTTAATTTTTGATTAAATAAAATCCACAGCCAAATTATAACATTTAATTGTTTGTTTTTATTTTTGTAAGCAGTACGAATTTATATATTAATTCAAATTATTTTTTATTTAAAAAATACGGGACTTTATTCATAAAAAAATTTTTTTGTCGACTGGAGCAAAATCAAACTGTCAGATCAAAATATTTTTGTTAAGATTGCTTTACAATATTGCCAGATTAAAAGAGCCGGTCATAATATTAACAACAAAACATAACTATCAGAAGCTCTCCGTATTTAAATAGGTCATATGGCGTAACATTGTTTTTTTTAATTTCTTTCAAATTTTGGTTTGTCGCAACTTAATTGATTGACCGTAAACGCTCCTGTTCTCTATTAACCATCGATCGAAAAAATGTAATGTTATTAGAAAAAATGTATTATTAAATCTTCCATAAATAAAGGAAAAAAAATTATACCTATGTGCTGTGCTATCTTGCCAATTTTAAATAATAACAAATTTTGAAAGTTTTGAAAGCATATTTTTATTACTACATATTTTAATTTTGAAACAAAAATAAATACACGGATTTTGTTTTGGCGCTCTTCTCTCTATAAATTAAAAATATAATCTTACTTACATGGCAATACTATTCGCTTCTTTTTTATAAGCTGGTTTGTGGATGTGGAACTGGTGGAAAGTAAAGTGAATTCTGAATTTGTTTTGTGTGGTCTGCTCTGAAAAGATATATAAAAATTACTTTAAAATTAAAATAAAATATATAAATTTATTAATAAAACCATCAATTAAAAATTATATATATTCGTCATGTTATTGAAATGGTCAAAACTGCCATTAAGGCTAATAAATATTTAAGTGATAAATCTGTTACGGAAATTAAAAGAAATTACTTTTTTTTTGTGTTCCAAGAAAAAAAATACAGTACAACAAGAACATAGAATATAATAGGAGCTTTGCCCCCTGTCACTCGTTAAAGAAAAGGTAATATTTTCAATCCAGGGCGGTGACCTCTCTTCTTACAATTTCACATTTATTATTTAAAACCATAAAAGTTCATAAAACTTGTATTTTGTCAATATAAATATTTTTGTCTATTTTATCAAGAATTTTAAAAAAGATCTGAAAATTTTATGTTGCAAAATATTGTGGAAGTTTTCCATTTTCGTTATGTACAAGGAATAGGAAAAGAATTTGTCTGCTGATGTGTGTGTATGTTTGTATATCAAAACAGGAAACTTTTGTTTTTAATGATTTTTTCAATTGGAATTTTGTATAAAAAAAAAAATTAACAATATTATCGATTTAACCATGAATAGAAAGTAATAATCAAAATTTACAGATAAAATTTTAAACTTGTGATACATTGTACATTTAAATATTTAGTTCTTATTATTTCGTCACAATTTTGGAGTGGTCGTTTATTATGTTAATATTATTATTAGTTTTTCTCTTTAGTCCATTTAATCAGAAAGTTATTTTTAACTTAACTACGAAGTTATCTAAAAATATTTTTCTCATACCAAATATTAAGAAGTTTTTCTTTTTCAATTTTATATAAAAATTCTCTTTCATCATTAACAGTGTTTTCGTTATAGATTTAGAAATAAATATTAATTGTTTGTTGAAAAAAAAACTGTCTATATCACACAAACACAGTTATTCTACAGGTAGTCACTTCCATAATTAGTTGACCTAAAAATTAATAATAAAAAATAACAAAAGCGTTCTTTTTATTTTAATTGAAATTACAAAAAATTCTTTTGAAGAAACAGATAAATATATCGTTTGATGCAATAAATTATTATGTAAAGGAAAAAAAAAATTCTGGTCATGTGTGAAGAAATATATTAATTAAAAAACAAACATTCAAAACTTGCTAAATACATTTATTGCTTTTTCTATTGCAAACGATTTGCGAGAAGATATCATGAGTAATTTTTTTAGCACTGATCAGAAAAATATATTTTCATATAATTATAGAGTATTTTATAGTTTTTTGTTAGCAATTTCATTAGTAATTCATTAATTCATTACAAATTAATTAAAAACAGATATACAACCATTCAAAATTTTTACAACAATGCATACACCGTTCACAGCGTTCAATTTGATTTCCATTGAGATGTTGATGAAATTAAGTACATTTTTAATCACCCTGTAGTATGTGAATAATTTAAGTAATTTTTTTATTGTTTATATTATTTAGATTTTAATTAATTTTTTAGTTAAAAAATAATAATTAACATTATTTACATATATATATATGTATAAACAGATAGATGTATAACTTTATGTGTATATAATTTAAAATTATTTCAGTTTTCTCAAACAGCTGTTGTTGTGTCTGATATTTCTCTACTAAAAAAAACTACATATTTATATTTATTAAACCGCAATGTATACACTTAAATGAAATAAAAAATATTTATTAGAAAATTTGCAAATACATTTATTTTTCCATTTTTCGTTCTATATTTTTTTTAAATTTTTATAATTAATTTAGGCTTTTTTTACATTAATTGGGGAAATATTTGTCACATTTCTACAAATTTTGTACAAAATATTATCTATGAAATGAATTCTAAGTTTGGACTTATTTGGTTTTTTTTTTAAATACCACAAATTTTACTTTCAATTATATGATGCTTCCTTATACGTATATCAGAAGTTGTCTTAAATTAATCGAGAACGTTGTACGTGTATTATTTTGTCTTTAATCATAAAATTAATGTGGAATGGCTTATTGTTTATTTTACTTTATTATATTTGCAATTTTATAGAGTTATTTAATTTTGAAAATAATTAAACACTATATTTTAATTTTAGAATAGTTCTAAATAATTTTTAGGAGTGTAATTGCCTTAATTTTAGAATTTCTAATTTATGTAAAGTCTCACACATATGATATTCAAAGAAAAATAATTCATGTTTGACAATAAAAATCATGAGTAATTTTTAGTAACTAGTTATGGATATAAATATTTGCAGGAAAGTACCAAAAAACCAACAGTTAATAAATATAAAGAAAAATTAATAAACTATCATTAAATATATGTATATGTATAATTAAAACAAAATTCGTAATAAATATTTATGGTTGTTTGCGTCCAAATTTGTTTTTTCTTGTAGTATTATAGCAAAGTCAAATTATATTTACATTTGATAATAGATAATTGTAATTTTCAAATTTGTACATGCTTATTAAATATCAGTGATTTATGAAATTATATTTCCAAACTAACTTATCTATAAATTATTCTTTATCTTACTAATAGTTATTTATTATATTCTATATATCGCTGTATACGTTTTTAGAATTATATTTTTAAAATGATGAAAATAGTTTATTATCAATATATAACTGACTGTTTGAATAGGTGTAATTTGCAATATATTATAACATTAAGAGTTGAATTCAAATTAATAAAAGGGATTACTATTTTTCGGAATATTATAAAAGATTGACAAAAAATTAATTTTTATTACATACTTACAATTAATCATTAATTATAATTTAATCGCTAAAAATAATCTAAGCACTATAAGTGGACATTGAGCTCTTAACCGATAGGAAATAATAAAATTATATTGTTATTACAATTTAATGAAATAATTTTTTTTTTGATTACGAAAGATATCATAAAATATTATATTACAATTAAAAACTTATTTTTATCTTATCATATTTAATTTTACTATCTAAAAATATAATTTTCGTGGAATTTCTTTTATATATATATATTTTTTTTTTTCTGAAATAGCACTTAATGAAAAGTCTGCTTTTATTTTCAGTTTGCAATAAATCATAATTAATTGTGAGTTTAAAACTTAAGCACAAATATGTCTGGAGGCAAAGATAGAAAATCTCGATCAAGTAAAACACAAGGTTGGGAAGAAGCAGGTGGAGAATTTTATCAAGAAAGTTATCCAGGAGATTTAGAAAATTTGCAACGTGATCCAGCTGCAATAGCCACACTGTTACCATCAAAGCAGAATCGAGCAGGTATATATTGATATATAAAAGAATCATTACGTGACGGAGGAAACTGTTGTATTGCTAGTTTGAAACAAATTAGAAATCATTAAGCAAAAAACAACTAAAATAAATTTTTTTTCTGTCTTAATTTTTTCAAATTATATTGAAACTGTGGGTAAAACCTGGAAATTTTTAACTTTTTGCAACATGATTAAGTGAATTATTAAAATACTATATGAACGCGATTCATGAAAAACACTTCCCTTTTTTTCAGCCATGAGTAAATAAATTTGAATTGTAATAATAGAATTCTTCTTTTAAGAAAACAATTATATAAATTAAAAAGTATTTTTGTATTAAATTTTAAGTCATTGTAAACTAAATTTTCACCGATATCATCGCATCGGTTCAAGAAATTAGCCAATACCTAATTTTAATTTCAAACTATTTACGTATGTTCACTTAAATTAACATTGATTTGTGCTTTACCCTATTATGAATTTAGTATCACTTCCCTATGTTGGTACTGCATAAAAAAAAATAAAAAAGAAAGAATTAAATAAAAGTTACACATTCAGTTCGGTTCGGTGGTATGCTTGTATGTGCAGTATTTAATTATTAGCTACATAAAAGTATCATATCACCGGATAAATCATTTTTAATAAAAACCGGATAAAGCTAATTATTAAAGCAATACTTGTTGTGGATGTATAGATGATAATATTTTAATATTATCATATGTACATATTTTAATATTATCATATATTTTAATATTAATTTGTATTCTTGTGCCTTATTCGTTTATTTATAATAAAATTTCACATGATTTGTTTAAAAACTCTATAATATTAGTTGTAAAAATTTTCTTTATAAATAATAAAATATGAAATTTTACGCGCCAGATTAAACCGAAAAATTATATTATAGTATACAAACATATTTTTTAGAGAAAGCTCATAAGTTTTATATTCAGCGAGTAATTTTTGATATCAAATTTTAGTTCTGTTATTTATTTAGTACCGAATACGTATATCTTGAAAAGTAAATAACAAACAACTATAACACAGAAATTTATTCAGCTGAAATCTAAAATAATATCGAAATTTATTTGATAGTGTCGCCAAGTTATATTCAATTATCTAAAAATTCTTAACATAAATTCAATTTAATTTAATACCTTATAATATAATGTTAATTAACACTTGAACAAGGTTAAATTTTAATTCATATACAAAATACTTAAAAATAAATTTTACTTTTAATTTATTATGAGAAACAATATGATAACTTCAATTGAATTATATTGATATCAAAGTTAAATATAAAATTTCAAATTCTGTTCTTGAAATAAATTGTAAAATAAATACTTTTATGATATTAATATTATATAAAATTTTAGACTTCGAATGTTCTATAATAGCTTTAATGTGAATGGAAGAAACTATTATCGACAGTAAGTTAATTTTACTATATTATGTAATTTTGGAATTCATGGTTTCAAAAAGTTAATCTGTGATATGTACAAATTTAAAACACAATTTTGTGTATTTTCAATTTTTTTCTATTAAAATCAAAACTTTAAATAATAGGTACTCAACAAATAAAAAATTATAGTATTTAAAAATAATAGCCAATTATTTACAATTTACAAATTAAAACATGTTAAATACTTTACAGAATTATTCATTACTATTAATTAAAATAAAATTATACACGTGAAAAATTAATTTAAATTTAAATTTTAATTGTTAGAATATGCGGTTGTGGCTTTCTCTCGAAATAAATGAGATGAGTAATTAGAAATAAACTTAAACTAAGTTTAAAAGCTAATTTGAATAATAACTCCACAAAGTTATAATGATTTAATTTATAAACATTTTTCTAATCTTCTTTTAGCCACAACAAGACGTGTTCGACCAAATCAACAAGATACGAAAAACACACGACGTCGACAACAACAACAGACAGTTACAAGTCGTCGGCGAAATTCAACCACACGTCGCGGTTCACAATATCATGAGGTACAAGTATCTATGTTACCAGATTTATCGCAAGATTTAACAGACGAGGAACGAATATGGGAAGAGATTCACGAAATAAAATCAATGCCAGTTTCAATGGCACAAAAAAAGGAAATGAAAGCTCAACTCCAGGTAACATATACAAAATAAAACAGATTATTATTTATCCTTTTTATTACCTATTTTGTTCTTTCTTTGCATTTTTAGAATGCTACAAAATTACGACTTCAAGGTTTCGATCAAATAAAATGGCAACGACGCAAAGCATGGCAACAATTTTTATCCAAATGGTATGAATTTGTAACAAAAATGGAATTATGGCGTCATTCATTAAAACGTATTGAAGGTAATTTTGGTACGGGGGTGGTTGCATACTTTCTATTCCTGAGGTGGTTAATGTTCTTAAATTTATCAATATTTATTTTAATATTATCATTTATTGTGATACCACATGTAACATTAATAGAACCAAAAGATTTACCATGTAATCCTGCAATTGAAAATAATTCAATACAGTGTTGTACAGAAAAATATATGAGCAATATTTCATCAGAATTTTATATATTAGATATAATACAAGGCACTGGTTTTATGGAGAAAACATTAATGTTTTATGGAATGTATACAAATAAAATATTTGGTTATCATCCTTATAAAAATTCACCTTTAACATCAGGCATTATAGCCCCATCACTATCACCAGTAAAAGCATTTTTATCAACAGGCTCGGATGCTGTAACTATTTCTGATAGTGAGCTACATTCATCAGTAATAATTGATGAGGACGATAGTCGTATTATAAATTCTAGTCAAAATTATAATCAACCTGATGATGAACAATTAGAACAAAATTCAGAATTATATTATGATTTACCGTTGGCATATGTTAGTATAACAGCAATATATTTTTTAATATCTTTAGTTGCAATTGTAAAAGCGGCATCGCGAGAATTTAAAGATCGTCTAGTAGATGGAGAAGGACAATTTTATCAGTATTGTAACTTAGTTTTTGGTGGGTGGGATTTTTGTATACATAATGAAAAATCAGCTGATATTAAACATAAAGCATTATATAATGAAATTAAAGGATTATTACATTCAAAACGTATGGAATATGAACGTTATCATCGTTCACGTGATTTTATGTGTAAATTAATTGTAATACGATTAATTGTAAATATTTTTGTGATTATAATATTAGCATTATCAGCTATATTTATATACTATTTATTTGGAATTAGTTTAAAATATGTTGAATCAAGTTTTCAACAAACTGAATCATCATTACAATTATTTCATAAAAGTGCTGATGATTCACTTATGTTAATTGGAAATAATTCATATTTACAATTTTCAACTGGTATTAGTGATGAATCTCGTTCATTATCTTCATCTGATGAATCTGTTGAAATATCAAAACAAATTAAAAATGATGGTATTTATAATTATCAAAGTGAATTACAAAAATTATTTTTTGAATTTTGCCCATATATTGCAATTGTTTGTTTAAATTTATTAGTACCGATATTATTCAATTATTTATGTCAATTTGAACAGTATTCACCAATGTATGTAATAAAAATTAGTTTATTACGCACAATATTCTTACGTTTATCATCATTAGCTGTTCTATTAAGTCGTTTTTATTTTTTAATTATACCAATATCAAACACTCCTCAATGTTGGGAAACATTTGTTGGACAACAATTTTATAAATTAGTTATTACAGATTTTGTAACACATTTTTTTGTAACATTCTTTGTAAATTTTCCACGTTCATTAATTGCTAAACATGTTAAGACAAAATTTGCAAAACTATTAGGTGAACAAGAATTTGAATTACCAAAACATGTATTAGATATTGTTTATTCACAGACATTATGTTGGTTAGGTTCATTTTACGCACCCTTTTTACCAGCAATTGCAACAATATTAGCATTTTTAATGTTTTATATTAAAAAGTTTCAATGTTTAGTAAATTCAAAGCCATCTGGTATATTATATCGTGCATCTAGATCAAATTCTTTATTTATGTTTATCTTATTATTATCATATGTAATTGCTGTTGTACCAGTTGTATATGCTATAGCAGAAATTATACCATCGCGTTCATGTGGACCATTTCGTGGTTTAAATTCAGTATGGGATGCAGCAATTTCCGCATTTATGAAATTACCAACAATTTGTCAAAATTTTATATTTTTTTTGGGTACTGCTGGTTTTGCGATACCTTGTTTTATTGTATTGACATTATTTTTATATTATTATTATGCTGTATCAGATGCTAATAAACATATGGTAGAAGTTTTGAAAAATCAATTAGTATTGGAGGGACATGATAAACAATTTTTATTAAATCGTTTAAGTTCATTTATTAAACAACAACAAGAATATCAGAAAAAAATGAGACAATTCGATCATAGGGATTTGCCACCACCATTACCTCCACAGCATCATCAATCACAGCAACAGCAGCAATCACAACGAAGTAGTCGAGATCGTAACAGACCAGATGGTGAGGATTAAAACTATTTTCGATTACTTACATTTTCTAAAAATAAGTTCAGTAAATAAAAAATAACACAATAAAGTTTAGTTTAAAAATTATTTAAATTATATTTATTATATGAATATAAGTTATACTTATATTTAAGTAATTAAGTAAAGAAAAGTATTTTATATAAAATACAAAATCACTTATAAAGAAAAAAACCTTTAAGTTGTATAAGGGCAATTGATAAAATATTGCTTGTGTTTTTCTTGAAAATTTAATAAAAATCCACTATTTTGTAAATTATTAAAATTTTTAAATTTTAAGAATGCATTAATGTGATCATTTTAATAATTTTTATTTTATAAAATTTATTTATTGTAAATAAGTAGAAAAGAAAATTGATATAAAAGAAAGAAACGAAAGTAAATTTTAATTTAATTTTTTAATTCGATAAATACTTTTGAAAGACTTTATAAATATTTATTTGCAATTTACAGCTCGCAAGTATAAGACTTAAAAACAGTCAAATAGAAAAATATTTACATTTATTTTTACATTTTAGTTAAATTTTTTTTACTATATAATTTAGTTAAATGTAAGTTATTTTAAGTTATTACATAAACAGTGAAATCAGAGTCAGTTTATTAGATTATTATTTTCACTGTCATTTAATTATTTGTTAAAATGAAAATTTTAAATAAATTCAGTAAAAATTATTCACATATATTGTAAATAACTTTCAGGAATTATTTTGTAATGCTTACATATAGTGATTTGTCTGATGTTGAATATTGTTAGGCTTGATTTTTTGACTTTAATTATATGCAGAAAAAATATGCACTTATTAAGTCGTTTAATATTTATAAGAAATAATATTTCTATAAGTTTCCTAGAATATTCAATATATTTATTAATTCAATTTTATATCCTATTCAATTTTTATACGAAAGTGGACTAAAAATATGTATATGTATTGATAAAAATTATAAGTTGCAAGCAAGTTTTTAGATTAAAAAAATTACTTCTAAAAATATTCAATATCGATAATGATAATGGCACACTATATTTATATATAAATTCAATTTAATATCTAATAATAATAACTCTTAAATAATCAATTAAACTATTAGTTTTTGCACCAATATTTATATCTTTTAGATTTATCATTAATATATTAATACGACAACTGCCGAATTTATAATTGAAAATATACTTAAAAATACATTTTTATATATAAAGAGAATAGCAAAGAAAACCACGTAAATACATTTTTTTGTTGAAATGGTTTCAAAAATAAAATACTTCTGCCAAAACAAGAAAAAACTTCCAAATTTAATATTATGATCATTTAAATTATCATAATAATTTAAAAAATCTTATAACCAAAAATTAAGGTTACACAATTAATTTTTAAACAATACTTTTATAGTTCCGTGCAAAAACATGTAAATTATTTATAAATTTTCTTTAACATTTAGTTTTTTTATCTATTGTGATGTAAATTTAATAAAATTTATTATTTAATTTAATAAATTGCATTTTTATTGGAATGTAAAATGTATATAACAAGATAGCGATGTAATTTTATATTAATATAGTAACACAGACGTCATATGATGGAATCCTATTACATATCATTTTCTACCATTTTTCTAAATATACGTTACAAGACAAATAGAACAAAGAAAGCGTCATCCATCGTATTTTTTAACATTTTATATCCTAGCGATACCTGGTGAATTTTTTTTATTTATGAAAATATACAATGAGTCAGATCGAAAGCTGAACTTGGAATGAATAAAAATATTCAGGACATATAATAATTTATAATATTTTGTCTTATCTCCAGATAACCAGATATTGCATCTTAAGATTTGTAGAGAAAAAATGTCCTCACATGTAACGGTGTGTCTATTCGTTGGGTATTGTACAATTGTTCTCCCAATAGGCCGATGCAGTACATGTCAACACGTAATCAGTTCTAGTTCACACTTGTATTTACGAACTGTTGTCACTTTTGTATGGTGCGTAAAATATTCAATTTATTATAGTTACGAATTGTGTATTAAAAAAAATAATTCTGAACCCAACATGTTATTAGTGCGTGGGATAAAATTTTTGTTTCTCGATGCAAGGATGCAACACAAATATCCCCTCTAGAAAAATAGTTTATAGACGAGAGGATGTGAGATTTAATTTAAAGTAAAACTATAAAAAAAAATAATAATATTTATAAAAATTATAAGAAAAACTTAGGAATTTTACTCAAAATTTAAAAAAACCAAATGTTAATTTCGGGAAAAATATCTCTTCAATAGGGGAAATTTATACTTGATAGGGAATTTCAGTTTTGACTTTTCGGCAACACTAATTGTTGCAGTTGGTTGCCAACTTCAGTCTAAAATTAAAATTTTGCTTGTAATTATTTTTATCTTTAAAAAATCAATTGATATTATTTATTAGATATCTGGTATTTTTATTATTTAAGAAATCTAGAACAAAATGCCAGATTATTTGGGGAATGAACAAAGAAAAGTGAAAACACCAGAAGAAAAGGAAGAAAAAGAAATAAAAGGTGACAATGCATATTTCTTTATTGCTTATACCAATGGCATAAACGATATTTTATTAATTTATCTCATAATTTATTTATTTAGCTCTCGATGAAGGAGATATAGAACTCCTTAAAACATATGTAAGTAAAACAATATCAGTAAATTGATTTTTTAATTTCATACATAACCAAACTTTTATAAAATTTTAAATAGGGACAAAGTCAATATCATAAATCAATTAAAAATATCGAAGAAGATATACAAAAAGCTATAAAACAAGTAAATGAATTAACTGGAATTAAAGAGAGTGATACCGGCTTAGCACCACCAGCATTATGGGATTTAGCAGCTGATAAACAAACTTTACAAAATGAACAACCTCTTCAAGTTGCAAGATGTACAAAAATTATAAATGCTGATTCAGATGATCCCAAATACATAATTAATGTAAAACAGTTTGCTAAATTTGTTGTCGATTTAGCAGATTCAGTAGCTCCAACTGATATTGAAGAAGGAATGAGAGTTGGGTATGCAAATCTAATTTAAATTTATGGAAAATTTAAATTCATTTTCATTTTAGTGTTGATCGTAATAAGTATCAAATTCACATACCATTACCACCAAAAATTGATCCAACTGTTACTATGATGCAGGTAGAAGATAAACCAGATGTTACTTATAGTGATGTCGGTGGGTGCAAAGAACAAATTGAAAAATTACGAGAAGTTGTAGAAACACCATTATTACATGTTAGTGAATATTAAATTTTAATATAGAATATAAATATAATAATTTTGGGTTATTCGAAAAAAAAATAGCCGGAAAAATTTGTAAATTTGGGTATTGAACCACCAAAAGGTGTCTTGTTATTTGGCCCACCTGGTACCGGTAAAACCTTATGTGCTCGTGCTGTAGCAAATCGAACTGATGCATGTTTTATTCGTGTCATTGGTTCGGAATTAGTGCAGAAGTATGTTGGCGAAGGAGCACGTATGGTTAGAGAATTATTTGAGATGGCACGTTCAAAAAAAGCTTGTTTAATATTTTTTGATGAAATCGATGCAATTGGTGGAGCCCGTTTTGATGATGGCGCTGGAGGCGATAATGAAGTTCAAAGAACTATGTTGGAATTGATTAATCAATTAGATGGTTTCGATCCAAGAGGAAATATTAAAGTAAATTTATTATGATAAAACCTATTTTTACATTAAAATTGTAAATAAACCAATTTTTTTACATTAAAATTTATTTAAGGTACTTATGGCCACAAATCGTCCAGATACTTTAGATCCAGCTTTAATGCGTCCGGGACGTTTAGATCGAAAAGTTGAGTTTGGTTTACCCGATTTAGAAGGTAGAACTCATATATTTAAAATTCATGCTCGGTCAATGTCTGTAGAAAGGGATATTCGTTTTGAATTACTTGCACGTCTATGTCCAAACTCAACGGGTGCTGAAATTCGGTAATTTTAAATAAAATTTTATAAGCAAATTATTGGTAATAGTATATTTACTTTCTTAGATCTGTTTGTACTGAAGCTGGTATGTTTGCAATTCGTGCTAGACGTAAAGTTGCCACAGAAAAAGATTTCTTAGAAGCTGTGAATAAGGTCATTAAGAGCTACGCTAAGTTCAGTGCTACTCCTAGATATATGACATATAATTAATAAACTTAAATTTAAAATTATTTTTTTTATTCATTTTGAAATAATAAATCATTGAACACTACCTTAAATCTTATCTATTTTCTAATCGAATTCTAATGTTGAAAGTTCAATTGTACATTAAAGGAGAAAAAGTCAGATTTTTATTTAATTCTTCTAAGGTTTCGCATTGAACTAAATTGGAATAGCTCTCGATTCCACATTTAAAATCAAGATCTTACATAGTCCTCACATCATAATTTCGCATTGAGTGGATTGTATTAAAACCAAATTGGTGTCCATTCTTTTCACAAGTTTATTTGTAATTAATTTTGCATGCCACAATTGATTGATAAGGCAAGAAACTTTTTCTATTACAGCTAAAGATTGTTGTTGTTGTTAATTAATGGATAGGATGTATAAATCATTTATCTTCAGCCTATTTCTCTGAAATCCTATTTATATAACCCATTTATCTTCAGCCTATTCCTCTGAAATCCTATTTATATAACCCATTTTCACTCATATTATTATATCAAATTTATAAAAACTCCGTACTCAGGAGGTTACACACTTTGTCATTAATTTGAGCTTAATGACTAATGGTAGTTAGCTAAATTTGAAAATCAATCGAACAGTTTTTACGCCACAAGTGTCTTTATTCACTTTGCTGTTTTTACAACTAAAAGTGACAAATATGAATTTTCAATAATTTGGAATATTTGAACTGTCATGAAAAAAGAAGAAAAAAGACTAAATAAAGAATTACATATGAAGTTTTATGATTTTCTCACTGGAAGTTAATGGAATTAAATTTTTTTAATTATTTAATTTTTTTTTTTAAATTTGGCATATGGGCACGTACCCCCTTAAAAATATTTTTATTTAATTTAAACAGCTGTTTTGTTTTCCAATTGGAATTGGTACAGCAAAATCACTCACTTTTACTTCAAATATGAGCATATTAATTCATTTCTTGTGGATTGTGGGCCAACACGTGCTTTTGTTTATGTTTTTGCTCTTTTTAGCATTTTGTTATTTCTGTTACACAAATTCCACAAAATTTTGACATTTGCATTGACAGCTGCCAAAGTTATGACAAAAAGACGCCATATTTCTGCACACTCCCAGAAAGCAGCGAATAAACAAAAGTTATTTTTTATTGTGGATTTTAGTAGGAAGTTCAATATAAAAAAAAAATAAATATTTTTAATTACGTATTTTATTACTATAGTGGTAAATTTGTAACTATTTAAGATTCTAGTTTGCGTTTAATTATTATTTCTATCTTATTTTGATTGTGTATGATTTTCCAACCTTACTTTTTTTAATTGCGGTTTTTTTGTCTATTCATTAGATCTATTGAAATTTACATATTTGATATTTTTCTCATTTAGAAATAAATAAAAAACAAAAGTAAAAAATGGCTGCGGGATATACTCCCGCAGTTACATTAGCTTCACCCCAGCTTGATGTGAGCCAAGTTAATACCTTTCGTAGTTATGTTACAATGTTAGGTGATTCCGGGGCCAAAGACGAGATTAAACTAAAAGCTGCCCAAGAATTGAGTGAACATTTTGAAGTAATAGTACAAACATCAGCATATCCATCGTTTTTAGATCATTCTATGAAGATATTTTTAAAAATTTTACAAGAGGGTGAAGTACAATTTATTTCGGAAAATACTACTCAACATGTAAGATATATTAATTACATCCAAAACATAAAAAAAGGACTAATTTCCTCGATTTTTGTAGGTTCGAAAGCTAATATTGGAAATGATCCATCGGTTGCCAATTTCGGAAATTCTTCGGCCTTACGTAAAACCGATAATTTCATTAATGTTAAAATTATTACGAACTGATAACGAAGAAAATGTTTTAGTGTGTTTAAGAATAATTATTGAATTACATAAACATTTTCGACCAGCCTTCAATCCTGAGGTAAACTATATTAAATCACAATTTAGTTAGAAAATATCACATTGATTTTTTATTATAGATTCAACATTTTTTATCGTTTGTAAAAGACATATATGCAGATTTACCAAAACATATGACTAAAATTTTTGAGCCAGCCCAGCAAATACGTACGAAAGATTTAAAGGAACTTGAATTTGAACAAATTCTTTCAGAAACTTTTACAATTAAAGTAATTCATGTTGAGAAAACTACTGAGAATGGAACTGTAACACAAGCAGTAATTAAAAACTCAATATCAATTAGTCAAAAAATTAAAATCAACATTTTTTTTCGCAGTACAATCTTTTACCAAAAGGAGTACTTTCTTTGCGTGTACTCCAAGAATTACCAATAATAGTTGTATTATTATATCAAATTTATAAAAACTCCGTACATGCTGAAGTTGCAGAGTTTGTGCCGCTTATAATGAATACAATAACTTTACAGCCATCACCAGTTCAAAGGTAAATTTTATTATTTATCATCTACTATTAATTATCTAACATTCTGTTTAATTTTTTAGAACTTTACCTTATTTTAATAAGGAAATATTTTTTGATTTTTTGGGAGCGCAAATTAAAACTCTTTCATTTCTTGCATATATTGTTCGAATGTTTCAAGTAAACTTTTTAAAAAAATAAAATATATATAAAACTCATTTTTGTTTGAAATTAATAATAATTTAGGATGCTGTCGTATCACATGCACCACACGTAGTTAAAGGAATGTTAAGTTTAATGGAATTATGCCCAAAAGAAGCAGCCAATTTACGAAAAGAACTATTAGTAGCTGCAAGACATATTTTCGCAACTGAATTGAGATTAAGTAAATTAATTTTTACCATATATAATATTACCGTAATTTAATTATTTTTGAATTTATTAGAATTTATTCCATCAATTGATCGGTTATTCAATGAAGATCTATTGATAGGTAAAGGTGTTACCTTAGATTCAATTCGACCACTTGCTTATTCAACTTTAGCTGATTTAGCACATCATGTTCGACAAAGTTTATCTTTAGATGTTGTTGAAAAAGCAGCAAATTTATTTTCAAAAAATGTTCATGATGAATCGTTGGCAACTGGAATACAAGTAATTATTAATATAATAATTGTATTAGTTTAAGAAAGTATAATTAATATTTCTATTATCAGACAATGTCTTGTAAATTACTTTTAAATTTGGTGGATTGCATTCGAATTCACAGTGATGCTGAACCAGCTAAGGCACGAGAACTTTTATTAATCTTATTAAAAGTTTTCACACTGAAATTTCATACAATTGCTAAAATTCAGTTACCATTAATAATGAATAAATGGTAAAATATATTGTAATAAATAATTAAAATTATTATACGTACATACATTTTTATTTAATATTAAGGAAAACATTGAAAGAACAACCCACAACTGCTACATCAAATATTGGAACCACGGGAGTGGCACAATCTCCAAGTGTAACAGAAAATACAAAAGATGGTGTAACATTGGTACATCTTTTAATTTTAAATTAATTTCTACAATTATAAGAACATAATTTTAATAGGATGTACCTGCTTCTGAACAAGCATCAAAATTAAGTAGTATTGGCTTTCCGCCGCCAAATAGTCTAAACGTTGCTGAGTATAGAAGTTTAGTAAAAACTTTAGTTGGTGGTGTTAAAACAATTACTTGGGGTTTTATTAGTTCTAAGGTAGCCAAAAATAAATATTTGAGTTCTGTTCTATAATTTATTTACAATTAATTATTTTTAAATATTGTAGCCTGTTATTTCGGAGAATGTGTCACAACAACAATTAAAATTTTTCCAGCCACATGAACTAAATATATACATTGATTTAGTTTATTGGGCTTTGGAAGCACTTGATATTTACACGATAAATATTCCAAATGCTGGCTTAAATGCAAATCAGTTACTTAAAATGCCAAATCAAAATCCAAGAACTAAAGAAGAAAAAGAAGTTTTGGAACATTTTAGTGGAATTGTAAATAAAAATTCAGCACAAAAATAATGAACACTCTTAAATTTGATTTTTTTTTAAATTTTAGTTTCTTATGATGAGCAGTCAAAATTTTCAAGAAGTATTTGCCACAACTATTGATTATATGGTTGAACGTATTTATAAAAATGCTTCCTTGCAAGTTGTCGCTAATTCATTTTTAGCGAACCCAACGACGTCACCACTTTTTGCTACTGTATTAGTTGAATATTTATTAGAACGCATGGAAGAGATGGGATCAAATTTGGAACGCTCTAATTTATATTTACGATTATTTAAATTGGTGTTTGGCAGCGTTAGTTTATTTCCAGCTGAAAATGAACATATGCTACGCCCTCACCTACATAATATTGTTAATCGTTCAATGGAATTGGCAATGACAGCTAAAGAACCATATAACTATTTTCTATTACTTAGAGCATTATTTCGATCAATTGGTGGTGGCAGTCATGATTTATTATACCAAGAATTTCTACCATTGTTACCAAATTTATTGGAAGGATTAAACCGATTACAAAGTGGTTTCCATAAACAACATATGAAAGATTTATTTGTAGAATTATGTTTGACAGTGCCTGTTCGTTTATCATCGTTACTGCCGTATTTACCAATGTTAATGGATCCATTAGTGTCGGCACTAAACGGTTCTCAAACTTTAATTAGTCAGGTAAATTGAATTTTGACTATATATTAAATATTCGACATCTTTTAGGTAAAAGTTACTATATTCAGAAAAACAAGAACTAAATATATATTAAACTTTTGCAGGGCCTTCGTACTCTTGAACTTTGTGTTGATAATTTACAACCAGATTTTCTTTATGATCATATTCAACCAGTACGCGCAGATTTAATGCAAGCTCTCTGGCGTACTTTACGTAATCAAGATAGTGCTGCATTAGTTGCTTTTAGAGTATTGGGTAAATTTGGTGGTGGTAATCGTAAAATGATGATTGAACCACAAAAATTGGAATATAATGATAAAGATTCATCACCACCAGCTGTAGTTGCACATTTTCAAGAACATAGAAAACCAATTGATTTTCCAGTTGATAAAGTTATTGAAACAGCGTTTAATGCACTTAATTCGAATACAACAGATCCGTTCTATAGGCGACAAAGTTGGGAGGTTATTCGTTGTTTTATTGGTAAGGCGTAAATAAAATTTCATATAAAAAATTTTTTTTTTATTTAAAAAAATAACTTTTTAATTATAGCTGCGTCAATCAATTTGGATGACGATAAACACACTTTACAAAAACTATTTATGCATCCTACTTTTATTGAGGGTAATATTGGTTCATTGGCTGCGGCACAGTATAAATCTCTTGAAGTTCAAGCTCGTCAAACACATCAGACTGCACTCACTGGAATGTTGGTAGCGGCAGCAACGAAAGAACTTCGTGAATCTGTATTTCCTGTTATGGTTGCTGTAGTGCGCCATTATACTATGGTCGCTATTGCTCAACAAGCTGGCCCATTTCCATATAAACATTATACAATGAATAATGGTCTTGATCCATTAGTTTTAATTGATGCTTTAGCAGTTTGTATGGGCCATGAAGAAAAGGAACTTTGTAAACCTGGACAACTTTGTATAGGATTAATTCTTGAAACTGCAACAAATATTATGGGGAATAAAGAGCGTGCATGTCGTTTACCATTAATGCAATATTTAGCTGAGCGTATGGCAGCATTATGTTATGAACGACCGTGGTATGCCAAAATGGGTGGTTGTAAGGCATTGAAATGTCTATATCAGCATATGTCGCTTCGTTGGTTGTATCAACATTTATTTGTTTTTCTGAAAGCTTTTATGTTTGTGATTATGGATTTAGCTGGTGAAGTATCAAGTGGTGCCATAGATATGGCAAAAATATATTTAGAGAAAATGTTGCGAATATGTATGGTGCCTTTGGATAAAGATTGTAAAAATGAGGAATTAATTTCAACCCAAAATAAAGCCATGTATGAAGTTATACATGAATTAGTGCGACAAGTAACTAGTCCTAACACTTTGGTGAGAGAACAAGCAATGTCATCATTGAAATTAATTGCTGAGTTACAAAATAAAACTGTTACCGACGTAATGGATCCACATCGTGAAGTTTTAGTTGATATTATACCACCTAAAAAACATTTATTACGACATCAACCTGCTAGTGCACAAATTGGTTTAATGGATGGCAATACTTTTTGTACAACTTTAGAACCAAGACTTTTTACAATTGGTAAGAATTATTAACGTAATGTGAATTAAATTTAAAAACTACCTGTACATCATTGTAGATTTAGGAAATAGTTATCATAAACTTTTCTTCCATGAACTGATAACATTAAGTGATGCCGAAGATTCCACATTGGCAAAATTAGATTGCTACAAAAATGTAAATAATTTAGTACCATTACGTAAAAGTGCGTTACGTGCTTTGGCTGCTTGTCACTATATAACCGATGGTGCATATCGGGAAAAAATTTTAAATATTTTATTCAAAGTAATGGAAAAAAATAATCCTGAATTACAACAAGCTGCATTTGAATGTATGCAAAAATTTATATCGGGTTTTAAAATTGAAAAAGAAACGGTAAGTAATTATTTTCTTAAATTATTATTTGATATTAGTAAACAATATATTTACAAAAAAAAAAAATTTCTATACTGTATCATAAATTTTAAAAATAGTTAAGATTAATAAGTTTTGTTCATTTCCTAATTGACGACCGTCATAGATACAAATTTTTTCATCAAATATTTAAAAAAAAACACATAAATTTTTTAAGCTAATTAACACAGATACCAGAAATATTACAAAATAACTTTAATATGATTATTCGTTAGACACTTTGTTGAGGACCAAAATGGGATTATCAAAAATTAATAATATCTGAAATTAAATTTTCGATTAAACACATATATTTATTTCTTGCCATATTAAGCAATATAAATAACATGGTCAATGTAAATTAAGAAAGAGTTTTTATTAATAAAGAGCTAATTTGTAAGACTTTCCAATTATTATGTGAATGATAATTTTCTGAGCATATTGTGGATATATTGTCTATTTAAATTTAAAATTTGATTTTTTTTCAGAATTTTGTGTTTCACTTTCAATTATTATTTTTTATCTCTTATTATTATTATTTTGTTATATCCAATTATTTTTGTCCGGACAATAGAGTAGGTTAACGCAGAGGTGAAGAACAAAAACTAAACAAAATTTCTAATCGTTTTAACGTGAACGTTTTATATAAATATTTTCTGTACATTACCTAACATCTTTAATTTATCTATTAAATTTTGTATAATGTAGATTACTTTATATAATATTTTATGTGTACTCTGAAAAATAGAATTATTTCATACTTTTAGTATCAAAAATAGTTTTTATATATATAAAGTAAAAAAAAGGTTTAGAAAGAAAAATTTTTATATGCGAAAAAAAGAAAATACATATTTCCAAAATTATATACAAAAAATAATAATAAAATGTAGAATAGATTGAATATATAAATTACGTAATTTGTTGAAAATATGCTTTAAACTTTATATTATATCATAAATTTGGATAATTGACTCTTCTTATTAAACTATACTATTTGAGAACATAATATGTTTTCAATTACACTCCTACACAATATTTTCCAAATGTTTATTCAGAAAATTTATGTATATATTTTTAATTATCATTATTAAATACTCTTTCAAAAAAAAATAAGAACATATAAAATTCAGGTGCAAAACATATTGTACAAATAAATGACGTCAAATATGGAAAACGACTTCTCAATATTATAATTAACCCATTTCTCATTATGTGTAGAATTATTCAAGTGATCGTCAATTAATTGACATAATATCAATAATTCAAAAAACTAATTACCCTTTTTTTATAATTTTTATTTATATTTTTTAAGTATCATTGTTTATTATAGCGCTGAGTTATTGTTGTTGATATGAATTATGCGGCAAATATAAACATTTTCAGTTTAATAATTTCTATTTGAGTCATAAAATTTACTTTAGAAATTTTGTGGTTACTTTTAATGAAAGATAAGCAATTATTTATAGTATGATCAATATTTGGGATCATATCAAAAATAATTTTATAAAATCTCGATTTAATTTAAAATATCTATTGAACTATTTCAATTTAATTGAATATTTTTAACTATCAATCTGTGAATCTGTGAAACGTTGAATACACACTCATTTCATATTTTACGGTTACCAAATTTTCGCATGTAAATAAAAATATTTAGTAAACACCTGAATATATTGCAATTCCTAGTTCATGTATTTCAACACCGCTTAAGAAAGGTTCTTAAGTATTTTGTAATTTCTTATTTTAAAATTCGAAATTCCGAAAATTTAAATATTGATAATCGAATTTTTTAAGTAAACAAATAACGAACCCTGAACTCAAGTATATTGCGAAGTATCACGCTACAAACAAACAAAAATATATAAGAGCGAAAAAATACCTATATACATTTATATCTATTACAAAAGTATACTAAAAAAAAATTCAGTTTTGTTCGAACATTCACGAATTTAGTGTATTACTAAACGGGTACACAATAATTATTATATGTAATGATTTGTGTTTTAAATATTTTTTGAATATATTTGGAATTCTAATACAATTAACTTAAAATACGTGCAAATGAATTTGATTGTTAACAAACGTTGAAAGAATTACAATTAGAAGAACATATTATATCACGTGAAAAAGTGTTTAAATAAATATTTATTTAGTTTAAATTTACTCACAACTTGCTGCATTTTTTTTTATATAATACGAAAAACGTCTTATCATTATTTAATACCATTCTTATCTATAAGACAAATATTAGTGTAACTTGTGGCAAAAACCTAAAAATTATTTTTTTTTGTCAAAGTAATAAAACAAAATTGAATCATGGAAGCCTTACAGCACGAGGCTGAACTTTTAAAACAGAAAATACAAAATGATCGAAAAATTGCTTGTGACACAACTTTAATACAGGCTGGCAAAAATCTTCAATCTGTTGGTCCAATTCAGTTACGTACACGTCGAGTATTGCGGGGTCATTTATCAAAAGTCTATTCACTACATTGGAGTAAAGATTCAAAAAATATTGTATCGGCTAGCCAAGATGGTAAATTAATTGTTTGGGATGCACAATCAACAAATAAATTATCAGCAATTCCATTACGGTCATCATGGGTAATGACATGTGCATACTCACCATCTGGACAATTTGTAGCATCTGGTGGTTTAGATAATGCTTGCTCAATTTATAACTTGAAATCAAGGGATGGTAATATTCGGCTTATGAAGCAATTACCTGGACATACTGGTTATATATCATCCTGTAAATTTGTAGATGATCATAAAATTTTAACCAGCTCAGGTGATATGACTTGTGCCTTATGGGATATTGAAACTGGTCATCGTATAATTACATTTGAAGGACATACTGGTGATGTTATGTCTTTATCATTGGCACCAAATGAAAATAATTTTTTATCATCTGGTTGTGATTCTAAAACCATATTTTGGGATTTACGTGATCAAAACTGTTTACAAACATTTGAAGGACATGAAAATGATATTAATTCTGTACAATTTTTCCCAAATGGTTTAGCATTTGCTACAGGTTCCGATGATACTACATGTCGTCTGTTTGACATACGATCAGATCAAGAAATTGCTATTTATTCACAAAAAATTACAATGTGCGGTGTTACTTCGGTGGCATTTTCTAAAAGTGGAAGAATATTATTTGGTGGCTATGATAATTTTAATTGTGTACTATGGGATACAATAAAACTGGAAAGATTAGGAATATTAGCAGGGCATGATAATAGAGTTTCATGTTTGGGAACAGCAGAAAATGGCACAGCAGTAGCAACTGGATCATGGGATTCGTATCTACGAATATGGAATTAACTGAAAAGAAAATATTAAAAGTTTATTAGTTTTGTTGTTTTAGATTTAGATTAATTTAATTTTAAGAATCAGAAAGTATTAATTAGATTTAAAAAAAAGTAAAATTAATAATTAATAAAATTTGGAACAATAAAAAATCTAGGTAATTAAAATATGTTTCTTGTATTTATGCACTTTCAAAACTTTTAATAAAATTTTAAGAGTAGATTTTTTTTTTTCTTCATTAATATTTCGTTATTTATAATTTCAGATCCACAATGGAATGCGGCCACTTTTACTTACTCTCGGTGATTATAGAAATTTAACTTTAAATGGTACCAAGTTGCTATCATATTTAACACAGTTATTCCCATCAATGTTTAATGAAAAATTATGTGAACAATTATTACAACATATTCAGAAAATGTTGGAAATATCTATAGCTTCAAATAAAACACAAACACAATCGGCAAACTTTTTAGCTGTTGCAAAAACTGGTGATTTTGAACAAAAGGTCACAACATTAATTGGTATATTTCATCAAATACCAGCAGCTACTTCAAAATTCATTGATAGTTTATGTCAATTAGTTTTACAAACTGAAAAATCTCTTATGATTGAACCATCCTGTCCATATCGAGAACCATTATTTAGATTTTTATTACGTTATCCGAATGAAACATTAAATTTATTCTTAAGTGATGGTAATATTACAAATCAACAATGGAATCGATTTTTAATTTATCTAATAAAACATAAAGATGGTTTAGCATTCCGTACAGTAATGCAAGTAAGTAAATCAAATCGTTTAGTCCAATTAATACACTGTAATACACAACAAATGGTTATGTTAACGGAACAACAACGTTATGAAGCACAACATCAAGCTGTATTAATTGTACACACTTTAATGGAACTTGATGATCAATGGTTACCAACACAAAATGATATAATTACAGCATTAAAATTCCTTTGGCAAAATAACCTTTATAAAACATGTGAATTAAATGTTGCCTGCGATTTGTGGCATTTAGTTGGCAAAATATTATTATTTTATTTTTCACATAATACTAATGATATTGATTTATTATTTCAATTATTACGAGCATTATGTATGCATTTTATACCAGATTTTCATTTTCTACGAGATTTTTTACAAAATACAGTTGCTCAAAGTTATACTGTTGATTGGAAACGTAAAGCATTCTTTCATTTTGTTGATAATTTTAATAATCCAGCACTATCAGAAGAATTGAAAGCCAAAATATTAACAGCTGTATTGATACCATGTTTTGCTATGAGTTTTGATAAAGGAGAAGGTAATAAATTAATTGGTGCACCACCAAATCCATATCAAGAAGATGATAATAATGTTGTATCCGTATTCATAAGTAAAGTTTTTGATCCAGAAAAACCATTTGCTAATGATGATGCTGTTCGTATTGCATTATTACAATTTGCGTGTCTGTTAGTAGAACGGGCTTCGCCTCACATTCATGATGGTGATGCAAATAATAAGAGGCAAGGTAATAAACTCAGACGTCTTATGACATTTGCGTGGCCTTGTTTATTAAGTAAAAATTGTGTTGATCCAACTGCAAGATACCATGGTCATTTATTGCTATCGCATATTATTGCACGATTGGCAATACATAAGAAAATTGTTTTACAAGTATTTCATTCACTATTAAAAGGCCATGCATTAGAAGCACGCCCAGTAGTTAGACAAGCATTAGAAGTTTTAACACCAGCAATGCCATTACGCATGGAAGATGGCAATACAATGCTAACACATTGGACGAAGAAAATTATTGTCGAAGAAGGTCATTCAATGCAACAACTTTTTCATATTTTACAATTAATTGTTCGACATTATAAAGTATATTATCCGGTACGGCATCATTTAGTACAGCATATGATAAATTATATGCAACGTCTTGGTTTTCCACCAACTTCATCATTAGATTATCGTAAACTTTCTGTTGAATTAGCTGAAGTTATTATTAAATGGGAATTACAGCGAATTAAAGAAGAAAATAGCGGCCCATTTGATGAGGAAAATGCTAATGGTGAGGTTAAATTAGGGAGCCTTAAACGTCCATATTCTGATGATCCAAATGAAATAAGAAAAAAATTAGCAAGTGGTGAAAATATATCACAACAACAACCAATACCAGGTAATTGATTAAGGAAGACTTAGTTTTTTTATGAAAGTTAATTTTTTGTTTGTTTATTAGGTCCTTCGCAAGTGCAACCAAAATCAGAAGGATCTAGTCGTCCTATTGAAAAATTACATTGTGATACAGTTTTAAATTTCTTGATACGTTTAGCTTGTCAAGTTAATGATGCTCAGTCAACACCAGGAATTGCATCGCCTGGTGAAGCTTTATCAAGAAGGTGAAATGAATTTTAATAGTTAAAAAATATTATATATAAAAATACGAAAAATGTATTATTAATTTCAGATGTGTGATGCTTCTTAAAATGGCCATGAAACCTGATGTTTGGCCACAACCTTTTGACTTAAAACTAGGATGGTTAGATAAAGTATTTTCAAGCATTGAAAATCCACAACAAGTTAATTATGGAAATATTTGCACTGGTTTAGAACTTTTAACTTTTCTTTTATCAATTCTGAAAAAAGAACAAATTTTAGCAATAATTCGTCCAATTCAACGTGGTCTTTCAGTTTGTGTTACATCACCAAACACACGAGTAATTCGTTTAATGCATGCCCTTTTGTCTCGTTTAATGAGCACATTTCCAGCTGATTCATATCACAAACATGAAGAATTGGAAATTCTTTATACAACTGTAAGTAAAATGATTTTGGAAGGTTTAGCGAATTATGAAAAAACACCGCAACCAAATCCATCTACACTTTTTGGAACTTTAATGATTTTAAAAGCATGCTGTATTAATAATCAAAGTTATATTGATCGGTTAATGATTCCGTTTATGCGTTTATTAAATCGTTTAACTAAAGATCACTTGAATGGATCACAAACAGTTAATCAAACTGGTGTACAGGCTGGACAAAATGAAGGTGGTGGATCATTAGCGCTTGAATTATTAATCCTTTCACTGGATTTAGTAAAAAATCGTATTGTTGTTATGGGTGTTGATATTCGTAAACTCTTTATTGGTAGTATTTTAGTTGGACTTATTGAAAAAAGTAGTGATGTTAAAATTATGAAATCAATTGTTAAAATGATTGAAGACTGGATGAAAAATAAAAATCCCCCAATAACTGTAACTCAAGCACCTACATTACGTGAGAAATCAATTTTACTTGTTAAATTAATGCAGTACGTAGAAAAACGTTTTTCGGATGATATTGAATTAAATGCACAATTTCTGGAATTAATTAATTATATTTATCGTGATGATCAATTGAAACAAACTGAATTGACATCAAAATTAGAAGCAGCATTTTTAGCTGGTCTACGTTGTACACAGCCTAGTATTCGTGCTAAATTTTTTGAAATATTTGATGGTTCAATGCGTAGACGTCTTCATGATCGTTTACTTTATATAATTTGTTCCCATGCTTGGGATTCCATAGGACCTCATTATTGGATTAAACAATGTATTGAGTTGTTAATTTTAACTGCTAATACTACAACACAAATACGTAATGCTAATGAATGTCACTTAGTACCGAGTATTTCATCAGTAATAAATTTTGCCGATTCAGATGAGAAAAAGAATTTCGTTATTTATACATCATTACAAAATGAACCCCAAGAAACATTTGAATCAATTGAAGACAAAGAAGATGTATTCGATATGGATATGAGCGTTGATTCGAATATATCTAGACGTGAGGATAGCGAACGACCAGTATTAAATCGTCAAGCAGCTTTGAATAAATTAATTATTCGACAATCCGAGTTTTTGGAGGCTAATCGTAAAATTTGTACAGAACAATTATTAATTGCCACAGCACAACTCTGTCATATGGATTCAGAATTAGCCGAAAAAATTTGGTTAGATGTATTTCCGAAATTGTGGTCAATTCTAGATGAAGGCCAGCAACAAGCAATTATACGTGAACTTGTACCATTTTTATCATCTGGTACTCATGTTATACAACGAGATTGCCATCCGAGTGCATTAAATACATTTGTGGAATCATTGACGCATTGTCAACCACCAATTTACATTCCACCAAATCTGATAACATACCTTGGAAAAGCTCATAATCTATGGCATCGAATGACCCTAATTTTAGAAGAAATGTCATTAGATTGGCCTGCTAAAAAAGAAAAATATCAAGAAAATTCTGATATTGATATAAGTGAATATGATTTAGTTGAAAATAATCAATCAACGATTTTTGATCCATTGGCCCAAATGTATTCAGCTTTACACGAAGAGGATTTATGGGCTGGACTTTGGTTAAAATATGCAAAATACCCTGAAACAAATACTGCCATTGCCTATGAACAAATGGGATTTTTTGAAGAAGCTCAAGGTGCTTATGATATTGCTATGACAAAATTTAAACAAGAAATCACTAATGGGCCAGCATCATTGGAAATGAATAGTGAATTATTGTTATGGGAAAATCATTGGATACGGTGTGCTAAAGAATTAAATCAGTGGGATATATTATTAGATTATGCACAGGCAAATAAAGAAAAGAAATCATTTTTAATTATGGAAAGCGCATGGCGTGTACCTGATTGGGCACTGATGAAGCAAGCTTTGATTCGTGTGGAACAGACAAGCCCGAAACAAGAAGGATATAAAGTAAATTTATATCGTGGGTTTTTGGCAATTCTTAATCAAGAAGACCAACAACTTGGTAATGTTGAAAGGTATGTTGAAGTTGCATCTGGTTTGTGTATGAGAGAATGGCGTCGATTACCACATATTGTATCGCACATTCACTTACAATATTTACAAGCCGCACAACAGATTATGGAACTACAAGAAGCTTGCCAAATACATCAAGGTCTTTTACAATGCCGCACTTCTTCGTTACACGATATGAAAGCAATTGTTAAAACTTGGCGTAATAGATTACCAGTTATTGCTGATGATCTATCCCATTGGAGTGATATATTTACGTGGCGTCAACATCATTATCAAATAATCACACAACATTTAGAACAACCAACAGAAACTGGCAATCATACAATGATAGGAGTACATGCTTCGGCACAAGCTATTATTCATTTTGGTAAAATGGCAAGAAAACATAATTTAACTGGAGTTTGTCAGGAATCCCTTTCTCGAATTTATACAATTCCATCAGTTCCAATTGTTGATTGTTTCCAGGTATTTATCTATTTTGTAAATAATTATATGGCTGGTGTTTAATTATAATTACGTTTGTTTAGAAAATCCGACAACAAGTTAAATGTTATTTACAAATGGCATCGGTTAGTGGTAGAATTGAATTGAATGAAGCTCTTGATGTTATCGAATCAACCAATTTAAAATATTTTTCACGCGAGATGACTGCAGAATTTTATGCATTAAAAGGATTATTATTGGCACAAATCGGTCGATCAGAAGAGGCCAATAAAGCATTTAGTGCTGCTGCTCAACTACATGATAACTTAACTAAGGCATGGGCATTGTGGGGTGATTATTTAGAACAAATCTTCACTCGTGAATCAAAACAAATTACATTAGGTGTAAGTGCTATAACATGTTTCTTACATGCCTGTCGACATCAAAATGAAAGTAAAACACGAAAATATTTAGCTAAAGTGTTATGGTTATTATCATATGATGATGCCAAAGGGTCACTAATGGAAGCATTGGAAAAATATGCTGTTGGTGTACCACCACTAAATTGGTTGCCGTGGATTCCACAATTATTATGCTGCTTGGTCCAATACGAGGGAACTGTTATATTGAATTTATTGAGTCAGGTTTGTACAACGCATACAAACTCGATAAAAATATATTAATTTAAACAATATTGCTTAGGTTGGTAGAATGTATCCGCAAGCTGTTTACTTTCCTATTAGAACTTTATACTTATCATTAAAAATTGAACAAAGAGAAAAACACAAAAGTGCTGAGCAAGCATTTTTAGCTAATAAAATGTTAAATACAGTAAGAAATGAATAAAGAAATTTTTAAAACTAATTGTGCTAATAAATATATGTCATTTTAGCAAAATGCTGACGGCCAGCAAATAAATCAACAAGTTAATACAGGTGGTGATATAAATCAATCTCAACAGCAAACGCAACAAAGTCAGCAAACTACTGCAACTTCTGTAGCTCCAATAAAAGCTACGCCACCAATGTGGCGATGTTCTAAAGTTATGCATGTTCAACGTGAAATTCATCCAACAATTCTCAGTTCGTTGGAAGGAATTGTTGATCAAATGGTTTGGTTTCGTGAAAATTGGTACGAAGAAGTGTTACGTCAACTTCGACAAGGACTTATTAAATGTTATGCAATTGCATTTGAAAACCGTAGTAGTGTTAATGATGCTACAATTACACCCCATACTTTACATTTTGTTAAAAAACTTGTGTCAACATTTGGTATTGGTATAGAGAATATTTCTAGTTCAGTAGCATCCAATTTTGCATCAGCTGCATCAGAATCACTAGCACGTCGGGCACAAGCTACTGTTCAAGATCCAGTTTTCCAAAAAATGAAAGGTCAATTTACATTAGATTTTGATTTCTCACAACCTGGTGCAATGAAATTACATAATTTAATCAGTAAATTAAAAAAATGGATAAAAATATTAGAAGCAAAAACCAAACAATTACCAAAATCATTTTTAATTGAGGAAAAATGTCGTTTCTTATCAAATTTTAGTCAAAAAACTGCTGAAGTAGAATTACCAGGTGAATTGTTATTACCCGTACCGTCACATTATCATATTCGTATAGCTAGATTTATGCCACGTGTAGAAATTGTTCAAAAACATAATACAGCCGCTCGAAGACTTTATATTCGTGGTACAAATGGTAAAATTTACCCATATTTAGTTGTAAATGATTCTGGCCTAGGAGATGCTCGACGAGAAGAAAGAGTTTTACAATTATTACGTATGTTAAACCACTATTTGGGTAAACAGAAAGAAACATCGAGGCGATTTTTACATATAACAGTACCGCGAGTTGTTCCAGTTTCACCCCAAATGCGTTTGGTAGAAGATAATCCAGCAAGTATTTCATTATTGGATATCTATAAAAACGGTTGTAATAAATTGGGTGTTGAACATGATACACCAATTGCGCGTTATTATGAACGTTTAGCTGAAGTACAAGCTAGAGGATCACAAACTACACATCCAGTATTACGAGATATTTTGCGTGAAGTGCAAATTAATATGGTGCCGAAAACTTTATTAAAGGATTGGGCTGTTCGGAATTTCAAATCACCAACAGATTATTGGCAATTTCGAAAAATGGTAAGTAAATTATTAAATTTTTTATTTAGATTATTTAATATTGTACAGAATAAACCTTTAAATATTTATTGATTCTTATTTATTATTGCATAACAGTTCACATTACAATTATCACTAGCCTGTTTATGTGAACATGCCCTTCATTTAACACGAATGAATGCCGATATGATGTATTTACATCAAGATTCTGGTTTAATGAATATTTCCTATTTTAAATTTGATGTTGATGACGCAACTGGTGAATTAGATGCATCACGTCCAGTACCATTCCGTTTAACACCAAATATTGCTGAATATTTATCAACTATTGGTAAATCGGGACCTTTAACAGCTTCAGTTGTTGCTACTGCAAGATGTTTGGTACAACCTAATTTTAAATTACCAACAATTTTGCAAGCAATTTTACGTGATGAAATAATTGCTGTCCATAAAAAACGTTTAAAAGACGAAAAACCAATTGTTGATGCTAATGGGGATATTATACAAGAATCAACACCTGAAGTTGATATGGAGAATATTATAAATGTTGTTAATAAAGCAGTTTCGGCCATTATGTTACGTTTAAATAATATTTCATATTTCGATAATGTGGAATCAAATAAAATTGCAACACTGGTACAAGCTGCTACTAACTCAGATAATCTATGTCGTATGGATCCTGCTTGGCATCCGTGGTTGTAAAAATTTGATAATTACGTTGATTATTTATTTCATTGAAAGAAAATTTTCTTTTGAAACAATTTAATATCAGTAATTATTTTTCTGAATGTTTATTTTAGAAATTAAGGAAATATTTTTAAAAAACAAATAATATTATAATTATAATAATAAAGAACAAATTTTATTTAAAATTAAAAAATCATTTTGTGCCTATATTGTAAAACTGACAACTTTGAAATAGATTAATTTAAGTTTAATTTATCAATATTTGATTAAGCCGCTTATGTTATGAGCCGGTCTTGTTACTTGGAAGTCTCAAATTGTAGTAAACTGGTTTTAAACGTAATATATTATGTAGTATACATAGATATGGAAAAATCAGATGCTCTGCAATATTTTCCAGCTAATTGTAAGGCTAAAATTTCATCATACTATTATTCTATCTATAAGTTCAGTAAACTAAAATATTGTGTATTTTTTTTTTTAGAAAAAAAAGAGCAATATTTTTTAGTATAAATAGCGATTTACCTATATCAAACAATATCTAGATCAATAATTTTAGTGGATTTTATATCTAGATCAATAATTTTAGTGGATATTTACTTTGTTCAATAATACTTAGAGGATGAAATCAAAATAATATTTAATAAGAATCAATGAAGTAGGTATATCTACAAGTTGGATGGACGTGCTCTTATTGATTAGATGGTGTAAAATAATAATATTTTCCCCGAAATTAATGTTTCATTATATAATTAAATTGTTTTTGTTTTTTATTCAGTTTTTATTAACTTCTTTTCATTTTTTTTTTGTTTTTGTTTTTTCAATACAATGGTAGTAATATATATAATATATGTATGTGTATGTGTATATAAATATGATTTTTAATGTTCTCTTCATTCTACAATATTTTCTTTTTTTTTTTTTCATTTATATCTTTTTAAATTATTTTATCATTTATAATATGTAATTAACAATTCTTATTTTAAATTTAATTTTTTTTTAATTTGTTGTTTTAGTTTTTTGTTTGCATTTTTTTTATAATTATTGTTTAAATCACTTAAACTTGAATTTTTGTTTTGATTTTTTGTTTTTCAATTATATATAAATCTTTTTCATATTATTTTACATAACTTTTTTAATTAATATGTAATATTTTTATGTTTTTAGTTATTATACATATAATAAGGAGTTAAGTTTTTTTTTCTTATAATTTTTTAGTGTTTCAGTTTTTATTGGTATAAGACTATTCTATTTCCTATTTCTAAACAGTTTTTTTGTAATAATATTTATTTTTTTATTTTTTAGTTACTATTCAACTTTCTATAGCATCTGTAAATATATTTTTATGTGTATATGTATATATATATATATATATATATATATATATATATATATATATATATATATATATATATATATATATATATATATATATATATATATATATATATATATATATATTTTTTTTTTTTTTACTTTCTACTAGATATGGCAGATTGTTCATTCTACTTAAATTTAAATTACATAATTTTTAGGTATACGAAACTAATTTTAATATTAATTTTAAATATTTATAATTTATTGTATTACTTTAATAACTAGTTTTATTTATATTTTATAGTTTCTACTTTGAATTTATACTTATTATTTATTACATTTACTCTTTTTTTTTTGTATGTCTACCTTATTTAATGTAAAATTATTAATTCATTAATTTATCGTACAATATTTATTTTTATTATGATAAACATAAAATTTATTCAGTTTTGTGTATATTTTTTAAATATTTTCTGACTGACAATTTTTTAAAGATACATATACATATTTTCTAAATTAATTTGCAGTTTTTAATTAAAAAAGAAAATGTAATATGATTTATTTTAATTAAATCAAAATATTTAAGGATGATTTTTTAACAAAAGATAAGTCCAAAAATGCATTTAATTATAAAAAAATATAACCAAAAATATAACCAAAAAAATCTCATAAAATTAGTATTCTTTTTCACGGCAATGTGTATGTAAACCGTAGCATTGTTAAATCAGCAAACAATACAACACATTTTAATAACCACGTAGAAAACATTGCAAAAGTTACGAGTTATGTGAATTTCGCTACATGATATATGATTCGAATTAATTTCAGCCTCAAAATTTTCAACATTACTGTGAAAGATGAAAGAAGTGGGTTTGCTTCTTACAAATATATAGTGTTAAAGTTAATACCAATAATAAAATTTGTTGTGATAATATTTTGGGGTAACTCAATTACGTTAATGGTAACGTCAAGGTAAGCAACCTTAAAACTTTACTTTTGTAATATTGATCAAATTGATTTCCATTTTATATTATAATTTCAAAATAAATTTTTTATCTGTTATTATATTTTTTACATTTGTTTTTATTATTTAATTTTCAGATTTTTTTCATTTTTTTTTAGCAATTATTAGCTTTTTATAACATTTCATCTTTTTATTTAACAATTTTGCATTTATTTTTGGAAGTACATATATTTATAAATTTTGATAAATTATTTTTAATATAAAATTTTTATTATATTTTTTAGTATACTTTCCTTTTTTATTATTATTATTTTTAGTTTTTCATTTGTTATTTATAAATTTTTTGTTCTGAAAATATTTTACATACATTTTTTTTTTGTATCCGTTAAATCTAGTTTAAATTTTTACTAATAACGTTAATTTTTATTTTATTTTTTCAGTCTGTTACGCTTAGAAAATTTAAATCAAAAATTATCTTTATATTATATAGTTAGTTACAAAATATGAAATTAAATAATGAATTCATTTTATATAAAGCAAAGATAAACAATTTATGATTTTAAAATTATTGCACAAATATTTTATTTCATTTTTTACTTTTCTAAAAAAATATTTTTTTTTTTTAAAAATCACTAGCTATCTAAATAATTATGCTAATAAGATTTTTATTTTAAATAAAGATTTTAGCAATTTAAAAATTAATTAGAATTGTTAAAAGAATCTTTTCTTCTATAGACACCATAAACTTAACTTGAATTGAGTATATTTTTTTTTGTAAAAAGTTTTCAAATATAATACCAAATTTATGACCTATTTTCCAAATTTATAAATTTAGATATATAAAAAAATATTCGGCTAATTTCTCGTACAATTATTATTGTATAATTATTTTGAAAAATTATTCATCAAGAACAAAAATTAATTTAATTTACTGGCCATAGTATAGTTAGTAAAGTAAGAGGACGAAAATTTTCTCGCTCGCACAACAATGTAAAACAAAGAGATCCCATTTGTAGTAAATATTGTCCCAGATATTCAAATAGATAAATATATTTTATAAATTTGTAAAATTTATAAAATATATTTATCTATTTTCTTATTTCAATTCCAATAATCGTATTAAAATATTTCAATTATTATTAGCATAGTTATGTATGTAAATAAAAATAATTAAGAAATTATATTAAATATTTTAATACTTTTTTTTTTTTTTGCAAAATTAAAGAAAAAAAAAATATTAGGGTCACTATTTTTTTTAACATAATTACAACATAAGATAAAATATAATTATCAATTTTTAACTTAAATTTTTAATATGGCTATAAAAATCACATGCTAATGCTAAATAAAATGTATAAAGTTAACGAAAAATTATTCAATTAATTTCCATTTAAGAATTTTGGATATTTTTGAGTAACAAGTATTCTGAATAATTCTGAATTGTAATAAAGATGAAAAATTATTTATTAATTGTTCTAATGAAAGCGACTAACCCGGTGTACTACCTCAAAACGGATTTGTGTGCACTTAATAATAATGTACTAGACCGGCGTCGAACATTTTGGCTTCCAACTAATTTGGACCAACTATTTTTATATGGATTTTGAACCATAAACAAACTTTTTAATTGCAACAAGCTAATTGTTTTTTTTTTAGTCACGCATATCTTGTTAAATAAATGGTTTCAATTGTTAGCATCTTTCTCAAATCTTAAAATTCCATTTTATTGTAATTTTATTATTGGTACTCATTTAAAGCTGAGTTAATTTAGTACAACATCTATGCCTTGGACGAGAACTAATAAGTCAGTTTTCTATTATCTATTATATTATATTATAATTCAGCGTATAAGACAACGTTCTTATTAGTTGAGGTCCAATTTTCATATCTAATAAGTACTTATGATTTTTGAAAATATGAGATTATAATATTATTAATTTTTGATTCTGATAACAAATAAAATTAGAAAATAATAAGGTTTATTTACCTGCTGTACGGATTCTAGAAAGTGTTTTTGCGTTTTCCGATCTTTATGAGTATTTTCCCGTTTTTAATATTCGCCTTATACGCTGTTGTATATAATATATATAAAATATTTTTTTTTTATAATGTGCGTTTCTAGTATTTTTTATTATTTAGAGAGTTGATACTTAACTAATTCATGTTCGATTGGCAAAATATAATATATATCATATGTATATATGTGCATACATATTTAAATATGTACATATATAAAAAAGACGTAAAATTAAAACAATTTAACAACTAAATCATAAAAAAAAAATACTACAACTCATTTAATTAACACAATTTCATTCAAATAAAATTCCCTAACGTATTGAAACAAAAAAAATATTATAAAATTAAAAAAATTCACATAAATTTTTGTTATATGCAGCTAAATTTTAAATCTCCTTTAGTTACTAATTTATAATTACTATTATTTAATTATTTTTATTCATATTTTAATAGTAGTTTTGTGTTGTGTTTTTAACTTAATTCATTTTGATTTAATTTTAAAATTTAATTTGTTATTTGATTTTTTTTATTTGTTACATTATAAAATTTTTTTAGTAGGATCAAACAGGTCCAGGACTTGCCATTACAGTTTTTTCCATTCGAGTATCATGCGCAAGGACATGTCCTTGTTGTATTGCTAATGGCGCATGTAAACTACGCTCTTGCATAACACGTTCCTGTAATGCACGATGTTCTTGTATGGCACGATCCTGTAATGCACGCTCTTGTAAGACACGTTCTTGTAAAACACGTTCTTGTATTGCACGTTCTTGTAGGACACGATGCTCTTGTAAAGCACGATCCTGTAAAGCACGTTCACGTTGTTGTCTTTCGTGTAATGCACGTTCCTGCATCAGGCGTTCATTTATATTAAGACCATTAGCATCATTCATATCTAAAAATGTTTGATAACTTTGTTTTTTTAAAAAGAAAAAGGATAATAAAAATAAAGAAAAATATAAATAAAAAAAAAAATTCAATTTTAGAGGAAAAAATTAATAGAAAAACGATTCTGTTCTTATATTTTTTTTTAGTTGTATTGTATTTTTTTAAGAAAAGGATATTTAAAAATTTTGAATGTGTAAATGAAATTTTAGAGAAATATATTCTAGGAAATTTTAGATGAGTAAAACTACTATTATTTAAAAAAAAAAAAATTATATTTTTTTTAGGTGAAAATTGTTATAAATTTATAAAAGAGAATAGAAATGCATGTTTATTTTTTAGAGACTGTTTTTTTGGCAAATTTTAGATATTCGAAAATCTAAAATATTCGAAGAAAAATGCCTTGTCCACTCTATCTGTGACCCTATCTGTTAGTAATTTTGAATATACTATCGAAATTTGATAATTCGAAAAAATTTAGTGAATGATAACTTTATAGGAAAAAGTTAAAAAAAAGTTCTAGAACAAAGTATAAAATATTAAGTAATTTATTCCAATAGATAATAGAATATAGTTTGAAACTGTAACTTTTATACATAAAATGAATTTTATTAACATTGGTTATTTTTTTAACACAAAAACTACTTTTTTACCACTCTATGTGTGTTCATTATTTAGTTATTTCCTATAAAAATCATTGAAAGTTATATAAAAAATAATTTATAAAGTTAAGTACAGTGATTGCACGAAGTATTAAAGTATAGGTTAGATTTTTTTTTTTTTTGGTGATTTTAAAAATCGGAAAAGAGATCTTTTATTTAACTAACATAAAACGAGTAATATTACAAAAACCAAAATAAAAAAAACAAATTGTTTTCATCATACTTAAAGTATTCCTAGATCCTTCTTGATTATTTAAGGTTGCTATCGATCTATTATCACCAGGCGACGACATTTGTGATACAGCAGGTGATGTGTTAATATTATTTAAATCCGATACATATCTGTTAAAATTAATTAAAAATAGAAAAGAAATATTAATATATATATTTATTAGATATAAAAATGAATTTTATTTATATATAATTTTTACAAAATAATTAATTTAACCTTAAGTCACAGACTTGCGAACTATTTGAATCATAAACTTCACCTGGATCAGGTGCATTATTAGGTTGTTGGCCACCAATGGCAACACTATTTATTGTAGCTATACTATTTGCTGTTGTTCGTTCTTGCCGATGTACACGATTATGATGTCTATTCAAATATCAAATATTTAATTTAATTTAATATTTTTATTATATGTATTTCTTTTTAAAAAAATAATTATATACCTTATTAAATAGCTATCTCTAATGAAGGTTCGACCACAAATATTACATTCAAAATTTTGACCAGCCGAATGTGTCCTAATATGAACTGCAAATTGGGTTTTACTTGTGAATGTCATTGAACAACGATCACAACTTAATGGTTTTTCAGATACATGAGACCATCTGGAAATATAAGTAAGTTATTTAATTTAGACACCTACAAGAATATTTTTAATTTTGTGAAAACATAGCTTATTATTATTATAATATATTTCAGATAATTAAATAATTTCAAAAATACATTTATGTATGCAATTAAAAATAGAGAAAGTAAACTAAAACTAAAGTAGGAAAAATCAACAATGAATATTCGGACAAGTGCTATAGTAGTTGTATGATAATAGCACTGATGGATTTTCGAAAATTTTATTCGTTTCCAATCCAGTCAAGGGATGTTACCTGTTAATTATTAACCACATTTTATAAATGTGATTTTTATAGAGTTGATCTCAGATATTATTTATTTGTCTAAATAAATTAATGTAATTTAATTTTTAAACTAGTGTTACGAAAATTATTTGAATTATAACCGCGTCCAGTCTGATTCTACATTTATTCTAAATTAATTACAATTTTTAGTAAAATGAAACATTTTTTTTTTCTTACCTGTGCGCTGTTACATAACTTTTGACAGCAAACGTTTTATTACAAATATCACAAGCGTATGGTCTTTCACCTAAAAGAGAAAAAGAAAAAAAAAGAAAAAGAAAATATTTAACAAAACTGATTGATTTGATTATTAAAACAAACAAAAAAAAAAGAATCTTAGTTCATTTAAAAAAAAAACAACATTATCATAAAATTAGAATTTCAACTAAATTACTGAATTAGCAACAACATAACAAAAAAAAAAAAAAAAAAGAATCAGAAATATATGTTTTTTACATTTCAATAATATTTCTCGATAAATCAATCTATCAAAAAATCAAAATTTGCAAAATTAACAAAACTAACAAAAAAAAAACAAAATATATATTTTATTAATTAATTAATAAAATTTTGAAATTATTTAAATTATTAATTATCGAAAAATATTATATATTTTATTTTATATTGCAATTTATTTTATTTTTATTTAAGTTTTTGCAATAATAAATTTTTTTATAGCAATTTTTATTTTATTTTTTTGTGTTTTCAACAATTAAGACCTGCCTGTATGAATTCTTTTATGTATATTTAATGTTGATTTTTGTGTGAAACGTTTTAGGCACATGTCACATTGAAAAGGTTTCTCGCCAGTATGCATCCGTGTATGAATATCAAGATAAGTTTTCCGATAAAATGCCGCAGGACAATGCTCACACTGGAACGGCCGTCCTTGTACTAATATATACATACACGTTGATTATTTATTATTAATATTATTATAAAAAAAAAAAATATTTAAATATAAATGTAATTTTCTATTTATACTTTATTGACATAACGAAATTTTTACAACCGAACTGTTAACACAAACTGTTGTAAAAGTTTTACAGAATTTATTGTCTGCGAGTGTTACAGAATATTACATTATTAGAATAATCAAAAAGTTTATAGGACGAAGATGTTAAGTGAAGATCTGAAGAGCAAATCATGTTTGCTGATGTGATACAATAAAATATAATTCTAAGACTGGTAATTGTTTAGGCCATTTCTTACAAAAAAAAAATTTTCACGAATAAAGCTATTACTGTGTTGCACTTAAACTCACGAATATTATGTGTACTGTTCTTATTTTGGTACAAGTACGTGAAGTGTCTGTTAACACTAATTTAAAATATCTAATTGCTAAAGTAGAAAACACCATAACTAAAAAATACAAATATTTGTATGCATTTTAATCCTTCATATTTTCAACAATAATCTTATTTTACATAAATATCATTTAACACCTTCATCCTTTAATTATATTTTAAATATTTAGTGTAAAAACTTATTATATAAAAAATTTGATTTTTGACAATTAAAATGGCCAATAATTTATGTTTGTTATAAATGGACTGATAATTTAAATATATGTATTGTCAAGTATCTTAAAGAATTAATTCAAGTAAATTAATATTCGTATTGTAAATAAAGTATATATTATGTATAAAATATTATTTAAAATTATATTTTATTAATATATAAAAAAAAATTGAATGAAATTTTCAAAAATACAAGATTTATAAAATTCAAATTTTTTTTTTTTTTCATTATTTTCTTCAAGTTTTTCCCAATTATATTTTATTTTCATTATTTCTCTATTCCTTAAGATTCTCTCTGCTATTTTAATATTTTTTTCCTTTCAAAATATGTATCTACGATTTTCAATACGATTTTCATGTTGGATTTTTTCCAATGTTTTCAAATGCCAATCTTGCATTTTTGATTTTTCAATCAAATGGACAACGAAAAAAAAAAAAAAAACAGAAAAAAATAATTAACTGAATTTGTTTTTTATTTTTAATTTGGAAAATTTTTAATTAAAATTTAATTAAAATTTAATTTTACTTTATTTAATTTAATTTAATGTTTTCAGTTATTATTTTCTTATGGTTTTTTTTTTTTTGGTTCCTTTCAACATAAAAATAAATTAATTTTAAAATTAATTAATTAATAATTTGTTAAAGCAAATAAATAAATACCAGATGTATGACTGAGCATATGTAAATTTAATGCGCACTTCTGTGAAAATCTCTTTAGGCATGTTGAACACTGAAAAGGTCTAAGACCTATAAAGGATTACACATAAAAAAAAATAAGAAAGAAAGATAAAAAAAAAATATAGAAAATTAGCAGAGATAGGAGATTTTGTTCAATTTTTTTTTTATTTTAGTTTTTAATTTGTGTTGGCTATTTTTTTTTTTTTAAATTCTTTTAATATTCTTTAATTATTTTGTGATTTTAATTTGTGTTTCATAAATTTAATTAAATTAAAACATAATAAAAACAATTTCATTCTGATTTTTTTTTTTGGGAAACAAGAGAAAATAATGTACAGAAAAAAAAATTTTTAATTAAAATTTTAAAGCGTTATTAGGGATATTTTTTGTTAGTTTTGTAAGAAAAGGGAGGAAAATTTTATTTGAAATTTTTCAATCAAAAGAGAAATACTATCTTTATATTTTCAAGCTAGCTGCATTTTAAATATGTTAAGGGACAGGTTTTTTTATGAAATGATAATTTTTATCAAATGATAAAAGTTTCTCCTTACAGTTTAAGAATAATAGCATAACTTTTGTCTATATAATATATGTATACAGAAGAGGTTCATAAAACTAAATAGTCTTCAGATACATTAAAATAATATATACTCATATATTTTTGAAAATTTTAACTTTTGAAGGATTTTTTTTTAACACTTTTATATTATAATCGACAAATTGATGATTTTTTCAAATATTAGATTTAAGATTTTCTATATAATTTTTATGGAATATTTAATTATTTGACCATTTCATTTTAATTTGCATAATTATACACGTTGCAAGTTTATGTTTAATTCAACTTAGTTAACAATTTTTTTTTTATATTCAAATTTCATTCAATTTTTGCATATATTTCAAATTGTCCGTATTTTAGTAATTATATCTATATTTATAATAAGTTTTTTTTTGTAGTTATTTAAATTTTTAATTACAAAATTTGAATTTAATTTAATTTTTTTTGTTGCAAAATTTCTGATTCTTTTTTTTTTTTTCTTTTTTGATTCTTATTAGCTTATTTTTACGAAAAAAAAAATGATTTTTATGTTTAAGAAATTTTTCAAGAATTAAAATGTTATTTTTAAGTCACACTACACAAAAGAAACTTTATGTAATTTATTTAAATATTTTTTGTTTTATGTTTATTTATCTTTAAAAAAAAAAAATTATTATATAAATTAAATTTATGTAATAGTAACAAGAACATAAAAAAATAGTTAATTTAAAATTAATTAAAAATTTAGATTTATTTATAAAAATGAATTTATATACAAAAAATAAATAAATTTTAGAGAGAGTGACATTTATTCATGTTAGCGTTTTTAACATTTTCTTTTAATTTTTTTTTCAAAAAAAAAATGTAAATTGTAATTTTGATAAAAATTGCTATTAAAAATAAAAAATTGCAAAGAATATTAAAGTTAAATACACCTATCCCTCAATTTACACGGTGGTTTTTTTTACCCGGATTATCTTTGACACGGTTTTTTTTTTTTTTACTAAGATTAATGATTTATGATAGCGAAGATAGTTAATATCTGTTATTTTTTTTAATTTCCTTTTTATTTTATTTAATAAATGAATTATTTTTAGTTTGGCATTAAATATAGTAATAATTTTTATTTAAACTTCAATTTATCTCAATTATGTACCTTTTTTTTTTTGATATTTATTTTTAATTTCCGTTTTAACAAATGAATCATTTTTATTTTCTGTGTACATATATATCTAAATTATCACATTTTATCGTTTTTTCGATTTACACGGTTTTTCATATTAAAAACACGGTTTTCTGAGGTACCAATATTCCGTGTAAATCGGCGGGTAGGTGTATATTTATGTAGTTTAAAAAATATATTAAATGCTTTATTTTTTTAAAAGAAACTACGATTAATTATGTAAAAAACAAAAATAATTATTTATTTCTTATGACTAAAAAATAAGGTGCGGACAAAAGCTATGAATATTAAAATACTAGAAATTAGTAAAAAATAAATTAGAAAATTACAATAAAAAGAAAATTAATATTAGAATTGTAAAAATATTTAGAAGAAAAAAAAGTGAAAATTATTATAAAAAAAAAAATTGCCATACAAATGTTACAAAAAAAATAAGAATGTGAATACAGTGCAGTGTAGTGCATTTATTTCTTACGAGTACAGTATTTTTTTTTTTTTGCTGTATTATTAACCCATTATTTACTCATTAAAAATAAGAAAAATATAAAACGGTATGGTTCATTATGATTCGAGGTAATTAACTTCAGCGCACTAAAACAAAGTCTTGGCTCATTTTCGCCATGAATTTGAATTAGCTTTACAGGATAAAAAGTTTAAATGGAACGTAAAAATAAAAAAACGGTCAAAAACCTATAAAAACGTATTTTCCGAAAATTTTCTTAACATATAAAAATGACTTCGAAAATTTCTAAATGAAAAATATAAAAAAAAATCTTTTCGAAATATTCGAATTAACCGTTTTCTACTGTTATAGTAAATTTCGAATGTTTTCGAAATTCCAAAAAAATATTTTAAATTTGGATAGTCACGTACCAAAACGATTAAACTCTACACAAAAAACTTCTTCTTCGGGCTTGCTAACATAAAGTGAAATTTTGTATTTTTTTTATGGAGTAATTAGAAATAAAATAATCAATTACTTTTAACAAATACTTTAAAATATAAATAATAATAAATTAATTAGAAATAAATAAAAAAAAATGTTAAAATATGTCGCATGAAGAAATGTCACATATTAAATTGTTGATGCAATTTTGAGGCTTTTACACTTTACATCAAAATTTAACTCAATTACACTGATCAGCCTAAATTTTTTTAAATAATTAATTTCTTTTTCTGTGTGATTCAATTATAAATTAATTTTTGTATTTGTTTTAATGAATTATTTTATATATTTTTGGTACTTTTTTTCTGTATTAAAATTTTGCGTGTTAAATTTTCAAAGTTTTTAATTAATTTTCTTGTTTTTTTTGTAAAATGATTAAAAAAAAATACACATAAAATTAATTTAGAATTTGATATTTTTTTTTTGTAAAGATTTAATTAGACTGACCTGTATGAATTCTTTTGTGTATGTTTAAGGTTGACCTCTGTGAGAATCGTTTTGAACAAATATCACATTCAAAAGGTCGTTCTCCGGTATGCGTACGATGATGTATATCTAGATATGGCTTCCTGCAGAACGCGGCCGGACATAACGGACATTGAAATGGTCGAATCCCTACTATACTCATATTAAGAGTAACATAATAATATTATTTATAAGATTATTAAAATAAATAATTTGTAGTAGAATTTTTTTTTTTTTTTTTGACTAATTACTTTTAATTTAAATGTTTTTGAAAAAAAAAAGAAAAGTTTTCCTAATTTTTTTTTGTTTTCATTTTCTTTTTTTCCAAATAATTTTTAAATATCTTTTTTTTACTTTGTTTTAATTATGTTTTATGTTGGTAATTTATAAAGAGATTTTTTTGAATTTTTTTGTAAAAATTTTAAAAGAATTTTTATGACTAGTCTCAGCAAAACCAAAAAAAAAATCATAAAATAAATTTTTTTTTTGGGTTTGTGTTAAAAAACAAAAATAAGTTTTAAATTCTGATCTTACCAGTATGTACAGTTTTATGAATATTTAACGATGATTTTTGTGTAAAACGTTTAAGACAAACATCGCATTCAAAAGGACGTTCACCTGTATGCGTTCTCATATGTATATCAAGATAGGGTTTACGTGCAAACGCCGCTGGACATTGTTCGCAATGAAATGGTCGATCTTGAACTGAACAGAAAATGAAAAATAAAAAAAAATAAAAACAAAAAAAAAAATTTTGAGAAATAAATAAAAATAATGAAAAATGAAAAATAATTAAAAATTGAAAAAAAAATTAAATTAATTTTAGTGTTTTTTTTTTGTCATCGTAAATAAATCTTCTAAATATAATTTTTTAATTTGGTTGTTTTATTAAAAAAAAATAGACATTTTACAAAGAAAACAAATTAATTAATTAAATAAAAAATAAAATAAAATAAAAAATAGTTATAAAATTGAAAAAATAAAGTTAAAAACATAAAAATTATAATAAATCAAAATAAATCTAATGTATTCACAACAATTTTTAAATTTATGCTAATTATATTTATGCTGTTTTTCATTTTTTTAATAATTTTTTTATCAAAAATATTTTTTTTTTATATACGTGTGTCCCCGAAATTATAAATTTAATTAGTTTATTAATATTTTATGTTGGTTTATTATAAATTTTTTTTTTGTATATTTCCAAAAAAAAAAAATATTGAAAATGATATTCGATAAAGTAATCAACCAAAAATTACAATATAAAAAATTGATCTAATGAACAGAAAAATTGTAATTTAAAAACTAACCGGAATGTGTCCGCCTATGTATATTTAAAGTAGATTTTTGTGTGAAACGTTTTAAACAAATATCACATTGAAAAGGACGTTCCCCAGTATGTGTTCTCATGTGAATATCTAAATAAGGTTTCCGACAAAATGCTGCACTGCACTGACTGCACTGGAACGGTTTGTGCATGCTCCAATAACCTGGAACAAGTAATAAACAGCGGTCGGTTAGAATTTAAACCAAAAAAAAAAAAAAAAAAAAAAATTATTATAAAACAAAATAAAAGGAAAATTAATTAAACTAATTTTAGTTTCAAAATGAAAATAGAAAATGAAAACATAATAAAACAAAATTAAAGAAAAATTAAATTTAGAAACTAACTGACAAGAAATGTTTTTTACTTGACAAAAAAAAAAAATTATAAAAAATTATTTTAATTCTGTGGAGATTTTTTTCGAGAAGTTCTTATTTTGATTGCTAAACATCAAATTTTCAAATTTTTCAAAACAGGACAAAATTTTTTTAAAGCAAAGTCTAGTGTTTTGGAAAATTTGAAGATTGGATGTTTTCATGTTTTCGAAAATTTCCATAAAATTATTCTGGAACTAATTACCAGTTTTATTTAAATAAATCGACTAATAGATTTTGGACGGATTTTTCTATGACACCTGGTTATTGTGACAGCTGTGCCGCACTTAATTAGTAATATGTAAGGAATATGACATAAAAGCGAAATAGCGGTAGTGAAAAATAGTATATTGATTCCATTAAATTTAAAAATGAAAATAGAATTAATTAGAAGGTGTTACTTTAAAGTTTGGAGTAAATCGACAGGGTGAAGTCCTTGAACGCATGAATTTATACCAAATTTAATTGGCTCCAAAATAATAATAGACCTTTCTCATTAGAAGAAATAAATATTTGGGATTTCGTACCGAAAATTTATAATTCTGAACTAAATACTTTTGTCAAAATTACTGTAACATTTTCTTGTCAAAATCTATAAAATTTATAATACTTTATCTTATACGTTTTAGTTAAAAAGCATTAAAATTCAATCCACTATATTTATACTGGTAAAATAGAATCTAATCCAAAAAATTTAAATTCTTCTTTGAGTGTTAAAAAACTGCAAGGTAAATTTTACTCAATTTCTAATTATTATAAAATAAAATAAAATCATTTCTTAAGAATTCTTGTCAAACTGAAAAATGTCCTTCCTATTTTGTAATTTTATGCTACTATCTTATCGTCAAAAAGATTATTATATACTTATCGAAACAAACCAAAGTTTTTTTTAATTAATTCATTTTACATAAATAATATAATCATCATCTTTAACGTTGGAACTCGAAAATCCCCAAAAATTTATACAAACCGTCACTATAAATTTAAATGGAAAGCCGAGGTTTTAATATCAAAATATTACATATGTGAATTGAGAACACTTTTCAATTAGGTATACACATAAATAAAATAGAGTACTAAAAATTACATGCAATTTTTTTTTTTAGAAAATTAAAATTAAAAAAAAAGGACCGCTGTTTAAAACTTGAACCATAAATAATATTTAATAAATAATATTTATAAAAAGAATATAATATTTTATCAAGAATTTAAATGTTTTTTCTAATTATATTCCAAAAAAAAGGACAAAAATAAAATATGTTTTCCAAATTATTAACTTCATTTTGTAGATATACGTGTTTAAATATTTTAAGTTTTGTTTTAGTAAGTTTTTTTAATTAAAATTATTAAAATAAAAATTTATATTTAATTAAAATTTATATAAAAAATTAAGTTTTTTTGGTAGCGCAAAAGCCTCCGAAAAAAAAAATTTAAGAAATAAAATAAATTTAAAGAAATTTGTTAAAAATTTTGCATAAAATATTAATTTAAAAAAAGGTGAACCAATTACGAAAAATAATCGAATTTTTGGTAATTTTTCAACAACATTTTTTAATATTGTTGTATGCAAGTCTTTTTCTAACCTCATATATTAATTTTAATTACAATCTAATGGCTGAATGTTCAAATTATAAAAGCTTATGTAAAAAGAACACCGTTGTAATAGCACGATATAATTGTGGCCATTTTTTAAAATTAAAAATGCACCGTGATAGTGAGAGCTTTTCAATACATGTTTTGAATAAATTATATTCGAAATTAAAATAATATTGTTTCATCTTGTCAAATCGGTAATTATCGGTAAAATACGGATTCACGATAACTATAATCTGATTATAATATTGATTAGTCATATATATTTTGACATATTTCTAAACTATGCAAAACCATAACATTTCGAACACATTCCTGAATTTAATTTAATTATATTTTGGTGTCGAAAATTTTAGAAATATATTTATTGTAACTTAATTTTTAAAATATAATTTAAATTATTTAATTAAATAAAATTAAAATTAAATAAAAAACAACAAGAAAAAAAATACCAAAAATTCGATTGTAATTATTAAAAAGTTTGCTTTTAATTTATAATTCGTTAATTAAAAACATAATTTTTTTGTTTAATGTATTTAAATCCAATAATTATAATAAATTGAAAATTTGGTAATTATGTAATATTATTTGAACATAAATAAATTTAAAAGATATTAGCAAGCGTTAAACATTTAATTATAAAAAAAAAAACCAGGAAATATATATAAAGTATATAATATTTAATATTTAAATATTAATTAATTAATTAAATAAAATATTATGAAAAAACATTGTTTTTTTATTTTAAAAAATTTAAATATTATATTAAAAAAAAAAAAAAATTTTTTTAATTAATTAATAAATTATTTTGAAAAAAAATTGTAAACTAAACGAACCCGTATGAATTCGTGAATGCAACGTTAAAGCGCACTTCTGTGTGAAAGTCTTCAGACAGATGGCACACTGGAACGGACGTTCTCCTAACGTAAATTTTGTGAATAATTTTTTTTTTTTTTTTTTTTTTTTTGGAAATTTGTTTTTAAAACATTTTCATTAATTTTTAAAATTTGATTTAATTTTTTAATTTATATTTTTTTTTTTTTTTGCATAATTTTATATGATTTCAATTAATTATTTTTAAATTTATTTGAAAATTAAATGAAAATAATACATAAAAAAAAAAAAATGGAAAATAAAATTAAAAAAAAAAAACGATGTTCGAAAACGAATTTTTTCGAAAATGATAATTAAATTTCGAAAAAAAAATTAAATTTTATTTTTTATTATTGAAATTATTAATTTTGTAATAAAATGATGCAAATGTTTTATTTATTATATATATTATATATTTTATGTTTCGAAATTATAAAATAATAATAATGAGAGAAAAATATAAAATTATAATATTAATAAAAAAAATAAAGAAATTGGTATAAAAATAATATAAAAACAAATTCTATAAAATAATGTATTTTCATGAAAATTTTTGCAAATAAATTAATTTTCTTCTTTTTTCTTTTTTTTTTATTAAAATTACACTTTTTTTTCTTTTTTATTTATAAAAATCGAAAAAATTAAATTATAAATAAAATAAAATTAAATAGTAATTATAAGAATGATTTCGAAATATTATGGATTAAAGATATGAATAATTCTAATATGTTGATTACAATGAATTCAATTTGTTTTCATATTATTGTAATTTTAAAACAATATTATTTTCTCAATTCTTTCGAAAATTGATTGTTAGATGGATTCGATAATGAATTCTTTCGAAAATTGATTGTTAGGTGGATTCGATAATGAATTCTTTCGAAAATTGATTGTTAGATGGATTCGATAATGAATTCTTTCGAAAATTGATTGTTAGATGGATTCGATAATGAATTCTTTCGAAAATTGATTGTTAGATGGATTCGATAATGAATAAACTTATAAAACTGAATATGTATAAAAGTATTTTATTTAAAGCCGAACTCATAATTTTAATAATTAATATAGATTTTTTCGAAAATGATTAATCATTTGTAATAGACAAATGATTAATCAAAAAAATTAATCACTTATGTTTTTTTTTTAAATTTTACTTTGAAGATTCAATTTATTTAATCAGTAAATTCACCATCAGATTGGTAATTTCCTAAATTTTGAAGTACGAGTACTATAATTGTAAGGTTATGGTTATGAAATTCTTTTCTTAAGATTAGATTGGACTAACATTTATTTTTAATTTATATTCAAATTTTAAAATTATTGGTCATATAAAACTATTGGAAAATTTAAATTATTTAAGTCATTTAAACTGAATTTCATAAATATAATAAATATGTTTTTTTTTAGCCTAGTAGATACACCAAAATTGCAATCTAGTTTAAAGAATCACTTCCTCAATTTAAAGAAACAATTTTCTCAATATTCAAAGCATGGACAGTCGACAATAATAGTTCCAAAATATCGAAAAAACTATCTACTAGCCCAGCAATATATAAATTTAAGAGTATTTAGAGTAATCATTTTTCTATTTGAAACATAACATTGTTTTTTAAATCTGCTCCAACCTCTACAAATTTGATATTAATCAACGGAGAATTTGACTTCCAAAAAGCTCATTTAAATTTATTTTTGGAAATTTGGCATAAAAAACTTATTAATCAGATAATTATTTATATATATTTTTTAGGAATCTGTAAATAATATTTCTGTGACATACATTAGTCAATAATTAAAGGAAAACATAGTTACCCTCTAAAAGCCATTCTATGTCTCAGATATCAGAACAAACTATTGTGTTGTAATATGCTGTACTATCAGTACAAAGAAACATCCATTCATTTGTCCAAAATCATAAAAAAACATATTCAGATACATAGACAATGCATTAATTATTTTTTTATCTGACAAATTACATTTTTTATAATATGCACCAGTAATGTACTAACTTTAATATTGATCAACAGGGAATTTAATTTCCAATAACCTTGATTAAGTTTTGTTTTTTTAAATTGTCAAAATATATATGAGATGTGGAAAAAAATCAGACATTTTATAAAGGACAATTTTATAAAGTTATTTCTTGAAGTAGATAAATCAATTACTTTTAAGGACACGTCATAAATTTTTATAAATTATTATTCTCCAAGTTCAATTTCGTATATGAAACATAATTTTTATATGATTAATAAATAGGGGTAATGTTGAAATATATGAAATTTTGCGAACAGAGAATTATTTAGATTTCTACATTTTTTAAATACTATTTTATGTTGCAAAATGAAAACAAATAATAAATAAATAAATTTTAAATTTTTTAATCGGATTCGATTAGATCAGAACGAATTGAATTCATTGCAATCAGTCCTTAAATAGCATAATTCCATTTTATATCATAATTTTAATATTTTTATTTTTCTAAAATTAACTAAATAAATTTTAACTAACCTGTGTGTATTCTTTTGTGAGTATTTAATGAAGACTTTTGACTAAATCTTTTTAAACATAAATCACACTGAAAAGGACGTTCTCCAGTATGAGTTCTCATATGTACTTCTAAATAAGGTTTACGACAAAATGCTGCTTCGCACACCTAAAATTTTTTGTTTTTCAATTGATTAGATAATATTTTAATTTTGAAATAATTTTTTTTTTAAGATTAATAAAATAGGGGTATGTTTAAATGGTTTTATTACCGTGCACGCAAATGGTTTAGTTCCCGAATGTAACTTCATATGAACATAGTAACTGCTTGCCGATGATAACATTTTACCACATACTTTACACGCTTGAGGTTTACTTCTTGATTGTCCACTTGATGTACTATTATTTGAGGACGATATTGATATTGGCATTCCATTTGTCTGGGTAATATCTGGTTTTGGCCCATCCGATACCGTTGATAGTGGGGTACTGGACTGTTGGGCCTATAAATATTTTTTTTTTTTTTTTTTTTTTGTATTTTAATCAAAACAAAACAATTTTCTTGGTTTTATAAAAAAAATTAAAAAGAAATATGAAATTTAATGTGCATTTTTAATTGAAATTTTTTATTTAATCAACAATAAAATATGATAAAATTGACTAGTAATAGATGGAGCTATGTTGTATCAATTCAATATTAATTTTCAAAAAATTAAAAATTGAATATGACAAAAGCAATTTTTTACTTAAACATATCTCTGTCCTGAACAAGTAGGTTTTAAGTTTTTGGTTATATTTGTAGAATTAAAGCTTGCCACTAAAATACACCAAATTCAAATAAGGTTCAAAGAATAAGGAAAAGGCCTTATTTGGATAACAGGTCAGAGGAAGTAGAAAATTTATAAAACTTATTATTTTCAGTTAGAAACATATAATTCAATTAAAAATATAAACAAATATTAAAAAACAATGTTAAATATTTTCTTTTTTAAAAGGTTGTTCAAATAAATGCATTAGTGATGAATGAATAAAAGGCAAACCTCTAGGAAAATTATTGTTTGGAAATTTTAATTAATAAGAGATCAAAAGAATCAGAAAATTGATGAAATTTATGAACTGCAGTCAGATACAAATAACTTAATTTTACAAAAATTTCAAACAACAATTTTAACAATTTTTTTAAAAAAGTGGTTCAAATGCATTAGTCATGAAGGTACATAATAATAGGTTACAGGAAGTAGAAAATTGATAAAATTTATGAATTGCAGTTAAAAGCATATAATTCAATTAAAAAAAATATTAAATAAGAATTTCAAATATATTTCTTTTTTTTTTAAAAAAAAAAAGATTGTTCAACAAAGTAACTTTAATATTCAATTAAAATTGTAATTTTCCCTCTAAAGTGCTAATAAATTAAATTACAGGAATAATTCTATATAAAAAAAATCGCAGTCGCAGTTCATATTATATTGTAACAGACTGTTTTTTTTTTCTGTATCCTCATTGATTTAGATATAACTATAAAACATATACCAATGTAAATAAATCTATAAACAAATACATCTATCTATATAATATGTATAAGCATATAAATATTATAATAAGTCTACAGTTTATTTAATCTTAAATATTTTTTATGTTCCCTAAAAAAAAATTAATCTTTTCAATTAATAAAAATGTAATTAAACTGCTAAATTAATTTCACGTTAAAATATCATGAGATTTTTCAATTTACCTTTAATGAATTTATTTAAATATCCTTATTCAAAATTATTTAATTATTAATTATTATTTTTTTTGAAGTAACAAATATTTACTAAACAAATTTTGATTTGTGGTTTAATATTAATTTTTTTTTGGAAAATTAAATAAAATTATAATAATAATAACTAAGCTAATTACTTTTTAAAAAAAAAAAAAAAACCACGCAAATAAATTTAAAATTCAACAAATTTTTAATCTCCAGTTGATTGTTTAATCAAAATATTGCATACCCAACAGTTTGCTGCACTTACAGGATAATTTATATTGTATTTATTGCCTTTGGGCGTGTTGTGTTAAATTATTACACTTATAATATTCAAAATATAACATTTATATCTATGTAAAAATTTGGGAAAAATTATTACAATTAATTCGATAAAATAATATGCCGGACCATAATATACAAATACATATATTGTAAAATAAAACTTTCTCCAACTCTGGCACTGCCTCCAGTCAAAATAAAATAACAACAACAACTATTCCAAAAAAAATGATTAAATTATATTTTCATTGATTAGGTGCACTTAATAAAATCAAAATCAAAATTAATGGAAATGAAAAATGTTAGAATGGACAAAGTTCTTTTTTTTTATACAAATACAAGTTAACACCCCAACAGTAACTGACAATTATGCACATAAGGTCATAACAAAAATATATTAAATTTTTCGAAAATAAATATCGAATCACTTTTATTCATTTTATTATTATTATGTTAGTATCTAATAATTATTTTTTTTGTTTTCATTAAATAATCTTTTCATTTAATTACCGTTTTAAGAAAATACACTAAGGTGTTTTCCACCATGCACTTTTGCAACAAATTATTTTCTAAATTTGACATTTCTTAAATATACTATTGCTATTTTTTATATATATGGTGTAATAGCATTGAAATTTTGTTATATTTATTTTATAGATTATGGGAATATTGCTGTTGTTACCCAGAGAAAATACAGCGCTTAAATTTTTATGCGCATGTTTTATAATTTACAGTGTGAGTGTTGTGTTGTGATGGCATTGTGAGGGGTTTAAAAAGAAATTTAAAAAAAATAAAATAATTATTCTTCCTTATGACATTTCAAAAGGATAATAGGGAAGACCAACCACAACAACAATAACTAGAAAAAAAAAATTATATAAATAGCCAGACCAACAACTACAATGAGACTATACATCTGATTCTTCTCTTCAATTTATTTTGTCTACCTTTTTTTTTTATACTATGTTTGGCTTTTAAAGGTTCAATGTTGTATCCTCAAACTATATGCTAACAATAGTAAAATTTTAGTATCGGAAACTATATTGTATTGGTAAAAAAAAATAATATTTGCCATAATATTTTCTATCTCTGTCAGTTTTTTAAAAAGAAAAAAAATCATACGCCTCCCCTCAGGAAGTTAATACCCATTCTTTGTAATTTGACATCATTTGCAGTAATTTTGTAGGTGGAGCTGTGGGGGTTTTTTTTTTTTTTTGTATAAATCATAATGGGTGGATGGCTTTTTTTTTGTGGCTTTTTATATAGTGTTGCCAGATTGATTAGTATTTTTAATTAAAACGTGTTAGTTTTCTTTTACAATTATATAACTTCTAGATGGATAAAGTAATTACAGTAAATTAAAGTTTTATCTAGAAATTATAATCTAGAAACAGTTTAGGTAGATATTTATGTTGAATATAATTTTACTCTGATTAGTGTTAAATTATATTCTACATATAAATTGTATGTTCAAAACACCAAATTAATTAATTATTAGAAATATTTTGACGTAATTAAGTTAAATTTAGTTAAGGTTTATTGCTGAGCAATTTTAGGTTATTTTTAAAATATAGCAAAATGTATATCGAAAGAACACGTTCCAAAAATCATAGTGATAAATTTCCGTTAATTAGGCAACAATTTAGGTTATTTTTGGAGTATCTTCAGATCAGTCGTCTCTGATTTTTATTAAAATTATAAAAAATACTCTTGAAGATTAGAATACAATTTGATTAAGGGTCAAACTTATAGTCTGACACCTATGAAAGGACTAAAAACCATCCGCTATGTTAAGTAAAAGAATAGTAGATCTTCATTTAGGGAATAAAATAGAATTGCCTACACTGCCTACAGTAGATTATCAATTATAAATCCGATTATTTCAAATTTTAATCGTCGTAGATTTAGGTCACGAGCCAGATATACCTTGGGCGGTAATGCAGAAGTTATTAACAAGATCCATTTAACGTAGATGGCAGCAGCTACAAGACCGTAATATAAATTAGTAGTTTTCGTTAATATGTTCACAAACCATGTTTTTTTAGATATAATATTTTTTACTTAAAACGAAACCATTGCCAAATCTTTTGTTTTTTTTTTGTTTGCACTTTAAAACCCTTTAAACGCAAATAACGAAAGTTTTTAGTTAATTACCTCATCAGGTTGTTCACCATCTCGCCCAGGTAATCTGGCTCTTGACCATTCCCTAACTTCACGAATATCAATTCCGGAGGCAGCTGCATTCTATCAAATAGAGAAATTATAAAAATATAAATACAGGTAACTATTCCAACAACAAAAAAAATTAGAAAATTTCGTTCTTTTTGTAATTTCAACACCTTTGGAAAAACTTTTTGGAAAAAAAATTAAAATAAAAAAAAAGATATTTTAATCTTACTATCAATATTTGTGGATGTATCACGTTATTTTTATTGTCGATCATTGTAATTACCGACTGCTGATGTTGATTTGTTTGCTGTTGTTGCTGCTGTTGTTGTTGTTGTTGTTGCTGTTGCTGTTGCTGTTGTGGCTGTTGTTGCTGTTGTTGTGGATGCTGTTGTTGTTGTATATTTGATTGTTCAACGGGTCGTATTTGTTGTGCCATATTTGGTGGTGGTGGTGCATAAAATGCCATTGGTTCAGCCTTTATTTGTTGTTCAAACATACTGATCGTTGCCAGTAGATCACTAGTTGGGGGTACGGGCATACGCCCGACCCCCCAATGTGCCGGAAAACTAATCTTGCTGATTTATTAAACTGCACTTTTACAAATCATTATTGTCTACTTGATAAAATTAATATTCTGTAAATAAATAAAATTGAATAAGTTCAATTAAGTATTTTTGTATTTATAAATAGATTTATAATTATAATTTTAAACTAAGAATTATCCAGGAGATATCTAAGAATTATCCAGGAGATATTGAAATAATTTAAGTAATTCTAGTGAAATAGTCTTGTTCAAAACTATTATTGGAAGAAGACTTGAATGTCCACTCTAAAAAATTGTTGGCAGAACATAAATTCTATAAGAATATAGAAGATGGAACTATATATTTAAGGTTATAAAGACAATAGTTACTGAGAAATTAATATTTAGTAGTCAAATGACAAAAACCTGTAAACTGCCAATCAGAGCATAAAAAAATATTATTATTTCATAAAATTATATTTCAAACCACGTGTAATTTTTATAAAATTCACTGAATCATAACAAAAATTAACTCAAACAAGTACATTTCATTAAAATATATATATATGTACATAAACATAATCATAAATTCCATAAGAAAAAAAAAGATATGAAATTGTTCAGACTTTTTTTTCTGGTCTCTGAAACTTGGAAAACCAAAATATAATTATATGTAAACAAATAAATGAAATATATATAGATGTATATATATTTACACTTTTATCTGTAAACATTGTTTTTTTTTTGCATAGTAAACTAATTTTAAAAAAAAGTGCCCCGAAAGCCCATCAGCATAAGGTAGACAAAGTTTTTTTTTTTTTATAAAAATTATATCTTTTTTTTTATATATCTTTGATATTTGGCCCAGACAGTTTCTCAATATTCCTTAAGATTTAATACAAAGATATATATAATATATCTATAAGATATATACAAAGTTTTTTTCTTTTTTATTTTCTGGGAAATCCTCTCCAGTTTTACCAGACGTTTTTTCTATTCAATGAAAAAAAAAAATTTCATTTTTTATATTTTTAAATAAAATTTTTGTTTATATACTGTATATATATATATATCTGTCTAAAAATATGTGTATAATGAATATATAAACATGGTCGCGCATATTGCATAAAAAAAACGTGAAATAAAAAAAAAATTCCGAAAATATATAAATATACAATTATATAGATATAAAAAAAAAATCTCCCAGATATAAAAAAAAAACATGTAAAGATAGAAAGTGTAATATAGAACAAAAAAGAAAGAAAAAAATCAAGCTTTTTTTTTTATATATGTAGTATCATTTTTAACCGAATTTCTTTCTTGTACAACAGCATAAAAAAAAAATGATGATTATACTTAACAAAATTCTATTTAGCAGATTAATGAAAAAATAAAATAGTATTATTAATTTTAATTTGTCAGAATAGACATACAATTTGTCTGTCACATATTACTTATACTTATTAATATATTGAAAAATTGAAAATCTGTAAATTTGTCCAAATTAAAAATATTAAAAATATGTAAATTTGTCCAAATCTGATAAATACATTTTTAATATTTTTAGATAAGTTTCTGATTTAGTTTACTATCATTCAGTCTTAGCAATTTCCAAAGCATGATATTTTGCTTTCTACCATATACAAATTTGTATCTTGGAAAATTTGAAGATTGTATGTTTAGCAATCGAAATCGGAATTTTATCCATATAAAGTTTTGAGCAAATTCTCAAAAAAAGATGTATAATTAAATTTTCTACTTTCTTGGTACACGGTTAATATCTTATGCCACATATTTCATGATTCTTTCCTTCCCAAACATATATCTGCCTTAAAAAGTGCATACACTAACAGATATTCATATAGAACTTATTACAGAAATTCGTATAGGACTTATAAATTCTAGTATGAACTGGCTACAAAACCTACGTAGGTATGTATATCTAGAGTAGAATTACAATCATTCACAATAAAAAGAAGGTTAGAAATAAGTCGTATATGATCTAAGTAACTATATCTATAGGAGTGATATAGAGCAACATTCGTTGACGAATGACAAAACTAGCCATCAATCCTAGTCTATGTTCGACAAAGCTTTCGAGCATAGACTAAGATTGATGGCTGACAAAACTAGCCATCAATCTTAGTCTATGTTCGAAAAAGTTGATCCATTTTTCCCATTATTTCTGACTGTTAAGATGCAAAAAGGGTTTAAGACGAACAATCATCATAATTGCATTTCTTTCTATCAATTTCACTCTAGACTAGAGTAAAATTGTTTTAGAGATTAGAAAATTCAACAAACCCCAGTCATTTTTATTAACAATTTTTTTTGTTGTTGTATAATTTCAAGGGACCTTTTATTTATATACAGTTTTTATGTAAATAATTTTCTTTCTTTTTTTTTTATTTCATTATTATTATATTCATCAAGGTCGTCTCGAATATATATATATGTATATACGTACTATATGTTTAAAAAATATATCTCAAAATATAAACATACTGTTTTTAACTATAACTATATCTATGTATAGCAGCTATATCTATAGTTATAACGGCCGGCGCTAAACTTTTTATATTTATTTATATATAGATATATTTATATAGAATTATATTATTATTATTATTATGTGTATATTTATATAAATATTATCACCAAAACAAAAAAAAAAAAGATATTATTATAGTATAATACGAAAAGGAATCTAAAAAAAAAAAAAATCTCATGCACTCTCAATTTTATTTATAAGATATACAAATATATAATATGCTTTATATGAAAAACATATGTATATATACCAAAAATATTTTAAATATACAATAGATATACTTATATAGATACATATATGTTAAATTTATATAGTCTGGAAAGATATTTTTATACAAAAACATTTCATATTACATTATCACAAAAACAAAAATATTTGAAAAAAAAAAACGAGGGAAATAACAGTCAAGAACATTTATTATCATATAGTAAATTTATATACGTATTAATAATATTATAAGTGGGTACTAAGGTATGAATGAAAGATATAGATATATTTTTTTTTATGTAATATTAAAATTGTTGATATACATAATAATATCATACAAATTTAATAATTAATATTTTGTTTTGTGTTTATTTATGTACTTAAACTAAGATTAAATGGAAATTTTTTATAAAACTTTAAACAATCTTTAGATATTTTTTGGAGAAATGTTGGTTTAAGATAAAAAAGCTTATAAATAAATTTTCAAAATTGTGTTTCGTAAGAAGAAATGTTAAAAATTGTATTAACAATATCTAATAACTTTCTTGAATTGATTCTAAAATTGATCAATGTAACATTGTTATTAAGCTTTAATTTGGATTACTAAAAACTATACAAAATTATGCTTTCAAAGTTCATGAAAAAATATTAGATACACGAGAATGATGCATATGTGCAAAATATTAATGGAACATGTTTTTAAATGTGTAGTTTCAGATTAAAAAACTTTGCAAGTTTATTCAAACAAGTTTTATGGTACATCATTTTTCCTACACTTTTAGATTAAAATTATCACAATTTATATTTTAGATATAATAATTTTTATGAAGGCTGGATAAAGGAATTCAAATTATTTTTCGTCTGTAATAATCAGCCATACTTAAATAAGATGATTTTTCTTAATCTCTAGTAGTTAGCGAAAACAAAAAAGTATTAAGTAAAAGTATTAATAACCAAGCTGTAATAAAGAAGTTTTAACAAACATTGAAAACTCTGTCTTTTTAAAAACCGAAAAATAAAATTTTTGCAATTTAATTTAGATAAATTGACGGCTCGGCAAACCTATACGGCTGGTTCACTAGCGTTAAGGTAGCTGGACATTGGTAAAATTGGTTTTTGTACTTGTAATCAATTTTAGAATTAAATGAGGAGAAAGAAATAAAAGAGTTGATGATTATAATCAAAATATTTACGATAAAATACCAAAAAGAATAGTTAATATGTGGTCTTTAAAAGGCTGGAGACTATACGGAAAATTGAAATGTATGTTAATTGAAAAAACTTATTGTAAATTAAATTTCTATCAATCATTATGAATGAAAATTCCATATTTAATTAGAATTATAAAAAATTTAAATATATATACACATTTAAAATTTATATAATTCTAATTAAACATGGAATTTTCATTCATAATAATCTCTTTATTTGAAAAAAAAAAAACATGTGCATAATATAATTCTCATTAAACATGGAATATCTATAGATTTATTTATATTTATTTTTCTTTAATTTCTACACATAAATTATAAATACAAATTTTAATATATATTTCTATATCTATAAAATTGATTGTCTATAAATACTTAAAAACCCAAATATATTTACATAATCTATCTATTCAGATTTTTTATTGTTTATTTTTAGTTCTTATATCTATATATGTATCTATATGTATGTCAGATAACTAAAAATATTTACTAACTTAACAATATATTTGTTATTATTTTTACCTATATATTTAAAGTCAGACATAATAATGTAAAAATCATATAACTATCTATATCTATATATTATTCTAATAATATATTTATGTAGAATATACAAAAAATCTATATAATATAATAGATATTTATATAAATCTATACATGAAAATTTAAATATTGAGGTTGATATGTTTATAATTCTATCAAATAAAAAAAAGTGAAAGTTTTTTTCAATGTTTACATAATATAAATACCGTATTAATCGCAATAATAAGTTGTATATTATAATAATAGATTTTTTTAGATATTAAATTATGTTGTTAAGTATATTTTTTGAAATATCTACTAAATAATAGTAAAATCTGTTGAATATTTAATTATAATTATTCAAAAATTATAAAAATATAATAAAATTACACTTTAAATTCAAATATTTAGTGCAATTATTATAATAAGACTATCTTTTAAGATTACCTTTTGATAATTTCTGAATTCGTCTAATAAATTTAAAATTTATGCTAAATCCAAATTCATTGCAAATATTAAAATATGTGAAAACTAATATATACAAAAAGCTTGGAGAAAACGTGAACAAATTCATGATTTGAAAAACGTTGAAAGAATATTTCTGTGAAAAATTACCAAAAACATGATAATTACTTTTTGATACTTTTAGATAAATTCTAATTTCGTTTAAAAAATATCCAATCATTAAATTTTCGACAATACGAGATATATTTATTTGCTATAAAACATCTTGCTTTGAAAAATTTGAAGTTTGAATGTTTAGCAATTGACCAATTATCACATTTTGGCAAATTTTCACAGAATTTATATAATCGACTTGGTAAAGTATTTCTAACCGTTTACGAACAATGTAAAATAAAGAAAGCATAAATGTATTTGAGGAAGCCTCCTAAATTATGGTAGGATTATATTAAGTAGAATAGAATATCAGATTTTTTTTGAACTATGTAGAAGTTAAATATAACACTTATCTAGCTTTTTACACAAATTGATTAGGATAAATAATTGGTGACTTATTCGTTTTGGTTTTAATGGTTTTTTTTTGTTAAGGCGAGCATTATCTTATTAGAAGAATCTGATAATGAAATATTTCAAGTTCTATTGTTTGGCAGGCTGAAATATTAAATAGATATTAGTAGATATTTTATATTTATTATAAAACACTATTTATTTAGAAATTGAAAGTGAAAATTGATATTAAATTGAAACTATAATCACTTGAATATTATATAAATAAGTATTGACCCCATTTTCAATAACCTTGATTCTATTAATTTTTCTTCTCGATAACAAAAATTTAGTTCCTATATTATATTTGAATCTTTAAATATTTAAATGACTGTGAAATTTCAGATAAAAACAACCCCTTACTTAGACCTATACTCTGTTTTTTTTTATGTAGTACTACAATATAAAATATAAAATAAGGTAGATTTTTTTTATGCCATATAATACTTTACTAAGCTATATTAAAGCTATGCTATAATATCAGAATTACATATATATTTTTTTATATGATGATATATTTTTAAATATATTAAATAATGTTGTTTTTTTTGTGCTGCTATATAGTTAGATATCATAATAATATTCCTATGTATATAAAACATTGCTATAAAAACATAAAGATATAAATGTTGATATATGCCTTGTGTTGTTGGGATACAAGTGTAGATATATATATATAGAAATTACATAGGTAAAATTTATAAAAAAAAAAAAAGATATATTTTTTTGTTAAATATAAAAATATATATATATTTGTTATAATGTGTAGAAAACGAAATCATCGCCGTCTGATGGGGGTATCCCCAATATTATAAATATGTATACAATATAGTACACAACAGTAGATGAGAACTTGAAAACAATATTGTATATTTCTTCTTTATTTATTTATTTATATTTTTTTTGTATATATTACAAATAAACATACTATATAGTATATAATAATAATAAAATATACAAAGATATTTTAAGTAAATTTATAATAATATTGCAAAAAAAAATGTTCATATAATATTTGAACAGTTTTTCTGTCGGTCATCATATTACATGCATTAAAAAAGCGTATTATTTGTGACAAAATTACCAAAAATAATTTTCATTATAAATTTTATATTAAATTATTTAATTAAATAATTTAATTAAATTATTAATTAAAAGGTAACTTTACAAAATATTTTACTTAGTAAATTGAGATAATTTGATGTTGGATTTTGTAAAATAGTTGACAGGCCAATTATTGTTAATATTTAATGAAATTGTTAGGTTTTTACCTACATGATAATTTTAAATATTCAGAAAAAGTAAATATTTAGGTTAGAATAGTTGCTATTAAAATATTTTAGAATGAATTGTTATTATTAATTTCAGAAAAATATATTTTGTTAAAATAAAAGTTAGTAATGTTGCAAATATGAAATAATTCGTAAAAAATTACTGAAATTAATTTTTATGTCTTGCAGAAATGTTGAGGAAGATCTATTTATTAAGTTTCTTTGATTGAACTATTTTTGATTAGGTGTTTCTGAGGTACTAATTGCATTGTTTCCTATTACTGTCTCGGCAGTCATTGTCCGAGAGAATATTATGAAACAAATCCTATTACTATTCATATTTTGTATGTCCAAATATGAATAGTAAAAGGATATGTTTCATTTCTGTTTTGTAAATTTTTTTTTTTGAAGCAATTGAAATGGTACTTTAAGCAAAACCCTAATTTTAGATATGAAATATTTTTTTATTATTGGTTTAGTACATATATTAAAAGATATTATAATCATATATTTATATGTCGTATTGTGTCGATGATGACGTAATGTATATATCATAGCTTAGTAAGGTCAATATTAATGTTCTTGAGTTTGGTCATGTCATGATATTTTGAATGAAAATTATATTTATACATATATTATATTTAACATAATATTTATATAGTTAGTACCTATATGGTACTCTACTAGCTTAAATAATATTTTGTTTATATTATATAAAAATTGTATTAAAAAAAAAAAGCATAATAAATGCCGGCAACAAAAACGAAGAAATTCTTTGTTATTGAAACGAGGAGGTTTTGGTTTTTATGGTGTCAAGATATTAAAAGGTTTAGATTTTTTGTTAGACATATCACATAAAATTGAGTCAAAAAAAAAAAATATATACTATATTTGGAGGGGGGAGAGAAAGTAAGAAAAATAAGGATGAAAAGATTGTTTTTTTTTTTAACATTACAATTTGTAAATATATAAATTTTTTTGTTGTTGCCTTTTATTTAGATATAAAAACATAATTTTTGATATTTTTTGTTGTTGTTTGTTAGTACCTTTTTTTTATTTTTATGCTGTTCTTTATTTTTTTTTTAATTTTTATACACCAGTGTGTTTTTTTTTTTATCTCGGAAACATGTGTTATTTTGATTTCGCCTTTACTCAATGAATATGTTTTATGTTATATATCTTTATCTAAGTATATTTTATAAATAACCTACATATTTATAATAATATACTATATATATATATTTTTTATGTGATATAATCTTTTCATAATGTAAATTTAAATATATAAAGTATCACGATAGATATAATATGTATATATATAAAAATATTATTATAGATACATATATGTTTATATATGATTTTTTATTAATGTGAATGAATTTCTTAAATATATAGATATATATTCTATTATAATTATATGTTTATTTAAGTTCACATTTTTTTTTTCTCTGGTATTATTGTTGTTTGTTGTAAATTGTGATTCAAAGGCCATTGACACACAAAAATAAAAAGAAAATTTTGCCGGTATTTTATTTATGTTTTATGTATATATAATAAATTTCAATGTTACCACTTATTATTTATGTTATTTATATTATTTATATTTTTAATTTATATAAAAATTTTATGTAAAAATTAAAATTATGTGTAAATTGTGTAAAAAATAATTTCTTAATTGATTTTTTTTTACTTTTAGACTATAGGAGTTAAGTTATAAATAAATAATTTATGTTTAATAAATTTTATCACGTATTATTTGCAATAATTTTTCTAGGTTATGGTAAATTTAATATTTTTATAAGAATTTTTCATTACCTTTGTGTTTTATATAGTTTTAGATATTATGAAAATTTTAAAATAGATTTTCAATGAATTAATAATTATAGTATTTGTAGTAAAATTTATAGATAATTTGAATAATACATAATATTAAAATATAGAAAAAAAATTATTGTTATTTGATTTTAGATTAAAGGAAAAATATTAAATAAAATTTAATTAAGTTAAATATTTTTGGAAAATATTTAAATATCGATATTATTGAATATTATGTTTATGGAGAATATATTTTTAAATTATTATTTCTATTTATTGGATTGAATTTTGTAATTTTTTTTTTATACAAATTGGCAGAAGCAATTGAGATTAATATGGCTTACAATATAATTCTAAATTGCTTCTGTCAATTTAAATTAAATAATGCAGTGGAATGTAAAATTCTTATATTTTATAAGATATGAACTACTAATTTATGATTAAATATATTCAGAGACAATATTAAGTTGCTGATTTTTCTAAACATTTTTGCAATAATTTTAAATTCTAATAATAATTGCAGAGTTTGTAGGATGAAGAATACTAATTTAAATAAAATGATAAATTAATTTTACTTTTGAATTTAATAAAAGTTTAAAGTTTGCTACAAGTACTTAACATATGTATTGAGAAAAATATCTTATTTACAGTAGAAAACATCATAACTCAAAACTTACTTAGTATACATTTCAACCCCTTGATATTTCCAATTTAATAACTCATTTTACAAAAATTTTACTTAACACCTTTAAATTCTGACCTCTTCAATTAATATATTTTAACACAAAAATGTCATAACTCCAAAAACTAATTTAAAGATTACAAATACGAAATTCATTACCTAATTTCTAGCACGATGACATGAATTCTAATTTAAAAAATCTCGTAAGAAAATTAAATATATTTTGACTCTGACAATAACATACCAAAAGAATTATTAAAAATATCTCTTTACTACAGTAATAATTTTGTGACAAGAAGCACCAGAGTTAAACAACTAGAAAATTACAATAAAAAGTAAATTATATTTTAACATATTTTTTAAATTAAAATTAAATTCCCTTCCGTTTTCACTATGACTTCGTCCTCAAAATCATTTTTATTTATTATCAGTTAAAATTGTGTAATGATATTTTTAAAGTCATTTCAAAAATCATTAAGAAAAAATCAAAAACACATTAAATTATATTCATTTAAATGATGACTAATGATGATCACATTTGTGTCGCTGTCATGAGTGTCCAATTTCAATTTAAATTTGTTCATTACAATCTCTAAAAATGGTTACCACACCCTAAAATTTATTTGTACAAAAACCAATCCCTTTAAAAAAAATATACACTTACATATATATTTTTCCAGCATGAAATTAAGTTTTGTAACAACATTTAATTTTTTACTCAACAGAAATTAATTTTCGTAAAGCAGAACGCGTTTATCCTTAATTGATGAAATCATAGAATTTTCCTCCTTTTTAAATTATAATTTTAAAATGTATACATACACGTATATTTTTTATAGTATGAGGATGCTATGGAAAATTTTCCAAAAGGATAATTACCTAAATTTTTACCCTCGCTTACATAAAATTATAAATAAATACGAAAATTTAATTTAATTTTATAAAACTTTATAAAATATATAATAAATAATTACAAAAGAAAATTAAATTTTTCTTTCAAATTTATTGCTTTTCATAATTTCATAAAACTGTAAATTAATTGCTTTAAACAAAAGTGTTTTTCTTTTTTAATGCTTTTTAATAGAATATACTTTTATAAGAAATCATCATAGAAATTAATTTAAATAATTGATAACCAATTCTATGAAATTTATGAAAAACATTTATTTTTAAGATTGTCTAAATTTGACATATAATCTTAAAAACGTCTACAATTTAACCTACAAATAATATATTTATATATTTTTTTTTTTATCCAATTTTCTGCTTTTCATAATCTTAAAATGAAAAATTCAATTTATTTAAAACATAAAATCTACAAAACAAAAAAAACAAAAAAAAGAAAATAGAAAATTGTGAAATATTATTATAAATTTCCATTACTTTCGCCTCGTCGTCAGCAACGAAAAGAACACAGAATTTATCCAGTTTTTTTTTTTGTATCTCTGGGTTTAAAATAGCTGACAGCAAAATCAAAGAAAATAAAAACTGATGATAACGGTAACGAATTAAATATCTCATCTCAACTTTCAACTCATCTTTCACTAATTTCCAATTCCCTTCTTCCCAAAAGCGACTACCCTTGTTGATAGTATATGACGGTAGTAAAAATATTGATTCTCGTCCCGTCCAATTAATGTCGCATCAAGCCAGTGAAATTCTACAAATCAAATTTTGCAAATAAAATAGTACGAGCTCCAATTTTGTATGAGAGTGGGTGGTTAGGTGATGGTAGTTTTACGGGAAAGAAAATTTCTACCACCTGCTGTCATTTAGAACTTGCGCAGAAAATATTCTATTTTTCCTTTTTCCATTTTTTTTTTCCTTTTTTTAGTTAATCCCAATCTCTCCTCTGTCCGTTTCTCTTTCCTTCACTCTCTGCACCAACAGAGAATTAAATTTATTATTCTCACACTAATGTTGAATTTACAGGGTAGTTCATATCGATTCAATTTATTGGGTGAGTTTTAGGGGATGAGGGATTAACAATTTTTTTTTTAGCTTTTAAGGATATAAAGGGGAGAAAAGTGATGATGGACAGTAATAGTCGTCGTCAGCAAAAATATATATATATATGTTTACAGGGTGTAAAAGTATATGAAAAAGGAAGTAAGAAAATTTACTTGATTTGTTCTTTTCTGGTTTTGTTTGTGTTTTTTTTTTTTTTTTTGTGGGGGTGGGAGAATTTTGGTCCTTAGAGGTAATGAGGGTTGTTGATTTTTTTGTTAGTTAGTTTTTTTTTTTTTTTTTGTAGAGCTTTGTGTGGCTTGTGGCATTTAAGGAAATGTTTTTTCTGGGCTGGTACTCATACACATAAATAAAGTGACAAGAAAACTTGGAATGAAGTGAAATATTTTCTTTGCGATAGCTTTTTGGTATAAAATTAAAGTAAAAAAAAAAAGAAGAAATATTGAAGTAGGAATGAAAATTAAATTTCTAATTTTTAGGAAAAGTTTTTTTTTATTATTTTCGTACACAACTACAATAACAATTATTACTATATACAAGGATAAAACTGAATTACTGCCAGAATATTTTACGGTGTATATGAGGAAATTGACTGGCCAACGATTTTTGAGGAAATTTTTATATTTTTACAAAAAAAAAAACGAAGAAAATTATGTAAATTTTAGAAGAGGGTTTTTTAGGAAGAAGGATTTTAAATTTCATTTTTAGATAGATATTTAGAATAGAATTTTGAAAGGGTAATATTAAATTTTGGATATAAATATTTATAATTATAGGATTATTAAAATTTATTTGGTTTAGATAAGCTAATAGTATAATATTTAAATATATTTTATATAAATTTTTGTAAATATTTTACAAAATAATTATAATTAAATAAAAAATTTTAATTACTCTTCATAATAAAATTTACAAATTTTATTTTTAATTATATATTTACAATAATAATTGCAAGCATATAATTCTAAAAGTTTTCGCAATTTTCTATCATGCAATAAATTAATTTCTTTTTTTTTTTTTTTTTTTTTAAGTTGGAAAATTTTATTTTGCAGATAAATAAATAAAATAACGAAAATATTTCGTGACTCTATGAATAAAATAAAAAAATTATATTTAAGAAGAAGGATAAAATTTTCTGAGAAAGAAAATAATTGGATTTTTAATTAGGCATTTCATTTATAAAAGAAAAATGCTTGTAAGACATTAATTAATTTGTAGAGAGTTCATCGAAAACTATGTATAAAAAAAAGTATATTAATTAAATTTATAAAAATTCTATAATGTTTTATAAGAAAATTTATAGAATTTATATTATTTTTTTTTTAAATTCTATAAAAATTGCAATAAAATTTTCAATTACTTATATTTGATTACGTTTACAAGCTTTTATCAATAAAAAAAATACCAATTTGATATCATATCTTCTATTGACATCCTTTGTAGTGACATTTTTTTTAAAATCGATATTTTCGTATCGATATTTTCAAGATAATTTCATTTTTCTTAAAAAAAATCCTAAAAGTATTGTATTTAAACTGAAGTAGAATTTTCAACTTGATTTCAAATGCTTAGTAATGCTAATTAAACTACAGAAATATAATCTTTAATTGTAATTTAAAAGAATTTTTATTAATATTCAAGAAGCTTTTATTAACACTTCACAAAATTCTTGTTTTTCATTTAAAAAAAATGAATTTTATCACCTATTTAAAAAAAAAGAGCTTTTTTCAGTTTTAAATTAGTATTATTACCCCTTTTTAATTACAACTTGAAGTTGAATTCAACATAAAATTAACAATTTTCTATAATATTTCTATTTCAAAATTTTTGTCATTGACTGTAATTTCAAAAAAAATCTAGCAAAAACCGACAAAAAAATAATTTATATTATACTATTACGACTGTACTCCCCAGTTATCCATAAATTCATTTTTTTTTATTTCGTTCAGTATGAAAACAGAGATTTATTAGCTATTCTCGTTTTAACAATTTTATTTAACGATCTCTTTTGGCCCATAAAAACACCAATAAAAATTCCCATAAAAATTTCATTCTTTTGTACATGACTCCAAAAAAAAAAGAAAAATTAAGAAATAATAAATAAATAAAAAAAAATATATAAAAATTATTAATTTGTAAAAAAATTTTCATTTTGTACATAATTTTTTTTTATGCTTTTAAAAAAAATTTATTAAATTTTAATGCTTTAATTGAAAATATAAATAAATATAAATTGAAAGAAAAGACACTGGTATTTTTATAATTTTTCAAAATTTCTTCAATAAAAAAAATCAATCACTTTTGAAGATTTCAAAAATAAATTTCATAAATACATACTTATGTATAAAAGTTAATTTTCATCTCAAATATTTATACAAGAAAAAAAATCAATTTTATTTATGAAGATTTTTTCTTTTTTTTTTTTTGTTGTTGTTGAAGAAAACCATTAACCTCGTGAACTTGAAAATCACTTTATAATCATCAAAACAATTTCGTATAAAAAAAAAAATTGTGATTATTCTAAATCTTTACATATAAATATATAAAAAAATGTATATATAATAAAATGAAATTTACATAAATATATCTATAAAAAAAAAAAAATTAAAAATGTATACATAAAAGAATTTAGATAAAAGTCATAATACAGGGTGAATTAGCATGTAATACGAATTTAAAAAATGAAATTATAGATATATGCGAATTTTATGTATCAAATTGCAAATCTAGTTAAATTACAGATTTAACGAAAATCATTTTTTAAATGAAAATATTCAAGTATTTCACTAATACGATTATATTCATTGCAAATAAGGACATTTTCTGATATTAAAACCAAATGACATTTTTACGCAGTAAATTTCTGTACTACACAAAAACAAAAAGTTTAATAAAATTAAAAATTATTACATTATGAATATTTTCTAGAAATTTTCTAAATTTTCATAACTTTTTCCTTTAAAAAATCATGTATTTTATAACATAAGTCAAGCTAGTATCATTAATTTATATGAAAAAATTGATATTAACAGACACAAACTGATAATAAAGTAATAATTCAAAGTTCAGTTTTCTTATTAGATTAAATTTATCAGAATTATAGTAAAGCTTAAATAATTACATAAAATTTTTACCAATACAATATTTATATTCTTAAAAATTAAAAGATATTAAAATTTTACTATAATTATTAATAATTTCTTTAATTTAATTTAAATTATTAATAATCACACTGTAAAATGTTTACTATTAAACTTGAAAAATTGATAATTTCATTTTAAATAGAGTAAAGTATTATAGACTATAGTGTTATACAGTATATGTATATAAATTTATCCTTTTTATAAAAAAAGATATTTTTTTGTTTGTTGTTATCTTTTACTACTTAAGCATAAAAAAAAAACTGTCTGTGATTTTTTATGTTTAAAAAAAAAACTTTTTTTCCACCCCGTCTCTGATTTTTTTTTTTTTACTTTAGTATTTATAAGTATATGTTAAAAAAAATTATGTTACAATCTACCTAAAATAAAAAACTCTCTATACAACATAGAAAAAAAAAAGATGCAAAACCATTCTTTTTTTTTTTTTGTTCTAAATTTTATGGAATTTCACAGTTTCACACAATCTATTATACCAAAAAAAAAAAAATAGAAAATAGAAAATATATATATACACATCCATATATATATAAGAGGAGACACAAAAACCCAATTTATTCATAGAATTATAAACATAATAATAAAAGAATTTATACAAAAAAAAAAGGAAAAACATGTACATAATCTATAAACATAGATATAATTCTAATAAAATATACCACTTTCACTGATATTCAACAAAAAAAAAAAAAAAACAAAGGGAAAAAAACATAATATTTAAAAAAAAAAATAAGGAAGTAAAGTCAAGAGACTATCCCAACAAGATACAAAAAATAAAAAAGGAAAAATTCAGATAACAAAAAAAATTTTCTGTAATTTTTTTTTATTTAAAAATAAGTAAGTACAGTATATATAGATTTATTCAATATTATCATAAATAACAAAATATTTATGTATACAATTAAAAATCATCCCTTAAGGAAAATACAAGTCAACAAGGACGAAATCAACAAAATAATTTTTAACTCAAAATTGTAAGAAAATCTTAATAATATAAAAAATTTAAATATAGAATAATTTTTTTTCTTCTGGTATATTTATTTATATCAATATTATTTATGATGAAAAAATCGTCCTTTTTTTTTTATGTTGAAAAAGTTATGTCCTTTATTATTATATTAAAAACAAAAAAAAAAATACTTGCTTATATATACACGTGAAACAAGTGATGAAAATGATATTTCAATTCCTTTGGTTTTTTTTTTTTTTGATTGTAAATACTTATACACAAAAATTTAAATATCCTTTTTTTTTTTTTTTACACATATATTTTTATATATTTTTTTGTAATCATTTTTTTCATTCTTTTTTTTTTTCTGATCAAACTTTTAGGATATTTTTTTTTATTTTATTTTATAAAACAGTATAACAAAAAAAAAAACACTTTACTATAAACCAGGAGCAGGAATAACACAAAAAAAAAAGGATATATTAAAATAGCACACAAAAAAAAATTGTATATAAATATATATAACACTTTTTTTTTTTATTTTATTTTATATATATTTTTTTTTTTTGATAATATTAAGAGTGTATGGAATATGAGGATAATAAGGATCAAGGAAAAAAAACGTAGTACAACACAAAAAAAAAAAAACAGAAAGAAAAATTTATGGAATAAAAAAATTTATGTATTTTTTTTTATATATATATTTATGTACATATATATATATATATGTATATTTCTGTACTAGGAACAAACAAAAAAAACCGTCGTCGTACTATATTATAACTGCGAAGGATCAACTGCTATGGAAAATACAATTCTGTCTGCTGGTAAAAACAGTTAAATGAAAAAAGCTACTAGGCTAGTTTTCTCTATATATATGTATATAGAAATAGTCAAAAAGTGTGTATAGAACCACAAACAAAACAATAAGAAGCACAAAAAAAAAAGGAAAAAAAAAGCCAAAAAACCACCACCACACTACTACTAACAAAGAAGCAGGAAACATACAACACCAATATAGAAATATATAGTAATGTATGGAGAGATGAATTTTTATATGCCGACATCCCTTTTTATATATTGTGACGATGACGACGACGACGACGATGATGATGATGAAGAATAATGTGTGAATATGTATAAAGTCCTTTGAAACCCAATAGTCCTCTGCTTCCTCCTACCCCCCCCCCCCAATTTACCTAAAACAAAAATGAACACTTTAATAATTTCCCTCCCCCTACAGCAATAAAACAAGCAAGGATGAATTAACCAAGCAAACTCTTCTCTTGCTCCTTCTCCTCTCATTCTATGTAAAATAGAAATGAAAATTTTACCGTTTTGCCTTCTCCCTACACCAAAAAAATTAAAAAAAAACCATGAATTAACCGAGCAAAAATTTGGAAAGGGTGTGAGATTTACAATTTTTGTTTTGGTGAAGGGTGAAAGAATAATTACAATAATATATATGTAAGGAATGAAGGTGATGGTGAATTGATTATTTAAGTAGAATGGGTGGGGGGGAAATGAAATCCTTCAAAAGAACTCCTCTCCCCCGTAATCCTATCTTGAGTGTTCTTCAACAGAAAAACCACTCTAGAGGAATTATATTCATTTACAAATACTTATAGCTCTTCACACCAAACACAAAATTATATCTATATGAATTTTATAAATTGGGGTTAACTTAGCCCCATACCCTTACCTAACTCTAAAAAAAAGCACAGAACTTCATCAAAAATAATCCATAAAGTGTTAAACTTTTATTTCTTGTTTATTTTTTTTTTTTTGTATATTCAATGAAAAGAGATAGAGTTGCAGAAAGAGATAAACATATATTAACATAGAAGAGAAACGTACGGAGAAATTGTGGAAATGTTTCAAATACAAGATATATTTATAGGTAAATAGAGGAGTGGAGAAAGGTTCATAAAATTGCTGACGGTCATGCAAAAATGTCTTTGATTGTGTACAGTGCAAACGAAAGGGGTGAACTAATATTGAATTGAATTTTCCTATATTTGGTATTGGTATGATGGTGGTTGGTTTATTTGATGAATTTTCTGGCAATGTTAGCTTTTTTTACCCTAAATTAAAATGTGCACTGCAAAAAAAAAAACTTACAATTATTGTGATAAAATCTTGAATTAAATCTTTATTCTATGTAATTTTAGATCATAATTTTCTTGTAGGTCTTAATTAGTTTAGATTTAGAAAGAGTGTGATAACCAATGAAACGGTACGACTCGATAGATCTCGTGGGATCCTTTGTTGTGTTTTCGTACCGCCAAAAAAACAATAACCGTACATCTAAAATAAATTTATCTCTTTCTGCACCTGTATTCATAAAAGAGTTTCCCAAATTGAACTTTTTTTTTTCAGTGTACTAAAGCTGTGTTCCCACTAATGTCTAAACCATTACAGATGTTGCATATTTCCTATTTTCACAAATACATCCATAAATATTAAACACAGAAAAGAGACTTCTGACTTTTCTCTATACTAAACACTATCAGGAAAAAAAATTTTCCTTTTCACAGGAGGATATTAAATAAATTTTCCATAAATGTAAAAAAAAGAAAACACTAAAAATAAGAGAGAGACAAATAACATGTATAAAAAAAAATATAAAATAAAGTTTAGCCCCCAAAAACAATCTCACACAGTAAAATATCTAAAGTCGGATATAGAAAAGTTAGACAGGAATTGGTTCGGTCGATATTTAATATACAACAAATATTTACAAACACAAACATACATACACACACACACACACGCACACACATAAACATAAAGTTATAAATATGCAAATGTATATTAGGGAAAAAATAAAAGGGTTGAAAATCTTTTTTTTTTTTTTTTTGTTTTGGTTTCTGTGTTTTTGTTTTAATTGGTTTTGGTGGGGCGGGCGGAAAAAAGAGTTTGATGATAAAATGAAAAATTTTTGTACATAGAGGAAATTTATTGTTTTTCCGTCGCAAAAATTTTTTTTGGTAGAAATTATTTATATACGGGGTTTATTCGAAATTTTAAAGTTTAACGAGAAATGGGTTGAAAGATTGCCAAAAAGTTTTATGAAAATTAACAGTGGCGTATTTTATAAAATTTAAATTTTATTCATTTTTCTTTTTCTTTTTATTTGTAAAATTCTAATTTTCTAATTCTGGTTTTACTGAATGGAATAAATTAAATTTTCCTTGTCAAATAAAAGATTAGACATTGTAATGGAAATATTTATGTTTTTTTTTTTTGGTTTAATCAAAAAATTTCCCATGTCATGTCCAATTAATAATAAAAGAAAAAACTATGAAATTAAATATTTTCTTGTTGATTAAAATTTTTATTGTTGAAATTTTTAGCAAAAGTTTTACTTTTCAATTGCTTTTCACTAGATTTATTAAAAATTAAATTTTCCACATAAACATAAATTGAAAGAGACATAAATTGTATATCCATTCAAGAGACATACAAATTTTTTTTTTTTATGTCCGTCCCTACTTCCAAGCAGCATTAAGGGTGTGGTATTTTTTTTTTAGAAAATTTAAAACCATAAAAAAAAAAATCAGATCGTAAAATTTCCAAAGTAACTAAAATGAAAATTATATTTTTTTATTTGATATAAAATTTTCTGGAAGATTTGTTGAAAATACGACAGTAAACTTTTAATTGCTCCCAGAGAACTTTAATTGTATCGTTGTTGAAATTTAATTAAATAAAAAAAAATGTTCTGCTTTTTTTTCGGTTTTATGATGAAAATATGCTTTTCTGAAAATGAATGCCCTTTGTTTTTTTTTAAAAAAAATATTTAAATAAAATTAATTTAATTTAAATTAATGAAAGAATTTAATTAAATCAATAATTAAATATTTTCATGAACATTTCAATTTACATATATTTATAATAAAAATTAATTGGATAAATAAATTATTATTTAAATTATTTAATTATTAAAAAATACAACGAAAATTTTTTTATATTTTCTGTCCACACAAAAATAAATTAATTGGATGAAATTCAAATTTTAACGAATAGTTTTGGCAAATGCCACAGAAATTACTCGTTAATTTAACGTCATTTCAAATGAAAAACCATCATCATTTATTTATTTATTAAAAATTTTCATTAAAAATTTTTCAATAATAAAAATAAAATAAAGAATTTTCCAACAAAAAATTGTGATTTTGAGGTGTGAATTAATAGAAAACTAAAATATAGTAATTAAAACTTCTTTTTTTTAATTAAAATTCAGCAAAAAGTAATTATTTAAAAAAAATATATATTTTTACAGACATTTATTAACAAACTTTTAATTAATAAATTTATTATTATTTTATTAACATATTTATTAGGAATTTTGACTTAAACTTTTGTTTTTTGCCAAACGTAGAAATTAATTTGTACTAAAAAAAGTAAAAGTTTTAATTGGATCTTTAATTGGGAATAAAATCATTTTTTTTTGTATAAAAGTAATTTTTAATTAATATTGTTTCTGATATTTTATTTCTATAATTAATCAAAAAAAAAATGTTTTTCAATTAATTAAAATTTACGCTTTTATGAAACAGAATATACACTTTTTTTTTGGTAAATTCAGTACAAGATAATCAAATAATTTGTCTGTAATCAATAGATATTTTTTTAATAGACTAATTTTACAATTTTATTTCGTTATCAATTAACTTTATATCTTTAATATTTTGATAATTCTTATTCTGGTTTTGTTTCTGCTAACTACAAAATATATATTTAAACATTAATTTGTTCATCTATAAAATAATTGTCAATAATTTTTTATTATAATAAAAATTATGAAATTTTAATGAAAATTCTTTTTCAATTTAGAATTTAGAATTATAAATTATAAGTTGAAGTAATTAATTATATTAAAATTATTTCTATATTTAATTAGTATTTCAATTAACATTTTTTTATATTAATGACCTTTTAATTTAATAACGTCGTAGCTAAGATAATTGGAAATAATACAATAAAATTAATACAATTTACATTTACATTATTAACCAAATAAATCATTAATTTTTATGAGCTATGAACTAGTTTACTTAAAAAGAGTCCGTAAGTCAGATTAAAAGAACAGTTTATATATATCTGTGTCAAAATAATAATTATACAAAAATTTTTTAACACATTAACAGACAATTTTCCATTTCCATACAATTATAAATATATTACAATCCAAACAAAAAAAAAAAGTCCTTAAAAAAATTTGTTTACTTGATTTTACCTTGAGTTAATACGTTAATCATTTTTCTACAATCCATTCAACCCTATCCAAATCTAAAATAATACAATAATCAAATAAACTATTTATAACTTTAATCAATTTAAAGGATTTTCAACCACAAAAAAATTTTTTATTTTTAGAAAAAAAAACTCCACAAATACAAGAAATTGCAAAATCATCATTACCCCAAAAATAAAATATTTATCATAAAAATAGAAAAACTCCACATAAAAAAAAAAACTTTTAGACGACCAAAAACATCAACAACAACAAAAAAAAATTTCCCAAAGTCAAGGTCAGGTTCAAACCAATATCATTACACACCAAAAAAAAAAAAAATAAACCAAAAAAACATAAAAATTATGTCTCTCCTTTTACTTTCAATATTACCGGTTTCAACATATATATATATATAATTTCATAAACATACACTTAAATATATATATATTATAATATTAATAATAATATGTCTAGATATATTTATATAAATATTTTATATACAAAGCATAAAAACAGGTTAAAGACTTTTTTTTTTAAAAAAATAAACATATTTTTATATTTTTTTTTGTTTGATCATTTTTATGCTATAAAAAAAAAAACATAATATACACAAATAATCATAAAAAAAAAAAAAAAAATTTCCTTTTTTTATTTTATTATTTTCACCCTCTTTTCCAGAGTGGGGTGAATGGAAAAAAATAAATTTATAATTTTTTCGTCTAAGCTAAAACATAATATAGTAAACACAACATAAGCTATATATATATATACATAGCTAATAATTTATACAAAATTCTCTTTTACATCTCTCTTACAAGTATATCCTAACCATTAAATATATTAAGTAAAATATCATAACACAAAAAAAATGTAAATATATATATTTAACAAAAAAAAAGTAGCATAAAAAACATAGTACTATATAATCAATTATTATCAAAACATATGTTATGTTGAAGATGTTTTTTTTTATTTTTTTGTGTGTTTCTTGCTTAACACACTAACCTACATTTTTTTTTGGTTATTTATGGAAAATTTACAATATATCAAAAAAAAGAGAAAAAAGTGTACAGTGAAAAACAATCACACTCATCCTATAATTTCATCATCATCATCATCATCATCGTCCTCGGAATATATATAAAAAAAAACCTTTATCATAATACAACTACCAAAAAAAAAAAAACTCAGATTGTACTATCAAAACAACATTATAAATATTCCTAGACTTTGCAACATAAAAAGCATAAATATATCTATAAAATATTATATAGCATGAACAAAAAAAAATATATTTATATTATATATATATATATTCAATTTCCACCTTATTTTTTTTTTGTGTATGTTTTTCATTGAATATAATTTACAATAAGAAAAACTTTTCATCCTAACCTAGAAAAAAAAAATTTTTTTTTTACCATGAAAACTGAATAAAACTCCCCCAATTTTCCAACAATTTTTTCCTTTTTTTTTGCATATATTTATATATATATATAAAAAAAGTCTTTTTTTTATTTTTAAATATATATATATGTATATATATATATAGAAAAAATATATCAGATATAAATATGTATAGCACGCATCAAAGGCAATAGCATAAAAAAAAAACTGAGTTCAAGAAAATTCTTTTAAAAAAAAAAAATTTTTTTTTTTTGTGAAAACTTTCGCTTTTCATATTATGCATTATTATGGGTTGGTTTTTTTTAAAAGCTATATCTATACATATTTATATGTATAGATAGATATGTATAGATATATAGATATATATTTCCATAGCCGTAGCTGCTGTTGCTGGTATTTCTGTTAGAGTTTTTTTTTTTTTTTCCTGCTCTTGAACTTGAAATAATAATAATAATACAAAAAAAAAAAGACAATATATACTTATAAATAAATATATGTATAGTAACATAAAAATACTATGCTTCTCCCCCAAAAAAAAAAAAAAAAAAAAACACAATTTTTTTTTTTGAACGAATATATAAAAAAAAAAAATACCTAAATATATTTATATATATAAAAATGTATCTATAAAAATGTATTTAATATAATACGAGACGCTATCACACCGCATCAGATACGTTTCATTTCGTATATATATAAATATGTATATACATATATATTTTTTTTGCTTTTTTTTTTTACATAAATATATGCTATACAAAAAAGAAAAGATAATATGGTATAAAAAAATGAAAATTTGTAATCCTATGTTTGTATAAAGAGAGAGATACTTTTTTTTTTTTGTTTATTTACTTGTTAAAACCGGCGAAATTTTATATGAAAATTGGTTTCCTTTGGGTTTTTTTTCTTTTTGGAGTTCAAAATGAAACAAAAAATTCCGATATACATAAAGTTCGATGTTGTTTTGGATTAAATTTAATTGATTTTCAATTAACACTGCAAGCATATTTCAGTTAACCGTAAAACATACATAAACTATTCAATCAATCTAAGAAATTCGAAGAAAAGTTTAAGGATATTTTTTAGTAAATTGTTTAATAGTGCAATTTTTTTAATATACCCTATCAATATTTTACAACATAAATTGTATCTTTGATACCAACCCACTCTGTATTTTGTAACATATCTAACCAATAATTTTATGAAAACTGCAAAAAGGTTGATACAAGCTTTAAAACATTTTCATTTTGAAAAAGATTTCATTTCCGTTTACAAGTTCGTTTATAGCGAAAAAACATCAAAGTTTGATTGTGTTAATCAAATTACTATTTCTCTCAGTCATTATTATTGTAAATATATTCAATATTTGTACCTAACTCGAATGTTTTATAAATTACGTAATCTTTTTGCCTATCAAAATAATGTTTTATAATGTTTCAGTTAGTAACAAAAGCTAAAGCTAAACATAAATTTATGTAACTATAAAGCATACATTTTAACGATAAACTAAAAAAAAAATTTATAAACAACGAATAAAAATTAATTAACAATAAAATTGATAATTTAAGAGAAATATTGTAAAATTATCTTTTGAAATTCATAAGAACTTTTTGTTTTTCATTTATTTTTAATTACAAATTTTTCAAAGAGGTTATTATTATCTTTACATAAAATAGCATAATGATATTTTTTTTTTAATTCATTCATTCTTTAAAATATTCAGCATCAAATTCTACAGAATTAATTTACTAAAATAATTAAAAGATTGATTAGTAACTTAAAAGTATCCAGTAAATTAAAAGATGTATGTAGCATAAATTTCTATGGTAATAAACATAGATAATATATTAAAAATCTTCACACCATTAATATAATTTTTATCATAATAACTTCAAAATATTAAATATTAAAAATAATATATGGATAATTGGACATTCTGTCGGTAATTTGCAATTTATGGAGTGGCATATAATTAAGAAATTTGAGACTAAATTTAAATGTGTTGCTTAAAGCAAAAAAATATGAAATGTTCCAATAAATTAAAAAGATTTTCAATTTTCGATATTTTGTGTTGCCATATTTTTAAAATTGTTACAAATCGAAATTTTGTATAAATACTCTACCAAAAAAAAAATTCAAATACATATAGTATCTTTATAACATAAATATATTTCCTATTTAGAATATTTTTTTTTCTTTCCACCATTTATTTTATTTAGTTATATATTTTTATAATAACATAAAAAGTTTACAGATTTTTACACAAAAAAAAAAATCATGAATGAAACGAATCTTCTTTCCTCACTGCTACAATTTTTTTTTTTTTACTTTTAAAGTCGTATCTATATACGAGTATTTATAATAAGCATACTGAAAATATATATATGTACGATATGATATTTTTTCCTCGTCAAAATGAAAATAGTTTTACACATATTTTTGTTTTGGTGTGTGCATATGATTTGTAAATATTTATATATGAAAACTTTATATAAATATTACCTATAATTTTATCTATATTTATCAAAAAGATGATACTAAACGAACAAAATTATATCCGAAATATATATAAGAACATAAAAAAAAAATCAGATTTTCACATCATTTCAGTATAGTTTTGAATTTCCAAAAAGATAGTAATTGTAGACTAAAAAACTGTGATAGTTTTCATAAAAAAAAACCGGGCAGTTTATTTTATTTTTATATTAAAGCTTTAATAACTGACAAGACATAATGTATTTCAAATTTTCAAAGTAATATAATCCAACAAATTTAACAATATTAGCTAAGCTAAGAGACTATTAGTGTTTAAAATCTTCATGATAAGAAAATTAAATATGTAAATATTATAAATGTTTTAAAAAATTTCAAATTTGGTAAGCAAACTTAGCAAAATTTGATAAGGAATAGTTTTTTTAATATCTTTTTGTTTTTCTAAAATTTTAAAAAGTCGTGCGGGAAACCTTAGAATTAATCTGTAGCATAATAGAGTTATTTAGGTAAGACAAATTTTTATGCGAGCAGAACTTTTATACGATATATTAAAATGATACCTGAATATGCTTAAAAACAAAAAAATCTAGTTGTAAAATATTTGTGTCCTATCGAATAGAATATTAAAATATGTTGGATTAATAGACAAAACTGAGCTACTTTAAATGATATACTATTTATACAATAAATATCAATATAATACAAACACTTAGACAAATTGTAGGATTATTATGTAAATTTTATTATATAGAACAAAAAAGTCACACCCCAATCCATTTTTTCACCCTTTTATCTTATAATACAAAAAACTTTTCCCCTCGCAAAACTATGCTGCAAAAAATAAGATTGTCGTACATAAAGATATTTTTTTTTTTTTAGAAAATAAATAAATTTATTTGAAAATCAAAAAACGCTTAGCTTACAGTTTATTATAATAAATATACGAATTTAATTCTATCGTGGCAATATATTCCCCCTTAATTTAAAAAATTTAGAAAATAGTCGTCATATTATGTTTTTAAATTCATTGCTAAATCAAAATTAAAATTTAAAATTAATTATAATATTAAAATAGACTGCAAGGATACATATGCTGTAGAAAAGATTTTTCTTATTGATTTCTCATAACCAGTAAGATATACATACAAAAATAATCTAATTGTTAGATCACAATTATTATCATAAAAATTTTGTGAAATTATGGATAAGATCTAGAACAGATTATAGGCATTTTCAACCTTAGATACTCTTTTCAATAATGAAATAAACTACAGAGAAAATATGCTTTTTCATTGTCCTCCTAGTCCAGTAAAACAATTTTATTTAACATTTTGAATGCAAATTAGCAACTTATTGTAATCAAGTGATATACACAATTTATAGCATCAAATTACCATTTGTATTATACTTGATGACTTCTCCTAATATAATCTATTTAAAATCAAACATCCTGAAAACTACAATAACAATATTTATATATTTCATAATTTAGCTTGAAATTCTGCAAAATAAATTGCAATAAATTTTTAAAAGAGCAACCAAAACATTTGTTAAACATCAAAAACAATTTTTTCGGTAGAGTTTTATTATATAAAAATCATTTATAACATTTATAATATTTTCTTGATTTTCAAAACATGGAAAAACATTAAAAACAAAAATTAGATATTATTATGTATATATTCTGTGAAAAATCGTACATATATAATATTTATGTATAATTTTACATTAGATAATTTTGTAAACAAAACTAATATCAAATAACGATGAGTACCATTACTGCTGCACTATTTTCATTCGTATTTGTCAGAGTCAATCGTAAATTATTTCAATTCTATTTAATACTATAATTTTTCATTATACGAACAATTACAAGTTAGTATTAAATATAAATCACTAATCAATATTTTAATATTAATAAAAAATCCATCATGTTAAATATATTATATCATCAATAATAATAATAACAATATCGTGATATCATATAATTTCAATGAAAATAATAGAGAAATCTATTTATGTATTTATGTATCTAAGTTAAGTAACTATAAGATATGAAATTTTTTATTAAATTTATAGTAAAAACTATAAAATTTATTATACAATAATAATAATAATAATGAAAAAGGTGAATGTAATTTTAAACTATAAATATTATAAATATTTGATACAATAAATATGTAGATAAATATGTTTTAAATAAAATTCACTTTTCAATATTATAATGGGTATATTTATGAATATAAATATAATTACATATTTATAAATATATGTATATTACATATATTTTACATAAATAGATATACAAATAATATACATAAATATAAAACATTACACATATGATTATGTTTCCGTATTTATGTCTATATTAACTCGAAAAAAAAAAAAGAAAAACAATTTTTTACCTTTTTGTAAAAAGGTGAAGGTTACTCTCCAAAATGAATTATTTAATTTTTTTACCATTTTTTATAATGCGAACAAACAAGAATGAGTATAGATACTTTACTACATTATTATTTATGTAGTTATATTATATGAAAAAATTTATGTATATATATTAATTTTATGTATGGTGATATTTTATTATCGAAATTGGCAAATGAAAATGAAATTATATCAGGTAACTAAAAAACTTTTATATATATGATCGTTTATTTTTTTTTTGTACATATTATGTTATGTATCTGAGAGATATTATTATGTACAGAGAGTAAAAAAAAAAAAAATAAGAACTTTTGAATATTTTTATGATATTTTGACCCGAACCAAGGATTATTATTGTTGTATTCTTTTTGGTTTATATTATTTTTTTTATTTTTTTTGGAGCAAAAGTTTAATGACCGAGATATTTGCTATTGGAATATTTTTTTATTTTTATGGTATAGGTAAATTAAATTATATTTTATTAGGAAATTGAAATTGAAATGAAAATTATTTTACCGGATATTAATATTACATTTTATAGCGGGAATAAATTAAGAAAATGTTGAAAAAAAGAAATTATAGTAAATTTTAGTGGAAGGAATAAATACTTATACATATATATATATATATATATTGAGCATTATGACAAATTTTATTAGTGAAATTATCAATTAGCATAAGTATATTAAAGAAAATTGTTATAGCAATTGATTTAGCGTCGGAAAGTTTAAAAGTTTATTCTTAAAATTGATTAAGCATATTGCAAAGGCGAATTCAAATATATTGGCAATAATTATTTTAGATAGACTGTCTTCAAATAAAATTGCATTATGTGTCTATTCTGAAATATATGATTTCTAATGATTTTTGATTTTATGGCTGTTACAAATTGTCAAAATATTTCTATTAGTTCTTATTTCTAAAAATGTTATGATTCTGAAAAACATTAAATAATGTCTAAGTCCTTGCTGATGTCAATATAATTAAAGGGTATGTTATTAGTAAATCTAGACTTATTAAACATATAATAAATAGCGACTGGTAGCATTTGTTCAGGGCACAATTAACTATTTATATATATATAATAGTAAATCATCAAATATTTTTTATATTATCTTCATTTATTCTAAGACATATTGCAAAGCTTTATAAATTATCTACAAAATATTTAAATTTTAGAAAAGATATATGTTTCCCAAGTGTAAATAAAGAAACTTTAACTTTAAAATAACAGAAATGAAGGACGTAAGTGTCTACGAATAAAAAAAAAAAATTTCCTACAACACTCATTAAGATGATAAAACCATGCAATGTCATTAAAAAAAAAACACTTTAAACTTTGAAGGTAATTAATAATAATATTTTAGTTGTAATATGTCAGAACCAGAACCACACAATTTGTTTAAGGAACTCTAAAGTAATTTATACGCCTTGGTCTACATGAAAATAAAGAAGTCTTTATCAGAAAAAAAAAAATGTATATTAATTACATCACGAAATCCAATTTAATTACACTCACAGTCAAATTTAAATACCAAAAAAATTTTCTTGCAAAACCATCTTTCTCATAAATTTTTAATTTTTATATTTTAACTTTTAAACAAATTATAATTACTATATATACTTTTTTTTTAAGCCTTCTTCTTATAGTTTATAAAATGTGTCGAACTTTGTAACTATGCTTGCTTAGATATAAAGGAACAAAACAAAAGGAAAAAAACCAATTTCCCTGTTTTAACCATCATCAACCACAAGACTATTTTTTCTGCCATTTTCTGTTTTTCTCGTTCCATTTTAAGGGGTTTTCATTTATTTGTTTATGTCTCAAAAAAAAAAAAAATTTTAAAAAATACCGCCTTTAACTTTTATACTTTTTAACTCTTTTAGATAAAAAACAGATGCTATGAAAGAATACAATTTTGTGTCTGAAATTGAACGCATCTGAAGAATATTAAATTTAAATGTAACAAAATATTTGCACATCTCTCACGAATAGACAAGGAATTTAATTTTTTTTTTCTTTTTTATTTTATCTGAAATTTGAAATTTCAGATTTTTGTACAGATTTTTGTAAAATTACAACAAAAATTTTTTCAATTTTGATTAAAATCTTTGAAATTTGTTAAACTAATGACAGGAACTATAAAAAATAAGAATTTGATTATAATATTAATTAAATATTTCATTCTAAACTATATTCATTTTCTAGAATTAATTCAGTTTTTTTTTTGTAATTACAAAAATGTCCCAAAACGCTTCAATTTCTCTTGGGGACTAAGACATATTTGTTATTATAATCCATTTTGTTCATTTCGTAAATCCTTTTAAGTGCTGATTACTCGAATATATTTAATTAATGAAATAAAAAGAATTTTCAATCCACATCACCCTTTTTTTTTTAACTAAAAATGATTACGAAATTAATTTTTGCATAACTAATAAAATGAGAATTCGTGTATTTTTTTTTTTCTATGAACGTGACAGATTCAAGTGGACTATTATAAAGTAATGATGAAAAGGTGATTACACGGACGTGATGGATTTGAGAAGAAAAGATTTTAATTATAAGTATATACGGAATTAAATATTAAAATTAATAAATTTTATATTTATCTTTTGGCCCTAAGTTTTTGAAGTTGTTTAATTTTTGCCACCAGAGAAATGAGATTGGAAAACAATTGATATCTGTTATAGTGCTTTCTTTAATACAAAATCTGACTAGTTTTCGAAAATTTAGAGAATGAATCGCAAATGATACGGAATATACTGGGTACCATGCATTGTTGGTTAACTTTATTGAGCTTCCAATTGATTTGTCAACAACAAGTAATTCACCAATAAAGCGATTGGTTTTTTTTGCAATTAAAAGTTTCTTCACTAACAAAGCAACTTATAATTCAGAATCCATTTGGAAGTTAGGAGTCCAAATTACAATAAAATGTTACGAAACTCTTAAGCAAGGCCCAGGACCTTAATTAGCTGTAATTCTATGGAGTTGACACTTTGCTAAACTACGGACAATACTGTTTTCATAACATAAACGTTAATGGCAACATTTTGGTACTGCAGCTTGAATCCGTACGAAATTTTAGTTTGGATCCTTCAAATAGAATCAATTACTGAAAAGGCGCCAACTATTATCGCGTTGTGAATAATATAGAAAAATTAATTTAGAGAAAAATTAATTTAAATTTCGTTAAATTTAAATTTAACATTAAATATGTATTTTCTAATACAATCATTTTTTTAAAAATAAATTAATTAAATTCATTCATTTTTCTAAAACTCATAAAATATTTTTTTTTTAACCCTTATAACATAAAAATTTAACGTCTCCCCTTCTCAATAATAAAATTGATTTGTGTAGTAAATTTTAAAAGAATTCCGGCGGCAAATAATTTTTTTTGGTTTTTTTTTTGTGTATCTTTTAATTAAAATTGGCTTCTTGTTTTTTTTTTTTTGTATTCATTCTAAAAATTTTCGTTTATTTTTATTTAACATAAAAAAAAAAATTAATTGATTGCGAAAATCAGAAAGAAAAAAAACACGCAGACAGATACAACAACAAACAAAAATTTAATAAATTTTATTTTTTTTAAAAAACCATTTTAAAAAATTCGTGAAATTATTTTTTTTTTTCTTGTTTCTTGTTTCTTTTTGATTGTTCTTTATTTATTTTTTATGTTGTTTCTATTTAATTTCCATATTTGTTGTCTGAACATGAACTAAATTCAGTTTTGTTTCAATAAAATGTTTGGCATAGTGTGGCGTCCATTATCTTTTTACGTGGTTTTGGGCCTTTTTTTTTTTTAATGGAACATCGAATTGTTAAAACAACTTTTCTTATTGTTTAATTAATATCGGTACGGTAAATATTAATTTCGATTAAGTTTTTCTAAATTTCTATCAATATACATACTATAATTTTGAAGATTGAGGAGTAGCACACATCGGTGGAGCATATTTTTCGCTTAACAAATAAACTATTTCTATAATATATCGTATTTACGAAAATTCATTTCAACTAAATTCTTATGCAAAAATGAAAATATTTCTTGCATCACAAATTTTTTATAATTTAATAATTAAAACCAAAATAATTATAAATATAATTTTTGAAAATTAATAAAGATTTTCTTTTCAACCAAGAAAAAAAATTGAAAAATAATTTTGCAACAAAGCTACAACAAAAAGAAAAAAAAGGAGAAGTAAAAAAAGCATAAAATCAGAAAAACTAAAATAAATAAAAAAAAAAAATATATTAAAATTCTTGGACAAAATTCAAGAAATTGTTCGACCAAAGCAGAAAAAAAAATTTATACGAATCTTATAAATTCGAAATTACTCTGAGTTCTGACTGAGTATTTAAGCAAGAGTAGCTAGCGCACCCTCTCGGTAAATACAACTACATCGAAATAGAATATATTTTTTTTTTAAATTACACTCTCTACTAAACCAATAAAAAAAACTCTTTACAATCAAAATAATCAAAAATTAAATAAATGATTTAACAGAAAATATTCACTTTACAAAAAAAAAATTAATTTAGATCTCCCCTCATTAAAATGACCCCAAAATTTTTATATTTATTTACAAAAATATTTGATTATCCCGCGCTTCAAAATAAAATTCAATTATATTTTTTTATCCAAAAACAAATTTTCAATGAATTTTCCAAATGCAAAATTTTATGCAAAATTTTAAATTTAAATTACATTATGTATATAAACAATTTATATGTTCGAGCTAATTCCGACACGCCATTTCATAACGCAAAATTTTTTACGCTACCGCCCTCCAAAAGTATAACAATTTCCATTTTTTTATAATAAAAATTCTCTAAAGAGAAAGATATGGAAGCGCACATATGTAAATAAATTAAGAAAAGTTTATTTAAATAATATACAATTATTTTTGTAAATAATATTAAAGTCATTTAAAATGTGATTAATTTGCATAAATCAAATGATTAGGTTGACAGTGGGCATACTTTTTTTTTTTTAAACAACTTTTAATCTAAGTTTTAATTATTTGTAATGTTTTTAGTAAAACTAAATATGACTATTTTAATCATTTTAAATAAATTAATATTTGAGTTAAAAAAAAACACTCGTTAATTTTATTTCACTTAGTTAGTTAGTTAATTGAATAGTTTAGTAGATGAACGTGTTAAGTTAAATTTTTAAATTTTTCGTTTGGAGATATTATTGCAATTTCCTTGCAATTTAAATAAATGCAATTTCCTTGTAACACTTAAAACTTGATTTACACAAAATTAAATTCTCACTTAACACCTTTATCCACTAAACTCTTTAATTGCAAAAAAAATTTTATGCAAAATACAATTGTTTTAAAAAAAAAAAATAAGTTTACTTACTTACTTTTAATTTTTTTCAATTTTTTTTTTCAATTATAAAATCAACACTTTTTTTTTTGTTTTTGTAAATAAATTTTAATATTTTCATAGTAAAAAAGTAAAATACATAAAATACATAAATTTTTCAAAAATCAAATTTAAATAATTATTTAAAAAAAAATAAAATATCTCTCATTTCTATCTATTTAATTATATAAATAATATACAAAAACAAAAATGTATATTTGTTGTTAATTTTATAAATAAATAATAAAACAAAAAGATTTCAAAATTTATGCAATTAAAAAAAAAAAAAAATTGAACTAAAAAATCGCGCAAACTGAGAAAAAGATAAATTATTTTCACTACCACATAACATATTCACATTTTATACTCTTTTCATTTATTTTTTTTTTCTTCAAAACTTTTGCACTTTATTTATATTTATATTTCTTTATTTAATTTTCTTCTTTACTTAAATTCTAAAATTTACATAAAAATATCTTTTTTTTTTTTATGCTGATAATTGTATTTTTTTTTTTTGTTTTACAGTTTCAATATTTTAAAGCTTTTTCAAATCATAAAATTACCATAAATAAAAAAGTTATGAAATTTATTATCATTAACACGTTTTTTTTTTAATTTTTTAATTTTTCAAATAAATTTAATTCACAAAAAAAAAAAAATAAAACTAAAATTAAATAAATTAAATAAAATAAAAAAAATAAAATAACCAAAATAAAAAAATGATATAAAAAAATTATCACAAACGCGACATTTATAACCAAACCAAAAAAAAAAGTATCTTTTTTAGAACATAACACATTAAATTATACGAAAATGAAAATATGTTGTAAAAATTATATAAAAAAATATATAACTACATATATTTATAAATAACATAAAAAAAAAACGATTCTTTACATATTTAAAATTATGTCGGTATGTAAGAGCGAACTTTATTTTTTTTTTTTTTTTTATTTATATCTGAATTTATAAGAAAAAACGTGAAATATTATTTTTTTTTTTTTATTATATATAAATATATTCTTGACTCGCTTAGCCTAGCTTAGCTATATATATATAATGTTTTTATAAAAAAATATGTTCCAAAATACAAAAAACTTAATGCGAGAAAATTTATCTCGTGTCGCTTGTTTATTTCATATTTAAAAAAAAAAAAAAAAAAAATAAGAAAAAGATACGACGAATAGTTGTCGCAATCGTTTGTCGTATTGTCGTCGTAGTCGCTTTACGTGATCTCTCTCAACAAAAATATTGAATAAAAAAAAAACCGAACAAGAAAAAAAATTAAATTAATATTATTATAAAAAAATATGAAAATACGAGATAATAGTTTGTGTAGTTTTCGTTTCAGTAAAAAAAAACTTTAAAATTTTACATAAAACTTTTTATTAGTTTCATTTCATTTTTAAAATTTTCTTTGGTAGAGGAACATTTTAAACACAATACAAGAAACAACAAAAAAAAAAAAAAAACCGTGTCGTTGCGGTCGTCTCCTCCATCCAGCGCAATAATAAAATTTATATATATACATATATATAAGCCCCACCCTCCCTCTCTCTTTCTTTCTTCTGAACCACCTACAATATTTTTTTATTCCTCTATTAACACCCTCTTTCGTCTCCAACCAAAAAAAAAACCAAAAACCATCTAAAACGCGTTATATTTATCGACACGAGTAACGACGGATTTGCAACAAAAATAAATTTAACCTGAAAAAAAATAATCAGAATTTTCTTAAATTATGCTCATTTTTTTCGCATATGTATGCAATTGTGGTTAATAATTTTTGCACCCTGTTTTAGAGTGTGTAATTCAAATATATACAATTAATATTTTTTTTTTTAATGAATTAAAAATTTAAATTGAAAATCAAAATTTACCTAAATCTTTGATCATTTTAACGGGTAATAAATATTAGAGATTTTTTTTTTTAGGGTTCCCCCCTAAAAATTAACAAAAAAAAAAAAAAATTCATGTGACAGTAAATTTGAAAATCAGATCACCACACAAAGAACAACAAAAATAGTCAAATTTATTCGAATTTCGAATAGAAATTAAATTGCCTTAATAAAGAAAGATGGCCGCACAATAATATCATAAAAAAAAAAAAATTATTATTCAGTTTTTTTTTTTTCGTGTTGTTTCAAATAGAAACTTTTTTTTTATTTACTGCTCTCCACTCAGCCCCCGATTTTACACACCGACGAAACACAATTCAAAAAAAATATATAGAAAAAAAAAAATTACTTCATCGGTATTTTTTTTGTATTTAAAAGATATTTTTTTAGTACATAAAAAGCATAACTATAGATTTGAAAGATACTTTTTTTTATGTGGTGTAATATTGTTCAGATTCGGATACAAAAACGTTGACTAGTCGACTTTTTCTATATAATGTTTTTTTTTTTTTTGTATAGACAGAAAAGAAATTCCAATTTGAAAAAAAAAATGTTGTTATTAATGTTTGTGGGATTGTGTATTTGACCTTTGTTGGTATAGGTTTTTTTATTGTTGTGCAGAGAAAAGGAAAATTTACGAAAAATTTTTGGTGAGAAGAATTGGGGAAACAAGCATAAAAAGAGCAAACTATTAACACACATCTCTGCAAAAAAAAATACAAAAAAAAAACTATTTGCTCCCCTTTTTATTTGTACTCTCTAGTTTTGGTGAAGAATGTATTGGTTTTGATGGATTGATAAAATTTAATGATGGGGGTTTAGATTGACTGTGTTTTGTAACATTAGAAAGAATTCGAATGCAATAGAATTTAAAGAGAACCGTACTAAAGATTACTAAACGAGAATATATAGATTAAGTGAAGAATCAAGCCGATCTAGGTTTTAGATCGGCTTGTAGTATAAGGCCGAGTTTTAATGGACAAAATATGTCGTGTATGTCGTGTTGCCAGAAAGACATAGTATATTATAATTTTATATTAGAAGAAAGTAGATGAATCGGGCAAATTTATACATTTGGCACGGAAGTATCATATAGTATGTTCAAAATCATATAGAAATTTGTCAAATGTCACACTAAATCAATATTTTAAATTAAAATTACTGTTAATATTATTAATTAAATTCCAGTAACCAAAAATTTCCTAACAAGTTTATTTGCGGTAACAAAATATCCCTTACAAAAAAAATTATCGTCGATAAATGATAATTTGCTGTTCTTTTCTGACATATTTAAATTTCCATTATAATCATTAAAATATATCAGCAAAAATATAATAATCTCTTTTTCGTATCACGATATAAATAATCTCTTTTTCGTATCATGATAAAAAAAACGAAAGAGATACTATATTCTATCTTCTATGGATTAGTATAATAAAAACAAGAATTAATCGAATGAAATAAATTGACTATAAAGCGAAAAACTCGAAACAGAAAAATTGCACTGACTAATAAATATCTTGCATAATAAGAATTCTAACTGACAAACGGAAGGGTAATAGCATAGTGGTTAATAGTTAATACTAAAGTTCAAGTCATTATTATAAATCTGGAAAAAAATTACCTGAATCCTTGTTCATCCACTACTTTTTTGGAGTGTTATGTAACGTTTTTAAATATAAAAATAAATACACAAGAAATTCTTTCATTCATTCATAAACTATTCGATTGGAAATGCTAATTTCAATCCATATTCTGGATGTATTTAACTTTTCCTTATCATTGTTTCATGTTTAGTTTTTCCATTTTTTGTCATCCGAAGTTATTCTTTTTAAACTAATTTTCTCATTATTGATGGCAGCTTAATTACTGATGACAGCAATTACAATGAATTACATTTTCTTCGGTTACCTAAAATTAAAATTAATCAATAGCTTTTGCATTAAAGATACTAATACTAAACCATTCAATCATCCGAATATTTATTATATTTATAAACTCCCCTTTTTTCCGAAATCTATCCCTACTTTCATAAATAATTTACCAAACATTTTTTCAGTATTAAATCTCCAACATTATTCCCCCCACCGAATTTAAATTGAAATAACTTTAAACCACAATGAGAAAACCAATACGTTGTTCAAACTTTTCTTGTATGTTGCAAAAATTAACTTTTACTCTTAGAGCGCTGAATTCTATAGCTGATAGCTGAATATGCTCTATTTGAATAATTTGGAATTTTAATTGAATTGTTTAGGTAAGTAAAAGAGGTGTATGGAATTTCTTCTTTATAATGTTAGTGAGTAATATTTATTTTTTGTTATACCCACCGTTGCCAGCTTGCAAGGGTTTCCTTATATCACAAGTTTTGTTAGTCAATTGCAATGTTACAAATTTTTATCATAAAAAAACAAAGTTTTCAGGTATATTATTAACAACGGATTACTTGAAAACAAAAAGGTTTTGTTACAATTTTCTTGCGGAAATATACCAAAAATTCAAAACAAATATTTTAAAATCCCTACAAATTTAAAAAATAACATCTACATTTTTTTAAGGTGTAATTGCATACTAATATACTGTTTTGTTTAGTATATTTATAAAAGCAAGGTTTTTTTATGGAAAATATATGGCTTTAAACTAAACCATCTGGCAACGCTGCTTGTAGCTCTACAATTGTGTAGATTACTAAGTTATATTATTTTTTCAAAAACTTCAAATCCACCACACAGTCAGCAAAAGTAAATCGATTTTGTATTTTATTCGATGAAGAAATATGCGATTTAACAGTATGATAAACTTGATCAAAAATTATTCTTAGATACAAAATGCACTAAATATTCTTGCTTAATGTAAAAAGCCGGTTTTAATGTTATTGCCCCTGCAGTAACCAATAAAGTAATAACATCTTTGGAATTCTTTCTGTTTATCTTTCCTTTTTCTTTTTTTTGCTATGAAAATATTATGAAGAGACTGAGAAATTGTAATAAATTTGCGCCCAATAAACTATAACTGATTTGTATTATTTCAGTTTAATATTTATACTTAGGCTATTTCTGGTATATATTTGAATATTTTGCCGGTTTGACTGTCGTAGTGTAGTGGGGCCGATGACTTTCAGCATCTTTTGTTCAATTTAAAATATTTTGAAGTACGTATAACATTTTGTAAAATAGAAAACCTAATTGCATGGTTAGAAATTCATTAATATTATAATTTGTATTCAATGACAATTGTAGACTATAAAATTCATTTTGTAGATGTTCTGTAACAACGAATAATACAACAATATATAAATAAACAAAATAATTCCACTATTATTGGTTATTTATTTGGTTCTTTTTTTTTAAAAAAAAAGAACCAAATAAATAAGTAGCATTCATTTAAATTTGTAGCTATAAACTTTATTAACGATGTAATATTTATTTTAATATTATGCGCAAAATATCTATATATTCAATCTCTCTGATAATAATTTTGTTTATATGTATCACTTTTCGAATATAATATTAATATCAATATGTAAATTATAATAATTAGCAGAATTACAGAATCTAAAATTTTCAGTTTAAGAAAAGATTTAAAAAATATTAACACGTTGTTATTTAGATTTCAAAATTGCCCGAGAAATCGGTAAAATATGAAAATTTGTGTAGGGAATTTAATTTAAATTTAATGAAAAGCAATACAAAACATCAGAATTTTTCGCAAAAAATTGAAAAACCTTCAAACTGAAGCAATCCCAACATATTTGGTATCTCCGTATAGGGAATTTAATTTCCAAAGCAAGCCCCATATATTTGGTATCTCCGTATATATGATTATTTCTCTATTTTATTTAAATAATTGTAGTGCAACAATCACAGAAAAAAACTTAATTTTATGAATATGCAATAAAATTTTATTTATTATGTTTTAAACAATCTATAATAATTCGATATCGTTTACATTATATCAAATTTCCCGCCAAAGTTTTGTGATGATATTAGAGAAATAATCATAACTCCTTTTGTACAGATTTTCCCAAAACAAAAAGAAATGTGTTTGAACTAAAGGATATATATTTTATACCACTGACCGTATTAATTAATTGATAAATGATAAAACGACATTTTTAGGGTAGCATTTTTAAACTATTAGATTTTTTCGTTTTAAATTTTTATGTTTCAAATTTAATTTTTATAATTTTTTTTAAAAATGTAATCACATAAATATTTTGGATTGAATAAAACGTATTTCTTATCAGACGCTGTCGATGATCGATCTCATAGAAATATCGTTCGATTTAGACTAACTTCTCTGAAACAAAAATGAAGCATTAAAATAGTTTAAGTATGCGATCAATGAACACGACACAAAACATAAAAAGAAAACCAAAAACCATACAAAAAAATATTACATACATAAATTTAAGCTTCTATACGTGAGAGTCTTCTCATCAGAAAGAAAATGACAGTCGTCGACGCTGTGACCTATGTAACAAACAAAAAACACTAAAGGCGGACCCAGTGGATATGTTCAACATGTAAAACTCTTATATTATTTAACAATACAAAAAATTGCTATAAATAAACTGTGTCTTATAGGGACAATGGTATATATTTTATATCATATCATTGCGCAGGACTCTTCAAGGATATATATGTTCAATAATTTGCAGCATCCATATAAGACATTCATTTAAACCTAGAATTGTATACTCAATTTCTATACTTCTGATCTCCTCTATTCTAGTTTTCGAATGTAACTTTTTGTTCACTCGGAAATTTATTTGGTCGACTCCAATGAGAATTATTACCAGATTAACCAAATTTCCGAAATTATATTTTTATAATATATTTCAAAATCAGCAGTTTATTAATTAAAAATATTTTTAGTTATAATTACAAATTTTTTTTAAAAAACTTTAAGGAGTATTTTTTAAAAAATATATTAAAAATTTCTATAAGAAAAAAATTCACAAGTAAAATACTTACATAAATACTTCTAGATGAGCAAATTTGACATTAAATTCTCTCGAAACCAATACAAAAAATTTCCGACTCAGGCGATGTTCGAAAAATATTTCTATTCCATCGAAAACAAGAATGGCAAATCGGAAAACTTCCGTATATTTTCTGTTCACTCGAAAACATAAATATTACGATTTATGGAAAAATAATACAATTTTAATATATAACAAATTAATTTTTCAGAAATGGCATTAAAAAGTAACTTTTTAACAAGATATCTTTTGCATTAATTTGTTTACATGGTAAAATTAATTTCTAATACACTGCAGACTGAACCAATAGAATCAACATATTTCAAAGGTACTAATCATTAGTAATGTATTGCGAATAGCGATAATAGAATGTATTGCGAATAGCGATAATAGAAATCGTTTTATTTAAACGATTGCATCAAATAATTTTTACAATATACAATAAAGAATTTCTTGAAGCTAATAAAAATACAATATGTTCAATATATTTTATAATATTTATTTTCAAGAACTAGATAGATTCATTCATTTTTAGGTACCTCTATATATAAAATATTTTCCTTATGTATATACAAAAATTATTTGAAATTAGAAATAAGTTAATAACATCATTACAATAATAATTTTAATTAATAAAATACAAATTATTTAATAATCTAATAATCTAAAATAATATGAAAAAATTTAATTTTGATATTTTTAGAAATTAAATTTTAAATTTGGCCAATAATAATTATTTCTATTGCTTAAAATTTTACTAATTGATTTTTTGATATTCAATTTATATGCTCTTTTTAAATATACTAAACAATTACAATATATTTTCTGTAAGATTGAATTATTTGTTAATTTTGGTCATTTTAATTTTAATTATATTAATATTTTTTCTACTTATAAAACTGTGGTATTACAAATTGGCTTCGGTTACAATTATCATTTTTGTATAATTTTTTTATTACAAAAAAAAAGTTCTTTATTATATATAAAATTTATATTTTCTATTTATTTTTCTAATTAAAATTATCAATTGTTTTAAAAGTTTGAAACAATATTTGTGAACTTGTAACTATGACAATATAATTTCGTCAAATTGAAGGAAAAATATTTTGTAAAATTAACTACAGCATTTAATTGATAGTACGATAAAATATTTTATAGTTTAGAATTTGAATTAACATATTAAAAAATGTATTATAATATAACAAAAAATATAGGTAAATAAATAAGAGCATTTAAAAGTTTTATCACTTTCTCAACGTAATCAGCCTCATTATAGGAAGATTCGATTTGTTTGAAACAATTTATAATGCAATAATTTATAATGCAATTTAAGAATATTTTAACAAAATATTACAATTTTATAAGAACACAAATATTGTAATATTTATGTGTTGGACAAATTAAAAATTTAGTTTCAAATCAAATGAATTTATCGAAATGTAATAAAATATTTTAAGATTTTTAGTACTTAGAACTATCAAAATAATTGAAAAGAAATATTGCTTCATATTCGAGAAAGTTCAAAAAAAAAACTAAATGACTAACAACAATATGTACAACAAAAATTGTTTTTTTTTTTTTTTTCGAAAAAACTTATGAGTTTAAAACAAATTAATATTCATATTTAATTATTTGGCTTTTGAACACTATGATTAATTTTACTATGTTAGATATTTCTATATTTTTTTTATATATATTATTTTCTCTTAAACCTAAGTGATAAAAGTTTTGTATAATTTTAAGAAATTATAGAAACTTAAATATTAAGAAGTTAATAAACTAAAATTAAATAAACATAATATACATATACGCACATCTAAAGCAAGAGACATTGTCAAGAAAAAGAATTATTTGTAAGATGTTTAAATCAACAAACATAATAAATGTGTAATGATAAAAACCCGACTTCGGATACACAGGAGAATGAATATCTGTTAAGTAATTAGACAAGTCATAGTTTCGATTATTAATAGTATATTATTTCACTGCTGCTGCACAGTGTTGTATTATTTAATTGAGATTTTATCATTGTTAATTTTAAACTTATAAATTTAAAAAAAGAAATTTTATAATAACAAAATTATGTAATAAATTAAATTTTTTGACAATATCTTTTGACTTGTTTATCAAAATGTTTTAACTTAACTTTTCTCATTTTAGAATTTTAATAATAATTCCTAGGCTCTTTTTTTTTATCTTTGTATTTTATATTCGTAACTGATATAGAATTGGAATTAATTATATTTATATAGTATTTCAATATTTTTTGTCCAAATTAAATTTTAAATCCATATTTTATTTATTTTTTTTTGTAAATTTTAAATTATTTAATTATTTTATTATCTCAAAGAAATAAATTATAAAGCAAAGCACTATAAATTAATATTATTTTAATAAAATATATATAAATATATTTTTTTAACTTAAATTTAAAATACAAAAATATTATTTTTAAATAAAATAAAAGTTTGGACCAAGAAATTTTTTTAAAATCAATTACTTACAAATCAACATTTTGTAAAAAACTAATAATTTTTCTTTGTCATTAATAAATCATTAAATTATCTAAAAAAAATCAAATTAATATATAATTTGTGTTTTACTTATCAATTTTATTAATTCTCATAATACTTTCAATACCTGAATCTTCATCGGTGCTATCGCTTTGTTTTATTTTATCTGTTTTCATTATTAAATTATTACTACTATTATTACTAAAATTTTCACTACAATTATTTTGTATCAATTTTGCATTATTAATTTCATCAATTAATATTATATTTATGGCCGGTCTATTAATTTTATCAATTTTGACTTCAAAATTATTTTTCTTAATATCAACATTTTCGTTTGTTAATCGTTTTTCATTATTATCGTTTGTATGTGTAAAAGAATTTCGTTTACCAAATGTACTAAAATTTAATTTTAATTTTTCTGGTACATGATTATTTTGTTCTTGTTGGTTCATTTGCTGTTGTAATTCTGAATTAATTGAACTAGAAGAACTTAAAGAATCCATAGATCCTGTACAGGATGGTGTTGGTAATACTATATTTTCTGAAAATAAATTATTATTTTCTGAATTTGTATTATATTTATCCGATGGTTTGTTTATCAAACCTTCGATTGGTAAGCGCAATTTTGTTTTTGTATGGCATAATTCTCCTAAGGATTGACGATCAGATAACATTTCAGCCTAAAACAAATTCTTGTTAATATTGAAAATCTTTTTAATTAAGTTTTTTAATTAAATTAATACCGATTCTCCTACTCCGCTATCTGGTCGATGATTTTCTTCAGATTTACTAATATCTTTTACCTCAATTTCATCATTCGGTGTTAATGGTTGTGGTGACCATTTTAAATCAATATCGGAATATGTAGTCAATTTTTTATCTTCAGCGCCATATTTTTCATGTGACTAAAATAATTATAAAAAAAAGTAATATTTTTGGGAAAAAACATTAATTAAAATTAAATTTCACCTCAATTTGAGACCATGAAAAATCAGAATCTGTTGGCCACGTATGACATAAAGCATTAAATTGGCTTCCATGAAAAGGTCGGGACGAACTTGATATAACAAAACCATCTGAAAATTTAAATTCATAATACTCCATTAAAAATTTTGTAAAATTATTTTTATTTACCATCATTAAACTTTTCAATAGTATTTTCATCATCATAATTCTTAAAAATATAATTTTTGTTTTGCCATAAATTTGGACCACTAAAAGCTGGCGACAATGATGAATTTTCACGAGGATATTCATAAACGGAATGATATCGTTGTTTTTTAAATACAACACTGCGACACTTTTTATTGTCCTAAAAAGAAATTTAATTATTTTATAAACTGAAGATAGTTTAATTGAATTTAAATAAATATATAAATATTTCATACTTACACCCTGGGAATCTTCATCCTTTATTTAATCATTTTAAAAGTAAAGTTTTAGTTAGCATGAAAATTAATTAAATATAATGATATTCACAGAATTTGATAATATTAATTATTATATAAATAAAGAAAAATATACGAGTTTGTTATGAAATTATTATATAAATCTTAATTTATCTGTGATACTATAGTATTATCATGATACTTATACATATTGTATGTATTTTTTTTACACATTACAGAGAATAACTAATATATTGATATTTAAATATTTAACTATGATATTCATATCAAAACTCTTTACATGCCAACTTTTACAATAAGTTGTTTGTTAATTTTTAAATGCTATAATTTTATTTTACTTACACTACTACTATTTGTTTTATCTGGACTCTTAAGAGCTGATCGTGCTGGCATTGCCATCGAATCCCAACATGATGGAATAAATTCACCTTCCAATTCCGATGAACTGCCCTCTGAAACAACTTCGTCTTCAGCATTTGATTCTATTAAGCTACCTAAATAAAATATATTTTAAAATCATTTTCTCCAGTAAACCAATATATTTATATTTATACCTTTAATAACATTAATAGGAATCTTATTTCTATGTGATGACCATAACTTTGATTCAAAATTTTCTTTAACATCTTTATCAAATTGAATTGTGTTAAGAGTAAGTTTTTCATTATGACAAATACTATTTTCATCATTACTGCCATCTTCTTTAATATATTTTAATATTGTGTCATCAGCTGATGTAACACTATCACCTCGTACATACATAAATTCTTCACTACTATGACTATCATCAACATCACTATCCCATTCACTTGAATTACTTAATATATCTGTAGATCCAGGACCAGTAAAGCGAATTTCATTAAGAGTTTCAGCCTGGAAAATAGTTTATACCAAATATTAAAACTAATACATATTATATTTCACAAATATTATATATAGCAAAATAAAGTATATTGTTTTAGCACAGTAAAAAAAAGGAAAATTTAAACAAAATTTTATATGAAAATAATTCACCCATGGATCTTCTTCGCCAGATAATTGACCAATAATTTCATCATTTGATGAAGTAAGAGCACAATTATCATAATTATTAGTACTACTATTCAATAGTAATGGAGATGTTGATGGTGTTATTTGTACTTGTTGTGTTGTTTCTATTTTGTTATAATCAACATGTGGAGTTACAAATACTTCAGTTTTAGCTTTTTCTGGCTGAAATATTATTTGTTAATGTATAATATATAAATTATATTCTTCTTACTTTAATTTAACATAATTCGATTCAAAAAATGTATAATTTGTGTAAATGTATACTTAAAAATAAAATTCAAATGATTTTTTTTGTTAGTACGATGTGATTTTCTATAATCAAATACATACCACTCTCACCGTGAGGATAAAAATAAAGTTATATGTATGATATTTAAATGTACAGGAGAAGATAATACTCAGAAATGTTTATTTGTGTTTTAACAACAGTTATTTTATACTGACAAAAGTTTTAAAAAAATATACAAAGGCTCTTATAAGTTGAGAAAAATGAAAAACTTTTTTTTATAGATAAGATTTTTTTTTGCTGATAATCATTTGTATACAAAAAGCTTTTTTCAGTATTTAGTAAATTTCGACTTTAGCACGTCGAAATTTAAGACAACCATTTATTTTCTTCGAACTGAAATTCAATATCTAAGTATTATCTGTGGTACAAGTGTCAATCGGAATTGTTTTATATTTTTTCCACAATTTTTTCAACAACTAATTGCAAGTTAAAAATCAAATGTTAGTTAATATGCTATTTTATATTTAGTTTAACAAAATATCAAAATGATCTATTATTCAAAAATCAATTTCAACAATTATTATTAATTCTTCCCATCCGATTGATACTTTTATATATAATTCTGTATAAATTATTTTAATAAGTTAACTAAAAGAGAAATTTTCCAATTTTTTAAAAACAAAGAAAAACTAATTAATTGAAACAAATAGTTTTTTTTGGCATATTTTCATTTAATAAAATTCTAATATATTTTTTTTATATTTATTTATAAATATTCCAATCATAAGACTTTAAATAAATTAATAATAATAATATAAAATATAATAACTTTTCTCATAAATTTATTCAAAAAAATTATGTTTTAGCGTATTTTGTTATTTTCAAAAATAAATTTTCTTCAATTTTTAACTACTTTAAATTTAAATACAAAAAGAAAAATGCAAAAAACTTTCAATAAAATTCTTAATAAAAGTATAAAAAAAAAATCATATATTAATGTAAATCTTATTATTTCTAGAGGGGAGATAAGAGGTGCCCTAAATCCACGTTATAATACACATCCAAATCATGCCGGCGTCGCGATTCACTAAAAAAATTTGGGAAAGAGAAAAAAAAGAGAAACAAAATAATAAAAATTTAAAACATTATTGGACCGATTTTTTTATTAATTTTGTTCTAATCGATTAAAAAGAAGAAACATAAATATGTAAAGTGTACAAGAAAATAAATTTAAAAAAACGAAGGATTTTGTACAGAAAAAAGGATAGAAACAACGAATACAAACAATAAAAAAACTATTACAAAATTTAAAAACAAAATTGTTTACAAGAAACTTAAAATTTAATTTAATTTTTTTAATATTACAACTGAAAACTATACAAAACATAAGCATAAAAAATTGTAAAACTTTTAAAAAGCATCAAAAAGAAAAGTGTTGTAAACTTTATTAAAAAATTTGTTTGTTTTTCTCAATCAAAAATTTTTTCATTACTCGAAGTATTTTCCTGAGAAAGATATTCAAAATACCTTCACAAAAATAATTAAGTAATAATTTAAATTCTTAACTTGGAAATATGCAGTTAAGTATACATTATGAAATATATATATATACGTATTTTGAAATGAAAAATAATTTGATTTTGAAAATGTTTGTGTATTAATTGTGTTGATTGAAGCATGCAATTTTTAAACCGTAGGCATTGGAAAAATGTAGCCAGTAAAATCTTTTCATTTCGCCAAATACTTGTTTAATTATAAATAAAATGAAACTCAGCATAAAATAAATTCATCTAAACGTCGGGTTTAGAATATCAACTTAAAATTTAAAAAAGCAAAACAGAAAACTATTTCTTCCTATATTTAAAAATTATGACAAAATTCAATTAATCATACGTGGAATTGGTACTTGAAAAAATAATTTATCAAATTATTTAAGAAGACGAGTTGTGAGGTGAACAAAATATAATAGTTGTACGAGTTGAATAAAATTGAATATATTAATGTAATGTAATAAAATGATATTATTTATAACTAGATAATTATTCTAGTTGGGTGAGTTTCAACAAAATTGGAATGTTAAAACTTAAAACTAACTATAAATTTATGTGTAACTTAAACCAACTTAATATTTAAATTTTAAGGGTTTATAAATTTAAAACAAAATTTAATTTTTTTTTTCAATAATTTATATGCAATGAAAAATACTACTTTAATCCTGTTAACCGACAAGATATGTTAGTTTTAGTTTTACGTAAAATTTTCAAATAAATACAAATATTAGTACATTTTCAGATTAATAAATTAATCTTTCGAAAAACTGGCTAAATTATTTTAGTATAAAAATATTCGGTTTGCATAAAAAATTAATTCTATATTAGTCAATATAACTTAAGTATGCAATTTGCATACTTAAGTTATATTGAGTATGCAGAGTTTGAATAATTTAATGAAGTCAACTAGAACAGATGTAAGATTTTCAAAAAAAAAAACCAGTCTCAATACAAATAACTTTCAATAAATTAAAATTATAAAATTAATTTTTTTGATTAAATATCAAAAATTGTATAATACAAAAATAGATGACCATCCACCTTGTAAATGTTATGTTAATAAAAAGAAGACAATTTTACAGTTAACAATTAACCACACTAAAAGTACAACTAAATGATTAAATCAAAATTGAATTAAGTTCTATGTAAAATAATTAGAAAAAATTACTTACATAAAAATCAATACCATTTCCACTTCCATTTAAATAATGTTCTTTATCTAAATACTCTGATGTTGATTTGTTATTACTTTTATCATTTATCACATTATCTTGGCTATTCATTTGTACTACTTTTTGATACGATGTAATCTTTTCATCAAAACCATTATTTACTATTACAGTACTACTACTATTATTTAATCTTTTCAATATAACATTTGGATCAGAATTTTCTTTTGAACTATCATCAACAACGTTTAATGATTTTTTATTATCATCATCATTATTACCATCTTCTACACAATTATCAATATTATTTATTCGAGATATATTAATATTTTCCAAATTAGATGAAAATTCAATTTCATTTTTTAAAAATTCTTTACAATTTTCTTTTTTATCTTTAGTAGCAGTAGTAAGATCATTGATATTCTTTGGTATAATATTTAAAATCTTATTTGATGAATTATTAAATTCTAAAACTTGTTTATATTGATTTCCATGATTAATTTCATCTTCAATTGAATCAGTTTCTTGTACAGATATATTATGGCTAGTATTATTTGATTTATCTGTTGAAGCTTGTGTACTATGACCAGAATCATCATGTCCACTATCTTTTTGTATTTCAATATCATCATCAATAGCAATTTCTTCATTACCATTATCAGTATTCTCATCATCATCTATACTTGTCTTACGTTCCCCAGATTTATTTTCACGATTTCTTTCATTTTCTGCTTCTTTGATGTAATCATCATTTAAATTTTCACTAATTTCAAATTCTTTATCAAATGTATTCACATTAAAATCTAAACTTGGTATATCAGTTAAACTATTCATGTCATAACCAGTTCCTATAATACCACCAACACCACCACAAGAAATTGTTGATCCACCCCATTCTGGTTCAGAAATTTCTGATATTCTTTCATCATCTTTAATAATAACTGTAATACAAGTTTTATCATCAATTGTATTTAATGTAAATGTCGTTTCGTTATCAAGTGTTGGTGACAATGATGATGATAAACGATCTGTTGTTGTACTTGTTGATGTTGTACCTTCTGAAAATGTTTTCTGCTGATCTGGTGAACAAAAATCGTTATCTGGTTTTAATTCATTTATATCTATAAAATTAAGTGTTTTTGGTGGTTCTCGCTGTTGCTGTGGAATTTGTTGGTTAATTGTATGATTTTGTGTTGTTGGACACAAAAAAGTCAAATCATTTGGATTATCAACTTTTTCAGTATCACTACTACTAATTGTTGTTGCTATTGAACTATTTGCAGTTGAAGATGATTTACCACTTGTTTTAACGGGTGTTGTTGCTTGACTATCACTTCTTGATGAGACTCGAGGTGAAAATACATCTTCTTTATCACCTAAAGTATCTTCAAAATTAAATAACGTATCATTTGAAGCCATTAGAGTCTTTGTGACACCCATAATTGCCTCGCCAGTTTCTATACAGCCGGTACTAAAAAAGAAATTTTTATTTTTTATTTGAAAATTAATTTTAATTTTGCTGAGATAGTAAGAACTAACCTTGTACTATCCAAACATTTTGTTTCATTTAAAACAAATGTTTTACAAGTTTCCTCTTCACTTTCTTCAATAATTGGTGATAATGGTCGTTTATTATTATAATTAATAACAACTTCATTAGTTTGTGCTGTAGCTGTTGGGGTTGTGCTATCAATTTCTAAAAGCCCAAATGCATCTAGGGGTGATCGATATTCATCGAAAGTCCTATAAATGTCATAAATTTTCTATATATAGGTCTGTATTTAAGCTTAGTAAAATTCACTAAAAATTGAGCTTAAGCGCTTTAGCGTCATGTCAACTAGTTAATTTCTTAGTTTTATTTTATAACAATATATGTTACAAAACAACTTTGTCTAGTCTAGATAATATCGACATAAAAACAAAATTTTTTAGTGGAAGTAAATAAAAAAAAATAATTATTAAATTTTTGGAAAATATAAAATTATTCGATGTCACTGTTATTTTAGTAATTTATACCTTGTACTGTGCGGATCATCGTCATCATCTGAGAATTCTGGTGGTCCCGCCATACCTTGCGGCTGTGGTAATACTTCAGCTAATTGTTTACGTAATGCCTCAAATGTTGATTCTAAATTTCTTGAATCTTCTTCATCAATGTCATAAGTTTCATCTGTATTACCAATAAATTCATCATTACAATTTTCTAGTGGTGTTGAAGCACCATCGCCAAGACAGCCATTATCTGTTGGTATTAATTGTTGTGGATGTAAAAACCAGCCACTATTTAATTCATCATCATTGGGCTTAGTCATTTTATCCCATGCTTCTTGATTATAGTTCAATTCAATTGGTGTGTTAACTGGTGTTATTGTATTCAATTCATCAGATGTAACTTCTTCTCTTTGATATTTAATTAAAGGACGTAAAAATTGATCACGTTCCATAGCCTGTTTTGAAGTGCACGGATCACCAGGATAGGTAAAATCATCAGTTGTTATTGGATCAGCATCAAAGGTTTTATTTATATCAAAAGTTTCATTTTTTTTATCCGCCAAATTTTTATCTTCCGCATTATATGTAATTTCGGCTGCATTATATGTAGCATCGGCTGCATTATAGGTAACATTTTTAAGATTTTGATCCATTGGACTAAGCAATTCACATAAATCATTTGTAGGACTAATTAAATTTTCATTATCATTGAATTTTAATTTAATTCCACAATGGTTTATATCGCTATCATTAGAATTTTGGAATTTCTTATGACCAGCTGGTGTACTACTAACAATCATCCCATTAGCAAAGAAATCATCAAATTGTTCGGCAAGTTTTTGTTTAAAATTTACGGGGGTGTTTGTGTTAAATTCAGTCTTTGGTTGTTGGTGTTGTTTTTGAGATTTCTGTTTTTGTTTCATTAACATCATTTCATCAAAATCATGTGCACAATTTAAAAGTATATCATTTGGACAAATATTATTAGTTTCAATTGTAAAATAATTAACAGCTATTGTTTGTGTCGATGGCGGTGGCGGTGATGATGGTGACAATGGAAGTGTTTGATTTAAATTTATTTCGTTATCTTCTAAATCTGAATTTATGGGTGGATTCATAAATTGATTTTCAATGGTTTTATTATTTTCTTCTTGCTTCCTTTCTTCAATAACTTTTTTCGTTTCATTTAATAAACTATCAACAAATTCAATGGCTTCAAGTTCAATAATTTTTTTCCTATCATTAAGTACACTATCAACTAATTCTTCAGCTTCAATCCGTACATTTTTTAAATGATTATTATAATCATCTTTTATTATGCCTTTACTATTATTTTCATCTTCAATTAACATTTCAGTTGTATTAATTACAAATTGAACTTTATCTTCATTTTCAATAATATCGTCATTGTCATCATATAACCCACCTTCGATTGCAATATCAAGTGCCCTTAATGCTTCTTCAACGCTACTGATTTCATTATCATTACTTTTATCCGATGAAATACTTTTTATAGAAATGGAATCGGCCGTATCTACATATAAAAGAAAAATAATATTAGATTTATACATGCAGTTTAAAATTTAAAACATTATTTATTAGTTTTCCTTTAAACAATTGATATTTATTAAATTTTTTTATTTTGGGGGTATACAAATTAAATATTCTTTATTTAATTTATGAATTATTATTTTTTAAATTCGAATTAATTATATTTTGAATTTGTATAAACTTATTTGATGAACGACAAATAATAAAAAAAAATCAACAATTTACCTTCTAAACCTGCCATTAGCACTTGCGAAATTAAAACATTTTCATTTTTATGTTCTTCATTAATAATTTCAGTTAATAATATAGTATTTTCAACATATTTTAAATCGATTTTATTTAAAACCTTATTTTTAATTTCAATATCATTTAAATTGTTCCCATCTTTTGTATTTTGATATTTCATAAAAATTGGCACATTTTCTTGTACAGTTTTATTATTTAAACAGTTTTCATTACTGTTAATAATGTTAATTTTATGTTGATTATGTTCTGGTAATTGGTTTAGTACTTTATTAGATTTTTCATCAATAGAATGAATTTCAGCATTTATAAAGTTAGAATGTAAATTTTCAGTAATATTTTTACTGTTTTCAGCAGATAATATAACAGTCATATTAGAATTATCATGAGATGATATTTCATTAGAATGATATAATTTCGATGATACACTAATATCATTTGTTGTAGATGAAATAATAATATCCTGAGTGACATTTAATTGAGCTGACTTATTAATATCATTATTTGGCATATCCTGATCCTGTTGTATATTATTATTAATAATGTTATTATTATTATTACTATAGTTATTATTATTAATATTTTGATTTCCATATTCGATATTATCCATATGGATTTGATTTTCCGTTGATGTTGGTACTGATATTTCATTAATAGATTCTAAATTTCGATTTCGCGATGCAGCTATACTTGTATTAGATGGTACAGGTTCAATTATAATACCAATTTCATTTTGATTTTCTATATAATGGAATGCATTATTATTTTCTATGTTTTCTAAATCGGCTGTTGATATTGGTCCATTATTGTTGTCATTGGAGTCAACAATTAAATTTTCCTGCAATAAGTATACAATAATAAACTTGTTATTTCAATTTAATTTGTTTTTTTCTTACATTGCTATTGTTAACTACAGGAATGCTGACAACAACTGCAGCCGGTGTCGTTGAACGTGTTGTATCTGTTGATGCTGTTGCTTCAGTAATGGCAATTGATGGCACTCCATGTCTTTGGTCTGATGATATAGCAGGAAATTTTGGATTTACGTTTATTTCATTCATAGTTTTATTATTTAACGTACCTGATTCATTTTTAAATTCCTAAAATAAAAAGTTTTGATTCATTACTCAAAAATTATTATTGAAATAACTAAAATTCTAATATATTACAAATTATATAATGTAGAAGAATAAATTTTAATTAATATTATACAGGGTGCATCACAAAAAACTTTTACTTTTTATTTCGAATAAATCAACTGTTCATTGACTTAAGTTAATGAATTAGAACAGAGATGTGCGGTTTATCGCATATTAAAAGAAATTATATTGAAAAAATAATTACCGTCAAACATTATTGTGGCAAATTCTGAATATAAACGTAACAATAATAAATTATAAAAGTAGTTTTTATAGACAAAATTCTACAAGTACAAATTTAAAATACTGGCTAACCCAAACTAGTTACAACGGACCAGTAGGTCTTGGTACGCGCACCGGCCGCTCCGGTCACAACCATATATACATAACAATCTTAAATGTACTTGAAAAAATTACCTAATAGAGATATTATGATTATTAAAAACTTTATTTAAATCTAATTATTGTTTTAGATACTTGAAAATATTTGACAATTTATATATTTTTACTATTGTTAAAGCAAGTAATGTAATAATTAAACGTAAAGCCGATTCTTAGGACATAAAAAATTAATAATAATTTAATCATTAACAATAATTCACTTATCATAGAAAAAGTCTGTATAAAAAAAACAAGGCATTATAAAAATAATTTAACCATTATCGTATGTTCAACATAATTTGAGTATTTAATTCATTATAAATTTATAACCTTGCTTTTAAAAAAAAAAAAAAATATACTATTAATAAACATAAAATATTTCAAAATTCAATAATAAAATTTATAGTGCAAAGAATGCAAATTTAAATTAAATTGTGTAAGAGAAATTGTAGTTTAATTTGAAAATTATTTTAATATAACTAAATAAAATTAATTATTGAAATTTGTGAATTAAAATTAAAGAACATGCATTCTTAAAATACCATTCAGTATTAGAAAAACAAAAATATGTATAATTAATTTGAAAAATCATGCAAGTGCAAAAGAATAAAAACTAAATTCATTTTCACAATTTAATACCTTTGGATCCTTTTCTTTGTTAGGCTGTTATTGGTGTTATATTTGTGTTTTTTATTTTATTTTTAAATATTAATTTTTGTTGAAGATTCCGAAATTGAACAAGAAATATATATATATTTACATTATTAATAACATTATATCGGAATAACAAAAAAAAGACAATATAGCAAATTATACTTATATATAAGAATTAATTACCTCAAATCCTTTTTTTCTACGTCGACAGCACACACATCCCGCCAGCAGTGCTCCGAACGTCATAAATGCAAATGCACCAAGTAGAAACATATTACGTTCGCCTGTAACAAATATACAAAATAACAAAAGTTAAATTTAAATTTATTTCTTGATTAATGTAAATTTAATAAAGATTTATTCAAAAAATATTTAATATAAACCCTACAAGCCCAGTAAATATTACCCTCCAACCCTACTAAAACCCAGTAAATTTTCACAAGTTATTTAAAAAAAGTTTTATAAAAACTAGTACAAATTTAGATACTTATAATAATTACTGATTGTACTACATTAATAACTTAAGAGAACTTTAATAAACACCACTTTTCGTCGTAATTTCAAATCGGTTTTACCAGACATTAATGAGTTTATGTATTAATTTTATGTTATAATCTATTAGTCAATCTATTAGTTGAAATATATTGTAAAATTTTGTTTTTTATATTAACTTATGAGATAAAATTTTACAATATAACTCTCTGCCAAATAGTATGAAGCTGAAGTCTAATTATGGGTCTCCAAACTGTAGAAGAGCGATATTTAATCTTTTAAACAGAATATATCATATTACATGACCGGTTCTTATATAATATACATTAATTCAATTTCTTACGAAATCTTGAGAGTTTTTGTAATGTTTTAATCGATTCTTCAATTTTGTTATACCAGAGAAACTTGATTTAATATGAATAATTTTAATAAATTCCTTGTTGTAATGTAATCAAAAAAATACATATTTATTTATGTATTAAGTGTAAAACAATTATTTAAAACAAAAAAATAATTAATTTTCAGAAAAAAATTGACAATTTTGAAATTTATATTAAATAATTATATATTTTACTTCGATCATAATTTAAAGCTTCCGAGAAAGTGTTTTTTTATTATAATAATAAATTTTTTTTATTAGTTTGACATCATTAATTGATTATAGTATAATTATGCTAGAATCAAGCAAAAAAAAAAAATTTAAAATAAATCTTTATGTTAGAAGCTGGAAGTCACCAACTTTTACAGATAAACACGCTGGAAGTCACCAACTTTTACAGCTAAACACCTAACTAACATTTGCATTAATGACATAACGAACATTTGCAATAATGACATTACGATATTGCAAATGAAATCCTTCTTGGCGGGTTTCTGTGTTGGTTACTATCACATTCTACTGCAATTTAGAAATAATAATTTAATATGATTTCAAAACCAAGCATGATATTTTAATGAAAATATAACACTGGTATACTCAATTTTGAATGGTAGAAAACATAACTATTTTTCTTCAAAAAATCTGTCTGTACGAAGACTTTTTACACTAACTATATATCTATGACTAATTACGATATTATAAATTTAAAGTCAGCTGGCTTAGTAACTTATTTGATGTTTTCCACTCAAAAGCTAAATCGAAATAAACAAAAAATATATATTTTAATTGAAGCACTTAACCTCATCCATGTAAGTGTTAATTGATTATAAAAATAAGTGATCTCGTGATTTCAACAACAATTTTACGAATTTTATTCGAATAAACAATTATTTTTTTTTTTCATTAAAGTTTAGCTCAAATTTTATCGATTTTATATTGACAAAAAGATATTGTTAGTTTAGACTGAATTTTATTAATTCTCTTGTGCAATCACTCGTTTGCATCAATAAATTTTAAATTATCAAGTATTTTTAATGGAATTTCAGTGCCTTACAAAAAAAAAAAAAAAATACGTAATATAATCCAAATACGGAATTGTATCTCTGTTTTTCAATTTAATACTTTAATTGAATTAAATTGGAAAAGGAGAACAAATAATTAATTTAATTCGAAACAAACCAATAAATGCAAAAAAAAAGAAGAGAGAAAAGTAAAAATCATTGATTATTCTAAAGTTTACTAGAATACTTAATAGACACTGAAGGTAAAAATTTAACAAGTTTAATTTGAAGTAACTGCACATGTAACATGGAAATTGATAAGAGATATAATAGAAAAAGATAAAATAATTAAAATAATAGCTTCTTTTATAGCAAATATATAGTGTCAGTAATTAATGTCAATTAAATATAGAGCAAAACTATCGTTCCTAATTAATTAATCTAAAAATTAGAAAATTCTAATATATGGAAAAGAGAAAAGAAATTGGTTTCGTGCTGATTGAATTGAATTTTAATACTATTCTTATTTATTTAAATAATTTATAAATAAATCACAGGAACAGGAAAAGTGATATTATACAAAGCAGACAGTATAATATAAAATGTGCCACAAAGATTCCAATGTCATGGGCCAGTTTATTTCCAAAAACAATGTGAATAGATGTGAATAGATGTAAATTTATTATTTTGGAGCTTATTTTCAGTAATTGTTATAATTGCAAAAGCTCTAATAATTGAATATCAATCCGAAAGACTACGCTGTTTTTCCAGCTACATAGTTTGGATTTTTAATCGAGTTTCAGCGTAAGCCACTTAGCTATAAATGATTTAATATTTCAATTTAGACCAGTGATAGTTTTAATATAAAATCACAATTTTCCTTATACTGAAAAAACTAAAACTGTAGAAATACTAATGCGACTCCGTTGCTCCTTATTACTCTATCAGATAATTTAAATATTATTATAACGTTATGTAAAATGTTATTTAATTGTAATCATAAGCTTAATAAAAACAAAAATCAGCTGATATGAATTAAGCTGATGTAATCACCTAAATTTCACGTATGAGCCATGATGTCAGAATATCTTTATATTTACAAAGTATAAATATACATAAAAAAGTAATTTTTTTGTATCTAGTTATTCCATTACTATCAATGTTAGGATTTGTCACAGTCTATTGGTTCTAACCTTGACAAAAAGCGAACTAGATTTTAACGTTAATCTTATTCCATTCATTTTAAAATTACCTTTTTGACTAAAAACTAACTGAAATCAAAATAACAAATTATACAAGAGTGTTGAGTGAAAATATTTGTAATATTGTCAGAAAATATTTTTAGAAATTCCATGAAACTAAATTGTAATATAAAATATAGAAAAATATTAAAATCATGTTAACAAATCAAATCCAATTACAATTCTACTTTCTGATCGAAATTGTAGAAATGTAAAATATTTTCAAAATGAAATTAAATAAATATCAATTTTCAAAAAAAATAACAAGATTTAAATTCAACTTATGTATATTAATTTATGTATAAATGAAAAATGTTTCACACATTTCTATTCAAAAAAAATATGAAATATGTACATTATTTTATATATTAAATTTATTAAATAAATATATTATTACTCTATTGATTTTATTTAACCTTAAAGTAATTTAATAAACAACAAGCAAAACAAAAATAAAGTTTAATAAAAAAAATTATCAAGACATAAACTTATTTAAGAATATCAAATTTTTAATGTAAATTTCCATTATCATAAATATATGTACGTACATAAATAATGTTTTTTTTTTTTTTGTTTCTAGTCAGCTGACGGCTAATTATTTTAATTAATCTATAAACTTTTTTTTGTAAAATTATATAATAATAATAATAATAATAATTAATTAGTACATTTTACTGAAAATATCATTAAATAATTTCTTTTATAGATAATTTTCTAAGGTTTTTTTATGTATTTATTTAGATTTATAGATCATATTTTTTTTAACTTTTTAAGAATATTTCTTATAAATTTATGATTCTATATTTATTCAAGTTTTTGTTTGTTAATAGCATGACTTTATATAATTTAGAAAATTTAAAGATATATAAATTTTAATAATAATCTTTGTTATTCAGAAAAAAAAAAATTTCCTTATACTATTTATATTTTTTGAAATAAAATTTATTCATATTTTTATTTAGTAATTTAAGTAAACACGCAATCTTATCGGAAAAAAATATATTGCGTAATTTGGATATTATAAACGAGCTTTTACCTGAAAACATCACTCGTTTCCAAATTGGTATATCTAATTACTATTAAGTTATGAATAGAAAGAATAATTATATGTATTCCAATAATAATATTATTAAATATATAATTTAAAAAAAACAAAAAAATTATCTTTTTATTATTTAAAATTGGATTACAAAATTAAGTAAATCATTTCATTAAATAAAATTAAAATTATTAAATATTAATTTTATAATTTTTATAGAAAAACTTGTAAATTACCGCACGACTGCGTACAAATTACATCAATGTTGTTACACAAAATTTTCTTGGACCATTGTAGCTTAATCTTTAAAGTGTTTCCGAAATAAATAATTGGTTCTCGACAATATTTCTGTTCCGAATTTTTATGAATTTTATATACTTACATGAACTGGCAAACTAGTTTGTTAAAAATTATATAAGCAGATTATATTGTTAAAAACTGCTTTATAATATTGACAATTTTTTATTGAGTATTATTTGTCACCAGCAATTAATTAACTAGTTTTTTAATTTTGTTGTTAAATGTTTGAGTCAAAAGTTTTAATTAAACAACAAGTACTATCTATTTAGTTACTTAAATATTTCTAAAAAAAAACAAATAAAATAAATTCAATAACATGTGTTTTAACACCTTAATAAATTGTCATTTGTACATAAGTGAGCTCTACAATTTAAGCAAATTTTTTTTTAAATATTTATATTCATTGAGGTAATTAGAAAATGATTTTAATGATTATTCATAATTGAATTTCTCCTCCATATGAAATGTAATAAGAAAGAAAGTCAATTAACTAAGCAATACGAAATAGAATATATGCTGTGTCAGCATGTTGCATATTGATAAAGTATGTTGTGATTATTACATCATTATCAGGCGAAAAATTGTGATACAATATTACAGTTTGTAGTAATATTTGAAAGTAATTAGTATTTAAAGCTAAACACATTAATTTTTGTGAATCTTTGTATCGAAATCTTCATAAACTTATAGTATGCTCTTGCTGTAATTTGTATTATAGTTTCACTGTATACTCTATTTTCCATCAAATCGGATTTTATCGAATATAGTCCGCTAAACAAAACTACATTTCTTTTATTAAAATAAACTAACGTCAAAACTATCAGAAAAATAAAAATACGTATTTAATAAATATTTATTCTAAATGTAATTATGGTAAAAAAAACTGATGGGTACCGAACCGTCTGCATAGCATTTTAATTATATTTTTTTTTTCACAAAATCTATCTTTGTTTATGACTATAGAAATTCTTATAATAAAATTATAATCCAATAAATTATGTAATTAGAATCTACAAAAATGCATCAGATTTAATGCAAAACTATGTGGTATATATTCATTAGCAAATAGTTTGGCCTTTTTGTGAAAATATATAATCTTATGAAAAATTTTATATATTTGAAATAAAAATGGCTGAATGCCAAATAAATACAAAACTATATTTAAATGAATAATTTTACAGGTAGAAACATAGCGCATAGAGTAAACTGTCTGATTATTAAAAGATATATTTTCCTCAACTGCACTGCTCTGCACTACAAATGTGATGAGTATAAATTTTGATATCAACCTGGAAACATCAATGTTTTGTTTAATCACACCACAAAAAATTGATGAAGTTGCATCTTTTTATTAGTGCTATTATAAATTATAATTTTTAATTTAGTTAAAATACAGAGATGTTAACTATGTTTAACTCTGTACGTAAAGCTTATCAATTATTCCCTTCATTTTGAAATAAATAAATTTTACAATTTACGATTAAAATTTAGTATTTATGTTAGAAACTGTAATTAAACCAGCTATGATATTTACAAAAGCTGAAGAATTCTTTGTCAGGATTCATCATAAATTTTTTTAATTAAAAAATTTAAATAGTATGGCGGTATGTCCTTTGCAGTCAGTTTACATTTTTTCTAGAGTATAAAAATCTGATATGTATTTCAAAATTTCTGACATTTTAAGTTGAATAAACTTGAAACAAAATCAATGGCTTAGTCAGAAAACCGCCAACCTATGCATTAAAGGTTATTGTGCTGCTACCATCGTTGGTATTTATTAATAGTCTAAATTTTATAACATATTATTTTACAATACATAAAGTAGTTTGTCAAACAACGTAGTAAGCAAATTTTTTTTTTATACAAATTGCCTAATAAATACAAAAAATATCTTTAACAAATTTTATTTTTGGTAATATAGTACGAATTAGACTTCCGAATCAACTTTTATATTCTAAATTAGGTCATTTAAAACAGAACAAAATGAACTATTTATGCTTTCAAGGTAAACGTACCCAAAAAAAAAAAATTAAAAACTCCATATTCAGACAAAAATAAACTTGAAAACATCATAAAATTTTAGCAAATCAATTTTATTCATTCACCTTTTAAAGTCTGGGAAATAACATTCATAAAAAAATTTAAAACTTTGCTGTAAAATGAATAAAAACGTATAAAATATGATAATTTCAACCACGCATAATATTTAGTCAAATTTTCAACAAATTCTAATCCAAAAAAATAACTATACAATATTAAAAATATTTATATACTTAGTCATAGATCATAGTTGTCACTAGTGAAGGATACCGGAATAATAAATGCACCAAAAATTTAATTAATTTAATTAAAATGAACAAAAACTTAAATTTACGTAATATAATAATATATAATTACAAAAAGTTTGTTAGAAGCTGATGTAATCAATCAATGAATAATAATATTAATTAAAGACAATATGTCATAAAGTATGAAAGCAGTAGGATCAGTTCTTACGACTGTTAAAATAAAAATTCTTAATAAATTATTCTCTCATTTTGGACAAAGATATTTCAAATGACACTGTTAACGATTTCACAAAATTTCAGATTCAAAAGAGAAGATTGGTTGCCGTAACTCAGGTCATACATTGCAAATTACCTCTACTGATAGATGTGTAAAGGAATACATTTTCTTACTCAGCTTGATAATATTTTTGACATTTCTATATTTGGACTATTTTTGACATTTCTATATTTGGACAATTTGTTAATCTAACAACTAAACCACACATAGTTAAAAAAAAATATCTTTGCTTACATATTCAAAAATTCTATAATTAATAATTTATATTTAAAATCATAAAAAATATTGATTAAATATATTAAAACATTTTAATATTTGACACAATTTAAAATATTTGTAAAAACTTATATTCCTCTAATTCCAAACAATTCTTAAAATGATGATTTCCTATAAATTTCAAGAGGAAATTTTGAAGTGCTAAAAAAATTATTATTGATTATATTTTGAAGAAGAATTTTATTGCCATTTTATTACTTTATAGAGAATTATGTACTCGAAATTGTTTTTTATACTTTTGAATAATATATCTATAAGTCTTAAGTATATATTACGCGATTAAGGAAATTTATAAAAAAAAACTATAAGTGTTATTTTTTCAAATAGTAAAGGAAACAAGTTTTTGAATTAAATATCTATATAAGTAAAATATATTTAAAATTTTTTACTTAGATATATACATATATATGAGTAAAAGAAGAAAACGCTGGCGCTAGAAAACGTAAAACATTATTCATTTCGTGAAGTAAAAAAAAAAAGAAAATGGATTTCAGCATCAAAAATTATTTGGCACAAACATTTTTTAAGATTCATTTAAACAAAAGAATAAAAAGTTATGCACACAAAACAAAAGAAAACTACAAAGAATATTTATTTACAGTTGATTTGAAAATAAACACAAAAAAAAAAAGATTTTATAAAAATGTCTAATTTTAAAATTACTCGTCTGTCGTCTTGCAGTTTGTAGATACGCCCCAGACAATACCTAAACTTTCGAAATTCATAGTTAAGTTATCTAAATTTTAAATAGAATGCAGAATTTATTTGTTTTTAACTAAATTATATAAAGATTATTGTTAACCCTTTGATATGAGAATTAATTTGCGTTCCGAAAATTATGCTGTACTAGTTTTCTAAATCAGCAAATGTACACCAAAGTTAAACTCATGTGGCCAAAAGTCTTAGATTTAGATCTTGTCAAAGTAGGTCTTTGGAAATGTACTTTTTGTATCAAATATTGTAAAAATTAGATAATTATGTTTAATAGTTTTGAAAAATTGATGTACATTTAAATGTACACAACATATCAATCAGTTAAAAAGGAAGTGCAGATGAAAATTCTTTTCATGGCCACAATCTAACTAAATTCTTCAGTCTATTGAAGTAGAGATTTGATGTCATAAAGAAAAATATATTCTTTTAACAATTAACAGAAGGTGTAGTAAGGTGAAGGTGTAGGTGTAGCTTTCTTAGATTCTTATTAGCAAAATAATGTCAAAGGAATACTAAACTTCGAATTTCGTATTTAGCAAAATTTTCTTTCATGATTCGTCTATTATATCGGTTTCGGTTAACTATTAACTTTAAAAATTTAAAAACTATTTATTTGTAAAAATTATCTTATATTTCATAAATATTCAATATTTAATGATTTTTCTTAAATTAAAAAAAAATATCCAATTCAACTTTCTTTATATTTTATAATTGTTGTTTTGGCTATTTTTGCACATAAAAAAAAAATTATCCGAAGGTAATCTAGCCTCCCTTAAAAAGATTTTCCAAGTGTTTTAAATTATATTTAAAATATTCTTTATATTATCAAAAATGAATGGAGGCGTCATATATATATATCTAATGTATTATTTGCAAATATAAACCAGGCTAATTTTAATAAATACAAACAATTTTAAAACACCATAATAAAGTTTCTTTAGATATTTCTTTTTTTTTTTTTAATGCAATTAAATTGCAGAAGAAAAACGGAATAAAGAACTAACAACTTTTAAAATCACAGCTTTTGGCGACGTTGAATAGATTAATGCAACCCAAAGTCCACCCACATGAGAAAAATGAATGCATGTGCACAGATATAAATTGAATTGAAATGAACTGTTTCTAGATCATGGCATGATTGTGCAGACATTAAGTTTTTAATTTTTAATGAGTTTCTTTTTAAACAAAATTTTTTTTTTGTAATTTTGCGAATAGTTTTAGTAATTATTTAAGAAATGTAGGGAAAAAATAGCAAATTACGTAGTAGACAATATGACTTAAGTGGATTAACTTAAATTTTAAAGATTTTCTTTTGTTTGCCGACATGTTAATTTTGGCAGGACATGTTAATTTTCACAGTACCGAAAAGAATAGAACCGAATCAGTAAAAATGTCCTAAATTAAGAAATAGAAGGAGTATATAGGGAGAATACAATTTTTAACTCACTTATTGCCACCGTCCTTTTACAAGCCACCTTATATACATAATTCAAATCTTTCTCACAAACATGTTTAAATTTATTTGTTTAGGTTTGTATTAATTTGTTGAGACTTGTTATACTTGAAAAACTTGTTAGTAGTATAATCTGATTATGAGTTATATATATCCGAAAAAAATTATAAATTTTGGCACTAATGTTTTAACAATTAGTTACCAGATGTAGTTAGCTTTATTTATATATTAATTATATTTTTAGGTTTTAACTGATTAAAGTTTAGGTTTTAAGTTATTATATATTTTGTACAGTTTGTTAAAAACTGTCCAAATCTTTTTTAAAGGACGTTGTCAAAAGGTTAATATAATTAATATTTTTTAACTGTCAAAACATTATCAATGATACAAATTGGAATTAGACTGACTTAAGTCTATCCTGTCTCACAGATTTAGTTAATAAAATTATTAATGAACACTTAAGAAAAAATTTCAACTAACTTCGATTTATGTATTCCAACATAAATTTATTAACTTTCAAAAATTATATAATTTTTCTTTCAAATATCTTAATTATTAATAAACGAATTGTAATGAAAATAGAAATTTTTAAATTAAACCTTCTATAATATTAAACAATTACAAAATTCTTACTAAATATGACAACGCAGCATAAAAATGCATAACAAAAAACTTCCTCCTAAATTTTGATAAAATTGAAAATAAAAAAATTATAATAATCTTTTTTCAACACAAAGTACAATTATCTACATATATTTTATATTTACTTCTTATATCTTACAATTCTTTCATTTTTCCATAAACATACCAAAAAATATACAAAAAAAAAAGGTTCCTGACACTCCAGACCGACAACACAATATCACAATATTATAATTGTTTTGCCTTAAAAACAATTTAACATTATTTTTGAACAACCTAAAAAAATTGAGAATGGGTTAGACACGCCACACATAATTATAATAAAAGGTTAAGGTGTGTTTTTCAAAAAAAAAGGAAACATAAAAAAAAAGTAATTATAAACCGCCACGCAAAATACAACACAAAAAAATAGTGTTGATGGCATCATGTTAATAATTTTTATAATCTTCTCTTAAGAACATAAAATATAATAATTTTAAATTTTTTGTGACACTGACCATTGCTAATCAATAAAATGAAATGACAAACAAATAAGTGTTCGGATATAATAATAAGAGAAAAAAAAATTATGCTGTGTAATGAATGACCTAATAACGCGGAAAATATTACCACATTTCACACCACATTACAATATTCTTCAAAAACATAAGATATATTACGCAATTTCTAGCGAAAGTTAAAGCATATATGTAAGTATATTAAATACTTAAATATATAAATATTGAATAGGTGAATATTTAGGCTGTCAAATCATACTTTTACCGTATTATCGTCACCAAATAAATTATCGTACCAAAAATAAAAAAATATGTATAGAAAATATTTTAAATCTTGAAGAAGCTGCAAATAATAATTTTTTACGTCAGATTTCATTATTATTATAAGATATTTTTTGTTAGCAACAAAGAAATGAAAATATACAAAAGATATTTTGCTGTGAGCTATGACTCAACCAAATAATCAAGCATATCTAACTGGTATTACTAGATTTTTGATGTGAAATGATGTGAGATTTATGAATCTTAAATAAATTAGTGTTTGATTTATATCGTTGCCTTATAATTGAAAATTATCGTTTTCGTAGTTTAAAATGTGCTTATTAATTTTACATTTATATGCAGTAGAAGGATATAAGAAATTTTTAATTATTAAATAAATTGATTTAAAAGCTTCTTTAACAGCGCATCATTAAAAACACCAGATAGGCAAATTGTATTGTCGATTAGGTAATCAAACGATTGTTAAGACAACGCCATTTATTAAATTAATAATAAATATTGGTAAAGTATATTAAATTTTTTCAAATTTCGGATTATAATCAGCTCAATGATGCAGATTTTAGTAAGCCCCCAAACTATTTAGTTTGATAATATTGTAATAAAGTGCTTTTTTCTTCAAATTTTTATATCATAACAATTATTAATCATGTTTTGTGAATTATAAATTAAAGTTATTTAATAATTTTTTTATGAATTCAAAAATTGCTGGTTTGAATATACTTTTTTACTTTGTAGAAAATGAATGATCTAATGGAAAAGCTAGAAACACAATTCAATTATTTTAATTTTACAAAGTTTAGCTGTTTTTATTTTTTTTTTCAATATTAAATGTTGATGTAATATATTTCTTTAATACTTTTTATGTATTACTGTAATTATACTGTATATTAATGTAATTAAGTTTAGTTGCATTTCTAAACAAAAATAATACATATATTATATACGTAGTTAATTATAGTTTTTGCTGTAATTTTAAAATTAGAACAAAGCAATTATTTGAAAACATTGATAAGAAAATCTTTAAATACTATTCCGTAATAAAGATATTCTGAGTAAAAAAATAAAGTTACATTGGCTGTGTATTCTTCTTTCAAATTAATGACCTTTTAGGAACTAAAAATGATAAAGTTGAATTTAAAAACTAATAGAAGATTATGGATGATCGATATACGAATCCCACACGAAATATTAAACAATTTCTAAGAAAATATCAGGCAAAATAATAAAGGCCATTCTACTATAATAAAACACAACATCATAACAATTATAGCTAACCTAAATATAATTATTTTTTTTTTTGCAATATTTCATAAAATTTAGTTTTCGTTATAAGTCAGTTAACATAATGAATTTATAAATTTAACTATAAATTGGTTTTATTATTTTATTGTAGCTTTCTTTAATATGATATGTAATTTTATATTTATAATTTTTATTAACCAGATTATGTATTGGTTTTTTATGATTTAATTACCTCATTAAAATTGAATTAAGATAGATAATTAAAATAACAGACAACACTGATCATATTTTAAGTTATTTAAATCTGTGTAATATATTATTTTTTTTTTTTGTGGATTGTCCATCGTCTAATAATTCGTTGTAAACAGTTTTAAAAGAATTCTTAACAAAATAAATAATTAGTACGCATATTTTTCATAGACTATGCGTTTAAAATTAACCAAATTATATTAGAATTCTTTTGAATTTCATCTAGTTCCACTATTATTAAAAAAAATAACTATGTAAAGTTTTTTTTTTTTTAAATTTAAAGATTTCAGTATTTATCGAGCAATTTATTACCTTGAAATTGCAATTTTACAAGTGTTGATAAATAATATAAAACTGTGTAACATAAAATATACAATTGTCAATACTTAGCAAAGCTCAGAACTATGAAACTACTTGAAAATATTTCTTTATCTAAATATTTACAACAAATTTTGAAATGCAAATTAAAAATTTCCACTTTTTATACTCAAATTTGATATACGATGAATCATTAATTAAATAAATAAAATGTTTGTTTACATTTAACTAATTTTATTTAAATTATGCAAATAATTACAATAAATGTCACTGAATCAAAATCAGTAAAATTAATTAATATTATATAGTAAAATATAGAATAGTTCCACGTCGATAAAAAGAAGATGAATAATGAATAAAATAGCTTTGTTATTTATTGATTTATATGTTTATGAAAATGTTTTTTTTTGGAATTATATACAGTTAACTCTCCCAAAGTCAAATGTCCTCTAAAATTCAAAGGTTCCCATTTTCGCAGCCCCATCATTTATCTACATAAAAAAATCTAAGTCAATTCTAAAGGAATTCAAGTCAACAATAAGTCAAAATTCGGTTGAATTAAAAATATGTATATTAAAAAAATTACCATAAGTGAAAATGGCAATAAGGCGACTAAATACTTAAATTATAAAAAATTATTAATTATTGATAAAATTAATAAAGATATTAAGAAAATTTTTGTAGCAATAGAACATAAAATATCATCGTGCTCATTAACGTCAATTTTGAAGAAAAATAGCTATTTTGTAGAAAGCAAAAACGTTTGAAAAGTTGAATTTAAAAATAATAAAAAGGAGTAAGCAATGAAAATTTAAACAAGGCCATTGAAAAAAATAAAATACTAAGCAAGTCAAAATTTTCCCTAAGTCCTAATAAATTTGTTATCTCAGGAGATTTTGAGTTAGAGAGACTTTACTGTAATTGTAATACATATAAATAAATATTAATGGAATTTTCCTTAGATAAAAAAATATCAAATTTATATAAAACACGTAACATATTTTTAAATGCAATTTATGAGGACAAATGAACAAAATCTGGTACAGAGTACAGAATATCTTATTGGAATACTTAGTATGTACCTGCAAATTCATTTAATATTATATAATGCAGGTGGAATTTCTTTAATACAAAATCTAGTTGGACCGAAATAATATTTGAATTATCGAAAAAATTAATAAAGCAACATAATCAGGCAGTTTTGAAATTTGAATAAAACAAATAATTTGAATTATAAAAAATTTGAACTAAAGAGATTTTAACCTTTATAACCTTATAGTAAATTTTTCCTTTAAAACAATCTGTTCATTTTTCATGTTTTCATTTTCATTTGTACATAAGTTTTTTAAAATTTACAAATTTACATAACTTCATATTTTTCTTGTAAAGATAATTACAAAAAAAAAACTTAATTTGAAAAATGTCTATAAAATATCCTTCAGTCGTCAAAAAGTCATTGAATTATCAATATCAAGCAGGGTTCGGTTTCGCTCAATTTCGATGGCACGGTTATGAAAAAAAAAACCGGGATGTCTTGTTCAAATATTTCCCATAGCCATAATCAAAAAATTATATATCAGATTAAATTTGCTTATAATTTTAAATCAATTAATTGAGCTGATATTGATTTATGGATATTATTTTGATTGGAATAAGATTTTAAAAAAAATATTATAACGAAATGACACCAGCAAAATTAAAATGAATCTAATACCTCTTTAAAATTTATTTTGAATTTATGTTTATAAAATAAAATTTATGGATATTTAACTTAAGCTGTTTATATATAAATATCCACCTAAATTAAAGGGAAATCTATACTGAGTCAATTATAGAGTGTTATTAAAGATTATGATAATTAAATAATTATAACTTAGAAGAAAGATATTTTAAGTTTTATAGAAGTATATTACAGTGAATTTTCAATATAAGCGACCATAGCTGTATCAATTATTTTATTAAAGTAGCCCTTAATGAAAAAGGTAGCTATAAACGAAAAAAAGAATTAATTTGAAATGCTTTTTAGATAAGTACTTATGCTCCCCAAAGGCAAATAAAGATTTCCATAATTAAATACTATTTTATTTGAAAACATACTATTCCAATTATTAAACCTATTAATTCCAGCTTTGTTGGGAATTTTTCTTAACTTCATTATATCGTTTATAGGGAGTTTTTCTTTTTCTGACCATTCAATAACTACATTAAATGAATTAATATTGTAATTGGTATCAAGGCTCATGTTAAAATCTAAATTTTCATCGCTAATAAATTTTGGGTAACTTATAAAGAACTATGAATTAAAAAAGTTTACTATAATCGAGAGTTGCTATTAAAAAAAGTCGCTATTATCAAAGTATCTTATATCGAAAATTCACTGTATATACATACTACATTTACTAAACATAGTAAATATCATTGAAATATTAACTTAATCCGAAAATACTTATATATATTAGAAATAAACATGAACGATTTTAACATAATATACTGTTGTGTACTAATTAGATTACCTTAAAAATATATTTCTGTATCGGAATTTATATGTATAGATCTTAGTAATATTATATTTATATATTCAAGGATATACAAGGAAGAATATGTTGTTTTTTTTTAGGAGGTACATACACAAAATTTTTCCTTTCACTATATATTTTTTGTACATATAAATTTTTTATGCTAAAATTGATTTTTTTTTATACCTGAAAATAAACTGAAATATAAGACAATTTTTAAGCCACTTACAAAAACTCCCTTTTCTAAAAATGGAATATTAAATATCTACTTTTCCATATTAAAAGAACTTTTCTCTATATTTTTGTAACAAAATTTTTCTTATTTCCTTTCGATTTTTCGTTAAAATTTCCATTGTGTAATCGATTTTTTTTTTTCATTTTAATTTATTGCTGATCTAATTACAAATTGAATTTTATAGTTTAACATTAAAAAAAAATATACTTACCAAGTGTCACAGCTGGTATTGGCAATGCATCACATAATCCAATTAATATTAATTCTATGAAATAATATATTCCAATGGACATTAATTTCAACATTTTTACTATTTTGTATTAAAATTGATTTCCACAAAAACAAAAATGATTTTAAAAGTGAACTTTAATTCACCTTTTCTTTTGCTTTATGATAATTTTATTCGAAAATAAGGAAATTTATTCATCAAATTACAGAGTAAAAAATTAAAAAACTAGAATCAAATGAAAAATTGATTTCCGGTTAAAGGAAAAAAAAAAGGATAAAATATATAAAATAAAAATTATTTATAAAATAATTGAAAATTGAAATTAAATTCTAAATATTATAATTTAATTGGGCGTTCCGTAATATATTAAATTTATCCTTTGTTGAATGCAGCATTTTTCACAAATTTTATATAAACTTTTTTTTTTTCGTTAAAAAAAATGATTTAACTACAAAAAAAAAAAAAAAAATTATAAATTTTTCAAATATTTTCTCGGATAAAGTTTTTTTTTTTTTTCAAATGATTTTTTTTTTACATGAAAATTTATTATTTTTCATGTTTTTCACTACACATATTACACTTTAACTTTGATGATGAATTTTCTTGTGCATAGGAATTTTTTTTTTTTTCATATAAATTTAGCAGATATTTTTTTAGACGCACAGCAACACAATAGAAAATAACTTCATTTTAATTTTTTTTCCACCAAAAATTATTTAGAATTTCAATTATAATTAATTTTAATATTTAAAGAATAAGTAGTTTTTTTTTTATGAAATCATTTTATTTTCCAAATTATTAAACTACAAACAAAACTAAAAAAAAAAACTTGTTATTTTATTCTGCAGCCATTCACAATTTCGATTCAGTCAGAGTGAAAAAGCTAAAAAAAAAAAAATGCTATAAAAATTATTCTTATGGTAAAACAAATTTTTTATTTATTCTACTATAAAATCGTAAAAATGTCATCGCCATAATGTTCGGCGCCAAAGTTTTCAATTTATGGAAACTTTAAAAATAAATTCCATATATGAGAATTTTAGTTACGAAAATTTCTGGAAGTTATATACGAATTATAAATATATATGTTACTTCGTAAAAAAACTAAATATTTTACTTTCGATTTCACAGAATCTTTTTTTTTAAGACATTAACAATTTTTTTTGGGGTAAATATGAAATTTAGATTAAGATAATCTTTAACATTTATGATTAAATAACATTCATCCCTACAACTCTATTTATAATTAATATCATTAAAAACTTAGCTTGTTTAAGAGACTTATATCGATCAAATTTTTATTTAATTTATAATCCTAAAAATTAGGATTTTATGAATAAAATGGAAGATATTATAAATTAAATGGAACAGATACAGATAACTTTATAAAATGAGATATTCTACAGCACGGTTTCGCTTTATGAAATTATGAAAAATAAATTTGAAATTGTACCTTTGTACCATCTGAAATGTACCTTACATTATGAAATTTGAAAGAGGACATTTTTTTTGGAACGTAACGCTCTTTTTTATACTGGCTCCTAGTCTGCTATAACATTTTCTAGGAACCTAACTACCGTGTTATTGGAGAGTTGCCCGTTTAATTTATATAACTTTGAATTAATATGATTTAAATTCTATAATAATAATGTAACTGTTTTATTTTTATTATCTTATTTTTATGAACAATTCCCGAAACCCTCATTTTAATAGAATTTTTTCAAATTAAAATAATAAAACTAAAACTTTATCTTTTCTGATAAATTCGTATGATTTCTACGGATTTCACTTTTCTAGTAGAATACTTTACTATTTCTCAAGACGTACATATATTGGTAATTTTCCTAATTTGCATTGAAACATACTTTTATATAGTGTTATCATAAATAGAGAAATAAATGGGGAAATATGAACCAAACCATATAATTCTGTTTAATTACTTTATATAAAATTGTTTAGTTGCATTAGAATAACATTTAAGTATAAGTGTGATTTAATTTAATTTTTAGTAGCATGTACACAAGTAATCACTTCCACAATTTCCTGTTGCTGCACCAATAGCTTTACAATGATAAACGCAATTCAAATGAACTCCTAATTGGTCACATAACAAGTTTGGAATATGACGAATTTCACCGCCAATTGCAAAACTTCCATTTTGATTATCTGTACAATATGTTATAAAAACAAAAATATTTATAAATTAAAGAAATTTTTAAAAAATTACTTGTATTAGTTAAAAATGGTGTACAATAAATAATTTCCACAGTGAAAAAAATTAATAATATTGTTATTAAATTTTTCATATTTATACTTTTTGTTCGATAAAATTTTAAATTTACTGATCAGTGTTCCAGAACTTCTATCTGCAATAAATAATTGACATCAAGTAAATCAGTGGAAGTCGACATTGAGAAATAATATTAATTAAATCAATTATAAGAAAGCTTTCGTAAATATAATAACAAAAAATAAAAATATTTGATATCAATTTTATGTTTGTATGTTTTTTTTTACTGATAGTATTACATATATTGCAATACATATATTTTTATTTTTTTTATAAAGATTGATGATTAATGTGATGAAAAAGGGTATTTTTTAATGAAAAGTATTAAATTTAAAATTTAAATCGAATGAAACCAAATGTATAAAAGTAGCTTTATATGTATAGGTCTATTTTCAATTATAATATTGAAAATTGTTTAAATATAAATAATTTTTCCAAAAAATTCCAACTTACGTAGTGTTCTGTTAATGTAGTAATTATGTAGCTTGAGAATTAAGAAAAAAAAATGAGACAAATTTCATAAAACACATTTATTCAACATATAAGATATTAAATAATATGAAAGTGGTGATACTAAAAGGGTCTATTTTCTATTAAATTAGTTGTTCTTTTAAAAAAATTTTTGTCATTTACATAAATTATATTGAGATTGCTAATGTTTTATCAAAATGGGTAAATGATAGGTTTATGGTAATTGTAGGTGTCACTTAACTAATGAGGATTTCATATTTAAAAAGTAATTTCAGCTCAATAAATAACGATTTTTAAATTAGGATATTTAATATTATAATTTATTTTTATACAAATTATTACAGAGTTTAATTTATATTTATTTTTAATGCCTATTTAAAATAACAAAAAAATATGTTTATAAAGTAAAAAATGGTTATAAATAGCACAAGTTTAAACAAAAAAAAATCAATTTTGAGCTAAATAAAACCTAATTAAGCAATATGTTTAAGATATAATATATATATATTATATATTTATGAACTACTATTTCCATATAATATTTTGATGAATAATATAACTGATATAATTATTTATTATTTAAAATTGGATTTTTATTATCTATAAAAAAAAAACAGATAAAATTTGTTATAGAACTATTAAATTTCCACAGAACTTTTACGAAAATTTAAATTTTTACAAGATTTTTATTTTTTTGTTAAAACTATGCATTAGATATTTATTTATTAATTTAATATTTTCTAAAATGTAAAATTATGACTTAAAAATTACTCATACTTTTTTTCATTTTTATTAAAACAATTTATCACTTTTAAAATATACAATTGCGATATTTCGAAAAAAAACCACAGTTTCTTGCAATTTGATATAATATTTGTTTATATCATATGTTCAATTTTGCAAAATTTAATTTTAAAGTAATTAAATATATACTTCAGTCATTATTGACAGTTTTAATTTTTTTTTTTAAATATGAATTGCCCTAATTTTAAAATACTAAAAAATTAATATTCACTTTCCTTTTCCATTCATTCGAAATTATAAATAATTTAGCTACTTTAACAAATTACCCATTTTGAAATTAAGAAGAACGACATGACAATAAAATATAAATATACAGTATGCTTTATTAAATCAAAAAAAAAAAAACTTGGATAATACTTAATAGAACAAACAGATTTAAGAAATACTTAATTCCAATAGATAGTATCCATAATATTATCTATATAAACAAATAAAAGACTATATTTTCATATATATATATTTTTTTATACATAATATTGTTACAAAAAAAAAAAAACATTCTTGCCCATTAATACAAAACCAAAAAAGGAAAAGCTTTAGTTTGTTTACTTTAAATTTTATTATTATTATTTGACATCGTTTTTTTTATGTTCCAAAATAATTAATATTTTCGTCAATTTTCCTTATATAATCTGCTTTTATATAATATGTATATAATTTATTAATTTTTTATTTCTTTATTTATTTCACATTACTTCATTCTATTTATTATTATTTTTATCTTCAAATAGAAGTAATTTTACATTGAATCGTATATAATTATTAAATTAAAATATAATATATGTGTTTACACTAAATATTATTTTTTTTAATATATATTTTATTATAACATAATAACCGCTTTTTTCTCATTTATATAAATTAAATTTTAGCTTAAATAATATTATTTCACCTGAGTTCGCAAATGTTGTAAAAATTCATAATATGATAAACTAGATTCGCTTCGATCATCTACTAATTTTTCTATAAACGTAGATTTGCTAGTGCTTGTGTCCCTAAAAAAAATATATTTTATTTTATCTCATAAATATATAAAACAAATGTATTAAAAAAAATATATTCACGATCACAAGAAGAATTTTTTAAAAGTCAAAATTTTATAAATTACATTGTTTATTTACCTTATAATTTGTATTGTCGGTAAATATGGTTTATCTTCATTTAAATGATTTATAAAACTTTTAAGTGCATCATTTTCAGGTGTATTAATTGCTGGTAAACCGTAACAAATATCTGGAATTTCGGCAGTAGATTGTACTCCTAATAAAATATTTTATAATTCATATAAAAATTTAAGTAAAATTCATTAATTTACCTAAAACACTCTCTAATATTTTAACTGGCACATTGAGACCAACATAAATTATGATTAACAAACCAGAATCAATTAGAAATATTGAACGAGAATCAAGACTAAAAAAAATTTTTTTTAAATTTAGATATTAAAATTAAATTAACTTACTATTCAGCTGTTAATTGTAAATATGGTGGGTCTGGTAAATTATCATCATCATCTGGATTTTCTGGTATATTATAAAATAGACAGTCTATTAAATAAAATTCTGGATAAATATATTTCATAAATTGATCAAGTGGTAAAGTTTTCATAGCATCCATGGCTGCTACACGATCATCTAATCGTGTACTAGTACCCACACGAAATGCAGTCTTTGAAAATAAATAATTAATTTAAACAAATTTAAATGAGTATAGCAGTAAAACGTACATGTTTTAATAATGCTAAAATATAAAGTGGTAATAATGTTAGATTTTTTGGTGCCATTAATTGTCCCGTTGTACCAGCTGGGAAATTTTGTGCCAATTTATATGCACTTAATATATCAATAGTAGCATTTATAAATGCTTCACGTGCATCTGATAAATTTGATGCCAATGACCGATCTACAGCCATTTTTGATAATAATCCTACAATTGCTTGAGCATCAGCTGAATGTAATGATTCACTTAAGTTTGATGTAACTGGTAAACATAATGTGTGAACACGTATTCTTCGTTCACCTTCACTATTCGTATATAGTAATGCAGCTTGGAAGCAAATTGTTTTAACATCTGCTAAATTTTCTTCATAAGAAATCTATAAACAAAACATAAATATCAGAAACTATAATAAAAAATTTTGTAGTGTAGGCAAATTACGGATCAAGAAAAATATTTGAACCTTAATTGCATATAAGCTGGCAACTAAAATTGATTTAAAATAAATTAACCTTCAGTTCTGTTCGATTCATTGTTTCGTCCGACGTTCGCGAAGTCATGTGGGGCATTTATTTTATATGTATAATTTATTTTATATTTATTCTCTCTTTGAAAAAGTTTATATACTAAAATTAGACGAAACCATGAATCCAGAGTTCTCCCTTTGGCGCTACAGCTCGTGAAGAGCCTGGGCCTCCCTTAAAGGGTTCTCTAACATTTTATTGCAATTTGGACCTACTAATTTTTATATGGATTCCGAACAATAAATTTCTTTATAGTGACGAAACTATTAATTGCAACAAGCTAATATTTTTTATTAGTGAGACATTTGTTGGTCTCGGCCGTTAGCATTTTTCCCAATCTTAAATTACATTTTATTATAATTTTATTACTGGTACTCATTTAAACCTGAGTAAACTTGGACCAACATCTGAATCCAGAGTTACTGGGTAAAAAATATTTTTTTTAATTAATTTGGATTTGAAAACAAATTGAAACCTAAAATCTAGAATTAATCTAGAATAACTTAGGTTATTAATAACAGCTGCAATTTTATTCAATTAATTTTAAAATTTTTTTTTCGCAAATTTTACCTGCATTCCATAACCGGCATCTGGATTAACATTTGGTAGTGATAATAAATCTGTTGAGCGTACAAAGAAATTACCATGGAATGTGTGAACTTGTAAACCTCTAGTACATCTTATTCTCATCACAGCTTCAAAACCAATTTTACGTGTTAAATAACGTTTTAGGCATTGTTTAAATGAATCGACTTGATGTGCTCTTGTCTTTTGAAACAAAGGAAAATGATGTACAGAACCACCACAATGTTTACTAACACCAGCTAAAAAAATTTTCCGGATTTGAATTTAATTAAAATGAATAAGAATTAGTCAAATTTAATAATTACATATTGTTGCTAAATCAATATATTGTTGATTTAACACAAATAAATCAACAGCAATTTGATAACCAGAACATTCTAGTGCATGGCGTTTATAAAAATCAGTAGCAGGATTTAAATGTGCAACATCTTTTGAAGAACGATTATTTGGATCTTCACGTGGCAATAGTGCACCAGCACCAGTATTAGGAAGGCACGTTTGGAAAACAGTAACACGACCACCAGATGCCATCTTTAAGGAAAAACTCTTTTTTAAACATTGTCCTAACAAATTGTCTTAAATATATTTTCCTTACCATAAGTTTAAATGCAACCTGAAGTGCACTACCCATACATGATCCAGGATCATGAGATTCAGCAAAACGATGTGGCAACTGATTCAATAAATCTTTTATTAATTCCTTACATTCTTTAAGATTAACTAATAAGTTATCAGGACATGGTAAGAATGGATCTAAAAGAAAGGAAAGTAAATATTAAAAATATATAAAAAATTGTAATTTTTTGCAGGGTCTGTTACAATTTTTTTTTACTTTGAGATCATTTTCATTTTTTAAAAAATCAATTGTTCATGGAATTTTTTAGTAAATTAAAAAATTAAAACAGGTGTGAACTCAATACTTTTATGGCATATTATTTAAGTTAAGGCTGCCCAAAATCGGAGTGTTTATTCGTCACGGGAAGCGAAGCGAATTCTTCATGCTAATATCGCATACCGCCTCAATTTATTCGCATTGCAAATATCAAACATTTTACAATAATTCGCGTTGTTTTGGGGAATAATTAATAACAATAATTAAATAACCTTTGCTTTGATTTCGCCTAAGTAAATCCAACACCGTATAAAATCTTTTAATTTGTACAAGAAATGAATTTATGAACATTAAATTCATTGAATCCTTAGATTATAAGGAAATATGTTGAAAAAATAATTACAGTAAAAAACACAGACCCGTTATATTCTCTTTTTTTTTACCATCAATATCTAATAACGTCATTTCGTGTGGCTGATTATAACCTTCGGCTATATTATAAAAATGTATTGCACTATTATACGCTATAAAACCAACTTGAGTTCTAGCGTCACCAGGCATATCCTCTAAATGTTTTGATACAACACTACAAGCTGTTTCTAAATATCCAGATTGTTGAGCTAAAATTGACACATCAAATAGAAATAGATAAATTGCAGGTTGTGGTGGTCGAAGCTAAAAGAATAATAATTTTATTTTAAATAGATAAATTATTTTCTACAAATTTACCATATATTCAGATGGTGCAATAAATTCGATTGTACTTGAACGTACTTCGGGTCGACGTGTAACATCACCATAAGTTTTAGTAGCTGGATCATATTGAAAATCTTCAGGTACTGAAAAATAAATTAAAATAATTTTTTAGTGAGAAAAAATTATTGGCCTGTATCAAGAATAGATAATATGAATAAAAAATTAATTAGATTACAAATTCAATAAATTATAAACAATTGTTCACATTGGTAATGCGATAATTCGATTTTCGGGATTATAAATGAACAATAATAAACAAATTTGAAAATAATTTTAAAAAAATTAAATGAAATAGTTTTAATAACTCCATATTTTTCTTTCACTTCAAATTATTAATCAAAACTAAAAAATACTTACATTCATTAACACGATAACATAAATTACATTTCCACATTTTGCTATCAACAAAATATACAAATGGATTTATGTATGTTCGGCAGAGACGACATCTAACAATATTTGGACATTGAATGACTGGTAAACTCTGTTAAAATAAGAAACTATTAAAACAAGTTTGTCAATTTTAGCACATAAACAAACTTACATTAATATCTCTAAAAGGATGAATTAAAATTCCAAGCGGTAATCTAGTTTTTTGTAAAAGCGAATTATTTTCTGGAATTTTATTTAAAGTGCATCGCATAATACTATAAATTAGAGTTTTGATAAATATGTTTATAATTTTAAATAAAAAATAAATTCTTACTCAGGATTAACATTAACTGATTCATGAAATTGATTGTTTAAAACAATTCTAGGCGTTTGAATTGTATTTGGAGACAAAATATGACGATGTTGCATCAAATCAAATGTATCCTGTCCCCATAGATGATTAAATCCTTGTTGGGTTACGCTCAGTTGCGGTGATACCGGTTGCTGTTGTTGTTGTTGCTGTTGATAGTGCTGTCCATTAATTGGTGGTTGTAATTTCTGTTGCTGTTGTTGTAGGGACGGTTGCTGTTGTCCGGGTTGATAAGCTTGTAAATATGCTTGTGTTTGAGTTTGCTGACTTGGATACATCGGTTTCTTGGCACTTAAAGAAATTGTTGGTGGTTGTTGTTGTATTTGCTGTTGTTGTATTTGCTGTTGTTGTTGTTGCTGTTGCGGCTGAGAAAATCCTTGTGGTTGTTGTTGAAAAGATTGCTGTTGTTGAGTGGGAGGAAGTGGTGGCAAATTATTATTAATAGCATTTAATTTAAAATTTTGTTGCTGGGCAGGTTGCTGCATTGGAACATTATTTGCATTTTGTGATGGCGATTGTGTTATTGGTGGCATGTTATTAGTACGATTTATTGGTTGAGGACCATTTGTTATTGGTGGACCCAAAGCACTATTACTTGGTGAAAACTGTTGACCATTATGTAGCCCCGTTCGTGGAGGCATTGGATTAGATGATGGTTGTATTAGCTGATTTTGTATTCCAGAATGTTGATAAGCATTTTGATTTAAATTTTGATTATTTATTGGTGGTGCATTGCCAGGCATTGTATTTAATGCAGATGTTTTGAAATTATAATTTGTTGGGTGTTTGTAGGTAACGGGTGATTGTTTATTTGATTGGTTATTAATTGGATTGAGATTACCAGACGATGAACTGCCATTTAATTTCGGTTGTACATCATTAATTGATAAATTTTGCATGCTACCACTTAAATTATTTGAATTTATTGTGTTTTGTATTGGGGCAGATTGTACCGATTTCAGTGGTGGCGCGGGTGGAAAATTTTGTTGTTGATTAAATGAAGTATTTAAAATTGGTGATGCAGTTCTTGATGAATTAGCACTACTACCCCCACCATTAGATATGTTTTGACGAACTTGGGGCGGAAGATGAGCTTGTATATGTCCAGCAACTTGCTGATTTATTACACCAGCATTAACATTTTGAGGAATCATTTTATTCGGTAGCATATAATTATTCATATTTGATGTAAATACTTGGGATGATTGTTGATGTTGATTCTGAATTGGTTCACCCATTTGATTATTCACCCCTGAAATTTGTGTTGGCATTTTATTTGGGGGCATAAAATTACTCATTTTTGATATTGTCTGTGGTGGTTGATTTGATTGCATTTGTTGCTGTTGTTGTTGAACTAATGGACCATTTATATAACTTCCACTTAAAGGCGGTATAGAATAAGCAGGAACTGCTGGATTTGGATATGGTGCAGACATATTAGTGGAATTTTATTTTCTTCTTTTATTTGCAAATTCCTACTTTTCTTATTTACCGGTTTCCTCCTTTCGAACTGTTTATTATATAATGTATTTGTTTATATATTTTAAACTATATTTTCTTGATATTTACTACATGAAGATCAATCTAAAAATTAAAATTCATAATTACTTTGAATAATAATAATAAAGAGCATTTTAATTCATAATACAAAAATGTTTATATTTGTTTAAAAATTAACCCTTGATATATTAAAAAAAAGTATGAATTCCAATTTTGTCATAAATTTTACTCAACATACTTAAAATAAAATAATTAAGTTGTTGAAAATGAAAAATTGAATATTGTGGTATCTTACGAGTGCTGGCGTAAACCTCAGTTACTATTTGAAATAAGAACTGATTATGATAAAATATTTGAATTTTTTTTTAATATAATGTGTAATAAAAATTTATTTTAACGTCTTAAAAATATAAAATTATTCATGTTCGTTGCATTTATAAAGTTATGATAAACATTATTATAACATTCACGACATTTGTCTATAAAATCTACATTAAAAATTTAATATTAATTGTATGGAATTTTGTAACTTATATTATACTAACTAAAATGTACATAAATACTTTCGACGATCATCGTCAGTAAGGATCATTGTTTGTTAACACTATACAGATCCACCAACAGTCCATAGTGTCGAAGAGATTTATTTTAATAAAATACATAAAACCATTTTATTCTTGATATATAAATATCTTTTAACCGTGATGAGATTATTAATCTGTTAACAGGTAAAAAACCCTGTCATAGCTTGTATAATCTTTTTTTGCACGTATTAATAATAACTAAGTGCTTTTTGCTGGTTCAATATGTAGCATTATAGGTTGTTATGTATTGTGTTTAACATTTCTTGAAGCTGCTAGTTTTAAATTTTTTATAAAAAAAATTTTTTTTTATATTAAAATAATTTGGCAATAATTAAGTATATCAAAATAAATAAAATACTAATTTATTACAAAAAGACGCAATTATTTTTTGATAATATTGTATGTTCACAATTCTTATAACAGCAAAAAACAAAAATCAACCTGGTTGTGCTTTTAATTATTAAATATAAAACGTACATTTTTAAATTATGAAATTTGAAGTACATATTTTTTTTTATCTTTTTAATAACAAAAAAACTTGGCGGAATTTCAGATAATATTAAAGTGTATATATATTCAACCTCTGACCATTTATAATATTTAAAATATTTATATACATACAGAAACAAACTTCCTTGAGATTTTAAGAAAAAAACGAAGTTTTTTTAAATTAATAAATTTTTCTAATTTTTACATGTTGTTGATATATCGTAGACATATTTAATATTATTAAGTATTTATAAATGTTAATAAATTTTGAATTAAACTTCCATTAAATAATAAAATCAATAATAGAATAAGAAAATTATAATTATTATAATAAAATATATTTGAATTTTATTTCAAATACTAACACTACTAAATAATATATTTATTAAAATTGATAAAATTTCAGTACACATTTCAAATAAAAAAAACAATTTTATTTTTGTGCTCATCCAATAATAAGTTTTTCAATGCCAAAAAAATATCAAAGATTAGGTAAGCAAAAAAAAAAAATACTACAAATTAAAGATGATTAAACAATGTGACAAGAAATGTAACAGAAGAAAAGCTTTTATATTTAATTTAATTTTAAATATTTAATCAAATGGAAATTAATATTTTTTATTTTCAATATTTAAGAAATACGTTTCCATAGTCGTTTATTTTCATAAAATTAAAACACACCTAATACATTTTCGAATATACCTATTTCAATCACGAACTAATATTAAAATTCTTCCTATAATATCTTTCTAAATCATACTGTTATACGATTTTTTGTGGCTTCTTCAATCAATTGACAATTGAAACATGCAGTCATTATTTGTTTAATGTTGATTTTTTAATATTCGGAATTTAGCTTCTAAACAACGTATAAAAACCTCTGGTGCACTACTTCTCATTCCATAATTTCTACATTAGTCCACAAAACAGAACTTCACTAATCATAATTTCTATATTTTGCTGTACGGTAGTAAATAATACATAAATCAGAGCTATCAAAAAATGGGTCTATAATATTAAAAAACGTTTAGTAAGTTTGAAGCATAAACATCGTTTGTAAAAATCTAAGCTCGCTAAAATTGACATCTAATGAAGATCTATCATTTTTGTGCATATTAATGTAGAAATTTTTATTTTCATCACTGAAAATAAAAATGTCTACATTAATATGTAATTTAATTTAAAAAAAAGGGCGTTATTTTAATATTTTTTATATAATTAATACAAGCAAGGGCTTTTAGAAAAATTATATTTCGAATAAGAACATAATGTAAATGTACAATTTAGTATAAATAAATATAGTGTTCTTAATTTAAGCCTTTATTTTTATTAAAGGCTTAACTAGGCAACTAATCGAACTAAGATTTTTAAGTTTTCTTTATAAATAGATTTTACGTAAAATAAATACCAATATAAGATTATAATTTTAAAACAATTATTTTTAATAAAAATTATAGATGATTTTTAACAATTATTCGGTAATCTTGTGCTCTAAAATTTTATATCACACAATAGTACGGATTCAATATTACGATGACCCTAAATACAAGTGAAAGGAAATATTAATAAAATCTGAAATGATAAATTAACATTAAAAACCTTCATGTTTTTGCTAAAATTGTTCGAATCAAAAATTAAATTATTTAAATTAATACTTTTACTTCTTATAAGCGATCAGTAATATGTATGTAAAAGAACAGATAAAAAATATATTAATGATTTCTTTACTATTAATATTTAAACTGAAACTAGACAAACAAGACATCAACTTTCGTTTTTTAAATACATTTTTTATTGATGTGTTTAAAATCGAATTGTGGTTCAGACTTTCACCCTCAGTTATTAATTTTGTTTTATATGTCAGTAAACAAAGGAAGATTTTATCGACCTGAATTTCCTTATTTTTCTTAATTATTTTCTATATAAAAAAATATTGACAATGATAAGTTTTTAAAAAAAATTATGTATTTTTTTTCACTTGCTATTGACCTACTTTTATGGTGAGAAAAAGAAGCATGTTTGCCCCAAAAATACACTTTTTGGACCTTCGTGTACATCATCAAGCATTGCGAAGAAATTTTTAATAAAATGTACTAAATATTTTATGCGCCCCATAAGTGTGTAGTATAGCTAAAAAAATTTTACGTCACAAAGTTTGACATTTTTCTTCCAACATTCAATTTATATAAAAAAAAAATATTTTATGAGAAAATCATATACTTTTACTACTTTTTTAATAATTACTTTAGGAAAAAATTATTTTAATTATAATGTAACACATTTTTTTTTAACTTACATTATTATTTTTCTTTATTGAAACTTCAATAAAGAAGTTATTTTTTCTTTCTCAAATATTCCAGTAAAACGATGTCGAAAAATCGAACTTTGTTACCAATTTCTTTTTTTATTATACTAATTATTTAATATCACTTTCTCTAGTTTTTTATTTTATTTGCAATAAACGTACTGTAATTTTGTTAATAAATTATTTATTCATTAAATATTTATTTCTAGGATTTTATTATTTTTTAAAAAATTAACGCAAAATTAATTAAGATTTTGTGATGACTTTACACCAGCGTTTTAAATAAAAAAAAATGTCCATAATTTTGATTTTGAGCTACAATTTGACGTGGCCGAATGCACGGCCATCTGCTGGCTTTTAATTTTTTTTTTTTTAGATTTTTTTCAGTGACATCTTACTGATTATAAGTTAAATAAATGTGTCAATTTTGGCAACCGGCTGATTGTTCTCGCACAAATTGCAAATAAATGGAGATGTTTCTTTCTCCATAAACGGGAAATTTTCTTAAATGTACATATAAATGTTAATTAATGTTAATTGTTAATATCAACTTTCTCAATATCTATATATTTTTTCAGTTTAAAACTATGTATTTGAAATTTCAAATATTTGTGAACATTTGCATCAGCCCAAAACACCTGTCAAAGTACTACCAAAACATCTGTCAAATGTTACTACCACAAAACCATAAATGTCAAAGTATGTGCCAACAATAAGTAAAATTACTTAATTCATATTAAATTTAAAAAATATACATTAACGTATTAAGTAAATGCAAATTTCATTTTAGTTTTAAATCATAATCAATAAATTCGTTATTAAAAATAATAATTGTCCAAAATTGCAATGAATTTAAAACTAAATCAACTAAAAAAGATATAAATTGCTTAACCTACTAATAATTGTTTTGTTATTTTTTTTAGTGGTGGGTTTGTTAACATGATGTTTATACATTTCAGCTATTGTACAATCCAGCTATTTTGTCATTAATTGTTCTAAAGTACATACAGTCCTTTCCTAATTTTAGTAGTATAAGGGTATTTATTATATAATATACCACCATCCACCTAATAAGATGGATTCTTCAGTGTCTTCAGGATTCAACCTTGTTCTGAGTAGAAAGTAAATTTAAATTGCAATTTAATTTCGGAATTTGAAATTAAATTGCAATTTAAATAAAATTTTCGCGCGAAACAAATTGAGAAATATCATCTTTCGTTCGGTAAAACAATATAGCTGTTTCCGGCACAAATTTGAGAGGAGTTCATGAATATGTTATAGAAATGGCACAGAAATAGGTGTTTTTTTTAAATTTGAACATTTTGGAGGCGCTAATGTGCACTACGAAAAACTAGATACAAATTAGTAATTTTCTTTACAAAAATGAAACCTTTTGAATATTTTACAAAAATGTTTTATTAAAAGAAAAAAAAACGGTTACTGAAATTTTTAAAATAATTCTTACTATAAATTTAATGATAAACTGATTCAAATTTAATAATATATCTTTTATTTCATCTCTAGATTTCAAATATACAGTTCATTTTATTACATTATTAAATATAATAATTTTATAAGAATAACTTTAAATTTTGTTTTAACTTGTTAATAAAAATTTCCGAATTGAATTTGCAAATTGATTAAAAATAGTTTTAGATAATTATTTTTAAAATGTATAAATATATTCTAAATATCATCAAACTAATTGCTACATTTCTAAAAAAAATATGTTTCCCACATTTTTTTTAAGAATAAATATTATATTTTTTATTAAAAATTGCATTGAATTGGTTTTTAAAGAAATATGAGTTAAATGTAAAATATTATTATGATAAATAGAGAAAGTTATTTGATTGTTATTAAATTGCAATTTGTAGTTTATATATTATTTTTTTTTTTGGTTTTCAGAAACATAAATATTTAAATAATAAAATTTGTATTGAAAAATTATTAACTCAAATTTAAAATTTAGTTAATAAGCATCAAATAAATTTTTATTTACGCATTTAAATTTTATATTATTTATTTTCCGTTCTCGAAGTTACTTAAATTTGTAATTTTCATATTATTAATTTTTTCTGTAATTCTCCATTTAAGCACAAATTTCTACGAATAAAAAATTATTTGCACCAAGTAATTAAAATTCTGAATTACAATGGTTACTTATAAAAATTTAATATACAAATTAATTAAACTTATTTTGTCTAATAAATTTATATTGCCATTTGAAAAAAAGATTCAATATTTTTTCGCATTTTTATCATTATTTATTTAACAAAGATTTCGATTTGTGTCTAATTGTTATAAAATCATTTAAGAATATAAATCTAAACCTGCTATAATTAGATAAAAATATCAGGAAATTGGTTTTAATAGCAAAAAAAATGATATTATGGGAATTCTTATTGTATACATTGTAATTAAAATTATTTTATAATTAATATTTACTTTAAAGTCGTTGTGGCATTATGTGCTTTCTTATTTAATAAAAGTTTTATAAATAATTATTTAAATAAAATTCACAACACTGAACTATGAAAAATTTATTTTAGTAATTTTTTGTAGTTATATACTAAAATACTAAAATATTCTCGACTTTATTTCTGGTTTATCATTTCAGAAATCGCATTTTTTAATTTATTCAGTTTTTAAAAAGAATAAAAAAATACATTATTAAAAATTTTATGAAATAAATTTAATATTAATTAAATATGTTATAGAATTATGTATAGAAAAAAAAAACTATATTTTGCAAAAGCATAATTTATGTTTTTCTTAAAATAAAACAAAAATAAAATTACTTTATTCCTACTTTCTATTAAAAGTAATTTTTCACTCACTTTCGCAGTCACAACTCGTTTGTGTCTCACTCAATCAAACTCAAAGTTAAATTAAAATATAATAAAAATTACAAAAAAAAAAAAAAAAAACTGTGACTATCTTTAAAGTGTACAATATTCTGTTAAAATTGGAATTGATTTTAATAATTCATTAATATTATTTTCTTCTAGATGTTGAACTAATTTATCAGATTTTTTTAATAATGTATTAAATTTTTGTAAATTTTCAACTATTTCTTTTGTCATGTTATCAGATGATCTTGTTATAAATTCAGATAATTTTTTACCCATATCATATTTAATAAATATATCATCTAATTGTATATTATCAGAATTATCAGTAGATGTTGTTTCATTTGGCTTATGTAGAAATACAACTGTTAAAATACTTAAGGCAATAAGGGCTTCATTTTGCATTACTAAATGCTGTGATGTTAACATATTAATCATACTTTCTACAGTACCATCTGTTTTAACAAACTCACGTAAACTTGTTTCATCTAATGGCTTACGTTGTGGTGATAATGATGAACTACTACTATTACTACTACTATTACTATTATTGTTTGTATTATTTCTTATTGAAGTTTTAGCCAAATAAGCGTGTTTGATTAACCATGCCATTAAACGTAATGATTCACCAGTAACACCAGCATAATCAGATGATTTACTCCAATGTACTAATTGTTCAATTAAAGGTTTATTTTGTAATAAATCAAGGGCAAGTTTTTCTACAAAAAAAAAATTTGAATTTCATAAATTTTCTATTTTCTGTATAGATTTAAACCTTGTCCATCAACAGTCATTCGTAACGTTCCTAATAATTTAAATACCACGGGTGGTTGATGAATTTCCAACATTGGTAAAATTGTTTGTACTAAACCAGCCTCAATTACAGCACCTTTATTTGGTTTTGGTATAACCAAATTTCTTAATGCACTTAATAAAGCATGTTGTAGCCGCATATCATCGTCAACACCATTATTTTTTGATAAAATTTCTAAAAATAAATCAGCTTTATATTTAATTTCCATAACAAATCGTATTGTACAAACCTAATAACTTGTTCATAACTTTATTTTCAACCATATAAATACAGTGACTATCTGTGCGCGCAAAATTTCCTAAAGCTAGTACACCAGTTGTTAATAAATCAACATCATAAGAATCTAACCAATCTTCCATATTTTTCAATAATGGAGTTGAGTATAAATAATGCATTGATTCGTCTATAATATATGTAATAAATTCTTAAAATTAACGAAACATTTAATATTATAACAAATATTACCTCCAGTTAATATTAAGACAATGAGGTCACATGCTAATTTCATTAGAGCCCTTGCTTCACTTGTATTTGCCAATGTTTTATAAGTTTCCAAAAGTTTGTAAATTGTTTCACATAGTCCATTTTTAGCCAACAAAAGTTTAACATCATCTTAAAAAGTAATAAAAAACATAAAAATATTTAAAAATTTTTTTTTCCAAATTCTACTTTAAATATTATACCATTTTCTGCTTGATAATGTAATAGCTCAAGGCACATTTCAGCTAGATCTGGATTAGTTGATCCTGCTAATATATTAGCTAATTGTATATTTAAATTTGATTCAAAATTTAAATCAGCAACATTTTCAGTTAATATGCTTAGTATTGGTAATGTATTTAACAATAAATCTTCATTTAATTCGACATTTTCAATTGATTTATTTAATATATTTTGTATTTTATCCATAATATTTAAATCCATTGCACGTTTAGCTAATGTTTCACCACCTAATAAATAATTTGATATTAAGCCACCGCGTACTTTAATAAATTGTAAACTATTTTTAATTTTTTCATCAATTATAGTTTTTTCATCCTTATTATTTATTAATAATTCAATTGTTAATAAATTAATTAATGTTTCATCACCTTGTTGGTTTAATATTATCATTCTGGCATCATCATTTAAATAACAAATATTACCTAATGCTCGACATATTTGTATAATCATTTCAATATTTATACTATTATCATCATTATTATTATTTTTAAGCTTTTTTAATAAATCAATTAATATATTTATTATATTTAATTTTGTAAAATTTTTTCGTTGTTTTTCAGTTTTTGTTATTTCAGCAATAAATTTACCAGTTTCTTTAATTATTTCCATATTATCTGATTGTAATAATTTCTGAAGGCATTCAGTTAAATCAATTTTATCAAATTGATTTGATTCATGTGTTGAAATGTTATTTAACAAATTTAAAATTTTTTCATTATTTAGTGTTATAGTAGATGATGATGTTTGATCCTCGAGAGTTATAGTTTTTAGGCTCTCTATAAGTTCATCTAATTGGGCTAAAAAGATACCAGAATAAAAAAAATAAATAAAAAATTAACAATATTGTTTTCTATTTGTTCACACTATCCAACATCTTTAGTTAGCTAATAACAAATTGTTTGTGTATATGTTCAGATGCCAAGAAAATACAATAATATTATTCTGAAGAATATATGCTGTCTGGTTGAGACACGCACAAAAATTACATACTGTTAAATTAATTTTTTTTGTGCAAATCTTTAAAGTGACTCTTTATAATTATAACATTTATTTTTCATATTTCATCGCCACCCTAACAATTCGTACTGAATAGGGAAGGATTGTGATAGTATCATTTCATATGCTTTCAGTATATTTTACCCCGATGAATAAATATGAATTCAACATACTAAATATTAGACTTAAAAAAATATATATTTTTTAAGTGATGAGTGTTAAGCACCATTTTTCATCGCTATAATATTGTTATAAGCAATAAAAGTTATAAAATTTTATATATGGAATTAGAATATACATATTTATTTTTTTTATTTTGCAAACTCATAACTTTCAAAAGATTTACATAAATATGAATTATGTATGCACATGTGCAGATAAAAAAAAACTCAATGCAGGTGTACGACATGTTATGTCTCTATAAAATAGAAATTTTGTGATTGTTTGTTTTCAACATTTCGTTTTTATTTCATAATAATAATATTTACTTTAACTATATTTGTAATAAAAATTTGGTAAGGAAAATGTGATTATTAATTTTATTTTAGTAATTATGGCCGTCCGTCTGTGCTGCAGAAAATTTTAATAATGCACAAAATTCAGATTTTATTTGTGTATACTCTGATCATCTATATATTTTTTTGTAGAAATTACATATTCATTAAATATTAATTTTTGTATTTTATTAACATTTGAACATTTTTAAAAATTACAAAAAAAGAGAGTAAATATTTAACTTTATAAAATTTGTCTTCATATTATTTAAATTTGATACAGTTGTCATGTTTTTAAAAAGTCTTAGCCGTTGTATACTATATTATATTTTGTACTTAGACAAAACACGATATATACTTATCTTGTTTTTGCAAATTCTATCAACGTAGTAATAATTAATATCTGTTTTCGACTTTACCAATTTTTCTTTGGTTTATAATATCAAATAAAAATTTATCAGGTATTGGTAAATTTGAAAATTAAATGTTTACCAATCGAAATCAGACGTTATTTCAAAATGTCAAAAAATGTAAGTATCATGTTGTGGAAAATTTCTACACAATTTATTATGCAATTTAAATTATGTTTATTTATAAATCCGAATCAATAACTTTTTTGTACTCATAGCTTTTGACGTAAGCATTATTCCTTGCAATTAATTGCGTACTAAATATTGCAAAAAAATTGAAATAAAATAAAATAAGACAATTTGGAAAAAAGAAAATTAAGTTTATTTTTTTAGTATAAATAAAAAAAAAAGTCGTGAAGTAAACATGTCAAGGACAACAACGATAAAAATAATTTCGAACTATTCCAATACAAAAATATTTATAATATGAAAATAGTACAAGGATATTATAACCACAAAACATTTTTTATTTAAAAGGCAAAACTATATTTACTTTAAAAAAAAAAAGAAGAAAATTAATTTGCGATTTTAAATAATAAACTATGATTTTGAACATTACACAGAAAAATACCGCACAATAAAAATTAATAAAAAAATTTATCTGAAAGGACATTGGACTTTGTGAAATTATGAAATGCACCTCATAGTTATTATAAAGAGTTTATTTTTATTGTGAACTATTATTTTCATATGAACAGTGAGTGCAAATACTCAATTCTAATGGAAAATTTATAATGGACTCTTATTTTTAAAAGTAAAAAGGAAAATCAGGTTATAAAATGTGTATATTAAAATTGTTTTTTCTATGATGAAATTTTATTTATATAAATTTTTAAACAGAAAAGGAATTAAATTGGAATAAATAGAAAAAAATATTGGATATTCTTTAAATATAGTTGGTAAAACGCAGCTTTAAATTTCTACACACAAAATATATTGGGAATAGTTAGATATCAATGGATAATATTAAATAATAAACTTTTCTGTGAAGAAATATAAACTAAAAATAATATTAAAATAAAATTTTTGATTTTTAATCTTAGGAAATACATAAAAAAATAACATAAAAATAATAAAACATAAATTTTAACAAATTTCATTTCTTAAATAAGCTATTTACTTAATTTCGAAAAATTAAAATAATAATTTAGTCTAGATTTTACATAATATTTCAGCTTAATTTTTTCTTTGTGAATATGAATGGGATACATAAACCACGACAAAATATCCTTTTCAACAACTAGAGTGTTTTATAAATAAATGTGTATTCTATATATATGTAAATATATATTTTCCATCCTTAAAATATAAATAAAGCAAATAGCAAAACGCATAAATCTACTTTTTTTATCTTTGCTTTCATATTTTTTTTCAATTTCTCTTTTTCCGGGAGGTTATTTCTTTTTTTTTTAATAAATCTTTTGTTAAAGCAGAATAATCCGTCATTTCATCAACGTCACCGTTCAAATTAAAAGCATTAATAACAGAATTGCATATAAGAATTTTTTTTAAAAATTATTAAAGGTTTTTATAATAAATTTTATTTATTTGTTCAGAAAAAAAACTATATTATTTTTTATTTGGACTTTATTACATTCCTTCTACAAAATATTATGCAAACTTGTTTAATGCTCTTGGCTATTAATTCCATTTAATGTTATCGATTTATATTTTATGTTATAATAAACGTAATTTGAAAACCTTACGCCTCGTCCGATGGTGATAAAGATGGTCGCAAAATAAGACATTTTCTTTAAAGCCTAAAAATGGTATCGGAATTTGGTATGTAACATATATATATTTTCTGAATCAAATGTCTATGCGCTACGATAAGGGTTAAAAAATATTTTTTTAATTTTGAATACTTCTTTCTGAACAAGAAATGTCGAAGTCTAGCTATTTTTTTTCTTTTGTATAGAATAGCAAATAATAATAATTTTAACTACTAAAACACGTATTCATATTATATTTGAAATTGAATGTTTTTTTTTTTTGCTAGAAGCATTTCTTCATTTAATATTTTTGAGTTTTTTAATATTTCTGAGTTTCAGAGTATTAAGATTTAAAGGTGAATGTTCAACTTTCAAAAGGTGAATATTCAATGATTTGATTTGTCATTCATTCATTTCAGGGAATGAATAGAAAATAATAAAATTTGAAAATTTTGTATTTTAGCAAATGATAAAATAGCAAAAAGCAAAAACCATTTATCCTAACCTGAATAAATTTCAAATTGATTAAGATTAAATAACAAAATAAAGAAATCAATACTTACAATCAGTATTAAATTCGTACCATAAGGAAACTAGTACGTAATTAGAGATAGAAATATAAACAGTCCTGCACAATATGTATATTTAACAAATGAAATTCATGTAAGGACATAAAAAATACATTTTTGATTTATTATAAAAAATCAATGATAAATAATAAATAAAAATATTTTTATTTATTTTTGATTAAATTTTGTTGCGGAGGTCGGGAGTTTTTTTTTTGCATGTCTAAAAATATTTTATATTAATTAAAAATGTTATAGGCTTCGATCAAACATTACATTTATAAAAAGAAAATTTATATTTGAAATAAGATATATTTTTAAAACTGTTGTTATTACAATAGTTTTAATAATATATGTCGTTAAAATTGTTGTTATTTATTTCTACTTGTAGTCATATAGTTTCGTTGAATAGCAATACAAACAAACTTGAGATTTAAAACTAAAATAATAAAAAATAGCATACTGGAACAAAATTACAAAGTTTATTTATACGTATTTTTAATTCAAAATATCATCAAAATGTTATCCATTAATTTCCCTGAGGAAATTTAGGTAATTTATTTGTAAAGACTTATATTCCTCTAGTGAAAAATATAATATTGTACTATTTCTCTATGTACATGTAGTATTATCACTAATATTATTAATTAATTTGCTAGATATATTATTATTTTTTAAATCATAATCGTATTGAAAATAATGTCTATTGAAATTGTCCTTTTAACAAATAGTTCAGTTGTGAAAAGTTTCGATTTGAATTTAAATTATTAATTTATATTTATGACACCTGAATATATGCAATCAGTAAAATCATTTTATTTACATGAAATCAAACATCAATTGAATATGGATTTGATAATTAATTAATCGGCAGCAAGTACCTGGAAAAATTAAGGTTTGAGTCATACACAGATTTTTTGCTGTAGCATAAAAATGATGGGCAGTCATACACATATTTTTTGCTATAGCATAAAATTTGAAAGTTATTTATAAGATGTATGAACAAACAGTTTTTTGTTTTAAATATAAATAGAAATTTTTATTCGTTTAATAAAATTTGTTATCGTGATATTTATAATTTATTTAATTTAAAGAAGGGCTTTTACGGAAATTCAGTGATATATTTAATGTTTCCAAAACAAAGCAATCAAAATATATACATTTTTTATGATTATTTCGAAGAATTTGGAAAATTTTTTTTATGTTTACATTTTAGGACAGACTAAAAAAATATTGTTTATATTTAAATTAGATTTTGTTGTTATTTAGAAATTAAGTACATAAAAAATTTTAACAAAATGTATATTTATAATTCTTTATTTAATCAATTATGTTCTGTTTAATATCAAATGGAAAAAAAAACCATCTTATAAGGTAAACAAACAGCAAAAAATATAAACAAATTTCAAGTACTCTTTTTCGGGATATGAACGGTTGGTGACTAGTTATTCTCTTCGAAAAGTAAATTAGTGACATTTTCTAATGCAACATATAACAAATAATTTAGCTTTTCTGATATCCAATTGGATTAAATAATTGCTAGACAAAGTATAAAAATATAATAATGTAAAATACAATTATAATGAATTATTTTTGTAGCATACATACTTTTAGTACCTTTTAATCCTTCCTAATCTTAAACAAAAAAGTTTTTTACATAATTTTCTATATAATGCAAATGTATATATAATATCAAAAACAATTGAAAAAAAAGAAAACACCCCAAGCAAAAGGATGAAGGCGGCGCACAACAACAAATATTCCCCATAACAAAAAAATGGTAGGTTATGTGACATAATTTATGATCCAAGAAGTCATAAATATTGATTTTCCTTTAGATAACAACAAAATTAAACTTTATTTAAAATATATGTATATATAAAATAATTAAAATATGTTAATATTATTAATTTATTACTAAATATTTGTATATGAAATTTTAATAAAACAAGAATATTAAAAACATCCATATTCAATTTGATGTTTGTCAAAATGGAGTGAGAAATAATGTACAACTTTTGTACAATTAAAAACATATTTAATTAAATGATGAATAAATTATTTTAATATTATTAATTTTAGCTTACAAGTCATTGTATGTTCTTTTTGTTGTGGATAAATTTTAAACTTTTTTTTTATGAATTTGGTCAATACTTCGTCACAAAACACAACTGTCACTCATAAAAAGAAAAACACTACTGAAAAAATACAACAAACAGTGCTGCCGGTGACTCTGTGACTATAGCAATAAAAAATTTACACAAAATGTGAATTAAAAATGTACATATCTATGAGATAAAAGTACTGTACTTATAATTGCACCCAGCATGTTACAATTACAAGTTTGTGCTAAGTAATATTATTATAGGTTCATATTTATTTCTTAATATTTCAATAATAATATAGTAATTTAATTTACTATTATGTATTTTGTTTAGTTAATAGACTTCAATTGAGTGTAATTTAAAAACTTATTAATTATGCTCGATATAATTTTTTTCCCTTGCTCACTCGGCTGGGAAGCATAAGGATCTACGTACTGAGTTATCATATGGGTCTAAGTACCGACTGATGTACTTGAAGTTTCTTTAACATTTTTGTATTGCAATTGATAACATCAATCCCCAGTTTTCAGCGTATGGTAAAAATTTTACTCCATTTGAGTGTTTATTGAAAAACTTACTCCGGCTGAGTATAATTTAAATGTTTTCCTCCGTTTTGAGTTATTAATATGCGTGTGGCCGCTGGGATAATTGTTGTCGACTACATTTTCAACATCACCTGAATTAGAATATTTATGAAAGTTTAAAATGTTAATTTTAAATTATATATCTTAAATTTTACACACAAATTTAGATTTTTTTTTAATTTTCTTTTTTTTTCATAATTATTTGACAACAATATGAAAAACTACTGCAATAAATCAAACTAATACATTTTATTTGTAAATTTAATTAGAAAAAAGTGTATAATTATAATAGTACATAATTAGCAGATATATAAAAAAAATCTGTCCATTCGCAGAACAGAGCATTGTATCTAATATAGCTAAACTTTTGATTTTGAAGTATGCACAATAATAAATAATTATATACTTTTTGAATAATTAAAAATCTATCTTAACTAAAATTATAGTAAATTTAAAATAATCGTCTGGGATAGTGAATTGCCTGCTGTTGGGGCTGGATAGATTGTTGGGAGTGTCCTCCCGGCTGACGATTAGGATATCCTTGTGTAATACTTCCACCAGTTTTTGGATTCTACGAAAGAACAAAATATTTCCTATTTCAATGTTAAGAGTAAATTAAAATTTATTTTTACTTGATTTTGATTTGATTGCATCTGTGGCATGTGATGCATTGACATGCCTTGAATTAGTGATGTATAGACAACACCCTCGGGCAAATGTGTTGGTGGTGGTTGTGGCTGTTGTTGTTCATGATATCCACCCCGATCAGATATCTTTTCCATTGTTACTTGTGGTTTATGTTGTTGTACAGAGGATTGAGTTTGTACAGACGATTGATTAGATTGAGATTGGTGTGGTAATTCAATGTGGTAATTTTGACGTAAAGGCATACCCGGATTATATGCTGGATACATGATTTGTTGAGGTGGTCTTGTATCTGGTGGATTAGCTGTTGTTTGATAGAAGAGTGTTCCTGGAGGATTTTGATATTGTGCAGGAGGTTCTAAAATAAAAATCCAATATTTATTGTATATTTTATATGATGTTTAAAAGTAGATTGTTTCAAAAAATCAAAGATTAAAAAATCTTTGAGTTTTTAAAAACAATCTACCTTATTCTAGTTTTCGCTTGGAATTTTATTCGAATGGAATTTGTTGCTCACTCGCAAATTTATTTGGTATTCTAGTTTTCTCCCGAATCAAATTAATTATTACCAAACCAATCAAACATTTTTATATGAAATATATTTCAACATCAGCTGTTTTTTCAAATATTTTTATTATCACAATTTTTTTAAAAAATATATCAATAATTTCTATAAAAAAAATTTAAGAAGTAAAAGTAAAAATATTATGATAAATAACAGATTTCCTTGGAAAAATCCAGATTAACAAAACCCTATTTTCTCGAAAACTAGAAAACAAAAAATTTCCGATTCCATTTTCGAAAAATATTTCTATTCACTCGAAAATTGGAATACCAAACAATTCCAATTCGGAAAATTTCCGTATATATTCTGTTCATTCGAAAACTACAATAGGGCAAAATAGTTTTAATATTCTAAATAATATTTTTATCAGTTATCTCATAATTTCTCTTAAGATTTTTTGATAGGGATTTCATTAAATTGTAATAGCAATAAATTTAATCTGAATATAATTATATATATTACGTTTCCATAAGACTCTCCGTCTGCCATCCTCATGTTCTGCACAAAATTAGAATATTAAATTTAATTAGTTTTTTATATTTAAAAAAAAATTTACTCGGTGAATGTGCGTAGGGTGAGCTCTTATAATAACCTTGTGGAGGTGGGGATGGACTTCTACCTCTTTTTATACCCTGGCTGTGACCAAGAGGTCCCCCTTTTTGTAAAATCTGTTGTGTTTGACGTGGTGGTAAAAATACTTGTGCATGTTGCAGATTTTGATTTTGTTGCATTTGCTGTATTGCAAACAATTCACTATCTTTTTGCTGCTGTTGTTTCTTCCGATTTTCATCCTCATTTAATACTTTTTTTAATTGTAAGAATAATGATTGCTTTTGATTTCTTAATTCTTTCAATTTAATTTCCAATTTTTGAATTTGCTCCCTGGTTTCACCCAGTGTCATTTCATCTTGTCGTTCACGAGCTTCACGTTCTTTTCGAAGTCTTTCTTCTTCATGCTCTAAAACGTTAAAAGCATAATTTATAATGAAATTTATATTACTTCTAAGTTTTTTCAAATAAATTTACCTTCTTTTTTTCTCTGTCGCTCTTTAAGAACGTGTGCTTTTAGAGCGGCTAACATTTTGTGTAGAATGCTGTAAGTAATAAATTTGAATATGCACAAATAAGCTAAAAGTTTAAATAAAAATTAACATGATAATGTTGTTAAGGGACGCAGAAAAGAAATATCTTTCAATCTGTAAAATAATCTTTTCTCTTTTCGTATACTTTTTCTACCTGTTATACAAAGAAGTAGATTCTATGTTCTCAAAATAATATATGTGATATGAAATAAATTAGAACAAAATAATATAATTTGAGATAAATTAGAACAAACAATATTTTTATTAATACTATAAATTATTTACTTGCTAGATGTTATATGTTAACAACTTTTGATTTTGGGTTAATTAATTAATATTCAACATTTGCAAATTTCATTTTAAGTAATTGTCACAGTAGACACCGACTACAGACAGTTCTGAAAAGTAAAAATAATATTTAAGATAGTAATGTCAAATATAAATGACAAGACGTCAGAACATGTTGGAGTAGTCGAGTTCGTCATAATATGTCGCTGTTCTCGAGCGCGTCAGTAACTAAAATTGAAAAAAAAAATGTAAAAAAGTTTTGCCAATACTTAATTTCACTGGATGCTGGGGTGCGTAATTTCACTGGATGCTGGGGTACAGTTAACCGTTAACGTGACTATGATAATTAAATGTAATCACATTAGGTAATTTGATTACAAAATTCTTATGAGACGGCAGCACTCACAAATAAAATTAGTACAAGAAAAAACTTCCATTTCTTTTCAAAGTTATTGTTTATTTTAAAAAATTATATATTCAAAAGATTGAAAATGCTTAATTTTGAAACATGATTCCTGAAGTAGATGAGGAATGTATAAAATATGTAAATAATTTAAGGGCAAAATTGCGGGAAACCTCCAGTCCTCTTGAGCTTTCAAATTATATGTATATTATTATTTTTTTTCAATACATGAGAGTTAAATGAAGAAGGATTTTTGTGACCTTTAATACAACTAGAGTTAGGTAATGGAACATAGTTTAGTTTCCATAAATTCGGTTAATATATTTATTTGTTGCACTTTTGAATGTGAGTTTGCCTTAAACGTACAAAAAAAATGTATTTGTATTGTAACAAATTAACCGATTGAATAGAGACCGCTAATGGAGAATATTATTATTTAATAGTTTATTCTCCATCAGCATTTCAAATTTAAAATTAAACCAGGAAAATTTTTCGAACACGAGTTAAAATTTTTAAAATTTTATTCTGCTCTATCCAATTAACCATAATTTTCAAAGTTTGAAATCTAAAAACAATAATCAAAATGACGTCACGTTTTATAAATGCATAAAAAATTTATTTAGGGTTCTGTAAGATATTTTATTTTGCCATTCATATAAGAATTTCGCGTCTACATTTATCTTATTAAGTTAACAAAAATATTAGTTACTATTTCACTTTTTGTTGATAATGCGGTTCCCTAAAGTAGACAAATTTCAATCATAAATATATTTATTTTAATTTTAATCCAGTTTAAATTTTCTTTATTTCTATTATATCTTATCCATTCATATTGGAATTTTATTAACAAAAATACTCTTTCAATGTAATTTTCCAGCTGTTAGTTTTAGTTATCCATTAAAAACAAACAAGAGACTAAAAAAAAAACTTGTAAACTTTTCATTCAGAAATTTTTCTCTGAAATTGTTTTTTTTTTTATCATTATATATTACATACTTTTACATCTCTTTTTTGATAGTTACAAACATACATACATACATATTAAAATAATTTGCGAGGGCGGAAAATGCGCTTGCCTATAGAATTCATTAATAAAAAAAAATTATATTTCAATTCGATTTTTACGAGCCACCAAAATATAAAATGTAATGTAAAAGTAATTTTCATTATATGTATTCTAATGTATTCTCCTATAGAAAATTATAGCTAAGGACTATAGAAAATTTTTTGAAAAGCTCTCATTGTAACGATAAAAAGATTTTTAATAGAAACAAAAAACAGCTATAATTTTTATTGATATTTAAGACTATAAATTAAGTATAGCCTTTAATAAATTGGCTGATTTGTAATTTAACCATAAATAATTTAATGTGATTGAAAATCTTGACCGCTTCAGCATATTTTTTTTTTATTAAAATTAATAATTCTTGAAGAGCACTCGCCCAGGTAGTTACATTTTCTGCTGAGACAAATTTAATATTATTATAGTCTAACTATAAATTGAATGTTAAAAAAAAAAATTTACAATTTGCCTTTGGAATGAATATAAAATGAGTATATACATTAGAATGATAATAGAATGTCACGAAAATCACTTATAATTAGAAAGAATTTCTTGCTGTTTGTAAATTGAAAAATTTGCAATCAGCAAGAAATTAATGGCAGTAAAGTGTTTAAGAGTGTATCATTGTTTTTATACGTATATGCGAATTATAATGAAAAGTTTACATTGGAATTAGAATGAAAAGTTTACATTAAATAAGGATTTCTTTAAGATCAAAATGGAAAATATAAGAGAAATTTGTTGTCCTTCATGATTAACTATGTTTTGTAGAATTTTATTCAAAGTTTAATTTAGGCTGGATTTTTAGGACATTTAAAACTATTACAAATAAAATGTATTTACTTAAATATATTTTTAAACCTATAAAGATATATTTATCATTGCTTTTCAGATAAACTAAAGTAAAATTTTATTTACACAATAACCACAAATTACTTATTTTGTGCTTTTTTTGTTAATTTTTTCTATAATATTAAAATCAAAAATTATTATATTTCCTATATAAGCCGGTTAATATTTCACCCTTTAAATAACCTCTCTTTTTGTTAAATATTCACACACAATTAATATATAATCCTTAACCGCAATTTTTTACATAATAAATTTCCCATTAAAAATACATACCATCTATACATAAAAAAATAAATAATATTTTCAAAATTATTAAATTTCTTTCAAAAAGATTTTCAAATATAAAATTTTATATATAAATGGAAAATGAAAAGCTTTTTTGTTTGTACTCCACCAACATCCTCCAACGAAAGTTTTATTTTTTATTATTATTATATATTAGTTAAGTTTAAAAAAAAAAAAAAAAAAATAAGCTTTTGGATTTGTGTATCTTCTTGATTATGATTACAAACGCAAAAAAAAAAAAATAAAAAATAAAATAACATAAAATAAAAAACCGAATTCAATTTACGTCAGCGAAATAATTTCAGTTTCAATACGAACATTGCGTTTAACAAACCATAATAAAATTATTCTATTGGTTTATGAAAAACTAAAAATAACTGTTTGCGTGGAAATTGATGAAAATTGTTATAATTTTTTTTTTTCTTTTAATTTTTCAAAAGACATTTCACATTAATTTTACATTTTCGATATAAATGTAAAATATACCAAAAAAATTTTATCAGTATATTTGTTTTTGTATACGTGTAAAGAAAATTAGTGTTAATATAGATTAAAATCCTGGAAAATTGATATAAGTGAAAAATTTACAAAAAAAAAAGAAGGATAAATATAATAAAAAAAATAAAATTTTCATTTTTGTGGTTTTTATATTTTGATGTTTGTTATGCATCAAATTTATTATTGATTTTTTCATTAAAAGTAGTCCTTCCACATAAAATCATAGAAAATATTTATTATAGTAAATTAATTTTTAAATAATATTTAGTAAAGAAAAATTCATAAAAAAGGGCCGACCATATGGAACTAATAAATAAAATTATATTAATTTATTAATAATAAAAATAAATAAATTCTTGTTTAAAATATTTAAAAAAAATATATAAAACAAAATGTTAAATACAGGATTAAATATTTTCTTATTAATTTTTATAAATGGTTATTTAATTAGCCCAACTGTTGGATATTATCCAGGTAAGAAAAATAAATAAAATTATAATATAAAAATATAATATAATTATTAAGAAAAATTTGTTTAAACGAAATTTTTTTACAGCCCACATAATTTTCAATAAAATTTGTTTTTCTTTTTTTCTCTGTGTGTGAAAATAAATTAATATTAATAAAAAAAAGTTAAAGAAAATATAGTAAAAAAAAAAGAACCTATTTAAAAAAGCTTTTCTTTTTTTTTTCCTAATATTTTCTTTTATTGGTTTTCTTGTTATTTTTCCTTAAATACATATACAAATACAAAAATCTTCGTAATTCAATTTCAATCAAAAAAAAAAAAAAACAATATTTATTTTTGTAACCCTGAGTGGTAAAATAGGAAAAATTAATTTTATATTAAATATGGAAAATATTATATATATCGTATTAGAAAAGTTTATACCTATTTTTATATTAAATATTATTTATTTTCTTTTTTATAAAAATTGTAGAATTAAAATTTGTCGTCCTTAATATTTTGAAAATAAATTGAATTTGTAAGAAGATTAAAATTTTCTAGGTTATAATTAAATAATATAATACATACATACTTACATATATTATTTAATGTATAAATTTGGATTTTATTATTTTGCTCAGAAAAAAATTTAAGGAAAATACGATATCTTTACAGATAATATTAAACATTAAAGTATATTTTTACAAAAAAATTAATATTTTGAATAAATAATATTTTTTTTCTATATTTTTCACATAAGATAAGCACAAAAAAAACAATAATAATTGGGCCATGCCAATGCCACATCTCATAGAATTTGTCATTCCAAAAGCTAAATTGATTATCTCTATTTAGGCAATATTAATAAACATCACTCTTGTAGTATTTTTATTATTTAATAGTAATAAAAAATGTTGTAATATATTCTACGTAATAAACAATAATTAATATCAAGAGAATTTTATTTTTCAAACATCCTTTTTACATTAAAATTGGAAAATTTGAAAAACTTGAGTTAATATAACATCTGAACGACTAATAATATACTCGTATGTTATTTTATTACAAAAATTTGTTTCGCCAAATTAACGTATGTAATATGCTTGAAATAATAATTAATTTATATACCATAATAATGTTGAAAATTTTTGCTTTTAAAAAAAAAAAAACCTGTTGAATTTACATATACGCGATAATAGTAAATATTTTGTTGATAAAACATGGTGCTATATAAAATTTAAATTATACAAAAACAAAAAAACTGATAAAAATGTTTTAATGTAATGAATAATAAAATTATAAATCCATAAAGAGCCAACTAGAATATTTTGCTCTTATCTGGTGGTGTAAAAAGTCAAATCAATATTAAGAAGTATATTTCGTATGCTGTCAGGCTTCGCTGTCAATTTTGAATTAGAAAAATTAAACTGGAAAATATTGGTGTAAAAAGTCAAATCAATATTAAGAAGTATTTCGTATGCTGTCAGGCTTCGCTGTCAATTTTAAATTAGAAAAATTAAACTAGAAAATATTTAAAATGTTCTGAAATTGTGTCATTTTTCTCTGGATTTAATGCGATGTAATTTGTTTGCTCTAGGAAAGACAACGACAAGATCATTGCTGATGAGCTCGACGACAGCGACGTATTCTGTTGGGTCATTAATAAAATATTTTTGTTTTTATCTGTTATTTTTTGTATAGCACCATCTAATATTTCCCCAGGAAAGGGTACTTAACGAATAGAATATTTTTATATTATACGAAATATTCGTCACGTAATCTTTTCTTTGGGGGAAACAATTTCTGCTTTGAATAAAATATTATGTACACGAAAAATATTATTGCTTTGGTTTATGTAGTGCAATTAAATATAGTACCCATGAAAAAATGTTGATTTCGGTATATATTTGTCTGTCGATCTGGTCTGATGTCTTAATTAACTCCATGAAAATTCCGACGTCGATTTAATAGAGCTACAAATATTTTTATTTTACCCAATTTATTAATAATATTTTATATATAATTCTAAGAATTTATTTCTAATTCTAAAAATATCTTAATTTGTTAGTTTTATGTAATATAAATTTATATTTAGGACTTCGTCGACCACCATCAATTTCATCTCTTGAATATCAATCTGATATTCTAACTCAATTAATTGAAGATCTTGCTCGTCGTCGTTTCCAACAACAGTTAGCTCAACAACAATTTCATAATCATCATCATAATCATAATGGACCACATATTGATATTGATCCTGAATCATATTCAAATGGACCTGGTTTCACTTATCAATTTCCAGAAAATCCAATTAATAATTTAGATGATATTGATGGTGATGGTATTCCATTTGCTGTTAATCCATCAGATCCAAGATTTTATGAAGGTCGTCAAAATAATAATATTAATAATAATAATAATAATGGTAATGGTCAATTAAAAAATTTAAATACATATGAAAATGAATATAGAAAAGAAGATTCTAGTCAAATTGATGAAACTAATGATAATAATAATAATGATCCAAATGATAAAATTGTCAAAGATGTACCTTATTATAAGCCAAAGAATCCAATGAATGTAAATCCAAAACAAATAACACAACAACAATTTTTACCAAAACCATTTAGAGGTCGCGATGATATTAAAAAATTGGTACAAAAATTGGAAGCCGAAGGTAAAGCTAATGCTGTATTAAATGGTGATCAACAACAATTACAACAGTTACAGGCAAATCAAAAAAATAATGAATTAGTTGTAAGACAACATATGGGAATAGATGGTGATATGGGAATGTATATGGTAGCATTATTAGCTGGTATTACAGCTGCTGTTATAGTTGGTATAATGGCATTAGTAGTTGCATGGATTACGTAAGTTTTATTATAAAATAATAATTAACGAAATATTTATCAAAATAAAATATATAAATTTTTGGTTGACTGATCCTATAACAGACTACAAAAACGTACAAAAGCAGCAGCTGATGTTGAATACCCGGCATATGGAGTAACTGGTCCAAATAAAGATATTTCACCATCTGGTGATCGTCGTTTAGCACAGAGTGCACAAATGTATCACTATCAACATCAAAAACAACAAATTATTGCTATGGAAAATCGTCAAAGTGGTAGTGAACATCATAGTGGTGGGTTATCTGATGTTGAAAGTGATGATGATAATGAGGAAGGTGATTATACTGTTTATGAATGTCCAGGATTAGCACCGGTAACAAATAAAATTTGTAAATATTTTAATCAATATTGAATTTATATTTGAAATTTTTTTACAGACTGGTGAAATGGAAGTGAAAAATCCTTTATTCGTTGATGATACACCAATTACACCGATAACAAATGCTGTAACTTCTACTACAGCCTCATCAACAACAAAAATAACAACTTCAACAACTAATGGTAATGACATTAATAAACCACAACAAGATCGAACCGAAGAAACAATTTTCCAAAAAGTTCATAAAGATAAATCACCAATAAGGCAAACAAAACAAACTCAACCACCACCAGCTCCACAAAGGAAACCACCACGTACAAACGGATCTGGTAATAAAAATAATAAAAATATGAAATAATTTATTTAATTTTTTTTTTTTGATTATTTTAATCTACAATCTGTGTTTTTTATTAATAATATATTTTTTTATTTTAAATTTTCATTTTGTAGTAGTTAGAAGAAATGTGTTATTTTATTTTAACTAATTAAAAAAAATTATTATCAAAAAAGAAAGCTTTAAAAAAATATAAATAAAATTAATAAAAACTGATAACCCAATTGGAAATATTAAAATTTATAATCTTTCAATTTGTAATTTAATCAAATTTATCAAAAATTTCTTATAAGAAAAACTGTTATGGAAGAATTAAATAAATTCGGCCAAGAATTTTCTTATTTTTTTACTAAAATATCCTTAAATTTTGAAGCTGAGCAAAAAATATAATCATTGTAATTAAGAAAATTTCGGCTGAAATTTCCGTATTAGTTTAAAGATTTTTTTCTACTGAAAATAAATTTTTCGATTTTCTTGTGTATTATTTTGAAATGATTAAGGATATCTTTTCCAAAGGCTCATCAATTTATAATTTTAAGACTGACATTTGTCAATTTTTAATTATTCACATCGTAATTCTTATGGACAGAAAAATTAATTTTTATATGGAATTTTAAAATTGTTTTATATTTGTTTCCTTAACACAAAACAAACTCAACCACCACCAGCTTAAGAAGAAATTTTATTGTAACCCCTAATGTAGATAAAATTTCTACATTTAGGGTTACATAAAAATGTTTTGGTTACATAAAATAGCCGTTCTTTAATTTATATTCGAAATTATTTTTAGTTTTAGAGAAAAATTAAAATAGACTTGGAAAAACCCCATTATAGTTGAATTATTCTAAAATATTCCAGACTAAAAACAGAAATATTTATTTTCTAAATTATTTAAAAACACTTGCCCTGTCATGAACTTTTTAAAAATTAATTTTCATAAACTGGTATTGAAATTTCGGATAGTAATAGAAACAGAACTACTAGTTTTCGTTGGACAATTTGTTTATCGAATTTGGTTGGTGAAATTAGTTACATCGCTTCCATGACTACTTATTCTAGAATTAATATCAAATTAAATTTTTTCATACATTACACTATTTACAAAATAGAGTTTACAAAATTGTATTAAATTTTATATCAGATAAAATGATTGGTACACGGCTAATTTATCCACTCTAAAGTTGATATTTAAATTATCGTAATTAATTTGCAAAATCCAGTCACCTTTTTGGTAGAATTCGTTAACTGAATATTTTAGATGGTTTATCAATCTTTGGCATATATCAGAAATTTTTTATTTTATCCAATAAACTATTTTGTACATTTCAACATATTTTGTCGTAATCTCAATAATTTCCAAATTTAATTAACAATTTCCTTCATGAATTTTTGAAAATAAAACCAAAAAAAAAAATGGACTGACTTTTTTCAAAGTGTCTATTCTTACCTTATGAACTAATATCTAATTATTTTATTTAAATTAAATTTTTCTTTTTTAATGAATTAATATTTTTAACATAATGTGGTGTCTTTTCTCATAGATTTAAATGCAATTAATTATTATAAATGTTAAATGTATTATATTTGTTTTTCAAAATGGAAATAAATTATAGAATAAATTTTAAATAAATCTTTATTCTAATTTAAGGCCAAAAGTTTAAAATACCAAAAAAAAAAAAAAATAAAATAAAAAAGGCTAAATATATATTTTTGAAATATTAATATGTAATATTATAAATATAATGAAAAGATAAATAAATTAATATATTTTCTTAAATCTATAAAAGGAAAACTTTAATTTTAAACAAATATATATATACATATAATAAAAATAAAATTCTAATAAAAATAATTAGATTGTATTTTTATTAATAAGATATAAAATATATTTTATTTTATATTTTAACATTTAATTAAATATAAATTAAAATATATTTTAGTTCTTTTTAAATATTTTAAAAAATAAGACATATTTAAATAATTTTCTGTTTAAATATTGAAAAGCTAATTTTATGTATAGTAAAAGGATATTGATTAATTTATTAATTGATGATAGTAGTTAATTATTAATTTAATTATGAAATTTATGTATTTTTACTTGTATATTTATTTTCTTAAAATTGAAAAGAAATTTAAATTTCTAAATTTTTTTCTACTTGGAAAATTTATGTTAGATACTAAAAAAATATCAAATATTTTAAAAATAATTTCTTTATAAAATGTGTATTTTTCATTAAAATCCAGCCATAATGCACATTAAAAATGAATTTTAATAAACATAGTTTAGACATCTAAAGTTTAGATGTATATTAAAATTTTTGTTTAGAATCAATATTGATAATAATGTTGTATGTTTATATCAAATTTTAATTAAATTTCATTAAATAATTATTGTTATAAAATTCAGAATTTAATTAAAAGTAATATGTTATATCCATTTTTAATTATGTTGCTAATATTTTTTCAAGTTACTAGCTTTTTTTATTTCAGGAAAATTAATTTTATATTATACGTAATAGAAAATATATTTTAAAAATATTTTAAATTAAATTTTAGTGAGATAAACTTAATGATTATGATTATGTATCGCAACACCTACATAGAAAAAATATTTCTAATATTTCATAAATAATGATTTAATCAAGCCTGATAATTGTCTCTGAAAGAAAATTTTTAAAGTTGCTAAAGTGTGGCCTAAAATTTGAATTTAAGTAAAATTTTATTTAAATTTTTTTTATTATTAATTTTTTTTTTTTAAATTAGCTAAAAATCAAATCAAATGTAATCTAATAAAACGGCGTGTCAATTATTACCTCATGCTGTTAATTATTTTAAAAATCTTAAAAATAAAAACCCATTTTTGTTTAGGTACATATTTGATATTTTGGAATTTTTCCGTATATTATAAACAAAAAAAAAAAAAGGATAAAAAATAAAATATTATGTAATTAAAAGTCTATTATATATATATATATATATATATGTTTTTGTAATATATATATAAATACATACATTATATAAAACAAAATTAACTAATATATAAACTTTAATATCTTTACAAAAATATAATAATAATAATAATATTAAATATCTATACGTATATATATAAAAAATATCAATTATTTATAATTAAAAAAAACCAAAAAAATCATATTTTTCAATGTATAATTATCATAAAAATCTTAGTAAAAAATCTTATAAAACCAAAAAAAAAATATATGCCTATACAAATTGTATTTTAATGAAAAATAACAGCAGATACATAAAATATATATACTTTCATCTAAATAATTATAAGAATATTATTATAAATAATAAAAATTTAAAATATTTTACATTATTTTCATATTTAATTTATATAAAAATATGGAAAATATACTAAATTTAATTATAAAAAATTCAACTAAATATGTCTGATAAAACAAATTACCTTAAATAAATTAAAATTATTATTTTTTTTACAAAATAAAAAACCATTTTTTTTTTAGTTTTAATTATCTTAATGGTCTTAAAAACTGCTATTCTATAAAAAAAAACATAATATAACATATTTATAAACTTACAAATATATATGAAAACACCAAACAAATTTCTAAATAATTGAAAATTTTTAACTTTTGCACTAAACTTTAAAAAAAAAATAAAAAAAAAATACCAAAAAAAATAAATAAAAAATAATTCAAAACTTCGCTTAACATCAAAATTCCAAATAAACCGAAATCCTAAAAAATGTTTATAAGTACCAACAGAACCTATTTTTTTGAAACATAAATATGTAATTAAATTTAGTTAATACAAAAGTAAAATTTAGTTAATAATATTCAAAATTTTAAGTTCTAACTAAATATTATAAATTTAATTTTAAAATGTGAATTTTTAATTTATTTAATTAATTTAACACTTTAAGATGGAATTTAAAAAAACAGAAAAATGGAAATTAATTACTTTGATATGAAAAATTTAAAACATAAAACATAAAATGCCTAAAGAAATAAACCATTCATTTTCATTTTAAAATTTATAATAAATGATACATTGAAGAATAATTTAAATTAATTAGAAAATACATATATACATTAATATGAGCCATTGATGTTGAAAGTGGGGCAAGTCCATTTATAAAAAAAAATTAAGATAATGACAACAATAGATAGAATATAATTTGATCTTGAATATCTGGAATAAATCTTTAGCAAAAACTGAAGAAAGACATTTGATATTTGAAAAGTTATTAAAAATCTGTAATACAAATTTCTATTGCAATTGAAACGTAAAACTTTAAATATCTCGGAATAAGAAAATGTGGACTTATTCCACCTTCCAACATGAATGGTTCATATATTTAATTTATGAATTTTTAACCTTAAATATTTAATTTAAATTTCATTTAATCTTAAATATTTTTAATAATCTGAACAAAAGCATATAAGTCAAAATTTTCCGAAAAATGTTTAATAGATTTTTGTAATTTGTTTGTTGTTAAAACTAAAAAGCGGTTCATATATTACGGAATTAACTAAAAATAGAAACCGCACTAACTAAACTACTAACAAATATTATTTTTTTTAAAAAAAAAACCCCAAAACTCTAGTTACAAGATTTGAAAATTGACTTTATGTATTTTTGTAGAATTTTTTAATTTGTAACGAAGACTTAAAATTTATTATGTCAATTTTTTTTTATGTACATAAATCAATGATTTTTTTTTTAAATTCAAAATTAATATTTTACATATTTCTAAAAAATCATTGAATTTATCCATGGAAAAACTTATTTTGTATAAAAAAAAATCATATTTAAAAAAAAAAAAATATCTTTAAATTATATTCTTTATATTATATGAATATCAAAAAATTGAAATCATGAAAAATTTGATGGAAATTATAAATATATATATATATATATCCTACATATATCTAAAATGAAAATATATGTAATATTATTATATCCCGAAATATCTCTATGTTAAATCATAATTAAAATAAAGGAAATGGTAAAAAGAACATAATAGCTTATAGACAAAATATATGAATATCTAATAAATAAATGGCAAAGCATATATTATGTGTATATGGATATAACTTTTGATCTTGTTTTTTTTTCCCCAAATATTTGAACAGGTTAAGTTAACGTGTAAGTTATTATACTTCTTATCAGAAAGTCCAATTATAGCTTTAGGAATTTTATATAAACTTGGTTAGAGACAATTTTAATCAAGATCATATTACACCAACAGTTTAGAAAAATTTCCAAATTTTATTATAATTATTAATTTAAACTAAGTACATATTACTATTTTTACCTAGTAACATAATTAATCGTTTTAGAATTTCAAGTTAAAAATATTCAATAATTCAATTTAATTTAAACTCTCACTGTAATTGTAAATTGTAGGTAGTTATATTATTTTTATAAATACTATTAAATACACCTTTTATATGAAATAGTGTGCTTTGCTTTTGCTGAAATAAATTCGGGTACCTAGGTAACGGTACCGGACGGACTAGGACCAAATGACAAAAAAAATACTAAATTGGAAACCATTATTGTAACACTAATTCCATGCTTCCACTTTCACTTCAAAATAATTTTGTAATCGTTTGGATTTATTGTTATTGTAAGTTTTGCCAATATAATTGTTTTTAAAGGTTGGTAAAATTAGAACACATTTTAAATGAACACCTTTTTGGAAAGACTAAAATACATGTTTTTTTAAAATAAATTTTATTAAGAAAATAACCAAACACATTGGATACTTTTAGCATCTTATGTAATACACAAAGTATAATTTAGCACTTTAAGTAATTTTGATTACCGCTACAGCTTTTCGAGTCAATTATCAATTTACAACTGGGGGATAGATAATTGACTTATTCAGTTTTCGATTAAATATTTGTCTTGTCTCTTTATGGTAAGATTTTATTGGATTAAATTGATTAACATTATAAAAATCGGACTTTTCAAGCAAAATTATTTTTATGATACTGGGCTATTGCTTGACCTATGGATTATTTCTTTAAACATTTTTCTTTACATTCTGACATTTGAAAATTATAACCTCGGTTAGCAAACTACCTTTGTAGTGTAAAGATTTTACATACTCTAATTTCTTAGCCAATAATAGAATTTTACACTAAAATCGAATGTCACACCCTTATCGCTTGGCGATACTCAAATACTACTCTAATTAGAATAGTCTGAACTGGACGCGTCCTATAAAATAAATTATAAAAAAATTGGCAACACTAACAAGATATTAATTTATATTTTTTTTTTCATCACTGCTTTGCTTCAGTCAAATTAAGTTGATTGATCGTTGAAGTTGGTGGTTTCGCAATTATTATATATTTTTTTTTATAAATAGTTTTTTTTTTATATACAATTTAATAAAACATTCAAATAATTTAAAAAAAGAGAAAAATTTATAATAAAAATATCTGTTAAACGAAATTATATTAATATTTTGTTTTGTATAAGTGAAGTAATAATATTTAAGTGCATAATTACCAGATAGCAACATTATACAAATTTTAAAGTTCTTAAAATAGAACAAAAATAATTTTGATTTTCTGATTGGAATATTTTATAAAAAAAAAATTAGTGCAAACAAAAAAAAAATATTAAGAAGGTAAAATTTATTTAATTTACGATATTCTCAAAAATATATTTTTATCTAAAATCAACAAGGAATGGATTTTTTTTTAATAAACCGGGAATAATTTTTAAGGTAAATTTTTTTTTTCATAATTTTTTATATTAAATTGGATTTATATGTATGTATATAAATTTAAAATACATGTATATACATTTTATTTAAAAAAAAATTTCATGATAAACATAAAATTATTACCAGGTGCATTACCAGTTTACATTAATGTCCTCCACTTTTCCTCCTGTACAACAAACCAAACAAACAAATATCCCAATTGGAAAAATTGTTTTTGTCCAATTTAATTTAATAAAAAAAAAACCAACAAGAACAAGTTTCCTTTTTGGGGATTTTTACCACAAAATTTTCTTATTTTTTTATGTTTTTTGTATGATTGAGATTTTCATAGTAAAAACAACATTAAATCAAATTTTATTAAATTAATTTTTTTGTTGAATAATAATTTTCTTCGAATTTTCGATAACAAAAAAAAAAAATTAGCCTCATTTCGAAAATTAATTTTATTTATTTTATAGAATTTTTCCACTAATTTAAATTACATTTTCATAAGACCGAATATTTTATAATCATATATATTTTTTTAAATTTGATTTTAGTATACACATATGTGTAGAGGCAAATGAACTCTTTACTAAATTAGTTATTAAAGTTGTCGAGTTCAAATTTCAAAAATCTTAAAAAAAAAATGAAATGAACGAATTTTGATCTAAATTTCTTTACGGCTTTTTAGAGCTAACAAAAAAACATGGAAATATCGATTTTTTTTTGCTAACATTTTGGTTAAGAAATACCAAGTATAAGAATATTAAATTTTACAAGAGACAGGGTTATATTTCAAATGGATTCCTGCAGTAAAAAAAAATTGGGTGTGCAAAAAATATTATTTTTTTTTTATTATGGAAATTTATGTGACATTAAATTTTATATTATATACGAAAAGTAAAAAATACCTTTAAAAATAAATTAAGAAGGAGGAACAGGATTTAGGGTATTTTTTTTTTTGTTTTTTTTTTTTTTGTTATTTTGAAGATATTAAATGACGACAGGTGGAAAAATTTGTTTAATTTTAGTTTAGTTGAAAAAAATTTAAATCTGTTTTTAGTAATATAAGTCCATAAAAGTATTTGCTGTACAAGCATATATTATAATATTAAAGGAATTTTTTATGATTTTATGGGATTAGTAATAATAAAAAAAAAAACAATAAAAAAAAACTATTTTTTGCTTTTATAATTAAATTAAAATCATTTTGAAGATACTTTCGTGTATTAGTTCAGTTGCATGAAGTTATGTATTAAAAACTGATTGTAACAAATTAATCATCGGGTAGGAAAAGTTTATAAAATTTAACAACAATTAAAAAAATACTGTTTTATAATTTTTTTTTAGCAATTTTTAAGCAACTACACAATCCTCAAATAATATTTTGCTTCAATTGATGATCGATGGCATGATTATCAATAATAAATTATGTCTACACAAATTTGTAATATAAACGCAAAGAAAGATTATTCATTGGAAATTTAACCTTTAATATATTATATAATTTGATGAAATTACTAAATTTTCAAACTGAAAAAAATAATAAATATGAAGTTATACAGTAGATTCTATTCATTTTGCAATTTAAAACTTTGAGACGAATACGATATAAAAACAATTATTGTTATTTGACAAAAAGTTAAATTGTTGGAATGTGATATGTAAGCTATAATATATGTCATGTTTGCTTAGATATTTTAAGGATTAATTTCATATAATAAATGCTCAAAACTATCGAAATGGAGACAATAGAAGAAAAGTTGTTTTAAAGTTTAAATTTTCTTATGACAAATCAAATAGCTAAGTTGTGTAATTCGGAAACATGCCCTACAACTGGAAGGTGCCGGGTTCGAACCCGTTAAATAATCGTAAAAGTTTTTCTCTGCATTTTCGAATTCAGCTACCATTCGTTCGTTGGGTTCAAATTGATACCAGACCAGTGTAAAGTACCTTGTCTTCTATGGTCTCGGAGAACAGTAAATAGGCTATATTAAGACTGGTAAATAGTTCAAGGATAAATGAATACGATCAAAATATCATATTTATTTTTTTATTTTGAGGGGAGCACGAGAGAGCACTGCGCCCTAAAAGATCTATTGTGCATTATCATATTTATTAGTCAACAAGATATTGAAAAATTTTACAATTATAGTATATTATATCTTGTATTTTTCAATAAAAATTTTAGTCACGCAGTATCTAGTGAATTTTAACAAATTTTCTATGATTCATAAATATTTATTTTGGAATATTAAAAAAAAAAGATCATTATTGTTAATCTAAAAATAAATAAAATGTACAAAAATCTCATACTTTAGTTCTATAAATAAAAATTCAATAAAATTATTTATATTATCTAATAATAAACAAATTGTCTATTTTTAAAAATTAAATTCTATTTCATTTAATTTACATTTCCACACCCAAAAATAAAATTACCTGATTCAATTTTTAATTTACAATTAGAATCTCAGAGTTCGTAATTATTTTGCATGTTTGTATAACTAAATTCTTTTTGGTTGGTTTTTTTTTTAACTTCAAAATACTAAATATGTTTTTTATGTTATTTTTTACTCTACATGTATATAATTAAAATTTGCCATTTAATTAATTAATTTTTGAAAATGTAAATATTATTTTAAAAATAACGATAAAATTCAATTAGAAATATAACACATTTCTTTCATTTTTGTTAATAAATTTTTTTGCGTATTTTTAAAAATTTTGAATTTATTTACACTGTTTTCGTTTTCATTTAGTTTTTGGTGTGTGAAAAATTATAGTAAAATTAAAATATACTTTGATTTTTATTTCTAAATAATTATCTTATTACCAGAAATTAAGGATTAGACAGGAAAAAAATAATAAAAAAAGCTAATATATACAAAATAGAAAAAAATGCGCAATGAAGAAAAACCTTGGAATAAAATCTTGATGTTCTTAATTTTCATTTTCAAATATAATATTAATACAGAATATAAAGAAAAATTGAGTAAATTTTATATACAGAAATTTATAAAAATATAAATAAAATTATGGGGATATCGCGATTTGTTTTTTTTTTTTTTAACTATACATATTAGCTTTGAACTAAAAATAGATTAAACACGAGACCAGAAAAAAAAATTTAATTTACAGTAGAATTTTGTATTTATAAAATTTCAATTTTTTAAATGTTGAAACATATTCTATATTCCTTTTGACATTAATATTTAAAATATTGTCTTTTCAGAAAAATTATGGAAAGAAAAACTGCGATATTTTTATATTTTGGGGTATGTTAGTGATGTCACATTTAAGTTTTTTGTAACTGAGATAATGTTTGAAGCCACATCTGCCAATAATAATTTATTCAATATTATAAACAACAATTAGATTGTTGTAATTAAATGTTACTTTACTTCATTATAAATAAATCTATTATAGACTAAAATAATGTTAATGTTTTCAAATCCTGTACAATTAATTAGACGCATTTAATGCGTCTAACTGTACAATTAATTAGACGCATTTTATGATACAATTATAATAACGAATAAATTATATTATGTACTATATTTAATTAAATTATCGAATATTTCATAATGAAAATTGAATATATTATTAATAAATAATTTGAAAAATACTTGTTCTGTACGATCAATAAAAGTAATCGTTTAATTATGGTCATTAATGGCAATCAATTTCTGTAATATTGTGTAAATAATATACTAAATATATAATTTTTTTTCGTTCCAAAACATTTATTGGAATAATATTCTTAATTAATAATTTTTTTAAGTTTAATAAAAATCAAATATTCCCTTGCTTTGCAGTAAAACAATCACTGTCATATTTATTTTAAGTATTTTCTGAGTATTATTTTTATTTACGTAAATTTACATTTATTTAATTAATTTTATAATTATATAAATATATAATTCAAAATTAATACTATTATAACTAACTTATATTATTTTCATTCATTAAAACATAAATTATATATATACGAGTATATGTAGTTGATAAAAATTGTTAAATATCTTTTAATAATATTCTACATAATAAAAAAAAAAAGATTTCTCTTGAGGCACATTTTTTATCTCGTTCATCTTTTATGACATAAAAAAAAAAATTATCGTTATGGTACCAGTCTGTAATCTCCACCTCTGTATAATTCATAATAAATTAATTTAAATTAATTTTTCTGTTCCGATTTATGTCTTTTTTTTAAATATTTCATTTATACTTTATATATAATTTTACTATAGTTTTACTAGAATAATGGCGACATGTCTGCCAAATTTTATACGAAAAACTCCTCTTTAGTGCAATGTACGAAATTATTTTTTTAGAAATGAAAATACTTAATAAATACGTAATAAAATAATTTAACTGAATAAAATTAATAAAATATTATTACGTATACAAAATAAATGAATATTTTGTGTGTTGTTATCTGAATCATTGAGTATTTTCATGTTATTACTGCTTTTTTCGCAACATATTTTATATTTTATTATAATTTAAGATTAAAATTATAATTTTTTTTTTGTTATTAAGTATATTTATATTACGTGTAATTTAAAATGTATTTTCGAAAAATTTAAATATGTATTGTATTCAGTGAAAGATAGTTTTAAAAACTGTCATAATAATTAAATCTATTCATAATAATTGTTTAGATATATTTCAATTCTTTGCATTGTAATATATCTAAACAAGTTCACTATAAGAGAGTCAAGTTCACTATAAGAGATCATTTGTGTTAAACTTAACTGAATATTCATTGTTCTGTAAATATAGTTGGAATTGTAATGAAAATAATTTTTTGGCAATAAGCCACTTTATCAAAATTCCTAGTTTGAAATCTCGTTAGGTTTTAGGAATGTTTATATGCTAATTTCTAATATTCTAATAGTATTGATACGTAGTCAAATATTTAACATGATTCCAGATTTGTAACAGCATCAATAATTTTACTATTTAATTGAATTTTGAAACAAGAAACACATTTAGATAATTTACCAATAAAATAAGTTTTACTAGTTAGAAAACATAATTTTATATATTATTTAATAACTGTTCTTGTCCCAACACAAAATTTCAATTTTTGGAAAATCTATTTATTTGAGTCAAGGAATAAAATGTATAATAAAAATTTATCTTCCATGATTGTACTTTGTAATGAAAATAGAACAGTGCCAACAACTAACACTATAAAATTAAATTTTTCACAATGTCATTTTGGGTTTCAATTTCAATGTTCAAATCAAAGTGATTTTCAAATATTTGATCATAAGTTTTTCTATTAAAATTATTACTATATTAGTTTGTGACCCAGTTTCTCTATCGATTTATAAAGGACAAATATCATCTTTATTTTTCAACTTTTGACCTGAATTTTTTCATATTTTTTATGCTGTTAATAAATTTTAAATGACTGAGTTCCATAACAGTTGCATACAGAGATTAAATCAATTGTAAAAAAAAAAATATGAACATCAAAGATTGTTTCAGTACAATTGCTTTTAAGTCTACATCAATATGCAGACATCATAGTAAGTGATATGCTTTGAAAAATAATAAATCTTATATAAAAAGCATCTATAAATAGGAAATATAGGATAAAATGCATTTCCTTTTTTAATTAAATTAAAATTCCTATCTACCCACTGAAATGAAAAATATGCGTCTACTCAAAGTCTACGCTGTCACCAATTTGAAATTTTATTTGACTATAAAAGCTATTTTAATATACAAAATGAAATAATACATAAATTTAAAATTTCCAATGAGTAAAATAGATTTTAAATTATTTTATGAAACGTGATATTTACAAAAAATGACTCATAATAAAAGAACTAAAATTGTTTATGGACAAATTTCCTCAAAGACGAAAAAGAAAAGAAAAAAGTATTTCACGTGGAAAGGAAAAGACAAAATAAACGTTAAAAATTATAAGGGCGTTTGCAATTTTACAATGAATTTTTCTGTGTTCTCTCTTCTAAATGAATGCACAGTGCGCAACTAAAAACCGCCCATGATGGATCATTATTATCATTTATTTGTCGCTTGGCACCGATCCACTGTCTGTCATTATCACAATTGTCAGAGCAAAAAGCACGCGTTTGTTATTTTCCGTTTTGTCGCCTGGTACAAGTCGTACAGAATTTACACTTTATTTTTATGCTTGTTACTTTGATTTGTTTATGTTTTATTTTATCGTATTATAAGTGAAATGGCTACATTTCTCATTTTTTTTTTTTTTTTTTTTAAAGTGATTATATGTTTTATCCGGAAGTGTTGGCTTTTTTTTTTCATTGATTAGGACTGCGGAGAATGTGTAAAATTTACAAATTTATAATGAAACAAAGAAGAAAAAAAAAATATGGATGGAAAATAAATTGATAAGAAAATGTTTGTTTTACGTTCAATTTTATAGAATTTTCTTTATTTATATTGAAAATAAATGTTTTCAATAAATACAAGTACATACATATATATTTATTTGTAAATTATAAATCAAAATATTGTTAAATAAATAAACATAAACAACAAGATTTAATAAAACAACAAAAATTATTCAATTTTCAGAAATATGAAACTTGATTTCAGAAAATTCTTAGTAGGGTAAAATACCACAATTCCAGACGTCTCCAGTTTCCAGCTACAGTCGAATAAAATCATTTAACATTTGGAATTTGCCCATATCGTTCTTGTATCAAAATGTGGCATAATGTTTCTCAAATGTGGCATAATGTAATCGGGTTGAGGCGGCTGTACACTGCTAAAATTGATTCCTTTAACTTGTAATCAAATTTAGAATTACTTAAGAGGGAAAGAAACGGAAAATCTTATGATTACTATTGTACTCAACATATTTACGATAAAATATCAAAAATAATTACTATTGGTCACAATATATTTACAGAAAAGTATATTTTTCTACAAAAACATTTCTCTCTACTTTTGGTAGAGTTTTAGAAATGTTTTTGTAGAAAAATATTGTTAAAAGGCTGGAATAGGATTTTTTACCCTATATGTAATTTTTTAAAATTTTCCAAATACAATTTTTCGTTAAATATTCCATTCAAAAGAATGTAAATTTATACTTAAGTGAACCTGATATTTTGCAATTAGAAAAACGTAAATAATACCCAAAAGCCCAGGGATAAAATATTTATAAAATTAAAAGCTTTCGACCATAAAAATAAAACAATGACGTTACAACAAGTATGCCGTCTTAAAAGTCAATTTTTTTTTTTGGTAATAAATAATTTTGTTAAATAACAAATCAATACAGAAACAAAATGTCTGATGATTACAATTTACTATGATTGTAAGACCAAGTATTTGATAGAGAGGTATCGTTGTTTCAAGACATCCACCCACCCATCGCTAAACATTTCTTCAGAAAAAACGATTTAAGGTTTTTTTTGTTATTTAATTTCATTTAAGTATTTCGTCATTTTTATGTTTATTTTCATTTTTATAAATAAATTTCACAATTAATTTGAAAAGGTCAAGTTTTTTAAATTGCGTCATAGATAATTGTTTATTTGTTTGTTCACAAACGAAAAGAAGGTGGCATTTTATTTTACCAATAAATATATTTAGATTCTTAGAATGAAATTGAATCCAAAAAACATATTTTGAACATAAATTGAAAACTTTGTTTGTTTACCTTAAAATTTTTATTGGTTTTTATCATAAATTATGTAATAAAATCAATTTGTATTTCAATTTTCAGTATAAATTTATATCAAATAATTTTTTTACTATAATGATAATATTAAACTTTAATTCTAATTAAATATTAAATATTTATTCCATTTAAAAAAATATTGTAGTGCAAGGTATATATTGTTTAAATTTTATACGGGTTCATTTTGAAAAATCGATTTTCTCAATATAATATTAAAGGGTAAATATATAAGAAAAAATGATAATTTAAAAATAATTGGTATTTGTGCATAAGCAATGGGTTCGTTCAATAAAATTTTAATTTTTTTATCCAACACATATTGGGTATAGCAATAAGTCAAAATATATAAAATTAAGTTCTCAAAAATTGTACAAATCCTTTTTCTGCTGCGCCTACCAATACAGCTCAATAGTGTTGGCCTCCTCTTAAGATGTTTTCTAAATCTACATATTGCACCATATCAAAGTCCATTACCATAAATTCTTCAAGTCCCCTTACAAATTCTTTAATTCGGATACACATTTAAATTCCAAAATAATATTTGTAGCTATAACAAAATCTTGTTAGATTATTGCTCATAAGTAAAGTCTAACAATTGGTTAACAATTACCCTCTTCAACTAAAAATTGTAGCACTTAAATTATTCTTTCAGAACTTAATTCGTTTGAAGTACACAAAGTGCTAAATATTTTTCAACGACTCTTTTTGATGGAAAAGGACAATTATATTATTATTGTAGTAATTTGATTAATGTCCTTATACTAAAATAAATTATTATTTGTTTGCTATTTTCTTATACAAATTTAATAGGAAAATTAAAATTTAATTAATGATATTTTTTTAAAATTAATATTGCAAGGTTAAGGTAATAGAAATAAAAAATGATTATTTTAATTTGATATCCAATTAATTATCGATAATTTACGTAATTAAGATAACGTGTTGTCCATCGTTTTAAATTAAGGAAAAAAAAAGTAAATGTATTTAAGGATTTCGTGACTAAAAAATGTTATTTTTTATTATATATTCATGTGATTTAAATTTTTCTCTCACATATTTTTGATTATTATTAAAGGAATTTTATATTTGGCACGTGTTCTGAAGAAAATATTTATACTTACTTACAAAATAAAATTTAAAATTTTGGTTGATTATAAAATTCTAAACTATTTTTAAATTTTATAAATTAATTTCGTTAAATTTATAATTTGTCCAAGAATTTATAATTTGTCTAATCTAAAATACATAATCAATATTTAAAACGATTAAAACGAGGAATTAATGAATCTATTTCTTTGTTTCGTTAAATATCGAAAATGCAATCCAATTTTACCTTCATACACCTCTGTTATTAGAGGTTTTGCAATGTTGTCTGTAAGCGATAGTTTACGGTCGTGATCGAATTGCGTTAGTGACTTAATTGAAAAGCCGTATCTTCGAGTGAACTGTAAACTCTGTCTTTGAAAATGGTTTAATCATAACAATGAAATAAATAATAGTTTTGAGAATATTCGCACAGTTGACATTATGATGATTCAGCTTTTAGTTTAATATTAATTATATGTTCTTTGAGGGTACAAAGCGCCTAGGTCTGGACAAGAGAAATAATTTTATTTTTTTTCTAGTATATTTAATTATACTAATATTTTATTCAAAGATAATTTCTTTTGCAAGGATATTAAATTATTAATGATTAAATTTATGTGAGTCCAACCAATAATTTGACTCAGTTTTTTAGTTATAACCTCATAAATAATATGGTTTATTACTTTAACTTCTAAACTTTATTAAAATTATATACATTTAACCATTGCAGTAACATTATATTAGTAGAATTTATTAATAAATCAATAAACGCTATTCATAAATTTTTATGACCTACAATAATGACATTTAACATTTCCCAATTTCAAATTTTATTAGTACTTTTAATATATTAGTGCACAGGTATACCATACTATTATATTCAATTTTCGTAATTAAAATTATCATAATAAATGTTAAAAAAAAAATAGTTTTATTTTTTTCGGGTTTATTTTTGCATAAAAATATTTATGTTTTAACAATGTGTTAACCTAATAAAGAAAATTATATGTCATTTTAAAATTATTATTATTACATTGTTTTAAAATGATTTTCTTATGAAAATTTATTGCGTAAAAACAGGAAATTGTACTTTACAATAAATATAAATGAAAACCGCAATATATGTTTTTTTGTTTTATTGTTTTAAGAACATTAAAAAGTTATGGGCTTGTTTTGAGTAATTCTTAATTATCGTGTTCCATTTATACTTGCAAGTACTTGGCTTTATGAGAATTGTCGTTTTTTCTCATATGATGCAATTTTTCGAAATAGTCGTAGAAACAATCTATTCTGAAATATAACTTTCTAGATATTTTATCAAAAAATTTTTTATTCAATTTCTCACTAATCTCATGTTTTAGAGAAAAAAAAATATTTTTATTTAAAATTATTTACTAGAATTATTTTCGTTCTTTAAAAAAATGTTTGTGCAATAAAAAACAATTTTATTTTATGTCATTTTTTATTTTATGAACAAAGTGTTATGTATTTTCTTATATTGTTTCATTGTTCTATAAGTAAGCATAGTTTCTAACAATTAATAAATTTTTAAAGATTTATTTGAATTTTTATTACAAAAATGATTCATTAGTGAACAAAATAATGAACTTACATTTAAAAAAATGTTAAATGATGTACAATTACACAGATTTTAAAATTCAAATATAAAATATTATAGAAATATTAATAAATTAAATAAATTTTGACTTAAATACTAAAAAGATTAGATATTAGAAAGAAGATGTTTTGTTGACAAAAATATTATAAATGGCTTCAACTTTGTAAAAAATTTATTATTTCTTATCATTGAAAAATTAACGAATATTCTACATTTTTATGATCTATAAAAGTTTCAATAGATTAGCTATTTTGCAAATATGTAATGTATTCAAATAAATTCTTAAATTTATAGAACTATTAAAGTTTTTTATTATTATATTGCTTTGGGCTAAAATTTCTGGTAGTATATAGTCAAAAGCTGTATCTGGAAATATAAATTTTATTGTAGACGGTATATGTGACAAATTTGATAGCAAAAAATTTTTCAAAAAATAGATTGTAAAAATAATATTATATTTTTCTTTAAAAAAACACAATTATAAAAATTTAAACTCATATTTTATAGAACAATTTTAACTCATTATTGACATATTAAGTAATATACTTTTGCCCAAATATTTACTCAGGATAGCTTGTGACTATTAATGGAAAAAATATCATTGAAAATAGAGTAAATAATTTTATTAAATATTGTACAAGGATCAATAATTTCATTTTATTCATATAAATTTTTCGAAAAATGTCATAAAAATTTATAAATAGAATTTTATGGGAAAATATTGAAGGACTATCTACTAAAAATCTAATCAATATATGTTTTTATTTTTTGTAATCAAATATTTAATTTATATTATCTTTTGTATATAAGTTAAATAATTTCTTTCAGACTAATTAATATTATAATTTTTATTAATATTAAATCATATTTATTGTCGACTTATGTATATAAACTTACTACAACTTTTATTTTGCTGAATTTATTTTTATAAAAATTTTCATCATCAAAATTTAATTTTCGTTGTTATGTGTTCGTCCAAGACTGATTAAATGTTCAAATAACAATTAAGATGAAAATAATAACAAGACTTTATTTACAATACTTGGTGGATGAATCATTCTTGGGAAAAAATTGTTTTTTTTTTTTTTTAAATTTAATTCGCCATAAATTATTGCTTCCATGCTACATATTTATCTGAAAAACTTATAAAACTGATGAAAAACATTTTAAGAATAATAAACTTAAGAAGTATGAAAAAATAAACAAACTAAATTTAAGTTTTTTGAACAAATTACATTCTGTAATATAAAAGCAACAAAATTTTTTTAGACTTTTAACCTTCACATTTATTATTATTTTGCTTGAAAGTTTATAGTGAAGAGTTTTCTTATTATATTAGATGTAGTTAGTAACATATGTCTCTACATTATCATTATGAATTTTTTTCTTTGAAAAAGTTCATGGCCGTTTCGAATTATAAGCCTGAATCTATAAGCTATTGGCTATTATTATTATTTTGGGTGGTTTTTTTTTGTTAAGGTACAATTTAATGAATCAAGTATAAAAAGTTGATTATGAGCTATTAAAGTATATCGACAATTTTTCGCGAAAAGGTATTAAACAGGAAATTTTTCAAATTCTAATTTTTAAAATAAACTAATATTTTGGCTAAAGTGTCATATTTTCGTCCAGTTATCACGGTTCTAAATGAACTATACAAAAAATGTTTTTGCCTCTTAACAGTATTCTACGCTTTAGTAGATAGTTAATATTAACAGTTTCGTTTCGGACGACTGAAATATGCGTCTTCCGTTTCTTTGTACTAGACTTCAGATGACTCATACATTGAACTTTCATAATGTAGTTGTTAATATATGTATACATATATAGAACATAAGTCAGTAGTTTATGGTTCAGCGGTTCATAATATTAAACCATTAATGGAGTTTAACTTGGACATAATGGTACCCTTGAAGGTATTTAGTGATTTAATCGTTCAAATCGTTCAGTGGTGCTTGGGTCAGTGGTAAAATGAAACCATTGGAGGAGTTTAACTTAGACGTAATTGCATCAATAAATGTATATAATTTTACATATGAATTTTCTATAAAATTCCAAACTTTTAACTTTATGAATAAAAAATATGAAAACAACTGATACTTGCATGTTAAAAAGTATAAAGTTAAAATTATTAGTTAATAAACTAATTATGAAGGGGTTCAAAAGTTACAGAACATATCGAAATTTCAGAAAATTGTATAAAAAAAAATTAGTGACAAAAAATGGTTTAAAGAATTTCCATTTCTTACCGGACATCATATGTGTCTTATCTTATTTTTGTTTAAAAAAAAAAAAAGGTTAAAAACATATTCGGTTATGGGGACTCTCGTTCCGAATGTGTTAATTTGTAAAATTTTCATGAAAATTGAAAATAAATCTAAAAAAAAAACTGAATTAAATTTACTTTAATAAACCACATATTTCACGAAACTATATTATTATTATTATTTTTATTAAGTATCATTTTCCATAACTTTTGCAGAATATTAATTTATTAAAACACTGAATAAATATATGTATTTAAAAAAAAAGGACTTATTAATTCAATCGAAATTTTATTTGCTCCTATGGCAACAAAAAATAAATTTTACCACCAGAATTTTTAAAAATAGAAATAAATGGAAAATTTCTGTATATTAAAATAGAATAAATAAAAATTTAATTCTTGAATCAATTTATTAATAATTACTTAATTTTTTTATTTATAGATTATATTATAAAAATTGTAGCTGCCTTAACATAAAATCGTCATTTAAATTTCCATTTAAATAATTTAAATGGAAATTTCATATTTGAATAAATTTGAAAATTTAATAGTTTTGAAAAAAAATATTATACTAAGAATTTAATTAGAATTTTTTCTTATCTCTTAGAAAATTTTCCGGCACATTAATTAGAAATGATTTTTTTTTCTAAGTTCTCTGTGTGATGTAAACTGTGGTGATAACCAGAAATTTATAATAAGTCAAGTTTAATTTACATCTAAAGAAAAATTTCTGAAGCGAGAAATATAATTTGAATTATAATTTACTTTAATATGATAATTGAATTATCACTAAGCTCAAGATTGATCTCAAAGATCAAACAAATTTGACTTAAAAATTTAATATCTATATAATATTTATTATAATTTCTAACATAATAATCAAGCTGACTCAAGAGAATATGAAAGATTAGCTTTTTAAAAATTAAACTGAATTACTACTGCCATCGGTAATCAATGATCTGTTTAATCTCAACATATAATTAAGTTTTTTTTTACAAATTTTCATATTTTTTAATGTTTCCGTTGTCTCTCCAGCACAACAACAAAAAATTTTTTTGGCATAAAAACTATAAACAAAATATTTTGCGTGAGGAATTAAAAAATTAATTTTAATGTAATTACAAATAAGCTGAAAATTTATTTTTTTTGTTAAAATTATTCTTGTGGGCGAAAACTGATGATTGGTGGTATTTTTTTTCTTGATGTCATTTGAACAAAATAATTCAGAATTATTTTTTGTTTTCCGAAATTCCTCAATTATGGCGACCCCGAATTAAATAATTTTTAGATCAAAGATTTTCTTGTTTCGTTTAAGAGTTAAATATTTGAAGATTATTTAACTTGGCAACGTTTACATTGTAAATTAGTATTAGACAGAGCGTAATAAAATTTCAAAGTTTTGTTAATATTTTTATATGAATTTAAAGTAATAAAAACACTGAGAAAAATTATGTTACAATCATCTATAATATTTTTATACGTACTGGTTTAGCCAAAACGAAACATTAGAATTTTCCAATTAACATACTTAAAAGGCTTTCTAGACTGGTGGAGTAAAATTCAGAACAACAGTATTTCAAAAATAATATCATTTTTCGAATTTTACTACTGAAATAGGAGTCTTGAATCCCAGATCTGAAACTCTTTTTAACAAGTTTTTAAATTTTTATCTTATGATATGTCTTTTTAGCAGAGACTACATTGAGTTAGTAATTTTGATCTTCAATTAAATTTCCAATCAAATGATCTTAGTGCATCGTTAAAATATTATGATATAATTTGAATATTTTTGTTATTGTTAATTAAATTATGTGCTATTAAATAATTTCGAAATTTTTTTTTAATTGATTTTGAATGTGGAATTTTTCTGATCTTTCCTTAGATGTCAAGAATGTAATGTAAATGTTAATTGATATTAATTAGAAATTGTTTAAAAAAAGAATATTTTATATTTTATTATTCTATTAGATATTTTTAGATGGAAATTTGTATGTGGGGTGTAATGTGTAAATATCTTTCTTTTTTATCATAGTCATGATGCAAGATCAAGGTTTTTTTTTTTCAATTTCAATCTAGAAAGGCTAATTTTAATTTTTTTTACATAGTATACAACATATTCTATGATTAATAAAAACATATTTTTGATTATGCTTTAATAAAAATTTGGAATTTTTATTCTTAATTTATACTCTGGACGTTTTTTTTATTTAAATATTGGTAGATGCGATGGTAACTTTTAAATTCATGTACGAAATTATAAAAATATTGGTATTATATGCTAAGTCCAGAGATAAAACTTGTTGTAAGTTGACATATTAGAAAAGTGCTTATAGACAGAATTATTACCACATAAATATGAAACTAAACCATAGTATAGCTCTAGGGCCAACCTTTTTTAAGATATTAACATTATAATTTACAAAAATTAACAAATATTTAGTAATATCAGATTTTGAATAGAAACGTAAAATCTGTATACTTATAATAGTAGCCAACAAATAATGATCCTAATACACAATATCTATTGTAATTAAAAGTTGGTATAACATTTTTATTTTTCTGATCTCTTCTTAAACGAACCAAAAAAATCAAAACTAAATGTAAAATATGCACAGACAATCAATCCAACAGGAAATGTAAAAAAAAAAAAAACAAAAATTAAGAAAAGAAATAAATTATGATATAAATTTTATGTTAAGTATTATATTCATAAATTGTATTCCATAGATACAAAACAGGTGTATATTAAGGTGACCGTTTTGATTAAAACCGTTTCTTATTTTTAATAATTCTTTTTTTTAAGAGTATAAACTCTCAACCATAAAAATTATTATATATAAAATATTTAAGTAGGTTTCATCTTAGTGTGTAGGATGAAAAACAACTTTTCACAACAACAACAAACAAAAAAAAAGTAATAAAAAGAAAATTTATATATTTTTTTGGATATGTATGTACGTTAAAAAATATGCTATAAAAAGTTGAAATTTTCCAATTTAATAAATTGTATAATAATATATTTTATTATATGTGTTATTTGAAAAGGTTTCAAATTAAATAGTATAGAAAGTATCTTTTTATTTAAGAAAATTAAGTTCTATTTTATTGGAAAAACAATAAAAATAGTAAATCATTTTTTAAGGTTTTAAATTAACAATTAAAATTTTTAGTAATTTATTAAAATTATTTCGAATTAATTAAACTTTACAATTTTTTTAATTGGTATTTTTTGACCTACTTTCGTTTATATTAAATTTTGTTAATTTATGTATTTTTTTTTTGTATATTATTGAAATTTTTAAAAATATTCAAAATAAATTATATATGAATTTTTTGATTGTGAAAATAACATATAGAGAATATTTTTAATTAGTAAACTCATATAAAGTTGAAATTTGATTTTTTATAATATAATATAGAAAAATATATATTTTGTCGGTTATACATGTTTATAACATTATTTATGAATAAAATTGTAATTATAAAATAAAATTTTTCCTACGAGTATAAAATTTTTCCTACGAGTTTTTCATAAAATGAAAAACAACGTGTAATAATGGAAAGAAACCGTAAACAAGTATTACACTAATATATATGAGTTATTTTCAATATTGAAAAGTTTAATAAAATAAAAAAATGTATAAAATTAAATTTTGATTGTATAATTTGAAAGAACTAAGAAAGTTAACTAATCGATTAATCTCTGTAGCCTCTGTTACTAAAAAATTAATTGCCATAAAATTTATGAAAATCTATACTTAATCAAAAAATTAGAAAACTTCCAAGAACATCATTGTTTCTTATGTGGTATTTCGTATTTGTGAGGACAGTAAAAAAAACTTTGTTCTACCAGTTTCTGCATAGATATTTGAAAAGTTAATCTCAGAATTTACATTGACTTGTCATTTTTTAATATTTGATTAAGAAGTGTTGATAGTTATTGGGTTATATAAATTCGACCAAATATTAAATTTTTTAAAAACTATGAAATGATTATTAAAGTTATTTATTATTTATGCAGATATGTATATGAAATGTCTTCGTGTCGTAGTCATTAATAGAACTGTGTTTCTTTCAAACGTGCTCTAATTCTTTTAGAAATTTTCCGTATTAGACTTCAATATTAATTTTTTTTTCTAATTTTTAATTGTTAAATTAATTTTTTCTTTCCAGAATATTATTTCTAATTTACTCCCATTTTTGGGCAAACAGCCAGAACACCTTGATGTTATAATTAATTTTTTTATGTTTGGTGTGAAAGAAAAATCAATAAGCAATTTATAAAGAATTGGTAATGTTCTATTTGGAATTGCTATGATGCGGTACTCAGAAATCTCAAGAGATTTATCTTCGGATAGTCTGAAATTCGTTGAAGTAATTAACAAATAATAGTTTTATTTTTATAATCAATTTGTTATAATTTGTATGATATTTTTTTTGTTAGAATGGCGATGAATATATTTATCAAAATTTACGTGACGAGTCACCGCCAAGTGACATATCAAATGATCAAACCAATAATACTAATAATAAATGTAATAATTTAAGTTCAACAATTCAGGCCAATCATCATCAACAACATAATCATCAACATGAACATCAACAAAATAATCATCATAATGTAAATAATCAGAATTTGACAAACACTAATGTTAAAAATCATATAACACAAGCAATAAATATACGTCAACGCAAGGATAGTAATAAATCTAATGGATCAAATGGTGGTGGTAGCGTAAATGGTAGCTCATTTTTACGTAATAGCAGGGACTGTGATAGTTATACGAGAGCTATGACGATATGCAATAGTAAATCATCTAGACGCAAAAATTCAATTGGTTCTGCATTAGGTTCAGCGTGTTTAAATGCAATGTCTTCATCACCAGGTTCCGGATGTTATTATCATTATGGGTAAGTGATGATGTTATTTAGTTTTTACCGAAATAATAAATGACTAATTATGACCAGAGAAATTTTTAATTAATTGCAAAACTTGATAACGTTTTTTTTTCAGTTCAACGCCACCTGGTAAAACTCAAAGTTTACCTCCAAATGCTTCTATTAAAAATTATGATCAAGTTATTTTGAGTGCTTTACGTGTACCACCAGAAGATTTAGCTAGTCAAATAACATTATTAGATTTTCCATGTTTTGCTAATATTTTACCAGATGAATTAACTAGTTGTGCATGGACAAAAAAAGATAAACATGTTAATACACCAAATATAGTTGCATTTACTAAACGTTTTAATCATACCAGTTTTTGGACAGTTCAAGAAATTTTAAGTGGTGAAACTCCAAAAATTCGTGGTGAAATTTTAACACATTTTATAAAGGTAATTATTTAAATTTTAGTTAAATAATTTGTATTAATTACAAAATTTTTTTTTTATTGAAAGGTTGCAAAAAAATTATACGAATTTAATAATTTACATTCATTATTTGCCATTTTATCAGCTATGCAAAGTGCTAGTATTTATCGTTTAAAAAAAACATGGTCATGTTTATCAAAAAAAGATAAACAAACATTTGAACGTTTAACAGATATATTTAGTGATCAAAATAATTGGGAAAATTTACGTGAATATTTAGAGAGTTTACGTTTACCATGTATACCATATTTGGGGTTATTTTTAACAGATTTAATTTATATTGATTTGGCACATCCACATTCTGGTGGATTAGAATCGGAACAACGACGTAATAAAATGAATAATATATTACGTGTTATATCAAATTATCAACAATCTGATTATCGTTATATTATACCAATTGATAAAATACAAAAATATTTACAATCAATCCGTTATATTGAGGAACTACAAAATATTTTTGAAGATGATCAATACAAGTAAGTTTTTTTTTTCTCTTTTGAATATTATGATTATTAACTAATTATATAATTTTGTTAGAAAATCTTTAAAATTAGAACCACCATCTGCAGTGCCAAGTTCATCATCGTGTAGTTCTAAAGAATCATTTAATGTTGATACAGCACCAGGTTTAGCATGTTTAAATTTATCACCAGCTAAAACTGTTGGTTCAGTTCGTATTACATCATCGGCTGGTACAAAATTCATTCCAGGACATCGCAAATGTCGAAGTTTAGGATCAAAGTAAGTCTATATTAAAAATATTATATAAATTATTAAATTATTATAACATATTTAACATAATAATATAAACATTGCTCATTAATATTGTACAAAAAAAAAAAAAAACAGAAACAAAATTTAATTATATATCACGCAATCTCATGATATTATTTTATATTTTCTTGTTTCCTTGTCTTTTTTTAAATCAATCAATTTTATATTGCTACAAAAATCATGCAACATATTATTATATAAAAATTACATAATAATGTGACATTGGCAAATAATGAAAAAAAAAAAACAATAACAAAATATTAAAAAGATTTCGTAGTACAAGTTTACCACGTAATTTTTATCAAAAATGCCAATGTCCCATTATGATGATTGCACCTGGAATTGGTACCATTTCAAATAAACGATGTAAATGTCGGTGAGTTTTAATTATAAAAGTTATAATTTTTTAAATTATTTTGATTTTATAATTTTTAAAATCATATGATTTTATGATTTTTATAATTTTTTTAAAAATTACGAAATTTTTATATTCTTAAACTCTTTGAATAATTTTCCTTAATATTTCAACAAATTTAAAGAGTTTTAATTATTTATAAAAGTATAATTTGAAAATAAAAGTTCAAAAACAAAAACAACATAATGAACATAAAGAGATACCCGAAACAGAATCGTATTTTAAAAAATATTTAAAAATGCAATAAAGTATATCGTAATATAGATCCCCATATTTTCAAAATTTAATATGAAATATTGTTTTTAATAATTTTTTTTATTGTAATTTTATCAATGATTAGTTACCTTGCCATTTTTCATTTTCATTTCCTATCTCAAAGAGCTTTTGGAATGGTTGGATTCATCAAAATAATATGATATGTATTTACATTCTTAAAAATTAATTGAAAATTTTATAGAATTTATTGACACGGTTGGTTAACTAGTGTACTAAGTTCTTCTTTTTCTTATGTTGCCACTTCGCAATGGTTGGACACTATTATGTAAATTTCTATGAAAAATATATCTTTCTATGAAAAATAATTCCTAAATATGCCAACGCCTTTAACCAGGATTCTCTTCGTCTGCCTTTACTTCTTTCTAAAAATTTTCTTGCTTAAGTGTATTGTTAGATAAGAATAACTTGTTGTTATGCATTTGTGAGAGCTGTTTTGATGCTTCTTTTTTCTAAGAACTTTTACGTGGGTGATTCTGTCACTCCATCTTATATTTAAAATTTTGCTGACTGTCCACATTTCGAAGACTTCAATCTTTTTCATGTCTGCTTTCCGGAAAGTTTATATGATTCAGCACCAAATAGAAAAGAAGACTATATACAAAATTTCAACATTTGAAGCACAAAGGTACAGCTTCGTAAAATATGGAAAAATGGGTCTGTCTAATTATACTCTTACTAAATAAAGAGAAATTTTTGTTGGAGCATTTATTTTTAAAATCAATATGTACAGTGACAGTCTTATAATTTTTCTATCATGTTATGAATTATTAGCTTAAATTTTTTTTGATTTTCATATTGCTTATTTTCGTCTTCTATCATTTATTCTCTAAAAGAAAATTAAATTGAGTGAATAACACATTTTATATCTTTAATTTTATATATTTCAGTATTTTTGGTAAAATAAATAACACATATCAAGAAACTGTTGTACATTATCAACCAGGATGCGAGCAACCCCGTCATTTACTTGATGATTCAGTTCTTGAAGATCAAAGTCCTAATATTTGTCAAACAATATCTGGAGGTATATCTACAATAGCGGCTGATGCTACATCAACTGGTAGTTCTGAAGGACCACTTTGCCATTTGGATGCTGATGGGGAATTTATATTTGAATCGTTAAGTTTTCAAGGTTGTGTACGACGTAAAACTGTATTAAAAGAAGGTCGTAAACCCGCTGTAGCATCTTGGCAACGGTATTGGTTACAAATTTGGGCTAATTCATTAGTTTATTTCCCACCGAAATCATTTAAAGGTTCTGAACGTTCTGATTTTAAACGTGAACCATGCAAAGTTTGTCCTTTAGATGGTTGGTCAGCACAAGTATTGGAAAATCCAAAACATAAAAATTCATTTGAATTATTTAATCCAGCTATTGGTACAGTTTACAAATTTCGTACAGACTGTTTACGTATGACGGACCAATGGGCTGAAGCAATACGTAATGCATCCCAAAGAAATTTTATTGAAAAACCAAATCAAATTAATTTAATGTCATTTGAATAATAAAATAATTATAATGTTTTATAAAAGATAAAAATTAATCTTTAAAAATTTCGAATATTTTGAAAATTCCTTTTTTTACTTCTTGAATATTTTTCAACGATTTCTGAAGACTGACAAAACTAAAATGAAAATATGTAAAAGTTACAAAAGAATTTTATGTTCTTAATTATGAATCTTTTTCTTTAAATAATAAATAATTATTACATTTAAATTTTGTTTTAAAAAACTTTATGGATTAATTATTAAAAAAATGTATCTAAAAAAGAAAATTCGTATTTGTACAAATATACTCGAAAATAATATTAAAAGAAATTATTAATATATAATTATAAATAACTAAACTGTATTTTAAAAAAATAATTAATTTGCAATTAAATAACCATTTTTTATAATGATATAAACCTCCTATTTTATATTATATTTGTAATAATATTAAAACTATAAATATAAATTATGATTTATGATATTTGATATAAATGCTTTTTTTCTCTTTATTATTGCCACAAATTTGATCATTAAATTGTTAAGATTATATTTAAAAAAATCACAATTACTAATTAAAACTAATTATTGTAATAAAATTATGGTAAAATAAAGTAAAACTATCTGATAAATTGAATATTTATGTAAAAAATAAAATACCAACACGAAAATAAAATAAAATTATGAATAGTGAAGCTTTTTTGTGAATATAAATACAATTATAAATGATAAATTAATACAATTTTAAATTTAAATTTAACTATAGTTTTAAAAGTCGTTCGGTTGCCTATCATACAATATAAATTAATAATTTTTTCTATAATTAAGTTGCGAATAAATTCACTGTGACTGATTCACCTTATATATTATATACATATTAAAATTATAAGATTTATGTTTTAAATGTATTGAATAATTATTATATATTTAAAGAAATAAATTTTGATTATATTTTCTCTTCTGATGAAGCATGATTTACGTTTTCTTAATTCTAAAAAGAATAAAAAAAAAAATGTAATAATTCCTGATTTTAATTTTATATTTGCTGTGTTGTAAGTGCTCTTTTCTGTACTGTAGATTAATTTGAAACCGGAAAAGGATGTAGAAAACCGGAAAAGCACAAAAATCTGGGAATTATTTCCTCCTAGATGGCAATAATACGAAGGTAAACAACAATATATGCATAAAAGCTGAATGGACCAAAGGCTGTATTGTATAAGTAGAAGCAGGTCAGTCTTTTATTAAAGCGATATTGGTAATCCACCAGGATGAATCGGATCGTACATTTGATAACTTTCCTTCAGGGATGTTTTGACATTACTATATTGACAACAGCTGTCATCAAATGTGAAACTCAGAGACAAAGTTGTGACATTATCAAAAATTATGCATATAAAATAAAATCTGACGTTAGATTTTTATTTATTAAAAAAATGTCTATACCGGCAGTGGATAAATTAGAAATATCCCCTGACGACGGCAAAGAATCAATTGGTCATAAGCATCGTCGTGAGCGCAAAGAGTTACAGGCAAAAATACAATCTTTAAAAAAAAGTGCTTCCAAGGGTGATAAGAAAAAACGTAAGGAAGTTTTAGAAGAGATTACCAAATTGGAAATTGAACTAGATAAACGACAATCTGAAGAATTGAATGATATTAATGATGAAAAAAGTGTAACAATTGCGACAGAAAATCTTACATTGGAAACCGATGACACTACTTATACAAATAATGTTAATGAAAATGGTAAAGAGGAGCCACAGAGATTATCAAAAGCCCAAAAACGTCGTGATAAAAAAGCCCGTGAAAAAAAGGCCTTAGAAGCAGATATATTAGCACAAGAAGAACTTAATAAAAATGGTCCTCGAATGCTGGAATCACGTACAATTATTAAAATGCTGAGGGAGCGTGGTTTATCATTACATACGATTCCATCGGATGGTGATTGTCTGTATAATGCTATTCGGCATCAACTAGAATTAAAAGGTCATAATTGTTTTTCTAATATTACAAATCCATCTGATCAAATTTCTTATTTACGTAACGAAACTGCCAATTATATATTAAAGAATAAGGATTCGTTAATATATTACATGACTAATCCAGATACAGGTGATTTACTATCTGATGAAAAATTTATAAAATATTGTGAACAAATTCGAAACACACCAGCTTGGGGTGGACAAATTGAGATAAAAGCATTGGCAAATATATTAAAAGTTTCTATTGAAGTGTTACAAGCAACTGGACCACCAACTATTCAAAAGGGCCATGAAAATGATTCATTAAAATCTGAAATAAATTTGATTATAACTTACCACAGGTATGTTAAGATTTCATTTACTGTAAAAAAAGAAAATAATTTAATTTTTTTTTTTAGGCATATGTATAGTTTAGGTGAACATTACAATTCAACGAAACTGTTGATTGAAGGAGATGAAGAAATCGATTCAGAAATAATAGAGAATTAATAATGGGATTTGATTGATATGTTTATAGACTCTATGTGTTCTACTTTTAAATAAATATACAAACCCAAATTTGTTTTTTATATATATTTCGACATATAATTGGTCACTCAGTGAATTTAAAATTCAATAAATGTTTAAAATTTTATAATCGAATTTAATTACATTTATATATAGATAATATATTATTGTATAAAATAAAAATACATATTTGCTTTAATTGTTTTCGCTTTCTTGGTTCTAAATATTTATTTTCTTTTACATATATTGCTAAAACAATAATAATTACCTCAATAAATTTAGTGGATTTTATTCAATAATAGATAACCTTTGAGTGCACGTTTCTTACCTAAATCAAACACTGTGTAATACATTTTTAATTGTACAAAAAATTAAATTTATTACAAGAAAATTTGTTGGAAAAAAAAAAATTATAGTAACAAAATATAACAAAATTCATCTTAATCATAATTTCAATTTATCTAGTTTTTTTTGTGAACCGTATTTTGAAAAGTGTACTTTCGTTAAATTATTTACAATTGGTTGAATAAAACCTAAATGAGTTTGAAATATATATATAGTTTTTTTCTATTACAATTTTTGTATTTTTTAACATTCATTTTGTATTGTTCTAGGCTTAATTATTTGGGAACATTAATATGAATTTTGGACACTAAAGTCACTTATTTCTTTAGAGTATTCTTGACTTATTTCTTTAGAGTATTCAAAATTTATTACAGCTATCGTTGTTTCTTTTATTTCAATATCTCTGATACCATCACTTGAAAACAAATTATTGTAGTAAAATGTACCATTTCTACCAAAATATATTGAACCATCACGTGATCTATATTCAAATTTATCAGTTTCATCGGTATAGTTAACCGCAAGGTATTTAACCACTTTTTTATCTTCGTTATCGCTCTCGTCACCTTTGATGTGAGTTTCTATTGATTTATTATCGTTTAGGTAATAATGGTCTATTGCTGGAAATGCCTTAGAAAAAACATAATTTGTGAACAAAATATAAAATAAAACAACCGAATACATTTTTTGTCTTTGAATTTTAGTAATACTCAAGTCTAGTATTCAATGAAGACTGTTAAACAGACAGCCAAGCACTTTTTTTTATAGATAAACTTATCTAAAATTCAGAGACCACAAACTGCAGCTAAATTTTTTTAAGAATATTCTATAATACTATATTTAAATTTATAAGTAAAAATAAATAAGATATTAAGGAGTAGGAGATATGAACACCTTATGTTTTTAAAACATATTTTATTTTCAAGAATCCCAAGTCTCGAATTACATTCTTAATTGTGTTATTGGAGAGTTTTCTGTATAAGCATAAATTAATTTCTAATTTTTTATTGAGAGAGCCTAACAGTATGTTAATTGATTTCTAAAATAAAATATATAGTAAGAAATGAAAAAGTATTATTATCGGACACCCCTTCCATCTTCAATATTTCGTACAAATTTGATTTTGTTTACAACGTGACGTTGCTATTACTCAATAATAGTTTTCTTCAGATCGCGTTTCACCGGTAAAAACATTTATTTCGATTTCGAATTCAAATTTCGAATGAATCCAAAAAGCAATTTCAGCAATCAAGGATAGTAAAAATATAATCTAAATCTATGTAGCAGAATAAGATTAAAAGATGAACTGCATTTATTGTGATGTAAATTTTTAATCTGTGTACATTCAAAATTATTGTTCGAACTGAAAATAAATATGTTCAAAATTGATTAAATATAGAAACATTGATGAATTTTCTAAATTAATATTTTTGTAGCAATTATTTATAAAGTACTTATAAATACCTAAAAGTTTCTAGCCAAAAAAAAATAAGAAAGATTAAATTTGTTTGTTTATGTTCCAAGCTAACAATAAATATCATTTCAGATAATATAAACAAAGAAGGGTATTCCTTTTAAAATTGAGAACATTTTTGTTTTCATTACAATAGGGTATTTTTTTAAAATTTTGATAAAGACGGGGACTTTTTTAAAAGAACTTGTCGTATTTGACCTCTTATGAATAATTCTATTCAGAAGATGAAGTATAAAAAGCAGACAACGTTTTGGATTTATTATCAGTTACTTTCCAGTACTTTAAAGCAGTAAAACATAATTTAAATATAAATAATTAATTCAAAATGCGTTGCATTACTATTGCTGTTCTAGTTGTTGCTTTTATTGCACTTGTCGTTGCTTACCCAGATCCTAGTCAAAATGAGGAAATTTCTGCTGATGAACTAGCTCAAGGAATAGAATTAGTTTCTTCACATCGTTTCAAACGTGCTACTTGCGATATTGCTCCAGGAATTTTTAAAGGTATTGGACACGCTGCTTGTGGTGCTCATTGTGTTGCAAAAGGTTTCCGTGGAGGTTGGTGTGATGGACGTGCTGTTTGCAACTGCAGACACTAAAAACAACCGAATTTATTTATATCACAATTAATTAATAATGCATTAGTATTACATATTTATAAAAGAAAATAATGATTTATAAATTTTATATTTTATATATTACCATTAAATTGTATAATTTTTTTAATTACGGAAATAAATTCCTTTGGAATTCATAAATAGTTTTTACACATAAATAGTATTTTTAATTTTTCTGAAATTTCAGTCAACTAAACTTTTTGCTTGCCAACAATTTTTATTTATTGGAGCTTATTTTAATATTTTGGTGCAATCATACGAAAAATGATTACTCAAAAAATTTTAAACATCCAATCAAACTTTTGGAGTCAATATTCTTATGGTAAAAGCACACAAAAATTTTTTTTGTAAAATTATTGGAAAAATAATTAATTTGAAAACCAAAATTTAATTTTGGTGACCATTTAAATATAATTTCCTTTTATTATTTATACATAAAATTAGATCTAATTCGAAAATTTTTCTCTTAAAATAATTTTAATTAATTACGATTGAAAATATTTTATATGAATATTATGAATAGTTGTATTAAATATGCAAGTTACTTGTTTCATTATATAAAAATATTGTATTGGTGGTGGTGAGATTTAATCACGAAATAGAAAAATTAAATTTCAACGCTTTGTAGTTCTCAGCGATATTATGATAGATTAGAGATTATACCATTAAAATCATATAAATAAAATTGAAATTTTTTAGAACGCTTTTAAATAAAAATTAGCTAAGGATGCAATAATGTATTTAATAAAACTAGCAAAGAATAGTAAAGATTTAAATTGATATTAATTTAAAGTAAAGTAAATTAATAATGAATTAATAGTAAAATAAACATTAGACCTACAAAGAAAGTATTTGATTAAATTATTAGTTATTTGATAAAAAATATTAATATTTATAAATACAATTATTATTAATTGAGTATTAATTGACTTTTATTTGTTCTTACCAAGTGTACTTTCTAACTATATTTCGCAACCCAATAAATTAAATTAAAGTAATTGAATTAAATTAATAGTTTCATTTATTTAAACAATACTAATTAATAAAAATAATTATTACATATATACTTAATTTATTAATATAGTTATTTTGTAGCAGAAATGCGGAATTATATATAATGTTATCAATACCTAATATCTATTGAATTTTTTATTCAATAATTATTATTTTTATTATTAATAATTATTAGCACGTTAAACTCAAACATATATTAAAGTATCTCATTTAGGATACTATCGTTGTTCATTCTCCTAATTCTAGTCAAAATGATGACATTCAAGTAATAAAATTTATATCTCCTTATCGTAGCTAAAATGTTTTAAGAATATTCTATAATACTACTATATATCATAAATATTTAAATTTCTAAGTAAAAATATTATAATTTAATATTTAAGTATTAATTTATAAGATAACCTTCATCCAACTATCTAAGTAACTTCCTTTAATTTTATTTAGGTTCAAGTTTATTTTTCAGTTTAAAGTAAATTTTTTTTTAATTTAATAAAATTAATTTGTAATTTTTTTGGCGAGTGCCTAACAGTATGTTAATTGATTTCTAAATTATAATGGTAAGAAATTGAAAAAAACTATTACTATCACGAGAACTCCCCTCTCACTTTCCATATTTTCGAACAAATTTGATTATCTTTACAACGTGGCGTTGCTATTTCTAAATAATACTTTTATTCAAATCGTGTTTCATCGGTAAAAACATTTATTTAGATATCGATTTCAATTTTCAAATGAATCCAAAAGCAATTTCATCAATCAGCGATAGTAAAAATATAATCTAAATCTATAAGCAGAATAAGATTAAAAGATTAACTGAATTTACTGTGATTTTAATTTTAATCCAAAAGCAATTTCATCAATCAGCGATAGTAAAAATATAATCTAAATCTATAAGCAGAATAAGATTAAAAGATTAACTGAATTTACTGTGATTTTAATTTTAAATCTATGTATATTCAAAATTATTGTTCGAACTGAAAATAAATATGTTCAAATTGATTAAATATAGAAACATTGATGAATTTTCTAAATTAATATTTTTGTAGCTATTATTTATAAATTACTTATAAATACCTAAAAGTTTCTAGTCAAAACAAAAATGAGAAAGATTAAATTTGTTTGTTTATGTTGCAAGCTAACAATAAATATCATTTCAGATAATATAAACAAAGAAGGGTATTCCCTTTAAAATTGAGAACATTTTTGTTTTCATTACAATAGGGTATTTTTTTAAAATTTTGATAAAGACGGGGACTTTTTTAAAAGAACTTGTCGTATTTGGCGTCTTATGAACAATTCTATTCAGAAGATGGAGTATAAAAAGCAGACAACGTTTTGGATTTATTATCAGTTACTTTCCAGTACTTTAAAGCAGTAAAACATAATTTAAATCTAAATAATTAATTCAAAATGCGTTGCATTACTATTGTTGTTCTAGTTGTTGCTTTTATTGCACTTGTTGTTGCTTATCCAGATCCTAGTCAAAATGAGGAAATTTCTGCTGACGAACTAGCTCAAGGAATAGAATTAGTTTCTTCACATCGTTTCAAACGTGCTACTTGCGATATTGCTCCAGGAATTTTTAAAGGTATTGGACACGCTGCTTGTGGTGCTCATTGTGTTGCAAAAGGTTTCCGTGGAGGTTGGTGTGATGGACGTGCTGTTTGCAACTGCAGACACTAAAAACAACCGAATTTATTTATGCCACAATTAATTAATAATGCATTAGTATTATTTATAAAAGAAAATAATGATTTATAAATTTTATATTTTATTAATTTCAATTAAATTGTATAATTTTTTAATTTCTGAAATAAATTCATTGGGACTGTTTACAGATAAATAGTATTGTTAATTTGTCTGAAAGTTTACTCAACAAAACTTTTTGGTTGGCACTAACTTTTATTTGTAATATTTTTAGCATTAATCTTATTCTGCTATGTAGATAAAAAAAATACATTTAGTAGAAATTTTGAACCATCTCTGAACAACAAGTTTAAACTTTGAAGTCAATATAGAATAAAAAATATTTTCTAATAGACAGCTTTGTAATTAAATGAAAGAAATCTGTTTGCGAGTACATCTTCGCGCAAACAAATCTGTTTGCGAGATGGATCACGATTTCCCTAGATAAACATGATTATATGATCAATATATAAAATATTGGATAAAACTAGCATTTATTCCTTTTGAAGGATTTGTATACTTAGATATTCAAGTTATTAGTTTTTTGTGTACTTTCAGCTCAGAAGTATTCACATTAAAACTTGAATTTCATGGTTCTGATTTTCAGAAGGATCATTTATTTGTAGATTTGGTTTTTTTGCGCGAAAATGTTAGAATTACTTCCAAAAAACAACAGTATAATTTATTTCAGTGTAGGCTTTCAAGATGTGAAAGATTAAACTTTTGTTAAATTAAAAATTAAAAGAAATTACTAGCTATATTTCGAGGATTGGACATTAAGTATTTAGGAATTATGAAAATAATAATCATAAATATATGAAAATAATTATTATTTAATTGATAAATAATTATTTTGTATGTAAAAGAATTATGATTTTCTCATAAAGCACGTTAATATATAATATATGATCTAACATTTAATATATAATATATGATCTAACATCTAAAAGTTTATGTGGATTATTATTTGTTATTTGAAAGCTATTTAAAGGTCAACCATATTTTGAACTAATTCATTCAAGATGGCTTCAATTTTTTATTGTTTCTGCAGTTGCTTCAGTCTGTCGGCGCTGCTTAGCCGGAAAACAGGTGCAATGATGTCATTTTTGCTAAAATTTTTAATTTTCTTATATATTTTATAATTTCTTATAAACAATTTGACAATGATTAACGATTAACCTTATATTATACTTAGTCGAAATTTACAAAAAAACTTATAGGTTATACATTAAAAATAAAACTCAATTGTTTATATAATTTTTTAATTTTTATTTAAGTAAATAATATTTATAACTTTACAAATTATTAAAATTATTTGATTCAAATAAAATTTTAAACTCTTAGTATTTGCATTCGCAAACAGAGCGACTATTACACCAAACGCCCTTACCACCTTTCATGATGCAAAAAAATCACTAATTGATGTGTAGTCAGCGATTAATGTTCGGTAGGGTTTTTTTAATTATTACCAGATTAATCAAATTTTCGAATTTATATTTTTATAGGAAATATATTTCAAACTCATAAAATTTTCTATCAAAAAGCCTGGCCACCTGGATTATTTAAAAAAGTAATTATGGTACATATCTTGCAAATATCCAAAAATTAAGGTATTGAGAAGATACAAATTTGTATGAATTAAGGAGTTAATACAAATTCATTTTTTTTTAGTTATTATAAATCCTTGTACCTAGTACTAAAAACAGAATTTATAGGTTATACATTCTAGAATTTATGGGTCTGCGACATACGAGTACAAATAAATTAATATTACATCAAGAAAATATTCCTAATATTTTGTTATATGAAATTTTCTTATATTAAAAGCATTTTGATTTAGAAATAATTTTAATTATGTGCAAAATTATAAATATTGTTTAAATAAATAAAAATGAAATTATTTATGTATCGGGTCATTATTTTTTTTTGAGCATTTCAGAATTTTAAAACTAAAAAAAACATTTTTGTTCTGTAAGTTGCAAGTTTTCATTGCTATATTCTGAAATTAGTCGCACACTTTTCTCAAAGATAAACAGCAAAAGCATCAGTTCTAAAGTCAAAAATCTTGAGCTAGGACAATAAACTTTTGGGTAGTTTATTGTCCTAGCTGAACATTTACAAATTTTAGAAAAAAAAAATGAAATGAATGGGTCATTTTAATTATAATGACACATCTATATATTAATGTAAATAGTGTCATGCGATTGGATTTTTTTAAAGATATTCTCTCTAAATTCTTTTTAAATTTCTACTAAGTACAAGATTAATAAACCTCAATTTGTTTATCTGAAATTATAATTTGTAATATAAAGGAAAATTTTCTTATCGTCATAGCAGAAATTTCATCATTTTCCCGCTTTGATCCGAATAAGCATCGACAAGAGTAATAAAAGCGGCAACTATAAAAGTATTAAATGACAAAGTCAAGGTATATTGAATGAATTATTTTATACTTCACTTTAAAGTAATTAGTTTATAGCTATTATTTATAAATTACTCATAATTACTAAAAAAAAAATTAAATTTAAAAAAAAAAAAAAAGCGAGAACATTTCTGTTTGCCTTACAAGTGGGTTTTTTTTTGATAAAGACGGGGACTTTTCTAAAAGAACTTACCTATTTAGCGTCTTTTCAACAATTGCATTCAGAAGATGGAGTATAAAAAGCAGTCAAAATTTTTGAATTATTATCAGTTACTTTCAAACACTTTAAAATAAAACATAAATTAAATTTAATTCAAAATGCGTTGTATTACAATCGCTGTTCTAGTTGTTGCTTTTATTGCACTTGTCGTTGCTTACCCAGATCCTAGTCAAAATGAGGAAATTTCTGCTGACGAACTAGCTCAAGGAATAGAATTAGTTTCTTCACATCGTTTCAAACGTGCTACTTGCGATATTGTCCCAGGAATATTTAAAGGTATTGGACACGCTGCTTGTGGTGCTCATTGCATTGTTAAAGGTTTCCGTGGAGGTTGGTGTGATGGACGTGCTATTTGCAACTGCAGACACTAAAAATAATCAAATTTATTTTTGACACAATTAATTAATAAAGCATTAGTATTATTTATAAAAGAACATAATAATTTATAAATTTTATATTTTATTTATTTCAATTAAATTGTGTAATTTTTTAATTTCTAAAATAAATTCATTTGCACTGTTTACACATATATAGTGTTGTAATTTTTTCTGAAAGTTGACGCATCCAAACTGTTTAGTTGGCAATAACTTTTATTTGTAATATTTTTAGCATCAATCTTATTCTGAGATATAGATTTCGATTATTATTCTAATATTTTGGCCAACAAAAGCTTTCTTCAAAAATTTTAATTATTATACATATTAATTATTATACTCCATCTTCTGAATGCAATTGTTGAAAAGACGCTAAATAGGTAAGTTCTTTTAGAAAAGTCCCCGTCTTTATCAAAAAAAAACCCACTCATCATCCTGAAGTAATAAGATATTTTCTTGTCGTCATAGAAGAAATATCATCATTTCCCTATCTCTTTGCTCCGGATAAGCATCGACAATAATATTAATAGCGGCAACTGTAAAAACAAGCATCGACAATAATATTAATAGCGGCAACTGTAAAAACAAGAAATGACAAATTGAAAGGCATATTAAATGAATTAGTAAATACTTAACTTTAAAGTACTAGTAAATAACAAATAATAATGAAATCCAACTGAAATTTTAAAGTAGTGATAACTTTATATCAATATCATATATAGTGCTTATGATAGCAATTGTGATAAGCCAATAAACATACAAAATAATTATCAATTAAGTTATAATAATTATTTTTATGAGTATTGTTTAAATAAATGAGACTAAATATATTAGATAAAATTGGCCGTTACCTACCTGTAGCAATGTGAAAATGTTTATATTTCACCTACAATATTGCTAATTATTTCTCTTATATTTTATAATTATTTAAAGTTTTTTATAAACAAATTGTTAGCAAATTGTTTCAATACTTCTACTTATATGAAATTTATAAAGAACTTAGAAGCAATACAAGAAATTACTTAACTCTGATTAGTTTTTGCAGTTAAAAACCTGATTAGAACCACACTAACTACCAATAAAACCTTTAAGGATGCAATGCGCAGCAGAAGCAGGACCTCCTTCGAAAATATCACAAGTAAAACATTTCAGACGATTTGAATTCGAAGTTATCAGCTGAATTTTTGATTTTGTTCATTGACAGAAATATTATCATTTTAATTTGGATTTGGATTAGGATAAGCCACGATTAAAGAGCAACAATACAAATCACAGCAACAGAATTCATGTTTTTACTTTAAATATTATAAAAATTACTAATGATAATTTCTAAATGTTAACACGTTTTTATAATATTTTGGCAATTAGATTTTTTTTTCATAAGATTTTCTTTAAGATAAGAGTTGTAATTAAACTTTGTCTTAGATAAAAGAAGTAATTATAAAATTATAATTTTTTATTAAATTATAACTGATTTAAATTAATAAAATTTATTTGCAAATTTAATATAAGATTATTTGCAAATTAATTTACAATATTCAGCATATGCTATGAGATTTAAAAAAATGTATAATCATCTGTTTTATGATATACTCCGTCAAATTTCGGGTAAAGTATAAAATAATCATATCAAAAAAATTATTTTAACTAAGCAATATTAACTATTTCCGACAACAAATTGAAAGATTTATTTCATATTATAAAAAATACTATTGTAATTACAAGTTCATACTTATTAACTTTTTTTAAATAGTTTAACTTTTTACCTACTGGAATTTGTTCAACTTTCAGTACTTATAAAAAATTTTGTAAATCTCTTGTTATTTAGTATCTAAGTATTTCTCCCAAGTTGTCGACAATAAAAATTCTTGAATTCACTAAATATATTACATATTAATCATGCACAATTTTAAGTTTACAATATTGGAAATTATTTAATTCACTAATCAAATATTTGTAAATTCATCACGTTTATACGGTAAGACAATTTAAAAAAAAACTTTTTGTATTTTGCTTTCCTTCCGATCTAAAATTGGATAACCGTGATGTTAGTTTTATCGGAAAATATATATGAATTTTATTTGCATCCATTATTTTTTATTACTAAAATTTGTGACGAAAATTTAAAATTTGTCCAATAAAATTGCTATTAACAATTAAAATATTTGCTGAGGATGAAACCAAATATAAGTGGGAAAAATAGATTTTGTTTTGAGAAAGGTTTTGGAACTGAAACAATTAATAAATATCAATGTCGTTTATTATTAGATAGCAGATAGGTTTTAAACTTTGTGGTAATCGGTACAATTTTATTACAAAGTATAAAGTAAAAAGTTTACAGAAAGGATGAAATTTATTGTAAGTGTTTATATTAATTTAAGGTTTTTATTTAAATTAAAAATTATTGTGATGTGATGTTTTATCGATAAATTTTTCTTTTCAGAAAATTTTATTTTGTGGATTATTTTTAATTTTTGGATTAAAAGGATTTGTGACTGGACATTCTGAGCAGCAAACTGAGTAAGTTTTTATTATAATGTAGATTTTATAATTTAAGATATGTGATAAGTTATTGCTCTTTTGTGGGATTTTTTGAAAAAAAAAGAATAAAGTATATTGGCATTTGTCTGCCCGGATGTATTTCTGTCCTTGTTCAAATTATGATTTAGCATAGTAAAAGTAGTAAAACTACATATATATTGTCGGGCTCATCAGACTCAAATTTGAAGAATTTGATATCAGATGAAGGTAAAAATTACTAGGACCACCAAAAAAATTGTAATGTGCTGTTGGAAAATACTTCCCTATGAACTAGAAAGTGAAACTACAATTACTTTACGGCCAATATAATAAATTCAGTTAAATGAAGCAGGAAATATTCAACAATTAGCGCATACAAATTCGATTTGAATAATTTATCAAATTTTAAGCTTCAGATATTTTTTTACTTAATTTTCTGATTGTAATTAATTTATCACTGCCTTTATGATCGTGAATTTATTGGAAAAAAATAAACTAAATGTAAATATAATGAAGTATAAAGTATTCAAATAATGATTCCACATATCTGTTAGTAAAAATTACATTATATATATGATTTTAAAGATTGATTACAACTTTGCTAAATGATTTGTCATACCATTGTAATATTATTTTTCTATTTATTTATTAATTAAAATTCAGTTTGGAACTTCAAATAATAAATTGCAATGAAATTTTAATAGTATTTATTAAAAATTTCTTATTCAGACAGCATTAACTTTTACTTTCATTACGTCGTCATATTCAGAAATAAGAAAAATATTTATTATGAATTCAAGTAATGTTTATGCTAAAAAATCTTTAAAAAAAATCAAATTTATTACTTAAACTAATGATAAATATGCTATAAAATTCATTATATTAGACTAACATATAGGAGGCTAACACACTTTTATTTGTGTGTTACTTAATTTGATTTCAACTTATCGGTATTTAGTTTACTTTAAAGATAACAGATTAATAAAAACTTGTTTATAAATTTGTTTAAATAGTTGGAGCTTTGCATTGCAATACTATATTAAAGTTATTAAATTTTAGATCTTTACACTTAATGGTTCTATGTTTACCAAAGTGCTAAAATAGTAGAGCTATTCAAAGTTATATTCTATTAAACTTTTAATATTTATTTCTGTTGTTCAATTTAAAACATAAATAAAATAGTTTTGTTTTTAGTATTCATCATGTACAAGCAGAAAAACCTGAAACAAATGGATTTTGGAATAAAAAAGTTATTTGGAAATCAAGATTAGTTAAATCTTGGACAGCTAAAAAATATTATATACCTGTGTGGAAAAAAGTATGGGGTCCAATATTATTAAATGAATGGATACCATTACCAAAACCACCACCAGGGTGGTTACCACATAAAACGTAAAATTAATAAAATTTACATATAATAGAAGATTTTAATTTATGTATAAATAGTGTTATAAAAATCTAATTTAAAATTAATATTAAAAAATCATTTTCTCTTTTTAAACTATTCATTAAAATCATCTCAGTTCATATTTAAACATTATATTTAAATAAATGTAAATCTCTAAAAATATTTACTAAATTTGCTTTAAAAAATTTATGTAAAACAAATATTTATAAGAATGTTTTGAATTTTGAATTGCAATTATAAATTAATATAATAAACATAGTATTAAGATCCAGCCAGATGGAACAACCAATTTCAGACAGTTAGTCCAGACAGTTATAATATATTATATACTATAAAAAAATAATTTTAATTTATTGTCCATGAATAAGATACACATAATATAATATATCAAAATTTAGTTAATGACTCACAACTTTTTGCTCAAAATTTTTAAATTTTCCATAGCTTGTAACGTAGTGAAACTCGTAATAATACACATTAAGGCTTATGGAAGCAGATTATGCTTCCATAAGCGTACTAAGTATTAAGTGAATAAATTTTTACCGAAGAAATCGGTGTTTACTTAAAAGAGTTTGTAAAATACCTTTAAAAACTTGACATTAGATTAGGTTAGAATAGATAGTTGGTGTTACTGAACCCTGAGTCACCAGTTGACTCGTAGTTATGTTATATATAAGATATACTGTTATCTATATTTGTAAGAATTTTAATGTTAGTATAATTTGAAGTAATTTATTCAAAATGCGAACAATTGCTAATTGCTTCATACTCTTCTTTCTATTATTACTCTCCTTCCTTGTTTCTATTATTACTCTCCTTCCTTGTATTAAAATTATTTGAATCAAATAAAATTATTAATTTTTTTCATTTGCAAACATGATTACCATCACACCAACCGCCACTAAAACCTTTAAGGATGCAAGTAGGATTTCCTGCAAAAATATCACAAGTTAAATTTTTCACACGATTTGAATTCGAAATTCAGCTCACAAGTTGTGAGCTGAATTTCTTCATTTTATTAATTGGAAAAAATATTATCATTTTGATTTGGTTTTGGATTACGATAAGCTCCGATTAGAGTACTGAACGTGGCAACAATACAAAAGGCAGTAAGAGAATTCATTTTTTTACTTTACATAGTACATAAAAATTATTAATGAAAATTTCTAAATGTGAAAACGTTTTTATAGTATTTTTTCAATTAATTTTTTTTATGATAAGAACTGGCGTAATATTTTTAATTTTGGACTAAGATAAGATTGGTAATTAAACTTTGTCTTAGATAAGAGTAGTAATTTAATAATTGCCATCAGATTATATATATATGAAAAATATATAATTTTATATTTACGTTTGAGTTAAATGTACTTAATATGGAACTGGAACAATTAATAAATATCAATGTCGTTTGTTGTTAGATGGCAGATTGGTTTTGGGAATCGCAACAATTTTATTACAAAGTATAAAGTGAAACGTTTATACAAAGGATGAAATTTATTTATTGTGACAGTTGAATCGTGATATTTTTTATTTAGTATCCAACGACAGTTTCTACGAATACAGCCACCATTTTAACACCCCTAACGATATCCATATTGGTAAATTCGTTGGTATACACTTATTTCAAATTTTTATCTCAATGTTTTTGTTTCAAAAAGTAAATAATTTAAAGTTTGTTAATGCATAGCCAAAAGTATTTGTAAATCTAATACGAGCGAATTTAGAAAATAGTTAGATACATGCTATTGAAATGCTTGCCAATCTCCTATATTTTAAAGTTTCTGATGAAATCATTAGATGGTCGTAGAATTAAATTAAACTTAATACTAAATTAAATAAAACTTATTTTTCAATTAATAAATTTTTTATTTTACATTTTTTTTAAAAACTAAAATAACAATTAGAACTCTTTTTTATTTTCAACAAATGTTATTAATTTTTTTAAATATCTTTCCACATTTTTTATTACAATATTTAAAAGAAAAATTGATAAAAATATTATTAATATGGAGCTTCCGGATAGCTCTCAAGTCTTATATTATATATCATATATATAAAATATTTTCCTAATTTTAAAATAATATTTTATATAAAATTACAGTGTAAAGTAAACTTAACTAGCGACTGGAGTTTTTGTGGTGTTTTTTTTTTTACTAATATATAAATTTATATACAAAAAATGTATTTAATTTTAAATTAAATGATAAAATGGCAGCCTTTGAAGCATGCATGGTTTAATGATTTTCTTAATGTACTAATAAAAGCAAAAATATTAAATCATCTTTTTATGACGGAAATCGTAATGGAGTATTATTTTTGGTTGGGTTAGTAGATAATTTAGTCGTACTACTACTATTAGCTAGTGGTAATAATGGTAATGGATTTTTTGGTTTTGAATCTTCACGTTTCCAAACAACTTTATTTTCTACAACTGGATCTTTACGATCCCAACCATGTTCTAAATGATGATCATGATGGTCATGATGATGATGATGATCATGATGATCAGGTGTTGGGAACCATTCTGATATCCACACTGGTTTCCATATTTTTTTCCATGCTGGTACCCATATTTCTTTCCAATCTGGTACCCAAATTTGCTTCCATGCTTCTTTCCAGGCTAATTTCTTATCTTCAATCCATTCTAATTTTTTACTTGGTTTCCATACTTGTTTCCATGCTTCTTTCCATTCTAATTTCTTATCTGGTACCCATATTAATTTTTTACTTGGTTTCCATATTTGTTTCCATGCTTCTTTCCATGCCAATTTTTTATCATCAACAAATATTTGTTTTTTTTCAGTACGCCATATTTGTTTCCAATCTTCTTTCCATTCTAATTTTTTACTTGGTACCCATATTTGTTTTTTTGATGGTTTCCATATTTTCTTCCAATGTGATTTCCATACAAGTTTCTTTTTCCATAAATCATGACTAGTATATTCCCACCCTTCGTGATCTTTACCTAAAAACTTTTCACCTGGTATACCAACTTTAACCCACTGTGGTGTCCAATATTGTTTCCAATCTGGAACTTGGATATCTTGCCATGCAGGTACTTTAATTTCTTTCCATACTGGTACCCATATACGTTTCCAATCAGGCACTTGTACTTCTTTCCATGCAGGTACTTTAATTGGTACCCATACCGGCTTATAGATTTTTTTCCAATCAGGAATTTGTATTTCTTTCCATGCTGGTACTTGAATTTCTTTCCATACAGGTTTCCATATTTGTTTCCATGCTGGTACTTGTATATCTTTCCAAACTGGTACTTTATTTGGTACCCATACTGGTTTCCAAATTTGTTTCCATGATGGTTTCCATATTTGCTTTTTAGCTGGTTTCCATATCTTTTTCCATCCTTCTTTCCATATTAATTTCTTTTTCCAATAACCAGGATCATGATCTTCATGATAATGTTCATGAGTATGATGTCCATCATAACCAATACGTTGTTGTGCTACACTTACACTGCTAGCTTGAGATGCTTCAGCTTGTTGATCAATTACTGCTTTGCTAGATACTAAATGGGAGAGATATAGTGTCCAGCATAATACGATCTAGTAGAAAAAATAAATTAAAAAGGGAAAATATGTAAATTAAAAAGAAAAATGTTTCTATTTGTAATTTAATTACTAATAATTAAATTTGGTTGAAATATATAAATCATGATTACTTCATTAGATTTTTTAACAAATGATAATTTATCTGATAAATAGAGCGAAGAAAATAAGCCGGCAAGTAAACAAAATAAATTGGCAAGATCATTAACACTTTATCCGGTTTTTTTTAAAAGAGATGTTATAAATTTATTTTGTACAGGTAAACTATTTGAGAAATAACAAAAAAAACTGGTTTAATAAAACACACTTTAGAGAGACCAAAATAATATGACAAATTACTTTCACTTTTTCCTAACATAAGACACTACTGACTAGTCTGATGATTGTCTGATGAAATATACATTATTTCCTTGTTTGTTCTAATAATTATTAAGTATAATTTATTATTATTATTGATTAATAAATTTGAAACTAAAATTTAAAACTGGGAAGTAGTTAATCAGATAAAAATTATCAAGTCATATTGGTAAAATTGTCAAATCAAATTAGTAAATTTGATTATTTGAAAGGTTAATGAATTGAAATAAGCCATTCTGCTCAAACGGAGGCATAGTTAGTCCACCTGTACTCGTCTATACTTGATAGTGTGGTTTATCATTACACCGGTTCTTCTTTGCAATTTCACTATAAATAAATACACCATAAGTTGATTGGTTTAATGCTCGCTCGGTTTCTTACAAAATTTTCCATGAGTACTATCTATTTATATTGGTAAAGTAATTAAAGATGGATTTCCGTTTTATTAATTTTTTTTTTGTTGTGAAAACCTTTTAATTTTCACTTGTACTTTAAAAATTAAATTATATAAGACTTAAATCAACTCAAGAAATCCCAAAAAAAGTTTTTTTTGAATAATAATTTTTGCAAAAAAAAGAAAGAAAACTCGCGTATACTTTTATACAATTTGGAAATTTGGGAAAAAAAATTCATATCTATTAGGATTTGTTTATAAAGATATAAATAATAAAAATTACCTAATAATTAAATTAAGCCTTCTAAAAATATTCAAAAACTTTTATAACTGATTCAGTTTTTAACGAATTTTTATGTCATTTCGAGCAAAATTTTTTTTCCTAATTTAGCCGGCAGATAATAATTACGTAAATAACTTATTGCTTATTCATTTTGGCTTATGTGGTTTTGTGTTAAATCTTCATTCTTCGCATAATATGATTTTTACATAAGACAGACCGTATCATTGTTTTTGGATTTTATGTTCCAGGGCATGAATTTTTTTAAATATCTTATTATAACTTCTTTTTTTCACCTTTATGTTTAAAGTTGAACTTTAATTGTCTGCGTTAAGTAAATAAATGAAAAATAAAAGCGTTGCGTGTGAAAAAAATGTAAATGAAAATAATTTACGAACAAAGAAAAAAAAATCTTTTAAAAAATTGAACGATGAAAGTTTTATCTTTGAAGAATAGACTAATTTTGGAAATAAGCCTATTTTTCTGATACGTATTAATTTTTAAGTGTAAACATAACTTCCGGAATTAATTTATATATGTTTTTTAATTACAATATTTCAGTTTTTTTTTTATGTGTTTAAGGTCTGAAAAAGTTTTATTAATTAAAGTTTTTGTATCAATATAGTAGTTTAATATCGAAAATTAAGATTGAAGAAAGTGAAATTATTGAAAGAAAATGGTGCATTATTAATTGTAAATTATACTAATAATTACCCGAATGTAATGAAAATTGATTTTACATACATATATTTTTAATTGTTAATATTTTATTTGGCTTTCACGTGCAAATTCTTTAGATATTTATTGCATAATTAATTCGGTATTGCCATATGATTGGTAACCAACTTACTTATGAAGCGTTTAAAAATAAAATTTCTATATGTAATTCCAAGGGTGTTTTGATTTGAATTAAGAAATATCATAATTTCAATCTAAAGATTCGTAGATTTAACAATTTTTTTAAAAATTTATTTCATATTTTGCGATTATAATTGTAAATAAGAGAATATAATTTGATATGTCTGCTATTAAATTTATCATTATTACTCTAAATTGATACAAATAATAAAATTAGATATAATTTGGTTTTGAAATTAATATTTTTTTTATTAAACGTAAAAATATATTCAAATTTCCTAAGGGTATATTTAGCAAAAAAACCATTAACCAAAAAAGGTTATTAAACTTTAAATCTCAGATTTGAATAATAAAAATACATAAATATATTGAAAAATTTACTATTAAAATAAATAATGAATGTAGACATAAAATATTACATTTCCTATTTAATTTATAACTCCTTAAACAATTTCTATTATTTTTCATTTCTATATAAAATAAAAGGAAATTGTATATTTTTCTTGTAGTTTTGTACATTTTTCATTGATTTTTGAATCGTGACTTTCACATTAAGTAATGCTAATTGTGTGTTTTTTTTAAGATAATTTTTGCATTTTATTTTTAATTCTCATGTGGGTGACATAAATATCTACTTTCATTTACATTTAAAAATCAAAACAAAACTAAAAAATATTTTAAAAATATTAAGTTGACTTTAATGGAAAATTTATTTATATAATTTGTGTTTTTTTCCCTGTGGGGTTTTGGTTTTAGGCATTTTTATTGTGCAAATATGTATTATATAATTTTCTTTTGATTTTCCAAAAATAAACTTTTTTAATAGTCATAATAACCACACCAACAAAATGGCATTTCTTTTTAAAGATAATTTTACATATACATATTTACGATTTATAAATTTTGCAAATGTAAATCAATTCAGCGCCAATATAAAATATTTAGTATAACATCACTTTGAAGTCATCTAAAAATTATATTAGATAATTCGATATTATAATTTGAATAACATGTTTTAATAGAAATATAATTTCACTTTCTTTACTTTACAAAATGATGAGTCTCGTTTTTTAACTCATGGTATTTATTTTTTTAATTTGAAGATAATGAACGAGTTACTTATATTTTATGAAGTGTAAAAATAGGTGATAATTATATATATATTTTATGATACTTTTCGAAAAAAGATCACTTTACAAACATATTTAGTATATTAATTAAATACAGCAAAATTTATACGTTGCAAGGAATTAATGTAAAAAAAAATATTTACGTAAATTTTGGAAATAAATATTAAAATAATACTAAAGTAATAAGTAAGTTAAAAGTTTCTAATAATGACTTTACTTTGGTTCTTCAATATTAAACCGCATAAATGAATTTAACTAGATTCAACGATGGGTTTTACAACAATCTGCTTAAAAATGTAACTAAATTAAGATTGTATTTCAAGTATTTCAGTATTTTTACAACTAAACATAAGCCATTTTTTTCATACCATTTGCTTTAATAAATTTTTAAATTGTATACAAAAAATTAACTTAATTTTTTTTCTCTATATGTTCAAAACTCTACAATTTCTTACAATTTTTATATAGTTTTATTTAAATTTGGAGTATTAATAATGAAATATAAAGTTATTATAATTTCCGGTCCCAATACTTAAGTATTTTATGTGAAATATTTACAAAATCACTTTTGATAATTATAATTTTGATAAATGAAATGTCACGAAAATGTACATGAGAATTATTAAAATATATCTAAACTATACGAAATAGTGAAAGTGATAAAAAAAATTATATTTGTTATTATCGTATAAATTCGTCATTAATTTGTGATTTGTTAAAAAAAACTTTAAAAAAAATAATCATGATCGTAAAATTATTAAAAAATTGTAATAAAAAAAAAATTTGCAAATATTAATTTAATTAACACAAAATAGACAAAATACATTTTTATATTTTCATTTTTATTATTATCATTTATAGTTACAAGATATTTGTATCTAATTAATTACACAAATTTGCTATTAAAAATTTTATGAATAAATTTATTAGAATCGAAACGAATTGAATTAATTTATAGTTTCTTGGATATATATGTAGTAATAGAATAATTGTAATAAATCTAAATAAATATACAATTATAAAAACTTAATAATATACCATGAATTTTTCATTAAATATTTAAAAAAAAATTACAATTTGAATTAAATAATTTACATGAAAAATTAATTGCTTTGTAAAGGAAAAAACAAAAGTGTTAAGCCAGTAACTTACTTTCATGATCAAGATAAACAAACACGATGTTTTTTTTTTTGAATAAATTTCAATTAATTATATTTTAAGATAATAATATTTTTAATTAAATAGAAGCTATAATATTATAACTTCTCTTCCTATAAAATGTAAATAATTATTAAAATATGTTTTATGAATTTAATACGTGGAACGAATTCTTAATCATTTTTAATTTAAATGGCCAATACTCTTATTGATATCCAAGAGCAATAAATAGTAAAACTAAATATAAGATTTTGTTTTGTTATTGTATAGTAAAAATAGTAGATAGTAAATAAGATACATAAAAAAAAAAAAAAGTTTGTAAAACCATTTAAATTTATATTGGAAATATCATCTGTATTATTAGCATTTTCGGAAAGAAAGTTGTTTGTAAATATATTTAAATTTTTTGAAAAACTTTTAGGCCTAAAATGCTTGCTAATCAAATTAGGCACACAAAAGTGCATAATAATAAACTTTATATTTCCAAATCACTTAACAATTAATTTTATAAAAATTTGTATTATGTCCTTTATCACTGAATTTTAACCACACAATTATATCACAAATTCACAATAAAATAAAAAATATTTAAATAATTTTTATTAATTTTTCTTTTTACCACAAGACGCCATCGGGTATTCATTGCTCCCGGGATCTTAATTTTTTTTTAAAGTTTTAAATTAACTTAATAATTAAATTAATCCTTTTTTTAAAAAAAAAATATATTAATTAAAACTTTATCTTTTTTTAATGTTATTTGTTTAGTGAAGTTGCAAATCAATCCTCGTTGAGGTAAAAACTGTTTCGATAATTGTTGAGTGAAGACGTTAAATACTTGGCATTTGTATGAAATACCAACTGGTTAATAAATTGTTACCAAAAAACAAAAAAGCGAAATTTAATAATTTCACACAAACTGCAAATGATGAAATGAACTTCTGTATTACTTAGCTTGTGCTGTTTTTTTGGTTTTTTTTTTTAAGACTATATAAAATAAATATTTCCCGAAAGCTTCAACCTTGGTCATGAATTTGTGCTTGTATAGTAAAGAAATTGCTTGTCTTTATAAAAGCTGGTAGGGTTATCTGCAAAAATATGCAGAGAAGAATGTTTTATATGAAAGTGGAGAAATTGTTTTTCATTTTGAATATTTTGTTTTGGGGGAATGGAATTGATTTTAATTTAGTGTATTTTTGTTTGTTTGGTGGGCAAATAAATTGTAAACCAGGTAAAATTTAATGGAGCAAGATATTTTTTTTTTGTTGGGAAGTTTAAGGTGATATTATTCAATAGTTTTTTTTGCTGCAAAACATTTTTCTTTTGTCTTAATTATTCATTTGTTTTAGTATCTTTGTGTTAGGTGAGTGAAGTGGGAACATTAATTTGTATTTGTATGTATATACAGACAATTTTTGTATCTGTATTAATACAGATAATTTCTTTGCAGAGAAAGAAAAATAAAAATAAAATATATTTATATATATTATCTTAATATTCATAATTGATTTGATATTTTTATATTAAATTAATTTTTTTGCTTACATTTAGTTTTTTAATAAAATTTGGAAATCGAAACTGAATTAATTTTTTTATATTTACTTATTAATTTTAAATAGTGAGTGACATGACAATAGTTGTTGACATGACAAGGTCGTTTTTATTTATTAAAATTTATAATTTATAATTATTCGTTAATAAATTTTTATTAATTATAATAATAAATTAATTAAATTTTGATTTGAAATTATTGGACAGATTTTGAAACAAGTGTAGATAGTACAATTGAATATTGGAAATATATATAACAAAACTAATGCTGAAATTTCTGTAATTATTAATGTTTATGCAAGAGTCTAATTTTCTATTTCTGATCTTAGCTTTCATTGAGACAATTTTATTGCAATAATGGATATGATTAACAAAATTTTATAAAACTATTTTTGTAATTTGTATAAATAGTAGCTATCAATTTTATACTTAAAAACATATAAACTAAATTTTTAGTTTAATTAAATAATTTTGTTATTTGATATTAAATTTGAGATAAAAATATAATATTAATTTAATCAAAATTTACTTAATATTATAAAAATTTAAATAAAATAAAATAAAATAAAATACATATATTGATATTAAAATTTGGTTATCCTACATATTTTAATTATTATATTTTAGAATTAATTATTCCTTTTATTATTTATTATTTTCCTATTTAATTTAATTTAAATTAATTTATAATTATTTTTACATTTTTAATATAATGTATTTATATACGGCAGAAATTTGTTTATTATTTAACACGCTAATAAAAATGCATTAGGCGAAACATTTTTTAAATTTATCTTCCGTAAAAATTATATTATAATGTCAGTTTTTCCAATCATTTATTTTATGATTATCCGGTAGCGAATAGTATGCAAAATTGTTATATGTTTGCTTTTATCAGTATTTCCTGTACTTATTGATCGAGTTTTTCTGATAATCAATTTCATTATTGTCGTATAAATAAATATTTAATAAAAATTAAACTTGGAAAAGCAAAAGGATTTTGATATTAATATATTAAATCTACAGAATTTAAATGGACAAACAAATTGATTTAACAATTTTTAATCATAATCATTTATTTAAACAATTCAATTAATTAAAATATAATTTAGTTTTAATTATATTTTACATAATTTACTAAATTATAATAAATAATATTTTATCATTTAGTAGAATCAATACAGTAAATTAAATAATTTTTCAGTGTATATTTAATGAAACCTTAAACTTGATAAATAAAATATTTTTCATCATATAACAAAAAATATTTAATTAAATTCCATTACTTAACTTTCGCTTTTATCCGTATCTTTCCTTTCCTATTAAATAAAGAGTTATAAACTTTATTTACCATTTAGTTATAGTTATTGAACTTTGTAAATCTGTACATGGTATATTTAATAACAATTTAGCGGCAATATTAAAATTCTTTTAAACTGGACAGATCAAATGTAGCATTGCTCTTGGCAATCAAAAAATGTGCAATTTTAACTTGTTTTGATTTTTTTTTTTTTTTTGTAAAATTTTCTTACTACCAAATATTGAATGCAGTCATAGGAAATAATGCAAACATGTTTTATATAATAAATTATTTTCAATTGTAATATTTCTCTATAAAAATCATAAATTATAACAATCAAAGAAAAACTAGAATAGTTATATAAATATTTTACAAATGAAAAGGGTTAATTTCAAAGTTTACATAGAAAAATATCTAAATTAGGATTATCATAAACCAAGTTCGTCACTTAACATTTTTGTTTTTTTTTTGCCCGAATTATTCCAAGTAATTTAAATTTACATTTATCACATTATTATTTAAAAATGCAAATTTGGAATAAAGGGGATTTTATAAAAATTAAAAGATTGTATTACCGATCTTGGTATACATTCTTTGACCAAATATGCTTTTTTAAAGAATTTTATTATGTTCAATAATATTTATAATAGTTAACAGACCTTTTATTCAAAGAAAAATAAATAATAAAATGAAAAATATTTTCTAAAATTCAATTTTTCACATTTAGAAGCGCTTCATTAGAAATTATATTTATATTATATTAAACATGGTAAATGATAATTAAAAATAATGTTAGACCAAACATTTGGCTGGTATTAACGAAGACTACAATATTGTTATATGAACTTTAAAACTTAATTTTACTTATTAAATTACATGTACAGACTGTGGTTTAGAGAAAATATAGAATGAAATGCTAACTTGAATTATGCGAATAGCTGCTACTAAGAGTACTGCATCAAATATGTTATATTAATCTTTAATATGTACTTTAATTTAAAACAAAATTTAACAAAGTGATTAATAACGTTTGAGTAAACAAAAAACCAAATAATTAGAATGGAAAATAATTAGAAAATTTTCAGATAGTAACTAAATATATTATTCGGAATCTAAATAATTTTTTGTTATTTTGAACATTTTATCATATAAACTATTTTATATGCATTCAAACTAGTATAACTATAATAATAAGCTTAAATTGGAATTCAGGAAAATAAAATGCAGTTGATTTTTTTATTTATGTATTTTTTTTTTTGCGTAGAAAATCAAAACAAATTAAAAACGTACTTAAAAATATGAAAACATAAGATTTTACAACAGAAAAATACCAACTGTTTAAAGTCGTCCATCGACTTTTACTTTTCATTTATAAAGCAAAAACCTTTTCCGCTAGTCTATTTGAGATATTTGAATTTGGTGATTCTTTTTTAAAAGGTGTTGCGCCTTAAATAGTTGTTGTACTGTATAATTTAAAATACTTTCAACTATTTCTATAATAGCAGTGTAATTGTAGTTAAATGAATAAAAATTAATTAAAATGGATAAATCCATATAAGATATAAACATTATTTTTTTTTATTAAATTAAATAGTCTTTACTATAAGAAATTTGATTACGAAATAGAGTAAATTACTTCCTAATAAAATTGACCATGCCTATAAATATTTTTATAAATTAAAAAATTTATATACTTTATATAAATTTTTTAATTTATAAAATCTTGATATTTTTATCACAAATTTAGATATATAAAATTTATTGGCAAAATTACAAAATATTTCCAAATTTTCTATAAAAATAGAAAGATATTATATCAATTTATATAGTATATAATAAATATTGACTTAATATCCATATTTAATTGAATTTTTGTATGATGTTATAAGATTACGTGTTATTAGAAAATTTCTACAATAATATTGACTTGATTTTTAATATAAAAAATTTACTTAAAATTATAATTTTAAGATATTATTACAAACAATTATTTTTAAGGTCTTGTCTGATGTAATACGTTGAAATTGTTGAATTACAATATTAATTGAATTTAATAAAAAAGAAAAAACAATTCACATGGTTTCAATTTTTATGTAACCTTCGAAGCAATTATTAAATTCACCTGAAATGAATTTCAACAAAACAAACATTATAGTGCGCTATATTGTCAATCAAAGTGAAAATTTTGTCTTCTATAGAAAGGCGCCTTTTTATTTTAACAATTGCAAGATATTTAGTAATGAAGAAATATAGTTAATTAATATTCTGAACCTATGTCAAATTATTATGTTATGGTCACTTGGTTTTTAATTTAAAATAATTGATTTACTAACTATAAATAATACTGTTTGGAAAACAATTCGTTTTTTTAAGTACCAAAATATTAGTTCAAATATAAAGAACTGTATGTAAAATTTTTTTTTAACAACAACTTAACTTTAAGTAAAATATTTACTAGTTATGTTAAATGGAATTCTTATGTTCTATTTCGCAATACCTGTGAGAAATTTCAAAATTACAATGATTTGTCAATTTAAAATCTGTCTAACCGCTACTGGAATAGTTTCTCTTTAAAATTTTACATAGCTGCTTCACTAATGATATTTAGTTCTGCATTCAGCCCAAAGGTAATGTGCTTAAATATAACAGGACTATTGCCAGTAGAGTTATAATTTAAAATGAACTACAGTTATCAGATAGAGTTACTAGAGTTATAATATAGTAACATTTTTTTAAACTCAGCTTGTTAATCAACTTCTTCGGCATTATTACATATTTCTTTTGTAGGTCATTGTAACAATAAACTTTACTATTATGCTCACTATTTATGCTCCATTAAAACAAATAAAATTAATTAACTTTTTGAGATTCAAATTTTTTTGTAAATATTTTCATTTTATTTTTTGAATACATAAATTTATGATCACTTTTTTTATGTTTTTGCATTTGTTGATTTTATTGGTTTTATTTTTATAAATAATTTTATGGTTAAAAAAAAAGCAAATAAAAAAAAGTGTTTGTTGAGTGCAAAATTTTCCAAGTTATATATCTGTTAACCATATATATTTGTATTACCATAAAATCTAATTTAATGTATATTTCAAAATTTTATTTTGCTTATTATTATTATACAAAATAAAAATTTCTATAGATTAGATAATGGTACGTGATGTTTTATTGTGGATGGTCAGGTATTTCCTATAAAGAAATTTGATTATCGAATTTATTTTTTCAAGCTAAAGAAGAGCTAACAAAAACATCTTCAATATTTACAATACAAACGGAAATGAATTGATATTATATTTTTTTTTAGCTTATATATTTTTTTATGTAATTAATAATAATTTTTAATTGAATTAAATTTTATGTAATAGTAAATAGAAAAAAACATTACATAATTTTCAAAGAAAAAATAACAGAAATATTAATAGTGTTCAATTTTAATCGAAATTTAATCGTTTTGGTAACTCAAATATATGGTCAACAGATATATTAATTAAATAAATGGATTTGAATTAAATTTTTAGTCAGTCAGTAAACAACATTTATTAGTGAAAGAGATTTAGCTCCAAATTATTTAAATTTGAATTCATAAAGTTAGAAGTAATATTAAAATAAAATAATAATAAATTATGAGTAAAAATTTTAGAAATTTAAAAATAACATTTTTAAAGAATCTTTATGAGAATATATTTTGTATTTTTTTTTAATACTATCGTCACTACTTTTATTATAAAAAATAGAAATATGTTTTATAAATAATAAGAAACTTTCTCGAAATATATTGTTTAGGTCAAAATGTCTATTAACTTTATAAAAATTTCAATAAAAATATTAATTTTGTTTGTCCGGTAGTAAGAATATTAAATTAATAATAAAAATAAATCAAAAATACATACTTTCAATTTGATTTGTTTAGTAATAAAAAATTTATATTTATGAAATTTATGTAAAAGATTTATTTAAGTCAATTAACAAGATATGATTTAATTGAAGATGTATTCTATCTTTTGGATATATGTAATCCATACAAATTAAACATATGATTGTTTATATTTTATTTTAATAGTAAATTAATTTATAGCTGTCGAAGAATGTAACTTAGCAGATTGTCATTACTAAATAAAATTTAATTAATTTCATATATGACCTAATTAAACATACAAAAAAAAATTATAGTGTCAATGGACGAATGGTAATTTAAATTATAAAAAATATCTAAATTATTTATTTTATCTGTCATTATTTATTTTAATTTATTAATTTATTATTAATCAGGAACTCAGAGTAAACGTCAACAATTAAAATTTATGTCATTTTGATAGACATAATGCAAAAAGATAATAGTTAACATCAATTGCATGTAATGAGATAATTTTTTGTAAATTAAAAAAAATTGTGAAAGTAACCAAACTGGATTTATAGTAGAGCAAAATATTCATGATGATTTTTATTATAACCACAGGACTATATTTACAAAAAAAATTGTATAGTTTAGAAGAAATTCTAAAGTGATTTTATATAATATTATTTAAATTTCGTGGAGGCAATAACAGTAATACAACTTGTTTAACTTATTTGTCAAGTTTACATTACAGTAAATGGTAAACTGATTATTCGTCTGCTTGTCTAAACTTCCTAGAAGAATTAGAAAAAAATGATATGATTTAAGCGCGTTATAAATTCTTATTCTCCAAAGGTATTTCAGCCTATCTATTTACTTTTGTTTTTATAATTTTAATTTGCAGGTGCTTGAATTACGGCAAGGAAATCCTCTTGGAGGATTCAGTAAGTTTAAAAACATTTAAGACATCTGATTATTGTCATATAGCAAAACCTGCTCTATAATGAAAAAATATCACTCATCAGACAACTGCGCAGCACAGACTAATATTGAACAGACGGAGAGATAAATATAAACATGTAGATAAACAAAGAAACACAGAAATAAATAAAACTTAAATGAAAACAACTCTTCATTAAGTAAATAATTCCGTAAAATAAAATAGTATAAAATTAAATTTATCTGTTATTCTCTGATCCGTAAGGTTTCACATTCCACTATATAATTTCATAAAACGCTGCAAGTCATAAAGCCATTTCATTTAAGCTAATAAAAGTGCAAATTTTTTATGACATTTTGGAAAAATTATTTGTATATTAAACATACAAATGCAATACAGAAAAACTAAAAAAATTGAAGTCATCAAGTTTCATAACAGCCAGAAATCTAAATGAGAGTAAAAGTGAAATTTTTATTTTAACCAAGTTGAAGGTGAATGCTGCAAAAAATAAGCAAAAAAAAAAAAGAACAATATGCCTTTAGGTAAAATAAAAATAATTTTAATTCGTTACGTCGCACTTAATTTATCTGAGGTTTCCGGGCGGATCTGAAAAGATGATTTCATATATAATACTCATCAGGATTTTTTTTTTTTAAGATTTTGTATGTCGTCTTTTGTGTTAATTTGGCTAATTTAGTAAACTGGTTAGTTATGTAGTATCTTTACGGATTTTCAACAATATTATCTTTTAACATATCATATCCAATCTAAAAAAAAAAAAACAAAAATAAAATGTTTATTAAATAATTTTTAAATATGTACTTTATATTTTTGATTACAATTTATAGGTGGGTAGCAAAAGTGTTGGATATATTATTCGATAAGATTTTTTAAGAGCGTTTTTTTTATTAATTTTAAAGGAGATGTTAAAGATATTTTTTTTTGTGTAAAAATATAAATAAAAATGACTTTATTTTTGAAATTGATTTGTTGATGAAAATTGAATTTTTTATTCCTTTAAAAAAAATGTTTTGATTATCATTCATGATTGGCTTATTTCTGTTTTTTTTTTTTTTTTTTTTTTCAGTTCCAAGTGGTATATAAATTTGGACATAATGGAATTAAGTGAATTTTAAGTTGTTTTTATGTTATTAATGTTGAGTATTTAATGAATTTGTTAAATTTAATGTAAATTGCCAATATTATGTTCTTTTTTTTAAAAAAAAAAATATTGTTTAAAGCCATAAATTTAACCTTTAATTTTTTTTTGTTCAGATGTGTATATTTTGCTTAAATTATCTTTTTTCTCCAAAGCTTTCATAAAATCATAATATAAAAACGTGTACCGGTAACCATAAAAAAACAAATTTTGATTTAACATAAAATTTTTATTACGTAAATTCAAAAAATATAAAATTTTATTTTTCAGAATTTTCTTTACCTTTTTTATTTTTGTTTGTTTTATTTGAAGATGAAATGTTTTGCAAAAAAAACAATGGAACTAACATAAATTCAACTCATAAATTATTTTAACTAAAATTAAATAAAAAATTTTGTGAGAGCTGTAAACCTATTTTTATATTAATTTGGTTTATAATTAATTTCAATTCGCTGTAATTACAATTTAATTTATGATTAGAATTGTACCGATTTTGTGAAAATTGTTTTCAGAAACTTTTAAGTTAATTTTCGTGACATACTTTACATATTTAGAACTAATTTTAGACATAAAATTTAAAAATAAAACTACAACCAATTAACAAAACACTTTAAGATCATATTTAACTTTTCAAAAAAAATTATTTAAATTAAATTTTGGGAAACAATATTCAATAACAAGTAGTTCTACATAAGTGTATCTTGTTACCGTCCCTGTTTCATATTTAGCAAACATTTTATTGACTTAATATATTTTAGTAAATATTCAGTTGAAGTGTAATGTACTTAAAATCGGGAAATTGTTTCTTATTTAAAATATATGTTGTTTTGTAAATTGTTGTTCAAAGATGAATGAAAAGATATTTTATAAAAACATATACTAGACAATAAAATCAAAATATTAACGTCTAATATTTAAGAGATGAACTCAAAAAAAGAACTTCCTTTGATTCAATATTTTAGTTCAAGGTGTTTATTGCTAAATTCATGTTTTATGTTGTTCATTTGCATTTAGATAAATATAATTGCACAAAAAAAAAAAATTAAATTTACATTATGATTAAAAGAAATTTCTAAACTAGCAAATCATATTTTCATAATTTTAGTCGAAAAAAATATTTAAAATTGATTTATATTTCTATAGCAAAATTTTCTTTTATTTGTAATTTTCGTAATAGATTATTTCTCGGGATAATTATTTGACTGAGACATTGAGTAATATTAAAATACACTTTGATAGTTTCTAACTACCAATGTTTTCTGATTTTTTAATTAATTATAAATTAGGATATTAAATATATTATTTATTTTATATTTAATTAAATTTATTGAAACAAATTTAATTGCACAATTAGAGAAATTTGATTGCATACTATTAGGCTAATTGAAAATAATGAAAGCTTTAGAAAGCGAAAGTTACAGAAGAAATTTATTTAATATATCTAGGAAAAAAAATTTAAAAAATGTACTATATTTATTATTTATTTTATGTATTTTCTATTTAAAGTCTATTATAGATGGCAGTGCTTATGTTTTAGTGTAATTTTTACGGAATTGTAATGTGAAAATTTTGAATAGAAATTTAAGGCGTGTAAAATGTAATAATATGTCATTTCCTATTAAAAGATGAGTAATTTTGAATCATTAATTAAAATAACCGTTGAAAAATTAATTTATAAATTTTGTTCTTTCATTACTTCTTCATAATTTGAGTGAACATTGTTTAAAATGTTGATAGGTTTTGCACACACAATGATTTTTAGATATTTCGTCATATCTTAATTTAAACATAATAAAAAAATACAATAGGAACTTAAAAATCGCTTTTAAAAACAATTAATACAAATATGTTCTACATTAGTTTATCGGCGGTACACCATAAAATATTATTTTATAGCTTCGTTCAAGGCTTTTGTAATCCGGAGGTCTATGGAATATCTTACGTCATTATTTATGCTCAAATGTTTATGCTCAAATTATTTATGCTCAAATGTTATGTTTTCACAGAATCCTTGATCTTACTGTCCTGCGCTTTCCTTTATATTCTACATCTACGGTGTTTAAAAAAAAAACAATTTTGACGTTATCTCGATTTTCATCAATTTCATTAAATGTAGATGATTAAAAATATAACATTATCCGACGTAACCTAACCAGAGTATTTTTTAACAATTTTCATAAAATTTAAAAAAACTCAATAACTTAATTTACCTATTTACATTTAAAGTAATCCGACCAAAAATTTTTTTTACAGCAACAAATTTCTTTAAATTAATTTTTATATGGCACATATTTTTAATTGAATAATAAGTGAAATAGAAACTAAAATATATTATATTCTCAACAATTTTCATAGAATTAATGTTCCGCATTACAAATAATGAATCTTAAAATTTCTTTTAATTAAATATTTATTTTAAAAATTTCTAAATTATAAATTCAAGATCACAATTAAAGAAAATCATGTAATGTTTTATATTCAACCACATAGATAAAAAAATTAAATATATAGTACAATATTGAAACAATTAAAAGTGTTAATAATTTTTATGATAATATGAAACGTTCAAATTTATTATCCATGAAATTTTTTTAGTAACTTTATTACACACTATGAAAATATATAAACCTCAATTAAAAAAAATAATAATTTTTATTTCTAAGTGTGTATTAAAATGTAGTACGTTTTTATATTTCGAAAATTTTGCTGACCATTAAATCATAGTTAATATGAAAATGTCATAAAATATGTTACATGATATTCAAAAACAAAAAAAAAAGGAAGACGACAATAACATTAAAAATAATTTCCGTGTAAATAAATAACAAAATTCTTTAAATATAATTAATATAAGTAAAGATAAAAATTCCCACATAAAAATCATAAAAGTACTATAAAAAATAATAATATTGAATTTAATTTGAAAAAGAAAAAAAAAACTAAAATAATATATCTTACTGTGATCACAATTTAAGTCCAAGTATACTTTTAAAGGAAAGTGAAAATCGTGTTATAAGCAAATGATTAAATTTTTACTGTATATATGCTGCGTACTATCAAAACATAAACATACAAGAAGAAGATATTATTTTTTTTTTTATCTTGATTTTCATATAATTTGAAATCACAATGAAATTGAAAGTCAAAGAAAACAAAGAAAAGAAAATTTTGCTATTAATTGACGCTACTATTTAAGTAAGAAATTTTCGTTTTTATTCAAGAAACTGGTAATAAAATATTGAAAATTTTAGATACAGTGTAATGCTTTGAGTTTTTCTATTATTAGTCCTCATTTGGATCTGAATATATTTCGAAAAGAATCAATTTTACAATATAATAGTGTAAATTGCGCTGTCAGTGTTTTCGCAGTAGTCTTGTAATTAAATTAGTTTTCCCCGATTCTCAAGAGATTGATAGGGACTTAATAATTAACAATAATAATATAAAAGTATGTAATGAACAAAATAAACATTATAGTCAAATAGTATCCACTGTTTTTCTATATTCTGACAAAATCCAAATAGGCAGATTATTAATCAATCTATTAAATAAACCAAATAATTTGTAGAGATTTTTGTTGAATCTGAAAAAGAATATTTACTTATATTTTAACATTAATTTTCTGTTCTCACTAAATTAAAGAAACATGTTTTATAAAAATGATTACAAATGGAAAGAGTTTGAAAACAGTTGAAATAATAAAATTTCTTATGAACATTGCATAAATAGTACTATTTATGCAATATTTTATAATAAAATATAATCAAAATATTGTACAGCAAAGAAAAGTAGGATGGTAAATCACGACTAGGAAGAAATTTTGTATTTAAAGGAGAAAATAAATGTCTAAATATAAATTTGACTATCATTTCCGTATAAACATTAATGTGATTTTTTCCTTAAATACTGGTTTTTTATATCATAAATTTAAGGAAATGTTTTTGCTTAAAAGAAATTTAGATAGAAAATTTAGATAGAAAATTGACATAATGTACTTTTACTTATCAGTGCATAATATATATTATTTATCGCAATATTCATTTAGATGTTTAATTGGAAATATAATTAAAAGATATTATAATATTTATTTTTATTGATAATGTTTATTATTCTAATCCTTTTCATATGTCATTTATATTTTATTTTACAAGTATATTTACAAAAATAATCATAATTTTATAAAACTTATAACTATGGTAGCAGAGAAATTTTCATTTTTTATACAAATACGATTAATTTACTATGTTTTTTTCTTTTTTTTTTGAAACTTTAATACAAACATTTAGACTACAAAAATGCTGATTAAAATTCAAATTAAACATTAAAATATAAAATATAATTTGACAACAATATTATTCATATTAAATTATTTTATACAAGAAATAAATGTAAAAGAATGAAGGAAGTAAAATATTTACACAAAAAAAAAAATAGAAACAGAAGAAAATATGATAAATGAGAATCAGGAAACTTAAACTTTATATCAAATTATATATATAAAATTTTTAAAATTCTTATAAAATTGAAAATATATAATTCTAAAGTCTTTTTCTTTTAATAATTTCTTGTGTTGTACCCTAAAATATTTTATGATAAAATAGTTTAATCCCAACCATGGCTTATTGGTACCCAAACTTTTTCCCATACTGGTTTCCATACTTTTTTCCATGCTGGTACTTTAATTTCTTTCCAAACTGGTACTTGTATTGATTTCCATTCATCTTTCCATATTTCTTTTTTTTCTGTTGCCCAAATTTGTTTCTTTTCAATACGCCAAATTTGTACTTTTTCTTCAATCCATGTTTCGCGTTTTTCTTTAATCCAAATTTGTTTTTTAGCTGGTTTCCATACTTGTATCCATTCATCTTTCCATTCTAATTTCTTTTCATGTTTCCATTCTTGTTTCTTTTCGGTACGCCATTCTTGTTTCTTTTCAATTTTCCATTCTTGTACTTTTTTTGTTATCCATTCTTGTTTTTTTTCTGTTTTCCATTCTTGTTTTTTTTCAGTACGCCATTCTTGTTTCTTTTCGGTACGCCATTCTTGTTTCTTTTCAGTACGCCATTCTTCTTTCTTTTCAGTTTTCCATTCTTGTTTCTTTTCAGTACGCCAAATTTTTTTCCATATTGGTTTCCATACTAATTTTTTTCGCCATAAATCATGACTAGTATATTCCCATCCATCATGATCTTTACCTAAATATTTTTCACCTGGTATACCCATTTTAACCCATTCTGGTACAAACATTTTTTTCCAATCAGCTACTTGAACTTCTTTCCATACTGGTACTTGTATTTCTTTCCAATATGGTACTTGAATTTCTTTCCAATATGGTACTTGTATTTCTTTCCAATATGGGACTTGAATTTCTTTCCAAAATGGTACTTGAATATCTTTCCAAATTGGTATTTGAATTTCTTTCCAAATTGGTACTTTAATATCTCGCCAAAATGGTACCTGAATTTCTTTCCAAATTGGTACTTCAATATCTTTCCATATTGGTTTTGTAATTTTTTTCCAAGCTGGTACTTTTATATCTTTCCATGCTGGTACATCACGTGTTTCAATATGTGGTTTTTTTATAATTTTCCAATCAGGTACTTTTTCTTCTTTCCAAACTGGTACTTTAATTTCTTTCCATGCTGGTACTTGAATTTTTTTCCATTTAGTTTCCCATGCTTCTTTTTTAATTATTTTCCATTCTTGGACCCAATCTTCTTTCCACACTAGTTTCTTTTTCCATACACCTTCTGGCGCATGAGCATTGACGAAAGTGACAGCGCACAAACAAGTTATCTGAGATATTGAAAATAAATAATAGTTTAATGTTAAAACAAAGTAAAGAATGGTATTTTAGTGTTAAAAAAGTTTAGAATTTAGATAATTGAAAAGGATTTAATTTAGTCAAAGAAATTTAATTTATATTGTGCCATTAAATTATTTATTTAATTTTTAACTAATAGAATATTTAGTTAACTTTTAAACGTGCAAGTATAAAGGGTTAATTTAGAATTAAGTAAATATATTTAAAAATCAGTAAATATATTTAAAAATCACTAAATAATTAATAAATTTTGAGAAGAATAAAAATAAATTTTTGTAAAAATAGTGAAAATTATAATATTCCGTGTTTTGTTGTATTTCTTTATCAAAATATTTTAAATTAAATGTTTAAATAATTAAGAAAATTAATGCAACATAAATTAATCCATTAAATTAGTAGATAAAATATCAAATGTAATATCCTTTTATAAAAATTATAAATTATCAACACCAAAATTCCACTTTATTTTCCGCCATATTATTTCAAACTTTTTAATTATTAATTTTTTTCCACTAATTTTCACTTATATTCTTTATTTTTTAATTTTTTTTTTCACTGTAATCCAAAAATATCCTTAAATAGTAAATCCATAAAAGTATATCCTTTTTTTTTTTAAATACATATAAATAAATAATTCAAAAAAAAGGAATAACATTTTTTTTTAAATTTTTAAATTATTAACTAACCAGCAGCGTTAGGGATCTCATAATTAATCCCTTATTCGCGGTGATATTTGAACCAACAAACACAAAATTAAGAAAAAACTTTTTTCGTCTTTTGTATGACCTCCTACTAGGGGTCTTCTATTTCAACTATTAAAACTTTGACCATCATACCCCTATTTATATTAAAATAATAATAAAAATAACAAAAAAACTTTAAACGTAAAACTCATAATTTTCCGGTACATATTTATTTTGTTTTTACGTTCAGTGCAATATTTACCACCATTTATAAATCTTATACACATACACATAAAAAAACAAAAACACAAAATTTTTGGCGCCCAACAAACGCCAACAACATAAAATTTATATATGAAAAACAAGTTGCAATTCAAGAGAATTAAATTAAAAAACAAGTAACTTTAAACATCCCTTCTCAAAAAAAAGCTTGTAATAATAATAAAAACATTTTTTTGGTTTTGGTTTTTTGTCCATCAATGTTTATTATAGGCAAAAAGCATTTAAAAAAAAAAAAGTATCTTTTATTATTGTATTTATGCTCAAAAAAAAACGAGAGTATATCTAAATATCTTTAAGTATAAAACATAGCCCGTTATGGAAGAGTCAACACATATAATCATTTATGGTATACATGTTCTCCTACTACAAACTTCTTCTGCTACAGACTGTTTTGGTACTCTCAAAAAAAAAAAAATTATTAAGTATAGTAAAAACTTCAAATTACGAATTTCCTGAAAAGAAAATTCTCAAAAAATTTTTAATTTACTGTGGGGTGTTTTGTTTATGGAAAAATATCATCGTCACATTGCTTTTATAGATATCCAAATATGTATATAAAGTTTAAGTGATCAGGAGATGAGCAGCACGAATATTTGTTTATACAAAACAAATTACTATTTTCCGGTAAACATGTCAAAGCACCTAAAACAGGTGCTAGGAAAAAAAAAAAAAAAAATTAAATAAAAGAAAAATTTCATTTAACTTTAGTTGATAAATGAATTTCGAAAATTTTGTTAAAATGAAAATTTTCTTTTTAAATATATAGCAATGGTATATAAAAGCATAACAAAAGTTTAGTTTTTTGAATAAATTTATGCAACAATTATAGTTATTATAATATACTCATTCTGCTAAATTGCATTGGTAGAGTCTTATACCGATGTTTTTCGAAAAATATAATAGCTGAATGAAAAACATATTTCACTTACTTCATTTAATTCAAATTTTCAATAACAAATAAATATTTAACGCAGATTTATCACTAAACTGGTTAACCAGAGAAGTGACAAGTAAATCCTAATCTGATCGTTAAGTCCAATTCATAAAAAGACCTAAGTTAGCAATTCAGTTAAAAACTCAAAAATGACTGTGTTAAAATATGTAAAATGTATTTTAATTATGAAAAGAAATAATTTAAGAAATTTTGAAAATTTGGTCCTTCTAGTTTATGTTTATTTTCAATTTTGACTACAGATTCCAATATAAAAATTGAAATCTTCAAGAAATAATAATTTTAAATTGAATTGGTGGCTATAATGATAGCTGCAAACAAATTATATAATATTCGAGAATTTTCATTACTTCAGTAGAAATATTTTTCTAACAACATTTATTTATTCTTCAATTTTTTCCATTTATGAAAAATATATCATTGAATATGAATTTTGATCATTAAAAAATCAAATATTTAGAAATGTTTTTACTTCTGTATGTTACGTAAAGGTCAATGTAAAAAACTTTTGAAGCACCACATAATTTAATTTAGTACAAAACAATTAATACAATATAACAAGTTTTTTAAATACTTCAAATTTTGTATTTTAAAATTTCCCAAAGTTATTCTTATATCCTTGAATCACCGACATTTGGAAGGCTCGTACTTTCATTAAATATTTTTAATAAGACATTACATTTTGTAATCATAAAACTAAATACGATATAGTGACTAGTTGTTTTTTTCTATCGTTATCAGCTATTTCATAATTTTCTTGAAAAATAAATTTAGTTGTTGAATAGTTTTTAATAATCCTAATATAAAGTTATACGTTACTTATTATTCATTATAAACAACATAAAGTAATTAAAATAAATTTGAATTGAATTCATTACAAATAATCAATTAAAAGTTGATTTATTATTATTGTACTAGTTATGATTATTTGATTATAATATGCACTTGTTTATAACAACTAATAAAATATTTTAAATAAAGCTAAACTAGTTAAGAATATAATAAAAACCAAGTGTTTTATAATGTGATGGTAACAAAATAATCCAATTTGCTTATTAATAATTCACCTTCAGCTTATCAGGGTCAAAATATTTATATAGATTTTTTAAAAGTATTTTTTTTATCGCAATTTGTGCTAAAAATTGTATACACCAAGAGACTAACGAAACATACAATCGTAATTTATGCTAAAAAGTAAGAATACTGTACAAATTTTTTACAAGGTACATAAATATTTAATATTACTGCTTTGGATAAAATCTAAAAAAATTGAGCCAGATAGACACATGTATTAGTATTATTCAAACTTAGTATTATTTCAAACTTTGAGGTATTTTTTTTAGTATTTTTTTTAATGTACATGAGTATGATTTACTTATATACTAATTATTATTAAAAAATATATCAAAAAAACCGAAAAGTTAGTAATGACTAACTAATCTAAAATTTTTTAAATCAATATTTTATTATTTCTTATTTATTAATATCCGTTTGTTATTATTTTATTATTTCACAAATAATAATTTATAATTATATTAATTTATACATAAAATTTATTTAGGAAGTTACTATTATGAAACCTAATGGAGCTATAAAAACAATGCTAATTGCATATTGAATTATTCAAAAGATTTAAAATGCAACAAATAATTGACAACTTTTTATGACGTTACGATTTTACTATACTAATATGAGTAACGTTCGTGATTTAGTTTTGAAGAAATAAATTAAAATACTTATTATTTAACTTTAGTCTCTCAATATAGCTGTCTTAATTGATGCTATATAGATTTATGATTGGGTATATTCAACATTTTTTTCGCAAATTACTGAAACCGGATTCAAATTACCAGAGTCCCTGTATTTGGTACAGTAATACAGATTAGAATTATAGTAGCAAAGCTACTTATAGTTATAAGCTTTTTTATTTTGTAGAGTTTGTTTCTGCTGCTTTGATGTGAAAAACTGCTTAAAAAAAATTGATTTCCATGCTCATGTAAAATTTTTCCACAAATACACATTCTTTTCAGACAAGAATTTGCTGTATCATCGTTATTATTTACAATATCGGGATTCAGACTAAACTTTAATCTTTGTGAATACAATCATTAGTCTCGTGGTTTATACAATTCTATTTATATTCTACAATTATTATATTCTAATAATAATTAATACTTTAGCACGTGCATAGAAGGTGTGAGTGTGACTGAAAATCTCAATTAACTTCTCGAAAGAGATTTCTTTAGCCATTATAGATCAAGACATAAAATTTTATGATGCAAAAAAGTAAATTTATTATGTTGAGATTAGAAAAAGCATTAATATACAAAAGTAAAAATGTTTTAAAATTTTTGGATTTTGTGTATTTTTTAAATGTTTAAAAGTCTTATTTTGTAAATTCTGATTAATATATCAGGTTCAAGTTTAGATTAGAGCCTCTTATGAAAAGACTATAAATCGTAGAAGTTAAATAACTTACTAGTTTTTTTTTTAATTTACACTAGTTTTTTTTTAATCGTTACCATCTATTTCATAATTTTTTAAAAATAAAAGTAGTTATTGAATATTTTTGAATAATCCAGATTTTATAGTTATATCATTATTTTTTATTTATTGATCATAAAAAACATAAAACAATTTAAATGAACTTAAATTGTTGTATTCATTGCAAATAAGTCAATTAAAACTTGATCTATTTTTATTGTATTTTATATTTATTTCTGGCGTACATGTTTAATATCAACTAATAACATATTTAAAGGTAGAAAAACTTGTTAAAAAAAGTTGAAAAAATCAATTGTTTTCAATTATGACGGTAAAAATAATTTCTTTTTGCTTTTTTTTTTAATAGATAATTATGTAAGATACTCAACCTTTAATATATCAGGTTCAAGTGTAGCTGTTTAGAAGATTTTTATAAATTTTTTTTAAAAAGTAAATAGCATAAATAAATATGAGGCAAAATATATATTTAGCAGTTTTAATTAAAAGTAAGAGTGATGTCTACTTTTATTACAAGATATTTCAAGTTTTGTTCTCTATATATATGTTGGGGCCGTAGGCTGCAGGTGAAAATTTATTCAAAAAAAAAATTTTTTAAATAATTATTGACACAATTTTTATTTATAAAGTAAAATGTTATTAACTATAAAGACTTTAATTTTTTTTTATATTAAATTCAACGTTAAAAGACCACAATATCAATGAAAATGTAACGATCGATTTGTAAAATCAAAAAGTCAATATATTGTTAATAAACTAATAAATTGATATTATTAACATAAAATACAGAAATAATCTTTAATTATTCATTAAAGAAATTTAATTATTCTTTAAAGAATTAACATTGTTTCTCAATATTTAGCAAAATTTCAAAAAAAAAAACTTATTTAATGGCATCTACAGACTCTTCTGCATTTTCCATGATGGTCACAAATCCTACGACAAGTTTTTCTGCATGTTTTTCTTTTAAAACGTTGATTCTCTTCGTCGTTTCTCATGTTATTAAGTTCCTTTTCAATAATATTGTCAAATACACTATCAATTTCGTCATGATCGTAAAAAATCACAATATCATGATTTATTTCCGGTGAAAATTTTTCAATATCCATGTTAGAATTATGTGACGTTGGACAAGCGTATATGAATGTCCAAAATCCAATCAAAACAAGAAGTACTATAATAGAACGCATTTTGTATTTATAATTATCACTGGTTAATTGCTAGCGATCTATTAATTAAGACTGACACTGGGATCTATCTAAACAACTCTATTTATAAGTATATTTATACTAAAGACTTCTATTTATAAGTTATTTATTAGATAATAAATAAATATTTATAAATAATTCCAAAGAAAATGTGTAACCAAATTTCCCAATTACATTTTACGTAAAATTATTATAATCGATTTTCAAATTCTATATAAACATCTAAGTAGTAAATAATGACTAACAAAAATAAATATTACATAAATTAGTTTTAGAAACAATTAAATTAATGTGCAATTGTTTTTGTATTTAATTAAATTAATTATTTTACATAAGTCTGCAATACACTTCTTTTTATTTCATTAGGTGCATAAAATTTATTTAAATATTAAATTTAACTTTAAAATTTAATAAAAAAGTTAATAAATTATAAAGTTAGAATTAACTACAATATTTAATACAATAATTAAATATAACTTTATAACAACAAAATAAAATAATATTTTATATTATTTTAAATAATTATAAATTAATTCTAACATAAATTAGAATACTGCCTAGAAATATAAGTAATATGTATATATAATTATTTAATTAATGAATATTATTACATCAATGAAACGATCCAATATTAATCAGAGAATAAATAATGCTGTATCTATTTATATACAGGCATTATAATTTTATGATATATTAATATTATAAATATTCTAATAATATATTATTAGAATTTTTATTTGTTTTTGAAATGAAAACCCTACCACAACATATTGTTAAAAAATGGAAAATACGAACCTATTAAGGTTCGTATTTTCCATTTTTTTTTAACAATATGTTGTGGTAGGGTTTTACATTTCGAAAACAAATAAAAATTCTCTAAATACAATTTAAACATGAATCTTTTAGTATTAAAAATTAACTCCTAAATCTTTAAATTGCAAAGCACTTGAGAATATCTCCTAAATCTTTAAATTGCAAAATACTTGAAATGAAATATTCTTGTGATCGAAGATGTTATTTGAAATTATTAGTGTAGTGCATAAATGCAAATAAGGTCCATAGATACTAACTAACACATTTAGATTACTATATTTCTATTTTTATGTTATAATAAAATTAAAATTATTATTGGGTTCAGTAATTCATAAAATATTGTAGAATTTTAATACATTTTTAATTTAGACAAGATAAATATTTTTTATGAAATTTTTATTAAATTGATTTATGTTGATCAAAACTTTCAATTGAAATATCTCAACAAGTTTTAATCAGTATTTAATTTTAAATAATTATTTTCATATACATTTTCATAATATTTAACCGCACTAATACAAAATTATGGTAAATTTGTAAAAATTTTCTTTAAAATCGCCATTCATAATCTTAACAATTTTGATTCCTATATAAAACGCTAAAATTATATTAATTGAGAAATGATAAAAATAAATTTGTTTTTTTTTTTACTTTCACTCTTAGGCAGAGTTAAATGCCTTTCTTCTGTATATAAAACGATATTGAAAATAAAAAATAAACTCATCATTAGATATTTAGTATCTATAAATCTATGATAAAATATACTCGATCAACTGGAAAATTTTTTGTCCATTTATTTCCTATTGATTATCAAAATAAAATTTTCACTTTACAAGTTTTCACAAAATTTTAAATTTTAATAGAAAATGTTAAAATAGTTTTTTAAGTGGCAAATTTAGTCAGGAAATATTTTCAAATTTTGTTCATACTTTATAATTTAAATTATTGAACTTTTGACATTTTTTTTTTCCTATAACAAGATATAATTATTAAATGTGAATATTGTAAATTATAACATAAATTTCACATTAATTTCTTTTTTTTAAAAAAAAAAAGTAATTTTTCATAGTTGGTTATTATGACGAAGTTATTTCATTTATTACAGCATAAATACCAATTATGTAGTACTCTACTGAAAATGCTTGAAAAAAATTATTATTTGTAGTTCATTATAATTATAATCCTAAATAAAACTTGGAATATTTCAAATGCTTAAGAAAATTTTATATAATTATTGTAAAAGGGAGTCTTAAATTTTTATGATCCATATCGAATTGAAATTATAAAGATGAAGGTAAACTACTTTGCAGATTGGAAACTGGTTGGTAAAATATTTTTTTTATTTTTATTATTTCAAAGATGTTTATGATTTCTAAGATTAAAGTAATAATTAAAAGTAATCATTTTTATATGCTTCTGTAAAAAGGTACTGAAAAAGTTATTAAATTAATATTAATTACAGGGCAAATAAATTCAACGTAATAGTGATGGTTTCAATTGTATTGTTATGTTTAATCTTTATGTTACAAAATAAGATGATTATTTTGTAACATAAAGATTAAACATCTTCATAAGAACTGTTGAGTGTTCGAAGGAATTGAATTAGATATTACCAACCATTTCGATAACCAAGCCAATAAACCTAAAATAAATGTAAGAGTACAATTGCAGTTTATATTAATTTTTGAAATATTTGCATATAACAGCATGGGTAAAAGTATATTAAAATCTGTAGATGATTTCATTATCACAAATGATTATATTCGCTTGTCAAATATATTGGTATTATTTAATGAAAATTTTTAGTTGGCATAAAACATTAATCTAGATTTTAAATTACCTACCAGTTTCATGGTACACTTTGAATTGTCAAAATAAGATTATATTTTTTTCGTAATAAGAGAATATGTACTTTTTTTGCGTGCTCATTTTTATGTGTTTATCAATAACGAAGGAACAAGAATTCATAATATTACTTTTCGCTAAAACTCGTGAATCGCCTAGACTTCTTAAAGTTTCTTCTAGTAAACTTTCATACAAACACATGTACATCCTATTTTAAACTTTAATTTCGTCTTCCTATATAATCTCCAATATCAAATTCGGTTTCTTCGTGTATCCAAGAAATTCTTCAAAGCAGATGTACTCAATTTATCGAGATTTTTTGATATCGATTATGGAATCGTCTACAGCTGGAAATGCATTGGCAAAAAACTTACTCCAATCAAAAAAAAATAATACAACAAAAACTCGCATTTTCAATATTTTAATGTTTTAGAGTAAGCGAAGTTTCTAATGAATACTCTGAAGCTTAGTCAACTAAAATAAATCCCATATTTATATTAGTTACATCATATGCTAGAATAATGAATAAATAATTAATATAATTCATTAATAAATCATAGATTTAATGCACAACTATGAGAAGCATTCTACGAAATTAGTCAAACATTATAATAACACATTCTGATTAAAAAAAATATCAATATTTAGGTTCTGGAGAAAAATATTGTCGGTTACTAAAATATTGAATATCCGTGCGGAAAATATTAAACATCAAGATGGGTTAATCCCAAGCTCTTACGAGTTCATATCCTTATAATAAATAATAATGTCATTATTTGTAATAGTTACCCATATGTAATGATTACATAATACGGAAATTTATAATACAAACATTACGCACAATAGGCTTATAAGTTAAAAATCACTAGAAAAAGATTAAAAATCTTTCATTCAAAATGTATTTAATAAATAATATTCATTTGATTATTTTTCATTGCAGCAATATTTTTAATATTATTGTGGAATTATTTTTTATTACAGAATCTTTATGATTATTTTTCCTTTATATTTACTATTTTTTTTATTGCATTGATAACTCATAAAATTTTAATATTAATCTCTTTTTTAATTTTATTTTAAATAGTGTTATTAAAAAAATGATTATATAAAATATTTTTCTGATATAAATTATGAGGGTGTATCAAACAAAAAACTGTTAAAATCTCCAAAAAAAATTAGAATGATTAAATATTATGAAATCGTTTTATGTTAAATACGATTTTGACTGAATTTTATAATATTTTTGTATAGTTTCTGGAAAATAAAAGGAAATTTATAGATAAAATTATGATTTTGTAAAATTTTATGTACTTTGTAATTAATGTAGATTCAAATATCTTTATGATTAATTATTTTTCCATTTTATTTATTAGTTTCTTTGTATATACATATATATAATTATGGATCGGTCTGAGTCTATAACTTTTGATCTAAATTTCAAAATTTATTGCAATAAGTTCACATAAAGTTATGTTAAATTGAAGAGCAGTTTATTTATTGAACATTTATTTTCTAAAATATTTTAAATCAATAAATTTTTTTTTGGAAGCTCATACACACTTTTCTTCACTGTACACTGTTTCACTGCTTATTTATTTCCTAAGTACACCATTATTGGATTGTATCGACTAAATTAGAATATTAACTTATGTCTGCTAGTGTGTTTTAATAATTAAACTCATGAGTATAACATATTTGGTTAATAATTGCAGTCTCCAAAAATATAAATAATAAATATTTCATAATATATTTTTAATTTAGATTTTATTTAATATTTGTAGTTGACCTTCTTTTGCAAACAAATTTCCTTGATAAATTTTCGTACAAATATGATCTAAATAATATTTAAATAATTTTCAATTTCCCCCATACAGAAAGAATCAATAATCTTATAATATTAAAAAAAAAAATCTCAATCTTTATAACCAAATTTATAGCATAAAATTTAATATAATTCTTTTCACCTACTGGAATTTTAAATAATATGATTTCATTGATAAGCACCATTGACCTAAAGTATAAAACAAAAGAGTACTTAAAATATTTATAAATACTTGAGTTTTATGATACAATAATAAGAGAATAGATTTTTTTTTTGATAATCATTATGAAAAAATCTTAATCTATAAAAATAGCATATGTAAACAAATACAACATTTTTATTTCATATTTCTTGTATATTTAATTTTAACGACTTCCGACAGAATATTCTGATATCCAAAACAAATAAAAAAAAAAAAACAGATGAATAATTATGAATTTTATCCTTGGAAATATAATATTTTATGATAGAAAATTAAAGTATATTGTTATAATAAATGTAAATGGAAAATTTTTCAGGAACATTGAAATAATAATTGTAAACGGTCAATTACATTACCATTGAAAAATTCATTTACTTCTTTAAAAATCCACTTGTACTTACAAATGTGACTCTTTTTTTATTTTTTAATTGGTATAGCTCTTATTAAGGTATTCAGTAGATCGTGAATTAGAATCAATACATTTTTACCTTGATATATAGTGTAAATTAACATATCCGATTTAATAATATAATGTCTTTATGGATTAGTGAGTATTTAAAGTTTGGGCGTGCAAATTTTTGACCATCAACGTTTTTTAATGTTTATTTTTCAAATTGGCTTTAGAATTTCAATAAATTTATTTAAGTTTTTTATTTAGTTATCCAAATTTTGTGAATTGCACTAAGATAATTTAGTAAGCTAAGTGGTAAAATAAGGTAAAATATACTCATCATGACTCTTAATTAAAATAAAATAGCCAATAAATTACAATAGTAAAATTAATTTTATTTTTCTATCGAGTACATAATTATTTAGTGATTATATACATATTCATTAAAACCTACTACATATTCAGTTGAAAATTATGAATTTTTCATTGAATCGTGTTATGTAATGTAAAAAGTCCATTAACAATATCTTCTTTATTTCTTGTGGATTTTTTTTGAGGAAAAATATCCCTTATGTTAGCGATTTCACGACCGTCCGTGTGTAAACGAAGACTTAGTACAACTTATGATTTAGCATAAAATATTGCAAGGTACCATATTGATAAATGAGGTAAGAGGTCAAAATAGAGAATAAAATTAATTAGTAATTAAGATAATTCTAGTTTTCAACTCGTGTTGGTATCGGATAATAAATTTCTGAACTATTCGTACTATTTCATATTTGCAATCCTTATCGCCTTCTTTCCGAATCTTAATACTCATCGGTTTCGTTCCGAATTTTAAACAGTGCTAAGTTAGGATTATTTCCTACGTTTACGTTTTGTTCGAAAAATGGTTAAAAGTGAAGGGTTAAATATTTACTTATAATTGCTTTACCCTAAAATATTAAGTGATTAATGCATTTCAATTTATATCCATTTTCCTTAGATTATAAATAGTAAAATTTAAATGGAATGCTTTAAAATTATTTAAAAATATAAAATGAAAGTGAAAATATTTTTATTTATATCTATTTTTTTTTCAGTCATTTCTATATTTTTTATCTGTTAGCTTATGTCATTATTATTATACTATTTTTACTTCTGTATTATTATAATATCTTCACTTCAACATAATTATAGTTCATAGCACCCGCCCGCATTAAATTAACTTTTTTGGCAGAAGGTTAAACATATTGAAGTGTTTTTCTGTTGGTGTTTTTTTTTTAGCAACTTGTGAAAATTGCATATACATATATTTAAATTTTATGATTTTTTACATTTATATTTTATTACAAATTCTTTTTTGAAGTTACATTTATTTCATTTCCTACAAAACATATTTGTAATTTCTACATTGGGCATTAATTTAATATATATATATTACATAAAACGGTCGATGCATGATAAAAATTATTACAAGTTTAGTTGGACGTTATGACGTTGTATAAATTGTCAGAGCATGTTTGTTGGAAATTGATTGCTTTTGAAAAGAGTATATAAAATTATAAAGAGTTGAACAAAACAGAATCTAGTTTTAGCTTCTTTTTATGTTAAAAAAACAAACATTATTTTTTATTTTTCTTATTTGACGCGTTCGAAATACTTATTTATCGTGATTAATTTTGTAACCTAAATTTAATTTTCCATGACTTTTTTTATAATTCAGGAAATTTAATTATGTAAGGTTAATTATTTATTTATTTTTATTTGATATTTGCTATTTAATTATGTATTTTCCAATAGTCTTGATTTAATTGCAAATTTTATATTTCGTATGATAAAAAATTACAAGTATTGAATATTTTGTCAACATAGACCACAGTTTTTCAATAATTTGAAAATATAGATTTTTAAAAATTGATTGCAGTTTATTAAGGATGGTCAAGATATTCAAGGTACTCAAAAATTTGTAAAATGAAATTCAAGGAACTTGAAACGACAATAGTCGATCTGGTGAAATGTTTAGTTTTTCCAAGGTACCGCTGAAATACCAAATTAAAAATGGTAAAAAATTGTAAGTATTTTCAATAATAATTTAATTATAATCATATTTCACTATCTAATTGTATTTAAGTTGTAACTAAATCAATATATTTTAATTATTTATGCTTTTAATAATTTATAAAATTATGATTTTTATAGTTCATATATTTATTATTAGATCAAATGTCTTCATTTCAAATTTAACTTTTTATAAGTTTATCTTTAATTTCATAATATCAGACTAATTTTTTAAGTGCTGTTTTTATATTTTGTCTAATTTTCTCAAATATATATATCAAAATTAATACCAATTTGATTTACTTTCTAACATGCCTCGGGCAATAATTAAGGTTTCAGGGGCCCTATTATCTTACGAAATACCATAAAATTATGAAATTTCAACAAATAATAAAATAAAAATGTTAATAGTTTTATATTCTCTTTGAATAATTTGATTAAAAATATGCCCTTATTACGTCAAACTATTTAATTGAGCATTATATCTGGAAAGTTGATAATTGAAACACCAATTAATTAATATTACGCTTCATTTTTTTTTTGTTTCCGAAAATAGAAATATATACTTGAGAGTTATGAATTGAAAATGACACTGTGTGATGCACATCCAAATCATAAATTAATAATTTTTTTTTTTTACATAACACTCATAATGAGATATTACGGATTGCATTATAATTTATAATTATACGTAAATTTTTTGATAGCATATATATTTTTTAGATTGAATAAAATGAAATATTTTCTCTGTCATATTATAAAATTACTTATAATTTAACTAATATGTATATTTGATTATCGTGTATAACATAAAACATATTTTTATACTTTAAGAAGAAACTGCAAAATCTTCTTCAGATAAAATCAAAGAAATATATAATTTACTATAATATAAAAAAAATATATTTTCGTAAAGACTACCTTGAAATAAATGCTGCCAATTTTTTTGCTACTGCGGTTAAATTGAAAAAAAAAAATGTATTTAATTTTATGGATAAACTTTAAGAAAAACCCAAAAGTTAATTGGACAAAATTTATTCAGAAAATACTCGTAAATGATTTGGTTTTTTTTTGGAATATGATTTATTATTGGACGACAAAATGTTGGGTGATAAAAATCGATTATTTTGAAAATATTAATTTATATCTTTCTACATATAAGTTTCACTGAGAAATAAATTATACTTTTTTTTTAGGTAATTCATCAGCAATTAATAGTGAATAAATTTTATAAATATTCAATTATTAAAAATATTTTTGTTAATGTTTTTTTTTTGTAAAATTTAAAATTTAATGTTTTTTATATTTTTAATAAAGAAAAGTATTAATAATTTAATTTAATAATTTTTAGCACTATCATCGTTACATCTTTAACATTCGTTATACAAATTTGGTGATACTTTTTTATTTGTCGAAACTTGTACTTAAGCTACTATAAACTATTATACTCCTCAATATCAAGTTGGGCTTCTTCGATATTGATTGAAGAAATACTTTGAAATACCTTAAACTTTGAAAAGGATTTTTTTAAATTTATTTTTGTCAATTATTTTCGAAACCAAAGAAGGATATACACATCCGACGAAAACCTGTGACATTTGAGAAATTCTGCGACGGTTTTAATAAAGCAATTTTTTCTAGTGACAGTTTTCAGTTACGCACACTAAATTATTTTTTTATTGTGACAATTTGTGCAATGTAAATCATAAAAAAAACTGAAAAATTAATTCTTAGTTGTCAATAAATTCTTGGTTGCTTAAACAAATTTCTTAGTGTGCGACCGAACACATAAAATTGGTCGTGGTGCCGGAATGTCAGCGCGTTGGACATATTTGATTGGCCAGAATCGAGCGGCACGGTTTTTCGGTGGATGTCTAAATCCAGCTTAAGATTTATAAATTAAGTTTAATATTTAGGAAGTTAGTAATAGTAAATTCCTTTTTATAGTCTTTTAAAACTTAAAATTATTGTTCTTTATTTTCTGAGACTACTCTAATTGACAGAGTAACTTTTACACCAAAATAATACTTTTAGCTTCTGAATCTAAATCACACCTTAAAATAAGTATGTACAAACTCGTGTTGATTGATCTTGTCTTGGCAATACTCAAATGTATTTAATTTCAAGCATGTATGTCACGTATACTAATAGTATGATTGATGAATATATATTTCATATGTTTTGACTTTGATTGAGCAATTATATAAAATATTATTTTAGATTATGTAGTATTTTGAGGTCTAATTAGTCTTTTTCGTATATAAAAATTTATTTTTTCACAAATCAAATTAAGATTATACAATTAATTAAATTGATTTTTTTATATTTTTTACAAATCTTATACTTTTAATATAAAAAAAAATTGTAACATTATCGTTGATCCTATAACTAAACAATATTGACACATATACATAAATTTAAAAAAAAATTGGTGGTAATTTTTGGTAAATTTGAAAAATAAACACTCAATCAATTAGCATAAATGTTATTTAACAATAAAAAATTAGGTGACCTGTTGCAAAGTATAACAAGTATATAAAAATGTTTAACAAATGTTTTTCAAGTAATTTAATTTACGATATTTTAATACAATGAAAATCTAAAACTATCAACAATCAAATTAACCAAATATTTAAGTACTTATTGAAATTCTGTTTTTGTGGTTATATATGCAGGGGTAAATTATTTCTTTCATTTTATGTCTTCAGCATAAAACTAAAAGTTATTGTTTCATCATCACCATCAGTTTCTTTTTTGCCAAAGTGTTAACTATTATATTAGTGAAGATTATTGTAAGCTTAATTTTTTTCTTCATCGTTTTACAATCTACATAATAGTTAGTAACATTTCTTTTGGGATTTGCAATATTTTAAGTGATTTTAATGAATAAAAATTGTTTACATTTCTTTTAAGGTCATCAAAGTGTTAAATAAAGTCATTAAATTATGATGTAAATATAGAAAAAATAATAATTGTGAAATATTTTTCCATTTGAATTTATAAAAAAAATATAAAATGAATTAGGCAAAAAAAAAAACGGCGATATACAAACAAGAAAATGTATGATAAATGTTGTGACAAGTGTACTTCACATTAAATATGCTGAAATTGTACTTGAAGAGGATTTTGGATATCCTATCTCTTTAATCAGAAATATTTCCAATAGTAAATCAAAAACAGCTTAAATTCATTGAAAGTCTACAACCAGATTTATAGAATTACAAATATAAACATTGTAGTAAATTATGATGATAATTATATTAGAAGTAATATTCCACCTACTATGTAATAAATGTTAAATAATAAAAATGATTTTATGTTTTAATAAAAACATATATGAAGCCTGCAGCAATTAGAAAATGTTGTATACATAAATATGCTTTTTGTTAGATATTTATAATTTAATTTTAAATTTTAATGTTTAAAAGTTTGTTTACATTATTTTATTACCTACCCAACATATTAGAGCATAAATAAAATTTTATTGTAATGATATATTCAGGTCTTCTATTCAATGATAATTATTTTCCAAAAATACTAAAAAATATTTATTATATTTCCTTATTTTTGCATAGTTATGATATCATATATATGCAAGTCGATAAAGCGCTACGGAAGACATTAACTGTTGCGGCTCATCAGTTGAGAAAAACATATATGTATATATAAAAAAATTACACGTGAATTGAGAAAGTAAAATTGGACTATAAGTTTTTAACATTGAAAGTCAGTAGAGTTTAAAAGAAAGGTGTGCAAAAAACAAACGATATACAAAAAAAAATTGTTTAATAATAGTACGTATATCTATTTAAAATGTGAGAAATGCATATCATTAATAGCAATAGTATCATAAAATGTAGTTATAAATTAATCAAACTTTCTTTAAATTTCAATTTGTTTTTTTTTCTTAAAATCAAAAAAAAAATCCCTTGCATTTTTTTCTACAGAATTGCTTAACACACTTTATTCATTTATTTATAGGTGTGTATTTCCATATTCAGATTTTTTTCAAATTAATTATAAATTACAAAGTTCTCATTAAAAATTTTTATAAATAAATATATTAAGTTATATAAGTTTTGTTGTTATTTAATAATTATTACATAATAATTGTAAAACTGCAAAACTGAAATGTCATTTTAATAAAATTATTGAAAATAATGAAAATACGGAATCAAAACATCGGATTTTCCTATATTTTTATATTGCATTTATTTTAAATTCAGTTTACTATAGTACTATATATTTTCATCAGGTATGATTTATTCCAATGTTTTTTTAATTTTTTCAAATCTTTATCCGCATTCACAAAAATTCCATGTAATCGATCTCTCGCCTTTCCAGCCTACGGATTTTAAGACTTGATGGCTTTTTTTGTGTCACATCCATTTACATTTTCTTAGCTTACTTTCATTAGCAATAGGTTCTTTCTGTGTATAAGTTTAAATTGGGAAATGCATATTGTTAAATTGGGAAATGTAGAAAATAATTATAATTTTAGAACTTTACTTAAGGTTGGGGTTTTACTTAAGAGCATTGTCCCTAAGCAACATTACGTAACATTCCAGATGAAAATTATTAATTTTGTTTTAGTGATGTTGATTATAGATGTTGATTGACTCCCAAGATCATAGAAAATCTAGTTTTGGCTTCATTTTTCTGGAATTAATGTCGTCTTAGCCACTTCCGTTGTCACTTTTTAAAATCTTCTGTTTTAAACAGTTTGAACACTCCAAACTAAATCCTTATGTTTTTGAGGTAAATTTTTATTTATGCTAACAAATAACTCTGTAATTATGATTTTTGAAACGTTTACAAATTTTACACCCTGTAACATAAATATTTACAAAATAAATTAAATAAAAATATATAAACAAATTTTTACAATTTCTCATTTCTTCCTCATATTTGTAAAAGACAAAAAAAATTATTTAATATTCCTTGTCGAAATAAATTGAAAATAAAATTTAACCGCCTATCTAAGCATATCACAATTTTTTAATGAAGCAGTTTTTCCGCTAAACATAAATTCAACTAAAAAATTTCCTACCAGATAAACTCACGTTTATAAGATGATGCCACATGCTATGCTAATGCAAATTGTAAAATTTAAAATAACATTATCAATTGAATAATTTTAAGAAACGGGAGTGGATTTGCATTTATGTTTTGTAGAAAATTTATTGCTTTTTTTTTTTTTAGAAAGTAAATAATTCCTTAGACTAATAGGCATATTTTTGTCCAGATGGAAAAATAAAATTTCTTTGTTTTTATGTGTTGGTGTTCATATTTTCCAATTTAAAACTAAAATTTATGAAAAGAGGAAATAAAATTCTTCATATAAAAAAATATCAAGTTTTTTACTCGGTTTGAATATACGTGTAGGCGAGATAAAGCATTCATAAAAAGATATAATTATGAATTTTGTTGTTTTTAGAAATTTAAATTCATTAATAAAAAAAAAGTCGTGTTTTTTTAAAAGATAAAAAAGTGAAATGACCTTCGATAACACTTTAAAAAACGTATATTTTTATTTGAAATTAAGATTAAATAAATATTTGGAAATGAAGACATTAGAGAATAGTAAAAAAGATTTGAACAAAATATTGTTACGAAATGGACAGTTTCAATAGATATTTTTATTAGTTTATGAAGCCATGTTCATTATGTTATTAAAATTTTAAAATAATGCTTAAAGTAGAAAACTAATTAGACCGTCACAATCAACGTAACTTCTTCAGCCAATTATATAATATAACTGTATGTCATAGTAACCGCAATGTCCAGCCACAATGTAATGGTGACACTGAATTAAACTAAATAATTCCGAATTTCTAACACTAGATTACAATTTACAACAGAAAATAAATTATAATTTTACTATTATATAATTTAGCAGAAATTTTATATAGCATTTTATCTAATAAGTTTGTAAAAATTAACCAAAACATGATAATTACTTTTTGGCACTTTAAATTAAGTAATTAAGTTGTGCTTTCGACTGCTAAATAGCAAATTTTGAAAATTTTCCAAAACACGATTAGTTTTTATTTGGCATAATGCATAGCTCTGGGTTTTGAAAATTTGAAAAATTGACGATATCTCAAGCACAAATTATAGTGTCAAAAAGAAATTATTATGGTTTGGTAAATTTTCAAAGAATTCATCTCAGTGTATATTACATAAGTGACTCACTTTTGTCTACTGATACTAGATTTACTACCATATTTCTTTTTCACAAATCTTCAATATTTATGTCAGTGTAAGCATAAAGTAGAGTAGAATTTGTAGAGTACTAAAAAGAATTTTTACAAAATGGCACTAGAAGGATCTCTGTTAATTAAGAAGTATAGTTCGAATATCACCATAAGCTCGGTTTCATCGTCTAGTATTGTTATGTAATTAAAGGTTAAAAGATTAAAAGTAAAAATGGTTTGCGTCACAAAAATTTTACAGAAAAAACTTCAAGATTTTAATCTGTGGGAAATAGTTAAGTTACATTTTTATATATAACTTATTTGAAATTAATATAATAATGGACTTATTTTATAAATCTTAACTTTAACGAATTTTGATTGATTTTTTACATATTTAAAATTAAATAATTAAAATTTGACAATTATTTTTATGGATAAATTATTTATTGAAAAAGAAAAATTAAATTGTTTAGTAAAATTCATTAATGTTTTTACGTAGATATTTTATAAACAATAATAAAAACATATTTTTACAAAAAAAAATTTATACGTATTTATATAAATATTTTCAATTTGTCATATTATTCCATAATATTTTTCAACAGATAATTTATAAATATTTAAAAACAAATTTGACATTATTGCATACCATTTACAATTCGTTAAAATATGTCAAGAAATTTATTAATGGATTTTTTAAAAGAAAATTATTAACAATTTACTAAAAGCTTTTATGTACGGAATTTTTCTCAATTTATTTTTCTTTGTATTAAAAAATAACGAAATATTGATTTATAAAATAAATTTTTTTTATATTTTTTTAAGAAATATGGGAAACTAACTACAGGTGAATACAAATTTAAAAATTACAAATTGAATTATTTTACTCTAAAAAAATGTTATCTGTAAGCCAAGAATTAAATTTAAATTTAAAATAAACAAATTTGTCTACAAGATTATTTACATTATTTTCTGTAATAAAAATAGACATCAGGTTTGATCTAAATTCATGTAATTAAATGCACTCTGCGAAATGTTTATAAAAACGTATATAGGTATATTTCTCAAGACCAGCATTGTACACTGAAATAATTTATCGTTACACCAAAACAAAAAGAAAATTAATTTCTTTTGGAGTTTATTTTATAATCGTAATTATTTATTACCTGACATTATCACATCAGTAATTTTTGCGTATATATGTATATTAAACCTGAAATAAATTACAACCTAATAATTGTATTCCATCATAATAACAATTTAAACTATACTTTAAAATTATGATTTACTTGAAAATTAATTTTTTTAAATTTATTAAGTAATGACCAGTCTGACCAAAAGAAAATACCAAAATAATTTACATACTGGCTGTAAATTACCAATTAACCATATTTGGATGAAATATATCCAACAAAAGGACAGCCATAAAATAATAGTTTTTGAAAAAATCAATGTCCATTTGGATATATATTTATATACATGTAGTTGTTTTACGTTAATAATAATGTAATACATTATTTCGTGGATATTAATATCAAACACATGTAATTCAAAATAATAATTATGATTAGGGAAAGTTGTCATTAACCCAAACACTTGTCTAAGATTTCGACATTTCATGACACACACACAGTACAAAAAAAAATTACATGGTACATCTTCTTATTAAGATATTTAATAATTGTGATTATTTAAATTATTAAAATTAAAATTTAAAATAATTTGATTTTGAAGTACTATCATTAAATTCTTATTTAGTATCTTTAATTAAAAGATTTTTGTGTAGGAATTTTTTTCATTGAAATAAATTTGTAGAATTATGCAATCAAGATAATTTTTATCACAATTTGTTTTTTTTTTTTGGAAATATATAACACTATATTAACATAGACAAACTATTATACAAGAGTTTCATTTATGTGAGCTTGTTGGAATCTATTCAACTCTACAAAAAAATTTTCACACGATGATTAAATAAAATTATTTAGTGATGAATTTTAAATTATTTCTTAAACAGTTTTGCGACTTATATCGCCATTTACAAGTTGAAATTATATTATTCCATTTTGTTACAGTATAATTACAAGACATGAAAATTTATTAAATTCCTTGTCAACTAAAAGAATTAGTTAAAACCCATTAAAATTAATATTTTCATATAAAAATTTATCAAAAATATCCTAAATTTGGTTTTTTTTTAATAATTAATTGCTTGATAAAATATAAATGTAAAATACGAATATACAAAATAACCTTTAAACATGAGTTTTGCAAGTTTGTAAATGGATGTGTTTACTCACGTGCCAGAAGCGTTATTTTATATTATATAAATTTATATAAAACTGGCAGGTAAAAAAACATTTAATTTTATGTAATCAATGTTTGAAAGCATAAAAGAAAATATTTAACAGACAATTGTACACAATTGAAGTTAAACAAAAATTATATTAACATGCGTATTCATCTGATTGAATAATTGATTGATTTATTTAATAATTACTTTTGACTGTTTTTTTGTAAAGTTTTCTTTCTTTTTATTATTTATCTTGTGGGCTAGTTTTTAAGTATACTTTTAATTTGTTTACCTGACGATCTATTTGATTTTTTAATGATAATATTACTAGAGCTAGTAATTTAAAGCTTAATATAAAAATGGTTGAACCATAAGTACATATATGAATATATTCCTGAAGTTCTGTGAATTAAGTTAGAGTATGAAAATATATCTTTTATTGTAACTTTAATCCTTGTAAATTTTATTTAAATATTTTTAGTTCATATAATCTGTAATCTAATTAAATAAGAAATTGAACTGTGAACATAAAAAAAATATTTATGAAATATTTTTTAATTAGATTTTTAATTTACATAATTTTTACACAAAATTATTTAAATATTCATAATTCCGTTTAATTACTAAGATTATAATTGCTAAAATTTAAATAATTATAAATTTTTAAATATCAATGAACTCAAATATTTTATTTAAGTAGTAATTTTAATTCATTCATAATTAGTAATAATTAACAGCAGTCATTGAAATAATTAATCAATAATACTTGATGCATAAAAGATCTTACAACAAATAATTTTCCATAATAAGAAATGTTGTCAATATATTAAAATAAGCTTGGTTTATGCTAAAAAAGTAATTAATTAAAATAACTGCTTAACAAAATATTATAAAGAAATTTAAATTAATTGTAATTCGATTATTAAACATAGATAATAAAATTACATTTACTTAAGTTTTTTTTTATTGAAATGGCAATAAAATCATTAAAATTATTAAATAAAATTTATAGATTAATTGACAAATAGTTTGTAAAGTTTAAGTTCAAAGACTTATACATTAAATTAAGCAAAACATAAAATTTGCAAATATAATTTTGTTTGTTTGTTTAAACTGGACATACATCAAAAATTATGTATACTATCTAAACATAATTAACATGAAATACTGTTGCCAATTATTTACCTAAAATAAATATAAAAGAAGTACTTAAAGAAGTACTTGTAAAATATAAATTTTATGAATAATTAATAATAGCTATTTCTGGTATTTTTTTTTAATTTGCTTGGAAAATTGTTTTATTTATTTTCTATTTTTTATGATATTTGTTATACTACATATTAATGTTTTTAATGATTTTTTATTTACAATATGTTAGTTTTATTTTATATGCTAAAAGTTTTGTAAACATTATAATAAATTTGTTAATGATTAAGTGTAAAATTTTATTTAAATAATATTTGTTTTGATATTAAGTTAAAGTATAGGTGATGAAAATTGAAAATTTTATTACAATGTTAAAGAAAATGTTGATTAAAAAAAATGTATTACCAAAAGTTTTTAATAATTTTATTTGATGAAAATGAAGATAAAAAATATTGTTTTAATTTAACCGGAAAATTGAAATATAACCGGAAAATTGAAATATTGTTTTAATATGAAACTATAACAAATTTATAAAATATTTGATAAATTGCAACACTTTAAGCCACATTCAAAAATATTTTTTTTTCATTGAGTTAGGGAAGAAAATAATTCATCAGAGCATCATATTTGAAATAAGATATTTGTTATAATTTATCCATTTCGAAATAATATATTTTTTTTTTGTCCAACTGACACGAATCGTTTTTTTGTTACTTTGAGGAAAACAAAGTTAAAAATAAGAAAAGAAATATTCTGTCCTTCCTTACTGAATTTCAATTAATTCACTTTTTTTATATTAAAAATTCACTTTCACTCGTTTTACTTTGAATATTAATAAATAATAATAAAGAAGAAAATTGTGTAAAAAGTTATTTCATTCAATTTAAAATATTTCTCAGGGAAGATGTTCATCTGGTAATTGCTGTTAAAATAATTGTGCATTTAAACTGGTTTTGTACAAACTAATAACTGATTAAGACAAAAATTGACAAATTTACTTCTTGTTTTATCTAAAAATATCGCATCTTCATCAGATGACTAAAATATTTTTTTCAAATATTTGTATTATTTTAAATGATGAAAGAAATTAAATACTGACAATTTAATTATAATTAAATTAGTGAGTAGGAAATCAATTGTTTTTGTTAACTTAAATAATATACAGTATAAGTGCAATAATTCGAATTAAAAATATTGTTATATTAAAATATATCAATTATTTATGCTGCTCTAGATAGTGTAATATAGATAATTAAATAAATATGGAAATAAATTTATTTATTTATTTTTATTTGTTAGTTAATATTATACAAATTACTTTACATAATCAAATGTACAGAGTTTAAATATAATTATTCTTTACTGACTGTAATATATTTATAGCAAAGAAATAGAAAATTAACTTAAAATTCATTCTTTAAATAATATGAAAAGGAAAAACCTTATTAACTTATTACTAAAAACTAGATAAAAAAAGAATAATAAAATACAAAACTGAAAAATTAACTTATAACTACAATTTAATATAAATCTCAAATTAAATTATTTTCTGAATGAGTAAAATATTCATTTCATAAAATATTCCTAAATTTAAATTCAATATTTTTAATTTTAAAATTTACTAAATTGATATTAGCCAAATTTTGTAATTATGCTGTAGATAGAGAAATGCTACGGTAATTTATAAATTATTTTTAATAATTAATGTTGACAGATTTGTAATTTATTGATGTGGCACTAGGTAGTTATTTACTAAACAAACCAGTGCATCATAAAACAAATACTTTGGCTAACTTTAAAATTAAAATTTTATGAAATATTTAATTATTCAGAAAATAATTTAATTAGAATTTATATTTGGATTTTATGTATTTTTTTTTAATAAATACATATAATACCTGAAATTGCATATTTCCAGGTATTACGTATATGCAATATATGAAATACCTGGAAATATGCAATTATTATTAAAATTTTACAAAATAGATTTCTTCAGAATTTCCGACTTTTTCAACTTTTTCGAAACTTATTTTAAAAAAAAGCTAAATTAAAAGTTAATCAAAATGAAGTACGAAAGAAAGTATTTAGGACTTAAACCGATATTTAATTTTGAATTTAAAACCATATTTGGAGTTTATTAATTTATTGAAATTTGTTTTATATTTAATCAATGCAAAGCAAAATGAGTGAAAGTGAGTATTTCCAAAAGTGAGATGTCTTCAAAAATTCACCAATGGAGAACATTCAGGAAATGTGGTAAATTTATCAAAATGTTTATTTATATTACAATTTATGTATAAGTACTATACCTTATGAATTAATTATGCATTTATTATCTAAATTAAGAATTTAAGGCTGTAAATAATTATTAGATTTTAATTCATTGATTATCTAAAAAAAATGTAAATTTTTTTTATGATATTTGTGAATGAAGTTTCCTAATGAAGTATGTACTTATTTTTCATATTAACTAAGAAAATATTTATACAACGAAAATAACAATTTTATATAATAAGAATTTAAACGCATTTAAGTGTAGTATTTAATAAATCTTTTCATAAACAAATATGCAGCATTTGAACAAATAATTTAGTATGCTTTCAATCAAAAGTTAAGATTCTGTAAAATGCATATTAAATTTTATGTTACTAGAAAACTAACAGCAACATATCTCATTATTTTCTAATTTTGCTATCAAAAATTCCATTAATATTTTTATTTCTTAAAAAATAGTATTTTTAAAACCAAAATCAATAAATTGTCAAAATTAAGTTTCTTAATCCTTTTCAGCAACATTGCCCAGAAGTTCATGCAAATTTCAAATATAGGATATGTTTTATTCGAATAGTATTGATAATATTTGTGAAAAAAAACTTTAAATTGGAGCACAAATTACCAACTAATAAGAAAATTAACTTCTTAAAGTTATTGAATCATTTAATTATGTAATTTAGTAATGAAATTTATTCGGATGCATTAAATGCAAGAAACAAAATAATAGACCATTTAAATTTGTTTTTTCTATTGAATAATTTTAGAAAATATAATTTAAAGTTTTTCCGTAAAATGCATTTCTTTTTTATATTTATGACACAACAACTTTGACATACAAACATATTTTTCATAAAACAATATAATGAATAATGTAATATCATAACATAGACATAATTATTCAATTATTTGTGTTGCTGTATTGTAAAATTATAAATTTTATTTTGATTTCAAAATGAGAATATTTATCTCTTCTACAAATTGATAAAAAATTGACTATAAATGAAGAAAAACAATAAAGATATAAATAAATTGTTGTAAATTTTTATTTCGTAATACTATATTAAAATTCAAATATAAATAAAATTATAGTAAATATACCAAATCTCATAAAATTACTACTATTTTTGTTGTAGACTTTTTAAGTTTTTAAATAAAATGCACCCATTTATTTTATATAATATTTGGCATCAACTTTTATATTAATCAATGTGGATAATATGCCAAGAAATTTAAAATATATAAAAATTCATATTCTAGTTCAACTAGTTTTATGGAATTCATAAAATAATATAAAATTTTCACAGGAAACTAAATAAAGATTTTATAAATTCCATGCGTAATTAACATTCAGTTATAATATTTATCTATGATTAATTAATAATACTTTCACTATTACCTTGCAATAAGTAAATGTACTACATACAGTTTTCATTTGCTAAAATTTATCAGTCAGCAAATCTGAAAAAAATCCTATCTATGCTTTTTATATTTTTGATTGAATTATGTAATTCTACAAAAATTATTAGTAATATTACAATTAGTTGTACGGTAATTCATTTGCATAATTTAGTCAGTTAAACGAATTGATTACTAAATATTTATAGTTTTTAATATTAAGTAACATTTGTCATTTTTCATTCTTAAATTCAAAATAAAATTGAATAATTATGTTTATGCTTTGTGAACATTAGAGTATTAGAATCGAGAGGACATTTTCTTTTTATTTTTTATTTTAGATAAAACAGGGTTTATTTTTATCCAATAACATTTTTATTATTAAAAAATATATTTAAAACTTTAACTAAAATATTTTATGTTATAAACATTTAGTTAAAATCATAAAAAAATCAGGACGGATCGGCACAGGATTAAATTACTAATGTTCACATTGAATATTTCTTGGTTGTACACAAATTCAAAAATATTACTAAGAGTAGTTATTATTTTAATACAACAAGCAGAAAATGACAATATTTTGAATCTGTAATTTTCCAATGTAAAAAAAAATGTATTAATTTTTTAAATATTTTTGTTTATTTATATTAAAATGACTATTTATATACAAAATCTCTTAAAATAGTTGTTATAGAATTAAATTTTTTCAAAATTTAATTTATAATTAAAATATAATAAAATTGTTTGTAATATGAAAATTAATACTAAATACTAATCCAGACTTATAATATTTTTCGTACTACGATTAATTGCACTCTGTTATTTTTATTAATAAATTCTCTTCAATTAAGTACTAAATTTAAGTACTTTTGATATTTAGGCACATTTTCTTTAAGTAGAAAAATCATATATTTAACTTTACCACCAACCACCACCGGATGACCATCCCTTATGTTCAATATGTTCATGATGGTCAACATGTTCGTGATGATGATGAACTGGTACTGGAACATGTACTTCTTTATAAACTGGTACATGAATTTCTTTATAAACAGGAACATGTTTAATAACAGGAACATGCTTAATAACAGGAATCTTTTCAACATGATGATGATGCTTATGGATTGTATGTATTTTATATGGAACATGAATAATATGATGTTCACTGTAATTAAATGTTATATTAACAATAAGGATTATACATTATTATAAAAGTTTTATGGACTAGCAGCCAAAATTACATTTATTTGTAAAAAAAAAAAATTATAAAGAAAGTGACAGTGATTGTTAACAAAAATTTGATTATTTTATAAGTTTTATAACTAAGGAACGTGACTGGCTTACTAATCATATTTTTTTTACCACACTTTTAAAATGACTTCTTTAAGTAAACATAGTTTTATAATTAATTGTAGATATAAAATAATTTTTTTTTTATATTCGAATCATTTTTTGTTATTTTTAAATGAGTTGTTTTGGCTATTGAATTTTAAATAAATTTAAATAAAATAAAATTAATTGGCATAAAAATGGTTTTAATGTTATTTGTACTTGACGAGCATAATTATAAATTAAAATAACTTTAATGAACATAATTAAATTTAGTATTGTATGGAAATAAGTATATAGATAGAAAATATTTTTAAATATCAAATATTGAATGAAAATGAAAATCATTTTTATTTTTAAGACAATTAAATCAGAAGAAGTTAAGTTAATTTTAAATTAGTTCACAAAATATAAATTTTTAACTTAATAAATTTTTGGGATATATAATAAATTATTTTTTTCTATGATTAAGATTTGCTAATTTGATTATTTTTAAGAGATAATGCCTTTGCAGCAAAATACATTCGTAATTATTTAAGTTTGGATAGCTAAAACAAATGTTACGAATAATATCATAAAATTCTATCTATATAGAATTATATTCTTATTTTCGTATGATTATTCATGACAATAATTGATTATAAATAATTAATATTTCATTTTTATTGTTATAGTAACCAAATTTATATTAAATGTTGATATAGAATTATAGAATATATTTTTATTTTGATAATATTTTTACTTACTGTTTCTTGAACCATCCTGGAGCACAATATGCAGCACCAATTATACAGAGAACAACCTGAAGAGAATAAGAAATATCAATAGTTTTAATTAGTTTTATTTTTAAATTTATATTAATGATAGTAAATATATAAAAATTAAATAAATCACAAAACATTAAATATTATTTGCCATAATCCGCTAAAATTATGAGTAGTACAGCTATTCAAAATGAAAATTTATGATATGATTTGCAAAGTTTTAAGCACATTTTAAATAGTTATTAAGCTTGATTTTAAATTTAATGATAATTATCCTTGCAAATTTTATAACAATTTAATCATAGAGTATAACTAAACAATCCTTAAAACCAAAATGTTAAGGCACAAACTTTATTTCTGTACTATAAATTTTTATAAAATCACTTTATATTTTTTTTAAATTATAATAATCACTGTTGAATCTACGTAATATTTAATATTTTTTATTGGCGTCATATTTTTTATTTCTTCTCTATAATTATTGTAAAACAAATAAATAAAAGTATATTTTTTATCACATAATTACAAACACTACAGGAGCACTATTTATTCCTTTATTATTATTTAATACATTTTTTCATAATACACAACAATTTAAACTTACAAAAATTTTAAGAGCTGCCATTATCCTTTTTTAAAATGCACTAAAATAAAAACTGAAAGTGTTTTTTTTTTCTTAAAAATTGATATATGCTTTACACAACTGGACGATATATTATGACCAACAAACTAGGTGATTTCATTTATATACCAAATTCAACAGTATATTTTCAAAATACAAGACGTTAAAACCACATTGTTATACTTTATTTAATATTTTTGTATTGCAAAAGATTGTATTTTTTTTTTTTACATGAAAATAACCAAAATAAAAAATTCACTATATAAAAAAAAATTATTTTACATGGGGGTATAAGTTACACAGTTTGGTTGTTAAAGTAGCCGTAGCTTGTTGAGTGTAGCTTATCAATAGTACAATTACAGTAGGTAAGTGTTTTTGCTCTTAAATATTGTAGTATTATTTGTTGTTAGAGTAAGTTTAGTAGCAAAGTTTGTTGTGTTATAGTTTATTCAAAACGCGCAATTAATTATTATAAATATTTATGGTGTAAGGGTAATAATATTACGTTGTCCCGTCTTAGCCGATTATATCAACATAATTTTATTAAAATTAATTCATCAGGAAAAGAAATTTTTATTATTTTATATAAAAAAAAAACAATTCTGAAATTCATTAATGAATTTTAAATTTTGAATTGTTGTAAATATACATTAATATTGAAGTAATTTTTTAGTTTCGTTAGTGTTGAATATTTATGATTGATGTGAGCCGATTTTAATTGATTTAATAAAATTGTATATGCATAATTTATGGAACTTTAACTAAGTCGATTTAAAATAATCAAAAATGTGTTGAATTACATAATATCTAAAATTTATAGTAATCCAGAATATTAAAATATTGAAATATTCACAAAACAATTTTAATTTTCAATCCTATCTTTAATAGAAATTTGTTTATTTAATAACAAATTAAATACATATACTGAAATTAATTGTTATCAAGCATTATCATTAAATTACCTCCAATTTTGTAGGTCTTAATTAAATTTACGTAATTAGTGGTATAGCAATGATATTGAACATATCTATTCATTAAAATCTGTAAAACGAAAATGTTAAGGCACAAACTTGGTTTTAAAATAATATATGTAGGCCAATTAAATTATATTTGTATGTTTTGTTGGAATTGGTAGAAATATGTTATTTATGGTTGAAGAGATATTTAGACGCCTACAATTTTGGAAAAGAAGTGCTAAAATTATTGTGTTACAATGTAATACGATTTTTGTGCAACTCTACATTTAAATTTATGGCTAAGATTATATCGCTAAAAAAAATTTCAGGTAACTTGGTGATTATAAATTTTTATTATAGTTTTTTTTATTTGGTAATATATATAAGTTATATTATATAAATTTCAATGTAGCTAGAAGTAGTTAAATCAAATGGATTTGGCTTTAAATTTAAATATTTGAAATTTAAAATATTTCCGAAAATTGGTTTTTTCAGATTTCAATTATAATTAAAATTATAAATTATTTTTTACTAAAAATTGCAAATTTTTCAATAACTTTTATATAAACTTCATGTCATTAAAATATAAATATTAAATTTAATATAAAATTTGAGTATTTTATAATAATTATATATATAATTATTATCTATATAATTATTATTTGCCTAAATATAGACTAATATTAAATTTTTTACATCATTTCATAATTTTTAATGAGTAACTTTATATTTGTAATACTCATTTAAATAAATTTTTTTTCTATATAATTGACTAAAATTAAAATTCAATTACCCAATTCAATTTCATGCGTTTTACATGAAATAATTGTATGAAATATTTTTTGATATTGTCATTATTTAAACTGCAGAACATTTGCCTAATATTTCATTGGAAAAATATACAAAAAAATAATATTTCATTTTAATGCTTTTAATTGTGCAAAGAAAATCAGTTTAAGGTAAATATAAATATATTAATTAAAAAAATGTTTAGGTACTTTTAGTTAGTCAAAAAATTCGCACATATTTCTAATAAATTATACACTTTTTAATCTAAATATACAAATTTGAAATATGTTTTAAAATAGAATAATATTTTCCAAATTAATAAATAATAAAATAATGATGATCAATTAAATTCTTTTATTCAAACTCAAATATTACCAAAAAGTTAAAACTATTTCCTGAATTTTTCATTGTATCGAAATTGATAACATAATTTTCATAAAATTGTAAATATTTTAATCGATTTTACATTGATCTTGATTATTAATACATGAACTAGATTAATTTGTATAGTAATTATTCTTTAAAATATTAATTAAATTTAAAATATCCATTTTTTTTTTCATGATTTAAAAAAATTTTTAATGTTCAATTTAATCATATTCTAAATTCAAACGAAAGTAATCGTCAATTTTGATTGCATGTTTCTAATGTAACTAATCGTATATATGATTATTTTGTAATGGTGATTTAAATGCATTAAAAAATGCGGGGCAAATGCATTTCCTCATATCATTGTGCAGTAAAGTGTTAATTATATTTATAACAAAGTAATAATCAAATAAAATTTCAGCTGTTTTGAATTCAATTTCAAACAAAGCTTGTTTTTGTTGATATACGTTTTTCATAATTATCTTAAAGAATGTCTATGCGATTTTGTAAGTATTATAGAGAGTATATTTTAATTATTTGAAGTATTGGTTTTTCTAATTTTTAAGAAATTTTAAATAAATTATTTTTTTAAGTAATCTAAAAAAATTTCATGAAAGTAAAAGAAATTATTTTACATACATGATTTAATTATTGATTATTATATAAGCACATAATCAAAATATTCATTTATGCACTTGTCATATATTTCATCTACTATTCAATGAATTTAAAAATTTTTGTATTTAGTATTTATATTTTTATAAAATCAATCGGTAATTCATGATATTTTCATATTCGTGTCAGCAAAAATTGAAATGTGCAAAATTAAATTTTATTTTTGTTTTATATCATCGAATTCGATATTTAAAATTGATTATTGCGTAATTAAGCTTCTCAGGTTTCAATAATTTAGTAGTTATCTTTAATTTTTGTCGTTATTTTATTTTTTAAATAAAGAAGCGTGGAAAATTATATTTTTTAAGGCTATTTAAAAGTGAAAATATTGCCAAATTTCTCAGTTTTATTTAAGCACATTAATTCTTGCAGTAATATCTTATATTTAAAATTGTGGTTTGTGAATTAGTGAAGTTGGTTCATAATTTAGAAATAAATTATAATGTTTATAGTTCTAGTTAATTGCAAACTTATGACATTTAATTTTCATATATACTTATAATTAAGTGAGTAGATTTATAAAAAAGTAACTCGTCTTCTTCTTGAGCTAGTGTTATAAAATTTGAACTAAAATTAAAGTGATAAGATGGGATTATATATTACAACAAATTTTAATATAATCTTTAATCTAGATCTGTAATTTTTATTGGTAATATGAAGATTAGGTTACAATTTCGTTTTTTCTAATAGTGAAGAATTTTGAAACTGCAAATAATACAGTTTCCAAACCATTGGTCTCTAGTACAGTTCCCAAACCATATGTAATGAATTACATCATAGTTTAATAACACAATGACACCTGCTGCATATTCATAAGCTTTAAACTCTTAAATTTCTAAAATTTGGTTAGAAAGTCTTTCTTTTATTTACAAAATCTTACAGTGCTGAAGCTGTGACCTTAATAAAAAAAACATTTCTGAAATTATGAAATAATCTTACGAACTTATTGACTAAAAAGAAAAATTTAGAAAGGAAATAAAATGAAAGAGTCGTAAAAAATTACAAGACCTTGACTTATATTTCATTTTTTTTATTCAATTTTTATGTTTCGCTTATCAAATTAATTTTTTTTTTAATGCAACAAGTTCTTCACGCTAAAATAAAAATTACCTCATAAAGATAGTAATAAAGGAGATTTTGGATTGGTAACGTTGATTAAAAAATTATTCAATGGAGAAAGATGTTTCAATTAAATTTAACAGTTGTTTCCAATTATAGGTCATAGCCCCAAATAATTTATAAACTGCATTTCTGGATTGTTGATTTTATGAATATGACCTTGGTATTTCGTACTTAAATCGATTTAATTATAAATATTTTAATTTAAAATGTTTGTAAAATTATTTGGTGAAAAAAAATGGTTAAACTTTTTAGGTATTTAAAAATAATTAAGCCTATTAGCAATAAAGAAATTAAGATTATGTGAAAGGTAAATAGTTAAAAAATATTTTAATTTTCTCTTGTAAAGATAACTATAATTCAAATTGCAGAAAAATAATAATAAATAAATCGTATAAAAGATAGCAATTTTACCAACAGTTTAATAACCAAAATTATTTGTGTGCAAAAACAATATTTAAATTTTCAGATAATTTCATTTTATATAAATAAATATGAAAATTATGGTAAATGTAATAAATTACTTAATACACTCTATTATAGGGTCACTGTTATAAAAATATAATGAATGATTTCATAATTTGATTTTTCTACTCTAAATAACAAAATTGCAAATTTTCTACGCAAATTAACTTTCTTTGTGGTTATAAAATTTATTTTACACTACATAAAATAATTTAATAATTTTTATATTTTTTAATTTATAGTTTGAAATAATCATTAACTTTATCTTTAATACCACAGATTTAAAATAAATTAATAATTATGATAATTTCAATTTGTTAACTAATATAAAAATAATTTAAAAATCTATAATTGTACCAATGTCGCATATAGATAAATAATTTTTTTAGTTAACATATATAAATAATAAATAGTATAAGATTAAACAAGTTTAATTTGCTACTAGCATACCAATGTTATGTAAAATTATATTAACACAGTGCAGGAAATTTATATGAAAATTTCTTGAATAATAATTTTATATTATATTGTAAAATAATGGGATATTCTCATATTAAATATGAGATTTTTAAAGAATTGGCAAAATATAATGGTTCAAAAAGGTTTTTTCGATAAAAAAAAAGAGGTTCAGATAAAAACCTAAAATCGATTTAGTAAGAATTTTTATTTTGACTTATGAACTGAATGTTTACTATTTACTAAATCAAATAATATTTAATTAAACTAAAATCTTCAAAAATGAACTAATTTAACTAAGTAAACTCATTTCCAAAGAATTACCGACAAAAGATACTTATAATCAAAAAATTCGAAGTTTTCTAGTATAGTTATAATAGTAGAAAGAAAGTTAGATTTATGATGTTGAACATCCAGTTGAATATGATTATATAATAGTTAATAAATTTTTTTAATATTTTTTATTGAAATATTTAAAAGTTTTATTAACTATTATATTTTCCCAAAAATAATGTATAAAGTTATATGGGTTAGCTTTATGATATTTTCTACAAATAAGATTAAAATTATCTAATTTTTGAAATTACTATAAGTGAGAAAAATGTTGGGTCCACACTAAACTTTCAAACTTGCTTGTTAACAAATTTTAATGACTATAAATTTTGTATTTAAAATCATCATATTTATTAAATTTATTTAATTTGGAATTTGAAGTAAGGGTTCCTTTTCGCAACTGTGGTAAAATATATTTATTTAATTAGTAGAAAATGACCAAAAAAACATTTGTTAGGGGTATACATAAAATGCTTATTACAAAATAGAAGTATATACATCCATAAGTTTTAACAGTAAGGGCCAGATTATTAATTAAATCATAATAAAAATTTAATTTAATTTCTTTGAACAAATTAGTACTATTACATTTATTTAATAGTTTTTCAATTTTACTGAATAATCTGAATAAAATTAAATAATGATCTTTAATTATGCCATTACGTTTCTTTGAAATGAATTCATTAAGGTATTATCATGTGTAATGTCTCCTATACTTAATTATTGACCAATGTCCAATTCAATTTCTTTCATAAAGTTAATAAGATATTAACTGATTTTTTAAAGTTAAATCACTTTCTCTGTGCTACGACAATTAAAAATGTTGATTTTCTAGTAGAATATTTGAAATTTCATTAAAGTTGATCATACATAGAATTGTATCTCTCATGTCGGAAAAATATTACAGACACAGAGTTGAATTAACGAAAATAAAAAACTTCACAGATATCCGGTATTTAAAAGTAAACTATTTCTTAAATATATTATATATTTTCAAACTAGTTTTTTATGTTCAATTTTTCTACGAATATTTAATAAAATATATGATTTCCGACTTTAAAACTAGAGCTTATAATCTTCTACTTATTTACATAATTTCTTTTCCTCTTGTGGATTAGTGATTTAAAATGCCCTAGGTAAATAAATTTATGGTTGGTATTTAATTATTTTAAATATTACAATAATTTGTATTAAAAATGCTCTTTTCATTTCTATATTAAAATAGCTTTAAAAATTTGATATTAATAGTAATTTTGAATAGAAGATGCCATAAATCATTTAAGAGCCGATAGGCTAAAGCACTTTTGTAAAAGAGAATTTTTATTGCAAATATGGATATTATAAATGCATATTAAAATATTTAGTTTATTAGTTACAGTAATTTCTGCTTTAAAAAAAACATGTGTATAAAGTTCTTATAGAAAACGTAATGCGTTGTTACAGAAAACTGAGAAATTTAAAGACCCTGGAGTACTTAAAATGAAAATGTCACCTAACACTTTCATTCTATAGCTCTACAATTTTTTTTAGAAATTAATTTTGGCACTAGTAATTTCTAAAGACTCTGAAACTGAACGTTTAAATTCCATAATTGTCCTAGTTGGCAAATATAATGTAATGATTGGATTTATTTATTTTTTGTTTACATTATGGCCTGAAGAATTATTGTCTATATTTGTACAAAATAAACCATAATATTTACTAAAAAAAATGTCATGCTCTGGGAGCTTTTAGCTTTATAGAAAATTTCAATTCAGTACTAAATATAGTTTCAGGTATTAAATATAATTTCAATACGCACTAGTTGTACTTATTGTACTTATGGTTGATTATATAAAATTATCAGACAAATTGAGAATCATGAAATGTTTTACATAATAAATTCCATATTTTCCGGTTATTCTATATTTTCCATGCGTCCATAAGTAAATAGTTATTTTTATAAGTTATATGTTTTAGATTAAATTTTGAAAATTAAATTTAAGTTTTATAAAATTAAATTTTTTTTTAAACCAGAGCACAAAATCATGTTTTATTATGAATTGATTGACCGGGAAAAATTGTTGCAAATTACATGTTCAAATAAATTAAAATACCTTGGTGTTATACAATGATCTTTTATTGGACATAAAGACAACTTTAATTATTTTCCTATATATTCATATTTATAACAATCCGTATAAAAATCTATCTATTAATCTGTGAAAATGATAAGAAAATAAAAAAAAAATAATTACTTCCTAAAATTATAATTATTAGCATCCTATTAGTATATTATATCAAAACTATTTCTGGTGAATAAAGGAACTGAAAATACTAACAACGTGAATGAAATATTTAACTTTTTTTAAATTATAATTTTAATTTAAATATTTCATTCCGCTCCTGATTAATCTATGCGAAAATTTGTAAAATTTTAAAACGCACATTAATGTTTAAAATGTTTGCAAAAAAAAAAATAAAATAAAAAAATCTTTTGTAACACACTTTACCAGTTGTAATCATAATATTTTCCAGTTTTCTTGTGGTTTATACAACAACATAATAAAATGAAATTTCAAACTTGCATAATAATATATAGTGATAAAAATAATAACAAAAATAATAGATTCACAACATGCTAACTTAAAAAAAAAATTCACTTTTTAAAAAAACCAAAAAAAAAGTCTTCATTAAAATAATGTAGGGTGGTCGTGGCTGTTGTTGAAAGAAATGAAAAGCTTAATAAAGTTAATCATGAATTTAATAAAGTTAAAAAACCAGGTCGAATAAAATTTAAATAAATAAAAGGTTGATATATATATTTTGTTTAATTTATGATTGCCTCCATATGCAAATTATTTGTAGTTCACTAAAAACGAGAATTATAAAGATCTATTACTTGAATGTTTAGTATTTAAAAGGATTTCTTTACAACAAAATATATACTAGTAACAAAGTTAACGTCCTTATTTATTTAATATAATAAATTGGACCTGAATGAAATAAAATAAGATTGTATTATTAAAATTATGAAGTTTCATAAACACAATAAATCACCAGGATAATTAATTTGCTAGACTGTAAAGAGGATATTAAAACCAAAAATTTTTATATGTATATAATCTATTTACCCGAGATTCTAAATACAGTCAAGAATTGTTTTATTTGGTATTTATTTATTTAATTATTCTTTGTAAATTTGAAATATTGAAATATATTTTGCATATAATTAGGCGTTTCTCTATTATGATAAATTTGATATTTTAATTTATTTCTTATATATTAAATTGCATGTTTTCAGGCATAAGAAATAAAAAATAATGTTTTGCAATAAATAAGTTTCGTATAAAATTAAAAATTTTAACTGGTATACAAAATTTTTTGTTTCGGTCACAGGTAATGTTTATAACTTCTGTGTTTGTTTAAAAATTCATTTGAATTTTAATATAAGTTGAAGCTTTGCTGTTATCACTGAATTTTCAATTGAACTGAAATAAAACATTTTTATAATATTCAGTTAAATACAAAATATAATTTTTAAATCTTTCTAATATATTGATGTGCTTGTGGTTTTTTTTATTACTCATTTACCTGAATTAATGCTACCACAAACTACGATAATTTCTTTAAATATCTGAAACACGCATTTAATTATTATAAAATCACGTTTAATTAATGACCGCAGAAGTGCAATAAAAATCTTCATTTTAACAAGCATAATACATATAATTTGCAGAGAAATTTTAAATCAATGCTTAAGCACAATGTTGATAAAAATCAATTTGCTTTTGAATTCTTCAAAGTCAATGTCATATAAGATAAAAGATTGTTAGTATTCATATTCCCAGTGATATATGCTGCTACAACTATACTGGTTTTGAAATTTTTTTATTTAGTTACCATGTCGGAAAAATCGAAAGTAGTTTTGTTTGAAATATAGAATTTTTGTTTTTATACAATTAGTACACGAATACAAGACTTCCTTCCTGCTTGTTTCTTACTTTCCAATTTTGGTACTGGTTTTTATCACATTATGCATATATAATAGTGATGTCTGAATTGTAAAATATGCAAAGAAAAATTGAGACTTAGGACCAATTCTCTATAATAGTAGACTCTAAAAAAAATTATAAAAATATTTTGTATAATAGAATATTTTATTTTGTTTTAAGTTTATGTTGCAACTCAAGTCTAAAAAAAAAACCATTTAAAAATTACACTTTTGAAATAAATTTTTAAAAAATTTTAAGATGGGACCCCATGATATCGAAAATTATATTTATGTTTATAATTTTTCTCGCGTAAATTACATTTTTTTAGCTCCTAAAATAAATTACTATCAAAGAAAAATAAAAGATATGAAATTGAGAATAGATTTTTGTGTATTTAATTTAAACTCAATTTAAATTTTTCATCAATGCATTTACGATATTGTAAAACGACAGTGAAAGTTGTATTATGTTGAACAATTCCATTTGTTATTTAATAGGAAATAATAATTCCACCTTTTATCAATTTTGATACAACGTGGAATTAGTAAAATGTATCAATTTTGATTCAAAGTGTTTAATATTTTTGATGACGATTACCGCATTTTCTGTTAATACTATATAATTACAATCTTGACTAGTTGATTGGCTTGTTAGCTAACTTTCAGTGGTAATAAATTAAAAATATATAAATATCCTTAATTAGGATATGATTTTGTTGTTATTTATGTATTTAATTATCAATTTATACATTAAATTGATTCTATTGTGTTGGGAGTAGTAATAACATAATAAGAAAATATATATATTGTAAGTGAATTATTCGTTCATGTGATTACCTCTTACTGCATTAGATAAAACCACATAAGTATATTTTTATGATACTTCTTTACATAAAGAGATGAGAGGTAAAATTTTTAAGACTTGATTTATTTGTCTTTTGGATAATTTCATAATCACATGGTTTCCATAAAGAAAGGAAAAGATTGAATCATATCATATCAGAGATGACGACAATTTTGGATAAAAAATATTAACTTACGTGCTTTAACCCCAAGACGACTTATAAGTATTCTAATTTGTTTATGTATTTTAAATGATATAATTTATTAATCAATTAAATTACGAAAATCTTGTAAAACTGTTGCTTAATATGTTTAACATATCTTTAAGAGTTTTTATAGAAGTATTAAATGAAAGCTCGACTATATATACTTTTACAAAATTTTGTATTTATAACTTTACCATTAGTTAATTTAAGATTTCTTTGATTTACAGCCACTATGATCATATATTTATGATATAAAAACAATGATATATCTTATGAAAAGAAATTTTATTCATATGATTTTTCTATTTTTAATTTCTCTTCAAATTATAATCGATTAGTCAGTTTTTTGTCCAAAAAATAATATTTAATTTATTTTAATAAAAAACGCTTCGAGATACGATGATATGGAAGCTCAAATTTAACGCCTATAATTTTTATATATATTTGTCTATAATATTTTACACCCTCTTTTATCTTTTAATAATAATAAAATGAAAATTAATGATATATTTACATAATATGTAATTAAAAGTGAAATTACGATTTATAAATAAGATTAAAGAAAGGTCTGTTTTTTTGTATTTCAATTCAGTTTATACATAATATAACTCACTAGATTAATGGTAAAAATGTGCAATTAAAATTTTATGTAAAAATTTTATTTATTTTATAGCACCTTATATACATATCAATTTTCCAGGTATTATGACAACCAAAAAACATAAATTTATCTTTTTTTTACCAAATTTCCCACAGCAATGAATTATTTAATTAATTTGTGTATTCATGGAAATAAACATATTACTAATGGAATTATAATGGCATATTTTTTTTTGTAATTTTTCGAAAAGATTTTTTGATCATTATTTATTATAAAATAATTATTGCAATTAAATCCTTGTAAACAAAACAATTTTTCATTATTTTATTTTCTTTATTTAAATACTAATATTAAAATATTAAAATAGTTCATTAAATTCATGAAAATAATAAATAATTTTATAAACTAAGAAATCATAAAAAATTATATAATCATAAAATAAATAGTTAAAATTTATTATCACTTTATAATTTCATATTATTAACTGAAACTAAAACTTGGTAAACCAAGTTTAATTATATTTTTTTTTGTTTTATGTTATTTACATTTCATACAGTAAAATCATATTAATTTGAATATAATGAGAGATTTTGGTTAACCTATTGAAGTAACTGTTTTGCTTGAGATTTTTATCTTTCATGACCTGAAGCACAGATTTTTATCTTTCATGATATGAAGCACAATAATTTTTTTTTGCAAGTTATGTAGGAAACATGAATAATTAACAATACATTCGGTAAGACTGTTGATAGTTTATGGAAGTATGAGCTTCGATTTGTATTGAAATCTGTAGAGAGATCTTTGTTAATATGAAATTATGTTAATAATTTGTTAATATGATTTTTGTTAATATGAAATTATGTTAATCTCAATTCATATCTGAATTTGGCAGATAAGAATCCAGGTAGTTTTTAGTACCATTATAGCCAAGAGGTTTGTATTTCATAGAAAATTTAATAGATTGTCGATTAAAAGAATATTTTCTACATAATGTTCATTTAATTTAAAGGATCACACTTCCAGACATAATTTAATTTTTGTATTTCGACTATAATATTTGTTTGGTATTCCTTATTTGTTTAATAGAACAATTATTGATTTTCATCACTTCACCAATCGGTTATTTTAAATTTGAAAATAATTCAATTTACACTCAATTGGTTATTTTAAATTTTAAAATAATTCAACCCAATTTGGTTTGATTTCTGTACCATTCACTGTATACTTCAAAAAATATTCACTTAAGAATTATGTATATGTAAAAAATGAATTATTTACGATTCTTCCTCTACTACTGAAATTTTCACTCTATAGTTTTAATGTACACCATATAATTTTTGTGTAATATAATTTTTTTTTTATTTAAAGCATGAGGATATAACCAGATTAACTTTTTTTTATAGCTTTGCGAACTTGTTGATACCGTTATAATATGCTTGTGGTCATGGCAGTGGAATTTAAATTTAAACACAAGAAAAAAAATAAAAATTGCTTAAATCAAAACATAATCTATAGTAAAAGTATTAAAACGTGCCAGTGAAAATACAAATATACTTATAATTTTCCACTATCAATTATAAAATGGTATTTATTTCCTTTTTCGGGGGATATTATTTAAGAGGTGATGTTGTAGACAGGTATGCATTATTATAAATCGGTCCATAGTACAATAAAGACGTAGTAAAATTTTGTTATTTTTGTGATTAGTTTTTGTTTCTTTTTGGTATATTTTGGACAGGAAGTCCGTAAATAAAACATCAATACGGATATAATTTGTTTTTTTTTTTTAAATTTGATAATAACAAATAATATCTGATAAATATTTACAAATTATAATTAAAAGAGGAAATAAACAAACAAATAATATTGACATTTAAAAAAAAAAAAGCAAAGAAAACAACATGGTAGTGTTCAGAAAAAGTGTAAGTGATGAAAGTGATTATAAATATTTCATAATAAAAAATAATGGATTACAAAATTATATGGATTAAAGGATTATTAATTTTATTTTATTATAGATTTTGATTTTGCTATTATTGGTAATATTTTTGCTGAACTTAACCTTAGCTCGACCTGGCAAAGATACAGCCAAGTTAGTAAAATTTATAAATTATATAATAAATAAATAAAAATAAAGTTAATGTTTTGTTTCGTTTTTATATAGAATACGAATTCATGTTCCAGTTAAACATCATACACATTTTCATACTAAAACAATTATAAAAAAAGTTCCAGTACCTGTTCCGATTCCAGTAAATGAAGAAAAACATCATTACCATCATCATGAAAAGGACGATGATGAAGATGATTTTGAAGGATACATTATACCAAAACCAAAGAAACGACGTTATCATCATTCATTGCATTAAAATTTAAATTAAATTTTGTTTTGTTAATTATTGTTATTAAATTTAATGTAAATTTTTAAGTAAAAAAAGTGCAATATATTTGTTTTTATTAAATAATTGTGTACTATATAATATATAAATTTAATTGAAACTAAGCTAAATTAATTGTCCGGCATGGTTATAGCTCAAATTTGCGTATAAATAATATTGAAAAATTCAGTTTTAGAGGCCGGTTTTACCTAGCTTCATAACTGAAGATTAAAATTTTTAACGAAATCTAAAGTGAAATCATTTATAACCTTTTATTGGCTGTTATTTCGTGGTGTTTCAGCTGAATCATTACGTCTTCAAATATAAATTTGACCAGACCAAGGAAATCCTACCGAGTTACTGAAAAGTATATTCAGTAGCTTTTGCATAAATTTACATAAAAGTTCTAACTACTTCTCGATTTTATACTAAAGTGATTTTAGATTTGAAATTTATTATTAAGTACCCAAATTGTTGCAGAAACTTTAAAGGTGAAACTACTTTAGTTTTTCCTGCATTAAGCTTGTATTTCAGATAATTTGAAATGATTAAACACACATTACTGGAACAGGTATATATTGAATATTATGAAGCATAAGATTATATATCTGCTAAATATTTTTATATTATTGTTCGTCGACTGTTTATTCCAAACTTAAGAAAACTTAACAAAAAGATTATTCTGTTATGAGGACACTCTGTTCCCTTCCAAAGTAAGAAACATAGATAAGTCTTTTACTACTTTATTATTGCTCTAATAATAACGTCATCAATTTTATCTCAAGTTTTATTTGACTATCTTGATTTATGATTTTCTTTTATTTAAAGATGTTTTGCATAATTTTTTAAATTTTTTATCTTTGATCATAAATCTTATTATTACTTTTGCTCACAAAACAAGTATTTATGTCAAATCGACATATTTGAAGGCTAAAAATTTATTTATTGTCTACAAATATGTAGCTATATCTATAACATAATTACATTAAATTACAATTGGTTGATCTTTAGTGTAGTAATTTACATAAACTATATTTATTTGATATTTTCATCATAATTTAGTATTTAGAGTATTTATTATTTGCTATTAATAGTGAAAATTAAAATGTTTTATTATGAATTATACATATATTTATATAAAATATTTCTATTTTATAGTATAGCTCAAATATATGATTGGCAAGGAAATAAGATGTTGGTATAAATCTACATTTTCTAACTTATTTATAAAAATGTTCTTGTTCTTCATACTTCAATCAAAATTTATTTTGTGAATTAATTAAAGAAAAAAGTTTAAATTAGTGATGTCTGATGTTATGCTTATAGATTTGAATAAAGGAAAATTTAATATGTGATATATTGGAAAAAAACACATAATTATAGTCTTAAATCTGAATCAAATTAATTTTAAAATCAGTTACCTGCTAAAATATTTTTTTTTAAACACAATTATTGTAATATGTTAAAGCACTAATTATTTATTTTCTATGAAACTCTATGTTAATTTTTCCTTGAAAAATATACTTGTATGAAAATAAATAATTAGATGTCGAATTGAAAATTAAAAATCGAATTGAAAATTAAATTGAGTAAAAGTTGAATCTAATAAAAAACAAAATTAAAAATTTTAAACACAAAGTTGAAATTCGTAACTGTAAAATAATTATGTAAATAATCAAGTAATTAACTTGATATTGATTTTTGATTTTTAATAATATGCCAGTACTTTTATAAAAAAAAAAAAAAACTTGTTATAAAAGATTTCTTTGATTATACTTTTTATATAATTTGTAATGAGATTTTTTCCTAAAATGAAATGGAATTTAATGTAATAGTTATTATAACTATTGCAAAAAGATTAAATAAAGCTCTTTTCTAAGCATTAAACTAGATTTTTTTCTTGGTGTAAGATCAACCTGACAAATATATAAACCCAAAAATGTAAAGATAAATTCTTTATTTGATTTTAATTGATTCATTGATTTGGGTTATAATTTGTTTATTTTTTGGATTCCATTTTAATACTTTCATGCTTTTTACTGGTAATTGAACTTTTATTCATAAAGTTAAAGAAATTAAAAATATTTTTAATAATCTATATTTTCGTTCAAAAACTAATATACTAACCGGATATGCAGACAATTTATTGTAAAGCTTATTAAAATTGATAATTCGTAAAAGTCATATAACACTTTCACATTCATTTCGTAATAAAACACTTTCCATATATTTTAATTTTGCATATATTTAGGAGTTGAATAATTGAAAATAAAATAGAAAGTAAATACATAAATATCCAATTTTATACATTAGTAATTAATCATATTTTATTTTATTTATATACAAAAATGTTCTAAATATGTTTTAAATAAAATTTTGACATTATTGTCTCAAAAAACACAATTCTCAAAGTAGCAACAAATCTCGCGCAACATTGTAAAATCAGCAACAAACAATGCAACATCGCAATATTGCGATGTTTGTTGGCAGAAACGTTTTTCAAAACTTTAACAATGTTTTTCAAAACAATTACAACGTTAATGTTTAGAAAAACGTTGTTATTTCTTTGGAAACATTTTTCAAAACTCTTACAAAATTTTTAAAAACAATTACAAAGTTATAAAAGTTTGAAAAACGTTGTAAGTGCCTTGGAAATGTTTTTCAACGCGATCACAATATTTTTTAAAAGAATTACAATGTTGTAATGGTTTGAAAAACGTTGTAATTGGTTTGGAAACATTTTTCAAATTTTTGCAACGTTTATATAAACAATTAAAGAGTTGTACTGGTTTGAAAAACATTGTTAGTGTCTTGAGAACGTTTTTTAACACAATAACAACGTTTTTCAAAAAAATTACAACGTTGTAATGGTTTAAAAAACGTTGTAATTGTTTTGGAAACGATTTTCAAAACTTTGACAACGTTTTTAAAAACAATTAAAACGTTGTAATGTTTCAAAACAATTAAAACGTTGTAATCACAACGTTTCGCAAAAGAATTACATCGTTGTAATGATATAAAAAAAGTTGTAATTATTTTGGAAACGTTTTTCAAAAAATATACAACGTTGTAAGACTTTGAAAAACGTTGTAAGTGATTTGTAAAATTTTTTCAACACATTCACAACGTTTTTCAAAGAATTACAACGTTTTAATGGTTTGAAAAACATTGTCATTGTATTGGAAACATTTTTCAAAACTTATACAATGTTTTTCAAAATACAATGTTTTTTCAAACTGTAACAACGTTGTAAACAATTACAACATTGTTAAAGTTTGAAAAATGTTGTAGGTGCCTTGGAAACGTTTATCAACACAATCACAATGTTTCGCAAAAGAATTACATCGTTGTATTGTAATGATATAAAAAACGTTGTAATTATTTTGGAAACGTTTTTCAAAACTTTTACAACGTTTTTCAAAAAATATGCAACGTTGTAAGACTTTGAAAAACGTTGTAAGTGATTTGTAAAATTTTTTCAACACATTCACAACGTTTTTCAAAGAATTACAACGTTATAATGGTTAGAAAAACATTGTCATTGTATTGGAAACATTTTTAAAACTTATACAATGTTTCTCAAAATACAATGTTTTTTCAAACTGTAACAACGTTGTAAACAATTACAACATTGTTAAAGTATGAAAAATGTTGTAGGTGCCTTGGAAACGTTTATTAACCCAATCACAATGTTTCGCAAAAGAATTACATCGTTGTAATGATATAAAAAACGTTGTAATTATTTTGGAAACGTTTTTCAAAACTTTTACAACGTTTTTCAAAATATATACAACGTTGTTATTCTTGAAATATTTTCCCGATTTCTCGGGCAATTTTGAATATTTTTCGAAAAGGTCTTCGGAAATGCGCTAGCAAATTAAATTCCCTACACGGAGATACCACATATATGGGGATTGCTTTCAGTTTGAAAGGTTTTCATTTTTTTGCTACAAATTTTGATGTTTTGTATTGAATCTCATTAAATTTCCATATTTTCCCGATTTCTCGTGCAATTTTGAATATTTTTCGAAAAGGTTTACGGAAATTCGCTAGAAATTAAATTCCTTACATGGGATACCAAATATGTGGGGATTGCTGTCAGTTTAAAGGGTTTTCATTTTTTTGCTAGAAATTCTGATGTTTTGTATTGAATCTCATTAAATTTCCACATTTTCCCGATTTCTCGGGCAATTTTGAATATTTTTCGAAAAGGTCTTCGGAAATTCGCTAGAAATTAAATTCCCTACACGAAGATACCAAATGTGTGGAGATACCAAATGTGATTGCTTTCAGTTTTAAGGGTTTTCATTTTTTTGCTACAAATTCTGATGTTTTGTATTGAACCTCATTAAATTTCCACATTTTCCCGATTTCTCGGGCAATTTTGAATATTTTTCGAAAAGGTTTTCGGAAATTCGCTAGAAATTAAATTCCTTACATGGGATACCAAATATGTGGAGATACCAAATGTGATTGCTTTCAGTTTTAAGGGTTTTCATTTTTTTGCTACAAATTCTGATGTTTTGTATTGAATCGCATTAAATTTCCGTATTTTCCCGATTTCTCGGGCAATTTTGAATATTTTTCGAAAAGGTCTTCGGAAATTCGCTAGAAATTAAATTCCCTACACGGAGATACCAAATGTGTGGAGATACCAAATGTGATTGCTTTCAGTTTTAAGGGTTTTTATTTTTTTGCTACCAATTCTGATGTTTTGTATTGAATCGCATTAAATTTCCATATTTTCCCGATTTCTCGGGAAATTTTGAATATTTTTCGAAAAGGTCTTCGGAAATTCGCTAGAAATTCCCTACACGGAGATACCAAATGTGTGGAGATTCCAAATGTGATTACTTTCAGTTTTAAGGGTTTTCATTTTTTTTGCTACAAATTCTGATTTTTTGTATTGAATCGCATTAAATTTCCATATTTTCCCGATTTCTCGGGCAATTTTGAATATTTTTCGAAAAGGTCTTCGGAAATTCGCTAGAAATTAAATTCCCTACACGGAGATACCAAATATGTGGAGATACCAAATGTGATTGCTTTCAGTTTTAAGGGTTTTCATTTATTTGCTACAAATTCTGATGGTTTGTATTGAATCTCATTAAATTTTCATATTTTCCAGATTTCTCGGCCAATTTTGAATATTTTTCGAAAAGGTCTTCGGAAACGTGCTAGAAATTAAATTCCCTACACGGAGATACCAAATGTGTGGGGATTGCTTTTAGTTTTAAGGGTTTTCATTTTTTTGCTACAAATTCTGATGTTTTGTATTGAATCGCATTAAATTTCCATATTTTCCCGATTTCTCGGGCAATTTTGAATATTTTTCGAAAAGGTCTTCGGAAATGCGCTAGAAACTAAATTCCCTACACGGAGATACCAAATATGTGGGGATTGCTTTCAGTTTTATGGGTTTTCATTTTTTTGCTACAAATTCTGATGTTTTGTATTGAATCGCATTAAATTTCCATATTTTCCCGATTTCTCGGCCAATTTTGAATATTTTTCGAAAAGGTCTTCGGAAATTCGCTAGAAATTAAAATCCCTACACGGAGATACCAAATGTGTGGAGATACCAAATGTGATTGCTTTTAGTTTTAAGGGTTTTCATTTTTTTGCTACAAATTCTGATGTTTTGTATTGAATCGCATTAAATTTCCATATTTTCCTGATTTCTCGGGCAAGTTTGAATATTTTTCGAAAAGGTCTTCGGAAATTCGCTAGAAATTAAATTCCCTACACGGAGATACCAAATGTATGGAGATACCAAATGTGATTGCTTTCAGTTTTAAGGTTTTTCATTTTTTTGCTACAAATTCTGATGTTTTGTATTGAACAGCATTAAATTTCCATATTTTCCCGATTTCTCGGGCAATTTTGAATATTTTTCGAAAAGGTCTTCGGAAACGTGCTAGAAATTAAATTCCCTACACGGAGATACCAAATGTGTGGGGATTGCTTTCAGTTTTATGGGTTTTAATTATTTTGTTACAAATTCTGATACTTTGTATTGAATCGCATTAAATTTCCATATTTTCCCGATTTCTCGGGCAATTTTGAATATTTTTCGAAAAGGTCTTCGGAAATTCGCTAGAAATTAAAATCCCTACACGGAGATACCAAGTGTGTGGAGATACCAAATGTGATTGCTTTCAGTTTTAAGGGTTTTCATTTTTTTGCTACAAATTCTGATGTTTTGTATTGAATCTCATTAAATTTTCATATTTTCCCGATTTCTCGGGCAATTTTGAATATTTTTCGAAAAGGTCTTCGGAAACGTGCTAGAAATTAAATTCCCAACACGGAGATACCAAATGTGTGGGGATTGCTTTCAGTTTTAAGGGTTTTCATTTATTTGCTACAAATTCTGATGTTTTGTATTGAATCTCATTAAATTTCCACATTTTCCCAATTTCTCGGGCAATTTTGAATATTTTTCGAAAAGGTCTTCGGAAATGCGCTAGAATCTAAATTCCCTACACGGAGATACCAAATATGTTGGGATTGCTTTCAGTTTTAAGGGTTTTCATTTATTTGCTACAAATTCTGATGTTTTGTATTGAATCTCATTAAATTTCCACATTTTCCCAATTTCTCGGGCAATTTTGAATATTTTTCGAAAAGGTCTTCGGAAATTCGCTAGAAATTAAAATCCCTACACGGAGATACCAATTGTGTGGAGATACCAAATGTGATTGCTTTCAGTTTTAAGGGTTTTCATTTTTTTGCTACAAATTCTGATGTTTTGTATTGAATCGCATTAAATTTCCATATTTTCCCGATTTCTCGGGCAATTTTGAATATTTTTCGAAAAGGTCTTCGGAAATGCGCTAGAAACTAAATTCCCTACACGGAGATACCAAATGTGTGGAGATACCAATTGTGATTGCTTTCAGTTTTAAAGGTTTCATTTTTTTGCTACAAATTCTGATGTTTTGTATTGAATCGCATTAAATTTCCATATTTTCCCAATTTCTCGGGCAATTTTGAATATTTTTCGAAAAGGTCTTCGGAAATGCGCTAGAAACTAAATTCCCTACACGGAGATACCAAATATGTGGGGATTGCTTTCAGTTTTAAGGGTTTTCATTTATTTGCTACAAATTCTGATGTTTTGTATTGAATCTCATTAAATTTCCACATTTTCCCAATTTCTCGGCCAATTTTGAATATTTTTCGAAAAGGTCTTCGGAAATTCGCTAGAAATTAAATTCCCTACACGGAGATACAAAATATATGGGAATTGCTTTCAGTTTTAAGGGTTTTCGTTTTTTTGCTACAAATTCTGATGTTTTGTATGGAATCTCTTTAAATTTCCATATTTTCGCGATTTCTCGGGTAATTTTGAATATTTTTCGAACAGGTCTTCGGAAATGCGCTAGAAATTAAATTTCCTACACGGAGATACCAAATATGTGGGGAATACTTTCAGTCTTATGGGTTTTCGTTTTTTTGCTACAAATTCTGATGTTTTGTAAGGAATCTCATTAAATTTCCATATTTTCCCGATTTCTCGGGAAATTTTGAATATTTTTCACAAAGATCTTCGGAAATTCGCTAGAAATTAAATTCCCTACACGGAGATATAAAATATATGGGGATTGCTTTCAGTTTTAAGGGTTTTTGTTTTTTTGCTACAAATTCTGATGTTTTGTATGGAATCTCTTTAAATTTCCATATTTTCCCGATTTCTCGAGCAATTTTGAATATTTTTCGAAAAGGTCTTCGGAAACGTGCTAGAAATTAAATTCCCTACATGGAGATACCAAATGTGTGGGGATTGCTTTTAGTTTTAAGGGTTTTCATTTTTTTGCTGCAAATTCTGATGTTTTGTATTGAATCGCATTAAATTTCCATATTTTCAAGATTTCTCGGGCAATTTTGAATATTTTTCGAAAAGGTCTTCGGAAATGCGCTAGAAACTAAATTCCCTACACGGAGATACAAAATATGTGGGGATTGCTTTCAGTTTTATGGGTTTTCATTTTTTTGCTACAAATTCTTATGTTTTGTATTGAATCGCATTAAATTTCCATATTTTCCCGATTTCTCGGGCAATTTTGAAATTTTTCGAAAAGGTCTTCGGAAATTCGCTAGAAATTAAAATCCCTACACGGAGATACCAAATGTGTGGAGATACCAAATATGATTGCTTTTAGTTTTAAGGGTTTTCATTTTTTGCTACAAATTCTGATGTTTTGTATTGAATCGCATTAAATTTCCATATTTTCCCGATTTCTCGGGCAATTTTGAATATTTTTCGAAAAGGTCTTCGGAAATTCGCTAGAAATTAAATTCCATACACGGAGATACCAAATGTGTGGAGATACCAAATGTGATTGCTTTCAGTTTTAAGGGTTTTCATTTTTTTTGCTACAAATTCTGATGTTTTGTATTGAATCGCATTAAATTTCCATATTTTCCCGATTTCTCGGGCAATTTTGAATATTTTTCGAAAAGGAAATTCGCTAGAAATTAAATACCCTACACGGAGATACCAAATGTGTGGAGATACCAAATGTGATTGCTTTCAGTTTTAAGGGTTTTAATTTTTTTGCTACAAATTCTGATGTTTTGTATTGAATCGCATTAAATTTCCATATTTGCCCGATTTCTCGGGCAATTTTGAATATTTTTCGAAAAGGTCTTCGGAAATTCGCTAGAAATTAAAATCCCTACACGGAGATACCAAATGTGTGGAGATACCAAATATGATTGCTTTTAGTTTTAAGGGTTTTCATTTTTTTGCTACAAATTCTGATGTTTTGTATTGAATCGCATTAAATTTCCATATTTTCCCGATTTCTCGGGCAATTTTGAATATTTTTCGAAAAGGTCTTCGGAAATTCGCTAGAAATTAAATTCCATACACGGAGATACCAAATGTGTGGAGATACCAAATGTGATTGCTTTCAGTTTTAAGGGTTTTCATTTTTTTGCTACAAATTCTGATGTTTTGTATTGAATCGCATTAAATTTCCATATTTTCCCGATTTCTCGGGCAATTTTGAATATTTTTCGAAAAGGAAATTCGCTAGAAATTAAATACCCTACACGGAGATACCAAATGTGTGGAGATACCAAATTTGATTGCTTTCAGTTTTAAGGGTTTTAATTTTTTTGCTACAAATTCTGATGTTTTGTATTGAATCGCATTAAATTTCCATATTTGCCCGATTTCTCGGGCAATTTTGAATATTTTTCGAAAAGGTCTTCGGAAATTCGCTAGAAATTAAAATCCCTACACGGAGATACCAAGTGTGTGGAGATACCAAATGTGATTGCTTTCAGTTTTAAGGGTTTTCATTTTTTTGCTACAAATTCTGATGTTTTGTATTGAATCTCATTAAATTTTCATATTTTTCCGATTTCTCGGGCAATTTTGAATATTTTTCGAAAAGGTCTTCGGAAACGTGCTAGAAATTAAATTCCCTACACAGAGATACCAAATGTGTGGGGATTGCTTTCAGTTTTAAGGGTTTTCATTTATTTGCTACAAATTCTGATGTTTTGTATTGAATCTCATTAAATTTCCACATTTTGCCGATTTCTCGGGCAATTTTGAATATTTTTCGAAAAGGTCTTCGGAAACGTGCTAGAAATTAAATTCCCTACACAGAGATACCAAATGTGTGGGGATTGCTTTCAGTTTTAAGGGTTTTCATTTATTTGCTACAAATTCTGATGTTTTGTATTGAATCTCATTAAATTTCCACATTTTCCCAATTTCTCGGGCAATTTTGAATATTTTTCGAAAAGGTCTTCGGAAATGCGCTAGAAACTAAATTCCCTACACGGAGATACCAAATATGTGGGGATTGCTTTCAGTTTTAAGGGTTTTCATTTATTTGCTACAAATTCTGATGTTTTGTATTGAATCGCATTAAATTTCCATATTTTCCAGATTTCTCGGGCAATTTTGAATATTTTTCGAAAAGGTCTTCGGAAATTCGCTAGAAATTAAAATCCCTACACGGAGATACCAATTGTGTGGAGATACCAAATGTGATTACTTTCAGTTTTAAGGGTTTTCATTTTTTTGCTACAAATTCTGATGTTTTGTATTGAATCGCATTAAATTTCCATATTTTCCCGATTTCTCGGGCAATTTTGAATATTTTTCGAAAAGGTCTTCGGAAATGCGCTAGAAACTAAATTCCCTACACGGATATACCAAATGTGTGGAGATACCAATTGTGATTGCTTTCAGTTTTAAGGGTTTTCATTTTTTTGCTACAAATTCTGATGTTTTGTATTGAATCGCATTAAATTTCCATATTTTCCCAATTTCTCGGGCAATTTTGAATATTTTTCGAAAAGGTCTTCGGAAATGCGCTAGAAACTAAATTCCCTACACGGAGATACCAAATATGTGGGGATTGCTTTCAGTTTTAAGGGTTTTCATTTATTTGCTACAAATTCTGATGTTTTGTATTGAATCTCATTAAATTTCCACATTTTGCCGATTTCTCGGGCAATTTTGAATATTTTTCGAAAAGGTCTTCGGAAACGTGCTAGAAATTAAATTCCCTACACAGAGATACCAAATGTGTGGGGATTGCTTTCAGTTTTAAGGGTTTTCATTTATTTGCTACAAATTCTGATGTTTTGTATTGAATCTCATTAAATTTCCACATTTTCCCAATTTCTCGGGCAATTTTGAATATTTTTCGAAAAGGTCTTCGGAAATGTGCTAGAAACTAAATTCCCTACACGGAGATACCAAATATGTGGGGATTGCTTTCAGTTTTAAGGGTTTTCATTTATTTGCTACAAATTCTGATGTTCTGTATTGAATCGCATTAAATTTCCATATTTTCCAGATTTCTCGGGCAATTTTGAATATTTTTCGAAAAGGTCTTCGGAAATTCGCTAGAAATTAAAATCCCTACACGGAGATACCAATTGTGTGGAGATACCAAATGTGATTGCTTTCAGTTTTAAGGGTTTTCATTTTTTTCCTACAAATTCTGATGTTTTGTATTGAATCGCATTAAATTTCCATATTTTCCCGATTTCTCGGGCAATTTTGAATATTTTTCGAAAAGGTCTTCGGAAATGCGCTAGAAACTAAATTCCCTACACGGATATACCAAATGTGTGGAGATACCAATTGTGATTGCTTTCAGTTTTAAGGGTTTTCATTTTTTTGCTACAAATTCTGATGTTTTGTATTGAATCGCATTAAATTTCCATATTTTCCCAATTTCTCGGGCAATTTTGAATATTTTTCGAAAAGGTCTTCGGAAATGCGCTAGAAATTAAATTTCCTACACGGAGATACCAAATATGTGGGGAATACTTTCAGTCTTATGGGTTTTCGTTTTTTTGCTACAAATTCTGATGTTTTGTAAGGAATTTCATTAAATTTCCATATTTTCCCGATTTCTCGGGAAATTTTGAATATTTTTCACAAAGATCTTCGGAAATTCGCTAGAAATTAAATTCCCTACACGGAGATACAAAATATATGGGGATTGCTTTCAGTTTTAAGGGTTTTTGTTTTTTTGCTACAAATTCTGATGTTTTGTATGGAATCTCTTTAAATTTCCATATTTTCCCGATTTCTCGGGCAATTTTGAATATTTTTCGAAACGTTCTTCGGAAATGCCTTCGGAAATTCGCTAGAAATTAAATTCCCTACACGGAGATACAAAACATATGGGGATTGCTTTCAGTTTTAAGGGTTTTTGTTTTTTTGCTACAAATTTTGATGTTTTGTATGGAATCTCTTTAAATTTCCATATTTTCACGATTTCTGGGGCAATTTTGAATATTTTTCGAAACGGTCTTCCGAAATGCGCAAGAAATTAAATTTCCTACACGGAGATACCAAATATGTGGGGATTACTTTCAGTTTTATGGGTTTTCGTTTTTTTTGCTACAAATTCTGATGTTTTGTTTTGAATCTCTTTAAATTTCCATATTTTCGCGATTTCTCGGGTAATTTTGAATATTTTTCGAAAAGGTCTTCGGAAGTGCGCTAGAAATTAAATTTCCTACACAGAGATACCAAATATGTGGGGATTACTTTCAGTCTTATGGGTTTTCATTTTTTTGCTACAAATTCTGATGTTTTGTATTGAATCTCATTAAATTACTATATTTTGCCGATATCTCGGGCAATTTTGAATATTTTTCGAAAAGGTCTTCGGAAATTCGCTAGAAATTAAATTCCCTACACGGATATACAAAATATATGGGTATTGCTTTCAGTTTTAAGGGTTTTCGTTTTTTTGCTACAAATTCTGATGTTTTGTATGGAATCTCTTTAAATTTCCATATTTTCCCGATTTCTCGGGCAATTTTGAATATTTTTCGAAAAGGTCTTCGGAAATTCGCTAGAAATTAAATTCCCTACACGGAGATACAAAATATATGGGAATTGCTTTCAGTTTTAAGGGTTTTCGTTTTTGTGCTACAAATTCTGATGTTTTGTATGGAATCTCTTTAAATTTCCATATTTTCCCGATTTCTCGGGTAATTTGATATTTTTCGAAAAGGTCTTCGGAAATGCGCTAGAAATTAAATTTCCTACACGGAGATACCAAATATGTGGGGATTACTTTCAGTCTTATGGGTTTTCGTTTTTTTTGCTACAAATTCTGATGTTTTGTATTGAATCTCTTTAAATTTCCATATTTTCTCGATTTCTCGGGCAAATTTGAATATTTTTCGAAAAGGTCTTTGGAAATCCGCTAGAAATTAAATTCCCTACACAGAGATACCATATATGTGGGGATTGCTTTCAGTTTTAAGGGTTTTCGTTTTTTGCTACAAATTCTGATGTTTTGTATGGAATCTCTTTAAATTTCCATATTTTCCCGTTTTCTCGGACAATTTTGCGCTAGAAATTAAATTCCCTACACGGAAATGCGCTAGAAATTAAATTCCCTACACGGAGATACCAATTATGTGGGAATTGCTTTCAGTTTTAAGAGGTTCCATTTTTTTGCTACAAATTCTGATGTTTTGTATTGAATCTCATTAAATTTCCATATTTTGCCGAATTCTCGGGCAATTTTGAATATTTTTCGAAACGGTCTTCGGAAATGCGCTAGAAATTAAATTCCCTACACGGAGATAACAAATATGTGGGCATTGCTTTCAGTTTTAAGGGTTTTCATTTTTTTGCTACAAATTCTGATGTTTTGTATTGAATCTCATTAAAGTACTATATTTTCCCATATCTCGGGCAATTTTGAATATTTTTCGAAAAGGTTTTCGGAAATTCGCTAGAAATTAAATTCCCTACACGGAGATACAAAATATATGGGAATTGCTTTCAGTTTTAAAGGTTTTCGTTTTTTTGCTACAAATTCTGATGTTTTGTATGGAATCTCTTTAAATTTCCATATTTTCGCGATTTCTCGGGTAATTTTGAATATTTTTCGAAAAGGTCTTCGGAAATGCGCTAGAAATTAAATTTCCTACACGGAAATGCGCTAGAAATTAAATTCCCTACACGGAGATACCAATTATGTGGGAATTGCTTTCAGTTTTAAGGGGTTCCATTTTTTTGCTACAAATTCTGATGTTTTGTATTGAATCTCATTAAATTTCCATATTTTGCCGAATTCTCGGGCAATTTTGAATATTTTTCGAAACGGTCTTCGGAAATGCGCTAGAAATTAAATTCCCTACACGGAGATAACCAATATGTGGGCATTGCTTTCAGTTTTAAGGGTTTTCATTTTTTTGCTACAAATTCTGATGTTTTGTATTGAATCTCATTAAAGTACTATATTTTCCCGATATCTCGGGCAATTTTGAATATTTTTCGAAAAGGTCTTCGGAAATTCGCTAGAAATTAAATTCCCTACACGGAGATACAAAATATATGGGAATTGCTTTCAGTTTTAAGGGTTTTCGTTTTTTTTGCTACAAATTCTGATGTTTTGTATGGAATCTCTTTAAATTTCCATATTTTCGCGATTTCTCGGGTAATTTTGAATATTTTTCGAAAAGGTCTTCGGAAATGCGCTCGAAATTAAATTTCCTACACGGAGATACCAAATATATTGGGAATACTTTCAGTCTTATGGGTTTTCGTTTTTTTGCTACAAATTCTGATGTTTTGTATGGAATCTCATTAAATTTCCATATTTTCCCGATTTCTCGGGCAATTTTGAATATTTTTCAAAAAGATCTTCGGAAATTCGCTAGAAATTAAATTCCCTACACGGAGATACAAAATATATGTTGATTGCTTTCAGTTTTAAGGGTTTTTGTTTTTTTGCTACAAATTCTGATGTTTTGTATGGAATCTCTTTAAATTTCCATATTTTCCCGATTTCTCGGGCAATTTTGAATATTTTTCGAAACGGTCTTCGGAAATGCCTTCGGAAATTCGCTAGAAATTAAATTCCCTACACGGAGATACAAAACATATGGGGATTGCTTTCAGTTTTAAGGGTTTTTGTTTTTTTGCTACAAATTCTGATGTTTTGTATGGAATCTCTTTAAATTTCCATATTTTCCCGATTTCTCGGGAAATTTTGAATATTTTTCACAAAGATCTTCGGAAATTCGCTAGAAATTAAATTCCCTACACGGAGATACAAAACATATGGGGATTGCTTTCAGTTTTAAGGGTTTTTGTTTTTTTGCTACAAATTCTGATGTTTCGTATGGAATCTCTTTAAATTTCCATATTTTCCCGATTTCTCGGGCAATTTTGAATATTTTTCGAAACGGTCTTCGGAAATGCCTTCGGAAATTCGCTAGAAATTAAAATCCCTACTCGGAGATACCAATTGTGTGGAGATACCAAATGTGATTGCTTTCAGTTTTAAGGGTTTTCATTTTTTTGCTACAAATTCTGATGTTTTGTATTGAATCGCATTAAATTTCCATATTTTCACGATTTCTGGGGCAATTTTGAATATTTTTCGAAACGGTCTTCCGAAATGCGCTAGAAATTAAATTCCCTACACGGAGATACAAAACATATGGGGATTGCTTTCAGTTTTAAGGGTTTTTGTTTTTTTGCTACAAATTTTGATGTTTTGTATGGAATCTCTTTAAATTTCCATATTTTCACGATTTCTGGGGCAATTTTGAATATTTTTCGAAACGGTCTTCCGAAATGCGCTAGAAATTAAATTTCCTACACGGAGATACCAAATATGTGGGGATTACTTTCAGTTTTATGGGTTTTCATTTTTTTGCTACAAATTCTGATGTGTTGTATTGAATCTCATTAAATTACTATATTTTGCCGATATCTCGGGCAATTTTGAATACTTTTCGAAAAGGTCTTCGGAAATTCGCTAGAAATTAAATTCCCTACACGGATATACAAAATATATGGGAATTGCTTTCAGTTTTTAGGGTTTTCGTTTTTTTGCTACAAATTCTGATGTTTTGTATGGAATCTCTTTAAATTTCCATATTTTCCCGATTTCTCGGGCAATTTTGAATATTTTTCGAAAAGATCTTCGGAAATTCGCTAGAAATTAAATTCCCTACACGGAGATACAAAATATATGGGAATTGCTTTCAGTTTTAAGGGTTTTCGTTTTTGTGCTACAAATTCTGATGTTTTGTATGGAATCTCTTTAAATTTCCATATTTTCCCGATTTCTCGGGTAATTTTGAATATTTTTCGAAAAGGTCTTTGGAAATGCGCTAGAAATAAAATTTCCTACACGGAGATACCAAATATGTGGGGATTACTTTCAGTTTTAAGGGTTTTCGTTTTTGTGCTACAAATTCTGATGTTTTGTATGGAATCTCTTTAAATTTCCATATTTTCCCGATTTCTCCGGGTAATTTTGAATATTTTTCGAAAAGGTCTTCGGAAATCCGCTAGAAATTAAATTCCCTACACAGAGATACCATATATGTGGGGATTGCTTTCAGTTTTAAGGGTTTTCGTTTTTTGCTACAAATTCTGATGTTTTGTATGGAATCTCTTTACATTTCCAAATTTTCCCGTTTTCTCGGACAATTTTGCGCTAGAAATTAAATTCCCTACACGGAAATGCGCTAGAAATTAAATTCCCTACACGGAGATACCAATTATGTGGGAATTGCTTTCAGTTTTAAGGGGTTCCATTTTTTTGCTACAAATTCTGATGTTTTGTATTGAATCTCATTAAATTTCCATATTTTGCCGAATTCTCGGGCAATTTTGAATATTTTTCGAAACGGTCTTCGGAAATGCGCTAGAAATTAAATTCCCTACACGGAGATAACAAATATGTGTGCATTGCTTTCAGTTTTAAGGGTTTTAATTTTTTTGCTACAAATTCTGATGTTTTGTATTGTAAAAGTTTGAAAAATGTTGTAAAGGCCTTGGAGACGTTTTCAACACATTCACAACGTTTTTCAAAAGAATTACAACGTTGTGATGGTTTGAAAAACGTTGTAATTGTTTTGGAAACGTTTTTCAAAACAATTACATCATTGTAAGTCTTTGAAAAACGTTATAAGTGACTTGGAAAAGTTTTTCAACACATCCAAACGTTTTTCAAAAGAATTACAACGTTGTAATGATTTTAAAAACGTTGTAAATGTTTTGGAAATATTTTTCAAAACTTTTACAATGTTTTTCAAAATAATTAAAACGTTGTATATATTTGAAAAACGATGTAAGTGTGCTGGAAATGTTTTACAAAACTATCACAACGTTTCTTAAATGAATTACAACATTATAATTGTTTGAAAATCGTTGTAATTGTTTTGGAAATATTTTTTAAAACTTTTACTACTTTTTTCAAAAGAATTACAACGTTGTAATGGTTTGAAAAACGTTGTAAATGTTTTGGAACATTTTTCAAAACTTTTCCAACGTTTTTCAAAACAACTACGACGTTGTAAAAATTTGAAAAACATTGTAAGGGCCTTGGACACGTTTTTCAACACATTTACAACGTTTTTCAAAAGAATTACAGCGTTGTAATCAGATTGTACTTTCAATAGATTGTAGTGTAATTAATCTTGGTAACAACTACGCATAGTTTGAAATCAAATTAAAATAAAATACAAAAATAAATCAATTATTTTGTGATAGTTTTCTCTTCTAATATCAAACTAGCAACAACAAAAATTTTTCCAGACATTTTTTTTTATCACCAGGATTTTGAATAGTTTAAAAATGTATATGAAATCAACTTTTCTTATTTTTAATATTTCATTTTATTTATTCAATTCGGGAAGGTAATTATTTCTTTAATAGTTCTACATTTAATTATCTTATTAATTAATTAATTGAAAAGAAAAGCGAATTAATCTAAAGGTGAGATTAAAACTCTTACTATAAATTTTTTGCAATAATTAAAACTAATTTAAATAACCAACATTTTTTTTGCACAAATTGAATTGATTTTTCTTTACAAAAAATATATTTTACTACCTTAAAAGAATTGATTTAATTTCCGTTAAATTAACTATAGATAAAACTATAAAAACTTTCAGTAAATTATTTACTTTAATTAGCAATAAATCCCAAGAAAAAATTCAAATATCTATTATGCAAACATTAAATCAAATTTACATAGTAAACTAATAAACAAATTGTTATTTAACATCGTTTTAATGTTTGTTTTTTGTTCGATACTCAAATTTCAAAAAGCGGAACATAAAACAAATACCAAAATTAAAATTTCTATAAAAAATAATAATAATGTTTTCAAATAATAATAAAAACTTATTATGAAATTATACAAAATCATAATAATAATCAAGTAAACTATAATCAATAAAAACATAAATATGAATCATTAATATGTTTTCTTCTAAAAAATTTATCCCGTTGTCTATATAGTCACGTTAGTTAATGTTACTGTGATGATCTTCTGCTTTTTACCTGACTATATTTCCAATTTTTTTTTATATGTATTTTTTTTTTTTTTCATACAAATTATGGAAAAAACGTGCTAAATTTTTGAAAATATAGGAGGAAGTTTAAGTATTTTGGTTTTAAAGCTTGCACAGGTGCACTTTTAATTATACTATTGAAAATATACTTGAATGGATCATCATAAAATATTCATTAAGTGATATTTATAATCATAATGAGGAGAAATTTTTATATTCATAAATGATTTTTTTTATATATTCTTACATAAAAAAATTTGTTTTAAAGAAAATATTTTTCCATTTTTCATAAAAATAAAAAAAATATTATTTCATAATTATTTTTATTTAGTTTTTCTTTCATCTCTCATTAACTTTTAATGATTGCTAGGTTAAACCAAAGCCCACTTCAAATATAATTATATGAACAAATTGAGGAAGTTAAATCATATAAAAGTATAAAAGACAAAAAAAAAACAATTTCTTGTTAGCTTCTTGTAATTTCGGCAAAATAAAGTGAAAGTGATATCAACATCAAAACAAAACAACAACAAATTTTGTAAAAATAATTTTCTTTGAATAATTTTATATTTATTTTTTATCTTAAAAATAATGTAACAAAATAATTCTTAACATTTTTCTTTTCTTTGCTTAATTAACTAAAAATTGAATAATAATAATGTTTTTTTTTTTAATAATATTTTGTTATTTTGTTAAATGATCGATCAATTTAACATAGAAATAATTCAATGAAATGAGGTGACCATGAATTATGTTTACATTATAAATAACATTACAAATTTTAAGAAAATATTACTAAATATAATAATAATAAAATGTAATGAAGCTAATGGTATATAAACAATGAGACTAGAAGACAAATGAATGGTCAAAGAATGCATTTTACAGTCATGCACTAAAGATTTTATAATCTAAAATTTGAATATTATTTTTTAGTGATGAGGTGATGGATAACTGTAACCGCCACTTCCAACACCTTGAACATGACCTACACTATAACTATCAGCACCTGTATAACTACCTCCTCCAGAATAACCCCCGCCGCCACTTGACCATCCACCACTTCCGCTTGAACCAAATCCACTACCACCTCCCCCATGTAAATCAGTTGATGCAATAGCAGCAATATGACTTATGCCAGAACTACCACCGTGACCTGAACTACCAAAGGAAGATCCACCGCCTGATGAAAAACTACCTCCATGACCTCCACTAAATCCATGGCCACCACCAAATCCACTTCCACCACCTCCATGGGTTCCATGATCTTCAACAATTGCTACAGTTTCAGCATGGCTACTTCCACCAGAATAACCGCCACCACTAATATGTCCGCCACCATGACTTCCGCCAAATCCATGCCCACCACCGAAACCACTACCACCAAAACTACCATGACCACCGATGCTACCGCCATGACCACCGATGCTACCGCCATGACCACCGATGCTACCACCATGACCACCGATGCTACCGCCATGTCCACCAATGCTACCACCATGTCCACCGATGCTAATGCCATGTCCACCACCGAAACTACTGCCGCCACCAAAACCACCATGTCCACCACCATGACCACCATGATCTTCTACAATTGCGACAGTTTCAGCATGAGAACTTCCTCCGGAATATCCACCTATATGGCTACCACCACTTATATGTCCGCCACTAAAACTTCCTCCTATACTACCACCAAAACTTCCTCCATGGCCAACATGACCTCCGCCAATACTACCTCCAAAGCCGCCATGTCCTCCTCCATGTCCGCCGTCAACAACAGCAATTGTTTCAACATGACCACCTCCGTGCCCACCCAAACCACCGCCATGACCTCCACCATATCCACCACCCCCTCCGTGACCACCTCCTCCCCCATGACCACCTCCAATGAGTCCCCCAATCAATGGCCCAATAATATCTCCTCCATGGCCACCTCCATGGCCACCTCCATCTCCACCATCATGATGATCGTGATGATGCGTTTCGTGATGATGAATTTCTTTTTGATGATGAACTTCCTCGTGTAATTCTGGTAAATGAATTCTAATATGAACATGTTCCTTGCCCCATGGCTTACCATACGCAACACCAACAAGTAAAGCACAAGTCAACTGAAAAAGAACGAAACAAGAAAATATAAATAAAATTTGCTCAAGTCTTCTGCTCAAGTCTTAGAAGTGTTAAAATTAGATTTGATCAGCAATAAACTTAATAATCCACAATGTTTAGTTTATTGCTATTCAAATAATCGTTAGATTTAAGGAAACACTCACAGCAAGCCAAGCAGCCATTTTATTTAATTAGAACTATCACAAAAGTTATTTAAAAAATCGAATAAATTTTGGATTTCTGTTCTGTCTCCGATAAAGTTACAAAATCGAATGATACACAATCTTATTTGACCCGGGAATTTATATATGGTTTTGGTTAGATTCAAAATGAAATATAAAATCCCAGATCTACAAATGTGAAATAATATGAAATTATTTTCTGCACATACAATAAACCGGTAAAGTCATATTGTTGCATCAGAAAAAAGAAAGTGGGAAAGAAAGACTATTATTTTTTGTATGTTTATTTTTTTTCGTGGTCTTTTCATGTTGGAAATGGAAAAGTGTGGAGGGACAATATACACTACAACAACAAATAAATTGCAGTAACAGAAAGTATAAAGAAAATTTACAGCATCAAATTTGGCCTTCTATAGTAGTATGGTGGAGAGGTCATGGTCGTTACATTTTAATAGTTTAATAGAAATTTTTTGGTACTTTCAAAGAAAGGCAGAAATATTTACATGTATTTTATTGTATTTGAGGAATTTATTAAAAATGTATAATTATGATAATATGTTTTGCTTTAGTTACCTTTTGTTAAGGTTGTACATATTTGTCGGTAATGTTGGAGTATGATGTAACATATATCCTTATTTAGGAATCTAATGTCATAGATTCCTAAATAAGGATATAATTTTCATAAAATTTTATGAAAATTATATCCTTATTTAGTAATTTTCATAAAATTTTATTCCGAAGATTTAATTTTTAATTCCTATTTAGTTTTTTTGTGATAATATAGTAAAATAAATCTTTTATAAACTTTCTTATCTCGTACAGAAAATTTAAAGAATTCTGTGCAGTATAGTCGCGTAAAATATTTTCTTGTTGCCGTGGAGCATTGCATTTCATCATACAAATACTACCTTTCTTTAAATTATTAATAAATGGTTTATGAGCTATTTCCAAATTTACTATTATAATTAAAATTTGGCAGATTACTCCATCAGATTGGCTTGAATAAATCTTTATTGTATAATAAAAGTTATGTGTCCTTTTAAAATGTTAGTAAATTATAATAAACTTTATCGCCAATTTCCAATTCCAATCAATCAAATTTTCAATTGAAAATATAATTAATTAATCTATTGTCTTTTATACAACAAATTAAATTTATTGTAACAATTACGTAAACAAAAATTCCTTTAATTCAACGTTAAATTCCATTTCTCTTATAATTACAATTTTCATACTTCTTTTTCCTGATGCTATTGTAATTAACTGGCGAAAGGTATATTATTTGATCAGTAATCATAGTTTAGTATTGTTCAAAACTATTATATATGTGTTAAATTAAAGTGCAAAAAAAAGTGAAAAACCAAAACATTTTATTTCATTGTTTCGGTATTTTTTTTAGACCTTCATATAAATTATAATTTGATCTTATAATCATATATGGATTTTTATGTTATAATAAACTTTTCAATCTACTTACCATTATGTATAATTACACTGTATGCATAATGTATTAATTGATTCGCTTTACAGTACTTTCAATTTCATTTTGTGAAATAGAATAGCTATATATATGTATAGCTTTTTGAACTGAATAAATGCTATTTGTGGCTTGAAAATGTATTGTTAAAAAAATATATTTATGCAAACATAAAATTAGTGTAATTTATCAAAATAATTTTTGTTGGTTATTGATGAGCTGTTTTAATAATAAGAAAAATGTAAAATATTCAGTGAAGAATTGATGATGTGGGTGGAAATCACAAATCAAGTTAATGTCCAAGTTAATGGAAGTCACAAATCAAGTTATTATAGGACTTATAATAATATATTTTCTTAAATTCAAATTTTTGTTAAAGTCCCGAAATTGTGGTATTTATTTTTTGGTAAGTTGTTTGGTATTTTTCTGAACAAAATCTAAGTTCTTATTCAAAATAAAGCAATCACAAAAAAACGGAATGCAAATTTTAAATAATAGACAATTCTACTATTTACAAAAAACGGAATGAGACTGGTACATAAAAAAATTGAATTTTTCAGTAATATTAAAAATAAAATTATTACTTAACAAATGCGGTAATTTTGTTATTTTTTTTAAATCCAGTTTCTCACAAGATAACTTTTAGACGAACAAATTTAACTATAAGGCTGATGAAAACCTCCTTAACAATTTCAAATCCATTTACCAAACTTTTTAAAATACATCTTTAAAATTACATTGAAAATTTGTGGTCGGTTTTATTTACACATCAACATTATAAAATCGGTTTTTATTGTTACATAGCCAAATATACTGGCCAATGAACTTGCAAAACCACAGAATATTTATTTATATAGGATATGATGTTGCTGGTATTGTTTAATGTTCCTTTTTTAATATTATATATATATATTTTTTTTTGGTAAAGCCTAGAGAACCAGTCAGTATGCCAGACTATAAAATTATATTTGAAAATTTTCTATATTATTACGTGAAAGTGAAAGTTTTGGGCTGCACCTGGAGGGTTTTTATGAATATCATTTTTCCTGTTTATCAAAATAATATTGTAAATTTGAAGTATAAATTTAATCAATTTTTTTGCTTGGGATTTTGGGTAAAAGTAAAATTTTAAAAAGAAATTAAATGAATGCATTTTTGGAAAAATTGATAAAAATTTTAGTAGTACATATTTTTAAAGTTTTTTTTGATTATTATTTAGCTGGGTTATTAGGTTTTTTTGGAAAACTAATTTTTTGATATAAAATTTACAAGGTTTTTTTTATAAATACAATCCTATAAAAAAAAATTTCACTTTTTGATTTAATTTATTTAAAAAAATATTTAAAAATTACTAAAATATATAAAATTAAAAAAAATTATTTAAAATTTACTAACTTATTTTAATTTTTATCATGAACTGGGCATAAATTTAATAATTTACTTTATATTATCAAAATAAGTTGATCATAAAAAGATAAAAAGACGAATCTTTTGAGACATGTTTTCAAAAAATTTATCTCAACAAATAATTTTTTTAAAAATCTTTTTTCATAATTTATGATGCTAGCAAAAAATTGTATAAAATGTTTATGTTTATGTACTTTTTTTTCTGTATGTACTGTTTTTCTGTTAAATAATTAACCAAAAATAATTATTATTTAATGTTTTTTTTTCTATTTACTGAATTTAAAAAAAATAAATCTTATGTAAAAATTTAATTTAAAATTGAAAAAAAAATATCTAAAATATCTAAAATATTATTTTTAATATTAAACTTATTACATACTTAAATAGTAAAAAGAAATTATAATTACTATACTTAAAATTTTACAAATTACTATCAAAGTAAATAAAAAGACCAGTAAAAAATTCACTGACCTCTTGACTCAATCTTAACACCCAACTTCCCAACAACCAAACAACAACAACAAAAAAAAACCATTTCCTAAATAATAATTTTTTTTCCGTATTTGTATTTCCATCTGTTTTGGCTGTCAATTTATCATTTTACTATTCATCATTAATTTGCTCCAGGTAAACAACAAAAAATCTGAACTATTATCTACGTAATAAACTGAAATTAAGAGTATTACAGCGTGTAATTATAAAAGAAAAAATAAATGCTTTCAACTGTGATCAATAAAATAAGCGTTAATTTGGATTTACATTTAGTGAGTTAGTGAAGATAATTTTTTTTTTGGTTATTTTCTGTTGATTTGTTAGATAATCTAATTATTTAATTAAAAAAAAATTAATTGAATTACATATTATTGTAATAATTAATTTAATTATTAGCACCTATTAAAATAAATTTAAATTCTAAATAATTTATCATACTGTTTACATAATATTACATAAACATTTTTTTGGACAAAGTATTTTTCTGTGATTGCAGTTTTCTGCTTACTATTCACATGAATTTTTCTTTTATCTTTATAACCAGCAATTATGGTTTTTATCGGCGTTCCATATTAAAACTTATAAATTTTATATCTTTTTGTTAATTGCGTACTTGTTGTTTTTTTTTAGTTTCGCTTACTTTTTAATCAATTATTTCTTAATTGCAATCGAAAGTAAAAGAAATTTTATGCATCAAAATTCAGATTGTTTTGGTGAGGTTTAGTTTATTATGTTTTTTAGGCTTTTATGATAATTTCATTTATTTTATTTTTATAAATTTAAATTTTTATATATAATTAAAATTATGAAGTTATAATCAATACTAAAAATGATAATTAAAATGTTACAATTTGGTGATTGAACAAATTAATTTTTCAATCAAATTTGAATTTCTTGTAAAAACGCATAAGAGCATGTAATTGATGCAAGCCCATAAATTTGAAATTTCTGCACAGCTGTTCAACAGGAGAGCATTTTTTTTATATTTCAATACAATATAAAATTTAAATACCTAAGTAAAATGGTTTGTAACCGCAATCAATTAAAGTAAAATTATTAGCAACATAAATACTATTGTGGTTAAAATTATTTCTTATATTTTTAGTTGATAAATTATTGACTGATGCAAATTTTATGTAAATATAAATTTATTTAACTTTAAATAAATTAATATTTTTTAAACTCCTTAGTTATGGAAAAATATTGTAATATGTTTGTTCCCTCTGGAAACATAAAAAAAGAAGAAATTTCGATTTAAAAAATTATTAAACAATTGAAATAAAATATAATTACTAATCTAATTAATAAAACTTATCGTGTTATATATTTTCTATGTAAGTAAAAGACATGGAATATGTTTCCATGTCTTTCACTTACATAATATTATTGAAGATTATTATCAACAAAATTATATGAAAATTTTAATAACTTTTCTTTTATAATAATAAATTTTACACTTTTTAAAATATAACAATAATACTTTTTAATTGTGACAAAAGTATGATAAAATATATATAATCTAAATTTTTAATATACTCAGTTTTAAAAAAATAATTTAATGAAAATTAATTTAATTTTTATTTCCTTAATATTTTCACGTATCTTTTTAATCAAAAAAAAAATTAATCGTGAAAGTATTTGATAAAGAAATGTAACAAATTTTTAATAACACACAAAATTTACAATTTAACAATTTATTTTATAATGTTATATAATCAAATTCTATTTAAATCCGTTTAAATTTTTTTTTAAATTGAAATATAATTAGAAACATAATTAGTATAACGAATTTACTAATTTTTTTTTAATGGAAAAATAAGATTCGATTATTATCTATCTGCTAAATGAATTCATCGTAATTTTTTGCTTTCTAATGAAAATATCTATTTTTATTACTCTCACATTTCACTTTTATTCTAATAAACTTTAAAATAAAAAAATCGATTAAAATCTTGTTCAGCAATTTAGCACAGAATAAAAATAACTAAATAAAATCCAATAGTTTTCACAGTTTTTCAGCGCATTTCAAATATGTTGCAATTTTATAAACTTTCTGGAGTCTTGTAAAGTGTTTCTACTTAATATACGTAAGATACTTCTTGCAATTACCAAATACGATACTCAAGAGTGTTCTGGCATCTTTGTTCTTTGCGATTTCTTCAAATGTTTGTCAGATTCTTGGACCAGCTAATATTTTGTAGATTGAATAGCTTATCAAAAATATAGTTTGTTCAGTTATAATTACATAAATGTGATTAAAATATATCATTAATCAATTTAAGTTTTTATATAACTAAAATATTAAGCTAATGTCACCGGTAATCACTATCTGATATGGTATTAGTGATGCTTAATTAGAAAAAAAAACGAAGTGCTAAAAAAAGAAACTTAAGAAAAAACAATTTAATTAAAGATCTCAAGATTTAAAATTATGAGTCAAAAATTATATACACCCAACAAATACAAAACTATGAATGAATACAATATAAAACAAAACTAATGAAAACTTAATTTCCACGATACTTTTTACAAAATTCAATCATTTTTAAAAAAAAATTGTACTAAGGGAAACGGAAATCACGCGTTCATATTTTAAAAAATTTTTTTTTAATAATTAAATTAAGGCATTCAGTTTTTTTTTTATACAATTTACTTAAATTTTTGCTAACAATTTGTAATAAAAAAATGTATGATAATACATAAATAATGAAAATAACATTCCACAAAATTTTCCAGGTATTACCATCACTTTTTATGACACAAAAATTTTGTCTTGTATATGTAATAATGAAAAAAATTATTCACAATTTATAAATTAAAGTTAATCTGATACCAACCTGCTAAATAAAAATAAATAAATATATGTATTTTATATATTTTGATGATCAGTGAAAGTGGTTACGAAATTATAATAAAATTGATGCCGGGTGCGAGATTGTAGCAGTAACAAACAAACTTCCAATTGAAATTATGTAGTATTAGTACAAAACGGGGCGACTACCAAATATATCCAAGAAATGATCAAGAAAAGATCAAATTGAAGGCTGAAGGCGAAATTTTTTTTTGTATTTTAAAATATAAAAAATCAATATAAAAAAAAAACATGAATTTATGTGATTTATTTCTACAGTTTATTTATTACAACCGGAAGGATAATATATAAGAAAATATTAAAGAAAATGCTTATATTAAATTAACATAAATGTTTTATGTTGTAAAGGAAATAGTAGATTTAATTAGGATATAGATAATTTGAGTACAAGTTTCAGTGGTAATGGTTGTTAGGATATAAATTATATAACAAAGTCTTAAAACAGGTACATAATTATTATTACAAATTGTTTAAGAAGAGATGGAATATTGAAGTTCATTCAAGGTTTTTTAATATGGAAATTTGTTCAAATTTTTATTGAATTTTTAGATTTAACAAAACCTTAATTTGTTTCAGCTTAGATACAGCTTTATTTGCTATACTTGCTTAGCTTAGATACAGTTTGACTTGCTTCATATATTTTTGTACACATTTTTAATTAAAAATATTTGTTTACCAACTTCTTTCGTAATATTTATTATCGGATTTCATTAGAAAATTGACATTAATTTTTGTATAAAATATGGATCTTTATCTTCTGCAAAAACTTCATCAATGTGGAACTAACCCAGATTTTTAAACGAACTAGTAATATACATATTCTGTATTTATCCTATCTCACATATTCATATCCTTACAAAAATTATCATTTATTTTTACACCTTCATTTTCAATATCTCAACTTTCTTTTGTATCTATCAAATAAATTTAAACAACATAAAAATATTTTTTATAAGGAAATTGAAATAAAATAAATTAATTATGTAAAAGTTTTCTCAATACAAATTGAAATTAACTAGTTTATTAATAGATTTATGTATTATATGCAAATAACACAATGAGATAATCACAAACATATTTGTTTATTTATGAATAGTTTTAACCGCAAAAACCAAAAACAAAAAAAATACTGAATACCACAAATGCTTTTTCAATAAATATCATGATCAATGTTCAATTGAAAGTGAATGTTATGGCCAACTATTATTTTAAGTATCCATGTATATTATCAAAACAGGTTTTCAAACATTGTGCATATGATGATTAATCTACCATAAGTTGTATAACTACAATATTCGCCAAAATGTCTAAAGAAATGCAATATAAAAATCAAGTCCATTGAAATATATTGTACAAACAAGGAAGTTTTAATATGGAAACTTGTTAAGATGCATCTTTATCTATTTCTGGATTGTTGTTTAATCATCCTCTTTCTTCTTTATACTATATATGTATGTAAAAAGAAATATGAACTGTTGACGCTAGACAGGAAAATATGTTGAAAGACAACAAGTTACGAGTAAATATTTTTTCACATCATTTATTTCTTTTAGTAAATAAATTGTTGAATTTGTTTATGTAATTTTTTTAGCAAGCGGAATAAATTGATAACAAATTTATTTCAAAGCAATTAAAAAAAACCTTTGAATGTTAATGTCAATTACCTCTGGTGGACATTCTGTGGACATTATGCTAATTCTTCTGTAATTTGATTTATTTTCATATAAATAAAGTTTATTTAGCAAATAGTGTTTGGTCAAAAATATTACGAATTTTACTTTGGTATACATTTTAAATTCGATTCACGTTAACCTGATATCTTATACCGTATAATGTAGAAACTAATTCATGAGCTAATTTACTCCTAAATTTATATGTATAAAATACATAATTCCATTTAATTAACAACGTATTGTAAATTTTTGATTTGCAATAACAATTTATTCCACTATCTTTCAGTATATCACAAATTTCATTTTTTATTATATTTTTAGGTTCATTTCAGAGATAAATTTACTTACAAAATAATTCACGCATAAAATTCGTAACAAAAATGAATGAAAAATAAATATTGAAGGCAAAATTTTAAATGGTTTGAAAGTATCTATACCTCTAAGATAAAAAAATAAAAAATTAGATAGAAAAAATATTTTACTATGAAAATAAAAAAATATATAAAAGAAGAAAACATTTCACTTAAATTTCATAATAAAAATTCACATTTTAAAGAAATTGTTTTTCAAATGTTATTATCTTAAATGACCATGACCATAATTTTATTTTATATTGGTAATTTATCTTTGCATGATATTTCAAAAAAAAATTATAATTAAACGCAACTTTTTCACTACAAATTAATAAAATTCGAATAACTTTATATTTTCTTATTTCAGTTTAATTAAATTTAAGCTTTCTTCATTTTTTTATATACTTTTTTTCTACACTAATTTTACAAATCATCTGAATTAATAATTTTATTTTATGGAAAAGATTTTTTTATTAATAAAAAATTATGTTTATGAGGTCTTAAAAATTTTTATTAAAAATTTTTTTTATTATCTAACTTTTACAAGGTCGATTGTAATAAAACAAATAGTATAATTATTATTTTTTTGACATTAGAAAGAATTTTCCGCTCAAATGATCAGAAGAATGTCCTTTAATAATGTTTTGTTTTCAATTTTAAATATAAAGATGGTTTAAAAAGATATTTGTAATGTCCGTAATATTCAATTTATTGATTTGTATTTTAAAAATCAGTAACTGGTCGATTAAATTAGAAATAATTTCATTTGATAATAATTTAACTTATAGATATAAATTTTAGTTTTCCTATGCTTTGATCGAGGACATATCGAACTTTTATAATGAAAGTTGAAAGATTGGACGCATAGCAGAAAAATCAATATTATGTTATACCGTCTTTAAACAGTAAACAGTGTTTACACATTGTTTATTCTTTAACAATATAGTACTTGATCATTCATGATCATAAATATTCCGGATGACACTAGATTAATGTTCCGGATGACACTAGATTAACAATTGTTTTTTTATTCGATAGTTTAATACAGGCTTTATTTGTGGAACGGTCCTAGTGGAATTGTTCCCAATATAATTATTGCCTACAGAAATTGTTCTTGTTAAATAGGCCAACAAATCAAAAATTTTAATTATTAGCGATCAATTATTTTATGAGTTTCTTTGAAAATATTTTTGAGATATCTATTAAAAAATAAAGAAATTTATCAATAAAAGCAAATTTAAAAGGTTTTCACAAGAAAATTGATACAAAAAGGAAAAAATATAAATCATTAAAGATACTGCAAAAATTTCGGCCTTAATGGAATATTTGAATGTATAAGAGTTAAATTTTTAGTTTGACGTAACAAACAAACAAAAACATATAGAAAATGAAAGTTGTTTGATTTTTAAATTAAATTATATTGGTTTTTTAAATCATAAATTCTATTTTGCATTAGATAAATGTTGTAAAAATCAATTTATTTAATTTTGCCACTTATTATTAATTTGTTATAACAAATTTTTTATGAATATTGTATAACCAGTCATGTATTGAAACTTTTCTTTTAATTTTGGCATTTTTTCCACATTATGAAATAATTTTTATATTTGAAAAAAAAAAAAAAAAAATGAGGTAATTTTATATATTCATAATCAATTGCACTTTGTCAAAACATTATTAAATCAAAATACATTGTTTTAATAAAATTTAATTGAAAAACAATATATTTTTTTAGAAATTGTACTTAAATTAATTTAACTGATTAACACTTTTTATGTAATGAAATATTCACAATATATTTTAATAAAAAGTAGTAATCACAAAAAAGGTTTGTTAAGTAGTATTAGCATATTTGAAGTAAACTTAACTCCGATACAGTTGCGGAATGAATAGTACATTTTTATAACAATTTAATGACGGTAATTTTGGATAATTGTTAATTATTAAAAGTATGGAAAAGCATTCAGATAAATAGTTAGAATGTTTGAAGATTGTAGAAGGTGTTATTTGATAATAATTTCAAGAACTGTGTGGGTATGATTTCACTTGAGATATCCACGTTTGAACAATGTTAACAAAAAGTATAACATCGAAAATATTTGTGAGAATACTTTTATCAACAATTCATCTAGTGTATCGAAGCTTTCCGAAATTACACCATATAAAAACTGAAATGACTGATATATCGTTAGCATAATAACTGGCGGCTGTTAAATGTAAAACAGAAAAAAAAACTAGATAGTAATAATTTATGGAAAATAAGCTTATAGTAGTTAAGACAAAAATAAAATTTAATATAAAAGTCAATCTTTTTATTTTTAATATTTCAGGAAATAACACATAAAATTATAGAGATAAAATTTAACAAATTTATATATTATATAAGGCTAAGTAATTTTTCCATTATTACAATTAAAATTACTTACTTATTTATTAGAAATTGGAAAAATTAAATTTATATGTTAATAATTTTTATATAACAAAGAAAAATTTATGATTTATGATGTAAATAAAACTTTCGCGCCAATCTAAAATTGTGAATTTTTGAAGACAAATTTATTAATTAAATATTATTGTATTATTATTTTATTAAACAAACATTTTTGTTTAGTAAATTAATTAAAATTTTTTAAATTAATTATTATTATCTAATTCAATGAATAATAAAATTAATTATATTATTGATAAAATTGCTAATTTTGGTATATAATTTTAATAAAATACTATTTACAACAAGAAAAAATAATTAGTTATACTGAAAGTTTTTTGAACAATTTGCATATTTGAAGATTTTTTTTTTTTATAGTTTATAATTTTATTTCTTTGTTAAAAAGATTAAAGTTGTTGAAAGATGTGAAAGTCCTTTAGCCAATCCTTTGCCAATATTATTTCTTAAACTTGTTACTGAAATTCAATAATTTATCTAAGAATAAACAATATTAAATATGAGATATTTTACTTACATTAATTATTAACTGGGTATTCTATAAATACCAATTGTACCTATTCAAAATAATAAAAATTGTCACTTATATTTTCTTATATAAAATAATAAATAAAGTACAATTCTTAAATTAATATTTACACAAAAACTGTAGATAAGATTATAACAAATAAATTAAAAAAAAAAAAACTCCAAATTTTAAAATATATACTTATATTTTAAGAAAATACTTTTAAAATATAATATTTTAATTAGTATATCTTTCATTTTCACCATATTTTTTCGCACCTCTTAATTTTTTTATTCGTTCTTTATCAAATTTATTTAATTTTGATCTATTCGTAATTGTTGTACTTGGTGGTGGTGTTGATGTTGATGTTGTTGTTATATATCTAAATAAATCATCTGGTATTCTTGTTGTAAATGCTGTTGGTATTGTTTGTATATCATTAATCTCATCTTTTATAGTTACAAATTTATGAATTTCTGGTTTTATATCAATTGATTCATCAGTTTTAATTTGTGGTTTTATAGTTGATCTAAATTTTTGTTTTTTAATTTTACTAGAATATTTACGCATTGGCTTTAATTTAACTTGTTTTTCTGTTGTAACACTTTGTATATTAGTTTGACGTTGTTTTTTAGATTTTGTAATATTTTCAATTTTTTGTTCTTTTATTGGTTGTACTATCATAGAACTTGCATCTTTTTTACTAGTATTTTTCCATATTAATGGAGTTTTTGTGGCACAATCAACTTGATAATCTCTTGGAAATGTTTCTAAATAATAATCTGGATAATTTGGTTTTTCAGTTGTTGTTGTTGTACTAGTGCTACTAGTACTAGTACTAGTACTACCAATACTTCTACTTCTGATACTATTAACACTACTAAGACTACTAGTTCCACTACTTCGACTAGTAGTAATTACATTTTCTTTTGTAAATCTATTTGTTTCAATTTTTTTTAGTTTAAATGCTTGTGGTAATTGCATTGATTCTTCGGCAGATATTTCAGTTACTTCGTATGGTAATTTTTCAATTTTTTTTTCATTTTTCTTATATACATTATTTATATCGTTATATGGTAATTTTTCAAAATTCTTTTCATTTTTCAAATTTATATCAGTCACTTCATATGATGGTGATTTTTCAATTTTCTTATCATTTTTTAAATTTACATAATCATCAACATTAATATGCAATTGACTAATTGGATAAGATCTTTTTGGTTGTTCAGTATTTTCAATATCGATACGAATTGGTTTCCAACTATCATCAAATTCTTCAATTTTACCAGATACAATATTATAATCACTACCACCACTACTACTAGTACCATGATTATTAATTGGAAATAATGCACTAATTGTTGCTTCAACACGTCTTTCTTCTTCTTCTTCAATCATTCTTAATGTATCCTTTGGTGTTATATGATCATGATCTGGATTTATATATTTATCTTTATCTAAATTAAATTTATATTCAGATGGTTTTGTTGGTAATGGTTTTGTTGGTAATGGTTTTGTTGGTTGGGGTAATGTTGGTATAGTCATAATTTTAATAATTTTTTTTGGTATAACTTTTTTTATATGGACAATTTTTTTTGGTTTACGTACAATATATTTAATATGATTTGATGGTGAAGTATGTGGTTGAAAATAATTTTTAAATTTCATAATTGATGGTTTAACTAATGATCCCATCATGGGAACTAATGATCCCATTTGTCTCATAACATGTGCGCCACTGGTAATATCTTTATAAAAATCACCACCTGAATGTTCATTAGACCACATAAAACGACGTAATTGCATATTTTTAGGCATTGTTGGTACTGAATTATAATAATGGTGTGGTGAATATTTTGCATTTGGCAGCGAGTAACTATTTCAATAAAATATAATTAAAGTTTTTTGGTTTATTACTTTAAAAAATTTAAGACAAACTTTATAATAAGGATTGAAATTTTATACCATAAGCTCATAAGCTATCAAATATGAATAATTATGTATTTTTATTCCGAATTAACATCGAAAAACTTAGAAAATAGAAATTTGTTCTTAACAAATAATTTTGAACCAAAAAATATTTCTTAAGCAAAAATTGCTTAATAAATATTTTTAAATTATTAGCTTTTTTCACCTTTGATTTGTTTTTGAAATTTTAATCCTTGGTTTTGAACAGTTTTTTTTTAATAAACTTACACATAACCAGCATTTACTGGACTTAAATTGAAATAAATTACACTTAAATATACTGTCAACTGAATTGTAGGCAATGATAACCAGATTTTCTGTGAAAACCAATTAAATTTAAATGAAAACTTATATAATCAATTTAAAGATTTAATTAACAATTCTCACTTGATTAAAGCATCCCATTTTAATTTAGTATTTAAAACTTATTTAAAGATAGCCACGAAAATGAATTGTTGTTTATAATTTGAGTATTCTTCACGGTATGATTGTAATTTTTAATTGTGTGCTATTTATAACAAATTCAAATCTTTTTCTAAATCTATAAAAAAAATATAAATTTCTAAATAATTAATACTTAAAACAACATATTATCATGGTGCAGACTTGTACTAAAAATGCATTTTATTCTCTCACGCGAAGAAATTTTCAAGTTTATATTATTAAAAAAAATGAAAATCGTCAATTTAGTTAATTTAGCTTGCAAAAATCATAAAAGATAAATTAAATGAATTAAGAAAAGCATAAATATATTTTTTTTTTTATAAAGAAAATTTTTCCAATGTTAAGGTTATTGTTCCAAATCAATGAATATTTTGTTTTATTTGGGCTTCTTTTAAGTTAAATACCACAAAATTTTTAAATGAAAGTAATTATTGTAAAGCATTGTTAATTTTTAGTAAAAATAATTATTAAAATTAAAAGTTAATGGTTATTGTTTACGGAAATTAAATTTAAATTATAATTATATGTTAGAAGCTGGAATATTTTATAGTTTTTCAATTGAAGTCCTTTTTCGAAATATTTTACTGCAGTTTTGATCTATTATACATTTCGAACCATTAATTGATCTAAGAAGAAATTTATTAATTCCAACAAGTTAATGTCACAGTGAGATGTTGGAAAATGTATTATTTACACATTATTTGCTGTTGAAAATATTAGTACCAAAAGATTATGTGGAATTGTCATAATCTTTAAAGTTGGTTTGAAAGGATACTTCATTTCACATAAAATTGAATTTAAGAGATATTTATGTAGAATAGAATTAGAAAACATTTACTTCGATTTTGATATTATTATTATTACTCTTGCTATAAATTTTAGTATTTCTTTAAAATTACATAAAATATAAACTTAATTTCTAATAAAACTTTTCAATCTGTTCATCTTGTTTTCTTGAATCAATTAGACCACATTAAACAGAATTTACCCAGTTTTATTTAGACACGGTGGATTTTTCATTTATTATTTCTTCGGTACAAAGTAGTTGCCTTAAAAGTGTACAATTTGCAATTAATTAAAAAAAAATATGTTGTAAATTCAGTATTATATTTATAAGATGATCTCAATAAAAATTGGCTAATTTCTATTATACGGTATGTCTACTACGAATTTTTTTAGTTTATGAATTGAAATAGTATTAACCAAACTTAATTTATAGCTTAGTACAATAAAATTTAGATTTAGACTTTAATTTAAAATTTTCTACCACTAATATTATCACAAAATAATTTGTTTTGGTATACTTACATTATGACAAAATATGTTAATAATATCTTTACACTGAAATAGACGAAAACACAGTATTGATGTCGTACATTTTTTAAAAAAACTGTAAATTATAACTAGAAATGTCTTAAAAAACATCAAATATTAATCAATCAATAATTGACATGTCGGAATAAATTTTCTGGAAAATTATAAAAGGTTTGTATTAGACTTCAACCCGTACTACCCGCTGACAGAAGGAAGATTGTAAAAATTGAACGTCTACGTATAAAATTACTTTAATATATAATAATTTAACAAATGTTAACTAAAACCACATCAAGTTTGTTAATTCGAATTTTCACTCTGTTGAAAAAAATACTTACAATGAACTAAATTTAGTGCAAATATTTTGAATTTACAAGATTATCTCATAATTATTTATTGTTTTTTAATAGATATTTAAATTGTGCCATCAACAGATTTACCATATTTTTTTTACTTATATGGTATTACATAATTAATGTTTTAATTCTACACTAAATATTCAAGTTCATTTATATTTACAAACTAAAATTTTGAGATTTTATTCAATGAAGTTTTCAAGTAAAATGGTTAATATTTTGGCCCCCATTATACTATTTTCAATTAAATGAAAAAATACAGCTTGTAGAAATTTTTACCAAATCCAATTTAATTTAAAAATATGATTATTATTATCATTAAATTTCAGTAGAAAATTAATTAATTAATCTAATAAAAATATTAAGATGAAAAATGAAAATATAATTAAATAAAATAAAAATTTTCATTTATTTTTATGTGTAAACTAAATTAGGGCAAAACAAATATAAATATATTTTCCAAAAACAGAAACTACAAATTCATAATTAGTAGCCTTTTTCACCTTTGATTTAATTTTTATTAAATTTTATGAAAGAAAGAAGTAACAAAATCAACATTAAAACTAATATGAAAAAAATATGATTTCTTTGTTATGATAACCACAAGCGATTATGCAATTTAATTTTTACACATTAAATTATTTTATTATTTTTTAAAATTAATATATAAAAAAAAAAATGATTCATAAAAACGACGCTATAAACTTGTAAATATATATTTTAATCCAAATACAAAGATGAAATTTAAATTATATAATATTTTTTTAATAATTTTGTTAAATTATTATCTAAGTTAAATTTCCATTATAAAAAATTAAATAACTTTTAGAATATTTATATGTAATTATAAATTATAATAAGTGAACTAAATTTATTTAAAAGTTTGTCAAGATTACATTCATTGTTGTGTTGTTTATTCAGTTTCAGAACAGCAATCTTCAGCATGGTTCTTCGTGGTAGAAAACAAATTATGCACAAATGTCACTCAAGGACGAAAATGATTTTTCAGTCTGAAAATGATAAAAAAATATGGTATAAAATCATTTATACCATATTTTTATTGATTTTTTTGGTATAAAATCATTAAAAATGTGGTATAAAATCTCTAGTAGTAGAAAAGTATTATATTATAATATTTATAAAAAATTTATATTTTTGAAAAGCTGTTAAATTCCATTAGGCAACTAGAACTAACCTTGTTGGGTTTTAAAATTTTAAAAATATCATATAACCCTGTAAACATAAAGTAAACATAAATTAATTATTATTACAATATTAACATATTTTCTAATACAAGATTGAAAAAAATTTAATGTATTTAATGTAAAGTAATTTTAATAAAATATGTGGAACATAAATAATATTACTCTCAACAACCTATTTTTTACAAAAAACATTTTTTGTGCTAGTTTATATATAGTTATATTAAAAATAATTACAGTATTATATAATTTTTAATATTATATTCATTTTGTAACTATGATAACTATGATATACATTTTGTAATTTAGATAGCAATTTTATAACTTGTCAACGTAAATTATAATATCTGAGCAAGCACAACAACAACAAAAACTATGTTAAACAATTTTGTTCTGTTTTTAAATATAAATTATTATATCTTTAAAATAAATTGCTCGTCAAAAGGTAAAAAAAAAACAGATTCACTCAAAAAAAAATCTTTCAAAATTGTAACAACAACTAAACTCCTAAAATGCTTTATTACACTTACTACACTTGAAAGTCTAAGTTAATTTTTCTAATATATAATTAATTTTATTGCCCTGCTATAACAATAAAAGTTATTTATCTGCGTATTTATGTTGTCTATTTTATCTTATTGTTATGTATCTAAATTTTAATTCCAAGAAAAAAAAATCAGATATTTATATTTTGTTTATATATAAAACATGATTTTGTTATGCTTTTTGATTTACGAATAATAATAGAATCACAAATTCGAAATAATAAGTAACTTAAATTTTATTCTCTCTCCTATTTTACTATATTTTTATTTAGCCCCAAACAAAAGAAGGAAAAACAACTCCCAAAGATGTCATAAAAATTAATTTTTTTTATTGCCGAAACATACAACAATGTTTGTTATTGAAATTATGGCTTTATGGTCACGAATAAGTTGTGTTTTTTATTTAAATATTTTTTTTGTGGTAAAAATTATAAACAAAGTTTATGTTTTTTTTTTTGCAGATAAATTAAAGTAAATAGATAAATAGAGTAATAAGAAATCAATAATGTGGAAAATTAGTAAAAACCAAAAAATCGACCGCGAACAAGAAAGGTGAAATTTCGGTTTATGATATGATATTGTCACCAAAATAACCAATAAAAGTATTTAGTTTCCAGTTAATGAAATTTGAAATTTTCGTTACATAATTAAATTCTTGAGAGGAAAAAAAAAAAACTTTACCAAGCTAACCCAAAATTTCAATCGAATATTAAGTTACTTTCGATTTTACAATTGAATATTTTTTTTTTTTAATATTATCATACCAATTATATATACTAAAGTGCAAAATTAAATTTTACTTTCGTTTATTAAATTGTTTCTTATAGAAAGAAAGGTATTTTAAAAGAAAATTAAAGCAATGTTTTTTTTAAAAAAACTGGTTGAATTGCTTTTAAAATGGTTTTTTTCTTTTGAAAAATATTAAGATTGAAAAAGATTGCCAAAATTTCATATTCAATCAATTATGCAATCATAAAATTTGCACATTTAATCAAATTTTAATCAATTTGTTCTTTTTTGTAGGTTTCAAATTAATTTTGTAAGGTTATATTATGACAAGTGTATATCGAATTTCGGTTTTATCCAATATTGCGGAAGTTAATATCTAATTTGGCGTTTGCCAAGAGTTTTCTTTCCAGATGCAGAGAGCAGTAATTTTAATTTTACAAATTATGAATATTTCTTCAATTGCTAAACATTTAATCTTTAAATTTATGAATAAACGACAATTTTTTATTGGTGTACTTTGTATAAGATATTGGAGAAATATGTGTAAATTCTAAAAAATTTTATTTCTGCGATGATTGTGTTTACCAAAGCATAATATTTGAATATCCTCCAAAAATTTTGGTTTACGAATCAGTTATAAAACAAAATCTACCAAGAAATTGGAAAAAAAAATATTTCTCTAATCTCAATAGTTGAGAATTCACAAGCACTTTATTAGCATAGCAATTTACAATCGAGTTTTTTTTAATTTGCTGTACTGATAGTTTGTAATTACGTAAATATCGTGCTTTGGCAACGTTCCATAAACTTTATCCTGAATAGTATTCTAATAAACAAATGATCAATTAATAATATTGATAGTAAGATAAATATTACAATAGTTGATCCTATGTCATGAGAATTCATTACATTTTAGCGATATTTATTTACATGCTGACCTGCTCCCATTTATTCTGTCCTATCAAAGAAGCCAAGATGTTCCAAATGGACAAAATAGCTATTTTAATACTATAATAAATCTAATTTCTTTTATATTCCAATGCATAGTAGATATAGAATGTCTATTATGTAATGAAATTGAAACTTTCGACATGGCTTTTAGAAAAACAACTAAAAAAAAATAGCTTTTAATTTTGATTACACTAACTAATAGAATTTTAAAAAATGAAAATATTTCGGTATTAATTTGAACGGAAATACCTATTAACATAAAATATAAAGTTCATTTAATTTTGTACGCTTAACCAAAAATTAATTATTATTATTTAATATGAAAGTAAAAACTATTTTATGAAAAACTCTTGCAATTTTCATTAAATTTCTCTTCATCATAATAAACCAAGAATTTAAATCTTTTCAAAATGATGTTTTCAAAATTCAATAATTGCAGAGTGTTATATGATTACCGCACCTGCACTACTTTACATCTACGCCCTGCAAAAAATACTAAAAACTCAATTTGAAAAAAAAGGCATTTTATCGCGTAACTTTCTTGATTAAAACGATTACAAATCTGCACAGGAAAGAAAGGTTTCATTATGCTGTAATCTGTAATAATATGTCTCAATATTTGTGTATATAATAATATTTTTTAATGCATCAAATATAAATGAAAAAAAAATAATAATAAATGTAAGGAAAATTTATTATTGGTAACTTGAACTTTTTTTTTTGCCAGTGTTAAGTGATCGCACTTGCATCCGAAAAATATAAAATTTGTGTTTTTATTTCATTTTTTTGTTATTAATTCACTGGGTAAAATGAAAGTGAAAGGTCGGAGATTAATTTAGTTTAAATGAAAATATTATGATAAAAGTGAAATAAAAATATTTTATAACACCAGAAATTGGAACATTAATATTCAATAATTTTAAAGGAAATTGTAAATTTTTATTTGTTTAAATATTGTTGTTTTATATACCACATTTTTACGCTAAAATGAAGATTTACAGAAATATTTAATTTTTTTTTGCAATTAAATAGTAATGAAGTGGTGATCTATAAAACCTATATTAATATAAAAGTTTGAAAAATTTTTATTAGCATAAATTGTAAATTCTTTCTTTTTTGCCACTATCAACGACACTATTTTTAAAACTATGATTTCCTTAATTTTCCGACTGTACTAAAATTATGGCACGACTACAAAATGACACCTTTATTTTATCATTGATGTTAAGCTAATTATTATGAATTATTGATTGTTAGGAATTTTCCAAAAAGTCATTTTATTTGCACTCTTCTAACCAGTTTTTAAATATTTGCACAACTTTTTAAAATATTCCACCCAAATATCGTCAAGAAATATTAAGATTAGAACTTATTTTAAATAGATTAAATTTTAAGGTAAATTTTGTTTCAACATTGACATTATAATAGAATTAACATAAAAATGTAAAGTAGAATTAAAATTGAGGAATCATTAATTAAAGTTTAAGAAGGTTCTTATATGTTAAGTTTCTGGAGATTCTTGTTCTTAATACTAAAATAGATAACGGAACTGGCTTTGGTTACAGAAGAAGAAAATTGCAAAATTTTATATTCGGCGCAAAAAAAAAAACTAACCATCAAAATACTTGACAAGAGTTCTAAACAATTTTTCTAATTATGTACTAACTCACAATTATAAATACAGTTTCTTAATTCTGTCACAATTATAATTTACACATAAATATTAAATATTTTCACTAAAATTTAATCTTATATTTATTCAAAACCTTTTATTAAAAAAAAAAATTGCGTAAAACGTGTATATACATATCTTTTCTTTACATTAATCTTCAATTAAATGATTTACTGGCAGTCAAAATTTATCCAAATCAATAAAATCAACAGAACAAAAAACACTAAACTATTAAAATTCATAAAATCCAAATAAATGAATTAAATAGATTTTGTATCACTTTTTCCATCGATAAATGTGTTAAAACAATTTATTGACTTTTATAAATTTCACACAAAAATTTAAATGAAAAGAATGCGATCAACTTTAATTTAGTTTGTTTTTTGTCTGTTTTATATTATCACCGATACATTAAGCTAAAAATTATTTTGTTTACATAAGATTTCCGTAATTGACGGTTCAGTAAATTTACTAAATCTCCGATTTGTTGGGGTTTTTTTTTTGTACTATCTCTCCACTATGTGAAAAGTAAAAACATAATATTTTCTTTGACATTGCTCTTGGGAACGGAAAAAAAAACAACAAACTAAAATACAACCAAGAAAATCATCACAAAATAAAATGTAATAACAAAATTTAACATAATAATTGTCAACAGCAATTGTTGTAACAATTCTTATGAAGGTAAAAAAAATTATTTTTATTAAATTCTTTATATACATACGACAAAAGTGAAGCTGTATAAAAAGGTGGTGGTAAAAATTTTAATAACAGAAGGTTACAAAAAAAAAAATACCAGCCCCTTTATATGCGCTCTAAATTGTTGTAACTCATGCAATCATTTTATATCTACAAACAAACATACTTTATTTTCACTGTTACTTCTTGGTTACGAACTGTTAAAAAGTAAAAAAAAAAAGTGAGTTTTTTTTTGTATTTTATTTTATACACAAAAAAAAAAGTGAAGTTAATTTTTAAATCTGGTGTTCACTCAACAGTAATACAGTATATATAGTAAGGAGATTTTTAATTTTGACCGTCAGATAGCTTTCAACCTTCAAACCTGATAAATCAGATCAAAAAAAGGGATTTTTTTTATTATTTTTGCTTTATAACAAAATTTATTGGATTACATAAAAATTAATTTACTTAAAGGATATATTTACTGAAAACAAAATGGCGTCTAAATTAGTGGTAATTTACACAAAAAAAAAAAAACCAAATGGATTAATTTTTGCGATTATTTACACTTATTTGTGTTTATTTTTTTATATTTTTTTAGTTGTCAGCTGTTTTAATCCTTGCTGTTATTGTAGTGACATGTAGTGCTGGAGGTGGCGGTCATGGAGGACATAAACATTTTATTATTCATGTACCATTAAAAATTAAAACTCATCATCATACACATACTATTGTTAAGCATCATCATCATGGGGGTGGTGGTGTTGAATATAAAGTTCTTGGTTATACAAATGGTGGACATGGTGGTGGCGGTTTTGGTGGTAGTGGATATGGTGGAGGTGGTGGTGGTATTAGTTTAGGACATAGTGGTGGTGGGGGTGGTTTTGGTGGTAGTTTTGGTGGATCTGGATATGGTGGAGGATATGGTCATGGAGGAGGCTGGGACAAAAAATAGATAGCTACCAAAAAAAAGGAAATTTTTTAAACTAAAACTAAGAAGAAAATGAGAAGGAAATAATCCGATCCCATCACCAATATTGCATTTTATTTGTTGTTTGTTGATTAATGTGTAGAAAAAAAAAATGTGTTTGTATAATTTAAGGATAAGTTTTTTTTGTTTGTTTATAAAATGGAGATGTATCCTTTTTTTATATTTTGAATGTACTTTATGTGCCTGCCTAGTCTGTAAATTTTTATCATTTTAAATCATTTTAAACATCATCATTGTCATTAATATTAAATTTTTTAATAAAACTAAATAAATTTTTGTGTGTTGATCACATAATGTCAATAAAAAGTCGACTTAGTTTTTTTTTTTAATGAACTTCAATAAAAAATTAAATTATTATTTAATTATATGTACTTTTTAATTAAAACTTTCCTTTTTAATTTGTTTTTATTTTCCTAGTAAAATTAAATTAAGCAGTTTTGTAATTCATTTTACATGATTATGCAAAAATTGTATAATTTTTATTTTAATTGCATATTTCATGTGATAAGTATTTTGTTTTAAATTTTAAAGTGAGTGATAGGTACAATGATAAAGCTTTAGTAATAAACATGCAATTAATTTAATGTTTTTTTAAGTAATTCTTTGTTAATTTGGGATTAAAAAACTCTTAATATAATTTTTATGTTTAGTAAATATTCATAAATTCATTTAGTAAACATTATTTTATTTAATAATAATAAATTATTAATTATTCATTTAGTGAGAATTAAATTGTACATTTTTATCATGATGATTAGAAAAAGTTTATAAATATTTAATTATTCAAATTTTCACAAAGTGTTTTCTGTAATATTTCCAAAACTTAATAAGTAGGATACCTAAGATCAGCATATTGTTCATCACAATATTTTGTTTAAGAATGAATTTAGCACTTCAAAGTTTAACGTGCCAGTTTTTTTTAGATTAAATATTTTTTTATAATTGGATTTATTATATTTTGCTAAAGGATGTGTACTAACAACATATTAGTAATTTACTTTTGAATAATTAATGTAAGTTCAACAATCTTTAATATTCTAATTTTTATTTGGAATGGAAAACTACAGGCATTTTTAAGACGTTCTAATATCTATTAACTTCAACAAACCAATAACTTGTTTACAAATACTGTTCTCAGACAAATAAATTTCCAATTTTTATTTAAATCTGGGTAAAGATAGAATCGGTGGTGGATTAATGCATAGTGTACTACACTGTGGTTGTGTAAAAGCTAAATCACCCGCTAATTCCAATTTTTTAGTCAATTGATATTTTACATTTTTAACTAAAAAATAAGTAATTATTATAAGTGAAATTTTGCTTAATTCGCACCTAGCTAATTAAGGATAACTCAATTAAAGCAATTGACCCCTGTTTTGACTTTGATTTTTTATGGTATCATAAAAATTATGTTGACAAAATGTGTGGTGAATTAGCTAAAATAAAATGCAGTTGTGTTAATAAGACGGAGCTGACTTCGTGGCATTGTCTGCTTAAGATCTTTTATGGTAAGATTCCGGTAATTTTTAAGTATGTAGTAGAATAAAATATTTCGTAAGATTGTACGATCTCGTAAGATTCGATTCATATTATTCCGTAAGTAGAACAGACTCCAGTCGGTGGCATCGCTGTTTGGTATAACTTTATTTCAACTTTTAATAAGTATCAGTAATAAAATTACAATAAAATGGCGGAATAGTTGGCGGAATAGCTTGTTGTAATTAAAGCATCTTTCGCTATAAAAAAATCAATGGTTCGGTGTCCATATAAAATTATTATAGATCACATTAAAATAGAATGTTAGGATATCCTTATATTTTTGATTTTAACTTTAAGTATTGTTATTATAATTCTAGCAGTTTTATTTTTTAAATAAGTTAATGTTTTAAACTTTTAATTTTTCTCATACAAAAAAACAAACAGTTTTTCACTAAGAATTTAACTGGTGCAAACCATAACCACATTACTTCTACTATATCTTTAAACACGATTAGTTCTACTAAATTTATGGTTCTAATTTATACTTTAACAAACCATTTTCTATTTCTTGTTTAAGTTTTCCTTTATAATTTAGAATACGTGTAACAAATTATTTTCCATAAAAAATTGTACCTTGAAAATATCATTTTCAACAATGAACTCATAATTGTCATATCATGTTTTTTAACATTTCAAAAATATTATTTTTTTTATTTTACAGAAATACACTTCCTTCTTTAATTGAATGAAGCTTTTTTTTATTTTACTATCTTCTAATTACATATTTTATGTTTTTAAAGAAATATGATAAGTTTAATTTTTCTTTTATTTTATGTTATTTGATGATAACTTTTCATTTTATTATATTTTTTTTTTAATTTCCAATTTCTTTCTTTACAAAATAATAAAGAAAAAGAGTGTATTTTTCATTTAACCAATGGTCTTTTAAGTCTTCCACTTAGTATGGAAAAAGTACGAAAGAAAATTTATTTTAGTTATTAGAAAAGTGCAACATTGCGTAAAGGCATTTATACTTTGTTAAATTTTATATTTTTATCTAATTTTTGTTTTGATTATGTATCGCTTTACTTGCATCTAAATATCTTTTTCAGTTTTTTTTTTTAAATTTATTTTGTCCTCTACCTTGAGTGACAATTGGAAGTTCATGGTAATATTATTTACCCTAGTTATAATAAATGGTTCATTGAAAATTGAAACTATATAAGAAGTAAATTTTCACCATTTAAATGTCATTCAAGTTTTGATCTTTAAATTGAATAAAACAAAATAAAGATTTCAATTTAATGAAAATTAATTTAATTTAATTTAATTTTTATGAATAATACAGAAAATAATTATTAATTTTTAAATATAAAGAAGATTAATTATTAAAAGTTTAGTTTAATTAAATGGTTTTTGTAATATTATTCAAAAAGACATAATTACATAGAATTTTATATGAAATTTTAAAGTGAATTTTGCGTAAATAAATCAATTTATTAGAGTGTATAATTATATGAAATTAATTTTCGTAATAAATTAATATATAATTATTAATTAAAAAAGATTAAATAGCATGTTTCTAAATAATTTCTGGATAATAAAATGGTATATTTTAATACAATTAAATTATTTATGGGCTGATAGAGATCATGAACAGTAAGTTTATTTTTATTTAAAATTAGATAAATTTTAGTTATAAAATTTATTTTAAAGTTTTATACTTATTTTATGGTAAATTAAAAACATATATGTATATAACAAAAATCTAATTAAAGAAAATTCATATGAGAAAAATCATAGTTTAATTTAGTTAAAATTTGAAATGCTATGAAATATGTTATTATGCTGCTACTTACGAAATTTTGTTATATAATTGATTAAATTGCTAATATATACATGGAAAAGTTGAATGAAATAAAAAGTGGAATAACTAATTGCTCAAATTACGTAATATAAGAGTAAGATGAATTATTATAGAATATAAAAAGTATTTTAATTAGCTATTAAAATTAATTACTACCGTATTACAAAATTGTAGATTTAACTTTGAATTATCTAGAAATTGTATACTTCAAGAAGCACTTCCAGCCCAAGAAGTAAAGTTAAATTTAGTTCTATAGAAATTTAATAACCTTTTATTGGTGGAATAAAATTTTCAAGTAAATTTTAAGTGAATATATTCTGCATTCTCTATATATATGGAATAGTTTTGCTAAATGCTCTAAACTTTACTGTACTTAAGTAAATACAGTATTTTTTAATGATTTTCTTCATGGTAGTCGCTGTAACTAATAATAATGAAACTCAAAAAAGTAATAAGCGTGCATTTTTGTACAGCACGTCAATATATTACAAATTCTAATTTTATAACAACACTGATTATTTCGAATACAATGAAATTAATGATATTTCACAGAAATTATTTAATTACTGCTTACTTGCGATCATTTACATAAAAAAAAATTGCTAAACCAACAAAATATATTCTAGTAAGATTTATTTAATTAGGTGCACTTTAATTTACAATATTTTTAAGTCTTAATTAGTTGAAAGTGTTTTATTTCTTGGCAAGTTAGAAAATCTATTCTCTTAATTTCCTTGTAAACATTTTCCAACCATTAACATCGATTGAAGAATAAAAGATTTAACTTGTACAAAATTTAATTAAACATTTAATTGAACTTGGTTTCAAATAAGTTTTTAAGGTGATTTTTTTTTTAATTTGAAATCTAATCTGTAGATAGCAATTCGGTCTATACTACACTTTACAACGTGGCAGGCTATGGAGAAAAAAAAATAGAAAACGATCAGAAGAAACGTGATTAATAAATATGAAAACAAATATCACTGATACATTAAACCTTCAGTGGTAAAGGTTAGTGCGTGAAAGATATTTCTTTATTTCTATTATTTATATTTAACACGTTTCTGCGGGTAATGTTGGGAAGTATTTGGTTACGCTTTTACGTAAACTCTACTCAAAACACTTGTTAAGTAAGTGCGAAACTAAAGAAAAAATATCAACAGGTAGAATAAATATCACGTACTCTGCTAACACCGTCGATGAATTCGTAGAAATACGTTTGGATTTTTTTTAATTTGTAAAAATCTCTTAAAATCATTTGACAGCGTAAAAGCAAAAGTACTTCATAGCTGGTATATATTTTACCATAGAAATTTTAATAAATTATTTTTTAATATTTTTGCATATTTTTCTGCATGATATATAAAATATTCTGTATCTATTTTCTCTTTTTATTACTGATTTTTACATTTCTATGCTTCGATAAGTTAATAAAATATTTTCATGTTTGAATAATGTAGTGTTTCTCCTATAAAATTATATAATAAATATTTTTTAGGCTCACAGAAATGGAAAGTTTGAAACAATTAACAAAAAAAAATATTGATTATTTTTATCCAAAGTTCTAATCTTAAATATTAATTTTCCAGCGTTCATATAAAAGTTCACATACCCCATATTATGCAGAAACATACACATGTCCGAACTGTATCCAAACATCATTTCCATCCGAAGAAGATCACCAAAATTCACTCATCCCTAAATACTGATATAGATTCTTCAGCAATTTTACCATACCTTAATTCACCAATTGATAATCATCATTATATTTCACCTTCTATTGGACATTCGATTCCATCTGCTTGGAATTTAGACTCATCCTCAGCTTTAAGTTTGAAAAATACAAAATATTTAACACATCCAGTTGGAGCTGAAACAGATTGGAATAGTTTCTTTCCGAATTCAGGAAAATTCTATAAACCAATCAACCAATTGTCAAAGTATCAAAAATTACGTCCAAATCTGCCGGTAAGCTACAATGAAGATTTTCTTTTCAAAAATGGTCAACAATTTGATGAAGATAAACTAATAGATGATGATTCAATAGAATCTGAATCACATGCAGATATTAAGGGTTTCGATGAAATTCATGACTCTTACACTGTTTCCAGTTATAATAATCCAAAATGGATACCAACTAGTAAAAAACAGTTGTCATATACTAGAACAAAAGGTAATAATTGGCAACCACAAACTATGATGACATCTAACGAATGGGATGATAATTTACCAAGTAGCAGAGAACCAATTAGCTCTGAATATCATCATGATAATATAAAAAGTTATTATGGAAAGTTTTCATCTCCTGGTACTGGTTTAATGGATTTAGATTTAATAAATTCAGAATCTGTACCGCCAACAACAGCGTTGGCTTTTAACGATAAAATTCGTAATATAAAAAAGAATAAATGGTCAAAGAAAAAAATTAAATCAAATAGAAATCGATATCAAAATAGAATGAAATTTTAAATTATTATAAGTAAATTGTTAAAGTAGTTCTATTTTTTGTTGTTATAGATTAAAATATAATAAATTATAATATTTAATAATAATTTGTGTTATTTTTCTTTGCGACATAAAAGCTGTAAATGGTAATGATAGAGTGAAGAAAATTTTCAATTTTCTCAAACCACAAAAAAAGCACAATACTATCTTTTGGATTTTCAGGAACATTTGTGAGTAGTTTTTTCCCCTTAATCAAGAATTAAAATATACAAGTTTTTATAACAAAATAATAGGTCTGGTTAAATTTCATATTTTGATCATGTTTTATCACAACTACAGAAAAAGTTATAGGATATGTGTATCAGAATTTAATTCCCAGCGATTTTGAACCAGCAATCTAGAACTTTTCCGGTTAAATATATTAATGCATATACATTATTACTATATAATATTATTTATTACTATACAGATCGGCGCTAGCCTTATATTAATGTACTAATCTGTGGTGCGTTAGGTATTGGGTTAAATTCCCGTCCGAGAGATCGCTTTTGGTCTAAGGTTACTCAGCTTTAAATGAGTACCAATAATAAAATGTAATTTAAGACTGCTAAAGATGCTAAAGGTCGAGTCCATTTTCTAATAACATCTAATAATCCCAGTAGCTTATTGCATTTAAGGTTTTTTCACTATATAAAATTTGTAGGTCATAATACAGAAGAACACTGAATAGTTAGTTTTTAAAATTAAAGTAGAAATATTAAATGTTAACTTAAGAATTTTTTGCGTGATGGTTTTGATATTAACTAAAGTACATGGTTATACCGAAAATATAACATTTTTTATTCTAACTTGAATGTGTTATTTTCATTATTCGCATAGGCCTAATTTAAAAATTAGCATGTATTTTTCGTTAACAAACTTTCTTTTATTTATTTATTTTCTTGTAACCAAAATACCGTGTCATAATTTTGTCATACACTTGTATATAACTCGCTCTATTTATAATATAGATTTATATTTATCATTTTTTTAAATCAATTTTATAAAAATTCAACACAAAAAATTTAAAACCAGCAATGGAAAAGGAATATGATTCTATTTCTTGCAGGAAATTAGTCCAATATTTTTCAGTCTTTTATAAGTTATTCTGTTCTCATCTATTTAATATTGAAAAAGTGGTGCTGCGCTTTAGACTATTCAGCAAAATAGAAAAATTCTATTTAAATAAAAATGTTCTAATTAATTTTTTTTGTGAATTCAGTGCAGATGAGACATAACGAAAACAATTTCTCTTTAATATTCTCTGGGTACCATAAATCCATGGGATGTTAAAAATTATACTTTTTTGATCTTATGCTGGTATCTTCAAATAAAAAATTGATCATAAATTTACAATTTATTACAACAAACTAAAAAACTATCATTATCTACGAATTAATTTTTTGGAATAATTTTTAAAAACACCCTTATGATTCATGATGATGCTCTTCATGTTCGGAATGATGATGTTCTTCTGGAATATATTCTTCTGGATGATGTTCTTCTTTATGATGTTCCACCTCATGATGTTCATGTTTATAATGATGATGATGATGTTCATGATGAATTTCTTCTTTTATATAAACAGGTACTTTTTTCTCAACAATTTTTTCTTCCTTTACATAAACTGGTACTTGTTTTTCAATAATTTTTTCTTCTTTTATTATAACCGGTTTAGCTTCATGATGAATATGTTTCTCCTTTTTAATTACATGTGAATGAGTATGTTTATGTTCTTTTTGATGAACTGGTATATGAATTATTATTTTTTTATGATGATGATGTCTTTAAAATATAATAATTAAAATCAAATTTATCATTATAGAAATTTTTTTTTTAAAATAATGTCAATAATAATTTATAATTAATAACTCACCCGCCAGCATGAATAGGTTGTACAAGATAAAATAGACAAATTGTAATTATTAAAATCATAACCTTAAAATAAATTAAACAAAATAATTTTTTTTATCATTATTTTTTTTTTTTCATTTTAAGTTCAACAATATTCAATTTGTAGTTTTTATCTTTTTTTTTGTAACTCACAACGACTCGGATTTCCATCTTAATTTTACACTAAATTCTTATTTTAAAAAATATATGTAATAAATTTTTACTACAATGAATGATAACTTGAATACACCTTTTAATATAAATTATTAATAGTAATAGTAATAATGGAATCGAGTTTTATATAAACTTATTATAAGGAAAACTCTTCCTTGTCCGCCACCACAAATTTCAAATTTTTCCAACTATGTATATTTTTATTTATGCAATACAATTTCCGAAAATAAATTTTGTAAGTTGTACTATGAATGGCATATGTTTTATTTTAAATTAAAGTAGCGTGCAAATTGAAATATATATATTTTTTATTATTGTACTATATACTATTAACTAATTATGCATATAGGAAATTTTAAGTATAATAAAACTACGGTCTGAACATTTTTTAAAATCTTAAGTTTAATTAAAATACGGTCTGAACATTTAATGAAGCGAAGTTGAATATACAAAAATATATTGTATTCCTTTATTTTAACGTAGTTGTTGCTGTTACAGAAATTGCAAATATAATTCTAGACATCCGGATTGTAATAAAAAAACGTAGAAAAAAAAAAATAGTGATTTGTTCCATTAAACAGGTATGTAGTTCATTATAATTCATAATTACAAATTACTATATATATTAATTATTAGAAACAATTTCTGTAATACACGTAATTACGGAATTAAAATAGTAAAATTGATTAAATTATTTTCTATTGAAAATATATTATACAATATGCAAAATATGAAATATATAAAAACAAATATATATTTCATATTTTTCCTCACTTAATTAAATTTGAACTAATTTCATAATCCAGGTGGTCTTAATTTTCAATCTATAAAATAATTTCATTTATCAAATTCAATCAATAGTCAATCAATCAATTAAAGATATTTTTTTAAATATATTTATTTAATCATTAGTAAGTAATATTCTTATATGTATATATACTCAAAATCAATAAATGATAAAATATCATTCCACTTTTACTCTTAACAGAAAATAAAAAAAAAAAATAACAAGTAACCTTATTGAAACATTTTTGACCCTAACATAATCCTTTATCCACAAAAAAAAATTATGTATAAAGTTACGCAATACAATTAAAATCAAATAAAGATTAACCGAAAATATTTATCAATTTATATTAAATTTTTTTTGTTCTTCTAACAAACGATTATTAACTCTATGATCACGGGTGATCTAAGGAAGAAGTCGTCAATTACAGTCTATGTAATATTTCTTTTTCCCATTTAAGAGTAACAAGCATATAATATATTTATGGTAGTTTTTAAAGTGCCCTTAGGCCATAGTAGATACAACAAATAATTTGTCTTTATGATGAATGAAATTAAAAAGTGTTTAATAGCCAATTCAAAAGAACAAACCAAATAGATTCTTCTTTTTGAATTGTGAGCACGGGTATGATTCTTTAATATTCTATTATATATATCTATAACATTCTTTAGATACTTTTAGGTCATTGTCCCAAGTCACTTTCGAATGTAAGATATTCTTCTTTTGTTGCACGACTACTAATATCAAGGAAAATAAACGGATAATGTAAAAAGTCTTGAAGAAAAAATTCATATTATATAGTCGAATGATTGTAAATTTTATTTGCAAAAACCATTTAATTGGGGGTCAAATTTTAATTTCTTGAAAACTAGATTATACTACTGTATGAAAAAATCTGCTGAATCATAGATTATTTAGTCCTGGTTCATGTCTTATCAAATTTTATTACTACTTTTAACATAAAATTTAAAATATAAATTTCAACATTTATGTGAACCTAAATTTGACGGTTCATTAATTACTTAAATGGCTTGTTGTGGTCACATTATGTTACTGGCTATTTTTTGTAAATCAAAGAACAATTTCAATAACAGATAAAAATCTTAAAAATAGATAGTAACCATCTATCTTTGATTAGTAGACTTTTTTCGGTTGCCAAAACACTGTAGGTCTTTAACTGATATGTTAAAATTATTTATATCGAGCGCATATATTTTTACAAATTCATGTTTTTGCTGTTTTATGATATTTCTAGTATCACTTGCGCTTACATAACTTTTTATTACCTTAAATTAATTTTTCTTTTTTGTTACTGTAAGTTGTTTGGTTGTTTGGTGTCATTTTATACAAATTCTATATAATTTCTCAAGGGTGTGATTTTTCTTGATGAATGTGACCATTGTTATTATTGTGATTAGAGAAATCACCTAAAAAGTAAAACAATTCATTTTAAAATAATTTTAAAAAAAATTTAATTTGGTATCCGTTTGAAGGAAATCTTTTGGAGAATAGAATAATTATTGTAATTTAGACAGAAGATGTTCGATTGCGTGAATTTAATAATTTTTTAAGAGTTTTTTAAAAATAGATTTATGACAAGAATGTGTGAATTAATAACATGTTTCATTTTTCTGTTTACATACAAATAATTTGTTCAAATATTTTGTTAGATAATGATCGCTCGAATTGGAAATTGAAAACTTATTTAATTACATTTTTCAAATATTTTCACAAACATTTTCTGTCTAATAATTATTAACCAAAATTAAAGAAAATTATTAAAATATTTTATCAAACCGACAAAAATCGGGCAATAAATTAAAAAACTTATTGAATCGAATATTATGCTACATTAGTTTTTTTATAGAGTTTCTAATTATTACTTTAAAAAAAATATAATGTTTTTTAAAGCTATTTACTAACTTTTTAGGTTCAAAAATTTGATAAAATAAAATATAAATAAATTTTATAATTATGAGTTTTATAAAATACGAAATTTTTTAATATCCTAATTATCGTAATATGAAACCAGATTAATTTTCTAATAATAAGCTGACAATTAAATATGGAAATTTTCAATATTTTATTAATTATTTCTACTACTTTTTAATCAAAATTTAAAATTCAAATTTTCCGTACATTTTATTTTACATAATATTATGTTAATTTTCATTAAAATAAAATTAAATCTTTTCATACATTCTTAAACACTCAGATTCCTCAAATTTTTAGTTTTAACAGAGCAATCTTAACAATGTTAACTTTAATATAAAAATATGTTTTTTATTTTTGTAAATTAAGAAATTATACAAATTTAATGTATTGTAATTAATATTACTTAAAATTAACAAAAGTTTATTATATAAGAAAAATTAGTAAAAAAAAAAACCGCCTTTTATAGAATTTTCCCAAAGAATTATTTTATAAATTTTTAGAATATATAAGAAAATCCCCAACATATCAATTACTTTATCCAAAACTTTACAAAAATAAAAATAAAATTCTTTTGTGTCAAGAAATATTTGAACTGCAGGAGACATCCTACTTTATTAATATCTGTAGCCTGTTTAATTCTAAAAATAGATTTTAATCACGAAAAAAAAAAAAATTAAAATATGGAGAGAAAAAAATATCATTATCAAATTGTTATATTGTATATTAGACATTGAGTAATAAACCACCAGCCACTTTACAATATTATTATACTTTCATCTATATTAAAAATCCGACAAGCACGACTCGCTACGAAATTTAACATCAACAAATTTTATTGTTTACAATTAATCATTTAGATTATCACGTATTTATATTATTGATTATATACAGAATTATGTTAGAAACATTCTTGTTAGATCAATTTGTCTAAATACATAAAGCGTAAGTTAAAATTTTCAATTTTTATGCAACTTATTAACTTTAATTAACTTTTTTTATAAAGAACTGTAAGGAAATTAGCTTTATTGTAAATTTATTATGAAATAAAAAAAAGTTAGTACTATATACTATATAATCCTAAATTCATTTCAAAATGAAATATTTTAAGCTATGCTTAGACTACGATTTTGTTGGTAGCATTTTATTAATTATATGATAAAGAAAATTTTACATTAAAAATTGGTGGCATTAGTCTGACGCATTTAATAATTGCATAAACATAATTGTAGCATACAAGTAGCATACTCTGAAAAAATATTCTCATATTGAAATAAATTTATATTTAAACACCAACATAAAAATATTAAAATTAAATTGATTTATTTAAATTTCATTAAAACCAACAGATTTCATTAAGAGCAACAACAAGAAATAAATATGAATAAATTAATTAATCATTATCATTCTACCAATATCCCAGTACCAACAACAGTAGAAGTGTCTTGAAGTTTTTGTATTGATTGTTTAGAATGTATAGTATTTCCTATAACTTCAGTATATTTTGACGAATTTTTCCGACTTTTAAGATTTCTGCTAAAAAAAAATATTTCGGAAAATAAATTAGAATACATTTTAACAAACTAAAAATTATACTCATACTTTCTACCAGATTCGAATGAATTTCTATTAACTGAAGAACTCTGATCAAATTTTAAACTTCTCTTAGATGGCATTAAAAGATTATCATTTTTTTCTGATGTGCAATTTTCGTGTTTCTCATCATCATTACATTCGGGTTCTGTTAATGCTGAAACAATTTCGTCGCGATTTGATTCATCTGATGCCATATCTTCTACAATTATATTATTTTTCTCAAAATATTTTATGTTTTTCGTAGTTTTTGAGTTTGATTGTCTCTGATCCTTATACAAACTATTTAATGTATAAACAGGGAATGAACCAATAAATCCACCATGTAGTCCAGTATATTCTGTTTTTAATTTTGCAGAGTATTTTTTATCAATATTTGTGTTTGGTTTTGGATCAGGTGTTATATAAACTATACGAAATGGTGAAGTTTCAGCAGTTTTCTGATCAATTTGTTTTTTTAGTTCAATTTCATCTGAATCCTGAATTTTATGTTTATCATTAGTTTTTGTTATTGGTGTTGTTTCTATATCCATTTTGTGATTATTATAATTTTCATTATAATATACTGACGGAGCAACAATTTGTGTCTTTAAATAATTTGTTGTCTTGTGCATTGGCGTTGTTGGTGTAACAATATGAATATCTTCTTTAGTTCTATATGCAGAATATCTTTTATAATTAGAATTACCGTTGGATTTTTCAGTTGGTAATAATTCAGGATATTTTAGCAATGAATAAGGAAATCCATAAATAATTGATGTGGACGTTGGTATTTGATGATTTAATATTTTGTTAGGATTATAACCAACATTTTCTTTAATTATTGTACTAGGTATGGTTGTAGTTGAAATCACTAGCTCAATATTATTTTGATCTACTACAGCTTCATGAGAATAAAATGGTATTAATTCACCAGTATAAAAATAATCCTCTGAAATATTATTATGTTTCATAGAGATGTTTCTAGTATTGAAAGTTGGATTGGATCGAAAGAATGGTGTTGTTGGTGGATATATTACTTGACCTGGTACAGGTTCTTGCATATCATATTTTCTATCATCAATTAATGTATTAAATATTAATTTGGCTTTAGCACCACGAGAAATTTGTAATGGTCTCCTTATAACACTACTAGTATCTGCTTGTTGAAATTTTGGTAAACTTTTATTAAATCTCCCGTTTTTTTTAGCACTTCTATGATTTCTATTTTGATTTTGAAACTGTTGCATTGAAGAATTTTTATATTCTTGAAAATTATTTATATAATGATTTGGTAATTTTGGTATAAAATCTCCAATATTTAAATATTTTCTATTATTATCATTTCGATTTTGATTATTATAATTATATCCTTTCAGTATCCATAATGGTGAATCCGAATGAGTATTATGCATTATTCTACGGTTATTAACTGATTTTGGATAAAAATTTCTTGAATTTTTATTTAAATACACACGATTAAAATATTTATTCCGATTGCCAAGATAATTACATTGTATTAATTGTAACACTTCCACTATCAATATTATTATTATTTGTTGATAAAGCAACATTTTTCTATATTATATTATTAATCACATATTTTCATAATTTTTGAATTTTTATTTAAATAAATAAAATAATTTTGTAATATAAAATATAAATTTAATAGAAACAAAAACGATGTCTTTTAATGTCAAAAGATACTTTTGGAATAATCATTAGTAAAATTTAGTTAGTCAGTTATATACTTTCTTTTTATTTTAAGGAAAACCAACAAATTTAAAAATGTTGTACTGGTTTTCATGTGAATATTCTAAAAATAAAAAGAAATCTGTAGGTCATAGATTGAAGTTGTTATAAAGTTACCAAAAACTAAAAATTATTTTAATCTATTCATATAATCTTTCTGGTACTATTATTTCCCTCCAAAAAAAAAATTATTCATTAATAAAAGACTATCAAATATTTACATTGTAGACTGAATAGTAGATCACTGGGCCAGAATAATATGACTTCTGGTCACCATCTATATAGTTTCATTTTATAATAGGTTGAATTTCGTGTTTTTTTTTTTTTTGTGAAATAATTTGGTCATTAAATAATACACAACTTATTCTATATTTCTTGTTTGAGGTTACTTTTTTTTACTTTTCATTATATTGTTTTATATAGAATATTTTGTTTTACAGTACGTAAAGTAGTCTTGAGAAAACTACCTAAAAAAAGATTAACCAAAAAACGTAATTATATAGTAATTTGTCTGTTGTACAATTATAAATATAATATTTAATGTTCAAATCAACAAGTGGTAACAAAGTGTATCTTTAATTATATTTTGAAAATTTTATTAATGTGAAAGCGTTTAATCAAAGGTAATTTTATTTTGTTGTTTTAACATTTTTGATTATTTTGGCATACTTTTGATTTTGGAAATTTCCCAATATTCGAATATAAGTTTATTTTGATATTCTGCTATAAACTTACTTATTATTATTTTTTCTACTAATCTTAATAATTTTAACTATAATTTATTTAAAAATATATAATTTTACCAAATTTTTTTTAAAAATAATTTCGGTTAAGAACAAATTAGTTTTTATCATTTTAAATTACTGAAAGAAGTAGAAGTTTATAAAGCTAAAAGTCTAATGTAATTTTTTAGCTGTTAGAATATTATATTGAATCTGAAAAATATACTTGCAAGTAACAATTCCTAAATTATCTATTTTCAATAAATAATAATTCGGCGCTTCAAATATGACTTTGCATTTTTTAATTCTTAATTATCAGTATATTAAAATTTAAAAAAAATAAAATCGAATAAAAAAAATTATCTTAAAATTCTTAACATAACATATAAACATAATTTTATTACATAATTTCTTCATTGATGATATGAGCTTATCTTTTTCTTGTAAATTTTATTCATATTTATATTAAAATAATCAGTGGAAACAGAACACCCCCTAGTGATAACAATTATATTTAAAATTCATCACTCAAAAATGCTTTCGAATAATTGATGTTAGTATATAAAATAAATGAAAAAATAATAGAATTTATCAAATTTAAACATAACTTCAATAAATTATAATGTTCTTTATTTTTTTTTAGATTTATTAATCTTGTTTTCATATTATGATGAAAAAGTGATTTTCATTCAAAATATATTTTCTATATAGAATGGCGTACTTCTGTTAAAAAAAAAAATTGATTAATCAGTTAATCTTTATGCTTCTCATCAATTCAGGTGGTCTTCATACAAAAAAAAATATATGTTAAAATAAATTAATTGAATTTACATCATTTTTCCGGTTCTGTTCAACAAAACTTGATACTTTTTGTCAGTGCAATGCAGTGTATAAGTAATATCCAGAAAAATTATGTAACAATATACTTTTATTGAGTTTATACTTTTATTGAACAAGGAACTTGGAACATAATTATTTTTCATAAATTTATGACAGAGCATTTCCAAATTAAATGTATTAACAAAATTTAATTTTATTTTTATATTTTATTTTATGCTTATAAAAGAAGAATAACTTAATTTGGAAACATCATTTTTCAAAACATAAAATTTTGGCCTCTTAACATTAAAACATAAATCTGACATGTTTCATATTTAATAAAAAAAAATATATTTTGGTTATTCGTTTAAAAACATTTTAAAACACATTATTAAAAATGGCATATACATTTTCAAGTTTGTCGCTTAACACTTTTATTTATATGCATTTCAAAATATGAACTCTTTAATATTAAATTATGAATTATGTTTATAAAATTTTTATTTAAGGTTCGAAACATAATTTTATGTTGCAATAATCATAAAATTCTTGAGGAATTAAAGTTTTAAATAAAATTTCAATTTTCACATGATTGTGCTAATTATAAAATTTATGTATTTGTTTTCACGTCTTTTAATTTTATAGTAATAACTCAGTTCAATCTATTGTTCAATATCTCTACTCTTAAAAATATTTTGAATTTTTCTAGAAGATCTTTTACTAGAACAATCACGGACCTTGAAGCTGAACGCAAAAACTACATAAGCTGAGAATTGTGGGATCTCAAAATATAAAAATTTCGTAATTGACATATTCGCTAATATTCAACATAAAACATATTCATACTTTATACTTATCTTATATTATCTAAATATTTTTTTATTTATTTTTCTTGACTTCATCGGAAACCAGTAACATTTTAATATTTTAACCATATTTCTTAAATGTGCACGACGTCATGAAGCTGAACCGGGTGAAATACATATCAAGGGGTAAATAAAAATATACTATCAAAATATATATCTCAAGGTTAATGAAAAAAAGAGCAACAAAGTGCAACGAAGTGGAACTACTATACAGAAAGATGAAAACTGCTTCCACTTGACCTCTACGAAAGTAATTCTATTCCAATGTGATATTCAGTTGAAAAGGGGTATATTTTATAATAATATTTCTAAACTTTAACTCAAAAATATTTCAAATATATTTATAAGTTAAACAATCATTTATTAATTCCACAGACACGCACTTGCCTTTTTTATCTTGGTGTCTTATATGTGTTCTCTTATATTTTAATTCTAATAATTGGGAAAAATAAAAACAAACAACAAAAACAATTCTTTATAATATTTGTACCTAAAAAAAAGGGTTTATACATAGGAGGATGGAAAACAACAGCGCCGATCAAATCTATTATTATTCATTTTTGACCACCGAAAAAAAACAACAACACTTGTTAGAAAACTTTTTTGTTCTTACTATATTTTAGAAATTTTTTAAATTAAATAGAATTTTTTTTCTTGATAAGTTTTAAAGAGTGGGGGTAAAGGTTTATATATAAAATCATAATCCCTAAATATAAGTTGCATAACCAAAGTGACCACTGTAACGGTTGGAATTATAAAAATTTATAAATATTCAATATTTTAATTTTAAGTGATTTAAATTTTAGTGTGAAATAATAAAACATAATTAAAATGAAAAAAAATTAAGATTTTAAAGGATAATTTGAGTATAGTATTAAAATAAGTGTTAAATTCTTTGTATTAAATCACATTTGACTATAAAGTGTACTATTTAAATTCATAAAAAAATTATATTTTATATAATAGTTATAAAAAAAAACATGTTGAAAAGTTATGCTGAATTAATCATGGTATGTGAAAATAAAAAATCAATGTGCTTATATACAAATAAGAGCTTTAAAACATTATGAAAATTAAATTTTACATATTTTTGTTTTAAATAAATTATACAACTTTTTTTTTAACAATATAAGAAGTTCTAATATTAGTTTATATTTTATTAAGAAATTTTTAATTAAAATTTCCAGATTTTCTTAACAACATTAATTTTATCCTGTAATGCATTTTGGTGGCGATCAACAACGTAAATATTTATATTTTATAAATAATTTAAACAATAACAAATTTTACAAACCAAAAATTATCTCTCCATTTAATAGTGAAGCAACACCTGTTATAAAACAAATTCCTGTTGGATATTTTCGTACATACACATATCATCAACCAATGACATATCCAGGATCATTTTATAATACACCATTTAATAATTTCCAACCTAATCGATTTTCTGGTTGGTCACAATTTCCATCACCATCAAATGGTGCTCCAACTCTATCAAATTATAAATATGAAACACAAGCACCAATTTTAACAGCACCACCAACACAAGCTCCAACACCTCAACCGCCGCCACCAACACCAATACCTACTCAACCACCACCACAACAACCACAATATCAACCAGCACCAGCTTCAGTATCTTCATCTAGTAGTAGTAATAGTATTATTACAACATCAATTGGTCATACATTTATTGAAACACAACCACCAACTTCACAACATATTAGTACAGGACCAATACGTACCAGTTATCCGACACCAGATTTTCCAAAATATCAATATTATTATTCAAATGCTCCTACTGTTCATCAGAAACCAATGCAACAAATACGTTTTGTACCATGTATGTGTCCTGTGACAGTATCAGTTTCATCAGATTATGCAGAAAATCGATCAGCTTCATTAGATGATGATGATATGGATTTACCAGATAATGATAATGATGATGATGGTAGTATTGGTGTTAAAAGTAAAGAAAGTGGTGATGATGCAATAGTTAAATAGAATAAGACTTTTTTTTTTAAAAAATTAAATAAATTTTAATTAATAACAACAAAGTATACGAAAGAAGATTATTTAAAGAAAAAGAAGAAAGACTGGATGTTTTTATGTGTTTAACTAATGTTTAGAAAAATATATATGAAGTATGAAAAAATGATTGATATTATGTTGTTTTTTTTTTTGTTTTTTTGATAATTATGATTGATAAGCATTTAATATTGTAAATAACATAGGAATTATATTTTTGACAAGGATATTTTCAAAATATAAATAACTTAAGATTACCAGTCTAGTTTAGAAATAAACCTTGAGATTATTTTTTGAGACTGAAAAAAAGTGAATTTTGAAATGTATTTCCAAATTATTGAAGTTGTCTGTGAGAAGGCGTAAATAAAAAATTTTTGGTGCACCAAACATTTTATCTAGAAGTCTAAAGATGGTTTATGCATCTAAAATAAACAATCCACAAGACTTAACTAAAAACCCACCAGTCTGACATTAATTTATTTAACATTTAACCTTAAACTTTCTGTATTTTTTTTATATTTGCACCCCGAATTCTCTAAATTAGTAGAGAGTAATGTCGTGTGTCTTTTTCGAATATTGCTTATATTATTAAACTATTGTAGTTATAATTACTTAGTCCTATAATATATAATAAATCCTCACTTAGTATATCCATTTTATTGTGTTCTTTTAGACTCTAATATTAAAATACATAATTACATAATTGAAATTAAATATATAACATAATTGTAGAGAAATGAAAAATATGTTTATTTACTATATCTCTTGATGTTATCTAAAAAGAATCCTGTAAAGGTATGCAAGAAATAGTGGATTAAATCTTTAAGCTTCATAATATTCCCAAAATTCCACATACTTTTTTTTACATATAAAATAAATATTTCTAAATTTGATTTCAGGGTCAATATTTTTAATGTAAATAAAATATATAACCTTTCCTTAATTTGTAAATTTCTGTAGCATTGTGTAGCATTTATGCACTTTATAATTTTACTAACTTAACTAACGTTTTTGCTAACTAACTTTTTTTACATAAATATATATAAATCATAACATACAATAATTTCCAAGATAAATTTTCAATATATAAAAGGAAATGTAGTTAAAGAGCAAGATCATACAATTAGTTTTTACAATATATACATAAACAATGTTTATAACCATAAAAAAACCCGCACTATTTACTTGGCGGCACCTTTATATCATTACCTACCACACTATCTCGTGTAACCTTTGCTCAACATAGATCTGTTTCAAAAAACATTGGTTTAAATTAAATGAATTAGGTAAGACAGTTGGTTATTTCAGCAAAAGCATATACAACTAAACATTACAACATAAAATTCCAAAAAAAATTTACCACAAAATAAATTTAATATTTTTCAGAGAGTAAGAAAAGTGGTGGTCATATTTTTAACTTTTTGAGTCTTTGTAACCAATTTATTTTTCTCAAACACCAATTTGACTCCTACAACAAGTATGAATTAAAAATAGATAGAAAGTAGTTTTAGTTTTCTCATGACGTTGAATTGTTTATATTGCGAAATTTTTTGCTAAGACATAATTTAATTTTATTCCAAGAAAAAAAAATATTTGTGTACAAAATAATTTAGTTTGCTATATCATTTTAAACGATTCAAAAGATAAATTATATTAATTATATAATATGAAAAATAATATTTTAATATTTTTGGTGGTATTTAATGCAATGTTTTTAATATTATTACCTTATTGTGCTCGCGCATATGATCCAAACGATAAAAAAATCGCATCTGTATTACCCAAAGAAGGTATGTTCGAAGCATTTTATCCAAGAGAAATTGATGGTGTACCAAATGGTTCGTCAAGGCCAGCACATCTTCACGGTAAACATTTTATTTTTATTTATTATGAGAATTATATAAATTTTAAATAATATTTTTTAGGAAGTTTCTTTAAACATCGTAATCCAGCATTAGTGGATACTAAGAATTCAGCTGCATATGGATATCGATTTGATGGAAAAAGAAGATTTAATTTTGATAGATAAAAATATATATATTTTAATTGTAATGTAATTTTTACATAAAAGAAAAATAATACTAATGAATTTTCATTTTGGATGAAATTTTAAACTAAATTTGTTTTTTATTTTATTATTAGTTTTTCAAGAAATGTTGCATATTAATGGGTGTTACGTAATATTTTAGTTCGAAATTTTATGGCTTTATTAGAAAAATTATCAAATTAAAATAAATTATGCAAAAAATAAAAAAAGCACGTTTATTTTAAATTTACCTATATACATTATAAATTTTCTATACATTTCTGATAACCTTATAGCAAATATGACTACAAATGTGGCTTAAGGATAAAAATTAAATTATATAAAATTCTTTTTTTTTGAAAAGGAAAATAAAAAAAAAAAATTTTAAGAGATCTGTTCTTTTTTGCATTTTGCTTATTTTTTCGAAAATGATCCATCAAATTACGTACTTTTCTTGCAGATAACACCTTTTCTTTTTTATAGACCGTCTACTGTACAAAACAATAAGAAATGAAACTCAAACAAACATCTGATTGAAGATTAGACAGCAAAACATAACCACAATTTTACTAATTATTGAGAAGATTGAATTTGAGATCTAGACTAGAGAATAACATTAACATAGTAGTATATATTTCTGTTTAGTAAATTAGTTTGTAATTTTAGATGAATGAATAATAATTAATTTATTTTAAATTGAAATGCTAAATAAAATTGGTGAGTGATTAAAAATTAAATAATTAAAAAGAATTGTTTAATCCAACAGCTATAACAAATAACTAATATAGTTATTTTATTAGAATGAATAATCAAACCAATTTAACATATTAATCTAATTAAAGTTTGTCAGCTGTGTGTTTACATATTTGCTTGTATTTGTTTTAAAAATTGGGCTATTAGGTATTTTTTTAAATGTAAATACAGATAACAACGTCTACAATATTTTAGTTTTATTTTCTAAAATTTAGTTTGATTATTTTCATTGTCGATCCACGACGAAATATATCGTCGTTAAAAAATTGATTACTATACATTTAGTGAATAATTTTCTAAATATTGTTTCTAATCAGCAATAAAATTAATTCAAAAATTGTTTTATTTTATTGCTGACAGAGTAGTTAAATTGTAATTAAACTCAAAAATTATAATTAATAGTGAAATTAATCGAAAGTCATTTTCATTTAGGATTTCCCACACAGATGACTTCCAAATTAATAAAAGTGTTCGTGTATGGTACATTAAAATGTAATCAACCTAATCATTTTTGGTTAACTGATCCTATAAATGGATATTCAAAATTTCTTGGTAATGGACTTACCGTAAATAAATTTCCATTAGTAATTGGGACACGTTATAATATACCATTTATTTTGAATAAAATTGGACTAGGAAATCAAATTAATGGTGAAGTTTATGAAATTGATGAAAAAATGTTTTCAAATTTAGATATCCTTGAAGATTATCCAAAATATTACGATAGAGAATTGCAGGATATTATAATTAACGAAAAGTGAGTAATGATATTTTAAATTTTATTTCTGTTCTCAATAATTTTTTTTAAAATTTTATTTTATATATTTTCAGAATAGTTTCTTGTTGGCTTTATATAATTAGAAATTTTCCTGACCATATGCTAAATAAAACATTCCTAACTAATTATGAAAGTACAAAGGAATTGCCATATTGTGAAAGGTCAGAACGTGATCCAAATATACAAGCAAAAAATGATTTAAATTATGAATAATAATATATGCATAATATAATATATATTTCACTGTTTGACAAACAAAATTGCTTACAATGGCTTTTTTTTCAGTTACTTAGAAAGTTCCGAAGACGATTTATTTGAAATAATTAAAAACCATGAGGAAAACAGTTAATAAAAACTGATATTGTAAAATCCAAACAATTTAATAACACAAAGTAAAAACAATCTTCAGTCATAATTTTTTGAAAAATATTTTAAGATAAAACCGAGTTGTTTTGATTATTGTTTTTAATCAATCCTGAACACAAAATTTTAAATAACAATAATTTAAATTGTTCGTGTTTTATTTTTGTAGTAACATTTTTTTATATATATAAATTATTAAATTGAAATTTAAAACAAAAAATAAATTTAGAATGTTGCCAGTTTTTTTTTAAGTTTAAACGTCGTTCAATGACGTTTTCTTTGTTTTTTATTGAAAGTTTTTTTTTTTAAATATTTTCTTTTTTTTTAAAAAAAAAATGTTTTTTTTTATTGGAAAACTCTCTCAGTTTCAACTTCTAAGTGTAAATTTCCAATTTTCTTAAAATTCCTATCTAGCTATCATCTTCATCTAATGTTTTGAAACGGTTTCCTACAACTGGAGCAATTTGTTGTACCTCTTGTATTTTTTGCATACGACCCCCATGTCTAACCTCTTCAAAGGCAGGTTCATTTTTCTTTTTGCGTTGCTCCTCGGGACGAGCAGCGCCTAATGTTGGAAAATATTCGGCATTGGTAATATCAGGTGCGTTACGATTACGAAGTTTTTGCGATGGTTTCGGTGCCTAAAATTTACACATTTTTTCATATAAAATTAATTAATATTTAAAAATAATATTTACATTTTTAAATGCGGGACTAATATAAATTTTACTAGGTTTTTCTATTTCCACCGGAATTTGTGTAACCTCATCAGCAGGTACAACTTGTTTCCATGGTCCTTTGCGGTCTTTATTAATTCCACCTTCACCATCACTACCATATTCATCGTAATCACCTTCTTGACCAGAATTTTGTTGATCTTGATCATCATCTTCTATAGTTAATTGACCAATTTTAAGGCCACTATAATCTTTACGTTCGGCTTCTTCAAAGTCTTTCCATTCTTCTTCGGGAGCACTTTGTTCTTGTTGTTGATCTTCTTCAGGTAATTGCTAAAAAAAATATTTTTTTAATTAAAAAATTTTCATACATATATACATATGTATAGAAAAACTATTAAGAACCTGTTCAGTTGGTTCCGTTGTTTCTTGTTCTCTACGTAGCTTAGTCGTTTCAGCCTTTTCCAATTTTTTAGCTATTTCATCTGGTGTTAGAAACTTTTTTGTTTTCGACTTCTTTTTATCTTTTTTAGCAAAAAAATTATCTAAATCAGCCATGATTGCAGTAGAAGTTTAGTATTTTTTCTATGGAGTTTACGTGGTGGAGAATGAAACAACCAACATGCGGATTATATTATTTTTACTTTAACAGTATTGTCGTGAATCATAAATTCATTTTCATTAGAGTAGAATTAGTTTGACAGTTTGCGGAAAAAATGTAATTGACAAATTAAATTTACTCTAATTTTATATAATTATACTACCTTTTTAATTTGCTTATTAATTTTTTTAAACCTTGTCCGAGTTAATAAACAAATTTTGTTAAATTTATTTTAATTTCAAGAATTGAATAATTCTTCCGCCTAAATACAACAAATACTTAGGGAACTAAACAATTAACAATGTATCGATATATAATTTTGTGCAGGTAAAGTAAAATGTCATGTCGATAATATTATAATGTCAGATATTATAATTTGGAAAGCGCTATTAAATTTAAAAGTGTAGCATATAATTAGGTGTTATTTTGTATTTATTTTTACCATAAGAGGGATACAAGTTTAAGTATTTTGTAATTTCCCAGCAGGAAAAAGAATGGTGGCTAACCAAAGGTGAAAAGAATTTTCCTATATAAAACTCAAAAAACGATAAGTTTAGGAAAATTTTATGTTTATTTAAATTTAGACAACGAAAATTTAAATAAGAAAAGAGGCGTAAAGGCGTTCAGCTTTCGTTACGCTAAGTTATAAATATTTTGTGTTACCGTAAGCATTGATATAAAAATTTTCGTATTTTTCGTGACAAACTTCCCAAGTCTACATTATCCCTACATTCAATGACATAAATTTATATTAAAAAAAAAAATAGCAACGTTAAATTACAAATTACAACTTGCTAAATTAATTGAGATCATTAACAAATATTATTAACAATTCTACTCCATCAAATACATAGAGTAAATCAAAAATTATTTTATGCTTCCCAATAATTTTCAAACTAAATTTCAACATTCAAAATTCATTCAACTTTAAACTTGTCTCAAGGATTTAGAATGGCTAATACTATTAATGTAATAAATTTTTAAATAAAGTATATACTATAAGTCGGTCAGTAGGTTAGATTTTTTTTTCTAAATCTATATTTAAAAAATTGAATTTCTTGACCGTGCCCTTAATAAAAAATAATATTTATATACATATATGTAAAAAAATATCTCAATTATTTTCTTACACTTCCGATAAAAAATCACAATTCATTAATTTTTTTCTCCATCCTCCAAAAAATAAAAATTTAGCAGGTTATGTAGATGAAATAATAAAATATACTACCTTGCAAAATTTTTTGGTTTTTTTTTTTTGCACAATTATTGACCAACCTAAATTTTATGTAATAAAAATTTGGTGCACGAGGAGTTTACAAAATACAATAACCGACATGTTTTTTGCTCATCAATTTATTTGATTTTAACATTGACATGGAGAAATTTTTCAATCATGAAGAAAGAAAAATTTTATATTATGTATTGTATTACTGACCTTAACCTTGAACAAAAATAATTATTGCATAAAGCATAAATATGTTTGTATATATATATATAATAATTCTATATGTAAGTTTATGTTTTAAAATATAAATTAAATATAATAATTAATCATTTTTTAGGATTGTTTTTGTATTTTCCAATATATTAAATATACTAAAATTTTACATTAGGTTTATAGTTAAATTTATAAAATTGTTGACATAATGATTTCCTATATATATACATATATACATATAATATTAAAATAAATTATTTAGGTTAAGGTTAAATTCTATATAATCTTATATAATTTGTTATATAATGCCAATGAACCCATGTAATAATAATATATTAATGAAAGAAAATAAATTTAACTATTTTCTTATATATTTTCCGGTTTCTTTCGTTTGAATTTAATATTAATTTGTTATATTTAAGTATTACCGGCAATATAAATTTCATTGAAGATTATATTGAATATATTTAAATTAAATTCCAAAAATTTACATAAATTTTACAATTTTACTGCAAAAGTTTTAATTTTATTAATTTTTTTTTTTTTCGTACTTATATTAAATATAATGGCATAACATAATTAATTCAGATATATTTTGAATTAAAAAAAATATTTATTTCCTTTTGTAAATCTAGGTTATGATTTGTCATTTTCTCTATGTTTTGTAATTTGTATAAAACTTTCAATATTTTATGTTGAAACTAATGGTCTTGGCGATTTAAAATGTTTAAATTAATTTTAATGTTTTGTATATACATATTAATAAAGTAATACTAATAATAAAATTAATTATAATTTCCTGCTTTTTGAAGATTTATTTGTAAATAATTTTATCTATTTCTTCTAGATTAAATAAAATATTTTTCATCATTTATAAAGAGATTCTATTTTCTGAATATATATTTTAAGGACGTTTAGTTTAGTGGTTTAACTATTTTGCGATAATTTGTTTTTGTGGACATATTGCTGCTACTTAATAGTTAAGGAACAGTTTTTTAGATTACAAAATTCATTTACTTATATGATTTTAGAAATAATATTAATCATTCAAGTTATTATATATTGGAACATATTTCAAATTATTATGTTTTTTCTTTCATTTATAGTAAATTTAGCTGGCTGACTGTGAATTTGAATTAATTTGTAACCTACTGGTAAAGTATAAAAAAAATCTTCAATTTATCAACTAATCTGTATAAAGAAAAAATTGGCGCATATAATTTTAAAAATTAATTTTAATTATTAAGTTATCCAAATAAAATAAAAGAAAATTACTCATTTAAAAAAACTATTATATATTGAAAATGAATCGTATTGAAAATATCAAATTGAAATTATGCCATTAAGTCTTGTAACTTAATATTAAGACAGTCAAAATTGCAAAATGATTTTTATAATTAATATTTTTTATCTTGTTAACACACAATAAACACAAAATATGAATGTGAATATTTTAACAATTTAGCACAAATTTAATTTCGGCATTTCACATACGAGTATACCAAAAAAAAACAAACATGAAAAAGAATTAATTATAAAACTAATAATAATTTTGCATAAAAGTTTAAATTATTATTTCATTATTAATGAATAATTTACTTAATTTAAATTTAAACATTTTTATACGTTATATTATGTATGTTACATTACATGATCATTTTTTGTTATTGCATATATATAATTATAGTATAATAATAACAATATTTTGATAATACATAGAACTATTAAAATAAATAATATGATTTTTAGTTAGTTATATAATCTCAAAGCAATTTAAATCTATTACGAAAGTATTCGATTATAAATTTTTCGAATAAAAAGTACAAAAGATAAAAATAAATTCTTAAAATTTAACATAAATTTTTACTGAACTATAATTTAATAAAGCCTATAAACTTATTTTTAATTGGAATAGGACACACAAAAACTTTTAATATATAAGTATAACAACGAGTACTTATGATTTTAAAAACATAAAATCTAATAATTTCCTAACTAGTAAATGGGTCCTGGCAGCAAGTACTGTATATTAACATAAATAATTGTGATATACTATTTATTAATAATGTAACATGGTTGCCGTTTTTCGTGATTGTTATGAGTTTGTTAGATATTTGAATAATGTTTTAATCCATAAAATTAGATAAATTATAAATTTGAAGTATTTTGAAGTTAGAAAAATACTTCTGTAACTTGAAAGTAGTAAGTGATTAAATAGCAAAACAAAAAAACAAATATATTGCATATAGATATAATTCAAATAAACTATAACATATTAATAAAAAAAACGTTAATTAATAGTGGAATTTAGAAAATTATGAAGAGTTTATAAATAATTAACACTTTTTATTGTTCATATTATTAATTATTGGTTCCTCATATTAAAGATGCAATTTTTTAACGCATAATTTTAGTAATAAATTTGAATGTCTAATGCAAAATAAAAACCAACTATGGTTCATAATGAGTACAAATTTAAAGATTGTAATGGATACTAACTGACAACCTTGTTCGAAAAAAGGTTTTATAGTTTCAATATATTTGAATCCAATGCAGATCAGCAAAAAAAAAAAAACCATAACGCATCTTTTGGTATTAAAAAATCTTTTTTAATATGATTATTTTATTGATATTTTATCGATGTAGGTTATATCTCTTAAAACATTGTTTTTTTTTTTTGGTATCAGCAAAAAAAGCATAAGTCATAATATAATAATATTTAGCAATAAACAATTTATGTTTAGTTTTTGTTGAAAACTTAAAAATACATATTTATAAAATATATTACAAAATTTTGAAATTATGCGAAAAAAATCTAATTATATTAGTTATTTAATTAAATACATTTTTTGACTATTAATTATAATTTAACTTTCCAAAACAAATTTAATTTTTGCTAAAATAATAAAGACTACTAACACTAAATCATTGAAAACATGTACTCATTACTCAAAATAAGTTCTCATCTTATAACAATAAAAATGACGATATTGAAAGTTAATTATTAATAATATTGATTTATGATTTTCAATATAATAACATAAGATTGACAGAAATAACCTCTAAGTAGATACTTAATATTTTATTCTACAAATGATACTGTATTTATATATATATATGTATTTACAATTGCATTTTCTTTGATACATCTAATAACTAAAGAAAAAAGGTCAAATATTAAATAACTTTTTAAAAAATTTCTATTGAAGTAATAAATTTGTGTTATGTAAAAATGTCCAACAGAGTTTTGTGCTATCTTTAAAATTAAAAATTATATGTTAAATATCATTGTCATTACTAAAATTATTTATATTTTTGAAGGTTAGTATTTTTACATATCGCAAAAATACTATTGAAATAAAATTAAATACATTAATAAAGGAAATATATCATATAAAATTTGAAAGAATGTAGTAAGTTGAACGAAAGCACTTTAAACCTAAAAATTTTAAGCTAAATATTTAATAATTTAATAGCTTATAAAACTCTCAATGAAATTAATCTCTCTCGGAACTTTATAAATTGAATAACTTTTTATAAAGTTTTTGTTTTAATGATAACAAGACTCTAATTTTAATAAAGGTTTAAAATTAATGGAGAATGCTTCCAAATAATTTCATTAAATATTTTACAGAAATTTTAAGCAAATTTTTGCAAATATAAAAATACAATTTAACCCATTTAAAACATTTTATATTTCAATTAACGACGATATTATTTTTTTTACATCTAAATTGTAAGATGTCGCCGATTTTTTTCTGGATCTATTAGTTTACTTCTAATGATTAAATCTTTGAGTTAGAGATTTTTTGTTCTTCTATATTGTCGCTTAGTTAAATGATAAAAGAAAATAAATTAATGTTGCTTTGCTATTATTATTTTAACAGATTGATGGTTTCCGGGAATTGTTAGTTTCTATTAAAATCAGTCATTATATTGATCAATAATGCTTAATAATATAAAATATTTTACAAAAACATTTCGGAGTTTTAAATTAAATTAAAATAGAGGAGAAAATATTTTATAAAATCAAAAATGTTAAGGCATAAACTTTATTTTAAAATTTATTTAATAAATAATTAATACTATAAACAATTGTACATATTACAAAAACATATTACTTCCATATTTAATAATGAATTAAACTCTCCATCTTAAAAAAACTCAATTGCTATTTTTACATATACAATAATATTTATTTTGCGACAAACAAATATGATAAATTACAAATAAAAAAAGTGCAAGTAAAATATGTTCATTTATATTTCTCTACACACTCTTATAGCATAAGTTACCATAGCATATTTTCCATTCAAAAAGTTTTTTTTCCTTATTTACTTGAACTCTTTTATTTTTTTTTATTTGAATTTTTTTTTTTTTTATTCTGATGAACATTGTAGACCTTTGGATATAAACAGGTAGCGAATAAAATTAAAATAAAAATATCTTTTTTTTTTGTTAAGTGGTTTATATTTTTAAAATTTTTGTGTGCAGATTTTAATTTTTATTAAACAAGAAAAACAAAAAAATAATAATAATATTTATAAGTTCAAGGTGGGGATTTTTGTCTAAAAAGTGCAAGTCAATTTCGTTGAAAGCTTCAGTCTACAATCGGACGTTGTCCAGAGTTGAATTAAAAATAAAATTTTATTTGAAACTTGTTATCGGTTTATAAATATATTAAATAAAAAATATATATTTTGTAGTAATTCTATTTAAAATTATTTTTTTCATAAAAGAATCTTATACGGTAATAATATTTTATAGTATATTAATTAATAAAATTTTTCTTAATTTAATTAATTTTAATTATACTGCATTCTAAAGTAAAAATAATTTAATGAAACTTAAATTATTTACAAAGTTAAATATATAACTAAATATATTTTTTTAAACATAATTATTAAAATAAAAATATTAATTTCTAGTGATTATAATAATAAAATTTTTTTTAGATTTATAAAACTATTTCAATGAATTATTAAGAATTGAAATTATTTTAGATTGCAGTTAATTAAAATTATAAATTTATTTATAAAAATTAAAATTTAGAAGTGAATGTGCACTTTAACGAAAGAAAAATATTTATATATATACATATATATATATATAAAAAAAAAAGGAAAATTAATTTTCTTTTAATATCAGTTTATTTAAAGAAATTTTTTTATTACTTTCCATTTTTAGTGTTATTTATATTGTTGTAGTGACCGTAAAAATTGTTAACGTGTATTATTGTTACAAAAAATTGTCTGTAATAAATTTTTTTTGTTTTGTTTTCAATTAAAGTTTCGTATTTTTAAAAAGAAAAACAATAATATTTCTTATCCATTTAATAAAATTAGATATTTATATAAATATATTTACTTAAAACCGGTACGTATAGTTAGAATGAATTTGTAGAATTTTTATTAAACCAGTACGTATAGTTAGAATGAATTTGTAGAATTTTTAAACTTCATAAAAAAAAATTTCACTACTTCAATCTTAAACTCAAATATGTTTTACTATTAATTTTTAATAGATATGAAATAATATTTCAAAATTATTATATTTTATTTTGTCTACAAAACTCCAATAATTATGAGGGCAGATTAAATTATGATCAATTTTTTTTATTTTGGCATAACAATGACCTCAATACATCAATTCAATACATGTTAAATTTATAATAGATTGTTGCAATTTTTGCAAAACAAAAAAAAACAAACAACAAACAGATTTTTTTAAAATATACCATGATTGTGATCAAATTTGGTAACTAACATATTTTGCATCAAATTTTGAAATAATTATTATATTCCTAAAAAGCAATCAATAATCTATCCAAGGTAGTTAGAAAGTAATAAGATATTTGAATTAATAAGAAAATATTTTTTTAAAATATTAATTTTAAATAATTATAATTTCAAAGATTAATTAACATAATCTTTAATTATGTACATTTATTTTGGTTTCGTTTTTTAACTTATTATTGTAATTATAGCGAGAAATATAACAACACAATTACTACAAAATAGAAATTTTAATACGTATATAAAAAGAAAGAAGTTATATTTTGAGTTTTCTACGAACCTGATATTTTATACCAAAATTGTTTAAAACTAGTTTAATTAATTAATGTTTTAACAAACTTGATTTTTTAATTTACGTATAATACTGTATAATATTCATTAACATTAAAATAGTAGAAAAGAAAATATAGTAAACAATCAATTAAATATATTAATTACAATTGTAATAAAATATTAAGTACTTCATGGTTATTTGCTGTTAGTTTATTCAAATTGAGTTATGATTTTATGCATATATAATAAACATATTTTAATCTATTTTTTGTTGTAAGTGAAAAACAAAGTCAATAATTTTTGGACAATTTTAGTTCCAATAATTATATTGCATTATAATTAACCTTATGTCCTCAAAATTACTTATTATTTATTTTAATACTTATTATTTAAAACATAACTAACAGCAAATAAGCATGAAATACTTAAAATTTATTTATTTTAATACTATTAATTCAAAAATGTTAAGCGAGTAAACTGAAATTTTATTTAATACTATATTTGGAAAATAATTACTGAACAATATGTTAAATGGTTGTTATAAACTATATTATTTATTCACAAAATTAAAATAATTAATATTTAAAAGTACTTCACATTTCATTGCAAATATAAATTATAATAAATTTATAAATATACAAGGTTAACTTATTTCAAAATTAAAAAAGGAGAAAAATCTAATAACTTTAATTTTCTTATTCAGTCGTTTGATTAAATCTTTAAAAATAATAGAAAAAAATCTATTCCGTACTATTTTGCAAACCAAAAATTACTTTTTTTTTTTATCCATCATTTATGAACGTTTGACAATATGTTAACAAATTAATTATTTCTTCGCAACTTCAAAAATAATGTTTCATTTTCTACACATTGCTATGCTTCAACATATTAAATAATTGTCCGAAAAAAACTGAACAAATATTTTTTTTTTATTTATGTTTCAAATTCATTTTCTTTATTTATTCTTTAATATTTATTATAGTTTGTTTATATTCTGTAAAAAGACATAATCATTATTATTATTTACCATAGATACTTGGTAATTTTATGGATTTTAAATTTATGAGATATTCGTTTTTAGTTTTCCAAATGAGATATTTAACTATTAATAAGAAAATGTTTCATTTCAATTTTATGGTATAATATGGGAAATTAAATATAAATAGTTGTCAATTAAATTATTTAAATTGTATTTGTGGTAGATACATAAATTATGTAAAAAGTAATATAATATATATATATATACATATAAATTCCATGTTCTTTATCTTAAAATGTTCATTAAATATTATTGTTTGTATTTTTTTTTTTACAGTAAATTCCGAATTACATTAAAATTAAATCATCCTAAAACCAAAGTTCGTTTCTTTAATTAAATGTGACTAATAGGCCTGCGAATGTAGGCCTGCAAATTTGATAGTATAACAATTTTTTTTTTGTGCAAATCAACTAAAGTTTAATAATTAAGTATAATTTTATAAAATTATACTATAAATAATTTATTTCCAATATCTTTACAAAAAAAAAAAAACCAATTTATTACCACAGGAATCATAATTTTATTTAAACACCCATGGAGGTAATGAACTATTCTTCATAATTTCTTAATTAAAGAAAATATGTTGAAACAAATATAGTAAATATTTTAAATGCGTTAAAATTGAAAAACCTAAAAAATATATTAAACATGGAATTTATATATATATAAGATACCTGAACTGGTAAAAAAAACTTTCAAACAATTTATTTGTAATTCTTTTACCCCCTCAATCCACTAATTATGTCTATTCACTTAATATTAAATAAATGAATATCTGGTTTGACTAGATTGTTTTTTATATATAATTGAAATGCCAATTATTACACTTATGCTAGACAAGAAGTGAATTTATTTTTTGAATTATGTCAGGCTTCTATTAAAAGAATTTAATCTAATAATGTTGTATAGGTAGAAAATGTTATTTATGGGTATTTCAATTAAGTATTGACCGAAATAAATAATTACTCTTTAAACCAGAAATTGTTTTGAAAAAAAGAAGTTTTGTAATTTTAAAAACTAATTTTTAATTTATTATTAATTATTTTTTTCATATTAACATTAATAGTTGTGAATTTTCACACAAAATTAGACAAATACTTTAATTAATTTCGTCTAATAACTTTAACAATGTCAATGGCTTATTGATTTTTATAATATTTTATGAAAATATGTTTTTCATTAATAAATATATTTATTTTATTAATATTTAACTTATGCATATTAGGTATTTCAATGACTATAAACACTTTTCCCATCAAAATACAAGATATTGAATTTTGATACAAATTATGAAATTCGTTTTCTATAAGTTCATGTAAAATAGTATAAAAAAAACCAATAACTTTTCAAAAATTCAAATATATTTATGTAAATTTAAATTGCAACAACTATTTTATAATGTTTTGATAGCAACTCCTACACTAAAAACATTCATAATTTTAATGATTTTTTTTTATCTAATAATAAATTAGCAAAAATGCATCGATATTTTCATGGTCGAAATGTTTGTTTAATTTATAATTGTGAAATTTTTTATTTTTACAACATAAAACAATGTGTTTTAACAAAATAATTTACATTTATTTATTTTAACACATTTCCACTTATTTATGTTATGTGTGAAAATTCAATAAAGCATTAATTATGAAAAAGGTTAAATTTCAAAGGAAAATAAATATATCTATATTTTTTCTTTAAAATTATGTTAAATATACTTGTTTGAATAAAAAAATACACATACTGTATATATTTTGTTATATTTGATTCAAAATCATTTTCCAGTTCAATTGTAATTTCCTTAAAATTTTCAAGTATTATAGTTTTCGTGATCTATTAAATAACCATAAAGTATAAGAAATTTTTAATATTTATTTTATATTAAAGGTTAAACTCTTGTTAAAAAAAAAACTGATTTTTTTTATTAATATTAAATAGTTTTTCTTCCTAAATATTTGATTGAAATCAACATTTGATTTAAATTAAACATGACCCAAATATCTAAGTTAATTTGAGCCCTTGAAAATTTAAAGATATGACAATGTTTATAAATGTATAATTATTGCCGGAAATGAAAAATATATCAAAGTACATTAATTAATTTTGTATCAAAACAAAATTCTTTTTTGGGCGAAAAATATTTTCCCTTGATATTTTTGTGGTTTGGTATTATTATTATTTATCTTTCAAGAAGATCAAGTTCACTGACTGTAGCATTAACCCAAGTTTAAATAAAAGCAAACACACCCAAAAATTTTAATTTATTATATTTTTAACATTTCAGTGAAACTGAATTTAATTTAAAAAACTTGAAACTAATAACAGGAGCAAAATTAAGGTATTTTTGAACTTGAACTTTTTAATATATGTTTTTTTTTTGGTTATGTCACTATTGAAATTACATTTTAACCATAATTACAGTCTTTGCATTTCTTTTTCTTTTTAAAAATTTCTTCAAAATTCAACATATATTATGTATGATGTACAAATATAATAATCATATAAAATTGATTTACTCTTCAATATGTTTCAGTTAATTGCATTTTTGTAATTAAATTATACATAAAATTATATGTACATAATAAATGTACTTCAGTAATTAAGTTCAAGTCAAAAAATAGTAACAGAATTTAGCAAAAATAGTAGCTGTTTGGTAGCTTTCTTTTCGACAATAAAATGTGTTAATAAAATTATTATTATTTATATAAAAAAAATAATTAGCTTGTTGCAATTAAAAGTTTCTTCATTATAAAGAAATTTATGGTTCGGAATCTATATAAAGTTAGTAGGTCCAAAATGTAATAAAAAAATGTTAAAGAAACTTCAACTGCAGATAACTCGGTACTTGGAGCCCTATGCTCCGCCGTGCAGGTAACAAGGAAAATAATAATACTAAATGTCACAGAAAACTAATTTGGTATTCAAGTAAACATGGAAAAAAATTATTCTTTTACTTGATTCTTTATAAATTTGTATTGTGATAAAGATATTATTGAGCAATATTAAATTATTGTAAAAAGTATTTAAATATTAGAAAAGTTGTTTAAAAATAATTTCATTTTCCCCTTAAATAGAAGTATATTATTAGATACTACGAAGGTTTAACATACTGCATCCATATTGATGGAAAAAATCTATTTAGTTCGAAAAGGAACTTCACCATATATCTCTGTTTTTCTCAATTTATGAAAGTTTATTGATCGTCTAATTCGACAATTAATTTTTATCGTGATTCATTTCCATATTTATACAAGTTATATTCCATAATTTTTTATAAGTCTTGTTTTTTATTGTAAAACTTTATGAATATCATTAATTTTTATGAATATTTAAAAAAAAAACGTAGTAATATTTGAATTATTTATTCAAAAAATTGCCAAAATAATTTTATTACGTAAATATTTTGTGAAAAGAATTAAATTATTGAATCAAACTTTACAAAATAAATATTAATAGTTTTTTAACTAGGTTCAAAACTACTAACATTCACTTTTAAAAAATTTAATATAAAATAGAATTGAAACAATTTCCGAAATAGAAAAAAAAACCATAAAACATTACCAATTTTTAAAGAATGTTGTAAAAACTTGAATTTATTTTATTGAACAGAACATATTTTAGAGATATTGCTAAATAACATTTAACTAATAATATACCGGATTGCAATAAATAGTATTAGTTTAAATTTTTCAAATAATTTTTATATATTTTACATTCTATTTTGTACACCTTACAACCTGTTTAACGAAAATTTAATAATCAGTTACCATAAAGTATTATATTCCTATTTTAAATTCTGTATGCTATTTCATCATTAAAACAACTCTCATATTGCAATTATATGTAAAAAAAAATTAAGAAATATATTTTCTTATTACATAATTTCCACATTTTTTTTTTCTTCAAAAAATGCGTTATAAAATTTATTTTGTGACAATATCTATAATGGATATTTTGAATGATAAATAAACATACTTAAATTACCTGTTTTTGGGGTTAACATTATTTTTTTTAGTAAAATTTTACCATTTTTCGATAAGATTTTACCAGAAAAATATTATACAAAAAAAAAACGAATTATGCAGAAATTTTGAAAAATTAAAAATTTGATTGAAGAAAAAACATTATTACGAAATATTTTTAAATTAATTGTTTATTTTGTTAAATTATTTTTTATTCCAATTAAAATTTATTATTAGTTATTAAATATTTATCAAACTGTAGGAATAATAATAATTTTGTTAATTACTTTTAATTTGTATATTTTGATTTGTTTATTTTGTGTGGAAAACTTTAATATTACCAAATTCTTCTGAAATTTTAATTTCACTACAATTAACATTGCTGACGTAAAACAATACTAATTAAAATAATATATAAACAATGTAATAAAAAATATTACGTTTTACATAAACTATCTTTGAAAATATAGCTAAAAATATACTCAAAAAAAAAAAAAATTGTTTTTAACAAAAAAAAAATTAAAGGGCTATTTTTAAAAGATAATAACTTAAAAATTTATGTAAATTTTATTTAATTTTTTAGGATTTGGTTGTTTTGTTTTATTAAAATCGCAAAAAGTCTTTTATTATGTCATAATTTGTATAATTGAGCAGACGAATTTAACTAATTAAGAATTTATTAAAATTTTTGTGACGCCAATATAAAATGTAAAATATGTTGTTCATTAATTCATAAGAATTTATTTATTATTTTTTTTTATTTAAACTTTTGTGACTCCATTTAAAACACCTAATTAATTTTTGAATAATAATTAAAAATGTAATTTTTAATATTATTTTTTATTAGTTTATATTTTATTTAATTTTCATGAAGCTATTTGACAAGAATTTTATTCTCACAAATAAATAAAGTTGTTATGAAAATGATTATACAACTTGATTTTACTATTGGTATAATGTAGAATCATATCCTCCATTGGCACCGAATTATTGTTACGGAACCAGTATTTACAAAATTTATATTTGGGATATAATTAGTCATAGACCAGAAACATTACCATTTTTTTTTTAAATAGAATTAATCTATTAAAAAAAATTAAATTTAAATTGATTATAAATAATCATATCTATTATCCAGTTTGATTACTTGAAATTTTAAAATATTTTAATATATGTTTTTTCGGCCATTTAAAAAATTTAGTACACTACAAATTGTATTACTAATATCCTCCATAGGCACCAAATTATTATTACGTAACTACTAGCATATTAATGATCAAAAATACATTATTTTTTTTTTGTTATTTTTTAATTAATTCGTATAACTGGTAAAATCTAGAATTTAAATTTATTTTTTAATAATATGTTTCCTTAGTTTTAGAATTGAAAACAATTCTACTAAAAAATATATTTAATTTCTTATCATGTTTTTGTTTAAGAAAAATGTTTAAAAACATTTACTTAACAATAAATTAAACTATTTCAACAACAAGCAACATTAATCTCTTTTATTTATTATCATTATCCCTGTTTTATTGTTAAACATTAATTTAATTAATTGGTTTTATTTCCTATTAAATTGATTTATTTAGCTTATAAATTGATTTATTTAGCTAAAATACTAATTTTTTTTTTCACTATTTTGTGTTGTTGAAATTCATTTTTGAGGAAGTCAAAATTTCTAAAAAAAAATTTAATTTTTAGTTTTACTCTAATAATAAAATCATAAATTTACCATTCACCTTTTACATTTAATTATGGGTACAAAATTAAATTTTTTTAAAATTTTTTTTTTTATTATTTTTTACCAAGTCATAGGATCAATCAGATAAATAGTGCACAACACTAATAATCTGTAAAATTATATCAATTTCAGTTAAGCTTTATGTTTTTTCAACCAAAAAAAGAGAACAAACATTAAAAGTCAATAAAAGATAATCAGAAAAACAAAATTGAAATAGAAACTATAAAAACAATAATTTAATAAGATATGCTATGCTTTAAGGCTTATATTATAGTAAATTTTATTATTATTTTATTTTTACTATGGTTCAGTGAATTTAATACTTAATACAGGTAAAATTTTTATTTTATTTACCTGCTTCATTTTCTAGTTGAAATGATTTTCTACATATTTGTTCCCTAAATTTAAAATTATTACAATTTCTTCTAATAATAATCATGTTAAAACAAAATGCTTTAATAAATTTATTAACGTAATATATAGTTCAAAATATACAATATACTAAAAAAAATGCCATTAAAATTAAAATTATGAAAGTTATTTTGGGTATAAATTTTTAAAGAAATTGTGTAAATTTCATAAAACTCTAAAAGTATGTTTATGGAAAGTAATTATATTTTTTTTTAGAAATTATAATAATTTTACATTTTATTTAATCATTATTTTTGTGGATTTAGATTTTATATTATTAATAGTATATTTATTAATTTAAATAAATTATGTTTTATGTTATTTAATAATTATAATTATTTTTTATATTTCAGTTTAAAAAGTAAAAAAAAAAAAAAAAAAGAAATTAAAAATGTCTGAATTAACTCCTGTTCAAGAATTCTACAAGGATAAAACTATTTTCATTACTGGTGCATCTGGTTTTATGGGAAAAGTTTTAATTGAAAAATTATTATACTCATGTTCGGATGTTAAAGAAGTCATCATTTTGATGAGACCAAAACGTGGAAAGGCACCTGAAACAAGATTGGAAGAAATGTTTAAATTACCAGTAAGTATTTTACGACAATTTAATAATTTTCATATAATATACAAATTGCATAAAGTTTTAAATAAGAAAAATTTGAACAACAATTTTTAAAAAATTTTTAATTTTTAAGTGAGAAATCATAAATTTAATAATAAATTGTCTGAAAGCTATAATTTCTTTAATTTCATCTAAAGAAATGTAGAAACAATTATAACCTTTCAAATGGGAAAATCATTGCACAATTATAATTAACTCAGTTTCGGAAATAAATCTAATAACTATAATAAGAAATTATTAATTTCTATAAAACACCAAATAAAAGTGAAAATTGTAAAAATTTTAATGCAATTTTATAAAATATTAATTTATTTTCAGATGTTTCAACGTGTAAGAGATGAAAAACCCCATGTAACTAAGAAAGTTACTCTTGTCCAAGGAGATGTTACTGTTGATTGTAAGTTAATAAATCTGAATGTTTTCCTAAAAAATATATAATATTTTCATTTAATTTATAAAAAAAAAAAATATAGCACTTGGTCTTAGTGGTGCAACCCTACAACATATTATTGATAATACATCAATTGTTTTCCATTTGGCTGCAACATTAAAATTAGAAGGAAATCTTAAGGATGCCATAAATATGAATACAACTGGTACAAAACGTACTTTAGATATTGCTAAACAAATGCCAAAATTAGATGCATTTATACATTTATCAACGGCATTTTGTAATTGTGATCATGAAATTATGTATGAAAAAGTTTATGAATATCCACATCGTCCAGAAGATTTAATGAGAATGATTGAATGGATGGATAATTCCCAATTGGATGCAATGACACCAGAATTATTAAAACCCCATCCAAATACTTATACGTATTCGAAACGTTTGGCTGAAATTTTAGTACGTGATCATTATCCACATATGCCAGTTGTAATTACTAGGCCAAGTATTGGTAAGTGAAATTTTTTTTTTTTTCTATATCACTTTGTTTTGGATGGTGATATTTTTTTTAACAAATAAAATAAAAAATGGTTTAGGTTCATTAACGATACTTTTTAAAAAGAGCAGAAATTTATTTGTACAGTTGAATTAGATTATAAAGTATACTTTGCTATAAAAAAAAGAGAAATTATCAAATTACTTTTAAATTCTTTTTATGACATTTAAAAATATACTAGCGTACTGCAGTAAATGTGATTTCAATACTACTAAAAATATTATTTAAATTTCAATTATTCAAATAATCTGGAAGCATTTTATCTGATTATGAAATTTAACAAAATTATTTTACTAATAACTGATATTAGTCGCATTAAATAATTTAGCCTGAATTCACATATTTAAAATTAATAAATTTTGGTTTGATTCTTTAAAGAGTTTTATATTTAATTTTTTCTGAAAGTTTATCACCAGTTTATAAAAATTAGACAACTTTTTTTTTGCAGCCTTAAAGTTTTTTTTTTCGTTTTCTTCTGGTTTAAATACCAATTATTTAAAATTAGTTCTGTTGCTGTCTAAATTTAGTCAACTGTTGCTGGCTTAAAATTGGATATTTTTTCCTAAAAGAATGCTTTTTATGAAAAAACTAGTATAACAATATAATTTTTGACTTTGCTAAATTTAAATATAATTTGCAAATTCAGAAGTTTTTGTAAAGTAAAAGTGCTTTGAAGAAATATATTAAAGGAACCAGTTTAGATTTAAATTATAGCCACATTGACTCACATTTTTGGCACAAAAATTAAAATAAAAAAACACTCTGGAATCCTGTTAAACAAGATCTTATTCTATCTTTTTCAATAAAGTTTTATTTTTCGCAAACTTAATAATTTTTAACTGACAAAAATATATTTATCAATCAATGTCCAATTAGTTAAGACAAACAAGTAAACAAAATATAATATAATAAATTCTACCAATTAATAAATAGTATTTACAAATATTTTTCTGACCTATATTATTATACTAAATCCAATTTCTCTATCACTAAAGATCATAAATATATTTTAAATTTAGATTTTTTTTTTTACAAAAATTTACAATGAAAAAACCATTTTTCACACAAAAGAAAATCATATTCAATAAAAATTTTGAAATTATTTTTACTCTTAATGATTTCTTCAAAAGCCAATTAATAAAATTTTGCAAGATATTTTATTTTAGTATTTTAATTTATATTGTGAATTTTTTGATTGCTTAAACATCTAAATTATTTCCAATTACTTGTTTCTGAAAAATATAACCAATTAAAGAACATATAATGTTTACCATTTTTGTTTACCACTAAAACATTGATTTAATTGCTTATGCAATAGTTAGCAATATATTGAACTTTATCATATATAAATATGATTAACTAAATAATATCTTAATAATATCCCACTATAAAAAATTAAATGAAAATTTAAATTTTTAAGAAGTTTTTTTTAAATAAATTTTAATGCTACGATCAGTTTATAACATTAATACAATTTACTTTCAAAATAATATTGCACAATTTTATAAATTATACTATGACTTCAAAAAAACATTATAATAAAATAAATACCTCCTGCTTTGTATTTCATAGTCTATAAATTAAACGTTGAGTATATATAGTTAATGACCGGATAGTCTAATTGTAAATTACAAAATTTTATACAAGTTATTTTTCTATTAGCAATAATTATTGATTGAAACTTATGCATATATTGTAAATCATATATAAATTTTTATCAAGTAATACTAGTTTTCAAAAGTATAAAATTTCGAAAATTTTCTTAATCTTTGATATCTTAAAACTTTTTTTTAAGTATTTCAAAGTATTTTTCTTGATTAAGCAATTTTTTTTAATGTTACTAGGCGAAATACTAAATACAGTAAGACTAAAATAATTTCTTAAAAATATATTGAAATTTGCTATTTTCAAATCGCCTACTTTTCAAATTCATGGATATTAACTCCCCTAATTTTTTTGTATGTAATATACCAAAAAATCTTATAAGATATCGACGGCTGCTGGTAATTTTTTCTAGACAACCTAAACCCCTTTTACTTTTTTATTACAATATTATTAATGTTCTTTAGACATTTATTTTTTTTTTTATTTTGTACATAATTTTTGTGCAGTATTAATTTCAAAAATATATATTTTTTTTAAAGTTATGTAATTTAACTAATAAAAACCAGTAATTTATAGTGCTAGTGTAAAATTCTTTGATGCTTTATAAGAAAAAATTTTAATACCAACAAAATTGGGCAATCAATGCGCAAAATTTTCAATCAACAAAAATTGTGTTTTTTTTTCTTTGTTTATAAAATTGATTGCAGTCATCCATAAACATAAATTAAAGCCAATATAATAAAACTGGTTTAAAGTATATATACCTACAAGGTTGAAAATGCAGACAAAAATTTTACGTAAAAATAAATAATGAAAAACGGAATGAAAATTATTGAATCTTACAGGAAAAATGTTTTTATATTTATTTGCCACTGACGTCAATGCACGTCAATGTTATATTTAATGTTATATGAGGAAATAAAAATTATTACTTTTAATATTTTATGAAATGTAATACAAAATTTAAATATTTTGATTATATGTATTATTACATATTTTTATTTTTATTATATAATAATGAAAATATAAACAGGTAAATACCAAAATATTAAAATTAAGTTCATGCTCTTTTGGGTGATGCTACTTAATAGCAAATTATTTACTTTTGCCATAATTTTTTTATCTAAAGGATAAAATATGAAATTTTTAATATTCTGTTAAATTTTATTAATTTGCTCTTCTAGTATTAATTTTGTTTTATTTATTAATTTACAATTTAAATTAAATACACGAATTACCTTTATGAAGATCAACAAAAAAATTTTTTGAAATGGGGAATTTGCCCAACAATGGTTTTATATTTATTATTAATTTAATTCTTTTAAACACGAATATTTTTAGTTACAAATTTTATTGTACTTCTTCATAAAAACAAACATTTCAGAGTTGTTAAGCACGCTATTACACATGGTGCAAAAATTGTAAACTTGATAGAAATAAATTGTTATAATGTATAAATTGTATTGAATAGTTTTTATTTAAAAATTTAAAGAAATATATTTGAAATAATAATTTTCTTAATGAGATTATTATATATCTTTTTTAGTGCATAAAATTTCACTTACCTTTGATATTTAAAGTTTTAAAAAAAAATGTCAACGAATATTTCTTTTAATATTATTTTTATAAATACATATATAATAATCACACATGATTTAATATATTTTTATCGTATAATATTAGTACCTTCAAGTTCAACTCCCTTTCAAATTTGTGAATAATTCAATGCTATATAAAAATACTTTCATTTATTACTTTCATATGCAAAATATTTTTGATGTCAAATTAAATGAATTCGAAAAATAAATTAAAAATTATGTTATTTTGTCAATCAATCAAATTAAATAATCCAGAGGGAAAAGGAAAGAATTTTTGCTTGGAAAACTATAATAAAAAATATTCATAAATGTTTCTATAAATTTGTGTAAAACACACTTTCATTTGGAAAGTATAGTTATTATATTTTTTTAGCAATAATGTAATTTTTTTGTGAAACTAAGTTTATTTTTCAGTTAAAATGATCATAAAATACATTTTATTATTCTGCAAGATATAATTATTTTTCATTATTATTCAATTTTATTATTTACAACAAAATACTCTTTAGTATTGAAATTAATAAAGATATTTGTAATTCATGACCAGTAAAAATTAATCATAATAAACGGAAAATAGAAAATTTCTTTTATAATTACAAAAGCAAAACATTTTTACTAACTTTTACTAAATTTTTCTATTAATTTTATTTTTATAAAATCTTATCAAAACTTTCAAATGTGTAAATTATTTATTTGAATTTAAAGATACAAATTTTATTTAATAATGTTTAACTAATCGAATTTCTTCTTAGTTAGACAAATTATTAAACAACCAATCTTATATTCCGTTCAAAAATTCTGAGTATCATATACTTTTTTTAATAAAATATTTAATTTCTTATTATAGAAACAAAAATGTTAAGCGACCAACCTGATAATACAATATTATAAATGTTAAGCCACAAATTTTGTAAATTTTTAGATTTATGAATGTGAATTTTCTAAAAAGAATTGTAAAGTCATTTAATTCATTTTTTTTAATCTAATTAAATAAAAATTTTAAAATATTTATATACATTTCTGCTCTTACAAATAATATTATTTCGAAACTTATATATTTTAAAGCAAATAGTTTTAAGAATTTCATACTAACATTTTTATAATTAAGTATTTTTTTAAAATTTATTTATAATTTTAAGAAAATATAATTTTTTATGCTTTAAAGCTTTATACATAATTGCCAAAGCATAATAAATGTACAAATAAGCTTCTTTAAAAATCATACAAAACTAATGCCCCATATAAAACATTTTCGGAAATGTAAAAATGAAAATTTTGTTTTAAATATTGTATAAACTAATTCATACAACACACATAAATACATAAAATTCTTAACTGAATTTTATAAATTAAATTAAGTAATATTTATACAAATATCCGTGAAGTGTATATTTCGAAAAGTGAAATAAAAACAAAGTGCATAAAAAAAATTGTAGTTAAAAAATTGTTTAAAAAAGTTAAAAAAAGTTTACAATTTTCTTAGATCTTATCTTAAGCAGAAAATGTTAAATTTTTGAAAGTAGTTTTACTCGTTACTTTATTAAAAAGTGATAGTTATTTTGTTCTTTAAGGTTCAAAACTGGAGGTTTTATTAAATATCCTGAATTAAAAAAAAAAAGTGAAATATAAGTTCCTTTCATAACAAGTTTTTTGGAAGTGTACAAATAATTAAAATATTGCTTCTTATTGTGACTAATATTAAAACTTTAAAATACATTTAGCAAAAATTGAATTATCACCAAATATGTTTGGAATACAAAATTTTGTAAAAAAATTTTTTTTCGTTTTCAAAATTTGATCCACTCTTACAATATTACAAAGCTTTTATCAACAAGGCAAATTAATAGTATATTTTATTTATTTCTGTTACTATTTAGTTTTCACAGTATATCATATTAGTTTCAAACTGTATTTTCCTATAAACCAAAATAAATGTATAAATATAGCATACAAAAAATTTAAAAATAATATATTATTTAATTTCAGAAGAAAAATAAAAAGGAATATTTTTATGATATTCTTCCTCAAATTAAATGAATTTTATTATTCTTACTATTTTAGTAAAATGCATATTTTACTAAAATACTCACAAAATAATTAATTCTTTTCAAAGAAATCTTAATTTGTTTTTCTCTTAACAACGTGTTAATTTATATTTATTTAGAGCTAAAACAAATTAAGCAATGAATTAAGCAATGTTTTGCGAATTTATCTTGAATTTAATGCGGAAATCATTAAATTTAAGCAGAAAAAAGCATATAAACTTGATATTTATTATAGTCTCACCGTCTGCGTATGAACCAGTACCCGGTTGGGTAGATAATTTAAATGGCCCCACCGGTTTAATGGTTGGTGCCGGTAAAGGTGTAATACGGTCAATGTTAATTGATCAACGTCATAGATCTGAAGTAATCCCAGTTGATTATGCTATCAATGGTTTGATTACAATTGCTTATGAGTTTTGTATGAAACAAAAGTAAATATTTTAATTTATTTTAAATAAAAATGACAAAAAAAAATGATCATACTGTTTTTTAGACCTGACAGTATCCCAGTTTATAATATAACTTGTGCTGAACACAGGAAACAAAATTGGGGTGAAGTAATTGAATTAAGTAAAAAAATTGGTTACCAGTATCCAATGTCAATTGGTTTATGGTACCCAGATGGATGTATTACAACAAATAAATATTTACATCAATTTAATGTTATATTTTTCCATTGGTTACCAGCATATATAATTGATTTCATTCTATTAATTTTGGGAAAAAAACGATTGTGAGTTCAATCATATAAAAAAAATTTTTAAAAAAATAATTATAAAAAAAATTTATATCAGTATGTTACGAGTACAAAACCGTGTATCAATTGGACTAGGGGTTTTACAATTTTTTTCAATGCGTGCTTGGGTATTTCGTTCAGAGAAGTTTGAAAATATTTGGAATGAATTAACTAAAGAAGATAAAATACTGTAAGAGAATAAAAATAAGGTTTAATAAAATATGACATAAATTTAAATATGAAATGTTTATAAATTAGATTTAATATGGATATGAATCCAAAAGAAACAAATGCAGAATATATGGAATCATGTGTTATTGGTGGTCGTCAATACTTATTGAATGAATCGCCTGATTCACTGCCACAAGCACGAAAACAACTAAAAATGTATTATATATATATATTATTAATTTATATACCAAGAAAATTATATTCTTTTTTATTTATTATTACGAAAACAGAATGTACATTATAGATCGAACATTAAAAACAATAATGACAACATTTCTAGTATACTGGCTAATAAGATTTTTCTCAGGAACACAAAAAGTTTTGGAATTCTAATTTATAAACAAAAATATTTTGCTATATTATTTAAGAATAATTAATGTTTTTAAAAAATAATTTTGTTTTTCAAAGGTGTACGTAGATTTTTTTTATTATATATTAAGGAGTTTTTTTTATTTTTGAAAAATATTACCTTAAACATTTTTTTTGAAAAAGAAGTTTTATTTCTAAAATATAAAAGTGCAGTGCGTTATTTCGTAAATAAGATATTTAAGTGATTATATTGAATAGTGTAATAAATAAATAACGAAAATTCACAGAACAACATAACAAGCACAAAACAATAATGAAATTAATAATCAAAATTCTAAATTTTGTATAAATTTTAATTTTGGAAAATTTTTGGAATTATTCATTCCACTAAATCAATCCCCAAAAATAACAAATTAATTATTTAATTTTAATGTTAAAAATTGTTACTAATAGTATCCATAAGTTTATGTTATATATTGAGCTTAATTATATGAGAAGAAAACCCCTCAATTCCTATTAAATAATTCCTTTTTCAAATGTTGCTTTTCAAGTAAAAATGGTTATTTCAATATATTTGCTTTATAATTTTCGTAATTTTGTTGTATTTCTAAAGTAATTTTTAAAATTCAAGATTTCTTTAATTAAATTATTTTAATGTCATTTCAGAAGACAAAGTTTTATTAATTTCTCATTTCTTTAACAGCGACTTTTTTAATTATTCTTCAAAGTCATTCAAATTACATTAAAAATATTATTACATATAATTTGAATTCTCTATCTTATACAAATAATTTCACATTTCCATTTAATTTATTAAATTATTATTAATTAGTTTACGTAATTTATTTTTATGAAAAACAAAAAATAATAATCAAAACTAAATCGAAAATGTTAAGCGACGAACTTGAATTAAGAATTTAAATATGAGTATTGAATGTCTTTGAAAAATTTCAAAAACACAATTGCAATTAATTATAGTTACTCCCTCTGCGTATGAACCGGTACAAGGTTGGGTAGATAATTTAAATGGTCCCACCGGTTTATTAGTTGGTGCCGGTAAAGGTGTTATTCGTTCAATGTTAATTGATCAACGTCATAGATCTGAAGTAATCCCAGTTGATTATGCTATCAATGGTTTAATTACCATTGCATATGAGTTTTCAGTTCAATTAAAGTAAATATTAAAATATTTCAAATTAAAGTAAACTCCAAAAATATCATCAAACGAACAAAATTTTTAGACCTGATACTGTACCTGTGTATAATATCACTTGTGCTGAACATAGAAAACAGAATTGGGGTGAAGTTATTACAGAGGGGAAGAAAATTGGTTATCAATATCCAATGTCAATTTGTTTATGGTATCCAGATGGATGTATTACAACAAATAGATATTTACATCAATTTAATGTTATATTTTTTCATTGGTTACCGGCATATATAATTGATTTTATTTTATTAATACTCGGAAAAAAAAGATTGTAAGTTTAAAAAATTACGATAATTAAAACAAAGGAAAATTTATTCACAAAATAATAAAAATCTGTATACTTCAGTATGTTACGAGTTCAAAATCGTGTATCTATAGGTTTAAGGGTATTACAATTTTTCTCGATGCATTCTTGGGTATTTCGTTCAGAAAAATATGAAAATGTTTGGAATAAATTAACTCCAGAAGATAAAAAAATGTAAGAAAACATACATATTGTAATAAAATATAACATAAATTTCATTATGAAAAATTCTATGAACTAGATTTAATATGGATATGAATCCAAAAGAAACAAATGCAGAATATATGGAATCTTGTGTAATTGGTGGTCGTCAATATTTATTGAATGAAACACCCGAATCATTGCCACAAGCTAGAAAACAACTTTTTATGTAAGATATCAAATAAATTTAATAATTTTTAAATTTATTTATTAAAATTTTATCATTCAATTTAACAGAATGTATATTATGGATCGCGTATTAAAAACAGTCTTATCAATATTTTTACTATATTGGTTGTATAGAGCTTTTAATGGATCAGCAAAATTACTCGGATATTAAATTTTTGTTAAAAACAATTTATTGTTAATTTAAACAAAAAAATATTACTTAATATATAAATTATTAAATATTTAATAATACTATATCATTAAAATTTGAGGTGTAGCTAAATTTTAAATTTTAAACATATAACAAATCAATAAAATTTTAAAAATATCATTTTACAGTGTAACCATTATTTTTGTGTAGTTATAAATTCATTTCAATAATTTGTTATAAAAATTGCAAAGTATCAAAAATTATTTAATATTATTAACAAATATTTATAGATTTTAATCTAATACAAGTAAATTAAGTTACCGCGTTTGAGTAAATTTTACGAAAGTTTCAAAATAAATTATATTTTTTTCCGACAAGAAAAATATAAGTCAAATCATTTACATAAAATAATTTCTGTGTCATGTTTGGTGAATTGAGTTTTTTTAATAATTTTTTTTTTAGTTTCATAAAACATTATCTACATTGTAATAAAAAAAAAACAATATTGTATCAATCATTTTACGCAGACATCATTTTTATAGCTTTTTTACAGCAGCATTATTGCGCTAATATCATATTGAATAAAAAAAACATCAATACATCAAAAATGTTAAGTGATATACTTTAAATTTCTGTGAGTGTTTGTGAAAGGAATGAAAAATCACAATTTTTTCTTTCTATCTTTGCTTTAAAACAATTTTTCAACAAGCTTTCTGCTAAATTTTCAGAACAAATTGTTTTTTTTTGTTTTTTTTTTTGCGAATGCGTGTATTTCTATTTTTTGGTCAAAGATTTGGTATAATATCTAAATTCAAAATTATTAAAAAAAAAATCAAAATTTCGTTTTATATATAGTATCACCAGCAGTATATGAACCTTTACCTGGTTGGGTAGATAATTTAAATGGTCCAACTGGTTTAATGGTTGGTGCTGCTAAAGGTGTTATCCGATCAATGTTAATTGATGAAAACCATTTGGGTGAATGTATACCAGTTGATTATGCTATAAATGGTTTAATTGGTATTGCATATGAATTTTGTACATTACCAAAACCAGAAGAAGTACCAGTATATAATATAACATGTGCTGAACGTAGAAAACGTCCATGGGGTGATTTAATAAAATTAAGTAAAAAAATTGGTTATGATTATCCATTAGAAATGGGTTTATGGTATCCAGATGGAACAATTACAACAAATAAATTACATCATCAAATAAATGTTATACTGTTCCATTGGTTACCAGCATATTTTATTGACTTTTTATTATTAATATTGGGACAAAAAAGATTGTAAGTAAAATTAATATGAAGAAAAAAAAAAAAGGATATCAAAAAAAATAATTTTTATTCAAATTTATAATATTTTAATTAAAAACAAATTCTTTTTGGTGTTTTTAAGTATGGTACGTGTACAAAATAAAATTTCAGTTGGTTTAGAAGTTTTACAATTCTTTACAATGCGTCAATGGACATTCAAATCAACCAAATTTGAAGAAGTTTGGAATAAACTAAATGATAACGATAAAAAAATGTAAGAAAATATAGAAAAATATCAAAAATTATTATAACTATAATTTAAACAAAATAATATTTTTTTAGTTTCAATATGGATATGGATGATGATATGCCTGAAGATGAATATTTAATTAATGGTATGAAAGGTGGACGTCAATATATTATGCATGAACCATTAGAAACTTTACCAAAAGCTAGAAGACAAATGAAAATGTAACGAAAAATATATTTTAATAAATTAATTATTAATAAATAATAATTTCAATTTCAGTGCTTATTGTGTTGATCGTTTATGCAAAGCTATATTCTTATACTTTGTTGGAAATTGGCTATTAAAAGTTACCGGAATATGGGCTATGCTAGGATATTAAATATAAAAATTATATACATATTAATATTTTTATTAATTTTATTATTTTGTTAAATTTTTAAAAATTTTTTTTTTTTTAAATATGTTTACAATAAAATATATAAATATTCATTTATTTTAAAAATATATTAATAATAATTTGTATTTATTTTAAAATATTTTTAAGATTTTGTTGCTATATAAGCAAAAGAATAATTGAGTCTTAAAAGATGCTATTTGAAAATTTTGGTGTTAGTTAAGAATTTAATTTAAATAAAACTCTAATTTTAATACAATTTTTGATAAATATATTTTCTTTTAAATTATACGAAAAAATTTATATAGTTTTTTAAATTAAATAATATTTAAAATAATCAAAAATTTATAATAGTTTTATTATGTTTTTTTTTTTAAAAAAAATATATATGTTTTTTTAATAGTTGTTATTAGAGAATGAAAAAAAATTATACTATGGAATTAAAATATCTTTAGCAATTTAAAGTTCAAAATTGGAGGGTATCATAACAAAAATGATATAAAATAATATTTTGGAAATTATATTTTCGAAATTAATATTAGATAGCTAACAAAAACACGCACCTTTAATTTTAATTATAAAGTTGAACTGAAATTAATTTACATTTAATTGTAGATAGCTTTATTGTAGTTTCTGGAAATACATATATTAAAATAATAAAATTTATAAATATTTATTAAACATTTACTATATTTAAAAGTAATACATATTAATATATAATTATATTTATACCAATTATAATTGTGAATATAATTATTTATTAGTTACTTAAAAATCTATATTGACTAGAAATTAACTAAAAATCTTTAATAATCTCTGAGTCAGATTTGAAATAGAATATAAACTGAAAGTAAGTTAGAATTTATTGCTATTTTCGAAATTTAAATAGTTCCTGACTCATTTGTCAGAATGAAATTTAAATACGCTCCTTGAGTGCTTAAGAAATTTAAAAATTTTAAAATAGTCAGAATTTAAGAAGTAATTTTTTTATTATGGTATAATGCCGTACGTTCGACCTTATAATTCATTCGATTGAGATTGTAAAATCATTATTGCGATTTTCTATAGGAAAATTTTTACTTAAATATGTAAGAAAGACATAATGTTAACTATAATGTTAAATTAAATTTGGAAAACAGGAGAATAGTAATATTGAGCCATAATTTATGATTACAACTTTCAATCACAAACTAATATCACTAGACAGTAATTACGAAAAATATATGAAAATAAAGCCTATTACTGTTCCCAGTAATAGGCCTTATTTTCGTAAATTTTTTTCTCTACAAATTCAAATATGTCGACGTCAAGTTTAAAAGAAAATTATTATATTTTCACAACAAAATTCAAAAGTAATCAAGATTAAATTAATTATAATTAAATTAAAGAACATATTTTCCTAAAAACTAATAATATTTAAGTCCAAATTATATTTAACCTAATATAGTTACAATAAAAAATTTGCAAATATCTATTAATTTATTTTGGGTACCAAAATCTTTTCCTAATTGACCTTGACCGAAATATAATAAAATCATCCTTTTTTAAAACATACTTCCGTCATAATTAGTACATAATAATACAATACAAATATAATAAAAATCATCATTCATTTCAATATATTAGTAATATACTTTTGCATATATGACACAAACTTACTGCCATATTTGTCATATTTACTAATTGTTTCATAAAATTTCGAAAAATCAATAAAAACAAAATTTCTATTTGGCCATGGTGCATCTACAGATATTATTATATTATACTCCTATAATTTATACTTCAAAAAGGATAAAAGTTTTAATACGATAAAAGTGTTATAGAAACTTTATTACTCAAGTAGTATTAATTTATAAACGTAATTAGAATCGTGTGTGTGTAATTATCAACTAACTAAAATACACAAATTTTTGATTTTTATTAATATACAATTTTTTATTTCATTAAAAATTTTTCTAAAATAATTAGTATCTCCATCTTATGCTGAACCAGTACCAGGATGGGTAGATAATTTTAATGGACCAACTGGTTTATTGATAGGTGCTGCTAAAGGTGTAATTCGTTCAATGTTGGTTGATGGTAAATTCACCTCAGAAGTGATACCTGTCGATTTTGCAATAAATAGTATTATTACAATTGCCTATACAACAGCAACATTAAAGGAAAAGTATGGATTAGAAAAATCATAAATGTTTTATTATTAATTAATTAAATTTGTACTTTTTTAGGCCAGAACAAGTTCCAGTTTATAATCTGACATGTGATGAAAGTAAACGGGTTACATGGAAAGAAGTTATGGATATGGGAAAAAAAATTTGCTATGAATATCCATTAGAACCTGGTTTATGGTATCCAGATGGCAATATTACAACCAATTATTATTATCATATGTTTAATGTTATTATGTTTATGTGGTTGCCAGCATATTTAGTAGACTTTCTGTTATTAATAGCTGGACAAAAAAGATTGTAAGTTTTCTTGTTACTATAATATTATCTTAAATATTTAGAAGTTTTATTAAATTATTCAAAAGTTTTTTCTAATATGACATATTAAATTTTAAAATTAATGAGATTAAATAATTTTTTTTAGTATGATACGTGTACAAAATAAAATCGCTACCGGATTAGATGTATTACAATTTTTCACAACACGAAAATGGGACTTTAAATCACCAAAATATCAAAGTATTTTCCGGAATTTAACGAAAAATGATAAAGAAATGTAAGAAATTTATTTAGAAGTTAAATTCAAATTAATAAGTATTTATTATTTTTTATAGTTTTAATATGGACTCCACAGTTGTTGATACTGAAGAATATTTGAAAATAGGAATTTTAGGTGGTCGTCAATATATTATGAAAGAACCTTTAAGTTCTATACCAAGATCTAGGATTCAATTGAGAATGTATAATTGTTATAATATTAAATTTTTTTATTTAATTAATTTATTTATTTATATTTTTATTAGTCAATATATTGTTGATCGACTATGTAAGACACTCTTTATTGGATATTGTCTATATTGGATTGTTGGAAAATTAAGTAATATTATCGTAAAAGCTGGTGCTGAATTTTAAAAATGATTACGTTGTGATTGCATTACCAGTTATACTATTTTTTTTTTCTTACAAGTTATTCTGTGGGTGTTTTAAGGCTGACTATATTAAAAAAAAATTATCCAAAAATTTTGATATTTAGGTGGCTGTATCTATTAATTTTTTTATAATTTCATATGTAATTGTACTCATAAATTTACTTATTTTGTAAAATATTATAAATTCATGACAATTCATGTTTATTATATTCAGTAAATATTTCATTTCTGCTTATCATAAAACACATTACTTTCGTGAATGAATTTGGATCAAAAATCTTTTACATAGACAATTAATATGAAATTTTTTCTATAATAAAATAATTTTTAAAAATGTTGAAAAAAAATTTTGTTTTTGTTTTTTAATAATTATTATTTATTTAAAATAATTAAAATATTTTATTTTTACGTAATTTATTATCGAATACAATTAGTATTTGTATTCGAGAATAAAAATAAAAACAATATTTAAAATAATCCCCATATAATTAATTATAAATTTTATTTAAAGATATTGTTTAAATATTTTTGGAGAGTTATTGATAATTAAGGAAAAATAATAAATTTTAGTTAGCACAATTTTAAATTGAAAATAGTTAAGTTCATATGATAAGACCATTATCACTTTTACCAGGACTACTAAACAAGGAATTGTTCAAAAAAATTTTTTTTATTATTTTATAAATCTTTTACTTTCTAAAGAAAATTATTTTCCTTAGTTGTTTCTAATGCCTCTGAGAAATTATGTGTTGCAATCCAAATTTCTTTTCCTTTGCAATTTAAATTTCTTTTCGTTGCCTAGAAATACATCAGAATCACAATTAGGTGGAATTATTTTAAATTTTTATTTTCAGTTAAATAATATCTTTACTTTTTTAAGGCTTTACAGATTTTAATAAGTCCATTAAGTATTTTTTTTCACGAAAGTCTTGTTTAAAGATCATGTCTTGTTAAAAAAAAATTTGATATGATTTAAAATATGCCATTACAGAAATAATTATTTACTTTTTTGAAATATGTTAATTTTGACACTATCCTCTCAATTTCTTTTAAAAATTAATGGCCAAATTTACAGTACAAATAATTTCAAACATTTAAATACTTTACACAGTTAAATTGCACAGTTTTAATTGAACAATTTTATTAAATTGTGCAATTTGCACTCAACTTTAAGCCTAAAAGATGAGAGAAACTTAATTTTGAGTGGCATCTCTAAATATGGTTCTTGTCTTCACTATGAAATATATACATCATATAACATCTGTAAAAGAAAAAATGAAATAACCACATTAAAAAGATATTTTTTTTTATATGCAAATCGACGGTCCAAAAATGTTGAACTAAAAAATATAATTCAATCAAGTTGAAATTTTTAAATGATGATTTCTGAAATTTAAAAAATAAAAAATACTTTCAATTTTCTATAATTCCGTCAGTCTGTAAGTCAATCTTCACCAGATTAGAGGAAATTGTAAATTATTTTAAAAGTAAAAAAAATATATTGTTAATAATTCATCCAAAATGAAAAATACGGTAAAAAAATTCAAATATGTGTGCAGTATAAATAAAAACAAATTTTTATTGTAACGAAAACATTAAAATTATAAACATAGAAATAAGAGTGAGATAATTATATTACTTAGATTAAGCTACATTACATTAAATAGATTATTTTCTTTCTTGATATTCAAATCAATTCCTTATATTATTTAAAAATTTAAATTTCAAATTCCATCATCAGTTATAGTTATTTAACAGATAAATAAAAAATCAAACTGTATTTTGTAAAAAAATCCAAAGTAGTTTTCAAGAATTTTAGACAAATGTACAAGAAAAAACAGCAATAATATTTTTTTTTCTACATTGGTTAATAAATAATTGTATAAAAGTGGACTTTGTAAAATAATTTACTAATGAACCTGAAGTAGAAATATTTTTTATTATGTTAATAAAAAATTTTCTTGGTTTGGTTAGATTTCTCACTTGACCAGGTGCCCATTGGACACCTTAAAAACTACTTGACAAGACAATAATATTTTTTTGTCGAAATAGCATAACAAGTCTGGTATATTTTTTTGTTTGATAATACATATATTAAAAAATTATTTCATAGAAAGTTAATATTTATTTAACAAAACGAATAATTAATAACCCATATTATTCTTTATCAAAGTCTACTATTTTTTCTTACTTTTTAATTATTATTTGTGTAAATTTATAATGAAATTTTGAACTAATAATTAATTAGGTCTGAAATGGAAGAGAATGTAAAAAGGATCAAATATGTTTACAAATGAAATAAACTCAATTATAATATTTCATAAATAAAATTATTGGTAAATTAAGAGATTGAATTAACAGTATATGGACCAAACTACAAATTTTAATACACGCATTTTTAAGTATTTGCTACCTTTAAATATTTCGGTTGAAACCACACACTGAAAACGCAAGATGAAATATTGAAAGTCATAATTTGTTTTCATTTTAAGTACAGATTATAAATTTCTAAAAAAAAGTATATTTCGATATTTAATTTGTACCACGCATTTTAAAATAACTAATAATCATAAAAAATTATAAATAAGATACATTCAACTACTTATTAAATTGTAATAATAAATAAATTACTACAAATTTATTATGTCCAATAAATAATAAAAAACTAATAATATTTCATAAAACTTAACGAACCAAGAAAATATTTAATTATATTTAACAAATTAAAGTATTTAAACGAATAATAATAAAGAATTTAAAGAAATACTCTCGGAATCTGAGTAAAAATTTGTAGAAAAAGTCATAGGCTTAAAAGATGAAAATAAAAGAATTATCAAAAGCTTGACAATACTCTAGCTCAGGATAGAGAAGAACTAGCTGAAATGAAATAAAAACAGAATAACCTAGAAGATCGAATTATATGCAAGGGACGAATTAGTAAGCAAATTAACATATTGACACATAGTCAATACCGACAATGAGTATTTCGGATTCTCGATATTGTCAATAAATTTTTAGGTGTAACTCTTTTGCTTTTTGAAAATTGAAATAAATTTTTTGTACTATTTGATTAACAAGTATGGAAAACCAATAGCTCTCTCACAACAAAAAGAAAGAAAGTGTCTCACAACAAAAAGAAAGAAAGATCAAATTCGGTGATAAAACTAGCGGAATAGATGCAAAAATAGTTAGATGAGATAATTCTACAAGATAATTCTACAATATTCTACATTAACTAAAGCTGAATTGAAAGCTAAAAATAATCAAGAAAATAAGAAGAGTAATAGACACAGATGATCGAAATGGGAGATAAAAACCAACAATATAAGTCGTTCTAAAAATCTCCAACTGGACAAAAGCCATCGTCAAATAGCACACCCGGTCTCACCCAACAAATAAGCAAAAAAATTTTAGGAAAAATGGATTAAAAAATAATGAAACCAAAAAACATTTTCAAAATCCTAAAATCAGACCCGGCAATGTAAATAGATTTTAATGTGCAATAATAAAAGAATAATAAAAGATGTACCTGTATTACAAAGTTTTAAATTCGATTCGGATCATAGACTTGTTGGAGCGAAAATTGAAAATTGTAAAAACAACAAAAATTTCACACAAAATTAATTATATGTACTTACAGGATGAGTTGAAATAAATATTACAGTATAAAAATCAAATTGTTGTAATAGACAAGACCATACCTTTACAAGATAATTATAGTCAAGCAAATCCTAAATCTATTGAAAAATCAAAAATAAATCTTCGCTAGGAAAAGCTTGGTTACCTAATTTTGATAGAAAATTATAAGAAGAATTGAAATTAATAAAGAAGACACTGTGCTTATGCATAAAATCAATTCTACAATTATTATTAATTAAATTTGTATAATACCAAAAATAATTTTTGCTTAAATTATTATCGAAATTATTAACCACTATCGGAATTATATTATAATAGATTAGAAAAACAATTTCAAAATAAATAATAATTATAAACTAATTCGCGATCTTTTAAAGTTTAAAGACCTTATGTTTTTAGTAAAAACCTCATATTGAACATAATATTATTAATAATAAATAAGCTTTTGACCTTAAAAAGAAATAACAATTTTAAGTGGCAATGAAATTTATTTATAAAATAGTAAAAAACCAAACTATACAAGTTTTTCAAAATTTATTAAATAAAAATTTATATAAACAATATATCAGTTTTCGTATATGTATTCAAAAAATTTTCCAATTTCTTATACATATATATATTTTAATATGAAATTTTACTTTAAAAATTTACAAATTATAATCTTTACCAATTATCACAGTTTACTGATTTTATAATCATAGTCGTCAAATAAATGAAATTATATTATTACCTAATTTTTAGCTTAAAACATAAATATACATAATTTCTTTTCAAATTATATTATTCCATTAATTTAGACTGAAATGTGAAAAATATAAAACGAAAGATGACATAAAGAAGAAATGAATAAAAGCAAATATTACGATAAAAGTCGTACTTTTTTTTATGTTAATTTTATATGTTTAAACATAGCCAACAAAAAATCACACATATAATTTTTTTTTTCTTAATATTATCGATTCAATGTCACAAGTAAGTATCATAATTGTTATAACAAAATAATGTTAATAGTACAAAAAAAAGCAAAAATTTTAATGACATGTGCTAAAATAATAAAGTTAATTATTTAATATTTACTTTCTTATTTAAGTATGTATACTTCCTTTAATGTAAAGTACTTTTTATGTTAAATTTCATATGATTTTTAAATATGCTAGTTTAGAACTTTTTTTTCTGTTCTTATGCTAAATTATTATTAATTTTTATTCAAGGTAAATGATTTAATAATTTATGAAGTTAACAAATGAAAAACTGTAATAATTTAAATTTTCAGTATGTTAATTTTCTAGTAAAATAGATTTTTGATTGATTAATACATTTTTATCCAATTAATTATTTATTAAATTATCAGTTAATCAGTAACGTATTAGAAATTTTGTTGGAAAAACCAAAAAAAAATTATATTTAACGTATTTATACATTTCAAAAAAATATATAGGATCCATTATAGATTACGTCAAAAAAAAAAAATACAGGACCCATTAGCCATTTACAGCGTAATTTTTCAAAATTACTTATTAATTGTAAATAAATACTTAACACCAAAAATTCCACAGAAAAAAAAATACAATTTGAAGATTTTCTTTAAATATTTTATCTTTACTTAGACAAAATAAAAAATTTAAAAATTTCAGTAATGAATTATTTTTTAAAAAAAATTATTATTAAAAGTAAATATTATTTGATTATTTTATTTACTAATTATATGATTATTTAAAATTTTAAAGTCAATATTACAATATACGTAAATTATGTAAAATTTATAATCAAACTGAAATTAATGAACTAAATTTCTAAATTTTAAAATTATTTATTTTATAAGTAGTAAATAGATATACACCTTTTTGTAAAATTGTCTTTAATAAATTTACCTTGTATTACCTCTTAATTCATGTTAAATCTTAACTTGTAGTCTTTTTCAAAATAACTTTAATTTAACTTGTTATGATTTTTATGACTGAAAGAATTCCATTTTTTATATTAAATTTGATATATAATTAATGCATAATTAATAAATTTCTATATTTATTGTCAGATTCACTTTAAATGATCCAGTAAGCTAAAAAAATATAAACAAAATATTAGCATCTCCATAGAATCAATAATCATTACATTATATTTTTTCGGAACCTCACAAAATATTTTTAAAAAAAATAATAAATAAATAAATTATATAAATAAAATTGAAAATTATCTATTTGTTTAGCAATTACTTAAAAGATTATTACCTATAATCTAGACAAGTGTTTACATAGATCACTTACATTACAATGATTCTATTCGTTTGTGTAATGTTTCTATTTTATTCTTAAGTTTTTTTAAAAAATCATTAAAATTGCATTGCACATATTTCTGTTTTTATTAAATTGAATGCGCAAAATAATTTTTTTTTGTCGTTTTTTGAATCCCCATATTAATTAAGAAAATCAATATCATAAATAGTTATGTAACATGTTATAGGACAATTTTGTTTGTCCTATTAATTAAACCATAACTAACAAATTGCAAATAACACTAATTATTAAGATATCAAACTACTAGTTAAATGTTAAAACAACATCGTCAAAGCTCATAAGTTTTTCTAAAAATGGTTATTGTCACTTACATCATTATAGAGATTATGAACATTGGTTTTCATAGTTTTTTTTCGAAAAGACAACAAACTTTTCTATTTGTACACTACCACTTTTATTTAGAAAACACTTACATAGAAAAACTTACTAAATACTTTTTTTACTAAGAATTCTTCCAAAATTACTGAACTCACTAAACAAAATTCTTAAAAACTATTCAGCAAAATGCTCCCACTAAAAAATTCTAAAACTTATCATATATGCTTTTGTTGAATCAATTAGTATCTAATTACATTGTAGTCGAGCAAGATAATAAAAAAAAAATCTTTTAAAAATATTGTAGAAACAATAATTTATTTTTAAAAAACATAAAAATATCTAAACACTACAACTCAAGTGAAAGAGTGGAACAACTTTACAAAAATTTCTACAAAAAAAAAAATGTTCTTGAGCTAAAACATAATTTGCGACGTTTAAATTGTTCCATTTAAATAGCTCTTAAAATTAAATTCAATCAACAAATTAAACATTTATAAAATTATTAACTTGGTCAAACAATTTAATTTAAAATTTCTTTTGACCAGTTAATAAATTCTGGAAATTTTCGGAGTTCAATATAGAATTTTTAGCAAATTATAAATAAATAATATTTTTAAGTTAAATCAAGTATATTACAATTTGTAATTATCTACATTATTCGGCATGTTATTTCTGTAAGGTTATTTTATATACATTTAATATTCTGGTTTCTTTTTTTTTTATTATTATTAACTTGGAATTTCAAGATATAAAAATTAGATTGGTAAAGATTTATTTATAAACTAAAATAAAATATGGAAAAAAAAATCAGTATTACAGAAAGTGTATATTATAACAGTCTATTATTAAATGTAATTTGTCTTAATAATTATCTATTTTTAAAATGAAATTAACTACGAGAAATGAAATTTCCAAGTCAAACAATCTAAGATTGAATCAAATTATGTAAATTTATCAGTTATTTAATTTTCTATAAAAGATTTTATGGCCTGCAATATTTCTTTCATAAAGTATTTCAATTTTATATTTTTAACAAAATCAGTTTTTATTTTATCTTTACAAATTTTGAATAAAAACTTTAAAAACCTTTTTATAATTTCCTAAAGTATCGTTAAATATCTATTTACTTTTATGTTTTTAAATTTTATTATAATTGAACTAACAAAACATGTTACAATTTTGCTTAATAAAATAATGAAATTAACTTAAAACATTTATTACATAAAAGGATATGAATATGAAAATATTTTTAAAAACCATTTAAGAAAAATAAAACCCTTCAGTAAAATTTTAAACTTTTTTTATATTTCACTTAAATAAAAAAAATTAATTATGTAATAAATGTGCAGCGCAGCATAAATAATATTGAGTAATTTCATATTTCTGTGCAATTTTTTTACTCAATGTCATAGTTTAAATGAGAAATCAATTACAAAACGTTTTAATAATTAATACAATATATACTTTTTGAATACAAGCTGTATGGCAAAACCAATAAAATTGTTGTTTTTGGTCCTATGCTTTATTCCTTTTCCAATCTACCGTGGATTTTTGCAAAAATATTGGCAAATATTTATTTTAAATTATAATTTTTCTTTAAAAAAAACACGTTTAGTTAAATATTCAACATCGCCAAATGTACAATATTTCAATTTTCAAATTCTAACAATTTTAAATTATTAATTAAGATCACTCTCTGATTTTAAATCATTCAGGCTTAACAGACAGACAATTATTAAAATTATAGTTTTTATTTTTCCAAAAAAAATAATCTAATTTTGGTTTATCTGCTAATATAAATAATTAAAATTACAAATCTTTCATTTAATCTTATCTAATTTACTTATTTATAATAAATATACGTCATAAAATAAATTAATCAAACAATTACAAATTATATGTAAAAGAGATAAAATCCCGTCTACACTTTTCATGCATGCCAATTATTAATCTTTATATATTTGTAAATTGTAATACGATGAATTATTCTTAAGTAAATACAATATACATAATACCGTATATGAATATCACCACGTACCTTATAATTATAAATAGACGAAGCAAAAGGGTGTCTCTGGTCATTTAAAGCTTAACTTCGGTCGATAAAGCTTCTAATAATTGAAAATTTTATTTTAACGCGTACAAAAAAGTGAAAATATTATTTTAATAAATGATTTTTTTTTTCTGTTAAATATATAAATTCAAATTGTGAACTGTGATTTTCTTGAATAAAAAAGCTTATTTGTGGTGAAAAAAAAATAATTTTGTGATATAAAAGTGAAAAAAAAAAAATCATAAGGATACATTTTTAATCAAGGAAAAAAATCAAGAGTTTATTCAAATGCTTTGCAAAAAAAGGATATAAAATATATTTAAAAAAAATAAGATTTTATTACTAGAAAGGACAAAATATAATATTTCAAAATGCTAGTATTACGTATGGTGAGTTTGAGATTTTTATTAAATAAAGAAATATTAATATATTCGATTATAGAAAAATCAATAAAAATATTTGCAAATTAACAAAAGTTGTGAATTAGTTGTTAAAAAAAATATTCTAAATTATTAGTTATTTTAGTTAAAAGTGTATTAAATACTAATATTTTCAACAATTTTAAGTAATTTATTATATTTTTGGTAAAATAGATTTTTTTTTTGGTATTCCACATAATAATTTTAAATTATCTGATGTTTTACATTAATGACCTCAGACTTTCTTGAAATATTTTAATCATGTTTTAATCGAGTTAACAGAATTTATAGAATTGAAGCTAAAATGTTGCAATATTTTATTAAGTTTTTTAGTATTTAAAACTGACAATTGAAATTTTGTTAAATTTGTAGTATTGAAATCAATAATATTAAATTTAACTTATAACACTATTCTAATCCAAAATTAATAATCTAATGGTAATCTATAATATTAAAAAAATTTTATCCAAAAAATTGTGATTCTTAGAATTTCGAAATAATTAATTAGGAAATTCCCGATTTTATTTTAATTATGCCCAATTATTTCCAATTTTATTTTAGTTATAATTGAAGCAATAACCATGAAACTTTTTCATTATCTACATATCATACCTTGAAATAAATCTTGATTTTTCCCCAATATATTTAATGTATAACTTTTCTAAATTTAAGACATTTTTATGTGACTATTATAATAATAAAAATATAAAACTTAAAACTTAAATTTCCCAATAATTCAATCTTGTTCAATAGACAAACTTTTTTAATAGGTGAGGTTTAATATTAAATTATCTGTTTGTTTATTTTTGGTTATTAGTTACAAAATTCAACTAACTAAGTAGATGGTAAAGTTTATATTACAATATTACAAATTTTTCAATTAATATTATTGATTTTGATTTTTCTTTAATATTTTAACATTAACACTTAATAAATATTATATGAAAATGAAAAAAAAACAGAAAAACACATAAATTTATCATTTAACATGTTTTCATATCTTGTTGTTTGAAAATAAAAAAATGGTAAGTAAATTTCTGGTTTAATTCAATATTAAATACATCACATTTACTTTAAAAACTATCAAAATTAAATATTTATGTTAAAAATTACAAATTTTTTTTTTTTTTTGTATTCAACATTTTTATTTGGGGGATAATATTACAAACTAAACCAAAAAAAAAAAATTGAAATAAACACCAAACCCGTGCAAATTTGTAATACAACAAATCTTACATAGAAAAAAATGTAAATATTTAAATAATATTTATAGTTAAATATTTAATGACCATGAAATGATAAATTATATATGAAGTAAAATAATAATATATATATTATTATTTTATTTTGGTATCAATATTTATTTTATAGTATTTTTATTCTAAATAAAATGTTTTCACTAAGTCAGAGTTGCAAAATTTCAAAGAACTTTTAAAGAAAAACATGTTAATTAATTTATTTGCAAATATTATAAACATGTCTATTTTCATTTCTTATTTATATATCTAAAAAAAAAAAACAGAATCACTTTTTCAACTCATAATTCTATGTTTAAAGAAAAAAACTAACTTTGAAGGAACCAAAAAAAAAATTTATTAAATCAATTTTATTGTAAATTTAGTTTGAATAAATTACAATCCTTTAAATTTTATGTTAACTTAAATTGTGTATTTAAAAAGTTTATCAGATTTTTAAATACATATTACTTAAAAATTTGCATATTTTATTGTCATTTATTACAGATTTATATTAAAATTATAAAATTATTGCGTATTAATAAAGTTATTTGAAATTATATGAAATTTTATATTTATGTCACATAGTAAAAGTAATTATGATTATTGGTTTTTGTTGAGATTACAAGTTTGTGATTTAGAATCATCAAAAACTTTTATTTTTATTTATTGAATATTTGCCAATTCGATAATTTATTTTATATAATTATATTAATTGGTTTTGGTTGATATTACCAGAAGTTCAATGCTATTATTGATATAAGTAAGTGTTTGTAAATGTTTATTTAGTATGAAATGTTTACATTATTCGCAAAGATAGAAATTGTAAAGTATTTGTCTCGAAATTGTAATATGATAGCAAAATCTACTGATATGTCCTTTTTTTATTAAATTTAATCATTCTTGGCAAAATTTAAATGAAGAATTTGAATATTTGATTGCCTCAATTTATGTATGTTTAAATTTGAATACTAAATTCTATACTTAATTCTAACACATTAAAGTTTTTTTATTTCAATAAATTTACAATTATATGATGTAATAAACACTTTGCATATATGCAACATAACATTGTGCATTTTAAAAAAATACTTCAAGTTTTTATAAATTGGGGAAATTAAATAAAATGCAGTTTTCAATGAAAACATTTATTTATTGTAAAAAATAATTTGAAACAAACGATTTTAATTTAAGAAATTTATTATGATTTAAAGAATTATTATTTTAAATGTAAAATTGTAATTTTTTATTCATTTTATGATCCAAACCCGTGGATTATAAATAAACTCAATTACATTTTTAACAAATCTTTATCTTCTGATTTTCAGAAAACAAATTTTAGAAATAAATTAACAATATGAAAATCTGGTATTTGCAAGTAGCTCAACTAGATGTAAAATCAAATCTTTTAAAATATATATAATTTATTGAGACATTTGCAACATAAATTTAAAATTAAATCCTCAATATTTAGTAAATTTCCAACAAAAAAAATTCCATTGTAAACGTTTTTTTTTAAATACATAATTTTAAATATTGTTAATTAATAATTTAATCCCAAAAATTATGAGAAAATTTACAATAACAATAATTTTTCTTCTAAATATTCAATCTTCTATGAAATGAAAAGTAATTAGCACATTTGAGATAGATTAGCAATAATATTGAAATATTTTCATGTAACAAAAAATCATCACCTTCATTAAATTTTTATGTAGTAATATTTATCTAATTATTTGTTAATTTATATTTGAACAAATTATTCATCGGAAGTACATAAAAAAAAATAATATTTATTATTTTTCAAATATTTGCTCTTAAATCATATATTTTAAAAATAAATTAAATATATTTAATTATTTGTTTGTAACCAATTAAATTACACTTACAAAACTTAAAACCTTTAATAAATATTATAAAAATAATATTTAATAATATTTAAATTTTTAAAAATTAATTTAAGAAAATAATAATGTAATTTTCTTTAAAAAAATATGAAAATTTATTAGAAAATAAATAATAAATTATATAAATAAATTTACAATAACTTGCTAATTGCAATTTACATAATAAAATTAATTTTAAATAAATATTTTTTTTTTTTTAATTTAAATAGATTGAAAGAGCTTCTACATCAGAATTATGGACATATGCAATTATTATATCAATTTGTGCATTTTTATATGCATTTTCTGGATATTTAAAATCTGTTATATTATCTCTTAAATTACCAGGACCAACAGCATTACCATTTTTAGGAAATTGTTTAATTGTATCCAATAAAAATCGTAAGTTTATTAGGGAAAAAAATTAATTAATTTTTTATTAATTAAATAACATTTTTTTTTTGGTAGTGTTAACACATTATATTGCTAATGCATCAACACTTTATGGAAGTTTAATTAGAGTTTGGGTAGCAGTATTTCCATTTTTTGTTGTTTTAGAACCACATGATTTACAAACTGTTTTATCATCAAAGAAGCATACTGATAAAGCTTTCTTTTATGGTTTAATGCATAATTTTCTTGGTAATGGTTTAATAACAAGTAGTGGTGAAAAATGGAGTACACATCGTAAATGGATACAACCGACATTTCATTTAAGTATTTTAGAGAAATTTGTAGAAACATTTACAGATGCGGCAGACACATTTATTGGTAAATTAGATCCAAATCAAAATGAAATTAATATTGGCAAATATGTTAATAATTGTGTAATTGATATTTTAAATGGTAAATAATTATAATAATATAATTTTTTTGAAAATAATTTTCTATAAATAGATAATTTTTTTTTTTTAATTTCTAGAATCTGTTTTAGGGGTACCAGTTATAAAAACTAAAAATACACCAAATATGGAACAATCACCATTTAGACAGTAAGTTTTTCATTATTTTCACTCCTAGAAGTATTATCACTAGAATACATTATCTTGTGACAGCTAAAGTTTCCTTCCTTAAAAACCTATTCATTTTTTTAATATTCATACAAATATCTTTTATATTATCATATATTTCCTCCAAAAATCCAATTTTAAATTGATCACATAAAAGTTTAAAACCAACATTAATGAATAAATAAATTAGTTATTTTAAAATATTATCATTATTATTAAAACAGATCTTTAATACCTAGTGAAAATTATTTTGCTTTTCCAGAGGAAAAGTATCAACTCATTATCGTGTAAGCCGGCCATGGCTTCTTTTGGACAGTATTTTCAAATTAACTCAAACTGCTAGCGAAGAATTAGATCAAAAGAAACGTCTTAATGAGTTTACAAAAAAAATGATACAAAATCGTCGTGATATTAAATCCAAATGTGATTTTATTGAACGTAAATGTCTTTTAGACTATATGCTTGATATATCTGAAGTAAATCCAGAATTTACTGAAGATGATATTATAAATGAAGCTTGTACATTTATGTTAGCTGGTCAGGATTCAGTTGGTGCAGCTGTAGCATTTTGTATATATTTATTGGCACAAAATCCAATTGAACAAAGTAAATGTCATGATGAATTAGATATGATATTTGGTGATGATGAACGTCCCCCAACATGGAATGATTTACGTGATATGCGTTATTTGGAAATGTGTATTAAAGAAACATTAAGATTATTTCCAAGTGTACCAATATTAGCACGTAGATCTAGTGAAAATATTAAAATTGGTAAATATACTTTACCAGCGGGTTGTAATATATTTGTTATACCATATTCAACACATCGATTACCACATATTTATCCGGATCCAGAGAAATTTGATCCCGAAAGATTTACACCAGAAAATTGTGAATCTAGGCATCCATATGCTTATATACCATTCAGTGCAGGTCCAAGAAATTGTATTGGACATAGATTTGCTATTTTAGAAATGAAATCAATGGTATCAAGATTATTGAGAAGTTATGAGCTACTTCCAGTACCTGGAAAATCAGATTTCATACCAATGTACAGAATCACGTTAAGGGCATCCGGTGGATTGTGGATTAAATTAAAATCAAGAAAAATGTCCGATTGTGTAGAAATTTAATGTAAGGATAAATAGAGTGATTTGTTTTAAGTTAACTAGGTTTTATTTGTATACTATTTGTATGTGGTTAAATAATGACAAACATTATGTTGAGTATGTAGAGGATTAGTTTGAATGTTATAAAATTGTTAGATATTAAATTAATTTTAAATATTTTATTAATTATTGTAACTGTTAAGGATATAATTATTATATTTTAACAAAAATTTAAATTTTATGTTTTAACATTAATTAGTATAATAACTATAAAAAATGTTAAACATGAAAAATAAATTTATTTTGAAATACATGCTTGCTTACAGATTTTAAGTTTATCTTCTTTTTTTTGAAAAATATAATAAAAATTTACCAAACCTTTTAGAACACATACTTTGTCCAACTTGAGATAAAATAAAAATTCTTTACTGACGAGTAAGAAAATATTAGTATCTCTAATAATTAATGGAAAATTAATTATTAGAGATACTAATTTATTATTTTTATTAGAGATACTACTTTTATTAGATATTAAAAATATTTGTCTAGCATAACCAAATTGGTTATGATGGACAAATTTAAAAGAATTATTTAATTTGTGTTTAAAGCATTTATAATATTAAATTTAATTTGTGTTTAAAACATTTAACATTAAATTTTGATTAATTTGATCAATAATTTTAATGTTTTATTTTTCTGGATTCAACTTTAAAATTTCAATAATAATTATTGCATACTTTCAGGGGTGTTATAAATATTTTCTTTTTCTTGAAAATTTGTTAACTGAATTGTGGACGGTCAATTCGGCAACGGTCAACTATGCGATCAGAACTAGTTTCATTTTAGTAATAGATAAGATTGAACTCCTTTTTATCGAGGCTAACCCTTCCATTAATGATTTCGAGATATTCTATTGCAATTAGAACATACTAATTTGTATATGGATTCCAATCACTAGATCTCTTTATAACTTAAGATTTTAAATCCAACAACCACTGGCATTTTCCCCGGTCTTAAAACTACATTTTACTGTAATTATTTTTTAAAAATTTTTTGTTTAGGCTCAATATTTATTTTCATGCTAAAGATGCAAATCCGAAATCATTAAAACCGAAATAATTTAAATAAATGATATCAAAATATTCTGTTGTTTTTGTATCTATATATATATATATATTTCAGAACTGACAGTTTACAACCAAATTTTAAAATAATAATAAGAAAAAAAGTTTTGTTAAAATAATAACTTAAATTAAAACATATTTAGATGGTTTTTTTTTTTCAATTTTCACATTTTTCGTGATCAATTCAAACGAATAAATAATATTTTATTTTATAAAACTCTCATAAATTGAGGATATTAAATTAATAAACAAACGTTTTGACTAAAACTTTTATAACTTAAATATGGCTATATAAATAACAAAAAACTCTCATAACTATTTTTATAAATTTGAATACAAAAATGAAATTAATATAAATATTTCTAAAAACAACACTTAAATATCTAAAAAAAAAAAAAATATTCAAAAAAAATTAATTAAAACATAATAAAAATGAAAACATATTTGTATAATAATTATTAAAATATAAAAACATAAAAATATGTAAAATGAAAAAAATGTTTTTAGAATATAAAATCATTTGTAAATATTTCGAAATCTGCTCAGATGTTCTTTCAGTTATCAGTCCTATCAGATTAATTAAATATTTTAAGTTACGTACAATTAATTTTCTTGTTTGAAAGAGTTTCTGTTTTTTTTTTTAAATACATATTATTATTTCTTCAATAAAAAATATGTTGTTTTTTTTTCACGAAAAACTTAAGTACTTTTTAATTCGTACAAAAATTTTAAGGATAAATAAAAATAAAAAAAAAAAAAATTAAAATCAACTTCTTGTCAAAGAGTTGTTCAATTTTTTTGGATCATGTCCTAAATTTATTTTTTTCGTATCGCTTTCGGTATTATTATTATTTAAACTTAAATTATTGTTATTTTTAATTGTATTTTTATTATTATTATTATTTTGAATTGTGTCAGGATTATTGTGTTTGATATTTCGTTTTAGTGATGTTAAAATAATTGGTTTTGTTGAAGATGCAAAAGATTTTGGTGTTGATAGTCTTTCAGTTGCTTCACGAATACGGCCACTTAACCGTATTGACGACGTTGATCGTAATTGCGGTAATGGTGAATTTGGTACTGAAATTGATGATGATATAATGTTGGTTTTTGTGGCATTATCTTAAACAAAATAAAATTTAAATATTAATTTTAATAATCTATATTTAATAATAATATGTAATTGAACAGTGTAATTAGAAATATTGTCGGACAAAATATTATTAATGACATTGTAAGGCCACATTTTCTAATAAATTATTAACTGAAATAAACACTAACAGACAGACAGACATCTGTATTTCAAAAATTAAACAAATTATAAAAACTTATGATTAAATCTTTAATTACACTGTTCTAACACAAAAAATATTCAAATAATAAATTTAAAAAAAATTATTAATACTTTTATTATTATATGCCAAACGATCAAAAACACTTTTATGTTCAATATTAGATCGATTATTTTTTAAATCATAAGCTTTGTTTCCAGCCGCAATTGAACTACTACTACTCACAAATGTCAAAGATCTAGCTGGCGGAGTTCGTGCTGTTGCAAATCCATTAGTTGACAATGATGGTAATTGATTAAAACGACTTTTTAACATTGTTACTTTACCTGGTGTTTCTAAAATTACTTTTGATTTTAATTTTTGTTTATCTTTAGTAAAATTACTTTCTAATGATTTTTTACGCATTGTTATTGTATTTGTAAAATCTGATTTCATAATTGTTTTATTTGGTGTATTTGATTCCATTGATGGCACTGATATAGTCATAAAATTATTATTATTATTGTTATTATTATTAATATTTTCCAATTCTTTTTTTGATATAAATTGATGTTCTATTGGTATTTCAATTGAGAAATTTTCCAAACTTGTTGATTTGATTGTTTTAGCAATTTTCATTTTATCATTTTCCATAAAATGATTCTCATCATCAATTTTTAAATTATCTAATTCATCAATATGTAATTTTGTATCTTCAAGATTATGTTGTTTAGCAATTTCTTCTAATTTTGATTTTAATATATCATGTGGTATTGCTACAGATAAGTCATTTGATTTTTCTATATTATTATTAGATTCTTCTTTAATAACATCAGTTTTACCAAGTAATGTTTGTGGGCATAAACATAATGTATTATTATTACTATTATTAATACCACTACAATTTGAACATTCACTAAAACCAGAATCACTACGTTCACTGCATTGTGATTTATCACGTATTTTTGATGATGCTGTTGATATTGAAGTTGATGTTGCTGTTAATTTACTACTATGAAATTGTTTCCGTTCTGGTAATAATAATAAATTAGAATCATCATCTTCTTCATTTAATGATGTCATATGCTGATTAATTGGATTTTGATTTAACAATGAACCATATCCAATTGATATTGATGGTCTTGGACTATTTGGTATTGAACCAGCTCCAGAAACAGCAGAATTACGTCGTGATGCTGATAAATTAGCCATACGACCTAAAGCACGAATTGCATTGCCAGTTTTCTTAGGATAAATACAAATAAAGAAAAATAAAGCATAAAACAAAAACATGCAAATGTAACATGGTATTTGAAAAATATTGAACTTTAATTATGCTTATAATTTGTTTACTAATTATTTGCGCACAATAATTAGCATATAACATGTAAATAATATACATATTTAGCAAATCATATTATATATGTAATTTAGAATATTAAAAAAAATTAATTTGGAAAATAAAACCAAAATATTTAAACTTAAGGACATAATTAAAAGGATTAAAAAAAATTGTAGTAAAATAATTGAAAAATATGACTAACCTGCCATTTTCTTCTGATGATAAATTTCTTCAATTTATCTGTACAAATTTTATTATTACTTAAATTTTCATCATGATACTGTGCTAACCATTTTGATTCTAAACATTCTTTAGCTGTTAGCCTTTCCTCTTTACGATGTACTAATAAATTTGATATAAAATCTTTTGCTTCTTGTGATACAGCATCAAAAGCATCATCATCAAAATCATAATCGGCACGTGTTATATTTGAAAATGTATCAACATCTGAATCACCCATAAATGGTGATAAACCGGATAATCTATATTGTTAATTATAAATAATTAGAGTTATTTGAAAAAAAAATATAAGAAATTTAAGAGAAAGCTCTATTCTTCAAAATACGAAAATTATTGATGTTAATATACTTAAATGTAACACTTACAAAACATAACATATTACACCAATACTCCACATATCAGTTTGAAAGCTAATTGGTTCATAATTTATTATTTCTGGTGCTATAAATTCGGGCGTACCAAATAATACACGTATGGGACTATCATTATTTAATTTTTGTGCTAAACCAAAATCAATTATTTTTATTTGATGACTAGTACGTGTATGACACATAATATTTTCAGGTTTTAAATCGAGATGAACAATCGATTGACTATGCATATAATCAACTCCTTCGCATATTTGTCGTAAAAATAATATACAATCACGTTCGGTTAATGTAAAATCATCAGCAACAACACGTTCAAACAATTCACCTCCGGTAATACTGAAATTTAAAAAAAAAAATTAGTAAAATTAAGTTAACTTTAATTATTTCTTTATCTCACTATTCCATCACCATATAAATTTCACGAACTGTTTCAAAAGTTGCTGCTAATTGTAATAATTTTGGATGTTGTAATGATTTCATAATAGCAATTTCATCTTGTACATTTATACGATCACGTGATTTAATACATTTTATTATTTTAGCTGCCATTATTTGTTGAGTTTCTTTTTCCATTACTTTATATACAACACCAAATCTGCCTTTACCTAATTCCTCAAGCGTTTCAAATCGTGCTTTAAATTCACCACCTTGCCGTATTGATAATGGGCTCTTTGAAAATTGTTGTTCATCATTGTTATTAACACGATCTTCTTCTTGTTTAGTACTATTACAGATTCTCACTTCTTCACTTGATAAGCTAGGTTCACTGCGACCGTGTATATTTTCGGCCCGAACACGAAATTTATATTTAATATCAGGTAAAACATTTTTTATAGTATATGCTAATGAATCAACAACAGTTGCTATTTCAATCCATTCTGATGAGTTTTCTTGCATTTCAATACTGCAAATAAAGGATATTTTGTTGGAAAACTTAATACTTATTTTTGTTGATAATTTTAAAGAATTGAACGTAGTTGAAATTAAGATTTCTGCTTGCTTATATATGACGCATAAATTTTACAAAATTTTGTTTATGGAGTAGTATTTATTTTGACTTACATAAATCCAGTTAACATACAACCGCCATCGTATGGGGGACCACACCATGCAACAGCAATACGATCTGGACCTTCTGATACACTTGGTCTACCACCTGGAGGTTCTGGAGGACCTTCAACAGCAACAGATGCTACAGCAAAATCACTACTATGTTCATTCATTATCTCGACTGTATATTTACCACTATCATCCGTCGTTATTGATGTCAATTGTAAAACAGAATTTGTATCTGTTGTATTAACTATTATGTTTGAACTTTCTGTAATTGGACGACCCTTTTTACGCAATAAAAATAAATAAATTTCGTATTAAATAAACATTAAATTTTTACATACACATTATTTAAAATTTAAAAACCAAATCATACAATCATTAAAAAATAAATTTATTTAAAAAAATATTTAGTCTTTGCAAAAAAAAAACATTGAAACCACAGATGAGATTATTTTTCTTTTAGATTTACCACAAATTAAATATAAAATTAAAATGAGTACACAGCTTTACAAAAAACTAAATATATATCAACTAGTGTAAAAAATGAGTTTTGCAGCAAAAATGTTTAAATGGATTATAAATTGCAAACTTTTGCAGACGGGCCAAAACAATAAACCAGAAATATTAAAATTATCAATGTAATCAATAATTTTTTCCAGCACAACCGTTTAAAAGTTGCTCAATTTTTGACCTCGCACATGATTGCACATTATAATTTTTCAAAAAACTATTAAATGTAACTAGAAACTTAAAAAAAGTATATGATTTCAAGTAAAATAACTTAAATTTAGTTTAAGATTCCGTTTCTTCACCCTAATTTACACAAACTCTTCAAAGCCACATATTTTATCATTTTTGAGTATATTTCCCAGTAAATATTTTTTAAATCTTACATAGCGAAAATCTGAATTTCTTTTAGCAGGTTGTTAGCCAATATTGTCGACTTTTCCTGATCATAAAATTAATATTTTTTGTTATTTTATTACTGGTACTCATTAAACGAATTAATTAAACAAATTTTGAAAAGTGCAAATGGGTCTTGAAAGTTTATAAAATTTTTTTAACCATAAGACAATTATATATGTATTGAGGTTTATCTTAAACAAAATGTTTTTAAACCCTGCCCAGCTCCATGGGAAAAAATACTTAATTATAATAAAAGCACTATTTATCGAATATTATATCTTAACAAACTCAAATAAAAATATAATTGGTATTTAATAGAGTGTGAATAAATAAAAAAATAGCTGACGAATTACTGGTATATATTATGTTCATTAGTAAATGTTTAACAAATTGTAAATTTATTTATTATTTTTTAGTGGTTTCTTAAAATATAGCAACATGTATATACATACAGCTTTAAACCAATTGACTTTAGGTATAGGTCTTCCACCAAACTGAACATCTAGGCTAATTCTACCACCAATCAATGCTGTACAATCTTTTGGACCTTTTGTAATTAAAACTGGCACATCAGGATTAAGATTACTTTCTATTTCAAAATCAAATATTGATTTTGGCTGAGTTTGTAAAACAATTAAATCAGTATAACTAAATAGTTTAACTTTTTTTATTGGATGTTCAATTTGGAATTTTATTTCACCACTGTGATTATAATCGACTCCTAAAATATGTAAAATTTTAATACCATCAGGTTGACTTTCCAACTGAAAAATAATTTAATATTTAGGATTATTATTAAGTTTTGATATTTTCATAAGATTTATAAATATAAAAATAGGAAGTTGTTATAATTAAATAAATAATATTTAGCTTTATTTAGATTTAAAAATTTAATTTATTGAAAATATCAATTAATGGATTAAAATTTATTGCAGCAATTCATAAAATTAATTTAAATTTAACTTTTATTTAACAAACTATTTTAGGATAGTATCTATATTGGGAGACTATACTAAAACTAAATAAATAAACATGTAAACGACATACAAAATAAATTGTTGTCGTCACATTATTGATCAGACAGGCATTTAATGCTTCGCTAGTTACTTATTTCCAATAGCTGATATTTGAGCTGCTATTGTATGAGTAGAAATATTATAACTAAATTATTATGAAAAACATATTTTAAAATTTTAAATGAACATAATTAGAAATCCAACTAATGAGACACAAGAATCAATATTTTATGTTAAACTTATAGGTAAAGATGTCACCCTGCAATTGAACTTAAACTAATAAACCTGGTAACGTAATTAATAAATTTTACCGACTAACACAATCAGTACAAACACCTTGTCAATAAAAAATATTGCATGATATAATTTATCGCTATAACTAATTAACATCATTGATCAACTTAATTTATTTTCAAATCAATTTGAAAATAAAAGTTTCAATAAAATATATAACATTTTTTTTTCGAACATCAAATAATTTCAATTAAAAATAGAATTAAGTAGTTTACATAGTTCATTTAATTATTCTATACAAAATAAATATAGATATAACTATTTAATATTATTGTAAAATTTCTTGTCCACCAAAAATGTTTCAATTTTATTCAAAAATGTTTCAATTCGAAAATTTTTTTTTCTAAATTCAATTTTATTCATTACCATCACTGTGCTTCTTTATTTATTGGAGTAAAAAGCACAACCCTTACAAAAAAAAATGTACTTTAAAATTAAAACCGAAACAATAAAAATAATTTAATAATTTATTCGATATTTATTTTATAAATTTCTTAATAATCATTTTATGTATATATATCTTTACGTAACTAAATTAAATATTCAATAAGAACCAATCTTATTTATTCACAAAATAAAATAAAAACACTTGTTCATATATTAAATTTTATTTAAAGTTATTTTTAAAAACTAAATTAATATATCAATTTTATTTAAATAAAAAATATCTTTAAATTGTTTAAATTCTCCAAAAAATAATTCAATAATTTATATAATTTTTATCACAATAATTAATAAATAATATATTTATTATAAATTTCACGTATATTTAATTGGTAAATATATTTTCGGAATATCTTTATTAATTATATATTTTTTTTGATTATTTACCCTTTATCGTTTTAAATTAAATTTTAATTATAAAAATTAACTTATGTAAATAAAGTATTTAAAAAACTTAACCAACAATCAAAAAAGAACAGAATCTGACAACAGTTCAACATCAACTAAACTTAAATTATTCTCATTAAATAAATTTTAGTAAAAGTTTATTAAAATTTAAAAATCGCAAAAATAAAAAAAAAACAATAAATGTTAATATTATATCTATAATTTTATGCTAATATAATATTATAAATTTTTTCAATTATTTTCTATGAGAGATTTTTCTCAATTTAAACTTGAAGTTGAAATTATATTAGAGTTTTTCCCTCTTCAGGCAAATTTTCCCGTAAAAGTTTTCAATAAAATTAGAATAAATTTTCTATTTATTTTTATTTATTGATTTATAAAATTTTCTAAAACTTAAATTATATTTATAAACATTTAACAATAAAGCTTTTTAAAGTTTTAATAGAATTTCATAAATAATTCATTTGATTATAAATATTATTTTGGTATAAAAATTTATTGACGTTTTCAGAATTTTCTTATGAAGGAAAATTTATCTTGTTTATTATTTTCATATTTTATTCTTTAAGAAGAATTTATTTTAATTAATTTAATGAGTTTGTTGTAATACTTTAAGTGACAGCCTAATGGCATAATTCCAGTCTGTAATATTTCAAAAATATCATATCCATTTTGGTATAACTACTTTAGGTTATGGAAATTGCGTCATGTCAGGTTGTCTCTCTGATTAGATTAATTTTATCATCCAGTTAGTCATTATTTGAAATTAAATTTTGCAGCTTCTTTTATTCTATTACGTACATATAGTTGAGGTCCTATAAAACTTTGAAAAAAATCTGTGTACCGGAAATGGTTTTACGAAACAACATATTTAAATTTGGTCTTTTAGCGCCAAAAAAGGCAACTTTAAAATGCATAAAGATTAAAACTTAAAGGAATACAAAAATTAAGTTTTACTAATAAATTATATTATTTATGGTATTTTTACGTTACACTTGTTTATCAACTGCCACATTTCTAAAACGTAATTTAAAATTATTTATAAGTTTATTTTTAAATTAAAATTATTTCAATACAAATTTTAATATATGCATACAGTTGTTAAAATATATTGTACTCCATGTTTGTTAAAGAGCCAGTCTAAACGAATTCACTAATTTATGAATAAATTATACACATATGGAATGTAATTTGATATTTTGTCATTTTTTGACGTGCAATTAGCATTATATTTTGAAAATTCTAGTTTTCTTTTTTATCATTTTCATTTTAAAATTTTTATTTTTATTTTTTATGTAAAAATATAGATTTTATATTTTTTTAAATATTAATTTAATAATAATGCACATATGTATATGAAATCTTTCACTTTAAATTCTTCCATTTTAAATTTTTCCTTAATAGTAATTTTTGAATATTTGCAAATCTATTATTAATTAAAATTGATTTATGTGGTTTACCTGGTTTATTAAACTTAGCTTGTGACAAAATTTTAATTATAAAACTTAGGAAAATAATCATTTAAAATTAAATACATAACATTCTAATTTTCAAATTCTTTATTCAGTTTTCTCCATTTTCCAATAGAAAATGGGAAATTAATCTATCACATTCAAATATTTTCTTCCTTTTGGACGCAATGTTCCATAAATTATTCTAAATTTCAGTTGAATGATATGTCAAAGGAATATATTCGTTTCAAGAATTTAATCTAGTTTATTCATAATTTTAAACTACAATAATTTTATTATAATTTTCTAAATTTAAAAACTAAAGACAAATATTTTTTAGATAAAAGATATAATTCAATATTATTTATAAATCACATAAGCTTATTAATTCTCAGAAATTAGCATAAATAATTTGAAAAATTTATAATTTATAAGTGCACGTTTAGTCACACAAGAATATCATAATTAAAATTAAAATTATTTTACTTTTAAGAAGAGAAATAAATTTGTCAATTACCTTGGTTTTCTTTTTGGCAGTTATTTACGAATTTAATATTGATGATTAAAGCAAAAAAGAAACTAATTATTTAATATGAGTAATAATAAATATTTAAGTATATTCAGTGGCACGCACTTCTCAAAAATAAAAAATAAAAAACAATAATTTTGTTATTTTAGATCATATGAACAAAACTTATTGACACATCATTAAAAGGCACATAAAAGTAAATAATGAATATTAGAATTTCACTCTTATCTCTCATAAAATTCTTATCGAATTTCAAATGATATGTTAATTTAGTATATAAATAACAAATTTTTAAACAATTATAACATAATTATTTATTATACAAAATAGAATTTTTTTTTTTAGATTTTAATAAATATTATTTTAATTAGTCAATTATTTAGAGTACTTAATCACATATTCTACTTAGGTGAAATTTTTGGAGAAAACCCAAGATTAATATTACAGAATAAAATCACATTTGAGCTAATTTTATTAAAAATAAATTTTGCCAATTTTTAACCGTAACTTGAAAATAATCAAATTCAAGAAGAACAAAATAATCGTTTATTCATCACGTTAGTCAACTGAATACTGATTTCTTTCCTTAACAATAACAGATTATTTGTTGTTTATTTCTTTATATTTTAGCCTAAAAAGCTTCATCAGAAAGTGCATAATAAATATTTTATAAGCATATTTTTTTATTCAATGATGTAAAAAGTGATCTTATAATATTATCTTCTGTCTAACAAAGCAATATATGCTATTTGAGAACGATGTGAATAATTTTGCTAATGACGACTTAGGATAGTTTTAATATAAAATTCATCAAGTATTGGAAATTTTATGTAAAAACTCTTTTCATAATTTTTCATAATTAAAATATTTTTTGACATGAGGATTTGAGGATTTTTACACATCTTTGATATACATTTTTGACTTTAAATTTTGTATTATTATTTCTTTTTAACATTTCTATTCTAACAACCCCCAAAAATTTAGATTTTTTTACGCGGATATTTACTTTGACGTCACGAATTTCAGTACAAATTTAAACTGAAAACCAGTAATAAACTAATGACCGCAAATTATTTGTAAAGATATACCTATACTACTACAAACACTTAGTATATAAATATAGATTCAGTATATAAGTAAATATTTACAGGGGAAAAAAAGAAATTTATTAATTTTTTTTGGCAGGTATAAAATCTTACCGAAAATTCTCGTGACTCAGATGTTATTACACGGCCGCATACAATCCATTTTGTAATTGCGTCTAGTGGATAAACTTTTGCACAAAATGAAACAATTGAACCTTGTTGTGCGATTGATGGTAATGGATCTTTCAATATAGTTAAATTACATTGTTCCAAATCATTAAAACGTTCTTCGCCGACAATTAGATCACATGTTGTTGTACAGGAACCATTTCGTGTTTTAATTGTACAAGTATAAAATCCTGCATCCAAATCGAATGTATCCAATATTCTTAAAGCTAAAATTCCATTCCCATGATCAATATATCTAAATAAATTTAAGAAATATGATGTAGTTAATTTTGTGATCAGTGAATTGGGCATTACGAATTGAATTTTATTATAATAATTATTTTTATTTACCTAAATTCATCACAATCTAGTAAAATTTCGCCGTTTCGCGTCCAAACATATGAATACGGTTCACATATTTCCTCAATTTCAAAACTCAAATCTACTGTTTCACCTTCAGTAATACGTAATTCTCTAGGTAATTGTTGTATTATTTTTGGTAATTCAATAGGAATATCTTCTATAGTATCATAAAATGCAATCGATGTTGTAGTAGTTAGAAAACCATATTCATTTTCTGCTACACATGTGTAAATACCTTCATCAAATTTTGTAACATCTTCAATCACTAAACATGCATCATTATTGGTCAAATAAATATGACAACGTTCCGATTCAATAATTTCATCACCATTATGATAAAATTTTCTATCAGGTACGGAAGATCCACGGAATGAACAAGATAATGCCATACGACCACCAATTCTAGTCGATGGGCCCATTATACGACGTGATAGATATAAATTACGTCGTGGTGAATTACTTATACCACGCATAGAACGTGATCTATTTCGACGAGAACTTGCAATTACATCTAATCGCGCTGTTGCTTCAATACGACCATAATCATTTTCTAATGTTATCCTATAAAGGCCAGCATCTTCAAACGTTACCTCATCAATTTCCAGTACTCTTAAATCATCACGTTCTTTAACTGAAATTCTTGATGTTTGTGCCACAATCATACCATCTTTGTCCCAAGTAGACCAGGGTAAAGGGTGACCAGCTATTGCACATTGGAATCGTACACATTCACCTTCCTCAACAACCCGATTGTGTGGTATTGAATAAAATTTTGGTGCAGAAAATTGTCGACGTTGTGTTGACAAATCAATGCTTGTATTTCGGAATGAAAGTCGTAATGGTGAAACATTACGTATTGGGGTGGCACGTGGAGTAGATCTAGGTGTCGAATTAGCTGAAAGTATTAAACCAGATGGACGGGCTAATTGTCGGCTTAAAAGATTTTCTTTTTCTTCGGGTACATCCACAAGTACACATGCTGATGAAAAAGACCGACCAATATTATTCGTTGCTATACAAGTGTATTCGCCTTCATCTTCTGGATAAACACGAGGTATTGATAATGTTGCTCGAGTTCCATTGTAACTCATTTCGAAATCTTTATCACTGGGTAAAATGTGACCGTCCTTTTCCCACATTACTATTGGTTCAGGTACAGCTTCGACATAACATTCAAGAGTTATGGAGTCACCATCACAACATCTTAAATCTTTAAGATGACGAGTTACAGATGGAAAAGTTTCTACATTACTATAATGCAGCAAGTACAAATTAAAGATTAGACCTAAAGCTATAATAACATTTAACTATATATTTACCCATGTCTAATTACACCTTTCTCCATAGTATTTTGCTTGGAAATATCTGAAAATAAAATTTTTATTTGGTAATTTACTACTAAGTAATATATATATATATATATATATATATATATATATATATATATATATATATATATATATATATATATATATATATATATATATATATATATATATATATATATATATATATATATATATATATATATATATTTAAGAATTTCAAGTAAATATGGACATGTTGGCGAAATCACCCAAAAAGAAAGAGTAAATGTATGTTGGTTGAAAATATTTAGGTAAACTTCAAAATCGTCACAAGACTTTAGAAAGAAAATAATAAAATATAAAAAAAAAAAATATTTGTTCCAAAAAATGGAGTTTTTGGCTTTTATAACATTTCCATTTTTCATAACATTTATAAAAATAATTAATAAAGCACAGTGAATAAAATTTAAAAATAACGAATGAAAATTTCTCCAATTTCCTTTCCCTTTTTAACTAATTCAACAACGAATTAACTAATTCAACAACGAATTAGTTAAAAAGAGAAATATAAAGTAACGAGTTATATTTTTCAAAAGTACAATGAAAAAATTTTCAGGGCACGCCTAGTCTAGTTGTAGAGCTCTTTGAGACTAGTTGATTCATTATTTTGCTTATTCGTTAAGTTTCGTTATTTTCAATTGTTTATTATTTTTCATTTATTTACTTTGAAATATTTCACACTACAAACACATATATCAATGACGCATTCTATAGCCACCATAAACAAAAATCTCGCCAACTAAATTCACCAGGCGCCGATATTCTAAAATTAGACAACCGCGAAGAAAAAAATGCTAATTTTATTTTTAGCAGCATAGGCTGAGGTGTTTATGTTTGTTCTGTGTAATTTTTATTTTATTTAATCGACAGAAAACTAGTTAAAATAAAATGGAAATAAGTTTAGAAAAAGGTTTTAAAGAAGCTGATACTGGTACATTACCAACACTTACAGGTGAAATGGTATTTTCTTATATTACAAAATTGGCGGACAAGGGCTTAAAATCTCCAACCTCAAAGTTTGTAGTGTTATTTATATAAAAAAATATCATTTTCTATATAACTTTATTTTAATTGCAGTGAAAATATTGATGAAACTAAATACAAAATTAATTATGTTCAATATAAACGAACAAAAACATTATGTGAATTAAAAGGTTTATTCTTTGACCCGGAAAAGGAAGAATCTAAATACACTGTATTTTTGGTTGTAAATGAAAATAAAAACGAAATAACAAATGTTAAATGCGAAGAATGTGATCAAGAAAAAGGTATTATACGGAAATTTTTATTTAATTTTAGAATTAAAATATTTTCTTTTCAGGGCCATGTACACATGCGATTGCTTTTCTATTTTGGACATATCGTAAATCGTCTGATAAAAAAACTAACGAAATATTTTGGCCAACTGAAAAAGTTGATGTTGTTATTGAAGAACCAACACAAACAGTTGTAGTTCAACAAACTGTTGAAGAACAACCAACTCCAGCTGTACAAATAAAACATATTTTTATGCCAGATGATATATTAGAAGGTGAAGAATATGATGAATTTACTGAAGATGAGGGACAATTATTTTTAAAAAATGTACTTGATGAAATGGAACGTATTGGTTTAACTGAAACAGAATTGTATAAACATTGTCGTCCAGTTATTGATGAATTTGAACCATTATATATACATCATACAATGTTAGATAATGCTAATAATTATATTAAAGATTTTAAATCATTTATTATGCATATGGAAAATCAAGGTAATGAAGGTTTATTTGAACGTTTAGCTGAAGTATCAATATTTAATTATAAAAAACCATTATGGATGGAAGCACAATATGGTCGTATACGTTGTTCATTATTACATCGTATTACAAATCGTAAAGATGCTACTGAAGATTCTGGTATTTTAGAAGCAATCTTATGTCAAGATCGTGAATGGAATTGTGAAGATAAAAAACAATTAAAAGAACATAAACGTTTTATATTAAAACAAACAGAAAAATTAGAAAATAAAATTTATCGAAAATGTGGCCTTTTATTAAGTGAAAATTATCCATATATATGTGCATCACCAGATGGGATTACAGATGATCATATTGTTGAAATAAAAGCACCAAAAAGTGATGAAGAATTTGAAAAATATTTAGTTGGTAAAGAAACAATTGCACCTAAATATATGGCACAAATTCAAATGCAAATGTATTTAGCAAATGTTACAAAAGCATTATATTGTGTATTAAGTCCATTATTTGATACAAATGGTGCATTACATTATGTTTGGGTACAAGCTGATATGGAAATGGTTGCAAGTTTATTAAGTCATGCTGAAGATTATTGGAAATATATTGTATTTCCTAGGCTTAAGAAAATTTATATTGAAGAATAACCAAAATATTAATTTTAAAAATATTAAAATAAAAAAATACACATTTTCTTATGTATTATGAAGAGAAAAGTTATGTTTTTAAATTTTCTTACCTTTAGCTTTTATTTGTAAAGAAATTATTGCTTGTGTTTCACCATGACAATTTGTTGCAATTACTGAATAAGTTCCTGTAAAATCTAATTTTGCACTTATTTCTAGACGATATTCTGGACCGTGCCCAATTGGACGGAAATGTGGAGCGTCCTTGTAGTACTCAGGCTACAGATAATAAAGAAAATAATTATTAATAAATTTAAACTATATTAAGCTTTTCTTATTTTCTAAGGAAATTTTAATTGTTTTTTTTTTTTACTACTGACGCCTCTTTTCATTCAGAAACCAGCTAATTTTCACAGAAATTTGAAAAATATAAATGTTTTGTTGTAATTGTATGCATGGGTTAAACTATAAAGTATAAACTATACCAATAAAATAAATAATAGAATTTTTAAAGCAGAAAAGAATGAAATGATAAAAAGTTGACTAAATTCTTAATCTACGATCTGTATAGTTCCTCCTAAATCATCTAGTGACAATATTTATTATTGATATTAGTTTCTACTTATAAAATATAAATAAATAATAAATTTTTATAACGATAATTCAAAATTTAGTACATATAATAAAAATTATATTTGAAAATTATTAAATCATTATCAGGTCAACATGTACATAATTTTTAAAATACTCTAATAATTTATACATGCAATTCATATATAAGTCATAAAATTGTAATTTTTCAACTACACGTCTATGTTAAAAAACTTAATTAAAATCCTACAAAAAATACTTCAAAATTTAAAAACATTTATTCAATTCCTTATTTGATAATACATATTTACAAAGTCAATAAATTTACTGTTCCTCTAAAGAAAAATTCCATGTAATTTGATATTTATGCAAAAAACAAAATAAATAAATATTTTTCTAGTTTTTAAGGCTATTTTTACCATTTAGAGAAAAAAAAACAAAAGCATATTTGTTACTAATTGATTCATGAATTTTGGATTTCTAAAATATAAAGAGATTGAATATATTACTAGTATAACGTTTTTCATCGATGGACCCACCACACTGTTTTTTTTTACAAAACTATCGTCCAGTAAGAGTAATTGAAATATCTAGTAATATATTTATTGAATAGTGTTATACAGTATATACAATTTAAGTTTTTAAAAATTTTATACACGATTTTTCAATTAGAATTTATTAAATTTTAATTTAATCTAATGTCCCTGATCCATACACAATTAAAATATCAATAAAAATAAAAACAGTCAGTAAATCAAAAATTGTATTAATAATTAATTATTTTATTTAATTGCCAACTATCTATTGAATATTTTAGGAGATTTCGTGGGACATTCATTTAAAATATATAATTAAATATCGAATTAATTAAAGATTAATTATCAAATATAAATTAGTAGAATTATAATAATAAAAAGATTTATTACAATAAGTAAATTTGTTTCTAAATTAAATTATTTCCAAATTTAAATATTATTATTATGACAGTTTAATTTTAAATGTACAAAAAAAATGTGTGAGAAAATCTTTTAAAATTCTATAGAAATTGAAAACATAAATGAAATGTATATATAAATTTATAGAATCCATGAAATTGTTTTAAGGACGTATGATTCATTCCGATCAACCATAAAAGTGCAAAGTAAGTTTTATTTAGTTAAACAAATCTATAAATGTGATCGAACATTACTCTTATAAATGTTGAATAATTTTTATCAGACAGATTTTATTTATATTGGGACTTCTTTACTTTACTCGTTTCTCAAATTGCTGACCATGAAATATAAAAAAAAAAACGATTTTTTACGTAGATAAATGATATATTAAGTATGTTTTGTAACCTTATAAAAAAAACAGTTTTAATTTGTTATTTTTTTAATTGAAAAATATGTAAAAAAAATAATTATAATTTGTTGTTTAATAATTTAGATCAGGACAATACTTTTACTATTTCTTGACTATTAGACTTGAAAATTAAACTAAATACGTATTAGTAGCACAATAAATTATATGATGACACAATATAATAAATATAATCTTGTTAAAAACCCAATAATTTTAGACAATAATAATAGAATTTCAGGTAACTTATTTTAATATTAGGAGTTAAGAGTCTTGACCTTTATGTAAAGAAAATAATGAATCAAATTCAAAACATAATAGAAGAATAGTTTTTAAATTTTTCATCTTTAAATCTCATCACTCAATGACCTAATATCAACAATTTGACTCCTAGACTTAGACATAAATGAATACAATATGAAATTAGAATTTCATTAGGTTCTAATATTGCTTATTTATAAATTTTATTAAAAAAAATATGAAATTCAATAATGTTTTATCATATAATGTCGGTTGTATTTAAAGTTATTTATTTAATTTTTTACAATATAAATTTAATTTAATTTATACATTTTAAAACTTAACAACTGGAAAACCTAGCATTTTATTGTATTTATTGCATTTTATTCTAATTATGTATATAATACAACATAATAATAACAAATTGTCTGACGTCAGTTATGACGTATTTTAAGGTATTTATTACAAAATACAATATAAATTTTTCAACCAGAAAATTTATCTATTCTTATTAATTATTACAAACATATATAATATCATTTAATTTAAAACATAAAAATAAGATTCATTTACTGAACAAAAATAATATAAATAAAATTATAAAGTAGCGTACTTAGTGTAATAAGTAAAAAATGCTATGCTATTTTAATTTTAAATGTCTTATCGTTTTGAAAAAAGTTATACACAAATGATTAGATAATCCAAACTTGCTTCACAAATTTAAACTTTAATGGAAATTAATTCAAAACATCAGAACAAAATATGAAAATTTAATGGAAATCAATACAAAACATCAGAATTTTTGCCAAAAAGTTGAAAAACCTTAAAGCTGAAGCAATCCCCACATATTTGGTATCCCCTTGTAGGGAATTTAATTTCCAGCTCATTTCCGAAGACCTTTTCGAAAAATATTCAAAATTGCCCGAGAAATCGGTAAAATATGAAAATTTAATTATAATTAATTCACGATACCATTAACTCTCGGCACAATAAACATTTCATAAGTAATTAAGTACGTTGCTACATTCTTATTTATTATATGTACATTGGTGAATAAATAAATTTTCATAAAATCAATTAATAAAAATTTTGATACAAACATTAAAATATATTAAATAATCAAATTGTCGTGATTTGATTAATATTTTTGCAAACACTGTCATTTTAATTTTTTCTTAAATTCATTACTCAACAATTGTAAATTTATTTATTGCTTTATTTAGTTGCGTGTTGATTAAGATTGTTTTAGAAAAAAAACATAAATTATATTTACTATAAAATAGTGTATCATAATGTGTACTCTTGATACATAAATGATACATAATGTGTACTCTTTTTAGATACAAAAACTTTAAAAATAATAAAAAAAATTAAAATTTATATGTAAAAATTTTAATAATTTGTATGCAATTTCTATTAACATTAACTAAATTTATAATAATGTTTGATAAATTTAAAAAACTATAAATCTTATGATTCAACCTTCAAATTTGAATGATATTCAGAATAAATATCAAAATATAATATAATTATTTTATTATTTTTTAATTACAATAATTAATATATTAATTAATAGCTAGCATATAATAAACATAATTTTTGTTTTAAATAATATGAAATTATTGTAATTTACCAATTTTAGTAATACTTTTAAAAAATGAGGTAAAAATTGGAAATCTAAACAATTTTTATTAAAATTTAATTAAAATTCTACATGAATAATGATCATATAAATGTTTTACGATATTTCTTCATTTCCTAAAAATACTATATTTTCAAATAGACTTCAAATAATCGTATTTCTAAATAATTTTTGTAAGAATAATCAAATAATTTATACAAATTATTTTATATTTCCAATATATGTAAGTTTTAAAAATATATAAATGTGCCAAAGATAGTTATAGTTGTTTTATATTTTCATAAATTATAAATTTATATCACAATTTTCCAAATAAATAACACTTTTTTATTATCCTCAATATACATAATTTTTATATCAATATTTATTTAAGATATCATTAAAAAAAATATTTAAGATTTAAGATCATTAAAAAATGTTTATTTTATATAATTTATAAAATTGACATATCTAAGCTAGAGCTAGAAAAATTATTGTGAAACATAAAATTAATTATGGCAATGTATTCGTCGAAGTAGTCATGAAAATGGTTTACCTTTTTTGAACAAATACCAATTAATATAATTATTTAATAATAAATAATCTTTAAGTCATATATTATTAAGTAATTTATAATCCACTTCTGTATTTTTCAATTATTTTAAACAAATTTCACTCAATTTTAAATTTATAATATTATGAATATTAATCTATTCAACGAAGCGACTATGTTTTTGTAAAAGAATTCTTTTCACTTTGCTGTATAATTAGCAACTAAATTTTTTTTTATTAATTTAATTTTTCAATTTTAAAACGTAACTATAATTTCCACTTTTTTTAATTTATTTTCAATTTTTATTATGTCTTTGAAATTAATTTATTAAATCAAATTGATTGTCATATAAAATCGTAAATCTATCAAAAAAAATATAAGAATTTTTACACCCAAAATAAACAGATTAAACTACCTTTTCCGCATAAAGATAAAAGTAGTTGACCGACCTTAAAATTAACACTGCTTTTTATTGCATCCTACAATTATTATGGTAATTATTTTATTATAATTGTAAATTAAAAGAAAAAATGTTGAATGTCCGACAAATTACTATTTAAAGTATAAATGAATAATAAATAATTTAAATTCTTATAACTTTCTTCAATAATTATTAGTATAGTGAGAGCCTATCAGTTTTATCGACCTACGCTTATTCGTGGTTCTTATTAAACTAAAAAAGATTAACATTATACATTAAAATAGATAAATTTAAAATGCAATAAGACAACAACATGAAAAAGATTTATATTTTATGGGATGCTTGCTATAACATAATAAAAACATTAAAAAAAAAAACAACTCAGTTACTGACTGTAACGAAATAAACGACTATAGTTTCAAATTTTCATTGCGCTTTTAGATGCGATATTAAAAACTTTAAAAAAATATATATTAATATATTGCGAATACGACATAAAATATCACCTGGCCAATTATGAAAATAGTAAACTATTATGTAGAAATTCTAATAGTTATAGATAAATATCGTATACATATTTTATGTTTTATTGTACAGATAAATATAATTTTTTTAAAGTAGTATTTTTTTAATAAAATATAAATTTAGTTGATTTGTATTTGTTCATATTATAGAAAAATTACTATTTATATTATATAGTTTGTGTTTCATTATGACTAATAATAGTTTTGTTAGAATATTTTCAATTAATAAATCCAAGATATTTTATTCATAAGCATCCTAGTCGAAGAAATATTAATTAATATGCTCAAATCATATTTAAGTAAAATTGAAAACAAAATTTCAAGCATAACACCAAAACTAACTTATTTATTTTTATTTCTCATATATCTCTATAGAAATTAGTGAGTTATGTAATAAATTTCATGAACAAATTTTATTCTTCACCTTAATAATTCCATAGCTGCTTACCATAAAATAGTAATATGAAACATAAAATAATAAAATTTGAACCATATTTTATTTTTATCAGTTTGAGTTTGTCAAGCGCAAAAATGTAAAAGGAAAAAAAAATCATAAGATTTATTATTATTTTAAAAATTGAGAACCTTCACTTTCATCTAAAGCTTAAAAAAATAAGATAAATTTGAAGTGCTTTTAAAGCTTTTTAAAATCACAATTTTAAAACAATCATCAATCATGTTTGTTGTTTTTGTCTTCTTACAATTAAAAGAGAATGTTACATTTTTTCACGCAATTTTTACTAATTTAAAAATATTACCTAATCAAGTATACATAATTATAGGAAAAATTTTTAGTTAAAGATAAACAGATAAATTTACTATTGAGGGATTCTAGTAAATTAATCGTCTTATTATTTTATTATAAATATACTTATAATTATAATTTCGTTATAATTAAAATAATGAGTTTTTTTTTTAAATAAAAATTATGTGGCGCCACATTAATATTCAGATTTTTTCTTACTTTTTAGTGGAGAGAGATCATTAAATTTACATGACAATTAATATTTGTTGTTACCCTCAAGATAATTTTATTATTACCATTTATGTCATATAAAATGACCTTTTAACATGACAATTTCTATATAGTAATTGCTCGCTTTCAGATACTCAATCTTATATAACAAGTAAATTGATATTTTTTTATATAATGCCAAATTGGTCTTATCGTTATTAATCTTTAATTATTATATTTTTATTAATATTTAAAAAAAAGATAAGAAATTTCGGAAAATAATTGTCTATTGACATTTGAATCCAATTTTAAATATTATAAGTGGTAAAAAAACTATGTGATTTTCTACGAAACTTTTGACCATGACTTCAATTGATATTTAAATTAATAAAATTAAGATAAATATTTTAATAAAGTTGAAAAATTAAATTATACAAATGATTGAAAAGGTATATTATTTTTATAATAATTTATGATTATTTAATTTTGAAAATTATGAAACGAATATGATAATATTTTAATTTAAATATTTTTAAAGTAAATTGTAATTATTATAAAATATAACAAATATTAACTTACCTTAAGGAAATCTCTGAGCCAAACAACTTCTGGTTTTGGATCTCCAACAACTTCACAAAATATTATTACAGTATCACCTTCATATGCATCAGTAGAGCGGGGTTTTGTAACAAACATGGGTTCTTTTGAATAACTGAAAGTAAAAAAAAAATGTATTAAATATTTAATTTAAAAATTTTACCATATTTTATTTTCAATTTACGGCATATCAGGACTCCTTATAGTTGGAATTTTTTTCTGTTTATTTTCAAGCTTATCTTCTTCAATCACAACTCGACAACTACTTTCAATTCTACCAACCGGATTTGATGCAACACAAACATATATTCCAGCATCTCTTGATGTCACATCAGCAATAATCAATTCTACAAATCCATCATGATTTAATGTAGCCAAAATTCGACGACTTGGCCTGATTCGGGTACCATTACGATGCCATGCTACACCAACAGAAGGATATGCTTCCACTTTAGCTGATAATCGAATTTCTTGACCTTCTTGAAATACATAAACTGGATCTAAAGGTTGATAAAAATCTGGTGCAATATATGCCCGAATTCCCTTATCAACAATTAATGAACAATGACATGATACAGATCCCATTTCATTTTTCGCTGTTGCTGTATAAGTACCACTATCATCTAAGCATGTTTTTGATATTTCTAATGTATTAAATTGTCCATCATCACAGCACAAAAATCGACGATCACTATCAATTTCATGACCATCTTTATACCATGTTACTTCAGCCGGTGGGAAACCAACGATTTGACATGTCAACCGTACAGGATATGTGACTTGAACACGACGATCTCTTAATCGCATTGTAAACATGGGAATAATTTCACCATTTGCTGCATTGTCTGTTTCATTAGTAATATACATTTTCAATTTACTGTCAGCTTCACATATCTTCGGATCGGAAACGACCTGTAGGCGTGCAAATGTTGAAACACGGCCAGTATTATTAGCAGCTTCACATGTATACCGTCCACCGTCAATATCAAATACCTGACTTATTCGTAATTTACAAGTGTAACCTATTTGTTTAATCATAACACGATCTGTAGAGGGAATTGGTTGACCATCTTTATACCATACTATTCGAGGTCTTGGTGTGCCACGTACAGTACATTCAAGAATACATTCCTGGTCAACTAAAGCTTTCATTTGCCCTGGTAATATTTTAACAAATTCTGGTAGACATTCAGCACCACCAATATTAATTGGATATGTCGTTTTAACAGATTCACCCCAACCGTAACGATTTCGTGGTGTTACACGGAAATGATAACTACTTCCTGGTTTTAAATTAAAAGCATCAAAAGAATTTAATCCGGTTATTCCTAATTCTTTCCATACAGCACCACCATCAGTGCCAATCATCCAAGCATCAACTCTATACGCTACCACTGGTGCAGAATCACCAACAACTGGTTTACCCCATGATAGACTAATGTGATGTTTTCCAGAATCAACAATCATAGGTTCAGTTGAAATTGGGCCAGGAGGATCTACAAAATCACGGATGGAAATTAATAACTAAATTGGAAAAGCACAATTTATACTGTATATTATCAATAATATCTGGTGGTGGTACAAAAACGCGAAGAATATTTTTGTTTTAAATGTCTAATATTCAAATTTTTTATCTGTAAAACTTAATAGATAAGTACAAGTTCTTTCAGTAATTCAAATGAGTTAAATTATGTAAGAAATGGGTTTTTCACGAAGGCATTGCATTATAAATCGGTCCAAATGTTGAATAATAGAACTTTAATTAACGATAGAACCTTATTATAATATAATATAGTTTCGGATAAGAATAAGTTAGGAAATCCATTAATATATCACTAGAAATTTCAAAAGCGGTTTTTATTCAGATTATTTTAAATGTTGTTTTCAGGCTGCATGACATTTTATTTTCAAAATTATGGTTTTCATTTAAACAATTATATTACAAACTGAGATTGATTTATAAATATTCCAGTACTAATTAAAATAAAAGTACTTTTTTATCTTTATTATATATATGTAATATATACTTATATTTTATGTATATATTTTATATATAATTAATTATATATAATATGTGTATATATTTTAGAAAAGTGAAACCAAATAATTTTACATATAAAATGTTCTGTGAATAAAATTTAGACATTAATATTATTTAAATAAATATGCGTTGTAAAATATTGACTACTCTGTTCAAAATTCCATTAGTTAATTTATATAAATATTTTTTTTCTTAATTATAATTTTGAAAATAAATTGTCTAAATTGTAATTAAATTTTAAGGATGTCAAAATATGGTAAAAAATAATATATAAATTTTATTTACTGATTTTTCGAAACACAAAAATTTCCAATCAAAATTTTTATGTTTCAAAAAGTTTAAACAATTATTTTTTGTTTAAATAAATATGTACTGTAAAAAATCATCTTGGTTTCCTCTGCTTTAATCAATCACCTATATAAACACTAATTTGTGGTACTTTTAAAAGTTAAACTTTATTTAAAAAAAAAAAACTCTGAAAAAAAGTAATAAATATATTTTCCCCGGAGAAACAAATTTTTATTTAGTATATATTGTATAATCGTAATAATAATTATTTTTTAGTACAAGAAATGTAATTGCATAAATTTATATATTGGAAAAAAAAAAAATATTAAATACAATTTCAAAAAAAAAAAAAAAATAGAGAAAATTTAAAAATTGATATTACAAAAATTTTAAAATATATAATTAAAAAATAATTAACATTTTTGATAAAACAAAATTAAAATAAAAAAAAAATAAATCTTCATGGTAAAAACTAATAATATATGTAGTTGAAAAAATTTAATTTATAGTTGAACACACTATTTCCATTTTATTTTAGGTTTCCCAGTACAATTGCCTCATATATCGACGTAATATTATTTAAAAATTATTATTAATTTATATATGTATATATATATATATATATATATATATATATATATATATATAAATATATATATACATATATATTTTTTTGAAAAACGAAGAACAAATCAGCTAAATAAAAAAATTATTAAAATCAATTTTTGAAGAGCGGTCAATTAAATATGTCCATAGATATAACATCATATTATCGAATTAATTGTTAACAGGTTGTTTAGTCGAACTGAAATATTAAACAAAATCTGAAAATCAAAATAATAAATTCAATATTTTTCTATTTTGGATTAAGTGGAATTGAACTTGGGATTAATTTATATAATGAATACATACCAAATAATTTACAAATTTTATGATATTTTACATAAAATGATGAATATGATTTTTGTAATTTGTAATTAAACTATTTTTATACTGTTTTACATAACATCAAAAAAAAAAAAAAGTATTTTACAATGAAGAAATTGTTTTGAATTAAATAATTTTTGGATATTAAAAATATTTCGTTGTTATAAAATTAAATTTATTTCAAAAACAAAAAATTCGACTCTAGTTCGACTGGACAAATTAAAAATTTTAAATGGAACACAAAAACATTTTACACTGTACTATATAAGATAATTTACGAGGAATCACAAATATAATTAATGAAATTCAGGAATCACTGACAAATATACCACACGACAATTATATGATTGTTCTGTTAAAATACCACCACCAATTTCTATCTGTCTAACAATTAAAATATGTTATAATACTCACTTTTAAAGTATGAAAAATCTGAGTAATTATCGTAAGATTTGCCCCAACGTGGTAGCGTTGGAGTTACTGAACGAGCACGTGGTCTAACCTGTTAACAGCCAAATTTAATATTTAATTTATTTATTTTTAGGATGTTTAACCTATTTTTTTATATTTTTTTAGATATATTTTAAAGAAAAAAGAAAATAATTAGTAAAAACTTATCTAGTAGCTGAAAGCCAAAAAAAAATTATTAAAGCAAAATTATAAATTATATATTATGTTATCCACAAAAATTTAATTAAAAACTTTACCGTGACAGTTATAAATATTCTGTCAGTGCTATTTTCGTTACGAGCCACTACAAAGTAAGTACCAGAGTCGGATAGTTTTGAATTGTGAATAGTAAAGCGTGTATAATCATCTGATGCTTCTTTAGAGACACGATCAGATCGGGTAATATCTTTAGTACCCTTCATTAAAATTACTAAAAAATAAATAAATAAACTCATAATTATGGAGTTAAAAAGATATCAAATATATAATATACATTTTGGTTTTGGATCGCCTTGAACTCTAAATGAAATCGAAAATGGATCTCCAACAGCAATTTTCATTTCTGGATCGGGTCTTGATAAAAATGTTACCATTTTTGATTTACCAATATCAGTACTTATATGAACATTGGCACTAGATTCAGCTTTACCAAAAGCATTAATAGCACGGCATGTATATAAACCATCATGTTCTACTGATGCATCAGAAATTGCTAAAGTAAATACACCATTTTCAACAAACTTTTTAACAGTTGGAGCTGATGATAATGGCAATTTATCTTTAAGCCATTGTACATTAATATCTGAATTAGTTGTAGCAAATTCAGCTTGGATTGCAATTGTACCACCAATTGTAACAATATGATTACCCAATGATGATAAGAAATGTGGTTTATTTGGATCACGATGGAAGAAACCATGAGTTTTTTCTTGTATAAAACGTTCTTGACCAGCAAAAACAACTTCATGTGATATTTTTTCAGCTTGTACAGAATTTTCAGCTTCGCACACATAAATACCAGAATCTTTAGCAGTTGGTTTACTAATAATTAATTTACAATAACCATCAGCTTGATCATATTGACTATATTTTTCATTATTAACAATAGGTTCATTATCTTTGGTCCATTTGATTGTTGGACGTGGATTACCACGTACACGACAATCCAATGTCAATTCATTTTCATTAAGTGAATAAATATCTAAATATTTAAGAAAAAAATTACAATTAATTAACCAGTTTTAATTACTTTATCGTAAAGAGAATTTTTAGACTCTAATCATAATAGAATTCCGTAAATATCTAAATCAACATTAATATGTTATTTGTTAAATTTTACTAATTATTCAATATTCTGATTTTGTTTTTTAAATTTACTGAATCTTCTTATCAATGGAATCTTAAGTTATTATCATAATCTAAAAATTCAAAGACGACATTTATTCAACCTAATTTAACAAACAACTGGATACATTGTATACAAAAAATTACAAAACTAGACATTAAACAGTAATAGTTCATAATGGCTTAATGTATGGTTTAATGTTCATAATTTTAATATAAATTAATGGTTAATAAATTAATTAAATCTATAATTTTTAAATTAATATAAAAAAATTAATTGAATATAAAAAAAATAGTGATATAAGTTGTACAAATAAATGGAATACCTCTAATATATCGTGTAAAAATTATAGGTTGTTGTGCTGATTCATATCCTTTATATACTTTCAGTTGACAATATGAAAATGATTCACCATAATCATTTTGGGCAACACATGAATAACTTCCAGTATCATCATGTAAAACCGAAAATATTTCTAGTGTTGCTAAACCATTATCAAAAAGTTGCCTATATCGTGTACTATTTTGTAATGGTTGATTATTTTTCAGCCATGTAATATCAATATCATTTGCACCCAAAATATTACAGGTTAAACGAATACTAGAATTTTCTATTGCCTGCCTATCACAAAGTCTTGTGGTGAATATTGGTTTTTTACGTGTATCACGATGATAATTTAAATCATGTCCAACTGATTTTGCTCGTCTTTCATCCCGTGGTGTTGATGACGAAAATCTATCTCTGCATACAGTTGAATAACCACTATCGGATCTTACAAAACCATTTGTATATAGTGAATTATTTGGACTATCTTGACGATTGTCAGTTTCAAGAATATTCTTATTTAAGATGGTAGTAATTTCATCAATTTGATTAACATTTTCAGCACGACAAATAAAACTATCAAAATCACTAGGTACTGGATTACGTATAATCAATTTATGTATTCCACCAATTCCATCAATCAGACGATAGCGTGTTGTTGGTAATAATAAATTATTTCCCTTATACCAACTGATTTTAGGTCTACCATGTACTTCACATTCCAAAGTTATTTCGTTTCTATCAGCATCATATGTATCTATAGTAGATAAATGCAAACGAAGAATAAAACAAATTTGTGTGATTATTATTCAAAGATATATGTTAAACCACTATTAAAACAGATGTCGTTATTCTATATGCATAATTGGTTTTTAAGTGACCAAAACCTAGTTTCAGTTTTTTAAAACAGCATTATACGGGATGACACTTTTTTATGAATTGCGTTATCTGTTTTATTTTTGGTTGATGAAAATATAAAATAATAAAAGTTTTAAATACTATACCTTTAATTTGAGACGAAAAAGATGCTGGCAGCTTTGAAGAATCTAATTTATCATATATCAATAATTCTGATTTTGAATTTATTTCATTTTTTTCGTTTTTGATAATACACTGATATTCACCAGAATCTTCTGCTATTGAATCATTAATTTCTAAACTAATTACACCATCACGATTCAGAGTTCTATATTTTGTTGAGCATAGATCAATTTTCTTATCATCTTTTAACCATATAATTTCTTGAGGAATACCGCTAATTATACAACATAATGTAGCTTTATTTTGCGTTACAGTACTAAAATTTTTCAATGAACGTTCTAAATATAATTTGTCCTTGAGAGTAATTTTCTTAAAGTCCTTATTCAAATTTGCATTTAATTCGTCTCTTTCGTTGAATTTTTCAGTTTTCTTGTGATCTTTTTTCTCTGATTTTATTCGAATATGATCCGTTATATCCAAAAATTTACTCATTTTGACATTACCCGCACTATTTTTTGCTAAACATGTATAGATACCAGTATCCTCTTTATTAGGATCATTTACAATTAACTGCATAACACCATCCGGCAAATATTTAAAAACTAGACGACTAGAGAATGAAATATCAATGTTATCCTTTTGCCAAACAATATTTGGCATGGGATTTCCTGTTAGCTTACATTCAAGAATAATTTGATTGCAATGCGATTGATATGAATCTGGAAATATTGGGGTTTTTTTGGAATGGATTTTGTATTTCTTTGTATATTATTTCTAATTTGAATGTTTGAATTAATAAAAATAAAAATATGAGTTCGTGATCATCATTTTAGAATTAGTATTTAAATTTGTTTTAACCGTAAAGTGAAGCAATAAGGTGAAGCGTATTCAATTTTGTACAATCAAACAATACATACCTCATTTATAATGCAGCACAAAAACTATGGTAATTACAGATAGATAACATTGGTAATTACAGATATACAAGATATTTTCAATTTGAGAATGCTTACCAATGGAAACCTACCTTTAATACCAACAGTAAATACAGGTGATGTGGACTCTTCTTTAGCTATTTTATAGATAGTAACTGTACACGCTGTTTCAATAGTATTCTCGGTACCACGAGCAACCAATTTGTATTCATCAGAATCTTCTTCGGTTAATTGCGTCAAAATTAAAAGTGCTAAATTATCTTGACATGACATTTTTGTTTTTGGTGTATATGCAATTGGTTGCTCTCCCTTAAACCAACGACATTGTGGATCCGGACCACCAATGTAAACACTCATACGCACTGTTGATCCCTCGACAACAGTACGATTTGACAAGAAATTGCCAAAATGTAACATTCTTTTTGTATCGGGTGGTGGTGGAGGTTCACGACGACCAGCATATTCAACTTCTTGTTTCTTTTTCGATTTTTTTTCTTTCTTTTCTTCGTCCTTGATATCGTCTTGTACCTTTGAACCTTCTCGTGTTGGTGGTTTAGAATCACCGGCTTTAGAACTCTCCCTTGTTTTAGAACCTTCTCTTGTTGATGGTTCTTTTGATGCTTCCTTTTCTTCTTCTGCTTCGTGATGTTCTCTAATTGGTGAAATTGGTCTTAAGTTTCTCGCATCAATATGAACAATGTGTACAATTTCTGTTTCATCAGCACGATTTTCAGCTTTACAAACATATTTTCCGCCATCTCTTGGTAATGGATCACTAATAAATAGCTCACAAGTACCATCATCATGTTGTGTCATTTGATATTTTTCACTAGGTTCTAATTTAACTCCATCTTTTACCCAACTGACCGATGGTGTTGGTAGACCTCTAACATGAACGTCCAATACTAATTCATTCATTTTGTGACGGTAACCATCTTTAATTGAACGTGTAAATGTTGGAGGTACATCACCACTACCTGGTGAAGGATATACAGTTATTTTACACGTTGTGGTTACTTCTCCAGTATTATCTTTAGCAAAACATTTATAAATTCCACTATCTTCTTCAACAGCATTAGGTAATTCTAGAGTGCAAAGACCTTGCATGAGCATTTGTTTTGATTTTGGTCCATAAACTACAGGTTGATCATTTTTAAACCATCTTACTTGTGGATCAGAACTTTGAACATAACAAGATAATTTAACTTTAGATCCTTCAGCAATAACACGATCTGAAAGTTTAGCAGCAAAATAAATGCCAATTCTTTTTTCACGTTTCTCTTCCTTCAAAGGTTTTTCCGGTTCTTTCTCTTTCGGCTCAGGTTCCTTTGCAGCAGGTGTTGTTTCCTTGGAAGAACTAGGTGGTCTTCCTTTACCTTTACCTTTTCCTTTACTTGATACAGAGTCAGTATCAGCTGTATCAGGTTTTTCTTGTTCGACCTCTTTAGGTTTTTTAAAAAGATTTTTGTCAGCATGGAAAACACCATGAATATTTTCAGCAATATGAGTTGGTTGACTTTTAAAAAGAACAACGTGAGAAATTTCACATTTACCAGCACTATTTTCAGCTTTACAAACATATTTTCCAGTATCATGTTGGTTTGGTTTATCAATAACTAGTTCACAAGTACCGTCAGGTAATTCATTAATTTGAAACTTTTCATTGTTTATTATTTCAACACTATCCTTGAACCACTGCACAGTTGGTGCTGGTTGGCCACGAACATGCGATTCTAAAATAAGCTCATCAGTATGTAAATGATAAGTATCTATAAAAAAATACAAAAAAATAAATTAAATACTAAATATCTATAATATTTAGAAATTTTCTAAATGTGTTACACAATTCTGAGATCTCAATTTGTAGTTATTTTAAGATCAAAGAATTTGAAGTGATTGATTTATTTTTGAATAAATTTTTCCTATTATTTTTAATTAAATTTATATTTATTTTATCTGAGAATTTATTTTACCTTTCAGTGCTCGTGTAAATACTGGCTCTGCATCTGAACTGACCTTCGTATCATATATTTGTAAAATTGCAGTTGTAGTAATTTCATTTGCTTGATTGCGACAAATTAAAGTGTATTCACCAGAATCTTCTACGGTTGCATTTAAAAATTCTAATATTGCCATTCCACTATTAGACATATTACGAATTTTTGGACCATAAACAACTGGTTGCTCATTTTTTAACCACTTAATTTGAGGATCTGGACCACCTACAACAGCTTGCATTTTACATCTTGATCCTACAGGTAAATAACGATTCGTCATATTAACAATGAAATATAATTTTTCTTTTAAAGATGGATCTGGCATAGCAACTCGTCTGCGTCCGCCCGATTCTTCTGCCGGTTCTTCTTTTTTCTCTCTCTTCTCCCGCTTTGGTAATTTGGGTGTACCACCAGAACTTCCTTCCTTTCTAGATCTGCTCTCATCTTCTGATCCACCGCCTAAACTCATTGTAGTACTAGATCGTCTTGATGATGGTAAATTATCAATAACAACAGTGTGAGCTGTTTTTGCAGAGCCTAATTTATTATCAGCAGTACAAGTATATACACCACTGTCTTGCCTTTGTGTTGGCTTGTTAATAATAAGTTCACAAATTCCGTCTAAATGTTCAATTTGTTCTGTGCGACTATCAGCTACAACTGGGACCTCATCTTTTAACCATGTTATTGTTGGTCTAGGATTACCTCGTACTTTCGTGCTTATAATTAAATCGTTTTCGGATGAATGATATACATCTAAATAAAAAACCCAAATATATAAATAGAAGCAATAAAGAGGCGAAAATAAATAAATTACTAGTTCAAGATTTTTTCAATCGATTTGACCTGATTTTTACATTCGTTGTACAAAATTTAAAAACAAAATTAACACAAAATATTTTTGTTTTACCTTTTATTGGCAGAGCAAACATTGGCTCCGATTCGTCGCCTTCAGTTTGTGCTGAATATACTTTCAAATAACACGACGTATTAATTTCACTGTGATCATTCTTAGCAATTAATTTATAGACTCCAGATGATGATAGCTCTACATTAGTTAATTCCAATACAGCTTGACCTTCTGATGATAAATTTTTAATTTTTGATCCCCATTGTAGTGGATTATCATCTTTTAACCATTTCACAGCTGGATTTGGTCCAATAATATTACATATTAATTTAACAGTTGCATTTTCTAATGCAATTCTATCTCTAAGTTGTGTAGCGAACTTCAATTTTTGTTTTGGTGGTACTACTGGTTCATCAACTCGCGTACGTGATGGAACTGGTTGTCTCTTGCTATCAGATTCGGCTTTTGATTTAAGTGCATCGTCCATTGCTTTTTTAGCTTCGGCTTCAATTGATTTTGAAATAAGATTATGCGCATGTCGCATTCCATGAGCATGAAAATGTTTTGGCTTTGTAAATTCGATAGTATGCGAAACTTCTTGTGCACCAGATGAATTTTCTGCTTTACAGATATATTTACCACTATCTCTAGAAGTAGGCTGATATATTAGTAATTTATAAACACCATGGGCTTCTTCAAGAATGGTGAATTTGAAACTTGGTTTAATTTCAAAATTATCTTTTATCCACACCACTTTTGGCCGCGGAATACCATGTATATGGCATTCAATAGTTAATTCGTCATCGTGTAAATGGTAGAAATCTATACACAAGTAAAATAATTAATTAACTTGGGACATTCAAATTTTAATTTACCTCTAATTAAACTGACTGTAGGTGGACTGGGTTCATCCTTAAAAACTTGATAAATTGTCACAATACATGATGAAGTTACTTCGTCATTTGAGTTATGAATTGTACAAGAATATTCTCCAGAATCCATCATGTCAGTATTCATAACTTGAAGCGTAAGAATATTATTATTATTAATAATTCTATATTTAGGTCCAGGTTCCAGTTGTTTTCCATGTTTAAACCATTTTGTAGATAATTCTGGGCCCGTGACAGCACAAGCTAATTTAACAGTTTGACCTTCCTCAGCAGCGCGATCAGTTAAGTAATTAATAAACGCTGGTAAACGTGCCTGCTCCCTTCTTTTTTGCCATTCCGCATCTCTTTCTTTTTCACTTCTCCATTGACGCTGCACACGACTAAACTTTCTCAATTTCTCAACGAATTCTTCACCTTCTTCCTCTGCAATTTGTTTCCAACGTTCTTCTTCTTCTGGGTCTGGACGAGTAAAATCGTCTGCAGAGGAAGCACTTGAACGCCTGGTTGCGTCAGCCTGCTCATCAGGATTTTCTTCCTCATCAGGATTTTCTTCATCATTATAGTTTTCATAATCTTCGGGATCTCTTTGACTAGCATCCTCACCATCTTCAGCTTCTCCATCTTCTTCCTCACCACCTTCGCCACCATCATCTTCTTCATCTCCTTCTTCTGCAGCTGCTGCTGCGGCTGCCTCTTCTTCTTCTAAACGTCTTTGTTCTTCTTCTAATCTAGCTTGTTCTTCTGCTTCCGCTTTTAAACGTTTCTGTCGTTCTTCAAAAGTTTCTTTTTTACTCTTATTAGATTCTCTAGCGGCAGCTTCTTCAGCAGCCTTTGCAGCTGCTTTTGCTTGTTCTTCCATTTGAAGAGCTAATTTACTTTTACCAGCTCTTTTTGGTGGCAGGTCTGCTGCTGGTGGGGGTTGCGAATCAAACATTTTTTTACTGACTTTTGGACCACCTCCAAGTTCTAACTTAAGTGATATTTTTGGCGAAGGTGATTTTTCATGTTTTTCTTTCTTTTCAGGCTTCTTTTTAGTTTTCTTTTCTTTAGGAGCAGGAGCTGGACTGTCTTCTTCTAGATCACCAGGACCAGGTGATTCAGAAGACCTCGTTGTTTCAACAGAAGCAGACTTTGCTTTGCGACCACCTTTCTTTTGCTTTTTTTTAACTACAACAACTTCTTCCTTTTCCTCCTCTTCTAACTCTTCTTCTTCGTATTCTTCAACTACATAAATAACTTCTACATTTGATACATCCATTACAGCTGCTCGATCAATTACAGACATATCTGATGTTAGGTAACGTACGGGTTCGACTTCGGCTTCGGAAATATCCATAACAAGTGCTTTATCAAAAACCATTTTATTACATAATAGCTGCGCTTTAATATCTTTTCCAAGTTCGAAAGGAGTTTTTTCTTTTTCTTCACGTTTTAAAAATGGTGTAATGCTCCGCCATGCTGTACCTGATGGAGTTGCACTACGACGATTTAAATATAATGTAAAAGGTGTTTGACTTCGGCCTCTAACAGGGGTAGCACTACGTCTCTCTCCAGGAGTTGGAGATTTTATTTTTCGACGCTTTCCTGCTGGAACTTTTAATGTATCCGTGACCGGTCCTGGAGTAGAACGATCTTCAGTCTCCATTGATGGTGCCTCACCTTCTGGAGTTTCACCGTCCGTTTCTCCCATTTTTTTTACAAAATTATATTATTAAAAAAATAGTTCGATTGAATATTTTAGTTTTGTATGATTTATTTTTTCGATTAAAAAGTTATTCGTTTATCGACCGCTCGATTAGATTTTATATCTACGACTGATCTAAATTACTGTACAAGAAAATTTAATCAGATTCCGAAAATAAAATAAAATTATTCTAAACCGACCAATAATCATTTTCTAATCTAATTAGGTTCGGTTGCCAAAAGTTAAAATTATTTGGTTACCAATTGCATAAAATATATTTATCTCTTTTATTTGGTATGGAATATTGTACTTACCAATTTATTATATCTCTGTCCATCTCAGATATATAATTCAGTAATTTAGTAGTTTTAATAAAAAACAATTAAAATAAATTAAAATTATTATCCAACTAAGCATATATTATTGAAAGTAGGAGTAATGTACTGTAAAACTTTTCAGGTATATTTATTTTTAATTAAATAAATTTAATTATTTCTGCTTTTAGCTACATAAACACCCAGAAGTGCATTTTTGAATTAGATGTTAAAATGTAGTAATAGCTTAACGCATATATTAAAAAAATCAAACATGCAAAAATGTAGTCGCCCTATTAAAATAAATTTGGCACGTCTTCTGATGACCACGACAATATCGATAAAAATAGAACATGAATAAAATAGAAATTAACTTAAATCACATGGTTGAATTTTGTCTGCTACAATAGTTTTTGTAAGGAAGTTCTACAAGTTCACTCACATTCAAACATGTGACTCAGTTTTTGTTTTGTGAAAATGCTAAGTATAATTAAGAGTACAATTTATTAAATTTCTGTTATAATACCTTTTATTGTCCTTGTAAAAACTGGAGGAATTATCAATTCTGCGTCAGTTTTAGGAGATTCGTATATTGTTACTAAAGAACTAGTTTCAATTTCACCATTGCGATTTGATGCAACACAAGTGTAAAGTCCACAATCAATAAGATTTATATTATTAATCTCCAGTGATGATATTCCATCCTTAGTATTTATAGTGAATTTTTCATCATTATTAATTATATTACTATCTTTATACCATTTTATATCAATATCAATTCCAGAAATACTACAAGTTAATTTAATCGCTCCACCCACAGCAGCAGTACGATTTGTAAGTTTTGATTCAAAATTAGGTCTTCGTTTACTCTCACGATATTGTTTTTTAGATTTATATTCATCGTAGTTATCATCCTCTGATCTCTTTTTCCCAATTTCAAAATTATAAATATTTTGTTCTTCTTTACCTTTAGTTTTTGTATCTAACTTTGAAGGTTCAATTTTGTCAAATTCTTCTTTTTCGTTTACAGCAGCAGCTATGGACTTTGTATCCGTTGTATCAATTTTTGTTTCTTTTATTGTTGTATCTTCTACAAGGTCATGTTTTACAGTTGTATATTTATCAGCTTCTAATTTACTTTTTTCATTTATTTCAATACTCATATCTCTGATGTCACTGATTTGAGATTGTAAAAGTGGAGATACATCTTTAATTTTTGTCTTTCTCGGTTTTGTATCTTTATTTCGCAATTTCACAGCTTTTTCTTCATTAATCTCCACTACGTCACCGTTTTCCTTTTTAAAAGATTTTCTATTAATTTGCTTATTCAAAGAGCCGCTTTTCGCTTGTTCGATTTTATCGGCTTCTATTTCATTTTTATTCTCTTCAATTATCGTTGTTTGCGGTATTTTGGATGTAATAAACTTAATATCGACATGTTCGTCGATTTCTTTCTCAACAACATCTTCAACTGGATTTTCAATAGCTGTGGCTTTTTTAGATAGTTCTGAAGGGGCCAACAATGTTGCACATATTTTTTCGGTTCCAATTGTGTCAACTATAATTTCTGATTCTTCATCGTTTTGAACTTTGCTAATCTTTTCTTTCCCTTTTCGGGATTCTGTTTTTAATTCATTTTCATCCAAATTTTGATCTTGAAGGTTTTCAGTTTTATTTAGCTTAATTTCTCTAGTTGTATCCTCCATGGTTTCTGCAGATTTGGCATCCCCTGTATTATTTTGTAAGTTTTCTTGTAATGTGTCCATATCTAGAACTATTTCCGGTTCTATATTGAATATATTTGTAATATCATCAGTACTTAGAATTAATAGATCCGCTAGAGAATCGTTTAGTTTGTAAAGAGCCTGTAATAAATTTTGAAAATTCTTAGATATATCGAAAAGACGTATATAAGTTTTAGCGCCGTCAATACAGTCATTTACTTTAAGAAGGGTATTCTGACAATTTATAAGATGATCAATTAATTTTTGATGATTAATTAATTCGCTAATTTCATTCAATTTTAGGAACGCTGCCATTAAATGAGTTTGTAAAGATACCATTTTACTTGACGACTTATCAAATTCCAGCGATTTTGCATTGCAGCATTCATAAATACTATGTTTCAAAGATTGAACTGACTCATCAGCCAACATAAGATTTTTTAGAGTTGATTCTGTAGGAATTTTTTCCACTAAACTTGTAAACCTCGAAAATTCTGAAACACATTTTTGTAAGATTTCATTTGCTCTTACCATTTCAAGGGATTGTTCTGTTCTCTTTTTCTGTTCCACGTTTGTTTTACCAACTATACCTTCCTGTGCTTCTGCATTATTTAATTTTTCATAATTTAGTTCCTTCTGCTTCTCCGTAAATATTTCTTGTTTCGATTTCAATTTTTCGATTTCTTCATGTTGCTCTGCTATTTCTTCCACCTTTCTTTTATCTTGCTTTTTCATTTTGTCTTTCGGCTCTTGTTTTTCAGATCTTTTGGGTCTTGATTTTTCAGCTTCTCCATTTATCTGGCTAACGTCAGCAATCTGTAATTTTTCACAATACACTTGCTGTTCTATTCTGCTTTCGTTTAATCTGAGTTGTGATTCTTTTGCTTCTTCTCTTTGTTTCTGAGTTACTTCGGAAGATTGTGATATAGCAATATCTAATATTTCTTCTTTTATTTTATGTTCTTTTATTTGAACTTGCTCTACTTCACATTTTTCTTCAGTTGTCTGGCTAAATTCAGCAGAATGTGACTTAGCACTATCCAATATTTCTTCTTTTAATTTTAGTTTCTCTAAAATTAGCTGCTCCTCTTTTTCTTCAGCGGGTTTTTTCTGGCTTACTTCGGCAGACTGTGATAAAGTTCTGTTTAATAGTTTTTCTTCTATTTCATGCTCTTCTACTTGCAGTTGCTGTTCTTGAACTTGTTCTGGTGCCGCGGGACTAACTTCAACAGATTGTGATTTATCACTATCTAATATTTCTCCTTTTAATCCTTCTTGCCCTAATTTTAGCTGCTTTTTTGTTTTGTTTTTGTTCTTCTGACTTCTTTTAGCAGTCTGTGATAAAGCACTGTCAAATAGTTTTTCTTTTAATTTATGTTCCTGCACTTGCAGTTGCTGTTCTTGCGTTTCTTCTGGCGCCGATTGTCTAACATCAGCAGTTAGTGGTTTAGCGATATCCAATATTTCTTCTTTTAATTTTTGTTGTCCTAATGCCTGCTGATCTTCTTTTAATTCTTCGGCCTCTTTCTGACTTGCTTTGGCAGACTGTAACACAGCACTAACTAATATAGCTTCTTCTATAGCTTCTTCTATTTGTAGTTGCTGCTCTGGAGCTTTTTCTGGGACCGTATGGCTAAGTTCAGCAGATTGATATTTAGTACTATCCAAAATTTCTTCTTTTAATTTTTGTTGCTCTAACTTTAGCTGCTCTTCTTTTAATTCTTCGGCTTCTTTCTGACTTACAGCTGTAGACTGTGATAAAGCACTATCTAATGTGTCGTCTTCTGTTTTATGTTCTTCTACTTGCAATTGCTGGTCTTCCGCTTTTTGTGGTACCGTGTGACTAACTTCAGCAGATTGTAATTTATCACTATCCAATATTACTTCTTTTACTTTTTGTTGCTGTAATTTGAGCTGCTTTTCTTTTAATTCTACGGCTTCTTTCTTACTTACAGCTGCAGATTCTGACACAGCACTAACTAATGTAGCTTCTTTTATTTTATCTTCTGCCACTTGCAGTTGCTGCTCTTGGACTTTTTCTGGGACTGTATCCAATATTTCTTCTTTTAATTTTTGTTTTTCTAATTTTAGCTGCTCTTCTTTTAAATCTTCGGCTTCGTTCTGACTCAAGGCTGCAGACTGTGATAAAGCACTATCTAATGTGTCTTCTTTTACTTTATGTACTTGTACTTGCAATTGGTGTTCTTCTACTTTTTCTGGTGTCGTGTGACTAGTTTCAGCAGATTGTGATTTAGCACTATCCAATAATTCGTCTTTTAATTTTTGTTGCTCTAACTTTACATGCTCTTCTTTTAAATGTTCGGCTTCTTTCTGACTTACAGCTGCAGACTGTGATAAAGCACTATCTAATGAGTCTTCTTTTATTTTATGTTCTTCTATTTGTAGTTGCTTTTCTTGCGCTTTTTCTGGGTCCGTGAGGCTAACTTCAGAAGTTTCAGGTTTACTGCTATCCAAAATTCCTTCTTTTAATTTTAGCTGTTCTTTTTTTAATTCCTCGGTTTCTTTCTGACATACTTCAGCATACTCTGAGACAGCACTAACTTCTTTTATTTTACGTTCATCCACTTGTAGCGGCTGTTCTTGCACTTTTTCTGAGACCGTATGGCTAAGTTCAGCAGATTGTGATTTAGCACTATCCAATATTTCTTCTTTTAATTTTTGTTGCTGTAACTTTAGCTGCTCTTCTTTTAATTCTTCGGCTTCTTTCTGACTTACAGCTGCAGACTGTGGTAAACCACTGTCTAATGTAGCTTCATTTACTTTATGTTCTTGTACTTGCAATTGGTGTTTTTCTACTTTTTCTGGTGTCGTGTGACTAGTTTCGGCAGATTGTGATTTAGCACTATCCAATAATTCGTCTTTTAATTTTTGTTGCTCTAACTTTAAATGCTCTTCTTTTAATTGTTCGGCTTCTTTCTGACTTACAGTTGCAGACTGTGATAAAGCACTATCTAATGAGTCTTCTTTTATTTTATGTTCTTCTATTTGTAGTTGCTTTTCTTGCGCTTTTTCTGGGTACGTGTGGCTAACTTCAGAAGTTTCAGGTATACTGCTATCCAAAATTCCTTCTTTTAATTTTAGCTGTTCTTCTTTTAATTCCTCGGTTTCTTTCTGACTTACTTCAGCATAGTCTGAGACAGCACTAACTTCTTTTATTTTACGTTCATCCACTTGTAGCGGCTGTTCTTGCACTTTTTCTGGGACCGTATGGCTAAGTTCAACAGATTGTGATTTAGCACTATCCAATATTTCTTCTTTTAATTTTGGTTGCTGTAACTTTAGCTGCTCTTCTTCTAATTCTTCGGCTTCTTTCTGACTTACAGCTGCAGACTGTGGTAAAGCGCTGTCTAATGTAGCTTCATTTACTTTATGTTCTTGTACTTGCAATTGCTGTTCTTCTGCTTTTTCTGGTGCCGTGTGACTAGTTTCGGCAGATTGTGATTTAGCACTTTCGAATATTTCTTCTTTTAATTTTTGTTGCTCTAACTTTAGCTGCTCTTCTTTTAATTCTTCGGTTTCTTTCTGACCTACAGCTGCAGACTGTGGTAAAGCATTGTCTAATGTAGCTTCATTTATTTTATGTTCTCGTACTTGCAATTGCTGTTCTTCTGCTTTTTGTGGTACCGTGTGACTAGTTTCGGCAGATTGTGATTTAGCACTATCCAATATTTCTTCTTTTAGTTTTTGTGGCTCTAACTTTAGCTGCTCTTCTTTTAATTCTTCGGTTTCTTTCTGACTTACAGCTGCAGACTGTGGTAAAGCACTGTCTAATGTAGCTTCATTTATTTTATGTTCTTGTACTTGCAATTGGTGTTCTTCTGCTTTTTGTGGTACCGTGTGACTAGTTTCGGCAGATTGTGATTTAGCACTATCCAATATTTCTTCTTTTAGTTTTTGTGGCTCTAACTTTAGCTGCTCTTCTTTTAATTCTACAACTTCTTTCTGACTTACAACTGCAGACTGTGATAGAGTACTGTCTAATGTAGCTTCATTTATTTTATGTTCTTGTACTTGCAATTGATTTTTTTCTACTTTTTCTGGTGTCGTGTGACTAGTTTCAGCAGATTGTGATTTAGCACTATCCAATATTTCTTCTTTTAATTTTTGTTGCTCTAACTTTAGCTGCTCTTCTTTTAATTCTTCGGTTTCTTTCTGACCTACAGCTGCAGACTGTGGTAAAGCATTGTCTAATGTAGCTTCATTTATTTTATGTTCTCGTACTTGCAATTGCTGTTCTTCTGCTTTTTCTGGTTCCGTGTGACTAGTTTCGGCAGATTGTGATTTAACACTATCCAATATTTTTTCTTTAAATTTTTGTTGCTCTAACTTTAGCTGCTCTTCTTTTAATTCTTCGGTTTCTTTCAGACTTACAGCTGCAGACTGTGGTAAAGCACTGTCTAATGTAGCTTCATTTATTTTATGTTCTTGTACTTGCAATTGGTGTTCTTCTGCTTTTTGTGGTGCCGTGTGACTAGTTTCAGCAGATTGTGATTTAGCACTATCCAATATTTCTTCTTTTAATTTCTGTTGCTCAAATTTTAGCTGCTCTTCTTTTAATTCTTCGGGTTCTTTCTGACTTACATCTGCAGAGTCTATTAAAGCACTGTCTAATGTGTCTTCTTCTGTTTTATGTTCTTCTACTTGTAATTGCTGTGCTTCCGCTTTTTGTGGTATCGTGTGACTAGTTTCAGCAGATTGTGATTTAGCACTATCCAATATTTCTTCTTTAAATTTTTGTTGCTCTAACTTTCGCTGCTCTTCTTTTAATTCTTCGGTTTCTTTCTTACTTACAGCTGCAGACTGTGGTAAAGCACTGTCTAATGTAGCTTCATTTATTTTATGTTCTTGTACTTGCAATTGGTGTTCTTCTGCCTTTTCTGGTACCGTGTGACTAGTTTCGGCAGATTGTGATTTAGCACTATCCAATATTTCTTCTTTTAATTTTTGTTGCTCTAATTTTAGCTGCTCTTCTTTTAATTTTTCGGTTTCTTTCTGACTTACAGCTGCAGACTGTGGTAAAGCACTGTCTAATGTAGCTTCATTTATTTTATGTTCTTGTACTTGCAATTGGTGTTCTTCTGCTTTTTCTGGTGCCGTGTGACTAGTTTCGGCAGATTGTGATTTAACACTATCCAATACTTCTTCCTTAAATTTTTGTTGCTCTAACTGTAGCTGCTCTTCTTTTAATTCTTCGTTTTCTTTCTGACTTACAGCTGCAGACTGTGGTAAAGCACTCTCTAATGTAGCTTCATTTATTTTATGTTCTTGTACTTGCAATTGCTGTTCTTCTGCTTTTTGTGGTACCGTGTGACTAGTTTCGGCAGATTGTGATTTAGCACTATCCAATATTTCTTCTTTTAATTTTTGTTGCTCTAATTTTAGCTGCTCTTCTTTTAATTCTTCGGGTTCTTTCTGACTTACAGCTGCAAACTCTAGTAAAGCACTGTCTAATGTAGGTTCATTTATTTTATGTTCTTGTACTTGCAATTGGTGTTCTTCTGCTTTTTCTGGTGCCGTGTGACTAGTTTCGGCAGATTGTGATTTAACACTATCCAATACTTCTTCTTTAAATTTTTGTTGCTCTAACTTTAGCTGCTCTACTTTTAATTCTTCGGTTTCTTTCTGACTTACAGCTGCAGACTGTGGTAAAGCACTGTCTAATGTAGCTTCATTTATTTTATGTTCTTGTACTTGCAATTGCTGTTCTTCTGCTTTTTGTGGTACCGTGTGACTAGTTTCGGCAGATTGTGATTTAGCACTATCCAATATTTCTTCTTTTAATTTTTGTTGCTCTAATTTTAGCTGCTCTTCTTTTAATTCTTCGGGTTCTTTCTGACTTACAACTGCAGACTCTGGTAAAGCACTGTCTAATGTAGCTTCATTTATTTTATGTTCTTGTACTTGCAATTGGTGTTCTTCTACTTTTTCTGGTTCCGTGTGACTAGTTTCAGCAGATTGTGATTTAGGACTATCCAATATTTCTTCTTTTAATTTCTGTTGCTCAAACTTTAGCTGCTCTTCTTTTAATTCTTCGTTTTCTTTCTGACTTACAGCTGCAGACTGTGGTAAAGCACTGTCTAATGTAGCTTCATTTATTTTATGTTCTTGTACTTGCAATTGGTGTTCTTCTGATCTTTCTGGTGCCGTGTGACAAGTTTCAGCAGATTGTGATTTAGCACTATCCAATATTTCTTCTTTTAATTTCTGTTGCTCAAACTTTAGCTGCTCTACTTTTAATTCTTCGGGTTCTTTCTGAGTTACAGCTGCAGACTCTGGTAAAGCACTGTCTAATGTAGCTTCATTTATTTTATGTTCTTGTACTTGAAATTGCTGTTCTTTTGCTTTTTGTGGTTGCGTGTGACTAGTTTCAGCAGATTGTGATTTAGCACTATCCAATATTTCTTCTTTTAATTTTTGTTGCTCTAACTTTAACTGGTGTTCTTTTAATTCTTCGGCTTCTTTCTGACTTACAGCTACAGACTGTGATAAAGCACTATCTAATGTGTCTTCTTTAATTTTATATCCTTCTACTTGTAGTTGCTGTTCTTCCGCTTTTTCTGGAGCCGTGTAGCTAACTTCAGAAGTTTCTGGTTTACCGCTATATTTTAATTTTTGTTCGTTTAATGTTACCTGCTCATCTCTTAATTCCTCGGTTTCTTTTTGACTTACTTCGGCAAACTGTGAGACAGCATTTACTGATGTATCTTCTTTTATTTTGTGTTCTTCCACTTGTAGTTGCTGCTCTTGAGTTTTTTCTGGGACCGTTTGGGTAAGTTCAGCAAATTGTGATTTAGCACTATCCAATATTTCTTCTTTTAATTTTTGTTGCTGTAATTTTAGCTGCTCCTCTTTTAATTCTGCGGCTTCTTTCTGACTTACAGCTGCAGACTGTGGTAAAACACTATCTAATGTGTCTTTATGTTCTTGTACTTGTAGTTGCTGTTCTTGCGCTTTTTCTGGGGTCGTGTGGCTAACTCCAGCAGATAGTTTCCCGCTTTCCAATATTTCTTCTTTTAATTTATGTTGCTCTAACTTTAGCTGCTCTTCTTTTAGTTCTTCGGCTTCTTTCTGGCTTACTTCGGCACACTGTGACATAGCACTAACTAATGTAGCTTCTTCTATTTTATGTTCTTCCACTTGCTGCTCCTGAGCTTTTTCCTGTGCCATATGGCTAAGTTCAACAGATTGTGATTTATCACTATCCAAAATTTCTTCTTTTAATTTTTGTTGTTCTAATTTTAGCTGCTCTTCTTTTAATTCTTCGGCTACTTTCTGACTTACTTCGGCAGACTGTGACACAGCACTAACTAATGTTGCTTCTTTTATTTTATGTTCTTCCAACTGCAGTAGCTGTTCTTGACCTCTTTCTGGGACCGTGTGGGTAAGTTCAGCAGATTGTGATTTATCACTATCCAACATTTCTTCTTTTAATTTTTGTTGTTCTAATTTTAGCTGCTCTTCTTTTAATTCTTCGGCTACTTTCTGACTTACTTCTGCAGACTGTGACACAGCACTAACTAATGTAGTTTCTTTTATTTTATGTTCTTCCACTTGCAGTTGCAAATCTTGAACTCTTTCTGGTGCCACATGGCTAACTTCAGCAGATTGTGAATTAACATTATCAAACATTTCGTCTTTTAATTTTTGTTGTTCTAATTTTAGCTGCTCTTCTTTTAATTCTTCGGCTTCTTTCTGACTTACTTCGGCAGACTGTGACACAGCACTAACTAATGCAGTTTCTTTTATTTTATGTTCTTCTTCTTGCAATTGCTGTTCTTGTGCTTTTTCTGTGGCCGTGTGGCTAACTGTAGAAGTTTCTGGTTTATCGCTATCCAATACTACTTCTTGTAATTTTTGTTGTTCTAACTTTAGATGCTCTTCTCTTAATTCTTCTGCTTCTTTCTGGCTTACTTCCGCAGACTGTGACACAGCACTAAGTAATGTAGTTTCTTCTATTTTATGTTCTTGCTCTAGCGCTTGCTGCTCTTGAGTTTTTTCTGGTGCCATATGGCTAAGTTCAGCAGATTGTGATTTAGCACTATCCAACATTTCTTCTTTTAATTTTTGTTGTTCTAACTTTAGCTGTTTTTCTTTTAATTCTTCGGCTTCTTTCTGACTTATTTCGGCAGACTGTGACACAGCACTAACTAATGTTGCTTCTTTTATTTTATGTTCTTCCAACTGCAGTAGCTGTTTTTGAGCTTTTTCTGGGACCGTATGGGTAAGTTCAGCAGATTGTGATTTAGCACTATCCAAAATTTCTTCTTTTAATTTTTGTTGCTCTAATTTTACCTGCTCTTCTTTTAATTCTTCGGCTACGTTCTGACTTACTTCGGCAAACTGTGACACAGCGCTAACTAATGCAGCTTCTTTCATTTTATGTTCTTCCAACTGCAGTAGCTGTTCTTGACCTTTTTCTGGGGCCGTGTGGGTAAGTTCAGCAGATTGTGATTTATCACTATCCAACATTTCTTCTTTTAATTTTTGTTGTTCTAATTTTAGCTGCTCTTCTTTTAATTCTTCGGCTACGTTCTGACTTACTTCGGCAGACTGTGACACAGCACTAACTAATGTTGCTTCTTTTATTTTATGTTCTTCCAACTGCAGTAGCTTTTCTTGAGCTTTTTCTGGGACCGTATGGCTAAGTTCAGCAGATTGTGATTTAGCATTATCCAATATTTCTTCTTCTACTTTTTGTTGCTCTAATTTTACCTGCTCTTTTTTTAATTGTGCGGCTAGTTTTTGGCTAATTTTAGCTGTTTGTGGTTTAGCGCTATCCAATATTTGTTCTTTTAATTTTTGTTCCTCTAATTTTAGTTGTTCTTCTTTTAATTCTTCGGGCTCCTTCTGACTTACATAGGTAGACTGTGATATCGGACTCTGTAATAATTCTTCTTTGGCTTCTTTCTGACTTATACCGTCAGATTGTGACGCAGCACTCTCTAAAATTGTTTCTTTTATTTTATATTCTTGTAATTCCAGTTGCTCTTCTGCCTCTGTAACTACAGTGTCTAATATTTCTGTCTTTATTTCATATTCCTCCAATTGCTGTTGAAATTGTATTGGTTTTTCTGGCGTTGTGCGGGTGTCTTCAGAAGACTGTGGTATTTTATTATTTAGTAATTCTCCGTGGCTTATTGTTGTTGTTGCTGTCTTTTGGTGGTTAATTATAGTTAAGTTTAATATACTCAATGCATTAGTGAAGTGTTCTATTTTATCTGCTAGTGCAACCACTTGAATAGACTCTGTAGATTCATCTATAACATCGTTGACCTGAAGTAGTTCTTTTTGGCAGCAGAATAAATCATCAACTATTGTTTTTGGCATCGATTCACTCAACTCATTTAAATTTATAAATGTTTTCATTAAGTGGGTTTGTAATTGGACAATTTTGACAGATGATTTCTCATATACTATCTCATTTTCATTAGAAAAGCTACTAACGATATCTTGCTTAAGTTCATTCACCGGTTCTTTAATATTTAGTAATGTTGGAAATATGTGACTATGAAGATCTGCCAGATTAACTAATTCATCCATTACCAAACATGTATTCTTTATTATTTTATTTATGTATTTTTTTCTCATTTCTGGGTTGTAAGTCAAATAGTTATATAATGTAGTTTCAATTGCCTTAATATTTGTATTAATATTTTTATTAAAACTATTATCAGCTGCTGCATCAGCTGATTCATAAGTATGAACAAGACATTCGCGCAACTTGAATAATGCTTTCACTAATGAATTATTTGATTTATTATCTGTGTTTGCGTCATTTGATATGTGTTTTTGTAGTTCATCTAATAAGCATTGAATTTCTTGAAATCCTGCCGATGATGATTCATCTGAAGATCCATCAATTTTTTGCAAAGCTTCTTTCAGATCGCTTACTGTTATTTTTATATTTTTTTGTATGTCCTCCTTATCGATTTTCTCAAACTTCTTTAAACCGATATCTTCTTTATTTTTTTTTAAATTTTCATCATCCACTATATGTAATATAGCTTCCTTTAAAAGTATATTTATATTACGTATAGATTTTGAAATTGGTTCAATTTTGCTTAGAATTTCAATCAATTCCAAATCTTCGTTATGATTTTCAATAAATTTACGTATATCAGAAATATCGTTATTTAGATCAACAAATAATTCTTTTAATTCTTTTGGTGCTATTGTACATACGACATCAATAGCGTTAGAAATATTTACTAGATTTTTTTCCAAGTTTATGATTTCTTTTGATGCTTTTGGCAGTATTTCTTCATTTTTTCGAGCATATTCTGAGATAGTTCCTTCCAATGTCTTCAAATGATCTCGTATCTCTTCCATTTTACATAATTCTATTTTCTCGTTATCTATATTCATTAGATAGTGAATTTCGTCTTTTGGTCCTGTTACAATATCTTGAACAAAAGTTTGTCGAAGATTTGGATAATGTCTGAGAATGTGAGAGAATAATTTACTACTTTCATTAACACATTCACCTAAAGGTATTTTTATTTCTTCCGAAAACATTTGTTTACTTTGAGCAAATGTTATTAAATCTCGTAATTTAAATAGGGTTAAAAATAAGTTATCTTCTAATTCACCTTCTGGGGTATTTTCTAAAATGTTGTAAATTTCTGCTAAAGTCAATCTTAATGAATCAAATATCTCTGCCGATTTTTTTGGGAGTTTTTTTATTTTTACCATATTAATAAAATGAAGAATTTTGGAAATTTGATTAAGGTTTTCTACAATAAATTCTGGTGTTGGGGTTTCCTTAGCTAAGTCGATTTTAATTCGTTTCTCATCTTCATCTAATATTTCTGTATCTTGATTCGTTTCGCTAATTTTTCGTTTTAAGTTCATTTTATCTGCATCAGTATCCATTTTAGTAGCATTATTATTTTCTTTATTTTCAAGGTCATCAATTTGTAGTTCTGCATTTTTGTCGAAGTCTTCGGAAAAATCGCCTTTGTCGACGTTTTTTTTTATCTCGTCAAAAAGTTCAGCATCTTCCCGTATATTTTCAAAAAGTTCAGCTTTATTTTGATTAATAATTTTGGCTTCAGTCAATGTTTTATAAACTTCTGAATCCATTTGATCAAGTTTTTCTAGAATTGTTTGCAAAATATCAATTTCTTCGGGTGTTAAATCACGTTCTTGTGATTTTTGTTTATATTCTGCAAGCTTTCTTTCTAAAGTTATTCGTTCTTCACTTCTTTTAATATTTTCCTCATCCAAAACTTTCTGAAACGTTAAATTTGTTTCGTCATTAATATCCATTTTATTAAGAATCATAGTTTTTTCAAGTTCCAATGTTGCATTTACTCTATCTTTCTTTTCTTCATTTTTATCAACTTGATCCAGTTGATTAATACCTTCTTGAAGTATTTTCAATGGTTTTATTATTTGTTCAATTTCATTAATATCATTTTCAGTCAGATTTGAAAAATCAGTTTTTGTTAGGATAGATGTTTCAATATATTTTAATTTGTTTTCCAATTCAGATATATTATTAGAATACTTAGTTAGAAATAGTTTTGAAATTTCTTCCGAATATTTACATAATTTTTGTTGCATAAACATAAGACATTCTTTAGCCTCATTTACAGGTTTGATTATTTGAAGCATATTAATTTCTTTTCGTTCATATTTAATATGATATTTATTTAATGTTGATTTCAATTGCTTTAGATAAGGTGAAATTGAATCAATTTCTTGCAAAAATTCAGTCAATTTAACTTTATCATCAGAAGTTTCAATAAAATTATAAATAGAGTTCAAGCAATTTTGAGTTTGAAAAATTTGTTGCAGCAGTTCATTTGGTGCTTTTTCATTTATATCACTTAATGTTGAAAAAAAATCCATTAAATTTGTTTGTAATTCAATCATTATTGCAGATGATTTATCCAAATTTAACTCAGAGTTTTTACTCAAACTTGTTATTGTTTGTTGTAGTTTTTGCAATGGATTCTCTAAATTTATTAAGTATGACAATGAATCATTTTCTCTGGATATTTTTGTAACTATTTCTAATAGTTCTATTATTTCTTTTTGTGATTTTTGTGACATTTGTTCTGCTAGAAGGAATTCTAAATGTGGTACATTTTCTAAGATATCATTAAAAGTTTTTTCAATTTCTGCCATTGATCCATCCAATAATTTTTCAAGCTCACTATTTTGTAAAGAACCTTCATATGTTTGAACAAGACATTCTTTTAGTTTAAATAATGATTGTGAAATATTTGATTTTTGAATTAACTCATTATCAATTCTTTTGCAACTACTTAATTCATTTTGAATTATTTCAAAAGATTTTTTTAAATCATATAAAGATTTTTCTACAGCTGCTAAAACATCGCCGGATTCCTTTGAAATTTTTTGCTTTTCTTCTTTTATAACAGCTTGTAAGCAATTTGAAATTTGTTTCAAACCATCCTGAAAGCATTCTTTTAGATCGCCATCTTGTATAATTTCAATATTTTCTAATAATGGATTTTGTTTTTCTGACACTTGTAATTTTGACTCAGCATATGTTTCTAAAGCAGATATGTCATCTTGTGTAGATAGATCAGTAACATTTTCTAATATATCTAAATTAATTTGGTCAATATACTTTAAAAGTTCATATGCAGACTTTGATTTTTCTGCAATTATATTCATATCCGGCCATACATCAAATGACTGCAATGGAAAACATTCTTGAACATTAACAATGGCCTGTTTTACACTTAATAATGGTTTGGCCAATGTACCTAATGTAGATATACTATCTTGTGATGTAAGATCTTCTATCTGTGATAAATGGCATTGTTCTTGTATGTAAAGTACGGTTTGCTGCAAATGATGAATTGGTGCAATTAGTTTCTCTATTGCGACAAATTCCTTTGATAACTTTTCTAATGTTTCTAATGCATTAGTTTCTTGGACAGCTATTACAAATTGATACAAATTCTGAGCTACATTTCCCATTACTAAGGAGACATCATGATGAGATATATCTTTAGTATGTTCAACCGCTTGAGGAAGAAATACTTGCAAGTATTGTTTTAGTTCTTGTAATGGCGTTGCTAGTGTTTTCAATTTTGAAACGTCGCTAGAACTTGACAACGATTCTTTTTCCTCCAAAACCAATTGATCTTGAACTTGGATAATGCAAGATTCCAAATTACTAACTGATTGCGCAAATGTTTTTAATTCTATTTTATCGGACATTGAAATTAGCGGTTCAAGTAAACTATCTTTCTGCACTTCAGCTATACAATGTTCTAATTCTTTAAGTTTCGTTATAGTTGTTTTATATTCGGTAGCTTGTTCTTGATTTAATGATTTGAGATCAAGCTCAGAGCAATTATAAAATACACTGGCAATAGATTTTTTTAGGTCTTCTAATAATATATTAGCCTGTGTTTTTTCCATGCTAAATGATTTTAGACTTTGAACTTGTTCTGTAGCTACAACTTGTTCACCAATGAGAATCTGCGCTTCTTCAGATATTGCAATTTCTGCAGCACTTTTTAAAGCTGAAATATCTTCCAAAGTAGATAAATCTTCAACTGGTTCACCAATTTGGCATATTATTTGATTTAAACAATTGTTCAGTTCATTGAATGGTTGTGCAATTTTTGGTGTAGCCCAATCATCTGATATATCTCCCAATGTTTCTGCTAAACTTGGAGCTTGTTCAACAACTGCAATACAATTTTGCAATTCTCGTAGTGGTTCAGCTAATGTTTTAAGAATCGATATATTTTCTTGGGTGGACATTGAGTGCAAAGGTTCAAATATTTTTTGTTGTGTTATTATTTTAATGGTGTCTACGATTTCTTCAAGAGGTTTTGCAATTTGTTGAAGAATTTGAATATCACCACTTTTTGATAAGTTTGAAGCAGTCTCAAAAGCGGTTACTTCTTTAATTTTACCAATACATTGCATCATTTCTTGAAAGGGAGCAGCCAAAGTTTTTAGAAGAGACATATTTTGATCCGTTGCTAAAGATTCAGCTTCTTGAAAAACAGTTTGCTGTTGAACAGCTCCTATACAAGCATGTAATTCCTCAAATAATTGTTTTGCTTTTGCTATTATTTTCTCCGAAGCGTGCAATGATTTCGCTTCATGCATTGATATAATACTTTGTTCAATTTCATTCCCACGTTTCTGTTGGTATTCAATTTCATCCTGTAGTATTTTGAAATCGTATTTGTCGATATCAGTTTGAATAATATTAATTGTAGATCTTATTTCTTTTAGCATTTTGATATTAAATTCATTCTCCAACTTTCCTGTCAATGTTAAAATATCTTCACTTAATTTAGCTTTCTGATGAAGATGATTTAATGGTTCAATTAAATCATAAAGTGATCCAGTAACTGATTTCTCTTCAGTTTGCCGCAGGCAGTAGTTCAACTCATCAATAGGTCGTTTAATATTTTCCAGTAATGTTACATGATATTTGTTAACAGATGAATCTAAAATATTTCCAATGAGACGCGATATATCATTTTTCAAATTTGACATAGATACGTGAAGATGATCAGGTATACTCCGGGAAAGTGTTTCAATATTGTTTTCCAAATACAAAACACCTTGTGCAATTGATTGAAATAATTTTTGTGAGTCTGCTGATTCAGCACCTGTATCATCTTTTACTTGTCCACTTTCAATATCTTGCCCAAGTTGGGCCAAACCATTTTGAATTTCTTGTAATGGTGGAACCATTTGTTCAATAATGCTAACACTTACCATACCAGAATGGATATTACTATTTGATTGTTTAGCAATTATTTCTAATCCTTTCTGTAATTCAAATAATGGTGGTGTTACAATATCTAAAATTGCTATATTGATTTTTTGTTCGAGAGTTTCTTTTCCCGATTGTGTACCAGCTTTACGTTCAATCTTCAATATTTCTGAATGTAATTCTTCAATTGGTTCATTTAACTTCATTAAAACGGTTTCATGAACTTTAGAAAAAAGTTGTTCTTCATTTTCTTCAAGCGATAGATCATGTTCAATACTCTCTAAAGCTTGTTGTATTTTCACAACAGGACGACATATTTTTTTTAAAGATTCCGCATCGCTTGGTAACTGAGATATGGAAATGGTTTCAAAAGGAAGAGTTTGTGGTGTTTCCTGTAATTTAGCCACTGTTTCAGAAAAATGTTTTGCTGCCTCAATTTCTGAAGCTTCTTGCAGCAATGTTTGTGATTTAATAGATTCTTGTGTAATTTGTATACCTTGCTGCATATCTTCAACTATAAATTTAATTTCACCTTTAAGTCTTTCTAGCTCAAAATTGGTGGCAATTCTCTTCACATGATTTAAAGCATGTATGAATTGATCACCAGCTGTATCTATAACGCAAACACTAGTTCTTTGAATTAATGTTAGACCTTGTTCATCCATTTCAACACATTTTTCAATAACTTGTAAGCTACGATGTAATTCTTTTACGTCTTCTTCAAGTGACTCAAATAGAGTTTCAAGAGGAATTTCACCTGAGTAAACGCGCATTTTACTTTGTATTTGCTTCAAGGGCTCCAACAACTTTTTTATTATTTCAATGCTTTTATCTGCAGAAGCTGGTGACATCATCATTGCTGATTGTGATCGTACTTCATCCTCAACGACAATTAAATTTTTTTCGATAGATTTTAAATCAATTGCAAGTGGTATCAATGATTGCAAATTTTTTCTTATTATATTTTCATCTGTTATTTGTTTTGAAGATCTTATAGCTCCTAAACCGTCTCCAGCTGCTCCTGAAATGTCTTGCAAATGAGCTTCATTTTCCCCTGTTATACCAGATGATTCTGAATCTGTTGTTTTAAAGCTCTTTTTTCGTTTAGGGGGGATAGGTTCCTGAGAATCTTCTTTAGCCACTAATGGAATATCTTGATCAGGAGATGTTAATCGAGAATTTATTTGAGAGTCCTGAGCACTTGCAAATGTTTGAACATCTGATTCAGTATTGTCATCGCCATTATGACTGCCTGATCGAGATGCTTTAGAATGAGACAAACTATAAAATTCTTCGATATCAGTTCCTTTAGATTTTTTTCGTTTTCGGATAGGAGCTTGCACTCCTAATTCTTGTTCCATTCTTTCAATTGATCTTTGAGCATAATCTTCAGTATCTTTATCAAATATTAAATCATCTTTTCCTGAATGTACTGTAATTTCGTTAATAGATATATCATCCATACCAGCATCTGTTCGTAAATCTTCTTCATGCATAAAATATTCTGGAGCAATATCAATTACAACTGCTTCCATTATTAAATTTCCAGATTGTGATGTTTCTTTAATAAATCGTAATGGTGGTAGCTCTACGACATTTCCTTCGGTAACATGTTCAGAAATTTGATCTGCATACATTTCTACTATTTGTAGTGCTTCTTCTTCAGTTAAATCTGGTGTTTCGTAAAGAGAAACAGATACTTCTTTACCATCGAAAGAAAATGAAACGTCACCTTTTTCATCAATTGTAATATCACCTTGAGGTGTCTCATATAATTGTGATGTTCTCTCCTCCTGAATAGTAGATAATGATAAATTTCGTTGTAATTCAGCTTCTTGACGATCTTGCCTACTGATACTTTTTTCAGCATCTTCATAACCAAGCAAAGAAGCGGAGCTAGCTACAACTCCCATACAATTTCGAGCTTCACATGTATATGTACCTAAACAACATGTTCCATCTTGTCCTGATATGATCCGATGAATATCACCTGGTTTTAATTCCACACCATCTTTATACCATTTTAAAACTGGTTGTGGTACACCAATGACTTTACATTCCAAATTCACGGCACCTTCATTAGTTAGTACAGCTCTTAAACTTTCAAGAAACCGTGGTTTCTTATAATGTCTCGGAATAAGTAATTTCAAGAAGCACGAGGTAATTGTTGTACCAAAATCATTAGCAGCAACACATTTCCATTCTGCTTGATCCACAAATTCAATACATTTTATATTTAAATGCCAATTATCTTTATCTCCACGATAAGAATTATAGCGATCATTAGAATCGATCGGTAGTTCATCTCTAAACCATGATAAAATAGGTTCAGGTGTAGCTTTCACTGCAATTAAATATATTAAAATTCAAATTTAAAATTAGATGATAATTTTTACCGGCTACAGAAAATTGGAATTCTTCATTAATTTTTGCTTCTTGTGTTTTTAATCCAACAACAAATTTAGGCGGTTGATTTTGTTGGCTCAAAATAAATCTTTCTTCGTCATTTAATTGATTTTGAATATCTTCAACAGTTAGTACTGCCACACTACTGGTTTCTCCCATGCAATTTTTAGCAATACAACAATATGTTCCCAGCGAATTACTGCCAGTCAATTGATAAACATCTCCAGGTTTTAATTCCTGCCCATCTTTAAACCACTTTAAAACTGGTGTTGGAAAACCAACAACTTTACATTCAAATGATACTAAACCTTCTTCAGTTAAAACTGCTTTTAAACTTTCCATAAATCTTGGTTTTCTGTAGTTTTTGGGAACTTAAAAAGAAATTAATTGAATCACAATATTATGACAAATATTACACTATTTATATATAACTTACTCTCCATTTCAACAAAACATGATGTTATTCCAACACTACCTTCATTACTCGTAACAACACATTTCCATTCCCCTTCATCACAACTTTCTGATGGTTTTGATTCTACAATATAAACACCTAATCCATCTTCAACTAATCGATATTTTTCATTTGTTTCAACACGACCTTCTTTATTATACCAAGCTACCGTTTTCGGCCATGGCGGTACGACAACTGAAATAAAAAGGGGAAAATTATAAACAAAAGCTCTAACATATTATTTGACTCTCCTCGTAAAAAAAAAAAACTTAATAAAAATTTCCCAAACTCTCAATTACATTTACATATAAAAAATTATCTCTTCGTTACCAATACAAAAGTTTGGGCACAATTACCGGTAAACCAAAATTTATTTTTGGCAATATTTCAAAAAATTCATTAGGCAAAATAATAATCAGCTGACCTAACAAAACATTTACTCACCTTGACAACCAAGAATTATTTTGTCACCAATGCGGACTTTTACACCTTTTAATTCATTTGTGAAAATTGGTGGTGGAGCGCTATGATGTACACTAAAAATAATAAAACAAAGTATAAAAATAGTAACTATCATAACTTTTTGTTAAATATCACCTATCAGCTGGTTTTAATGAACCTTCACGACTACCCTTTCCAACAACATGAACTTTAGAACTAGAATACGCTTTTCCCATACAATTAACCGCTTCACAGGTATATGTACCCAATGAAGTTGGATCATCTGGATTAGCAGTTAATGCAAAAACATCCCCTGCTTTTATTTCTTTTGAATCCTTAAACCATCGAAGAATTGGTGTTGGTACACCAACAACTTTACATTCTAATGATACTGTACCCTGTTCAGTTAAAACTGCTCTCAAATCTTCAATAAATTCTGGTGGTTTATATGCTTTAGGTACTAAAACATTAACAACTCCAATACAGGAGTTGCGACCACCTAAATTTTCAGCCATACACATCCATTGTCCACCATCTTCTAATGTAATTGGTGTAATTTCTAAGCAAAAGAAGCTTCCTTCGTTGACATGCTTGATACGATCATTATCACAAATTCTATGATCATTACGATACCAAGTTACCTTAAGTTGTTTATTAATTTAATAACAAAATCTTTATAAAGGCTTATAATTATTAGAAATACCTTGACATCTGTTGAACTTCGAATTTCTACTAGCAGTCTGGTTCTTGTTCCAACTTTTACTTGTAAATCACCTAAACGTCTAAGAAATATTGGTGGATCTTCACCAACAGATCTATCTTCGACAATTAATTCAACATCTTTTCGTATAACATTGCCTTTTTTTGTTCGTGCATATAATGTATAATGCCCAGCATCTTCTCGTTGAACATGTTCAACAGCCAATTGAACTGCATTACTAGTTTCGCTTATTCGGAATCGTTCTGAATTTTCAATTGGTAGTTCACCTCGGCTCCTAATTTTATTTTAATTTTTAATTCAAAATTTGATTTTTAATTCAGAATTAACTTTAAAATTTATTAAAACTTAAATATAGAATCTATTTATATATATCTAATATTTATCTCATTATAGACGCCACTTTTCATTAAAAAATTTTTTTTTTTTAAATTATATCTGAAGTTGACCAATTACTTATGAATTTTAATATATATTGTATTCTATCTGTTTTGACTAGATAGATTCTTTTACAAAAAGACTAACGTCATTAAGAATTTTTGTATAAAGTGTGAAAATTCTTGAATATTTGCCAAGTGATGTCGTTAACACTATCATTTTAACAACACTATTTCATCATATAGATTGTTGTATGATAGAAAATTTAGTTAATTAAATAATGTTAGATATTTTAAAATAAAGTATGTCATTTTAAAAATTTGTTTATAAATTACTGTGTAGTTATGACGTAATAACTTTTAAAATAGATATTAATTTTACTTATGCTGTTTGTTAATTTCTTCATTTTATGGAACACTATAAATTTTTAAATTTTCTTCAATAGTTTATGAATTATTTTCAAATTATTTGGAATTATATGAATATATGTATTTTTATAAACATGTTTTAAAATATATTTATATATATGTAGTTTCAATAATCAGAAATTTTTTTAAATATTTTAAAATTATATAAGAATGTGAAATATTACTAACTTAGTTTTCAATAAATATAATATGTGTTAGTACTTTATTGCTATATGAAAATAGAAATTAGTGTATGTCTTTAACGCATTACAACAAACTATCAATAAGTTAATAGTAACGATAAGTCCACGTTTACAATCTGAAAATGGATTTTAACTTGAATTATTATTTTTTAATTTAGTAACAAATTAAATATAATTTTTTTAAATTATATTTTTAGTAATGAAAAATATATAATCTAATAATACAAACTACCCCAACGACTATACAAATTTCTACCTGTAATATTCATCTCTTGAATGAAATTATATTATCAATTTCCCAACATCCATACCAATAAATTGTGAATTAAAATTCACCAAAGAAATATGTATATGTACTATTTAGTTTATAGAAAAATTAAATTAATTAGAAAATAATAAAGTAAATAGCATTTTATAATTATAACAAAAAAAAAAAACAATTTTAAAAATTTCAACAATTAATTTAAATTGTATTAAAAATTTGTTAATACAATTTAAATTAATTGTTGATATTTTTAAAATTGTTTGGCAATATTTGTTTGACAATATTTAACAACGTGAAAAGGAAATTAATTATTCATCCTGAACTAAATTCCGAGTATATGTTCAAATACAATTTAACTTAGTTATTTATACATAAACATTTATTAACACAATTTCGAAAAACAATTAACCAGAAAATTTAGTTCAAATATTTTTATATGGACCAATTTTATCAATTATTTGTTTTTTATTTTGAATCAGATCTTTTGGCACCTACACTTATTGATTTTGTTTTGAAATAAAAGAAAACATAAAAAATTATACAAAATATCAAAAAATTTTCAGTTAAATTTAATTTAATTTTCACATAAAAAATATGTATTTAAAAAATATATTTTATTGCAATAAATAATTTATAGTCTGCAGGTTTTTCAAAAATAGAATAATTTCTATCGTTAAAAGAAAATTCTTTAATATTATTTATTAAGTTACTCATTTATGTGGTATAAAATATATGTTTGTATATAATTTATATATATGTACGTAAAATTTGATGTCGTAGTAAAACCTACACTTTCTAATTTATTTCTGTAATTTAAGAAAACGAATAAATTTTTAAATAAACTAAAAAAAGAAAATTTTTATAAATAAGCGACTCTCTTAAATAATATAATTAATTACCTGCGCCTGTAGATTGACGAAGTAGTTGATAATCCAGCATGTTTTTGATCAACACATTTACAACATGTTGAACACTGATTACCCATTTTTATCACACTTTTTAAATTTTTTTTTAATTTTACTTCGGGATATTTTATTAATTTAAATTTTAAATTTTTTTTTTTAAATCCATTTTATAAAAAACATTTACAAAACTTACAACAATACTAATAACTAAAACATTCTGATATAATACCAATAATTTACATCTATAGAAGAAATTTATTAAAATAAAACTTAAATATTTATAAATCCTAAATATAGGAATAAACTATGTAAATGTGCAAACAAACGCGAAATTCGCGCGCTTTTGCAGCGATTTGTCGAATTGTGTCTTATATCATTTTTTTGTGCGAATTTAGGGCGGCAACTACTCCAAATTAATTTATTTTGAGGTTTAAAAATAAAATTATTAATTAAAAAATAAAAATAAATTCATATCGTTTTATAAGATTTATAAAATGATGAAAAATATGGTTTTTTACTAATTGCGTTTTAACAATTTTTTTTTACTGACAGATTTGGTATACAGGTTTAAAATGTTTTTTGATATTTTCTATACGAATAAATTGCCTTGGTGTGAAAACTTTCCTGCGAAAAAATCGCTACAAAAATTTCGCTTCTCTGCCGCAGGGAAAAAACGCCTTGGTCGAGGAGGGGATCCTATTGCTATATGTAGTTTTTTTACATAATTTGTTTCACAATAAAAAATAGTGTGATACATCCATGGTTTCTACTCTATTAAATAATAGTGTAATTTGAGTAAATCATTCTAATTTATGTTATTTAATTCACTTTTATACCATTAATGAGTTCTTCAAAATTATATTCAAGATTTATTTTACTATGTTTACTATGTCAGTGCAACTTTGCCAAAATACGATAACTATATATGTAGTTACAAATTTTCAGGAGACTAAATTTAAGAAAATTCGATCGTAACTTCTCGTTACAAAATTCAATTATCTAATTATCTCTTTCACTAATAAACGCCACTATTTTAAGGCATCTGCAATCAATCTTTAAATAATAGAAGTAAATTTACTATGTTTTATATAGTCTTTATTTTACGAAAATTAAAAAAAAAATACTAAAATTTAATAAAACTCTAAATAGATTAAGATTAAGATTAGTGATAGCATTGACTAATAAATTATATTTTATATAATAAAAAATTTCTTTTACTATAAAAGAAATGAATACTTTTTAATTTTATGAATTTCTAAAATACTGTAATAAAAATATTAATAAAATTTCATTAAATAGACTAAAAAATTAAGATTAATGATACCATTGATTAAGAATCATATGATTACTGATATAGCATTGATTCTTAATCAATGGTGATAGTTAGTAAAAACCAAATTGAATTCATACATTTTTATCGAAAATTTAATTGAATTTCTAAATAATATTATTAATTATTATTATTATAATAAGCTAAAATAATTTATAGTTTGGTTTTATATGATGTGAAGTTTGAAGTGTTTTGTTTACATTTTTTTTAAAATATATTTACTAAACTAAACTAATTTCAAATTTCAAGTAATATCATAAAATATTATAAAGTATATAAAAAAAAATTTCTAATTACTTCAGAATAATTAAATTTCTAAATATGTAAACAAATTTATAAGAAAATTTATGAAAATCATTAGAAAAAAAAAAGAAATAAAAAACTTTTATAAAAAAAATTGATAAATATTTAGTTTTTCCTATTAATTTATGGAGAATTTATTTATTATAAATATAATATGACGTAATTAACTTCAAAATAAAACTCGTTACAATTTTTATTTTATACAATCATTTTTTTTTTTTGGTAAAATAAATATTTCAAAAATAATGGTGAAATAATTTTTATGGGAAATTCTTTTACGTAAATGTTTATATAAATAAGTAAATTATTTGAATGTTAGATCTTATTTGATAATTTAACCAAACATATTGTTTTTAAAATATATTCTTAATCAAATTTATAAAATGTACTGAAATTATTATTTAATTTTTTTATTATAAAGTAATTTCTAGTTTCAGAATATATTTAAAAACTTTACACCATTTAACTTTCTTTTCCAATAGAAATCATAACTTTTAAATGCAGCAAAATAAATGGAATTAAGATCAGTCTTTATGAAATAAAGAAATTATTAAGAAATTAAATTCAAAAATTTTGAAAATACTATTAGAATATATAATTTAAAGTATAATTAGGTTTTCTCATAAATGTAATATTTTCTAAACTAATTTCAAATTAAATCAACTATAATACTGAATAAGATCAAAATTCACAATTTTCAAGGCAATAAATACTATCTGAGATATAAATAATCCGGGCAAAGACAGTAAATTATATAGCCGACATTTCTATGAACCCTACTTGTTTAAATTGTTCAAATTCCAATTTGAATATTAGTCAAATTAAAATCCATATTTCAATATTATTATAGGTATATGTAAACGGAAGTAATCAATCTGAGACTTATTTTTTTTCCATAAATATTTATAAATATTAAATTACAAATGTCACACACAAAATTATCTTTAAATTGCCCCAAAAAAATAGCCCCAAAATTTTCTAGAACAAATAAATATAATTTATAATATCCACTATAATCAATATCAGAAAAAAAACACAATTTAGAATGACAACTTTTCAAAACAAATTCACTTTATCTTTTTTATTTATATTATTTTAAATATATCGAAAAAGATTTTAAGAAAATTTTCGCTAAAACTTAATTATTTTTCTTTAATGAAAATACAATCAAAATAGGATAATATTTTCTATTTTCTTTTTTTTATAATTTTTATTTATTTCATTTTAACATGCCAACCACGCATTTGACCACAAATTTTCACTGATTTATTTAAAAATATATGTTTTTTTTTCTTAAAAAATCATCACAATTTTTTTTTTTTAAATATTTTATTTTTTCTTTCTTAAATATTTTATTTACATTTAAAAATTTTCTCTTCTGAATAAAAAAAATGAAATTTTTTTTAAAATTTTGTTTCAAAAAATTATGTAAGACGAAGTTCTTTTAAAGAAAATAAAAATTGTTGAAACATAAAAATAAAAATGATGTTATAACCTTGCACTTATTATTTTACATATATGTATTATTATTCCCTTGTAAAATATTTTACAATTATTTCTATAATAATAAATAAATTTCAATTTATATATTTTTACTAGTCACAAAAAAAAAACCTAATTTTAGCATCAAAGCTGCACAAACTGCCCAGGAAAATTAATGTAACAACAAAAAAAAAAAAAAATACAAAAATTTGATTCATTTTTCTTTGTTTTTTTTAAAAATATTTTTATGTAATATTTTATTTGAAAAAATTTAAATTATTAATTATTGACACTTAATTCACCAATCAACAATTTTCACTTATATATATTTTTAATGATTATTCATTGAATATCAAAAAAATATATATGTACTTATATATATATATATATATATAATTTAGAAAGAATATAAATTTTTTTTTTGTGTGATCTTACATTCGAGGAAAATCTTTTCAGGAAAAACTTGTGTTCGCGCACGTCGAAATATCTCAACTAAATTATTGAAGATGCTTATTTTCAAAAATTATTGAATTATATATTTTTATTTTTATTTTTTTTGGGAAATTTTTTTTCCTTTGAGTATAAAATTAGATCTTTTTCGTTTCTTTTTTTTTTTTTTTGTTAAAAATATACTCATTGCTCATTTTCAGAAAAGAAAATTCATGAAAATTTATTTGTACTCTTTTACTATAATCTATTTTATTTTATATTTGTTGATATAATGAGAATTTGGTGACATGTTAAGAGCTTTTTTCAATCAAACATTTTTGTAAAAATGAAAATAATTTTATATTAATAAAACAAATCACATTTTATTTATTTGATAATAAAAAAATTGAAAAAAAACTTCCTTTTAGTCCTAATTACGTTGCATTTTTATCTCTTCAAAATTATAATAAGCATAACAATTATGTCTTAATTTATTTTAAAATAAATTTTGAACAGATGGTTTCATAATTTTTTATCTAATATTTATGTATACAGTCGTAGACATTTGGTAAATTATATATAATTATAAATAATTTGTTTTAGCGAATTATACATTCTTTGACGTAGTATTTTATTGCATACAATTTACTTTATATAAAATATCTGAAAATATTTTTGGAAAATCAATAATTAAGTCATTGACCCATAAAACTTTAAATAAATTTAATATTTTAGGTTTTTCGAATTTAAAATCTTATTGCAATAAAAACCAAATTTTTAGACATAATTTAATGGAAAATTATGATCCTTACAAAATAAAACGTTTTTCTGCTTTGATTATTTTAATTAAGAAATGCTAAAAATGATCGTTGAAATTTATAGTTTTAAAATTTTTCTACATAAATAAGTAAAATTTCAAAATAAAGTGATCTGCAGTACTTTATTTAACGATATTTTATAAAGTATGACAGGATATAAGCTGGTTATAGTAAGGACTTGTTTCATATATCAACTAAAATTATGCAAAAAAATCTTATTATTTAACATCGCTTCCACTAATGCAAAATTTCAAATTTTAAAAATATATAAGCCTGTTAGATGACGTTTTCTTTTTAAATTTTAAAAAACTTAAATTAATTAAGTATTTCTAAAACTAAAATTACCATTTCGAAATATGTATTTGTTTAATAATTCATAATAATATTCGTAAAAAGAAATAGAACAACTTCAGATTTATTAAATTATTTGCATTTAATATTAATCTATAAATATTTTGTATATTTAATAACTTACCATTCGAATTTTAATGGAAGATCTTCATGATCATCAGGACAATCAATCTTAATGAAAAATGTTGCTCTTTCGGTTGGTGCACAACGAATTACGCTACTTGAATTTTCACTAAATGTTATTCCCAATAGTTTATGTTTTTCTTCATCGTTGTTTATAGATCCTAGTCGAGGATTTGAAATAAAATATAGTTTTTATTTCAATATAAAAATAAAATTATTAAAATTCTTTATTGATGGCGTTTTGTAATTATAATTCGACTGATTTTTAAGATTTTATTCGTTATTATTAATAAAAATAATCTAATAGGTTAATTATTTTTTTTCGAAATATTATTTTTTGTATAAATAAACTAAAAATGGAATATAAATAAACAGCATAATTCAGTTATATATATTATTTTAAATAACTATATTCGTAGTTTAAATTTAAGGAAATATTGGAAAATTTAGGTAGAGTATAAATTTTTCCCCTCTAGATATTAATTATGTTTTATTATTTTCATCATTTTATATTAAATATTTTATATTATTGGTTAATTGAAAAAATATATTTAATTTTTTTTTATTATACATATATTATTAATGGTTGCCATTAATATTCAAGTAATTATTTTTTGTAATATTTTATACATTTTTATTTATAAATGAAATGTTTATTTATTAATTTGCTACAAGTTTGTAGAACTGCAATCTATCCCCGCTTTTCTTCTAACTGACTCCAGACTATTATCTATCAATATGTAGAAAATGATTAAACTCGGTAAAAATCTATAATTGATTCAAATGTATTCCGAACGAAAGATATCTTCATACATAAAATTAATTTATAAAATATCTAAACTGAAAAAATTCTGAAATTTGAAAATATTTAATAAGTTATATTACTTTAGGCTGGTATTTTTAATTGAAAAACTTTCACAATTTAAATTTTGTTAAATTTTTTCAGTTCGATAAACATTAATTAATTCATAAATTATGATACATACCAGTTATTTTTGTCGATATATTTATTTGTAGTATAACTTATTCTAATAACTAATTCTAATAATTTTTGTTACTATTTGAAAGATTGATAAAATATTTCAGATCCAAATAATTTTAATTTTTAAAATAAATATATCAAACAAATTTTATTAGCATATTTTTTTCTCTTTCATCCGAAATTATTTACTATATATTTCCGCATTTTTACAACGATAATATAAATAAAAAAAATTTCTACAATTTAATATTTATCTTTAGACATTAAAATTGTGATACACAGATAAATTTCTAAAATTAATTATTACCGCAATTTTTTTTTCGAAAACGAAAATCATATTAAAAATAATTTAATAGTAACATACACAAACTGCCAATATTTCTTTTCTGATTTTCCACAATACAGATACATACATTAGAAATATTTGAATTTGAATATGCAAAATTATATCGAAAATATTTTTATGTGTTTCATTTATAAATAAACAAAATTTTCAAAAATAGAAAATTAATAAAACTTATATTATTAATAATATCTTTTTTTTATTTTTCAAGAAGATAATCATTATAAAACAGCAAAGATATTTTATGAAAATTTGTGTATGAGCTAGAATAACAAACAATAAGAACAGATGTGTATTAGGAATTTATAATATGCAGACCAATGACCTGAAAAGAAATAGAACTAGCCTCTCCCACTGTATAACTTCATAAAAAAATAATATCGATAAGAGTTCTTTTACTTTTGTATCCTGCATATTGTTTTTAGATCCTCTAAAACGAATCCTTCATTAATTGTCATTAATTTTTTATCTTTACTCTCCAAATATCTAAAGCAATTATACTATAAGGGGCTGAAGTTACAATCACATACATAAGCTTTCCTTTTTTCAAGTTTATCTTTAAACATAAGTTAATCATTTAAATTAGAAAAATGAGCACACACCTAGGGTCTATGAATTCCAATAAAAATATCTATATGTCTTTTAATTTAAAACTTGCAATTTAAAATTTAAATTAATTAAAAATTATAAATATGTAATTGATTTCGAAATTCAATGATAAAATAATTATATTATTAATTTGTTTGAAATCTTTTAGTTTACAAGACCACAATCAATTAATTTTGGAATTTAGAATTTCGTGTATATTTTTCTATCCTTAATGCATCACTGTCATTAGGCAAGCATAATTTAGTCGCCGTATAACTTGTCACTTTCTTTTCGGTCATATAAGCAGCTGGGACAGAGCAAATCGTTCATTTTATAAATAACAAAATGGAAATTTGCAAAAAAATATTTTTTTTTGTATTAAAAAAAAATTAATTAAAATTTATCTACAAAGATAAATAGTTCTTTAAAAGAAAATTACTTTAATTGTTTATACATGCACATTTATTTTTTTATAAAAAACGGCTCTTTAAAAAAATATCAGGAAGACCATTTATTTTTGAGTTCACTAAAATATAAAATATTAAATGAGCACACATCTAGGGATATACATAATTAATACCCTAAAATTTGAAAAAAAAAAAAACTAATTGCGATTTAACAATACAAAGTAAATATTATATCTATATTTAGAATAGTAAAAATTTATAATAATCTTAATTCCAGAAAAGAATTTATTTATAAATTTGTATTTTATATATAAATTTTTAGTTATATTACATTAAATTTTGCCAGTAAGAAAATTTTCTTTTAAAATATATTGCGTAACGAGAAATATTGCAATTACTAATTAATATTTTACCTGATTTCTTTTCTATATCTTTATTAGTTAAATCCATTTGACCAATTTTTTTTATTTATTCCATAAAATGCTGATTAAAAAATATTATTATTAATGATATTTTCACAATTTATTTTTCTTTAACTTTTTTTTTATTTTTTTGTTATTCGAAAATTTGAATTTTTTAGCACTTCTTTTTCACTTAAATTAGATTTGCGAATTGTCGTAATTTGTCGTTTAATTGGAAAAAATATAATAACTAGAAATATTTTATTAAAATATATTGTATGGCCATATAATTATTTTATTTAATTGTTTTTCCTTTTCTTTTTTGCTCAGGAATAAAATAAATTTCGCGGTTATCCCGTTCATCCAGTTTATACCTGGAGCCCGAATAATCTCTGACTGCTAGCAATAGAGATAAATTTGTTTAACCAGGGCCAAAAAAATATATCAAAATTTAAAAATATTTAACTTTACTCTGAAAAATATTTTTCTCAATTTTCTCCTGTTCTTGTTGTTCAAAAGAAAATTGTAGTATATTCGAAATCTTAAATATATTTTTCATATTTCACATTCGTTATTATATTGGTATATATTGGATAAATGTATTTTTAAGTTTGTTGCATTAAATTTAATTTTTAAAGGTTTCTCTCTACAATTCTCTTATCATTTGGAATATCTTTAATAAAAATCTTTGTTATATTAAATTAAATAGCAACATGAAGAAGACTAAAAACAGCTGAAAATTGAGATAATATAGTATGAAATAACAGACGACTAGATGGCATACCCAAGTCACAATAAAAATATGAATTATATTCATTTCCTCATTTTCAATATTTTTAACTTCAATGACATTTGTTTGACTCATAAAAATTGCAGAACATAAATAAATGGTCATAACAATAACATCACAAACATTAATACTATTATTGTTTCTATAAACTTAAGTTTTTTTTAAGGTGATCAGTTGATGATCATATTGTAAACTCATAAAACTTTTACCTTCTTTTCAGATTTCAATCGCCAAATTTTAACCTTTTTTGTTTATTTTTTTGTTATTCTAAATTAAATATTTTTTACAAGTAACATGTTGTGTAAAACTATTTTTTCTTTCTGTTATGTCTAGATTCATTTTTTATTGATCTTATTCTATAAAATAATTCAAAATATTGCTATCAAACGACAACTTATTTTCTGTGTTGTAAAAATAACTGATGATTTCTAAAATTGTTAGCATGTAAAAGATTATACATTTACCAAAATATTATTTTGAATTATTTTTAATATGTAAATATATATAAATAGTTATACGAAAATGTCTTTTGATTGAGTTATTAATACATAGTTCGTTTTACTTGTAAAAATTTTATTTTCTTATTACAACAAATAATTTCACACAAAAATCTATTTATAGATTATTTAAATTTTACCTTGAATTAAAAAAATTCAAGGTGTACAAAATTTCACAGTATTTAAAATGCAATAAATATATTTATGAAATCTTTATGAAATTATTTTATTAATTTTTTAACGTAATAATTAAAAAATTTAAAGTAGTTAATTAAATGAGTACCTAATAATCAAGTTATAAAGAATTATAAAATTTACTTTTTATATTCTTTGTAAATTATAAAACCTTACATTTTAAAAATAAGATCAACAAAATTAACCAAAAACAGAATACATTAATTTTAATAAATAAATTACGTAAAAATATTTTTCTATTTTTACAACGTAATATACAATAAAACTGTAAAAAAAAATATTATGTTTTCTAAAAAATTTCCTAGTTTTATATTACATTTTTTGTTTAGTATTGTTTAATTTCACCTCATTCTTTTAATTTTTCGGTCTAATTTTTTCTGTTTCTTTTCATCAACTTCAGGTTCTACATTTTTTTGTGTTAACCATGGTTTTAATACCGTACCCCAAAGTTTCCAAATAGCCTGAATTGGTGCCAATAAAAGTAGAAACCAAAAATAATTAGATAACAGTGATAACAATAAAGTTGCAGATGTTAATATTATTAAGTCTTTAACATGTCTAAAAGTATTCATTTTATTTTTAATTATTTAAAAAAGGAATATTTATTTGATAAATTACTCTGCAATACCACCTTCCATATTTAAATCAGTTCCTGAATCAAGTATAACGCCAGTATCTGAAATTTTCGAGCGACACATAAATGCCATAAACTGATAAGCTCCAAAAAGAGCACCCATTGATATAATATTCATAAGCTACAAAATTAATATATATTAAACATTTATTATAATTTATTTTTAAATAATTCAATTACCACTACAAATGTTGTATACTCAAAAAATAAAAAATTTATTACAATAAATGATGAAGCACTTATTAATGCCATTTTTCTATAAAAGCCTAATGTAACTACATTTTCTTCAACAATTTGTTTTGATCCTTTAGTTCCTTGTTTTCCTTTCTGTTGAGGCTATATAAAATTATACAAATATTTCAAGGATTATTAAATTATTTAAAATTAGATTATTATATTTACAGCCATTATTCATTCAGAAAATAAGTTAATATCTTGATAGTCAAAACACTTTAGAAAATTATCAACTTAACTTTACACGCGTATACACGTATTTGAAATTTGTAATTTTTTTTAGTTTGTATGGACTTGACATTTGAAAATTGGTTCGGCTTGCCAAATACACTTTTTCATGTAATTGGGTGGAAGGCAATAGCCTACCGACAACTTAACGCCTTTACGGCTCGTTTTTTGTTTTTATTTGGGTTGTCAAAACATTAAGCAAATGTTTCCCTAATGCAAAAACTTATCGTATTCTGAGTTTTATGTAGGATATTTTCAGGAGTGGAATTATGTACGACCCTTCAAAATAAAACCGATTTGTAAACGTACCGCCAGTGAAGCAATTTTTTCATACAAGAGTTCGTAAACGTAACACTTCTGCGAATCGTAAATGAGTCGTAAGCGTAAATGTAGGAATTAGAACAGTAGAAAAAAAGTGTTACGCCAAGAGCTTGCTAAAAGCGGTTTATTTAAGAAACATTCGTTTAGGTGAAGACGCGCTAAAATAAGAAAGTTTTGAATAGGAAAAATTACAGTTTTTTTAACATGCCGAAACGTTTATTTGCAGGTTTGTAGGGAACTATAAAAAGTTAAGACGTCAAAAACATCGTCTTATCATAATAAATTAAATATTTTGCTGACGACCCGACGAATAAAATCTTGGACCTTGATCACAAATATATCAAATAAATAAAATTTAGGATTAGTTAAGATTTTTGCATTAAATAATATTGACTATGAAAAATGGATAAATTGGTAATATTAAATAGCCAGGCAGCCGGTCGAGATAAGATCGCGAGGTATTTAAAAACCCGTATTTTTATTATTACAACAAGCAATTACCTTATTTTTTTATTTTAAGATTAATACAATATTTATCTCGTGCAGTTTGGGATACATTAGAAAAAAGTAATTGCTATGAAGCATCTGACCAATTTAAAACTCTGGAATACATATTGAGTTCATTCAGAAAATGTAACTATGATTTTCTTCAAAAATTACTTAGAAAATAATTTTAATTTTTTTAGTACTTCGTTTTGGAAAATGTTTGGATGTATTTTATGCCAGTTTTAAGTCAATCCACTATCCTGATATTGCAATTCGAATAACATTGACTTTGTCGAAATTATCAAATGCACTTTTTCTACTGTCAGACCATATAATATGGTTATCACGAAGTGGTTTATTTAAAAATATTAACCCAAAAAAATGGGCACAAATATCCAATAAATATTGGCTTTTAGCTATTGTAATGAATTTATCAAGAGATGTTTATGAAATTTTACGTTTAATTGATTTACGTAAAACTGCTGGAAAATCCGGAATTACTCGAAATTATTGTCCACTATCGATAAGATCAACTAGAGATTTATCACAATTTGCTTTACATTCATATACTTTATTATATGGACACAAAAATGTTGTTGTGGATACAGTAAAAAATGTTTGTGACGTTTTTATTCCATTAACTGCTTTAGGTTATTTGAAATTAAGTCCTCGGACAATTGGTATACTTGGAGTGTTGTCAAGTACAGCTGGATTAATTGCACTGGTTCAACCAAGTGCTCAGTTATTACCTGCATAGTATATGTCTATTAATACTCATAATAATTTTAAGATATAAAGTATTTGAAATATTTTTAATTTTGGGGTACATATAAATGTTAATAAATTTATTTAATATTATTTTTTGTATAAAATTTAAGACATTTTTATTTACATGGAATTTAGTGATGAATTACGTATTTATAACAAGCATGATAATGTGAATACAATTGCATCCACCGCTTTTGACATATATAGAATTATGCTGAACTTTTATGATCAAATTGGTGTAAACAATCATTTAACTTTTGTTATTTAAGGTTGTTAGCATAAGATATTCTCCGATAAAACGTATAAAAAAGCAAAATCACCAATGTTTGCAAAAATCCCATCTTTCATAAAATCTTCAACGTTTGCGTAATCCGCAACGTTTATATAATCCCTAAATAATATAGTACTCAAACTATAGTAGTCAGAAGATACAGGTTTTAACGAAATAAGTACTAGATAATTAGAACTATCAAAATAATTAAAAAGAATTTTATTGCGTTTATGTTTAGGAGCAAATTAAGAGTAAAATATTGTCATTTGTTAAATTCCTTTTTCATGGCGAACAAGAAAGAAACAAAATTAAAATCGATACACAAATAAAATAAACATTTTTTTACGTAATTTTTATTAAAGAAGCATGAAGACATAATTTATTTTCATTTTTTATATATAATAATATGTATATTATTTTTTTTTTTTTGTGTTTTACATATGTTTAGTTAATATTCAGAAATTTTCAAATTCGAAATTTCATATGAATATTATTTATTAATATAAGTATTTTTTTTTAAATATAATTTCTTATATTTTACTGCAATATTTTTTCTATTTTCTATCACAGAATTTTATTTGCAGGTTTTTTTTTTTTACAAATAACGTAATCATTACATTTATCAAATTTTACTTAATAATTTTTTTTTTGTGCATTTAACTATTTCTTTTCTGTAAAAAACGAACAAAATTCAACAAAAAGTGTGTTTTGTTCAAAAGTTTCATTAGTTTACTATTAAAATCTATTTTATTATAATATATATATATATAAATATATATATATATATATTGCGTCTAATGTCTTTCTTTTATTTTGTTATTTTGAGCTACCAAAAAAAAAATAGAAATAAAATTTTTAAAACTTTTTAATTCAAAAACATACAATTCCCATTAATATTACAATTTTTTTTTAAAGTTTTTGTTTAAAAAAATATGAAGGCAACTAACACTTACTTTTTATCTGGGTGTTTTTTTTTTTTTTATTTATTTAAAAAATACATATTTCCGGTAGAAAATATAAATTTTTCATTAAAAACTAAAAAAGCTAATCAATCGAAAATTTTTAAATTTTTTCGAATAGTTAATATAAATTTTTTTAAAGACTAATTTTTCATTTTTTTTATTTATTTTTCTCATGCTGTTTTTTAATTTTTGGTTGTTGATTTTTTTTTAGTGTTTTTTTTTAATGATATGATAATATAACATAGGAATTCTCTTTCTAGTTATACACAAAAATAATATTTAAGCTCAAAGAGATCTTTTTGTTTTAAGAAAATAAAATAAAATATTAATAATAATAATTAAGAAAAAAAAAAAAAAATTATATAATTTGTAATTTTCTATTTTTTATATTCAACATATTATTTTTTTTAAACATATAATTTTGTTTTATTTGTTTTTTTTTTTTTTATTATTATTATTATTTCTAACACGAAGGAACCAGCCAAATAAATTTAAAATAAGAAACAACTATATAATAATAATTATAACATAAATGTTTCATATATAATAATGTATAAAAGTAAAAGTTAAAAAAAAAAATTGTAAGAAGACTTGTTGCGTGTTTGTTATTCTTTTTTTTTTTTTTATGTTTAAATATATTTATTTATATTATTTTATTTATTTTGTAGTTTTTTTTTGTTTTTCTGGAGGGAAATATAGAGCATAGACGACGACCACAATGATGATAATGATGATGATGATGATAATAAAAGATGACAGTAGATAAGAAATAGAAATATGATAGGAAAAAGATGGGAATTTTAATTGATTTTGGTTAAATATATTTTTTTTTAATTGGTCCATTTTTAAATGGTATTTTCATTTAATGCCATCTGTAGGATATTTTACTTCTTTTACTATGTTATATTTGTTGTTATATAATATATATATATATTTGTTAAAAGCTATTAATTAACTTGTTTCTTCAGCTGATGAGCTTTCATAACTTGATTCTTCACTTGTTGTTGTTGTTGTTGTGTCTGTTGTATTTGAAGTAGTTGTACCTGTAGTTGTACTACCATCTGAGCTACCGGTAATACTTGTATTTGATGTTTGATTAGAATCAGTATATTCTGTTGATGAGGTACTATCAGCACTAGATTTTATTGTGTCAGCAATAGAAATATCACTTTCACCAGATTTCGCACTATACAGATATAAAAAAAATAAAAAAATTAGGAAGATTTTAATATATAAAAAAATATATATATCAAATAATTCATGATGTTAATTTTTTTTTACATATTATTTTTATGTATATGTATATATAAAGTGTATACTGAACTTATTTCATATATTCACAATAATTGTTAATATTTTATAGTATATTATAGAATTTTCAAATTTTTTGAGATAAAATCACTTATTACTAGGTGTCTTCATTGTTTATAAGTTAGTATATAGTTTAGTATATGAAGGGGATAATGTAACGATTTTAAATAAATTATATAATTGAAATTAATATTAAACCAAATATTAAAAATATTACTGAACATTATCTGTATGGTTTTTACATGCGAATATTAATTTCCTATGTTCGAAAAATAACAGATCGACTTAATCTCTCAATTGTTTTAAATTGACATTATTGATGATTGAAAAATCATTAATCCAATCACTATTACTTATTTCGTTTTCATAAAATTGAAAGTATATCTAAGCAAATAATATTCGATGCCTTTTTTATGCATATAGTTTTTTTTCCTGTATAGATTTTTTTTTTCTTTAATTAACCAGGTAAAGTCAAGAATTTTGCTAACTCGGTTTAAAAAGTATTTATAAATTTCCAAAAACTAATAGCTTTGTACAATGAAAAAGTACGCTTTTGCAGTTAAAGTTCTTCTAAAAGTGTTCTCCAAATGTTCTTTTCGGTTATTACATCGGTTATTAATTTGATGACTGCTATTATAAAGTTCTTTTTTTTTATTAATTTTTATAACTTTAACGTAGAATATTTTCAATTACATATACTATTTAAAGATTAAGTTCAAAAAATTTAAACACTAAATTGGAATATTTTAAAAATCAATTGAAAATTTAATTCACTCACTTGAATTAAATTGTTGACATTCCAAATTATTAAATTTAGTCAAAAATTTATAATTTAATATTTAAATAATCCTAATTAAATATTTAAACTCTTACCCAATTGATTCTTTTTCTTTAAATGATCCATTTGATTTTATAATTTTAATATCGTTATCATTTATTATTGGATCCCCAATAATACCTCCAATTGCTGTACTTAAATGATCTTCAATATCATTTAATTCATTATCCTCTTTTTGCAATTTATTCATTAATCTTGTATTTTCAACAATTTCAGAATTATGATCATTTAAAATTTTATCAAGGTTTGCATTTTTATCAGGTATTAGTGTTGGTATTTCTGGTGAACCAATAAAATCTGTAGTAGTAACTGGTGTTGTTTGGTCAGTATTAATACAATTCTTTATGGTATTATCGTCTGTCGCAGTTGCACCCATGGAACCTAAATCATTTGCAAATGAATTGAAATGAGCATCAAAATCAGCAAAATTATCTGTCATAAAATTATTCCAACCAGCACGTTGTCTTGTTGTTCCTGTTGTTATCACGGACTGGTCATCTTTTATATTAAATTTTTGATAAATAATTTATAAATTTTATTTCAAATTATAATAATACCAGTGTTGCCGCTACCTGATCCACTGAATGGATCAGATCCCCAAGGATTAATACTCATATTAAATGCATGTATTCCACTATCATTTGGTATTTGAAATAGATCCACATCACTATCCATATCATTTTCCATACTATCCCAAACTTTTAACTGTCGTTGTAAATTTAAAGATATATCTCCGCCAACAGAAGGGGATAATAAACTATTTATTAAATTATCACCATCAAAGAACTGGTAATTTTATTCAAATTAATTAGTTATATATATAATAAAATTAATTATTTAAATTTGCTTTTGATTTTACCTCACATAGCTTGTCCAATGCAGATTCATTTACTGCAGAATTTCCATGCTCATCATCTAAATTGTCACTGTAATTATTATTAAATTAATTAATATGTACAAAAACAGAAATTTAGGAGAACTTACTGCAAATTGGCTGTTAATTGTGAAAATAAATTTCCACTATTAAAATCTTTAACCAAATCATATGATTCATATGCATTACAATTAGCTAACATACGACTTTGAGTATTTAAATCATTTGTAAATTCACCATTAATTTTATCAGTTATTAAATGCCAATACTTTAATTCATCTGGTAACAAATTCGATTCAATTAAGGCACCCAATTGTTCAGATTTTGATATTGAATTTGTAATTGTCTGGAAAATTTTTATTAAATGTCCCATATAGCCTAATCGACGGCCCTTTTCAGAAGATCTAAAAATAGAATATATTAAAATTTATAGTACAACTATTTCTCCAAAATATAAATATACAAAATAATACTAGCTTAACTATTTACTTTAAATATAAGAATAAAATTCTTATTTTTTCTAATATTTTTCGCCCATTAAAAGGAGTATATAATATCTAAAATTGCCACTTAGAACGAACCGTATTGACGTCAAAATAATGAAAAACTAAGGAAACTATCATATAAAATACTTATTAAGATAAAAGAAATCTAATAACTAAATATCAGTATTTTATATTGAGTTAAATTTCTAAAGAAATTTGATATATTAAAAAAAGATTAAATGGAATTCAACTTACTGCATTTCTTTATTAAACATCCAGCAATTGATAAGCTTTGAAATAACTCTACAGTTAACTATTGCCTAAACAATTCAATAAAAGAATATTAATTTAATTTATTTAAAGATTTATAATTACTTACATATATTTGTAAGGCAGATGGATTTATAGTAGTCAAATCATTATTTATTTCACTACTATCGTTATTTTCATTGTCATTATTTTCCTGTTTTATTATATCTGTATTAGTTTGATCATTATTATTATTATTATGATTATTATTATAATTAAATATAAAATGTAAACATTTTTCAACTTCATTATGTAAAAAATTATTCCAACAATATTCCTTAAATAATTTGAGCAACGTATTCAGGAATTCAGTTTTTGATATTCTAGAAAGGACGAAAAAGAGAAAAACAATAAAAAATTTAATTAAAAATTTCATAAAATACATACGCATCTATAATGTTGCAATTACCAGTACGCAATAATACAGTAAAAAGGCGACAAATTTGAAGTCTAGTTAATCCAAATGGAGGGGATAATTTTGTTGCAGTTGTTATGATATCAGTTTTCTATATATAAAATAAAAAAATATTAGATAATTTAACATTTTCAAATTCATTTAAAATATTATTTACTTCTGGAGGATTCAAAAGCAATTCATGTAAACTTTCTAATTTTGGTTCAATAACTTCAATTATGGCAGCAACAATTTTTTCATGATTTTCCTTTTCTTTATCCATAATTAATTGTAAGGCCCGATCTGATGCTGGTTCATCACTAAAGAGATACATTGTGAATATATACAATGTGGAGTACAATATTTATAAACTTACACAATTGTTTCATCAACTAGAGTAAGTACAATTTGTACACCAGCTATTATTGTGCTTTCTTTGGCACCTGGCAATAGCATAGCGTCTAAAAGTTGCGTTATAGCTTCATTATCTTCAATTGATTGTAATAATGGATTACTACCAATAAATGTTGGCTCAAATGAATCATTTTCTTGTTGATCTGTTTGACGCATACCCCTACCATGTCGTATTAAATCACATAAAAATTCTGCAACATTTTTGTGCTTCTCAGACTCTTCTGGCTGACCTAGAATACTAATCAGTCTATGGACAAGTTTTTGTTCAGTAAGCCACTATAAAATATAAAAAAAATATTTATTATCAATCTTTTTTTTATTACTAAAATGACATATATTTACCTCATATAAATTCTTTTTGAGTGCACCACCTTGTACCTCTCTGATAATTTGTAATAATAAATCCATAATAACTGGAGTTTCAAAATGTTTAAATATCAAATCAAGAAAATTACCACGAGATTTTATAAATTCCAATACTTGTAGGCACATTTTTTGATATAAAAACCAATCCTGTTCTGTTTTTTTTGATATAAGCATACTAAAAGTTTTACTAAAAAATGATGATAGGAGAGGATTTAACGGTGGTTCATTTTCCAGATATGAATATAATGTTAGTAATATATCATCATTATCTACAAGTTTTTCGTCTAAGGACGGTAAACCACTAAATTTAAAAAAAAATAGTTAACACAAAGTATTAAAATATTATCATATTTAAATTATTTTTATGTTTTAAATAATAAAGATAGTAATATCCTGTAATTGCCCCTGTTAACTATATTTTTTTAATAATTTTTCTATATATAATCGAAATTTGATTAAAAAGATTAATTTTATATGAAAATTTCACAGTCTCATAAATTTTGTTATTTAATTTCTTTTTTACTATTATTGTTGGCTAAGCGATTTATTTTGAAATTTGAATTATTTTTTGACTTACAATGTCAAAATTTCACAAGCCATATTTGCATGCTTAAAACGTTGAATTACGGATACATCTTCTGGTGGTTCTGTGATTACAATTTCAATAAGTCTCTTAATAACATCTGTACGAGTTAAGCTTAAATATTAATAAGAAAAAAAAAATTTAATTTAAGCGATATTAAAAAAAAAAAACGGATATAAAATAACAAAAAAAATTAAAACGTTTCCTTTGTTTTATCAAATTTAATACTTACTACTGGATAAGATTACGTTTTGTTTTACATTCTTGAAGAATATCTTCATCGTCTAAAAATTCTTCAACTGCAACATTCTTAAAAATTATATGAAATAAAAATTTTTTATATATTGTAAGAAAAATAACATAAATTTTGTTTATTAGTTATAAAAATCACTATAATTGATTTTTATTTCCATATTTTTTTTTTTTGTATTTAATTACATCTTTTTGTAACAGAGCCTCGATGTTCTGTGAAGGTGTATACGCTTTATCCCAAAACATGATGTGTATAATTTCAAAAAAATAATCCCTTTTAATTTTGTTTTACTTAATTTAATGATATTTGAAAATATACTATTTTTTTTTATCTAAATTTAGCACTACTAAATAATAAAAACAAAACTTATAATTTATAAAAAAAATTTTCCTTGAAATTTTTGCTTTTTTAATATACGATGGGAGTTCAGGTGATTAAGCGTTTTGACATATTTAATTAAAAAAAAAAACTTTAAACGCCATCTTCGTGAATATTTTGTTCTTTTTTTTTCCGGACCCTATTAACACAGTCAACGATTTTCAGACTAGCGCAAGAAGTAAAGTATTTTTAGTTGTTTATAATAAAATTCTTATTATATCATTATTATAAAAGATCTGATTATTATAAAAGATTTGCGACGCATTAAATGCGTATTGCAAATCCATTGTAACGAATAGATAAATCTGTGAAACTCAAGCCTTCTAGTTATAACTTGATACTCAATACATAATTTTCCTAGTTATAATAAACCACCATTAGTAAACCTAAAAGAATACTCAGTAATTGCCAGATTAATGGTGAATTGTTTTTTCGGTGGAAAATTCTGCATTACGAAAAGCCACATTTTCACAGTTTTACTTTCATTGAATTCCAAACTCTTTTCATTTTACAAAAGAACAGAAAAAAATCTACATTATGTTTGCATGTTTCCTACAATGCTGTCCTTCTATTTTGTTTTTATTGTCCATTCAGATATTAAAAATTGTCCACTACTAAACAATTTTAGGAAGGTAAAATAAATTATTCACGAATATGGCATTTAAGTTTAATATGTTATTGTGTTTGAGAACAACAGTGATACATAAAAATTTAATTAAAATTCCTCCAGAAAATGATTTAGTTATTATATTTTTAACATTAATAATATGCTATTTATAATTCCAAATTTCTGCTTTTCTTGCTATATTTTTGTAACCATCGCATTAAGTGCTCTCCAAAACCGATATTTAAAAAAACTAAACAAATTTTTAAAAAAAACAAAAGACTTCAATATTTGTTTCTCATTTTGACATTTCAAGCAACGGCATTAAAAGTTGAAGTAGAACGAACTTTAGTGACATCAGAGTTGGTCAGTTTTCATATATTTCAATTTTTTTCTGAGATTCCAAAATGACAAAGGCAACGCAGACATGTCGAACCGCGACACTATCTTTAGGGTACATTTTTGCTTTGATTTTATTGCTTTCGCAATTTTTTCGCAAATCGGCAGCTCTTTAAATGGTTGATCGGTGCTGCTGTCATTTTTTGCAACATTCGACAGTCGCGAAAATAGTATCAAAATTATAAATAATATTTTTAACTTTTATTTAAATTCTTATAATATGCCATTAGTTAATTTATAATAAACTAAAAGTAAGTGATGAATTATGTAAATTACCGTCCCACAATATGAATTACGAATATTCAGCTCTACGTCATGGAGATAAAAATCGTTGTTGCGGTACTTGGTGCGTTAAGGTAAATAAATATATATTCACAAAAAAAATATGTATTTAATATTTAATTAAATTAATTACATAATTTTCAGGACATTTGTGGAATTGTTTGCGCAATTCTAACATGGCTTTTAATATTATTTGCTGAATTTATCGTAATGAGAATAATTCTGCTACCAAATCGAAATGAATACATTTTCTACAGTACAATTAATATAATATTATATCAATCATTGGCCTTTTTAGCATTTGCATCACATTTGCGAACAATGTTGTCAGACCCTGGTGCAGTACCACGTGGTAATGCTACTAAGGAAATGATTCAACAATTAGGTTTTCGTGAAGGTGAAATGTTTTTTAAATGTCCAAAATGTTGTAGCATTAAACCAGATCGAGCACACCATTGTTCCGTTTGCCAACGATGTATACGTAAAATGGATCATCATTGTCCATGGGTAAATAATTGTGTAGGAGAAAATAATCAAAAATATTTTGTTTTATTTACGGTACATCAACTAAATCTTAATAAATAAAATATTATTAATTTGTTTTTTCCTTACAGTTTTATATAGCCTCATTATCAATTCATTCCATGTTTTTAGTTGTTAATCAATTTGCTATTTGTGTTAAACATGAATGGCGAGAATGTTCACCATATTCGCCACCAGCAACAGTTTTTCTATTATTATTTCTAACATTTGAAGCATTATTATTTGCTGTATTTACAGTAATAATGCTAGTAACTCAATTAAGTGCAATTTGGAATGATGAAACTGTAAGTTATTTTTAATATTATTCTGAACTGGATTTTTTTTAATTGATATAATTTTTTAGGGAATCGAACAATTAAAAAAAGAAGAAGCTAGATGGGTAAAAAAATCAAGATGGAAGAGTATACAATCTGTTTTTGGTCGGTTTTCTATTGGATGGTTTTCACCATTTACTAAACCTGCTTATAAAACAAAATTTGAAACTCATTATTATTCTGTTTAAAGCATTTGTTTAAAACAAAAAAAAAAAGACTAAATGCATGCAATGTTTTTTGAGATTAACCTTATGAGAATTACAATGTACATACTCTATAACAAGATTATATTTCATAAACAGAAATTACTAACGTATTATATTATTGTATTTAACATATATAACCTTGTTATAGAGCACGAATAGTGTGTAATTTAATTATGACAAAACTGTTTTCAATACCGTAACGTAAACTAACAGAAACTTGAATGATGTGCAGCTTATTAAGAGTTAAATTATATAGTGATATCGAACAAAATTTCAATTTTATGAAAAAGGTAAAATTAGGTAAAATATTTTTTCTATAGTACTTAAGACTTATTTAATCTTAATCTAAGATAACGATTTGTACAGTTCACTGTTAATCGCTTATTTTGATAAATATTTTATTATCGTTATCTTAAAGGTGCTACAAATAATTATTTTAATAAGGCTTTGTAAAAATGTATAAGAAATAACCAACAAAGTTATTTATCTGAAAATAAAAGCAAAAATTTATATAAAAAGATAAATGTATAAACCAAGTAATTTAATAGTCAATGGCCGTCTAGGCACATTATTAACTCACTAATTAAACATCAAATGAACTAAAACTTTCTGAAAGACAAATGGACATTTTTTATAAACTAATAAACAATATCAATAGAGTTTTTAAAAACCTTTTATAAATGTTTATGTGTGTTAATACAAAATAAACTTGCAGAGATGATTATAAAAATTACAATTGCCAGAACTTGAAAAACTGTTTTCATCATCCCAAACAGATTATTTGTATTTTCACTTTCAGGTTATAATTATTGTAAAAGTGCTTTTAAATTTCGATAATATAAATTTCAACAAATTTTGTTTACAATCTAGTGAATTTGATGTTAAATTAGTTTATTAAGTGTTTAACACAAAATTGGATATTTAATCTGTTAAATTTATTGATTGTTATAAAAAAAAACTATAAATTTGATTTATAAAAATTATAACTATTATTATTAATTACTATCTTAAAACTAAAGTGAAAAAAAACTATCGAATGAAAATAAATATAATATCGATATTTAATTTTTTTTAAATATTATATTTAATTATTGCATATAATATTCTTAATAGAATATTGAACAAATAATAATTTCTTTGATTGTTCCAAATCTAAATCAATATTTCCCCAATAATTTTCATTAAATATTTTTAATCGTCTATTTTGGCCGGATGCGGCTGGTATTCGCATCAATTTATTAGCTAGATTTGCCAAATTTTGATGTTTTCGACTTGCTAAACCCCAGAATGTTTTTGGTGTTAATTCACCTTTTTGTGCTAATGCTTCAAATACTGTAGAACCATTACTACAGAATGACTGATAATCCTCTAAACCAGCTGCGTTTAATTCATCAAAAATAAACATTTCACCTTCATCTCTTTGTTCGTTTGTCAATTTATCACCTCGATAACTTGGATGTAATATATTTGCTGCCAGTGCATATTTTTTTAAAGCCTTTGTTCGTATTAATTTTAAAGAATCTTGACAGTCATCAGGTAAATCTAATGTTAACCATAATTCAGTTGCATCTGCTAAACTTACTGTTGATTGTTGACATTTTTTTATCATATCACATATTGGTTTTAATCTCAAAATATGTGATTTAATATTTTCAATAAAATCATTATTAAATAATAATCTTTTATTTGTAAATTCAATTCTTGGTTTACCATTATAATTACCATCAGCTGCTACTTGTTTCATATTTTCTAAATTTTCGATTAGCCATTCAAATGAATCTCGATACGATGACCAATATAGTTTTGATGGTAATTTAATTTTTCTCCCGCCATTTTCAATTAATGATTTTTCATTTTTAGATTGTTTAAAGTCTTTAAGTAAAGATGTTACTTTACCAGCTAAATCTTTATCAATAATATCTTGGGCTAATAAATTACCATAGTAAATGTTACAATTATTATGCCAAATATTTGATATTGATTCACTTTCTTCTAAATTTGATACAGTTGCATAAATTTTTGTTTTATATTTTAGTTGAGATATTTCTGAACTTGCATGAACAATTTCATCAAAATCTTCCTTATTTTCAGTTGTTAATGAAAAATTAAATGAATCTAAAAAGATTTTCTGACTATCTTGTGATTGTAATAATGCTACGGCATTACGCGTATTTGTTGATAAATTTTCCTGTGAATCGATTAATAATACAGATTCATCTTTTAATTTTTTTAATTGTTTCGTTAATAATTCGTCATGAACTTTATCTAATAATGTTGTCCCTAAATTTTCGCTAGTCGGTGGTTTATAGCCAGGACGTAATTCTTTTATAAAATCTTTAAAAAATGTTGTATCAGCTGTTTCAAATGGTATTTGGCATGCATAAAAAAATTTCGCTACCGCAATATCAATAAATGAATCATTTTCTAAATAGGGTAAAGTAGTAGTTGAAGTTGTTGGTTGATTATCATAAAATGATGATTGAAGTTTCATAGCTGATGATCCAGCACCCCCCTCAACTCTTTCAATTTTAATTGATTTTATTTTAGTTTTTTTTTCTGGAGGTGGTAAACTGTATTGCTGTTGATTAAGTTCACCTAAAGTATCATCATAATCAGGCTCGCTGAGTGATGCATCAGAATTATCATATTTTATTTGCCCGCTGTCTATAAATGTGCTTGTATAAAGTGATGGATTTATATTTGTTGGTTCGATTTTGATAGATGATGACATAGTTGAACTACTACCGCCAGCACTACATGATTTCCTAAAATTAAAGCGAAAAATAAAATAAGCATTGCACCAAAATCGAATAATTTTTAAATATTCTGTAAAAGATAGTCGGTAAAGTTTGTAGTCAGTAATACATTTTAATTTACGACGGGAAAATGAAGTATGACCCAGACTTTAAAAAGTTCAGAATGTATAATGTATAATAAGAGAGCACTGGTTTCAAACACTTACGACTAAAGAATTTTGTAGAAGAATACAATTGATATAATTGACTAAATTAATGAAAAAATTTTTATTTCGGATAAGGTGAACTATAATATTTAATCTATATAAATAAAAATAAATTCATTTTCAGATACAATTTTTTAGTATTTTTTTTGTGCATATCACCTTAATTTACATAATATAATTACAATAATAAATTATAATCAAAATCTTTGCGTTTCCCTCATCTTTGAACGTTGTAATTTATTCATAATGGCGACATTTTTAAATGTTTACGCTATATCACTTGTTTGTTAACATTTGTGTTACTTATTAAACACCAACTCATTTATCTACACTCATGTATATGTGAGAATTTTTGCATGTAGCTTATGTAAAAAATTGAAAATACACATTTTTTTAAGAATTGTAATTAATATTTTTTTTTTTTAGGTAGATAAAATTATAATAACCTGTGAGTTTGTAGACGATTTATACTAGTATTTTTTAAAATACTTGAACAAACAGTACATATGGCAGCAATTTTTTGTCGTTCACCATTATCGTAATAATACGGCTTGTATAAACCTTCTGTCCAATATGGATGGCATTTTCGACCACCTCTACTTTTTCTTTGCATTTTTCTTTTAATTTTTGTTTCAAATTCAAATTTTTTAACTTGTTAATGAATATAACGTAAATTTTAATAATTGTAAATAATGTAAATTTTACACATAAATGACGTACAGTAAATATGATATTAATTAATAAAAATTATAGCGCATCTGCATTGACAATTTTATTTATACACATTCCACAGAAATGTATTTCACATACAAATTGAAACAATTTTTAAAGTTTTATTTTTTCTTATTACACCATATTACGACGATAGCACTTGCATTCGCTTACATTTCGATTACATATTAAAATTTTATTTTATTTCTTGTTCAAGTGAATTAAAATTTAGTTTTAAAATACAATTTTATTACTTTAAAAAAATATTATAACCTGTGCATTTGAAGTCTTGAAATTGACGTATTACGTATAATCCGATGACATTTTTTACATAAAGCCGATTTTTGTTTCTTTTTTCTGGTATCATTTGGATCGAGAATTGGTTCAAAGAAATTTTTTTTCCAGAATTCAATATATCTTAGGTTTATCATTGATTATTTATGTATATTTTATTTGTGTTATACCAAATATACTTTACAATAAAATTACTGTAACACGTATTCCAATCGTATGACAAAACATAAATAAAAATAAAATTGTTATGGCGGCAAATGTCATAAAATAATTACGTTTACTGGGTATACGGAATTAAACATATGCAGTAGAAAGAGAAGGAGAAATATATATATATATATATAAGCATTGTAAATTTTGGTCATAATAAAAATTGTAAAATTATAATTTAATAAAATAAATATTTAGTTCAATTTTAACATTTTAAAAACCTGTGTATTTGAAGGCGAGAAATACTTGTATTTTTCAAAACATTTGCACAAATTTTACATAAAGCTGCAATTCTTTGCCGGTTACCACTATCATAATATATTTGTTCAAAAAACTCTTTAACCCAATATTTTTTTATTTTATTTACTTTATCAGACATTTTATATAAATTTATATAACGTTGAATTAGTTTAATATTTAATCAAACTGTTTCACAAAACACAAAATAATAGTAAAGATTATTTTTTGTTTATCAAATATTGTTTGACAGTTATTGACATTAAATAATTAATGTTTTCACAAAAAACACATAACTACATCTAAACAATTTCTGCTACTTTTAATGTCATTCAGAAACTTCACACAATAAACCATATTTATGTGGATCATTTAACTTACCGTTTTATATCTGGAGTAGCAATTGCTTCTATTTCTTCGAAAATTCTGTAATTGTCAGATTTTCGATTTTTTAATTTATTTACATATTGTGAAACATCTGGATGGTTACGGTTTAAATGTTTTTGTAGATTTCCAGTATGAAATCCAGGTACTACTATAGTTCCATTTTTGCAGTGCTTGCATATACTATTACCCGATTTCCTAACAAATTGATCATGTATAAACTTATTTTCTGGAGTAATATTTCGCCCCATTATATTGCTACAATATTATTTTTAATTGTATTTTTTTATTATTTGTTGAAAATTTATTCTATTATTTAAAGATGACTTTAAATTAAAAAATAACATAATATAACCACACACACACATACACAACCGATTAACCCTAAGCATAATCAAAGGAAAAACTGACGCTTGACAATTGCAAAATTTACCCAATAAGTAAGTACTTTCTGCATTCAAATTTTAGGTTCGGATTCGGATATAGGAGTTCAAAAAATTCACTTGTTCATTTCGTCAAATTAATTCGCGGTTTTAATCTGTAAATCGAATGTTTTGTACTTTAACGGAGACCGTAGTATAATGTTTCAATAGCGAAATTCTGCATAACGGGATTCCCTTAAGAGAGGGATTAGTGTACTTTAATTTTCTTTTTTCAAATTCTTATTCACTATACTAATGTTGACCTGACTACCATATTTCAAATGTTATCCTCATCAAACAAAACAAGTAATTAATAAAAAGCAAGAGAAGCAACAATAACAAAATGAATATTTCAAATATAAGTGTAAATTATCCATAATATAATCGAAAATCAAACAATAATTTTTAAAACTAAAAAGAAATCACGGATTAAAATATTCAAATTTATACAAGTACTGAACTATTGGTAACCTTATGAATGAAAATATTGCAACATTTTCCACCGTGTATAAAAAAATGGAAATAAATATATTTTTAATTACTTATATACTGTGTATCACTTTTTTCCAGATTTATTATTTGTCAACTAATTGATTAACAACTGTAATAATTATTAAAATTACCTATGTAATTTGAGACGAGATTCTGTCGTATTTGCTAAAGCTTTATTACAAATTTTACAAATTGCTTTTATTCTTCTTCTAGCCTTTCCATCAGTATAATATAATTTTTCAAAATCACCTATTTCCCAATATTCATTAAAACGTCTGCCACTTCGTTTTTTATTAAACATTATAACTAATTATAACTTTTATCTTATAAAACAACACTTTTTTTTAATTTTATCTTTTGACAACTTTCTCAGCAAAACCAACTTTTGTTGGTTGTCTTTTATAAAAAAAACAAACGTCAAATAAAAAATATGTATAACCTCAATTGTTTTGTTTTGGTAAAAAAAAAAAATCTCTTTACAGAAAAAAAATTACCTGTGCATTTGAAGTCGTGAAATACTTGTATTCCTTAAAACTGTATTACAAAATAAACAAAATGCTCCATTCCTTCTTGAATCTAATAGTCTGATACTCTTAAAATTACCTTCACTCCAGTAAGAATGTAATTTACGACCACCCATTGTAAATAAGTGTAAGAAAGTATAATTTCAGAATTTAAAATAATTGTTACATATATAAATAATTCATTTAACTACGAAATATGTACAATTAATTTGTAGTGGAAAAGTACATAAATAATGCAAACAATATTAGCTGACAGTTAAATAGATTTATTTATAAACAAATAGGACATATTTTAATTGCAACATTTTACATTTCTCTTTGCTACTTCTCCATTGTTGTATCTAACATTTCTCCTTCTTCTAGATAGGCTAGCATTAAAAAGTGTTCGTACCATTAACGTTGGGCAACATTTTTTGTTGTTTTTAAATCGTCAAATAAAGATTACAGATATTAATTAAATTACAATTTTGTACAAAATATCATACAAATTATATAAAATAAAATTATATTAGAATGAAAATTATAAAATAATATAAAAACAATAATTTTTCTTTAAACTACAAAAAAAAAAATTAAATCTATATTTTTTTTATTTATTTTATAACTATTTTAAGAAAAGTTTATCTAATATTGTCGTCCATGTTGAAAATCTAAATATTTATAACATAATAAATACATTATCATTGAAAACCATTTGATTTTGTATTATTAACTGATGGTACTCGTTCATAACTTCGTCTGTATAGTTCATCAATATTTTTAAGATAATATGTTCCTGGAAATAATATATCTATTCGTCCAGATGGTTTATATGGTGCTGAATGATTATTTTTTTCACGTATTTCCATCAATTGTGAAAATTCTTCTGGACTAATTTTAATACGTGATTCTAATAATGGTTTCACATATGCTAATTTATCAATAAATTTATCCAAAAGTTTCATATCATTGGTAATTGTTAATGAATACATTGATGATGCTAAACCAGAACCATATGAAAATAATGCTACACGTTTATCCATCAATTCATTTAAATTATTATTAATAAGTAATGATACTAAACCAGAATATACGGATGGTGTATACATATTACCCACTTGATTAGCTAAATATAATGATTTTTTTGTTTTATTTTCAAAAGTTTTTTGAAATGTTGTCATAAATGATTTTTCAATATCACGATCAAAATAGGTTTCATTTAATTTAATATTATTAAACTTTTCTAAACCTGGATATTTAATTGAACGTTTTTCTTCATTCATCATTAAAAAATCGTTTAAACCAATACGTGCTAATGATTTTTGTACCAATTTACAAAATGGTGTATGAAATACAATAGCATCTAATGTATCTAAACCAATAGTATTTGAATTTGGAAATTTTTGTTCAAATTTTTTACGATACAATTGATAACAATTATCTAATGCATTTAAATAACATTGTATTGATAATTTACCATCAACTGTTGGATATTCTGAACTTAAATCTGGTTTATAAAAATCATATGCATGTTCCATATATGTTGCTCTTAATCCACGATCAAATATAAGTGGGGCATTTGGACCAATTAAAATTGCAACAGCACCTGCACCACCTGTTGGACGGGCGGCACCTTTAGCATAAACAGCAATATCAGCACAAACAGCAATTGCTAAACGACCATCCCAACTAGATGATTCAATCCAATTAATTGAATTAAAAATAGCTGCTGTGCCACCATAACAAGCATTTGTAGTATCAATACCTTCTAAATCATTAATATTATATGGTGTAAATAATTGCATTAAACATGATTTAACACTTTTTGATTTATCAATAATTGTTTCAGTACCAACTTCTAAACGACCAATTTCTTCACGTTTAATTTGATTTCGTTCAAGCAAACGACTAACAACAGTTAAACATAATGAATTTATATCTTCACGATCTGAACAAAATCCCATTTTACTTTGACCTAATCCAATTGTATATTTTCCAGCTGATACACCATCAAATATTTCCAATTCTTCTTGGTCAACATATTGTGATGGAAATATTATATCAATTGCTAAAATTCCAACGTTTTCTGGCCACATTATTTACGAATAATTTGGTTTTTATTTATTAAATTTTATACAGCAGTAGCAAAAAAAAAGAGTATGTATTGTTTGAATTTAATTTTAGAAACGTTCTAGGAAATCTGTAACGATAAATAAAATTAGTTTAAAAACTTTCATATATATTTATAAATAATATTTTATTATTTGATAATATTTGGTATTTAGACTTTGAATAGAAATTGTTTAAATATTATATTATATTTAATCCCTTATTTATGATTATTATTATTATTAAATAATATAATAATTAATTAATATTAATCTTAAATGCGTTGTGTACAGAATAATGATTTCTTTTTAGACTTTGCATATTTAGAAAATTATAATCATAGCATAAAATTTGTCATATTTATGTTTAGTTAAAATTTATGTTAATAGTTAAAATTAATTATTAATTTTAAAACTTAATTAACGGATTTTTAACTAAATTCTAAAAATTATTTATTATTTGAAATCTACTATATTTTTAATAATAAAAAATATATTTTATATTATATACATATAAACTGAAAAAATCATAATTGCACAAATCATCTTATCAGCTTTTATATATCGTACTAAAACAAAATTTTATAAATTAATTACTTTAAACTTTCCCTTATCATATGATTAACGTGTTAATAAATAATACTGAATGAAAATCTGTACCGTATTGACTTTTAAAATTTACATTTGATTTTTTTTTCTATTAAATTACACATCACATAAAAATTGTTGCTTCTTAAATATAACATAATTTTATAAAGCTTTATAATTTAGCATTCATTTCAATAAATAAGTAAACAATAAGTAAACTTTCACCATTTTTTCGAAAATAAAAAAAATAATGTTAAAAAATAAAACCAAGAATTGAATAAACTTTCTCCAACAAATGATAAAACAAAATTTAAGTATCTTACTTGTGTACTTTAAGTTAAATTTGAAAATAATTTTATTTTGAATATATTTTTTTTAGGTCACGCACTGTGTATATTTGGTTTGGCTACAATCAATGGTTTTTTTTCGTTATTTATAGAAAAAAATATCTTATTTCAAGTTCAATTTCAAGTATAATAAAAATTTTCTTATGTTGTATTTAAATTATGTATACATACATTATTTTATGATTGTGAAATAACAAACAAATTAATTTAAATTATTTTCAAATTTAAACGGCAATTTAAAAAAAAATAATAATATATTTACTTGAATTATTTAAAAATTTATAAAATTTGTTTATTACTTGAATTCTAAAGAAGAAACATAAACTTACATTTCTCTCAAAACAATAATCCGATTCGTTTCAGATCGTGATCAAGTATGGAACATATTTACTATATATAGTAAAGTCATAAAATAATTTATAACAATTACATATATATAAAACAAACAAAAAAAAAATTTTTTTTTAAATATAATAAATAAAATTATTTAAGTTTAAAATTTTCTTAATAGAAACTTTACTCGCACATAAATCCACAGTCCAACAAATATAAACTTTACACGTAAATCCACAGTCCAAAAAAAAAATTCATAAATTCAAATAATAAGTATTTAACAGATTTTTTTAAATTATATTTTTATGATTAACTTACGCAAAGAACTAACAAAAATCAATGTGAAATGAGCAGAACAAAACGATATAATAAAAAAATTATATTATCCCAAAAATACAATTAGTAAGTTACATCCGACTCGGATGACTGTTAAGAGATGAATGTGACTGAGGGCAACAAACAATTAAAAAAAAAAACTAAAAACTGCTCAGTTGATTTTACTAGCCAAGTCAGTAAAACGAGAATGCTTTTAGTTAAAGTTTAGTGTGAATTAAATCATAATAGATGAGGAATGTTTTATTTTTCTTTACTATTCTTATCTAAAGTTTAACAGTATAAAAGTCCTTGATAACATATTTTCGTCAAACTTATCAAATAATCTCAAAAAGCATTGGCTCAATTTTTTTTAAAGATTTAAATTGAAATTTATTAACGATAACAAAATACTACATTATATAAAAATTCACAGAAAATCTAAAAATGTATATGTAGATACTATAATATGCTTCTTTTTTTTTAATTTAGTAGAATATTTAAATTCTCTTAAAAAATTGTTTTCCTAATTTATTAATATTTTGTTTTTTTTTTAGATATGATTTAAGCAAAGTTAGCATTGCTAAATCATAAAAGTTCGTGATTGGAGAGAAACTTTTATAATATATACAAAGATAAACAGAGAATATAAAAGCTTGGAAAACAGCCAGAGCCAATAAATGTAAAGAAAGAGTATTGAGTAAAAATTAAATTGTTAGGTATTCCAAAAATTTTGAATTGGAAAGTAAACATTTATTGAAATATTATAGAAAATCAAAGAAACCTTAAAAAGTGTTAATAATATGATCCACAGTAATTAGGTAACCATTGTCAAATAAATTATTAAAATATTGTATACTACATAATTTGTACTTAAAGTATTGTGATACAGACTAATATTGTTACTTTATGGAAGTATTTACAGAACAAAAATTCGAACTTGTACGAAAGAAAAAAATGTCTATGACATTCATGTTTATAAATTATGAATGTGGTTTAGAAAATTATATTAAACTACATTTTTTACTCTAAAATACTAATTTATAATGTAAATTTTTGTTTAAACTTATCACATAATCTCCAAAAGCATTAGAGCAATCTACATTCAAAACGTGTCCAATATATTAATACGATTTCCACGATTTAAGCAAAATGAATATATAAAATATCGACACGCACACATATATCTCGAACTAAGGAAAAACTTTTAAAAACACATATAATTAGTCATTGAAATTGAAATCAGTTCTGTCCCAAAATAAAGATATTAAATGTTTTGTATTTAATGTTAATGAAATCTATAGTAGATAGATTTCTATTATTTATATTTTGCCCTTTGTAACAGAATTGTGAATACTTATTGTACTTTTTTTTTTGTACTACAAATTAAACAATTTGTGCAACCCAAAATTATTCATCATCATTTATGCTCACCTTCAAAATACAATAAGCTTTATTAAAATAATTATGTTAAAATTTATAGATAATTATTATATTATTCTAAATAAATGAAAAGAATAATTTGTGTATTCTTGGAATTTAGATTTTCTTTTGCTGAATTAATTAGAAAAAGCAATACGTACTGATTTTTAAGTAAACAAATAAAATATAGAAGCAATATGTAAACACAGAGATTTCTTCTACTAATCTTTTTTATTATATTCATTTATACAACAATGAATGAGTAATAATCTAAATAAATTAAATTTAATGAAAAAAAAAGTAGAAAACATAATATTTTATAATATATATTATAAACAATTTCTAGTTGGAAATTTAGTCATAAACATAATCAAATGATAGAATTTAAAACGAGAAATTAAAATAAATACAGAAAATTAAAAATACAAATTATTGCACCAAATACATTTTATGCTATTTGAAAATGTTTGTTTTAAACGTAGAATAGTATAATTTTTAAAATTTAAATATTATACAGTATTTTATTAAAATTATTTTATTGATTATTAATAATACAGAATATTATATAAAAAATTACTCTGGCTAAATTTTAGGTAAACTAATTTATTGTAATTTAAACTATGTAATACAGGGTTTGTCAAAAAAATAATATTTTATATTGTCAATTTTATATAAATAAATAATATAATAATATATTATGAGTATACTAATTTATGAAAATTATATCAACTGTATTTAACATTAAATAAAATATCTTATTAAATGTTTTTTAATTAACTTGGTCGTGTCTGTCTCTTAGTCTGTCACACAAGTTTCTTATATATTAAGTTTTAGGATAAACAAATTAGCTACGTGATATGGTGTAGTGAGTAAGCCGCCAGCGTCAGACAAATTCAACTCGGGTTCAAATCCTAACTTACCCACTTTTTTTTTTCACAATAATGATTGAAATTTTAATTTAATTTAATTAATTATTAAATACATTTTTTTCCTATTTCTTTTCCGTCGTGTTGCGCTGTCTTTCTTACAAAATATTTTTTTATTGCTCTCAGAACAAACTACAAACGACACAAAAAAAACATAAAAAGTAATAAAAAAAATATACTAAAAGAAAATTGCAATAGAGAAAAATTGTTATGCAATCCAAATGATGAGTGACCAATACCTTTCAGAAAAATGTCTGCATGAATTTGATAATAATTATTAAGACAAAGAATTTGTATATGGGATATGGTGTAGTGGATATGTAACTAGAGAATAATATTTTTATTTTTTTTAATTACATATTATATTGTTTAAAATTTTAATGAATGTTATAAATTATATAAGAAATTAATAAATAAATAAATATAGACATGTTTTATCAAGTACTATCAAATTTCTTTAATTTTAATTTGATAACATTTAATAACAACATTTCTTCATTTTTATTTACACCCAACTCTTTTTTTACACGGCAGATAAGTTCGAACTAAAATCGTGTAAAAAAAGACATGCTAAGCATACTTAAATTGTGTTCAACAATTGTAAAAAACCGTGTAAAATAGAAAAATTGACCATAAGTTGTTCTAAAAAACCGTGCAAAAAAAGAATAAATATTAAAACATAATTTTTCCACGAACTGAACACAACAATAAAATTTAAATAGAAAAATAGAAAATGTGTCTTCAGTTTCTTGATTATACATCATATAATAAAATTTGGGTATTCCCCAAGTAGTACATAAAAAAATTTTAATAAGAATTTTTTTTTTTTTATTTCGTATAAAAAAAGAATTGTTCTTTTTTTGTGGATCGTGTTATTTCAAAATCGTGTAAAAAAAGACCGTGTAAAATAAGAGTTGGGTGTATTTAGTAATTTCTTACAAAATTTATAAAATTCATTTAAAATTTTAGCCTATTGATTGATTTTTAAAAAAAAGTTTATAAAATTTTTTTTAATATTTAAAAATAAATATTACTGTCACTCTCAGGATTCGAACTAGAGTTAAATTATTTTGTAACTGGCGACCTACCAACTGCACCATACCATATATTGAATTTTTGTTAATTATTATAACATAACATAACAGTAATTAGTAATTATTATAACATAACATAACAAAATTTTGCGTAATTTGTTTTCTTTGAATATATTTTTTTTACTTTTGTTTTGTGTTGAGAGAGCATTATTATTCATTTCATTTTCATTATCTCTAATATGAGAGCAATAAGAAAATATTTTAGGCATAAAGACGACGGAAAAGAAATAGAAAAAAAGCATTTACACAGTGAGAAAAAAACTTGTTGGTCTGTAACATTTGCAAAAAAAGTGGAAAAATCAACAGCTTCAGCGAATATTAAATGAAAAAAAGAATTAGGTAAATTTACCATATTAATTGGCCATTTATTATGTAAATTTACCAAAAAAAAAAAAGAATTCATTAGATATTTGTTAGGTAAATTTAACTAGAAAGAAATTTCGGTTTTATTTTATGGATAACATAAAAAATTAGATAATTTACTCAAACAACTAAAATGAATGCAAAAAATTTTTTATAAGTCTTATCAAACTAAAATTAAAGAAATTTAATAACACTTGATAAAATACGTTTTATATTTATTTATTTAGTAATTTTTTTCATAATTTATAAAATTCATTTAAAATTTTGATCAATATAATAATGAATAAAAAGAAATATTGATACCTCACGATTTGGACCAGAGTAATTTCTCTATGATATTTTATAAGAATTATTAACATAAAAAAAAATGAATATCGAACAAATTTTTCATACTTTTCAACATTTGCAAAAGAAAGCAGAAAAACCCAGATACAAGTAAAAATAAGTAAAGGAAAATAATAATTGGGTATTCAATTTTAATTTACCTAATTATTATTTTTATTCATTTTCTTAAGTAAATTTACTTAAACTTTACCTATAAAAATATTTGGCTTTTATGCATACGGATATGAATATGAAACTTGGCCAAATCGCGGATATGAATAATACTTGGCCGAACCACATGTTCTTTTAACTCTTCAAATATTCTAAATATAAACATCAAATGCTTAGTGTGGTTCTTTTAATGTTTGTAATTTTTTTAAGCCTCAATTATTCCAGATGTCCATTAACAATATTCTAACAATTTTTATTTATCATATAACAGCTTTAGATGTGTAAGATCTACCACCAATTTTATTTTCTACTTTTTAAGGGGCTAGTTTTGTTTTTAAAAAGCATTTTTTTTAAAAACTTTTTTTTTTTACATATTTTTTTTTTAATTACATTTAATTAAAATTCATGTTGTGCTTCTCTCGGTATGCTAATTTATATTACTTAAAAATGTAAATAACCCAGAAAAATAATTCCGACGTTGCCAAATATTTAAGGTTACCTTCTTCTTTATTTATATATAGATATGTATTTCACTATTATTTAATATATTTTGTAGGTATGTACTTAAAACGAAAAAGAAAATACATTTACAAAAAAAAATATGTTTTCCCCTATTGTAATTAATTTTCTCCAATGTATTTAAAAAAACAATTCATAAATACTTTTAAACTAATACTCACATACTTTTTACCTATTCGTTTATCGACCGATGTAATACGAAAAGAAAAACATTATAAAAAATTATTTTAGTTATTTTACGAGTTCTTGTTGATAAGTACGAAAAATACTTGTTTTTAAAAAGAAATTAATTATAAAAAATACTTACAAATAAATAAATAAAAATAAAATGTCAAAAGATGATAATTTACATATACCATCAATATTAAGTATTGGTAAATATTTTAAAATTCATAAAATTGCTGAAGATAAAGATAAATTAAAAGCAAAATGTCTATTATGTGAAAAAGATACATTAATAAGTGGTTCATTAAGAGTTTCTACTAATTTTAGGACCCATTTAAGGGTAAGTAAATATATTTTTTTTTGTCATAAAAGTAAATGGAAAAGAAAGACACTTAATAAAATTTTATCGTATTTTAAATTTTACAAAAAAAAAAACAGAGAAAACATCCAAAAGCATTAGAAGAGTTTGAAAGGTATAAAATGCATAGTAAAATTACTGGAAAAAGATTAAATGTTAATATATCTTCATTAGATGCATCAAAATTTATTAAAGGTAAATAAAGATTCTATTCTTAATTACAATATTTTTTTTTTGTTTTTCTGCGATACAAAATACATTGGAAAATTAATTTGTAAAATAGTATTTGAAACAAGAATTTTAATTAAATGTAATTAAAATTATTTTATTTTATGTCAAATATTTTAGATATAATTTGTGTAACATACTATAATCAATATGATTCAATATTAATTTGTATGATTAGAAGTAGATAATTCACAGTATTTGTATAGCGATTTTTTTTATTCATAATATAATGGGAAAACGATGATTAATTGGAGGAGGTTGATAGAAGCTATTGTATGTTTCCAGCGATATATCATATTAGTAGTATTTATAAATTAACAACTATTCACAAGTATTTGAAACAAATGTCTTCTACAAGTTGGATACCAATCCGGCAATTTTTATTAATAGATTAAATTATTAAATAGTTGCTAAAATATTTACCGGAAAAATATTGGGTTAAATAACAAAAATAAATTTTCCTCAGAATTTCACCCCAAATTATGTGTTATTCAAATAATAATACTAAGTATATGTACAGAAATATAATTTTCAAATTAGAATTGTAATTGCAGATATAAATTAAAATGCTACGAAAAAGGGTTTAATAAAAACAGTTGAGTTAAAAAACAAGAGTTTTTTTAAAAAAAAGATAGTTCAACTACAGTAAGAACAATATATAAAAAAATACAGATCACCGTCGATGGAATTGGACAACAATTAATTGTTTAAAAACTATTTCAAGGTAAAATAAAATTATAAAATTAAATTTCTGGCTCATGTACCAACAGTTTTGTGATCCGAGTCAAATAAAAACATAGTTTAATTCTAATTAATAAAAGTTAAATAAACAGCATAGGTATGTCTAGGCTTCAGAGATAATCCGGCCATTTCATCTGATCCAACAATATTTATCTAACAAGTTTCTTTGTTATCTAAACTTATATTATTCTGTCCACTTTAAATTTATTCCATTTTATTCTGTTCTCTTTATTTTTCTCCGCTTTCGTGCTTGCTTCCACTACCATTTTTTAATGGCCGGAACACAGTTTACATACAGAATACATTCAAATTTGTGTACATATACAATGAATTTTACTGAATCTATTAGTAAACCTATTTAGTAATACATGTTTAGATACTTTGTTTACATTGATATGGGGAAATTGCTTAAACGTCAAATGGAAATTTAATGGTTTTTTTTTAACATGTTCCTATTATTTTTTTTGTTTTGAATGGATAACAATAATTAAAAATTAATTTATACTGTTTCTCATAAATCAGAACATCTGTAATATGAATATTATTTTTGAGAGATTAGTTTTTAAACTTTTTGTAAAAAAAAATCTTACAATTAGTTTTAATTGTTTCAGCTAAATTAGTATTTCAAATATTTACTAAAGAAGAAATTCGATGAAACTTTACTTTATTCTTCATTAAAAATAAGGTTGTTGTTAAAATAAAATATATTATCCTCCAAAATTATTATTAAATTATATTCAAATGTTTTTTTTTTTAAATATGCAAATTGATATAAAATATCTAAAAAAATCATTCTAGATTATACAATATCATATTTGTAAATTATTAAATAGCATAATATTGAATAGAATTAACATAGAAACGATACATAATAGAAATCGAAAGTTTTATTTATAATCTAGAATTTTGTTTGGTTTCAAAAGTATTGGGATAATAATAAAATTGGATTCTGATTTTTCATGTTTTCCCTAAAAAGATCTAAAAATCCTCAAGTTAAAGGTTAGAAGATGAGAATAAATATCACCATGAATAGGAAATATTATGTGTCTTATAGTTTTACACTAATTTACTAGTCCTATATTAACTAAAATTCATACCCTGTCATGCGAACTAATCAATTGACTGATAAAACAAAATTTATAGGATGGTAGTATTAAGACAAAAATGCTTTTAAAGTGTTTTATTTATCATTGTACTCTTGTTTTTTATTCTAAAATCAGGATTTTTTCTACTCACAATTTAATTTTTTTTTAAATTTTAACATTCTTCATTCTAAAATACGAATTGATAGCATTTTTAAAGTCTTCTACTCTCAAACATCCATAAATTTAGAAATGAAATTAATATTAAGTTTTCTTTTTGGTTCACTTAGTTAAAGAATATATATTATGTATTTTGTAAAATATTATCTTTCAGTGTATTGAAATTTTGAATGTGTATAAACGTATACACAGCATTCATTAAAAACAATATATTTACTTGCGCAGCAAAACCTATTTATTTCAAGTATTTGGTTTTATTTTTGTAAGTAAGTACTTCAGTATTTATTGTTGTGTGTTTCTTATCTGAAACTTGTTTGTCATTATTATTAATTTAGTAAAGAAATAAAAAATTAATTTTATACATACATACTACAAAATGTCATTGGATATAGTACATCAAAAAGATCCACATAATATGGAATTATTTCTAGATTTAATTAAAGATTATCCAATAATATTAAATTGTTCTAAAATACCAAAAATAGTTGCTGAAAAAGAACGTGCTATTGAAATTGTTTGTAAAAGATTTAAAACAGAAGCAGATAATCCAATGACCAAATTAAAATTATTAAAAAAAATAAATAATTTAAAGACACGTTTTAAAATGCTATCAAATCAATCTGAATATGGTAAACCTATTAGACCTTGGACAATAACATTTGCTAATTTATTAAAAAAAAATGGAGTTTCGTTTAAAAAACGTGGTAAGTAAATAAATGGATTTTGTAAAATGATTATGTATATTATTACAAAATTTTCTAATTAAAATCGAAAAAAAAAACAGATAAAACGTTGTTATTTTAATATCTGGTCACCTTTCTGATAAATAAATTTTGTATACGAAAACTACATGACCAGTGTCAGTCACATTAACTAGTACACATGACTAGTTAGTGTCAGTTTGCATGTGACAATAACTAGAACAATCGATAATAAAAATTGTTATTATCATAATAATGCCAAAAGAATTAAAAAAACGAAGACGCTATAGTCCAACATCAATTGTAAGAGCAGTTAAAGATATTGAAGAGGGTCATTTAACAATATATGCTGCCTCTAAGAAATATGGTGTACCAAGATCTACATTACACAATAAAATTCAAGGTTGCACACCAGTTATATGTAAAATTGGTCCATCATCTACATTAACGGACCAAGAAGAATACGATTTAGTTAAATGGTTAGAAAATGTTTCTGCAGCTGGTTTTCCGGCCACAAAAACTGATCTTTTAGATAGAGTACAAAAATTAGTTGAAGGTAGACCAACACCATTTTCAAATGGTAGACCAGGAAATCGTTGGTTTAAATCATTTTTAAAGCGTAATCCAACAATTCAAATAAAAAGTTCTAAAAGAGGTCAAAGTAATATTAAAACTATTTGAATAACAATATTTTATATTCTGGGTTTTTTTTTTTTAGAATTTTTTAAAGTGAAAAATATAAAAATAATTCTTTTTTTTTCAGGGCAAGAAATTGTTGGATCTAATATAACAAAACGTGAACGTGAAGTATCAAATAATGGTAATTTATAAACATATTTTTTTGAAAATATTTGTAACTTTTATTTTAGAAATTTTTCTGGATGAGATTTCGTCGCATATAGATGATGATATAGATGAAGATTCTATAAGTTTTACAGAAAGTATTGATCCGAAACAACAAAATTTGCAATTGAATACAACACCATTTGTTGAATTTACTGAGCCAGCAACTGATTTAAATGATACACATAAAGAGAAATCAAGATATTTTAAAAAGAGACCGAAATATTTAATACCTGGTGAAACAGAAGAAACTAAATGGCTAACTACAAAACAATTAGAAAGAATGGCACTGATTGAACATATTAATTTTTCAAAAATTCAAAGAGAATATTATGCAGAAAAATTAAAATTAATGAGGAAGAAGTGAGTTTGTCTCTATTAATAAATAATTGTATTTGTAATTTGTTTGTAAGATTGATATGTCCTTTTTTATGTTTAATAATTATAAGTATATGTATTGTACTACTTACTATTAACTATTATCTAAATTGAAATAAATAGTATTTTTGTAATACATGATGATTATATTGTAGTCTTTTTTTGGTATTAATTTAATACGCAACAAGAAATTTTGTGAAGCCCAGGTGCTTTATAGATACCGGATAACTGGTCTAATTGTGAACATTCAATTCTTAAATATATTATAAATTACTGACAAATTATCATCGTTTAAGTAATTAAAATAATTACTACTAAAAAGAATTAACGATAATGAAAATTTTAAGATAATTTAATATATTCTAGTTCCAATTTGGAATTTAAAAAGGTTGAACTATCAGAATATTTATTTCTATATCATCTAATAAATACAATCCCACAATTTTGTTATTAATACTCAATCCTAACACTTAATTTAAAAAAAAAACTAAATTTGGTTATCTTAATAATTTACTCACCTTAGTTTACTTAATATAACATAAGGCCACAGTTGGATTTTGTCAAGTTATTGTTCTCCGGATAAATTTATTGCAACAAATAAGCATGAAGTGGTTTTTCCGATATTGGTGTAGTTATTATGTGCTCTTCCATCCAGTAAAAATTTCAACCAAGCAGTATATAAATTTTTTAGGTTAGACTGTTGCAGCAAAACTTGTCACCGACGGAGATGACATTTAAAAAATTGACAGCTTGACAATAATGCAATTAAAAAACATATGTTTAATCAGCTGGCACGAAAAATCTGAAAATAAATATTTTTAGAATGAATCAATGCACTTGCATTATGCAGTCAGTTTCAGTAGCAGTGCTAATGGATCGTCTTCTTTTTGATATGTTTCCTCTGCGTTACGGAGATTGCACATCATCAATATGACGGTTTTAATTCAAGCATGTGATATTACTGTTCTAAACAATTAATTCCTTTTTCGACTTCTCTGCCGTTTATTATAGAAATTAATTTTTTTAAGGCATAGGAATTGTATACAATTAAAAATTTTAGTTAATAATTTATGTTTATATATCTTACTTATATTAACAATTAAAAATAACATAGAATTAATTTTTATTCTACATTGTAATGTTATTAAAAATTATTCTATTTCTTTAAATAATTAAAGAAAACCCACAATTTTAATTTATGTAATTACTTTATTTTTTCTTTCCTTTTTTAGTAGAGTGCCCATTTACATTAGGACTTGCAACAAATTCTTTTGGTATATAAACACCATGATTCATTCTCTTAAGATGAGTGAACAATTTATTTTTTGATTCAAATGTGGCTTTACAAGTAACACACACATGAGCTGTATCAATTCCATGATTTTCTTTAACTACTGTAGGTATTTTTTTAGATTTTGCTGGTTGTTCAGCTGTCTCCACTATATTTGTTGATGTTCCTTGCAGCGCAACTTCTGAACCTTTTCCAATTTTTTTCACTTCTTGTTTATTCGGTTTTTTACTTTTTGATTTTTTTCCAGATTTTTTGTTATCATCTTGCCAATTCTCATCTTTTTCGACATTTATATTAGCTAATAAATCTGGTATCTCCTCCTGTTCTTTTTCAATATCAGTTTCGACTTTCGGGGGTTGATATTTTTTGGATTTTTTCTTTTTACTTTTTTTAGATTCAGTTTTAGTCTCATAATCTTCTTCTCCGTCTTCTTGTGACCCCTCATCCTCATTAATTGATAATTTATCATCTTTTACAATTTTATCTAAGTCATCCATTTCTTTGCTATCACAATTGTTTTTATTATCATTTCCAACCAAATATTCATTCTCTTCTAATGCCATTTTAATTGTTAATTTATCAACATTTGTTAAATGTTTTTGACTAATTTTATGATTTATGAAGGCATTCTCATTTTTAAATGCCTTGTTACAAGCAATACAATATAAATCATCATAATATTGAGTTTCATCGCAATCATAATCAAAATTATTTTCATCACCATTATCAGTGTAAGATTCATTATCGTCATTATCATTATCACTTTCTTCACCATATTCCTGTTCCAATTGGCGTAGCTGATCTTCATATCCATCAGGTTTAAGTGTATTAGCAGATTGAGAATTTTTCATTTCTTCTAATTCACGTTGACGTTTTCTTATTTGTTCTATACGATTTAGCTCTTGTTTTTTACGATTTTGTTCAGCCTTTTCTTCTAATTGTCTTCTATATGCTTGAACACGTTTATCACGTTTTCTTACAAATGATACTAAATTTCTTATCTCTTCATTTCTTTCCTTTTTAGCTTTCTGTGCAATTTTTTTTGTTTCTTTGTCAATTTCTCGTAATATTCTACGATCTTTAATTTCTGTAATATCATATTTACATAACCATGTATATGTTTTTTTAGTGCAATAACTTTGCCAATATGCATAAAAAGGTCCAACTACATTTTCATAATTGCTTTGTGAGTTACCAAATTTTGGTATAGTTAATATATCTTCTTCATCATCCATAAACTCAGCATCTTCTGAGCAAATATTTTCAAAAACTTCTGCATAAACGTGATAGAAACCATTTGGATCATCTTCATAGCCTTTAAAGCATGTCACGGTAAAATATTGGAATACATCCAAACTACTATCTTCGTAATTGGAATTTTTTCCACGCAATATTTGTTCACGATGATTATCATAAAAACATCTTTCGTGTGAATCAATTAAAACTTCATAAGCCTGTTGAATTAACTGAAATTGTTCCCTAGCTACTTCAGGACTACTTATATTTTTATCAGGATGCCATTTTAGTGCTAATTTTCTATATGATTTTTTAATTTCATCATCATTAGCGTCACGGCCAACTCCAAGAATTTCGTAATGACATTTCATTTTAATAGAAAACTTATGATTTGGAATCCGAAACTATAAGTATAAATAATAGAATTAGATTACTATTAACTCTATTTTTACCATTACCTCTATTGTTTAAATATAAAAAGATTTGTACAAACAAGAAGAATTAGAATTAAATTTTCTGTGCCAAAGTCGTAATGAAGAAATTTTTGTTGCTGGAAGTTCTTTGACTGACAGATTTTTCAGCAAACTGTCACACGTGTATACCCTCTAAACTAAATTTGCTTTTTCCGAATCAAAATAGAATCGGATATGTACGGTTTACCAACTTTATATACGTTTTTCACCAACTTTTGCTTCTTAACCGTTTAGAAAGCTTTCGACGTAGTTGATGTTTGGTTTTTTTCTAAAATTTCTGAAAGAATGATTAATTATATTAGAGTAAATATTATTTATGTTATAAATTAATTTTAATGTAATTTAATTTCACGGAGATACCAAATATATGGGGATTGCTTCAGTTTTAAGGTAACCGATTTCTCGGGCAATTTTGAAAATTTTTCGAAAAGATCTTCGAAATTTAGCTGCAAAATAAATTTCCTACACGGAGATACCAAATATGTGGGGACTTCTTCAGTTTTAAGGTTTTTCAATTTTTTTGCGATAAATTCTGATGGTTTGTATTGATTTTAATTCAATTTTCGTATTTTACCGATTTCTCGGACAATTATGAATATTTTTCGAAAAAGTCTTCGGAAATGAGCTCGAAATTAAATTTCCTACCCGGAGATACCAAATATTTAGGGATTGGTTCAATTTTAAGGTTTTTCAATTTTTTTGCGAAATTTTCTTATCTTAAAAAAAACATAATATAAAAAAAATATTATAATTATTTCTTCATCTTGATTTAAATATACAATAATAATGTCTATACGATTCAATGGAAAGTAGTTCTTTAAAATTTAACAGATGTAAGTTATTTAATAGATTTAATTAAGTAATTAACTTATAACTAAAAGATAAAAAATGCAATAAACATTTCTGTACAAAAAAAGAACTTTATTTTTATATATAAAAATGTATATTGTAATAAGTAAATTTGCTTTCACTATTTTTAATAGTTTGTTTTTTCTCCAATTAACAAAAAAAAATTAAATATTATTAAATATTCTAAATTTACATGGAATAATAATTAATTCTTTTTCTTTTTTTAGAAATTGTTTTCTAAAATAAAGAATTCTTTGCCAAATAAGACGTATTTTTTTTAATTTAAATAAAATAAAATTTATAATTCAGAATAAAACAAGAAATTAATTAAATAAACTCATATATATAAAAGTTAATAACTAAATAAACTCATATATATATACATATATATATATATATATATATATATATATATATATATATATATAAAAGCTATGTTTAAATTTTTGAATAATTCTCGTACATTTATTTATAAATTTCCTTATGAAACAAAATTAGTTTTTGATGACATAAATATATAAAAAAAAAAGGAAAATGAAAATAATAATTCCAAAACAACATCTTATATTAAACTAAATATTTTATTAATATAACATGTTCTCTTATAGTTCATCATGTTTAGGTCCAGAGAATTCATCATGTGAAATGAAACCATTTTTATCTTTATCTTCATGTTGGAATATTTCTTCAACAAGTTTATCATGCTCTTTAAGCATACCTTTCAGTTCTTCAGAATCTTGTCCTTCGACTGCACTCATTTGTTTCTTCAAATATTCACTAACCTATTTAACAATGAATATTAAAAAATTATTTTATTTTATCGTTAAATATAAAATATGTAACAGAAAAAAGTTTTGCAGATAATTTAAGAAACATTCGATTTCCAGTAAATAGAGTATAAAAAAAAGATAAATCAGAAATCAAAATAATAATTCAGAATATAAATTTTTTTGGCATTGTACTTAAAGGAAATTGTAGTTTTATCATTTTCAAATTTTGTAGAATTTTGTTAACATACCCCTTTAATAAAAAATGGCTATAGTTAGTAAAGGAATATTAAACTTTGCAAATAGTAGAATTTTGTTAACATACCCCTTTAATAAAAAATGGCTATAGTTAGTAAAGGAATATTAAACTTTGCAAATAGTAATATTATTTATTGTAACTAGACATGTGGCGGTAATAGTCTTATTAATAGATACAAAACAATAACAAAAAAAAAGGAATTTTTACTGATAATTGCTTCCTGACTGATTGATCTCTTTTTTTTTACCATATTTTCTGGAATATTATAAAATTATTTCGAAATCATTAACATTTTAGAATTTCTATTGGCATGCATATTTCTAATCCATCAATAAATCAATTTTAGAATGCCCAACATCCAAATATATAGTAAAGTTCGATTATTCCAATTTCCATAAAAATTCAATGATGTTAAAACATTAACAAAAAAAAAAAATTATATTTCATACAAAACTGATCCATACATAGACGATTACCTCTTCGCGGCTCAATTGCTGGTCTTTATTGTCATCAATTTCTTTAAAAACATTTGTAGATCCTGGAGCATCACCAATATGAATTAATTCAACTTCAAAATATAATGTTGCACCACCTGGAATAACATTACCAGCTCCACGATCACCATACCCATATTCTGGTGGAATAATTAATTTACGTTTTTCACCTAAAAGTTTGTAATAAATAAATTTTAATTCCATTAAAAAAAAAAAATATTATACAAAAAATTTATTTGAAGTATACTTACCAATACACATATTAAGAAGTCCTTCATCCCAGCCTTTAATTACTTGACCAGCACCTAGTTGAAATACGAATGGTTGTTCACGGTCAAAACTGTAATTCAAAATTAATAAAAAGGATGAGTATTAGATTTTTTTTGGTTTATAATTGTTGCTGGTTTTGTACAATTTTCACATTTTAATTAAGTGGAATTTTTAGAAGTTATTAAAAAACTTGATCGTTCATATTTTTTAATGATTAAGATTTGTAAAAAGCTATTAAATGGTATGTTATTTTTCCACTCTTATTTTTTTTTAGTAAATGGTATCGATATAAAAAAGCATCAACATTTTTTATTATTTCTGTTAGGCAAAAGAAAATATTATATCAAATGTCTAATTTTTTGTTTTAAATATTTTGATGAGAAGTATTTTCATGTTTTTTGGTAAACCAAATAAATGACACTATACATTATCCTAGATTATGTCACCTTACAAAATTACATTTTCGCATATTTAATGTTATATCCTTTTTTTTTTGGTTATACATTTTTCATCTAATTCTGTCGCATTACTAAACTTGAACCATATCCAAAGTATAACAATGTTTCACACGATTCATCATTTTTTAATTTTATTTATGGCTTTCAAAGTACATTAAAATATCTGAGAATAATTTTTTCCCGCCCATAGAATTTTGTTTATTATTATTTTAAGGATATTCAGAAGTTAAAAAGAAAATCAAATGTTCTTATTAAATTTAAATTGGAATTTTATTCATGATTAATTTTTGGGTTGATAAGAACAGTCAAGGTTTTACTTATATATTCTTAGTTTCGTGTACAAGAGATTTTAAAGATTAATATAAAGTCCTTTTTCCAGCAATTAGCACTAGCAGAAACTAATTAAATTTATATTTTACTTTTATTGAATTATATTTTTCATCCTTATATTTTTCTTTATTAATTTTAGGGAATAAAAATCCAACTTGATAGCATATGGTGTATTAAAATGGTAAGCCAAAAATATTTATAAAAGAATTATAAAAAACTAAATACTGATTGATTTTATATTAGTAGCAATAACTAATGAGAGATCTATTGTACTATTGCAGTCTTAATAAAGACAACATTTACTCGTTATTCTATATTTGAAAATTGTTATATTCCAATTTCAATGTTTGTTCTATCCCAAACTTACTTGCATAAAGTACTTACTTGCAAATCCCAAACTTACATAAATTTTTTGTAAAACATTTTTTTGTTTTTAAAAATGAAAAATTTTCAAGGTATAAAAACCACGTAAGGACAACTCCATTGTGGTTTTAACTCAAATTTGTTATTCATCAACAACAAAAAAAAAAAAATTATGTCCTAAACACAACAAATTCATTTCTTTTAAGAATAGATCATATTTACATAATATCATATAAAAATTTCTCAAAACATATCCTTTTATTTCATCTGGAATAATATATGAAATTTTATTTATTTATAAGCGCGTTAAAACATTGTTTTTTTTTCTCACTATTGTTCTTGCAAAATTATACCAAAAAATTTACCAATTTTTTGTTTGTTTGTTTGTCAAATCAACCCCAAACCCCCTAAAATTTGTACCAAAAAAAAAAAAAAAAAAGAAAGAAAAGTAAACACATCACCGAAAAAAAGGACTAAAATATTATTTTTATCATTGCACCCAGGAAAGCTCTCGTTAAATATTTATCAGATTTTTTGCTGTTATTATCGCGTACTCGTTTCCTTTGTTGGTGGTTCTTAGTGCTCCTGTGGCATATAAAGTTTATTTAAAAAAAAAAAAATCATTCTTGATGGAGTATCTAGAGACAGGACGTCTTTTTTTTTTTAAGTATATTTACATGTATTATTTTTTTGTAGTTCACAGAGTCGAAATAAAATACTTAAAATTCGATAAGAAAAATGTTTCAAACTGTGGAGTACAAAGTTTTTTTTCTTTGGTTACTATAGCTGAAGTATTTAGGTTTTTAAGAAAAACTTGTAGCATTATTATTATGAATAATTGTAATGGTCGATTTTTTTTTTTGTGTAAGAAAAACTTTATAAATCATTCAAATTTTATAGAAATAGTATAAATTTATGAAACATTTAAAAATCAAAGTTTAATTTAGAAAAGTCATCTAAAAAATCATATACATCTAAGTATTGATAAAAATTTCGTTTTTGAATAATATAAATCCTGCAGTAAATATGCATATTTCAAATTATTTTGAAAAATTCAAGGGCAATTATATCTTAATAATTCAATTGTAAGGTTGAAATTCACAGTCATATTTCAAAATTGTTACCCTAAAAATTGGGAGGTCCTTGTTATCTTTGGCTGAACGCGACTCACTAAAACTAGGAGAAGAAAAACTTAGATCTTCACTTCACAAATATTTAATTATTCGATCTATTTCTTTATCATTGACAAATTAAAACTATAATCTTGTTATATAGTAATCGGCTCTATAACATAAATTTTTTTCACTACAGAATTAATACATAATTTATATGCAAGATGTGACGGTAATAACATTTTTCCAATAATTTATCAAATTACTATAAAAATAATCTGTATTAAAAACAAAAAATTTCTGTTAAATAATTAATAAAATCGTTACAAAAAATTGCTCTACTTTTCTTTTGCATAGTATACATTTTTTCCTTGTCTCTTATAAAATTGTTTAAAAAACATGATTTTTTTTCCCATAGGATTTATCGCAATACGTTTTACATACAGATATACATAAAACTTACAAAAAAAAACTTTTTCATATTTTCTATCATTTAAACTTTTTTTTGACTTAAACATAAAGTTTTTTATTTTTGGGTGTCGGTATATAAAATTCCCCAAAACAGGTCAAATATATTAACTTAAGGGCCATTTTGAGGGTATATTAACCAAAAATATTTTATATAACCTTAAATGTTTAAAAAAAAACGCGATTATTTCGAGGGAAAATTATTAAAAATAAAATAAGAAAACAAGGCAAAATATTATGATTTTTATGAAAATGATGATCAGTGGATTATGAAAAATAATTTTTAAAAGAAAATCATAACAATAATACCGTAATAGGAATTATAATTTAAGTATTTTTTAAAATTGGTTATTGCATCCTTGGGATATACTTGTTTTTTTTTGTTTTATTACGCATATTTAGAAATTAGTCTAAATTCTGAATTTTTGTTATGCTGAGAAAATTTGACTGATTATAAAAATATTTTTTTATATATTTCTTAAATTCTTATGACTTTAAGTTTGCAAAAAAAAAAAATTATTTTAGAATCCTTTTTCTTCTGGCCCTGTGTATTATTTACAATTGTTTTTAGTCATTTATATGTAATTTTATGGTTATCATATGCTATGAATATATACTGAGATGATAATGGCGTTAGTATACAAGGTAAAAAGGATCATAAAAAAATATTAAATATTTTTCTTGGTTATTTTTAAGGTTGTTTTTTTTGTTCTTAGAATTTAAGATGTTTAAATCAAGAATATATGGATGAATTTATATTATGTCATTTCAAGAAGTTTTATTAATACTATTTTGAGGTTGAATTTAGATTAGAGTAAAAAAGGATATAAAGCAGATTATTACATATTGTTTTTTTTATATTTTAAATTTTTCAACATTCCATAATTAAATATTTTCAAAATATCAGCCAAATTTTTTCGGCTTAAGAAAAACTCCAAGGAATTTGTTAGAAATATATTTTTCAGTTATACATAACTGAAAAATAATATGTAATATTATAAGTATATTTTGTAATTTCTACTCCTTAATAATTTATTAAAAATTACATAAAATTATTTCAAATATTAGCAAATGACAGTAGTAGATTTTTAAATTGATTTTCCAAAAAAAATAATGAAAATAATATCAAAGAAGCAAAGATAATCTAACCAAATTTATTACCATACAAGGATATAGACATTATCTTTTATTTAAATTCATTTTTCTTAAATAATTTTACACGACATTAAAATGACAATTTTATTAATTGTGTTATGTTTTACACCAGCTATAAAAAATATAATTGATATTCTCAGTTTTATTAGTGTTATCGTATAAGGATAATATTAATAATAATAAATTGAATAATATATGAGAAATGATATCAAAGAAACATCTTTTTTTTTGTTGGTGTTAAAAAACCCGATATAATAAAAAAAAATAATGGTTTACGTTAAACAGTATCTTCTATACATTAACAAAATTCTTTTAATAATCTTATGTTTCTTTATAAAATCGAACTAGGTACAACCTTGCAGATAAAGTCTTTATAAATGAAGAAAATTTAACAAATAAAAATATATATTTCTTAATTTAATTATTAACATAATCGAACATTAATCATAATCACTATTATGATCGACATCATCATCAAATGTCATCTGTTCCTTCCTCTTAATATGTTGCATATTTAATATGTTGTAAAAAAAATTCTGACTGATTTTTTGTTGACAAATTAAAGAAAATTTAATATTTATGAAATTTAATCAATTGTTTTTTCAGACAACATAAAAAAACAACTCTTTTATAAAAATGTTTTTTTTTTGTTGGTATTTTGTACAGGTTCACTTGAATGTAAACAAAAAAATTATCACCTCAAATAAAAAATTTGATTAAGGATTTTAGTTGTAAAATTATCGCTTTGGGAATAAAAAATATCAAAACAAAAAACTAACCAAAAATCGAAAATGATTTTACATAGAATTTTACATTAGAATTTGATTTTACACCAATCCAAACCCAAAGTATATTTCTGACACATCTGGGCTATCGAACTAACGATATAAATATACAATTGAAGAAATATAAATATATGTGGTATGTAGTTACATTATGTAAAAGGATATTCTTGTGTCCTTTTAAATATTTAATGAGAGTTCGAATTCATTTTTTTTTACGTTTGAAAAGAAAAAAACTCAATTGATGATTTTTCGATGATTTTTTTGGTCGTGATTATTTTGGGTTTATCGGGGCTTCTTTTTTGTAGATATTGACACAAACAAAAAAAAAATTTAATATTATTTTCATATTTATTTATGATTATGTTTTATTCTTTTTTCATATGAAATATTAAAATATTTTTGAAGTTAACATATATGAATAAATGAAAGTTTTGTACTATAATATTTCCGGAATAAAAGTAGTTCCAATGCTAATAATTTTATTGCTACTTTAAAAATTGGAAACGCCTTTACTACTTAAAACGAAAAGGTGTAAATTTATGTAAATTAAATGTGTTTATTAATGCTATATTACGGTACATTCGTATATAACTTACAATCTCAAATTGTATTTGGATGAAAATTTGAAATTTATTGTAAAAATTCTTTTATGAAAATGGTATAAAAATTGAAAACCAATTGAAAATTCTTTATTAAAGGAATTTTAATGCATTTAATATGAAACAAAAGGACATATTTTAAAAGCATATAAGAATTTTTAAGAAATATTTTTTTTTTTTTTGTATAATTTTCTATGAATTTAGTCTTGGATTAGAGTCCGAGATATTAAAGGCATAGCCAGCTTAAAATTTACTCAACTTTGAATAAATACTAGTGTAATAAAAATTTAAAAAAGCTGAAAAATTGTAGCAGTTAACTCATTGGTTGCCTGACAGCAATTAATAGTTTACATAATCAAGAAACTCTGTTCGACGTCACGGAATAAATTTATATTCAATTGAAAATTATTTTTCAGTTAATGCCAAGTTAAAAACTAAAAGTTTTCCATAGTTCTTAGATAAAAAAATTAGAAATTTGTCTTAAAAATTGTTTTGAATAAAAACGTTAGATTTTCCTTCATGTATATTTTATTTGAAAAAAATTTAATTTGCTCTGAAAGTCATTTATCTTTCTATATTATTATATAAAATTTTCTAGTCTAAAATGCTACCAACACTACACTACAACATTTTGTATTAAAATAATTTACATGTTAACTTTGAATTATTACGTGAAAATTTCAGTTTTTTCTATGGAAAATTATCTTGTTGAGAAAAACTATAATTTATTTAGGAAACAGAAAATAATTTTTAGTTTATAAGAAAAAAAAAAAAGTTAAAAGTCTATGCTGTACATAAGGCTATTTTTTGAAACTCGTAAAAATTAATAAAAGAAATGTATTAAGTTATAAAATATGTAACGTCATTGCACAAAGTTGGTGGAATGCAATTTCCTTAATTGTACTTAAAAGTAAGAACAGAAAATTAAATTTAATCTATTGGATAAATTTTAAGAAGACTTATATAGTATTTTCAGTACTGCATTAAGCAGCACTACATAGACTAGTAAAAAAAAATGTAATGATTCAAAATTAATGTTCACCATCAATCATAAAATTAAGTTATAATATTTTTTGAAAACTGAAAAATTACATTCAGTTAATTGAAAGGTTAGTTAGTTCTTATCTACTAAAGCACTTAGATAACCTTCGTGCTAGATAAGCCTAATTGTAATATATGAAATGTGCTGTTGATGTGCAGTTATTAATCGTTACAAAAATTATGCACAGAAGATTTTTGAAAAGCATTATCATCTATCCCGCCTACAGTTAAAACTTTTATGAATTGAATCTTTTGATTATTTAAAAATTTCATTAGCACAAAACTAAAAACAATAAATTGTCTAACAAGCAACAAAAAAAAAACATATTTTTTGCTGCTAGTTAAAATCATTTCGATTTCTATTGAAAAATATTGTTTCAAATAAATCTAAACATTATATAAAAAAATGTAAAAAAATTTATATGCCGAGTTCAAGGTATGAACAAATTGAAGTTAGAAAGTGTAATTTTTTAAGGTTTTTACAAACAATGTAGCAGTCTTACGTTCGATGCATTCAATAAAAATCGAATACCATTTTAATTTTTAATTTAATGTTAAAACTATAAAAATGCATACATAATTTGATAATGCTGCTATCCATCGATATGATTCTTATACATCGAAGGAGCTATTCCTTTTTTTAAATTGTTAAATTGTAAAGGATAATTTATTTATTTATTACTGGACCAAATAAATTTAGGTTTTATTATTTACTATTTTTAATTTTATTCCAAAAAGGTCAGGGTTGTAAAAAAAAAATGGTAGACTTTAGAAGAAATCGTTAATGAAGAAATCGTAAATTTGATTGATTTTTAAATTTTCAACATGAAAATTTTGAGTTTAATTACAAATTGTAAGTTTTTACAGCTGTTTTTACGTTCTCTTTATCGCGGTTCATTCTTCTATGGATATTTTAACCGCTAATATACAATTATTTAAAATTTTACTACTGTCACGGAAAGTTGTGGATTATAAAAACAGAAATATAAAACTCCAGGTCACATAAAAGGTTGTGTAGAGTCCGGAGCTTTACATATTGTTAACAAAGTCTTTGTTTAATAAACATTGTCTTTGTTAACAAAGACAATGTTTATTAAATAAATTATAATTTTTAATAAATTTATTGATGCGGATAAATTGTACGACAATATTTTTTATCAGAAAAATCACATTAAATCCATTAAATTGTTTTTTTGAATTTCTCTTTTTTATTAGAATCAAATTTACAAGAAAAATCATAATATGTAATAAATATCTGAAATACATTACCCAACCCTGTTTTAATAAATTTATAAACAGTATATATAGTATTTATTTCTCTATAAATTTGTCTACATATTTTTACAATCGTCCTGAATTTTAAGTCAAAGAAAAAGAAAAATCGGCTCAAATAGAAAAGCATATAAAAATACTTCTAATCTACTATACAACGCGAATATTATTATTTTACCTAAAAATAAAGGATATATTTATATCTATGTAGTTTAAATAAGGATATATGTAAACACGATGTGTACATAAAATATAAAATGTACTTTTTTTTTTTTTTTGATACCCTTATGTTAAAACGATAAAAATTTAAAGTTTATATTTAACATTTATTATTATACACATTTTATATTCAGTTGTTCATATTCCTCGCCAAAACACTTGAATTTCACATGAATTTGTTCATCCAAAATGTAAAAAAAAAAATTATATATATACATATATCTCTTATAAGACGAAGGAGAAAAAAAAATGTTTAAAGGATATTATGAATTGCCTCTAAGGATTTTTTTTTTATTTTCACAAAGATGTTATCCACTTTCTGTTAAACTCTCATACCCATCTAAAAAAATATGTTATACTTTTTTTTAAAGCAGGTTAATGAATAAATAATAAAGGATATATGAGGATCAGGATACAAATAAATGTGAATCGTTTTTCGACATGACTTGTATTATTGGTTTTTTGGTTAATTTTTTTTTTCTTATATTCCAAATCGGTTTTTCTTTTTTTATATATATTTTGATGTGTTAATTCAGTGCAACGAAAAGTCAAGGGTATATATCGAAAAAGGATATTCAAAGTTTATATATTGAACGTGATAACTAGAAAAAAAAAAAGATGTAGTTTCTTAAAAAAAATACCAAATAAAGAAAATATCTGTTTGATATAGAAAAAAAATTTTTATTTATTATATTTTTTAGTAAATCTTTTGGTAAAGTAATAAGCTTTTTTTTCTGGTTTAATGTCTATAAAAACCAAAATTTAAGTATATTATTACTGATCAAAATATAATATTATATTTTTAGATTTACGTATTTTAAGGATTTTTATTTATTTATAAGATATGTGTAAATATTTAAAAAGTTAATTTTAAAATGCGTGTTTGAATTTTGCAAAATTTAGTAGACATTTTCTATATAAAATTTAGTAGAGAATATTTTTTGAAATTTAATTTAACTAAAAGTTTTGACTATGTACTGCGATTACAAAATGATTTTTTTAAATTATTTAGGATTTTAGTTATTTTTGGTTAATCAGATAGAATGTAAAATATATAAGAAAAATAAGAAATTGTTGTTTTTTCAGTTTATTTTGTAAAAAAAATTAAGTTTCACTAGTTATAAAACGTGCTTAATGGATACAACTAAAATTCTACTTCAATAAACTTAATATAAAATAAACCCAGATATTAAAATATTAAAGTTTTTTTGATTAATTATTATAAGAATCAAATTTGTGTAGTAATAACTAAATATTAGTGTCATAAAAATTATTATTTAATTTAATGTTTATAATAATGAAATCATAAAATATCTTATACCGTATTTGATTTATCTTTGATTGTTGAATATTTTATAATTATTCTTATGTTTACGAAAAATTAAATACTATGAAACATATTTGATATAGTAAAACATATAATAATGTTTTAATAGTGAAGATGGTCAAAGTGCACATCAATCTCTAGCGGTACAGTATTATAGTGAATAATTCAATTATTTAAAATTAAATGGACTTATTTGTTCAAAATTTAAATTACAAAAAAAAACCCTAATATTTTAATTAATTTTTTCGTGTAAAAAATTTATTTCTCAATTCTTTATTTTTTTTTTTTGGAAAATAATATTTTCTACAGGGAATTTCAAAATATTATTCACAAGTTTTGAATATTAAAATAAACCAAAATATATATTTTATATTTCAGTTAAACTGTTGCAATAAACGTGACATAAATTTCTAAAAATAACAATAAAATAATAGAAATTTATAACATATAAATGTATATTCTGTAATAATATAAATTTAATTTACCTACATTATGCGATGAAAATAATTTATACAAAAATTTAATTTTTTTTTGTATTTTTTTATGTAACTATCTATGTATACTAGTAAAGAATCATTTATATTGTTTGCATATAAATATGTCCTTGAAGGAAATATCTTTAAGATAAAAGATAAGAAAGAAAAAAAATGGAGGACAATATCTAAAAAGGACATAATAATATATAAAAATATATTTATCATTTTTTGCGTGATAAGAGCTTTAATATTTTACACATATGTACTTTTTTATTATATTACATTTTTTTTTTAAGGTAAAGTAAATTGTATTTGTTGTGCTCCTTTTTTTTATGATACTTTACTAGGTTTTTGTCCTTGGCAATATGTGTAGGTATGAGAAATTATTGTTATATTTTTTCTTTTTCCGGTATTATTTTAATTTACTTGCGAAATTTTTAGTGCTCAAATTTATGATGATATTTTACACTTGAATAAGAAATTTATTCATTTTCTCAAGGACTTGAATACAAATTATTTTTTTCATGTTTGTACCTTTTCTTGGAATATCATCAAGGAAGAAATTCTAGTTTTTCTTAAATTTATATATTGCGATTGCGAACGAAAAATTTACAATTTCCGAGAAAAAAATGTAATTTCTTCTAAAAATAAGTTAAAGATGGATCGCTGAGACAGAGCTTTATCATACCTGAAGTAGGTTAAATGCTACGATCTATAGTTACTATTATAAAATTAAAATATAATTTTTAAAAAACTATCTATGAATTGTATGTTTGTTACAAATGTGTAAATTTGAATAATAAACTAGTATTTAACCCAATCGATAAAACTGGACAACAATTTATCCATTAAGTTAAGTTTATAAAATTTGTTGCATCAATAATTTGAATCCAACCGTGAAATAAATGTGTTCATTTACATTTCTTTATCTCACCAACTTTACTACTATTTTCGTTATGAAATAACACAGTGAGCAGAGTAAGGGATAATTATAAAAATTATTATTAGACTGAAACATATTCAGTGAATCTACCTTAAGAACTATTTTTGAATTTTACAAACTTTCTCAAATTATGCTAAAATTTGTTCTAAATGGAATGATCAAAAAAATTATAATCAATTTAAATTTAATTTAAATTAAGAACTATTAATTTTTGTAATATATTTGTCAGTTTTTAAACATAAAAATGTACTTTAAATTAATGTCTGGTCTACATACATTTAATAAATATATATATGTGAACTTTTTTTTTAATTTAAAACAAAATTTAGTGAAAAAATGTGGTAAATAAAATTGAATAGCAAACAAAATTTTGTAAGTAAATCCCTTTTATAATTAATCAATCACGTATGCAATATTCTATACTATATATATAATATATATATATGATGAAAATTAATAATTACAAAATCTATTTACGTTAAGAAAATCTTTAGGTCCATGAAAGCATGAAAAAGCAGTCAAAAACCAATTATTCTTTAAGAAAATATTGGTAAAAATATAACTAAATTTATCTTGTTTTTTTTTTTTTTTTGGTTAGTTATTTTTTTTTTAGTCAACATAAACATTAATATTTAATGAAAATGTAGATAAATTTTATTTGAAAATTTTTATGAAAAGGATATCTTGATACTGACAGGTTTATTATTTCATTGTGATGCCAGGTAAAAAAAAAAAAAAAAGGAAAGAGTTTATGATTTTCTTGTTGCTGTAGATAGATTATTGTGATTTTGTGGAATATTTAATTAAATAGGTCATGATGAACATTTTACTTCTGCCTTATCCAGAAATAAATTGTAATTGTTTGGCTTAAAAGTTTTTGTTTTTATATTAATAAGTAATGAAGTTGGAAAATCTTATTATTGTTGAGTAGAAATAATAGATCACGTGACTTACAATTATGTTAAAGTAAAAGTATTATATAATAATTAAATAGATAGATGTGGATTTATGCAAAAAAAAACGTTTAATTAGTTAAATGGCAATTTTATATACTGATTTAAAAAAACCTTGACTTAGATCAATGAGATGCATCAAAAAGCGGACATCTCCCATATAACAAAAATTATTATTAATAAATTCTTAATCAAAACCAATTTTGGAATCAATTTAAGACCAATTTTGTTTCAATTAATGCCTAACTGGGTAATTATATGAAATTAAAAAAAAAAACACTACAGTCCTTTGAGGGAAAATGATACAATTATCTAATAAAAAGTGCTATTTTAACTTCGATTGTTTCCGTTCCTTTTCTGAACGAGTCAAACGGATGGACATACGAGTAATATGCGGCAATTAATCTAAAAATACGTAGAATAGTTTACTAAAAAGCATAAATATTTTATTATTATTGACATAATACTGATTTTCTAGCGCAAATTCTTCAAATAAGTTCGTAAATATTCTCATATAAAATTTAAAATGTTTCGGTTACAATATTCAAAAAATATTTTTAATATTCATCACTACTGGTTTCTCACTGTAAATTCTTATTCACATTGAAAAATCTCTTGAAAATTTCTATTTTTACCAACAATGAATCATAAATTAATTATTAATTTTTATTATTCAACCAATATCATTTTATACCGTCATTTTTTTTACCTCATCTTTAAATAAAATTCATCCTTAGATGTTTTTTCCCCGTAGAATCCCAAAAAAAAAAGTCGAATGTCTCCAAAGGATAACAAAAACACGTTTATGCGACAATAGAAAAAATTTAAATGACGTTTTATTCATCTCATTTCCCACTTTTTCTACTAACATTTTAACCTTTTTTTTACGTTATTTTTTTTTGTTTTTGGAAATTTCAAAAACTTATTTATACACTTTTTTTTGTGGAAATCTTTTTCAGTAGAAAATGTTAGCAGTATAACGAAAAAAAGGACATCAACAAGCAGTCGACAAGTGGGTGCGCTTTAATATTTGTCTATATTAGGCTGAGCACGACATTTTTGTTACCCAAATGGTTTTTTGTTCTGTAGTATATATTTTATTTATATTACTATGCAGACAAGGACATTTTTTATATCTCCTTTAAAATAACAGGTAACAAAAAAAAAAATATTACAAATTTTATATTATGTTAAGTTTAGTGCAGAACAAAAAAAAAATACAATTAGTCAAAACATGTTTTCTTATTAAAAAAAAGCTACAAGATACAAAAAATTAATATTTTTTTTTTTTTGTTCTATCTATATTTATAAAAAAAAATATGTTAACACAAAATGTTATTTTTTTAAAAAAAAGTTTATCTTTAAAAAAAAATGTAGTTGAGACAAAGAAAGTTAATTAAGTGTTCTGTGTTGAAAGTTAACTGAAAAGTTGTATTAATTTCCTTAAAGCAATAATAATAACAAAGAAAATATTATATAATTTTACTTAAAATATCCTGTTTAACACCAATAAATTTTAAACTATATTTAGAGACTTTTTATATCCCTCAGGTGATTTAAAAAAACTAAATACTAAGCATTTAAAGTACATTAATGAAACTATTTCACCGTCAATTGGGAAATAATTGAGTTATGTGAAATACTTTAAAGTCTAAATCATAATATTTTGAACAGAACACCTCCAATAGTTATTAAATTATTTTGCACTTAAATTTTCAACAATACATAAATCAATAAAATCCTTAAGGTTTATTTTGACCCTATATGACAGTACCGATATAAAATTCGACCTGTAAAACATATTGCATCTTCTTTAAAAATTTTATGATCAAAAGATGAAATTTTTCTGGTTGTTAATTTCGAAATTGCATAAACAACAAAAATAAATTATATTTAGATTTGCATCAAACGTGTTAAATACAACCACTTTAAAAAAAAATTTAAGTACTTGTAAAAGCTGCGAAAATGTTAAAAGGATAATTTATTTTATTATGACAAGCAATGTTTTTTTATTATAATATTTTATGTCCAGCAATTTTCTTATGATTTTGTTTTAGTTGTCTCCTTAATAATACAAATTTTTAAAACTATTTAAATATGATAATTTAGACTTTAGTTGCAGATGGAATTAATAAAATATGGAAAAATGATTTTATATAAAATAAATAACAAAAATGACTTTTTAAAAATAAGGTTAGATTTTACCAAATTAATTAGTTAAAATCATGATTTTTGTATAATAGGACTAAGGGTACTTAAAACTCGAACAAATATTGTTCACATTTACATTTATTTAAATGTCGCAGAAATTGTATTAAGAAAACTTGTAATGTCAGTGGGTGCTTTTAATGGCATCATAGGGCATAGTTAAGTCAGTGTTGGTATCCTTCAATTGTATATCAAATATGGCAAAGGCGTTAAATTATTATTTTTGGATGATCATAGTAAAAATTAATTACAAGAAGAAATCGAAATCGATAAATCATTATAAATTTTGATAGCCTTTTTCTTACGCAGAATTTGATTGAATTCCATAGTTGAAAACTTTAATTTTTAAATGTAAATGACGTAGGACTGTAGATGAAAATAACATAACTATTGAAATTATGGAGATTACCATTACAAAGTTTCATTGAATTTATAAATAAAAAATAAAAATAACATTGACTAACGACAAAAAAAAACTTTCAATTGAAAATTTGTTCTATAAAATTTGAAATTTTCCTAAATTGACCCAGGAAAATATACGTTTCAGTTTGTTAAACAGCAGTCAAATTTATGAAAAAAAAAAATCTAATTACAACTTAACTCATTCATTTAAAAGTTTAAAATTTTATAGTGTTAAAGTTTGTAAAATTGAATTATGAATATATATGAATTAAATGATTTAATATAGTTTCTAGCCAATTTAATTTACACTCATATTTTTTGCTAAATAAAAACTCATGTTATCCTTATGTCGTTTAAGTATACATTATAAATGCAAATACCTTGTTACCCTTTTAGATTTTTTTTTTCAATGTTTTGCATATGTTGTTAAATTTGATTCGTCCTTTTTTAATAATTTTTTTCAAAAAACTTATATATTTTATGAGCGCACTTAACAAAAATAGTGAAATGAGGAGCCACTTAACTCGTCCATAATAAATTGTATAAATGTTTTTTTTTTTGGAAAATTATTTAAACTCTTGTACTACCACCCACTACAATCACAGCCATTCCCATGTCTTTAAAAAAACTGTTTCTAATACATAAAGTTTTTTATTTAACGAAAAGCATAAAGGAGTACGTAATATGCTGTGAATCTGTGGAAGTCAGAAAATGTACATATAGTATTTTGTTTGAGGATATCACTGAAATTTAGAGAAAAGGGTTATGAAAAGAAGAATATTTTTTTTTTTTGCATAAAATATAAGGGAATGAAAATAAAGCGTTGAGAAAATATTTTGAGTAAATAAATTATAAAACAATTTCCGATAAAAGCTTTAACAAAAATAAAAAAAAATCAGTTGATCTTTTTGGCTTGTTTAAGGAAAAGCCCCCCGGTGAGAGACGAATAAAATATAAATTTATTAAGTATGTTAAAAAGTTTTTTTCCCCCAAAAAAAATTTATGTTGTACAAAGTAGAGAGAGAGTGAACTATTATAGTTGAATTTAAGGACATTTTGTAAGTCCCTGTTGCGCACTTTTGACTATAACAAAGGTAAACTAAAATAGCAAGATAATTTTTTTCAAAAATTATATTAAAATGTTTTAAAGTACATCTTTGTTATATGATAATTGAAACTAGTCAGGTACAACATAATTTGATTTAATATAAATTTAGATATATTTTTTTTATGACAGAAATTAACATTCAAAATATGGAAATTTAAAAAATTATATAACATGTTTAAATAAAAAATTATATTCAGAAATTTTATATATTTTCTTTGATTTGATAATTAAAATATTTTATTTTAATTAAAAATTAGATTTCCTATAAAATGGTATCAATAAAATATTCAATAATTAAAAATTTAAATGTTGAAATCTCCATATAATTGATTTTTATTTTAATAACTTGAAATTTAAGGTTATTAAAAATTCTGTAAAAACTTCCTTAATGTTAATAAAAAAGTTTAATTTTCCTTAATAATTTTTTCTATTTCGTGTTTAAATTTAAATTTTTTTAATCACCTTAAAATATGGTTTATTCATATTATTATAATAATAAGTTTAAAGTCTCATATGATATCCTATCTTATATATTACCATAAAATGTATGTATTTAACTTAATATATCAAATATCTTACGTATATACATACATTTACATATTATACATGAATATTTACTTAAACACTTATGTAATAATCTCATCTTTCATTTTTCGCCCTGAATTATTTTTTAGTACTGTTTTTAATTTCATTGAGGAATTAATTATTTGTTTCTTGGCGATGAAAAATTTGATGTGTTATTTTAGCTAATTAATTAGAACAATTTTCAAACTGGGTGTCTAAGAAAATTTTTTAATTAGAATTTTATTTATTTTTCTAAATTTGATTTTTATGTGATGATAAAATCGTAAAAATGGTATTAATTAAATTTAAGTGATCATTTTATTGAAACCAATTGTACTTAATCTCAGTGCTGTATTAGTACTATTATTACTAAAGGCTTCCAACTTAAATCATACTAAAGTAAATAAAAACTTAAAAATGAAGAGGACTCCTACCTTGATATATTTAGAAAGTTATGGAATAACATTAAATTTATAAAATCCTCTCGACCAATAAAAAAAAACTAGACAAACAATAATTCAACATTTTTTATTGGCACCATACTCAAAATATCAGCAACAAACCGTCTAAGATTGAAATGATTTAAAAGAAATCATTGAAGATTAATGTTGAATTAGAAGACACTTTTACAGACACCCGGTAAAAATGATTTAAAAAAAACAAATATTTATATAATGATATCTTCAAGATCTTCTTAATTTCGGAAGTTAAAAAAAGATATTATTTCACATAATCTCAAATACACATTACTTTATAACTGATTAATTCTCAAGAGAATTTAAAAATTTAACAATGTAATATTTTTAAAAATTCTTAAAATTTTCGTTGTTTGAAAATAAAAAAATGAAAAACATTTTCGTAAATATTATTTTTCATCAAGATCCTTTTACGTATTTGTAACCTTAAGTAATTTCAATTTTCTAAGAAGAAAATTTTCATAAAATCGTATTATTTACCTCAACGAAAAATGTCTGAGATTAAATAAATTTAAATTAACAAAAATGAAAAAACATCATATGGAAAATGTTAACAAAATACGTTAATTTGTTTGAATTTAATTACATTTAAACCCTTTTGGGTATCATAAATCAAGGACAACAAATATACAAGCAAAAATTATTGTGTAAATATCAAAAAAAAATTTTTAAAGAATTCAAAAAGATTTATTTTTCATTTTAAAGAAAATTTATTATTGTATAAAGAAAATTCTTGAAGTTCAAATATTTTTAAATTTTAATTTTTCTTAACGTAAATTATACGTACACTAGTTTAATAATTACAGTAGAAAATTTAAATTTTAAAGGATTTTTTATAAAATTTATGAAAATATTAAGTTTTTGGTTAAATTATGATTATAATATATTTTACAAAAATTTTGTATATTTCTATATGATGTTTTGTTGAAGTTTTATCAGGATTGTGTCAATCTCATAAATTTATAGGCTATTTTTTTTAGTGATTGTTTTTAACTATGAATTTTAATATATAAAATAACAAAAGCTGAGTAACGAAATAAAAACTTTATATTATATTACATAATATATCTATAAAAAAAATATATAGGCTATAGTCTGCAATGCATCAGGATTGAAATGAATTGTTTATTAGTATAATAGTAACACTACAATAACAATTATAATTATAAAAGCTAATTTTTGATAGTGTGTTAACGAAAAAACAATGAATGACATAGCTTTCATTTTATCAATATTGTTTATTGTTTCAGAAAGATTATACAAAATTGTGGGATGGTCTCCTTTTACTATTATAGTAGTAAATTTCATAAAGGTGACTGAATTTTTTTTTTTGGGTGAAATTTTTTATTGAATAGGGTTTACATTACACACATGGATTGATGCTTGTATAATAAATCGGTTTAAAATATCAGTTAACAAAAATCTTTGATGATATGTTTTTACAAAATTTTATGGCAAATATTTGAAATACTAAAACTATTAAAAATGTGTGAATTAGTAATAATATTTGTAACTAAAATAAAGTGTCGAAATAATGAAATAATGAGGCCTATGTGTGATTAAAGAATTTTTTTCCACACTTGAAGACAGTATAATGAAATTTAGGGTTTTGTTCAATAATTAGTATCCATTTATGTACCTTAAAATATTTTCTGATTAAATTAATATAATTTTGTTAAGGTAAAACTGTAGAACTTCTGTTTATCTATTTCAAAACTTTAAGTGATGAACTAAAAAATGTTCCTTAATTTTATCTTATTTTCGTTACGATTTATTCAAAATTTCAAATATTATTAAATTTTAATTTTCCCACATTTTATTGTTGGTCTTGATGATTTTCATAATTTTTTACATTAAAATCAAATTATTTCCACTCACCTAGAATCAAATTTCTTTCCATCTTGTAATGTTCCAGTATAATGCATTGTTAATGTATCACCTTTTTTTGTTTTAACTTCACATAATTCTGGTACACTAACAACATCAATTTTAAAACTATCTGATGCACATTTAACAGCTGCCACAAGGCACGATACAATAAGTACGGATTTCAACATCTAAAAACAAAAAAAAACATAAAATTGAAAAAAAAAATTATTTAAATTATTAAATAATCACTGAAAAATAAATTGGCTAAAATGTAAATAGACAATTTTTGCAAAGATGGAAAGCAGGAAGACTATTTTTGTTTTTATTTATTATTGTATAAATTCATGGAATTATTATTATTCAAGTGTTTGGAAATTATTACAAATTGAAAATTTTATTTTTTTACCCACTACTGCTATAAAAAATGTACAGGGAAAGTTTTACAAAAAAATTTATGTATTTTTTTGCAATTAATTTTACTTGATTTTAATTAATTTTACTTAAAATATTAGTAATAATATTTGTTTATATTAATTAATATTGATTTTTTTTTAAATTAATAAAATTTACAATTTAGAAATTTTTCAATTTGCCGTAACAACATTATACGTATTTATGAAATAATAAAGTTTAAATTGTTTACGTTTATTTGAAGCTATTAAGCGATATTTACTGTAAAATTTATGAAAATTCTATTTAATGTAGCATTACTATGTATTTGATAATATTATTTGTGTTTAAGTGGCTAAAAAAATTAATTTTATAAATTAAATTTTGTATTAAAAGCTAATTTGTATTAACAAATTTTAATTAATTTAGCTAAAAACATTAGCTTTAAATTTCTACGATTTATAGCCAAAATACCAGCTTTAGAGATGAATCAACATTAATTTCAATAAAGAGTGACTAAAATAGTTAATTGTCGATGATTCAATTTAAAAATCAAAGTATTTTTATATCAATATTAATAAGTAACCAAAAAAACTTATATTACATAATGCTATTAATGCCATTTTACTAATTAAAGTTCAAATTAATAACTTATTTAAATAAATTAACTACTTAACGAGCAAATAATTTGCCAACAATATACGTTTAAGCAATTAAAACTATATTTTCACTTTATTTTAATATATTTAAACTTGAAAATTTCATTAACACCTTTTTTTTCATAACATGTTTTTACGATTAAAAACTAATTTCCAGAAAATTTGATTGAAGAAAATTATATAACATAAACTTATACATATAAAAAAATTTTTTAGGAAAATGCTACAATAAAAATAAATATTTCCATTTTCCATTTAATATACCTAACCTCAACAAATTTGTATTAATTATTTCGTTTAAAAATTAATCAAGGTTAAGAAAACATTGAAAACATATAAAAAGTTTTTTAAATTATGTATCTGACGTGGCCACCAAATTATATTTCACAATTTAAAAAAATTTCATATTTTCAAAAAGATTACAAATTGATTTTTTGTTTTTTTAGAAAATTTGAAGCTAAAAATAGAAATTTATGATTGATAAAAATTGTATGGTTACAGATAATTTTTAAAATTAAAAATAAAACTACATAATAACCAATGACATTTAAACTTCCAAAATATGATTAGATTGAAATTAATTCATGAAAGTGTAATTTATTTCGAATTATTATTATTTTTTAAATCTTTAAATCACACATAATTTAATTTTTAAAAACATTAATTTTTACCATCAATTTTTAATTATTGAAATTGAATATAATTTACCTTGTAAAAAATTTAAAATTATTTAAAAATTATTATTTAAGTACGGACTAGAAGAGAGTTTTACTATAATGTTAATTTGTGAACTTGCACTTTGAAAAAAATTTCAAATAATGACAGAAAAATTGTTTTTTTTTTGTAGTTTTCACTTTTGACAATATGATCACGTTTAATGGAGGGAAAATTTAAATTCGTGTTTTTGTAATCATACAAAAAATGGTATAGTTTACAATATAAAAATTTTGCCGGTTTAACTACTTTCGCCTTTAAACGATTTATTAAAAAGAAATATAAAAATTGAAGATTATTAATTGATGTAGCCAATACAATGTGGACATTTTCCTATTAAATAATTTATTGAGGATCTTAAAAATTTTCTTATAACAATAATGTATATCTAATTATAATTTGGAAATAAATTATGGTAGATGATAAAATTTTGAAAATTATTTTTATCGATTCTGTTCTAGCACTTTTTTACCAGCTTTTTAGAATTTTCGTTAATTTGAAAACTAATTTGCACATCGTAATATTTAAAATTACTTGTGATATTTTTATGTTAGACATGTGTGCATTCTGCAGATACTTTTAAAATAATACACTTTAAATTATTTTTTTTTTTTTAAAAAAACTAATTTAAATTTACGTTTGTGTTAATTACGGAATAAGATGTGATTGTAGTTTTCAGCCGTATTGAAAATACGTCTAGAGACATCAAAATTTTAATACAATTTCAGGCTATACTTATGATTATTCATCGCTTTCATGATATTGTAATTGACGTAGTACGTGACTATTGACATAATTTGTCCAGCTTGTTGCCAATTTTGATATTAGACACAAATAATGTCTTGAGACCGTGTGTCAATGGAAAAAATATGAAAAAAAATAGCTCAGTGGAACTGGTAAATTTTAATTGAACGCGAACGTGTTAACTTAAATTTATAGGTCAAACTTATTTATTATTGCGTATCGAACAGGCAGACAAACAGACAAAAAAATTATTGTTTCTATAAATATTATTTTTTTTTCACTTTATCTGAAACATGTTTATAAAATTTTATAAGTTAGGTATACATATATGAATTTTGCATATATTATGCTATTCACATTAGATTTACAAATAATATATATGTAATTGAAAATTGCAATTTTTGAATAAGGAAATTTAAACTTGATTAATACAATTTTTCAAATACCATAGAAAGTTATAAAATATTGTGAAATAGAAAATTACTTTTATAATGAAAGTAAAATTTTTGAGCAACAAAAAAAAAACTAGTTTTCTAAAAATAGTAAATAAAATTACATAATAATTTAATTAAATATATATTTATTTAAATATTTTACTAGAAAATTTAATGTAATTTAAAATGAAACTTGAAAATATTCTATTTAAAAAAAATATATATTATAAAATGAACCGAAATATTGTTTTCTAAAATATAATTTCTCCTATATTTATGGCTAAAAAATATGATAAAATTTCTATTATATTTTTTGTTATGGTTTGTTAAACATTTTTCCGTCGTATGATTAAATCATCAGAGATTTTTAGCCTAAAGGAATTAAACTTTATTTATCATATTTATTCAACAACAGAATAAACCACAAAAAAAAAAACAAATTTCATACAAAATAAAAATTTATTATCCCCCTTTTTATGGTACGCTAAGAAAAATTTAAACTTAATTTTCTTTTGCATTTTATGTAAACTCTTTTTTTTTTTTTAAACTTCTTTGAATTATTATAATATTTTTAGTTTCACAGGAAAGAAACTTCATAAAAATTAATCGTTTTTTTTTGTAATAATGAAAGTTTTTGCAATAAATTTTTAACCTATTTTTGGTATATCAAGCTTATTTTTGGTTTTATAGAATTTCGATGACACTTTTATAATATCAATTATTATTTTTATTGAGTGGGTGTGTTAAAGTGGTCATTGACATCGATATTGACAATTGAATATAAAGTTTTATTTAATTTGGATCTGAAAATTAAAGTTTTACAAATTAAAAGATTTTACTATATTAAATTTGAATTGCAAGATCAAAGCCAATGTCAATAGTACACAAAATATGATTTTAAATTTGGAGGTTGTTAAAAATTATAAAAATAAGTCAAAATTTTATTAGATATTTTTAATGTGAATTATTATTACCTCCAATTGTAATGAATATTTGAAGGTTACATAGTACACTAAATATCAGATTTAAAAAACTTACATAAATTCAAAATTTTTAAAGTACAATTACTGTTTTACTGTAGGTTTTAAGTTTTTAATTTATGTATTTTTGGAAACTTTAGAAAGTTACACTAATTTTTTACAAATTTTGTTGCAAAGAATTTGAAAAATATTAATGTTTGAAATAAATAATTTAAAGATAAAATTCAGTGATAACAAATTTAAGTATTTAAATCATATATTAGTCTTTGATCGCTGTAAATAATTGCTATCTTTGACCGCTGAATATACATTTTTAAAGTATTTATTTCCTTTACGGTTTCCGATTTCAAATTATACTTTTTTCTTATCAATCATTTATAAATTTTTTAGAAGCATTTTAGAACTTTTGCTATAAGCATTAATTCATTAGAAAAAAAAGCATATAAAAATTGATACAAATTTTGTGGATGTAAAATGGTTTAGAACTTATAAGCAACTAATTGGAAGAAAAGCATATAAAATACATTTTACATAATTCAAAAAACTGAATTAATTTATAAAAATAATAAAATATTAATACATAGTCGTAAACTAACGAAAAAAGTCATAATAAATACAATAATTTTTGTTTTTAGAACTAATTACGCTAGCAGCAAACAAATTCTTTGTAAGCTGACGTAAGTTTTCATATTTATTTTGCTAGATTGCAAATTTTTTTCAAACATATTCATCATCATTCAAAGCCGGATTGAAAAATAATATAATCTCTAGTTAAATGGTTATCGATAATAAAATTGTCGCAGATTAGAGAAACAGAGAGATGACTCTTTTAACAGACAGTTTACCAACAACAGAGAGATTATAAGTATAAAAATTTTGTGCAATAATTTACTTCAAAACTGTCTGTCTAAGCACTAAAACTGTCATAAATTAAAAATGTAGTATAATGTTATAATTATGGTATTCTATAAATAATTTAAAGTTTTGTAAAGTATTTAATTGTTCAGTATTAGTTTTTTTGTTAATAATTATAAAAATAATTAAATGGAAAAGTATTCGGTAAAAACAAGCAATTTTCAATTATAGTACGATCTCGTAAATACAACACGAAACAAAAAAATACGACCTTACACATTTCATAATTACACATTTCAGAATTTCCAGTAGAACATGACAACAACAAAAAAAAAAGTATTTTAATTAATTAATCTAAAGTTTATCACATAAAATTTTATTTTATTTTTTAAACATTTCCATCTAGTTTAAAAGTGTTATTTATTTATCTGTTTAAATATAAAATTAAAAATATTTTAGTAAAGTCGAGAAGTCTTAAAATCAAGTTTTTTGACCTTTTTTTATATTTCTTTTGCTTCAAAAGAATCCGTGATTTTCATAATCAAATAAAGAAATCTGAATATTTAAAGAAAAATATCTGTGCGTTTTTTTTTCATTCTTTAAAATTTCTTTTATAGATTTATAGCACCTGAAACCTAAATTTATTTGATTTCTCTTCAAATGTAAACATGAAATAATTAACACACTTTGTTTTTTTTTTGGCGTATTTTTCTTTGAAATGATAATTTTAAATGACTTTCGAAAGATGACAATTCGAAAATAGAAAATTTCTAAAAGTTTTTTTTGTCTAATAGTACAAAGTAAAATTAAAAGAATTGTATTTGTAACGGAAATGTCAGTAGAGTGAAAATTTTATCAGTGACGTCATGTGTAGATCTTTTTTTTTTCTTTTTATCACTTAAACGTGGAATAATATCATAATTTTTATTTGATTTTAGCATAATTTTTTTTAAAATTATTTACCTTGTTATATTTTTTTGGACTTTGTTTTTCTTATTATAAATATTTAAAATTATTTACAATTAAATTTATTTAATTTCCAGAAAATATGTTATACTAGAAGATATTTTTTATTTTATTTTTTTTATTGAGGTTATATTTGGCGGCGTTAATTCCAAAAATTATTATTTGTAGATACAAAAAAAAAAAAAAAATGATATGAATGAATGATTAAAAATTTCAATACACTTATAATTATTTAATATAAATTAAATGATAATTTTAAATTATAAAGTTCCACGTATTCACGTCTCGTTTCACAATACAAAAAATACTATCAGGTTTTTTTTTCTTCTGATGAATTATTTAATATATAAATGTGTATAAGCAAAACGTTGAATACGATCGCAATGTTATGTATCGACTGATTTATATTATTTTTTTTTCAGTACGATCTCGTAAATTTTTTTTTTATTCACTATGATTAAAAAAATTTATTAGTTGGTGAAAAGAATTGGAGAGAAATAAAAATAAGAAATTATTGGTGAAAATCTTGAATACCACGTCAGAGAAAAACGTCACACACTTAAATAAATTTGTTTATTTTATTTAACTCTATACGCACACATAAAAATTAATTAAAAAACTTTAAATATATTTTCTTTATACACTGTAATTATTAATTCCAGTCGACTTAAATATAAGTTTTAAGTATTAAAAAAATATAATACAGCGGCTTATTTGTAACTTTGAATAAAAAAAAATATTATTATTGACTGCGTCACTGTTAAAATATGTTAAAGGAAAATTGAAAGAGATCCTTTTCCTTAGAATTATTCAAATGAAATGCCGACACAGTAAATATAATAAAAAAAAATATGTTGCATTCCTATGATTTTATTAAAGAACTTTTCATTCAACAAAATTTTGATATAAATTTCCATGAAAAGCTTTTAAAAATAGTAAATGACTGATATATACATAATAATGTTTTTTGTTTTGGGTATGAGGAGAAAAAAATAAAAGCTTTACAAGGCCACATGTTTTATACAAAATTGGAAAATATGTTTTCTTATTTGATGATGATGTTAAAAATATGTTTATTTTTTTCATTGTTTAAAATATATTCAAAGTTAAATTCAACAATTGGGTTTGGTCTGACGAGGATACTAGTACACAGTTGTGGAAAATATTAAATGGACAGAAAAATATATAAAAATTAATGTATAATTATTGTAATATTGATGTCAATTATGGGTAATTAAATTTAAATTTAAGTTTTTGTAGAATCACTTTTTCAATGAAAAATATTTTTCTTGTGACTATGTTAATTAGTAGTTAGGATTTTTAGGGAAAGTGCTTTTAATTATATCAATATTTATAATTTTACTCATATATTGAAAAAAAACAGTTTTCAGGACAACTCTGCAATTTTTGAGTGATACTGTCTGGTTTTTGATAAACTTTGCTTTCCTGTTTTAGGTAGCGATATTTTTAAGGCTAGAGATTAAAAATAATTAAAGTTACCAACCATATCTTTCAACCTGAATACATTTGATTAAATATAATCAATTATGAGTCCTATTGAAGAATAATTCTAATTTTAAAAACTTTCAATATCTGTCGTTGTAGAATTAAAAATATTTAGACTTATTTTTATATAAACATTCGTCCAAAGTTTAACGTCCAAGACTGTTAAAAGTTCTTTTTTTTTTTTTCTAAAACAATGAAATATAAACATTTTTCAGGGTACCACCCACAAAATAGACAAACTCTTAAGTTCTCCTTTTTCATCTTAGGTTGAAGATTTTCTTATATTTTAATAAAATGAGATAAAAAATATATATTTTGAAATACAAAAAAATATTTTTGTTCATGCGCTTTAAATAAATTACCACGCGGATTGTAAATATTTAAATAAATAAATTCTTTTAGATTATTTAAGAAAATTGTTTCGTTCTTAATGTATAACTAAAACGGTTGTAAAATTAAAAAAAAAAAATAAATTTAAATTATGTTTAAGAATATCGATAACTAATTATTAATAAAATATATTAATTTAATTTCAATTTTACAATTTAATCATAAATAATATAATAATTAATTTTGGTTTCATATTTTATTTTTAATAAATTTGTACAATTGCATAACTTTCGGTGATATTTAAATTAAATATTTCAATAGATACTTTAGTAGTTTTGTTTTTAATTTATTAAAATTATCATAACTTTTCGGTGCTAATTAAATTTTGATTTTATTTTGTGATGATTATGAAATTACATGGTAAGAATATTATATATATTTTTTATACATAGTTATATATCAATTGTAAATAACAAATACTAATAAATAAATGTTAAAAAAATAATAATTAGAGGAATTAACTTTCTTTTATTGATGATAAAAATTTAAATATGAATTGGCTAAAAAAAGTCAAAAAAAATTTCAAAATACTTAGTTAAATAAATAGTTAAATAGTAGCAGATTTTATATATGTTTTAATTAATTTAATAATAAATAGAAATAGAAATTTTTCAGAAATATAATAAAGTATACATATAGTTTATACATATTTAACAGATGTACGTTTCGGATGTTTGTTTAATTACCAGGAGGTATGGTGTTGGGTATATATTTAATTAGACACGTTAAAATCACAATGGTTGTAATGTAAAGTTTTACGTGGAAGTTGTTGTCAGCGGCAAGTAGATCTCTTAAAATCTTATTAAAATAGTATAATTGAGAAGAATATTTCAAATTCTTCTCAATTAGACTATTTTATATATTTTATTCCAATCGATACTAAAAATTAAAATAGCTCAAATTTTCTACAAAATCTTTTACAATTTCAAATGAAATAAACCTTAACTAATTCTTTGACTAGTATCAACATTTTATTTATTAATTTAAATTTCAACATTTACAATGAATTTTCGAAAGTATATTTAAGTATATATTTTTAAACTTGGTTAATATGTAATATCGAATTCAGTAATTGTCTCAAATTTTATTGATTCACTTGAAAATATTGTTAATTTTATTTTGTTAATGAGTTGAATTTTAATTAAAACTCATTAAAGACATAATTGTGATTCATAAAATTTGGTCATAAAGTAAAATTATTTCTTAATTATAAAAATATTTTGAAATTAATCTTGTATGTACTTAAATTAAAAACATTTTAATTATTGCAAATATTTCGAAATTTCCAAATTTGTCAATAATTTCAAATTTCCGAATAATTTTAATCATAAAAATAATTATTATTGTTTTGTTGTGATTGCAATAAGAATAATTACATATGTTTATAAACGCCTACAATTTTATGTTTATTTATACATTTAATTGTTTTATCATGGGAACTAATTGAATTAGTAACAATCAAAAGATTTAACTTAATAATTAGCATTGAAATTTTAACAAACAAAAAAAACAATAAAAATCTATTTGATTTTTTCGGTTCTAAAATAATTAATAAGAAATTATCGGAAAAGTATTAAAATAACTAATAAGAAATTAATTGGGAAAAATAAAATAAAATATAATTAAAAAATAAATTAAAAAAAATTATATACAATTACAACAAATTGTTTTAAATTAATGTTTAAATAGGTCTTCTAATGTATCTTACTTTATAGTAATTTTGAAATTTAAGAATTTTAGATTTATTGGCATATTTCGTAATCTTCTGAATTGATTTTTAGAGTGGTGACTGGCTGTCTTCTATATGTCTGTCTGCTAAATTTGCTAAGTTTGTAAAAATTTTTATTTTATGGACTTAAAAATGTATAAAGATTCATTGCTACATAAATTGAGAATTTCTAGTAATTTTCTACTAAAATTGCTCAATTGTAACGAGCAGTTAATTTATAAGGAATTAAAATTAAAGTATGTATCTTCAATTTCCAAAATATTAAAATTATATCAATTATTTAAAGTAAAGTCCTATGTAATTATTATTCATTAAATCTTTGGTTTCTATTTTGTTTCTAATTTTACTGACGTCTTTTAATTCTAAAATTATATAAAAAAATAAAAAAATATGTGTGTATTTTAACAAAAAACGCGATTTAGTTAATAAAAAATAATTTCGGACGTAATGGCATTTTGCTGTCATCGTAAATATATGTTAATTCGCTTGTTTAAAATCAATAAATTGGTTGTTTTTTTTAAATAATAATTTTGCAAAAAAAAATAATAAAAATATAAACTTGCTTTTTTTTTAAAAAAAAAGGAATTGTTTTTCTGTTTTATGATTTAATAAAAAAATTGATTATTAATTTAAAAATATCGTTTTAATAATAATTTATTAACCAGTTTTTTATTTTAAATTTAGAAAAAATTATGTTATACCTATTTGAAATTATAATTTAAATTTAATATCATAACAATGAAAGATAAAAAAAAATTAGTGTCTAATTGCGTTTGTAATTTATTTAATTTACAAATATTGATTTTAAATATATGTTATAAATTACATTGAACCCAGAAATAATATTTGGGTAATATTTTACTTCAAGCTTCACGTAAAAATTTTATAAATTTTTTCTTCATATACAATTTTGATTAACAATTTTAAAAACAACTGGAAAATAAAGTTTCACAACATTTTTAAAACTAAACAAAATAAAATTATCTGAAAAGTTTGTTTAATTTCTTTAGCTATACCAGTACCGTATATATATTTTAATGAACCACAAATATGCTAAAATATTTATTCTGTTTACATCTAATAAACTGTCAGCAAATCATAATAATTTTTTTTTTTTTGTTCAATCTTTTAAATAAAAACTTTCCAAATAACAAATTGTATTTCCACAACATTATTTTTTTTTATCTTTACCTATATTCAAATTGTGTGTATAATGCTCATCAAAAACTATTAATCATTTTATGTTGACCGATTATAACAACATAAGAAAAATAAAATCAACTCAATTCAATAAATTCCACACGTTTACATATTAATGTTTTAAAATTATATACCAAAATTATATTTGAATTGGAACAAAAGCTTGTAAATCAATTTTTTAAAAATTTGAATAAGAGCGATTTTAAAAAAAATATATATATTTATTAGTTATTGTCGGGTAAGTAGTAATTTTGAATAATTTGATTTAGCGAAATTTTAAAGAAACAAGGTTCAACTTTTCTTTTTCCCGTTGAATAGTTTTGTTTAAAATGAAACAAATTTTAAATTACTTAAATGTCAATTAAATTGAAAACAGAGTTTTTGGATAAATATTTACCAAAAAATTTTTTTCTTTTAATTAAATTACTTTAATATTTTTGTAGTTAAAAGTTTTATGCTCATAATTTTATATGAGATAATTTTGTTAAGAAAAATTACTTACATGATTTTGCCTAGAACATAGATTCTACACAATAAATAACAACAAAAATCAAAAGTTACATATAAAAATGAAAAGTCTAGACTTGGAAACTAACAAAAAATAAATAATAAAAAAAAAATCTTTAAAAAAAATCTTACATTCTTGTATCTAAAAATAACTTTGTTTTTTTTTATTTTTCTCTTCAACATAACTAAAGAATAAAAGAAAACAATATTTCTTATTCACCTTACCACGAGGATCTCATAATGATATAGTAAAATATATAATTTTTTTTTTGTTTACAATTGCATGTTTTTTTTATTTCCATCACCCTCAACGAACTCAAAAATTTTTATATTATAAAAATCGAGAGCTGAATTTACCATTTATAATTATATGTATCTTATAAGAAAAGAAATAATTGTATATTTACGATTTTTTTTTTTTTTTTTGCACAACATAAAAACATAGATAGACTTAATAATGCGGTCAATTCAAGGTTCAGTTAATTTTAGGTATGCTGAATATTATGCTGGACATGTTGCTAAAAGAGAGATTCAAAACAAAAATAAAAAAAATGTATGCTTTTCACATAACAAGAAAAATTTGTAACATGATCACAAAACATAAATGAAACGTATTTAATTATAGTTTTAACTTTTGTTACAAATATCAATTTATATCTTACTATGTATAAAATAAATTCATTGTAAGAAATTTTTTAGATTAACTTACTTAAATAATGTCTTTATAATATCTAATCGAAATATCAAATAAATAAAATAGTGAAAATCAAAAGAAAATTAATAATGCATTTTTTTTTTGTTTCAAGAAAATATATTAGTTTGAAACCAGTTTATTTATAGCATAATTAAAATGTTTTTATGATCTATGAAAATAATAATTTTAATATTGAATTAATTTTTATATTATATGTATATTTAATAATTATTTGTAATTATCCAGATTGGAGATCATTTTAATATTATAAAATCTAATTTAATATAAAAAAAAAATTAGATCATGGAACTGAAAGTTTTTCGGTGTTTTTTTTTTTTGTAGCATAATAAGCTATTTTTAACATATATTTTGTTTATTTTTTTTTTTTATGCAAAAGGTCAAATACCTCTTCAAAAATTGTATAATATATTTATTTTGGAAATTGTTGATGATCGTGAGTATTTCTTGTTTTATTACGTAAATAATTAATAAATGACCTTCTGGGTGGTTTTATTAAATAAATATTATTATAAAATTAAAATCAGAAAAAAAAAAAACTGAATTATGAAAGTAAATATTTATTTAAGTACACATTCAATATGACAAAATAAAAATTCAAAAGAAAAATCATATTACAATATTTAATTATTGTAGATAAAGGTTCGTTTGCATATAATTAACATTTCTGAAAATAAATTTATTACATCAAAATCAAAATAATTATAAAGAATGTAACATTTACACAACAACAGCACTATAGATCACTATTAATATTCACTTAATTCTGCTTCTAATCTGCCAACATTTACGAATCGAAAGGCTGTATTACTAACAAAGTTTCTATTCTAAAGGCACTATTACAAGTGATAAATCCTCCCTTCTTAAATATAATAAAAAATCTTTTTTATGCTAATTAAATTTAATTACAGCATTACTACAAAAATAATAAATTAAATTTTTTAATAAAAAACTTAAAATTTTGTAGAAATATTTGTAAATAATTTATAGAATATATTAATGTTATTTGTTAGTTCAAAAATAGTTTCTCTGAATCGTTGGCGTTGAATTTGAACTATAGGTCTTGTATCATGCTCTAGAATTCTGTAAAATTTGAAGTCTTTCATCGCCTACACTAATTACAACACTACATATGAATGTTTTTTTTAACAGATTTGTACTTGTAATTAAAATTAGAAAATTTAATAGCTAGACAGCTAATCTGTTTACCGATAAACATGTGCAATGATTTCTAACAGTTGCATATTTTGAAAAGTGTCATACTGAAAAAAATGTATATAAGGATGAAGTACAGTGAATTCGAAAACGTATCTAAGGGACTAGATTTTCATATTTTTTTTAAATTGTTAAATCTAAATATTTTAAATAAATTCTTGCTAAATGAGAGCGAACCTTAAATCAGTTTAATTCAAATTTTGCTTTTTTTTTTATTAATTAATATGAAGGATGATTATCAGGTTTTAATTAATTTTTAAAAATTATCAATTCAATATATACCTGGTACTAAAAATTTCATTATGCTAATTTATCTATATTTGCTATTTTACAAACAAAAAAAAAACCATTTTGTTGTCATTTTCCCAAAAGATTTGTAAGCTCATATTCGAGATTTATTCATAAATTATTGAAAAAAAAAGTTTATAAACTTGTTTTTTTTTTAAATAGTTGTATTAAAAGTATTGAATCATTTAAAATCTTGAATATTAATAATTAATAAGTATTTTATTTGTTATTTATTGGATTCGTGTGTTGGAAAGGAGTGACAATAACAACATATAAAAAAAAAACCTTTTAAATTTTCCATTAATTTGCCAAAAAAAAAAAATTTACATATTTTATATCTCCTGGAGATTTTTTGTAGAGGTTTTTTTTTTATATATTCATTTAGTAGAAAAAAAAAGGTTATAAAAAAATATGAAATTAAATAATAATCATAAAAATGTGTTTGAATAAATTTTTCATTGTCAAATCTTTTGGAATTTAATTTTATGGGAAATATACATAAAATAAATTTCATACTGTTTACTTTATTGTTTAAAATGTTTTTGAATTTTTAGTTATCGGCAAAATTAATTCAAAGTTATGCAGTAAATTATAGCTAATGACGCATTGTAATTACAATTTTTTGATTAATTTGTTACGTAGATAATTCATGGATTTTGCAGTAATTTAAATATATTTAAAAATAGCCGGAACTGATAACTAAGTATAGAAATTATTGTGAGCAGAAAGTTATTATTAGTAAAAATGATTTATTCCACCAATTGCTACTTTATTATGATAAATTTATGATTAATATTTTACTATATTACTATACTATATTTTACTATATTATGATTAACTTATCATTAATATTGTATAATTAATTTCGTAGGAAAAACCAAATAAAATCTAAATCAATCTCGTAGCAAATAATTAAAGTTTTTTTTATAGATAACAATTTATTAAGTAAGAAATGTGTAGGTCCACACTATGATCAAGTATTAACTAATACCTCAGAATTGGACTCAATTATTCTTGTCCCCTTCTTCAAACACTGAAACTGGAGAAAAGAAGTTTTCTTTACCCAGTAAGCCAGATTGATTAGTATACTTACCATAACATGTCACCATAACATTCTGTATCCTATCAATTATAAACTATTTTTAATTAAAATTAGTAAACATTACAAACCGTCATATTCTATCTTTACAACTAAGTAGTCAAATATTTTACTATTAGCGAATATTATGTGCTAATTCAACGTTAAGTATATGCAATATAAAAATATAAATGTGTCAATAAATTTAGAAAAGTTTAACATTATTTAATCTTATCTTTCTAAATTGTATAATTCAATATAATAAAAAAAAATTAAAAACTATTAAATTTTCTTTGGGTTAATTGCTGTCATGTGCAAAAAAATTAATTATTTTTAATTCAACATTATAAAATAATTATATATTTTATTTGAATTAATTTCAATTTCAATTTAATACATCATTTTTATTTAATAATTCAATTATATCTTTAAAATAATATTTGCTTAATTGCATATTCTTGCATAAAAATTTTTCAATATTACCAAAAATATACAATTTATTGGGAAATTTCAACATTTTTTTAAATAAACATAAATGATTTTATTTAATTAAATATTTAATTAAATTTTCTTTAATTGTTTTGAATCCATTGAATTAAAAAGGCACGTGTAAATTTGTCATTCCAAGAAATTGGAAATATTATAAATATAGAATTTTTGCGATATATTATACGATTAGTAATGCCATTTTTAATTATATTATGGAAACCAAAGTAACTTATAAGGGAGTTTTATTAAAATTTAATTTTTAATTAACGTTTATTGTTATTATATTTCGTGGTAAGGTTTTCCTGAAGCAATAATTTTTTTGTAAACACTGACCTTACTTAAATATATAGACATAAATGTAAAAAGCTTCAAATGTTTTAATTCAGCTTCAAATGAGAAAAAAAATTTAAAATATAATGTCTAATAACCAAATATCTAACAATATTTCTATTATCTTGTTGAAAGCAACAAATATCTAACTATATTTCGATCAAAAATATATGTTGCTGGCAACATTATTAACATGGCAACATTATTTATTACTTCTATATTTATTTTATTTCTCCACACCTGTTTCAGATTTAATTTTAAAAATACAATTCAGTAACAAACTGAACTTTAACGAAATCAGGTTTTTAAATTTTTTTTCAGTAAAAATACTAAATAAAAATATTTTGCAATAATTGCCGGTAGTTTTTTAATTTGTTTAAATATTAATTTATTAATTAATAATAATTTTTTAACATTCAAATTAATAATTTTTAAAAAATTAGAATAAATGTTAATTTTTGTAATTTATAGATACAAATTATTTATAGCTTTTTTTATGAAACATTTAATAATAAATTAATAATTTGAGTATATTAATTAAAAAAATAGTTTTTTGAGAAAAAAAAAAATCCCAACAGAAAAATAGTTTTATGTTTGTGTTGCTAACCTGGATGTGAAAGTGTTAATATTAATAAAATCCCTTTGATATTTAAATTTGTCAAGTTTGAGTTCAGATCACAAATTATCTAAAATTTACAAAAAGGAATTAAATTCGAAAATATTAAATTGGGTTTCTAAAGATCGAAAAAATTAAATTGGAACAAATTTGGAACAAGTTTAATTTTTACGTAAAAAAAAAATATTTATATCTTATTTAAAAATTTATTTTGAATTTAATTTTTAAGAAATTTAAATATAATTGAAAAATAAATTAAATTTATAGATATATGTAGTAACATACTGTGCCAATAAAGTTTATTGTGTAATTAACTTACCCGGTATAATAGTAATTAGCATGACCTTATTATTGGGTTAACCGGATAATTAAATCTTATTTTACTGTGATTCAATTTTGAAAATTTGTTTACGTTTTAGGGCAAAAGAAAAATAATGTAAAAAATATTTTTGTGGTCAACATATTTTTTTTTTTTTTCGTTTATCTTTTGAAATACAATTCAGTAACAAATTGAAATTTATTGTCAATTGTATTGAATTTAATTGAAAATTGAACAAATTTTTATTATCATGCACAATTGATGATTTAGATATATTCGATTTTATTTAAATTCTATAATTAACATTTTTATAATTAATTTTTTCAAATCGTTTTTACTAAATTAACTAGAAAATAACCATATTAAATTCAATTTTATCAATTCGTCACTATTAATTCAACTGTCTAAAATTTTTTCGAAAAAATTGTCTAAAAAATTGACTAACTGTCAAAAAATTGTCGAAAAAATTGTCAAAAAAATTGTCAAATTTATCTACTAAAATAAATTAAGAATTATTTTAGTGTTAAAACTCAATCGAGCAAAGATATTAATTAATGATATTAATATTGTGTACTCGGAGCACATCAGTTAGCACTCTTGAAAATAATGTGCAAAATAACATTTTTATCCAACTAAAAATAATTCTTATACTTACATACCCATAGTTTTCTTATAATTAAAATTTAATTAATTTTATTTAAACATTATCGAAACAAAAATTGTTATTTTCTACTAAAAATTGTTTCTGCGATGCTGTTGTGTTTACCTGATTCATTAATTAAATTTATATATATTATTATATTTTTTTTCTTCAATACAAATTAGTTACTTTCATTGTTTTGATCATTTCGGATCGTTTATCACGATTTAAACATATTTTTTGTCATCATAAATAATATTTTAAAAAAATATTTTACATTTTTAAACGTTTTAAATAAAAAATAAGTATTTATATTATTTAAAGTGAAAATATTTAAAATAAATATAAAAATTGATAACCTTTTTAATAACTTTGAAAATTTGATATAAATATTATTTTTTATTTTATTTTTGTTATTCTGCAGAAATTCATGCGTGATTTATAAACAAAAATTTGTTACTAAAACCATAATAATAATAATAATAATAATTGTAATTTTAATTGATGTGATAAAGTAATATTTTTTCTACATAAATAGATATTAATTAAAAGAAAAATAGAAGATTTAAAGAAAAATAATAATTTATTATTTTGTGTGTAATTAAATAGTAAAATAAATTAAATGACAATTACATCAGAATTACAGCAGCCTTTATCAGGCACTGATAATTTAAATGATATGACTGATGAAAATAAATTTCCAATTGATATTGATGGTAAAAATATTATTGGTATTGAAAATAAAGGATTTCAATTAGATCCTGTTGATGAAATTGATGTTATTGGTTGTGCAAATGGAAATTGTAATGGAAAAATTGAATTGAAAAAAATTACATTACAAATGGATAATACAAAAAATATAAATTGGTAAGTTTTATTATTTTCGTTTTTAAATTTATTAAGTTTTAGAGAAGGTAAAGAAAATATATACTCTGGCAGTTTACAATTAAAATAAAATTAAAATTTGTTTAATAAAGTTAAATTTTATATTCTATAATTGTTTATTGAATAAGAATTATTAATATTAAGCTGTGAACTCAAAATTTTACAGAATTTTCGTATATTTTTTTTAAGCTACTACTAGGATTCGAGGGCAAAACATTTTTGCCTTAAATCATATAATATTTATTAGACAAATTCAATTATCTTAAATTAATCTATTAGAAATAAAAAATGTATTTATAAAAAAATGTATTTTGATTAATTCCAGATCTCAAAGATTTTACTTTTAACTAATCGACTATTATTATTTTTTTAAATTTCCTAATTAATTATTAAAGTGAAATTTTATATTAATATTAATAAAATTTTCATATAAATTTAGTATAAATATGAGACATTTTAAAATTTCTGTGTATTTTATTATTAAATTGACCTGCAACAGACCTCCTGATGTGTTTTTTATCAACAAATAAAAATTTTATTTCTTTTTAAACCTTGGAATTTGTAATATTGCAGATTTGTAATATTGCAAATGTTGTTTATGGTTCATTTATTAGTAAATACGAGCCTTAAGGACTAAATATATAATTTAAAATTATTAAGAAAGTATTACTGAAACTAAGAAATAAAAGTTATTTAGGCTATTCATTTTAAAATTTCGATAACAATCAAGATAAAAGTATCGTGATGGTAAAAGTACCGTGATGAGAATTAAATGTTTTGTCTCTAAGCAATATATATCATAAAATATTCGGAATTAAATATAATTTTACTAATCTATAATGTGTCCTATTCTAGTGATCATGTGGAATTTTGTTCGAATGGAACTTTTTGTTTACTCGGAAATTTACTTCGTATTTTAGTTTTCCCTCCTATCGAATTAATTATTACTAGATTAAGTAAATTTCGAAATTATATTTTTATATGCAATATATTTCAAAATCACCTGTCTATTTCAAATATTTTTATTATAATCATAAAATTATCTATCAAAACTATCTATTTTCTATTAATTTCAAGTAAAATTAAGAATTTTTTTGATAAATTATATTAATAACATAGATTCCACTGAAAAATTCAAAATAAAAAATTTTTACATTAAATTCCATTTACTCCAAAAGTAGAATAAAAATCATTTCCGAGTCGGAAAAATATTTCTATTCCCTCGGAAACTGGAATACCAAAAATTTGCGACTTCTAAAATTTCCATAAATTTTCTGTTCACTTTTAAATGATCAGTTCAAGTTATTCTAATAATTTTTGTATTTATTAATTATTTATTTATTTTTAAGATTTTTTCCACTTACGTACTAATAATTTAAAACTATTTACAAAAAATTTTTTCACAAATAATAAACTAACTACTTTGAAATCTAATTACTTTTTTGTATTACCCAAAATTTATTTAAAAATTTTAAAATTATATTAGGCTGAGTCAGTGTAAAACTTTGCCATTAAAAAAAATAATTGTAAAAGTAAGAAATAATAAAGCTAATTTTTATGTAGGAGTTTGAAGAGGAATTTAAATAACTATATTATTTAATTTAAAGTTCGATTTCAAAATAATAGAATTTATTTAATAAATTATTTAGGTCATGGTAAGTTCAATTACGTAATTGTGTTTAGCTACAGAAGGTTAAATAATTGTCACTTGCTCATAATTTTGTGTCTAATGCAATAAAATTTATTAAAAATTTAAAAGATAATCAAATTTTAAAATAAATTAAAATTTTTAAATAAAAATTTTGAAAAAAACAAGGTTATGATTTGTTAGTTGCGCCATCTGTTTGTAGCAATTCAAAAAACATCGTTCGCAATTTTACCACTAAAATTAGTGAAATTTAGTTTTTAGTGTAGATATAAACCGAGTTTGTGTCTCTACTAAAAATAAAAAATCTAGGAGATTGACACCTAGCGGTAAAATTATGAACTATAATTTTTCATCGACTAAAATTCACCAAATTTGAGGTTAATTTTTTTTTAATGTTGGTGAACATGTAAACATCATTTTTTTTTCCGTACAATTGGCATTGGCACATTACACAATATAAAATAAAAAATTGAAAAATGTCATTTTGTCATTTCAATATTTTGTCCAATTCAGTTCTAAACGTCAGTTCGTCGAGAAAAGAAGGAATAAGTTTTTTACATAGCAATAAAAAAATAAGGAATTAAAGTCAAAATATATTTTTTTTCTGTGTTAAATAATATATATACAAAAAAAAAATAAAAGTATAATTTTCATCATATCCTCCCATTTCACTATAAATTATTGCGCATAAAAAAGTTCTTTTTTATTTTTTTGTTATTTAACCTAATCACATAAGTTTAAGCAAAGTAAAAAAAAGTGATTTTCATTATTTTTGTTGGAATAAAAAAAAAACAAAAAACAAAAAGAAACATTTTTATTGTGAAAAATTTTTATAGGAAAATTTTTATAGTTTTTTTTTTTATACCAAATATACAAAGCATTGATTTTTCCACCAAAAAGAAAAAAATACACACAACACATTTTTAAGTCTATTTTCGGAATTTATAATATCGATTTTCCAAACCACAAGGAAACTCCTTTACAACAAATACAAAAAAAAAATAATTTTTCAAGACTTTAAGTGTTTATATAGCACTTTATTTTATTTCACATAGAAAAAAAAAAAAAAACAATCAGCAATAAAATTTTTATATTTTAATATTTTTTTTTTATTGAGGAGTAAATACCGCTAATTACAAAACAGGTGAGTGAATAAAATATTAAAAAAAATAAATAAATATTTATTTATTTATAATAAATTCAAAAAAAAAAAATATTGCTGAAAAAAATTCTTAATTTAGGGCATATTTCCAAGTCAATAACTTTTAGACACTTCATTGATTTTTTGTATTAAAACCAAAAAAAAAAAAAAACAGAATAATATTTAAAAAAAAAATATATTTAATTTATTTAATTAATTATTTTTTTTTTTGGCTTTTTTATTTTTTGCACAAATTTTTAATTTTCTTTTAAACTATAAATTGATTTTTCAATTTTCTGCCAAAAAAATAAAATCTAAAATTGCAATTGAAAATTCTTTAATTTTGCTTTATTATTCAGTTTTTTTTTTTTTTTTACAAAACTAGTATTTCATAAAAAATAAAATCTATCTAAAATAAAAACATTAATTAAAAAAAAAATTTAAAATTAAATATTTAAAAATTATAGTTTTTAAATGTTGGTGGTAGAAAAATTATGAAAAACTTTTCATTTTGTAAATTTGTGTTAATAATTATATAAGTTAAAAAAATGTTATAAAATTAATATTTTTTTTTTTTTGGTTGTATATATTAAATATGTAATGTTGTAGATACTAACATTAATATTATTTAAATCAATATTTAGTTGTAGATTGTTCTTAGTTTACTGTTGGTTGTTTTTTTTTTATATATTATTGGGGTTGGTTAGTTTTTTTTTATACACATTTCACTTCATTTAAAAGTAGAAATTTTCACAATTACGTTATTATATTACATTCATAATCATTTCATTGATATTTCACTGTTGAATCAAATTATAATATTTGTCCAATAGTCATTTTAATTTGAGAAAATTGATATCTTTTGATTAGCTGTAATTGTTACTTCAAAATTTGTCTTATGATTTGTTATGTCAGGTAGGGAAATATAATTTTCTGTTGCTAACAAAGTTAATTTAAATCAAATAAATATGTATATACAATTTGTTCGATTTTCATCGGCCTAACATAATTATGAGGCAGATTAAAAAAAATTTAGTAACCGTGATGAATTTCTTTCGAATCTATTATAGATGGTTATGTTGAGTTTTCTCAAAAACTATCAATGGTTAGGTTACAGTAACACTTTTTCTGTAAGATTATTGAAAAATTTACTAAAACATGTTAATTACATGTTAGATAACTTCTAATTTCGATTTGTAAACATCTCTACTTCAAATTTTCCAAAACACGAAAACTTTTTATTTAGTAATAAAACAAAGTATATTGCGTTTCGGAAAATTTGTAAATTTAATGTTTATACCATGCGAAATTTGTACTTATCTAAAAATATCAAAATGTAATCATGTTATGGAAAATTTCCACCAGAATTGTTCTTGTCCTTATAATTCACTTATCTTAAATTTTATTTTGACGAACCAGATTTTATAATACATGTATACTAATCTTTGAATACCATATATTTTTGTAGAAAAACAAAAAGAATTATAATTGTGATAAAATAAGCACGGAAATTATAATTATTTAAAGATTTAATAAATTTCTTGATAGCTTCTTTCAGGGACATTTGAAAATTAATTAATCTTATTCTAATAATTGTAATAATTAAAATATCAATATTTAAATATTCTCTAATCCTTTACCAAAGCGACAATTATTTAATATTCTTAGAAAATCATTCAATTACTTTTTTTATAGGTAAATAAAATATACCTTTTGATGTTTTTAACACAAAGTTTTATCATTTATTATTTTTGAAAATGTAATTTCCAATAAATATTGTAATATATTCTTACAATTAAAATTTACAATCGTTTTAATTTACAAATAATGTTATAGAACGCAATACAAAGTTATAATAATTTAAAAATTTTTACTACAACGTATTAAAAAAGCTTATAAATATTAAAATTTCACACAATAATAAATTTTGTTAAAAATGAAAATGATGATAAAACATTAATGTTTCAAATTACATTTTCTAAAACATGTAAAATTATAAGACCGAAACTATTTATTTGAAAACTTTATAATCTAAAACAATTCGAATATAAAATTTTAATGTAATTTCTTTAGTTTTAAATATTTGTCGGTATAATAGTAGTGTCCCAAAATATAAAATGAAAAGGTCAAATATACATTAATTTCTATGTTCACATAAAATATACTTTTTGGTCTGACATAATCGTGAAACTTTTGCAAATTTACAAAAAAATGGAAATGTTGTGTAAAACCAACAATATTACAGGTTATAAAAATAAAAAAGGTCGGCGTAAAATGATTTATAATAATTTTACTTCAATGAATATTATTATTTTTCTTAAATTAATTCTTCTTGTTATTATTTAGGTGGGTCTTACGTCACCATAAATAAAACGACATTATTCGCTTTGATATAATTTAACTTTTATGTATGTTAAAAGTTAAAAGATATATATATAGTTTTTTTGTGTATGCCATTCTATTTTACTTAATTTGTCACAAAATTTCTATGACTTAGTCTTAAGTATTTGTTATTAAAACAATGAAATTGTAATAAATTACCTAAGAAATAAATAAGTCCTTTATCACTGACACTTTTGTTGGTGGAAAATATACATTTATAGTGTTTTAAATGTGAATGTAAATAAAATCGAATTTAATAAGTTTTTTTTTTTTACTTACTATGTACGTTTAGTTGGGTTTTTTTTTTATGCTATAAGAAAGGACATAATTTTCTACAGTAGTATCTGTTGGAAAAATTTATGTAAAACGTAGACGACAAAATATTTTAAGAGTGTATATACACGTAAATTGTGAATAAGACGTAAATTATTATTTAATGAAAATTCTCTAAGGGTTTAAAATTTCTTGGGTAACAATATATATAAAAAAAAAAATGTAATTTAAGTGCAAACTTTTTATATACGTTTTTTTTTTGGTAATCTTTTAACCTGGGTTTGAAAATTAATTTACAACAAAAAAAAAAGAAAACTGAATCAAATTTATTTTAGTGGATTTTCTTTTTTTTTTATGCATATTAATGTGAAAAGTTAAGTAAAAATGAAAAATTTTTTTGTTGTATGTAATCAATTTGACGACAAATTTTCGTTACCATGTCGTGCTTATATGTAATCATTTTTTTGTTTTTTTATTTCTTTAAATTTGTGTCAGACATCAGAACGTGAAGGATCTGTTTTGAATTTTAAAATTATATATATTTATTTAATTTTTTATTTTTTGGTTTTTATTATTTAAAATGAAAAATACATTTTTCATGATTTGAAAAAGAAAATTTAGGGAGAAATAAATAGGACGTATACTGTATGAATTTATTGGTTGTTAGGGCATATAAAAGTTTTGTGGAAAGTATGTCAGTGATTACATAAATTAGTGTAATTTAATAAGGAAGGACATTTTGAAAAATAAAAAACATTTTTGATTATTTTGTATTTATTTTTTTTTATAGTAAATACATGTAGTTTTATTGATTTAAGAATTTTTATTGTAGTTATGTAATTTTTATTGTATAGTTATTTAATTAAATATTGTATTAAATCTGCAGAAAACTTTATAGTATAAGCAAGTAATAGCAATTTTCACGGAAAATTTGACAATAATTTTATGATATGCTGTTTTAAATAGTTGAAATTAATTTTTTATACTTGCATTGCAAATGGAACTGTTATGCAATTTGCAATTAGTTTAGTTTTATTTAGAACTAATTATTTATAATAACTTTAATAATTTCATTAAATTCTCATAAAAATTGTATACCAAAATTGGTAATAAAAGTAAATGAAATTTCAAATTAATCACATCCATTAACATTTTAATTTTCAAATTAAAATTATCGCACACAGAAATGTCAAAATTAGTAATGCCAATACAGTAAAAATTTTTTGCGTATTATGATTAAAATTTAACTAAATTCTTCCACTGGCTTTTTAAAGATCTTGATTATAATTATATTTAATATTTATAAATTAATTAGATTGTTAGATCCTTTCGGGTAGATTAAAGTTGTATATTTGCTGATTTCCAAAAAATTAATTAATTTTTTACGTATCCTAATTATACTTATATATTTAAGTATGTATTATTATTAATAAAATAATGTTTAGGTTCTATGTTCAAGTAAATATTTTTTTATATTATAAATATTTTACATTGTATCACATATTTAATTATAATTTTTCCTACAATTTTATTCTAATTTATATTTTAATTTGTATTTCTTAAAAAATAATGTACCATTGTGTGACCTAAATAAATATATGATAATATCAGTTGAAACACTAACTATATAAAATATTTATTTATTTATATTATAATTTATACAAAATATTTCCATATTATGTATATATAATTAATTTTATTTTTTTTATGTAATGCCACTACATATTTATTCCAAATTAAAAATGACGCATAATAAAAGAATTCTTTAATAATTCAAATCAGTGTAGAATAATTTAAATATTAAATTACAAAATAATAAAAAGTTAATTACACAATATATACATAAAAATATTTTAAATTAAAAAGTAATATCAAATTTTCATTTCCATACCAATTTAAATCAGAATTTTTCTTTTACTTGTTGTTTGAAAAATGAAATATTTTTTTTGAATTTTTAATTAAATAAATAAAAGTATCCTTTTTAACAATTATTTTTATTTAAATATTTAATTGAAATATAAGTTAATTTATTATGTTCTAGAATTAAAAGAAATGTAGCTGGAAAATTGATATTTTTCGAAATCCAAAAAACAGTCAGCTTCCGAATTTTAAAGAACTACATATCTTATATCATTTGCTTTGTAAATTTTGAAATCATAATTTTAAAGTAGGTATGTAACGTTCACTTTGATCCCTTTTCTTACTCCTCAATTTCTAAAAGTTCTGTCTTAAAAGCGTATATTTTAATGTTAAAAATTTTCTTCCATTGTAAGATGGGTATAACATAAAGCAAAAACACAAAGAATAATTTAAATCGAAACATTACAAAAAATATTGAAATTGTTTTTTATTATCAAACTTATTATTTTTAGAAATATAATTATTTTATTTCTTGGAAATTTTCAAAACAAAATACTTTGCTTGTACAATTGGATTTACGAAATTTTCGAATTAAAGAAATTGTGGGGGTGGTAATATAGGGATTAAAAAGGACTACAAAAAAATAAAAATAAAAGGAAATCATAAGAAAACATAAAAACAAAAAATACTTATAATTTGTATAATAACCTTGGAGATTATTTTAAGAATTATTGTCGTTAGGATTTCATGTTTTTCGCCATACAATTCTTATACCAAATTACGTAGGTTTTGTTCTTGTAAAATTTTATGTTTATAATTTAGTTATATTTCGAGAATTTTGTAGATTATTTCGATTTTGAAAGCTAAATTATGTTTATTAGGAGTAAATTTATCTAACCAGTTTCTCTTTTAGTATATATTTTTTAATATGGTTTATGTTGAAGTATTTTTAGACAAAGTACCTACCATCTGTCATTTATTTTCAATCTAAAACATTTCTAGACTAAAATGATTATAACAGAAATCTCCATTTTTTATCTATCTTAATATTTAATAATTAGTTTGTAGTAAATTATATTTAAATTTTAGTTAGTCTAGTAAACTTATAAAATATTTAAAGTAATATTACTTACTTTAATAAATAGACTAAGCACCAGATTTTACATAAAATTAAAATTATTAGTTTTATGGCCATTAAGGCATTAATTCATAAAAGTCGTTTTTAATTACCAAACAAAAAATAATATATTAACTGAAATTTATGTTCAGAAATAATGTTTTTTTTTTTTATTATACCGAATATTAATTCCAATTCTATTTTAAATAACATAAAATTTATTTATCTACCTGAAAAAAATACTACTTAATTAATGACATAAAGGTATAAAGTTTCCAAGGTTACAATTTTTTTTTTCTTATTGAATTTTACTTTCTGAATCATATTTTTATTAATTTGGTTAATTTTTTTTTTGCGTCACAGATACTTGACGCGATGAATCATTTGCATTAAGAAAATCATAATTTTTTTTAATGTCCGTGATGGACACTGTAAAAAGAAAATGGTAAATTATATAAAAAAAAAAATCTGGACAAAGATGAATTAATTTTTGTTGTAAAGATTCATGAAATATAATAAAAAAAAATTTTATAATATCATTTTAATGAATTTAGACTACAGATTGTCATATATAATTATCATCAGAAAAATAAAATAACAGGGAAATATATGCAAAATATGTTATGACACTGTTTTCTTTTTTTTGAAATTTTTCTTGTACATAAAAATAATATTTATTTCATACTATAAAAAAAAGGCAATTATTATGTGACATTCATTTAGACTTTAGCAACATTTTATCTCCAGACAAAATCTGTGCAGCTATAAATTTAACACTAAACTTTTTTTTTTATTTACCATTAAAATTTGCTTTTTAGAAAAGTTATTTTTGAGATTTAGAAAATAAAAGAGAAAATCGATTGCGATAAATGAAAATATAACATAAAATTTGAATGTAAATTTCAATTAAGAATAATTTGACCCACTTTTTTTTTATAGTTATGGGCATTATTTATGTATATATTTGTATATTTTACGTTTACAGTAATTTAAATTTCAACATTTTCCTTATCATTGTTGTATCTAGTCGACCTCCTTTTCATTAAATAACTAAACAGGACAAATTAACCAACATAAATATATCTTCACATAAATAGACTGCTAATTAATCAAATTTTAACACAGTAGTGACAAAAAATATACAATCAAATAAATGAACAAATATAAAAAAAAAATCGTCTGTCTTGTCATTGTCGTCACATAGTTTATTAAATTGTATTAAGTAAATAAGTTAATGAATTTTTAAGAAAAATAAATATTATATTGAATTTAGATAGTCATACTTTCTGTTGATATGTTTTTTTTATTGATTAAATAAAATAAAATTGATTACGAATTTCTTAATAAAAAAAATATATTTCTAAATTAAAATCAAATAAATTTTACCTTTATTTTGTTATGAAATATTCTGCTATGAATACAAAATTAATAAAATTCTTCTTATTAATAATTGGATTAATGAATGAGTCACTATTTTGATTTTATGAAATTCTAATTTTCTTTTGAACTTAATTACGCAAGTTTTGATTATATTACAAAATATTATAAAGAAATATATCTGATAAATTAAAATTATGTTTTTATAGACCGGTTTCCTTCAGATATAATTAAAATATTTTCGATATTAATCTGGTTTCAAATTTGTAATTAATCCAATTATATCTGGATTTGTAAAATATATTTAAATTTAATTTTTTTTTATATTCATTTATCATCTGAAAAACATTGAACTTAACTTTGATCTTTTTTTCGTTACTGGTATAAATGGAAAAATATTTTTTTAGAAATGTTTTATGATATATTATTATTAAATTACTAAAAGTACTTATGCTTTATTTAATTTGGCAAAATTTCATTACATATAAATGGAAAAATATTAGTTTTTTTTTAACAGGATTATAAAATATTTATTATTGGATTTAAAGATGCCATAAATCGGCTCAGCATTTAAATATTTCCAAAAAAAAAATATTAAAAAAAGTTTTTACGAAATTTTAATACTAATTATAAAAGCTTTTAAAATATGTAGAGTACAGCTATACATTTTTTTAATAAATATCAAAATATTGAAATTAATATCAATATACAGATTTTCAAAAGTTTTTCTATAATTAAATTGTTCAGAATTGAATTTTACGTATAATTCTCAAATTATGTTCACAAATTGTTTACTAAGAAATTTAAACCAATTCTCTTTTCATTTTTATTTTAATTAAAAGTATATAAATTTTCTATGTTTATTAAATTTTATAAAACTGATGAAGAAATTTAATTTATGCAAAACAATTAAAAACTGAAACTATCTTATGATGTCGTTATTTAAAATGGTGTATTAACATTGTTGTAGTTTTTCTAGACTACCTAAAGATTTAGTATTTAGATTTGCATAGAAATATTTTAAAATTTTTGACATAAAAAATAAAACTTTTAAATTAAGTCTATTTCCAATTTTTGTTGTTGTGACTATTTTGTCATAATATTATTTGCTTACGAAATAAGTTTTATGTAAACAGAAGAGATATTTTTTTTAATAAATAGAAAGACATTGAATTTTTTTCACACTTATCATACAATTTTTATGATTTACGCTTGTACTCTTACAGTGTAAATGTCACATAATTTATTAATTTTTAAAGTTTTAATTAATTTTATATTTAATTTAAAAAACTAAGTACATATAATAACTTTTGAAAATATAAACAACCATTATTATCTTTCTCCAAATATTGAAATCATAGATTTCTTAGTAGCATTAAGTTAGCTGTCGTAATCTATACGAAATGTAAATAAATTCGCATTAATATTAATATTGAATTCTAGTTTTTATCAATATTATATTTTGTTTTATAATGTAATATTTTGGTTTTCTAAATTTCTTGCTAACAAAAAATAAAAATATATATATTTTTGACCCATTTTTATAATTTTTATGAACCACTAATTTTGCAGCTTTATCAGTTTCCAAAATGAAAATAAATAAAAACACTTTACCCAAAAATTTAATATTTACTAAATAAAAAGATAATTTTTATGAGTGTTTTTTTCATTTACATATTAACATATTCACTGATAATTCCTAATCTAAAAATAATTTTTTTTTTGGGTAAATTTAATTAAAATATACTAAATATACTGTCATTTTTGTATATCAATTAAATTAAATAAATATTATATTTCAGTTTTAGATAAACTAAAATATCCAAAAAAATAAAAATAAATTGAAAATGTAATTTTTTTTCTCTACAAAATTCCATTAATAATTTTAGGTCATCCACATTAGATACATAATTTATTGCTTAACTTATTATTTATTCAAAAGAAAAAAACTTAATTTATAAAATTAACCAATAAAAAACATATTAGTACCAAAAAAAAAATCTGCTACTTCAAAAATTTTCCCAAAAAAAGTATTCATGCCAAGAAAATTTTTCTATTCTGGCAAAAGTAATTTCGTTTTTTTTTGACGATAAAATTTAAAGCTAGACCAAAAAAATAAAAAAATTTTAAGAACCAACATGTGTTTTTATCGTAAAGAATTTTGGTTAAATTCCAAAATATATGAAAAGTCTAAATACTTTCCTTTCAAGAAAATTATTTAAATTATTAAAAAAAAAAAAAAACACTTGCTGATGTTAGCTTTAAATCTCTTAAATATGCAAAATATTTTTATTAGATAAAATTCAAAAAAAAACAAAAAATTAAATTGTTTTTAAAATTTATGCCTATTTGGTAAAATATTTAATTTTAGATTTGAAATTATCTTAAAAGTGATAAAAATAGAAAAAAAAATGTACTTGATTATTTTATTATTTATTTTTTTGAATTTCTTAATTTTAAATATTATTTTTATTTACTTAACTTTCATATCTGATAAATAATTTGTGGTATGTAAATGGAAAATAATTAAAAAAAAAATTATTATAAATATAAAATTGAGAATTAGTTCATGGGCGCTAAATGAAAAACGCCACATTATACCCATATCTCTGTCTGGTTTGTTTTATATATAATTCTGGTTATGTTTATCAAATTTTGTTTAATTAGGTAAAAAACTGAAAATTTATGTTTTAATTGATTGTTGCTGTTTAAATGGTGCATACAATAAATTTAATGATACTATTTCAGTATTTTTTTATTATATACTTAAATTCAATTTTAGCAAATTTTGATTATAAATGTTCAGTTTGTTTAGGTTGAAGGCTAAAAATATTATTTCATTTCTAATTCTAAATTATTTTCCTTGGTAAAATACTTGAGTTATGAGGAGCAAAAAGTAAAATTATAACTAAAAATATCATAACTGATTGTAAATTCCCAAATGAATAATACTCGTAGTTATGAAAACTGATGATAATCACATACATATTATATGCTTAATAATTGAAATTTATTTGGAGTTTCTGTATATTTATGTCTAATAAGTATAGGGTGTTCGTCGAGAAGGTTTACGACTGTGTTTGGTCACCATTTTGATAAACATAAATTTTGACAGTTCATATTTGACGTGGCAAATTTATTATGAAAAATTATTTGAAAAACCATCGTGTTTTTAATCGTAAAAACATTTTATCAAAGTCAATCATTAATTATTGTGACGAGTAGAAAATTACATGAAATTTTTGGTAGAAATAATGTGCCATCAAAACCCACTATTTATCGTTTTGTGAATGATTTTGAAGAAAGAGGCTCTGCAACGTGTAGAAAATCTTTCCGTTGAACAGCCCTGTATATACAAGTGCACCACTGTATATAGCTGAACATTTTAAACAATACAGATAAGTGCCGGATACGCTGGCCTATAACAGATAAAGTTTATCGTAGTACTTTTTTTTTTAACAAAATATGGTAAATTATTTTTAAGCGACAATTGTGAATGTTCAAAGGGCTGCACATGTATCTTCTATGAATAAACTCGTGTAAATAATTCAGATAAAAAAATATGTATTTTTCTAGTCAGTTATTTCATTAAAAAAAATTTGATTAGTTTAGACAAAAAAATATTTTTTTAATTTGAAATATTGAAAGTGGTGATAATTTATTTTATTCTATCTAATTATTTTTTTTTTTTTTTTGTAAGTTCGTGCAATAAAAAAAAATTATCTATCATAAATATTTCTAAGTTAATTATTTTCGTACAGACAGATAAAACATAATTAAAATCTATTTTATTTAATTAGTGTTTCAATATTTCAATATTAAACCAAATTTTTGTGGTATAGAATTTAGGGTATAATTAATTTTAATTAGATAAATTGGTATTTGGGGAGAAAGTATATTTGTACAAAACTGTATATTGTGGTATATTTAATATTTATTTTAACATAAATCGTCGTAGACTTTTATTAAATTTTAGAAATACACCTGACCCTCGCATAACGCGAGACTTTTATAACGCGAATTATAATTTGCACAAAAGCTTCGTATAACGCGGAACTATAATCCTCGAATAACACGGTTTTTTTTTGTTACTATACAAATTTGTAGTATCCGGGTGGTTCGAGAAATATGCATATAGAAATTCTTAAGCCGAATTTAGTTTCGTATAACGCGGATTTGGATAACGCGCAATTTCTGAAGAACCTAATCTCCGCGTTATACAAGGGTCAGGTGTATATATTGACTTATTTCCAATTATCTTTAATATATACATATATAAATTATCGAATAAATTTCTTTATAAATTATCGAATAAATTTATAATGTGCTGAAAGTATTAAAATAAAAAATTAATACTGATCAATATATTTTAACATAGCAACAAATTATGTCACATTTAAATTGATTTTATTGTTAAGTGCACATAAATAAATAATGCTATAAATAAATTATACTTTAATGAATTTCCTAAATGATTTTTGTAGAAAATTCATAATAATATCTTATCTTTATCAAAATATCTTTTACATATTTTTCAAATTTTGTGTAGTTTAAATATTTGTAACAATTTTATCATACCAATATTGAAATATTATTCATATTTTTGAAGTGTTTTTTCTATGATTTATTACCAAAAATTAATATTATTTTTCTTAAGTTTTTCAATTTCTCAAAAAAAATATAACCAAATAAATAATTTTTCCATTACGCATTTTCGCAAAATACATAAATTTTTTATTATCCACTTTAAAAAAAAATACAATAAAAATAAAGCAAATATTTTTACACCAAATGTTAACATAAAAAAAATTGCAGAATAATAAACAAATTGAAAAATAATTTATTACATTTAATTTTTTTTTTTTTAGAACAAACAATTTAATCATTTTTACGAAATCTATTTTTGGACAATTCCGTATTAATAATCCTCAGAGGTTCAATTTATTAAAGTAAATAAAGTTTTACTTCAAAAAAAAAAAAAATTAAATTAAAAAAAATACCACCAAGCCTATAAAAATAAACAAGTGATAAAAGTAATAACATTTACTTTCAATATTTTTGTTTAGGGAATAAATCGTAAAATGATTGTAAATGATTACACTTGATAACAATTTAAAAAAATATATATTTTTAACAAAAAATCTAAAATAAAACTTTTTTTTTTATTTGGGGAAATCTAGAAAATTAAAACGTAAAAGTTTTATGGAAATAAACAAACTAAAAAAAAATAAAAACATGAAATAGATAAGAAATATTAGCTTTTAGATTGGAAATTCTATTTTATTTAATGAAAAAGAGCTATTTTTATTTATTTGGAGTATAATTAGCTAACAAAAATTTTAGGGATGGTTATGTAAAAATGGTGAAAAGTTTTTGGAGTTATTATCTTTTAAATAATCTTAGTCCGATTATTCTTATTTTTGGTAAAAAAAATTTTTTTTACAAAGTTTTGACAGTAAATTATTGATTATTTTTGAAAAAAATTCTGTATTATTAATATTTAATAGTTGTTAGTATGTTGTCCAAAGTTTTCTTCGTAGTGATAATTCGAAAATGTTTTTTACATTCGCAACAAAATAAAATAAAACAATTTTTTATAAAAAACAATTTCTAATTTATGACAAAAGAGATACTTTAATATAAAAAATCTTCTAATTTGATAATAATTTTTGACAGTTCTAATTTGACATTTCAGTAATTTTTGACAGTTCCAATAAAAAATATGTGAATTTTTTTTTGATACAAATATAGTATCTTCGTTAATTAACATTTAAAGACAAATTCCTGATAATTAATTGTGTTTTGAAAATGAAATTATTATCTATTAACAAAAAAATTTATTACTGGCTAGTCTAGTTTTGACATTTCTATTTTACAAAATACATATTTGTCATTTTAAAGACAACTATTTAATTTTTCTGATAATTTTAGTTTAATAATTACAATTTTATCAATAATTAAAACTGGTTTCCAACCAAAAGGTCCCAGGTTCGAATCCAATCAATGGCGTAAAGGCTTCGCTGTGAATTTTCAAATTCGGTTTAGCTACCATCATTTGTTATTAGGCTCAAACTAATAACAGAAAGAGTGCAACATAGCTTGCCTGTCGTGCTTTTGAAGTAACCCCAAAATTGGTTACATTAGAAGTATTTTATAAATACCTCATGTATAAATGCTTTAGATCAAAAATATTCTAACCAATTTAAATAACATTTTACTAATAATTTTCTAATATCGTAAATATACTTGAAAGCATTGAAATTGATAGTATTTACAAATTTTAATTGTCAAAACTTCTAAATATCTATTATAAAATTATGTAATGAAAATTATTTGTATTAAATATAAATAATCTTATCATTTGGAAACAAAATGAATAAAACCAATAACAAACAAATATATTTTTATTTTAATAGTATGAAATTTAATCAAGTGATAAAAAAAAATTAATATTCTATAAATAAATAAACTAAATGAACTAAATAGATAATCTTACATCATTCATATTTCAATATTTACTTTTAATATATATTTTCATTTAAATTAAAAAAAAAAAATATTAGAAGCAAAATTTTATATCACATGCAACATTTTTTCAAAAAAAAAAAAAAAGCTTAAAATAATAGATTTTTTTAAAAATTTAATAGAACCGCACATATGAAACAACAGCGGTTACCTTGAATTTGAGATACCAAGGTGCGTTTCATCTCTTATAATATGATTTTTTTTTTCCTTTCAAATAAATTCTATTTATATTATTTATTCCAATTTAAATTATATTCTTAATAAAAACATATTTTTTTAAGTAATATTATTTTAATTTTATGAAATATTTAGATTGAAAATCTTTTGTCAAATTATTTTGAAATCATAAATATCTGAATGGAAAATAAAATATGTTTGTTTATATTGTGCAATCAGGTGAATTAGGTTATTAAATCTTTTTCAAAATATTATTTATTTATTTTATATCAAAAATTATTATGTATATGTATTTATAATGTTGTTTTGTTAGATTATGAATTAATTCTAATAGATTAAGAGTTATTTAGTAGATAAAATCGAAAAATTGTCTGTATAAATAAAATATAACTATTTCAGTTTAATTATTTCATAACCAGAATTACGTAAGAAATAAATTTGTTGGTGAATTGCAAATATAAATACATTTAATTTAATTTTTAAATGAATATACAAACAAATTAGATTTTTTTATGCTAATTAAAAATCTACAAGAAATTATCAGTTTTGACCAAAAGAAAAAAACTATTTTGAATGTCATAATTTTAAATCATATATCTTTTTATTTATTTATTTAAAAGTTAAATTAATCCCAAATTGTTTAAAACTTTTTGTAAATTTAAATTTTTTTTGTAATAATTTCAACAATCTTTACTGAAATTTAGTATTCTACTAAAGACGTTATTTTTTTGTTGTTCATAAGTTCCAAATGCATCATTATGAAACTTTATAAAGTTTTATTAAGAAAGATAAAACGTGCAATAAAAGAAAAAAAAGTTTTCAAAAATATTTATTCTTTCGGAATGGAATTTAAAATTTTATAAAATTTATACAAGAATATTTTTTTTTTTACAATTTTTTACTTCCTTACACTTAGTTCAATTGTTAATATTTTTAATATAAATATATTATATACGTATGTTGTATAACAGATTGTAATTGTGAAGTCAAAAAACATAAAGATATTTTTCATAAATTATATTACTAATCAAAGAATACTATTTCTATATAATAGTAAAAGAAAATCATAATACTTCTTAATAGAAAATTATCACGTATGTATTTTTCCAATAAAATTCTTTAAATTTAATGCTCTAATGAATCTACAATATATATATATTTCAACAACAATGTATATATATATTATGATTTTCCATTGTAGATTTTATTATTTATGTATTTAATTTCTTCTTACGTTTGCCAATCCAATCAATTGGAAAGGAAATTAGGTTTTCTACTTGAGGAAAGTAAAAAAAAAAAAACTCGCATGATTGAATAAATATTTTTGATCATTAATTGTGTATACAATATACATTAATGTACGAGTATAATATTTTCTTTCTGTTCTTTTTTTTTTATTTCAAAAATCATAATCATCAGAACAGAAATAATATAATCACTTTTTAAGTGCTTTCTTTAGTTTTTCAATATTAAATATATATGAATTTTCACTGAACTGTGTATACAAAAAAAAATAAAATAAAATAAAATAATATTTAAAGGTCAAATTGCAAATGGTATGAATATATAAAACATGCTTAAGCGGAGATGATGCGTGTAACATTGATAAAAAAATTCTTTTAATAAAACATTTCGAATTAAATTTATACGAAAAAATTATAATAAATTGTCATAATGTTTTAGTATTTATCTGTCAAAATGGGTTTGAGAAAAGAATATTGTTGTCTCCGTTCAATTGCTTAAAGTAATTTATTTTTTTGAATCATAATTTTGTCTAATGTTGTGAATGCTTGTAAAATTCAATGACGTTTAAATAGTACTTTTTCGTGCAGTGCTAAACTCGTTGACGGACGACCAGCTTATTCCGTCGTTAAATTTAGAAAATATAGAATATAGACACAAAATGGTCTTGCAGTTTTTCAAGCTATTGGGATTGAATATGCAGTCGCGAAATGCCTTATAAAGTATTCAAATTTAATTGAAACGACTCTAAAAATTATTTTGTATTAATGTGATGTGATCATTCAGTCAGATTTCAAGTGAAAACAATTCGTTATCCCCGAACCTTTAATCTATCAAATTTACTGATGTACAGGGAGTGGCTCAACAGGTTCCAATAACGAATTTCTACTGTCCTCCAACGTCAAACTGAATTTCTTAAAAAATTTCCAATTATAAGGTTACCAACATGGTAGAATTTCTCATTGACATAATGTAATTTAAAATTTTAAAAAACTTATCTATGTTTTTTTATTAAACTTTCATTTATGTTCACGTGTCAGATATATTAAAATATCTGTACATCATAGAATATATAGTTATGGATATATTGTTCATACCAATTCGATAAACAAAGTGTCCAACCAAATTAGTTGTTCTCTTTCTATTACTATCCGAATTGTCACTGCAAGTTTATGAAAAATTCATTTTCAAAAACTGAAAATATGTCAAGTCAAAGTAAATGAAAATGAATTTAATAATTTCAGTTTCAATTCGTATTTTCTACGATGCTACATATAATTTTCACTTTATCTTGAACAGTTCAGTCTTTTTTTTTTAAATAACTAACCTTTACGCTACATTATTTCCAGTGTTTTAAAATGATATGTTCCATAAAATTAGATTATTTTTTATGAAAAATATTTTATGTATAAGAAAAAATGGGTTAGATTTAAAAAAAAAAACCAAGACAATATTGAATATTATTTATGAATTATATAAATCTAGATAATATTTGCTACGAAATTAACTTTTTTTTGCCCTGCATTGATTTATATATATATACGTATTAGATTTTGCTATCTTTTTTTTTAAAAAATAGCTTTTTGAAAAAGAAAATTAAAGATACTCATTTTGATGGACAATAAAAATTGGTTTTCTTATAACCGAACTGAATTGAATGTGTAGATAAATTGCATGTTAAGTTCATTTTAAATAAAAAATACTGACTATAATAAGAGTGGGGGCGATAAAATTGAAACGTAATTTAGTAGACCAATTTAAGAGGCGTAAACACTCTGGTTTTTTATTTGAAGAAATGATAAGTTTTTTTATATTTTTTTTTATTTTAAAGGAAGTTGAACATATTCGTATAAAATATATTAGTTTTCCTGTTGTTATATAGGTTGTATGACAATTTAGAATGTACATATTCCTCTAAATTTGAAAGTTTTATTTTAACTCGTTATTTTCTGACACATTATATTTACAGTCCTCACTTAAATGATATAATTTCATATTAAAATAATATCATATCATTCAACTAAATTAAATAAAATTATACATAAAGATTCTAGTATTTTTTTTTTTATTTTTTTAAATATTTCCGTTTTTAATTTATTTATATAAAATTTATATAACATAATATTCGAATGATTTATGAAATTGAAATTTATCTTATGAAAAATATATTTTTTTATTAGATTGTCTTATGAAAAGCTATTATTACAGACGTAGTTAAAAATTTTTATTTGCAAAATGCATTAATTAAAAAAGTTTATTTGCGACTCTTGTTTTTATTTTAGTTAAATTAAAATATTATTATTTATAATTATGAAATTCTAGCATGTGTATAGAATATATATTATATTTAATTAAATAATTAGATCATTTTCTAATTTTACTAAAATTGTAAATTCTAAAACTAAGCAAATTTATTACTCTATTATGTATTTTTTTTAATTAGATTTAAAAATAATTTTGTTTTTATGAATAATATATTATTATTAAAAATATTATAGTAATTATTTCCGTTTATTAATTAGTTATTTAAACTTTAACACTTCTTTTTGTTTAAAAAAAAAAAAAAATTGAAATATTGAAATGTCTAATAAACTTCCGTTTTGTCAATTTATAACTTTCTCATTGGAAATTGTAATTTAAATTTATGTAAACATGTCGCGTATAATGTCAATAATATGCTAAACAGAATTTTTAATTCTATTTCTATTGTAAATTGTAATTTTTTAAAAATATTATTAGTCACATAATTTTGTATTAAGAAAATCTATATATTTTAAAGATAAATTATATTATTTAAAAATAGGTATGTCAAAATTAAGTGATGTCAAAATGAAATTTTAAAATTTTTTAAAGGTACTACATTTAATATAGTTAGTATATGACCTGGTTTTAAAAGACAAATTTTTATTATATAATTATTAGATTTACCAGAGAGCAAATATAACATAAAAACTTATTTACATAATTTAGTGAAAATATTCTAAAAATTTGTACAGTCTAATCAGTCTATTTCAAATTCCCAAGAAACTTTATTATATCTCATTATGAATAAATTTTTATTTCATAATAATAATATTTTTATGTTGCGAATTTTAATACATATATGCTAAAAAAAATAAAAAATATATATTAAAATATTAAATTATTTACATAAAAAAATATAAATTATTTGCACCTAAATATTTCTACTGTACACTTTAACATACATTATGTAAATAAAATATGAAATTTTCATTATTTTCACTCATATAGAAGAATATAATCATTTCAATAAAATTATCTGATCTTTCTCTGGGGTAATAATAGAATTACGTGTTTAGCTAATTATCACCCTTAAGTTATATAAAACTCTTGTGAAATATATTTTACGTCGTTTTTATAAGTTTTTTTTCTTCTTCTATTAAATAAATTAGGTAGTTAAGAAAATTTGAAAGAAACTATTCATTAATAATTATTATTAGATACAAAATTTTATCTTATTTTTCTATAATTCAATAATGTAATTACATATTTTTTTATTATTTTATTTTTTATTAAAATACCAATATTTCATTGATTATATTTAATATTATATATTAAATCGTAAAATTAGACGACAAAAAAGATGGGAAATTTTCTTGGAAAATTTATAACAATTCTTAGAAATTTTAATTGAAAATTCTTATTTAATAAGATTTTACTTATAAATGTTTAACGAAATAAATAATTAATTCTTTTATGTTGTTAAAATTAAGTCATTCATGATGAAGGAATTTTTTTTTTGTTATTTTGAATTTTATTTTCAAATGACACGTGCCTCAAATATATTTATGTGGAATATATTTGTGATAAAAGTTTGTGTAGAACTGAAATTAAGACAGAAATAATAAATACATATAATGTTTATGTTTATGAAAAAACGTAAATTATCAGATTTATAAAATTCATTGTGAATATATGAGAATTTTTGATTCAATGAATTAAAAAAAAGAATGTTAATTTAAATAATTTCCGGTGAAATTTGTAAAAATTATTGTATTTTATGAACTCAAACGTATAGTATAATTTATGTCAATAGTATGAGTAGTAAAGTTACTCAATAATTTGAATAAATGAATTTACAAAGAGAATAAAGTTGATTTAATTTAAATTTTTACATTAGATTGCTTCTAACGTATTCGTTGATTGTACGAAATATTTTACCTTCCGGGAAACTATTAGAATTTGACATAATATAGGCGGTTCTTACTGTTAGCTCAAAACCATTCTAGTAAAATTACTGTGACTAATATAACTCATATGAAAATTTAAGAAATAGGATAAAAATGAATTCTTCGGAATATTGTAAATTTAATAAATAGGATAAAAATGAATTCTTCGGAATATTGTACGATAAAAAAAGAGTAGAATTATTAAAATAGTATTTGAAAGAACAAATCCAATTACTTCTCATAATTCAATCTGAATATTTATCGGAGTTGCTGTGGAAGATTAGGTATTTAAAATATGATATTTTCAAATTATTTGGGTCTCCTAAACACTAGTGATTAATTAATTTAATGTTAATAAAGTACTGGCTATTAACATGAAGAAAAATTAATTTGAAACTCAACAAATTAAAGTCAATGAGTTTATGTTTATATATTAAAAATATTTTGTTAAAATTGGATATAAGTAGGTTCATAAATTTCACATTTTATTATCTGTAAAAAGCATTAATAAAATTGCATATTTCAATTTCCAAATATTTTGTAAAAAAAAATTTTGATGGGTGAAGGATAATTTATTGTATTTTCTATGCTTTAGGGAAATTTTTTAAATATTTTATAAATTTTCCCAAAATAAAAAATTTAATTATAAAAATTAAATTTTTCATTATTTTACATTCAAAAAATTTCACATTAAATAATTTTCTATTTTTTTATTTTACACTAAAATACTTTTAGTAGAAATTCTTTATTAGTAAAAAAATACTTTTAATGTAGTTAATTTTTCACATTTCGTTTCATTTCATATATCTTTTTCTTCATTAAAATATTTATTTATTAAAAAAAATACAAATTAAATTCAGCAAATTTTTTTTTTCACCTTTATTTTTTATTTTATTTTTTTTTTTAAAATATTAAAAAATAAAAATTTATAAAATTTTTTTTATTTATTGTTGTATTTTTTTTCTTTTTTTTCTTTTATTTTATTTTTATGGAATTTTTGTTTCAAAAATTCAATCAAATATCTTTTCGATAAAAACATAAAACAACATAAATTTTGTGTGTGTGTTGTTGCTAATCACAATCGCGGCCTCTTGCCCACCACCAACCAATTATAATCAACTCTACATAAAATATCAATAAATTTCTCCGTCACAATATAAATTAAATAAAAAAAAAACAATTTTTCACGCCTTGGCTGAATTTTCAACAACAAAAAAAAAACATAAAATTGTAAAATTTATATTTTGCGTGCTAAAAAATATATAAAAATGCACAAAATTTGAATTCATTGTGCAATTTAATCATTTAAAAAAAAAAAAAATCAAATTGCAATTAATTTTATGCTGTTTACTTACTACCTTTATTTTAATCCAAAAAAAAAAAAATATCTTTTGTACGTTTATAATTTTAAACAACCAACAAAATATATCTCTACATAAATCTCAACATAAAATTTAATATTGTTTTTTTTTTTTTTGTAAATTGATTAAAATAATTAAAAATATGATTAATTAAAAACAAAAAAAAAGCGTAGAGAAAATTTCATTAAATTTAAAAGCACAACAAAAACAACATACACCCACATTCAAAAAAAAAAGCAAAATTTATTTTATATAACATATAAAAAAAAAAAAAAACCAAAACATGCCCCAATCAGAGGGCGGTTATATATCATTGGGCAATAATGGCCCTAAAAGTGTTTATAATGCAACAACAGAACCAACTGGTCCACCATCTGTTTTTGAATCAGTTAAACGTGTTATTGGTCATGTTGTAGGCAATACAAATGATGGTTCACAACAGGACACTACCCTATTAACTACAAAAGGAATCCAACCAAAAATTATTGGATCGAGGTAAGAGATAAAATTTATACAAAAAAAAAAAAAAAAATTTAAATCTGGTAAAACATATTTTTTTTTTTAATGTAATTATTGTTGCGTAAATATTTTATTTTTAATTAAAAGAATTATAATTCTGTCAGTTATTTGTTGAAAATGCATTAATCTAGAATTGATTATAAAAAAATATGGTTTAATTTTTTTTAAATATTATTGTAGTTTTTTTGGTTATGGTAAATATATTTTTTTTTGGGATTTTTCCAATTAAATCTATAATAAAAGCTTTATTTCATTTATATTTAAATAATTTATAATTAAATTAATTTATTATTTTTATAATTAATTTTTAAAATGTAAGTAAAATATTATTTTATTGAATATTTTATTACTAAAAGTAAATAAATATAAAAAAATTATTACCAAAAATGAATAAAACTTTTCTGGTGCAATTATGTTCAACAGCGTCATCTATATTTGTGAAATTATTGAATAGATATTAGCCGCAATCTCATTTTCCTAAAATGTCAACAGTGACATTTCCTAAATGTCAACAGTGACATTTTAGTAAAATGAGATATCATTTGCTAATATTAAATGCCTGCTAAAATTTGTATTTTTTAGTAATGGTGTTTTTTGGTTCAGAAAAAAAATGAATTTGAAAAATATTTATTAACTGGTTGTGGCAAACCTCAGACAGTTGTAGCCAACAGAGAACTGTTGTTGTCTCATTCTAATGGATAGGACAAACGAAATCATTTATCCTTGATCTGTTTGCTCTTAAACTATGTGTTTGCTCTTAAACTAGCGGATTTTGAGTTACGCGATGCATTTTGCGCTCCACAGGAAATTTGTTTCACATTTCGTTGACATTAATTTGAGGCCAATAACGAATTGGTAGCGAGGCAGAGTTAGAAAACTAAGAGAAAACTTCGGATGTTCGGTAGGATTTGGAACAGTTTAATATTTTTTACTGGTTATTTACTAAAAATTAAAATGTCGCTTAACATCTTCATGCAACGAACTCTTAAATTTTGTAACAAATTTAATTTTATTACATATAACAAAACGAATACATACTTTTTAAAATAATAACAATTAAGATATAAGAAGTTGTGTTTGTTACTTATTCACAATTTATATGTTGGTGTTGATTTGTAATATTGTTCTTTGAAATGTACTGATTGTTCAATTTTTTATTAGAATTATTAGAACAGTCTAATTAATAATTTAAATGTCTTAAACTGGTTTAAAGAAAATGTGAAATATCGTTTTTAGCGCACTAATAAATTTATGCTTCGTAATGACAATAATTCTGAAATTATAATTTACATTATATATCATATATACTTAGTTATTTGTACATTATTCGACAGTATTTTTTTTTTCCTATTACAACTGTCATGCTTAGAATGTCAGTAAATAAATTAACATCGAATATTATCGAATATACTATATAGTATTTCTATTTATTTTTGTGATTAAAAAATACTAATAAGATAAAATTTATAGTTTTTTTTTATCATTTCGATAAATTTTTTTTTTATTAATCATAAACGTTTATTTTTTTTATTGTTGAAATGTCAACGTCCGTTAATAGCATTAAAACAATAATATTTCCAATTATTATTATGCTATGTACTTAATTAACTAAATAAATATTTTATATGATTTATTTCCACAACATTTCCTCATTTTTTGTGTATTAAATTTTTTTTTTTATTTTTGAACATTTTACAATTTCAAATCTAATTACAAATTTTATTAATGTTTATTTCCTTTTTAAAGTGGTTTGTCGTTCATTCAACGTATTTGTAACATAAAAAAAAAAAAAAACCATTTGTGAAAATAAATAATGAAGAGTGAAAAACAAATCAACTATGAACAAATAATAAATAAAAATTAGGTTAATGCACTTTAAAAAAAAAATTTATCTTCAAGTAATTTTATTAAAAAGGGTTGAAGATACTATTTCAAATAATTTATGAACTTCATAAGTTTTTTTTAAATATAATATATATTTCTTTAAAGTATATTTTCTAAGAAAATTCTTGAATACTTAAATAAATTATTTTTAAAAAGATGAAGAAAAGTATCACTCTTGAACTTAAATATAATTAAAAAGTTTATATTTCAACTTGAGTAGAAAAATAAAATACTTTACTGCATCGTTTCTACTTATATTACCCTCATTTTTTTTCTGTAATTTCCTTAATTTTTCATATATTTCCATTCTATTTTCGTTAACACTTTATCGCAACAGAAAAATAAAATAAATACTTATTTCCAGGAAAAAAAGAAATAACGTCCATAATAAATTTCTTTCAACTGTATTCGATTGACTGAACTATATACTATGGATAAATAGATATTTATGACCCGGAATATCTTTTTTCTTGCCTATAAAAAAAAAATATTTGTCCAGCAAACAATTTGAAAGATAAAAGATAAATTCATAGTAAAAAGTTTTTAATCTATCTTAAATATCCCTTTGATTGCGTAGAAAATTTCCTGTTTCTTGATAGAAACTCATCATCCAAGTCGTTTCCTTTTTCAGAAATGTTATCTAGCTATTAAGTAAACTTTTTAGTGTCTATTACCAAGTATTTTATTTGACACTTTTTGTAAGAATATAATATTCTTTATAATTAAATCTTAAATTGAATGTTTTTTTTAAATAACATTTAAGTAAATTTAGATAAATTTTTATATTAGATTAACAAAATTTTGTTCAACTATTAAAAAAGGAAACTTTAAACAATTATATTTTCTTAATTTTCTTCATATATCGTTAATAATATCCAGAAAACTACTAATTTTATATTTTTGTAGTTGGAGTAAAAGTTATTATGTTCATTTCACTATCTACTATAAGTTATATTAATAAAGAGTTCCCGAAAATAAGAAAACTATCTCAATTACAAGACTGTTTAAAAATCAATTTTATCATAAAATCTATTAAAACAATATTACTTATATACTTTATAATTTTAATTACTTATCTTTCAATCTGTAATTAAATTAATTTTATTGTAAACTATCGAAACTATATTCACTTTAAAATTTTAATAATAAATATCTGAAGTTAATTGACAGTTTCGTGAATCAAAACGTTTTTTTTTAAATCTCAAATTTATAAAACTTTTTAATAATTGCAACATAATTAAAGTATATTGCTTTTCAAGACAATTTTGTCATGACACTTTAAATTTTCACTCGTAGTTACTTGTATGTTCTATGTTGTTTCGATTATGTCAATTAATTTTCCCTTTAACATTTTATATATCGAGTTTTTAACTATACATCTACATATATTAATTTAGAAATTTCCCGCATCGAATTTAACTTGTCAGGCAAACAGTTTAATTAAACTGAAAATATCGTACATTAATTACCATTTTATTTAGAGCAAAAGTTGAGAATATTTTTTATAAAAAAAACCTTATCGTTTAATGGTCATATTATACCAAGTTTTAAATCAAAAAATTGATTTTTTTTAGCTATGGAAAAACTATTTCATTTCTTTTAAATTTTTATGTTCGAAAGATAAAATCTGATTACATTAAATAAACTGAGAAAATAATGGATGTAATTAATTTAGTGTAGTATGGTTTTGTACACTTTTACTTATTGATTTTTATGTTATAACATTATTTAGAAAATTTAATATCATTTAATAGAGTAACTATTAAAAAATTATGTTTTTATGAAATTATGTATTTTCTTTGAAGACGATGGGTAGAAAGTTTTTTATTTGATTAAACATAAAATGTAAATTCAGTGTTTTTTTTTAATACATTAAGAAGATGAAAAAGAATTTTTGATTTCAATTTTCTACTTCAGGAAAATGGAATAAAATAAAAAGCTTTACATTACAAAAAAAAAATTTTTTTTTTACTTTATTACCACGAAAAAGGATCGTAAAATTTTCCATTTACTTATTTTTTTTTTTTTTAAAAGCCTTTTTAGGCGTAATTTATGTTTCAGACGCAATAAACTTGAAAGATTGTAAAGATATTGTAAAAAAAAAATAATAATAAAAAACCTAATATTTTCACATGGCTTATAATATTTCAAGGAGAATTACACCAAAACATAATTATTCTCTTGTGTTTCCTCTTCACAAAACCAATATATCAAATATTTTGACCTTAAGCCCTTATCAACCAACCGAAATAAAACAAAGACCAAAAATCTATATTAAAAAAAAAAGAAAATTATGACAGAACCCCCAACCCTTAAAATTTTCTTTTTCATATAATTTTAAATTTTTATTTAGTTTCCAAACAAGAAAGTTTTTAGTTGTCAACATAAAAATTTCAAATCTTCAAGTCAAGTTTTCTTAAATGACTTGCTGCTTCACATAGTTGTCAAAATGACATTGTCCACTACAAACATTCACTCAAATATGTCATGTCAAAGGTGGCGTTTATTACCTTGTAAAGGACTTAATGTTCCAAAACTGTCTAAAGAAATATTTCTATATTATTACCAACAAAAAAAGCATGTCCAACTGACACAATATCAAAGAATGAGTCCATTAATCTCACTAAAAATATTTCCTAAAAAATTTCAATCATTATGTACACAAATATTTATTAATTTTTATCTAAATTTATTTCTGTTATCAGAATATCAAATATCAATAAATTATTTCGAAAATAAATATTGATCTTTAATTTTCACAAATTTTCCAAAGTACAGAACATTAAATTACATTAATTTTTTTTTTTTTTGTGATTGTGAATATTTTTTTTTTACAGTGGAATTGTTGAAGATTTATTTCATGGTGTCAGTTTCCGTTGAATATTTTTTTTTTTATATATATATATATTTTATTACGCACATTTCCTCAACATAAAATATCTTCACTCTTACTTAAATAAAATATTAAAAAAAAAAAACACAATTCTAATATGTTTTACCTTAAAAGACCTTCATTTTCTGTTCTGTTTTCCCTTTTCGTATTCATTTCATTTCATTAAATGAAAAAAAAATTCATTGGTGGTTGGTGATCTCATATCCGATTCTTTTATAGATATATTTTTTTTTTTAGTTTACCTTCATACAATTGTGATTAATTTTAGGTAAATAAATATTTTATATAATTCACTGTTCCATAAGTTCGAATAACTTAATATAAATTCATGGTTAATATAATTTTTTTATGCTATTTGGGCAAAAAAAAATAAAAGAATTTTATTACTAAATGTCACCTGCTGCGGTTACTATTCCAGGCGGATGCTATTTCAGTAAATAAATTGATTTTTCGATTTTATTTTTCTAAATATACTTAATATAGTAGTTTTATTTTTGTGTGTTATTTTGCATATTTTATAACCTGATACAGATTTTTTTTTTTTGGTTGCCAGTATTTATTTCATGACATGAATAAAATTAAATCGAATAATAAAAGTATTGCATAATAATAAACTGAATTGTATATCCTTAATGATGTCACAAGTTACAAAAAAAAAAAAAACATAATTTATTATATTTTTTTTATAAAATTTCATTTTTTGCGCATAACCTTCACAATGCAATATGACTTTAGTTTTCATTTTATTTATTGTTATTTTTTTTTTTGCAAGAGAACACCTGAGTTTTTTGATTAAGGTAAATGGAGGGTTTATTAAGGATATCGAATATTAAATGAAAATATAAAAAATTCAAATATATTTTAATAAGATATATTGAATTTGTTATGCTGACAAGTAATTTTATTCGTAGTTGGTTGAAGGACTTTAACTAAATACCAAATAAATTAAATTTGTGTTTAACTATGAAGAATTAATCTTAATAAAATCGATGGCGGTGTTAAAACTGAGTGATTTAAATGATCTCCTAATATTAGTTTTAATTTACGTTGATATTTTTATGTAAAGACAAATTTTTGTCTTATGAAATATCAAAGAACATCGCTAAATTAATTTTATAAATCATTATTCAAGATTTACTTTCTGTCAAAATTGTTTTTGGAATTAAATTGCCAAATTTGTTAAATTTGACAAAAATATAAGTGTGCCAAACAATATAATCAAGCTTGTTTTCTTTGTATTTACTTTGAATTTTATTCTAAAGAGATTATCAGAAAATTTGTGAATACTATGGTGGTTTTCCATCGGAGCCACAGATACCAACTTCAATTTTATCATCGTTGCATAAATTTATTCAAAAATTATTTCTATATAAAAATTAATTGACAATAATTGTCAAGTCATTTATATTGAGGTAAAAAGCTGAAATTCCAATCTGTCTTATTTGTAAATTGACACATGAACACAAATACCTCCAGCAGCGAAATTTTCCCTACTGCCGACAAAAAATGACGCAAACCTAAAACTGAGCTAATATCGTTTTGTACCAAAGTAGACATAACGACTGAATTTAATGCTAATAGTACAAAAAATTATTGAATGCTACCAATTAATCCAGATTAATTACTTTGAAGTTTGTCCCAAATATCATTACATTGAAAGATAATTTAAATACCGTCATATTGACAAATAATTTTATATTTACATTTGATTAAATTTTCTTTTTACATTTTCATATTATGTAATATGGTATTTAAAAAAAAAATTACAAAAATAAATTGAAAAAAAAGAAGAAGAAAATAAAGAATTTTCATGTAAAAATCGAAAACATTTTGTATCACAATTTCTGATATAATCAAAATAAATAATCAATGAAATAACTATTATTTTACATATACTTAATATGTATATACATTTTCATTATAACATCATAGAAAATTATATTTAATTTTCTTTTTTTTTATTGAGTATCGATTTGTGAAATTAAATAGAAATTTTTCCCAATAAAAAAAAGGAAAAAAAAAATTTGCCATATAATTGGTTATCGTGTACTGCAGTATAATTTAATAGACTTTTAAGTTCTAAAAAGCTAAATTTTTCTATATATACATTTATATCTATTTTTTTTTTGCTCCATTCATTTTTTAAATATAGATTCTTGTATAAAGATACTTAAACATATTTTGTAATCCTTAATACATAATTTCTTTCTTATTTTTTTTTGTATGGTTAGGTTTAGCTAAAACCCTCCAATTCCTTTAAATTGGAATTATAAAAAAAAAAAATTTCTTTAAATTTACCATAGAAAATATGTTGACGATGTACTTAATGGCACAAAAAAAAAAAAAGAAAGAAATTGTAACTTGTAACAAGAATTTCTTCGTTTTATTTTTTATGTAATATTGTAGAAAAAATGTTTGAAAAAAAAAGAAGAAAAATTATTATTTTCTGATTGTGGGGGAATTTACCATGATTATTACCGGTAAGGAGTATTTATATAACATTTTTCTACATAATATTTCTCCCAATTTTTTTTTTTTTTGTATTCATTTCAAGGAAACTATCAAGGATATAATGTAGAAATAGAAATTGATTTGAAATATCTTATAAGAAGTTTATTAGATTAAGTATAATAGGAAAAAATTGAATTTATCATATTTAGAAAATCTGAATTTCAATTAAAAAGAATTTAAATAGAAAATATCGATAATAATAAATACTAATTTTTGGTCTGCAAAGTTTAAATTGTTTTTGATAGTTTTAAAGGCAACATATTTGAATTTGACATAAATAAACATAAGATTATTGTAAATTGTTTTGAGAAGATAATAAATAAAATATGAATTAACATTAGTCTAGGCAATATATTGATGCCTAATATAAAATCACAAAATTTCTGATAAATTTTGATAGAATGAAAATATGAAAATTTTTACAAATTAAATTCATAAAACTTTTCCTGCATAAATAATTTATGATATACCAAGCAGAACATAACATTTACGTGTATAAATTAATGATTATTTATAAATTTATAAGAAATACATTTATAAAAGTCTTAATTAGTCTTCATTATTCTAAAACATTAAACTTATTTCTTACTTACAAATAATAGTATTTGAATAATTAAAATTACCTTAATATAGGAAATGTAATGAAAATTAATTTTTTTTATTTTATTTTTGGTATATAAACGTGAAAATAATTAAAATATCTTTATAATAATATTAAATTTTAATTATAACCTTTCACCTGTTTTTAGTTTCAGTAATATATTAATTTGTAAATAACATATAAGTTTCTAAAAATAAATTTCCATTAAAATTTATTTTCATTTCGAATTAATTAACTATAAAAAGAGTTTTCGATTGTAATAAAATGTACGTTACCACAACCAAATTACATATTACATATTATATGAAATTCTCTTTGGTATAATTTATATAAAAAAAATTTTTGACTTTATGATCTGTGTAATTATGATTTTATATCTTAACACATACATATATAAGATATATAAGACGTAATTGACTTTGTAATTACTAAATAATATCTGAACAATTCAAATTATACACATTATAATTAATTTTGTTTTTACACTTATGCTATTTTTAATTAAAAAAAATTAATATTTTCTTTTTCATTCATTAATTCAAAAATAAATAGTATATTAAAATTATCCACCTGTTTTATTTTTTTTTTTTGGGGTTGAAATTTTTTGTGAATTATAAACATTTTTTTTTTTTTAAAACAATATATATTTAATTAAAATTGTTTACCTTTAAAAAATATTTTAACATTTTTATATGTTTCTTAAAATAAATATTAACTAAACCAAAAAAAAAAATTATAATTAAAAAACATTTTTTTTTTACTTGCTTTTAATTATTTAAATATTAATTATTATTAAAATACACTGAGGAATTGAGGTTGTTTGGTCTATGTATTATTAATGTGAATCATAAAAGAAAACATATTATTATTAATAATATTGTCTGTATTATCTAAAAAATGATATATAAATATTGTTTTAATGGTCGATTAATAGAAATTTTTAATTAAATATGACCTTTTCCAAAAAAAAAATTTAGTTAATTAACCATGAAAAACCCAAAAACTAAATAAAATTTTTCCATATAGAAAAACTAAAATGCAATAAGATACATTTTTTTTTTTTGGTTATTTTTGCTAGAAAGCGAAAACAGAAGAATTAATTAACTTAAGAGAACCTAAATGTCTATAAATTATTGACAGTAAAACTTTTTTTTCAAGCAGATATAATTTTATTTTATTTTTCGGAAAACTTTGCTTTTAATATCTTTTTATTTTTTTTTTTGATATTTGCTTTTGTAGAAGTTTCACAGTTTTATAATTTACGTCGAAATTGCGAGTATAATTAAGTATTTAACCCATTGCGGTTATTTGTTTTCAATTATTTAACTTTAGATATTGAAAGCATTGAAAAAATATGTTAATCTTACTCAACTATTATTAAAATTTTCATTTTCATATTCGATTACAGCTGTCATATCCGTCTGATAGATTAAGATTGGAGTTTATTTTATCTTGCAAAGTTTTTGACATGTTATGTTTTCTAATCCTAATATTCTCTTAATCTCTGGATATTCTGCAAACATATATCACAAAGTTTTATTTTATGTAGCTATAAATATTGTATTTTGTTAGTTAATACATTGAACAACACCCTACTACGTTATTGAATTATTTCAATAGCACTTTAAACATAAGTTTCAAACTCATTGTCTCTTTATTATCGTAATATACTTGTCCACAAAGTATTAACTTATCTTCAATGTTATATCTTCAAAAAGATTTATACAGATTTTCGTGGAAAATTTGATGTATTTTAAAAGAAAAATTTTGTTTTTTTGTTTTACATCTTTCTTTTTATAATAACATGATACTTCACACTAAATCTAGATTATCCTTAATAAAGATTAAAATTAATCAGTTATTGCTTGATAACCTTTTATAAACATTTAAAATATAATCCTAATAATAAAAAAAAATGTATTTTAATATTTTTTAAACATTTAAGTTTATATTTTTTTTTTTTCATATTCGAAATCCTCTTTTAAACTTGACCTTTTCTCATATACACATTTCTAATTATAATTAAATTTTCTTGTTGATTTAAGCGTCATTAGCACAAAAAAAAACAAAAAAATATATGGAAGGCACTTAAAAATTACTTTTTTTTTCTTTTGTTTTATGATACTAAAAAAAAAGGTTAATTTTCCAAAAAAAACCATTGAGTTTTCCATTAAATTAATTCAGTGGCTTATATTATTATTATTTTTTGGTTGGTTGTTTTGTAAAACTCATTATTTTGGTTCTCGCAAAAAAAAAAAGGACTCGTTAGACTGGAAATCAGAAAATCATTTATAAAGGTTAGAAATTTTATCAATTTTGTCTCTTTTGAAGCTTTTAATATTCGTGTTGAAAAAATCTATCTTCATTCTTTAATTTTTTTTTTTATTATTAATGTTCTGATAAATTTTCAAATTTTCATCAGAAAAATTATCGTGTTTCTAGCATGAATTATTAATTTAAAATATAATATTGCTTAAATTTTATATATAATCTAACAATTTTATTAAAAGTCTGAAAATTATAATAATCATTAATTTTAAATATATATTAATTTTAATAAATTTAACATAAATATAATAATATATCACATTCATAAATTGACATATATTTTTTTTTTTTATGGAAAAATTATGTTGCATGTTTCCCAAAAAAATATAGATACATATTCGTATATTTTTTTTTTTGGTGCATGATTGTCGTCAATTAATAAACTTTTGAAAATAAATCTTTATAGCCAAAATATATAATATTTGTAATCAACAAAAAAATCAACATATTTTCAATCATAAATCATTCTTTATGTTATGTAATATTTAAAAATTCCCAAAAATATATCCATTTTTGTTTTTTCATATTCAAAAATAATGAAAATTTAAATGTTTTTTAAAACTGTATAGTTTTATTTTTTTACTGAATTTTAATTATAGTTTTTCTAGGGTTTTTTGGTAAAATTTTTCTTTTTTTATTTGGAAAACTTTTTCTTTGTTTTTTCAAAACTTTACATAATAAAAATTATTTATAAAGTAGCGAACATTTTAATAATTTACTATTATGTGGCGCCTGTCGTAAGTCCTTAAAACTAAAAAAAAACATAAAAAAAGGAAAATCAATATTAATATACTAAATACTACTGTATAGTAAAAAGAAAAATTATTATTTGCGTTCATTTTGTTAGTTTTTCAGGTCAACATTGTACATTTTCTTTGTTTATGTTGTGGGCAAAAAAAAATTTATTTTAATGCCATTGTATAAGGTTTTTTCTTGTATTTAAATCTAGTTTGAAAAAAAATCAATAAAATTTTTATTTAACTAATTTGCATTAAAAGTTATTACATAAATAATTATTTTGTTTTTGTACTGTTCTTTTAACTGAATTAAAGTTATGTGTTGGCAAATTATTTATGAAATATTCATAAATATAAATTCTACTTCGAAAAAAATATTATATTTTTTTAATTACTATATAATGATATCAATGACGCATACTAGTTTTAATGATTTTAGTTAAAAATCAAATTTAGACTACTTTTAAATTTGTGCAGTCGACAAATAATAAAAAAACGTTGCATTTTCCTTAAAAATGTATGAATTTTCTGTGTCTCTAAAAATTTCCAATACAAATTGAAACGTGAAACCTTAAATATATCGGAACAACAAAAAGTAGAATTGCTCCATTTTCAAAATATGAGCCGTTTATTTTGAAAATGGGGCAATTCTACTTTTTATTGCTAATATGAAACGAATTGTCAAATATAGATCATAGTATTAGTCGTAAATAGAAAGTTATTATTGTATTAGTTCCATCCTAACTATTACTTTTAAATTTCAAGAAAAACAAAATATATGCTTAAATTATGTAAATTTTTAACAAAACTACTTAAAATGTGTAAAATATTCCAAAAAAAAAAAAAAAAACATTTAAAGATGTATGAGATGGATGCTAAACAACTAAAACTAGTTACTAACTAAAAACGTTATTATTATTCAATAAACTTATCATTCTTAAATGCATATTTAATTCAATTAACTATTTCAAACCAAATCTAAAAAAACACGCTTAGCAACATTTAAGAAAAATGTATTTGCATTTATTAATAATTTTATAAAAATATTTGCAAAATTCAATTTGCGTTTAAGTGCGTTTTGAAAAAAATAAGTTTTTCTCTTAATAATAAACGTAATTAATTAAAATCTTAATTTTAATTAAAATATACCTTTCAATCCAGTTGATTCCACTCGTGTCCACTTGAAATCGGTTTAAACCCACGTTGTGAGCTATTTTTATATATTTGTTTACAATATAAGTTCAGTGCTTGAATTTAGCTTTTTATATATCAACTAAAAAAAACAACAATTTTAATACTTGTTTTCCAGATAATATTTATTCGTGTCAAAGAGAGATGAATTAAGTATTGGCGGAATTACAATAAAAGTGATTCATTGTATAAGAGAATTTATAATGGAATATAAGTCGAGAGAAAAATTAACAATATTATTAGAGTTACGAGGTGTATTATAATAGCTTTTCAATTTATATTTCTAGATAATATTTGTTTGGTTAATCAGAAAAGATTAGAAATATTTTTAGAATTTGAATTTGTAGATTAAGATTTTTCGTGTCATAATGTAACGTTAATCCAAAATTTCTCATTTTCTGAAAGTATGCATCATTATTTCTCATTACTAAATTATAAACCTACATGACAATTTGACAGATTGCTAGGTAGGTGTAATGATTAATAATAATTCTTAACTTGGATACAATAATAATTTCTTAACCACTCTGAATACAAAGAACTAAAGCAGAATATTTTCGGTGCATTTCATTGGTATTGTAATATACTGTAATACTTTACGTAATTGCAGCCCAAAATATCTATATTTGTATAAGTTATGTAAATTCAAAAGAGTTAAAGCTATTAATCTATATAAGTCTGCAAGTTTTCACTATGGCATTAGCTTCTAAAAATTAAAAAATTCCTTAACAGAGGAAGCCGTTGAATAGCACAGTCCTTTAGTAACACGAAATTTCGAATAAAACTGTGAAAATTTGCAAGACATTTTTTTAGAATTGGTTTTATTTTTTCAAGAATCCCAGTTACACGGTTTGTAACCTATTAATCGTGCTATTAATCGTGTTAGAGCTTCCTGTAGTATATCTAACTTTTAGAGCAAATACTCTACTAAAGTCGGGCTTTATTCGAAAATAATTAAATTTTATTCTAAGATAATTGCAATTTTTAATTTTTTCCTAGTGCATCATTTTTCTGCTGAAGAATTGTTATTTACGTTATATCGTCAGAAACATCTGTAATCTTGAATATTTTTTTTTCTGTGCCATTTTAAATTAAAGTTTATAATTTATCTTATTTTTTTTATTATTAAAAGAGAAGAAACTTTGAAAAAAAAAACATAAATACTTTTTCGAATGAAGAAAATATTACAAATAATCACGTTTTCATGATGCATACTGTTGCCCACATTTGCTTTACTTTTTCAAAGACTTTTCAAGTTCTTGGATTAAATAATGTTTATTTATTTTTTTTTATTATTATTCTTTTTTTTTATTCTGTTTCTGAATTTTTTGTGATCTTTTAAATTAGATTGTTGTGATGTCAACTATGTTTATCATCTTTTTTTTTTGTCATGACAAGAAGAAAAAAAAACTTTATATAAATTAGGATAAATTAGCGAAGATAAAGTGTGGAGGTTATTTGTGTAATGTGTCTGAGATACAAAAAAAAAAAAAAAAAATAATTATAATAAAATAAACTGGAACAAGTGAGGATGACGTGATTCTTCTGAGCGCTGTTAGAGTAATTGTAGAAAAAAAAAGTTTGTTTTTTAACCATAAAAAGTTTCATTTTATTTAAATTTTGTTTTAAATAAACTGAAACTTTCAGTCAGAATTTTTATTTTATTTTTATTGATTTTGAATTTAATAAAAGTTTGAAGACAAGAAATGTGTTTTTTTGGTTTTTGTGGGAAGATATTAAAAATTTCTTCGCTTAGTTTTTTAATAAATTATAAATGAAATCAATAATCATGAAGGAATAAGATATTTTCTAAAATTAATGTAACTTCTGTTAAATTCTATTTATTTGTTTCATGTATTAATTTAGAGCGACTTATTATAAAAATTAATTAAGTTTGTGAGGTATATTTTAAAACCTATACAGTGAAAATATCAAAAATATCCAAATTTTTAACCAAGTTTGGTTAATATTGATGTTTTCGTCGGAAATTTACCAATTCATCTGAATTTTTGAATGATACTGATAGTTGATCCGATGATTTAATTGAATTTGTCCTGAGCTCACTTTTTCAGTTGATCAAGCGATTCAATTGAATATTTATTATTAGTATTATTATTTTGCAATCCCACCTTAACTCCACTAATCGCTAATTTTGTTTCTATGGCCATAATTAAAACTTGAAATATCTTTGGGTTATTTATAAGATACTAAAGAGCTAACAAATTCTTATTTTAATTTGATTTAGTCATTTTTTTTTTTTTGCGTGGTCTACTAATTAAGAAATCAATTAAAAAATTATTGTTAAATTAGCATAATAAATAAGAGTTTATATTTTATTGCGATATTTTAAAATTTATCATAATTTTATTGAAATATATTTAGTTTTAATTATAAGTTTTATAAAATATAAATATTTTTATAAGTGTAATAATTGTTTAATGCTTATGTTTTTGTGTTATATTTCTATAATTGCTAGCAATATCATCATATCCTGTATTTAATCATTTCAATTAAAAAAAATAAAAATAAAACAATTTATATTATGCTTTTTACGTGTCATTAAAAATATTTTATTTGTTGTTATAATTAAAGTTAAAATAATAAACTAAAATAAAACATTTTTACTTATAATAAAAAGATAAATTAAAAATTAAATTAATCAATTATTAATTTTTTGGAAAATATAAACATAAATTAGAGATAGTAAAATAATAAATTGTGGAATAAAATTTGATTATTTCATTTATAAAATTTATTACTATTTAAAAAATAATGAATTCCCTATAGAATAGAGATATATTTTTTTTTTATTAAATTTGCAGAAATTAACTAATCGCGTGCCTTGAAATTAAATTTTTTAAATTTTTTTTTTTTAAATTATATTTTTAGTCTACAAACTTTTATGTACAAGATTTTGGTTAGCATGATATAATAATTTAACATGCGATAATTACTTTTTAATTAATCGATATTATTTATATCAATTTCAAATTAGCATTATTATAGTCGCAAGGTTGATAATAGACCGCAGTTGCCTAAAAGGTACCATTTTCCAGTATTTTACTTAATACAAGTTTTACACTTTGTAAAATACTTAAATTTGATGTGTTTCCTAATTAGATAAATTATTTTTTAATCAAAACAAAGTAAAAGCCGAAAATAGATTCCAAATTTATAAAACTGGTTCCTGGACAATTGGGAATACACATTTGTTCAATTTAGGCATTTACACCCAATTTACGATTTACTACGCTAAATTTAACAAGGCCTTTTAAGGAAATTCAAATTTAAAATATTATTTTAATATATAATTGGCCATTGTAAAAAATAAAAATATGAAAATTACCCTTAATTTACTTACTTAACACCAAAAAAAACCACTTAGGATAGATAATCTGTATAACAGCTATTGTGCGACACACCTAAAACTTAAAGTGAAAATAAATAAATACAAGTGTGATCAATTCACTTTTATTGTTGGTATCACTTCTTGATTACATTTTAAGTACAATCTCCCACCAATAATATTATGTAGTTTCTGAACTGTTGTGTGGGTTTTTCGACCAAAAGGTACAATTTTGAAAGTAGTGCGATTACGTGGACTGTCTTCTATTTGATTTTAATATTGTTATCCGACTCTGGAATGATTCCAGATAATAATTAGACATAAAATTAATTGGCTAAATTTACTGTCAGTTTTTTTTCCGAAAAATTACTTAATAAATAGTTTAAATAAATTTTCGAGAAGAAAAATTGACAATATGCTTTGTTAACATCACGATTTTTAATTGCTTTTTAAATCGTATGCGCTTTTTTTGATTTTTAGAATATCTGCAATCCAAAGAATTCAAATAATATACTAGGGGGAAATAAAGAATTGATTAAATTCCATTAGATATTAAACACGAATTAACTTTGCATATTTTACTGTCACTAAAAGTAAGATTTCAAAAATATACTAATAATTTCATCCACTAACTTCAAATTACTGAAATATCTGTAACACAAAACGATATTCTGGTCAGCTGGTTAATAATTAGATTTCTATATAATTTAACAATATTCAAACATTTTTTTTTGTAAGTCATGATATATAAAACTTGCAGAAAACTGCTTGCCAAAATTTAACTTCAAGGATATCTTAACATTATTTCCAAAAAAAAATATAAATTAATTCTTTTTCTTTTTGATTAATTTAATTACACAAATTAGTGTAAAAAAAAAATATCCTTAAATTTAAGTTTTTTTTTCCATTTTCACTTATTTTATTAATTACATTTTTGGTTTGGCATTTGATGACCCAGCTATAATTAATTATAAATAAAAAAATAAACTTTTTTGCAATTTGATTTATTTTAATATAATATTTTTATCATTAATCATTTATTTTGCACACATTTAACATTTTTCTTTTTCATAATAATTTAATTTCTAATAAATTTTATTTTTTAACTTATTAACATTTAATTTAAAGATAAAAAAAAAAAACAAGAGAAAAATTCCTTTTTTGCTTGCATGTTTATAGTATTTATTTCAGAGACCGCGACAAATTTGGTAAGACACTGAACACAAAGATGCCATCAGCACCAACACATACTGCCGAGGAGGCACGTCTTCTTGGGTAAGAAACATAAAAAAAAAATAAAACACAACAAAATTTACGAATGTAAGATTTTTTATTTTGTGTTTTTATAAATTTTTTTAAAATTTTATAATTTCAGCTAAAACAATTAAAGTTTTTTTTTTTTACATAAATCATACAAAAATAATATAATACATAAAAAAAATCTATTTATTACTCAACAATTTTTTTTTTTTATTAAAATTAAGTCGAAACGAGTTTATTTTTAAATACAACGACGAAAATAATTTAATTTCGTAATATTTTGCATAGATTATAGTAAATATTATACGTAATTAAATTCTAATTTGTGAAAAAAAGTACGTTTAAGCATAAAATCAAATTCAGAATATTTGAAATTATTGTGTCAAAAATTAAATTTTCTATGCCATGACACAAAACCAAAAGAAAATTTGGAAAAAAATCCGTGCAAGTTGGAGTTGGAGTTTATAGTTCTTGAGTCCTTCAAGATTTTGAGTTAAGCTCCAATTTTCAATCTACGTGAAATTTTTTAATCAGAAAGCTCAAAATAATCTTTCGTATTTAAGTGCCTAATTTTAGAATTAATTTTTTGATACAAGAAATTAATTATCAAGATTTTTTAAAATAAACATCTAAATATAAACATATTTTAAATAAACATTGTTTACGACACTTTGTTATAATGGACCGGTGGCATGTTGCATCGTTAATGTAACAGAATTGGAGAAATTCAAAACTGTTTTTACAAAATTTTAATTTCTGAGCAAATATTCATAAAAACTAAAACAATTTTACTAATATAATAACGTACGCCATCATCGGTTAGGCAGCTTAATAATTTCTTTTTAATATTTAATTATAAGAAAATTCTAATTGCGTCGCAAAATATAAAATGAAAATTGCGATAGAAAATTACACACCTAAAACATGCAATTAAACACAATTAACAACAAAATAAAATAAAAAAAAATTTTTCAGTATATTTTTTATTTTAAATATTTATTTTTCTAATTATTATCTAATGTCTTGTTTATCCCATTGGAAGCTTGACCATTTTTACCACCCAAAAAAACAAGCAATGCAATTATAAACAAACATAAAAATTAAAATTTTAGTTAAATTATAAGAAATTAGAAAATTTATTTTATAGTCAGCACTTAAAAATAGTTTATTTAGTAATTTCTAATAGAAATATTATTATAAATTAGAAAATTTTTCATTATAATTTTTAATAATTACATAATTACATAACTTTTGTGTTCCCTTGTTAGTTAAATGATAAATTTATTTGTTTATAATAGAAATGTAAGTAATTTTTTTAAAAAAAAAACAACATATTATAGTATAATTTTCAATAAATAAATTTTTATGTAATAATTCGTAATTGGAAAACAACAAACAAACCTAAAATCAGAAAATTTATGTAACAAAAATTATAAAAAAACATAATATCGCATGACTTTTGCAAATTTAGTAAATTTTTGTTGTTTAATATAAAGTTTCTTTTTCTGTACATTTTTGTTTTTGGTTGAAACTAATTAAATTACATTATAAATATGAAAAAAAAAATCTATAATTTCTATAAAATCTATAATTTTTTTTTTTTTTTGGTTAGAAATTGCAGAAAATTGCTTAATGTTTTCTTTTTTTTTTTATGAAATTCTAGTCAGAAAATCAAATTTTTGTTAAAACTAATATTTAAGTAATAAGTAGAAAGTTTGATCTTTATTTTTAAGGATTTAAAAACAGCATTTAATTAGATATAATTTTGAAGATACTGTAATTAAAAAAAAATATAGCACATAAAAATTGAAAATTAATTATTTTTCATTTATTTTTATTGCAAAGCATATTTTTTTTTTGAGAGAGAAAAAAAATTAACAATATTTTTTTGATTTTGGAATATTTTTTTGAATATTTTAGTTAATTAATTTAATTTATATATTTGAGAGAATTATTTGAAATTTGTTTGATAATTTTGGAAAATATTAGGAAATTTAAATTTTCATTATTTGGCAGGACATGTATTTCTAAATTCTATGAGACGAAAAAATTTCTTAATTCTGTACTGGATTGCCTACCTAATTCGATTATTTTTATTATTGATTGATAAAGAAAACAGTATGTTTTTATTAGCTCACCAATAATCTCCTGTAATATAAAATATACGAAAATTGTACTATGATAATTATTATTCACTGTCCAACAAGCAGCAATAAATTCAAATAAACAAGTTATAATTCTAGTTTTTCGATATAAAAACTAGAATTATAACTTTTTAAAAATTTAATTAAATTAGTTTCCAATTAGTTAAAAGAAATAGAATTAAATTTTCTTTAAATTGCTAAAAAATATATTAAAATTGACTTATTGTTTTAAATTATTAACTAATCAAATTTGATCTTTAATTTATCACTCAATAATAAACTATGCTCATATTTTCACCACAAAATTTAAAATCAAACAATAAAATTGCAAAAACAAAAAAAAACTTTATAAACTTTTAAAATATATTTAAAGTTCTGATTGTGGTTTGGCATAAGTCGTTTATCTATAAATTTCACTCACCACAATTTTATGCCATATGAAAAATTCAAATAATATTTTCAATTAAAATCATAAAAGATAATCCTATTCTACTAAAATGTAGTAAAACAATTCTATTTTACTGGATAAAGGATATAAAAAAAAAACTACAAAGCTGTGAAAATAGTTTAATGTTTTAATATGAATTTTTTTTTTAACAGCCAAAATTTAACATAAATTGTCAATATAAAAGAATTTATTACATAAAAGCTTAATCTATAAAGTTATATATTTAGAAAAAAACAACCTTTAATTTTCTTTTTTCAAGGAAATTTCTAGTATAGTGTTTCCATAGTGATTGTGTTTGTAATAAATTTCCACTTCCACTTAACTTTATTAGCATATATTACTATAGATTTAAATATCCTTAAAAATATAAATTTTCGTGTGGTTATTTTGTTCATGTAAAGTACTATTCTCAATGAGAAATTGTAATGCTTTTCATATATACCAAGTACATGAAAAGTTATATAGTTATATATATAAAATTATATATAAGTTAGTTATTAACCTTAGCATATTTATATAATCATATAGATATTTTTTTTTATACCTATGGTTTTCCAATGGGTTAATAAATACCACAGCTTTAACAATCAGGTATATTATATGCGCCTGTTAAACCATTACTCTGGTCAAATAATATACACTTTACTGAAAATATTTAAATTTATAGTCACATGAATTAAATTTGTAAAAAAAAAAGTTTAAAAGTAATTCTAGGATACAAGAGATTTTAAATTGCTATGAGGTGTTTTTTTTTTCGAAAAACAAAATTCTTGACATGAAAATATCGAGTTTTTTTTTTAATGTTGTTAAAGAAAGTTTTCATTTAATGAAGAATTTTCATTTTTCTTTTTTTTTTGTGTGTTCATTATGTATGGTACAATAAAATTTAAACCAAATTAAAAATGGTGCATAAGGTTTGGGTTTATTTAATTGCAATTTTATCTTTAGAGAAATATTTTCGGTTTTAATTGTTTCTGAGAGTTTGTTATAATAACAAAAAAAAATTTTTATATAAAACATGTTTAATGGATATTTAATGATGATAAAAATATAAATAATAAAAAAAAATTATTATAAAATTAATAAAAATTTTTAACCACATTAAAAAAAAAGTTATTCGAGATAGAAAAACTTTTTAAAAGTTTTCTAAATTGAAAATTAAATACCAGAAAATTTAGTATATACTTACTTTTTCTTTATTTATTATAGTGTATTCTTGAAATTAAGACTTTATCGCAAGATTGGTGCATTGAACGATAAAATTATATAAGTTTATTTCCCAAGTTAGAATAAAAAAATGATCTTTTTAATAAAATTGTGGAGATAAATCTGTTTTTTTTTTACAGTATGTAATACTCGGTTTGGATATTAAAAATACCATTTGGTTTTTCACATTTCTATAAGTCACGTAATTAAATATGACGCAGTCCATAAAAATGTAAATTTTACCATAAATTGGTTAAATATTCTACAAAAATAGCTTAATTTAAAGTACTTGATATTACTATGTACTGTACTCCCATTTATTAAAAAATAAATATTTCAATGAAGTACTTGCATTTAAAATGGTATTTTTTACTAGGTTTGAAAATACTTTTCATACATGAACTTAAATGTTTTCGTATATTAATTTCAAGAGTAAATTTAATTGATAAAAATGTAATTATTTACTTTACAAATATATTAAATTTTACAAAACTTAAAACTGAATAGTTTAATAATAATATTCGAAAATTTTCAAATGAAATACTTTACAAGTATTTACAAATTTAGATAGTATAAATTTAATAAGTAAAACTTGAAAAAGTTGATATTTATAGTTGAAATAAAAAATATAATTAAAATACATAAACTCAGTACAATGTTTCTATACTAAATTCTTATGCTGCAGAAATTTTCCACTTGATGCGTTTTTCGAGTTAATATATTTTTACAACTTTTATAATATAATATTATGTATGTATAGTCAAAGCAATTTAGTTGAAAACTTAAAACTAAATTAAAAACTTAAAATATAAATTTTTTGATAAGTCAAATGTCGAAATTTGATATTAATAATTTAGAATTAAGGAAAAATTGTTGTAAAATTAATAAAATATATAAATTTAATTTTATAAAATTTTATATATAACTATTAAAGAAAAAGTGATTCCTTAAATAAAATTAATATTTAAAAAACTTTCAATATGAGTTTTTTAAAATTTATATTTAATAATAAAAAGTAAACTGCCAGAGAAAAATTTTCTTTAAATATATTTAAATTATAAATCAATTTTATTTTTTTATTATATATTAATAAATAATAAAAATTTTAATATCTAAAAAATATTTAGTACAATGCCTGTTGATCCAATGGATGATATTGAATTACGAACAGTACAATTACAATTTCCTGTTGCCCGTGGATCAATATTAGAAGGATGTGATGAACGTCGTATACCAACAGATAAAGGTGACATTTTGGTTGCTATACAAGGCGATATATCAAAACCACCAATTTTAACTTATCATGATTTGGGATTAAATTGTAATTATTTGTTATAAAATTAAATTTCTGAAAATATTAATAATCTCAACATTTTTTTTTAGATGCTACCAGTTTTGCTGGTTTTTTTAATTTTCCAGTAATGCGTGGATTATTAGAAAATTTTTGTGTTTATCATGTTACAGCACCAGGACAAGAAGAAGGAGCTCCAACTCTTCCAGAAGAGTAATGATTTTTTTTTTTTGCAATATAAATTAAATTGTGTTGAAAGTTGAAATATTTATTAATTATTCTATTTATTTTGTTTGTTTTTTTAGTTATATTTATCCAACTATGGATGAATTGGCTGCTCAAATATTATTTGTCATGTCACATTTTCAATTAAAAAGTGTTATTGGTTTTGGTGTTGGTGCTGGTGCAAATATATTATCACGTTTTGCATTATTACATCCAGATAAAGTTGGTGCATTATGTATAATTAATTGTGTATCAACAGCATCTGGTTGGATTGAATGGGGTTATCAGAGTTTTAATGCACGTTATTTACGTACTAAAGGTATGACACAAGGTGTTGTTGATTATTTAATGTGGCATCATTTTGGTCGTAACCCAGAAGAAAGAAATTATGATTTGGTGCAATTATTTAAAGCACATTTTGAACGTGGTGTTAATCCAACTAATTTGGCAATGTTTATTAATTCATATATACATCGAAATGATTTAAATATTGCTAGAACACCACCTGGTAATGGACCACAATCAGCGGCAACACTTAAAATGCCTGTTATGAATGTAACTGGTGCATTATCACCCCATGTTGATGATACAGTTACATTAAATGGTCGATTAGATCCAACTAATTCGACTTGGATGAAGGTATTAAAAATAAATATTATTTTTTTTGTTAGTTAATGTAGAAAATTTCATTATTTTTATAGTTAAGTTTCTGATTATAAATTTGCAAAAAATAGGAAATATAAATTCTTAAAACTCCATTTTCCAATTATTTCAAGACAAATCATTTAAGTTGATTTAAGAAAGCTATTTTTGTACATTAAAGTATTTTAATTTACGTTTTTAAATTTTATTTTAATATTAAAACTAATTTGTACATTTTTTATACTGTCAACGATTGCGTTCTATCCACAAATTAAATTAAATCTGGAATAGAAATTGTGTTTTGAGAATTGGTTAGAAAGTTTCAAAGATGTAATATAGTATAGTCTAGTTATAATACAAATTAAAAAAGCTAAAATAGAATCTTTACAACTTAAATTAACTTCTCAGACTATTCGCTTATTTTTGGACAATTTTTCAGAAACTGCTTAATTTTAATTAAAAGATTTCTAAATTTTCCTATAATCATTAAATTTTTTTTAGATATCTGATTGTGCAATGGTTCTTGAAGAACAGCCTGGTAAATTAGCAGAAGCATTCAGACTTTTCCTTCAAGGTGAAGGATACGGTAAGCATTAGATTATAATTTCTTATGAACATAAAAAAAAATCTTTACAAAACCAACAATAAAAACAAATACAATAAAAAAAAAGATATATATACATTAAAGAAAATTAAAAGACTTAAAATTACAAAAAATAAAACAGAATTAAAAAAAAATATTTAAAAACGAAATTAAATTTAAAAACAGTATACAATGAAAAAAAAAAGCTTATTTAGTATATGTATATTAATTATATAAAATTATTATATTTATTATATATTTAATTATAAAAAAAAATCCATAAATAAATACAAAATAATAATATACACTTCATTACATCGTTCGCATTTTCTACTCATAAAAATGAAATTATTGAAAATTATTTTAAAAATTTTATTTTTCCCAAAAAATTAATATTCAAGTTTTTTTTTTTTTGAGTTTTTAAGTACGGAAGGGAATAACAAATTTAAATATAAATTAAAAATAATAGTCAAAATTACAAACATAAAAACACGAAATTATATAGAAAACACCAAAATATTTCTTTTTTGTTAGTAGATGAAATGTAAACATTTTACATAAATACTATTTATACACAATAAACTCAATCACTTTTCATTAAATCATTAAAAAAAAATCATAATTAGTTAATTTTTTTTTGTTTCGAATTTTATTATGCCTTTAAATTTTTATTTATCCTATTAAAATCATTACAAGATTGAAAATTTGTCAATAGAACAATAAACTGCTCCTTACTTTCAAACATATTTTCAAATTAAAGACATGTCAAATTTTGATTTGCCAGTACTGTAATGCTGTATGCCAACAATCGCGAAAATGAATTATTGAAGTGATGTTTTTGTTATTAATCCAGTGTCTAATACACAGAAGTACAGGTTAGGAACAAACCTAACGCAAAACTAAAAATACATTTTACAATTTTAAATTGTTTAATTCTTAATTAACTTAGTAATAGCTAAAATTTCCCTTGGCCTATATTGCTTATGTGTCATAAAGATATTTTTAAATTAGACATTTGTTTTGTGTTCACTATTTTCCTCTTTTAATTTCGGTAAAAGATTGACTTTACCAATTTTAATGTTCTGTGAAATTACCTTGCTTTCGAAAATTGTTAACAACAACTTCTTGGTTGAATTTAACATTACTTATTAAACCTATTTTAATAATTCTTAGTTATGGGTAAAAGATTGACTTTACCAATTTTAATGTTCTGTGAAATTACCTTGCTTTCGAAAATTGTTAACAACAACTTCTTGGTTGAATTTAACATTACTTATTAAACCTATTTTAATAATTCTTAGTTATGGTCAATATGTCTTATACTATAAGACATATTGACTATCTTATGGAGTATATAAAAATGTTTCTAATAAACGCTACTAAATATCGTGTATCCTGAAAGCGAATCAAAATGATTAATGGTGATTGAAAAACAATGTTCCTGGTCCATTAATAATATTCTTGAATTTGATTTCCAATAATATTTTGAACTCTCCGAAATTATTTGTTGCACTGAGCTCAAGACCCTCACTATTTCTCACAGAACAAGTTTATCACTCTAAAAACAGAATTTGTTCCAAAATTCCGGCCTATTTGACTATTTTTAAAACATTTTCTTGTAATCATTATTAAACCTACGTTAAACTCAGCTAAATCATAAATTTCTAATTTGTTGCGCTATTCATTTCAAAACAAACAAATTAAAAACTTCCTTAATTAAATTATTTCCTTTTTGTTTCCTTATTTAATCCTTTAATCAGTTTTTTTTTAAAAAAAAAACACCAAAATTTATATTCTTTAATATTTAATACAAATTACACCAATATTAAAAAAATGTACTTTTTATTGTTTTTAACATTTTTTTTAATAGCAATAATAAATAATTATTAGAAAATTTTATATTAAAAAGAAAACTAAAAACATTATATTAAAATAATTTAAGTAAAAAAAAATTAGGAAATTAAATTTCATTCCTTCATAAAGGGAAAAGAAATATTTATAATTTTATATAACATTTTATATAATAAATTTTATTCATATTTATATACATTAATATTTAATTTTGTTAATTATATTTAAAAAAAAAATAATGTTTTCTATCTAAAAAAAGTAAATTATTTATTATTAAAAAATGAAAATGATGTTTTTATCTTTGCACAATTTAATATCAAAATTTTTTAAAAATAATAATTGATTTAAAACAACCACATTAAATTAGTTTAATTAAAATTGTGTGAAATAAAAAAAAAATTCATAATTTTTATATTAAATTTGAATTAAATAAAGTTTTGCAATTAATTTGCTTTGAAGAAACAAAATAAATGAAAACATTTTAAAAAACTAGAAAAAAATATCGTTTTCAATTAAATTTTATTTTCAAAATTATATTTATTTATTTAATACTTTATTCACTCACAAAATTTAATAAAATGCGATTTTACCAGTGCATGTGCTGATTTATTGTCAAATTTTGAAAATTATGTAATTCATTTTCAGAAAAATTATAAACATTAAATTAATTTTTTATTTATAAAATTTTCTAGTTAAAAGTCGTGGAGAAATAATCAATCAGCAAGATTTACGTTTCTTGCCATATTGAAACTATTTTGTGATATTAAAAATGATATTCAGCGATGCACTAATTATGATTTTTATATTTTCTTTTCTACACAAAAAAAAAAATATATAAAAAAAATGAATGTTATTCGGTAATTTGTAATTTTATTTATATCGCAATCATAAATTACATTTTTTTATTCCTCTTTTTATATATTAACAACATTTGGACGTTTTAAAGAAAGGGTTATTTACAAAATTTTCATTTTTAGTAATTTTATAAAATATATTTACAAACGTAATAAATTGTTTAAAACATTATTTTACATAGTTCATTATGTAATTAAATTTACTCTCCTGATCATAACATTGCGATCTAAATTTCAATTTGTTTGTGATACAAACTACATAAACTTTATTGTTTACAATAACTTTTATTGAAATTTAGTTATTGTGTTAGGGTGATAATATATGTCATTAAATAATTTGATGATAATTACTTAATTTATTTAGCAAAACTAGAAGTCAATGAAAAATGCATAAAATTTTCATAAATTTTAATTTAAACGAATATATCAATTAAATAGATTCGGGAATTTTTGGTATTTTATTTTTTGATGGAATAGGAATAAAATTTGTACTAAAATACTAAAAGAGTTTTTTAATAGTTTTGTAGAAAACTGATTTTCACCTTAAGCATCATATTACATTAACAGAGTAAAGTGTTTTTCAAAATTTCTTCAATTAAAAAATGAAGATTAAATATTATACATATTTCGTTTTTCGTGTTCCCATCTTGGTTTTTTTTAAAAAAATTGTGAATTACCCTTTCTTTAATTAATTATTTATCAAAATTATAAAAATGCTTGAAATTTTTTTTATTTTAATTTATATATTCATTCAAATTCATGTTTCAAATTCACTCATAACACAATAAAAAACCAAAAACAAAATAATTAAATTAAATATTTTTTTTTTATAATTAACATTAAATATATTAGGAAAATATATTAAAAAAACAAATTTACAAAAACACTAAAATTAATCAAAAAAAAAATACCAAAAAAAGATTAGCTGAACTAAGTAATTTGGGATTTTTTTTTTCTTTTTTTTTTCTCTCTCTCTCTCTCTTCCCACAATCCCACGAACTATTAAAAATAAAAATAATAATTTCTAAAACTCTTCATTTAATTAAAAAAAAAAAATTATTTAAAATAAAATATTAAATTGAACTTCATTTTTCATTCATCATTCATTTCATTTTCATCAAACATCAACGAATGTTTTTTAAAAAAAACATAAAAAATAAAAACATAATTTCAAATTTAAATATTTTTTTTACACTAAATCGAACGTCACGTTATTAATTATTATTGCTGTCGTCGCTCATTGTGATGTCTAATTAATAATTAACTTTTTTGCGGTATGTAAATTTTTTATAAATATTTTATACATTTTGTTTTAATAAAATTTTGATTTTTTTTTCTTATGTTTCACTTTGCTTTATGCATCTAGAAAAATCACAGTAGATCCGCCTATTTTACATTGAACCCCACCTTTTTTTTTTTAAAAAAAAAATAAAATAAATATATATTTACCGCCCTCTATAATGTAGTGAGCCTAAAAAAAATACTTATGTGTGCAACATATAATTAATTTAATTTTTTGTTTGTTTATTAAAATTACACATATATAAATTTTTACTTTTAAGATACATATAGTTAAAAATTGTTAAAATTTATTAATAATATTTTGATTTTTTAAACAAATTTTTAATATAATAAGTTAAAAAATAAGTTTTTGATTGGCCATTTATATTCGCTGGGATAAAAGTCTTATATAAATAAAATAATGCGAATGAATTATTTGGACAGTTGAAAAGAATTGAACGAATTAAATATTTTAATTATTTTGCACATAAAAATATAAACCGATGATTGAAAAACAAAAAGTATAATTAATATTAATGCTAATCGCTTAGCTTCAAGGAAATCCTACACTTCGCCGTACAACGTAAATTAGATTTAATAAAAATCAGAAAATTAATTTTTTTAAAACTAAATTCTGATTTTTATTGTTAATGTTTTTTTATATACATATATAAATAGTTGTTTTTCACACCAATACTTGTTCTTTGGAATACTAAGTAAATAATGTTAATTGTAATAATAATAAAAATAATAATATATTTACAATAATTGACAAAAAAAAAAAAAGGAAAATAATAATAATAATAATAAAAACTTATATATTATATTGTTTAATGACAGTATTTAATATCTCAAATAAATTAATAATCATAAAAGTATATCTAATAAATATATGTCTTTTATTAAAGTTTTTTTGAGTTGCAGTTTTAATTTTTGATAATTTCCTACTTAAAAAAACCAAAGAAACTAAACCAAAAAGATTTAGGAATTGATACGATTTCACTGATTCTCCATTAGTATAATAAGTTTTAAGATTTTCATCAATCACTTAGAATTTACGTTGTCTTAGGTCTTATATAATTTGATAACACAATACAGCAAAGTACTACATTTTTTGTGACATCATTTTAAAGTGTATCTAACATTTAGTCTATACAGTTTACACGGTAGAAAAACGGTGGAAGCTTAACGTTAAATTAACTACAGTAAAAAATTCTGGTATGAAAAAGTTATATCAATATTTGTTCATTTCTGACATAGGTGTCGAGATATTAACTTAGGCAAAACTCTGTAATGAATTGTTATTTCTTAATTTTATACCTAATTTTATACTATAGCTATTTCCCTAATTGTATATTTTAGTTCCTGTAGATATTATTATTAATATTAATTAATTAAAATTATGCTTTTGGTAGTTAATTTTTTATCTAATTTTAATTTGTATTATCAATTTCCAAAATATTTTTTATTAATTTATTTTAATTAAATAATTTATTTATCTTTAAAAACTTTTTTTATGACGATTTTATTAGTTTTTTTTAAACGTTAATATTTTTATTTAAATATATTTTTTATTTCTTTTATTATTTTTTTTTATTTATTTAAATTTATTATTTTATTTTTGTAGCTGTTGGAGCACTTCAAAAATTAGGACGTAAACATTCAGTCCAAAGTAGTAATCAAACTACTAGTGCACGCAGTAGTCGCAGTAACAGTAGCATAGGAATTGTTCAACAGCAACCAATTGAATGCTAAAACAAAATATTTAACCAAAAATATATATATATATATTTTTTTTTTGTTAATTTTAATTATCAGCTTTAATTGCATAATATTTCGAAATAAATACAAAAATATTTAAATTTAAAACAAAAAAACGAACAATTTAATAAAAAATTAAAAAATTTAATTATTTAAAATCATAATATTTTTATGTTTATTATACAATATTTAGTTTCTATTAAAAAAACTTAAAAAAATAAGTTTTTTTAAAAAAGTATAAATTCATACCATTATGTATTTTAATTTTTTAGATTTGTATTTAAAAAATTAAAAAAATATATGTATATTAAATGTAAGCATTTATATTTATTTAAAAATTGGAATTTAATTATTTCTTATAAATTTTGTGTTAGCTTTTTAAGTTCAATTAATTATTTCTTTGTGAATGTAAAAAAACAAAATATTTTTTTTAGTTGATTAATATAATTATTAGTTCTTTTTTCTTAACAATATTTTTTAAGCATATATCCATAAAAATATATAATTATTTTATATGACCATATATTTAATTTTGTATCTTTTTTGTTTTACACAACAATTTATATGTACACAGAAGATTTTTGATTGTGTAAATTTAAAAGAATAAATCCCTTTTCTTTTTGTAATATATAGGATTTTTTTTTGCAATGAAAAATGCACTGGAAAAAAGTTTAAAAATATAAATTATTATATTCACATTAATAAAACAATTAGTTTTTTTTATTTAATATTCCTTATTTTTTTTATAAGTTGAAAGCTTGCTGCATTCGAATTGGCGAATAAAATTAAATTTCATTAAAATATTCGAAATCTACATCAACGACAATTAAGGATTACTTTTTACTTCCATACTAAATGTAATTATATTCAACAGATTAAAAACAAGTAAGAGAAGATAATACAAACATTCAGTTCGAAATTATGAAAGTCTTTCACATGGAAAGTTTTCAGTCAATCTTATTTGTCAAGTTTATTAAGTCTCCGTAATTTAACACAGAATATATGAAGGATGAAAGTACTGGATCAAAATTCGACTTTACTGACAATATTAACTTGCGATTCATTGTTTAGACTTATTCGTTAGACACAATCAGTTCATATTAATAATTAATTTTTTTGGTTTTAAATTAGCTATTGCATAATTTTGGATTTTTTAAAATCTAGTTAGCAATAAAAATGAATTAGACTGTTTAGTTGTCTATTTTGTTATTTTTATTTAAAATAGTTTAGTAATGGATGATTGCACCTGCATGCTAAGGTAATTATTTATAATTAATAAATTTCAATACAACATAATTTTTAAGTTTTTGAATGTAATAATTTGCTTTTTATGTTTTAATTGTAAAAAACTGGAAATCTTTCAATACAAAAAGAAATTTGTAAGTAAATAAAATGAAAATTAATTCAAATAAATTAAAAACTATCAATCATTATTCATATTCATAAATCATAAATTTTCATTCATTATTTTACATAACATTAAAGAGAATGAATCCATTACACTACAAAAAAAAAAGAATCTATAAGAAAACCAATCAACAAAACTGAATAAAACACACAACACAACAACAGTCAGTATCATCAAAAAAAAAAAAAAACATCTTCGAACAAACTAAAAACACTTGAAAGAATTGTATTGGAACACACAAAAACAAAAACAATCATTAACACTACACATAAAATACATTTAACACCTGAATAAACAACAACAACAACACTACACAACAACAACAACAAAACCTTTCTTTCAATCCTTTACCAAAAAATCAAGATGGTCTCTCAAAATAACTAAAACAAAAACTATTACTCCTTGGGTTTTGTTTTGTGATCTTCACTGGTTCAACAAAAATTACAATGGTATTAAAAATTTTTGATATAAAAATGACTAAAAAACCAAATCGAAAATAAAAAAAACCAATTTTGAAATGAAAAATACCAAATAAAAAAAAATTAGCAACTCCATTGTCAACACCAGCAACAACTCCAACATCATCAACTAGTATTGTTAATAAATTTTTCAACAAGACTAACATGGATAACAATAACTACAACCAACATCGTTCAGGACGAATTCATCAGCAACAACAACAACAGCAACAACAACAAATGATGCTTAACAATAATAACAATACATCATTTATTGAAAATATTAATAATAATTTTATTGATCTTACATCAAATACCATTACCAGTTCTGGTGATTATGATGATAATACTACTGATGAAGATGAAGAAAATTATAATAATAGTAATGGTATTATTACTATTACTACAGCAGCTTCAACTAAAATTCGGATTACAGAAAATCCATTACCAGAAACTGTTGCATGTTAAATTTATAACTTTTATTATAAAATAATTTAATATTTATTTTTTTTAATTTATATTTTCTAATTACTATTTATTTATTTTTAAATTCAATAAAATTAAAATGTAAAATGAAAGTTATGTGATAGGTTACAAAAAAAAAATAAAAGGAATTGTGATAGCTCTGAATTCAAGTAGCAAAAATGGATCAAAACTAATTTTAATTTAATTTATTAAAAAAATTTCTTTACATAAATTTAAATAATAATATTAACAATTCTGTTTAGTTTTTTTTTTAATTTAAGATAGAATAATTTAAATTTAATAAAAAAACTTTATTAATTTGTAATAGTTTTCATTTTAATATTCTAAATATGTAAAATTGTACTAAATAATAGCGCTATAACTAAATTTAGAAAATATTTACCTACAGTAAAGTTATCTGTAGTCAAATTTCACTCTAAATTTTATAAATTATTTTAGAATTAAATTTAACAAGTTTTTACGAGATTATTTTAATACATATAATTAAAAAGTTTAATTAAAAAATGGTTGAATTGAATTTAAAAATATTACTTTTGATAATTCAATTCCGTGTTTTTATTGAATACTACATATTTATTAAATTTCTTCATAATATCCTTTCTTTGAATATGGAATTAAATTAAAAAAATATCTCCCAAATTTTCAAAAATAAATAAATCCTCAGTCTGAATAGTAAGTTAAGCGTTCTAAACAAATACTATTGGCAATTCCCTATTCTTAATGAACTGGTTAAATCTTTATTTTTTTAAATTATTTAAATAATTTTTATTTAATGAAACTTTTTGGAAAACTTTTAGAAGAATGATTAAATTAGAATTTTTTTTAATATTGTATGAGAAATGAATTGTTATAATAAATATACTGCCAGCTATCAAATAAATATGGTAAATAAATAAGAGTACATAAATAATTAATATTGAATATTCAATTTATTTAATATAATTAAATATAATAAAATTTTCAATTTAAAATGAATTATTTAATTGAAACAAAATATGAATAGTTAGGTGATGAAAATTGTCAGTATATCCGAATAAAAGTTGAAATATTATTTTATTTTAAAAAGTACACAAACAATTAATTTAAATTATAAAATAAAAATTATAATTTATAAACGATATTAGAAAACTGCCAATTGTTTTGTAACTTAAAATTAAATAAGTATATCTAAACACTATAAACAATATCCTGGAATTGCTTTTGCTTTAAAAAATTAAAAGTTTGTAATACATTTGAAATTATGATTTTTACAAGAATATTTAAAAAAAATATATAAATATTAAAAATCACCTCTTAAAAATGGAATTGCTAAGTAAAAAAAATTAATAAATTATGTTAAAAGGTAAAATATTTTATGAAATTTTAATTGAAAATTCATTCTAATGTAATAACTAATTAATTTTGAAAATACAATCTAAATAATTTTAATCATAGAATATAAAATTAAAATAATCAAAAATTCATGTTAACTTGAAAATCAAAAATAAAACTATAAAATAGAAAAATATTAGAGTAATATTTCTTTGCTTTTAAGAATTTTATGAAAATTTCATCATATTCGTAGAAGAGAATAATTTTATCAATAAATTTAATTAGATTATTTAGATTAAAGATTCGTCTACTGTAGTTAAATTGTATTAGCACAGGCTATAACCAAATGTCACTATAGCATTATAATGAAAATGTTGTACCATTATAATAAAATTTTTAAAACATGTTTTCTACTTACAAAAAAATTTAGATTTCAAATAACGACATTTGTCATTGTTTATATACCTAGTATTTCTTCAATTCTTTTCCTTAAAACTAAAAGATAATTTTTAAACCAAAACATATCCTACTTACCAAAAAAAAAAAAAAATTAGTAATTTTAATATTAACTAAATATTCAATTTGTCAAACTACATAGTTTAATAATACTAAATCAAAAACAGTCTAAAATAATAAATTATTACAAAACAAACAAAAAAAAAATCAAGAAAATATTAAATATGTGTTGAATTCAGTGTTAAGCTTCGGTAATTAAATATATTTGTATAAAAGATATTATAGTCTAATTTTAAATACGATATCAGAATTATAACAAAAAACTAGCTATTTTTAATGGAATAAAAACTAAATATCGTTAATATTAATAAATTATTAAATTATAAGCTTTGTAGATCAAGCAAAGCTTAAAAATTTCAATAATCTTGGTAAAAAAATATTCAAATTAAAAAATAAGTTTAAAGTATGAGAAATATGTTTTACTATATTTATTTTATTTTAAATCTAAAAAATTATTGTAGTTTTCCGGTCAAATTTAATTCTTTAATAAAATCAAATTAATTATTCAAGCAATTTGGAATGAGTTTGGAAAGATTATTATATAATAAGATTGTTAATTGAACTTATCGATTAGATTATGTTAAGATGGATTTATCGGCCTCTCCTGAAAGCGCCCATGTTTTTTGTGGTGCCTTGATTTTATTGAGGCATAGCAGCCTTCCGTATACATTTCAAAAATTATATTTTAATGTCTGTAGATAAAAACATTTAATATAAATTTGACCACAAACATAATCTATAATCTTTTCTATTGAATTTATAGTGAAATTGAAATCTCAACGACTATATAATTAAAAATTTTTTATGTTCATCCAAAACTATAATCTAAGCGATTGGTTAAAAAAAAATCAGAAATTCCACCAAAAATCATGGTAGATTAGGTGAAATCGCTAAAAACTTAAAAATCCTTCTATTGACTTATAAATAAAATTAGATTGAGTTCCTAAATCCTAATAACTAAAACATAAAAATTGTCCTCCTCATGACACTAATTATTATTTCTATAGTTAGAAGTAATTTTTATCAATGAATTTAAAATAGGAAAAAAAATTTAACTTGACCGTAAAAGTACAAAATTTTCTAAAAAAATATTTAAATATAATTTGAAAAGTTTGTATATAAAAAACATATCACAAAAATTAATAAACATAAACAATATGGGAAACAAAAACAATATAAAATATAATTTGAAAAAAAATAACCAAAAAGATATTTTCAATTTTACATAATAAAAAAAAAAATGACCATAAAATTAATTTAAGAAAAGATTTTATTTTTTATCATTTCATATCTTTTATAAATTTTTTATGTTTATTTTAAAATAATATATACATAGATATATATAAAATTAATAAAAACATTTATTTTTAATAAAACAAGAAAAAAAAAAAAGAAAAAAAGATAAAAATAGTTTCAATTTAATTTTCTCACTTTGTGCCTCAGAAATAAAATATGAAAAATATGAAAATATATCTGACGAACAATATATATTTATATATATATTTAATTGTTATCTAATTTAAGCAATTTTAAAAATTAATAATATAAATTTGAATTATATATCATTTTATATTTTAATTAAATATTTTTCAATTAAATATAAATTAATTAATTAATTAATTAATGCTTGTTGTAAAATTCATTACAGTAAAAAAATTGGGATTAAAGAATTTTTTTTTTTTTTTTTTAATTTACTATTAACATAAATTTTGATCCCAACATTGATATATAAATAAATATAAAATTTTAATCACTATAAATATTATGTTATTTTTAATATAAATAAAATAATAAATATTAATAAATAAAATAATTATAATATAATATTGATGTAATATCGAAAATAAATGGCTAATAAAATTAATTAGCTTAAATATTAAATTATTATAAATTAATAAACTATAAAAAAATATAATTTCAGAATATTACAAAATTGCGCGCAATATGCTAATAATAAGAATTACATAATTTAAAAAAAAAAAAATATTTTTAATGTTAATTATTTGTCAAAATATTTTTAATCATTTTTAATTTGTAGAAATTACAAAAAAATAATAATAATTTAGTTAAACACAAAATCTTTAATTATAATTCAAAACAACAATAAAATATTTTTTGCTTTTGTAACATAATAACATAAAAACATATAAAAATTTTAGTTAACTATATAAATAAAAAAATATATAATTATTAAAAATTAATTTGAATTTAATTTAATCACTTTGTTATTTGCCCAAAAATATAATTTTAATAGTGTTTTAATTTCGTATTTATAGTAATGATTTTCTGAATGAAGTATGTATGTTGAAAATTTTTTAAGCATAAAGCCAGCATATTCTAGGCCCCAACAAAGTCTACGGAATCTATTCAATATACTATATGTTATTTACAAAATATATTTTTTAGATCCCTGATTAAAATATAGGCTTAAAGTTGCACAAACTAAAAATGTTAAGTAATTAGTCATTATCAGAAAGTTTACCAGAATACAAAAATTATACAAATATTAAATCTAGCACCAAAAATATAAGTCTTAATAAATAATGGAAATATACTACAGCATTTTGGTAATATTAGTTTTGTGATTTAATAAGCAATAATCCTTTTAAATTCTCAAAAAAAATTTTTAGTGAAATCATTTATTTATCATTTATTTGCTATTAAATTTGTTTATGAAACCACTTTAAAAGGTGCTTGAATTTAATTAAACGTAAGTATATACATATTTTAATTTTAAAAAACAACGGGCTAGCCCCCAAAAAAATAATATTTCAATACAAAAAACCCATTTCGAATAAATTTAAATAAATTACTTAGTACAAAAACCTATCCAAGGAAAACTTATAGTCTATTAATGAGTTCAAATTTTAGCAATTTAGAAGACATTTTTTATAATTTATTTTTATAATATTATTTTATTTTATAATTTAATGAACATTGTATTTTAAAAAAACAATTAATCTTTGTCTGGAGTATTTTCAACACATTTAATTTTCCCTGACGGATCCAATAAATGTAAACATGGTAACATTGATTCTTCTCCTTTACTATCGTAATTCTGAAAATAATATTTATTATCAAATATCAAAATAATAATTAAATTAATTTTTGATTACCAAATCTTCAATCAAATAATGAGGAAAATGAATTTGTTGATTTTCTTGTAATTGTGCAGATAAGCTTATTTGAAACAAAATTAACTATTGAAATGAAAATACTTTAAGTCAAATTAAATCATATTTAATTAATTATACTTACTTGAATAATAACAATTAAATAAGTTAGAAATATATTTAAAAATTTCATCTTCTTGTTACAAATATTAATATCAAAATAAAATATTATTACTAAATGCGTTGTTGACACAAAAAAAAATACAATTACTTATCAATTAAAAGCTGGGGAAAAATTTCTTATCATTTTTATTAAAACTGTCTGAACGAAAGCTTTGAATTAAAACTTAGAGAATATGTAAATTTAATATAACTTTTTTAATTAATGGTATTAAAAAATTATTAAATTTTAATTTATGATTTTAGATGCCAATTTATTTCCTGATATAAAATTCTTATAAAAATAATTAAATCAAATTCAATAGTAATTAAAATATTATTGGTGAGTTAATTTTACAATGTTCTTATGAATAATTTGGGCTCTAATCTAATGACCTCTAATACTTGGTGTTTTAGAAGTTAACTTATTACAATTGAAAAACCGATTATGGTACTTAGTACTCGTGAAGGTAAAGTCAAGGATATTACTTAATTTTAAAGGATACTATATTGATATTATGCTGAATGAATTAATTAATGTTGTTAATTTCACAGAATAAATAACTAAGATCGTTTAACGAAATTAGCTATTATAATTGAAAATATTATCATACTATTTCTTAATTAATAACTTACACCTAAAAGTATGCAGAACATAATTCTCAATGAATACAAACCAGAGTAATAAGAGAGAAATATTATCTCTGATACAAACCTAGTGATCTTTTTTCTATTATGGCCGAATTAAAAGCGAATTCAAAGTAGAGTTTAGATTTAAAAATTAAATATTTTAATACCCAAACACAACAAAAAATGGACGGACCAATGAACTTAGAAACAAAAAACAATCAATATATTTTAATATATTTTTAGAATTATGAATACAATTACTGACTGAATTACAAAAGAAATACCCTTTTTTATACCTATAGGACAAAATTTCATTAGAATATAATCAACAAAAATGATTCATTTTTATATACACACCTAGGCGCCAATATATTTAATAAAGTAGGGAAATAATGTTTACTTGGTGAAAGGATTATTTATTCTAACAAGAAAATTTATTGTCCAATTTTTACCTAATTGTAATTAATTTGTCTGCAAAAATTGTTAAAAATAAAACGTACCAAGAAGTGATTCATTACAAAAAAAAAATTTAGAAAATTAATATTTGTTTGTTAAATATTTTTAATGATTCATAGATGATTCAATGTGATGAAAATAATCACCAAATAATTGGTTAAAAAATATGAAAATAATTTGGTTAAAAAATATAGTTCTTAATTCTAATTTTGATTGTTGTTGATCATTCAGGAGGATCGTTGAAAATTATCATACTCAATTCCTAAAATTATGTAAAACAATATTTATATCCTACACTCAAACCAGTTGATCGTTCACTTTTGATGGAATAGTAAAATGTTATTTGAGGCCGAAATAAAAGCGAATAATGATGATTTTTTTATGTTTGAAAACAGATCGAAATACGAACATTAATATCGTCATAAAATACACGAAACCGAACTTAAAAACAAAAACAAAAACATAGAAGAAGAAGAAGTAAAAAACTTGTTTACAATCAGTTTCATTCCCTGTTATTTAGAATTAAATTGAATGTTCATCTGATCGGACGTATTTTTTTTTTTACATTTAATTTATTAATAATTTTTTTGTAATCAATTCATTTTTTTTAATTAATTTATTAACCGCGATTAATAAAAAAATTAAAAAAATAAAAAACAAAAATGCATATTAAGAAAAGTTTAAGTGGAAAATTAATTTTGATTAAATTCTATCACAAAAATGTAGAATTAATCTAATAAGAATATTTTGTTTTTTTAAACAAGTGACAACATTTTTTTTATTAATTAAAAATAAAAAAAATTTTAAAAATATTAAATAAAAAAATTTGCCATTCATAAAATGAAAATTCATCAGGTTTTTTATTTTTTTTAAAAATAATATTAAAAATTAATGTTTTTTTTTTCTCACCTTATTACCTGATTTTTTTTGAGTGTGCAAAATACCGTGAAGTGTCCGACCGCGCGATTAACTAGTTTCTGTTTTAAATAAAACGAGTATTTTGGAAATTTTAATTATTATTAAAATAAAAACTACAACAAATAAAAATAAAACAAATTAAAGTTTTTATGTAGGTGATTGCATAAAATTTCGCAAGAAAAATAAAAAGAAGATTTTTAAAAACTTTTTAAAACAAGTTTTTTTTATGTTTTTTCATATAAAATTCTATCAATGAAAATGTTAGAATTTTGAAAAAAAAAAAAATATGCAAAAAATATTATATAGTCAATTCATAAAAAAGTATATACATAAATCATAATTTTTTTTATGTATTTAAAAAAAAAATGATTTTAAAATTTCAAACTGAAAATTTAACTGGCAATAAAAAATACAGTTTTAAATAAGAAATTTTGTCTATTTAAAGGAAACTATAGAATTTTAATAGATTTTTAAGTGGAAATAATTGTCGTTATTGTTTTTTTTTAAGTGTTTCCTTTTGTAAAGTGCAGATATTTTATTTTGTTATAGTATATAGCAAAAAAAAAAGGACATCAAACATAAATAACTTGAAAATAACGTAAATACTTGAAAAATGGATTACTGGAATTTTGGATATTTATTTAATTTCATTGGAATAATATTATTACTATTACCAAATGGATTGATTGAAGCTGGTTCAACAGCAGGATATGTTGATAACGGTGATATGAAAGGTAAGATTAAGTTTATTATAGAATTAAGAAAATTTAGATAGTTAATGCTTTTTGCTAAGTTTTATATGCTGTGACCAAGATTAAATATGTATTATCAGCGCTAAGTATTATCTCTGGCATTATGTAATGCACATTGTAAAATCATTGAAAAAATCTCATATAAAACTTTCCTTAAAATCTTCTTAAAAATGAAAATAGAAAATTCAATATTTAAAAAAACTATAGTAGTTAATTATCCTGACACATTTTGGTCATATTACTTTTAAATCTCCTCAAAATTTGATGTTTTAAATTGGTAGTTTATTTTCTAGTAGACTACAGAAATAATTTATGAATAAGATATTATAAAAAAGTAATATTGAAATTCATTATCCATAAAAAAATAATATATTATCTCCTGTTTAAAAAATTAAATATATTCCCACGCAGAACCAATAACTACAAATCTCTATGCACTTACTTATTTTTCTCTACAGATTTATAATTATCAACTGGATTAAAATTTGTTTTGTGGTCAGTCATCCGTATATTATGAAAAAAACAATCTTTACAATAGTTGCATAAACATTTAGCAAACATTATAAAATCAAGGATCATCCATAAAAAAAAAATAATAATTTTCATACAACTAGATCACCCTCTCAATTTTTTTTTTAAAATTCACTCACAAATAAATTTCTATAAAACAAAAAAAAACATTTTCTCATGGTTCGTATTTCATGTTGTTGTGCAATCTTAAGGATCGGCATTTTAACAACCGAGAAACCAAATATTTTCGTGAATAAAATTCATTCAAAAAAAAAATATCTGAAATCTCGTTTTGAATCTAGGCTTCTTTCTTTTATCTAGACAAATTGTTTCACGTATTTTTTTTTATCAAAAAAAAATATATAATTTTTTTTAATGTCTACAAAAAAAAAACTATAAAAATCGAGCATATCAATAGAAAAATCTAGGCTCGTTTCCTTTTTATCCTTTTGAAATGTTCACCTACACAAAAAACACTGAAATATTTTTTAATTTTAAAAAATGTAAACAAGAAAAAATATTTTATTGATGTGTTTGTGAAATTTCAAAAGATTTTTTATCTCACCTTGCACAGGTTTTTTACTTTACACCAGCATGCGTACAGGTAGCATTTACCTGTATGTAGAAGTAGTTTTTTTTTGTTAATAATTTTTAGGTTAAAAAAAAAAGATTTGTAATGGTCGAAGCAGATGGATTTTCATAAAAGGTTTTTATTTTATTTTTTGTAGATATTTTTTTTAAGACTTTTCTTATACAAAATTTATTGATAATTTTTTTAGATATAATATATTTTTTTTTTGAATGGGTGACAAACAAAATAGATCATTCATCATCGTTTAAATATTTTTTTTTTTGTACAAAGAGTGGAAATGCATTAAGATTAAAATTTTGTCTCATACCGAATAGTCTTTTTAAAGGAGTAACAAGCAAAATACTTTAAGAAATATATTTAGAAATTATTTTTAATGCTGTACCTAAATTTCCTTAAAAATTTTATGAAAAATAGGAAAGATTATTTAAATTCTTAAGATTAAAAATATGTTTTTTTTTTTGTACTAAAAATCCATACTCAATTGTAATTACTTATCAGATCTAGAAAATATTTCAAAATTTACCACAATATTCTGTTTTACTAAATAAATTATATTTAATAAATACTGATTTACTAAATAAATTTTGTAAAGTTTCAAAAATTTTACTTTCACAATTAATTTCTTGAGCATCTTTTTCGTGATCTGTTGTCGCAAATTGCAAGATACAATTGGAAGTGTCGTTATAATTTAAATCTGAATCTCAAAAAAAAATATTTTCAAAACATTTAATATAAAAATCAATTGAAAACATTAAATGAACGGATCGAGCAAGATTTCTGTGATCAGTTCTAACTTATTAAATTTTTTTTTAAATAAATCATATTTCTCAAATTGAAAATAAAAGACAAGTTTAATATAATTGATATTAGATTTATAACTCTAGGCAATTTATTAAACTGATCAACGTCAAGGTTTTGAAAGTTCGTTCAAAGTGCTTTATTAAATCGCAATTATCTAAAATTTTGGTATCATTTAAATTGTTTTATATTTATTTACATTTTGAAATAATAATCTTTAACTGCGAATGATATCATAATTTTTAATTCTTATCAATAAATAAATACTCAATTTACCTGTTTATTACATTTACTTTGCAATTTACTTTTATTTTTATAATATATACATACTTACATAAATATATTTGAAACTTTAATACGTAATTCTTAGTATTTTTATGTTTATTAAAAAAATAACAAATTCATAGAACTTCTTTACAATTGAAATGATAATAATCAAAATCTTATCAGTTATAGAATAAATTGGAAAAACATAAAAATCATAAAATTTAAAATTTGATATTATTTTTTAATTCGCTTATTTATTTATGTTTTTGTAACTAGAAACAACACAATCAATAAAAAAATGTATAAACTTTAAAAATATTCGGTGACGATTAAAAAATTTAACTTTAAATATATACAATTTAAAGTGATATGTACAGACAAGTAATTTAGTTAAAATTGTATAGAAATAATTATGAAAATTGACACCCAAAATAATAAACATAAATAAATTAAAATTTCTGAGCTCATCGTTTCTATTTAAAAAAATTTTTTTTTAGCACAATTTGGCAATTATTTTTATCGAATAGTTAAATAGTAAATATAAATAAATTTTTTATTATTATTATATATTCAGATGTTTGGGTAATTAATTTTAACAAAAAATTTGTCATAAAATTACTAAAATTTATGTTATTGAGAACAAGAACTTTATTTGTTATTTTTATACATAAAAATAAATTATTAAATTTGAAGGTTTAATTTGAATTTTAAAATTTTGTTTAAATGATTTTTTCACACTTTTAAATTACATAGTAGAATTACGTTGAATTTAACTTAAAAAAAAATTAAGAAAGTTGAATAACATTTAAAATAATAAAAGATTGATTGTAAAAAATTAAAATTTTACGGATTGTATTTATTGCAAGCAAATTTAGCAAGCAGTACATTTAAATAAAGAAAATAATAATCAAATAATTAGACATGAAGAAAATCATATTGTATTTAAATATTTAAACACTTAAAAGCAACAAAATATCTAAAGACCATATCTCATTTCAAATTGGTATTAAATAGAGAATTATTGTCGTGTTGAAAACTTTATTTCGACACTCGTTCTTATTATATAATAACGAAAATATTTAAATTTCAAGCAAAAAAAAAATTTATAACGATAAAAAATCATTAAAAATTAACGATCGAATCTATGAATTCATAAAAAATATGTCATTTTTAAATAGAAATTTATTTTTGAATCTTGTTGGTCGATAAATTTAATTGTCTCTAAAATGAATGATCATCTTTGAGATATTAAATTGTCACCAAATGAAAACTTTTACGATATTTAATCAAAATATGCTAATTGATCTCAGAAGAACTTGTAATTTTAAAAAAAATTGCCAATAATTTTTTAAAACTTTAGGAAATCAGACTGATAAATTTTGGAGTACTTATAAAATTATACCTAATTCCAATTTAAATTTAAAATCACAGAATATCGTGTTTGGTTATAGAAATGTCTATATGACCCTATGTCAATAAAAGCACTTAGAACCTTTTTTTAAAAGCAATTTTTCCATTGTGCATTTTTAAAAATATCCTTATAAAACAATTAACCTTCTTAGTCCTAACCATTGATCAGCAGCAATATAACCTGCTATTCTTAATCATTGGCACAACATAATAAAATCATGATTATTTTTAAGGATAACATTTTTATGACTTAAAAAGGATATCTGAATTTTTGGATAAAGGAATGTGTACCGTCTAGGCTACGATAATAGTTAGAAATAAATATAATTCTAAACTAAAACTGATAAGAATTTTACAACCACACTTGATAAATATAATACAGAAGTATGTATTTTTTTTATTATTATTGATAGTTTGTTACCGCCCGCCATTACAATTGACGTTGTCTCGGTATAGTTTTAAAATTACTCGATTGGATGTAAAAACGTTTACGTCTTCAATTATCAAAGATTTTTATTAATTTTCATTGCACAAAAATTATTACTTTTTCAAGGCAGTCAATTGAAATGTTTGATTGGATACATCGTCCACATTTTTTAATAGCCATTTAAATAATATTTCGCACAAAAACTAATTTATCAGTGAATTAAATAAAATATAAACTGAGATTGACCAGACCAATCCAGTTCTTTCCCCATTTATAAATTGTTTCAAAATTTATTTATTTATATTTTATGCTTTTGGAATTATAATTTGCCATTTAGTAGTGCTGATAAATTTTTGTGTATTCGAGAAATTTTCACACTGATTGGACAAGATTAGAATGAGGATATTATAATATTTTGTTAGAGATATAAATTCCTATTAATTTTAGTTTTACATAAACGTGAATTTTTTGGGCAAACGGTAGCTAAATTTTAAATTAATGAAACGAATTTTTATTTTTGATTAATTGACTAATATTTTTTTGGGAATGTAAATAAATATTCAAGAGATTTTAATGATAACTATGTTTGATTGGTCTTTAAAGAAAAGTATGTTTGATTGGCCTTTAAATTTTACAGAACTTGAGAAATTTTATTAAAAAAAATTATATACTTAAATTATGTCTAATATACCACAATGTTTCATTTAGGGTTCATGTTATTAACGAGAATACTCCTATCGTCCTCTTACGACGACAGCTCACAATTCGCTTTCAGATGTGCATAAAAATAGTTTAAATAGATTTTTATGTTTCTATAGGGTTGCTATAAATCTACCAAATAAATTTCATAAAAATTTGGTAATGTCTTCTTAATTCCGAATAAAATGGATTAAAACTGTACGGCATACCGAAATGTGCAATTAAATTGTTTTTTTGAAAATATCGAGAAAATGTTACTAATATAATAAAAATATGGAATTTAGGGTTTCAATTAATTGAATAAAATTGCAAATATGACAAATAAGTAACTGAAGTTATTCTGAAAATTTTGTCCTTAAAATACTATTTCCCTGATAAAAAAAATTATCAATGAAATATTTCGAAATACACGAAATTTTAAGTGTTCACTTGAATTATTTATTACCTTTTATTGCTACTTATAGCATAAAATTCCAACCGGAAGTTTTAGTACTTGGTTTTACTTTCTGTAACCACTACTGTACCTATACTATCTGTTCAAATCAATTGCCTTTAAATGGCAATATAATCCTGCGTAAGGATTTTATCATTAAATGATAACAAAGACAAGAATTTCCTTAAAATGGTATTCTACGTAAAATTTCTATTACACACAATGTGTATACACCGGAAAAAGTATATTTTTTTTGTATATCGGAACGTATTAAAACAATGTAATCAAAATTTTTAGACTGACATCCTGTCTCTTAAGTACATATATCACTTTGGAGTTAAAAAAAAAATGTTTCACCATAATTAACCATACGTAAAATTAAAATTGAAAATTGACAGAAAAAAAAAATACTATATAATTTTTAAAATAAGAACCTTCAGCAAAAAGAGACATACTCTTGTTAGATAGCACGAGCCGAACACTTTCCATAAATTTAATATATGTATGTATAGTATCTTCAGTCGATATCTAAAGTCATTGAAATCTTATTTTTACAAAAACGTATCAAAAAAAATGGTTTTAACAAAAAGTACGTATGGTTGCAGATCGTTTTCAAACCATTACAACTTAAAAGGGTTTCATTTTCATTATTTTCTTAAAATTATGTTTGTTATTGTTTCAATTATTTTTTGATATCATCCATGCTGATGCGCACATTTTGTGCTTTTTTTTTTTTGTAGAACAATTACTAAAATATCGACAAAATTGAATATAAATTTTGATTAATTACGCAGTATGTCAGCACTATGTAAATAATATTATAATACTATGTGGTTCAAAGTCTGTACGGTGCCGCCTATTATAGTAATAAATAAAAAAAAATTATACTAAATAGCAAAAAAGTAAAAAAAATTAAACATTTGGTACCATTTGGCATTGAATCAAAATAAACTTTTAATTATTTGTTATTATAACTTTTTTTTTTGTTGTTATGGAAAAATTATGATTTTTCATTTGAATTATTTTGTGTTGAAAATGGAAATTTGAATACAAAAAATCAGGACGATAAAATGTATTTTTTTTTTAAAAATAAATAAATGTTAATAAAAATAATTATATTTTGAAGAAATTTTTATTTTCGATTTGTTTAAATTACAAATTATATTTCATGGAAATGCAAAACTTAGATTAATCTATTTATTAGCATACCTAATATACATATATAATTTGAATTTGGAAAAAATTTCCAGCTAATTTTAAGTTTGAAATAAAATGTTTGCCAATAGGTCTTAGTTTTGAATTTAAGAATTTTGAGCATATCGCATTTGCGGAATTGGCGCTCTACCATGAAACGTTAAACTCTCTTGGAGGAATGATTTATTTCTTAACTAATTTCATTTTTAAACCAAGGATCACAATAGTTTCTGGTAATTTTTTGTAGATTTTTATGACTCCTAACATATTCATATTCTTTTACTTTGTAATTCCTATTATATGCAGTTTAAAAAGTTAAATCATAATAATTTTCATTGCCAATGATTTTATGATCATATCTAATTTTATAATCATACCAAATCATACCTGGAACCAACTACAATTATTTTATTTTATTTTAACAAATTTGCAATTTTTTTTTTTATATTATATTTCTGTTTTAAGCTAAACTCATTTTTTTATATAAAGTATTTATTTATAATAAGCAAACATAATTTTAAATAATTTAATTATTATCTCCAACATATAAATTACAATCTTAAAAAACAAAAATTCTTGGTAAAAAATTCGTTCATAATTAAATATATTTTCATTTAATTATCAAATAAAATCATCAAATTTTATAGAAATTTAACAAATAAATTTAATTTAAAATTCCATGGTTTTTGATTGCTAAAAATAAACGGATGAGCATTCTACCAAAAAATCTGACACTAATGCAATTCTATAAAAAAAAAAATTATTTGTCTGAGTTCTCAGGTTAATAAATAAAATTCAGGTGAAAATTTACACTAATAAGCAAAAAAAATCACAATTTTTTTTTTCGCTTGTTTTTTTATTATGTTTAATAAAAAATTGAAAGAATCAAAATTATTCCACCCACTTTAATATGAAAATATTTACATAAATTTATTTATGATTGTTTAATTTAAATGTTTGTTGTTTTTTTTTTACTGTGTTTGTTTACCATAAACTTTAATAAATTCATTTTATTTATTTACTATTTTTTATGTTGAATTTATTAATTATGGTCAAATATATTTTTTTAAAGGTTTTTATCTTTCTTTTTTCATAATTAATAAGGAATAATTTTTGAGTGAATCTGAGTCAAATTTGATATAAGAAATTTTTCTCATCAATTTCTTTATTTATATTGTTACATAATATTTGAAAGTTGTTTTGGTCAATATTTGCAGTGTTACACATGGCTGTACAGATAGTAGAAGTGGTAAAAAGGTTTCGTATTTTGTAGTTTGTACACGATATCAACATATAAATTGGAACTTAAGATAACTCTGAATATACTAAGACTACGACTAGATTACTGGTTATAGTTTACTAAAACTGAAACCACAATTAATTCTGCACTAAACGGAGAGAGTACTCATAGTCAATTTATAATTTTTTTAAAGTGAGAAGTTTGTAGTTTTGCAAAGATCTTAATTTGTACCAAAATTCTTATACACCTTCCAACATATAAAATATCAATTCTTATTATTACATATTTTCTTATGCAGTCCCAGATTTCTGTTAAGTAAAATCATATCTCTTTTATTTTGTGATCAATTTCAATAATTTTCATTTCCTTTTTGGGAGAAAGTTTCAAATTTCAAATTTTAATAAGAATTCGTTGTTTTTTTGTACTTAATTTCTCTTAGTAAGCATATTTTGTCTAAAATTAAAAAAATATTCCTTATTATTTGACCTTTTACTTCCGTTCAGTGGTTATTTTTTTAATTTTTTTAAGTTAAATTAGATTTTTTCAAATTCAATTTCCTAACACAAAACCTAACACTATATTTCATATTTGGTATTTATATATGTACGGGAAGTAAATACGTATTTAGTGAACCAAATAGGTGCATATTGATTGAATATTCAAATTTTTTTATTTGGTAAAGTAGTGCATTGAAAATTTATCATGCATTAATTTCCTAAAAAAGCAAAAAAAAAAACTGGGACTTTAAAAAAAAAGGGAAACAGCCATAAATCAGTATTTCCGAAAAAAAAACTAAAAAATTTATGAAAAATTGAATATTTTTTTTAAAAAAAAATTATGTTTTTTTTTCACATTTGACATCTGTTTCCGAAATAATTTTAGTTTTATTTTTTAAAAGAAATTCTTAATTTTTTTGTTTAATAATTGATATGCTTTTTAGAGGAAAAAGGATCTAACATACTTAACATGAATATGATTTTTATTTTTTTGGTCTTTCACTCAAGTGTTTCTATGATTTATTTGTGAGAAACATAGTAAAGATGAATAAATTATGTAGAAAATAAAATTTGAAATTCTGTTCTAATTTAAAAAAAAAAAAACTAGAAAAATATTAAAATTTGCCCTAGAAAAATAATAATTAAAACAGATTTTTATATTTTCCAGGTAAATATAAAATGCACTATAAAAAAAAATTGTTGTAATTTATGCGCGCAACAAAAAAAAATATAGTGCAAAAATTCTCATTCACACGGCCCTTTTATGGTAGAAAATAGTAAATTAAAATGTAGCCTAAGGTGGTGAATACTGCAGCTTCGAAAATATGTAAAAATAGTTTTGAAAATATAAAATTAAGAAAATTAGAAAAGCGTAGGAAAAGCATATACATATATGCCAAGACTAAGTAAAATTATCATTGAATTGCATTTGCTACTATGAAAACAATTTAGAAAATTCATAGGAGATGAGTGAGTAGATGGTTTGCAAACGATCGAATTTAAAAGATTCGTGAGAAATTCAATTTATTTGGTTTAAGTCAATTAAGCCCTACAACGACCAACCCAACATTGGAATCTAAAGTGATAAATCCCAAAATATAAATTTACAAATATTTTCACCGCACTAAACAATATACATACATAAAAAAAACGATATAATATTTCTATATCTTTTAATTCAACTGCCGTGACACTGTATATTCTCTCATATAAGATTTTTAAATTCAATTTTTAGCTGGGAGTCAAACATGTTCATGAGACTATGACATAAAATTGTCTCCCCGTTTGATTTTTTTTTACCTTTATTTACCCTATCAGTTAGAATTTTCCAAAAAAAAAAAACGGTACTTGCAACGCACATATATGCATGCATTAACATTTTTCCATTGCAATAGCAAAAACACCACTGTCAAATATCAGAAAGACTAAATTCTCATTTTACTAAGCTTTATCATAGTTTTTTTTACGCATAGTTTTTACCTTTATGTTCAAAACATACTTTATTAAAAAAAAAAATTAAAATTTTTGTACATCAAATAGGCGGGAGGCGAAAATACCTGTAAATGGACATAAATAAAAAAAAATTGTGATTTTATATTATTTTTATAAACTAAAATATACAATAGTTTTTCAAGTAAAAGTTTTATACTATATGTAAAATTGTTGAATTGAAAAAACCTTTAGTTCAGCATAAAACTCTTAATCGACCATGCATGGCTTATTGAAGTTGTTGTCTTTTTGTTGTTTATACCAAAATATAAAAGTAAAAAACACAAAAAAAAAATGGTTGACATAAAATTTCGTTTTTTTTTTATGTTTATGTTTTCTATGTTAATTCTATATTAGATTTTGTTTTTATGTTTTATTAATTTTGCATAATTTTTATTTTTATTTCCCGCGAAATTATTTTTTCTTTTTTTTTGTTTAATTTATGCTTTATTTTTTGTTTGTAAATAGTATTTTTATTTTATTTTTATTTACTTTATGTTTTTTTTCCAAAATAATAATTAATTGAAGTTTTTTTTTTTTTTGTAAATGTTGGTTTTGGTTAGTGAGACTTTCGTTTTGGTTCGTTGATTATTTTCAGTATGAATTTTTATATATATAGTAATAATTTTATGTGGAAGAGTTGAAAATGATATTTTGATAAAACATAAAAATATAAAAAATTATTATTACATATTTACTCTTCAGGAAATTTTACATTGGTAATAAGCGGAATAAAATAAAATGATGATTTATAATATATAGTTAAAATAAAATTTCGTAGACATTAACTTTGAGGATATAATTAATAATCGCACGTAATTTGGTGACAATTTAAATTTTGTAATAAAACTAAATCACTTACCCTACCAGTTTTTAAAAAAAAACATATAAAGTAAAAGACATTATTAAACTGACTGAACCCTATTAAACGAATTCAAATTTAAGTCTAGACTTTACGAGAAGTTGGCGAATGTACTTGCAAAAAAATCTTAACCAAAATTGTTCAGAATTTGATTTGCTAGTTGGAAACACAAGGAAATAGTATTTTTTTTACAAGTAGACGTCAGATTCAATTGGAAATAAAATTATACTAAAGAACGTATGGTTGGTAGTCACCCAAATTCCTCTGTCCAATTTGATGCATATGTCCCATGTCTAATTTAATGCTAATTCAGTTTTAAATTTGACATGTGATATTTCAAGTATAGATTTTTAGTATTTGTAATTCGGTACTTGAGGCGAATTTGGGAAATTTTGGCATATTAAATAACCAGGTCAGTGTACATTGTTCTATAACGTATTTATACTAACATATGAATAATTATTAAACATATAATTAAATATTTAATATAACCATGACATAGTTTTTGTTCTATTAAATATTCAATTTTATCCAAATTATTATTAAATTTATTATGCACTCCTTCTTTATTAAAATTCTTTTATATTTCATATTAAAATTTCAATTTTTTTCCAGAAATTTAAATATATTTCATTTCATATAATTATTTAAATAAATAGAAATATATTTTTGAATATACTTAATTATTGATTAACTTAAAAGAAGGTTCAACATAATCTGATAATTTATATTTTTCTTAATCGGTAGATAATTATATATTATCATTTCTTGATTGGAGAGATTAATATTATTTAAGGAAAATTAACATTTTGGTAGAAAGTTTTGTTAACTACAATCTTACTGAATTTCACTTGACTAAACCTTCAAAAATTTTATATACTTAATCTTCTTGTGCGTTGAAATTTCTTAACAAATTTTACCTACATGAAAAAAATATCTCAAATTTCGTTCTTTTACAATTGATATAATGCTACTCCTTCTTATTGAGTTGGTCTTTTTCTGGTTATATTTACGAATACATTTAAAACCAAAATTACCAACTGGCATCTCCTTAAATTTCATACAATTTTCTGCTCAAACAGGTTTAACAAAAGTTAAAATTGTCCTTTTTTCGGAGCAAATTCAAATGGAAAGGATTTAATAGATGATACAAAATTTAATTAAATTTAAATATATTTTTTTAGAGTATATATCAAATTGTATAAATTGAATTTCAGAATATTATTCAATATTACTATAATAAATTTCAGAATATTATTCAAAATTTAAAACAACGCTTTAATAATAAATTTAAGAATTTTCTGCAAAACTTAAAGAGAAAATGACCTTATTTAGAGTGAGATAACCTACATATTGATAAAGCATGGTTCATCATCTTTAAAATTTTAAAATTTCTGTTTCTTGCTGCATAACAATATAGAAGCATGGGAAATTTGAGCTCTTAATCTCATGGATACATAATATCTTTGAATAATTCTTAATATACAAAAAAAAAAACTTCACTACTAATACAAATTCAGCTGTTTTCTTTTTTTAATGCTAAATAAATCATACAAAGATAAAATTTTTAGAGAAGAGAATCATATCTTTTCATTTATGTTGGTTTGTACATTTCAAAAATATCTCAAATATCTTCATGAGAAAAAATATTTATTTTCGAAAGATTTCAGAAAAATTAAAAAAATGTAAATAAGGGTAAAGATATCATTGAAATTAGAGTAAAGCAAAAGAAAAACTGAGGGTATCTACAAAATTTTTGACTAAGTTAAAAATAAAATTTCTTGCTTTATGAAAAAGATTTTTCCTAGAATTTAATTTGGAAAAATGAAAACAACAAGTGTTTTTATTGTGGTAGGTTAGTTTTAAGTATCGAATCGTTGAATTGAAAAAATTCATAGTAATTTTTAGATTTAAAATAATTTTTCATAATGACAAATGGAGAATTCTGAAGAAAGTTTAAAATGAAAATTCAAAATAAAAATGAAAATTCAAAATAAAAATGAAAATTTCTAAATTAATTTTAATTTTTCAGCCGAAATTAGTAATACAATTAAATTTTTGTTGTAAATTTATTCAACGATCAACGTCTGACATATTCAATTAATTTTTATCTGAAATCAAAAATGGTGCTCAGTTGCTATCAAACTCGACAATCATTGTGCTCTAGCAAGATAGTGGTGCTGTACTGGGTACCGGGATAGTCGCGGGACACGAAACGGTTTGTGAACTTGCCATATGCCGCTAGCCGGTTGGCCAGAGGGGTACGAACCGGCTAGCTCTGACCACAACCTATCATCTATTAAATCACATTTGCATGAAAAAAGAAAAAGTATCTATAGACACAATCTAACGATGGTAATATCTCATAGACCTACCTATATATCGAAATTTTAAAATTGCATTCAATAAATTGGAATAAAAATATTTAACCTAATTAATTTCAGATTCGTTGAAAAAATAAAAATTTAAAACCTCCCAAGAAATAAATTTTAACTTGTATCCAATTAAATCCAGAATTAATAAATCTTCAATTAAGTATTACTAAAGAATTTTTGTCATGCATGTAGTATTTACTACGCGTTCTTTGCAATTTCTCATAAAGCTTCTTCACTTTATGTACACAATTTTTTTTCATTTTATTTCAAAACATAATAAATTCCTATATGTTTTCTTTAGTTCAATCATCGATGTTACATAAATATATATGTACTATATATATTTCGATTGTTTAAGCATTGTTTCACACAATTAACCCACTCAATTGACATAGCCAAGCAATTAATTGGAATTCACTTGTCGTCACAACAGAAAAACTTTTTTAATATTTCGAAGAAAAAATTCTTTTCTAAATTTAATGCAGTTAAACAGAATAAATGAAATTTTATTATGTTTTTACAATATATCTATAAAAATACATAACGTAGAATATGAAGAAAATCTTTGCTTAAAATTATTAGACTAACCACATTATTCAACGCATCAAAATCTTATATTTCTTGTTGCTTATAAATATTCTCAATAAAAATTGATTCCCATCATTTATTTTTGTTTTTTGAAATTATTACTTACTACACTTACGACATTAAAAGAAGATATTTTTCTCTTTTTTTGCGGATTTGTTGATATTTTGCTATGTGAAGAGTGATATGATATCAGTGAAGCAAATCCAAAATACACCATCATGGACCATTTGAAACCAAACAAGATTTATTAGTATGAAGCAGGCATTAGTGTAGTTGAAGAAGAAAGAGATTAAAACAAAATTTAAAAAAAATATTGATTGTGGTTTTCAAAATAAATGAACTATAAACAGAAGCCAATCAAATTGAAATTATGATGCACGGCTGCTTTGTATCTTATCAGAATATATTGATAAAGGAAAAATGGAATGAGCTAATAATAACGTAGAAGTCTCAATGGATTTAATCTACTATATACCCAATGAAATGTGATACCGAGAAGTTGAGATGAAAATGTAGAACTTAACAAGTAGTGCAAAGTAATACTATTAAACACTAGACAGACGATACAATTTAATGATAATTAATGCCCTAAGTATAATATACATCTCGTCTGACATATTTGTCAGTACGAGAATTAGCAATTGTTAATTAAAATTAAAGGATATACCAAGCTAATATTTGCTGAAAATTAACAGTCTGAATCTGAATGTCTAGATTCCTTAGTACAGACGTTAATATCTCGAATTTCTAAATTCTTTACTAAGTGATTGAACTTGTGAATTTTTATAGCAGACAATAAGTTGGGTTATTAACGTCTATTATTATTTTACGAATAAAATTTGAATGATACAACAAGAATCATAAAAATCATCATTAATTCAAAAAAAGGAAAAAAAAAATCAGTTATTTATAACATTATTTTATATCAATTTTTATCAATTTAATAAAAAAAAAAAAATTATAATAAATTTTGTGGTTCGTTGGTTATAATGGTTATATCTTGTATCTATTTCATCACAACCAAATCAACACTACCACCAACAACAATTTTATGGTTACCTACTGCTGATTATAATGATGACCAGTTTTCGCGTAACTTCGACCCAAAACTTCTCTGTTTATTTTTTTTATTTTTTTGCTAACTTTTTTTTATTTCTTTTTGTGATTTTCTTCATATTTTGTTTTTTTTTTTTTCATCAACACAACCAACATTAACATTTCTATGTGCTTTTTTTATTTTATATTTATTCAACAAAACCAACATAAAAAAAACTACTATTTTTTGTTCATATGTTTTCTCTTAATTTTTTTTTTGGATTTTTTTTTTAAATTTTTTTATGCACCTTTTAACAACAGGAAACTGAACCGGCTCTGAAAAATGTGAAAAATAATATGTATCCACAAATACTAGTTTAAAAAAAATTGTATGTAAATGTTTTTATGCTTTTGTCATATTTATATATAAAAAGATTATATTTAGAGTTCAACACTTACACAATCGTATATTCATTATATTTTTTAAAAGCATTCATCATTTCAAATAATAATTATTGTTGTTGGGATACATTACAACATTTTGCAATTATTGCAAAATATAATAATGTTGTTGGTTGTGTGTGTTTTGTGTGTGTTGGTGTGTATAGTTGAGAAATCATCATTTTCGTTAGTCCAGAAAATTCATGTTGAGATTTTCATTCAATTTTTTTTAGAATAACACAACATGACTTAAATGAATGTTTTTGGTTATTTTTTTTTATGTAAATGGAAAATTATTTACTATATTAATCTAAGCAATAGCAATATTTTTTTTTTAGATATCAATAATTATTGCGTATAGTATAGGTAATTAAATTTAATTTCTTGTTATTGCTGCAACAACAGATCAATGACTTTTTTTTTTTTTTGGTCAATAAATTTATTGCTGAAGCAATCATATTCTATGCGTTTTAAAGATTTAGCAATTTTGAAAATGTTCATCGTACTATATGTATAACCTGTTTTTGTATAATTTGATTGCTAAAATTGATAAAAAAAAACTTGGTGATTTAGCATAATTAAAATTCATAATTAATGCGACAATTACATATAAATTTAATAATTTCTGATGATTATTTTTATACGAAATAATTGCAATAAAAAAATTGATTTTAATAATTTTTTTTTAAGGAGCAATATAAGCACAATTTTCTTTTTTGTGAAATACATAGGTATATATAACTTGTGCAGCATTTTAATCATAATTTATACCAATTAAATATTAAATGTTATGAAATATTTAAATTAAAATACAATAAAATATTAATTAGTAGTTTTTGCTTTCCAATTCTAATTCATATGTTAATTGTTTTGAGTAACATAATTTTTAGAAAAATTCATTTTGAATCTGTTCTTATGTTTAATATGTTTAATATTTCATATCGTGATTATTTGGCATTCATTATTTATGTTCTATAATTGATATATGTTCAGTTATAATAAAATATTGAAAGAAATGTTTAAGCAAAATGAATAAATTAAGATGTGATCAGCATTAAGACTGACAGTATTAAATTTGCAAAAAAAAAATTTGTGAATCAAAACAAAATGTTGTGAGTTAATTTTGTAACTAGTTTTAACTGAGAATAACTTTAAAGATTGAAAATTAAAATTAAACTTTCAAACAAATTTTCACCGAAAATAGTGACATAATTAAATATTTTTCCTGATTCGGACGATACCAGTATATATCTGCATAAATCTCAAAAACTGAAAATTTTAATAATACTACATACTACACTATATTACAGAAAATCAGGCTTGCGCTTTAAATTTCTCTGAATTATTAACTCTGAATAAATACAGAAAATTTTCAATTTACTGGTCTTTAGCTCTAAAAACACCATCTTTAATTAGAATTTACTGTCCATTTTCAAAAAACAACAAAAAAAAAAAAACAAACTATACAATCAATGAACCATAAATTTTGCTTCTGTCTTCACTCTATTCGGCATCTACTATTTAAAAAAAACACTATATCTTTGTATCTTCGTGATATATTATTTTTATTATCTTTTTTAATTAAAGAAAAACTGGGCAAATTAGTTGACCCCTTAATATCGTTTATATATGCTAGAAATTAATTGTTAATTCTTTATTTATCATGTATGACTTTAAAAGATGTTGTGATCACTCACCAGATATTATAATTTTCTTATTGTTTTATTTCTTTGGGTGAAATAACTGAAGATTTAAATAATAATTTTTATAGAAATGGATTATATAGTGTGACTTGTTCGTTATTATTTTTAAGAAAATTAAATTCATCTTTTTAATAACTGTTGAAGCATTTTCATAAAGATCTTAGATTAAACTGTGTGTTTCATATTTAAATTAAAGAAATATCCGAAACGGCACCATTTTATTTGTTTTAATTTTTTTTAAAAACTCTACATTAAAGTACATTTTTTTATTTGAAAAACAGCCAGGATTAAAATATAGATAAAATGGACAGATTATATAAAACGGAAATTTAATTTTAGTTTAATATGACAATTCTTAAGAAATTATGATAATTTAAGGTTTAATGTCAAATTGAATAACTTGATCGCATTATGGAACAGGAATATCCGGCAATTATTATAAGTAAATGTAAAGGTCAAGTAGTACGAGTTATAAAAATTGTGCTCCTTCTTTTGTTTTTTTTTAATTCATGGATCTATAGTCTGAAAAAAATATAAAGAAATAGGAAAGTGTCAAAAATTGAAATTAAGTAGTTGTCTAAAAAATTCATGCACCCATAAATGTCAGAATTTGTGTTGCCAATTTTTCTAAACCATAATTAAAAGCGCATTAAAATTAGCAGATTTATAAGAAAATTAACCTTTTAGAATAATGTTACTTCCCATTAGTTTTCTGATATTTGAGGGTATCTTTAATTAAGTTTAGAGAATTTAGATATGAATAATCACTCATAGATATTTTTTTAGTGTTGCCAGTACCTAATTATAAAACAAGTAGTCTCGTTGCTGGCTTCTACCATTGTAGTCAAATTTTGATAGAATATAATGTATTGTTAATTTAGAAACATATTTGTATGCATTTTGGAGGGCTTTTAGTGAATGTTTTCAAAAATAGTATTTTACGCTGCTGTCTTTAAATATAAAATTAATATAATAATTATGTCAGCTTCTTAATCTTATAAGTAAATTTTAATTGAGTCAAAATATATGATGATCAAAGGGAATCACTTGATAAATTTCATACATAATTTATCTATCCGAAAGCGTGTAGTCTCTTAAAAACATTTTCTTACTTTTTCACCCATTTTATTATTTTTTCAATTTTTTCTCAATTTTACATTAAAATATCGTACACTTTGTCGGTACTATGGCGGTAATTTTGTCTAATTTAACTTATATACACATTTACTTTAAAACAAAAAATAACAAAAGTACAAGTAAAAATGTTCAAAATAAACTCCAAAAACAAATTCATCATTTTCTATAAAGTGCTTGATTAGATTAACACGCGGGTATTAAAATTAGATTTAAGAGTCATTAGAAATAAAAAATTACTGCATAAAAGCATATAGCACACTTTTGCTCTCAATTATACGCGCAGAAATTTATTGTTAATAAAACTAGGAAAAATATATTTTACAATTCACAATCAAATTGAATTAAGTTATAATTGATAAAGAAATTGACATAATAGATTGTTTTTTTTTTTTGGGGAGAGTCATCTCATTCCAGTACCTAGTACCACTAATATCTAAAGTAGAGCAATGCTAACTGATGACTCATTTATATAGAAAAAATTTCAAATTTATTTTATTAGAATATTTTTTTTTAGTTCTATTTATTTATTTGATTGTACATCTGAATTATCATCTGTTTAAATTTAATTAAAATTGAATTTTTTTTTATATTTAATTGAACTATATGATGACGTCAGAGTTTTAATATTAAAAATAATGTGTATTTTATTTTCATTTCATTTCACTTGAAAAAAAAACCAAAACGCTAATGAAAATTCTTAAAATAATTTTTGATTGTTTATAAAAAATTAATCTAATATTTTAATATTTTATGAATAATTATTTATATGTTTTTTTTAGAATTTAAATTTTTTTAAACAAATATTTTAAGAAAAATTTATATTTCATAAAATGTTGAATCAAATTTATCATAAGTTATGTTTTTTTAAATTTGATGCATCACAAAAGGTTATTCCCATGAAAATGTTGATGATTTTAATGAATTAAAAACGAAGAAATTGTATAAAACTTTCACTTTTAAATTAATTAATTTTTAGCAGACAATTTTATCACGGGATTTTTAGTTTTATGTTATTTAATTATTTAATATTTAATATCATTTTTATTTCCTTAAACATTTTAATTTGTTAATAATTAAATTATGTAAAAATAATTTCTGTTAGTAGTGTTTAATAATTTTGAAAAAAAATTTAAGTTTTATTATCGTGATGGAAGAAATTTAATTTAATTGCAAAATAATTATTGCGAAAATATTAAACTTTTTGTTTTCTACATAAATTTTCCCAATTTTTTAATTTAATATTTGAATCTGTAATAGTACATAATACGATTATGGACAGATTATACTTATGAAAAATATGATAACATATTTCACTATTCTTACACAATTAACATCATACTAGAATTACCTATTATTTAAAGAGTAACGAAGATTTTAATAATTTCTGAAATTAATCTTAATCGAAAAGTAGCTATTTCCTTCCGTTGAACCATTTCGTTGGTAAGAGAAATAAAAATTACTTAAAGGAACTAAATCATTTTGGTGATGAAACTTTTGGGATAATGAAAAAACTTCAACTTATGTAATAAATATAAATTATATTACACTTAAAAAAAGAATCTTCACCATAGATTTTTCTAAACTACCTTAATTATTACATAATTGACGTAGTTTAAAATAATCTATGGTGATGATCCTTTTTTCTTATAAGACTAGCTTCCTTCCGTTCAAATTTTCAATGATGTTTCATAAAAAATTCATAAAACTTATTATAATTATATTTACATGATCATAACCCCTTGTCAATCCTGTTGCGCTTCTTCTTTTTATTCTTAAAAAAAAAATTATTAATATCCTTTATAGATCAACAAACAATGCATTCCATGAGGGTTTCACTAATATGATGTCATTGCCCTTCAAAACCCATTTTCTCTATTCATTTCTATATTATATAATTTTTTTTTTTTTTTACTTATTTCCGGTTTTCCGGTTTAGAAAACATTATATTTTTTTTTTTATTTTACCTTAATCTTTCACATCCATACACATTTTTCTTCATCATAAAATAAAATAATAAAAAAAAAATTATACGTTTTGACATTTTATACAAATTAAATTGACATAATATACTTTCATATATTTGTCTATAATCTTGTCTATTTTGAACATGTCTTTTTTTTTAAAGAAAATCTAATTGCATCACGTGAAATACGACATCATCATGTGCTTAGAAAAAAAATTCTTTAAAAACAATAAAAAAGTATGCATTTCCTCAATAATTTGGACGAAAAAAGACGGAAAGAAATTATTAAATCTATAAAAGAAAAAGGATAAATTGCTTTACTAGTATTTTCTTCATTTTTTTTTTTTAAATAGTGTTATGATTACAGTGATTGATGACAGTAATCGAAAAACGATTATTTCAACAAAAAAAAAAAAATGTTTAAAAGCACAAAAACAATAATAAATAATAATCGGTTTTTTAATGTTGCTGTTGTTATTTGTTGTTTATTTGTGGTGGTGGTGAAGGTTACATCGTGTCATTTTTATACGCATAAAACCGTGAAAATTTTCACATTTTTTTTTTTTTTCAATTTTCCTATCTTTTTTTTTCCTCTGAGTTGTTATTATTGTGGTTACTTATCATTTATTAATAAATATTATTTTTTTTTTAAAAGAGGATGTTAAAAAAAAAACTTAATTGTGAGAATTGTTGGTGATTTTTTCACTTTGGTTTTTATTTATATTTTTTTTTCACAATTGTAAACTCGTGAAACTTTAATAGCGATTTACTATTAAAATATATAAATTTCAATTGAATGGAAAAATTAATAAAAAAAATAATATAATTAATTTTTATCTAGGAAAAAAAAAAATTCAAATTAATAACAGAAAAAAAAAATTTATGATATATGCACATATTTGATGAGATTTTTTAATCACTTGGAAATCATCTATAAATGATTTAATTTTATATTAAAAATTGAAAATATTTGAAAATATTGTTTTGTTCAAGGTTCAGTGTTCATTATTCACTAAAGTAATTAATGTTTTAATATTAAAGTAATTAGTTTTTTAACCAAATTTAACCAAATGATGAAATAGTGTAAGTAGATATACCCTAAAAATTCATTGTTGAATGAAGAAGGAAGTATATTTGTTTACAATATTTTATATCTGACCCATCTAAAAATTAAATATTTATATGTCATTGAGAGATTAATTGAGAAACTTTTAATTTAGTAAAACATTTTCTGTATTTTGGATATTCTTTCTTGTTTTTAACTTTCGAGCAGACTTGTTGAAGTATTTTGTATGCAAAATAAAACGGAAGAATTAAATATTTGAAAGTAAAAAAATTAATTTTTGCTAAAAAATGGTAAACACAATGAAAAATTGGTAATCTAGATATGATTTCGTACCACATTAATTTTAAATTTACACCAAAAAATATTAAAATGTTTTCACAATTTAATAATCATCTCCTAATGCAAACGTTAGTTTCTATAAATTATTTTACTTCAAAATTTACTCGACGCCGTGGACATAATTAAATGCAATTTTGAAATGGGAGCAAAATACTAACCGTTGAGTTCATCTGCTAACAAGAATCACTCACCAATTGGTTTGTTGCACTTTATAGTAGAATGTTTCTTTCCACTATTAAGAAAAATGATTCGGAAACCTCATAAAATGAGAAGATCTCAATTAGAATGTGAAGAAACTTCAAGTATAGATATTTGTACCCTGAGGTCCTATGCTTCCCAATGGAATAATTAGGTGCTGTTTATTTTATTTCATTTTCTCTATACATTAAAAACGCGTTTTTTTTTAAAAATTACTTTCAACTTGTATAATAAGTTAAATCTTAAAAATTTAATTATTTACATAATAATTTGTATTCGTTATTTATTTTCTATTAAATTTTATTACTTTTGCCACTAAAATATGTAAGTGTGAAATTTTCGCACATGATCAAACCACAACTAAACTCGAAAAAAAATGGTGATTACATTGTAATGGTAATAAAAAAAAACAAAAATGACGTAATTAAATGTAATTGCTGGTATATTCGAATACCGAATATTTAAATTTTGAATCATAAATTTTATTATCATTTTTATTGTAGTAAATTTTTTTTTTAAATTTAAAGATTTCCTTAAAAAGGTAAACATTAAAAATTATTAATCAACAATTTATCATAATTATTTTAAAAATGTACAATCGTTTAGCATTAATAAAAACATTATTTTTATAGTCCTTTTAAAATTCTCTTTCTAGTTGTTTCCTTTTTGGTTCTCATATAATAATGAATTCTATCTCCTTTCGTCTCACTATATAAATTCCAATAAAAGTGACAGAGAAATTATATGTATAAAAAAAATCAGAAGCGATCAAGCAAGAAAAATGAATTTTAACAAACATCCTGTTGGTTTTTTTTTTATTTGTTGGTAATTTGATGATCAAAGACTAAGGACCCACCTAGTAGATTAAAATATTTTTTAAGTGATCGTTGTAGTTTATTTTTTTTTTAAAAATATTTTGAGTTGAATTTTTTTTCTTATGTATTGTGGATATATCCTTGATTATGTTTTGTGTACATATTTTAAGAGAAGGGAAATGTAAAAGTGTTTCCTTTCTGTATTAGTGTATAATATTTTGAATATGGTTTCTGTGTAATGATTATGATTTTTATATTTTTTTGAAATTATATTTGTTTATACATTTTTTTAATTTATTTAATTTTTATTATTCCGTTTCAGGTATGTTCAGATTTATTGAAATAATGTCATTGGAATATGCAAGTAAGAAATATAAATAAATAGAATATATTTAATTTTAAAAAACTCACTGATGTTAATCTATAAAATTATTTATGAGTTATGTCGGTGAATTATGATAATATTTGAAATTACCATTGATCGTAATTTCTATAAATTTTCGAAAACTTACCATAAAAATTATTAATGTACAAAACTCCAAAATTAAGCGATATTTAACCAGGATTTCATCTACAAAATTAATAATATCTAGTGATCTGCATATTGTATTTTTTATAGTCTTGTTAAACTATTTTTGTTAATGATATTCGATTGGACTAATAAAATTTTTATTAATATTGGCAATTCGCGTTTTTGATTCTTTCAAAGTTTATGATATTGGGTAAACTTTATTCTGGTAGCATATTTATATATTTTTAAGTGATTTTAAGCCATTTGATTTGTTCAAATAAAATATACAAGCTTTTATAAGAATTTAATGGAAAAATAAATCCAAGGTTACCTAAATATGATCTATTTCTAATATTTCTTATACTAAACTTAATATCATTTTGAAAACATATTCAAACTTTTGCTCAAACTATTAATCACAATGACAAGCTTTTTTTTTTTTAAAAAAAAACATAAATAATTTGTATTTTACCTGGAATAATATAATTGAAATATTTCTCAGTCATGTCATAACATTTATTTAATTTTATTTTTTTTTTTCCAAGAAATAATTTTTTACTTAAACTCAATAAAATTAAATTTTCAATTTAATACACAAACCAATTTTTAAAAAAATTATTTATTATATTTTTTTATGAAATTTTTATTCAAATTATCATTTTATATAAAGTTAAATAATCAGCGTTGTTGACATTAAAAACGTGTTTTGAATTACGATTTGGAAAAACAGAAAAAAAACATATATACATTAATCGCCATTAAAATGCAATAAAGTAACATGAGTTGAAAAATTTTTTATTTTTCATGTAAACATTATTATTTTTTATTTACATATAAAGTTTTGTACGAAAATTTTAGTAAATTTTGTGTAAAAGGATAAAAAATTATATAAATATTTTAAAATGATACTAAAAATATCTTGTTTTGAAAATTTGCAAACTTAAAGCAAAAATAACAAAAATGATGATAAAAATTATTATTTTATATTTATTGAAAATTTAAATTAAATGCGTTTGCAATAATTATTATTGAAATTTAATATGTTTAGGTTTTGAAAATTGGAAATATTGAACTTTGTAATGCAAATATAATAAATATGCCTAAATTTAGTAACTAACTTTTTATATGAAATAATTGAACTTTGTATTTTTTTAAAAATGGAAAATATTTTTCATGATTCTAGCAATTTTTGTTATATTTTAAATACAACGAAATATAAAAAACAACTCCATAATTTATGCCAAATTCCATTAAATATTTTTGTATTGAAAAAGTTACAAAAAAACATTACAATATATTCATTAGTACTCAAATAATCATTCTAAGTTTTGACGAATCATTAAGTAATATAATGACTGATTCAAATTTAAGTAATTTTATGTTCCACGAACAATAAGTACTTTCTAAAAATTAACGCATTTCATTTCTAAACAAAGAAAATCAGTATCATCTATTCAGAAATGTATAATGCAATCTTATTGCGATACATAAGCTCAAAAGTTCAAATTTAATTTCCGTTCTAATTCTAATGAAATATTGATAATTTTTCTTGAATATTTTTTTTTTTGAACATTATTTTTTATTTAATAATAATAATTTGTTAGTCTATACGAGTGCGAAATATTTAAGATTAAAAAATTAATTTCCACTTTTATTATGATTAAAATTATGCCCTTTTTAAACTTGCTTAATATATCAAATTTAATCAGTTTCTAGAATTTTAAAAAATTTCTTTATTATAATATTTGGAATTTTTTAAATAATTAAATTTTCTCTTATATAAAAAATTGAAATTAAATTAAAAGTCATTAACGATTTAAAATTTATAATTAATTTATTTAAAAAAAATATTAAAAAAAAATTATTTTCAATGGAAAACTTTTTAACGAATCATCATTTTTTTCCATTTATTTAAGAAGAAGAGGTTAAAATTTTGGTTGGGAACGTTAAGTGATCTGCACAAAAATCTTGAAAGCTTTGTTAATCTTATGCACACTTAATACAATATGACAAGAAAAAAAAGTTATTTTGTATATTAAGTAATATTATCACCCGCGTTCACAAAAAAAAACCAACAACAGTGTATAAAACAATACAATGTTGCTGGTTTTTATACAGATTGAATGTGGGGAACTACAACAAGTTATATGAAAATACTATGGAATAAAGTGCCAGTGTTATCTTTATTCTGTCATTAATAACCCTTGATCAGCAAAAAAAATAATAATAAAATAAACAACTAAATAAAAAAACTGAGTGATTCTTTGAAAATATTTTTATAATGAAAGAGAACTTTTGAGTTCAAACAGTTTTTAAATCAGTTTTAAGATGCAATAAAATCAGTAAAATATGAAACTATTTTCGAAAATAATGTATAAACTTTAAAATATGGTAAAAAATATGAATAAATATGAGTACAATTTCATCAATAATATTAACGATTAATTTCTATCCTTTTTTTATTTGATTAACTGGTAATTTGCAAAGCACTAAAACTAGATATTTTGTAGATTCATTGATCAAACATTCATTATTTTTTGATCAAGAATGATGATCCACAAACCTAATTATTAAATAAATTAATATTCCATCCTAAAATAACCCATTATTTTATTTTATTTTGTTATTTTTCTGTGACTTGGTACACGACTATTTAGACTCTCCTTCCAAGACTATGTTAACATTATATTGCCATTAGGACCTATTAATTTTATAAGAAATCTGAATTACTACTGTTTTAATAATGAAGAAAATTTCTAATTATTTCGACCTGAGACGTTATAATACTAAGATACTAAGTTGTTGGAAATGGCATTTTAATTTTACAGATAAAAATTTACAAAGGTCCAAAACAAAGTTAAACAAAGGTGTGAATAACAAGTAATAAAAAATTAAATAAATCATAATAAATTTGATTAATAAAATGTGTTGGAATTAGTTACAAGTTACAGTGTTTATGTAATTTAAATAATAAAAAAAAACTTTATTCATTTTTTTAAAATTTAAAAACTTTAAATTTATTATTTTAGTCACACGACTTTCGAAGATTGTATATAATTAGAAATTTATACGAATTTTACGAGCTATCAATAAATGAAAGGTGCGGTTTCAATTTTATAAAATTCTTTACTTTTAAAATGTACATAAATATAGAATTAGAAAAAAACAACCTTTTTTTTCTTTAAAATTATTTAATTTCTTTAAAGATTTTAATTCTTATTAATAGAAAGGTCGACAAAATTTACATAAATATACTGATTAGAATTTCTTATCTATAATTTAAACTAAACAAAATATATACAAGTATATAAAAGAAACTTATAATTAGCTCGTGTTAAGATTAAAATTGAAATTTAGTTATTATTAAAAATTAAACAAGATTAAACTATATCTTAACTATAATTGTCTTATATAAGTATTTAATTTATATTAATGACTTTTTCAATTATTTTAATTGAACTTGTGTTTTTTTATTGTGTTTGCTCTTCAAAAAAGATATAAAATAGCCACGATAGTGTTAATAGTCATTTAAAATGTGAAAGGGATTTTTTTTTCTTCACAAATTTTATATTTATTTCTCTATATAATTTTTTTTAAAGATTCATCATCATGACAACGTCTCTTTTATCGTTTATATATATGCTTAATTTATGAATTTTATCTAAATATGGTCATTGCGCGATATTTGATGCTGATGTGATGACAATCGACCAAGAAACACAAACATAGTAATAACAACAATCACGATTATGGCATCTTGATTAGTTGATTTTCTTGTATTTTTCATCAAGTTTTATATAAGTGCAATTTTGAACATAATTTAAACCAGAGTTTCATTTATGACCTTTTCAAGAAAAATGAAATGTAACGAAAGAAAAAAATATATGCTTTTTCATGTTGTTATTCCTTAACCGGGTAAAATTGTTATTTTTTTTTGGTTAGCAAGTTTAGAAATTAGTTTTTTTTTGTGGTATTTGTGAAAAATACTTAAATTATGAAACAGAGAAATATAGTTATTATAAATTAAATTTAATGTTAGCTGGATGAATTTTAATTAATTAATTTAGAATATCTGAGGACTTTAAATTTTCTGTTAAAACTTAAAGAAATAACTAGATATATAGATAGATAGAGGAAGATCAGGGCTGGGCATACTAACTCCAAAAACAACTCCGACCAATAATTGCTAATTAGTTCTAATTAAAATTTGAGTAAGTAAGTTTAAAAATAAACAATTTGCTTCTAATATTTAAAGAAGATTTATTATACTTTGCTAAATTTTAATTACTTAATATTCTGTTAATGTATCACTAGTAATTATGTTACAAAATAAAATTACGAAAACTATGAAAAATAAAATTTTGTGATATTAATTAATTTCGTTATGTTAATTATCATCCTCCCACTTGGCCCTGAAATTGATTTTAATGATGTTAAAAATAAAATTTTCAATCAATCAGTATATAATCTGATTCAGAATACGGATATATTTAATCCCAACGATCTTAATTTATTTTATTATGGTTTTTATACGATAATTTAAAAATTTTTCTGATATAATAAATTTTCTCCATTTTATGTTTGTTGCATCCATCATACTTGCAGACTTCAGGTCTTTTTCATTCCAAATATGGTAAATAAAAAGAATATTTATTATTATTATTATTATATCTATGAACCAGTAGGAGTAACCATATATGATAAGTTCTGGCATTAAAAATGATCACCATAAATGGGTTTCTTTGTAACCATATTACCAGTTTTAATATAAAATTATTGTTAAACATTTAGAAAAACTTGTGCAGAAAAATATATTTCCTTATAAAAATTAAATATTCCAATCAAAAATAAAAATCAGCTATGCTGTAAAATATTTTTGTATTTCTTGGATTGTTTTGTAAAATAATGTTTCAATTGAAAAAAAAATGGTTAAGATACAATAAAAAAAAAAAATTGAAATATTTAGGCGAGAAAATCTTTAATACATTTTTTTTTATCAAATAGTGAATTTAATGAAGTATTTTCTTCTGTGTTTTAATTAAACATTAATTAATAAATTTAATATAAATGATGAGTTCTAACGTTCGTAGTGTAAATGTAAAAATTATTTTAATATTAAAAATAAACACTCTTGTCAGCAAGAGATTAGGGGACAATTTTTTTTCATCCAGGGTTAAAAAAATGCAACTTTTAAATAATTATGTTTACTTTAAACTGAAATTATGTAGTGTTATCGACTATGCATCATACAACATCAACAATTTTTATTGTTTAATTTTATCATTAAAAGTGTCGAGGTGTAAACAATTTTCTTTGTTACTAATTCTTCAATAATTAAACGTAAATTGATCACTCGCATTTGTATAAAGTGATCTTCAGCCAATAATTTATTTACTCAGAAATAACTTTTGATAACAATCAATATTTTCAAACTAGCACGTTTTCTGGAAAAAATTTTGTTAAAAATATATACTTAAAAAATTTAATATCAATTATATATTCAATGAAAAATTGTAATTTAGTACGTGCTGTTATTAAAATTTCTATAATTAAATCTAATTTTTCTAGTCTATATTTTTTTTTTGAATCTCTATAAATTTAATGAAATTCCTTAAAAAAAGGTAATTTTTGATTTTATTATTTACCTACATGATTGTGCCAGACCCACAACGATTATTATTTGAAATTTATTATTTAGACATGCCTAAGCCTATAGCGAATTACAAACATTACAGTGCACTTAATAGTTTTTTTTATTTTATGAACTACCAAAAAATACTATTTTATTAGTGATATCATTATTACACAAAAGAATATAACTAATACATTAAAAATTATTATATTTTCTAAATAAAAATTTATATATATTTTTATTTGTTAAATCATCTTTTGACCTGAAGCACAAGCTTCAAATATATACAACAAAATATAATTAAATAGAATATATTTTGAACTATCATGGCTTCTGATTTGTTATTCATTACTCATCGCTGATATAATAAGTAAATAACTACTGTCGAAGTTCGAATTTCAAAAATTTTATACATAAATTTTGTAAAAAAAAATGTATTCTACAATCTTCACTGTTGTTACACTATAGTTTGTTTTTATTTTGGAGCTTTGTGATTCGGAGTGATTGTCATTTTAATGAGTAGGGCAAAAAATAAATATCTGTTATACACTGTAATAAATTATTTGCTTAGAATACTTACGTTTAAACCACTTATTTATTTTTAAATAAGCTTAATGTTTTAGTATACCATAAGATTATTATTCCGAAATTGAAAGATAATGATGACTTCACTAGTCAATTTTATTTACTTTAATGGTTTAAAGAAATCGAACTTTCTAGGATATTTTTCATTACAAATAAATATAACTATAGTATTGTAAATTAAAAACCAATTCATATTTATTAAAGTATTATCGTAATAGCTCTGAAATGGACTCGGCCTTTTTATACATATGTACATCTACAACAATATTGACTTTAGTTAATGAATTTAGTTAATGAATTGTTCGAATCTAATCTTATTTAATCTTATAAACATTTTCTCTGTCTGAAATTTTTTACAGTGCACACAAAAGCATTGTAGTTAAAAAAAATATACTGAAGAACAAATTTTAACGCTACTCATGATTATTATAGATCAGCATTAAAATTTATTTCGAAGGTCGACGACTTTTGTAACAAAAAAAAAACCGAAATGTTCTTTAACTAGAAGTTACCATTTTTTTGTTTTTAAATTTAAACTACTGAAGAAGTTTTCTAACCCAAAAGCTGTACGCACAAACCGAACACGAACTTCACTATAATCTTATCAATTTTTTTTTATTTCTACTTTTATTTCATTTTTGTAATAAGATTACTCTACGACATTTAACACTTCAATAGAATCATAAACTTTGTTTCTTATTATTAGAATTTGTCAGTTAATTCTTTTATCCGTGCATTAAAAGGACATTCACACACAATAATCATAAATGTTTTTTGGAGCCTATGAATACAACTTTATCAATTTCCATAAAGTTCAGGGTGAGAAATTCAAATTATTTATTTAAATATTTTGAATAAATTATTTTTATATATATCTAAGAACTGACAATCAGAAAATCCCTTGACAATGGACTTGGAAATGAAAAAAAAAGTAAGTGAGTAGATAAAATAAAAGGTCACACCTAATCCATTAATAAAAGAATTGATAATTATTTAAGAAAATTTAAAAAAAAAAACTATTTTCAGTTTGAAAAAACAAAAAGTCATTTTTTCCCCAATTGTTTCGGACTTCCGACATAAATTTTTATTTCAATTCTTTTTCTTATTTTTGTATGTTGATGATTATGATGATGATAATAATGTCCAGGCAACCGGACAGAAAAGAATAGCATATCTGAAGGTATAATAAAATAATAATTGCGCAAGGTATCATTTTTTTTAATTAAATCCATCCGAATTTGTTGAAAGAAATATTCAAAATATTTATTAAAAGAAAGAAATTAGCATTTAAAGGTAAAATTGCTTTGTTTGAAAAGAGGAAATTCAAATTTGAATTGTAACTTTTTTTAAAAAAATTAGTTTTTGTAGTTAGCATTGAGGGCTTTAGTCAGTAAACTACATGGAAGAATTTAATATCGAATTAGAAATAAAATTTAAAATTTGAATCTACGAGAAGATTCAAGTAAAATATTTAATTATCATTTTATAGTTAACTATAAAATTCATAATGTTTACAGATTTTAAATGCACTAATTTCGAGGATGAAACTACCACCATTTAATTAGCAAGGATCAGAATTATTTTTCATAACAAATTAGTAATATTAACTTTTAATTTATGTAACTCTGCTTAATTTCAAATTCTTAGATTTGGTTTGTTGTGTAACCAGATGTCTGGTATAGTTTTGGAAAATATTTACAAATTTGTAAAATATTAATAAAAACGAATCCTGTGCAAAATAAATTTAATTATAAATATTTTATAACCCAATTTCCGAAAATTAATAACCATCTGCCTTGCAGGCCATCATCTAAAAGTAATTTTTTTTTGTTATATAAAATTTTTTGTATTTTTAATTTAAGCAATTTTTAACGAAATCTTATCCAATTTTTTAAATAAGAAACTTAATAACCTAAACTATCAAATGTTAAAATCATTTTATTAAGTATATATCTTTGATTTTTTTTTCTTGATCAAATTACCAAAAGATTATTAGCCCAGTTTTTAATTTTTTTTTATTTTGCTTGCTTTTAAAAAAGTGTTCAATGTTAAAAATATTTCATAAAAAAAAAATTATAACAACGGATTTAAAACTGCACCTATCTTCAAAAATTGATTTTTTTTTATATATATGTATATTTATGTATAGTAACATGAAACATTAGCTTAGCATATTTTGAAAGAATATAGTATGTATATAAAAAAAATCGAATTTTTATGTTGTTTTTTTTTTCAACATTTTGCTGACTAATCTGATCTTTTTTTTTGTTAAGTTGGCTTTAATATTTTTTCAATATTGTCTCTTCCACAGTTGAAGTTTATATTAGCTTGAGATTTATTATCGAAGTCATTTTGATAGAATTATGAAATTTTTTTCTTTAAAAAAGATTTAATTTATTGTCATGGTTTTACTATCCTAAAATTTCATTTAAACGAAATTTTGTGAGCCAGATTTGTTCACTGGGATTTATTTAATAAGAAATATTGTTTTTTTTTTTAAATTGGTTTTTAATGGAAAATTTATTAAAAATTTTCGCATAAATATGATTTTATATTTCTCCAACCCTAATCATAAATTTCTAATATTTTTTTGTATCCAAATATTTAAAGAAATATAAAAAAACATTAATCATAAAATAATTTATTTTCAAATTATTTTTAAAAACTGATATTTTTCAAAAAAAAAAAATAAACGTTAAAAAAATCATCGAAGCGCGAAATAAGCCTCCAATTGTCTGTGTCAAAAATACACTGTAAAATATTCTTTAACAATTCAAATTTAATATTTTAATATTAGTTGGTAATTTTATCCGATATCTAATATAAATTGTTTACTGTGTATTAATGAATTTTTATGTTTCGTTTATGGTTTTCAGTTACGAAGAATTTTTTTATGTTTATAATATATACTTACACCCAAACATTTGAAAATAATCGAAATACCGACTAATATTGTACATTATGTAAAGATCTGTATATAAACTTCTGAATTTTTTTTTTGAAGATTGTAATTTAAGTAAATTTTCAAAATGACGTTTTAAGTTCGATTTTAAGGGACTTTTAAATATATTTTTTTGTACGTTGTATATTAACAAAAGAGAAATAACAAGAAAATTTAAAAATTTTGCGGTTGATCAAACCACAAAGGGTCAATATTTTGTTGTAGAGGGTTTTATAAACAAAATTTGCTGTATATTGTGTGTAGAGGCGAAAAAGGTTAATTAGACAATCGAATAAGTAAATAATTTCACAGTATATTTGAATTATTTTCTGTTGAGAAAAGTACATAATATTTATTTTATATTTAATGATATTTTTTTGAAATTCATAAAATTTATTTAAATTAAATAAAACTGCATACTAAATTTGAAGTATCGATCAATGATAATCGAGGAATATATCGATACTAAATTTAGTAAAGTTCACCTCAATTGATCGTTTTTTTAAATTTTATATCAACGTGATCAGTATATTCACATTGATTCAAAAACAACAATTCCATGACAGTTAAATTTGGTTCAGTATTCTATTTTTGTAGTTAGATTATTCCTTGATTTTCTAATTATTTTAATTGCTTTTAAATAATATTTAAAATACGGACATTTAGTAAAATATAGTTTCCAAAACCTAGGTGTTTTAAATATTATATATTTAAAATCAATTAAAATAATAAAAAAAAGCAGATTTAATTCAATCATGGTATCAATAATTACATTTCCAGAAGAATTTAATTCTTCAACATTGCACTTTGTTACCAAACACTTAATTATCTTCTTTTACTTTTAAAAATTGTACATATTTTTTTTATCAAAGAATTCATCTACCACCAATTTTTCGGTAATCTTTTAGTACCACTATATATATTGTAGAAAATAATATAAATTCAAATCACGTAACTAACATAATTTCATTCAAATTTTATACAAATAATTTCAGTTTTATTATAAAAAAAATCAATTATTCTTGGCCATCGAAAAAGGTTATCACTTTTAAGTCTGTATTTCTAGACGAAATACAAGAATCACGATTTTCTAATTCTCTAAAACAAATCGGTTCTCTTCATTGAAGAGTTTTAATTTCTTTTTTTTTTATATATACATAGTATCTTTCAATTATGTTTTTTAGGATGATATTTTGTTGGTGTAATTTGTCGATCATTGTAAAGAATGGAAATGTTTAGATACAAAAAAAAAATATTGTATCTTTCTTAATTTTTCATGAATATATACAGTTTTTCGGTATCCTCATCAAAATTATTACCTGGTATGAACATAATTGTAAAATGGTATTAAAATAAAAACTGAAAAGGTGAGGAAATGAAAAGTCTAGAATATAATTGTATGTATGGCGTGTTGAACGCGATTAAATCTTTAATTCTACAGAATTTTTATTTTTGGGGTTTTTTTTTTTTTTGGAATTAATGAAGAAGTACTTTACCAATCAAAAATAAAATAATTTTGTAATTAGAAAATGATTTAAGATTTTTTTTTTTGGAAAAGAACAAGAAATTTTTTAGGCAGAAAAAAAACACGAAAATGTTTAAAAGTTAAATATATTTTATTTTTTATCACTTATTTTTAAATTATAGTTAATAGTTTTTTATTTCCTACTAATTAAAATTAAATATATATTTGATTGATGATTTAGTCTTTAACGGAAATGATTAGAAATCAAATTAATTAAATTGTAGGTGAGTAATAATTTTACAAGAATTTAATAAAAATTATTGATAACAGAACAGCGGATGTTAAAACACTTATGTGATTGATCTCCAGTTGTTAATTTCCTATCATCGAATTTTAACGAACAATATTAGTTTCATATGAATATTTATTTTCGTCTAAGACGTTAATCAAAATTTTACATAATTTCTTCTCACACTAAAATGATAAATTTACTAATTTAACCAATTAGATTTCTAATCGTTTGTTAATATTAAAGAAATTTTTAATAAAAAATTCCCATTTAAGAATCATTTTTAAAAAAAAACAATACAAAATTTCATATTTTCCGAATGAAACGAACTAAACAGAGCTAAATAAATTAACTATAATTAATTACATTCGGAGATAAATTAAATTAATATTAAAAACCAAATTTGATCAAATCGACTTTTCAAAATATGAAAATTTTAAGAATATCGACTACTAATTAACGATCGCAAATAAATCTGGATACGTGCTGTTTTTAAACGATAAAAGATTGAAAGTTCGTTTAAAAATTATATTGAAAAATTTGTAAAAACTGAGTAATAATTAAATTTTATTTTTATTTTATTACTTAAAATTAACTGTTGAAAAATAAAACATAAAAATTTTAATGACGATATTCTGTGGTTTGTTTTGGACTTTGTAATAAAATTTATTTTAATAAATTTATTCTACGAAATATAATTATTACATTAATTATGCGGTTTCTAAGGGTTTTATTGCTAATATTTAGATATTTTTATTTTCCAAATCTAATTTAGTAAAATATTATATAGATTTAGACTAGGAAATTATATCTAAATTATAAAAACTACAAAACTATGAAAAATTACTGTATATAGTTTGAATATTAAAAATTTTGTTAGAAAATTCATGAGAAATTTCTGTCAAAGTAAAAGTAAATCTAACAAAACTATGTTAGATTAAACTAAATTTTAAGATAACAGTCGTTCTTGTAAGGTTATTTGAAAGTTCTGTTTAAAATATATTTATCCGCTTGTTAATAATTTATAATAGAGTTTTTGTTTCATAATTTCTCATATTATATAAAAATGATTGCATGTCATGGTACTATTAACCTCTATGGGTCATCAAAATGAAATCTAATAATATTCTGAATGATCAATTAATAAAACTATGTATTCCTTTCAATAAAATAACACAAAAAAAAAACCAAAAACTAGTCCAGAGATCACAATTATCGTTCAAATCCCATTAACTAACACACTATCCAAGATAGAATTTCAACAAAAAAAAAGTATAGAATCGAAATGTTGCACTAAATTATAAAATTTAATGATAATTGGACATTGAACAGAATTTTTTAATTTTAGACAGAAAAAAAAACGAAATACATTTAATAGAGTGATGCATTATAGAGTAACAATAAAGTAAATTAAGACACAAGTAAATTTGATAAAAATGGGTTTCTTTCTTCTAACGAAAATTATTACAACAAAAAAAAGAAGAAGAAATTATTGATATCAATAAGAACTATCAAACCTTTATATAATTTTATCCAATTATCAATTTTTATTATTGTGGATGAATATTTAAAAGAAAAGAGTCAGTCTCTTACTTTGAATGAAGACTTATTATAAACTAAAAACTATACTGCATACAGGAGACACATTAATTGGCAAAGAGAGTTTACATTAGAAGTCAATAATAAAAAAAATGTGATTCAAAATCAATTAATTCTTTTAAAGTGATAGTTCTGAACATGAACATTCTTGAAAAAATTGTTAGGTAAATAAAATGGCAGAATCTTAATCATTTATTAAAATTTATTGATAAAATACCAATGTTGGTAACAATAAAAACATAGTTGACAAATATTAAAGTTAATTTATGTACGGAAAAGAAAAACCGATCAGTAATATTGAATTACCAGATTGAACATAAATAAATTACCAAAACCTTTTTATTAAATTACGCGAAAAGACAATATAGCAGAAATAATTTGAGGTAATAAAGCTACTGGTAGTTTCCATGGTTTTTCAACTATACCATTGACAGAAAAAGTTGAAAATGAAAATGAAGTAGACCCATTAAAATAAGTTGTCAATAGAATATTTCCATCTCATAGATATAATGACTGGATTTTTCCAAATGGTGTTTGTACCCATATGAATTTGCATAAAAAATAATCCAGTCCTGGCAACAGTTCTTTCAAAAATCTCTTATTGCAAATGTGTTAACTAGTTTATCAACCATTAGTTCTGCAACAAAATTACAGTATTTTTATGATGTGCCCCAAGCATAGTAAATGTAATCTATAATTTTAAAAGTTTATAATTTTATGAAAATAGATTGGCTTATTAAATTATATGATCCTACTTTAGAATAATATTCGCTGAGAAAATGTAAATTTTCTTTGCAAGGATGTAAGATTTAATTAGCTAACAGAAATAGCTAATTAGATTTCTTTTACGCGATTCTTTGAGAGACAGAGTTGTAAAAATATATTATTGTCATATAAGAATTTGTTATTTTTATTTTGGTCTTATCATTACTTCGTGGAGTGTATATGATGCTACTCATGTAGGTTATGGCCTTGTTTACGGTGGTTAAATAACGACAGCAATATTAAGATAGTGGTTATGAGTTGTAACGTACGTCAGTAAATGGGAAACAGTCCTGTATAATTGCCGAAAACTACTTACCCATTCGAAACAGAGAATATTAATTATGCCAAAAGAATTATTGTCTGATAATTAGTATCCGTTTGGTTCAAAGAAACTCGAATGCGTACAACAACTTTCAATTCTAATGCAATTATACTTTTATTCAATTATACTTTAATTATTATCTTATATTGTTTAAGAATGAATATTTTAAGTAAAATACTATCTCACTATTAACGAATTAATATTATAAAGACCAATTTTGAACTAAGAATTGCAGTTTATATAATTAATAATAATAACACATTAATTATGGTCTGGTATTTTCAATTCTATTGGTAATTTTTTTATTATTTTCTCGGAAAAGAATAGAATTAGATTTCTTTTGGGTGTTGTAAATGTAATGCCCTTAAGGTCAAATATTATCGAAACGAATTAAAATAATTGTGATCAATTATAGTTCATTATAATTGGGTGTGACTATAGAATAGAAATATAGAAAGTTGTAGTTTATTGGAAAGTATTTTCTAATTTATCCAATTACTATTCTGTGAACTCGATTTTTTTTTGTCTTCAAATTAAAATCTAATTAGTAGTAGAATATTTTTATCAAAAAGAATCATAATTTTCTAATTTTTTCCCTCTAATAACTTAAAAGTAAAGTTTATCAGTTAAATGTTGTAATCCAATTAATGTTTAGTTATTGTGATAAAATTTTGTGATATAACTACCAATTTTAAAATTGTGATAAAAGCTATCATTTCATTGGTTTATAAATATTTTTTCGGACAGTGCTATCCAAATGAAACCACTGAACGTAAATATTCTATGGAATTAATTCCATGTAAATTAATTATTTCAAAAAACCGTGTAGCCGAAACAATAAAACTTAACGTACATTATGAGTCTGGAATAAATTATATTTTAAAATATTTTCATGTGAATTTAATTTATCACAATTTAAATAAGTAATTTAATCGTATGATACATATTTAATTTCAGAATACTTAATAAATATTTATTTAATGTAAAATATTAAAACAAATAATCTGTTTAAATAATCTCCTTATTTTTTTAATATATTTTAAATTAAATAGTTAATTGTATTTTAGTTATCCTTGCTTCCAAAGAACTCCAACATCTTAATAATTTATATTTCAACTAAAAAGACCCTAAAAATTAAGTTTCATTAAAATTTAAAAAAAATATATATGTGTATATATACTTCACCCTTTGCTCTTAATTTATTAAAAATTGAAACTGAAAAATTTTCGTCGAATAAGAATCATCAATTAATTATATCGGAACAATAATAAATTCGTCATCAATGTCGTCATCAGAAAATAAAACAACATCATCTTCATTTAAAATTATTGAAATTCTTAAAAGAAATATAAACTCAATTTTATTTAATTGATTCCATAAAGATTCACAAAATTAGTTTTACAGTCACTTTAGTAAAAGCAAATATTTAACTATACTTAAGAAAAATCGCATGACACCAAAACTTCACCTCTTCAATGAAACTTAATAAATTGCATTTTAGAGACAGTAAAAAATAAAAAATTGTATAATAATTAACATAAATAAAAATTGTAATTAGTAAACGTTCTAATCAACATCACGAAGTCTGTTAAATATGAAAATTTTTTATGTAAGAAAAAAAATGAATAATGAAAATTCAAAGTTTTAAACAAAAAAATTAGCACAAATATTTTTCAAAGTCCCTGAAACTTTGAGAAAATGACAAACTATAACAACTTAATTCTTAGTTATAGTTGATTTTATAATAACATGTAAATAACCTCGAATTACAAAAATATCGAATTTTAAGATGAATTCTTAAAAATAACTAATCTAAAAATTATGTAATAAAATTTATTTGAAATTTTTTATAAAACTTCCTAATTTGATTTTTCCAAATTATTTATTTAGAAATAACTAAGTGAATCTTCTTTAAAATTAATATTACTTGTTTTGTAGTTAAGAAGATTTTCTCTGCATTTAGAACCCTTCATATTCGACCAACACCTATAAATTAATTTTAAAATATTTCAACAATTAATTGTCACTTCTCCCCGTCCATCGAAAATGACAATTTGTTTAAACCATTTTCTCATTTTCATTCTTACTGAGTAATGTGACAAATAAAATTGCTAAATTGATAATGTAGACAAAAAATTGCACCCATCCACTAGCGTTGCATAATAATTTATAAAATGATCGATTAAAGTGATCGTGATAATTAATTGCTTGTACGTGCACATGTTATTAGTTTAGTAGTTTTTATTAACATGTTAGTGATACAATTACAATTATAAATTAAAACTTTGTTGTAATGGAAAATTAGTTAAATTATAAATTTATTTTAGTTTCCCTTAATGAAAATAGTGTAATACTTAACTTAAAAAGTCAGTTAATCATAAAAAAAATGAAATTAATTAAATTTAGATTTTTTTTTCACTGAATAAATCAGAATAAAGAAATGATTTCTTATTATAGGTTTATGAGATTAATGTTTTGTAGACATTGATGTTTTATAAAAAAAATTATTTAGTTCCGCTTACGTAATTATTAATAAATTTGATAAATCTATTTTTTTAAAACACCTGAATATTTATTCGAGTTTAATTCTATTTTACAATGTTTCTAATTTATCTATAAAAAGAATTCACTTTACAGACATTTTGACAGATGTGACAAATGTCAATAAAATTTGATAAAGATTTTTTTTTATAATGAAATACATTTATAACTTTTTTATTCTGAATGCATGAAAAAAGTGTTAAAATGTCATTGTCAATCAAAATAATATTTTTATCAAAATAATATTTTTTTGAATTTTAGTTGAAAAATTAATCAGCATAAACTTTTAATATTCAGTTTGTAGTTTACTACGAAAGCAAATGTTTCACAACGGTCTGGTAAAGCTACGAAGTAAAAGAAATTTTCTACTTTAGTGAAACTTTTCATAATCATCCTCATTTTATATTATTGGAACACTCCATATACTCAAAAATATATATACGCATTTTCTAAATATAAAATTTTCACTATAGCGCCACTGTGCACTTGAAGTGAATTAAATAATAAAAGAAAATTCAATTACGAAATTTTATAAATTTTTTTTTTTTGGTCAAATTTAACCATCCATGAACTTTTCGCTATGTGCTATTTTTATAAAAAAAAATTAAATAAATATATTATTTTCTAGAAAAATTATGATAAATTAATTTAATATTAAAATCTTTCTATGACTCAGGAAATAAATTTTCTTTATTTCATATTTATCTATAAGATATATTTTTCAATTGAATTTAGTATAATTTTCAAATTTCATTAACAAAATGTATAAAGAAAATTTTCTGAAAATATTTTATGCGCAGGCGTAAAACTTTACTTTGGTGTGATTTGTTTTTTACTGAAAATTTTATATTACATATTGCAGAAAATTTAGTTTTTTTTGTTTAGTTTTTATGTTGTATTTTTAGCAAATTTGTCTACTTTTAAAATGAATTGCATATTTTTTGTGTAGATTATTTATAAATTTTTTTTTGTTTTTGTACAAAAAAAAAACTACGGATTTTTGGTTGACAAAAATAGGTTGAATTCTAGAAGTAATTCATTCAACTAATTACATATTTTTTTATCTAATAGATTTTGTGCATTGTTTATAATACAAAATAAATTTTACAAATAAAACAATAAAAATGTTTAATGTAGGTCAGTGACCAGTTTATTAATGTTGTATTTATATGTTTTGGATAAAGAAAAAAATTCATTTAAATTTATGAGATTATGCATTTTTCTATAATTTACCTGTCGATGTAAAACAAAAACTAAAATTAATTTGAATATGAAAATATCATAAAAAGTTTACTGCAAATTTTTATTTTTTTTTTAGTCGACTATGCGTGCTAACATTCAAACCTGGTTTTATGTTCATGTTAAACGGCTCGTTAAACTTTAGGTCAAGTCTATTTAAATACTTTAATTTTTTATTTTAATTAATTTTTTTTTTATAAAATTTTAATTTTTGTTTGTTTTGATTATTTTGTGGTTATGAGATTTTTATTGACTATTTAAATATTTAGCATAACAAAGTTTAATATCTTTTTTAAAATTGAAATATTGTTTATGTTTAGTGGGTTATGTTATCTTATATAATATGAAAGTTCTCAAAATGTTAATTTTTTGCTCGAATTTGTGATACAATTTAGTATAAAACTATAATTTCATAGAAATATATCTTTGCTAAAAAATCGTTCAAATATTGTAAGATAAAACATTTTATTTCTATTTTACAGTCGAAAAAATTCAAACATTTCAGAATTTTTCTTTGGACCATATTACCTACACCAAATAATGGGCGCAAATTCAGCTGGAAAAATTTAATAGTATTTTGAAAAATTTAAATTTAATTATAATTTCGGAAAAATATTCTATCTATTTAAATGAATTTAAATATCATTGCAGTACTTTGCATAAAATTTATTTTAATTTTTGCCTATGAATCTATATTTTACAATTTCTTAAGTTTTTATATTTATTTTAGAAAAGAATTTATATTCCAGACAATTTCACAGATGTGACAAAAATATGTCTTGACTTTGATAGAGATTTGTCAATCATTAAATATGTTTAAAATAAAATTCTAAAGAACTTTAACTAAATTTACTATAAAATATGTTATTATTGTAATTTAAGATGATTTTCGAATAGAATCTTCCAAAAACTCGTTATTATTGCTTTGTCGCGCCCAATGATAATCATATATTTCATATGTCAAAAAAATAATTTCATTTAAATTCTAATAATTATTAGAATCTTGTCTGAACTATTAACATAATAAAAAAAAAATATCTCTTAATAAATTATGGTCAAAGTACATAATAATTTTGTAATAAATGTTTAATTAATAATTATAATCATAATCTGAAAATAATAAACATTTAATAATTTTCTTACACATGTTAAACTCAAAACATAAATTATTGACCTTAATCGTTAAAATATTACATCAAAACAACGCCATATGCTCGAACATATAATAATATTTTTAATTTTTTTTTTTCATAAATACATTACATTCCGCTTTCTTTAAACATTTTAAAATAAAACCCTTTTTTTAAAAGTAGAAATAAAAACTTTTTTTAAAAAAAAAAATATATCAGATTTTTTAAGTGGTTTTAATAAAGCAATTGAAAAGTTTCAAATAAGCACAGAATATGAACAGCACAAATGGGAAATGTCCAAAAATATGAGTTCTTTAAATATTATTTATGTAAAAATTTTTGGAAAATTCAAACAAACAAATATTTATCATTTATCATAGAATATTCGGCATTTTTTTTCTTTAAAATTTATTTACGTAATAAAAAAATAATTTATTTTAAGTACGTTTTGGTACTGAATTTTTTCAGCATAATTTCATATTTTATTACCAAAAGATTTATGATTAATTAATAATTTTTTTTAAAAATTATTATTTAAAATTGTTTAATTACAAATTACAATTAGAAATTAGAAATATATATTATGATTTAAGAACATTTCAAAATAAACAAATTTACTAATTGAAGTTTGCTTGGATTTCAATATTGTTTCCAGTTAAACTTTTGTTTCAAATTTGTATTTATTAGAAAACCGAAATAAATATTTAATTAATATTCATTTGCTATAAAATAAAATAATATATTTTGGCTTAGAATATTAAATTCACTATTTTTGTTAATCTAATTTTATGAAATTATTCTTAAGCTATCGTCTTCAATATTTCATTGTTTGGATATTAGAATGCTGTAAACCAAGCATGGCCAAACTTTTCTTCTGACGGGCCATTATCAAATTAGCAAATTACTCGCGGGCTAATAAAATGTGAAATAAAGTTAATTTAAATTTTTAGTAATAAAATAGGCAAAATTAAATAGAAAATCTTTATTTAATGCGATAAATGTAGTTGTTTACAATTACTGCTTAATTTTTCAATATCTGGATCAAAATTACTTGTTGAAATTTTTAGTATTGCATACAAATGTTCATCACTTAGCCGAGATCTTGATGGATTTTTATTTTGGTTCATTACAGAGAACGTTTGTTCGCAAATATATGTTGATCCAAATATAACCAAAATTTTTTTTGCCAGATTTCAAAGATTTAAGTATTTTTTTTTATTTAAAAGACGATAAAAATTTTATAAGTTGTCAGTTTGTTGATTTTTTGTTCCAAGTTTCAAATTTTTATATTTTATTTCTCTTAGTTCCAAGTTCCGAAATTTTATTTCTTTAGTTCCAAATTTTTATTTTCCTTTTTCCCCCAAGTTTCAGTTTCAATTCCCAAGTACAATATTGATGCAATTCAAAAAACGCTCTCGGTGAGTTTTAATGTTTTTTCTATAAATTTTACTAGAATTTTTAGAAAATACATGCATTTTATTTTTTTTTTTGCAAAGTAAGAACCTCATATTTTTTTAAAGAATTTTTATTAGACATAGCGGGCCATACACACTATGTTTTTTATTTTACACGGCGGGCCATACAAAATATGTTAGCGGGCCGTACACGGCCCGCGGGCCGTAGTTTGGTCATACTTGCTGTAAACGCTACTGTAATATGTTTCGAATAAATTTCAATCTGATAATGAATTTTACTAATTGTGTTTCATATTAAATGAAAATATATTAAATTTGCTAAAGATCAAAAACGCACAGACAATTAAAAGTGAAATATTAAATTAGCTATTAAAATTTCTTTTCAAATCTCTGCAAAATGTAAAATTTATTACTTAAATTATACTTGAAAAATAAACAAATCATTCAGCTAGAAACTCTAATCATCATATTGAATTAATTTAGATTTTCAAAGTGTGTACTAAGTACATAAACATTAAAATAAAAACATTATCCCGCCAAATTTATTCATATGTTCTTAATAATATAAACACCGCATATTCATTTTTATTACATATTTTAGGGTTTGTTTAATTTCCAACTTTTTTTTTGAAAGAAACATAAAACAAATAGTTTAGTAAAGTGGCTTTTAGCCAAAAATCATAACAAAACTCAGCATTATTGCTTTTTTTCGTTTTTTTTTGACAGAATTGCATACAAAAATAAACAAATTACAAAATTTGGGATATAAATTTGTTTACGAAGTTTCATAAGAAAAAAAAAATGAGCAAAAGTCGAAGTGGTTAGAGTGACAGACGTTTAGAAATAAAAATATACAAATTGCATGAGAAAATTTAGTTCTGTGATTTGTATATTAATTTATGATTATTTTTCGATCAAATCTAACAAACATTAATTTGATTAATCAATTTGGAAAAAATTCCTCAGAATTATTGTGATATTTAATTAATTATCCAATTTTTATTTTCGTTTCATACAAATAAAATTTATAAAATTGCTGAAACCAAAATCTACTAATTAAATATTATATTGATTATTGATTATTTTATAGAATGTGTACCTAAAATTACTATTTCACATAACATTTGTCATCAATTTTTGAATTGGCTGATTGTAAAATACTCTTTTTAACTTCAATATTTAATATAAATACTTTTTAATGTTTTTCAAGATAAAGAATTATTTATTTTTCAAAATATTGCATTAATATTAATTGAAAATTAAATATTCAACAATCAACAAGTTAGTTGTAAAAAATATTTTGCAACTGAATACCTTATCAAGATTTTTCTAATGTCAATAAGTTATCAAAATCATTGCTTCATTCCAATAATTTATATGTTATTTAAAAACTCGTCATTATTCTGACCGAATAAAATATTTGAATAAATGTTTCCTTCAAACTAATACAAAAAGTATTCAGGAAAGACAACATATGGCCTAAGGGTGTATTTCGTACGATGTAGTTTTTGATAAACCATAACAACTCGAATTGCTTTAGACCTTCAGATTCTATTGGGTTGAACGTTAAAAGATTTTTTTTTTGTTTTTGGTGTTTCTTATGTGATCATCATTTTTTTCAAGATCTTACCAAAAAAAAAAAATAAGAAAGATACTTATGTTAACATATGCCGCAATCATGATTGTTTCAGAACGAAATGATATATAGTCTATTTATGTTTGTTTTTTATTTCAAATAATAATCTTTTTTATTAAAATTATTCCCATATCTTTTAAAAATAATTATATGATAATTGTTAAAGAATCTTTTTTTTATATATTTTGAAGATATTACATAGAAATGTCTTTTTTTGTGAATATTTTGATTATTTTGCATATTATATGAAGATAGCGTGGGAACTGGCTAACTTATAAAAATATAATTTTTAATAAGAATTAAAGTTTAACAGCAGGGATGATAAAATTTGATTAAATTTCTAATTCTAACTTTACATGTTAATCAAATAATTCTAAAGTTAACAATTTCTCTAATTTCTTTTACTAAACATTTAGATAATTTAAAGAATTAAATCTAAAGAATTAAATTTTCCTTAAACGATAATTTTTCATCAGTGCTAATCTAATCTATTCTAATAAATAGAATCTAATCTAATCAAATAGACAAAAAATATTAATTTTTATAAAATATATTTTATTTAACTTTTTTTTTTTTTATGAAAACCCAATTTAATTGGAATTGAAAATCAACTTGAAAGCCAATCCCAGAATTTATAACTAATACTTATTTTTTATAGCTTTAAACTTACGAAACTTTGTTCGTAATAGTTTTATAAGATCTTGAAAAAGATTCTTTATTCCCTCTACTGAGATTTAAAAACAACATAATTTGCATACCTGACATGAAATAATAAATTTTTTACTTGAAAGATAAACTAAATAATTTGAAATTACATAAAAAAAAATATTGTTTTTCAACACATTTTTATTACCTTATTATTTGGAATTATATTTTCAATTTTATGTACAAATTGATTGACAATTTAGTTGCGAAAAATTGTAAATTGATCAAGTTTTTAAAAAATTGAAAATTAATTTAATTGGTTTTTGTTTTTTAAAAAATTAATTGAAGTATCATTTTTATACAACGAATAGAAATATCGATTTTAAATTGTTGATATGAATTGTGATTTGAATTTAAATTATGTATTTTATGGTTTTTTTTTTATGTTATTGAAAAAGTATTTGTGGTGGAATTTTATAATTTAGCTAGACTAAATGGCTAAACGAAATAATTTCAAATTAATTATAGAATAAAATTTAGTTTAAAGTAATTTAATTTGATTACGAAATCTGTAGATTTTTTTTTATCAATTTTGATTTTAATCTATAATTGATTAATTTTATTATTAATTGTGAATTTTATTGAATTAATAATAAAATATAATTTTAAGAAAATGATAAAAATACAATTAATCTAACTAAAGTATTAATCATATTATGAAATACATAAAATCTTAGTTGAATATAAGTTCAAAGTTTTAAATCTAAATTAAATGATCATGAAATTATATTAACTCTATTATATTATCAAATTTGCGGAAATTTTATTTGAAAAATATAACACGTATATATTTTAAATAACACGTCAACTAAAAATGTGAAAATATAACCGAAATACTTTAAACCTTTCGCAACGAATTTTTTATATAAAGGGACGTGAGAATACATTTTTATTTTCTTTATGATTTAATAAGTCAAAACTTTATTTTAAATTAGAAAATTGTGAGAGAAACAGCAAGGGTGTGGAGGGAATACTGGTACATATATATAAAAGAGTCGTGTAAGGGTTTAAGTAAAAATAGTATAATTACATAAATCGTTTAATGAGTTTGCTGTGAAATTTAAATTTAAATCACAATCAAAATTTCCAATCACAAATTTTAGATCGAATTCAATTCTAACATTATTTCAATTTTACATAACATTCGCATTAGTTACAACCAATATTTGAAGTTCGTGCGTAAATCTTTCTGTTTTACAATAAAATAATTAAGTTAAATAATTTTTCAAATATCAAAAAAGTTTTTAAATAGCATAAAAAATATTGTATAATACGAACTATATTTTGAAATATATTTCACAAATTTAATTATAATTTTAAATATTCTTTTAAATAAATTTATCTTAATTTTTATTTTTATCTATTTCCAGGTAAGCTGACTTTATTATATTAAAAGATACAAAACGATATATGATTATAAAGTATCATTTAATATTTGACATCGGTAAGTCCATATTGATATTTTTATTTATATTAAATTTCAATTCGTCGTATAACAAGGAAATTTAAAATTCCATGTAACTATCAGACTACTAATCTGTACAATAATTTAGAAATTCATCATTTATGAAAAACTGACTAAAATCCTTGTGTGTGCATTACTTTAATGGTAATACAAAATCAAAATAATATTTTTTTTTAACAAAATGTTATATTAAATAAATCTCGTCAATTCAAATAGAAACTAAATTCTGCCATAGAATGACAATGTTTCCCATCATGTTTAAGGTCGTAAATTTGTTATTTCATTATAAAAACAAAAAAAAAAAAAATTACATAAACGTTTTTCATAAAAAAAAAAAAAAAAAAAAGGAATATTTTTAAATCGAGCTATCATTTCATATATGGTCTTTGAATAATAATGAACTTGGAAGAATGTCGTGCTTCGAGTTCATCTTTAAATTCTGTAATATTGTACATAAAAAAATATACTAAAATATACTAAAAATATTGTAAAATTGAAAACGGTCAATCGTTTGATTTTTAACATTAACATTATTTACTTCTGGCTGCAAAATATATTGTCAATTTTGTGGATTTATGGAGTCCCTTTTAGCTATTACTGTATATATTATAATATAATACTGTACACGCAAATTTTGTTCATATACCGCGCAGCAAATAAAGTTGCGTGCATAATTATTAAGTTTTTTTTTTTCCTTTCTTTTGGCGTCCTAAAGCCTACAGAAGTTAAGAAAAAGAATTGCAATAATATATCAATAACCAACCGAATATGTTACCTTTTAAATCTTTTTTTTTTTAGTATTTGGTTGATTTTATTACTAAGTTAAAAAGTTTATTTACCTTTTCGGAAAGACTTTTTTTATGCGCAGGTGAATGATGGGTTGATAAAATATTGGATATTTTTAAAACTAGTTTTTTTTTTTGTATTTTACGCTTATTTAAAGTGATTTTAATATGCAGAAAATGTGAACCGAATAAAAAATTTATTTCATTTTATTTTAAGTGGTAAATAAATTTATATTTTTAACAGAAATTGGATAGAAATAATATGATTTTCGAGTCATATTTCCTGAAATTAAATATATTCATTTTATGACTGAGTTTAGCATAAATTTTTTAGGCAACGCAAGTTTAGTCCCAACACCATGAAATTAATCGACTTCTAGTCCTTAGTTTACTCAATAATACCAGTACACGTAAATCTTGTTAAAAGATAAATAATCTATACTGCCATAGTATCTTTGTATACCCTCTACTGAATTTTATTGAATATACTTGTAATATTTCAAAAAAATAAATAATTAAAAACAGGATATTAAAAGTAGTTGATCAAAATCAGAAAGTTTATCAACAAAATTGATTTTTTATAATAGCATATTATTTTTATGCTAATTTACAAACATGTTTGTTTACAATCATCGTCAAATAACATAGAATTTCAAATACAGTTCTGAAATTTTTTTTTAAGTATTACTAACTTCCTTAAGGTATTGTTTATTATTTATTAATTTACATAATTAATATTTAAATTTTCAATTACGCTAAACTTGAACGCGTATATGAAATTAAAATCTGAGTTGAAATTTTCCATAAATATAAATTTTCTAAACTAGTTTTATTAAACATGTAAAATTTCTTCAATAATTTATCTTTGAGTTGTTAAAAATAAATACCGGATAATGAAATAATTATTAGTAAAGGATATTGTTATTAAATAAATTATTGATAAAATGATATAATTAATTTTTTTTGTCCTATCTTCAGGTATAAAAGGAAATGTAGAACTGATATTGTGATATTTAAAAAATACCAGAAATATTTCTTTTTTTTTTGTACTATAAAAATTGTATCTATAAAATAATTGTGGCCTTAAAAGAAATGCTTTTACTTTAGATAAAAATAATAATTTGAATTGATATTTTGTAATGAAGATTTTTATATAATTTGAACCTTATTTAATTAGATTAAGTAAATTGCATAAGAACTAAAATGTAAATCTCAGTTAAATTTGTTTCGAAATTCCATTACGTAAATGGGTCGGAAAATTTTAAAAAACTCTAAAGCTAATAAAAAGGTAAAAATTATTAAAAGTTAAATAAATAACCGATTGCCGTTAAATAACGAAATGGCTACAAACTGATTTTTTAATTTAAACTCAAATAAAAAATACAAAAATGAATTTTTAAAGATCAGTTTGAATTCCTTCCAGTTGATCAAGTCAATTTATCATATACACAATATTTTTTTCCATGATGGTTTGAGTCTTTGTTTGCTGATCTTATCAGAATATTGTAGAAATTTTTATAGCTACTTTTTCATTTTTTACACCAACGAATTGGATTGTGCATTGACTGATCAAGTTTTAAAATAAATTGTGTTTTTACCGATTTCGTTCAGAGATTCAATTGGATTATTTTGTCCTAGCTTGACGAATAATTTAATCGAAAGTTCAAAATAAAACGTTTTTAGAAATTAAACGAAAATATTCAAGCTTTTAGCACTGAAAAAAAACTTTTAGATTGGGTAAATAAAAAATCATAAACTTTTTCACGTTTTGGTTCTGATTTCGACTGCTAAACAGAAAATTTTTGAGATTTTCTACATTAGTTAGCTCTACTACATTCCTCAACTCCTCGAAAATACATTTTTGTGGCCATAGTTGTTTTTTGGGGAAATTTTTGTATTTTTTAGTTTTGATTTTTGGCACTTTTCATTCCTAAACATTTTTTAAGGGTTTTTGGAATCATTTGAGAGAAATAGTAGAAGAGTAGAATAGTAGTAGAGTCATGGAAAAGTTCATAAGTTGTTTTTATTAGAGCTGTTCAAGTAACTTATCATGTTTTGGCGAATTTTGACAGAATTTTATTATGAAAGCAGTTCTTTTTAAAAAATTTTTTTGTTATTAACTTTTATGATGAAGTTTTCAATTTCCGCAACGAATACAAACGATCAATTATTATATGACAAAAAAATTATTATTTACTGAGTTAAATTTAGTAATTTTAGGATTTATAGAATTATTCTGCTTTCTATTTGGCCGTAATTTTTATGCGGAATAAATTAAATAAATATTTAATTGTAATTTTATCATTAAATTATCACAACACATGGTGTTTTTTATTTCAAAAATTCTTTAAAATATTTGTTAACTTAATATTAATTCGTTATATGTATGTAAGTCTAGATAAATTCTAGTTTATCTTCACTTCCAATTGGAATTTTATAAATATTGATAATAATTATATTCGGAAAATATTTACTATGAAGATTTATACATTTACAAACAAATTTCTCGCAACCAAGTAAAATATCCAAAATATATTCAAATATTATTTCTGCAATACCCTGTCTTAAGTTTGTAATACATTTTACATAAAAATATTTACAAAAATAATGCGAATTATCGTTTCAATATTAAATATTAAAATTTTCTTATCAAATTTTCTTAAGAAATAAAAAACAATTTGTTTATTTAGTAGTGTTTTTTTTTGCTATTAAAAAAAATAGTTAATAACAAATAAAATTATTGATTCGTGATTATTATTAGATATAAAATTTATGATATAAAAAAAAATATTATTTAATTTTTTTTTAAAAATAAATTTTATTAATAAATAGCATTAATTGTAATTTTTAGTTTGCTTAGTAAGCAGATTTTTTTTACAGAAATTTGAGACACGGTCTGTAAACAAATAAAATTCGGAACACGGAAAAAGACATATGTTAATTTTGGATTCCATTGATTACTAAGGAATTTCAGTTGTAATAAACCTTTTTAAACTTAATATAAATTTTGTATAAAAAAGAATTACAAATTTAATTTTTCATTTTACTTTCATAATTATAGTGAGTAAAACATTAAAACTGAATTTATATATTTATGTTTATGCAATTAATTTTTCATATTAATACCTTTATTTTATAATTTTAAAAACCAGTTTAGTTTTATTTCTAAACAATTACTTTTTTTTTTAATTTACGAAGAGACTAACTTTTGAAATGTCTATTAAGTAAATTTTATTCAAATTTGGCGACAATTATGCATAAAATTTTATAAAATAAGTTTTCAGAAATTACTATCAGTAAATAAAGAATACCATTAATTGATTTGCAAAAAATCGAATTTTAATTGGCAAATAACCAAATTCAGTTAGAAATGCTATAAAATAGAAAAATTCCAATTTAAATTCAAAAAAAGAATTGTTGGAATTTAAAAAAGCAATTTCCAACTTTATAGCATTTTCAAGTGAAATTGGTTCTTTGCCAATTCAATTTTGATAGACTCAGATAGACTAACCCAGTAATAAATTTTTTGGTCTATTAATTTATTGGTATTTCTTTCAAAAATTATTAGAATCATTAGAAAAATTTGTTTTCTGTATTTTAACAAATATCGGTTTTTGAATATACTAAAAAAAAACGAAATATACTAAAAAAGTTATAAAAACTAACATTATTGAATATGCTACAAACAAACCCCCTCAGTTTAACTACCATAAAACATAAAATATCATAAAGGAGTGCTTACTATTCATTTTTTTTTGTTTTGTTTTGTTTTTGCAATGTTGTTTTCGAAGGTGTTTTACATGAAATGCTGAGTTGATTTTTTTTTATTTTTTTTTTTTTTTTATTTTATGTTGTTGTATCTTTTTTTTGTTACTTTGTTTTTGTTTTCAATTTTTTTTTTTTTATGTTGTTACCAGTAGTTACCAAAAACAACCGACAATTGCATCACAAACACACTACATAAAAGTATCTTATTTTTTTGTTGTTGTATAAAGTTTCAAAAAGTCAAATTGCAATACAAAACAAAAATACAAAAATACAAAAAAAAAAAACATTAAAATTTTAACGAAAATATAAAAATAACAAAAAAAAAATCTATTTTGTTAAAAAGAGACCAATCTATAAGATATTTTTATATCACCTGGAATTATTACCTGTTGATTATTCTCTTTTCTGATGCACACAAAAAAAAAACAACCTAAAATTTTTTGATTTTCTTATTTTTAATGTATTAGTATAAGATACAAATACTTTTGCAATAAAATTATGTTTTGGAATTTTCAAAAAAAAAAAAAAATAAAATAAAATAAAAACCGGTTTTTTCACATAAAAAAACTATAAGATTTTTCTTCACACAAACAAAAATAATTTTTTAGTTAATATTTTCATAAAAAAAAAAAATTATCTTACAAATACAATAATGAAAAAATATCTTGACAGAAAAATCTATTAAATTTTCATATATATAAAGAGAAATTTTTTCTGCAAACAGCAAATGGGAAAACATAAAAGATTTTTTGAAAATATAAAAGTAAATACAAAATACATAAAAAGATACATTAAGATGATTTTATGGATTATGTTTTTCTTTTTTCTATCGAAAAGTACCAATTTTTTTTTTTTTTAATTTTTACATCTTTTAACTTTACATATATAAAAAAAACGAAATGGTTTTTTGAAACGCGTGCTAATCCTTTTATGTACATATATCTACTAAGAAATTTATGTTCTCTATAAGAATGTATCTTTTAAGTTGAATTTTTCTTTTTGTGTATTTTAACCGCAAAAAAAAAAATAAATAAATATATATATATTAAAAAGAATTAAAATTAATCATTAAATTTATGTTTTTATTATTGTATACAATTCTAATTTGTACATAAAAAAAAATTACAAATTTTAATAATTAAAATTTTGTATTTCATTATTTTTTCTTTTATGCTTTTTATAAGAAATTGATTATTTAACCACAAAATAAATTAATTTTACTTTTTTTTTTTTATAAATTAACAATAATAAGTCGAGAAATTATTAAAATTAATAGTAATTGAAAAAAAAAACATCAAGAAATCTATTTAATGTATATAAATATTTAATAAAATATAAAAGAATTTTAATGTAAATTCGAAAATTAAATGTTTATTATTAATGAAAATTGTAAGGTTTATTTATTTTTCTTATTATTGAAGATTGGTTAAAATTTTCTATTATTATTATTAAAGTATTTTTAATTAAAATTTAAAATATTTAATAGATTTTTTTCAATAGAAAGCTTTGGAATTTAAATTAAAAAATTTTATGGACATATAGTTAAATATATTTGATAGGTGAAATTTGAATGGAAATTAGTTTAGTGTAGGATATTTGAATTTTCATTAATATTATTGCTAGCAGCATAACAAAAAGTCAACATTAATTTGTCAATTGCGGTAATGGTAAAATAATAACTATTGTGTCTTTAATTTATAAAAGGAAATTTTGGTGTTAAAGAAATTTAATTTGTCTGAAAAATTTATAGATTTATTTTAATTTTTACAATGATTATAAAATATTTAAAATCATAAAAATATCGACAACAGTAACAATATTGAAATAGACTTAATTACTAATTGAAATCATTATTTTGGTCTAAAAATAATGATTTCAATTAGTAAATAAATATTTAATCCTTATCAGAATCAATCCCAAGCTCCCATTTCATTTTTAATTAAATCTATCTTTTTTTCAGTTAGTACATTTATCTTCTACTTAATTTGTTGAGATTTACTATTTTAAATTTTCTTTTCAATCACAAATACTTTTATGTAGCTATATACATATATACATTAATCATACAATTACATTTCCCTTGAATAAACATCATTCTATCTTCTTTTTTTTTTTGAGTATCTTCATATGCTTATGATTAATCTTTTGTAATTTATAAACTCCCGCGAAAATTAATCAAATTTTTTTTTACTTTCTCAATTTGTATTTTTCATTGAATTTGCCACGCACAAACTTCTAATATTAAATTGAATAAATTTTCGTTTATTTCTTTATGTTAACATTGGTTTTATTTTTGTTAACATTGGTAACACCACCTCTTCACAGTTAAATTTTTCTTCATTTTTTTTTGAGTTATAATTAATTTTATTCAATAACATTGTACAGAAATATATTTAATTATGTTTATACAATAAAAATAAATTTTGATAATTTTTAATTCCGACTTTTTGATAAATGAAATTAAAAATTTGTTCGAATTTGACCAACTTGAATCTTTCACAAAACACAAATTTCTTAACTATTTCTTTTGTTTTTTTTTTTTTTTTGCCACAAATTTATGTTAGTTGGTCTTGGAATATAAAATATCCTCCTACAAGAATCTAATATTTGTCTTATTTTTTTTCTTTTCTGTTGACACTCATCTTTTTATCACCCTTTTAAATTATGTGGGTTTTTTTCGGGTATCTTAATATCTTTACCTGAGAGTAGTATAAAAAAAAAAGATACCAAAAATAAAATTATTAAATGATTACAATAAAGAAGATTATAACATGATACAAAATCATTAATGTGCCACCTACTTATATCCATTTTTTTTTTTTTTTTTGGATTTTATCCGCCCGAAATTATGGAAATCATATAAATTTTGAAAATGCATCAAAAAAACAAATTTATTAATATTTAGGGGAAATAAAAATTAAAACACACCTTTCACCTTTAAAATTTTGTGTAAAATTTAGAATTATGGTGTTAAAATTAAAATAAGTTATTATGATGATATCAAAATTATTTTAAGTTTGTTGAAGTTAAAATGTTAAGAATTTTTAGTGAATTTTTTTTTTTAAAACTTTGTGCCATATTTTACGTATAGAATTTTTCAAAAGCTTATAGAAAATGTTGGCTTGTTTAGCTAAATATTTAGTATGTAAATTCGTCGTTGCATAAAATTGCTTTTCAATATTTTGATAAATCTTTTCTATTAGTTCACCAAATTTATATAGATTACTTTAAAAAATTTAAATTAATTACATTAAATTATTTCACTGACATTTTTAGTTTAAATTAGGTCATTTAAACAATTACATAAACTGGTAGTATTAATTAACAAATTATTTAATATAGTATAAAGTGTAACAATTTTTATTGAAGGTTTAAATTTTTTTGAATTTTTTAAATATACTGTTAAACTTTGGTAACAATAAATTTGAAAGCATAACATTAAGAATTTACAAAACTTTGAAATTCATAAAATTTAATGAAACTCTTAAAAGAAAAACACTAAATTTGAAAATAATTAAAAAGAAATTAATTTTAAAAATTATAGTCCGCTTATTAATTAAAAAATGTCAAATTTTTAATTTATTTTGTACTTTTCCAATGGGTCCGAATAAAAGTTATCTATTGTTAAATATATTGTAGTAAATATTTCAAAGTTCAAATGCCAAGATAGGTTTAAAGTTTAAAAGTTTTAACAGAGACAAAACCCAATTATTGTAGAAAGGTCAACATAGACCAATTTCAGGTGAAATATCTAATATTATTAAATGTAGGAAAATATAACACATAATTTAAAAATACAATACAAATTTGTAGAATTTGGTAAGCTAACATTTTACAAAACATTTCATTTATATAAATAAAAAACACAGCATGATTTCTTTCGAAATTATAAAATTCTATCAAATCATTTTGACAGACTAAATATAAAAGCCGAAAACAAATTAAATATTTAATTATAATATTTTTTTTCCATAATATTCAAGTCGGAACAGTATAAAAGGGTCGTTTAAGGGTCAAAACTCAAAATGTCCACAAAATAAAATAAAAAGTTTCATAATATTTTTATTTTACTTGCTTGTTTATTATTATTATTATTTTGTTCTCTTTATAAAAAACATAAAAAATTGTTTAGACTACATACAACATAAGTTTTTATGCTACAGCTAAAGAGAATGCATCTGATTTATTAATGTGTGTGTATTATTTATTGTTTAATGTTTTTCTTCTTTTTTTGTTGTTGTTGTTATTTCTGCTTAAAAATATTATTTTGGCTGTCCGCGAGTCCATTAAATGTGTCAACAGTTTTACATGCTGGGGGACTAAATAGCTTGTTAAACTTCAAGAAAAATTATATTCTATGTTAAAGAAAACAAAAGAAAAAAAAATACCCACAAAAAAAAAGTATGTTGTATATGTGATCATAATAAGAAAACCAATAATGTAACAAACAAGAGTATAGCATAAACAACCCAACCCATTTAATCAGAGTGTAAATTTTCTTTGAAACATAATTTTCTATAAATACGTATTTTAATATACAAAAAGATTTAAACCGAACTGTGACTATACTGTAAAAAAAACGTTTAACAGATCCAGGTAACTTTTAACGATTATAAATATTTAAAATAATTTAAACTTTCGAAAAAAAAAAAAAAATTTATTTGGTGTATTTGTTTTTGGGTAGTTCAGCAATATTTTTACCATTTTGGCCGACAAATTCTTTTTGAAAAATAATTATTATATCCTTTTAGAAATTTTTGTAAATGAACCAAGAAAATTTTTTTACTTTTTGAAAGTTATTTAAAATATGTTGTCGGTTGCTAAAAGCTTTGAGAATAAATATTTTTTCTTCAAATAAAATTGTCGCTAAAAAAAAATACTTCCCATGTTTTCATGTTTTAAGCTTGTAAGGTATTTCTTTTGTTTGTTTTCTTTGAATGGTAGACAGGGTTTCTTAGGAAAATCAAATGAAAAATACAAACATTTTTTTTAATGTTTTACACAAAGTTGAAAATATTATTGCAATGTAAATTTTTTTTTACTAGAAGTAAATGAATCTTTAAATTTCTGTAAATATATTCTTTTTTAGTACACAATCTTCATTAATTTCTTTTGATACACAATTTTCATGATTTCATTACGTGATAGTAAAAATTAGTCTTTGTAAAAGTAATTTCTGATTAAAATTGAAATATTCGAAATATTTAATATTAATTTCCCTTATAAATATTTTTTTAAACAAAATTCTAGTTATATATAATTCACCCAGTAACAAACAAAAAATACTTTTAAAGGACATTTAAAGACCATAATGGAATTTTACCAGAAAATTATTTTATTTAACTTTATTTTTTATTTAAAACATTTTTCTATCTAATTTACAAAAAATAAAAAACATGAAATTTGTAATCACGACTCTAAATTATTTTCTTTACATTATTTTTATTCAATTTTCCCCATCATGAAATCGTGCAAATTCCTTTTTTTTTTTAACAAAATTAAAAATCCTTATTGAACCGGCAGTAATTTTTGGTATTCCTTTTATATTTCAACAAAAAATTTTCTTTATCTTTTTAAATTTTCTTTGCTTTGGCGTGAAATTGGTTACAAAAAAAACCAAACCAAAAAAAAAAATTACCTGTGCTCTGTTTAGTCGTCGCCATTAGCGTACCAAAAATAATAATGGTTTTGATTTCAAATTGGTGATCCCACAAAACGTAAAAACCATTACAAATTGAAATAAACTTTAAATTCTTATTTCACGATATTAAAATCTCGTTTTAGTTATTTTATTATTATTATTTTTAACGACGATATTGTTTTTTTTTTTGGGAGCTCTGATCATTTGTTTGCCCAGCATAAAAATTGTCGCGCAGTAGATTTATTATTGCAGTAGTCTCATATTTATGGGTATTTTTTTTAACATACATGTACTTTATGTACTTGTAAAATTCATGTTAAATAAAAAATTAATGATTTTAGTGAATTTTACAGTTTCCTCTTAGTTAAATGAAAAGCAAAAAATTGAATATTTTTTTCCATCGTTATTCTATTCTTAATTACATTTCCACCGAATCGTCTTTTAAAATGTCCCATTTTTATACAAAATATTCAGTATATATAAGAATTTACCAATTTTGGTGCTTCTTTATTAGATTAATTTAAATTTTGAAATAAATTTGCATCTCTGGTGATTTAATTTTGAAATATATTTTACACCTCTAACAATATATTAAATAAACAATTTTTTTCTTAAAGTGGATAACATAAAATCCCGTTATGAAAGACAGACTGACAGCCGACAAAGAATTAAAACAATGTATTGTAATAAATAAGTGCTTAATAAAAAAGCTCAAAATGGAAATATAATAATTTCTATTAATACTTTTTGTTAAACTTCAGAAATATGTAGCATAAAGAACAAAAAAAACACAACCATTTTCGACTTTTGCAATTTCTTATCAGATTTTCATATACATATTTAAATATGCGCAAAATACTTAACCATCATACTACTAGTTAATCACATTCGTTGTAATAGGATTAAGAAGAGAAGAATCTGTTACCACTTTGTATAACAATAATATTTTAACCAAAAAAAAACCGGCATTGTAATATTCAATAAATATGGCTTTAAGCCCAAAGTTTTTGCATTTTTTTTGTTTTACAATGAAATTCATGAATCTCGAATTATAAATTTTATGGATAAAATAAAAATAAGATTATTTTAAAAAATTGACTGCAATTCGATCCAGGTGAGATGCTAACTGAATGATTAGCCTATAAGGGTATATATTATATATTTCTTGTTAGTTCATTGAGCTGAACTGTATAGATTATTATAGTATATATTGTATTGGTTAGCCGCAGTCGATGTTGATGTTTTGTTTTTCCATGTATATATTTCGTTATTTTATACTGCCGCGCGCTGTCGTCACATGTTATTTACCCGCGCGAACCTCTTGTAAACAAGAATTTTTAAAGGTCGATTACGATGCACAAATGATCTGCAAGGAATATATTTGTATATTATATTTATGTAGAATACATAAGATGGTAATATTTAGATACAATTCAGTATAAAAATAATTCAGTCGTACCAGCAAAGACTTGTAAAAAAAATTTAGTTAAAAAAAAATTGTTGTTAAGAAAACTTACATTTCAGTTAAAAAGTGGCGCCACAATTTGTTGAGGATAAGATATTTTCAAAACTATTTTTACTTTTAGTTCGTAATACGGAGCTCTAACTATGTAAAAATTATAATAACTAATGATGTTACAATTTTCAAAATCTGTAAATTTATTAGCGCAAACACTGGTTAGTGGTTGCAAAATATTAAATTGGTGAACTATAAAGTGGTTAAATTTGTTAGATAGATACAGCATAAAGTTTTATTAATGGAAAATGCACCCAATTTCAAGATGGTGTAGAGGTGTAACATATTAGGAACATATTTCGTGAACATGTTGTTATCAAATGAGTGGAATATTTTGATCTTAAAGATTTTTTCCTTAGCTATTAGCTTTGAAATCCTTATTTATGTAACCCATTTTATGTTAACCCGAGTGTACTCCATGAAGTACGTTGCTCTTTCTTTGCAATTAATTAGAGTCCAATGACAAATTTGATAATACTCTATACACTGCATCACTTAGTTGTTTCCTTTTCTTGAACATAAAACGATTTATTTGCTTCAATCTTCGTGGATAACTTCCAATTCTTTATTCTATGCTGCACAGATTGATTACAAGGATTACAAAATTTATTACAATATTTTTATTTTGTTATTCTCTTATAAACCATCTCGAATGTATAACTACATATACTGAATGCACGAAATTGGATGCCAATTCCAAAAAAAAACAAAAAACTATAATAAAATTACTATAATACCCAAAATGTTCCTTTAGCGGAGTGCATTATTACGAATTTTACTTACAGTATAGTCTTCCAAGCTTTGCAGCAACAATAAAGAATGCTTATGGCGTCATATTGTCCGAACGTTTTGTATTGTTTTTAGCACTTAAATTCTTTACTATATTTTCTTTAAAATAATGTTTACTTTTTGCGATAGTCTCAGATTATTGTACAACTTGTAGGCACGATCGATGATTTTCAAAAGAAATTCAATTCAAATGGAGAAAAAAACTGCAGAAAAAAATGCTGAAACATCCTTGAAAAGAGATCAAGGGATTTGTAAGACTGGATTTTTTTTTTCTGTAATCAAAAATTATAAATCGTGTTTTACTGGTTCTTTTACTGATTTAACACTATTCTGATACTCTTTGAAAGATAATGTTTTTTTTCACATATCTGTTGTTTTTGGCATGTAATGCATATAATTTGTGATTATTTATAAAACAAAACAAAAATAAAAGTAATATTTTTTAAATTTAACATTTTATATATTAACAAAAATTTATAAAATATACCATAAAATTAGCTTTTTACAAAAATTACTTTCGTAACAACTAAAACTTAATGGAATTATTTTGTAAAGTATTCTGAGATTAAATTAATGTGTTAAAATTATATACTTAAGTCATAATTTGCTTTATTAATTTAAATTAACTGATTTTTTGTAGAATAGAAAGCTTAACTGATTATATTAAATTTGTTTGCCACAAATAAGTCTGTAGAACATACTCGATAATTTTAGCGGAATTATTAAAAATAAAATTTAATTTTATTCAATACTGACCTGCACTTTAATGAATACTGAATTAAGCTGCTTTCATCTTTGTAGATTTACAGGATCAATCATTGTTAAGCTGATAAGCAATCAGCCTGTGAATTGCAGAAAATTTCTAAATCTCCAAAATACATGTATTTTTTCAGTTTTTTCTAGTTGAGAACTAACTACGTAGAGGTTATTATTAACGTGATGGTACTAAATCGTAAACTTGTCAGAAAACATGATTATTGTGAAAAATTGTTATAAAAGCCAGCAATTTAAATAGAGTAAAATATTTCTGGTCTTAAAAAGGGATGAGGGATGTGCAGCTAATTAACAAACTAAACCAAGGTCTATTTCAAGATAAGTAAACTTACCACAAAAAAAATAACGAGTCTTCATAACTTTAATAATAAAAACGAATCAAGCTTGTTGCAACAGTATCAACTAAAAATCCATTTCAGGTAACAAAGGTCGCATTATTAAACTAAAAGTTCTATTGAAAATAGAAAAGTTTGTAAAATTTTCTAAAAAATTCCCAACAAACCAACAATTTGTTTTCTTCTACATTTTACAAAAAAGTCCTTTGTAATAGAATTAACTCTTCATACTTAATATTCTGTCAGTAAATAAATAAACACTTTTACGTTAACAACTCAGCATATTAAATTTATGAAAAATAAAAATAAAAAAAACAACATGTAAATACAACAAAAAAAAGAAAATTCCAGTAAAGTTCATATATTTATGTTTATGCTCGTGCGCGTTACAAATAATATTCTTACTGATGTTGTAAGTTGGCAAAAGTTGATTTTTAGGGTCGACGACTTTCTGGCCATTAATTTTAATCTTGCAAGAAGAAAAAAAAACCTACAAAAAAAATCTTTAAATTCCTTATATATGTATATACCATTTACATACCATAAAACTACTTACTTATTTTAAATTTATGGTACATATAAGCAGCAATGGAAAATTGTATTCAGATTCTTGCAAAAATAATATTATTTTTTTTGAGCTCAGCATCTTTCAGGTATATTAATTGTTTGGCTAAATTAGTGTCTTGTAAAATAAGTTTTTTCAAAATTTCTGCTGTAAACTAAATAATTGAAGAATACAAAGTTTGAAATGATGAATTTTACGCGGATTTGTCATAAATAAAAAAATTAATTTTTATTTTTAAGAAAATATTCCAGATTTTATTTTTAATTAATTGTATTTGTGAAAAATTTTTGCAATTATATTTCGTTTTTTTTTTTTTAAATGTAATTAATAGCTAGTAAAATTTTAAAGTATAGTTTATTAATTAAAATTAATGGTTTTTAAAATTTTGTTATTTTTTGGTTGAGGTGGGATTTGACGGATGAATATTCAAATTTAATTTATTTATTTGATTTTTTGTTTAGAAATTACGTATTAATTCAGAAATAGCTTTTTATTGATGAAGTTTTGAAATGAGTAATAGAGGAATAGTTATATTTCGTGCTGGTACAAAAACGTTCTTGATTGAAAATCATAAATCTTTAAAAAAAAATACAAATTTTTTTTTTTTGACATCAAGGCAACAAACAATCTGTTGTTTTTTTTCGTAGTTTATTAGATTGTGGGATATGAAATTAAATGGTCAGTTTTTCTCAACACGAAATCAATCATCCAAGACGAATGAAATCGTAAATAATATTTTGGAAAAAAAAATTTTTTGACTTAGAAAAATTTTATGAAGTCCTACTATCAGTTTCTGTATTATGAAATTTTTAACCTAATATTTTTTGAAGAACACTATTTCCTTAAAATATTGAATGCCAAGCTAATTTTGATTAAAATAACCCTGGAGGCCAACATGAAATATTTTATAATTTATTGATATGTGACCGAGAAATAATTTTAGTACTTAAATCAACTAATATGAAAAAAAATAACGACTATGTAGTTAAATTTGACGTATCATACACGTTATTATCAATATTAGCTCATCTGGCTCTTATACTGATCCTTGTACATAAGAATTTTTGAAATAAGAATTTTTTGAATATAAGAAATTAATTTTTCAGTAAGGAACTTTGGCTCCAATTACAAAATTAGAATATGAATAGCATTGCAATCTGAATATTAATTAATTGTGGCAGTTTTTTTACATCTTTTTTTTTTACATAAGTTTTGCAGAATTTGATAATACTGCCTTAAATGATTTCAAGACAAAATCGACATTAGCTTTTTTTTTATATAAATCTTTTATATAAGTTTTTGTATCTTTCTTGCACATTAATATTGAGACGAACTTTTAAGTAGAAAAAAAATATTCAAAATATTTTTCATTATCAATAATTTAATAAAAATTACTCAAACCTGGAAAACTAAATAAAGTTATTTATAAAAGGGTTGTCAGGTATGTCAGTATAAAAGTTATATCAAAGTAAAGCTAATAATTATCTACTAGAATTCATTTACCGCTTATCGTTCTACAAAAACTCATCTCTAAAACTAGGAAAAAGTATATATTTTCAAACACAATTGATCAAAATTTTATTTATCGAATCTTCTCCAACATAAAGTTAACGTTCGTAGATAAAAGATGTTTAGAACTTAAAATTTAATCATAAAAAAATACTTTAATATAAAAAAAAATTTCCAACAAAACAATCGACAAAAAAAATTATTTGAATCTTTTTTTTTTTATATCAAAAATGTTTATTAAAAAAATGTGATGCTTGCTTTTTAATTCACGTTTTTATATCCAAATCGATATTTTTTTTTCCAATTTGTTACACAAAAAGAAAAAAAAACTCCAACTCCAAGTGTTTTTGACGTTTTCATAATTGATCACTTTTTGACTTTCAACCAAAAAATGATCTTGAAATCCTTCATAATTTTACCTGTAAATTACTTTCTATTTTGAAATTTATAAAATATATATTTTATAATATATTTTCTAATGTCGATGATTCGATGGCGCAACGTAATATGTTTATGCCATATTTTTTTGTTTTGAAAGTTTCCTTTTTCAAAATCTTTTAAAAATTCAATGTCCAGGTGAATTTTTAAACAAAAGAACTCTTCAAATTCTTAAAAAATATTATATAAGAAAAGAAAATATTCTTTGAAGATTTATTTAAAAATACGTGGAACAATAGTGAACCTTTTCAAGGATATCTGAGATATCTGAGAAATTATGTTTGGTATAAGAATATTAGAATTAAATTTAAGGACTCTTGAGAATACAAATAGATATACTGAAAGTATTGTGTTGAAAAAACAATTGGAATTATTGTAATACTTATTTTTAAGGTTATATGATTAAGGATTTTATAATATGATGTATTGTAGATTTTGTAAAAAAAAATTAGGTGGCATGCGACTGGAAATTAAATTAAGAAATTTTGGGTGACATGGAGCCTAAATAAGTCAAGTACCTTAAAGTGATCTTCGTATTTTTATTAAATTGAAAATTAATTGATTCTGTTTTGATCAAAAATATTATTTGTTCTAATTTGTAAATATGTCAGAGAATCTAATATTTGTAAATTTTGTAATCGGGGAGATAAAGATAAATTAGTTCATTCCGGTACCAAAAAGATTTTTTCCAAAAATTTATTCCGATTATTCCACGCTTTTATCATTCATGCTTCATGTGATCCTCGTCAAGATGCATTGTTTAATTTTCAAATATAATAATAAATTGGATTACTTATGATTAATATTCAAAATAACACATAACATTTAGCTTATTAAATACTAAATAATCAAATCATTAAAAATATTCTTTTATGACATTTTCATGCTGGTCATTAAATTATCTTTCTATTAAATTACGAAAATCTTATACGGTACCTAATTTTACTTATAAAATGTAATTAGTTGATTCCCAATTACTACTTTCAGTTATATCACGATTTTAAATTTAAATTTTTTTTATTATTCATTTACTTAAAAATCATGTAATATCACTTATAATGGTTTATCTTTATAAGTTCTAAAATTTATGTACTTTTGTGATGTAAATATCAGATCTTACTCGTCCAGATGAGTAATTTAGATATCAACCTGATGTGTAGAATAATTCATTCTGAAATCAATTAATCAAAAAATAAATAACAATTCTATAGTCAAGAAAGTCATTTGCATGCAAATATCCTGAATTAGTGTACGACATGGAATTTTATTTTATTTTTAAAATTTTTTGTGGTTTTATTTTAGTATTTTTTGTTTTTGGTTTTTTTTTTGGTAAATTAATATTCAATTGAATAAAACACCGTTTAAATGTCAATTTGAAGTTTTGTTTTCATTTGACTTCAAAATCGTAATACATATACCAAAAATTGTTAGTATTATGTGCCCACTTTATTTTTTCGTATTTAGTTGTCCAATTAATATTCAAACCACAGAACAGATAATTATGTAATTCTCACCGTACCTTATGAATTCTTAATCATTTTAAGCATTTTGTATACACATATATGTTAAATTGTTAAAAACTAATTTTTTTTTTTACAATTTTGAAAGTTTAAAAAACGATCAAAATGGAGAAATTTTAAACCACATTATTGATGTTCGAAAATTAATTTAACATAACCTCAAAGAAGATAAGATAAATGTAATGTATTAATAACCGTTTTAAGTACAAAAAAAAAATAATAATAATGAATATTTCTATAATATAACAATTATGATAATTTTTGTTAAAATTTTTGTGGTGAATTGTATATAAGATCAGCATCCGCGTTGAAGATATCAGGTCAAGTTTAAATGATTTTTTATTGAAAAGTAATGATCTAAATTTTAATTTATAAAGATTTGTACAATAAAAAACATATTAAACTTTCATAATTTTTTCCATTGTATTAATTTTGGAAGAAACATATTTTTGACAAATTAAATCATAAAAATAATTTATAAAAGTATGAGTAATAAATTTGAAACAATTTTGGAGCAATTTATTGTAGAAATTATTTAGGAGCGTACTTTTTGCTCAAAATAATATGTAGAATATTAAATGTTATACATATGCAATGTCTAAATAAAATATCTCGTAGCACTTCACGATTATTTTAAAATGCTAAACGCTGATGCTACTGACTATTAATTCTAAATTTATATTATAATCTAGGAGTTATTGAATAGATGTTACAGAACCTGGAAAACTGGACCAAAATATGGCATTTCATCATTACTATTCGTTTTTTTAAAAAAAAGAGGTTTTTGATCATTTTGTCGCTTATAATACATTTTGGCGGCAAGATATCGTTATATAATTTTAATAGTAACTTCGTAACTTTCGCAAAAATGTTGTTAAAATATTCTGCAAAACTAAGTCTTTCGAATACATACTTCAGATATGTTAAATATCTTTAGACCTAATGAACCTTTCATTTCAAATTAATCACAAAAATTTGAAAAAAAAATACTCCAAAGAAAAACATTTCATCTGTAATTTATTTATTCAATAATTATCGTTAAATAACAAAATTTTAACAAAAATATTTTAATTTGGCCCCCGCTAAAATTATATTTGTAATCGATTCCAGATTTTGAACGATGATTTGAACTTTTTATTGTGTTTACTTAACAATAAAAAAAAAAAAGTTATAACCATCATTTCAATAGATATCCATTTAAATGCACCTATATATAATCTGAAAATGGTTTTAAAATTGAAAAGATATCAGAAAAATATTTTAAGATTTTTTTGTATTCTTTTTTGTCGGTATTTCGTCGAAACATTTATGATGGACATTTCAGAAATATTTACAAAAAAAAAAAAACCGTTCTTAAAATCGTGGAATACCTAAAGGAGATAAGATTTTTCTGCCGTTTCAATTTGCTCTCAATATAAAAAAGCTACAATATAAAAAACAAAAGATGCTTGAACTGAAAACTTTTTTTAATATTAAAAAAATGAATTTTTTTTTATATTATTGCGTTTATTTTGTGGCACGTCACGATTTTTCTATATATAAAAACGAGCTGCACGATATTTTTAAAGTAATTTTGGTGTTTCAATTCAATTTTAATCTTGCAAATAAGTTTATAAAAGCATATTTCTTTTGAACTGACATATTAGAGCGATGAGGCAGTATTCTTTTTCTTTTCTTTTTTTTTTTGGTTTTTTTGAAAAGTAAAATGAGAATAAGCGGGTGGTACAAAAAGGTTTATGGATTATTAAAAAGGAGAAGTATCAAATGTTGTATGACTTATGTATATATGACTTTGAAAAAAAGATAAAAATTCTTAAGTGGTTGGCTTTTAAGTGGTAATAATCGGTTAATATGGTAAATTTTTTATTGATATAATAAATTTTTGATGGATTTTTGTTAAAGAGAATTAGAATACTTTTTTAAGAATATTAAGTTTTTCGTAAATATTTTAGTAAACTGATTAAATTTGACTTTTAAAAAAGCAATTTATTAACTAAAATGATTCAACGTTTTTGAAAAGTAAAAATTGGTTGATAAATTTTCAAAAAATTTAAATAAATATAGTAACTTATTCTATAAAAATACCTTCAATTCTACAGTTTTGTTCCGTACACATATTAGATTACGTTAGGTTAAGATGTGCCTTTGATTGGCATTGACATATTGGCGCGAGCACAACACGAATGGATTGTACTCTTCCAAATGTTGAATCGAAAAAGTTGAAAAAATCAGTCAGGAAGTAAATAAGGCTATTGATTATATAATATGATTCTATGTCACAAGAAGTTTATGTTGACAACATACAAAACAAATTTGATTATAAATTTAGTGTTAGTTATTTTTAAGAAGATGAGAAAAATTAAAATAGACTCCTTCCAAGCAAAATGAATTTATAAAAAAAAAACGTAAAACTTCCTCTGATCATAATCTCCAGGAAATTCAAAAACTATTCAATAATTTATAATTTAGAACATTATTTATTAAATCAATTCCGTTCCACTTTTACCAAAACATTTCCTGAAAAAAACTTCATAAAATTGATGACAACCAAATCTTTAACAACAGGAAATAATAAATAGAATTGAAAATTTTCAAATATCTAACGAAAAATATTTTAAAATATACCCTAAAACTATCACTTGAGGGCGTTGAGTAAAATATTAAATAATTTAATTTTCACGCAGTTAAATAAAACCCAAACAAAAAATTCTTTTTTTTTTTCTGGTTCCGATTATTATCCCTACAGAGAAAGGTCCCCAAAAAAATTTACATACTTAATTGTTTTGACAAAACTTAATAAATTTATATTAATAGCTTACAAAGCGCCTCATTTCCCTAATTAATTATATATTTTTTGAACAAAAACATTGACTTATACACCGAAAAATATAATAAATTCCAAAAAAAAAAAAATGTTTGATCTTGTAAATAGGATTTTATCAAGTTAGCAATTTATCATTAAAAAATGTTTCGGTATTTGGTAGTTGAAACGTTTAAATATTCATTAATTTTGACTGGACTTAAAGAGAGAAGAAAAAAAATCTAGATAAATGAGTTTTAAAACTTAGTAAAAATAGTTTTTTTTATATATATATTGAAATTAACACACTTGGCTTTCATTTGGCCCAAAGAAATTATTAGATTTATTAAAGTTTTGAACTTAAATGATATTAATTTTCCAAATACCACTGTGTATATATATGTTACTCCAACGTTTTCTCAACTATGAATATAAAGAAATGTAAATCGTTGATCGAATATTGTATTAACATTGAATTTTTTAAAATATTCTGTTTAAACTTTTGTTTGTAGATTTGTTTGTACAATTTACTGTATTAACATAATCATATACTCCATATTGTATAGACCAGTTTCATAAATTTATTACCTGTCATCAGTTTATAATCTTGTCTTATTTCATATGCTTCCATTTTACTTTGTTGAAAGCATAATTTTCTATTTATAATAATTTAAGTTGTTTTTAAAAAATATCGACTTTTGAAGAAAACTTAAAGACATTTTGTAACTGAAGAAGATATTTTTTTGAATAATTGGGTATAATATGGATCCAAAAGAAATATTAACTTAAGTATGATAAAGATGTTTAATAAATTAAAATTTATTTAATATAATAAATCATAATTTGTTGATATTATATTTTAATTTAGTACTGCGACTGTAAAATAAATTTGAAAAAAATCTGCATTAAGATTGAATAATTTATATAATTGAATGTCACATACTGTTAATACTTAGTGTTATTAAAGAAATATATAATTTTGCACAAAAAAACGACTTATTTTCAAAAAAAAAGAGTAGAAATTATTTTGTTGCATGATTAGTTCCAAATATTTTCTCCATCCTTTAAACTCTCTGGATTCTAATGTGGTTGATTAGATTAGATTATATGAAAAAGAAAGGTGTTGGACAAGACTGTAGTTATCCTAAATACCACCATTAATTTACCTATTTTAGTACTGAATAAATAACGTACTGGATATGATAAAGTGTCAGATTCTGACAGTTTCTTTTTAAGATACGGAAAAAATAAACTCTTTGGTATGTCTGCAGCTAGAAGCAGATTTTAAAGTTTTTTGCCCCGATTTCGAAACATGTTCCATTTATCATTTATAATTCCATAACAAAGAACCATGTTTTTGATAGCATTAGACCTAATATAATTAATAATTAAATTAACAAATTATTTGTTAAAATTGCAACTCTTAAAAGTATTTCAATATTTATTTTAATTAATTATTTTAGTAAATATTCAAATTTCGAATTATGTGAACTGCGGAATTTATATGAACTCTTAAGAGATTATATAGTTTGTTTATTATTCTTTGAAAAATTCTACTTACAAAATAATGTAAATATCGAAAAGTTTATTTATTTATTTTCTAAATTCTAAACTCGATGGTAGAATTTAAAAAAAAAATAAAAACTCTAAATAAATTTTAATGCTAATAGCGCGTGGTAAGAATTTTTTTTAATAATGTTCATTGAACGTAGTTCAAATATACAAATTCTCACTTAAATGTTTTGAACTACAAAAAAAAAAATCTATTAGTTTTTATTTTAAAGTAAACAAAATAATAAAATTTTGCATATGTAATTTTTTAAAAATTTTTTTAACGTAATTTTTAATTTTAAAATTTACCTAACAATTAAAAAGTTTTACACTTGGAAATCATTTAAAGTTTAATTATTTTTGTTTTTTTACAAAAAATTTCGGAAAATTAAAGTTAAAAATTATTTATTTATATTCCGGTAAATTAATAGCAAAAATAATTAAAATGTTTGCAAAGTAAATAAATATTTAGTTAACTTGTGGTAGAATTGAAACAGCTTATTACATAGATGAAAGTGTTATTACGACAATTAAATTTGCATGGTTGTGAACTATATTTTCATAGAACTATGACTGAATTTTTGTTTTCTGTTAATAAAGACCGAATAAAATTTGACAAAATATCTAAATTTAAATTAATGAAGCATAGAACAATTCTGGAAAAATTCATAATATACTTTAAATAACAATGTTTCGATGCAATTGCTGTAAATATATGCCATTTCTGAATTAATTACGGTCAAATAGTCAAAATTGTTGGGTTCTTAAAGAATTAATAAAACAACTAATTTTTTAAAAACTTAGATTAATTCGAAAATTGATTGATTAATTTGGACAATATTCTTCCCAACAATCTCATTATTATTTTAATAATTAACTTATCAGAAATTTAAAAAAATAATAAAGTTGGAATAAGTTTACTTATCATAATTCTGTGTAATTAAAAAAATTGAATCTTTGTAAATTATACTAAATAGTTATTTACAAAAACTTCAAAATTTTGTAATTCGGTGATTCAAATGGTATTCATTTTATTCTAAATATTAATTTAACAAATCTACATATTAATTTATCTAGTAAACACTATTCTCCAATTGCTCTGTTATTTATGTTAATTTTTTTTAGGTAACAGAATTAACAAAATGTGTGCAAAGTCTCACCTGCTCGAGGTCAATAGCAAATACGCGGAAAAAGTTCATAAAATTATTAAAATTTATTCACAAACAAAAGAACAAAAAAAAAAATAAATAAATAAATTTTAAGTAATTATTTGTCAGAAAATTGTTTGCTTAATTAAAAATACATTTTTTACAGCAAATTTCTTGTTTAGATTTCAAATTTAATGCTTTTTATGTAAATTTAATTTTAAGAAAATAGTTTGAACGACATTAATTTATACTAAATTAAGGTGTTTTTTTTAAACATTTATAAATGACTAATGAAAACAACTAATAATCATTCATTAGAAATTTATATTTCAATAAAATTTAATTTTGCATATTTTTGGTATTATGCTTCGACCTTTCCATAAATATTTTACTTAACAAAAAAAATTCATAATAAAAGTCAAAATTATTTATGAAATATTAATTTATATAAAAATATTTGATCCTAAATTTCATGAGAATTTCAATTTATTTATTTTTAAATATTTAGAAACAAAATTGTATTTTTAAATTAATCTTTTTTCATAAAAATCTGTCAGTATTAAAGTTACTTTTCTTGAAATTAATATTCGCGGTGGTGATCGGCAAATCTTAAAATAATAAATTTACTGCTGAGCACCTGCATTCCTCCTGAGTTCTAAGGACTAATTTAACTATTGTCATTTCAGATATATAATATTTTTTTTCTTATACTGTTGTTAAACTTCTGGACCGAAAAGGCGTTCTAATAATAATAAAAAAAATTACCCCCTGCTGAATTGTAAATGATCTTAAAATTAAAAAAAAAAACGAAACTAATTTTTAATTTATTTTATTTTTTTACCTTTTTCCATAGAATTAACCAAAAATTTAAAAAAAAATCATAAATAAACGTTTTTTAAACATTTTATTAAAGGACCACTTGAAATAATATTTTCGAACATTTATAATAAAAGATGACAGGACCAAAAGGCTGTCATGGATATGTATTTAAAAGAATAATTTTATGTTGGAAATTTAAAATTTACCTGGTGATATTAAAAGTCAGTGAGAGAAAACATATTTTTGCGGTATTGATTATTGCATACGTTAAATTCTTCTTAAATAATTTAACGTTTTGTAAGAATTTAACGTATTGTTAAGTTATTTTTTACAGTGTATTGATGATATAAGCGCCATATCCTACTATAAAGTGTAAAAGTTTTAAATCGAATTTTCGTGAATATGTTATCGCTATAAAAAAATAAGAAATACAATTCAGTTATGCAACTAAGTTCAATAAGTTATCTATTTTTCATAGCAAATTGCAAATAAATTAATAAACTATATCTGGTTATAAGCAAAATTTTGATGTAATCATTGTGTATTTTGTTTAAAATTAGTTGCTTTTAAATAAAAATTAGTTGAAATAGTGATTTCTCCTTAAGAAAGTCCCCAATAATAGAACAATTGTCCTATCATTCTTTTTGAGTTCTTAATCATTTCTTAGAGCCAACATTACAGTTTCTTAAAATTCTGGTTTAATTTATTATAACGAAAACTGCCTTTAACGCTATAACATTTTGCATATAATATTTTGCATCACATTTTTTATTATTTTACTAAAATGTCTGACTTTTAAATTATTTTAAAAATTATACTAAAATATTTAAAATTGTTCAAAATCATTTTGAAATTTTCAAAACTGAAGAGACATGTTATATAAATTAACTCCCTTTTTCCAATCTATTAACTTTTCATGTATGTACATATATATATTTTCCCCTAACTGTCCGTTTTATTTACCCTTTAATTTGTCTTGTCAGTGCCACTGGTTTTCCATTTAATTCTAATTTGCCTTTTGGGTTTTTAAGCTCGAATTACTTTACCAAGTAGATTTAAAAAACAACAAAAAAATCGCCAAGGGTGTCAAACCACCGTATATTTCATTGCAAAAGGTCCCAAAATTTACAAAAACTATAACATAAAAATATGAAATCAATCAAATTGAATAATAAAATTATAGAAAATACTAAAAACAAAAACTGCCAGAATTATTTTGGTTAAAATAAAAAAACTTTGTTTTCAGTTTTTGGTTAATTATTCTGCTCACGGTCATGCTCTTAATGTAAATATAGTTTGAAATAAAATAATACGAAAAAGAAGTATGATTTAAATCATTATTATTACCCTCGGTTTTTAGTTTTTAGCTGACTCAAATTTTTATTTTTATGGTAATTTAAAATATATTTCGAATGGGGTTCAATTTTTTTTTATGTATCGTAAAGTTATTTATTTTGATTATAATATCGCGCCTTTAGTCTTGTTACTTAATATTTTAATGTTTTTTAATTTGAAATTTTGATGCCCGTTTTTTTTTTTTTTGCTATAAAATTTTTTAAATTGGGCTAAAAAAAAAATTATAAAAATTTTACGATAACTTACAAATCACAATTTGACGATAATTTAATTGTAAATTTAGGTAGCATGTTTTGTGTTTTAAATTAATCAAAATTAAGTGTTTTTTTTATTGGGATAATTATGATTGATTTTATTATTCAAGTGGAGCTGGCGCTTTCGAAAATAGTAAATATCTAATTATTTATCAGCTTAATTAGAAGATAACTTGTCCACTTTAGAATTTTACTCGGAGTGTGACAGTATTCGTATTTTACATTAAAAACATTTGTTGATTTTACAAACTTTATGGTTGTTGCAAGTTTAGAGAGTATCAGAAATTAAATAAATTTGCTGAAATTCTATAATTTTTAAATTATTTATGTTCAAGTTAAAACTTTCTAAGCAGGTCTTTTTACCTAGATTTAAAAACAAACAAAAAACCATTTGTGCAATATTTGCTTTCTTCATTAATTTAAACTTTTTTAAAAACCTAAAATATCTAATAAATTTTTTTTTCTTTATTCTTTACAGGTAAGCAAACTTGAAAGTATTTTTATTAATAGAAAATAGCATTTTTACCTATGGAATTTCTTGATTTTGGTAAGATCTTTAAAAAATGATAAAAACTTAAATTCTTTTGTATTTTTTTTTTATTAAAAAAGCATATTTTTTTTTTGTTATTTCGATTAGATAAAAATAAAAGAAAAATAGTTAAAAATTGATTTGTGCTTTTGGGCAGATATCGAATCACAAATTAATTATAGGATTTTAAAAGCAATAAAAAAAACATAAAAAAAATTTACAAATTGAGGTACAAAATTCCACGAATTTATTGGTTTTTTTTTGTATATAATTTATTCAACAAAATAAAAAAATTATTAATTTATTATAAAAAAAATATTTGTATTTAATCATTTAAATTAAAATTTAATAATCAATTAGTGTAGATTGGTAAATTTAAGTTACCATTCCTCTTGCAAATATACACACATTTATTCTAATTGGCAAATTTATTTTTAGTTGTTTTACTGCTCGTATTTTGCCGTTTTAAGGGTAATTCTGTAGTAGAACATGATTTGTTATATTTGAACAAATAATACTATAGAGGTCTCATTATTGTACTATCATTTGGATGTTTACACATACTTAAATCTAAGGTTTTTGTGAAGTAGTTTTTTATTTTGGAATTATTAGAACCAATTAAGATGGATTTGACTTGTCACACAGTTAAGATTAACACAGTTAACCTTAATCACTAACTGCTGAAATATCTGCAGTGACCAAGGACTGTATTCTGTATTTTATCCTAATTTTAAATTAAAATTTAATATGATCTAAGACTCAACCGAATTAAGTAATAAGTTTAATAAACCCAAAAAATTCTTAAGAATTTTATAATAATTTTTATATCTATTTTTTTTTTCTTTTTAATTACTTGTTTTAAAATATTTTTTAAAAATAAAAATTAGTAATAAAACTTGATAATTCCATAAAAAGAAACTAATGGTCACTTTAAAAGTTCATAAGCGACACACAGAAAAAAAAAACAACAAATTTTGTTTAAAATAAGTTTCACAACAATTTGTCAAAAAAACATAAAAAAATTAAATATTTAAAAGATGTGTAAAACTAAAAAAACAAAAAAAAATATTAATTTCTTTGGAATATTTATAAAAAACATTCTTTAAATAAAACTAATTTACTACTTTAAGAACAAAAAAAAAAGTATTATTATGTATTAAAAAGCATATTTATTTCATAAAAATCCATAAATTTTTTTCTTATTAAAATTTTTAAAAAGATTGTTTTTTTTTAAAACAAAAACGGCCATTAAAAAACTTGTTTTAATTTTGTTATCATCACGAAAAAAAAAACTACTAAAAAATATTTGAGTAAAAACCTGAAACAGAAACGTAATTTAAAGATGATATCAAATTACACTTAAAATTTATTTCCTTTTCTCTGAAACTTTTTAAATTTTATTACACAAAAAAAAAAATTAGTAAAAAAGTTAAGGTATAAAGATTAATAACAATTTGATCCTTTTGCACCTTTTAAAAACTTTTTTGTTTTAATTGTTTATCTTTGTTTAGATGGCAATTATAATTTTTTTTTGGGCTTTATTTTGGTTTTTTTATATTAATTGGCAAGAAGATTTTTCTAAAAGATTCAAATTTTCAATTAGATTGTTGTAACTTTTTTAAACCAAAAATTGAGTCATAATGTCTTTTAAACTTTGAGGTATAAAATTTTTTAATATTTTTGAAATTCAAATTCTTTGTTTTATGCATAAGTATATTGTGGTTGATTATTTGTCCGTCTTACTATCTCAGTGATAAAATCTTAGGCTGAATTGAAGTCCACAAAAGTATAGTAAGAGCTAAGCCACACGGCCTCAGACTTAATCAAGACTTAAGCCATTGTCAACCAGTTATACAATACTCATCATAATATTATATATGTCAGCCAACAGTGTGGGAGAGGTGCAGTTAACATAAAGTACTAGGATTCAGAAAGCTTATCATTACTACGCAGAATATGCAGAATATTCACCTGTTTGTTGAAACTGTCGACTTAAAAAGCTGTTCTTTAAACGTTGTTAACTAATAGGGGCATTAATTGTCGAGCACCGCAGTTATAAATTATTTTAAATCTATCCCCTCATTTACTCCAAATCGATTAGATTTTTAGAGAAAAATCTAGTATAAAGTATTTAAATCAGTTTCTACGAACAATATCACAAAAGTGACTACCAAAAAAATCTAGTTTAATACTTTAAAAGATTATAACAAAAATTCCATTTTTTATCCTCATAAAAATAATTACAATATTTTTGCACCTGCAAAATTTCATTATTTTGAATTTTTCAAGTGTAAGAGTAACTGAAACCCTAAAATTAATTTCATTTTTACATAGAACAGATTCTTTTTAATTTCAGGTACATACAGATTTTTTTCTATTTGTAGTTTTCTATTTGTATTTGTGTGACAGACAACTTAAAGGATCACTGTCAAACCCTCAACACAAAGTCAAAAAATTCTTCGAATTGACATAAAATTAATCTAAGTATGTATTGTATTAACAAGTACGGTTGTCCTTTTTCAGTTTTATTTAATTACCTTCTTTACAATCCTTGAACTACATTTTAACTTCATCTTTAAAATTTTTTTAAAAAAAATTTAGTATTTATTATAATCCTTAAATCTTAAAAATAATTAAACAATAGCATAACTGTAATAAAATCACCTGTTATTTTATGATACCAAAGACAGGGACTCAAAATTTATGATTTCCAATTGGTGATTTTTTTTATGAAGGTTTTATTTGCAGATTGTTTTATGTTTAAAAAAAAAGGTGTAAACTCAAGGTTATATAAAGGTAAAAATATTTATGATTGGCGTTTCTTCTAATTATTATTTGATTTTAATTACATAAATTTCAGGTCAAAAATATCTGATTTAACTTTCGCAAAAATTCCACCGAAAAAAAAAGAACTTTTGAAGAATTTATAAAAATAATTATTGATAATTTATCATTGTCAATAAAAGCAGCTTACTACTACAAAAAAAAATAATAATAATAAAAAGCTTACCTTTCCCCATTTCTCTTTCCTTTTGATTATTGATTGAAATTCTGCCGCTGCTTTATTATCGATTATATGTTTTAATATTTTATGACACACTCTGTTTTTTTTTTTTTTAATTTTGACTTTAAAACAGAAAATTTTAATGTTGACCGATTTTTATTTCAAAAAAAAAAAATTTCTTGATGTCCTCAAAAAAAAAAAAAATTCATCGAAAAAGAAAAATTTGTTAACATCACTAAAAACTCGTGTAAATTGTGTGGTAATTTAATTTTTGTTGTTATGTTTATTTTTTTTTGATAAAACAAGGAATTAATTTTAGTTTTGCAGAAAAAAAACCAGTTGTGCACTAAACTCAATTTGAAAATAGTATGTGGAGAAAGATATTCTTTCAAATGTTGGCAATAACATTCTTTATATAAAAATTTTGGTATATCCACTTCTGTTCTTTTTTTTTTACTTTAGAAATTTACTTTAGATTTACAGGGTTGAATAGGTTTGGGCGATGTTTTAGTTGAAAGATTTGAAAAATTTTCGAAAATGTTATTAAGTAAAGGATTGAAGAAAATTAAATATAATTCTAAATTAAAATAATAAGAAATTTAATTACAAGTCTAGTAGAGGGTGAAACATCTACTACCAAATGGCAATGTGATGATTACAAGGTTTATTACAATTCCCATTATAACCACTTAATTAGTATTCTCTTCTAAGAGATGAAACACTGACTGTAATTTATCAAGAAATTATTCTTTATTCTCATTGGACATGTAACACTGTTGAAATGACAATCTTTTAAATTGAATTTATGTTGATTTTTTTTAAACATTTTGTTGTTTTAAAAAAAATTTCAATATACTTATTAGCATGATAGTAATTTTTTGAACACTCATTATTATTTATTCGAAACACCATCCTACAGCATAGTCAGAAATATTTGCCTCATCTGAGCTTGTTTGTCTCCCGAGCACACACAATGAGCTGGATTTAAAGTAAAAATGGAAATTACTAAAACCTACCCATATATATTTTGTCAGTTATCATTGGACAACCCTGGAAAATTGAAAATAAATCCTTGCAAAAATATTACAACAAATTTTCTACATTATCGGATAGAGGCAATTGAAATTATATTAATACATTTATCTACTTTTAGAAATTATGAAAATTAATATTTTACTTTTTGTTTTGAAATATGTAAAATGTAAATCGGTAAAAAAGAGATTAGTCATGATTGACTATTTGGCACTTGAAACATATTATTCATAAAAATTTACATTATTTCTTTCTTTTTTTTCCTTTACCTATTTATCTAAAAGTAACAAATTTTTTTTTTAATGTTCTTTTTATGAACTTCTGGTTTACAGAACATAAAAATTTTATATATATTATTGAAAATTTGAAAATGCCACAGCAACCATAAGTGCTCCTAATACTACAATAAAAAATATACCCACACAATATTTTACAATTTTCAATATAAATACTTGTTGAATTTAAAATGTAAATGTGTGCATCAACTTCACCAGGTAAATTTAATTTATTATGAGTGTATAATATTTACTTCTCAGATTTTAAATATGGAAAAAAAAAGAATCATTTTTACCTGGAACTCAAAACATATCTATAACTATAGGATACAAGATTTTTAGATTTATGTTTTTATTAGAAGAGACTTTTTTTGTTGGGGAGAAATACAGAAAGCTGAACAAGATTGTAACTAAAATTTGATACCTTTTCATACATTTTCTTATATACATATTTCTTATATTTGTGTACAATTGTATTTCAGATATAATCTCACTTTGAGACGAATTTAACCTAACAAGTTAAAATCGAGTTTTAAAAAAAATTTTTTTGGTTACAGAAATATTTTTATAAGGTAAAGGGTGGTCAGGGTTAAAAATTTCATGTAACTTATTAGTCACAAATTAACGCATTTGCGAGAAGCTGACTAAGTAATAAAAGTTTTGAATTATTTTGTCCTTTTTCGGTTATGTCTTTAATAATTTTGTGCGTTTTTACTGACCATAACATATTATCATTGATCTCCTGTTGAAATTGTCCTGGAATTTCAGAAGCTAACATATCGAAACATTTGTTTCCAAAAAATAACATTGGAAGTATCGTGCCTAAAATCATTTCTATTAAATTTTACAAAAATTAGTGGTTTAATAGTTTATTTTGATAGAAATGATTTTAAGAAAATTGATATATTATGTCAATTTGATCAAATTTTGGTTTAGATATGTAAATTGGAGTTTCTAGTTTACTCATGTCATTTTTATGTATTTTACGAATATAGTAAAATACATAAAAATTTAATCACTAGTTATTTAATTATGTATTTTGAAATTTTTTTAAAATATATTATTGTTAAAACTGTAAGTTGAGTAATTAATAAATATACTAGTAACAAATTATCTAGTTTTAGGACCGTGAAAAATGGTACTGATGAGGATACTTTCCGACAGTTGATCAATGATCCCATTAACCCTACTGCATGAAATAAAAACAACAATTTAGTTTACAATTTACCCCATATTTACCTTATATAAAGCATAGAAATATAAATCTTACGTAAGACAATGATTTTTAGCTCAAAAATCTCTGTTGAAAAACTAATATAAATTTTAAAAAACATTTATTTTTATTATTATTTTCACATCGTGGGCTCACGACTTACGTTAAATAAGAAAAAAACCCCTTATACAGTCATACTTAAAGTATACACAAATACATTAAAATATAAAATTAACCACCTGTAGTCATCCCTTTTTATCCAACTAATATTTTTACCTGTCTATGGTACTAAGTTAGCTGCTGTCGTACACGTTACAACTAAAAATGTTTGTACAAATTCTCTATAAACCAAAAAGGTTCATTTTCGCTCAGAAATATAGTATGTTTTTAACCAGTATTTATTTTATTTATTTTTTTCTGAACCTTTTTACAGAACAGACAGCTACATACATCAACGTTTATTATTTTTTCATTATTTCTCTTTTTCTATAGAAATTTTTATATTATTTACCACAAATACTTGAACATTTAACGTACACAAAGTCATTTCATGAAAATTACCTAAAAAAGCAGTTGTTTTTTTTACTCAATATTTTTTTTAAATACTAAGCTCAGCTTTACAATTCCGGTTCGATGTTTTTGAAAAACGAAAAAAAAAACAACATTTATGGGATTTTTTTTTCCATCAACATTGCGCGTTCAGTTTGAGTTTGTACGTTAATGGTGTTGCGCAGGCGCCGTGTACAGCGTAATATGTCGATTTAATAAATATTAAACAAAACAAAAAAAAATAATCATTTTCCAATTTAAATTATTAACATTTTTAATGAATTTTTTATATTCGGTTAATAATAATTCTAATTAAAATTTTAAAATTTATTGTGTTATGTTTGACATGAAAAAAGGGTAAAATTGCGCGTTACAATTTGTCCACAAATGAAATTTCCCTATAAGTGCTGCACAACATTCAAATTAATTAAAACAAAATAAAAAAACATATTATTTTTATATATGAAATCATAATTATGTTTATTTATATTTTATGATTTGATAAATAATTCTTTTGTGATCAAAATAATCAAAAAAATTTTTATTAAAAAAAAAATTAAAATAAATAAATATTTTTGCATAAAAAATTATTAAAAAATTTACAATTTAGTTCTGGTTTTAAATTTGAAAAAAAAAATATCACAAAATATTTTGTGTGTTTAACTTAAAAATTTATTAAAATACATATTAATTTTTTGTTGATTATAATTTAATATTTAATCAATCAACAAATTATATATTTGACGGATACATGAATAAAAAAGTTCACTAAAAATCTAAAAAAAAAAATATATACATAAAAATAATCACATTACTTTCTAAACTTGTTTATATTTTTTTATTTTTGTTGTTTGTTGTTTATATTTTTTTTTTTTTTTTGCATTCGTGATTGTACAACAAAACGTCATATGTTTAACTGGTTTTTTGGATCAACATAAATCATAAATTTCTATATAAAAAAAAAATTTATAATTAATAATTTATAAAAAAAAAATTAATTTTTGATATTCGTAAATTAATTAAAATTGTGGAAAATTACAAAAAAAAAAAAATTTATTAGTGTAAATTAACACACTTTAACAATTTTTTTTTTCTTCTAATTGTTTAATTAATAAATTTAATATTTTTTGGTGTATACTTTAAATTAGCACTATCCGAAAAAAAATTACAAATATTTTTTTTTTGGATTAAGCTTAAATATAATATGTATTCATGATGAAAGGATTATTAATAGTGGGACTATTGCTACTAAATATTGTAGCTGAGTCCCAATCAAAGGAACGTGATCGTTTCGGAAAGGGGAATGGTGGTGGTAATGGTCGGTATACAAGAAATAATGGGAATGGTGGTGATACGGTAATCCGTAAACAAAAGGATCGTTTACGAAATCAACAACATCAACAACAAAATTATAATAGTCATATATCGGTACATAATCCATTATCACCACAACAACATCATACAAATACTGAGGATAATCATACAGAATTTGTTAAAGGAAAAAGTAAGTTTTATTTATACACCTCCATATTTTGAGATCAGAAGATGGAATATTATTGAAAGTACATGTATTAGATTTAAATAGAATGGATAAAATTTTGTTATTTTTAACTTTTTCGACAGCATTTATTATAGTTTTAATTAAGCTATGTTTTCATCCTCTAATAGTTAACCAACTTGAATTCTAACGTAAAAGTATTCCCAAGTCTTAAATGGCAGATTGTTAGATATTTCAAGCTCATAATAATATTTTTTTAATAAAACCTCTTCAATATCATTAATTTGACTGCTGGCTGTTCTTAATTTGCACATGACACTGCTATCTAACGTCATGATAAAATAGTGCATAATGTTTTAATCTACAAACTTCTCTACATTAATTCTGTTCATAATTAATTCTCTAAATGTAAAATCATAGTTATTTCGGATAAAATTCAAACAATTTAATTTACCAGGAAACGATATTAGCTAAAAAGCTTACTTTTTGTTTCGTACATTTTATACAAATTAGATTTATTAATTAGAATTCTATATCCTTTTCATAAATAAACATACTTTTCTTAATTTAGATAATAAATATATTTTTTATGCTGTACCAGCTTGGAACAAAACTGCTCATTACCACATAAATAAATTACAAAACTTTCAAAATAAATTATTAAAAACTATTTATAATTTTTCGTGGCATTTTTCTCTACAGAGCATTGTAGACATTTTTCACAATTTTATGAAAAATGTCCTTATTCAGAAAATAGTTTAATTAGAGATTTGTTCTTATAAGGTTTTGAGTTTTGGGTTTTATTATTTTTTATTTTTTTAACTAGTTTTAAATTATAATTAAATAAAGTTTTCGTATTTAATAAATAAATAATAAGTATTAAATAATATAATTTAATGATAATTTAAATTACACAGAATATACAAATCTATCTAAATAGTCAGAAAACATCTTAAATACAGAAAGTAAGAATCTAAGGATTATTTAATTTTCACATTCAAATAAATTTAACCTGAATTTAAAGTTGTACAAGAAATTTAAAATCTACCTAGTAATACTGTTTATAATTTTCATATCAGGACCTTGAAATACCTAATTTAAATTTACCATAAAATATCACCTTATTCGCTACTAAAAATTTCATGTACGATTATCAATTTTGAGAATTCCATAAATTATTCTTAATTGGTTAAAAAACATTTCCTTATAATTATTTCAATTTTTTTATTTAAGAAACAACAATTCGTATTTTTGTATTAGTTCCACATAAATGTTTTAAGTATTAATGATGTTTGTCATAAATACTCAATAAAATAATCCACAAAATTTAGTTCTAGAAAATTATTGATTTCATCGTTTAAATGCTGTGAAAATTGTTAATATTTTATGTCAAAATTTAAATTATTTTATAACCGATAACAAAACGACGAAAATAAAAAATTTAAAATAAAAAAATGTAGTTTTGTTGTCGAATAATTTGACGGAAGTTGAAAATGTTTTTATTTTAAGTTGAACAGGAAATTTTGTTCGATTTTGTTAAAATTTTTGTTTATAAAGAAAATTTAAGTTTTATAGTTTAAGGTTTTATTGATCCAGTTTGAATGTAGGTGAGGTTTAAAGTTTACTTTAATGTTATTGACATTTAATTGTGAAAGTTTAGCGTAGAGAAAATAAAGAATTTTTATGAACTGAATATAAACAATAAATTTTAAAATGTCATAATTTTTTATTAAACATTTTTGTACTTATTGCTCCTGAAGATAATTTATAATCAAGTTATGTTTTTTTTGTTATTTATCTGATTATTTCAAATTTTAAACCATTTTTTTTATATAAATTTATATTCTTTTTATGAGGTTAATTTTTCTTTTTCTTAAAATGTCAACAATGTAATCGAAAAACTAGTTTCAGAGTGCAACTTAAAACTGATAAAAACAAATATTTAGATACGGTTCAGGTTTCAATGTATCAGTCAGTTATGAATTTTCAGCCATTTAGACAAATTATAACATTTAAGTTTTCTAAAGTTAGAAATATTTTCCCAACATATTTAATTGCAGAAATACTGAAGCTTTATCGAATTTCGAAATATTATGAATTGTGAGCAGATAGATCTATATCTTTGCTTTTCAATTCTAAATCTTATGATGCTCAATACATCTGATATGTTGGGATCCATTTTTTAAATAAAATTCTGTAAAATTAGTAAATTTATCCAAGTTTTATAATTTTTGCAAGCTTTTAAATAGAATTTAAATGAAAATATAAAATTTTTATTAAGTTGGATATGTAAATCTCTGAAAATTTTCTAAATTTCCTTAAAAATTTATATTTTTCCAGAACATCTTTATAAAAATTCACTATCTGCCCAAAAATATTACTAATAAAATTTGGGTTTTTTTTTTAAAATCTACTCAAAAAAAAATATTTACTTATTTTAGCCCTTTTTTTAGGTGAAATATTGACACAAGTGTTAAGCAACTAAACCTCAAGATAATGTAAATTTTTTTTTTGTTGCTGTCTTATGGCTGACAAAAAAATGTTCACCTTAAGTAAAAAAATTGTAATCTAAAAAAAAAAAAAAGCGCGTGTGTTTATGGAAAATAAAAGTTAAGAAATTAAATTTTTTATTTATTTAAAAATCCATTAAAATAATTTTCAACGTTTTCGTTTTTCAAAATACAATTTTTATTTTATGTTGATTTGGTTTTATTGTACACACCTCGTACAGTTCGGTAATATATCATAAAATCAACTAGCAATTTTATGATATTACAGAAATATGATTTTTTGTTCCTTTAAAATATATATTTCAACGATCACTTTTTTTTTTTTTTAGTGTTAAAGGTAAAGTGATAAACCTTAATAATCTGCAAAAAATAAAAAAATAAAATAAACTAAAATAAATAAAAAAAAAATTTAAATAAATATTGCACGCCTTGCCCTAAAACATTAATGATCATCGAACATTTTATGTGGTGATTTTAATAATCAAAATGTAAATATTAATAAATGATTTTGCGCGAACATAATTTTTTCTTCGTTTTATAATAAAATGTGAAGACAGACAAGAAATTTTATTGTTATTTATTTGTAGTTTTTGGATTTTCGTGATAAATTATTTTAATGGTAGCTAAATAATAATTTAAAAAGAAGATTTTTATTTAAATTTTATAACCGATTTGATTGAAATATATATATTTAAGAAACATTTATTTTTCGTGGGAATTTTGTTATTAACATTGATAATTTTTATATTGATTAAAAACATATACATTTTTTTTTTGTAAATACTTTCATGATAAAATTGATTGTCAGAGTGTCAGTTGTAAAGTTAAATAAGTTGTCTTTATAAATATTGTAAAAGATTTTGTGGTTAAGGAGAAAATATCTAGAAATAAGGTCAACAAAAATATTTATTTATCAGTTTAGTTAGATTAAATTTTTATTGTGAAAGAAATCTTAAATATTTTGATTATGCATTTAGTCTTTTTTGTCGTAAATTAGGTAGCTATTTTTAGAAAGACGATTTAAAGAAGGCAGTCAATTCTAGGTCGCTTATTAATTCATGAATCTATGTGACTTCCCTGAGTAAGCAGAAAATTTCCATTTTTAGAATTCTAACGATATAAAATTGGTTTTGTCGTGACTGTCGCAGCATAATTTGTATTGATATTTGATATAGTTTTTCTATTAAATTTGTGATAGTCATTTTTTTATATCCATTAGTCAATTTATTAGCAATTAAATGAAATTAATCACTTAGTATAAAGTTTATATGTGTTGAAGAATAGTAAAGATAGTAAATTAAATTTTAAGTCTGCTTATTTACAGAATCAATCAAAGATATAAGATTTTTTCAGTCTAATCATATAAATTATTAACTTTGTGAAATAAGTTGCATAATGTTGTGCAACTATTTCAAAAATATTTCAAATATTATAATAAAATCTTATATAATTTAATAAATTTCTCTAAACTTATAATTATTTTTAAATGATCCGCTAAAAATAAAAATTTCTCCTGATTAAAAAACTATTAATACTTGTGATAATCTTTAAGATGTGAACATTAAATTAACATTTAAAAAAACACACTAAATCCAAAATTTTCGCAACATTCAAGATATTTCAATCAAAAATTTCTATCGGTCATTTGATTTTTATCTACAATAATAATTTTCATATTTCTTTTTAACTTAATCTGTGTTGAGTAATAAAAAAAAGAAGAAGGTAAAATTCCAATCGAAAAAAAACATCTCATCGAGAAAAGGAAAAAAAAAAACCATTTTTTTTTTCTTCAGTTTTTGTGTAAAAGATAAATTGATCTGGCATTTTGTCTGGCATTTTTTTTGTATTTAGTAAAGCACCCATTTTGTTTCTTTAGAAATGATTTTCTTCTATAACTTATTTTTTTTTAAAATTTTATTTTATTATATTTCTCGTTCTTTTATTATTATTATAAAGTTTTTCATTTTTTTCGCTTATAAAATATTTTCTTAAAATTCTTAGGCCCCGTTGCGCCGGTCATCTAGTTTTGCCCAGCATCATCGTAAAGTACCTTTTTCCAATAATACTATATATGTATATAATATTTTAATGTGTTAGTGTTAATCACGTACACACTTTAACAAAAAAAAGATATAAAAATGAACACTGATTTCTTGTATAATACAAGCATAAATGATGTTACCTTATAGATGTTTTTTTTTTTTTTTGGTTATGTTTATTGTATTATTTTCGATTCCCTTGTCTCCCTTGTCCGCCCTCATGTTGTTGGTAGAGGTTTTTTGATCGGTGCGTGAACACCTCTTCACTTTACACAAAAACGAAACCAACACAGTTGTTGGTAGAAAAAAGTATTTTTTTTTTGTTTTAATATTTTTCCTTTCAAATAAATTCTATACAACATTAAAAAAAAAGAAAAAAGTCAGTTATGATGTTGTGGAGCATAAATTCATGTAGATTTAAAAAAAAAAAACATTAATATGTTTTCGGGGAATAATAATATTAGTTCTCTCTCTCTCAATTAAAAACATACATATACAGAAATATAGATTTGTATAGAATTTAAATTTGTAAACATTAAAAATATCTATACATAGAGATAAATATTTATGCATATAAATTTATTATGCTTTTTTTCAAGTTTCCATTGCGTTTGTAAATATTTTTTAAGCTTAGTAAAGATTAGTATGAAAAAAAAAAATAATAATGTCGCGACATATACAGTAGGTTAATCTCCAAAATTTTGTAATTATTGCCACTTGAGGACGTTAGAAAGAGCGAGTGTTATTAGTTCATTATAAAAAATATAAGTCAATAAATTTAAATTAAACAAAATTACAGTTTCTTTTTATAAAAATTAAATTTAATTTAAATAATTTTTAAAAACTATTTCTCTCAATTTATGTAGCACACATAGTAAAATGAGAATTTATATCTTTTTGCCAACAATTTTGGAGCATAAATCTGAAAGATTTTCCATTACCATTGCAAGTTTTGTTTTCTATTTTTTATTAACTAATCAAGTTTTGATTTAGATTCTAGTTATTAGTATTTTATAATAAACGAATAAATCAGAATTTTAAGTAAATTCTCAGATTTTATTTCTGTAGTCTGTGACATTAAGTTTATTTTTAGAAACGTTTGTAATTTTACAAAATTTTTGTGTAGGCGATTTTTTACTATACTATAATGAACCCATCAGACTAATATATATTATATATTAGTATACCAATATATAATAACTAATAATATTAGTGAAATATGTAATTAATTCAATTTTTGATATCCTATTTTTGGAAGTATATATTACTTTAAAAAAAAAGAACCAATGTTATCGACATAAAAATTATATCTTTATTTCTTTAAATTAAATGATGACAACCAATAAGAAATATTTAACCACAATTTTATGTAAAAAATTTTTAATTCTAATTATGGTATCATCGATGAGATTTTTTATTTTGTTTACATACCAAAAGTTATCATTACTAAATTTGGTAACATTACTATATTTGGTTGTATTATTAGAATAAATTTCATAGTTTTGATAATCGTTTTTTTGTTTAAAAATAGAATTTATCGGAGAATCGTGGGAATTTAAGATTTAGTTCAGCAATTTTGTATGTAAAATTCGTTGGTTAGTTGGTTTTGGACAGAAGGAAGATTAAAGCGCCCGTTGCACTCTCCATTTACAATTACTGTATTTGATTTGTTTTGGAATAAAAAAAATGTTGTAACCTATAAATATTCCTACTCTTTGATTAAATATCTTCAACGATCATTATCGAAACCAAGTTTTAAAATAATTTCACATCAAAATTACCAAAAATATAAATTTCCCATAAAATTTGTAGCCCAAAACCGAGTCAAGGATACCCTAAGGATATTAATATGAATTAAATACTATTCAAACTAAACTCAATCTCTAAAGTTGATTTCGTAAATTTTTTTTGATTTATTTAAATTTGCCTGCCTTAAATGTTTCAGCAACACCCTCAAAATTTCCGACAAAAAAAATATTATTCTACGAAAATCGACAAAAAGACCCGCTTCTTCGTTTCGTCAATTAAGTCCCGTAACGATGAATTTGTTTATAACTTTTAAATTTCAAATTTTTGGAATAAATTCTACAAAATTAAATTTAATCTTTTTTTCTTTTTGCTAATATTCAGTTTAAGAATACTGGAGGCGCCAACGCACCATCATTAAAATCAATCTTACTCATTCCTCGAAGAACCTAAAAAAAAAAGAAAGAAAAGAAACCAGAATCCTCCAAACTTTTATTTTTATTTTATAATAATAATGATAATATTAAAAAATTCTACACGAATATAAATAAATTATTACAAAATAAATAAAAATACGATATTACTTTTTTTTTCTGTTAAGTATATAATTTGTGCGCCTGCGCAACCCGCCTTTTTTCTTTTGCTTTTCATAAAATCATATAAGGACATTTGTAACCAGGGAATCAAAATAAAATAAGAAAAAAATATTAAAAATATTAAAATTATTTTTTTTAGCCTTTGGCAAATTAAAATGAATACGAAAAAAAAACACAATTATATTGTTTTTTATATAAAAAATATAATTTTTTTTGCACTCTAGGCAACCCCATTTTTCAAGCTTTTTTTTAAAAGATGATTTTCAAAATAATATTGGTTTTTTTTCATTATTTACTATGTTTTAATCCTTTAAATTTTTTCCATAATCTTTTGAACTCTAATCGAATTATGATTTTTTCGTTGCTTTAAAAATTTTTCTTAGCTTACGGCAATAAACCAGGAAATTTTCACATAATATTTTCTTTATTTTATTATAATTTTTGAAATATTTTTAAAGATGTTGATGGTGGCTTTTACAGATTATTAAACATATTCCATAATGTACTATTATAGTGAAATTTATTGCAGTTTTTTTTATTTATCAGAAGATTATTTTTAGTTAATGTTTTGGTCAAAAATTTCATTGTAAACAGAAAAAAATTTTGTGGAGAAAATCAATTTTTGCTAGAAGGTACAAAATTTAATAAAGACCTTATAAAAGATACGTTTTTTAGTTGAATTGAAAAGGCTGTATCTTAATGTGCTATAAAGAGAGAATGAAAATCTTTTGCATAACACGAAAAAAAATTTAATTTATTTTATTTTTTTTTATGATAAGATCACGATTTTTAAATTATTGTTACAGATTTTATTTTTAGTTTCATACACTTTAAAAAATTGCTATTTATTTGAATTTTCCGTGTTTATTATTTTGTTTAGTTTTACATTTCAATTATTTGAGTTTTGTTAAATCAAACTTCATTTTTTTGAGAAATAATTTTATAGTCGATATTTTTATAATTTAATTATTCTGAAAGTCTTAAAATTTGTGGTGTTATTTTCTATTTAGAAATCCAAGTTTTGTTAAAAAAAAAATTATATGAAATTAAGAATTAAGAATTCTTAATAAGAATTTGTAGTAATATTAAAAAAAGCTACTCCTGTTACCAAAAAATTCTCAATCCTTAATATTAAATTTCGCCAAAAGCCTCCAAAAATTGTAAAATTGCAATTATAAAAATTTGTAATTAATTCTGTTTTTGCAATCTTTCTCCATTATGACTATGTATAAAAATGTTTTACAATCTAAAATCACTTTAAAAAATAATCTCGGTGATTAAAACTTTATCCCGCAGCTTTTACATTATGCGTGTTAATCTTACGCTATATTATTTAATATACGTTTACGATTAATTTCATATATTTTTTGTTATCTTGTAATATCGTCGTCGATAAATTTACGCGATTTACACGCGCCAGGAATAGAATTTTCTTTTAATATTTTTTTTTTTCATTTCTTGCAAATATTTTATGTTATTTAATGATTATTTTGTATGAATTATTAATGACAAACTGTGTATTTTTTGCCATTTGTTAAATGAAAAAAAAATATAAATTCATTTTAAAATTAAACATGCTTTAACTATAATAAAATTTTATTGGAGAAATATTTTGTTTTTCAGATACATACATATAATGAAAAACTAGAATTTCATATAATTTTTTTTATTTTCTTTAATTACACTTATACAATCTGTTATAAGTTTTAAGCAGAGATTTATTATTACTGATAAGGTTTTAATGGTGAAATTAATTAATTTTATGGCACGCTTCATAAAAAAAAAACGGGAACTTTCACCTAATATTACTGAACATTGACGACAGGATTTATTTTTTTTTTCTTGTGCATTAAACATTAGCACGAGCTAAAATAAATAAATTATTAAAATAAATAAATCATTAAAATATTTGATTAGATTAAATATTGATTTTATTTTAAATTTATTAATTTTATAAAAGACTAATTTGATTTATTTTTCCATTAGATTTTAAAATTGAGATTAGGTTTTAGGTGGAGTTAATAGTAAAATTTTAGGATCGGATATAGCATTTTCAATTCAACTAAAAACGTATCTTTTATAAGGTAGTAATAGATTTAGAATATTTAAATATGTTTTTCAGTTGTAAAAGTTTTAAAAATATTACTATTAGTCATAAATTTTATGAACAATTTAAATTTATTTTAAGTAATTCAATTATATTTATATAATTTTCAATATTTGAACTGAATTTTTCCAAATTAATATTTTATTTTCTTGAAATTTCACAATTCAGCTTACAGAAATGATTATAACTATCAATGTAAGATATTTTTCTATCTTTAAAGCAATTCAGATTTTTCTATCTTTAAAGTAATTCAGATTTAATTAAAATCATATTAATTTTTTATATTAATTTTTTTTTATGCAATTATCTTAATTACGAAGGTAATTTAGTTATTATATTTTTTAAAAAATCCAATTTATTCAAGGTTTTGATTTTCTAATTAGTAATTTCCTTTAAAATTTGTTCATAATTAATAATACTCGAATTATTTTGATGTGTTTCTATGCAAAACAATTTATATAAATATTTTATTGCGCAATCTGTTAGATCACCAATAAAGGATACTAATATATATTTATATTGCAAGCGTTATAGTAGAAACAAATCACCTGAAAAATAATTAATTTTCACTTAAAGAATATAATTAATGGAAAAATTTTCATTATTATTAACTTTGTATTTTGTAAAAAAAAATTCGTTTAATAATTATTAACTGAAGTTGCTAATTGAAAATGAATAAAATTAAAATTTCTTTACATAAAGTACATTTGAAAGTGAATGCATGAAATAAATAAATAAAACCAAAAATAATTTTCCAGGTAGAAGGAATATTTAATAATCTTAAATGGTAACCAAAAACAAAATTCCATTTCTGGTCATATAACGATTTATTAATGAGAAAAATAAAAATAAAACTTATAAAATCTATTATATTATAAAATACCAATAAAGTTCAAACTACAAATAATAAGGAAAAAAAATTATATTAGGATTTTCCATTTATTTAATAATAAAATTTTCCCCTTTAGCATCCATAAAGAAATGTAAAGAATTAATGAAAAATATATACGAATAGAATCAACATTACTTAATGGTTTCTTTTCTATAGTCTTTATTGAATTTTATTTTAAAAGATACCAAATTGAAATGAAGAAGAATCTGTAGGTATTGCAAATAAAAAAGAATCGTTTTTTTTTTTACTCATATGGAATAAAACAATTGCTAGGAAAAATAATCATGCGGCGCCATAAACTTGTTTTCACCATAAAGATACTATATATATATATATATATATTTTTTTAATATTATATATTTATCGAGTGCTTCTATTTTAATATAATATTAAGTACTTAATAAATTTATTATTGATTTTTTTATACTTATAAATATTTCTATTTTATATGATTAAAATATCATTTCAGATTTTTATGAGTCAATTTTCAATTTAAATTTCTGGTTATGAATTGTGACAAATTCTGATTTATAGTAGATATTCAATCAAAATCTAGATTTCAATATTAAATTTATTGCGATCAATTTTTAAACTGTAAAATTAATTTACTTCAATTTTGATTCGAAAATAATTTTTAATTCAAATTTGTTAAAAGTCGTAATAAAAATTATATATATTTTAATTTATGCGTAATGATTAGTTTAAATAGCTGGTAATAAATGGAACTTTAATTAGCTGGTAATAAAGGGAAAAAAATAATTTATAATACCCCTAATTTATGTACTTATTAGTACATTAATTTTCTTTAATTTTATTTCATCAATAAAATTAACAAATTGTTTTGCTTGGTCTTAGCTAACCATAAATATATGTAAAAAAATTATCTCAGAACTATTAAATTATTTGATTAAACAATATTGTTTAAATTCGAAAGGTTTTTATTTAAAATATGTTGAAATAAATATGAAAATAAATTAACTTAATATTAAAATATAAGAACTATTAATAAATATGTTTTCAACAAAAAAATGTTTCTAAAAAAGTTATAAATATAAATATTTTGTTAAATAAAAAAGCAGGTTTATTTCTCAACAATTTTGTTTTACCTACCAAAGACCATTATATATTTTTTCAATACTTATATATCTATTTGAAAGCTTGTACACAGTAAACAATGTACATAATGTTCTGTACATGATAGTAGTTTTTATATAGAATTGTACACAACATACATATAAGTTCAAATTATTATAAATTACTATCAATTTTAATCTAATTTTACTTAATGTTTGTGGTCTATACTGATTTTTGTTTGTATAAATTACATATTTTTCAATTATCACCATCTATTTTAATAACAAATGATGTTCAATAAAAAATTATATAAAAAAAAAGTGTAAAAAAAATTGCATGTCTTCAATTTGCTAGATCAACCTTGATCCAATTCGACCTTTTTTTTTTTTAAATAACTACTAATTAATTTAATCATTATATCCGATATTCATTTTTAATTTAAAGTAGAAATATCAATTAAAATCAGTCAAGTTCGTCTTGTTTATTTATATATTTATTTAGTTTTTTAACTAGAAATTTACCTTATTTTATCCTTTTTATTTAAACATCACTTAAAATTCAACTTAAAAATAAAAAGTTAAATAGACTTTAATATAAAAATTATGTATTTACTTAAGTAAAACAAAAAAACAAAAATTTGAGTGGAGAAAAAATCATTTTTGTTTATTAAAAAATTATTTTTGTTTTTCTTCAAAATTCTTCAGAAATTTCCTGATTTTTTGAAACAAATAAACTCTGGACAAACCATAATTTTTCAAAAGAAATCTTCTCTGATTGATGGTGATTATTTAAGTGGATATTCAACGAACTTAATAAACAAAGATTTATTTTTTTTGTAAATTTTTTTTTTGGCTTGTTAAATTATTCGAGTAAATATAAAAATTTTAAAAATTATGATTTGTATTATTAACATATCAGTTTTTCCTTGAATTCAAAAATATGTGTTAAGTAAAATAAATATATTAATGCAATTTCGACGAATAATCATAATTTACAAAATTCAATTGTATTAAAAGTACGCACATTTTTTTAAAGATTTAATATGAAATCAGAGCTGATATAATAGTTAAGTTTCTATTATTCAAAGTATTTTAGATTAAATATTTATTTATTGTATCTAATAAATAATGAAAAATAATTAATAATTGAATTCATACAAATCCAAAATTGATTTAAACATGCTAACGAAAAATCATTATAATGTATTTGTGTCTAAAACTAATAATTAATTTAATTATTTTATAATTTTGATATTTTATATATTTTTCTATTTAAAACAAAAAAAATTCCAATGCTTTGATGATCATATCTGACCTCAATTTATAAATTAACTATACTTCCAATCGATACATAATTTAATAATCTCGGTAAAGGTCATATCACTTGAACAAATATTAATTATTGATGGCATTGTTTATGGTATCCTATTCAAGATAATAATCGCAAAGATACATTTTTAAAAATTATGCTTAAAAAAACATTAAAATGTAAATATTAACGTACAAAATAAAACTTAAATAAATATTTAAAACTTTTTAATATATTTTTTAAGTTTGTATAACTTGTGAAATATTTTAAACTGAAAATAGTTCATATAAAATAAACCTAGTTTTATATGAACTGTCTACAATCTAATTTTGTAAGTTTTAAAATATTTCACAAGTTATACAAATTTCTATTTAATCTTAATCACTATGACAAAATTTTACATACCATTTTTTTGCACTTACATTTTATAAATAATTAATTTTGTAAATATTTTTTTACTTTATTTTCATAGACAAGAAATAAATTTCATGAAATTAAATTATAAAAAAAACAATTTTGCATTATATAGCATTTCCCAATTAAATTATTCCAATTTTCCGAAAGAATTTTTTTTTTATAATTATTTTCAAATTAATTTTGCTTTATTATACAAATCAAATTAGTCCTTTTCTGATTTATAAAATTTCCAAATTAATTTCTAAAAAGATAAAATTCACTTAGAAAATGACTAATTTGACTTGGAAATGCTATTACATTCTTTTTAGTTTAATATATATTTTATGTTGAAAATATATATGTATATTTTTTTCAACATATAATACAAAACAAATTTTCATTTTGAGTTCATATTATGTTGGTAATTTATCTGTCAAAACATACTTGTATCTATTAAAATTTCTAATACAACTTCAACTTTTCATTTTATATGAAGAAAAACTTGTTTATATATAATTTTTTTTTTTTAGTTATTTAAAGAAAAAAATGCGCACAAGTTCTCATTTAAATAATTCACATTAATTATTTAAGTATTTATTTATTTATAAAATTATAGCTAAAACATTATTATCTAAAAAAAAAAAAAAAAAATAAAAAATACCTGAAATATTTATTTTATATTTAGAAAAATGCTTTTAAAATTCATCAGAAAAATTTACTAGATAATAAATTAGTTTTAATAAATAAAAAATATTATAGGAAATTGTATTAATCTAATGTAAAAATAATGTATAAATTTTTAATTTCTAATCAAGTTAAAACATAAATAATTATGGCTTAAGTAAGACTTAAGTAAAAAAGAATCAAAGTTATGGTAAAAATTAAATATTCTATGTTAAATATATTATCAAAAAAATATTTAAGCTTCTATTTACAAAAATTATATAATTAATAATTCTGAATTAGTCTAATTGTATTTCCATGAATTTCGAACTTTCAGTGCCTTACAAACAAGCCAAAATGTTTTTCTTTTAGGAAGCTATTAATTTCAAAATTTCTAATTATTATTTAATATGAAAATCTAGATTATAGTGTTCCTGTTCAATTTAAAAACACTGCAATTACAATTCAACATTGTTGTAAACAATTTATTAAATTTGTCACATAAAATTAAAATCGTTATTGATCCTGAATTACAAATTTAATATGCTGCTGCTAATCAATATATAATTTACCTTATCATTTAATTACTTAATCATATTTTTAAAAAAAAAATTCGAAATTCATCCAATAATTTAAAATTGACCTTTTATAAAATGATTTAATTTAAATGCATCTGCCTATCAAAACGTCATATAAATATCAAAATGAAATAAACAAGATGAAAAAAAGGGATACTCATCCATTTTAGTTCTAATTTCACTTATAAAATTAAACTGGACATTTGAAATATTAAAAAAAAATATATATGATTATTTTACATTTGGATTCGATGATAGGAATTTTCTTACCTTTTCAAGTATCAGGTCTTTTCTTATGGTTATATTTAAAAGATTGAGATCATGACCCAAAATGATTTGTGATTTTTTAATGTACCTTTATAAATAACCAAAAAAAAAAAAAAATTACCTTATGTTTTCGATACAAATCTCTTTTCACGAAAAATTGTACAAAAAAATAAAACCTTTTTCCATCAAAAACCATTTAATTATAAAAAAAAATCGTTCGGATTGAAAAATGCAAGAAAAAAAGTCAAAAGTTTTTTTTTTATCTGAAATCCTTTTAAGTGCAGTTTATTTCATCGAACCGGTTTTTTTGGACGGTTTTTTTTTATGTGTTAAACCCTCACGAAAAAAAAATCATAAAAAAAAGTATTAGATAACAAGGTGCGATAAGGTTAATGCAGGTAAAATTTTCATAAAGAAAATATGTTTTATGTTTGTTTCATACTTATGAGGTAGTAGAGTTGATTTCAGTGTAGACTAAACTTTTTTTTGTGGAGGTTTTAGAAATAGAGAATCATTTTTTTTTGTATTTATATTAAAAGGGTAATATTCTGATTTATGTCTAGATCTAGAAATAATTTACTTTATGGTATTATATTAAATGATTTAAAGATTGTAGAAAATGCAAAAATAAATAATTATCTCTGCAAAAAAGATTTATTTTAAAATACGAAGGACGAATTTGATTTAGTATTCAAAACTACAGAAGGAGTACATTAATTATGTTTAAAAATGTAATAAATAGGATAAATTATTTTGCGTCTGTGTCATAAATTGTATGAATTTTTTTTTCTTTTTCAAAATACAAAAAAAAACTAAAATTTAATTTAATATTGATTTGCACGTCTATTGGTATGCGTATTTATTTTCAGTTTAAGTCTGAAACTAGTTAAGCTAACAATTTGAAAGAAATTTAAAGAAATTTTTAGGTTAATCTGCATCATATTTAAGAAAAAATTAAGTTAAATAAAGGGGCAGAAGTTGCAAAAATGGTTAAATTAATATTAAGTTTAGATTTAGTTATAAACATTTTCTTAAAATTCCAAAAAAAACCATATTTCTTTGTTAGTTCTTGTATTTTTGGTAAAAAAATTTTTACCATTATATTTTCTATTCAAATATTTTATTTCAAGGTAATGATTATCTCGCTTAGTAATGCTCTTCACATAATTCTTTACTTTAAAAAAACTCAATATCGTGTATACTATCCTCTCATCTCACAATCTTTTGTTTTTTTTTTCTTCTTTTTAGCTTGTGGCTATGGTTTGGCATTTTAATGATCTTTTTTTATATTTCTTCGTTTTGTTCTATGCTTTTTGTTAAAAAAAATTTTCTTTTCTTATAGTTTTATGTGAAGCCTAGACAAAAGATGAACCCCTGAACTCCGCAACATTAAAAATATGTATATATATTTGAAAATACAAAAGAAGAAGAAATAAATGAACAACACATAAATTCCTTTTAACTTCTTTTGATGATTAGATTGTGTGTTGACTTTGAAAATCTTTTAAAAACAAAATAGAAAAAAAAAGTTGAAAGACAACATACCAAAACCAAAGCCAAAAAAAAAAACCAACAACTAATTTTTTTAAAATTCTTAAGATATTTTATGAAAATAATCGTGATTTCTTCTCTATCAACGAAAAAAACCAAAAAATGTTGATGCGGTTTTCCGTGATTTTCAAATTGACCAAAATGACCTTAAGGATTCCTAGCTATTCAGTGCTAATTTTTTAATAGAGAATCTTAAACAATTTTTGTTTTGTTTTTTTTTTTTGTTTTTGTTTATATTTAAATTAACTTAATAAAAGAAATATATTTAAAAATATTTTTCATCATTAATCTCTCACATTTTTAATGAAACTTTCATAATGAGATGAATACTATATATACAAAAAAAAAATTAATCGATTTTTTAAGGTCGTTTTGTAATCATAATTTGAGGAAAAACATACAAAAACCCAGAAACATGACTTAACATTTATAATAGATTCGACATAATGATTTTTGTATGATTTTTTTTTTATCGGTTAAAATCTAAATTATAATTTTTTTTTTGTATATATATTTTTTCGTTATTAAATCACGAAAACGTGACAAATTTCTTTAGTTTTATTCTTCCATCTCTTTATCCTAATATTACTACAATCGTTTTACTTGAAATAGTATTGTGAAATTATTATCAATTTTTTATAGATACACGCAGAGTTTATCTAATTTTATGTAATGATATTTAGAAAATTTAGAGCATAATTTGAACATTTTTTTTTTATAAATTGCAAAAAAAAAGGTAATTTATGATCGAATGTAAGTTAATTGATTTAAGTATATTAGAAAATTGTAAAGGGATTTTTTTTATTGCGAATTTTAAAAGTAAAGATTGTTAGCACGATACACGATTAATATTATTTTACACAGTTTGTTAAATAAAATACTTTAAGTGAGAAATTTAAGAAACATATAATTGGAAGTAGATCATCAAATTAATTTTAGTTTTAAGTTAATTATTTGAGAAAATTATTCTATGCTCATATATGTAGTTCTAAAATATGAAGTCTAAGGGCCGAATTAATAAATCAAACTTGAATTTAGTTGGACTTAAGTGTATGATTTCGTATTTATAAACAATACTTAAGAGCCACTTAAGTAATGATCATAGCACACTTAAGAGCCTCTTAAATTTCATTGGCAGTATTGTCAGCTTTAAATAATAAAATTTGACACCTGTAAATTGTCAAATTAAATAATTATCAAATAATTATAAATAATTGTCAAATAAAAAAAAAATAAAAATATTTGTCTAAATTAAATTTTTAAAACAATATATTTTTTATCTGAAATAATTTAATCACTTCTACTGTCAATTTGTTTCGGTTATGACGGATTATTTTTTAGATTAGTGTTATCAACATAAATAGAAAAATCATATTACCAACATTTCAATTTAAAATTATGTCAATACTACCAACAAAACTGAACAAAAATTTTACAATATAAGTGTGCTTTATTAATACGAAAAATAATCGCAAACTTATTGAAGTATTTACTTAAGTATTCACTTAAGTGTGATTTATTAATTCGGGCCTAAATGTATTATTAATTTCTTTTCAATCGGTAAGAAATATAGTTATTTTAAATGAAATAATTTACCCCTGTAGAAATATAATCAGTTTTTATTAAAACTATATCTATAAAAACATATTTTATATAACATTTTATAAATATTTGATCTAATTAAATGTGATAAATTAATTAGAAGTTATATGTTACAACAATATAATAACTCATCTACTCAAAAATATTATCTAATACTTGCGTACAATAGGAATATTTAAAGAATTTTATTAGGTATTCAACAAAAATTTCTATTTAATATTAAAAAAATAACACATTTTCTTGATTATAAATCAATTTTATGTGGTGTATGAAATATCATGTAAAAATAATTATATATTTTCTTACCAATAATCAAAAATGTAGAAGTGGTATAACTATTTTTAGCTGCTGGGCAAAAATGATAATATCACGTTTTTAGTTACCAAAATAAAAATGTTGGGTGGCAAATTAATATTTCGTTTCAATATAATTTAAAAATAAAAAAAAGAAATTTCATGTCCACGTTAATTAAGTTTTATGTAAACTTACAGCAGAAAATTGCATAGTTTATTATGAATTAATTTTTTTTAACAACTTCGGTTTATGGTTTAAGATTTATTAAATCACTTAAAAGATTTTATTTAAAAATGTTATAAATTTTATATTAAAGATTTATATACATATAGTATTAACTAAATAATATAAATACATTATTTAATTATATTTTTATTGTTTCTTTGCAGGTAAGTCATATCAATTTATTCATCACTAAAAGAAATTCTTTAGAATTTTGTAAGTCGGATCATAAAAATATGGTGAAGTAGAATTTTAAAAATTTAAATATATTCAAAAAACTATCGAATTATAATTTCGGGAAATTAAATTACAAAACTTAATACGCATCATAAAATAACTAAAAATATTCTTCTATAATTTCGAGTTTGTGTCTTAACATTTTTGTTTTAAAACTCAAACAAATATTATTTTTTTATTTATTTATTATATATTAAAATATCCGAGAAAAAGCATTTAAATTGTTAATTTATAAAATTTTCCCATATCATATTTTTTCTCATTTAGTTCCACATAATTTTTAAACATTTATCTGATATCGTGGTCAAAAGATGATAATTTTTTTTATTATTGAGAAGGGTTCAAATTATTACTTAAATATTACTTGGAGAAATGCGTAACCCATCTGTCAGTCAATTTAATTGCCATTATATTCATAAAAAGAAATGAAACCTGCTCATTAATAATCAAAAAGAAAAAAATATAAAACCATGTATAGAATCCAGTATCCATGATCTCATAAGCATAAATATTCAAAGTAAAGAAAAAACACTGTTACCCATCATCTTCACCGAATTTGATTGACCAAAGTGAATTTTTTCTTTTCAGAAAAAAAAATCATTTTTTTAACCTTTAAATGTCAGGATTTTATTTTTTCTCCTGTTGTGCACCTGAATAGCTTTTAATATAAATTAACATTTTTTAAGTTTTTCAGAAAAAATACACTGGTTACTAAATAATTTAAATGAATATGATTTACCGGTAATGTTTAGTAATGGTTATCATAAAAAATTGATTTAAAGAATTTATTTAATTGATTTTTATATGGTTTTCGAATATAATAATTCAATTTTTGGTACATACTTAAAAAATTATTTACCAAATCACAAAAAAAAAAACTTTTTTTTGTTAAATAAAAATCGTGATATATCAAAAAAATATAGATATTTCTTTACCGTCTCGATTAGATTTTTTTATAGAAAAAAATTAATTTTATATTTTATACAATAGTACAAAAGCACTAGTCGTGGTTTTCTCCAAAAATGTTTTTAGCAACAATCTAAAATTATTATAACAACTACTAAATAAAATCGTGCAACATCTTTAAATTTTAAAATTTTTATGATTTTCTCATATCGATAAAAATTAATATTTACTTTTTTTTCTTCGAAATAATTTCCTTTCTAAATATAATTTTTTATTTAACGTAAATGGCAAACAGAAAAGATATTTTATTAAATTATTTGAAATTTATTAAAACAAAAACTTATAAACTCAAAAACCACTTAATAACCGATGAAATGGTAAATTTTAAAACAAAATTCCGATATTGCATATTTTATTATGTCAGTTAAAATATTAAAGAAATTTTTTTACCAAAAAGTTAAATACCATTAGTAACATATTTTTTGATTGCCATCGAATGGCGGTATATTTGATTGGAAATTATATTGAATTTACGAATTGTTTCTTCATTGTAATGAACATTTGGATAAAATAAAAATTTTTTTATAAATTTCTTAGTAATCTACAAACACAATTAAAGCTTGAATGTTGAACCTTTCGAATCAGAAAGATAATTGTTGAAATGTAAAAAAGATGGGAATCTCCTTATTGCGTTTTATGTTTTATGCCATTCTTGGCCTCATAACTTTTATTTGAGTTTATATACATATATTTATAATTTATAATTTTAACTGCTTGTTGAACAAACGATTTATTAAAAGATTTTGTCTCGTGTAAAAAAAATATTTTAAACTTTTAAAAAATATTTTATGAAATAATAAAATGAACGAATATTTTAAGAGATATTAAAACAAGAGAAACCACAAATCGATTGCGAATTGAAATCATAAAATAACATAAAACAATTGGCACATACAGAAAATGGAATATTTTTTTTCAGAAATATAATCTTGTTTATGTGTAATTTTACAATGAAATTTTGTCGTGCAATTTTTTGTGAATTTTATGCTAAGGGTTGTATAAAAAAAATTTGTTAAATTTTGTCGAGAATAATTTAGTAATACAATCGTATTGTGAATAGGACAAATATAACTTGTATCTGTTATACTTTTATAAAAATTTTGAAAGTTTACGACTTTAAATAATTCTAATTTTTATAACTATAAATTAAGTCTTGAAACAAATTTCTAACCAAATAATCTTAGTAAATATCGTCGACCAACAAAATTCTTTACAAATATTTCTCAACCCTAAGAATATTTTATACCCTTTACCAACAATAAAACTTCCAATGAGATAATTTCAATAAAAGAATGGTACAGCAAGAGGACTATGCATTGTTTAAAAATCTCAAATATCTAAGTGTTTATCTTTGTTTTTTTATTTCGTAAATTGTTATTGAAGATATAAACTCTTTGAGTAAAATACCGCCAACCACTTACGTTCTTTAGTTTCATTTCAGTCCTGTATTCTTTATTTTATTACTATCTCCTTTTATTGATCTTTCAATAAAATTCAATATGTTAACCATGTTAAGGATATTTTTTATGAATTCGCTTACCAAAGGGAGTTTTTCATTATTAAAAGACACATAATCGATGCGAAAAAAGATTCGGTAATTTTACGATATCCAATTATTACAATGACATATTTTATGCAATAAATATTTTTATATTAATTGTTATTGACTAAAAACTTTATGTGAGAAAAATTTTAAATAATATTTTTTTTTAAATTTGTGCTTAGTTTTGAGTTTGGAAAAAATTTGTTAATTGATAATTTTAAAAAACTGTTCCATTTCATATTTAGAATCTTTAAAAAAATTTATGAACATATTTTACTAAAATACGACAAATTTAATCCAAATTTTCAATTATTATTTCGAGTTTCTGGCCTTTTACAATAAAACAACTTTTATTTCCTTGGTTTCAAATCTAATTTATTTTATTTTATTAAATTAAATTCTATAAATTTTCTATAAAGTTTGATAAATTTAAATTTGATGAAATGAAAACATCATTGATTGTTATTTTTTTTCAATTTTCCCTTAAAATTCAACAATAAATTTCAATATATATTATTCCCTTTTCATAATAAAATTAATATAAAAATCTATGTTTTAATTTTGTAATTATATTTACTGATATAAATCTTTCTGTTAAAGAATTTCGCAAAAAAAAAGAAATTAATTTTTTCCATAAAAGCTCCACTAGTCAATAATTATATTCATATTAAAAATTATAGAAATTTATTAACAAGAACAATTTAATTTTTTTGAGGTCAAATCAAACTAAATTTGATAAATAAAGAAATTTACCAAAAATGCTATACCAAAACAAATATAAAATAAAACATTTTTAACCCGGATTTTGCTAATGGAAAATAAAAATTATTTCTATTTTGCTTTAAACAAAAATATTTATCTATACAAGCAATTTTAATAACATTCCTAAAACTGAGCTGCCAACATGCGACTTAAAAAAAATTTAAATTTTTAGGCAGAAAATAGAGAAAAATATATTTTTATTAAAAAACCTTATTAAGACTATAATCACTTATATTTCATTTAGATCGAAAAAAGTCTCAATCGATCAATTATAATTTTTTTAGTTTTTCAAAATTCTATTTTATTCGATTTTTTTCTATCAATGCTAGGAGAAAATTTGTTTGAAATTGGACCTGCATTTTTCGGTATTGCATACCGTCTACAGAAACGTTTGAACATAAAATTATTTATTAGAAGAAAAAAATAAAATGATCTTTCTATCATATAATATACGTTTTTTCTTTGATGATATTTTGTTGGCCAGTCATAATTATAAACTTACACACATTGCCATTTAAAATCATATTTGAATAGCATTTCCAGCTTTCGACCAAAAGTATATTAAAAATTTTGTAACATTGTTGTAGCTTTAAATTGAAATTTAAAAAATGTATTTATTAAATTTTCTTATTTTTTTGTTTCGGAAAATAACATTAAGCAATAGATTTTTTCGAACAAATTGCCACAAGCAAAAAAAAATATATTTTTTAAAATTAATGATAATAAAAGAAATATATGTTCCAATGTACAAATATATTCCAAAGTATAGATATAAAAATCAATATAATTTACAGAGTATTGAATTTTGTTTTTTTGGTATTGTATTTTCTTAAAGATTAATTTGATGAAAAATTGTAATCTTTTTGACTGGTCATCATTTGATCATCAGTCAAAATCTGAAGAAAAATATTTAAGAAATTTTTTTAAACCGTGGAATGTGTAAAGATTAGAAAAAATATTTTTTTTATCGATATAATAAATTGATAAATGGATAAAAAAAAATTATTAAATAGTGTATTGAAAATAATTTTTGTTAAATGAATTGTGGTTAAATTGGTATAAGAAGAAAACTAATTATGCGGTCAAATAAATTTGATTTTCTTTAACACATTTTTCATAATTATTAGCTATTAACTTTTTTTCTAGTATAAGCTTTAGAAAAAATATTTTCATGATTTTTAAAAAAAGAATATTAATTACGAATTTAATTAATCAAATCAAAAATTGGTTTATATAATTATATGGCAGTGAAATAAATTCGTTCAGTTGTGCTTGATCAAAGTGATAATTATTGATTAATTTTTGGTCCAAATCTAATTCTATAAATTACATTACCTTGAAATTATTGCAAAATTTATAATTAAATAAATATTTTGACTTTTTAATCGTAAATTCTCCAAAAAGAAAAATTATTTACAAATTAAATTAACCCAAAATTCTATATAAATTATCTAAAAGTTTAATTTGATTTGCTCAGCTTGGTTTCCCATTATCGCCCACACCATCACTCAAATTTACACTGTTCTTTTGTTTTTGTCATTCGTTCATATTTTTGTCAATTTAAAAGACACTAAAAAAATTATGAATATTCATAGCAGTATCGAAAAAATAGCATATATTTTTATAAAGTTTTCTTTTTTTCTTCAGAAATTTCGTGACATATTTTAAAGACACTTTTAAGAAAAAATATCTCAAAAATATTAACTACAGAAAAAAAAATTATGATACTTAAAAATATTATATTAACCTACGCACTTTTTATTTAAAGTGATTTTTAATATTAAAATTCTACTTTTGTTTTTTCGGAAATTTTATGAAAGTGCGCATACAGAAGGTAAAACCAAAAGAAGTTAAACAAAAGTGTTGCCAACTCTATAAGTATTTGAATAAAAAAACTATAATAATTTGTGGGCGATTTTAAATTTTTGTTATTCATCTTCAAAAATAAGAATTCCTTTTAATATTTACAAAAGAAATATATCATATAAGAATCATAATTTTGTAGTATTGAATTTTACTTATCAAACAAAAAAATAGTTTTGATCATAATTAGAAATTACATAGCATTATTAATGATTTTTCTGTTTATAAATTATTTTTAACGCCTACTTATCACATTTTTGTTAAAACTTCAAAAAATTTGACAATTTATAAGTATATAATCATATAATCAAAAATGTTAAGCGAGTAACTTGATTTTAATAATATAGAAGGGCAAGCAAAATGTTATTTAATTTTTTTTAGTTACATTAATTGAGTTTTTATTAATTAAAATTATATTTCATTTCAATTTGATTTCCTTTAACATATTATTTAACAATAAAATAACAATTTCTTAGTAAATAAAAATAAAACTTTCTCAGAATTTTAAACAAGTTTTTTTAACATATTAAAATTTTAGAAAAAATAAAAATAAACATGCTTTTTCTAAACCGAACTAAAAATAAACTTAAATTTAATAATATTTCTTATGAATTATTTTTATTTATTGATAAACAATATTAAAAATTCCATAGAAAAACGATTATTTTTTCAAAACATCACAAATCAATAAATTTTCGTGTAGGTGGCAAATTTTTTTTTATGAAATTTTTTTTTACTCATCACTAGGTTAGGCATTTGCGCATATAATTACACGGCCAATGTCTTAGATTTTATGCTAATTTCTACCATACTTGAAAATGAATATAATCTTTAACATCTTTTAGACGTGATACAAAATTTAATAGTTTTTCTCTTTTAAAATTGAAATAGATTTAAGTAAAATAACAATTATTTGTTTTTTAACAAATGAAATTAATTTTATGAAATTATTTGTTTTATAGGTTCGAAAATTTATAGGACCAATTATGGTTAAATTTACAAAAAATAAATAAACAATACAAATTGAAATATTACATAAACTTAGTTATTAAATGCAAAAAAATAATAGTTTATGCAATTTTTTTTCTTGCAAAATATTTCCATAATAATATCATCAACAAAACAAAAAGGTGTGCCAACATTATTTTATATAATATTGCATAAACTTTTGATTTTGTGCGATTTTATTCAGATACATAATGTTAAAAATGGTCAGACACAAATTGATTGATTATGTAAAAATTTTAAAAGATAAAAGAAACATAAAATTAATTTGTCAAAGATGTTCATTTCAAAAACAATAAAATAAAATAATTTTATAAATTTAACATAATGAAATATTTAATATGACATTTATATTGAAATATTTACATAAAATAAGACAGCAATTGCATGGTTTGGCAGAGAAATTGATTTAATTTTATAATCAAATCATTTTAGTAACATAACTATATGATTAAAGCAAAGTACCAACACTGCACATCTCTTAATTAAGGAATATTCAGATTAGTTTTCTTAATTTCTTCATTTTCAAAGTTTCCTTACTTTTTATTGAATTATATTCTTAAAATAGCTAATTAACATAATATATATAAAATTACAAACCTATATTCGTTATTTTTTTGTTTCATAGATACATAAGGAAAAAAATATATTTTAATTTTATTTATTCCAAATCCTAGATAATTTTATGGAAGGCGCCACAAATAAGTTTTAAAAATGCTACTGATTTAAATATAAAAAATAAAATTATTAGTAGCATAAAACTATTATTATTTCAATAAAAAAGCAAAAAATTATCTATATTACAATTACATATTATCATTTTGCCTTTGATTAAATATATAAATTATATTATTATAATTTTATATAGTAAATAAAAAAATCTTGTGCCATAGTTTGCAGAAAATTAAATATAAATAAATTCTAGATTGGCATACGTACGTGATGGTATTGGACTTATATTTATGTTGACGTATAAAAATATTTTCATTTTAATCGAAAATTATTAAAAGTCTTGAACGTGCTTGGATTATAATCTTATACTTAAGAATTTAAGAAAAATAAAAAAATGGTAGCAAATTTGCACCTGTTGGTTTAATTAAATTTTGATGTAAAATTTATTATGGTGTATAATTCAATTTTGAGAATCAACAAATATAGATATTAATTTTTTATTATAACCTAATGATTTTTATTACAACATAATGATCATAAAAAATGAATGTAACAGGAAAATTTTAAGTTTCAATTTCAATCCTAATTATTTAATAGTTAAAGCAAGAGTATTTGGTTTGAGAAGGGGGGGACCGGATCGGCCGGTCCGCGTACCTAGACCCTTAACATATTTAATTAAATACGTTAAATTTAATGTAGAAATAAGGCGAAGATTATTTAATAAAATTGGCGATTAACCACGCTATTTTGAAAGTTAATTGAAAATGTTTCACCCTTTAACTTTAACGATTCCTATTAAAAATCACAAAACTAAACCCAATAAAAGATTTTTTATATAATTATAATAAATAAATAGTAAATTAATAATATTTCTGTATGTTAAAATTAATGTTATAAGAATATTAAAGAATTTGTTTGTAGTCCACTATAACCGATCAAATTTTTAGATGTTTCACAATAAAATTCAATTTTAAATGAAAAAATATATAAAATAATGTTTCTGAAGTAAGTAGTCTGCAAGTATTTTAAATGCTTTTAATATTATTTTTTTTTAAATTCATACTAATTTAAAGTTATGTGGTACAGTGAAATCAATATTAATAATATTATTTAAAATATCATATATCTTGTAATTAATAATTTCCTTAGCAATTAATTATTTTGAGTTCAGTAATGTTTCTAATTAACCTTCTGCTATTAAAACTAAGTTTAAAGGAAAAGTTTAATTTGATAAATAAACCAGATTTTCTTTGCCTTAACCTACACACAAAAAAAAAAAACCATCTTATAAAATATTATTTTCAATTTAACAAAGAATTGATAATCGAACCATTATATTTTCTATATATGTATATCCATAAATCAATAAAATTATCTTCTCAATTTCATAAAGAAAAAAAATTCTTATGATATTTCTTGATCAATTTCAAAATATCTTAGTATGTATAATTTTAAAGAAATATTATATTTTATCCAATAATCTTTATATTTTTTAATTTTTCTTATTTGTGTCTTATTTTTTCAACCTTTTTAACATATCAAATTTCATTTAAGTAAAATATTGGTTTTTACTGAAAATATTTCTTCGTATTGAATGCTGCTTAATTTTATTTTTTTCTGTAATACCTCAAAAACCAAATAAAAAAATACCAAATTACAATTAATAAACCAGCATCATTTGCAGAAAACCACACCACAATTTTAGTTTTTCAAGATAAATTACATATATAATTTTTTTTATTCTTGCACAAAATTCTTGACGTCATGCAGTGACCGCACTTTTAATCCATTCGGCCATCATAATTTAATCAGAAAGGTATCAGAATATTTTCTGCAAAAGTAAAATACTCTTCAAAAAAACAAAATTTATTTTCAATTTGAATGCACTTTAACACAAGCAATCAAATTCAAATAATAAAATCTGTCAGTTAATCAACAAATTGGAAAATAATCTAATAAGACTTTTTATATATATTTGCTCCAAAAAACAGGGCACAGCTTTAAAAACTTATCAAAAACATTATTTTTGGACAATAATACAAATGGAAATAAATAAAGATAATTTTTGATAGTTTTGAAAAGTTAAACAGACAGTGCTAATTTAACGTGTAAAACAATTTAAAGAAATTAATACAAATTTGTTTAGCCATTAAATTATTCTGCAAAACAACCAACGCTAATGGTTGGATTTCATGTTAAAGTTGAGATAAAAAGATTCTAATTTCTAGAAAATTGTTCTCCGATTGTAGAGCGCCGATTCCAGTCAAATACATGACCACATTTTAATATGTAAATTCAGATTAAACTTTAATCCACAAATTATAAAAATAATTAAAAACTTATTTAATATTTAATCAAAATACTTAAAATTTGAATGAATCACCAAATAATTTTTAGCAAACTTTAACAAATTTATAAGTCAAAGTGATTTTAAAATCTACAAATAAAACCTAAATATAACAATCATAACTTATTAGTGTAGAATTAAAGATTTTTCTTAGTATATTTCAATAGTAATTACACCTCCATTCATATTTCCATGTAATTCCATTCACAAAAATTAACCCTGAAAACCACAAAAAAAAACATACTATTTACCAATCTTTATCAACACCCGTCAATCTGTTCAATGATATTTCTTCAAAATTTCAAAATAACATAAATCCTACATCAAAAACTTTAACTTTTTCTGCAGAATTTAACAAAAAAGTGAAAAAAATATTATAGACTTTTTAGTATTTATCACACGACACTAAAAAAAATATAAACTTTTTTATATCGACCGCCTTCGTGCTGTAATTTTGATGCTGTTTTCGCATAGTTTACATTTAAATATTCATCGTTTTTTATGTTTTGTTACAATGAATTTTCTGGCAAACACTTTCGATGATGACGCTATAAAATCAATTTAAATACATAGAAAAATTGATAAAAATATAATGAAATCTAAACATTTTATAAAAGTTTTTATATAAAATAATAAACTATAGAAATCTGTGTGTAAAAATGCAATTTAAATACTTATGCTATTAAAGTTGTTGCTGCCCACATAAAAATTGCTAATTTTCGAAAATATTAAAAACTATTTCTTATAATTTTTAAAACTTACTATAAAATCATTAATTTTATTTAATTTTAATTCAAAAAAAAAAGCTCAACCCATTCATAGTTATTTTTAATTCATAATTTTAAACTTTTAAGTCATTTTGTTTTGGAGATACTGAGCAATCAACCTGTGGTTTCAAGATTGACACATTTTAGTTATTTTTTTTTTAAGAGATAATTTTAAATTTAAATTTTATATTAATTTCCTTCCGATAGTGGGCTTTAAAGTCTTCCAGTTAAAAATGCATAATTAATTATTATTTTTTAAATTAATATTTAATTATTTTAATTCAGCCTACAAGATATTTGGTAAGTTTTTGGTAAATATAAATTAATGAATAGAATCGGATTTCATTTCGATTTCCTAAAACAGTAGACAAAATTTGTTTAAATTTTATACAAAATTAATCATATAACAGTAAAAAAAATATTAGTTTCCGATTAAATTTAATTTAATTTTCCTTCATTAATCAAAAAAAATTGAATGGATGGATCAATATTCTTCATTTTCATAACACAATGATTGTTAATTGCACTAATCCTAGACCTTGTATTTCGTCAAATATAAGAATTTTAGTGAGAATCATAATTATGAAAAATATTAAATAACTTATTTTCTGTTTGCTAGACAATTTTCTAACTCATTGGAATTGATAAAATTGACTGACATTGTAGAAATTTTGAATTTTTATTCCTTTATTATTTCTTGAAAATATCAGTGAAAAGAAATCCTGTCTCAAAACTCTTCTGAAAATTTATATTATATCCAAATTACCTTCAGTAACTTTTCAAGATTATTTTTTCCAAATATAGAATATTTAAAATTTATTGTTAACAATTTTCTTGTAGTAAATCCTTAAACTGATCCCCATGTAAACTTTTAAAACATTTTTATAATCCATGATTTTTTACCACCCACTAAAGTCGGACATCCAAAAAAATTTAATATTAATGATCTGGTCAAACAGACATTTTTTTGTGTAAGAAAATGCATTTATCAAAAATTATTTAACCTAAAAAAAAAAACAAGAAAGTTTCGTAGATGAATCCAAAACATCCCACATTGAACTTTTAAGCTAAAATTTATATTGACTCACCTCAAAATTCGAAAACTTTATTTAAAAAAAAAAAAAACTTTTATTTGTTGATAGAAAATTTTGTTATCAAAAATGTTTATTTAAATTTTTTATTTTTTGTTGTGAATCTTTTGCAGATGACACGTGCTTAATGTCAATAGAAAATTTTTCTCAAATAAATCGATTGATTGAAATAACACTGAACTGTAATTAGGGCTGCCTACGATTTGACTATATATATATTTTTTATGAATTGGTTTAATCAAGAGGGGGTCATCATTTATAAAAATAAAATTGTTATTATGTATTATTATTATTATGTATGTTTTGATTATATTATAGTAGCATAAAAAATATGTTTGAGTGCATCATAAATTTTTTTTTGAAAATTTTCCTTTAAAATTGTATAAGCGGGAACAAGTTTTCTCATTGTTAAGATATTTTAGGGACGCCTCCGTAAACATTTTAACTATTTTTTAATATATTTTCTTCATTTCGAGTTGAAAGTGTAAATATTATTTTACAAAAATATATAAACAAAATAAAATTCTTTAAAAAGTTTTTGTAAAATTTGTGAAAAAAATTAATTTTTATAAAATGTAAAAATTATTTTATTAACAGTTATAAGTTTTTCATATGGAAAATACAAAAAAAAACAACTGACTTGGTTCAATTAATAAAACACCCACAAGAATAATAATTATTACTATAAATTTTATTCAATGTTTTTATAATACGACAATTTTTCTTTGTCTTTGATTCGATTTTTATTTTCCTTTATTTTAACATAATTTTTTTTTTGTTTCATATTAATTAAGATAAGTTGTTAAGGTTGATTGAATTCAAAAAATTGAATTGAATTCAATGGGATCACGAGTATTAAAAATTTCCATTTACATAATTTATTGGGTGATTTTATTTAAAGAATTTATTGGAAAATATAAATTTATTTATAGTTTATTTTTGAATATATAATTTGAAATTTTGATATTTTTTATGTACAATTAATTTTTTTAAATTAATCTTACAAAAAATTCCACCATAATCAGTTTACGTTTTCTTTTCACTTCTCAAAAAAAAATAAAAATCTGAATAAATAAATCTTTTATACCAATTAAGTTTCAGTCTGTTTGTTCAAAGCAAGAAAATTTGTATAAATTTATATTTTCCAATAAATTGCAAAATAAAAATAGTCAGTCTGGACTTTTGCAAACAATACTAAATCCAATATCTTAATTAAAATCTTTACCAAATTAACAGCAATTTTATAAAAATACATACTAAAAATTCTCTATAAAACTTTTAAAAGCAAACATAAACTTTACAATTAAATTGTACACATTTCAAATGCTTAAACTGCTAAACTCTTGTACTCAATTTATGTGTACAAAATTCATTATTCAAAACAATTACAGTCGTTAATGTTGTGCAAAAATATATTTTGCTAAAAGGTTAAAAATATTTGTTTTTCCTTTTTAAACTACAAATACAAAATTGACTTAATAATATATACATATATAAAAAAAATTATAATATTTACAATATTTTTTAAAATAACAACAAAAAATTTTTTTTTTTATGTTTTACTAATCGCGGTCTAGTGCATTCTTTTTCTAGATTCTATATCTGTAAGCTGTAACGGAAAATTGTGTATCTTAATTTTTTCTATATAAAAATTGCTAAAGATCTAAATCGCGTGAACATAATTGTGTTTTGTTGAAAAACTAATAAAAGAAAAACATTTAAAATTTTTTTTTTATTGACATGTTATATTCTTTTAGAATGATTTAACGCGCCAGTTTCTGATTTCAAAATGGTATCCAGTCAACCATGTATTTCTTTTAAATATAAATTGTTAAACTATACAATGTAGAAGGACTTTGAAATAAAAATCACTAATCGAATAATATGCAGTTTTTAAAAAAAAAAAAAAATTATCTAATTCATTTAGAACGTATATTAATTTTCCAAAAGTTGTCAGATTATTGTCATTAGCTTGGAAAACTTATATAAGGTCTGATTCACAAAACCTTATCACCTTTTAATTTAAAAAAGAGACAGATGCAAGTGTAGTTGTGTAAATTATTGAGTTAGAAAAAAATTAATAAATTATAAAATTTTCAATAATTAATTAAATGTATTCCACCATAAAATTTGGAGATAAAATGGAAGAGCGGTTTTTAAATTTAGTAGACCAAACTAAAAGTAAAAATGTTGAAAGTACTACCAGTACTTTAAGCCTTTCATTTCAGTATTGTATTGTCAATACTTTGTATTTAAATAATATTGATTTTCAAAAATATTCAAACATAATTAATTTGAAAAATATTTTTAAAAAAGTATATTTTCAAGTTTTATTTTTAAATCTTTTACTGTTCTCGACTTTACTTAATTAAGCAATATATAATAAATGTAAAGAAATAAACTTGACCACAACATTACAAACAATTAATTTTTCAGATTTAATTCTTTATAATTAGATTTTTTTTGTATAATTTAAAACAATTTATCCCACACTTCATACTGATTTGTGGTTACAAATTATAGGAAATTTAAAATAATCATAAAAATTTTTTTTTAAAAGTATAAATTATTAGCTGACCATAATCATCATATTTCCACCGAATAAAATCATTAATTATATTAATTTTTTAGTGAAATTTGCAATAAAAAAAAAATAAATTAATCCGCCTTCCTTTCATACTACAAGTAATTAACCTTCTTTTTACTTGGGTAATTCATAAAAATTAAGTAATTATAATTATATTTTTAAAAAAAAATCAAAATAAAATTTAACATTAACTCCTACCTTAATTGTCACAATGATTTTGATTCAATCGGAAATAAATAATTATACTAAATGCATTTTTATTTGCCATTAAACTGTAATTAAAATAATTTTTTGAAAAATTTATAATTTCTCTATAAAAGTACATATCAATATTTTATACCTTTCCTTTTTGTATTTTGTAAATATTAAATTTCACTGAAAATGAACAATATCGCAGCAACGTTTAAGGAACTTTTAAGTGTAATATTGACTTTGGTAGAATTTTAAAATTAATAAATGTAGTAAAATGTTGGTAATATTTTCTATGAGTGAAAAATTTCATAATTGACTACATTATCTTAAATAATTTCCAAAATTTTTGTGGAAATTAGTGGGGGTTACTTACTGAAAGAATACTGTTTACAGTTAGCAAAAACATATAATTTATATAACTCATTCGTGTTCATTGGTAGTTACTGAATTGTTTCTAAATCATAAAATACTATTATCAATAAGTTGTCCTATTCATTTTGAATTCCTCCCAAAAACTTGAATTGAAGTTAAGTATCAAAAACAATTTCCATAAAATCAAAGGTTTGTTCCATTCCTAACCAAAATTTTGTAAAAATATTTTTAAATTTATTACTTCTTCGATAACTAAAATAAAAATTTGAATTTATCGGTTAACATTTTTTTTCTGTCAAGAATTTCAAAGATAAGACAAATTAAAATAAATTCCATTAAAATCAATTTGTTTATCATAAATTTTTTGTTTTTAATCTTCAAAAATTATAATTAACAAAATCATAAAATTTCTTTTTAATCTTACCGAAGAAAAACTTGTTTAAGTTTTTCCATGCATTTAAGTTCCTTCACTAGTTGAACTTTTAGATATTTTAAAATTAATATTCAATAATTTTGGTTTTTTTTTTTTTGTGGAGAACAGTTCACGCCAATCAAAAACAAATAAAATAAAATATTAAAAAATTTTTTAAATTAAAAATTAAAATAAATTAATATTCCATTAAAACTTGTTTATAATTGGCCAAAATAAACGGGAATGGAAGTAAAAAAATAAATTCTTGTCAGATTATTTTAACACTTCTACTGCACCTGTCCTTAACTTTCAATATTGTTTTTTATTTATTTCGTTAAAAACAACACTTCACGTTTAATATATAATATACAAAATTTATTAATTATTATAATCCTGACATGCGCGATTATTTTCGGCAGATTATGCAAATCATAAATTTATTATATATTTTCTTTTTAATTTAATTATTTGACCGCCAAAGTAAAAGGCTGTTCCACTAAATTATATAATTTTGCGACTTTACCGTCAATTATTATTATTATTACTTTTTGCTACTTATTTCCATAAAATCAGTAAACTTAAAACAAAAAATTAGAAAATTTTATTATTCACTAAGAAGAAATTTATTACAATCCGAAACATATAGATTTTGTTGGCATAAAATATGATATTATTTGATATTAATAGTAACTTTAATATTATCACTAAAATATAATATGTCAAAATAGATTTGGTTATTAGCTACAGAGGAAGCTTTTCATAGTAAAGTCTAAAAAGTGTTTTTCATCAAAAATAATGTGAAATTAAGAAATTTCTTAAATGATTATATTATGGGTCGGTATAGAAAATCGATAATTTTCAAAATATTTTCAAAATTCCCATTATAAATATTAATATTTTAACGATTCTAACTTTAATGTTCCAGCAGACCGACAAATCAGTTTAAAATTAATTATCATATTTATTTTTCATAATAAATTTTCAAAGTAATAAATAATAGTTTACACATTTAATAAAATTTATAATTAATAAAATTAATTATAAATATAAATATAAAAATTTTACTTAGCGTACAACATGAATTATGATATGGCGCACGTTTAATTCCCCTGTTAGTTTGTTTACCATAAATGGTAAAATCTTAGTTAACCAGGCGGAACGCAATTCATAGTTTTTCTTCTCGTTTCTTTATTTATGTATTCTAAATGAATAATTTTTACTGAGGTATTAAATAATAATTCTTGTATGAGCTAATAAGGTAGTTTAATTGTCATCACACCAAATCAGGAATACTAATTTTTATTATTTTAAAATTTTAGGGTTGCCATTTGTAATTGAATGCGTAATTTAATGAAAAAATTTACAATTTTGATAATTTTTTTTTCATAGATTTTTTATAATTAAAATACTTTTGACTAAAATAAAATTTAAGTAAAAAAAAATTATGTTAATTTTTATGTACAAATTTATTACACCTACTAAAAAAATTAATTAATACGAAACAAATTATTGGCGCCATCATAAGACAAGGTTATTCAAGGAAAAATTAACAAGTTCAAAAAACAAAACAAAAAATTATTTTATTAATTTTTATAGCCCACATTAACAAAAAAAAAGCAAAAACAAAAAGAGAAATTTCAGGTTCGCCGCTTAACATTTTTGTTTTCTATATCAAACAAATTAAATTTTCTTATAAAATTAATAAATATTTTTTTTATGAAATTAAATTTTGTTTTAAATTTTAATAATTATACTAAATTACATTTTTCTTTTTCCAAATTTTTACTTTCAGTTTGTATTGGAACAAAAAGTCGTTTATCGGTACCGTCAAATCGTGAACATCATTATCGAAATTTACGTGATCGTTACAATAATTGCACTTATGTTGATGGTAATTTAGAATTAACATGGTTACAGGATACAAATTTGGATTTAAGTTTTTTGGAACATATTCGTGAAGTAACTGGTTATATATTAATTAGTCATGTTGATATAGAACGAGTTGTATTACCAAGGTAAAAACAAATAGCATTTTTAACTAAAAATTTTGTTATTATGACAAAAATCAAAAATTTATAATTGTTGTTTAGATTACAAATTATTCGTGGCCGTACATTATTCAAATTGAATGTTCAGGATGAAGAATATTCATTATTTGCAACTTATTCGAAAATGTATACATTAGAAATGCCAGCATTAAGAGATATTTTAGATGGTTCAGTTGGATTTCATAATAATTTTAATTTATGTCATGTGAAAACAATTAATTGGAAAGAAATTATGTCAGGTAAATATACAGCAATTAAATTTTAAATATTTTATATTAAAATAAATATCTTTTTCAGGTCATAATGTCTCTTATCATCATGTCTATAATTTCACTGTACCAGAACGTGAGTGTCCACGTTGTCATCCAACATGCGAAGGTGGCTGTTGGGGTGAAGGACCACTAAATTGTCAAAAATTTAGTAAAATTAATTGTTCTCCACAATGTGCAGGTGGTCGATGTTTTGGTCAACGGCCACGCGAATGTTGTCATTTATTTTGTGCTGGAGGTTGTACAGGACCAACACAAAGTGATTGTATAGCTTGTAAAAATTTTTATGATGATGGTGTTTGTAAACAAGAATGTCCACCAATGCAAAATTATAATCCAACAAATTATTTATGGGAACCAAATCCAGAAGGAAAATATGCATATGGTGCAACATGTGTTAAAAATTGTCCAGAACATTTACTTAAAGATAATGGCGCATGTGTTCGAACTTGCCCAATTAATAAAACTGCTAAAAATGGTGAATGTGTACCATGTAATGGACCGTGTCCAAAAACATGTCCAGGTGCACAAGTTTTAGATTCCGGAAATATTGATAATTTCAGAGGTTGTACAATAATTGAAGGTTCATTGAGAATTTTAGATCAAACGTTTTCTGGTTATCAAGAAGTTTATAAAAATTATTCAATGGGACCACGATATGTACGTTTGCATCCAGATCGTTTCGAAGTATTTTCAACTGTCAAAGAGATAACCGGTTATTTAGATATACAAGGTGTACATCAAGATTTTAAAAATTTATCATATTTTCGGAATTTAGAAGTAATTCATGGTCGACAGTTAATGGAAAATTATTTTGCATCATTTACAATTGTAATGTCGTCTTTGGAATCACTGGAATTGAAATCATTGAAACGCATTAATTCCGGTTCAGTGGTTATACAACAGAATACTAAAATGTGTTTTGCTGATGGCATTGCATGGGCTAAAATACAAAAATCTCAAGATCCTGTTGTAGTTATTGAAAAGAATCGAAATCAAACTGAATGCAGTAAGTTTTAAATTTTTCTACTTAAATATTTTTACTAATAAATTATTTTTGTTTTAGTTGAAGAAGGTTTAGTCTGTTCCACAGAATGTAATCGAGCAGGTTGTTGGGGTGCTGGGCCAGATCAATGTTTAGAATGTAAAAATTTTGAATATAATGGAACTTGCATTACTGATTGCAGAAATATTACGAAGTAAATATTACATATAAATTTTTAGTTTTCCAAATCGTCTTCTAAACTTTAACTTTCTTTTCAGTGCTTATAAATTTAATAACAAAACTTGCAAGACTTGCGATCCTGAATGTAAATCATGTACAGGTCCTGGTCCAGATAATTGTTTAGAATGTGTTCATGAGCGTAATGAACGGATGTGTTTAGCCGCTTGCCCAATAGATAAATATTCTGATATGGGTATTTGTAAACCATGTCATGAAACATGTGAAGGATGTACAGGTCCAGATAATACAATCCGTTTTGGAGGTTGTACGACATGTAACAAAGCTATTATTGGTATTGACAATTCTATTGACCAATGTTTACGAAAGAATGAAAGTTGCCCAGAAGGCTATTATTATGAATATGTTCAACCACAAGAATTGGGTTATTTGAAACCATTAGCAGGTAAAGCAATTTGTCGTAAATGTCATCCACGTTGTGAACGTTGTACTGGTTATGGTTTTCATGAACAAGTTTGTCAAAAATGTGCTGGTTATAAACGTCGCGAACAATGTGAGGATGAATGTTCACCTGACCATTATGCCGATGAAATAAAACGTGAATGCTTTGAATGTCATTCAGAGTGTAAAGGATGTACAGGTCCTGGAATGGATGATTGCCGATCTTGTCGTAATTTTAAAGTATTTATGGATGGTGGGGATCCTTCAGACAATTCAACATTATTTAATTGTACAGAAAAATGTCCACCTGAATATCCGTTTAAGAATTTTGATGATATTGGTTCATTTTGTTCGGCTGCATCACCAAGAGGATCGAAATTAAATGCTGGAACTGATACGCAAATTGTTTTAATTTCAACATTTGTCGTACTATTTGCTTTCTTGTGTGTTTTAGCATTTATAGCTTATTCATGTCGTCAGACTAATAAAGCAAATGAAGAAGCAGTTAAAATGACTATGGTATTATCCGGTTGTGAAGATTCCGAACCTTTAAGGCCCTCAAATGTTGGACCAAATCTAACAAAATTAAGAATTGTTAAGGAGGCTGAGTTAAGAAAAGGTGGCGTACTAGGAATGGGCGCATTTGGACGAGTTTTTAAGGGAGTATGGGTTCCAGAAAATGAAAATGTTAAAATTCCAGTTGCTATCAAAGAGTTATTAAAAGTTTCTGGTTCAGAATCCAGCAAAGAGTTTTTGGAAGAAGCTTATATTATGGCATCAGTTGAACATCCAAATCTTTTAAAACTTTTAGCCATTTGTATGACATCACAAATGATGTTAATCACGCAATTAATGCCACTTGGTTGCCTACTCGATTATGTTCGTAATAATAAAGATAAAATTGGTTCAAAAGCTTTACTAAATTGGTCAACACAAATTGCACGTGGTATGTCATATTTAGAGGAACGTCGTTTAGTACATCGTGATTTGGCAGCACGAAATGTACTCGTTCAAACACCGTCAATAGTTAAAATAACTGATTTTGGATTAGCGAAATTACTAAATAATGATAACGAATATAAAGCTGCTGGTGGTAAAATGCCAATTAAATGGTTAGCCTTAGAATGTATTCGTCACCGAGTATTCACAAGTAAATCAGATATTTGGGCATTTGGTGTTACTATTTGGGAACTTTTAACATTCGGTTGTCGTCCACATGAGAATATACCCGCCAAAGACATTCCCGATTTAATTGAAGTCGGTTTGAAATTAGAACAACCAGAAATTTGTTCCTTAGATATATTCTGTACATTATTGTCATGTTGGCATTTAGATGCTGAAATGCGACCAACATTTAAACAATTAGTAGCTGTATTTGCTGAATTTGCACGTGATCCTGGTCGATACTTAATGATTCCTGGTGATAAATTTACCCGATTGCCATCATATACAAGTCAAGATGAAAAAGATTTAATTAGGAAATTAGCACCAACATTTGATAGCCCTGAACCAATATTAGAAAATGAAGATTATTTACAACCAAAACAAGCTAGACCTGGACCAAGTCATGAAATTGGTGAAGATGGTGTACCAAAAATTATCCGTTATTGTAAAGATCCAATGAAAAAATTATCACCAGAAGATGATGAAACAGATTCATATACACGTGAAGTAGGTGTTGGTAATTTACGATTAGATTTACCAGTAGATGAAGATGATTATTTAATGCCAACATGTCAAACAAATGGTGTTGTTGGTTCATCAGCACCTGGTCATTATATGGATCTAATTGGTGTACCAGCAAGTGTTGATAATCCAGAATATTTAATGAATACAACACAAACAGGACAAACAGTAACTAATCCATCAAATACAAATATGCTAAAACATAATCATCGACATCAAGGATCTACACTTAGTAGTGCTGAAGCACCAGTACCAACACAAACATTAGGTATACCAGTAATAGTTAATATACCAACACCAACAACATCATCATCATCGTCATCATCATCAAGCAATAGTTGTAATAGTAATAATAGTAATTCAACAAATCATAATATTAACAATAATAATAATCATCATCATCATAATAATAATAATATTACTGAAGGTGAACAAACTAGTTCAGATCATGAATATTATAATGATTTGCAAAGAGAATTACAACCATTACATCGAAGTGAAACAACAGTTTGATTTAAAATTATTAAAATAAATACTAAATATTTCAAAAAAATATTGTAAAATATTATACTATAAATTTAGATATTTAAGTTTTTTTTTTTTTTTAAATTTGTTTATAATTTTTGTAGTACTTGCCAAGAAGTTGAGAAAATGTTTTTTATTTTTCTATGTTTAACGTAGAAAAAAAATGACATTAAAAAAAAAATATTAATATAGACTTTTTTTTTTTAGTTTCTTTATGTGTAGAGAAATTTTAGAACAAGATTTTCATCATTTTAGTGCCTGACAGACTCTAATTTTAAAATTAAAAAAAAAAAAAAAAGAATGACAATAAATTAAATTGTAATAAGAAAGAAAATTCGGAAAAAATTTATGATTTGATTTATTTAAATCACAATTTTTTTTTTGAAATTTTGTTTTTAAATCAAATTTTGAATAATTTTTATTAATTATATATATTATATACTAATTATTAATTAATGGGTGTTTATTACAAAATAAAATAATAATTTAAATTTAATTTTTAAGATCAATGTGCCTTAAAAAAAAAATGTATCAAACAAAAAACAACATATTAATAAATAATTATAAATAAATTTTTTAAATAATTTTGTAAAAACAAAAATTATATATAAACTAAAAACTTGTAATAGCTTAGATACTAATTAAGTATAATATATAATTTTTAAAGTTTCTTTTTAAAAATTCTAGTGTCTTGTTTATTTTAATTAAAATAAAAATATTTCTTATGATTTTGTAAATAAAAAGACAAAAATTAAATAAATTAAAATGATTTCAAAATTTTCGATAATAGTAAACATTAAATTTTTATCATTTATTTTTTTTATTCACAAATTAATTGAAAATTTATATAAATTAAAAAAAAAAATTAAAATAAACTTAAAACAAATTCGAAAAGTAATAAAAAAAATAATTAAAAATAAACGAAAATCTGTGATAACTTCAATGTTGAAGTCAAAATGAATTAAAAAAATCGTTTTGAATGTTAAAAAAAAATATATATTTAAAAAATTTATAAAAAAAATAAACTAAAACGAAAAATTAAATATATAATTCTAAAAATTACGAATAAATTTTTAAAAAAATTAATTTTTTATTAGTTATGTAAATATTAAAAATTATCTAAAAAAAAAAAAATAATCGTAACAAAAAATATAATTAAAAATAAATATAATTAAATTAGTAATTAGAAACAATCAAGTTCCATTATAGTTTTTTTTTTGTGTAAAATTTTCCCAAAAATAATTACAAATCTTTTATTTTTTTTTTTAGGTTATGTTTGTGCCATTATCAAATTTGAAAAAATAATCCATTTTCAAAATTTTCAGTATACTACTTATTAGATACAATGATTTCTTTTATAGTTTTAATAATTTTATACTTAATATTTTATAAAAACAAAAATAATCAATTTCGATATATCAACCTTTTAAAAATTTTAATTTTTATACTTGCTTCAATGAAAAATTATTCAATCATAAAAAATGGCACATTATAGAAAATATTTTTTATATAAGAAAATTCTTTAAAAAAAAAAAAACATTAAAAAATTTAGTACAAGAAAAATTAGTAACTATAAATTGATAAAAAAAAATATTTATAAAAAATTGTATATTTTTTTTACTATAATATTAAAAATAAAATACTGATTTTCCGAAGAAAAAACTATTTCTATTTTAGGAAGAGAAATGTGACGAAAATAAAAATTATATTTATTATGTTAAAACATAATATAGAATAATAAAAATAAAAATATGTTAAATTTAAAACGAAAATTAATGTTTTCTTTCATGACTTTGTTTTTTTTCAGGAATTTTGTAGAAATTTCAAGTAAAAAATGATAATGTTCATAAATTAAATTATCTAATGCAAATTACTAAATTACCTAATTTAGAAAATTGTATAAATTAATTACCTAATTTAGAATTGGTAATTACCTGACACCTAAGCAAATTCCAATAAGTTTAATTTTTTATAAAATAATGGACAACTGAAATAACACCTGCAGTTATCAGAGATAAGCATAATGAACTCATAGAACTTACAAATTAAACCTTAAATTTTAATAAGGAATTAAATTGACTAATAAATTTGGGCAACTTAATTAATTGCTATGCAGTATATTAAATTAATAAAATGATTTAATTATAGATACAACATGCAGTAAGATCAAGAAATACTGAAAACATTCCTTACAATTTATCATAACTTGTTGAATCTAGTCTCTTATTTGTTATTGATTTTTAAAATAAAAATTGTCTTATAAATTTAATTAAATAAATTTTTGGAATTTTTTTGAATAAGTTTTTGAAAAAGAAATGTTATAAAATCTGCTTAACATATAAAGGAACATACCAATAATTTAAAAATCTTGCCAAATGACTTTTTCTTATCCGATAATTATGAAAATATATTGACCAAAATTTTAAATTATGTTTTTAAAATTAAAATAAATAATGAATAATTTCAAATAACTTTAAAATATATACTCTAATTATTTTCAGGAAATAATGAACAAATAAATAATAACCTTGATAATTAAAAAATCAATTGATTCATAAATTATTACCTGCCTACAATGACTTTCAATATATTCTCTAATTTTATTTCATTTATGTCGATCAAACAATAGCAAGTTTAATTTAATAAAATCATAAAAATGTATCATGACACAACGCTGACCAAATTTTCTAAACTTTACATTGTTTATTCCAAAAAATTTTTACAATTTCCAAATTACATCTATAGTAATATGTTAATTGTTAAAAACAATTTTACGTAATAAATTGCATATACAATATAATGCTGTAAAATAATATATTTAAATAAATAATTTGATTTTTAGTGTTTCTGTTTTAATTATCTAATCAATTATGAAATTTTATTTAACACAGTATACAAAATCATTATAATATTTCACAGTTTGCAATCACTATATACTAAATTTTATATTATCAATATTGACCCATTTTTAACATTTAAACTAAAAACAAAAATATTAAATATTAAATGTTTTTTATGTTGCTATTTTGTAGAATTTTTTCCATTTTATATTGCGACTAGCATCCAATACCTTGACAAAGTTGTGATTTTTGTTTTCTTGATGAATTTTGATCGCCAGCTTGTGGTTTTATATATAATGTATTCGAACTGACAACTATTGATTCACTATGAGTTTTTGATGGATCATATCCAATTTGTGGACCAGAATCTAAATTTGTTAATCTTCTACCATTAATTTGTGATAATGTAATGATAATAAAAATTACTGAAATTTGTGCAAATAAAATTAACTTCATTTTAAAATTTCCAGTTTTTTTTTTATTTTTTTGCTGTTGACCAAATAAATAATATACAAAAAAAAAAAAATCTCAAACAACTTTCAATCTTAAAAGATCAACGTAAACTGGTAGATAATTTAAAAGTTGATTTCGTTTTTATATTTGTATTTTAATCAAAATTGGATTTCTCTTTGTGTCAATACTAAGTCAAATATATCTTTACTTATAAATATACAATGAAGTTTTTAGCCAATAACTTTAATTCTGTTTTTGGTTTAATATACTAAAATTAATTATTTTACTAGTTTCCTATTCAAGGTAATGTAAATAAAATACGTTTGAACAAACAACAAACATTTATATTAGGAAAATACAATAAACTGGAACAGTTTATAATTAATTATTGGACTACCAGAAGTTTATTTGATAATTATATAAATTTTCTAAGTTTTCTAAATAATTTGTAGTGCCCGAATTTATTTCCAAAGCGCAGTTATTGTTATTTAACAGTTGAAAAAGAACTGAGCTTAATTACGCTTAAGTAAAAATCTTATTTAAACTTTAGAAGACTAACTTTAAAACAAATAAAATCTTTAGAATACTATCAAAAGGGTTGGGAAAAAGTAAGCCAATGCTCGATCTGTTTTTTAGAAGCTATCTTTTTTTTACAAAATTGAACCCAAAAATCATTCATTCAAATACTTCAACAAAAATTTAGGACATGCTGATTGAATAAGCAATAGTATTTAATTTTCACAAGGTGGAAATAATAAATGGAATAAAAATATTTTAAAAAAACACCATAATCCAATCGTACTGAAAGGTTTCTGAAAAAAAAAACAATGTTGATTATTAAAGCAGGTTCATAAATAGTTTTGCTAAACTTAAAGATGGTCCCCATAATAACAAAGTTTGAAATTGATTTTATTCTTTTTTTGGTATGAACATTCATCATACTGAATTAAAAATAAATTTTTAATGTTTTATAGTTATTTACGTGTTTGCACATAAATTTATTTAACGCATTTTTATCGATATTCGTTTATAAAGGGTGGAAAAAATTTAGCTCATTTTGAAACAATAAAATCAGAATATTATCAAAAGTTTGTAGTGTCGCTATAAAATAGATTTAACTTATTGTACATTTCACTAACTAGCAATGAACTTATTAGCCAATTATATTCACAAATATTTAAAGCAAACCCCTAAACTTTATAGTCTTTTTATATTCCTTAAGTTTAACGTTGTGCTGGCAGTTTTTTTTTAATATATAGGTAAGCTTTCACAAACTGGTTCTTTGACAAAAATTTTCAAAGAATCATCAAGAAAAAAAAAACCAACGAAATACAAGAATAATAAAGAAATATAATTGATTTTGTATAGATATAAAAAACTTAGTGTTTGTTATTATAATGCGCCTGAAGTTATGCTTACGCTTTTATAAAATTTTACTTTTTTTAAAAGGAAAATATTATTTTTTATAATTTATTACATAAATCGTTATTTTATTTTTTATATTTTTCTAATTTATTACAGCCTGATCCAATATATCACTTAAAAATATCAACTGATATTTTAGAAATGATTAAATTAATTCACAAAAAAAAAATCGTAATCAAAATGAAGTTTCTTAATAATTAATTTATTTTTATTATCATAAATTAAATTAAATTATTTAACAATTTTGAAAATCGAGTCAAAAGTTTTAATTGCATATACATCTTAATCCAACAACATAACCACCATTATATTTTCCAATTGAAATACAATGAAGAATACACCAATTTGGAGTTTGGCCAAGTCTTAAATTAGATTCATCTTGATCAGCTGAATTTCCATTTATGTGAGATGTTGCAGCGAGAACAATTAGTAATGCGAAAGTAACAAATAATATTAATTTATTCATTTTTAATTTGAATGAAATTATTTAAAGTGTACAAAATAATAATAGGTACTTATTTAAACATTTTAACAAGAAACTTTTCTTTTTATAGTATAAATTGTGCGCAGTGCTGGCTTAGGCAACTCAAAATTTATATTTTTTCAATATTGTCAAATACAATTTAAAAAATTTTCATTTTCAACTACATTTTTTTTTTGTTTAAAGCAGGAAAAAGGAAGATCCAGTGTCTTACGGGTTAAATAGATTCTTTGCACTCATGTGAAATTAATTAAACTATATTCAGTTCTGAATTTACGAATAGATAATTTTTGGTAATTTTTTATGTAGCATTCTAAATAAATATTTTTTTACTACTTCAGGGCACAGTTAACAAAAATTGTCTAAGACACATAATTAGTTAAATCCATGCCTAATGTACAATTCTGATTAATTAAATTTTAAATTGATAAGATAAGTTCATAACTGGTGTAAATTACTAAGAAAATTTTATTTCGCAATTGCATATAATTTTTAATTATTCAAGAGCTTGTTTATCTATACTTTTCGGGAAAGTACAAGTGTAGATAAGAAACTCTCTTCAAGCATTGTTTACAATTAATTGTTACATAGACACTTAGTTATTATTAATTTTAAAAAACAAGTGAAGCTAATTTTGTTTTGCAATTGTTGACTTAACTAGATAAACAAATTTGATGATTCAAGTTTGCTAAAAACAATTAAATAATATTTTTATGGCTAAATTTGTAATTCAAATTGTTGAAAATAACTTATTTAATAATATTTGCTTTTTTTAAATGGTATTTTGTATTTGTATTGTAAGTTTATATCATTTTCTTAAATTTTCCTTTCAATAACATTGTGAATTCAAACTTTTACTGATAGCAGTTTGTTGTTAATTAAATATATTAATTAAAATGTTATTATTTATAACTTCATTTTACACAAATTTATTATAACAATGTATCTTTAAATTAATTTTTCTATCACCACACCTAAATAACAATTTAAAGTATAACTTCTTCGCCATAAAATTGATTAACCTAAAAATTTGAAAAGTTATCTTTAATATAATTCAATTATAATTAGATAGGCTACATGACTTTCACTTGGTAAAACTATATTGAAATTATTTGTCATACAAATTAAACTACTTATGTAGTTGATTGAGATCACATTCCAGAATTCAAGTTTAAAATCTTATAATTACATTTTTTTTTTATTTCTGTACCTTTGTAAAAATTTCTCGAAATAGTTAGAAAAAAATACAGTTCAGTATAAAACCGCGAAGCACATTCATAATCAATTCACTTTCAATTTAATTGTTGAAACATTTTATTTTTATTTTTACAAAATGAATATTAGTCTAATTGTTTTGAGTGTTACAATATTTTTAATATTAATACCATCATTAAATTATGCTGAGGATGAATATTATTTGCAACCAGTTGAAAGTAGAAAAAAAGGAACTCCAACACCGAATAAAGATTGGTGTAAATTAAACTGTATATCAAAAGGCAATTAAATTTTAATATTAAAAATTAATTAAATATTAATATTTTATTTTTTCGTTCTGTAAATATAGGAAGTCTTACTGGTGGTTATGTGATTGGATTTAAATGTTACTGTCGCAAGAAATTTTAATATGATTGTTAAAGCAGAAAGAAAATTTTATTTAATTATTTGAGAATTCTTTTTTGTGTTCATATTTATAATGTAAATTATTTTAGTAAAGTTAATAAAAAAATATGTTTTGGTGATTAAGTTTATTTTGGTAGTAATAAAATTATGTATTAACAGTGAAATATGATAATTGTGCGCGGTCAAAGAGAACGATAAAAAGGACCTATTTAAAATCAAAGACAATGTCTGGTAGAACTTTGATGGATTCAAGTGCATTGCTATCTTAAATTAGTAAATAAAAACTTTTATTGTTAATATTACGAATCGTTAAATTCAAGATCAAGATTAGGTGCCAAAAAAAAATTGTCCATATATTCTTATTAAATTGCTAATAATTTTTTTGTGTGTGATGTAGGTTTCGCAGATGTTCATTAAATTAATTATTGTTATTATTATTATTATTATTAGTAATATCAAGAGCATGATCATGCAAATACTTAAATCTATAACTGCTTTTGGTGTGTGACGCAGCGGATTCAGTGAAATCATATTGAAATTGACTTGAATGAGAAAATTTACATATTTTTGGGCGAAAAAATTAAAAAAAATCGCTAATGAAAGAATGTGCTAGTAACTGTAAAAAACCTGTTATTCAAATTTCTGACTAAAAAAATCTGTAAAGTTTCTGTAAACTTAGTTAGTTTTCGAATCATTTTAAAGGAACAGAATTACAGAAATACCAAATATTCCACATACAGGTGGCACTAATATGACAGGTGGCACTAATTTACGAATTAAAATTCAGAAAATTTCTTTTTTTTTTGTTCTTAAATTTTAACTTTTTAGATATTCAGATTGGGTATATACAAAGTGTGGATTGGTTGGATGTGGTGGTAAAGGGTAATAAAATGTTTTTTATTTATTTAATTTTTTGTCAAAATTTAATTAATATTTTTTTCATTTTCCACAAAAATATTCTTAAATTTTTCTTAAGTTTTTTACATTTGGTGGCGCGTCGTCCAGAACAAAAAAAATTAAACCTGAAGAAGATGGAGGACAACAGCTTTGTTTCCATCTTAAAGATAATATAATATAATTGTTTATCATTACGGACGACTGTATCGAAATTAAATTCCCTATATGATATCCATTTTAAAACACATTGAAAGTTAACGGCTGTATTAAATAACTTAGTAATCAAGTAACAATAATTTGTACTTTGCAGTTATATATTAAAATGATTTATGATAGTACAAATACATTTGTTTTTGATTAAGTCAAAAAATATTAGCTTACAAAAAATGTTAGATTACTTTTTTTGTTAAAATTAATTTACAATCGTTATGTCCAGGAAATTGAGGATTTTGGTGAAAATGCAAAGAAGAATTAATATTGCAAAGAAGGATTAACAAATCGAAGCAATTATATGATAATGAGAGTAAAGATATAAATTCCTCACATAAATAAAACACATATAAATAGAAATTGTACAGAATTAAAAATACTCGATGTTTCCTTTATAAATTTATTGGAGTTTCATGAAATATTATAAAATTATCTTTGATGAAATATAATATACCGTATGTCTTCTAATAGATATAGTCGTTCATTGCAAAATAATGAAATTTTTTTATTAGACTTCAAAAAAATTTTTAGTTAGCATTACGTAAATTTTTCCTAATATATAATTTCCTACCACAAGCTAATTATTCTAAAAAACTTTCACAACTTCAGTTAAAATATTTTTACTTTTTAACAGGCATAACTACAGACATTCAGTTTTGCAGTTTTGCAAAACATACCCAATTATAATTTACAAAAAAAATTTATAAATATTTCCAATTGATTTATAACAAATAACAAACACGAATTTTATCAAAAAAAAAAAAGAAGAATCAATGATAATAAAATATCTCTCATATTTAACTAAGCTTCCAACATAAAACCCAAGATAATTGACTATTTTAAGTATAAAAAGGATAAAATGACAAAATCACCTGCCAAAATGCATTAGCAAAATTACCTGGCGCGCAATTCCCTGCGCATGTGACCAGTCATTAAATGCAGTTTTATTTCGTAGTTTTTTTTTTTTTTTCTTTTAGGATAAAAAATCCTTAGGACATCCTGAGATCCTTAATATTTATAAAGTACAATACAAAAAAAAAATCCTCGGTTGTCCATTAAAAACAGACACTAATATATAGTAACTTCTTGCACCTTGGTCAAATATAATATTTGGATGAATTCCTAAATTATAGACACACCAAAAATTTTCAAGGATTTTTTTTTTTATTTTTGTTCTGTACTTAAGTTGGAACTCCGACTATAAGTAAGACAGTAAATAACTCGTGAAATCATGATGGAATTATAATTATAGGCTTGATGTTCACGTTATTCATCAGAAAAATTACATCGACTCGTGTCGTCTACTTAGAAGAAAATAATGAAAATAAAAAAATAATAATAAAAAAAAAGGAGAGTGAATGTAAGAGCGTTTTTTTTTTTTTTTGGATTCAATCAGCCACGTTCCAATATTTTTCGGTATTTTACTTTGAGCAATAAATCTTTTCTTTTTAGTTATATGCTATTAAATCAACACCTGAATTAAAATATGTACCTATAAGAATCAAACACTGATTTATTGTAAAAGTGAGTATGGTGTGATTTTAATTTTACATTCCTCTTTTTTAATATAAATTTAACTTGATGTAATTTGGGAATAATTTGAATTTGTGTTGAAATTTAAAATAATAAAGTTTAAACATTAATTTTATTTATTAACTCTGGTAATTTTTTTGAAGAATTTTTTATATATAATGTCCAATTAACTACAAATTGACACATGGCAAAGTATTGGACTCGACCAATTTTTTCAGTGGTTTTTTATAATTATCTGTGGTTAGAAATGTTATTAGAAGATACCATTGCTTATGTATACGAAAAGGTTTCTAGATATAAATAAAGTAAATTATAGTTCATTGTATAGAAAATTAATAAGTCAAAAGTTAGTGACTAATATTTTGACATTTATACATATATTATTAGGAAGAAATATGCTGAAATGAATAGTTGAAAAAATTAATTATGCGTTTATTATGATATTTATACATATTTATGTTTATACAAATATAATGTAAAAGAATTTATAGTTTAGATTGAATTGAACCAAGTTTGTCTAGTAATACTCCTTGAAATATTCGTTAACAAGGAGTACAAAAGATTCACTTGAATAAGAAATATCAATTTCGTATTTTTACATAAACATTGCGTTTTACACAAATTTACAACAATTTTCAAAAAAATATACATATATGCCAATTTGGTTCGATAGTAAAAAGATTATTTTAAATTTCTACCTTTTTACGATCAAGTATAATTTACCACCTGTCCATACACCTTCAATTTTTCTAATTTTCAGATCCCGAAAAAAAAATAACTGAATCCTGAAAATACTATACCGTCTAATCTAATTTATATCTATATAAAATATTTTTAGACATGCCATATAAAATCAACAAAGTATATCAATTTTATATGATTTCTTTTCATCTTTGATAGCATGCAATAATAATTCTTCTTCATTCACCTCTGCAATTTTTTTTTTATTTTTTTAATAGCGCGTTGTTTAGTCCGGAAACTATGTTAAACGTAAAGAACATAAAAATTAACAAAAAAAAATATAATTTTGCTCATTCGCAATAAATACAAACTATTGCGTGTCTTTTTCATTCCGGAATGGTAAAATTTTTCATTTCTAACCTTTTATTTTTACATATAAAACATTTCTTTTTTTTGTGTGTGATTCAATCGGACTATAATGAATGTCCTTAAATTAGTCTACGCTTGTCCCATTATTAATTTTTTTTTTGTGTATACCTTCGTTTTTTATACCTTGCGGCATGAGTAAACAAAAAATAATTATATTTTTTTTTTTGTACTAAAATAGGCGATAAATTAAACGAGTGACATAATTAAGATCATCGCGAACATAAAAATATGAAATTATCGAAACCAACAATCAAGTCATATAATAAAAATTTAGAATATTTCCTTTAAAATAATAATAAAACAAAATACAGAGTGCTATAAATTTCATAATTATTTAAACAAATATTTAACGAATTAATACATAAAAAAATGGTTATTAAAATTTAAGGATATTATTACTTTTTTTTTGTATATTTTCGCATAATAATAAAAAATTGTAAATGGTTTTATATAAAAGTGCAAAATTACAAAATTACTTAGTAATAAAACAGAAATTTAAAGGCTAATTCATTCTCAATTTGAGAAATACATCAATTCTGCAATGAAAAACACTGGAAGGAAAAACAATAATTTATAATTCAAAACAAGATATTTGCATTTTTAAAATATATTTTTGCAAAAAGAAATTCAAATTTGTACTTTTAGAAAATAACAATTTTCAATTCCAATTTCTTAAATTGATTTTTCCACAATCAAAATTTTAAATGTCAATAATAACAATTTAATTTTGCGATACAATTTTTTAATGACACACGTCTGTCAGGTGTTCACACATTTATCAGGTGGACCGAAATAAAATATAATTGGATAACTTGTGATTATTATGATGTTGAACATATTTTCGTTGATTATGTGTTTTAACATTTTAAATTTTTTCATTATTGGCTGACCACATTTTCAACGAATACAAATAATTTCTTTTATCAATTATTATGATGTGATATATACAAATAATTGGACCCAGCAATTTTTCAGATATAAATTTACTCCACCTGGTACAAAAAAAAATACCAAATAAGTTTTATAGTTAGAGATCAGTTGGATCTAAGAAAATTTCATATATTTATTATACGCCTTATTCTTTCAAAATCATACGCTCCTGATACAATGATGACCGGTACTGTTTTGGTGCATTCAATCCAAACTAAATAATTATATTTTTAAATTAATATTTGGACAATAATTTTTATTATAATAAATTTTAAAGTTATAGATTTTAAATCTAAATTCGTATATTTTAATCTTATAAACATAAAACCCTAAAAATTTATTCCATTATTATTCTCATTACAAAAAAAAATTATGAATCTTGTTACAAAGTTTGTCTTTGTTTTTATTTATACTAATCCTATGCTATTTAAGAATTATCACTGTGAAACCAACAAATAAGCATAAAAGTATACGCATTCTTGTTATTATAAAATTAACACTAATAAATTTTTTTATTTTGAAATCATTTCTGCTGCAAAGTTTCATTTAGAAATTTGAAATTCAATTAAAAGGATTCTATAGAAAAAAAATTATCATTACTTTCAAGTTTAATTTACACTTCACCATTGGACATTTTTTTATCGAACTAATATAGTAAAACAACAAAAATGAACGAAAACTAAACCAAAAATGGAACAAAATGAAAACCAAAAATGGAAAAAATAATTTCAAACAAATTACATCAATTAACAAATATTTTAAATATAGTAAAAAATATACAAAATATTATATCTTATTGAAATATTGATTTATTGGATAATATATATTAAAACTTGATTAGAAATAATAATTAATTGTATTTCAATTAATTTTGATTGGTTTTAGAAACATACCGCGACTTTTATAACAAAAAAAAAACCCTTTTATTATGGTGATTGAAACGGTCTTTAAAATTTCCATTTTTTTTTGTCATAGTACCAGAAGCCGCTAAATTTTAGATACATCATTTATTTATTTATACACTTTTTTTTTATAATTCTATAGTGGAAAAAAACATCTTGTAGAACTAATATAAAACTGAAAAATTAATTCTTTTCCATTAAAAATATCTCATCCAAACCCAAAAAAAAATGTATTAAGTAACAAAAAAAAAAAAGGAACATTTAAAAATATTTTGAAAATTTCCAAATACATTCAATCAGATACATTTGACACTTTTGGTCCGCGTACACCTTTAGAATGTTAATCAGTTCATATGAACAGAAGAAAAATTCATTCTTTTGGTAAGAGAAATGTGTTTGTAAGTTAGGTACATTAATTTTTATCCGTTTTTTTGGAAAAAAAAATTAGGTATTTTTTTAGAAAATTTTGTTTAACACTTTGTTCAAGTAACAATTTTGTAAAAACGAAAAAATAAATTAGTTTGTTGTTGTACATTTTAGACTATTAACATTTACTATAAACACACGATTATTAAATTTAATTAAAACCTAATTCTTACCGTAATTCTTGCCGTACGAGAATATTGGATTTATAATATGAATTAATATTTTTCTTCTTTCAGTTTAGATGAAAAACAGAAAGTAATTGTTTAAAAAAAGTAAAAAAAATAATCCTCTTCCTCCTTGGTACTACAGGTGCAACGTTTCTCCATTCTGTGCGGTTTCTGGCTCCTAATTGTCGCATATATATAGTTCTGACTCCTAATTATCGTATATCTTTCCTCTAGTCAATCAATCAACCTTGCGTTTGGTAACGTTGCTTGCAAAAATCAATAGCTTGGTTAAACCGTGAATCTTTCCACTTTCTTGCTTAACACGTACTTTTGTAAGGAAGGTTATTAAGAAAAAACTTTTCACGGAAAATGAGGCAGAAGCTGTAAATTGATAAGACGCTTCAAACAGCTCCATTGCGAAGATTTTCTTTCATTCATTTTTATTGTCATAATTTCTTTTAATTCCTATTAATATTTATAACTTGTTTGAGAGCCGAAGATCCAGATACAGCTTTACGCAGGTGGATTTAACCTACACCAGAGTACATTTTATTAATATGTAAAAAATATAATTAAAGTCCCGAACAAGATATTTTAATAGTTATAGTGAATAAAACATATTCCAGACTTCAATAATTTCTGAACAGAATCATAGATTTATATTAACCTCCTATATTTCTTGAATGCAAGTGATTCTTTAAATAAATTTGAATGAAAAAAAATCTTAAAAATTATTTAAATATCTTTACCTAAAATTATAACACATTAACTCATCCTTTCGATAATAATTTTAAAATGATCAAAACGTTTTTTATTCATGTACTATTATTATATAAAATTAACCTTCAGGTAAAATATACTTGTCAAATTCTCATCAAGATTCCAATGGAGCTATAAAAATTATAATTTGTGTTAACAATATGTTGCATTCAACTTTATTACAAAACTTTACCAAAAAAAATTAAAGGAACCATCAATTATGACTATCGCGTGCCTTAATTTACAGACCTTGCTTCCGTTCTGTAAATACACAGTTTGTGAATTAAGAATATTTCAATTCAATGTAATTAGAATGTTTTCAGATTTTCCACTTTCCTAAGTTTTTTTTTTTATGTTTGTTAAACACAATGTGGGGTTTTGTGATATTTTGTGATTTTATTACGCTTTTGAAAATTGGTCCAATTAATATTACGTTGAAAATTTATGATTTATTATTACCTTAAGGGCATAAAATATATCTTTAACAATATTTTTTTTTTTACAAACATATAGTTTAATTAATGCCATAAAATGAAATGTTTTGCTATAAACAAGTTCAGATGTAATTAATACTAATATTTTAATGATACAAATACAAGCTATTAAATATACATGTTTGAAATTAATGAAATATATTGTAGACTATAATTAAGCAAACTTCCAATATTTGCTTAAATTTAATTAAATTTTAACATATTTTCAGAAATATTTTCAATTTTGTTCATTCTATTGTATACTTCTGCTCCAACGATAATTTTAGACTCCAACGATAATTTTAGACTCAAAAGAAAATTGTTGTACACTAGATGTGGGCAAAAAAATATCAAAATATATAGATAGCAGTTGAAATTTTACACACATATTCCAAAAAAAATTATCGTTGCGTACCAAGCACTCACCGGCCAAGTAGGACAGTGTAACATCAATCTCATGGGAGAAAGGTTTTAATTTCGCCCTCCAATCAACTAATATATACTATCTAATAAAATAAGGAAATATATTTCAATACCGTCGGTTTCTTATTGTTTTCAATTTTCATATTACAATTATATCTGAAAATGTTGACGATGATCCTCAATATAAGTAACATACTCAAAATTTTAGAACTACAGTGTGTTTTTTTAATATTAATTCATATATATTAATTACTGTATTAAGAATCTGTGGTAGCCAATTTACAGGATTCTGCATCTTCACGACTTTAAAGGTAATATTATTGTTAACCACAGAATATATAACCAATGAAGCGCCATATATATTTTTTCTATAAAAATTCAACAAAGTGTCCAACTAAAACTAGGTAGTAGTTCTCTTTTTATTACTTCCAGAAATGTCAATGCCAATTTATGCAAAATTAATTAAAAAAGTCAAATTTCAAAGAAAATTACTTGACAGAATATGTTTTTAAATAATTTAGAATTAAAATTTCTAAATTTCAACTGCTAAGACCCTTCTGTAATTCATTTGAGCCCAATGAATAGTGATAGCTAAGTTGAACTCGCAAAACCAGAGAAAAAACTGTACCGGATAAGGACCGGATATTTTATAAAAATAAATTGTAAACTGAGTTAAAGAAACAGACTGTACATAGATTATAAAATTAAAAACTATAAAAAAGTGAATAGAAAACGGTGTTTCACCTAAATGTACCATGAAAACTTCTATATTAGTTAATTATCATTTATAACAACCGCAAATAAAAATATTGTTTTAAAGCACTTACCATAAAATATCAAAAATTTATTACAAATTATCTTTAACATTCACACAATCTGTTAAAAATTTCCCTTTTAAATTTTTATTATTATGCCAATTTTCAACTCTTACATAAAAAAAATCTAACCTTTTTAAGTTAAATGAATAACAATCTGAATTTTCATTTCAAGAAAATTATTTTACAAACTATTTAAACTTTCTTCCATATTTCATAAACTATAATAATAAAAATATATCTAAAATGCTATGAAAGTGTGATATTACAATAAAATTATATTTAACCAACCAATTCTAGTTTTTAGAATATCATAAAATTGCAATTATTTGCAATGAATTTCCTTATTACTTGTTATACGAAGAAGTAAGAATATATTGTTTAAAATTAATACTTTAAAACTTTTATTTATTACATTTATTGTTGTTGAGGGTGTAATAGTTTTGAGAATTACATCTTAAGGTGTTAAATTATGTATTGTATTTAACCTGAGATTAATTTCGTATAACACCATTGAAAATTTTCACCGAATTAAAAAGAAAGATTAATTTGGCTCAATCTAAAAATTCTTCTTTTTACAATTATATTATTTTAATGTAAACCCTAAAGAAGTATTTGTATTACAGAACAATTCGAACCACTATGAACTATGATATGTTTGCAATAAGTTATAAAATAATTTATTCCTTAATTTTAAATCGAAAATATATTTATCTAAATGTGTTATCTGTAATCATAAATTTTTGATTGATTTTCATTAGAAATCAATTAAATTTGCTTTTTAGTAGAATGTTAAAACAAAAATCTTATCAGTAACATAATTTTTTTTTTTTATTATATATATTCAAATTTATATGTTAACCTAAAAGTATTTTCTTGTTTTCACATAACATAAAATTTGATTTTTTTATTGACTTGTATACAAATCTAAACATTTTAATATGAAAATTAGATTATTATAAAATGATGGTGATCACCTATCAGACAATAATAAAATGTCTCATGTCCGGGAGCTATTTTAGAAAATTTATTTAAATTGATTGTTTTTGTATCCAGAAAAATATGTTTCCTTATTATGTTGTTCGTGTGTATAAAGACAAGAAAAATTTAAATAATTTCTTGATAATTTAAATTATAAACCACAAAAATCATAACAATAAAAATATTAAAATTATTATCAAGTTTTTTGTTAAGGGAAGATTGAAAACCTGAAAACGTATCCATAAATATTTTCCTCACAATGGAGATACTATGAAACTAATCTTATGGACATGATAGGCAATATTTCAGAATGCAAAATAAAAATGTAACACAAATAAAAGAAGAAACCACACTTAGATATTTAGTATGCCTAAGTGATTCGTTAAGAAAAATGTCCCAAATGACTAACTAGAAATCTTTTAAAATTAAATTATAGACGCTCAAATTCTAGCGGTAGATTATTTGGAGGATACGAAGCGCCCTCAATGGATCCATTGAGATGTTTAATATTGTGGGTTAATTAGTGGTTGATCCACACTATTCTAAAGCTAATCTAAGCTAAAAGCCGAAAAAAAAAAAATTTAATATTTCCAAATTGCTGAATTCTACTTTAAATTTCAACTTTTATCAATATTTAACTAATATTTTATTAAAATTATCTTAATTTTAAACAAGTCTCACAACTTTTTAATTTTATCAATTTTTATAGAAAGTCCCAAATTAACTTTTTTTTAAAAATCTCTAGCTCTGCTTCACTTTTAGTAATAATAAAAGTCAAGTTAAAGCTTATTATATAATTAACCCTGATTGGTTGACTATTGAAACCATTGAAAAATTCTTTAACCCTCAATTAAATTGTTTTGACATTGAGTTTATAAGGGTTCACTTCAATAATAATTTTATAAAACGAAGGGTGAATTAAACAATAAAAATCATTGTATTATGATTTAAGTCCCTAATGTTTGGTGTCTTTTCTTTTTTCTATTATTTTTAGAAAGGAAAAAGGAAAACCACGATAGACATTTAATTCAATTATAATAACAATGTTGCCACATCAAGATAAATATGTTGAAAGTTATGCCAAAAAGAATTTATTACTAAACGATTACACCAAGGATTACTACTACAAAAAATTTCAATTTTATAGTATAAAAAAAATGTTATGAGTGTGTTTCGTGAAACTGATAGGGATAATAATAATAATCCTTGGATTCATAATTCAGTATATATAAAGATTTCTGTATCTTGCTACTTAATGAAAATAAAGATAACATTTTAATGTATCGTTAAACATAATTTTTCGTGAATTTAAAGAATTATATTATTATAATGATTCAGAGGATGTGAAACTTATTAAAAAATGTGAGAAAATTATGTGTCTTCTGGATAAAGATTTAAAAGAATTTTGTTACTTTTATAGTTTTTGTTATTGTTTTGCTGATTTATTGAAATTGTTAATAATTTGTTAGAAGATTTTAACTTACTAAAATCTAAATAGCTTTGTTAGACAATTTTAATAGAAAGATAAAAAATCAATGCGAAATGTTTATGAAAACTTGAATAATTTTATGTTTTTTATAAATGCTTTTAATTCAATTATAATAAAATTTTTTGCCTTCATGAAGTACATTTGTTAATTAAATAAATTCGAACAGGTTTTTCAATTCCGATACAATAATTGTTTCATAACGCCCTACGTATTTGATTGAATTATCCTGTAGCTGTTTATATGATAATAAGTATGAAAAAAAATATTGTACATTGGATGATGAAGATATTAAAAACAGATTTGGTTCCATGTGGTGAATTTATGAAAATATGTCGTTGTGGTCAGCATGTTAATTATATAAGTGCTATAAAAAATAATTATTTTGACGTATTTACTAAATGGTCCAGTCTTTTATTGTCACAATTATTCTAAGAAAAATTATGAACACTTCTTCGAATTTATATATTTTATAATAATTACAAAAAAAACTTAATTATCTTGTAGGTACATAAAGCAAAAGTAATTAAATTTATTTAATTAACTTTTATGTACCTTAGGATAATTGAAAATATAATGGAGTGACTAAAAATATTAATTAAACAAAATTAAAACGACAATTAAGTTTGACTAGTAATTTTTGTTATTTAAATTTTTATTTTCTGTATTTTTTTTTTCCATAAATTTCTAAACATAGTTTAATTTTTAATATATATATATTTAATTTTAATTATTTAATAATTATTCAAATAAATTTTAATAATAATATTTTTTTTTATAGCACAGCTTAAATATATGATAAATAATAAAATTTAACAAAACAATTTTTCTTAAAATAATTAAAAAAATAAACAGCAAAATAAAATTACACTTATTTTAAATACCAACTTAATCTACAACTTCAACATTTTCACCACAATCTTCTATTTCATCAGAACTATCAGTACCTTTTCTACCGACATCACAAATAATTAACTGTTTCTCTTCCATTCTTGGTCTTCGTTCCGGTTTTTTCAGAAGTTCTTCAATTGAATATGGATTACGTTTTCGTTTATTACCGCCAACATTCACTAACAATGCTGTAGTTGGAAGCATCATTGTTGGCGTACTTGAAGCTGATGGTGATGATTTACCTGAATCACAATCACTTGGTGGATCAGAACCAGTTGTTGATGTTGTCAAATCAATAGAACTTTCAGATTTTGTTGTTAAACAGGAACCGGCAAAATTATTTGAAGCAGATGAATGGAAATATCCTGGAAATTGTGCGTGTGCATATGGAAAGAAATTAGCACTTGTAGATTCATGTAAACGATGTGATGAATATAGTAGTGATGAATTCCATAGCCAATGTTTCGAAAATGGAGATATTGGATTTGTTGTTGGTGGAAGTGAATAACTTAAATCTTGTACTTCATTGACATTTGCAGGTGTAATGATTTTATTATTTATCTGCGCTGTACTATTGCTACTATTTGAAAGTGGTAGTGTAGCTGATGGTTTTATTGGTAATTCTAATTGACGTTGATTTGAATGTGTTTGCTGGTGGCTAGATGGTGACTGATTATTTGGATGGATAGGACGAGGATTTTTTATTGATGAATCTGTAAATCTTTGTGAAAATGATGATGTAGTTTGTCCAATTAATAGATTTGAATTGGTATGATGATCAGCTGAACTACCATTTTGCTGTTGTTGTTGTTGTTGTCCATTTGTTGAAGATGAATATAAATGTGGAATGTGTTGTTTTAGATAAGCGGATGACATATGATGTACATCGTTACGAAGAGCATTTTGTTGTTCATTGGAAGTCATTTCATCGGTCCAGAGACCACCATTTCGCAAAATTCGATTTACTGAACTTACAGATGGTATTGAATTTGGATCACATATTCTTTGTGATAATAATTGATCACGAATCTCCCATGCAAACATTCCGGGATTTTCTTGTTTAAAACGTAATATTTTCTTGACAACCGTGGGAGTTGCAACTTGCTGAAAAGAAAAATATAAAAGTATAAGTAAATATATTTGAGATTTTTATAAAAATAATTATAATTACGAGGAAAATTATCTAAAGTGGATTAAAATATATAATAAAGCTATATTAATATTATTCTATACATGTAACTTTCCAAAAATTCAAATTGGTTTGGATCGAACAGCCAAATTGAGTTGGATCAATTTGAATTTTTGGAAAGTTTACAGTGTCATACCATATTAAAGATTTAATTACATGAAACCGAACAAATTTAAAGTAATTTAAGCATAATATTAAATTTTTTAATCTCGAACTCAGGCGTAATAAAATATGACTAATGAATTATCACTCTTGTTATACTATTGTTCAAAGTCTGTAAAAATTAATGTAAACTATTCAATTTATAAAAAAAAATGACTTGATAATTATTCAAATTATAATAAAAAAATATTCAGAAAACCATGACAATTTTAATTATAAACCTGAAAAATGTTAACTTTTAACACATGCAATATTGTTTTAACGCCTTTAAAAATGCAATTTTTTTTTTTTTTATAAAAAATGTTTAATAAAGAACCCCTTTTTTGTGTTAGACAAGCGAGAAAGTGCTATTGTAGCGCCAACTTACTTATGCACTTTCAGTCATTTAGAAATCAAAATAAAGTAAAAAGCATTTTTCCAGCAATCATGCGGTCATTTACTTAAACAACTGCAATTATGTTTAAAGGTATAATAAAATCCATTAAATAAAAATAAAATTTTACATATTTTTATAAATTTTCTACATTATAATTTTCAATCAGAAAAATGAAAATTATTATGTTCATGTTAATACAGAATATTGTTTAATTGATTAATTTTTGTTGATAAAAAATGAGTTGTTTTATGTTACATTAACATGAAAATTTAGTTAATCATGATTTAAATTTATCGCAAATCTTACTTAAAATTAAGTAAAAACACAAATTATTGATTCCACCAAAGTAAGGATATTTTAATGTTTATTTGTATAATTTATAACTCAAAATTAATAGTCTTTTCTTGTCTACGTATGTGACACTTAGTTCATTAAATAATAATTTTTATTTCACCTCTAATAATTCAAATTTTATCAGTTGATACACTAAATTAACAATGAAATTTCGATAATTCTATATTTTATAGAAAATATTCTATATTTTTTTTGTATAAAAGTTTGGATGGAAACACGTATAAAAATTTGGAGTGTAAGTTTAGAGAAACAAATATGCAAATTATTAACAAATAAGCTTTGTGTTAAGTAAAAGTTTCATCCATAAGTGACCGATATTGACAGATATTGTTACTGAACATTATCATTTGTATATTTCTCACATTAAGGATATGAATTTAAAAATTTGACTGTTTTAATGTTCAAATTAAAATGATTTGACTGTATAACATTAATTTACATACATATTGATAAGTTAACTTGCGTGCTGAAAATTGTCTTATCAGTAAATCTATAATCAAAGTTCAGATAATGTGAGTTTTACTATACGGTGATTGATTATCAAGAGTTTTTTTTTGTCTGTACGACAATTTTATTAATATTTTCTTTTTTTTTATGGGAAAAGTTTTATTTTATGGAGGTATTAACGTATAAAAAATATGTCTGTGATTAAGCAATTTTGTTGTTGGTTACATGCGTTACAATATTTATTGATTAGGAAAATAAATCAGAAGCTAATATATATAAAATATATATATATATAATATATAATAATTTGTTTTAACTTTACGCTAAATCGTTAAGTGTGAGAAATAAAAATGTGCAATTTTATCTGTAAATATTATTTGCAAAAATATATTTTTAGTTATTACACATTATCGAAAAAAAACAAAATTGTATTTGTTTGAATAAGGCGTTTGGATTAAATATAAATTATCAAATAAAATATTATAGGAGTATAATTTATTTTTTTTAAAACATAGTTATTGGAGAATGAATTTTCTGTGTGTTATTATAAAAATTTATACTGAAAATTAAACAAATGTCAAGTGTCAATCTAATACTTAATTGTAATGGTCAATCTAATGCATAATTATCAGAAATTTTCAATATTATTCAATATTTCAGTATTACTAAATATTTAAACTTAGATACTATGGACAACAAACTAAGTTACTTGTCAAAATTCTTAAATATCACGTATACGTATGCACTATAAGTTTTTCAAATTCATATTAAATTATTGCAATTTTCACTTACTGAACAAAAAACAATTTACCTATAGAGGTAAAAGTTTTGAAAATTTATTTTCTGGCTATAAATAATTGTGACAAATTTAATCTCTATAAACACTATTATTATATATATACACTAAAATATACAAAATTATACACTTTATCACCTTATAATTACTATACTTTCTTAAATACACTAAACGATTCCACCCCAAAAACCATATAAATCAAAATTATTACTTAAAAAAAAACACATATCACTCCCCTAAATATAATTATGTGATTATAAATAAATAAAAACTTACTTTGGTTTTACTACCGCCAATCGATCCGGGACGTATTGAACCGGTTTCATAGAAACGTGTTAGTATTTTCGACACACAACCTAAAATAATAATAATAAAAAAAAAGATACCATAAATAAATATAAATAAATTAATTGGAAATCGATTAATCATGGCTACTTATTTATTGACATTTATGTATGTATATGAAAAATGAAAAAAATATATATTTATTTATTTCTTACCATGTGAGACAAGAAGTTGCCGTGAAATATCACAAGGCCGAACACCCATTAAAGCTAGTTCAACAATCCGACGGCGTACACAATCTGGTAATGGCCGTCCATTTACAAAAACACCGCCCAATTGGTTAACACCTGCTTGACCTTAAATAAAATATTAAAAAAAAAAATTGAATATTTTAATTTTGTATTCAAATAAAATCGATCAATTTAGGCATTTAAGGCGTATAATTTGTTTTATTTCGAACCAATAATAATTTGAATTATGAATTAAGCTATAAATTAAAAAACAAAACTTTGGAACTTTTGAAAAAAAGGCTATAAAGTTGAGTTTATGTAAATATTGATTTTAAGTTAATTTATAAATAAAAAATATATCAACTTTATTTACATTAATGCTTTGCAAATAATACATAATTTTTTAATGATTTAACATTTTATTTAAATTTTCATTTACTTCTTAACAGTTTTAAAAGCTAAAACTAATTAAACTTTAAATTTAATTTTCTATTATTAGATTAATATTAAATAATAATTAGCAGAGAAAAGACTATATTATAAAGATCTTAAAGCAATGTCTGAAATATTTCAATTGAATTGTTAAGATAATTAATTAACACATGAGGTGTCCAATTGACTGAAGGAAAGTATATGTTCAGATTGATTTTTGATCGGAAAAATGGAAGCACAATAATGTTTAGGATTGTTTCGCAGATAATTTATTTCAGTTATAATCAATATTGTTAAAACAACTTGTATTTAAAATACTTTGTGACTAATTTCATCTAACAACTAAATTTATGTTTAAATAACTTTTTAAAATTTGCAGTTACTGCATAGGTTAAAAATATTAAAAATCCTCCATGAATGTTTAATTTTAATCACAAATTTAGTTCATTTTCATGTTTCAAATATTGTTAAATTTATAAAATTTTTGCATAAGTACGAAAAGCATAATAGATCCGCAAAAAAGCATGAGTAAAAGAATAGTTAATTTTCATAATAACCAAACATTAATCTAATCGATAATAATATTAATGATTTAATTTTATTACTACAAGAAATTTTAAATTTATTGAATTAATTTAATTGAAAACAACATAATGTTATCATAATAAATTTACATATTATTAGCAAAAGTACCGACTCTGTAAACGATATATTTAAAATCAATATGATATAAATTTCATGTAATTATATATAATTATTTCATCATTATTTTCACATAAAATTGTTTACACATTATCAACTTTTGACATTATTCACTGGCCGTTTAAAGTAAACGTAAATCAATATTACGAGTATAATCGTTGGTCTTTATTTATGAAAAATATCGTTATGAAATTTTACCGATCTTTAACTTTTAAATATTTTTAACAAGAAGGACTTCCACACAAAATTTAACATGAAAATTTTTTAATTTATATTTTTAAAGTTCAATGATGATGGATAATTAAATTTAACAAATATCTTTTGACATATTACAAAAATAAGTAATTAATTAATTTTAACGAAAATTGTTTTATATTAAATATTGCATGCAATAATTTTAATGAGAATGCAATTATATTTTTAGTTGACAAAATAAATGTTTGCGTGATTTTAGAAATTTTTAAGAAATAATTATAACACGTTATTTAAATTGTTATTAAAAAAAAGTAATTGTTGTGTTTATATAGTTGTTAAAATGTTAAAAATTATATCAATTAACACTTTAACAAGTTTATTAATTATATAAATTATTTCGCAAAATAAATATCATAAATTGTTAATTAATTTTAAATAGTATAACTTTTATTTATATAATTATTGGTACAATATAATATTCTACAACTTTTTTGGAAATTTATTCAAACAATAATATCGATTTATATTGATTTAGAAATTTTACAAAATGATTTTAGAAAGTTAAAAATTGTTTAACAATTAGTTTCTTTAATGGGAAAAATTTTGCAATTCTAAGTATTTCTAATTTGTAAGTGTAATCGAAATAAATAAATAAATTAGGCGAAATATTTCCACAATCAATACGGTTCGCTAAATTACTAGGAAGTCCTTAATTTTAAGTTTATTTATAATCATAGATTGAAAGTATTAGATTTTGTAGTATATATTAGTACAAGTACGAAAATGACTATTTTTTTAAAATAAAAAATTGAGCAGTAATAACATTCAAGAAGTAGTCTTGATGCAGTAATGGTAATAATAATAAAAAATGAATACGAAATACTATGTAAATATTAGAGTATTTCTACGAAAAGCATTAACTAAAATTAAGATAAAAATGGACGTATTTTCGTTTATAGTTTTTATAAGCCATGGGTGTACATAATATGTAAAAGAATACTCAAAATTAAAAAAACACTCAAAATTATAATTAAATAAAGCAAATTATAATGAAATTTGTAGCATATTTTCGAAAAATTATATATGTATTATACATATTGTATTTCCAAACATGAACTTTAACCAACCATCAACTTTATCCATTTACTTTGTTTTTAATGTTCATTTTTCTAAGCACTGCTTTAGTAATTTAGTAGAATTTCTATCCTAATTAGTAATTAGTGAATATTTAAGTTCCTTTTTTTGCCCCACATAATTCCCTAAATTTAACCAACTACTACACCGGTCTGCCCTACATTTGAACATTTAAACCTAGTTATATGATTCGGAAAAGGAACTAAAACCTTTCTTGTAATTTAATATTAAATTTTAATAAAAATATATAAAAAAACGAATATTTAAATTTAATATTTATGTTGGAAACATTAAAAAACCATTTAATATGACAAACTAAATCTTTTTTTAGATTGATCGGAATCAAATCTTTTTCAATATATCATTTCTTTAACGACATTATATATCATTAAAATTTTATAATATAAAATCATACTATAAAATATCTACAAAAAAAAAACAAGTTAAATTGTAAATTAGATATTAGATACATGAATCTATTATAAGAAAAACCAAATTCATTTAACGACTTTTCTATCGAAATTAAATCAATAAAAAATAAAAAACTAAACATTTCCAAATAATTTCAAGTTTTTCATTTTGACGGACTTGTTTTCAAAAAGACACCGACAAATCAGTAAATTTTCAAACCAAAGTGAGTTTAAAAAAAACAGTGTTTTTAAGTTTTAATCATTTTCAGTCTAAATAATTTGAGAAAATAAACTTTTTTATTATAAAATTTAGGCGCTGTGCATATTATTTTAATTTGAAAATACATATATCAATAAATTTTAGCTTTTCGGTAATTTTTAAATTAATTTTTTTTTTGGTAAATTAGTTTCCATAAAAGTATATTAGTAATTTTAGCGATTTGAATCTAGTCAACGCGTAAGAGGTGTTATTGGAAAATTTGTAAATTATTTATAGTAAGGGTTGCAAATTCTAATAATCATAGAATTTTGCATTTGACCTCAATTTAGAATAATTTGGCAGAATCAAGTCTTCAAATTCTTACCACAAATTGAGCCTTAATTTCTCCCTGAATTGGTTAACCTGACATAACGTGGAATTACATATTTAATAATGTTCGCAAATCTTCCTGGACTATAATAAAATTATTAAAAATGGCAAAAAGAAAATTGGTGTAATTTAAACAGATCAACTGAAACAAGTTTCATTAAATTATTCATTATTGATTCTTGATTTGCAGTTAATTTAAAAGTGTAAATTAACTTGACCGTCCCATAAATTCTTCAACACCTCTGGTTTTAGTTTGCCATCAGCCAATTTCATTTCAAAATATGAACAAATAAAAAACGTATATTCATTTTTATAAATAAAAACTGTCACATCACAATAATATCTTTTTTTTTTTTAAGAAAAACCATTAAAACTGGATTTGAAGTACCATAAGAAAAAATATCAGATATACTGATTTTTCTGTAATTTCAATAAATAAAAAAAAACTTTTGAAGTTTTCGCTTCGTTTTTTTTTGTCCGCTGTGTTCGAATTTTAAAATTAAATTATTTTTGTTTTTGTTGAAAAATGGCGAAAAAAGGAACAAAAATCAGTTTTTTTTTTTTTTTGTTATGAACATTACAAAAACCTTTCATGGAAATGTAATCACATGGGAAAATAACTCGAAAATATATCCGTGAATGGAAACTAATGTTTTTTTTTGATACATTTTTTAACAGTGATTTTTATATTGCAAATCCTACACGTTATTAATTCAAAGAGAACAGTTTAACACCTTGTGCGACATAAAAAGACAAATTTTTTTTTATGGATTATTCAGTTAACGTTCGTTTTTTTTCATAAAAACAAAGTATCATTGGTATTCGTGAAATATGTGCTTATGATAGAGCTAATTAAATTCATCGACAGATTAATTATTATTCGATATCCGTTGAGACTGGAAATTGTAAAAGCAAAATAATATTAAAGAATTTTTATGAAATTAGTGCACTTGGGAGGTGATTTTATATAATATTAGTATAAAATTTTGAACAGGTGTTTTGGAATTTATATTATAAAAGCCATTTTGAATAAATTTTTAAAAAAATATTATATGACGGTAGGTCGGTATTGATTATGCAAATTCTATTACTGGAATTTGTATATATGGATTTGTTTAACTGGATGAATTAACCATACAATTATTGCTTAATCTATGAGTATTATTAAATTAATTAAGAAAAGTAATTTTATTCATTGCATCACAAATAATGATTGATCTGCTTTATTAAGTTACTACGGCTTACGTTTATATTTTACACTTTGAGAAGTAATTTAAGAAAACATACAATTCATGTATTACTGGACAGAGAAATATTGTCCTGACTTCATCATTATTCTAACTAAAATTCGAATTGCGAATTCAAGATGCAGTAGTTCAGAAAGTAAATTGTTTTTAAAGTGAAACCAATAAGGAAGATTTTGTCAACACAAGAATACCCCGACGAATCAGTAGCTCAATTAAAGAATTATACAACAGCTTAATTAGAGAGTCCTCCAATTCTTATCTAACCTAACCTAATCTATATTTAATTAAGTTAAACTACTATTTTTACAAATTAAAAGAATTTTTACTTAATTTTAAATGAAATTCGCACTAAAGGTAACTACACCACTCGTTATACTGCAATTATTTCTTAAAGTGTGATTTAAACATTCTTTTTAAACATAAAATTACTTGTTCTTATTATAACCAAAAACAATTTTCAATACAAGACATGAGAATTTTAATTTCAGTAATTTTCTTTTCCAAAGATATAATTTAATCTTCACGGTTAAAGTACCATAACAGGTTATTATTTTAACACTGTAGTGTAGTTGTTCATTAAAAAAAAAAAAATTCCACCAGTACAAATAATATTTAAGATCATAAAATAAACAGATTGTTATGTAATAAAGATGAAAAATAATTAAGTATAAATTTGCGCCAAAAATTGAAGCAGCAGATGTAATAACATAGAGAGAAGTGCGTAATTATAACAAACAGCTTTTAGTGAGTGTTATTAAATGTAATTATATATTTTAAAATATTTATCAAGATCTTCGTGAAAAGAATTTGTAAATAATGTTTTTTTTTTTGTGTAATAAAGACTGATGGTATATGAATTTCAGAAAAAATAACGTAAATATTTCTCCATTTCATTGAGAGTATCATTTACAGAAAATCTGTATAAAAAAATGTCCCAATAGAATTTATAAAATTCTTGCATTATAAACATTTAATAAATATGAAATATTTATTTTAAATATAAGTGATAAAATAAATTTATATTAAATATAATTTATTAAACAAAAAATTCTTTTAAAATTGAAATAATCACCATCACCTGGGATACAAAATATTCTAGGACCAAAATAAAAAAACAAGATTTTTAGAAATATATCCCCAAATACAAAATATTACAAAAATTTAATATTCAAGTCTCGTTCAAATCACATCGCACAATCGCTGATAAATTTTTTTTTTCAATATCCTTGTAGTTTTTGTGATATATTTACACTCTGATTGGTGGCACATAAAAACAATAATAATAGTTTCCTTAACTCTGTGCATTACTGGCTGCAAAAAAATAAGCCAGAAGGAAAAAAATCCTTTTTCAAATTTACAAAAGGAATTCATCTTTAAAAAGATCTCTAAAAGTATCAATTTGCCAAATATTTAACAGATCAACAAAAAAAATAAAATGGATTGAAGATTTGAGCAGAGATCAAAAATACAATCAATCGCATTCTGTATGATGTTAAGATCTGACAGCATATTTTTACACGGTCGCGATCAAAATATCAATGAGCATCACAGCAAAATCTAAAATATAAATTTATAGCATTTTAATGTATATAAATAAATACAAACGTTTTTAAGGTTCAACAAAAATTCCCTTTTAATAAATTTAAGATGTTTTTTGTTTACAAATATTTTGGATATCATATCAAAGTAAAAACATAAAGTTTCATATTGAAGTGGAAATTTCAAAAAAAAGAAAAGGATGAATGATTGAATGAATATTAAGATAAATGTGGATGATGTTATGTTGGCCATTTAATATATTTTTTTATAATTTAATGTATTAAACTGTTGAGAGTCTAAAACGAATGCAAAATCAGCCTCAGATTTATATTTTGTATATCTCTGTGGCTTAGAGTACTATGACATTATAATCTCTCTTATTTTATTAAGGTTATAATACTAAAAAAGTTATAGTACGAAGTGCTACTAAAGTTATTAATTTGAACTAAATTTGCAAATTTCAAAATATGTCACCAAAAACCCAAACAAAACTTAATTAATATTATTTTTTAACTTTCTTTATTGTGCAATGAAAAAAGTTGTGTAATATTTATGAGGCACATCTCTGGTTTATAACCATTAATCAACCTACTTGTAGCTCTGTATATAAAACCAAATATATTCTATTCCAAACTATTCTGAAATTTACGAAAATTTTATCCACAAAAATATTTACGCCATTACATTTTTTATGTTCAAGTTAAACGCCAAAAATTAAACAATTCCGATTATTTGTTTTTTTTAGTAAAACAATAATATACAAAGAAAATAACAACGAAACAGTACGTTAACCATAGGAGTAAAACACAATTTTTGGTCAAAATTTAAGTAGTTCATAATCTGACAAAATCAAAATGAAAAACACTTTACTTTTTGACAACATGCATTGATTGCGACAAGGTGACAAAAAGTTTCCGACATAAAACACTATATTCAATAAACAATCAAAAATATATATAAACTCAATATTGTATTCAATCAAAAAACTTAAAAATTCATCATAATCTCTGCAATACCATACCAAAAAAAAAACACCAATAAATAAAAGTTATATTAGAAACATTTTGGTATATTAAATTCAATAACACACTATAACAAGTAATAAAAACATTTTATAGATATTCGGAATCGATGAAAAAAATATCGAAACATTTTTTTTTTTTGTTTAGAAGTTTTATTTATATTTAAATTTTAAATTTATCGTATAAATTTCAAAGCAATGACAGTCAAAAGATAACAAGACACAACAAAAAAAATAAGAGTCGTAAAGAAAAAAGATTTGTTATTTTGATATACGAGAAATCGATAACTACTGAATTTAATTAACTCTATAGACTATTGGATATTGCTGTACTGATTGTGTTTCAATTATAAATTAATGTTAAAATAGAATGAGTTTAGAGAAAAGTTTTTTTTTTTTGTTAGATATTGGATCCATTTTCGAAATGTTGTAATAGTTGGATTTCAATCGTAGATCAAGATTGATAAAAATATATGTAAAAAGGGTTTTAATTGTCGAAATTCCAATTAATGCTACAATATAATGGGTGTAGTTAAAATTTAAATTGTGCAATTAACGTTGTAATATTTCAATATTTTGACTCTGTAAATCAATTACGTAAGAAGTCAAAACAATTAATTTGAGTTTCAATTCTTAACGTCGCATAACAAAGATATATTATTTTAGGTACAAGTGCCAACAATTTGATCACCCCTTAAAATAATTACAGTATAAATCTTTGTATATTTAATATGGAAATGGATTTTAGTTTAATAATGTTTAATCATTTATTTTTCCAGTTTTAGCTGACGCAACGTCCAATTACCATTCTATTTACAACATTAAAATAAAAACTTTATAAAAACTTTAATGTTATTTTCGGTTATATATGATGAAATAAAGTTTATAAACTTAAAAATTATTATTTATATCTGGCGTGTAAACCTGATAAACAACTAATAATGAAATTCAATTTTTTTTTTAGTATATTTTGTTAATATATCGTGAAACCCAGGAGCAGATTTTTTCACATAACAACATTATCTTTTTTTTTCTTTTGTTGTTGTATATGAGTATTTTGTAGTAAATTTATGATGATACCATAAATTTGGGGCATTCATCAAAATTCCATATAATATTTTATATATATATCGTATAATATTTATATAGAAGAAACACGTAACATGTCATCAATATCATAAAAATACATAAAAATTCTCGGTTATTTTACGGCTTAAAAACACCGTTAAAAATCATTTAAAATTAATACGCCTTTTAGTTTTGGTTTACCAGCAACAACAAAAAAATAACACAGCAAAAATTAATTTTTATGAAAATTGGTGTCATTAAAAAAAACTATATATAAGTATGTATTTTTATAAATAATGTTGTTTTAAAGATAGATCTATGAAAAATAACAATGATTGTCATCAATTGATTTTAATGATCTTCTACGTAAATACAAAATATAATTTTTAATAATTCACCTGTATGAGGCATTATGATCCAACGATGATTTCGATCTTCTTTTTTATTTTGATGTTCTTGTTCGTGTTGATCTACGACAAATCCAATTTCTTGGACTTCTCTTTCCACCGATTTATTCTTCTTAAAAGCCACAATGTTTTTTTTTTTTATTATGATTTAATGTTTCTTATAAGTTATTTCAATAAATTTTTTTTTGTGTCCTATTTAATCCTTTATTTTTAATTGTTAATTTTATGGGTAATAAAAATTAAAAGAATTTCATAAAATAATTAAATTTTACCAAAAACTATTTGAATAATTTATGCCCTGAAAGTAAATGAAAAGAGTTTATATTATAGAAGTACATAATTTTAATTTCTACAAATACATATATAATAAAATAGAAAATTCATGTGTGGCTTTTATTACTAAAAGTTTAATTTTATGACAATTATTTTATTATGATTCTTAAAGAGTATTAAAAAATAATTTTTAGCTCATTAAAATTAATAAAAAAAAAAAATGTTTTATGATAATTTTTTCTTTTATTTACTATAAAAGATTGTGTTAGCTTATTTGACCCATGGTTTAAAACATTGATAGACCTTTTACAGTTAGTGAAGGCTAATAGTATATGAATAATTCTTTTTTTTTATATATAATTTAATTTCGATTAGATTACAGGTACAGGTGTCTGGCGTTAATATGAAAATATGATAGATTGCTTTAGTAACATTATCACCAGTTCTCTTAAAAACCTAGATTTTTCTATAATAGACTTATTTCTTATCAATCAGGGATTCTGACATTATTAACGAAAATATTTATCTTCAAACAGTTTTATTTACACATTCCACTAGTGTCGCTAAAATTACTAACCAACTATTTATATACCTGGATCGTGCGAGAATGTTGCTTTCACACATTTTCTGCTCTGATTTGATCCACAATTTCGTAATATGTCAAAAATGGGTGATAATGAGCGCCTTTTGCCCTTATAAGATTTTAACGATACGAAAATCACATATTATTGTATTTGTCGAACTGTTTACGAGCATTCGATAAATTTCCTTCTATTTATTGCAAAATCACGTTGATTCCTTACACAAAAATGTACTCTACAATGATAGCGACTTGTATTTGCAGTATTTCTTATTAGTGGTAGCTCCATATCATACAGTGTATTGGTGAAACCCACCTATAGACCTAATATTTCAACATAAACAATATATACTTTAATATGGACCGCATTCTATATGATTTTCTAAATTACCTATTAAAAAATTTGTATAAATATAACCTGACATAAAAAATCAGCAAAAACATTTTACCGAAAAACAAAAAAAAAAACCAATTCTCTTTTTAAGATCTTATCTATGTTAATACCGCGGCGGTGAAAACGCTAACCATAAAAAAAATAATATAAAAAAAAATTTAACTAATGCTTAAACACGCTAAATACATCATTGAATAAAAACAAAAAAAAAATTAAATTTTTTTTTTTTTGTAGAAATTCATGCATTACACAATTCAGGACCGACAAATATGCAAATTTTTTATTTCCGAAATATATCTTTATGGAGCCTTTTTTTTTGTGATATTATTTTGGCAGGCTTTTCAAACTAATTTAAGGTTATTACAAAAAGGAAAAGTGTTTTCTGTCCGTCATATACATACAACCAAAACACATTTCACGAAATATAATAATGCTACCGTTTAATTTGATCCTTAAAATTCCGGAATTTCTTATTTCACCAACTCCAAAAAGGATATAAATTAATGTAATAATAAATTTACTGAAATTTAAATAATTTTTTAAGGGTGAAAAATATTTGAAATTTCTACTTAAATAAAAAATCTTTTTTTTGTTAACTATCCAATTAAGTTGTATTTTAAGTTTTTAAGGTTAGTTATTTATTTTGTCCTTGTTAGGAAAAAAAACTAAATTTGTTCCTTTTTTTTTTTTATAAAATTTTTTAGTTTGAATATTATTGGGGAAATAAGATTTCAACGCAATTATAATAATTCATTCATGGCATTTAAATATTCATAGAGTTTTTCTTATAAACTTTATATTTTTTCAAGTTTTATGAAGGCATTGGAGTTTAATGCTGACCTTTATAGTTGTTAATTATAATGTTTTGTTTACTGTAAATACAGTATAATAAAAAAAACAGTAGAATAATAAGTAAATTTTGTATTCGGTTGTTAACACGCCGTTGAGTGATTTTCATATTAATGCTTTTATTTTGTCAAAGAAATTATGAATTATATTATAATTTAATTTGTTAAAGGGAAATTTACAATTGTTATTTTATAAATCACTCTGTATTTAATTTATATATATTAGAATATTTATTAATCCTTTTCACAAAAACTTATTTTTATATACATAAATTTTTATTTTATGATTATTAAAATAACCGAAGCATGTAATTATGCGGTATATAAAAAAAAAAATATATTAAAGAAATATGAATTTTTAAATAAATCCTTAGCGACTAATTATCTAAGTGTACCACAAGTAATAAAACTGAAGAAATCTAGAAAAGAATTTTAATTAAATTAGTTTTAGTCATGAATTTTATTTTCTTATATGTATTATAAATAAAATAATAATTTTATAATTTAATTATTTATTAGGTAAGAAAATAATTTTTAGTGCGAATTTAAGTAATTATAAGTAAAATAGTAATAATAGCTTAATTAATGAATACGAGCTATAGCAAAAATATAAAATTCTATTCGTTTAATTAGAAAATTTTAATTTTAGAAATAAAATTATATTATATTTTGAAGACAGAATTATTAATAAACTAGTGTTTAGTCTAGCATAAACAGCATCGTGTAATTTACGATATCAGTTTCTTGAAAAATTATACATCGGCGTACTTGGTTGCAACGGGGGGATAAATGGAGCTTCAAAAGACTTGGTACAGTTTACTTCCAGTCAAGTGTAATAAGTAAAATATAATCCTTAAAAATATAGTAGTAAGTACAAATAAAAGCTTGGAACTCATTACAGTAATTAAATTAAATTAAAGTAGTATAAAAAGGAAATTTATTACAATTTTTACTATATTTTCTTTATCTCTAAAAAATCAATTCGAATTATATACAAGGATAAAAATATTAAGTTTGCGCATAAATTTTCAGATTAGTAAAAATTTGCAGCTTAATATTATCAAGGCTACATATTAATACAGCAAAAATTAAATTTTTCAAATTATATTTAAATTTAAAATTAAATACTTGGCGCCAGTGTCTCATCACTATAATAAAAGCTACAATTTTTAGACTATATATTTTTATAATATATTGAATCAAAATATACATTTAAAAGTTTTACAAAATTTATGTTTCTATGACTTTGATGAAATCATTAACAATAAACAAATTTAAAATTTTAAAAATTTCTGTTATAATATCTAATATCTAAAATCAATTTTTCAAATGTGTTATAAAATATTTTGAAATATATTTCAAATATTTTCTTAAAAAATATTTTTTTTTTTAAGATTCATATCTTCACGAAAATCAACTTAATATTTAGTTAAAACTAGAAGGCAACTAACATCGTTTTGGTTGTCAAAAATTTTTTTAATGTTAAATTTTTTTACTATATGTATAATAAAAATTGATTATAAATAAATATGTAGAGAGACAGAAGCCACCAAAAAAAAAATATTTGTTTTGTCTCCTCAATTTTTATTAATACACATTACTACATAATCAGCGTGTGGCCCTATTAGGAGAATATTTATATTTTTTATTTTTCATTTTTGTTTTTTTTTTTAAGATATCAACAACCAGATTATATGTTAGTATTATAAAGTGCTACATACCTGGTAATGGTTGTCAACATTTATCAAGAAAAATATATTTAGGAGTTATGGGAAAATAATAAAAAATGTATTTGTCTGTCTTTGTTGCCAGTTTATCTGTCGGTCATTTAATAGACTTTTGCAAATTATTTGAACACAGTAAATGTTGACATAAATAGTTGTTAGGCAGTATACGTTGGAAAATTTGAATAATTTAGAATCAATAAAAGGTAAAATAAATAGTTGAAGTATACTTTACTGTAGAAAAATTTAACTTTAAAATTATAATTATTCAGTGCAATTGATAATAGACTTTACATTGGAAACGTAATGAAAAATGTAATAAAACACTTTTATTATTCAAGATTTCACCAGTAGGAGCCCAATATTAAGAATGTAATTTTACATTGTAAATAAACATAAAATCTTTTGTTAGAACTTGCGTTGAAAAACTAATAAATAATAGAATAGACTATAGTTAGTATTAGTATAGTTAGTATAATTTGAAGTTGTCCCGATAGAGGTTGAAAAATATATTGGAGTTTAAAATATAATTTATAGCAAAACTAATGCAACAAAAATATTAATATTAACCATATTGACTGATCATCAACATTGAAATCTGATAAGTGTGAAACTATTATAAAATAAATCTGCTACACTGAAATTTTTCAAAATGTATAAATTTTTTAATAATTTATTAATATTAAATCAATTGATGGGAAAATCACAAAAAAAAAAATTTATGAAAAATAAACAACAAGAACAAAAAAACGTGTCAGTCAGTTTTGAAAATTATCAATAAATTTATTTAAATTAAATTTAAAGATTTTTTTTTTGTTTTTTGAATATTTTAATTATTAATTTTTTATATACCTATAAAAAAATCCTAGCTTATTTATGCATAACAAAATGATGATTTTTAGGTATTTTTAGAAGATTTTATCAGATCGCTACAAAAACTATTAAGGAATGAATTATTTTAAAATAAAAAAAAAAAATCTTTATAATGTGATTATGTAAACACAGGAAACGCTCATTTAATCACAGCATGAGATTATAATTTTTTTTTTCTTTAAACTTTAAATTATTTGAAACCTTTAGAATTATTTTTTGAAGTCGAAAAATTTAATTAAAATCAAGTTTAAATTAAAATGGTGTCAACAAAACAATATTTAGGTAAAATAAAAAATATTATTCCAATAATTAATTTTGTATTGAACTTAAAATTTTAAAAAAAATCCCCAAAAGGATAACATTTATTGATTAAAATTGTACAGAATTCTCTTATCAATGAGTAGCAGACATTCATCACACCAAAAAAAAAACAATTGTAATCAAACATCATTCTCTTTTAAAGAGCTTCCATTGAATTATCGTCCTTTTTCAATTGAATTTTAATGGAAACCGAAACTTTTATGTTAAATTTAATGGAATCATTAATAGACCCCCAATCAATGAGATTGTTTGGTGATAAAAAAGAATTTAAATTGTAAAAATGGATAATAGAAATTTTATTTGGAGTGAAGGATTCTGCGCAAAATATATATATTTTTTTTAATAGATAGAAAGAAATAAATGTCCTGAAACAATTTTAGAATTTATATTAAATTAAAAAGTTTTTACGTAGGTCGTATTTTCAAATATAATTTCGTCCTAGAGTTTAGTGGGAGTTTAAATATAGAAAGAGGCAATCTTTCCCAATTCGATGACATAATTTTTGTAATGACATTTATAGTACAATTTGGAACTAGCATATACTACTAATATTTATCTGAGTAGTTTTCTGATTCAACGCACTATGCAGTAAGTAATTTCAACTCATGGATTTGTTAGATTCTTCACTATACAAGAAATAATATCAATAATAATCTTAGAGTTATATTACGAACTACTAATACCCAGAAGGTATTATAACGACAATTTATTTAGATTACACCAATCCATTAAATTTAACCTGACTATTCTCAGAGGCAGTCTGACCGGGATTTGTTTTTACCGCGGTTTAAAAGCTTTTAATTAAATTTAATATTTAACTGTCAACATTTAAAAGTCTCTTAAAAACTATTTAGCAGAAAACGTATCGATTATTCGTCTACTAAATACCATAGTTCTTGGGTTGCACTGGATGTACAAATCATAAAAAATTGCGTATCTATACAATATGCTATGATGCATTAAATATCATGTGAGATTATCAGTAGTTTTATTAATACCGTCATTTTATCATAATGTACAATGATAAAAGTTTCGGTGACTTATGGTTCTAGTTTATGGTCTATAGATACACTAAAAAGCATAACGATTATAAAATGCATTCTTTTCCACTTAGTTTTATTACAAAAATTTAATGAAAGTTATATTTAAATTACTAATTAACCAAGTGAAATTTGATTTATGTTTAAGGTTTAAGAAAAAAACCAAATAACAAAATACAAAAAAAAAATTATGTTTATGCGCCAGTTAATTTGCAGTTAAATTGATTTTTATGGTTAGTTGAAATCTGTTAAATTTTTGTATATATTGAAAACAAATCATTGTCGACAAAACTCATCTATTTCTCAATACATACAATAATAATAATCATTTAAAAGGTGTTAAATATAATTATATATTTTTTTTTACAATTTTCCCATTTAAGTGCAATAAAAATTCAATTATATTTTTTTTAATTTACTAGTTTATATACTTTTATGGTATTGTTGAGAATTGAATTTATTTATTTATTATTATTATTATTTTTTACTGTCGTTCAACGCCAAACTGAAAACCATGTCAAATCTTAAAATGGCCTTCGCAAATTTAATAGAATAAAATGCTGCTACTACTGAAAAACATATATTCGTATATAAAATTGATGGTTTTCGGTTTTTATTTTTATATATTTTTGAAAATTAAATTTTTCAAAAATATATAAAATTGAAGATCACTAGAAGTCAAATATCTATAAATTGATTTTTAGAACTTCCTAGGTGGATATGGTTTTTTTTTATTGCAGTCTCAGTTAAAAGGATTTTTGAAAATATATGTAGAATGAATTTTGAGTATTTACGAGAACTCTAAAAATTTATGATAATTTTATTCCGAACAAATTCTATTTTTTTTTTTTTGCGATATAAAATCATTTAACGAAGAATTTGGTGAGCCTTAGAAAAAAATTAATACAGAAAGATTAATACAGCAACTGCAAAAAAAAATGTTGTTAGTGATTTCGTTACTGAATAAGAGAATATATTTAATATTTCAGGTTTATTCCTTCCTCTACTTGCTGCAAAATTTTCAGTAATTGATTTAGTTCAGATGTGACATTTACCTAAAATACTTAAAATTAAATACGATTAATAGAAGGAAATCGAATTACTCAATAATTAATCATTATCGTTAATTTACGAATATTAAGATTTTATCGCAACATGAATGATGATTGAACGTTTAACATTTATAATTCGAAATTTTAAACAAACGTTAAAACAAAGTTAATAATAAAAGACAGCTGGCTAAAATCAGTTTTATTTTATCTATGCTAGCGAATCATTTCAACATCATACAAAATTTATATCCAATGATTTTTATTTTAGTTACACAAGATTTAAATTTAACAATTTTGTTTTTGTCAATATCAATCAAAAATAATTAAAAAGTTTAAACATAAAATCATTTGTACATTTAGCTTATAGGTTTTCAACGAAAAAAACAAAATTAATTGTTGTTTTTATTGCTACTTAAAGAAAATTGTTGATAAGAAGATCCCTAATAAAAACAAGTCCGTACTTGAAACATCTCATAAAATTAACTAATAAATATTCTCAGATATTAGTTACATAATAAAATTCGTATTTTTATATAATTTATATAAATAACTGCGAGCGTTAACTCTCATGTCTTTTTAATATCAAATACCACACAAATAATTTTTAATATCAATTTTATTGGCAAGATGTATCCCTTAATTTTAATTACATTTACTTTAAATATTTCTTAATCAGGGGCTGGTACCGTGATTAATAAATATTTAAAGATGTTCAAATCTAGTCAAAGCATTAAATTTCATCTGATTGACCTTTTGATTGGAAAGCAGGTACTCTATCCACTTAACTGTTTCAACTCTACTTGAGTTTATATTCATTTCTAATTTGTTCAGAAAATGAAAATGAATTTAAAATTTCTATATCATTAATTTACCATAATTAATAACTTTCTGACCGGTAGATACTAGGTTCGCTTCCAGTCTGAGACATCGTTGTTTGGCTAAGTTTACTCAGCTTTAATTGAGTACCAATTTTAAAATAGTTTGGGACAAATGCTAACGGTTGAAGTCATCTGCTAATAACAATGACTCGTTAACAAAACCTTGTTGCAATTAAAAAGATTCTTTACTATAACGAAACCTGGTTCTGAATCGATATAAAATTAGTTGAACCAATTTGTAATAAAAAATGTTAAGAAACTTCAAACACAGATAACTCGCTTGAGGCCTTTTGTTCCGCAGTGTAGTGTACACAGAGGAAAAAAACATAACTTTCAAGCAATGAGACTTGTATGTGTTCTGGAAATTTGCAGCACACGTCATTGGTGTGCTGCAAAAAGTAATCAAGTTCTTTATTGCTAATCAAAATAATGTTATTTATACTTGGGTCTAAATAAAAATTTTCTTATTAATCCATAAAACTATTGAATATATTTAGTTTTTCAGCAGTCATAAAATTTAATATATTCATTTAATTTGAGGAGCATATATTGTAGCATACCGCCGATGTAAATGATAGAACATTTCAATAATAATTTCTTAAATCTCTCATAGACATTAGTCCCTAATTTACTGATTGAAAATTACAAGAACTATTTTTTTATGTTTTTCGGACATATTTTCCAAATTTGTATAAGAATTTATTCCAGATTATTTTCCTTCTTTATTTTGTACACCTCACATTATTAAATATAAAAATTTTCAATTATCCAACTTATACAATGCCCTATCATATATTTTGAAAATTTTGTATAATAAAATCTCATTGTGATCATTTAAAACAATTTTGATTTTATGGATATCTAATAAATATTAAAGGCTTATTCTTAAATTTTATCCATAATCAGCTATATAAGAGTTATTATAAAATTCAATGACTGACTCTTCATCATCATTAAATTAGTTCTGGGTTGATCATAAAAAGGATCTCACTAGAATAAATGAAAAACTATATATAATTTAATTATTATATAGTTGGAAGCTATTCAAATGATCATTTGACATATAAATGTAATTTACCATTGAGCATCGTTTAAGAATAATGTCGTCGCCAATTTCATTTTAAAAATCTCTCATCAATTTATTAACCATTATTGTGGTAGGACACAGCGCCGTTAAATAGAAATCGGTGGCATATTTTAATGTTCCGACTGGAACGGTGGGGGGTCAATGTCGTAAAAGATATAAATTAAAATTAAAAATGTTATTTTTTTTATAATATATACATAAAAAAAAAAACAGAAATCATCAAAACAATTTCTTTCATTAAAAATCTGTTTTTTAATAAAAAAAAAAATGAAAATTCTTTTTTTTTTTTAATGGATTTGATGATGAAAAGAGGAGAATCTTTAAAGCTTAATTTATGAAACAAGATATAATAATATTATAGGGTTTATTTATGTTCCATGTATATTATGTTCAAATTAATGGTTAAACTGTGTCCATTTTAATGTCTTTTTGGAGTATATTTTTAATGCTTCTGATTTTAAAGATTTTTTTTTTAATTTTTCTTTTAAGATCACTTAAAACCTTAAAAGAATTTTTGTTTGCATTTTATTATTTAAATACAGTTAAAAGTTAAGTAGATATTCAGTAATTTTATTATAAAATATTTGTAGTTACCGCAAAAGATTTGTTTTTTTTTGATAATTATTATTTAAGTGCGACCACACTAATTTTAAATAGAAGTTTTAAATGAACTTTTACTAACTTTTTAATCATTTTTCAAGGTAACATAAGAAACTATGAGAATTTCGTATACAACGACAAATCTAATCTAAGAAATACAATAATCAATTAAAAATTTTAATTATCTAATTTAGTGAATCAACAATTAATAGGTCCTAATATATAATGTTGTAATGGCTATTATTACAAAAACTTTGTTTTTTAGTTCGTAAATATTACTTAAAAAATTTATCACATTATTTTTATATTTTAAATTAATCATTTAATTAATTGTAATTTATTTTTAACAAGTTTTACGTTTTACAATACTCAACATGTTTTAATTAACTTTGCTGAGTATTTTATCGATGACTTCCAGATCTTTAAAATTCAATGTTAAAAATAATTTTCCTCTCTATTATGTTCTAGCTTCTAGATATTGTGATTATTTATATTATGTAATTTATATACCGGATGCTGTTAATATAATTTATAAGTTATATACAATAATTTGTATTATGAAATTTAATGAAATTAAACTTTTAAATTGCAAAAACATTTCAAACATTTTTGGACCTATTTTTGCATTTTTAAAAGTACATATAATTTCTATAAATCATAATTGCTTGATAGTAAAAATTAAGTTCCACTACAGTAATATGCAGGAAAAAATACTGCTTTTTGTCTGATAACATGAAGGATTTTATCAAAGCATAATTTCGGCATTTTATTCAGTTCTTAGATGTCATAACCACTACATGTAGCATCCAACTTCTTAAGTACATTATTGTATTAATGAATCTCTAATTCAACAGTATATGTCCTATAAAAATATATGAAGTGTGTTACCACAATTCGGTAACAGCATGTATTTGGTTGTACAAAATTTTAATAACTAATTAAATTTTATAATTATGTTTTTTAAGTTCTATATTTCAATCTAAACTATGCACAAATATGCAGATATAATAAATTAAAAATACATTGCAATAGTCTTAAATATTTCCAATAATTCCCAAAAAATTTAAATAACTTTGAAAAAAAGACTATTATTTGACTACGTTACCTATATTGTGTAAAATGTTGCTTCCAAATTCAAAGCCGAAACAATATAATAGTACTGATAACAGAACATTTTAATTTTATGACGCCGTAAAGTGGAAAATTTATTTCGATTAATCTTCGTGATTAAAGGAAAACTTATAAAGAAAAAATTAATAAGAAGTATTAGTTTTACAGAAAATTGTATTATTTGAGAGAACAAATCAAAATAATTTATTGCAAGGTTAAAATAATTCGCAGCACTAATTTGAGTTTATTTTAAATTTCATAATCGGCGATGTAAAATCTTGTGAATCCAGCTAATAAATGTAAAATATTTAGTAAACCAAAAATGCAAATATGCATCAAAATTTAGCAAACACAAAAAGTTTGAACTGTGTTTTTTCTTTGATAAGATTACGTTTTGGGAAAATAGCTAGTATATTTTTTTGAATTTTTTGAGAAATTGATTATTCCTTAATTTTCCAATTTTTACAATATTACACTTATCTTATAGCTATATAGATTTTCTAAATATTTAAATATAGTTTAATTCAACAACACTATTAATGAGCCACACATAAATTTTCATTACATTGTAAAAAATTATTAATAAAAATGCACTTTAAAAAAATTTACCTCTTGTTTAACTATAAATAATTAAATTTTTATCCAAAAGTTATATCCAACTTTTAAATATATTCTTTATATTCCACCAAATATTATTTTTTTAATTAATTAATGCTCACTAAAAAATTCTGTTCACATATTTATAAACACTAATTTTCATAATTTAAATACAATTTCCGATTAAAATAATATTTATATTTTCTCTAACCAACATCGACGGAACTCACTTAAACGCTCTTATCAACTGACCAACAAAAAATTAACTGACAATAAAGAAACCAAAACAATTTCAATCAACCTAACCAACCATTCATCGTTCTAGCAAACCGTTGCGGTTACGCAAGACTTGACTAACCACTGATACATTAATACATATCTATATATAATATAAAAAATTTAACACTCATACTTAATCAAAAATAATCATATTTTATAAATAACAAATACTAATGTAAAATTATTCGGTTTGAAAAGCTGATTCTATTGTTTGAACGTAAAAATAGATAGGCGTAACGTAATGAAAATTTTTGGTTCCGCAAGAAATCGTGTGCCATCAGCAGCTGGTAATGTGCTACACATACAAAATTTTGAAAATATCAAGGTGTACTAAACCATATACAAACATTTGGTTTTTTTTTTTTTTGTGTATGCTATTTTAACACTCATACTTTTAAAAGCTATACAATAAACGTGGAGTATTAAATGAGGGTAAAAGATTATGTGGCATTATGCAAAAAAAAAAAAATGGCTAACAATTGACCAACCAAAAAAAAGCATATCGTCAGTTATATTAAAATTTTCACATATACATTGAAGAAAACTATTATTAAATAATACATATAAGCGAAGCATAACTTTTATGGTTTGAAGTGGAATCGAAACATTTTTCCAGTTTTACATTCCACTTTCCACTTTTTTCTGGTTTTTATTATATTTTGTTACCCTCCGTCACAGCAAAGGAAAAAGGACGTTTAAATGAAAATTCAATAATGATGTAGTAGTAAGTAAGGATAAAGTCTACTAGGCGTGTTTCAAAAAAATTCGATGACAGAATGGTAAAATGATTTGTAGATTTTGGTAACAACAACAACTAATTATTATATACCATTATAATAGTATATAGTGAAATTTATAAATTAGTAATAATTAATGTGTAGAAATAGATAATGGGTATTTAAATAGCAGATAATAAAGCATGAGATATAAATATTAAATAAATTTTACACAAATTTGAAAATTATTATACAAATTTTTCTAACATTCTTATAGTTTGTTGATAAATTGATTTAAAATGACGGGGAATTGAAGTTTCATACACAAACTGAACAAGAACTTGTACCATAGACAAAATTATTTTTGCACTGGCCTCTATTATCCTTTTTCATCAAATTTGTTAGAAACTGTCTTTAATAGTTCTTGAAACTTCTTTATTTAACTGACGTTATCGGATTGGCATATGATTTAAAATCACTATCAAATAGACGAATTTGACAGTAAATTTGGTTTGTAATCTTATTATACTTGAAAGTAATGTACGTCATGTCCAAGTTATAAAATTCTAAAGAAAAAAAGTGTTGTTATTATAAATTTTTAGTTTACAAAGGACAGAAATCTAATCGAAATACCTATACCTTTGAAGGCCTTTAACAAAAAAATACCTTTAACACTGGTTTGGAAATATTAGAGCTTAAAAAAGTTACCTTAATCAAACTACACCAAAAACTCTAATTAATTTCTAAAGTGCAAAATCTAACACTTAAAACTGTTTAAGAAATAATTGTAAATTGATTTAACGATAATTTTAAATTCACATTTAAACTTTTACTACAAAATTTACCAAAATATAATTAAAGTCGTTTCAATTCCATAAATTTCCATTAAGCAACATAAAAATATTTGTATTCGAATAAGAAATGGGGCGTTTCATTTACACTTTCAACATAAATTAATACATATATCTACATGTATTGATTCAATTACTCATACGACTTAATATGTGTATCTATATATGAAAAGTATCTATAAAATATCAAATTGTATATAATGTAATTTTTTTTTTTTTTGTAGAAATGGGATGATATGAAAATATGGCAGCAGGTGGCCTAATACTTTTGATATGCTTCAATATTTTATCTACACATAAATATGTTTTGAAAGTATCTACCCGAAACATAAGATATTTTTTATATCTATATTTTTTAGATGATATAGCATAGAAGTACCGTTTATATTCAAATACATAAGAGTTTTTAATATAATATCAAATAAATATACTGTATACAATCAGCCCTTTTCATACTGATATTTTGCAGGCGTAACGATTACGGTACCGGAAATGCTACGCAATGCTATGGCCAATCGTAACGGCACGCGAATATATATATATATATATATATATTATTTACTAAACAAAAACAAAAATGTATACTTACAAACACATTAAAAGCGTTTTATAAAAAGAATTTAATTATTTATCTTGATAATTGTATTTGAATGTAAACGACCCTAGGGAAATTCGATTTAAAAAAAAAACAATTTATTTTCTTCTGTACTTTAAACGTTTATTAGATTTTATACGGCATTCAAAATAAAATATTACAAAAATAATACATAAGTTATAATAAAAAAGTAATTTTGTAACAAGTTAATGGGAAAATGTAGATAAGTAAAATATAGCATAAAAATATTTTCATTTTATTGTCAATCAAAAGCGAAAAAACTTTGCGTATTTACTTAAAAAAATCGATTTTGAACAAAAATCGATTTTTAATTATTATTTTTACTTCGAATTTGCATAAATACAGCAGTGAAAAATAAATTATCATGGAATAAAATTTAGCTCTTAACAAAGATTCAGATTATCATATAATAAAATAAAAAAATAGTAATAATCGATTATTACGTTCAGAACTGAACATAGTGAAAAAAATAATATTGTTAGTATTAAAAGTCTAAATTAAAGTTAGTATTAAAAGTCTAGCCGTGTAATAAGTAATATGCTAGTAAATGTTTCCTTAAACATACTAGTAAAGTCTGGTATACAGAATAATTGATATATTTTAATTTAACTAAAATTGAGTATCCGTAAAAACTGAGAGAAACACTTAAACTTCAAAAATTTTATTCTGATTAAACAGGATCACTCTAATTTAGGTTCCCCAGAAAAACGTCTATATTTTATGGCGTTTATATTTTAAGGATTATTGTTTGAAACTTTAGAAGTCTAAGCATTTTTCATCATTTCTTAGCATTATATGTTTTTTTTATATAATAATAGAGTTTGGAAAAACCGATTTAAATCATTAAATGTTGTAAATATTGCATCACAGATTAATGTCAGTAGTAAAATTTAAATTTACAAAATTTTTATATGATTTAAATATAATTTTATTACACCTTAAATATAATTTTATTAAATCAATAACTCTCTTAATAAAAATGCCAGATGATCATAAAAAAATAGTAACTTGATATATCATTTCCTTATTAAGTTCAACGTTTTCAAGTTAAATTGGTCTTTTAATTAAATTTACATTAAACAACGTCGAATTTAACTTGAGAACAAAGAAAATTTATTTGAAAATGTACAAATTTTCGTTGAATTTATACGGAAAATGGTACAAATACAAATATTAACATATTATAAAATATTTTGTTTGTAATCTCCATATAAGTCTACTCCAAATAAATATTTCCATATACTTTTTTTTACTAGTTGCATATATAAATTTAAATTTACTATCTAAATATATTTTTGAACTATTGGCGTGATGATTAAATTTAAGAAGCATAAAAACCTTATCAAACTAATATTTAAAACTATAAATCTAATTTTTGGTAAAGATTTCATCATAAATTTGACGCCTAATTATTTCATTTTAAATATTCAAAAACCATTTTAAATTAAATATGTAAGGATTTCGAAATGTTATGTATTTTTTTACTGAACTAATTTTAATCATTAAATTTGATAAATAAATAGTTTCAAACACAAAATTATTAATTGTTTAATAGATATATTAACAAAATGTATAATACACAAGTACAACTTTAATCGATTTTTTAAATAAATCTTGAATCTTTCCCTCTTTGATTATACATTTTAACTATACACATAAATTTTAGTATTGGTATTTAAACATTTAACTAAAAATTTCATTTGCTTTTTAAAGAAACATGAAAAGAATGTATATATTTCCAGAAGTCTTTGAGTTAATTGTTGTATGCTACATATTAAGTTCCACCTGGGGCTAAGATTAATAGCTTCTAAAAGTTTGAATAAATTTGGCATTAATGTTTTTAATGGAAGCACTGTTAAAAAAGTTTAAAACTCCGCAATAGCTGGTTAAATATAATTTGTTATGTTAAATATACTTCCAATTTATATATCTCAAATAAAACAAATTATATTTTAAATAACGAAAACAAGATTTAAATTAATGCAAATTTTCAGTCTATATACCAACATTTACATTTTATATACGAAACTAATTTCTATTGAATTTTCATTTATATTGCATTTATATTCTCATTTATATTGCATTACATATTTCTAAGAATATTTCAAACTAAAAAATCTACAAAGTGCTAATTTACGAAATCATTAATTCAAATACCAAAAAAAAAATCATATAATTTCAATCAAGTTTAATTTTATTAAAATTTTGAACTGCTTCTAATTATCCGTATAGTTGGCTACTTTAATTTCACATCCCTCTAGGCTTAAATTTATTTCATTTTCATCTTACGATATTTAAATTATTAAAACGTGCGTAGAATGTGCCAACATATACGTCTCTATATAGACAATCATATTCTAAAATTATTTTGAATAAACATTTTCCTTTTAAGAAAAGTGTATCCTAAAATCAATCGATTGTATATTATTGCGTGTTCAAAGCTAATTATTGAATTTACAAAACCCCCAAAAAAATAACTAAAAAATAACAATAACCTCCTCCGCTTTTATAAAAGCCAATGAAAATAAATTATTTCTTTCTAAATCTAAAAATCTCTTCTTTTATCCTTTGGCGTAGTTTCAAAAAATTTCCAATCTTTATATTAACTTGAGGGCAAATATTTTTTAACGCTATTGATTTGAAATTATATTACATATATCGGTAAAAAACCTTTATAATGCAGTTTGCATATTTGTGCATTTAATATATATAGCGTGTTATTATTTTCTATATATAATCATAATTAAATATAACCCCAAAAAAATAAATAATAATTTGCTCCCACAGTATAAAGTACGATGCTCTTCTATCAAGTTAATAATTTTTTCACAAAGAAAAAAATGAATGTAAATTATTATATCACGCGGCTAAACGTTAAACTGATCTTTAACTATAAAATCCTGCAGAATAACCGAAAAAATATTTTGAATGAAAATGTCCCTAGGATATCCACACAAAGACAATATGCAAATTTTGTAAATTAGTACAGAATAAATAGAATTATATATCTATTTGCCTGAGATTGATTCGGTTTAAATTCGTCCTGTGCTTCTAAATTGTCTTAATCGTTAACGCATATTTTTTTGTTGACGCTCTTAGCTTTGGGCTTCCACCTCCCATCACAAAAGTTATCGAATATTCTAATCATAAATTAGTAAATAATGTGATTAGTTATAGTATTATCAAATTATCATGTATTTATCGCAGCTATATTTCGAAGCAAAAGTATATATTTCAACGATAAACTCTTAATACACTGAAGAAAGAGAAACCCTTATCAAAATTGTATTTGAACTTATATTTTCATAGAAGGTGAATTTCTATTTTCGACTCCAAGTTTCATACTTACTATAATAAAGAAATTTCTGTTGCGAGAAAAGCAATTCAAATTACGAGAAAAGAAATTTCATTTGTAGGAATTTTATTTAAAAAACATTTCTCTGGGAAATAAGTCCCCCATGGCGCTATTGTTTGTTTACCATATTTATTGTACATATCCTATTTTTAGGACAGATTTATTATTGCGGTTTCAACACTTTAAGTCTGTATAATTTAAGTCTGTCGGGGTATTTTGCTAACAACAAATGTCTCTCCAATAAAGCCATTGGCTTGTTGCAATTAAAGTTTCTTCAGTATAAAGAAATTTATGGTTCGCAATCCATATAAAAATTATTAGGTCCACATTGCAAAAGAATGTTACGAGATCCTTTATGGGAGGCCAAGGCTCTCTATGAGTTGTAGAACAATATATGATTACACTATGTGATTAATATTTTTACCTGCACTGTGATAGTACAATGTAAAAGCAGAAATCAATGAAACAATATTGATCTGCAAAATAAATTGTATTACTGAAATAATGTAAGTATAACTTATGTTAGGTTTCTTGACTGGTAAAACCAAAAATTGTCATAAATTAATTTAAAATCTTTGCTCAAAAACTGTCGATACATTCAACAATAAAATTAACTCATGGGCTCAAATTCAACCCAACTATATCTAGGTCAAAACTATTTTGATTAAGATTAACAATTAATTCGATGTTGTTCTTAATCGAATTGTAGATTTTATGACTCTTTCTTATCTCTTAACATCAAAATAGACATAATATAAATCTTTGATCTTTCTTACAAATACCATTGACCTAAAATATGATACCGAAAGAACAAGGTTTTTCTAAAAAAAAAAACATTAACTATACAAGACAAAAAATATTCTTCTATAAAACCTACAAAAACAACTTGCAGACAATGACCCTATGATTTTAATGATTCGGTTCAAAATTTTTGATTTTGTGCACACTTTTATTGTATATTATTGTTTTATGCTCACATGCTTCTATATAAACCTAACTAATATTTATTTTTTAGACACAATTCTGCTTTTTTTTTAGCATAGTTTTAAAAATGTTTTCTTCACGCACATTTTAGAAGTTCTTGGTTATGGCAATATGCAGAATTTAAATGTGAAGAAGATTTTATAATAATAACATAGTAAAGCAATGAAGCATCATCGACATTAAACTTAAATATAATCAAATATAATATAGAAAAAAAAAATACTAAACTAAAAAAAAGCCGCATGGACAAATATTTTTCTTTAGTTTTTCGCAAAAGCACATCAATTAGAAAAATTATAATGCATAAAAAAAGAATCAAAAAAATTTTGGTATGGTATATTCCCTAAAATTCCCTACAAAATATATAAGGCGAACCAAAAAAGGTGATTACAAGTCACAACATAGAAAATATCGATTTAATTTCTACTGTTTTTTTTTTTCTTCTTCTTTGAAAAATAATTATGGTTTCATGTTATTTTTATTATTACCAAAAATTTATTTAAATTATATAGATAATGTATAATAACTTTTGGTTATGATTTTTTTTTTCTAAATTATCAGCATAACTTGTATATATGATTTTTGATGGCATGCCATCCTAAATTGTGACATAAAAAAAAAGGATTTTCAACATAAGGATTTTATACATCTTAGTGCCATAAAATTTAATTTTTCAGTTTTCTTATTAAGTTATAAAATTAAAATAATTATGCCTCGACAAAACTAATCATTTAAAATTAAAAAATTTATGCATGACAAAAAAAAAGATTTAATTTATTTTATAAATTTTTTTTAAAAAAAATAATATACAAAAAAAAATCTATTAGTTATTGAAATTTATGTTTACGAAATAATATGTTGATAAAAGGAAGTAGGAAGAATTATTAGTTCTTTATTTAAATAACAACATAAAATATGTTTCCGCAGATCAAAATAATTCAATAATATATCAAAGAAATCATTAATGAATCATTTATGTCATTAAATTGATGAATACAATTTAAGGGTTTGGTTATGTATCACACGTTTTTATCAATCTCAATCGAAACGCACGCATACATTATACTGTAGAAGAGTAGAATCTGATGAAAATTTAAAATTACATATGACAGTTTCACACGACATCATCGTGTGAGATTGATTTATGCAAATGATATTTACTTATGTAATTATTTATTACCATACCTACATGACGGAAGCAAAATAAATATAATTAGAATGAAAATTGTCTGGAAAATCAAGATATATAGTTTAATTTTCGAAAAATAAATATTAAAAGATTTTTTTGCATGTCATAATATGGTAAAGCAAATATTACCTTAATCAAAATAATTTCAATAATTTTCATACAATTATTTTAAATTATTAGTAACTATTATGAAACAATTTGGTTATGTATTGTGAATTTACACTATCAATAAAATAATAATATAAATTAATTTGTTATAATTAATTATAACAAATTAATTTATTATTTAGATAATTTAGAATTTTAAAGTAAACCTATCTGAATTTTTTTGTGAATCATACCAGAAATTATTAATAAGGAAGATTTAGGAGCTTAAACCAAAGACGATCATCAAATGAAAGAGCGCTAAATCATTAAAGTTAAAATTTACTAAATCAGTTCAAATTCAGAATAATATTTGTGATTTCACAACAAAACTTTTCTTTAATCATATTTAGCAGACCAAAACCGAAAAAAATCACATATGTTATAAAAATTATTTAATCATAAATTATATACAAAAATCACAACTGCAAATATTGCTATAAAATTCACTATATTTTCCCCTAGTATTTTAAAATTTTAAAACATATCATTTATTTAATTTTTTAAATATTAGTCTATTTGCGGTTTTAAATTTCAATTGGGGTGATTAGTTTTAACACATTATCCACCAGTCCGAACAATAATCTGTGGTTATTTTAATTTACATAATAATCATAGAACTTATCTGTTATATTTTGTATTTTAGAACGTTGCTAGTTTAGTAACAACAATAATTTAATATTAAAACAATCAAAATAATTGACACCAGCTGATAATCAATTTAAAATTAATAAATTGTCACATACTCAAGAAAATTTTAATATCATCTTTAAAACAAAAAAAAAATCTTTGAATTTTTTGAAGACCTAAGAAGACTGTTTTTATCTTTATTACAGAGAGTACGAAAAAAAATAATGCACCTGCTAAATGCCGCAAAAAAAAAAAACTATATTTATGCAATGCATTTTTTTTTGTCCGAATGTAGTAAATGTCATAAAGTTATATATTTTACAGGACGATTCAAAAACAAAAAAAAAAGGACAAAGATCCTTAATTGATGTCTCCGCCCCTGTTGGTTCAAAACATTATCTTTTCATGTAAACATATTACTATGTACATGAATTTTTCAGTGTTTTTATTTTTTTTTATATTTTCACATTAAGAAAGTTGTTAAAATAAAATTTACACAAAGAAATACCGACTGCAAAGAGGCACGCGTTTAGCGTTGATTACTTTAGTTTGATAAAGATATAAGATATCTTATGATGATGATATAGCCTTTTTGCAACCTGGTAGTTTAATGTCAAAGAAACAATTTAATAATTGATTTAGAAGATACTGGGGTAAGAGAATTTTTGTGGTTAAATATATGAATTTTCCAAGAAATATAATTTCATTTGTTTTTATAAAGTCTAAACATAGATCAATTTGAAATACAGTTTTATTTAGTCAGTTTAATAGATGGAATTATATTTTTTAATTTCAGGATGTTCAACTTAAAGTTTTAATCTTGCAGCATGCCTCCTAATCAAAATGATTTTAGGTTTCTGAACCTACTCTGTTTATCAATAATAACCAAAAGATCGTGATATCTAAAAATGTCGCATATATAGTGTAATTACAGTAATTATACTACAGTGGTAAATATTTACTAATACGGTATTAATTATGTTTGCTGTCAACCTTAAAGCTAACAGTAGCTAGAAAATTATCTTACACAGAGTATTAACTAAACCCGAAATTTGGAAGGCTTTTTAAATAAAAGTAAATTGTATTTTAAAACCAGAAATATTTATAAAATTTCAGAAAATCAAACTTTATTACCTAAATAAATTCAAATTATATCCAATAAAAAAACCAAAATTAATTCTAAAAAATGATTTACACATTATAGATTCATTTATTAATTATGTCTATTATTTTACTTATTTACATATAATGCCACTTTACAACCAACATAAACTAAAAAAATATCAACCCTAATTTTAATAATGAATTTATATGTCTAATGTTGATCAAATTTACATTTTGTTAATAGACCCTAACTAATGTTTTTTTTTTTTTGCTTTTTGGCCTCTTATCAGTTAATATAATCCAGAAGGTATAAATAATTTTGTATTTTTCATTCCGGTGATTGATTGTCAAGTGTTCAGGTGCATTATTATTAAATTTATAAATGTTTAAATGTTTATATACTCTTTATATGTATTACACATAAAATAAATAACTCAAAAAATATTTATGAATATGTGGGCTTTTCAATGACTAAATTTTAATATTTCACCTATAAAATTATCTTCTGACAAAATATTACAAATTTTTTTTTTTTATTATTATATATATAGATTGTAACAGTAAAAATACAGAAGCTTAAAAAAAAGATAAGAGCTTCTCGTTCATTTGGTAATTAAAAAATAAATCGTGAGAATTTCATGGAATGATAATGACAGGTTAAAAGTATATATATATATATTTTTGGTTTATAATTTTATAGGCTTATCATAAAATGTTAAGCTACAGAATTTTTGTGAATTAGTGTAAATCATTTTATAGATTTATAAATCTTTTTGATATATATATATTTTTATGTAATCAATAAGGTCAATAAAATTTTGTTATTGTTCATATCTGATGAATATATAATGAAATTTCTATCAGCTATAAAAAAAAACATAATTTATAATCAATATTTCGTGATATTCATTGCTATAAAACAGAAGCAAATTAGTGGAATACATTGATTAGTCTGTCAAAATGCATTAAATAACTGGAGTTACAATTTATTATCAAAAATACTGTTACCATATTGAGAGAATTATAATAATTATATTTAAACAGCTTCACGTAAAGTTGTATTCGATCTATGCTATATTGTAAATCACTGAAACGTGAATTTTTATAAATATTTATATTTATATAATTTATGTTTAATATAATTTATGTTTAATTCCAATTAATGGAGTGTGTGTGAGCAAATTGTTTTTGTTTTTAAACCTATTTAAACGTATGTAAATATCAACATATTTCAGACGTTGAAAAATGTAAAATCAATTAGAGATGATGGAAAATTAAAATATTGCTCGCTATAGGCGGTGTTATCTTAAAGGTTAACGCAAAAAATGGCAATTTAACAGAAGCGGTTTTAATTTTTATTTCCCTCACAATATGTACAGAGTTTTGAACAGATTCTTCAAAACTCTGTATTGTGAGGGAAATAAAAATTAAAACCGCTTCTATAGTTCATGTTTCGGTCACTTTTTCGTGAAATATATTCATTTTCGTAGTTAAAATGTTGGCCAACATGGAAATGAATATTAAACTTGGTTTTATTTTGGTTTGTCATAAGTTGAATTAGTCCGCAGTCATATAGTAAGTTGAATAATATTTCAAGAAAATTTAATCAACATGCTTAAATTTACTTGCAGAATATATATATATATATATATATTATATATATATTTCACGTAAATATTACGTCTGGGCATAAACCTAATGTCATAAAAATTACTGCAGTACAATTTATTGCATATTTTAAGGTAATAAGATATTTTATTACATTACAAAGTATTTATATTTATACAAATTGCCGTCATAACATATATTTATGAAAATTCACGTTTAACTTTCAATGCACAATATGTAATCTTTAAAAACTACCTTTTTTTTTTTGTACAAAAATTAATTGCGTTATATAAATGTTATTCAAGTTACATAATAAAATTACATAATGAAATTAAAAATTTTGTAGGTGTAAATTAACTTTGTTTTTGTGTTTTCATAAATTATATTATTTTATAACAACATGTTATTACTCACAAGTTTACAATTTTATACTTTGTCAGTGTAGAGAAATTAAAACTATGTTTAATGATTTATTTTGTCATGTCATGTAGTAATTTTAAAACAGCCACAAGCTTGTCAAAATTTCATAGTGTTTTTTATATAATTTCTAATTTTAAATTACAACAAAACAAAATGATCAAAGTTAAGGTAAATTTAAAGGTAAAATTTATCACATAATTTCAATTAGTTTACACATTAAAAATATAAAATCATGTTTTTTGTAACACTTCACACTATTATCGATAATTTACTAAATATAATATTATGAATAAATTATATTTAAATTAAAAATTATATTTAATTTTGCTGTTCAGTCATTTTCAAATATAATTCCACAAATTCGTAAAATTCTGTATTTATAAAAATTATTAAAATCTGTTTGGAAAATATTTTAAATAATAATTTAAAATTCGTAAACGTAATTTTATTATAAATAATTATCTTCGCAAAATTATTACCTTATTATGTACAATTTTAATGAAAAAAGCGTGCCTTTCTGGCTTGTAGAATAGAAGCAAATTGTTATTGAAAAATGCTTTTACATGAACATACTTAATAATATAAATCTGTAATCATTATTGAGTTTTGTATCTTTCTAAACACAAAAATTAAATTTTTGTGTTACGAAATAAGGGTGAAAATGATAATTTAAAAACTAATGATGATTAACGTCAATCAAAATTTCATCATTTAAGATATAATCTTTAATATATATGTTGTCGCAAAAAATTTCAGAATAAATTCTTGAAAAATGAGCTATTTAAGGTAATGATTTGTCATCATTAATTCTGTGGAACTTTGCCAAACATGATATTTGTAAATATTGTAAATATTATAATTTTGAGCTGAATGGTAAATCGTAGTCTACTGCAAATTCAACATAAAATCGTTCAACATATAAATTAATAAATTCTTCAAGAATTAAGAGCCAAAAAAATGTGATTGGAGACTATGAATACAGCTACTAATTGTAAAATAAAGTAGAATCTGATGAAAGTATTTCATTGTAAAATTCAAATTACTGATAAAAAGATGATGAGTGTTGTGTATGTAGATATATATCAACTGCATATTCATATAATTATTTTGAAATATTTTTCCTGATGTTTTACTTTAATTTTATTATTATTTAGTTTAGTATAGAATATAGATATATATTTGAACTCAAACTGAATACATTCCATCTTACAATTAATGCAAAATAACAACTACAAAAATATTCTTTAACCCCAAAATTATGGACTAATTCTTTAATTTGACGGATGGAAAACAATAAATTACAACAAACAAATTTAAAATTTCAAAAATATGAATTTGATTTTCAATTGTGGTAGCAACAATGTATTAGCCTAATTTGTCATTCAATTACTTCTAAATAACAGCACAAAATGCGTTAATGAATTCAGAAGCTAAAGTCATTTAAAAGACCGCACATATTTTTTTTTTTTTTTTCAAAAACTTCATTTTTTCTTACCACTATCATTATTGGTTATTAATACCAATCCTAACTATTATTAAATTCTATAATTGCTAATCTCATAAACTCAATTGAAGAAACGCAAATAAAATTTTTATTTGCTTTCCAGTGGCAATAAATTTATTAATAGTGTTTTATTAACAAAAAAAAATTATATACAAAGTAGAGAGCCTAATAATATGTGATGTGTAAATACTCAACAACATATCTAAATTTCGACAAAAATTCCATTTCAAATGTTGAATAAATTCAACAAAAAAAATATATAAAATTATCTTTGTGCAAAAACCTGCCGATAAAACTGAGGTATTTCATTCACACAACAAAACTAAAAAATATTTTAATGATATACAATTATCAAAAAAAAAAAAAAATATATCATTTTTATAATAATTCTATAATTTATTATATAAAATTATCTTTTAATATCTAATTTATATTGTCAACACAGAAGGATCTCATAAAAAATAATTATATACTAATATATAGTAGATTTCTTAAATATCTGTAATTAAGTAAAATGTCAAAAAGTGTACACAGATATTAAAATAAATAATTTTTGGATTGAAGTATATCGCCAAAAAAAATTATTAATTTCAGTGGGGAAAAAATTCTATAAAAATAATAAAAGTAGCACGTGCTTTTAAAATGAAATCGTACTTTAAAATCTAATTTTAAATATTAGTGAAAAAAAGCACACAAAAAAAAAGAAAAATATCCTTATTAGTTTTACTGTAGAGTGACACAAATTTCAGATGAATTTTCTATTTACAATAAACTAGCTTCTAAGAATAGAAGTTATTATATTTTCGAAATGGATTAGCTAAGTCTCATGGCTTTATTATTTGTTGTTAGAAAATGGCCTCAATTTGGTGTCAGTTTATAAGAATTTCGTGCTTTAGCTTTCCTTCTTTCAATTATTTAACTAATTTTTATTGGAATATTTAGATGATCTACATTCTACAAGGATATGAAGACATTAAACATAGGTAATATATATCATTTTAAGTATGTTTAAGAAAATTTCTGAATATTATACAATTTTTGGTAAAATAGAAAATTCGAAACAAATGATTGAAATTCTACTTTTAACGAACCCCAAATTTAGCTTATATTTACTGTCCTTTTTAATTTAACCAGACTCAAAATATTGACAAAAACGGAAGAAATATTTTACTTACATTAAAAATTTAAGTATTAGTTTTGTGCAGATGTTAACACGAAAATTTATCTTTAACTTTATATACCACTAATTTAATAATATGTGTTTGCTTAATTTAAAATTTTATAGTTTAAGCTTCCAGCAGAGTTAAAAAAAAAACTTGGAATATAACATAATTAATGGAAAATGGAATATATAACATAATTAAATCATTTTATATTTATGAACTTACATCATAAATTTATGATTTATGAAAGGATTTTAACATATTTTATATAATTTGTAATCTCATAATTTATTTTTGGTTTATACTTATGCTTCCATGCGATCTTTTGAACTAACTGCCTTTTTCGGCTGACGTATAATTAGATTTATTATGAAATATATAATTTTAAAATTACTTCATTCAATTATCTGTCAATCTTCAAAATTAAGTATAAACAAATTTATTGAAAAAAATTGTGCTTATTATTTTCGGTGTATCACAAATGTCCAAAAATTGTTTTTAAAATTATTTATCAAAATTTTAATTACTAATTAATATAATAATTTCTATTTTTTTTAAATTTTAGTAAATCAATTCTATTAAAGAAATGTTTGTACACTGGGCTTTCTGAAATCAAAACTTACGTCCCAGTGAAATGAAGATATAATTAAATTTTGTATATGTGATTAAATAACATTAAATTTAACATTGCACTAAGTTCCTTTTCGTTTATATATTGTGACAAATAATAATTATATTTATGACACATTAAATTGCCTTTTTTTTAAATAACACGATGATTATTAATTATTATATTATCAACAGTTATGTTTTAAAAATTATAATTCTCAACTTGTGAGTTTTTTTTTCATTTTGTTAACAGTATAAGGACACCTTTCACCCGTAGTTTCATTTGAACAAATTATAAACACGCAAAGTATTTTAATTCAGAAAATTTATTATTAGGTTAATAAACTTTATTATTTTAATAGATAAAATTTAATTTATTGATAATTTTTCAATTTTATATTAAACTAAACATTTGTATAATAATTTTTGATGTTTAATACGTCAATATTACATTTTTCTGTTATACGAATAACGACACTGCACTATCTTATTTTTATTACATAGACCAGACTCGGACATAATTCTTATTACACAAAATTTAACTATTATTTTAATGATAATAATGAGTTATAAAATCACAAACAATTTTCTATTACTTGGTATTCATAAACATGAAAATGCTTCTAATATTTTTAATTAGATTTTCTGAAAAATCTAATTAAAAATATTAGAAGTATACAAACTTTTTAAACATTAATTTTATATTTATAATTAGAAAATTTCTTTAAAATAAAACATTAAAATATAAAAAAAATAAAAGATTGTTAAACAAAAAAATTAGAAACATATCGTAAAAACATAAAAAACAAAAATTGATTTAAAGAACATGACATTTATTTGAACTGATAATAAAAAAAAACAAAAACCATTTATAATATTAGACAGTAGCGCTGTTGTAACGCATTCCAAATTTTATTATCTTACTAGGAAAATAATGTTATTTAATGTAAATTAATTTATAGGAAAATTGTAATAAAAAAAAAGAAGAGAAACAAACTCTTTGGATTAAAATCATTAAATTTTAAGATTAAAATTTTTAATTAGTTTGCCGGTAATATACCTTGTGGTCAGTTATTAAGAAATTTATTGAATTATTTAGTATGTATAGTGTATTATATTATTATAAATAACTATAATTAATAATATTGCAAATATAAAATACTTTATCGTAATAAAAATTCTCTTGTTGTTTTCTAAAATTTATTTATAAGGATATATTTTGCTTATAAATTATATAGCATAACAAATGACAAAACTGTGATAAGTTGTACTAAGTATAATAGTATTTAAGTCAAATGGTGGACTGGCATAAGATTAATTTGATATTCCATTTTGAATAATTTTAAAAACTTGATTAATAAACAACTCATATGCCTACGATGTGATGAATAAATTTATATTTTAAGATTATTAAACATTTTTATTACTACCACAATTTAAATTATGGAGTTTCTAAATATCTTATGTATTATATTTTATAGATGATAACATTTGATTTTAAGAAAACATGGATTTATTTGAAATTTAGTAAATGAAATATGTAGGAAAAATTTCGAAAATTTAGATTAACAGGAAACTAAGATTCATCAAAAATATTTTGTCAAGGATGCATATCACCATTGCATAATATAAAAAATTGCATCATATTATACTTAAATCACCCCCAAAAATTTGACACAATGTTTTTAATAAGAATTACATAATTCAAATATTGAAAAACGATTGACAAATTTTTTTAGTAAATCATTCGTCACGAAGTTCTCTAATATTTTTCGAATATAATAATTTTCATTAATTTCGAAAATAATTTTTTTAAGAGTATTTTTTATCATTAAATGTAAAATCCAAATAAACGATTACAGTCGTAAAGAATTTTCTAATTAACAATTCAACAGGTTGGCTACCTGTTTTTCTTACCTAGATATGGCCATGCTTTGATCTGTTCTTTTGACTTTTAATTTTTTTTTTTAAAAAAAAGTTTATCTATATTCATTTATTGATGAGCATATAAGGAACATTTTTATTTTCCCAATAAATAATTATTGTTTTCCTTAACTAAAAATGGTAAAAAAAAAATTTCAATTTTATAAAATTATGTTTGAGATGCTCAATACCGAAACATAACACGACAACCGAAATACCCGTAAAATCAATTTTTTTTTCTTCTAATATTCTAAAAAACAAACCATAAATTTTTGTTTTTATGTATTATTTTATTTTGAAGAATTGTAATGAATTTGATGGGTCACAAAATTAGAATTATGTAGGATACGGTGGTCAGTGGCCCCACAGAAATCTCATAAAAATGTCTAACTCTTTATTTAATATTGAGATAAATATTTCATTTTTTTTTTGTTTTGTTACTGATTATTAAATATAAAGAATAGTTCATACAAATCTAGGAGTTTGTTAATACAGAAAATATCGTCAAAAAAAATATTATCTTCAAAATATTTTTATTGTTATTAGATAAAATTAGAGAAGATTTAAAGTTTAAATCAATTTTAAACAATTTTTCTTAAATTTAATATTTGAAGTCATTTTGGAGTAACGATTCAGACAGAAAAATGAATTAGCAAAATATGTTTATGTAAATATAGTCATTTATTTAAATATAATAAATTTATATCGGTCAAAATCAAAATTGTGTATATGTTTTATTGTTTTACGATATCATTTCAACAATTATAATTAATTTTATGCTGAGTTTATAATACTAAAATAGTTAAATAATAGATTTTTTTTAAAATTATGTGTCTTACGGATCTTTATTTAAATCTCTGTTATCGTATATTTTTATTTCGTATCAGATTACTGCTAAAAAACATATTTGTAGTCATAGCTAACTTGGTGATTAAAAATATATAACTGTTTTACTAAATAAAATGGTTTTTTTTGTTACAGTGAAACAGTTCTTCCCTTTGGTGATGTTTTGTCAATCAAAATTTTATGTGTAACCATGAATGGTAATTTGATAATTAACTAGCTTCACTGACTATAATTTAATTGTTTTCTGTAATTAATTAAACAATTTTATATTTTCTTGAATTAAAATGTAAAAATTATCTAAAAAAAATTATATAAATTAACAAATTACACTAAAAGATATTTTATCATAAATTCAGAAATTCAATCCACAATTCATTCATCTAGTTTATTACTTAATTTATTACCTTTTAATATAATTCAAGAATATGTAAATTTTTGTAAAAATCTATTTAAGAAAAATACTGTATATATAAAATTATGTTGCACATAAATCAATACCTAATTAGATTTTAAATTTTTTTTTACCTGGAAGCGGTTATAAACTTTTAGAATAAATTGAAAAGCAAAAAAAAAATGTTTGCTTTCTTCTTATTACAATTTTACATAAGAATAGAAAATTGATTAATGAAATATTTTAAAAATATACTGAGATAGTTAAATAAATTCGAACCATATTTAAATATACTTTATTTTACGTATAATTAATAGTTAAAATTAGTCTAAAATTTCAAACTATAAAAAAAATAGTATGTATTTAAATCTTTCCAAGAACTAAGTTAACTATTTTTCAAATTTGTGTTGAATATAAATTCATGGTTCATTAAATTTTATGAACTTTCTGTAGAATTAACCTGAAAAATGTTTGTGGTCGCAAAACAATTAAATAAAATTGAAAAGAAAAAAAAGCTCTAATTTAATACGAAATTTTAAATTCGTTTTAATAGCTAATTAAGGTAATAGAATGATTTAATTTGTTTTAGGTTTTTTGGTGCATTTATTTAGATAAAAGTTTTGGTGCATTTATTTAGTTTCTTACAAAGTTTACCACAAAATTATAATCGATTTTGCTCATGGCATAAATTTAGCATATAATTTGCAATATCCTGGAAAAATACTCAAACATTTACCACTGGATTCATAAATCTGCAAGAATTTTAGTGGACAGATTTTTACTTATAAGCTGAATGAAATTATCACAAAATAGTAGGGTTGACCTAATTTTTCTTAAGTGTTTTAGATAACATTTTCAAGTCTAAAGCTACGCCGTAAATTGAAATTTATGCAATTGCCGTGAAATGACATTTTCAACCCTCCTGAATATCGTGAAAATCATTTTAAAACCAAGCAACCAAAGCAACCAAACAATATATTCAATTGTCATTATTTTGCTGTGAATTTCAGGATGGAACTGCATAGCACAAAGTGAAATATCCAGTTCAGAATGGAACTGCATACCACAAAGTGAAACCGTAATTTTTCTCGAGGTGTTAAATTTGTATGAAAATTTCATTTTACAGCGGATCGCATACTAAGTTTAATGTTGCAGGAGTTCACTGCAATATCAACTAATGCTGAAAAACTAATATTATTCCGCACAATTTAATGCTTATACTAAAATAGATTGAGTGGTTCTTGATCAGCATCTTACATAAAAAAAAACAAATAAACAATTTATTTTTTCAAATATATTTTTATATTTTATGTATAAAATTGTTAATATCAAAATTATTAAAATTATATTAAATGGCTTATAAAATTGTTCTTAAATTAATTTTTATGTCTCCGATGGCATACCTGATACAGAATACATTTGTTTTATTACAAATAACATTGTATCTTCTGATTCCCAATAACCAACATGACTATTTAATGCAAATAAATATTCATTAATAACTTCAAATGGACCAGCCTGTAATACATAATCAATTCTTTTTGAATTATTTAATTGACCTAAATTTATTTCACAATCTAATGATACTTCATCTGATTTACTATTTATTGACGAACTATCGTTACTACTTGATTTATCATCATTTAATTGTTGTAAAATTTCATCAACTTCTTTTTTAATTTCTTCATTTCGATCATTTTCATTATTCGTTGATGATGTACCAATTTTATCAAATATATTTTTATAAGTTATATAAACTTTTTGTTTTAATTCATTTTTAACACGTATCATTGTATCTTTTAATTCTAAATGTTTACGTTTACCACCTTTATGATATGGTATTATAACTGGTCGTTTATTACCTAATTCTGGATTAACTAAACCTTCCATACGATATGCAACTGGATCAAATGGATGAAATATATTATAAAAATTAGTACATGTTGGTAATTTATAATCTAAACCTAAATTATTTGTATCTCGTAATGCAACAAATAAACCAATCGGTGAACCTAATGCAAAAAACATATTTGGTATAAATAATAATTGTGGATAATTAATAATTGTTTGACCAGTACCAGCTAAACTAAGTCGTTTTAATGGATTAAATAAATGATTTGAATTATTATCATTATGATCATTTATTAAATTATTTGATGTACATTTTTGATTTGATAATAAATCAAAAACTATTAATCCACCTAAACTATGTCCAACTAATGATATACTACCATTAAAATCTGGATGTCTATTACAAAATTTTAAATAACTTTCATTTATTGTATTGCCAACACTATTTATAATATTTTGACAATATAATGGTGATGTATATGATAATACATCTAATACAGTATTATTTGCCATATTACGAAATTTTGGTAATGAGTCTAATGTAATTGTTTTTAATTTTTCATCAATATTTGTATTTGATGAATGAATTTGATGTTGCCATGATACTGGTAATACTTCAATTTCACCAACTTTACCTTCATCATATAAATTCTTAAAATGTGATTTAATTAATTTACAACCAATTTTACGTAATTGCTCAACAACTTCAGAATCAGAACGAAATTTTAATACAGCACCAGATGTTATACCAGGCACTACAAACATTAAATGATCAATTTTATTTTTATCACCAGATTCAATTTTAAATTTATCTAAACCACGTCGAACAATACGTGTTGGTATTATTTCATGCCAAAAAAATTGTGATACATCTTGTATATTTAAATAATGATAAATTTTATTAGATGCTTCTAATAAAATAATTTCATCATTTCTTATTTTAATTTGAACATTCCATTTATTATTAATTAATGCATTTTTATATTCATCTTCTAGCATATCAGCTAATAATTCATCATATGGTAAATAATCTTTATTAAAAGTTTTATAAAACCATGAACATCGGCGAATTTCATTTGATTCATGATTCCAATAAATTGGTATACGAATTTTTTCTTTAATATTTACATCATATCGACCTGATTCAGTTGAAATTATATCTGGACCATTATCATCAAAACATTGTTGAATATGATTTGAATCTTTATATGTAAATGGTTTCCATTTATCATCTGTTACTTTATAAAACCAATGTTTCCTAACTGGTTCATATGTTATTGACATTATTTATTCAAATTTAATTAATTTTCATTTAAAAACTTTATTAATCTTGATTATTAACAATTTTACAAATATACGAAATTTTTTTTTTAGTATTTGTTTTAATAATTTTTTTTTGATAATATTTAGAGAGTAGAATGTTTAGTAAATGTCAAAAGTTGATTTAAAACTAGAATTTAGTTGAAATTTTGATATTTTTTTTGTTAATATTTCTAATATTTTTATGACTTAATTTTGTATTTCTGTTCGAATTTTGAATTTTTTTTTTTGATTACTATTAAGATCAGAAAAATGATTAATTGATTTCGTTTAATTGAAATTAAATTTCCGGTGTAAGATATACGAATGTAAATATTTTTCAGGATTTATATAGGTCCATTAATAAATTTCATTATTTCCAGTTATATAAAATTATGAAATTGAATTTTAACACTAAAATATCATAAATTATTTTCAACGTCAAATTATTAAATCATGTTTAAATTTCACCAAAATTCATTCATTGAATATTTTTTTCAACCTTTTATCTAATCATTAAGTCAATAAATCAAAAAAAAAAAAAAAAGAAAAACCGAAAAAAAAAACCAGGAACCATCTAAATAATTTTTCCACATTTTATATGCTTTAGCTAAATCATAAACATATTAAGGATTTACGGTCATCAGGACAAATCATAAATATAAAAAAAAAATTATTTTTCAGCTCTCCAAAATAACAGAATTACACAATAAGAGGAAAAAAACCAAAATTCATAAAAGCACTTTAGGTAACACCTTTAGCAAAAAAAAAAGACCCAAAAAAATACCATCAAAAGTGGATGTCATTATCATCAACGGAAATGTAACAAAAACAACTTTAAAATAATAAATAACTATCAGGATAAAAAAAAACATATATTCGAGCATTAATTCGAGTATAATGCGTGCCAAAATAATTTTTCCTTTTTTTGGTTCTTTTTTTTTATGCGAAGTCCTACAATTATGTTTCATCAATAAGGCTCATCAAAGTATGACGTAAAAATTAAAGTATATATACATAAATAAGCACCTGCTTAAATAGGAAAAATCTAGGGAAACATATAAAAGGACGAATTTTTTTTTTCTCATATTTTTTATTAACCGTTATTATATTAGTCCTTAAATATGAAAGAACATTTAAAAGTATGTATTAGACGTATGGTTGTAATAAAACATAAACATTAATTGCTTGCTCCCACCCTAAGAAAAAATTATTTCAAGTTGTCTTCTTATATATATAGCATAGAAGTATATATGACAGTAAAGCTGTATCCGTAAATTACAATTAGTTTAGTTTTTGGAAAAGTTTTTTTTTTTATTTTTAAATATGTCAGAGAGCATGACACATGCGACCTATACTAAAATTGTATTTTATTTTTTGCTGATTTTAATTATTGATAAAAGACAAAATTCAAAATTAAAATTTTTAGAAAAATGCTCCCAATAATGTTAGCTTCTTCGTAAATAATTATTGTCTTGAAGTCATTTCTTATGAAATTTAACTGAGTATTCAAATCATTTAGTGAACGAGTGTGCTAGAAGTATGATCTTTAGATCTATTATCGTAATTAGAACTGCTAAGGTTTTTGTCATGTTAAAATTGTATTACAATGTTTAAGTAAATCTACATTTAGAATTTTATTTCCTTGTTAAGTGATGTTAATAGTTCGAGCAATAAACTTTTTAAAAAATATACATTGGTTGAATACGTTTCTCAATTTCAAATCTGAAAGCCTTCACTTTTGAATATATTTGAAAACAACTTAAGTACTACACAATATAAGTAATAATTCTTGAACTGAATAAGCCGATAAAACGACTGGTTAGTTTGACGTTTAACCTTAGTAGTGTACAAAAAACTAAACATTTCTTCATATTCTATTTTAAATATGCCATAATTTTCTAGAAACTTGCCATCAATATTAAACTATCATGAAAATTGTATAATTGGAAATATTAAAAATTATCACACCAAAAAATATCTATTCACCCCAATAGTTTTGAATTTATCTTATAACCCTAATAAAATCACAATTTCTAACTCGTATATTTACTAATAAAATTCCCCCTAATTTCTAATTCTTTTATACTTCAATAGATTTTCATTTAAAACCATATGCAATTATTATATTAGAAAATGTTTGTCAACATTACTATTATCCTTCATTTACAACAACGATTACTAAAATCCAGTTTTCTTCGACCTTTTGTCAATCACAGGAAGGATATTTACTAGTGTAAATTGGTATAACAACAAAATAATTATTTCCTATATATTTTTAATCCTATAAGTCACAAATATAATCTTTGTATTTATATGTGTATGTAAAAAAAAAAAATTGAAAATATTATTCTCTCTTTAAAGCTTTTACTTAAAATCAAATTTTTGACTGACATATAATCAAGATTTGAATGTTTTTAATATATGCTTCAATGGATGGGAAAAGCTATATAAGAATGAAAAAGTCAGTCACTCCTTTTTCATGTTATTCTATATGTAAAAATTATGAAATCCTCTTTTATGTTACAAAAAGAAGCTTATATGTATAAGGAAGAAAATAATTTCACAATTTATAGGCACGCGCTTAGATTATTATTTATCACAGGTTACCAGTCATACCAAGTTAAAGGATATATGAATGAATATATACTACATATATGTTTAATACAATAAATATACAAACACATTTTTTTAGTATAAAATTTTCAGCTAAACATTAACATAAAAATGTTATCCACAAATATGCAAATGTTTATTGGTTTGTCCAAACGTTAATATATTAAAGGATGTGTTTTATGTCTTTAAGGATTTAACCCATTTTTATAATACGTAAAATAATATTTTTATTCTGACATATTTTTTTGTAAAAAGATTGGTTGTTTAACAATTTTATTTTATGAAAAAATATGTATTGAATTTTTCGCATATCAAAATGGATTTTCTGGAAAATTTACATCTTATTTTATTTAACCCCTGATTTTTTTTTTTTTGAATATTTAAACTTATTTATTTTTAGTCATAAATTTACAGATTCACACATCATTTGAAAACAAGTTTATTTATAAATTTAATATATGTATAAGTAAAAAGGTAATGTTCCGTAACATAACAAGGACCCTAAAAATAATAGTTAAATACATATTATTTTCACCCCAAAACAAAACATTTATAAAATATAATCAAAATCATAAATACAAAATATAAATTCTATTTATAGAATAGAAATGTAATTGTATAAAATATCTATATTTGATTATTATGATGACAACTGAAATTATTAACTTTATTTAAGATTTTTATATATATTATAGTTGATCCTTGTTGACCTAAAAGAAAAAAAAAATTGTGAAAATTATATAATGTCATCAATTGTGGTTGCCAGGTAATTGCTGTAACATATGCGATATTTTGTTTCGGTTTTCCATCCAATATTCTATTGTTTATGATCCGAAAAAGAACCCTAAAGATATTTATTATTATTTTGTTGGTTTGTTGTGATGTCAACCAAATAAAAATTATGATCTTTGAACAAAAATATAATCAAATCGTAATAATAAACGGATTTTTAGTTAAATATTTTGCAAAGCAAATATAAACTGAATTAGAAAAATGAAAAAAAAAAATTTTTAAATAAAAAATAATATATTTAATAATTTTCCAATTATAAAAACTAATCAATCAAATCATTGAATTATATATATATACATATACGTATATGTTTTATTGAAAAATTACAGAAAATTAAATATAAAATTAAATTTTGGAAATTAAATTAAAATCAATTAAATGAAACTCTTTTAATGTACTTACTACTTTCGAAATATATAATTTTTTTCTCAGAATTTATATTTTTATTAATGAATATTTTATTTTTACAAAAATTCGACTATACTATGCCTGTTTCTCTTTTATATTTTTCGTTAATTTACGTTTGTATACGTTTTTTAAATCGGTTAAAAAATATTAAACCAGACAATTATGTGTCCTTTAACTTAAGATACACTTATAAGTTCTAAGAAGGTATATTGTTTAAAAAAGAAGAGGTGCGAAAATACATTTTTATTATTGAAGTCAAATTATCTGCGCCTAAGGCAATAGGTTCAGCACGAGTTTAAAAAGCACCAAAAACCATTAATTTGCATATTTAATATGAAAAAAACACTTTTGATTTTCATGTTTCAATTAATATGTTATTACTGATATTAACAAAAAGGAAAAATTTAAACGTGCTTTAAACATAATATTATCTGTAGTATCTCAAAAACTGACGGTATAACTAGAGATTGTGCTCGAGAATTTCTGACTCGAAAATTCTCAAGAATTTTTTTTTTATATGGCTTCGCTTTTCTCGAGAAAATTAATTTGACTTACCTATTTTCAAGATTCTCATTAATGAGAATCTTGAGAGTAGGAAAGTCAAATTAATTGCTCCCTTTCCCGGGAATTTTCCACTTTAGTTTAATTTCTCTATTGGGCAACAATAAAATAGACCAACACATAATATATTTCAAAATTTATCCTCTGTAGATCATGAATCGGCAAACTTTTTCTGTTATGGGCCAAAATTTCATTTTTGCAAATACAGTGGACTAAAAATTAACGGGTTGAAAAACGTTGTAATAATATTGAGCCTCTAATAACTGTACTACATATATACAAAAAAATATGTTAGTGTTTCAAAACAATTACAACTTTGTAAAGGTTTAAAAAACGTTCTAAGTGTTTTGGTTTTCAACACAATTACAACTTTACAACATTGTAATGGCTTCAAAAACGTTGTAATTTTTACAAAGTTTTTCAACACAATTACAACGTTGTAATGGTTTGAAAAACTTTGTAAATGTTTTGAAAAACGTTTCCAAAGAAATTACAACGTTTTTGAAACCATTACAACGTTGTAGTATAACATTAATTCTAAACGACTTTTATTTTACAGCAATATAGAATTAAATCTAATTTAAAACTATATTCTAAAATATGTAGTAAATTAAAAAAATACTTCAAAATAATCCTTAAGAATAAGGATTTAAGTGTATCAAATGAAGTGGTTATTAAAATTTACTAAAATACTGCTTGTTTTAATTCACTAAATACGAATTTTATAGATTTAAAAAGTTTTAAAAATATGTCTTTAAAATTGAATATAAAATGAGTCATAATTCAAAAAAATTATTATTATATTACAAAGTTCATCCATTTACAAAAACTTAATTAAACATTTGAATTTTATTCTGGTAAGTTTACAGAAAGTTTACAGTATTTTTTTTAACCTATTTGCCAAATTTTAAACAAGTTGAAAATTTGCAATTTTTTAGTTGGTGCTTGCATTCCATAACAACGGAACCCTAAAACAACAGAAAACTGAGTTTTTTTGGTTTTTGCGTTTTAATTAAATTTTATGCATAAAAAAATTAAATTTCAATTATTTTTGGTTCGGTTTTAGACCGGTTCGTATCTCAGCATTGAGCTGAGCTGGACATTTTTACATTTGCATTTAAAGTTTACATTTTTAGTCTAAGCTCACACCATTTTAAGGAAACTACACAATTTTTACAGATTTTACATAATTTTTTACTGATTAACTTTACAATTTTTCTCAATATTATTAATTTACCTAAATATATGCAAGGAATTTAAAACAATTAAGGAAATCTTTCGGAATCAATAATTGTTTTTTCAAAATATATATCATATTGCATATTTCTAGACATAATGGAAACTGGTCTAAACAAAAATTTTGTATTTGAAAAAAACATTAATTTTCCTTCATGTTTCTTTATTTTAAAAAATGTTTGTTTAATTAAATAATATAAAACTTAGTTACTGTCAAAATCCATAAATACTATTGTCAGTATTCTATTCCCTCATTATACTATTTACTGCGAACCGCTGGAAATTTAAAATTCTGCTCACAAATAAATTTTTTTATGCGATAAAAAATACATTAATAATCAATCAATTTCCGATTAAAACTGCATTTTTTAGGTTTTCTGTATAATTTGGAAAATGTTGTTTTAAAGTTTAAACATATGCGCGGGAAGATGTCATATGTATTCAGCAATTGATGCCATAAGTCTAATTGAACTATTTTAGTTAATTAATTGTACAAGTTAGGAAAAAATTTGAATAAATTTATAATGTAAATCACAAAAAAAAATTATAAGCAAATTTATAAATAACTATTTTTTAGTTAATTTACTTTAGCTAATTACAACGTTAAGACCAGATAAGATAACATTTTATTATCTTAATTAAAATTACTGATAAAAATAATTTTCTTTATGGTAAAGTTAATTATTTAGTAAAAAGAAACTTTAAAAAACTATAAAACTATCTATAAAAAATTCCAAATATATACAATTAATGTTAAATGAAAAAAATATTCACGAATTTTGTAATATGTATAATAATTATGCTTAATTACCTAAATTATCATAATGGTTAGCAAAATTAAGAAAAATAACGTAAGACATTACACATATTTTTTTTAATTATAGATAGACCTACACGATCATTGAATAATTATTAAAAAATGTAATAGCAAGAAACTAATAAATATTAAAAATGTAATATTATTACATAATTTAAAAAAGCAATTAATATTAGGAAATTTATTATAATTAAAATAATTATAGGAATAAAATTCTGTAAGCTAAATAAACTTTATATAAAAATCTACTATTATAATATTTTGAAACTCTTTTTTTTTTACTTTCACTAATGGTAAACAAAAAGAAACACATTCAAAATTAAATTAGTGCAATATCTTTTTTTTTTAATAAAGAAAAACTGTTTATATTTTATTATTATATAATTAAGTCTCTATAATATCTAACATTCAATAGTCATAAAGTAAAGTTTTACTTTTTTTTTTTATTAATCACTGTTTTTGTGTTACCTGACCAAACAACTTTACCTGGCTATTAGCCATATTTTCACAAATCGTAATATATTATTAACAAAATTTTATTTTCCCGGAAATTAAAAATTTTTTAAACCAGTTTCAATTGAATAACAATCATTTTTCCAGAAGATTTTCATTTCTTTATTATATAATCATAAAAAATTAACAAACATTTTTAATTTTTATACTATTTACCATTATTATACCATTTTATACCAATGAAAAATAATCATGATTATTATGTGGAAAATGTGAAATAAATAATTCATATATGCACTATATTTTATTATGCACTTCAAGTAATTCTTTAAAAATTTAAAATGTTGGTATCAATGTTGCATAATAAAATATGATCAACATTTTATATTGGTACGAGGTTTAAGTTGAAAGTATTCGAAGAAATTTATGATATTCAATATTTTTTTTTTTTTTGGGAGATGATTTTTCCTGAAAATTCAAATAAATTAAATAAAAATCATTGTTTTTTTTTGTAAAAATAATAAATTTTTCCTATATATTAATTTGATAAACAAAATAATAAAAAAAAAAAATAGTTTATAAAATTATAACACATTTGGCTCGTAAATATTATTTAATTGATATTTTCATTTTAGGTATTTTAGAATGATTTTTAATTATTTTTTGTTACTAGAAAATATAAATTATATGTAAAATTACAATTAAAATATAATTTTACATAAATTTTATTATATTAAAATATAAATGAGAAATAATTTTTGTTGAATCAAAAAATAATTAATAATCATTCTTTAGCTCACTTTATACTATTTTTTGATATTGTTTTTTTTTTTAATTCGCCCCCCATATTTCTTCTCGACGTTCGTACAGATTATATTAACGTTTTTTTTTTCTAAACAAAATAATAATAAAAAATAACTTCTTTTTTTTTTTTAATTCCAACCATGTCCATGTTCTTCTTGATGTCCATGATGTTCTTCATGGTGTTCTTCATGATGATGATGATGTTCTGGTATATGTGGTACATCTACTTTATAATGATTTGGTACTGGTATTTCTTTATGAATTGGTACTTTAACTTCTGAATAAACTGCATATGGTTTATCAATTGGTACTTTAACTTCATATGGTACAGGTTTTTCAACAATATATGGTACTTTCTTTTCAACTGTATACGGTTGTGGTACTGGTACTTTAACATGTACTGGATATGGTTTTTCAACATATACTTTATATGGTTTATCTACAGGTACTTTAACTTCATATGGTACTTTCTTTTCAACAACAACTGGATATGGTTTTTCAACTTCAACTGGATATGGTTTATCAACATATACATTATATGGTTTATCAACATGTACTTTAACTTCATATGGTACTTTCTTAATAACTTCATATGGTTTTGGTACTGGAATTTCAACTTTTACTTCATATGGTACTTTTTTAATAACTTCATAGGGTTGTGGTACTGGTACTTTAACTTCATATGGAATTTTCTTAATAACTTCATAGGGTTGTGGTACTGATACTTTAACTTCATATGGTTTATCTACTGGTACTTTAACTTCATATGGAATTTTCTTAATAACTTCGTATGGTTTTGGTACATGTACTGGATATTTAACATATTCTTTAACTGTATATGGTACTTTCTTAATAACTTCATAGGGTTGTGGTACTGGTACTTTAACTTCATATGGAATTTTCTTTTCAACTGTATATGGTATATGTTTTTCTACAGTATATGGTACTGGAATTTTCTTTTCAATTGTAATTGTTTTAATATGTTCATGATGTTCATGATGATGATCCCAACCGCCATGATCGCCATGTCCAAATGAATGATGTAATCCACGTTTTTCTTTATTTTCAGATTCAGCATTTGGTCCATTTTTAACAGCTTCAGATGCACTAGCAACTGCTTCTGCTGGTTTTGTATCTTCAGCTTTCTTTTCAGTATCAGCTGCTGATGCACTGACTAAGGCAACGCATAAAGCGAAATATGGAAGGAACTAAATAATAATATAAGAAAAGAAAAAGAATTAATTGATTAATTTTCATAAATAATGATTCTTTGTATTAGGTTCGAATTTATTAAATTTGAAATTAGTAGTTCAAATTTAGAATAGTCAATATTTTTACTAATTGATTATAGTTTTTATGAAATTTTGTGTTGTAAAAGAACAACAAGTTAAAAATTTAAAATTAATTTTACTCGAAATTGTGAGATAAATTAATTGAACATTTATGAAAATCATTAAAAGTATTAAATATTATTTTTTTTTGAGATCTTTTATTTAAATTGATTGAAGTTTGAAATAAAAATATTTGAAAACTTTATTGAAATTTTCTTAATTATAATATTCAAAATTATAATCAATTTTTAATATTTTCAATCAAATTCCACTTTTAATTTCACATTTCATAAATAATTCATAATTATTATTATTTTTATTCCATTTCAATAATTTCTTTAATAATTTTCAACACAATTTTCACAACAACAACAAAAAAAAAAAGTAAATATTAATTTTTAATTGAAAATCTTAATTTCAATTAATAATTAATTATTAAATTTTTTAACAATTCACCAAAAGAAAAAAAAAACTATAAATATTTTTCATATTTCCCAAAATTAAATTAAAAGATCAATTCCACTAAAGTTTTAAAATATATCCAATTTTTCCTTTTTTTTTACTATCTGTAAGTCTTCTTTTACATATTTATTACCATTCGCATTGTTGAGCTATTTTTTTTTTAACACTTTTTTTTATTTTTAAAAGAAAATCACAATTAAATTAAACTAATTTTTTTTTACAATAAAAAAAATGTTATTTATTTATTTGGTTTATTTTACTATTTACGAGGAGACCAAACTTGGTACTGATTTAATTTCAAATCATAATCCAGTATATATACTAAAGGTAATCCAATCCAAAAAATATATTATTGGTAAAGGTAATGGTCAATTATTGCTATAACTCTTTTACAAAAAAAAAAAAAACAAAAAAACTGTTTCATGGATGATAATGACGAATGGTGCGGGTATAATTAAACATATTTTTTTTTTTTTGGTATGGGGTAATTCATGTTTTCAAAAAAAATTTTTGTTTTGTTAGGTAGAAGATTGGTAAAAGCTTTTTATTAAAAAAAAAAAAAAAGTATATTTTTATAAGGAAGGTAATAAACGATATAAAATAGCATAAATGTAAGAAGAGAAAAAAATGCTTTTTCATGCGAGGATCGCGAATATTATGCTTAATGAGGCAGGTTATAAATATCGTGTGAGTATAGTTACTTAAGAGGGAGGAAATAATGCACAATTATTATTATTATTATTATTATTTTTATTGTGTATCTACAATCTTTTAACTGAAATACAAAACAACAACAAAAAAATATGTAATTTTAGATTTTCTATTCATTGTGTTTTGTTATTTTTTTTTTTTGTTAATTCAGTTCAGTTTTTTTCTTTATCATTTTAAATTAACACGCGGTAAAATATAACATATTTTTTTTTTTGGTTTCATAGTTTGGTATTCTAGTATCTTAATTGTTTTTGGGTAAAAAAAGAGAAAAATTTGTTCTGTGGTAAAGAGAGTTTTACCATTAGGGGTAAAATGAAATTTTTAATACAATAAAAAAGAAAAGAAAAAGAAAATTTTATCCGGTAATGTCACGAAGAAAAACTATATTTTTACAATTCAAATTTTACTTTAAGGAAAAATTGATCTACATATTTTAAAAAAGAAAAAGATTTATGTAAATTTTTTCCACAAGGAAATGATTTAAATTTATGTTTCAAATAAAATTTATTAAGACATTATGTTACACCTTTTAATAAGTTTTACTAGAGTTATAACATTACATTTTATTTGTAGAGTTTATATTTTTTTTGCATTATATTTTTCTACTCATGGTTTTGTACTTTTTAGTTTTACAAAGAAAAACATAAAAAGGTAGAAAAGCATGAAGGTCGTTTTAAGATAAAAATCTATGCTTAATTAATACTGTTACGGAGTTCAGATTTTTTTTCAAAATAACTTTTAGTATCGTTTAATTATTTTTCTAATAGTTATACCGTATAGGAGGAAGAAAATTTGTTCCAGTTGTCAATGTTACAAAAGGACAAATAAAAAAAAAACAAAATTATTCAATAATTTATTTCAATTACAATTTTTTTGGTTAAACCAGGAAGTTTTTATCTTTTTGATATATTGTCTTTTATTGTATTGTCGACATTGGACATAATTTTGTTGGATTAAAAATTGCCATAATTTAAATTTATAAAGTGTTTTGTGTGTGGAAAAATAAATGTAAGAAATGGTATCATTTTTTTTTGGCTAAATATTTAGTTTAATCCTTTAAAAACTTTCATTTTTAATTAAATATTAATTATTTACTTCCCTGATGAAATTAACATTTCTTTTCCTAATAAAATTAAAATACAATTAATGTAAGTTTAAAATTAATTTATTAAAATAATTTTTTTATTAATTCAGTTTTATTATTTTACTTTTTTAACAAATACAAAACATGAAAATAATTATATATTTTACACCTGCTGTTAATTTTCATGTTTCAAATACAGTATTTATTTTGAAAAATTGAAAGTAATAGAAGAGAAAATATATGTAATAAAAAGTAATAGGATTCGTATATTACTATAATGTATTAAATAGTTAAAATTAATTAAAAAACCACCAAAAAATTATAAATTTAATTTATAATTTTAATCTAACAATTTTACTTGGTTTCTAAAATATTAGTAAAAAAAAACTTCACGTAGACTTTTCATAGTAAACTTTAACCATTCATAGTAGACTTTATATAAAAATTGATCACTAAATTTATATCTAAACAAAAATTCTAAGATTTAATAAAAATAATTAATAATTGGTTTCCGAATGACCATTTATTTTGCAAAAATAAATGGTCATTCTGAACCCAATTATTATGTTGGTATTAAATTTTGGTGATAATCCATTTTATTCAAAAAAAAAGGGATTGTTCCAGTTGTCAATGTAACACTTACAACTGGAACAATTCAAAATTTATCTTAATATTTATTAAGCTTTTACACTTTAAAATTCTATATTCTATAGAGTTTGATATAAATCATAAAATATAAATCTATTTTACATTGTGAAATATACTTATAATACTTCTAGATATCATTACCATATCAATCGTTAAACTTATTTTTGAATTTCCAAAAACAAAGTAATATTTTTGAATTTCCGTCATAAATACGTAAAGGCTTACATAATCTAAATTTCAATAATGTCCTAAAAGGAGACATAATCTCTTTAGAAAAAAATTAAAATCCAAAAATAGATATTTAAAACATACCATTGTTAATAAATTATTTACAAAAACTATTCCGGCAAATAAGAAATTTTCAAATTTTCTAAATTAAATTCCACATATAAATATATTTTTCTGGTACATATTATTTTAAAAAGAAATAAAATCAATTTATATTTTATACAAATATAAAATTCATAGTTTGATATTGTTACATAATTGATTATCGACGATAAATAATATATATTTTTATATAATTTTCATATTATGTACTGAAAATACAGGAAAAATACTCTATAACGTCATATAAAATTATAATAATAAATTGAATTCAACATTAAAAAAGTAGTAACTATAAGATTAATAAATATATATGAATTAAAATGTATAAGTATATCCTTGGTTTACATCAACTAAATTATATAGGTGATTTTATAGTCAACATTCAATCAAATTAGCTTTTAAAATACAAATTTCATAATTTCTAGTTGTAACATTAATTAAAACATTAAAATATAATTAAATTTATTTAATTTTTAGTTTATTTAGTTCTATATTTTTGATTTAAAAATTTAAATATATTTACATCAAAATAAAAATTACATAATAAATAGTTTCCTGAAAATTTATATTTCGTTTAATTACGTTTATAAAAAAAAATTTTTATTTGGTAATTAGATTTCTTAAATTTTTATTATAATATTTTGTGAATTTCTAAAAAATTTTTTTTTGCACTAATAACGCCAGGGTACAATTAATATATTTCATTTATTTATTTAATGGTAATTTAACGCATCTTATAAAAATGAATTACCTTTAACTACATTTTATTATTTACAATTATTTTTACTAATTTCGAAAATTAAGTTGAAAATATTTTCCGTTTTATATATTATATTTTTTTTAACTTTGTTCGCATTTTAATTGCCGCTTGATGTGCGAATCGACAACAGCAGCAGTCACTGTAAAAAAAAAAAAATTATTATGTTGAAATATGTTGAAAGCAAAAGTATTTAAAATATAATACATACAATCATAGACATGAAATTTGGATAAATAAAAAATTGTACGGTCAAACATTTATTTTTTATTTCGTCTGACCATTTATTTTTCTTTTTGTTAAAATATGATAAAAATTTATATGATCATTTCATGTTCAAGACTGTGTAATATTTATAATTTCTATTATGACTATAGATTTTATGTTTCTTATACATATAATTTTGAATTTGTATGTTTCATATAAAAATATTGATATATCATATATTGTACAACATGAAATAATTTTTTGACTTGTTTAACTCGTATAATAACATTATTAAATTTCTGTAATCAATAATTTTCCAGCAAACTATAACTTCATAGTCTTTTATACAAGTAGAAAGTTTTATGAAAAATTAAATATATAAATTCTTTTCCATCTAATGGAAAAAAATGGATATTTTTGTTGCTGGAAGCGCCAACGTTAAATAAACTATGCTATGATGAAGTAGGTTTTAGCTACTAACCGACATAACAGTAAAAGAGGAAGTTTTAAATAAAAATTGTAAAAAAAAAAATTGAGACCATTTTCTGGTGTACTTGGTTCATAGAAAACTATAGTATCTTACATAAATTTCTATTTTGTCGTGTATACAAAATTTTATATATTTTAAATGACAAATGGCAGTAGTAATAAACACTATGTTATGATATATGTATTAGATTCCGTGTTCGAATATAGTGAGATTTTACATTATAAATATATTTGAATATCAGGGAAAATAGTTGATGACACATGCATATATCACTATTTAATTAACTTTTTAATTCACAGTAAACTTTAACAAAAGAAAGAAGGGTAATGTTGCCCTATTAAATAAAAAATTTGTACAAAAATATTTATCAAAAATTTTAATTTTCCAACCAAATGAGTTTTCCAAATTGTATAAATTATATTTTAATTTTATTTCATTGCCGCATCAATGTTTCAAAGTCAAGATTAAGGTATTACGGTATAAAGCATCAAAATTAATCCAAATACAGATAATATAATATATTTTTATACGAAAAAAGTAACTTACAATTACTTAAAAGCAATTACTTTAGAGCATTGCTCAATAAGTCTGTAATAAAAGCTGTCATACATAAATTGATATGTGATAAAATTTAATTGCAATTAAATTTAAATTAACGTTGCTCGATACCTCCGAGCAATTCCACTTTGGGCTATTAAAATTAATCTATACTGTACCTTCGGGTTAAAATGATCATATTGTTGCTATATACATATTAATTACGATAAATGTAGTAAATATTAGCTCAGTTTCAGATTAAAATTAAATGAAGATCAGGAGAAGGTTAAAAGTTCTCTTATATATTTTTCAATTCGCTGCTGAAATTAATGAAATAATATTTTATGATTTTTTAAATACAGGTTAGCACCATGAGAAAAGTCTATTTTTTAAAACATATTAATTATATCTAAACAAACAAAAAATTGAATCTCATTCTTTTAAACAAGTGATCATGTCGATTATACAAAAATATAATACATTTAATAACATTGACGCTAAACAAAAAAGTCTGTGTAAAGAAATCCATAAAAAAAAAAACCTTCTAAACAATCATGATTTCAAATCGAAAGGAAAATTTAACAAACATAAAAAATATACGGTATATACATATACATAAATACTTAACATTAAACTAAAAATGAATTATTTATATTTAAATAAGCTTATGTTTTATTTAAATATTATAACAATTGAACAGGTAGAACATGGAATTTATCTATTATAATGTAATCGTGCACAAAATTATTACATAATACTTTCTCTGTGAGCCAATTTCAAAAAACAAAAAACAAATCATACACTTTTTTTTAAAAATTTATTTCTGCAAAAATTGTAATTTGTAATTTTGTATTTAAAAATATTTTATATATTTTTATTTTTTTTTTTGTAAGTAAAAGTTTAGTTTAAAAATTATTGGCAACTATTATTTCTTCCTCTTATATTGTAAATCCGGTGATAATTCGTTTACAAAACTACCAATTATAGTCATTACTAAATTTCTAGTGACACTTGATAAATGTTGTTGATAACATCTTTTATTTTTTAGTACTGAATAAAAATATCTTATAAGTAGTATTTTGTAATTTGAATTATTTCCATATTTTAAATTTATTTCTGATTGCTTGGCAAAAAAAAACATTAAATATATTAATGAAAGGTATGACTTTTTCAAATCTGGTGCAGCAGCGACCAGTTTTTAAATAATATATTTTTTTTCTTATAATATGATTGCAAAATTTATTTTATGCACATCTGTATTTGAATTGATCTTCAAATATAAATTTTATATCATATTACGATTTACTTTTACTTAAATTATGTTTTTTTTTTTTTAAGTTACAATTTTATATTTTTTTTTTAAGATCAAACATGACATAATATTTATGCCAATTAAAATGTCGCGATGCATAAAAATTGCATTTTATGTTTTTATTTTTTTTTTGCAAAATATTTTAATTTCTGAAAATATGGAGTAACATAAGATAAAAACATCAAAATGGTGTTCAATATTCAGTATCCATTTATATAATTTTTTTTTAAATTTGAAAATTAACATTGAATTTATCACTGCAATTGGTAGGTATGATAGTAGAGAACAGCAGTTGTCCAACAGTAGTTATTGTTAAATTTAAAAAGTTTTATTTAATATTTTGTCAATTTTTTTTGTTGAAACGCTGCTCTTGCACTTTGAAATTCTGAAATATTTTTTGTAATCTTATGCGCTAATTGCAGGAATAATGAAAAAATACTGATTAAAATACTAATAATTAAGGTGCAATTTCAAGTTTTCAGGCTACTACTATTTTAGGTAATCATACTTTTTTTTATATATTCTTGACCTTGTTTCAGCACAGTTTTGGCTATAATTTTCAAGGCGTTTAACAATTTTATTGTAGATGCAACTGAAATTTTGAATATAAGTTTTTAGATGTAGAATTAGAGAAGTGGTGATGATTATATGAATAGTTGATGGAAAAATTATTTAATCATAAACAATTAATACGTAAATTAAGTTTCTCAATGATTTGGCAAAAAGTACATGACTGAATTTTTGGCCAAATGGAGTATTTTATGAAAATCGAATTAATTTAACATTATCTATCGAATATAATAGTTTTTAATGCAAAAATAATTTTATTTAATTTCCCAGTTAACTAAATAAGTGCAATAATCTCGTTTATTAAAAACAATTTTGCAATTATGCAAGTTAAATGTACTTATTTCCAAATGACAGAGATTTAATCCAAATAAAATTGAATCTTTTTCAAAAATTACATAAAATTATGAAGTTTTCAAAATACCAAAATTTTTTAATTCAATATAATAATGGAAGCCTACTTTCATCTAACCCAGAGATTTGTTGAACAATTTGTAGGAATGTTTGACCTAATTAAAATGCAATAATACTTTTAGGCAAATCATATTTTTTATTAACACTGTAAAGCAAAACAAAAAATTAATTTTAGTCATATTTTAGTCCTGAAATTTTTTAAAATATTTGTTGATAAAATCGTTAACTAAAATATGATATAATTTGTATTTACATTTAAAGGCAGATTCATTATTCTTATATCAAGGGAAAGGTCTCAAATTATCAGTTCAATTAATGCATAATGCGTTTATATTTTCGTTACCGCATTTTTTTTTTATAATAATTATAGTTCAATTGAAAACGAGAGTGAGAGCGTTGTTCCACTTTTTATTTGCCAGATAATGCAACTTTTCTTAAAGATGCTGTAATATCATGTAATAATAAAATGTTATGCGATTTTTTCTTTTTATTATTGGTTTTTTTTTTTATATCATAATTGTATACCACTAATTTATTTATACATTAACCTCACGTATCTGTGTAATTTGTATGATTGTATTTACTTACTGGTTTTAAATGTTTTTAAATTATGTAATTTTTAAGGTAAGTAAATCGTGGTTTTTTTTTTTCTTATATAGATATATTTTATTATGCTAAAGGTAAAGTACAAAAATATAATCGACAAGAAATATCGATGTAAGTCATTATTATTTGGGTTAGGTCAGATCTTAATTTTTTTTTTTATTTTCATTCAATTCAATGTTGATGTTATTTTAAGAAGGAAAAAAAAATTTATCTGTGAATCAGATTTTCATGAAAATTAAACACAAAAAAAAAACCATAAAACGAGTTTATTTTGCTTATTTATTTCATTGCGGGAAGTTTTATTTTATAGAATAATAAAGAATAGTTTTTTAATAAAATTTTACTGTCGAACTGAAAATAATAGAAGTTTAAAATAATTTTGATTTCATTTCGAACTTGATTTCATTTCGAAAATAAATAATTTTTAATTCCTTTCGAATTTGGAATTGTCATAGTTTAAGCTCCCAGAAAAAACGAGTCGTATAATTTAGATTAAGAAGACCACATAATTCTGGAGCCTTTAATATATTTACATCTTTCAATTCTGAGCTATATTCAACTACTAGGCAGTTGGATGAAAAATAATCTAGATCTAATTTGAGAACTTCAGTAGTTAGGAAACCATATTTTTTTAAGTATTAATATATGAAGATTGAAGACAAATATTATCTGAATTTGACACCATTAATGAGTGATTATTTTTAGACATCTAACATGTTCGTTTTTTTATTCATATAATAGATTCGGATCAACAATTCAATTAAAATAGGTAGTAGCACTTTTATTATAGTCGATTTTAGGCATTTGTTGACAAACACTAATTTTGTTATCATTAATTTATATAAATTCTGAAAAATATGATTTTATTATAGCTTCGAAATTAGAGTTCCAAGACTTTCACAGATCAATTAATGTTTTAAGGTTGTCATCTCTATTGGTAAATTAATATTTCTCTAATTTAAATTATAAACACTTTACTATATAGAATGAGAATTGGCTAAAGTTTGTGGAATAAACGATATAAATTAATTATTTATTTTAATATCATTATTTTTAATACTAATTCTTAAAATTAAATAAATATTTTCATAAATAATTTATTTCAGTATTATTATAGTAACATTTATGAAGGTTGAAATTAATTAAGATAAAATATTTATTAAAAACATAATTATGTATTATTAATTCCATATTAAATTTTCTTACAAAGTCAGATAATAAATATGAACATCTTAAAAAATTTTAAAATATTTTTTTTTTTTTTGTACAAAAATGCAGAATGCAGTTTTACTGAAATATTTAACTTTTATTTACTAGTAAAATTACAACTAATATTAAATATAATTTCATGGCCAAATATGTCAATTATTCAATGATAAATTATATTAAACTTGTATTACTATAATTGACACTTTACTGGCGAAAATTATAGCTGAAAAATACCTTGTTAATTTCATTCAAATTGAACATCTTATTTACACCAATGACTTAAGTTTCTTTTTCAAAATTTAATTAATTTTAATGAAAAATCATATTTAAAATATTAATTATATATGTAATATTAAAATATATATTTAAAATGTTCAAATACAATATATTCAGTTAATTGCAAAATTTGAAATAAAGTGTTATTCTTACTAAAATATTTGGTTCATAATTTATTGGATTGTTTTAGTATTGAAAAAATCATAATCAATTTCATATTTTTTTAAAAAAATATCTATTTTATCATATAAAGAAATCTACAAAAATTATATTAGAAATCATCTGTGAATAAAATATTTTAAAAATTTAATAAACCGATAAATTTATGATATAAATTATAATTACAACTTTACACTAAAGTAACTACAGAAAAAAAAACTATATATGTTATAATTATGTTCTATATATGAAAAACACTTTATTTATTGACTTCGGTTATATTTTTCCTGATGGTGCGCATTCAATCATTATAAACATATATTTTTGAAATTGCTATTTTTTTTTTTTTTTGTAACATAATTATAAGAGCTTTAAGTGCCATGATAAATTGCATAATTTTTTATTTTTTTTTATGTTACAAAAAATTTTCATTATAAAATATGTATATGATTTTACTGCGCAGCTAAAATTTATTTAAGTGAAATAAAAAAAAAAAGATTTTTCATATTTTCAAAGAATGCGTTGGTAGAGAGTCAAAATAGTTTCGAGTTTTTTTTTTATTGATGAATGCAATAGGATTTTTTTTTTACATTTAATATAATAAAGTTTTATTAAAGAAGTTAACCATTTATGAAAAATAATTTGAAATTGAAATATAAAACGATAAAAAAAAAAACCAACAACATTATTAGTTACAATTATTAAATGTTTTGCGAAATAATTTCTTACGCCAGGCATAACATTTTGGTTTGTTTGTTTTTTAGGGTACTTAAGGGGCAGCAATAACATTGACATCATTAGTTTTTAAAAAATAAAAAAAAATTATTTTGAAGACAAATTATATTATTGTTTTATTTACAAAATAGTTTAAATTTTTAAAAATGATAATTGTAGTCAATCAATTGAAATTTTCTAAAGAGATATTTTAAAATTATTTTTGTTGATTATAAGTGGTAAGTAACAATTATGCAAGTTTAAATTTAAAATTACCAACATAATTTTTGAATATAGAATTTTGTAATATATTTGAACAAATAAAATATATTCTAATAAATTTATTATTAGATTTAGCATTTGATTAAATTATCATCAAAGAAAAATATGATGTTTCAGTTAAATTAACTACAATTTATTCAATTATTATTCTAAAAAGTTTAGTAGATATTCAGTACAGATGTATACAAATTGGAAATCAATTTACATGGGTTTTTTTTGTATGGGAAATAGTTGGAATCATACTTTCAACATTATGACATTAAATTTAGTAACATTTTTAAATTAATTATAAATATCATATTTTATAGCCTGATGAGGAATTCTATAATAAACTTTTATTAATGATTTTAACCAGAAGATAATTTCATATTTTTTTTAATTTCCTCTCACAATATTGCATCATATATAAATGAAAGTGTTATTAAAACAAGACCAATACGGTTTATCTAAAATAAATACATATATTTGTTTCTTCGATGCTTTTATGTGTTGTGAAGTCAACTGTAGGACTGAGAAAGACATTGCTTAAATATTTACTTAACAAGAAATTCATTCAACTGTAAATAATTTTACGAAGAATATAAATAAAGTTATTATATTTAAAATTAGATTAATAAATTTCAACTAACACATTGAATTCTATAAAAATTTTTAAAAAAAAACTTAATTTCAGTATTTTTCGAAACTTTCCTTTTATATTTTGTTTAAAAAAAAAACCCCATATATATTTAATGTTAATTTTAATTTTAATTTCTCAATATTATTGCTCATTAATCGAAACTTTGAAGAAATAATTAATAAATTTGATGTATTTTTGTGGGCTTTACCAGCTATTAAACATAATTTTTATTACGAAATTATTATTATTTTTTAAGTTGTCTATATTTTGTAGAGATTGTAATTTTTTTTTTTCAATTTCTTTAATAGTGTAACCCTATAAATAGTTTATTATAATGAAATTATGAAAAATTTATAAATTTGCAAATTAAAACTCTTTAAGATCTTTTATGTTGAAGAGTAACATAGTTTTTTTTTTTCATTGTTTAAGTTATTGATTTTTTGAAGAGTCATTTCGAATTGAGGTACAAAAAACATAGATAAATTTATACAATTTTTTTTTCGTATTTACAAACAAGGTTGAAAAAAAAATGGGTTTTTTGTTTCTTGAAACATATAATAAATAATTTTACTTAAATAGAAAATTTTCAAATTTAATCAACTTTGACCTTAAAAGATGAAAGAATCCATGATCTTGATAGTAAATAATATTATTATAATTAAAACTATAGTAATTGATATATAAATGAAAATTATATATAATATTTTTTATAAACTATATTTTAAATTTTTTGCTTGATCAATAAAATAATAAAATATTAACCTTTAAATATTGTATAATGATTAACTAATTAAGACCTTAAGAGATCATCATAAAATGTGCAATATCATGGATGATTGAATAATTAAATTTTTGTAGATAAATAATTAACAAGAAACTCGTCGGTTGAATTTGGGTTCGTTATATAAAACGACATTATTTGAAATAAAAAATATCTAATGTTTTAATGAACGTTGCTTGCATTTTAACTGCTTCCTCAAATTTAATTAACTTTTTTATACTATTAAAATTGAATGAACCAAAATTAAATTGCTAAGAAATTCAATTATAGAAGTAGAATTAACTTTAATTTTGTGAATAACATATTTATGCTTACTCAATCATGCTATGATTTGCCGACACTGAATGTCCATAAGCTTCTATATATGAAAAATATTTTAAAATCATCAATTTCAAAACCCCAATTCATCCGCAATTTGAAAATAGTTTATGTAACATAAAAGTATTCAACTTAATTTGAAAATAGTTTATGTAACATAAAAGTATTCAACTGACGAACTATTACCATTTTAATTTTTTTTTTAACTCAAACATGACATAAATTCATGTTATTAAAATCATTAAAGGTGTAAATGCAAATTTAAATATAACATTAAATAAATTTTAACCTTATCGTAGTCATGATTTTTCTTTTATTATAAAATTATATTTTTTAAAAAGTTCAATTTATATTTGAGATTTTTTTAAGAATACAATGAACTTTTATTAAATAGATATTTAAAGGTTATTTTATATAATTAAATTTTCAATTAAAATATATTTTCAAAATATAGCTTGTACAGATTTAATTACATTATGTAGGTATGTATATATTTAATATATAATAAATATTTTTTGTACAGTTTGAGGTTGGCCATAATAATTTCTTCTTAAGTCCTTCTAAAGTAAATTTTATTATATAAATGATACCTGAGAAAAAAAAAAATTCATAATTTTATTATGGTATATTTAACCAGAACATAACATATTAATTTAAATAAATTTATATATATAATATCGAAAATAGTATATACATAATCGTTAATGTATTACATACATAGTTGCACAAAAAAAAATTATTTTCATTAATTAATTCCTGAAAAGTTTTTTGTAAGCTTGTATTATACTTTGATATAAACCCATTCAGAACCATATTAAAATTTTATAGTTTTATTTAGTTTTGATATTGGTTAAATACGAGTCCAGTGTAAAAATATTTTAATTTATTATGATGTTAAAAACTAATTGTCATACATTAAAATTGCTATATGCTATTAAATGTTTCGAGATATGCACAATATTTCATATGAAGAAACCTAACTACAAATTAAATTTCCCCTGACAAAATTTTTAAACACATTAGTCATCGTCAACTGAATGTCACCGTCGCAATTAACTTTACCATATGTTTTATGGCTTGTAATCAATTTATTCAAACAATTTTTTTTTAATATTTTAAATACTACTTTACTTTCACAATGGTTTTTTTTTTAACGAAATTAGTACAATGGTACCATAACTTTTTCCGCTTGGTCAGGTCCTTTTCATTAAACAATTTAAGTTAATACTAAATTAACTGAAATACTAGGTATAATTAAATATTTGCACATAAAGAAATTAAATATTTTACGTTAATTAAAAGGAAAATTAGCTAAATAATTTTTTTTTTATAACTGAAAATAATGCAATAATTAAAGCAATATCTGTAAAATTGTTAACTATACCAAAAGCTATAGAGTTGTAATATTAATTAATGTGATTATATGTTTAATAAAAATTACACAGAGTAGATCATAAATAACATTCTACTACAAGAAAATAAGAGAACTTTAATCTGAAAAATTATATAATTTTTATGCAAATTTAAAATTTATATTAAATTTGCTAAATAAAAATTGTATTATTTTTTTATCTATGGGAAATTGCAATTTTAAATTTTATGACAATATTTTTTAAAATATCATAGTACAGTATTTTTAAGATTTTCATAGTCAGTATTTTATTTTATATTTATTTCTTTTTATTGTATGTATTTAAATATAATTAAAATTCAATTAGAAACATTTAAGAGTCAATTGAAAACTGAACATGTGATTAATTTAAAGTAATTTCGGTGAAGGAAATCAAATTCATTTTATAATAAATCATTAAAAATCATATTATTAATTCCATAAAGTTTAATAAATAGAAATATATATTTTAATTATTTCGCAAATGTAAAAATAATGGAATTCAGAAAAATGAATAAAATTTAATGCTAAGTAAGATTTTAACTATGAAATTTGAAACTGAAATACGCAAAATAATGACTGCAACAAAATAAAGTTAATTAGTACGGAAATATAGTAAAATCTCTATAGCACTTTTTTTATGAAAATTGATATAAATTTAAATCTAATAACTACTAGTCTAATTGTGGTTAACTAAAATCATAAAATAAAGTGTCAAATTTTGTTCCGTTGAGAAATTTTTTTTACCCATAAGTATATAGATATATACTAGTATATATATATATATATATATATATATATATATATATATATATTGATATTAATAATAATAAATTAATTGTAATAATAAATTATGTCGGAGCTTTAACATTATAGTATCTCTCAAATTTGATGTCTGCACTTATATGGTATCATTTTTGTGTAATTAGATTGCAATATTTCGCGGCGCGATGCATTTCATAGCATGTTTTTATATTATTGGTATATATACAATAAAGTAAAGAAGACCAAATAGAAAGGGAAAACTCACATGTTAATATACATTATATTTGATATGGATTAATTATTTATATATACATTAAATTTATATCTATTTATTAAATTATAAAACGTGAAAGGAATTTCTCGATTAGTTGTGCGTACTGGGTATATATATATATTTTTTTAAACCAAAAAATGCAATACATAAATTTTTGTCAATGTTAGTTAGATGTTCAAATTGATATTTTAACGGTTTGTAGACTTTAAGGAATTCTGAAAAATATAATTTAATAATTTGTAATTTATATAATAATTTTATATACAAGAACATTCATTCAATTTAAAATTACAAAATGGATTAAATGCACTACACGAAAATACGTTTTAAATATTTATTAAGTTTATAAAAATCTATAAAATCTTATTGCTTTAAATATAGGTTACCATTCAATTATATTTTATTTCACTTTTTTCTATAAAGATCAAGATTATGGATAATTTAGGATGATTATGGATAATTTTTTTATGAGACCTATATTTTGAAAATAAATTGCAACGTTAATAATTATCACTTATAGTATGTTTCATTTAAAAATTTTTTCTTAATTATTGTTTTTACCTATAAGAAAAATTTTACTGAACTTCTGAATAATATTTTATTTAAAGAATTAAAGTAACTTTATAAATTAAAAAATATAATAAATAATTATTTATTTAAAATTTCGTTTGATTCGATAAAAATGTATATGTACTATACTTTAATTTGACAAATTCAATTTATTGAAAACTTTAATTTTTTTAATTCAATATAAGAGAATTTTACAAAGAATAAAATAACGATGAACTTTTAGACGTCATACCCTACATAACTTTAAACATTATTTTTACGATATCGTACTTTCAGTAATTGGCAACACTAAGCAAATAGATGGCGCTAATAAAAACATAACTGTCACATTACACCATCAGCTTGAAGTTATATTCATATCATATTCATTATTGAAAACATTTTACGAAAAGTGTTTGTCATTTCGTATAAAAATAAAACACCGATTTTTAGCTAATTAAAAAAATACTTTTGATAAATTCAGAGTAAGTAAAATTCCAATTATAATATTTAGTAGCATTACTAATAAACATTTAAGTAAATTCATAATAAAATAAATTTATTAAAATTGTCGTATCATATCAGTTATTAACATAACCTCAATATCAATAAAGCCTTTAACAAATTATTTAATTTTTATTTCTTTTTTTAAATTTTAGATGTTTTTAACACGCTCAGAATACGATAGAGGTGTAAATACATTCTCACCTGAAGGACGTTTATTTCAGGTTGAATATGCTATTGAAGCAATCAAATTAGGTTCAACAGCTATTGGTATTTGCACCAAAGAAGGTTCAATCAAATAATAAACTTTTGGATAAATTTTGTGAATAAAATTATTTTTAGGTGTTGTATTAGCTGTAGAAAAACGTATTACTTCAACTCTAATGGAACCGAATACTGTTGAGAAAATTGTCGAAGTAGATTCCCATATTGGTTGTGCTACATCTGGTTTAATGGCTGATGCACGAACATTAATAGATCGTGCTCGTGTTGAATGTCAAAATCATTGGTTTGTTTATAATGAACGAATGTCAATTGAATCATGTGCCCAAGCAGTATCTAGTTTAGCTATACAATTTGGTGATAGCGCTGATGGTGGTTCAGCAATGTCTCGCCCATTTGGTGTTGCAATATTATTTGCTGGTATTGAAAATGGTCAACCACAATTATGGCATATGGATCCATCTGGTACATATATACAATATGGTGCAAAAGCAATTGGTTCTGGCAGTGAAGGAGCTCAACAAAATTTACAAGATAATTATACAACAGAAATGACATTAAATGATGCTATTGATTTGTCATTAACTACATTAAAACAAGTTATGGAAGAGAAATTGAACTCAACTAACGTTGAAGTGATGCTAATGACACCCAATAAATTATTTAAAATGAATACTAAAGCTGAAGTTGAAGAGATTATCTCAAAGTTACAGTAAAGATTTAAGTTTTGTGAAATGGTGAATGTTTTAAATTTATACTTTACGAAATAAAATTATTAAAAAAAAAAATTTTTACAAGACTTTAAATGTGGTTTCAAGTTTATTTCTTAAATTATTTTAATTTGTCGTGAAAATAGTCTCTTTTAAACACTAAAACAATGTTCATCAAAAGTTCATTTTAAATTAACTAATTCAGAAAGATTGAACATGTATTTTAAATTAACTAATTCAGAAAGATTGAACATGTATAATATTGAGGATCCCGCTTTCGATTGGAGTTTAATAATTTTAAGATTCACAATAAATTTCAGTTCATAAATAAATATTACCATCTATTAACATAAATATTTCTAAACTGCTGTGGTATTTCACGTAATATTAAATTTTCAATTTGTAAATAAAATCAAAAAATTAATTCTAATATATTTTCGAGGAACTTCTCCGTTATGTGAAAATGTGCATTGTTAAAAAATTTGAGCCTTGTATTTTGATAGTGGGGCAGTTCATTGTTTGTTATTCCGAGGTATTTAACGTTTAATAAATTACGTTTCAAAAGAAATTGTATTGGAAATTTTGAATAAATTTTCAAATATTAGCGTTTTGGAGTAACTTTTGACTATGAATCTCAAGATCAAATGTTCTATATGTTGTTATCGCTATCTTAATTTTTTTTTAAACTAGGCTTACCCCATTTGTAAACCTAAGGAACACGGGAATCCTACTAAATATGAGCAGGACAAGCCTCAGACTTGCCATGGGTGTTCTGACAGGCCACTGCCTGCTAGGAAAAATGGCTAAGAGGATGGGATTAGCTACGGCTGATCTGTGCAGGGGCTGCCAGGACTTAGCAATAACGGAGGATATAGCTCACATGCTCTGCGACTGTCCTAGTCTCAGCAGAAAGAGGCTAAACTCTAGGGAGGTATAGATACGGTGGACTACATGAGCTAGTAGGTACCCCGATAAAGGTAATCCTTAATTTTGTTAGGGGAGTAGCTTGGATCTAACGAGGGTAGGTAGCCGGGTGGTTGTTGTAATTAAAAAAGGGATACCAATGGGCCAATCAATGGCCTAGGTCGGGGTTCTGTACAGGCATCAGCAGACAGGTAACCCCCCCTTATAAAACATAAACATACCCCATTTGCAAAATAAGAGACATAACCATTATGACAAACAAAGTAATAAACCAAATTTAAAACTTAAATATTTTTATATATTTATTTCATTCCGTAATTATTACAAATAAAAAATTTATAAAAATATATTTCCATCAATAACAATTAAAACAAATATAATTGGACAAAACATAATTATGCATAACAGAAAAGCTTTAAAACCTAATACTATTTCATAATCATCTTCTAATACGTATATATAAGATAACATAAAATTTTTAAAGTTACAGTAATAAGGCACATACATAATAAAAAGAATTCAATTGTTAAATTTTGTAGATGATAAATCGCTAATCGAATCTTCATTTCTGCAAGTAAATAATTATTAATATATAATATAAATTTTAAATATTTGTATATTACGATAAACTAAGCAATATCTTTAAATTATCAGTATTTTCACTAATTATATCTTTTGTATCATCTATATTTCCAAAGATAGACAGATTCATTGACTTCATTGTTATAGATGACTGAGATTGTTCACCATTATTCAGAATATGATTTGATGATTGTTCAACACTGTTATTATTAATCATTTTTGGATTAATCTGTTCATCAATAATACCATTTATATTATGAATATTGCTCAATTCATGTTCTATTTTCTGCTTTGTAAAATTTTGAAATATTTCACAGATTTGATCTTGATGTTTAAATATTTCCTTTTGTATTGTATGTTCATATTTATCTAGCCTAACATTTAGTTTATTTACTATATCAAAAATTGTCACAAATTCTGTATGTATTCCAATAATTTCTTTTTGGATGTGTTCTAGTTCTCGTGATTTTAATAATTCTTTGCGTTTTTTAATACAATTATGGCAATATTCTTCGAAAATATTTTTAGTTTTATTAATTTCAGTTATATCTCTTATATCTCTTAATTTACGTAAATTATTGTAAATTTCTTCCAATTGTTTACTATCAAATAAAATTTTTATAATTATTTTATAATATATATATATTTAAAAAAAAAAATTATTACGAACACATTATAAAAATCTTGAATTTCCAGTAATTTTGAATCTATTACTTCTTTACTTCTTCTAAGAACTGATTCATAACTTTTTTGATTTCTTGCATTTATTTCTTGCAATTTATAATCATCTTCTAATTTATCAACATATTGATCCCATTCATTCATAATATGTTGAGAAAATTCTAACATCTAAAAAGAAACAAATAAATATAAATATTAAAAATCAAATTATGTAAAAAAAAATAGTTAAAAGAATAAAATATCTATTATCGTATAATATGCGGAAAATAAAAATTTTACGATTTTCTTTTACGTTCCAGTTATTTAATCCTATATTTCCTACAACAAAAACTGCAAATATTTTAAAATGAGAAAATTTTGAAATTATTAGTGTTCTTATTTAATTAAATTTTTGATTGAAAAAATAAGAAAAATTTTTATCACTACATAATATGAGTTTTTGTGTTTCTTTAACTATTTGCAATTTTAACAAAAAAATTGTAGTTTAATTTATATCTTTTCTTTCGTTTTTATCATGAATATATAATTCCATAGGTTAGATTAGGTTTAGAATGAATAATTTAATCTTCGAACGAAAAATGGCTCTTGAAGACCACTCTTACTATGATACTTTTTGTTTACCGTTTGCAACTTATAGCAATTATAAACTACTAAAAAACTAAACAAATTTTCAAAGATTAATAAAGAAAAATTCAATTCATCTGTCTCTTTCATTAATTATTTTCTGTCGTTGCAGTGGAAAATATAATATATTCTATACTTTATTACTAGTGTACAACTGGCGTTAATCAAAATATTAAACTTGCCCTTACATTTTTTATTAGAAATTGTTTTCAAAATTTAGTACTTTACTTACATTATTTTCTTCAAGTTTCTGTTTTGAATAACTTATAGTATATAAGTGCATCCTTATATTAGCGCAAGCTATCATTGTTTTATTATTAACTTGGAAAACCATCGAATTCAATTTAACAATTAAATCATTTAAATTAATTGCATAAGTTTTAAGACCTTTTACTAATTCAACATAATGTTTTTGTTCATTTCGGTATAAAAATAAAACGTGTCTTGCAAATTCTTTCAATGTTGTTAATTCCAATTGATTGTCTGTATTATTTATAATATCAAGAATAAAATCTGATATATATGGATCTGTACTTTTTCTTTCTAACACTTGTTTATATCTAGTTACGTAAATCATTGGTGAATCATATTGATTTTCTAAATAGAAATCACTTGGCTTTGTATTTTGATCAATTTTATTAATTTTTCTTTGTTCCATTGGTAAAATTATATAAATTTCATTAACTGGTATTTGTGTGTCATTTTCAATTGCCATTAATAATTCATTTAAATTATTTAACTTGTTTACTGAATAACTTAAAAATTTATAATTACTTAAACAAAATATAGTTAATATTTTAGTATTAAGTATTTCATCTAATTTTGTATAAAATGTTAATCTATATTCTGGTGGTTCTGGCTGAAATTGTATTTCATCAGGTGCAGTAATTTTCTTTACAAATTCTGAACCACGTTGTTTTGCATTATATTCTAATGCTAAACGTAGCCATTCTTCGATTTGTTTTTTAAAATAATCTGTAATTTGATTTTCATCAAATATATGTTCATATTTTTTATATTCTGATGGAATATTTGTTGGACGAATAGCTAATTCTTTGGATGTTTTTTTCCTTAATTGGACCATACGTTCTACCATTTTTGAATTAGGTAAAAATGGTCGAATACCACATATTATTTCAAATATAATTATACCCATTGACCAATAATCGACACGTTTTGAATACGTGGTACTGCCTATTACTTCTGGTGCTATATATTCTGATGTGCCAACAACACTATGTCCACCTGTTTGTTCCATTTCTTTAGCATAACCTAAATCTGCTAGCTACAAAAATAAAATGTAATTAAAAATTATTCAAGTTCTATATTTTAAATTTTAACTATTTAAATGAAATATTATTATGGAACAAGTTAATGACACAAATTTACTGAAATCTTAAAATTATTAATTACCTTATAAAAATTAGAATAATTTTTATGTTGTATTAGAATATTTTCAGGTTTGATATCCCGATGTGTTAAATTATTCTTATGTAAATGTTCAATAGCATTACGTAAACATTTTAATATATTTTTAATTTCCGATTCAATTAAACCATTCGAATTTTCAATTTTACATAAAAATTTCCTTAAATCACCACCTTCACAATATTCCATAACAAGTAAAGGAAATCCTGTTAAGTTTGTTTGATTTAATAACACAATAAAGTTTTCAGGTGCAACATCAATTGCATGAACAATATAATCACATTCTTTATTTTGCATTATTTTCAATTCCTGATTCCAACGTGATAGTAATTTCTCATAATCAGATTTTGGTATATTCTTATAAAATCCTTTACATTTTTTTATTGCTGAAAATATAATTTTTATTATTTATAAATTTAAATTTCTTATTAATTATAATATTAACTTTATATTAAAAATATAAAGTTATATTAAATGTAAAGATAATATTACAAAAAAAAATATTAAATTCTTTTTTAAAAAAAAATCTTTTTCATTTTTGTTTGTTTGTCTTAATTCATTTTATTAGTTTATTTAATATACTTAATAATAATTCATTTCAATTCTGATACAAATACTATAATTAGTGATTTATAATGTAAAATAAAATTACAAAAACAACAAATTTGCTGAATAATTTTGATTAAAAACATAAGTCTTATCCTTAAACAAAAATAAATTTTCGTATACATATTTTTATGACTTAATCATTTTTAAACTGAAATAGTAAATTTATTTCTAGATATTTTATTTTCTTGTATTTTATAATTAAAAATATAAAATAAAAAGTTCTGCTTTTTGAAAAAATGTGATGTTGTTTTATAGCTCAAGTGTCGAATATTAGCAAAGCTTTAAAAAATTAATATTTAAGTTAACATGTAAACATAAAATATTTTTAAACTATTACAAAGTAATAAATTTCCGGTTAAATAAAAATATACATATATTTACAATTTCTGTTTATTTTGTGTGTAAACTATTAAAAAAGTAGAAACTAATAGATTTTTTTTATATATTTTATTTAAATGACTTTTATTTACAATTATTTACAATTAATTGTAAATAAAAGTCATTTGTATTTACAATTTATTACGGTCAAAACAAATGTTAATTAATTTTTACAATTTTACATTCAAGAATTTAAAAAGTTCATACCTATAATGTAACAGTTTCTCCTATTTACTATATATAATTTTTTTAAATTTTATTATAGTGATACATTTTTAATACAGAATATGTATAAGAAAATAAACATATTTTTATTTATACATAACTATAAAAATTACTAGTCAAGTGTGTAAATTGGAAATAATTACAATTCTAATTTATTTTCTAATTACATACATATATGTAAATGTATGTACTTAGAATGCACAAAAGAAATTTTTATGGTTTTATGTCCCTACTCTCTCAGCATATTTCGAATAATCTGAATGGATAAAAGAAAACACCATTATACGGCATTTATATAGCACTCGTGTAAATCAAACTTAATTAATAAATAAAATAAATCCGCCTAAATTAATTTATAAGAATTCTTTATTTATACGCTCCAAAGCAAAAATTGAGACGATATTATTACTTTTTGTTTATGAATTATATGACTAACCCATAAACAATTTAAAGTCGTGAAATTTTTATTTAGAAGAAATACTCGACTTAAAAGTAATAAAAATAGAACGAATTTGAATTCTCAACTAAGAAAAGCTAAAAAAAATAATAAGATTAAATTTCAAATCAATTAAGAAAAATATTAATATTTTGAACGTGTCAAATTGATTTTCAAATAATAACAAAACATAATAATATCAACATTTGAAGCTTTTAAAAATATAAATAAATAAAAATATTTATTTAATTTGTTCAATTTCTTGGAACTTTATTATCAAGATAATTCACACTTTATATTTAAAAAAAAAACTAATCAATTGCAAAGTTTGTTCAAATTTCCTAAGAAATTTTCTATTTTTAGATAGCAAACATAGCAGAGCAACGCGGCGCTAATAAAAAAAATATGCTAAATATAAATTTATTTAATACATATTGATTGTGTAATATTACAATAATTAAAGTATAAATGAAATTATTAATTCAAAAGAAGTAATTATACTGCGACTTAATTTTTATTCGCAACAAGGTTGCAAATAATATATTAAGTGTTATTTTTTATTTTACTAATTTTTGGTATGAAATATTTATTAATTACCAATTTGTTGTTTGTTTTTTTTATGTTTCCAAAGGGTAACTTCACCAAAGCTTCCTGTTCCCAATATACATTTTTTCTCCCAGTTTCCAATAAATGGTGGATCTTCATCAGTCATTTTAATAATTTATTTTTAAAAAAAACTTAATTCACACGCGGCAGAAATTTTATTTACTGTACAACTATAAATAGAACTATATTACAAATTACATGCACAAAAATATAAAATAAACATCCACTTGTCCGAACTTCCATCGAATGTTCAATAAATAAGAGAACAACAAACCAGTATAATCAACCAATCAATTTTGTTTTGTTGATATTTTCCTTTTATTTGGACAATCAGCTGATTTTGATAATAGTTTGCTGTTGATATTTCACACTCAAAAATACCCAGTGAGTAAAAATGTATTGTAAAATTATTTTAGTTAATAGTTACTAAATTTTGGAAATCTTTTTTGCGACATTATCGTAACCCAAAGAATAAAATCATAACTTCTCTTTATGTAAAATTACGACGTGTTGTTACTACTATGTTTTTCTCATAAAATAAAGTTCCTCAATTTCAAATGAAATAAAAATAACACATTATAAAAATAAAATAGTAGACCATTATAATAAAAACTAATATTTTTTATTTCCAGGCCATAAAAACGTTGCGGAGAAAACGTTTATTAAAAATATTGAAAAATAAGAATGTATTTGTATGATTGATGAATGTAAGAATGTAATTCTCAGTTTTTTTTATTTATTATTTATTTTTAGTAATATTAGCCTGCTACAAAGTTTCATCGTGGATTGCATTTGAAATATGCACAAAACTTGTGAATAAAGAAAAGATTCATAGCGATTTTTGTTATTAAGTTCATGAAATTTAAAATTCATTATATATTAATATAATAATGTTGTAATTCTTTATTTAAAATTTTGATATAGTATTAAAATTGGTATAACAACCTTGTGGTTTAAAATTTGGCATTAGCTTATAATGGTAAAAAGAATTTAGCATTTATTCAAAAAGCAGAATCATGTTGTCCATTTATTCAAAAAGCAGAATCATGTTCTACGTCTTTAAGAACTTTATTAAATATTTTAGATATTTTGAAAACAAGAGTCAAAAAGAAGAGCCAAATGATTTAGTATCTTATCAGTACTACCATTAAGTATCTGTATAAATTCCTTAAAAATTATATATAATTTCTCGTATGAAGGAAATTCAAATAAATTGATCTATATTCCAGTTAAAATTGTTTTTAGCTTTCAACAAATTTATGTCATGTAAAGAAAATAATAATATTCCAGAAATACGCCGATAAGGTTTAGAAAAATATATATTTTATATGCTAATCTATTTTATTTCACTTCTAAACTAAAGTTTTATTACTTCCATTATTCATTTTAACTTAACTAAGGCCATGTTATTAAATCTTAATTTTTATATGGCAAATCGTAAGAATTATGGATTTAGTACTCGTATTTCGGAATTTTTTATCAATTCTCTACAGTATGACCTATAGGGTAAAAAATTTTTTTCCTATTTGACAGTGACATTTCTTTATGTAAGATGAGTTGCGGTGGCGCTACTATCAATAATATAATGTTGAAATTTTTGTGAAGTGATGTAGTTAAATTGAAAATAATTAATAATTAAAAATTTATTAAAAAATAATTTTATTAAACGAAAAACTATCTAGAATATAAAACAAATTTTTAATGTTATTAAAAGCAAATATATTATCACCAAAATATAGATTGCTTATTTAATAAAATTCTTCCGGAAAGAAAGGAAATTATCTGCATTATAAAAAAAATTATTGTTAATAAAAAAAAATAACTTTGAACTTTAAACATTTTAAAGTTTTACCTACCTAGCTTAAAATAATGGCTTATATTAATATATCTGAATGGAGCTCCGATTTAGTTTGCTGTTGGCTAAAAGGTAAGTTACAGAAGGTTAAAAAAAACTAATCAAAATTGGTTAAATGAAGTTTAGTATGGAAATAATTTTATTTGAATCGAAAAAAATTCTTGAATTTTGGCCAATATTTTAATGTTGTTTCTGTTAAATTCATTAATGTACTAGTACCACCTCCTCTATTTCCAGGAGTACCACCAAACCATCCTTTTTTTGGCATTATCATTAGTTCAGATATTTGTGCATCTTTTGTTTTACCAAAATGTCTAATAATACCATTCATATGACCCATTCCAACTACACCAACAATCTTTTTTGGTTGATCATTGTCTGCCTTTTGTTTAACAAAATTAACAGCAATTAATAATGAATGTGCCAATACTATGTCCCTTTCGCTTACAAATGCTTTATAAACTGATGGCAATGTTTCTTTCATTGTTTTTAAAGGTTCTGTATTACGTTCTTTAAATTTTTCAACTTCAGCTTCGGTTATTTTCAAAGTTTCTGATCTTTGTGAATTCATAGCAACTGAAAGCATTAATTTTTGTGCAAATGTTAGACCTGCCATTGCACGACTTAGTGTAATGTCCAAGGGGCGATCACCTAAAATTTAAAAAAATTAATATAAAAAATATAATATTTATTAATATATTTTTCCAACCTAACAATACTCTACAATTTGGTATTTGTCTTGCTTCAGCAACAGCCCTTCGACATTCTCCACCCGGTGCCATACCCATCTGACGTGTAATATCAGCATTTGTTTTTAAAAAAGATAAATAAAACATTCCGCTAGCAACACCTTGTTCAGCTAAAATTTGTTTAACTTTTTCTGGTCCTAAATCTAATGCTTCTTTTAATAATGTTTTTTCATCTAATTGTAAAATATGTAAACGTAATGGACATAATTCTAAAACAACAGCAGAAGGTTGAGTATTTCTCATTACAACTGATACATCCTTTTGTGATTCTCTGCTAAAATGTGCTGTGCCAATAACATAAATTTTATCACCATTATTAGTTCGAATAAGTTCAACTGTTTTTGGTAAATTTTTATCAAAATCTTTAATATCCTTATACACTTTTATATCAGATGCTGATGGTAATGCGTTGCTTTTAATAATATTATCATCATTTTTGTCAGAAGGCATTTAACATAAAGAAGAATTTTTTTCTAATTTTTTTCGGTTTTATTTTAATTTTTAAAAATTTTAAATTTAGAAGTTATAGAATTTCGAATATTAAATTTTGAATAATTTTTTTTTTTTTTATTAATTTTGCATTCTTATTTGTTCATGTTTGTTTCTTCCAAAATAAATAAATTACAAAAATAAAAATGATTTTAAATGAAAGAAATTATTAAGACTACTCAGAAATAATAATTTTTATATTTTTTCGTAGGTTTGGATGATTCAATGTATAAATATATATCATTTTTTGCAAATAATGGTGTTGGTGGTCAACAGTTATTAAATATACGACCATATGAATTAGAACAACTTGGAATGTATTCAATAGGTGATCAGGAAATTGTTTTAGAAGCTGTTGAAAATTTACGTAATTTCGTAAGTTCTTTTTTTTATAGCAATAACTTTTCATATTCCATTTTATTTTCCTTTTATAGAAATATTAATTTTTTTCTGTATTATTATTATTATTGATATTAATTTATTTCTTCTCTCGATTATAATTTCGAAATACAAAAAATTTTTGTGGTTCGTATCACTCGGTTTGTAAGTGTTTTTGTTTCTGAACATTTTTCGTTATTTATACGAAATTCTAATGTAAAAATAAAAAGAAGCTACAATAAAAAAATTTTAAGAATACAAAGGTACAAATAATTTTTTATGTTCAACCAAAAGTATAGTATATGGATATAATTTAAATATCTTAGTTAAATGATTTAACTACATATTTTAATATATCATGCTCTTGGATTCATATATAAAAAAGTTTTTAAATATAAATATTTAATATTTAAATAAGTAAATATTATAAGTTTATTATAATATTAAATAATACTGGTTAATATGTTCTTACATCATTTATTCACAGCACTATAATTTAGATAAAGAAAATCTTCAATTTCTTGCTCTGCAAGTTGCATCAGCTTCAAAAAATTTGTACCGCCAGTTAAATAATCACTGTGATAAAACTAAATTGAAAACACAACTTTTAAATGATATAACACGGACAATAGCAACAATAAAACCATTAATTAGCTGGCTTGATCGTGTACCATTTCAAGGTCAATTACAATTCAATGAAATTCGTAGAAATATGTCTCGTTTAGGTTTAGAAATGGCAACAATAGCACAACGTGATCGTTTTGTTGAAAATCCAGTTGATCAGATACGTATAACTGCTGATCGTTTAACAAAATTAGCTGATTATATAATACAAGATATTACAGATCCAATGTTAATACAACCAGCGTCGTTAAATTTAGTTACTGTAAAGAAAAGAGAAAATGATGTTGGTTTCAGTATCGAACCAAGTTTTCATGGAATACATCGTATTACAGAAATTAAATATAATTCTCCAGCACATAACTCAGGTAAAATTGAAGATGGTGATGAAATTGTACAAATAAATTATCAAACAGTTGTTGGTTGGCAATATAAAACTGTAATAATGCAATTACGCGAATCATCACCAGATGTTTTATTAACACTTAAAAAACGACCGAAACATACAAAAATTTATGGTCAAATTTATATGCAACCATATCGTTTACCAAGTAAAAAACGTGCTTTAACAACACGTTGGAGTGATAATTTACCAAGTCCTCGTGCTGATTTTTTAACAGTACCCGATTTTAATTTACCATTAAAAATAACTGAAGAGAAAAATTCAATTCAAAACTCAAATTTATCAGATACGGATTCCAGTTGTAGTGATATTTTAACACCAACCGATCCAAAATCTGTTGATAAAGAAATACGATTATATTATCCAAAACCTAGAGCAGTTTTACAACGACGTAATACAATTTGTGGTGATGATTTAGCAAGTTTGAAAAATGTTGGTAGTGTACCATTATGGCATGAACGTAGAAAAGCAAATCAAAACGGTGATCCTTCATCACCAAGTTTAAGAGATAAATCAGTATCATTTGGATTTGGTTTGGAATGTACTGCAACACGTCCAACAACATGTTTAGGTATTACAACAAGTAATAATAATACAACAGTAAATGGTAAATTTAATGATTTAATTGCTTTATTACCGGAAATGTATACAGAAAGTAGTAAATTATTGAAATCGAAAGATATAGAGAATGAAAAAATTGATGAGAATAAATTAAATAATAATAAAATAAGCGAAGAAAAATCAAAGCCTGGTGTATGTAAAGTAGTAAGATTTGATGCAAATATGAAATATGATGATTATCCGGTTGATAATAAATATATTTGTAATGTAGAAAATACGATTTTGGAAACATTTGAACCTATTCCATATGTAGACGATGATGATGACGAAATTGAATTTGATGAAAATAATCCAGAAATAAATTCAAATGGTAGTGAAACTAGCCCTGAAATTGATACTCCAAAACTACCAATAAATTCATCTAATAATAATATAAAAATATTTACATTTGAAAATAATAAACAATCGGATAAAGACATATGTCAAGCAATAAATTCTGTTGTATTAAATCGTCGTGGTCGTTTAGATAAAAGTCATAGTACACCAGCATATGATAATTCTGGCGAAGAATCCGATACACCGCCAGCAATTGAACCAAGAAAAGAATTTTTAACAACGCCACCTCCACCACCACCTCCACGGCCAAAAAAATCATCGGAAACACAAGTTGTACCAGTGCCACCGCCAAAACCATTATTTTTATCACAAAAAAATCATCAACAACAACAGCAACAATCATCTATAAATAGTACTACATGTTTAGGGCAGCAGCATATTCGGCAAGAAAGTTCATCAAGGAATTTGCCCTCACCAATACCGCCACCAATACCATGTCATAATGATCATGATGGGAATGAACAATTAGAATTAATGACAGCATTAAAAACAAAAACATTAACATTAAAAAAGAAAAACAGCTTAATGGCTAAACGTCGTAAAATTACATTAAAGATTCTTGGTACTGGTGATATACAAGGACATTTATATCGTCGGACAAAAGATAAACGTGGTGTAACATTTTGGGCAAAATTATATTTTGTACTTATTGAAACTGTTTTATATGGGTTTCGAACTAAAGATGCACGTAAAGCTAATTGTATGGTTGTATTACCTGGTTTTACAGTAAGTTTAGCTAAAGAAGTACATTCAAAACCATTTGCTTTTAAAGTTTACCATACTTCAAAAACATTTTATTTTGCTGCTGAATCATCTGAAGCATTACATCAATGGATGGATTTTATTAATCAGGCAACAATGAAAAATAATAATAATAATTGTGGTCAAAATAATGATATTAAAAGACAACAAATTTTAGATAAAGATTTGTTTTCAGAAACTGATAGTTCTGGTGATGAAATTAATGATTTTATGCCCAAACATTTATGTACACCATCGCCAATATCAAAACGTGATTTTATGACATCACAACAACAACAACAACAACAGAAAAATCATTTACCAATCCCCGATACACCAATACCAATAAAATCTGATAATAAATATTTGGGATCATTAAAAAAATTAACAAAACTTAAAAGTAGTAATAGCAATAATAGTAATAATACTAACAGTAATAATATAAATAACCATAATATTGGAATAAATCAAATGAGTAATAATGATAATAAAAAAAATTCAAGTGATATGATACCAATGCCAACCGCCCAATTTCGATGTTACCGTAAAGTACCAGGTGGTAGTTTTGGGCTTCAAATTGGTACACAAACATCACCATATCATGATAATAATTATTCACCACATTCACAACACAATCATTTATTACCACATCATCATCAACAACAAAAATTTTTTCCAGAACAACAATTGCAACCACCACCACCACCAAGAAAACCAACAATTTCATCAATTCAAAATACAACAAATAATGAATTAGATCATGATAATTCATCATTACCAAATACACCAAATTTAGTTATTGAAAATGAATATCAAAATCGTCATGAAATTACAGCTACAGATATTGATAATGCTGGTAAATTAAAATTAAAACGTACATCACCATTTAATTTTATACATGCATCAAATCCGAATTTAGTTGAATTTGATTTTCAAACATCAAAAACATTAGATCATTCAATGCCAAAAATAAATATTGGCAATACATCATGGGATGCACCAAATCATAGTTTGCAAGGTTTTGTAACATTAAAAGATTTAATGTTGCAAAAACAAGAAGAAGAAGCTCAAGAAATGTATAATAATCGTGTTTTATTAGGTGTTGAGAAAAAAGATAAAATGAATCGTAATCGTAATGATGGTCATAATGGTAATATACATAGAAATAATAGTGGTAACAGTAATAATGATAGTCATATAAAAATAAAATCAAAAATACAAATGAGGAGTTTACCAAAAACTCCTGATTATGAAATGAGTTTCAAACCTGATGATGAAGATATTAAAAGAACACGTTCAAAAGCTGGTCTTAAATTACGCGATTTTGGTTATGAATTTATATCTGGCGATGATGTTTCAACTGTTATTGGTGGTGATGCACAAAAAAAATATAATAATAATAATATTAATAAAAGTTTACAAAATTATCAAAGCCAATTACAAGCAATTACACAAACGAATAAGAAATTAAATTCGACTGGTGGTGTTGAAATCCAAGAGAAATCTAGTCGTGGTGGTAGTTTTAAAAAAACTAAAGGGAAATTTGAGGCGTTTAAAACATCCAGCGAAAAAATATTTCAATTTAAACATCATCATAAAGATAATACAAATGATGATTTGAAATCATTAAAAACAACACCTACTACTACATACGCACCTATGACATTACCATTAAATAAGAAATCACAATCACAATTATATAATTTACAAGTTGATCAACAAATTCACAGTGCATCGCAGAGTAATATTAAAAAAAGTCAAACATATAATAATGAATTTAAGGATAATAAAATAAAATCTGATGAAAAAACATTACGAAAAAATTCAGCGCCAATGCCAATTTTATCAAAATTTTCATTTTCAAGTAGTGGTAGTGGTAAATCAGTTAAAGAAAAGAAATTATTAGGTTCACCAAGATACATCGTGCTATATTTGGTAGATCATCGTCAAATCGTATTGATCAAGATTACGATCATGAGATATTTTGTCCAATTACTTTTGCAAAGGTAAGATAAGATTTTAAATAATTTTTTATGAAATATTGCAATGTTATATATTGTTCTTGCGAAATTTTTATTTTAGCAAATGGTGAGGCCCATTTTCGACTTCGAATGGAAATTTTTGTTCATTCGGGAATTTATTTAGTATAGACTGAAAATTTCCAGATGGACAAATTTTACATGATATTCCTATTCACGCGAAAACTAGAATACAAAAAAATTTCCGACGCGGGGGTTTTTACATTTTCGAAATATCGAACAAGAAATATCAAAAATTTCTGACTTACAAAATTTCCGTATATTTTCTGTTCACTGGAAAAGTAAAATAGACCAGAATGAGTTACAGTAATGGTTATAGATAAATTTACGACAAATCTTATTTTGATAAAAATATTAGATGGACAACTTTATAAAAATAATTGATAAACTCTGATTTTATATTTATAATTCGCTATTACCTTGGTTATTTCAATGCGCGCAGAAGATTCTATTTTAAAACCAATATTTCCTCTTAAATAAGGCATATTTTTTATATTCTTGTTTTGCTCAATTTACTATTTGTACGCGTGGACAAGTAAAGATTTTCACAAGAACAATGAACAAAGTAAAGATTTACCGCGTAATAATAATTTTAAATTATATAAAATGTATATATAATTATTATTACAGCATCCACAAAATGTATCATCCGAAACATCTTCGTCTAGTACATCAACACCATTCGATTCACAATCATTAACATCAACAAATTCCTTTCAACAATTACCAGTACAACCGACAACACCCATAAAAACATTAAACCAAACACCAGAATATCCAAATATGGAATGTCCTCCAGTATTTGAAGCTGAAACATATTCACTTAGTGATCCAAATACAAGTTTAACATTGTTACGACGTCGTAATAATCTAGAGGAAGATAATCAATCCTAGGATTACGTTAATTTAAATAATTTTCTTTGACTTTTTTTAACAACTAAAAATCAATATGATTTGGAAATACATGTTGGTAAAAATTATTTAATTTTGCAATTGTCGTTGGTGCCAATTAAAAAGTCCGTATAAAAGGTATTTATAAAAATGGAACTGCGTGCTTTAATAATAAAATATTACATTTCAATAAAGAAAGTAAATTAAAATAAATTTAATATAAAAACTTTCCTTCTTAATAGAAAATAACCATTTTAAAGTGTTTTTCCAGTCTACTGTTTTTAAAAAAAGACTTTCGTTTTCTTAATGAAAATTATTATATTGAAACATAATAATAAAAATTTAAGTGATAAAGTTTTAAGTTGCAATATTCCAGTTTGATATTAATTTTCAAATTGCAATACTCTTTTTTTATTAAGCAATATTTTTAAATTTTTAATTAGAAAATTGCTTTTGTTTCAAATGAAAATTTCAACTATACATATATTATTATTTTCTTTTGTTAAAAAAAAAAACTAAACTGGAAAATTGTTAGACTGAAATTGTTATTTATAATAATAAATTTGTAAATAATTTTTATGACAAACTTTGGAAGCTTATGATAGAGGAAAAATAAAAATTTGTGAAAAAACAATTCCCTTTTTATGTAAATTATTCCTACTTTATTGTTTTCTAATTAATTAAGATATTTCTGTGATTTGAAAAACAAAAATTATGTTCTTTTTACTTATTGTTCATTGAAATCTTTTATCTAAATTAATTTATACAAAAAAAAAAATTTATTTAACTATACAATTAGATTAACAATGACATATTTTTTATAAATGTGATTAATTAATAAATAAATAAACATAATAATATTCTTGTAATATTAAAGAAAATATACATAAAATGACATTTTTATTGTTTCCTTCTTTATTTTACATTATATTAAATTATTTTTTTTTCCTTTTTAGTAAACCTGTAGTGCCTTTTACTTTTTAAAAATAAATATACATATTAATAAAATTTTAAATAAATATTTATTAATTAAAAATATAGAAAAAAAAATCTTATTTTTATAGGAGTAGTTAGTTTTTTCTTACTATATATACATGTTATAATATAATCTTCATTCTTCATTAAAAATAAATATTATGAATTATAAAAATATTTGTATTTTGAAATTTGAACGTAAAAGGTATTTAAAAGGTATTAAAGGAAATTTCTTACTACAGTGCGCTCAGTCTGCTACATTGGTTTAAATTAGTTATATATATATATGTATATCAAATAAATATATAATAATTAATTTTACCGGAAACTAAACAAATCACTTATTTACTTCCGAGTACAATTTATTGATTTACGCCTAATATGCGATCCACTCTAACGTTTTTTCTACTTTTATTTTCCTAGCGAAATTTGATTTTAGCATAAACGATAAAAAGTTCAGTCTGTAAATCGACTACAACATTTTCGTACTCTATTTCCTAAAGGGCTGACAGGTGAGACATCTTTAGTATTTTCGCCGAAATATTCTGACAATTTAAATTTTAAAACTTCAAAATTAAAAATTTAAATACAGAAAACAGTCATAATTTTTTCATAACTGCATCAAAAACAGTAGAACGAAATAAATTATTATGGAAATAATTGATTTGGAATCAAATGAATTCCATGATGAATTGGAATTAAAATTATTTAATCTTACACGTACTCGTAATAGTTTAAGTTTATTCGATTTAGTTATACAAGCAGAAGGTATAATTTTTTTTAATTTCTTTCATATTAATATCAAAAAATTAAAACTAAACATATATCTTTTAGAAAGTAACGAAAAATTAAAAGAAAGTGAATATGAAGAAAGACTAAAAAATGAACTTTCTGAATGGTTTCAATTGATAAAGAAGACTAAATCACAATTTACTAAACAGTAATGCATAAATTTTAATTAGCACTTTAATATTTATCATATAAATTTTATTTAAAATTTTAGATCAGAATCAAAAAATAAAATTGAAATTGATAAAGATATTTTATTGCCCGAGCAAATACAATATTTAGAAGCAATGCCAAATTTTCAAAAATTTGTTGATGATTCAAAAGAATTTCAGATAAAAGCATTTAATTATTTACAAGAATATGCTGAAACGGATGAAATGAAAAATGAACTAGCAAAATATTGTATGGAAAAGTTGGAACAAATTGCTGTTAATAATTCTGAAAAATATATTTATGGATAAAAACCAAGTTTAATTTATAATAAATAAAATACTTTAATTTAACTAACAATATTTTCTAATTTTTACCCCAAGTAGATAGATATTTCATTAAGTCTGTTAAACCTTCAAATTCTGTTCTACTACTTGCTGCTGATGGTTCTTTTGTAAGCCTTGGTAGATTGTTTCCCATTTTTTCCCGAAACTCAGTAAACTTGAAAAATATATTTATAAATTTTACAGCTCATTGTAAAACATTTAATTTACATTTTTTGCGCCAGATAATTTCCATACACCGTAACAAAATGTTCCAGTGCCTAAAATTGCATACAACGTACCCCAGGCCAAAGCCCGCAACGCTAATGCGGAACCGCCTTCCAGAAGTGAAATAGCTTTTGATCCACCTTCTTGTATCAATTTGGATTCATCTTTCTTGGCTGTCGCCAATGTTTTTGAAAATCCTATAAGTGCTGAAAAACCAGCAACTGTACCTAAAAATGCTGCAGCTAAAAGAATAAAATAAAATAACAATTAGATTTTTAGATTTTTTTCCAACTGAATTATTTTACCTCGTATACGATGCTTTCTTTCTTCATCTATTTCAACTTCGGTTTTTGTCATTGTTGAATTAAATAATTTATGGATACCATGTTTTGAAATTTTGACATTTAACAGCTGTTTTTATTTTTTGAACAGAATATCCATTATTACTACTAGCGCTAACTATTAACAAAATTTTAAGATATCAGTTGTTCGTATAATTTTGTATTAGATGGTGCCACGCGCTAAATTTTCAAAACCAAAATTGAAAAAAAAGTAATTTAACGAAAAAGTAATTTTTTTCGCAAGTACATAAATTTTTTTTTGATTATTTCTGATATTGTAATTCACTTAGAAACAAAGGGTTAAATTCACTTAGAAACAAAGGGTTAAAATTATTTAATTTTTTTTATTTAAACTTTTATTTAGATAAAAAATATTTAAATATCTTATTATCTAAACTTTTATTTGAATTTACAAAATGGTATTGGAATTAAATTTTCATAGTTTTTTCATTCCTTCTAGATATTGAAAATAATTAAATTTTTAATTTATTTTCTTGTAATGCATATTGAAAATGCCAAAACTATTGGTTTTCTTTTATTTTTATTATTACAGAGTTCAGTAAGATGCTTTAGCAAATAAATTTTAATTGAAAATATAGATAATTAATTATAATTTTAAAACTTTGTACATATTATAATCCTTTTACCATACAATTTTATTAATTTAATCTTTCTTTCCTTTCAATCCTGAATCCTGATCCTGTTTCATAATAATTTTCTATAAATGGAATACATAAATTATAACATATATATGTAGTATAAAATAAATTATTAAAGAATTCCACAAATTCATTCAAATAATAATAATAAATCAAAAATTTATTTGTAATCTGTATTTATTCATCCTTCATTATAAAATAAACAGCTATATTTTACTAGCATATTGTTGAATGCACTAATTAAGACCGTTGATAATGGTAAATACTTCCTCTATATCCATATCATATGTTACGTAACTTATCTAACTGCTTTAGTAAAACATTAGGAAAAATGAAACCACAAAAATATTATCAAAGTAAAATGGATTTTCCAGAATATATTATATTCAAAAAAAAAACTTTTTTAATACTTACTCCTCTAAAAAAACCAACCACAATATTAGTCCAATTTTTTTTTTGTATATTTGAGATGATCGAATGGAGAAAACAATTTAATTTTTGGTATTTGCTTTGAATAAACCGCAAAATGGCGTTTTGTTTATATGAAATATAGACAACAGTCTTTTTCATAAACTATTGCAAAAATAAATAAAATAATCAACAGAGATGACCATCTTTTGTGCATTGGAAAACTACTATATATTATATACACATGATTTCTTGCGCAATAATTGTATTTGTGTGAATAGAATATTTTATTTTTTTACTCTTCTTCACATGATTAAAATTTTTTGAAAGATTTACCTCAGATTCTTTAAAAAATAACCTTCAGACAATACATGTATAAGAAAAATGGGACGATCCATAAAAGATGCTTCAATTCACTTAATAGATAAAATAAAAAAAAAAATTGTACTGAAGTAAGGAACTTAGTATCCGCCCTGTTATATTGTATAGATTTATACAATTAATTCTGGTTTGTAAATCTTTTTAAATATATGTATAAGAGTTTGAAATGAAATGGACAACACATAACGCTGTATTTACCGAACAAGGGACAAATTTACTTTATACTATAGATATAGAATTTAACCAAAAGAATTAAAGTGCAGAGGCATAAAACTGATAATGCACACTACTATTGATATCTGTATTACATTAAAGATACCGCAAAACATTAAAATTAAAATTATTCAAGATATATGTGTCGCATCACCTGAATACTTCAATATATTTGTTATAAAATTTAATAGAAAATTTTTGTCTTGTTTGTATAATATTCAATATTTAATTTGCATAAGAATTAAAAAAATTTCTATATAAATTTTTATAAACACCTGATAAATACTTGGATTAGAATTGAAAATATTCTATTTCTAAAATATCTTGGTCTTTCGTTCGTTTCGATTTAAAAGAAAGATGATTTTTTTCTAAATTAATATTTATAAGTAATTTTCTAAATTAAACTTTGAGTACTAAGTAGTCTAACCAATTATGTAGAACCAATTATGCCTAAATTATACGGTACTCTAGGATACAATTTTTTTTATTCAAGATTTTTCAAATCTCTAAAATTCTTTCATTGATTTTTATGATCTAAAAAATAGTTATTAAAATAATTTTAATAGAACATAATAAAGTTTTTCCAAATTTCATTTTTTTATAAATTACTTAAGTATTCAGGAGACGAAATCCTCTTATAACTCACTACATATCTCATAATACTGTATTATAAACTTACTGCAATTTTTTTTCATATTCACTACAGATGCACTAGAATTTCATCATATCTCTTTCACTCTTTTTTTTTTGAGTAAATCTTTACAAGTCTCTTGCATAATAAAAAAAAAATCAGATAAATATATATATATGGTGTAGAAAAGAATGGAGTCGATTTCTTGGGATTGGATTATCATATTTATATATCTATCTCTCTGGTAAAGTGAAATTGCTGAAATAACTCTTTGGATATACATTCATTCTTTTACTTGGAAAGTAAATAGTTTTTTTTTGTTGTTGTCTGCGGCTCCATGATTGGAATTATGATGAATGTGGTAAATCGACCGCATAACATGATTCAGGATATATTTATATTAAGGAAGCGTATACATTAGTCGATTAATTATTTATGACGCACGCGCTATTCCTTAATGAATTTTCTAAGTTTCTTTTAATTGCTATGTTTTTTTTTTTTTTTTGTTTTTAAGAAGATTTCATTTTATTTTTGTTATTGAACTGATAATGATGGTTTCCAAAACATTGAAGTTACTAAGCTATTATTATATATTTATATAGATATGTTATTAAAGGTCCTGTGTGGTAAATTTTCATTAAATTCTTTTTCCTTTATAGAAATAAACATAAAACAAAAACAGTTGGAATTTTTTCACGGGAAAAGCAATTTTCAATTAATTGTCATTTAAGAATTGGTTTTAATTAAGGAATTCTATAAAACAATGTATTTTTAGATATTCTATTTTATACCAGGAGTATATTAAAATGGTTTTGAAAATGTTAAACTATTGCTTTATTTATAAGATAAATTAAAATATATTATCGAATCTATAGTTCTATAGAGGCAAGTGGAAATTTACAAAATGTTTATTATATTAAACATGTTTTTAATTTATTTAATTTCCTTCCTTTACTATGAATAAATTAATGTGTAGAAAACTTGTCATTAAAAATTGTAGATAATTTTAATAATACATTTATAAATATACTATACTCATATTTACTGTATTCACTAGATTGTATTCTCTATATTCATGATTTTTTAGGTACATATATAGAATTCGAATTTTTATTTCCACATTTTGAACTTTTATAACTGAAGAGTTTAGATTTAGATTATGCAGGTATTAAGAAACATTTTCATTTTAAGTAAAAACCTTTTCAAGTTAGCACCTTGTTGTTGAGGTTGAAAACGTTCATATGTTAGCATACATTTAAAATTTTTATATTTCCAACAACTTAAAACTTACATATTTCCAAAAATATCAGTTAACACCGTAAAGCTCTTCAATCAATACGAAGCAATCTTTAAGGATTCTTTTTCTCATTATTTATTTAACAAATTATTTTTTAACCAAAATTGTTTAACTTGGTTGATATAAATTTGCATGCTAAACACTTTTTGTGGAACCTTTTTTGCAATTGGACAGTTACTGAAAATTCTCCAACATACGAATGAAAAGAACATTTATCGTAGAATCTAGTATGGCTTAGTAATGTGGCTTCTTCAGATGTAACTTTCTATCTATGTGTTTGGTGATTTCCACCTGGAGTAGCTCATTAAAAAAAACCATTTAAAAAAATAAGTCAAAAACGAATAAAATGGTTATTTCAACCAAAATAAAATTTGCCTCTCTACTTACTGCAGTAACTATATAATGCAGTAACTATAATAATCTCAGTTTTAGTTTATGCCCGATTTTTATTTTAAACTTTTAAAACATGGTATGCCTATGCACAATTACTTAATTTAAGAAATTGCATAATTACTTTACACACTAAAATCTTCATTTTCTTTATTATCTTTTTTGAAATATTTTGGTAATTAAATTACCAATTTGTTAAAAAATATTAAAGAGTACATCAAAGTTTTTATATACATATTCAGATCTTCACTATATTATGTCCATTTAATATAAACTCCTCTACTACTTTTTCATAATTGTACTATAATAATCTACTACTTTATTTAATCAAATCTTTTATTTTTTTATAACTCCTCCTCAATTTCCATTTTATCAATTACAATTTTTTTTTTGTCTCTGTTATATTTAGGCGTGAACATAATTTTAAATCCCCTCCATTATATAATTTCTATAAAAGGATTTAATTATGTATTGAATTATCTAAACATAAATAATTTCCCTCCCAACAAAAAAATCATAAATTTTATGAGAAAATATTTTTTATTATTATAGATTCAAAAAAAAAATATAATTTTATCAAAATTTAAGGATTATTGATATTTCTAAATTTATGAAATTTTAATTGTTTTTACAATAATTATGCTAATTAATAAAATAATTATTAAAGAGGCTTTTATTAGAAAATTTTCTTTTAAAAAACTAATGTAATTAAATAAATTACTTTAGATGTTATTGTAGAAATAAATTTATTTTAAAGTTTATGCATAAAAATTTTCAAATTAATTTCTTGTTTATGGTTTTACGCTGATATGTGTTTTTTCCTACTTTATTTCTTTAATGCTTCGATTAATTTTCATGAAAAATTATTTTATATATATAGTAATATTCTTTTTTTTATAAAATTTTCTTCCCCCAATTTTTCCGACTTTTCTTTTTTGACGATATAAAAAAAAAAAAAACAGAAATGGTTAATGACAGTATACAACGATATATAAAAAAAAATTTCCCTCCATTTTAGTTCTTTATGAAGTTAAAAAAAAGCTCTCTTTTGAAATGAATGTAAATAATATGCTTTATTGTCCTTCTATGTTTTTATTTGATTTTGGTTAAGGGTAAGTTTTAGATAATAAGTATTTTATTTTTTTATTATTATTTTTCTGTTAAGGGTCGAAATGGAAATTTTAACGAGGGAGAATAAAATGTGAACTGTAATATTTCCGTTTTTCTGATGTTTTTTTCTGTTTTGTATATATTTTCTATTTAATATAATAATTTTCTGTCGTCATTTTAATATTTTCACATATTTACGAAATAAATTAGAATTTAGACGATGATAAAAATTATGATATTTGCAAAAAAAAAAATAATAAAATAAAAATTATATATATTTTTAATTTAATGAAATATTTAAGAAAAGAAAATTGTTTATTTTATGAATTATATATTTTTATGTGAAATTTAAAGAAAATACTAATTTTTTTAAATAATTTAAATTAAAAGTCCTTGAAGCATTCAACCAATCAGTTTTAAAATGTAATGCTTTTTATTAAAAAATTAACTCTGAGCCTGATTCATTCAAAACCTCTTACTATACTCTGAAATAGTCTTTATCGATTGGTGGTATATTTCAATAGATTAATCGCAGCTTAAAACTTTTTATTGTCGTAAAATGAAATTATCTTTAAAATAAATTTAATTAAGAAATTTAAAATGTTATTTATAATCTTTATTTAAAATTTATTAACCTTTACTATATACTTTCAGAATATAAAATTAACTTTAATTTTGTCTTATAAATACATATAAATATCCTTTAAATTTTCAACATAAATTCTTAAGAAACAACATTCCTTATACTTAATTTCATGAAAATGAACATAGTACCCTATCCAAAATTTTTCAAGTATGCTAAAATATTAAACAATTTTTGGACTTCATTTCTACTAATTTCATTTTAGTATACTGTATACATATAAATATATATTAGAAAAATTATTATATTATTAAAACCAAAACAATCTTATAAAAAAAAGGGATACGCGTCCTTTTTACCTTATACTAAACGATCCGTTTTCTGTAATTTTTTTATTGTCTTATACTCAACTCTAATACAAAAAAGATTTTAAAACGAAGTAGATTTTTGTGGTGGACTTTATAATAACAAAATCAAACATCAAAGTATATATAATATGAAAATGTTAAAGAAATTTTCATATATGTGTTGTACAAATCCTTTGTAAGGATATTAATAAAAGATATTGAACAGAAAATATAATAAAATGTATAAAAAATGAATTTCAAGTTTTTGAATTTTATTAGGAGAAAGTTATCAAGAAAAATAACGCAGTCGAAATTTATTCATTTAGAAATAATTTTTATATTCAGGAAATTTAAGAAAATGTTTGGGAATGCAGTTAATTGTAAAAACAAGGTAAATTATTTTAATGGAATTTGAACGAAAAGTATATATATATATTGAGAAATTTTACAACATATAAGAATAGTTAAGCTATACCAGAAATTTAATTTCAAAAATATTTATTATTTATTTTAAATATTGAAATATTTAAATTAATATATTGTGTTAAATTTATTTGGTAATTTTTGAAAAAACTTTATATTATATATATTATTATTAATATATAACTTATACGTCTCCTTTATACTATTTCTCATTTTATTTGTCCTTTTTAATTTGTCTCAAATACGCTTTTTCTTCATTAAGTTTGTTTTCAAACATAATAAAGAAACATAACTCAAAGCTTAATTTTTTCAAAAAAAATAGGAAAGAAACACTTAATTTTTTTATTCTAATTTTACTCTTATCTTTACTGGTAAGGATATTTATAAACATATATTTTACATAAAACTTATCCTAAAATGAAATTGAACCAATTATGAACATTCAAGAATTTTTTAATATTGCATAACTATATATGGTATATTTCAAATCAGTTAATATATATTTCTAAAATTTAATTTATATTCGAGCTTGATTTATTTCATAAAATTATAAAATGTAAATTACATAAAATATTTACTTTTCTATATATAAATACTAATGCATATAGTTTCTTGATAATTAAAGAAAATAGTTCATTAAATTTGACAAGTAATTTCCTTTCAAATATAAATATTTTCCAATATATTTTCCACATAAGTGCATATTTGTCGCCTGTTAAGAATTTCATTTTTGAAAAGGTGTATGTCAATTTGAACTTATCTGCTTTCCTGTATTATATTTAAAAATATTTTTGACTATATATATTCAATTTTTGAAGTGGCAAAATTAAAATTTGAATATTCATCATAATATCAATTATCTAAAATTTCTATTTCCTCATAAATAAAGGACATTTGTGTTTAATTAGGATATATCCTCCCTTTATGACATTAGTAATATCCTCTTTTCTTTTTATATACTTTTTGTATTTAAAATAATTGAAAAATTTTTACAATTTAGGACCAGGAAATTTATGTCTAAAAAAAATATTTTTTAGGCTATTTTGTAATTTTAGATTGAAATAAAGTGCAACTTAAAAGAGACTATATTATAAATAATAAATCACAAGTTTGTACGGTCTGTGGCGGTCCAAAATGACGAATTGCCTGTCGTATTACAAAAAAAAAAAAAACAAGGAATATTTTCTAAATGAAACCGCAACGCCGACACAAATAAGAGAAGTTTTCGGAACATTTTTTAACATTGATACAAAATATTGAACTAAATTTTTTGTCATTTATGTGAGGTTTATATAATTTGCTTGGAAACATATGTTAATTAAATTGTTAAAATTAGGCAATTAATATATAAGATCAATGAACTTAATTTACTAATATGTTAGATGTAAGATGTAAGCAAGCATAAGTTAATTAAATTTTTATGGTCGTCACTGCAAATATTTTTAAAAATATCATTGAAATTAATCTGGACATAATTTCGAATCTCGAATTAAAAGCAAAAATCCCCCCGAAAAAGAAATTCTGCTCAGGTAAATTATTGAAATTTAAATTAATTTGACAATTAACTTTTACCAATAATTAACTATTAACTATTAGATATATTTTGAACATCTTAAAAATTACAGAAAAAAATATTGTAAGAGAAACATTTTGCTTAAAAATCGAAAATCTTTAAAAGTGTGAGAAAAAAAACAAATTTTTTTTTTAAGGAATTAAAAAATGATTAATGTTAGTCGACCCGCCTGTTTTCATATTTTTACATATGTTTTTGGATTTTTTTTAAATTTATCTTACATGTTTTTGTAAGGATCATTTGGAGTTTTGTTCGTGTGTCATAGGGATTATGAATGGATAATAAGATGTATATACATATCTCAATTTACAGTCTAAAAAAACTCAAAATATTATAAACTATCACAAAAAAATGAAAACAGACGCCTTTTTTTTTGCATCATTTAAAGGACATTATTGCAAATTATTAAACAACTGGGCCAAAAAAAAACAAACAAAATAAATTCTTTATTTTGGGAATTTAACGCTTTTAAAAATCACATAACCTTATAAACATAAATCATTCAAATTGGTTATATAAATTACAAAACGGTCCAGACTGTATTTAAAACTAAAATATAAGAAGCGCTACCGTAATGTGATATGATTTTATAAGAGATATATACTTATTTTTTTTTTTTGTAAAATTTTAATTTAGAAATTCCAGTCACATAAATCAACACTTCTTTTTATATGTAAAAAAAAAAAAACCAAAATAAAAAATCATAGAAAGTTTGTTCACTTGTTCAGTTCGTTCACATCTTGAAATAAAATTCCGCATTTGGTCAAATTAATTGCATGAAATTTTCTTAATATAAAATATTAAACGCACTGAAAATAGCTCATACATAATTGTTAAATTTTTAATATTTATTTTATATATATATATTTTTTTTTTGGAGTGATATTTATAATTTATTTGAATTTTATTTCTTTATTTTTTTTTAGTGTTTCTCATTATCATAAATAATAAATCTTTTTGGTGGTTTGAATGAAATATGTACGCAGAGAAAATAAATTTTGTATTTCACTTTGAAATACTCACTTACAACATTATCAACATTTTTCTGTAACTAATTTAGCGCCATTTAATATCCTTTTTTAAAGATTTTAATCATTTTGATATATTGAAATAATCATTTTCTTAAATATAATCAATTAATTATTAAAATATTTTATGAAATCAATAATGGTATACAAAAAAATAAAAAATAAAAATTATATATTGCCATCATAGAGTCATTAATTTTAAACTTCAATATAAATTTATTTGGAGCATTATTATATGTTTGAATGGCTTAAATTTTTGTCCACTAAATTAAATATGCCAGCCAAGATAACTCTGTGCAGTAGTTTTATGGTTATGAGCTTTTTTGACAGTTAAATATACTCTAAGTATATTTGTAAAATCCGTGTTAAGTAAGAAATTAAATATTAGTATAAATATATTTTGGGATGACAGATCTATTCTTGTATACAAATAACCAAATTTTTCCCAAAACTAAATTTTTTTTCAATTAAATAATCAACTGGACTTCGCTATTTCTTAGCATAACTATTAATAAAACATAAACTTGTCCACAAAAACAAATGTTTTTTTTTATGAAATTTTCAAAACTATGTATATTTTATAAAACAAAAAACAAGTTCTCTTAAAAAGTTATGAAAATTGACTTACAAGCTATTATCCAGGTGATGTATAGATATTTGACCAGTTCATTAATAATTAAATTTGATTAAAATATTATCATGAAAAGTACAAAACCATAAAAGATACTTTTATGCTTAAATTATGGGAAATCTGATGATTTTAATTTATTCTTTTTACATGTTTTTCTTTATTTTCTCCCACCACTAAACCACCAGATTAATTATATAAAAAAAAAATCAGATTTATTAGTTGTGGTATCAGATCACAAGAAAAAAAATGTAAATGTTAGTAAACCTGCTTCATGTGGCTAGTATTTTAATTTAGATATGCTCACCAACTTTTAATTTACCATTGTATCTGAATATATTTAAATAGATACGACGTTTTTTTTTCTGGTATTGTATTTAGTTATGAACATATTAATAGATCACTAAATGAAAGATGATGTTGTTTAGTTGTCATTTCGTTGTTTTTTTTTTATGATTTTACTTTTAAATTTGATCTTTGAATAAATAAAAATAAAAAAAAAAATACTTGAAAATATTATGTAAAATATTATTAATGAAGACTGTAACATTAGATATTATACAAAATTAAAAGATGAATAGGAAGATATTTGTTTTTAAATTTTGTATCTTATCTTGTTGAAGTGATCGTGATCATTGATCATAAAAGAAAAAAATCATGGATATAGAATTTTTTGTTTTTTTTTTTTAGATAAATATGCTAATATAGAAAATTTTATATCTTATATACTTTTACTGTGATTACAGCATCAAATTATAATAAAAAAAATTGTCTTGTGATGGTCATTAAATATTTGAAATTTTAGAGTTAGAAATTTAGGCCAAAACGAAATGAAGGAAGAATTTAATAACTTAGTAATTAATTCTAATAATATTAATATAGTTTTAGGTAAAATTTAGGAAAATACTTAGTAAAGTATCTGGCTACAAATAAATTATCATATTATCAATATTTCATAGATAAAATTGCTTGTTACTATTCAACGTAAATTTAACAGTGTTCCGCAATCAACTATTCATCTAGTAATGGTATTTAATTCATTTTTACAATATGTAGAATCTAATAATTGTTTATGTTTAAATACATCGACCTTTATGTTTTCGATTTACATAACAGAGAAAAAAAAATACCTGCATAAATCTAATTTTTAATAAATTATCACATATCATTTCTTTACCAATTACATTTAATCGTTCTTTCCATTTTCTCAAATATTTTAATAAAATCTTCTTCTTTTTTTTTTTATATAAATAATAGAATTAGGTAACTTGATCATATTTGTCAGATGGAAGACTCTATTAGAAAAGTGATAATTTTTTCATATTTTTCATATATAGAAAAGGCACCACAAAAACATTCCAAAAAGAAAGAAATGTGAATTTGTAAAGAATTGTGATTAACGATACCAATTAAAGTTGGTTCCATATCCCACTGATTTTTATAAAAATTCCAAATATAATAATTCCATATACAAATATTTATTTATTATTTTTTTTTGGTTTTTTACCAAAACTACAGAAAAAATACTTTGGTATTAAAAAACATAATGTTTTTTTTTTATTTCGTTAATGTTAAAATGATTAATGTAAAAAGAAAACCAGTAGCGTTAAAAAAAAAATAACAAAAATCTTAGAAAACAACTTGATATTTTTGAAATAAATAATTTGTTTCAATAAATTTCTGAAATTTTTTAACATTTATCATTTACTCTACATTCAGAATAAAATACTGAAATTTATTCATAAAATTTAATAATTTAGGAATATATTTTTTTTTTTTCAAATATGATTTATACTACTTTTTGACTTGTGATCAATATATAACATTAAAAAAAAATATATCATAAAAATTATCAAATATATGAAAATTTAACATTCATCATTATTGCAAAAAAAAAATTAAATATTTTCTTGTTATAACCTCAAACTGGAAAAATTCAAATTTATTGGATTATAAATTTGTAAAATAAATTTATTCTGTTAATCAAAAATTCATTCCAGATGTAAGTAATATTGGAAAAAAATAACATATTAACAAAAAAAAAATATATTGTAAATATTTTGACATATTTATACCCCCACATTTGACAGTATCGGACGGAACAGAAAATGAATAAAACAAAAAAATTGAAATTATTCGCTGTTTAAAGAATGGAAAATTGTAAACAGAAGACAAAGACAACAAAAAAAAAAAAACTATGACTTCTGGCATCAGGCAGGACATACTAACTTTTTTTCTTTCATTAATATTGATATTGATAAAAATATATATATAAATGTCATTTAAGCTGACAAAGAATTTAAGACATGAAGAAAAAAATATGCAAGTTTTTTTTTTATTTTTTTCAAACAACCTGCAAACAATCTCATGAATAAAATTTCTATTTAAAAGCAATAAAATAAACTTTAATACGATTTTGATATGGAGTGAAAATATTATTAATAACTATTATAGACGATGCGCTGATTTTGGGTAACTGATTGAGTGAATTTGGAAAAGAAACAGAATTGTAAGTAATATTAATTAAAATAACTTTCTTTTAGCATACAAGCATACTAACAAAATAGTCAAGATTTTCTTGTTTGCATCATCTACCCTAATAGATATTCCTAGAAAAATACTAAGATTTACGTAGGAATATCGTAGATTATTCTTGTAAACATTCATTACTACGTCTAAACTTAGCAAAGACATTGAGAAGGGGCTTCTCTTAGCAGTTCGAAATAACCACTTATAAAAGATATAATGGATCGTATGTACAAATCTCAAAATTTTGAAATTTATCTCCGTTTTGTATGCATAAAAGTTAAGATGAAGCTCAGAGTTTGAGACAAAACTGTAATAATTCTCATTTTAAAAATATGCCTTGAGATATATTACGAAAGGATATGAGAATATCTAGCAAATATTATTTACTTCGGTCTAAAGTAAATTATATTTGCTGGATAGCTGATTATTTGGTTGGAAATGGACGAGAAACAAAATGCGGAATTTTAAATGTGCGATATTTCTGTAGAATTTATAAATAGTTTTACTAAAATTGTTATCTCCACTCAATATTATATAAAACACAAAAGAAAGCTCTTCAAATGATTTCAATGCTAAGACATACTTCATCAAAATACAAGATACCAAAAACTTCAACATATTTCATAATTTAATAAAATCATATCGTGTAATATCAACTTTAACTTAACAAAAATTTCCTTCCTTCCTCAATTTTTTTTACATTATTTTTTGTTTTGACAATCATTTAGCAACCACTTTAGCAAAAAAAAGGAAGCAAAAAATGAAAAACAAAATCCACAAATGTCCTTAAAAGAAGTTAATATACAAAAAATATATATATATCTTAGCATAAAAATGCACTCTGCGCCTAACATGCTGTCGTCAAGGTGTTCAACAATTCGGAAATGAATGGGTTTATCGGTTTTTAATAAGATCTTCTGTGTTTTTTCCTTATTTTTATTATTTTTGTTGGTTTATTATTTACCAAACTGGAACATAAAAATAAAAATTTTATTTTGACGTTTTTTTTTGTTTTGTTCGTTAGGTTATCATACAAAAAAAAAACATAAATATTTTCTTTTATTTTGCATAAATTTATAAACTCCCCCGACGGGAATTGATATCTATACATAAAAATTTATGTAACCAGTTTGAAGAGGTGAATTCAACTGTAAAAATAAAGACTGAAAAATAAAATAATGTTTTTCAATAAAGTGTTTATTGATTGTTCTAAATATTTTTTCCTATAAATACATTATTTTTTTTTCCCAGTATGATTTTGTGACCCTCTTAATTATTCTATTCAATTGATTTGAATTTTAACTTTTGACTAACCGAAAGGAATAAAAAAATATCTTTTCTTGTTATTCATTCACCACAAAATCACCTAATAAACTTTTTTTTTATTATTATTATTTTTATATGGCCACAAATTGCACATAAATCTCATTTTTAATTTCTCAATAAACAACAATCTTATTTTGTCTATTTTTAAAATTGTCTCTTGGAAATTTAAGTATTCTAAAAGTAATTTTCGTAAATATTTATGCATGCTTTATAAATGTAAAGGTCCTGAATATCACGTTCAATACACGACCCTAAAAAAAATAGCAGAAGATAAAAACCAAAAATACCATAAATTTATTTATATTTTAAAAGAAATATTCAAGCCTTGACTTTCTCCCAGGAGAATGTGATCCTTAAAAATATTATTATTAGCTCGTGACTGATTTTGTTTATATAAAAATTAAAATAAAATATAAATTTTCGTTCAAATCTATTTTTGTTTCATAAAAATGTTTTTTTTCTGTTTTTGAAAAATTAATTGAAAATTTAGGCATTTTCCTTGTTATGGAATTTTTCATGAAAATTTATTATAATACATTGAATGACATGACATCAATTGATAAATATTAAAAAGATATAAAATCTATATATTTTTTTTAAAAATTGATATATTCAAAACAACATGAAAATTTTATTTTAATTAATTTGTAAAAAAAAACAAATATTATATATTTTTGGTTATTTTAGGAAAATTAAATTTCATTTATAAATTATTTTATAGAAGATCAAAGTTGTTCAGAATTTATATTGAATTTAATAAATGGAACTATAAATTTTCTTAGAATTTTTTTTTAATTTTATGTTATCAACAAATTTTTATTATTTGACAGATTACAATAATTTTACTTTAGTTATGCTTAAATATAAGTTACTTGTCTGTTGCTAATGAGAATTTTTGAAAATAAAGTATTTAGGAAATTAAAAAGTCAGAGAGATAAATGTAGATTGTAAAAAACCCCATGTTTAAGCTGGCCATGTGTCAATTATAGAATAAGTATTACCAGAAAAAAAATAATTTACTTTCAAAACTAAATATCAATAGCTCAAAAATATAGAAAAAATCGTTAAAAATCGCGCAATTGGTGTGGATTTTCATACAAAATAATTCCGCATGGTATGCAGAAATTTTACTTTAACGTGAAGTGTCACAAAGATAGTGTGATGAAAAGCTCATTTTGAAATAACAAGTTTTAAAAATTTATTTTGGAACTGATATAAAAATTAAATAAGCGCATATATAATTTTACAAATATCAGTTGAAATGTTGATATGAAATTTTTAGTAAAACTTTTATAAAATTTTAATATAAAAAACCACTTTTAGAGTATAGGTAAATTTAATTCACTATATTATTAAGTCAATTTTAAAAATGTAATTAAATATAGTATTGAAAACAACCAACTACATATATATAAAATATCGAACTAATTAAGGAAATAAATATTATATTTTATAAATATTTTTCATAAAATTTTCGAAATTTTTAATTATTAACAAGGTGTTATAAACAAAATATTATTAAATATAATATAAACAAGTTTTAAAAATTGTATATTTTAAGTAAAAGTATGTGTTGTGGTAATGTTGTAAAATGTAATAAATTTAATGTTAAACTGGAAAGTCGTTCGTACTTAATAAATAACACATATAAATGTAATAATTTTAAAAATTCTTACGGATACTTTATTTATTCTTTTATTTGTATTAAAAAAAGAAAATCTTAATTATTTCATATATGAATTTTATATAATTAAATATTGGATTAAAAATAAATATTACAAGGTGTAAAAAAATAATATATACTGCATCAGATTAAATCAATTTTTTTAAAAAAGCAGTTAAATTTTCATCTAATTCTGAATCTTAATAATTACCACCAAAATCAATTTTAAGGACTTTTTATATTTATCAACTCATTAAAGTAGCACGCATTTTATAATCTCACCAATTACGTTTTCAATTTCTACAACATTTTCTACTCTTTTTTAGAGAAACACCTCCTGATTTTAATCTACATATAGAAATTACATGAAAGTTTATGTCAAAGACTAGTTCTATTTATTTTTGAAATACTGATCAATTAGTATCCTATTAAAAAAATAATTTATGCATAATTTCATAGAAGCTAGATTACATTTTGAATATGAAAAGTTAAGTTTCCGATCTAAATATATTCCGTTTTAACCTAGATTTCAAAATGAATTTATTAAATTTTGTAAAACAATATTAAAAATTAAATTAAATTAAATCACGAAAAAAATGTTCATTTATTTACAAACAAACCATAAAACAATAATATATAGTTTTTGGCACGATTTTTCAATTATCTCTTGTTGTAATCAGTTTATTTAAATTTTCAATTTCCCAAAACAACACAAATGAATTTTCCAAAATTTATTTAAATAAACTTTTCAATAAATTGTTTTTTGTTTTATTACAAATTTAATTATATCTTTATATATGGCAATAAACTTTTTTAAATTGAAAAATCTCATTACCACCATAAATAATATTTAGAAAATTTTCATCGATTTTTAATTTTAGTAAAAAAAAAACAAAAAAAAAGAAACGATTTTCATTTAGAAAAACCTTCTAACATAAATTGTTTTTTTTTTCAATTATATATCTAAATATATTTACTGAGATATATATACTATATTAAAAAGATTGAAAGGAATTCAGTGAACATCCGCAAAGAATCCTTTAAAAATAGCATTTCGTACATTAAACACATACTTGTATATTGTTTTTTTTTTGTGTAGTTGTTGTATGTTGTTCTCAAAGAAATATACGTAACTAAATGATTGCGGTGACATTCTTTGGCAAAATCTTTTATCTTTTTTTTTTTAATTTTATATAAAAATTTACAAAATAAAAATGGTTTTTATTATAAAGAAATAAAAGAATTAAATTAAATATTAAAAATAATGTAAAAAAAAAAATAAATAAAACAACATTAAAAGAATTGCAATCAATATATAATTGCGATTTGGCATGATGCACTTTGATTCCACAATATTTGTGGTCAAAATTTTCAATCTGTTTTCCCACTAAAAATGTTAACCAAAAAAAAAAATGTGTAATTAATTAAAATTATATCTTAATTTATGTTAATAAATATTTTGAGAAGCATACGTTGGTTTTGAAATTTTACCCTCCATTTGTTAGAATAAGAACTTGAACGTATTCTAGGTACGATTCAGAACTATCAGAACAAAGTGATTCAGAACTTGCAGAACTTAACCAATGTTGGGTTTTTATTTACTAAATTGTATGAATTCCGGGATGTGAGCCGAAGAAAACTTACGAACTTAGTAATTGGTATATGTGTCTTTTAAAAAATAAGCCTATTTTAAAAATCTGATTATTAACGATCTTGTTTTTTTCAAGATTATTTTAATTTGTAATAAAGTAATTTCTGATGTCATTCTGTGGAAATTTGCCAAAACATGATAAATGTCTTTTTGATATTATTAGATAAATTCTAATTTCGATCGCTAAATATCTTTAAGATTGCCACAAGACAACAAGTATATAAAAAGTATCATGTTTTAGAAACTTTTAAGATTTCATGTCGAACAATCCAAATCAGAACTAATTTAATAATATCAATATCATAAATTATCTAACCATATCAAAATGTGATTGTAATGTTTTGGCAAATTTCCAAAAAAATACTAGTAGAACAAAATTTCTCTGTTTGATTGGTAAATATTATTAATAATTTTTTTTTTTAAATATACTAAAATATAAAAAATATACTTTTTTTAATACATTTTTATTTTATTTTAGATAATTCATAAAATCTAAAAATTCTCATTAATTTATTTCTTGTCTTGTTATATAATTTCGACAATCTTCTTTTTAATTCAAATTTATTAGATTTTCATTGACAATTTATTACGACATATTTTTTTCCAGAGTTAAACATGACAAAGATTAACAAAAAACCACAAAAAGAAACATGATTTCTCGTAGCTACTCTTAAAAAAAAATATATTTATATATAAAAAAAATTTGTTTTGGCCATTGACCACAACACCTTTAACTAATTAAAAAAACATTCAAATCTTTTAAATAAACATTTCGTTCCACTGATAAACCAGTTAAAGAATATAATGGAACTTCCTATTAAAATGTATTAATTCAGATACATAGATTCATATACATATATAGATATTTTTTTAAAAACATAAAATATTTTGTTGATTTTAAGAATATTTTACATCAAAAAATCAATTGTGGCGCCCAATCACCCCCGATGATGTTCGATTAATTTTTTTTTTTTGTTTTGTTCTTGTGAGGGAATATAAAGAGTTTTTGAAGAATTCATAGCGATGGGAACCTGCTGTTTTACATATCATTATATATGAATTTAGCTGACAGTGAAATAAAAACAAATTTTTGACTAAGAGCCGTGCACTGTGTTTAAGTCTAGTAATTAAAAAAATTTGAAATTTTTATTAACTGAAAATATTTGCAAAAATTTGCAGAAAAATTGGAAGTGTAATTATTTAATACTACTTAACTTGAATTATTCCTTCTGCAAAATGTGGCAATTAGATTGAGTAAAAAAATTGAGCGAATCAAGACAGGACATTAATGTATATCCATATTCAAATCTTAATTTTCTTCAGGCTGCTTTTTTTTGGAGCTTGCTTACTTTTGGAATTAATTTTTTGTATGTTTTAATTAAATAACACTTAAAACTTTGTTCCTTAAATTGGCACACAACATTTTTGCAAAATATTTGATTTCATCTTCAAAATTTCCACTTCTATAGCTCTATTACTACAATTATAACTAAAAAAAATTATAATTTACCAATAAAAAATTAAAACTCATAATCAAACACACTATAGATTCAATCTATGGGATCACCTTATTTTTTATATCATGCTTTTGTTGGGATATTAATTGAAATCCCATAAACAACACCGTGTATATATTATTATTCTTATCTTGATTATCAAATCACAAAAATGAAGAATATAGTTTTTTTTTTTTCAATTTTGAAGATGTCCAAAAATTTCAAATATTGAAAAATTTACTGCCGTTTTGTTCTTACCCATCGTGGACACAAATTTTTGGGCTACCAAAAAAAAAAAATACATGTTATGAGAAATAGAGAAGAATAAAAAACAGAAATTCTTTTCAAATTTATTTTATGCTGGCATAGATAAAATTTTGACTCTAAATTTCTTCATCTTTTTTTTCTTTTTTTTTTTTTTTGAATTCGGGATAAAGATAACTGAGCGAGCACAGTTTGAATTATTGGGACAAAAATTATTTTCCCGTGAAGTAAAATATGTGCAACCGCAGACTTCAACTTAAATAATAATAAAGAGAACAACAACAAATGTGAATTTAGGTTATCGCTGTCGTAATTAATTGAAAGGAAGAAGTATAGAAGTAAAAGGATACAATGATGAATTGGATTTTTTTTGTACATAGTAAATGTCAATATTAAAAATTTATTATGAAATTTGATGTCATCGAATTTTAAAAATTCTGATCGTGACCATTAAGAAGTACAAATTAAAAGAAAATTAGGACAAAGCACCATTATTAATAAATTTCATAAAATTTATATAAATATGGAACTACAGAAATTATATTCTAGAAAGATTCATAGTTAATTGAATATGTTTATTTTATTTTATATTTTAAACCAGAGACAGTACTTTTACTCGAAAAATAATTCTAATATTATATTCCAAAAGTTTCCTGAAATATATCGGCAGAAATATTCAGGATACCTTTATATTTGGCAATAGTTTCCGAATATTCTGGCTCTAAATCTATCACTACTTACCCAATTTTCTTCCATTTAGTTTAACCATCTTCGGGAAATAAAATTACACATACTAAAAAAGTTAAAGAATTGAATTTCTTCAGAAGTTAATTCATCGTTTAAGTTTAGGAATTCGAAATTTCTATTGTAGATCCCATTATTGCGCTGTTTCACACATGTACTACAATCTAGATGAGATTTCAATATATTTTTTCCAAGTAGTTTATTCTGATAAAATTTATAATATTTTGTTGTCCAATAGTGTCGTTATAAATAAATAAATTTCCAGATAAAAGTTCAAAATAAATGAACATTTTATTCGGCAGGAGGACGGGTTGCGTGTGTATTGATTTTTATTCGAAATTTTTCAGGCAAGCGAGAATTTTTTCCGCGAATAAAAGTGGGATTTTTACCGAGCACATGAAATAATGAAAGAATATAAAAATGGCCTCAAATTTTTTACAAACACCTCATTTTTATAATAATGTTTATATCGTAAATTGTATTTGAGTTCATATTTTCAAACCCTTATTAGTTTATAACTAAAAAAGTTAAAGTTTTATATTAATTATTGCTTGTGTGACAAATGCAATAAATATAGAAAAATAATCGAAATCAATTATGTGTCACAAATAATGTCAAATATTTATTAGAATAATTAAAAAAAAAATAAAAAATTTTTTGTAATTTTGGAAAATACACGAAAATATTATATAAAAATATTATAAAAATTATTAGTTAATATAAAATTTTCCGTTTCTATTTTATTTTAAAAAGAATCAAAAAAAAAACCATCAAAAATGGCATTTTTTGGATGTAATAATATTATTATTAATTTAGTAATCATTATTTATAATAACAAATTTAATTTTCTTTTAAGCAAACGACGATGAATTAACTTCTGAAGAAATACGTCAAAAATTTGAAGATCCACAAGTTCGTGCAGATTTTATTAGGAAAGTCTTTGGTATTTTTACGGTATTTTTATAATTAATTAAAATTACTCATAATAGAAATTAATTAAAAATATTGTTTTTTTAGGGACAATTAATGTTTACATTTTTTTTTATTTTTTTAACTGCTATTAATGAAGAACTCCGAAGAATACTTTTGGTACATATTGAATTATTAATAATTGCTATAATATTGACAATTGTAACATCATTCGTAATAGCTTGTTGTGAAGGTCCTCGTCGTAAAGTACCATGGAATTATATACTTTTAGGTATATTTACAGTTGGTGAAACAATATTGATGTGTTATTTTACAATGCATTTCAAAAGCAATCTGGTAATTATATTAATAATTTTATGCAATTTAATATCTCATTTAAATATACGAGTACTACATTGTTATTTAATTGATTTTTTAGATTTATATTATAGTCTATCCACCAAATTGTTTTAGTCTGTTTGCAATGCTATTTCAGAAATAAAGATTCCTCCAAATATTTTAAAAGTTATTTTGATTCATACCTAAATGTTTCCGTCAAGGCGCTTTGTAAACACAGTAATTGCTTACCTATACTTTGTTTTAATAATTTAAGAATTAATTATTTATGATTAATTATTGAATTAAAATCAGAATCGCTAGTACCTTAATTAGAATGATAATAAAAAATTTATAAAATGTGTTAACGATTTTCGATTATGTTCATTGCGAACTATTTTCCTTCTTTAGCATAAATTTTTAATTTACTTTATTGTATTTTATATATTTAATTTATTTTTATTTTTGGGAAAAAAGATATTATATGCTGTTGGTATGACATCAATTATTTGTTTGCTTGCAACAATGATTGCTTGTTTTTCAAGCTGGGATTTTACTTCATCAGGATGTTTCTGTTTTCTATTAATAATGGCAGTAATTATGATCATATTTGGATTAGTTATGATGTTTGTACCAGCTACACCAGTTCTAGTAATGATTTATTCATCATTAGGAGCCGGAGTATTTACACTTTGGTTAATATTTGATATTCAAATGATGATTGGTGGTCAACATAAAAATTCAATTAGTCCAGAAGATTATGTATTTGCAGCAATGAGCATTTATATAGATGTTATTCTTATATTTCAATATATACTTATGTTACTCGATGCCTGTAATGGTTAAATATGTTTTTTTTTTTGTACAATTTTGTCTTAAGACAAATTATTATTTAAATTTTTAGTAATATTTTGTCTTAAGACAAATTAATATTTAAATTTTTAGTAATATTATTTTGAATTATTTAAAAACTTATTGAGAAAGAAAATATATGATAAATTTAAATTATTTAAAAAAAGTTTTGTATTAAAATTAATTTATTATTATGATATTGAATTTATTTTTCCCGTAAAACTTAAAAGATTTAAGCCAATTTTATAGGAACATAATCAAATTAATTATTTATTCCTATTAAATATAAGTAATTATTTAACAGAATACACTTAACATAATTCACTGGAAACACAAATAAATTCAACAGATCATGACTAAATCTACGTAAAAAGTAAAAATATGAAATTTCCAAATAAATTGCAAAATATTAATTACAAAAATAAACAAAATGGATGAAATTTGCACAGACAATGTTAAAATTAATTAGTAAAGAAATTTCCTAATTTTAAGGAAACACTTAGTGGGTAATAAAGGCCATAACTAATGGCTCAGATTTCGCAAAACAAAAACTATTCTTACCGACAGAAAATATCACTTTCTTATAAAATTATCTAAAATTAATATCATAATTTAAATATGCGGTACGATATCAAATTGATAGGAATCGTTTCGAAATATTTTATTGCAATTCTGGACCATTAATTTTATATACATATATCGAACCGAACCATAAATTTATTGATAGTGGAAGATACGTTGAATTAATTTGTTGTTAGCAAATGGCCTAAAGCGCTAGCCTCTCAGTATTACAATTATATGTAATTTTTATTATTGGTACTCATTTCGAGCTGAGTAAACTTGAAGACCATAATCAGAAAATTTTAAATTCAAATTGAAATGAAAACTTTTTGTAAACTTTAACATATAGGGAAATTCTTAAACCTCAAATATTTAAAGATAGATGCAGCAACTAAAAAGGAAGTTTAAAATTAAGTTTATAAATTCTATTTATATCTTCAAAAATTATATTCATTTATAAGAATAAAATTCCATTTATTTACACTTTTTTTTGTTTTTAGTTTATTCGTAAATTCTACCTGGATTCGATTTTGAAAAAAATGAAACATTTTACACATTTTATTTAATATTTATCAGTTTTGTCATTACTGCTTGCATATTTTTTTTATAAATTAAATTTTTGTTAACTCAACTTTCATTTATATATTTATTTTTATTTATATATAATATTTATAATTTTTAAATTTACTTAAAATTATATTTAAATTTTTATACAAAAAAAAAAAAACAAAAAAGGAAAAGCAAAAAATTAAGAAAAACTTGCTAAAAAATTTTATAGTTTTTCCACCAGTTTTCTGTTTGTATTTTTTTTTTTAAATTTTAAAATTAAATTTTTCTTTTACTATAATTAAATTTTTTATTTATTTGAAATTCTAACTAATTTAAAATATAATATATTTTTTTTTTTAATATAATTAATCAAAAAAAAAAATTAAATTTATAATTAATAATAATAATAATAATAATATTTATGAATGATCCTTAGAACCAGTAGAGATCTTTTGAAGATTCTTGAACTTGAGCTTCTAGTCCTGCAAAAGTAAACAGAAAAAAAAAATTTATAATTAAAATTTTCATTTTGAAATAATTTAAAAAAAAAAGTTATATCTATAAAATAAAAAATGAAAAAGGATAATGAAAATTCTACGTTATGGTAATATATTTTTGACATAATTAAAAAAAATCCTGTTTTAAATGTTGAAATTTTATATTAGATGTTATAAAAATAACAAAAATAACAAATTTAATTCACCCTTTTTTTCATAGAACATAAATTTTGTCTCATAATGTCCTAGATTTTATTTTTTTTATATGCAAATAATTTTCTTCAATAATAAAATCTGTAAATTTTATATATTTTCCAAAAAAAATCAAATATACTAGAAAATTTACTAGTCACTCCGAAATCTATTTTAATTCTTTACCAAACCCCCAAAAAAATTCCTATAACATTTAGTTTTAATTAAATGTTCAAGTAGCTAAAAATTAATGTTTGTGGACTGGTAGATATTTTCATATTTTAAATTTCAATCCTTATAGAAAGTTGGAGAAAATATGTACTCTTAAAAAATTTTGGAGATACAGTATAAAAAAAATTGTTTAGCTCGATTTCATATAGGACGATGTCTAGGACACAATTTTATTTGACAATAAATTTCTATTAATAACTAAATTCTAAATAGGAATTAAATTATTTTATAGATTTATTTTAAATTTGATTATTTTTAATACTAGTCGACATTTAGAAAAATTAAACTTGCTTCGACAATTTCTGGAAGGTGCTATAATTTGAATGGAATCTACATTCAAAAATAATTTTATAATTTCATTGACATAATATACTACCAATATTTTAAATTATGACAGAAACTTAGAAGAAGATATTATTTTTGTAGACCATAGACCACACTTACAACTACGGTTTCGTATACCATAGATTACACTTAAAACTGTCAAAATATAAGTAAAACTAGAAAATCTATTACAATCAATTTTATATGGTTTACTTTATTGTTTGTTATCTGGTCGTCGTTAATATTTAAAATACTCGTAATAAGGATATATATTATGATATTTGGATGCCGTCTACATCTTATTTGTTTGACATTATACTGTATTAATTATGTGAACTGATTCAATTGGAAATTTTCCAAAAATTATTATGTTCTTCGAATAGAACATTATTTTTATGAGTTTTGGTTAGTTCATCACCGGTGAGATCTGATTTTCGTGGCTTATTTGTATTAAGGATCATCGTTTTCAGTTATCACCAGTAATATAGTTTTATGGTTTTAATTTTAATTTTTAGAAAAGATTTACAATTGAAGAAACATTTAAATTATTTTTATTTTTAAACACAGATTTATAAATCCTATCACAGATTTGTAAATCTTAGAATAGCTTCATCTCTATGTCAGTTTTCCTGAACTTCATCTTCTAAAATTTCAATTTGTAAAGTCTTCTCTTCAACTTTTAACTTTAGTTTTATCATATATTATCATGTATGATCCTTAAACAAAAATTTAAATTTTCTTAGAATAAAAGTTAATATACATATTTAAAACCTTTTAAAATATTTATATATGTATAAGAAAAAATCAATTCAAAATTAAATTTTATGTCTCTTTATCCTTTTCACAACAACAACGACAATTTAATAGTTAAACGACGTGCAAGGACCTTAAATTATTTCCATAAACAAAATTTAACAAAAAAACATTTTTTTTAAAAAAACTGGTTTAGAAAATTGAAGTTTCGAAACATTAAAATATATATCAAAAGGATATAAATATCTGTATATATATTCTTAAAAGGATATTTATAAAGGATATCAACCCCTGATAAAAAATTGTCATTCAAAAGAGGTAGACAAAAAAAAACAAACATTTGTTACAAATCTAGATACACACTCATATATATGTTAAAAAACTTTATGTATATATATATATTTTGGAACATGAAAAACTTACATCCTTTATTATCCTTATGGTGCAAAACAACAAAAATAATAACAACAAAAAATCAAACTAAAAAGGATCATGATCCATGATGGCGTACTTATTTATTACTTACTAATAAATTTCACATACGTTTTTGTTAAAGTGTACATATACATAAGTGTACATAAAATTATATTTTATAAAAGCAAAAAGGATATGTACGTATTTATACGTACATATAAAAAAGACAACATTATATGTAAAATTATTTTGCGTGGCCGGAATATTTATTATGTCCTGGGGCCTTGACGTCGCAAAATATTCCTTCCTGAAAAACTGTCAACATTTTATATACAAAATGAATGTTCATTTCATATTATATATCAGTGTGTATACGTAAATTTTTTGTCCTGTTTTTGGGGTTGGGTTTTAAATAAATTATATAACAAAATTGTACATTATGAAAATATACAAATTATATTACAATCCACCGCCACCCCACACCTTTATACTATATATATATAATACAAAATTTATTATTTTATTTTCAAAAGGATATATGCGGACAAGGATTGACTATAAAAATAATATATATAATTTTCTATACGAATACGACACAATATAATATTTTTAAAAGGTCGAAGAAATTAATTATAAAAATTTTTGTTATGAAAATATATTTAATTACAAATTATATTTAGTAAGTAGTAATAATAAAAATGAATTGTGAAAGAATGAAAATTATGATATCCTTAATTGGAATTTATGTAATAAATATTATTTTTGCTTTTACTTAGAAATTTTTAATTCAATGTCCATAAATTTTTTTTTATATTATTGTCCTTTGGAAATTCTTTAGCGATTTTTTAAGTTTACCTTTTTTTTTTTTCTACGATTATGAAATATTTTATGTCCTTAACATATTTAACCTAAAAGTATTGTATACAAATGTATGCTAAAGATTATATTATAGGTACAATAAGTTTTGTAATAAATAATTATTTAGTGGAAATTATTCATAAATAAAGTTCTTATAGAAATTGAATATTTTATGAATTTAATGGTTTTTCCTCATTTTTGAGCATTATGGTAATTTTGTGTTATTTATATGTTAAGTGGTCATCTGAATTTGTGTTGGCAATTTGTTATGGTTCAGAAAAAAAAAACCCAAGTTGGAACAAAAATTCCGACTAGTTTTATAAGTTTATAGGACGTCTGCTTAGAAAGATGGAAAAAATAAATATTAAGTTGGAGGTCGGAGTTACCCTTACAAACATATTTCAAATTAGCAAATTTTATTATCCCGTATAAACGTATCATCAAAATGTTCATGATAATTATTGTAATACTAAAAATACTTCTGGATTGGTTAAATTGGTTAAAATATTTTCAGATTTTAGCTAAAATTGTCTCAATATTAAACTAATTAGTATGGCGTCGAATTAAATGTGAATGACAAGCTAAGGTATTTTTTCTAGGATATTAAATAAACTTCAATTTGTTAGCAATTTGGTTATGATTACTACTAAATTTTGTCTAAAGTAATGACGTCTAAAAAAATTACGAAATAACCTATTAATTCTGTAAGTTTTGTATTAGTAATTAAAAATTTTAATATTGCTGATTATATTTGAGTCCTTAAATAATAATTTTCAAAATAAAAATGAAAAATTAACGTTTCTATTTAAAAATATAGCGAATGGCAATTAAATTCACTTTAACAATTATATTTAGCTGAATATTTTAAAAAAAAGTCCAATAATATTAAGCTTTTATTTCGATTCATTGAACTGCGATGTATAAATCCCTCTAAAGGACTACAAGTTTATTTATTTTTTACCCAAATTAGTTAATCTTTGAGTAATTAAAAGTATATTCATTTTTAACCACAAATATACATTAATTTCAAAATTATTAAAATATTTATTATTCAGTTGTTAAACTTTTTATGCTTAATTTATTAAATATGCTTTTAATATCAATATAATTATTATTTATGATTTCCTGACATTTTTGTGGTTTTTATTTTATGATTTATTTTGCCTTCAGAATTAACTTCAATTAATTTATATAAGCATAAGAAGGAATTTAATTAACTAGATTTTCAAAAGTTGTCAGGAAGTCAAACCAAGAGAAGAATAATTATACAGATAGGTCACATATCGATTGTTGTGGAGTTTTGGAAAAAAATGTTTCCAAAAGTATTTTGAATACTAAAGAAGAAGAAATTTCTGAAATTTTTAAGGAGATAAGCCAATAATTTTTTTCTCTAGAAACTAAATGTCGAAATTAAATGTGCCAGGATATTACTAAAAAAAAAGGAATATTTAAAAAAAATTACACGAAATTATTACCGATTTTGTAGAGTTAATATAAAATAATTGCATCGGTTTATCTGTTAATCTTGCATAAATTTCCGGTTAATTCTATATTTTATTAAATTGCGTTCATCGTTGACCTTCTGGGTTTCTTACAACCAGTATAAATCGATTGCAAATTTAATGATTGAACAAAATTATAGTTTGAAACAATTGCAATAATTAATAACTTTAATTAATACAAAAATTTAATAATTAATTAAAAATAAACAGTTTTTTAACCTCAAAATACTAAAATTTGATTTCCCTTAAATTATATTAACATCAGCATTGAAAAAACTATTATATAATTTAATTTGCTTTTTTTTTTTGAAATATCTCGGCAATCGCTAAATACGATTTTAAACAACTTTATAAAATATTTCGGTTTTTTGTGTACAAACAATTTTCATTGTCATTTTTATCTTACAAAATTCAGTTGTAATCTAATTTTCATGCGAAATATTTTACAAGCACAATAGTAGCGGATATTTCAAGTGATTTCAACATTAAGATATGAAACAAAGATCACAGATTTTCGTATATTTGTCCGATTGTAGTTATATTTACCTGGTGAGACCAGAGATGCTAAAATCGTCGGTAAATTTTTTTTTAAAAAAACAGCATAAAAAAGAAGAAGAAGATAACTATTAAATCGCAAATATTATGCTAGTTTTTTTCACTACTTTTTTTTCAATACTATGCTGTTATGGTTTGGCCATATCTTATTGATAATTTTTGACCAATGATTTTGCTTATAATCTTAAATTGGTAAAAAAAAAATATTTACCAAGAAATAAATTCAACTGAAATGAACGACGATGATTATAAATCATGAAAATATTTTTGTTTGTTTATGTTTTTTTTTGTTTGATAACTCCGCCTTTTATGTTTTATGTTGCGCTACATAAAACCAACGAATCAATAAAATTCATAAATTCAGGTGGGGATTCATCTTTTTTTTTTTAATGCGTATATAAATTTTTTTTTATTATTATTTAGTCTATCAATTAAAATATGCCATTTTGACTTTTTTTTTTGAGAGTTATTTATTTAATGATGGAGTTCATAATTTAATTTGTATATAAATTCAGTAAAATGATTTTTACAATCAAAATTTATTATATTAATTATTAATATTTTTAATGAAGGTTATTTATTTTGATTGATTGGCCATTTTGTAAATAGTCATTAATTAATGGCTTATAAAAATTTTAAAATTTTAACATTAAATATAAATTTGTTACGAATCAGTAGTTAAAAAATTTTTTTGAAATATTTGAAATATTTTTAGATTATGAAATTTTTGATTCAATTAGACAATATAAATTCCATCAGGAAGTATATTTAGAGCATGTTTTTGTGAACAATTTTATATTAAGGCCAAAATGTCAATATAATTCAGTGGCATGTTAAAATTATTTATCATTACGGAGAAATATTTTAATAAAGTTTAGATCGTTAACTAAAAAATAAATTTAATAGAAATTTAGCTCGTATAACTAATAGATTAAAAGTGTTTCTTAGTTCTTTTACAAATTTCTTTTACAAAATTAGAAAAATTTAGAAGAATTTTAGGAAGAAAATTGTGAACTTCCCTAATAAAATGTGATATTATGTCCAAATAGTATCAAAAATAACTATTTTTTTTATACATTTACAGAATTTGTGCATAAAGAAAGAAATAATTTTGGAAATTTGGTTACTCCAGACTAAACTACTCACTCCGTAATCAGGTTAGTAGCTTGTCTGCAAGTGAATGAAATGAAATTTTCTAGAAGCATAATTGTGAATGCATTTTCCCATATGCAATCATTCTAAATTTTTATTAAGTCATATTAATACAGATTCATCAGACGCAACCAGAAAAAATCAAAAGTATTTTCAGTTATAAATTGAAAATAAAAAATGAATTTTCTGGTATATACTATATTATATATTTCGTTCTGCAAATTTCTCCCAAACCAGTGACTGTATAATTTCGAAATGTGAATTCCATAAATACTAAAATCTAAAACAGCGATCAAACTAATTTCCCAAAACATATTTTATATCTCAAACCATATTTATTTTTTTTTGCTTTATTATTGTTATTAAAACGCCATTGAAATATTTCCTTTACCTAATTTTATGTTGTTCTAATAATTTTCCTTCCCACAATATTTCTCATATTACATTCCACAATAATATTTTTATATCCAATCCAACCAAATAACAATAAATATTCTTTGTCGGCTTTTGATTACCGACCTTCTGAACTATTAAAAAAAAAAACATTGCCGATAAAAATTCCACAGTAGCGTTTAATATTTTCGTTAACTAACTAACCGACGGTCAGTTTTTTTTTTTCTGAAACAATTACAAATCGAAATAACAAAATTATTTATCGTTTAAGGAATTTCCGATCAAAAAATTTATAACAAAAAGTGACGAGAATCCTGCATTTAAAAAAATAAATAAACAGACACACAGAAAATGAATCAAAAATCATTAAGTTGGGTCATTAAAATAGACTAAAAGAATTTTCCAAATTTTAAGTTTATGAAAGTTTTTATGATTCAATATTATTTGCCACTGAAATTTCTTACTAAAATTTATACTTTAGCACTTCTGTATTTGAGCATTATTGTATTGTATTTGTTGTTTTTAACACAGCATCACAAATTTTATGGAATGTCATGTTTAAAGTCATCAATTTTTATAAATAATCATCATCATCATCATGTCTTTATAGGCAAAAAAAAGTCAGCAAATACACAATTCAATTAATCAGACAAGGAAAAAAAAATAATATTTAGACAAATAAAAAAACTAAGTTTTTGGTTGAAAATTCTCTTAAAATTTTGTTTTTTTTTTTGGTAAAGAACCAGTTCAAGAATGTTGTACGAATGGAATGCAGTTAAATGACGAATTTATGACAGATGGCGGCAAAATGAATTACATACTAAAAAATTTTAAATGAAGGTGAAAATGAAAATTGTGGTACCAACCAACGATCAAATTTTAAAAATTAAAAATGTAAAAGGGATAAAATGAAAATATTTTACTTACCCGCCATTGTTGGATAACTTGAATATGCAGCTGCACTTTCCAAGGCATGTGCTGTTTGTTGATCATGATGCAGTCTAAAAAAAAAACAAAAAAAAAACAAAAAATTCAGTTTAATTTGGCAAATTTTTATTAAAATAAGACAATAAAATATAAAAATTACCTTGAACTATGACCATATTGTTGGGGTAACCTAAGTAAACTACCATATTGTGCCATATTATGATGATATGCATGAGCGTGTGCTGCATGAGCATGTGCTGCATGTGCGTATGAACCATAATGGGCAGCATGTGGTACCCATGGATCTGTTGTATAACTACCATCTGTTGAGTAAATATCAGGAACCTAAATATAAATTTTATCTTAATTAATATAAATATTTTCAATTAAAAAAATGTGATAATTTTACCTGATGATGTGGTACAGGAGGTACATAATTACTATTCCAAAAAGATGGCGGAAAATTTCTAGCTGACATAGGACTACATCCTTCTATATAAAAACAAAAAATATTTAAAAAGATTATTAAAGTATTGGTTTGTATGCAAATTATTTCGGTATATACGTTTTGTTTTATGGCAAAAATAGTTTTAAATGCTACTTGAATAATATTAGTTGATCTAATTTACATTCGACTCGGAGAACTGCAATATGCGTCTTTATATTATTTTTATAAGATTACGGATGACGCGTTCAAATGGTCCTCAAAATTTTCTTCGAAGTATATAAAGGGCTTAATAGTTATAGATTCGTTTTTGAATGCATATAATGTAATTTGGTGAAATTTCAGAAAATTGGCTCTGTAAATCCTTATAAATATTATTTTGTGGCAGCATTTACAGATAAAATCCGAAGAGACGAGTGGAGGGCAATTGTTAAGATAAATAAGGCTCACACAGAAGTCTAACACTATAAAACACTAAGATTTCTTATATTATTTTACTAGCACGAAAATCTAAATCACAAAAATCAATATTTCTAGCAAAAATTTAGCATACCTTCTAAAAACTGCAAGTTGTGATTGAATAACAAATTATTTTTATATTCTTTTATTGCTATTAGTGTTGTAAAAATTAGTGATGGCCATACAGATAATTCTAAGATTTAAGGTGTGATCCCTTAGCAGATATTTATGAGTTATTGAATTTATAATTGAAATTGGCCCTGGCTTATTGAACTTTGTTCTAAATATTAAGAATCAGTGCATAATTTTCTCAAATACCGAAAGTGTTATTAAATGAATCTACTATTTAAAATTAAATGTAAATAAAAATCAAATAAAAAAATTAAATGCATTTTAAAGTTAACCATTTTTTTTTTCCTTCGTTTATAGTTTTATATTTTAATTTTTATATACCTTGTACAACTACAGGAATGTCGGCTCAATCTTTTGAACATATTTACCAATAAAAATGACTACACGACTAAATCAAAAAAATGTATTATTCCTTTTTTTTTCTCTATCTCTATTTAATCATTCTTAACTTTTAGTTCCATTTAATTTATACATATTTTATGCAAGGTTTGTTTTTTTTACATATTATAGAAAATGATATAAACTACAAAAATGAATATAAACATGAATATAAACATAGGATAACTTTATCATCAACAATGTTTTTGTACAAAAAAAAAAAGAAGAAAAACTAAATTATTGTTCTTTGGAAATATAAATAAATGAAAATTGAAATACGATATGAAATTTTTCCATTTTACAATTTTCACATTAATGTTAGCAGGAAAATTAAAAACACACATATACATATACAATTTTTCAACTATATACCAGCCAGCAAGCAACTCAAACTCAAAGAGCATCAAAATACAAGTAACTTTAAGAATTTCTGGAATGTAAAGGATTTTGTTTTATTTTTTTCCTTTCCTTGTATACTTTGTTTTGTAAAGACTGGCGGATTTTTACCACGTCTTATTTTTCTTTTTTTGCGTGTAAATTTTTTACTTAAAAGATGCGATTGTCTTTCATCTAAATATTCTCAAGTATTAAATTCGTATTGTGTTTATGTGAGTGTAATATTAAAATTACAAACCAATATCATCACCCCATGCCGAATAAATTTAAATGACTCCCGCAAACACAATAGGGATTCTTCTTTTATTGATTCGAGACTTTTGGGAACTGCAAACATAACATAGCAAAAACGAATAATTTTTTTTTTTTTTTGCAACAATGACTGTGCATAAGTGGAAACATCAAAAAACTCATTATGGTTAACCAAAATAAAAACGTTTTCTTATTTATGGAAAATCTTTAAATTGAAAGGTATAATGCAGAAAAGTTTTGATAAACTCTTTTAAAGTCAGATCATAAAATGTTTGTGATAAAGTTCACAGTTTTTTTTTTCTATACATATATGTAGGAGTAGTTACAATCGATAAGATTATTGATCAGTGAAACGATTATAATTTTATCCTTTTTTGTTGACCACATATGCTTATAGTGGGGGTATATGCCATAAAAAAAAGTTATAATCACAAATTTGTATTATAAATATAAAGCGCTTCTGATTTTGTTTGGAAGAGCATCAAATCCGATGGACAAAGAAAAGTACAAGAAGATTAATATGTGACTGTAAATTGTAAATATTTTTATTTTTAAACTAATTGTTTTTCTCTTGCCAGCAAAAGCATTGGACATTTTTGTTTGAGAATGATGTCTCAAATTGAATATGAAATATTTATGGTTGGATTAGAAATGATTATACTAAACCAGCAAAATTATTAAAACTTTACAACTTGTATTAAGTTAGAATATGTTCAATTTATGTTCTGATTATTAAGATCAAATTAATTTCCGATATTATTAATTTTGGATTAATTAAAACAAAGTATAAATAAATTTGAAAATTTTATTTTCTTGATAACATGTATCAAGTTTTATTGAAATTGGAATCGCAGTTTTCTATTTCATAGAGTAACGATTGTTTTCTTAACATATAAGATTTTCACAAACCCAAATATAGTGTTGACCAAAATATTGAATCTTTATTTGTTTAAGCATTTCTTTAAGCAAACGTCATTAGTTTGTGAACTATGTTTATTTATATTGAAAAAACATTTTTTTATATTGCAACAAGGTAATTGCATTTATATGGAAGTCAATATTATTACCAGATAAAAGCTAAATCCGTAGCAATCTTAAGATTACATTTCACTGTATATTTATTGCTGGTATTTTTATTTAAAGTTGAGTAAACTTAGAGAAATATCCGATATCTTGGAGTGGAATGGAATCAAGTACATATTGCACTACCACTAAGCCGGTATTTTAATTTTATATGGCTTACAACAATTTGTAGCAATAAGTAAGTTAATAAACTTTAGGCTTTTTGTATAGATTTTATATTTATTAAAAACAGAATAAAGACGTTTATCTGATCGAATATTTAAGTTTTAAATTATTATGTCTAAGAAAAATTCTACAAAATTACTAATTTTTGAACAGCTGTTAATTACACTTTATACCCTAAAAAAAAATAATTCCTAAAAACTAATTGGGGAGTAAAAGAACATATCAAAAATTCCGAAATATCAATTAAACTTTTTATTTTTAAAATCTATTTTACGTTTTTTTTTTGTTATTAAAATTCTATCATCGAAGAAAAAAACATATATTTAAATTTAGATAAATTGTTTAATTATAAAATATAAAACTTTAAAAGACAACAAAATTCTGTTCAAAAAATAATATAATATTTAAAATAAAAATTCCTTTTGCGCATCCATCTAAGTCATTAGGTGAAATACGGCATTGCCGAAATATATTTATTAACATTTTAATATAAAAGCACGGGGTTATTTCGGTTTTTGGATCTAAGGAATTCCCATAAAATTTGAATTGAATCACGCAATCCAAGAAAAAAAAAAAAGAAGACGAAATACTCTAAAAAAGAAAAATATTTTTTTTCAAAATGAAAACATTTCAATTACCCAGAAAGCACGCGCGCATTAAATTTGGAATGTGTGTACATCATAAGCGCACTATATAACACCGAACTATATCCACGAAACTCTTAAAAAAGATTCTGTTTTATGTAGTATTTTTTTTTGTTGTTTTTGGAAATTCCATAAAATTTTAGTGAATCTATATACAAGAAAAGTATTTTCCTTTTTCTAAACACTGAGTAGACAAGATAAAAGGGCTGTGCTACTGTCGTTGTTAGACTATACTATTTATTTTGCTATGCAATCAACAACAAAAACCCATTTATAATAGTAATTCAGGCGTTGAGTTGATCTTACAATTAATACATTTTATAAATCCTTAAATAAATTTATTTTAAAGGACATTTTTGAGGTAATTTTATGATCCCTCAAAACTTTAAGAGATAATAATCTTTTTATGCTATAAACTAACGATCAATAAAATTTATATATTTTTTTATAATGGTTTGAAAAATACGATCTTAAAAATTAAACATTAAAATTATAGATAGAATAACAACCCCTTACATATATTTTTTTTTAGTTCTTCAATCCGCAGAATAGTAAAACAAAAAAAAAGGAGCAATTGATATTTTCGGGAAATCATGCTGTGCATAACCAAACGATCGTAATAAATTTATTAGATAACCGAAAATGTTAATGGTTTTTTAAAGATCTATATGTAATTTTCTTGGGATTTCGATGATCGGATATAAGAATTATGACCTTACAGGTTAATAAAATTGTCAAAGAGTGTTTTTTTTTGTTAAAGGTAGTATATACGAAAGTATTCAGATTATGTTTTATGATAGACAAATGTTTACATCTTGATTTTATGATGTTAGAAGATTTTTTTCTTACTCTAAAATTTAGTTTTTTTTGTAAACTTGGGATTTGTGATAATAAATTATTAAATTTAATTTTGTGACAATATCTTTAAGACTCGAATAGATAATGTTGTTATGATTCAAGAGTTAGAATTGTTTGAAAGTATATATTGGGCAACATAATTTTTTTTCAAGAATTTTTTCTAAATTTTAAATTTTGTGACTTAATTATAGAATTATGATTCAAATAATTCTTAAAATGAGTATTTTCTTTTACTAGCATTGTCCCTCATAATCAACCTAGAAAAGCGAATTATATTACATATTTTAGTGAAATCAAATAAATTACATATTCAAAATTTACTATGCCTTAAACTTCAAAGTCGATCATCTCAATTTTATATTCTTAAACATTTTTCAATTTAATTTACCCACAACTAAATTTTTTTTTATTTTCCAATACAATATTTTGCATACCATTTCCACAAAAGTTTCTTCAAGAATTTATGTTTTTTTACACTTGAAAATTCATTCACAAACATCTCGTCAACCATAACAGTGAAGTGACTTTATTCATCCATAACCAAAAAAAAAAAAATTATATTTCTTATATGAAATGCAAAAAATTACTTTGTAAAATTTACAAAAAGTTAAACGTTTTTCTTATACATCAGTTATATTCTGTCATCCAAAATGCTAATGGAATTTCAAGCTCGTCTATTAGTTTGTTTCACAAGATTTTCTCATTTTCTTTGTGAATATATGTATAATAATAATGGAACATCATAATAAATTAAAATCAAAAATAATTCGAATGAAAATCTAAATATAGTTTGACCACACATTTACACAGTACATATATTCAAAAAAAAAAATTTTTCACACCTGAATACACTTTTTATACCACACGCCATTTTGTATAACATGAATTGAGACTTAAATACATAAAAAAACAAAAATATCTATTATTTTATTTGAAATGAAAATTTCATGAATGACAAAACATAAAATTTCTGCATTAATGAGATTTTAAATAGCTATCAATATAACCTACCTATTACAATTAAATATTTCTGTTTTTGCAAAAAAATTTCAGTAATTCAATTATCACAAACAACTGAAATTTTATCATAGACCTTATAAAAATTGAAGATATTCGAAATTTTTTTTTTCAAAAATTACTTTTTCTTAATTTACATTGTAAAAAAAATGAAAAACAGAAATAATTTTCATTTTTACAATGTAGTTTTTTAGGGTAAATTAAAACGCTAAAACAAAACTTTGTAATCATTTAATATAAATATAAATAGATTTTTGAAATTTTTTCAATATATGTATGTATATTAACATAAAATGGAATTTAAAATATCAGAAAATTGTGTCGTTCAATTATTTCAAAAAAACATTTCAAATACGTCTATTTAATTTAACGAATGCCATATAATAATAGCAATTTAGAAATTTTACAATTCTGAATTCTTAAATAGATAAATTAGCTAAAAAAAAAAATAAAACTACTCAGAACGTCGAATAAAATCTTGTGAAATTCTTTTCATTTTCTGATAAATTTTTTATATTTTCAAATAATAGTGAAAAATATGTTAAAAAATATAATTTATTAAATTAGTAAAATTATTAAAAACACTAACATAATTTTGCGAAATTCTTCATTTTTATTATTTAGTTTACAAAAAAAAAATTTCACAAATATGTACTTAAATTTTTTATAATCTAACCTAAAAAACTAGATGAATTGCTTTTAAATTTAATTTTTATAGAGCATATAATTAAAAAAAATTAGAACAAATTATAATTATTTTAATAATTTGAATAATTAATTATAATTTTTATGTATAATTATTGTGTACGCACGATTTAATTTCATAAATTTTTCATGAAATTTACTTAAAAAATCATAACATTATTAAATTTCATAAAAAAGTATCTTACAAAATAATTACTATTCCCTTGAAAAAATTCTTTTAAAATAATTTAAATAAAAATAAACATAAAATATTGTTTTTTTTTTTTGCATTTTGATTTTTGTTACAAAAGATTGTTTTATGATAAATTTAACGGATTGAAGAGATTAAGGTATTTAAAGAATTTTAACTTTATATTTGTCAAAGAATTAAAATTATTAGATAATATTATAAAAGAATAGAAGAACAGCATGAGATTTAATGTTTAAAAAAAAATTTCTTTTTATTTAAAATTATATACAAATTTATTTTTGCTATGACAAGTTCAAAAATTTTGGTATTTTAGTTCTAGTGAAAAATATCCTAATTAAAATATTTTTGTGCAATGTGCTAAAGGGGAATTCCATTATTTTAAATATGACAAAGATTCTTTTAATTACATAATTTCTTTTTGATATTTTATAAATGACTTAATCCAAATTCTATAAAAACCAAAAAATATAAATAAAATTTATGGGTAAAATATTTTAATTAGAATTGAAAAAATTTAGTAATTAGAAATGTTAAATAGTTTTCTCAAATTAATAAACAAATTTGGCATAACATAAAATCTTAAAAAGGTTAAAATTATATTTTTATGACAATTGAATAATTTTCCTAAAATAAATTATTTTTATTTAGCTCAAAACTGAATTAATGTCAATTTGACAAAATTTGTTGACGGTAGTATATTTATAAATATTTTATATTCAATTAAATTAATTTAAAATTTAGAAAAAAGTTTTTCCCAATTTGAGACTTTTTTTTTAAATTTCACTTCAATCGTATTCAGTTCGCATAGACCTGTGCTAACTGAAGGGTAGAATTTTGATTATATTATTAGTGCAGATGAGTAACCAAGTTTTTTAAAAATGTACTCACAATTTACTATAAAATACTATGACATTTCTATGACATTAAGTAAATTTAACCTCTACTTTCTCGAGTTCGATCTTGAATATTTGTTTAAATAACTAAATTTAAATCTCTATCTATAAGCAAAGCTAAAATTTTAAAATCTTAATTAATTTTAATTGAGTGGTTAAGATTCACATCTTAATTTATATTTTTTTTACAAAAATTTACTCATTAACCCTTAAAAGTCGTATACAGTTTTTTATTTTATTTTTTAGGACATAAATATGATTCAGCATAAAATAATTTTTTTTCCCAAATAATTTTTTAAACTAACACAAAAAAATACGAGTATAATTAATAGAATATCTTCACTCCATTTTCTTTAGAACAATTTGCCTATTTGTCCAAATTATTTTCTACCCTATGTTTTAGTCTTTTAATTTGCATTCAAAGGACATTTTCTTTTCAATCCTTAGTATGCAAATTTTTTTCATTATTTATTCATTATGCGTAGACCTGAAATTTTCGAGAAACAAAAAAAAAATGAAAGAATTTCTTTATTGTAGTATTTAATTGCTCAATTCAAGTTAGTTGAGGGTCAGTCTTTTTGATACAAAAATTAAATTCAAATACAACATAAAATTTTAAGGATATTTAAAGATATATCTTTTAAAAATATTTATTTGTAATGAGAATAAAAATCCATCTTATTTTGATAAATTTTAAATAATTTATAATTTATGCTAAAAAGGATCAGGTGTTTTGAATTAAAAAGAAAATCATTGTAATTGCTTTGTTTTCTTTTTTATTTTGGTGTTATTTCCTTTTTTGAATTTTCAACCAAAAAAAAACATAATTTGAAACAAACAAAAACATTAAAAGGTCGATTATCACAGTTTTTTTTTTTGGTTTGGTTTTATATTTTTTAGTATGTCGGCTTCTGGAGTTGTAAATCACCGGCAAAATTGAACATAACCAAATAACATGATTTTTCGTTTCTTTTTTTTTTTTTAGTTTTTTGGGTTATTCAGTTTTAAAGTTAAAACAAATTTTTTGGTTTGCGATGTTTCTTTTGTTATGAATTTGAGTTGAAAATTCAATCCTACAAAAAGATAATAAAAGTTTACACAAAAAGGATAACCTTGTCTCTGTTCTTCAACTGTGAAACAATATTAAAAGTGAAAAAGCTAAATGTTGATTTCACGAATCTTATAGAGAATATACATTAAACAAAATTAATATTAGCGCGTGTTTTTAAGTTCCTTCTTTTTTTTTTTTTTTGTATTTGGTATTTCCAATCACTTAAGGGGCTTCTTATACATAAACCTTTTTTTTTAATCGGAGCGACACAATATTGAAAATTGTTGAAAATAATCGTGAGAAAATTTTAGCGATTGTAGGGATTTTATGTTTTATGTTTATTGTATTAACAAAATGTTTGTTTCTTTAATTTTTCTTTGTAAATTTTGTATTCAAGGTCTTCCGAAATTTTTTGGCTTTTTTGGGTAAATGAGACATGATTTCGAAAAAAAAATAACAGAAAACTAAAAGTAGTGAAAATTGTAATGAAAACAAGGGTTGATCTTTTGGTGTGACCTCATCGTTAATTTTTTGCTTTTTTTTAAGGAAATGCAAACTTATCAAAATGATTGAAGTGATAACAATACTCATTTTTTAACGTCTTTTATGTTGCAGATTTTTCAAATATAAAATATTGTTTGCGAAGTTTATTATGCTATGTATTAGTTTGTATCCCAGAAGATGTAATGCATGGATCTGTAATTAAGGTTTTTACGAAAAGCTATTCGCCAATGCCAACAATTTATGGTTCAAGGAGCAACATGTGTATAAAATTTGTTCGGGTTTTCGAACTATTAGACAATCATTGGAAGGATTAAACAATTATTGTAAACAATCATTGTGCTTACGTCCGAGATAATTTATATCCAATCAGTTTTAAACGTAATACAATTTTCTCTAAATAAGGATGTAAAATTTAGGACTTTTACAAAATATAATAACATTGAATCAAAACAATTTTAGACATTTATTGGCTTTTATAAAATCTAAAAATAGTTTACAAAATTCCTTCCTATTAATATATATAATTTAATTTCCAATCTATTAAAAGAACAAATAAGAAATGTGTAGGAGATAATAATATAAATTTCCTTGTTCACCAAATTATGAATAAAAAATGTTTAAGCGACAAAAACATTTTCCGATACTACTTTTACTAACAATGACATGATTTATAAGTATATCCTTTAATATATTCTCTTGGCAAAATCATTTTCTCTGCCAGACTTTCAAAATGAGATATAGACGCAACCGCCGTAATTATATATCTGAACATTTGATGTACATTTTCTTAAGGCAAATTTATTTAAATAAATTACGCACATGACAATTTTCTGATTTACAATTTTATATTTTGAGACACCGTGCTAAATTTTACAAATGAAATGAAAATAAATATAAATAATTTATGAATGCACACGATGCTCTTACTAAGTAAATTTATTAATATGTTTAAAGATTAAGAAAATTATTTTTTTTTATAATAATGTCTCTCGGTATACAATTTACACTTCTTTAATCAAATTACGCATATCCACAAATTGTTATATTTACAACGTATTTTTTTTTGTAAATTTGAATTTTGTGCAAAATTTATTTATAACTTTCAAAATATTTAAATTATAAAATTAAAAATATTGGGGGTTGTTGTGTCTTGATATATGGTAGTGATATAAATATTAGTGTTATGGAAATGGTTAATCACTTTTAAATATTTTAAGGATTTTTAGTTATGTTTGTTTTTCAAATGTTAAAGTGAATATCATGCAAGAAATGGAAATTAAAATAATTTTAACATACGCTATCAAAACTTATAAATTTAAATCAACACTGATCACTTCAACTAGTAATAATCATTGAAAATTTTTGAATCTGCCTGTAATGATCTAAGCCCGAGTTCGCGTAACATTAAAATATGATTTAAAGTTACCAAATCAGTGACATTTACCAGTTGTAAATTGTGAATTTAGCTATGATATTTTTCTATTGCATAATTAAAATTCAGCTGACATGAAGACATTAATAGAATCCTTAATATAACGAAATACAATTTTAAAAAATATACGGAAAGTCGTTCATTTAATAGTAGTGGGAAAAATATAAATTAAAACTATTTTAAATTCTGTCTCTTTGCTCAAAGAGCGTTCACACATCATTGTTGCTTCTGAAGTAATATAATCATTGTATGAAATATTCCTAATTAAATTACATTCTTAAATTTACATATGTCGTACATGAAAAACTGGAAAAATTCTGTAAAATTACAATAAAATATTAAGCGTAGAAGAATACAAGTGCTAATTACTACAAAGTTCTTTAATTTAACTTTATGTTGGCAGTTGCCGCTGATGGCATAAACTTGATAGTTTAGATTACAAACAAATCATCTTGAAAATTGATACGATCAGAAGAAGATCAACAACTAAAGAAGCAAAAAAAAAATCGTTCTTATGTCGTTGTTTTCTTTAATGTGTCAGTTTAATCATTCCAACAGGTTAAAAAAAAAACGCCTTCACTATGCCACTTTTAATTATCCCTTATATATTTTCAATCTACATAAAAATTATTCTTTTAGCTCATTATTTAAATATTATATGCAAATTAAAAGTTATACACATTGAAATATAAAATATTCCATCATTAATGTTACTAATTAATTTATAAATAGTGTCAGTTTATATTTTTTACTTTTTCATTTCATGTTGTTTATTATTACTTGAATTTATAGAGTATGCTGTATGCTGTGTGCGGGATAAATATACCTTCCTATAATTTTAATTTATTAGAAAACAACTCCTTAACATGAGGACATATTTAATGCGCCTTTAATCATTTTCCAAGACACCCCTTTGACTAAACTGACACCAAACAACGTCAAACAACAATCTAGAAACTTTTTCTTTTCTGTTTTACTTTATTTAATTTCCTAGTAGGGAGCATATTTTTTTTTTATCATTTTTTAACACAACATAGAGACATCATCTTTGAAGAAAACAGAAATGAAATTTATATTTATAAAAAAAAAAATGAAAATATCTAATAAATTAATACATTTTACTCCTTTTTAATCGTTTGTGTGACAGTTTGGTGTTTTGCAAAATATTATTATAAAATAATTCTTTTGGTGTCATTTGAATTGATATGAATTTGACAGATTAAAAAGTCTGATATGAATTAGAAAAATTAAATATTAATTTAATGATATTTGATTTTCGTAAATTTTAATAATTAAGAAATTTTTAATTTACACATCAAAAATTACTTTTAACGTATATACTTGTTGATCTGTATACTACCGCAAAATTATGGAAACACGATATCTACATTTTTAACATTTTGATATAAGTTCTGATTTCGATTGCTAAACATTTAATCTTCAAATTTACCAATACCTGACAAATTTTTATTTAGTATAAACCAGAGAAAAATTGGTAAATTTTAATACCGATATTTTTATTTCTGCTGTGATTGAAAAGTCTCATTTTTAAGTAATAATAACGAAATTAATTATTTTATACAATAATCGTATATCCAAGCATAAAAATTAATCATAAAAAAAAATAGAATTAAACTTACCTTTACTATCCTTATTACTAAAATTAAGTGCCCTAGAAAAATGTTCATCAACTTCACTCGCTGTATCACCACTATAATGTGTAAATACAACACATGATGCTGAAATATATTGTGCTCTGCTCGCCGCTGACGTACTGCCACCCCCACCAACAGCACCACTACCATCTAAATGATGATTTTTTGATACACCACCACCACCAATATGATGCGGTGAATCTGGACCTGATGAACATGACGATTCATTATGATGTGATCCGACTATTGCCCCTAAAAATTATTTTAAAAAAATATTTCAAAATTATTTTTAATTTTATTCAAAAATTGTTAAAAATTTAAAAAATATTTTTATAAAATTTATAAAATTTACAAAAAAATACTTTTTTATTGATATTTTTTTTGGACCAATTAGTCTTAAGTTAAAATGTCTCACTTGACCCACCCAAAAAATTTATGGTTTTTTAAATGAAAAATTTCTAAAATAAATATATGTATATATGCAAATTTGTTAAGATTTTTCAAAAATTTAAAATTTGTCAGATTTTTGTTTTTTTGATAATTAAAAAGAAATTTACAAAAAAAAAATAAGAATTTATTTAAATTCTGAAAATAATAATAAAATAAAATCTTAATCAAAAACATATTTCGTGTGAGGGATGTGACATTAAAAATCATAAAGTTTTCTATTTCATTTTTAGAGCGAATCAAAATTCAATAAAATGTAAAATGCGTGAAAATTATGCATGCTTTAATAAATTCCTAAAATTTATCAAATTTTTGTAATTGTTTAAAGTGATTCTTTTAATTCTTTTTTTGAACTTTTCTTGTCTCAGATTGGATGTGAACAAGTACAGAAGTTTGTTTTGTTTTGGTTGACATTAAAGTTTTTCATAAAAATAGCGAAAACAACAAAATAAATTAATTTTCTTTTAAATAAAAACATTCTTTATGATTTATTTTGACAAATTGGTATTTAAAATGTTCACCATTCTTGTGAAATTTTTGCAATATTTTTAAACATATTTTTTTTCCTATAATTTAAAGAAAAATAATAAAATTTTAAAGTCGGCTATCATTAAATACGGAATGTGTAGGCGTTGTGGAGATATTAAAATTGGAATGTTCTTGAAATATTTTAGTAGTTTACTGCAAAATATATCTTTCTCGGATTTGGGAAGTTATTATAAACCATTCATTGAATTGTTTTGAAATTTGAATCGAAATTGTACAAAATGTATCTTAATTGCAGTGGCACATAAAGTCAATTACTTTGCAGCACTATAGTTTATTGTGAATGATTTATAAACAACTGATTCAAAATAGTACTGTCAATAAAACCGAATGACTATTTGTGGAATGATTTCGTCTCCAAGTTGTAGAAGCCAACAGATACATAATATGACTCTAGAGTATGTGCTATTTTTCAAGGAAATGTACAATCGTTAGTAACCCGTTTTCTTGATCATTAATTTATATTGAACATAAGCCACTCTTAAACTATCTAATTTGAATAATAAATAAATATTGTCTTGTTATATGGTAATAAATCTGGCTATCTTAAAAAAAAAACTAAATATATATTTTCAATCTTCAGCCATTAAATTACAATATACATTTTTTTTTCAAAATTTTTCCATATCTTATTATCAATTAATCATAAATCAATACAAGAAAATCAGTTTGGTAATCGAAAAAATCAAACAGGTTTTATTACAATTTATACTTCTTTCACAACCAGAAGCTGTTCGGTTAATTCGTAGCTGTTCGATTACACATTCCAATGCCTGTAGATAATTTTTTGTTGGTGGTTGGTTAAAAATTTTTCAAATTCTCTAAATATATTTTGAAATTTCATTTTTGATTCATCTTTCATCTTTTATACTATACAACTAAACATTAACATCAAAACATAATTTCAGTTCAGACTGTAATTATGCGCATTCAAATATACAAAACAAAAAAGACTCAATAAAATGAAACTTTTTATAAAAACGTTTGGTTTTTTTTTTGTTAATTTAAAATTTATGCACAAATAAAATATTTTATGTTTAACAGAAAAATGGTTAGTTATAATGTTATGTTTATAGACTTTAATCATCTACAGGCCATCAAATAATAAAACTGCTGGTTCAATCATGTACAAAATTTAAAATATATTCAAACCCAAAAAAAAGCGTCCTTGTTGGAAAAACGCAACAAAAAACGAGAACAAAATAACTTTTTTTTCTTATATATAAATATTGTCTAAATAGATGTCACCTTTCTTCATAAATTCATCATTTTTATACGACATCCAGAGAAGCAAGCTCTCATCAAGCAGAACATTTTTCTGAACGAATATTTTATGATTATCACAATTTAATACGACAATGAAAACATATTATTATGACCAATCGATCTTAAATTGTAATATATTAAAAAAAAATTAAAAAACACGAAAACTTTTTTTAAAAAAAGTGCCTAAGCATTTAAACATTTTCATAAAAATGAAGCACATTTTCAAACAGTGAAATTTTACAGTACACATATACTAAAGTTTCCCTGAAAATATCCTTTTTTTTGTGTGTGGTTTGATCGAACATTGTGAAATGATCAAAACATTTTGTTGGGATTATATAAGTAGCAAAAAAAACAACATATTTCTTCATATTGATAAATTGCATCTGCTTTTTGTTTTTGCACAAAAACATACAAAAAAATTAATTTAAAAACATAAAAAATTAAAATAATGAAATACTAACAGCTAAAGGAGACAATCATTTTATATTTAAGAAATTTTTATATGTCAGCACCTTTGGCGTTATAGTTCGTCGCCAATAATAATTCTACACACTTTCACAGTGGTAGGTAAAAATTTTTTTAAATGGGTGACAAAACTCGTTATAAGTTAAGGAACAGAATCATTATTGCTTTTTCAAATTTCTGATTAAATATAAAAAAAATTTTAAAAATATTTCTGCTACAACAAATAACTACTAAGTAATTCTGTTAATTAAAAAAAGCGATAGTTATTAAATTTTCAATTTACAATTTAATTAGATGTTAAAAAATGTTAAAATTAATACTTGTACTACAATAATGCATAAAAGAAAATTTTAGAAGAATTTTCCAGACTTTTCGATATTCAGAAAGAAAGTTTTTAAACTTTAAAAATAATGTATTTACTTTCAATTGGAATTAATGTGCAATAGATATTGACTTTTTCGATAAACCTTATAATTTAGTAAAAATTTCAACTGCCACTGTATAACGTGTTGATTATAATCATGTATTCTCCATTAACAAAAAAAAAAGAAACTCCAACATAAATTTCATAAAATACAAAATATTCAGTAAATAAATTAGGTAAATCATACAGGAAAAAAAAAAGTTTGTATTTGAAAAATGTCCAGTCTTAATTGTTTATAGTTTTATAATTCAGTTAAAAATTACATAAAACATTATTATTTACTTCTGAAACAGCAAATTAATATAAATATTCTTTAAGAAAAATCAGTAATATTGTAACATTGGCGTATAATTTTTTTTATTTTTTTATGATTTAAATTGTAAAATGATATTATCATTTCCGAATTTATTATTTTCAATTTTATTTCATTCACATTTTCTTCAATTTTTATAAGACAACAAATAAATGTAATTTGACAGCATAACATAAGATCAATGAATTGTGATAAATAATGGATACTGTTTCAATATATACATTTTTTTATAGATACAATTCTATATTGAATATTATGCTATTTATATATCAAGACAAATCTTTCATGGAAAATTAATATAAAGAAGGTGAATAGTTATGATAAATATACTATATAGATAATTATTTTATTTTTTTTTTGTTAGATTGATCGAATCACCTGTACAGCAATAATTTTTCAAATTGGAAAAAAAAAACTAATACTGGAAAATATCATGTTTTTGTTTTTTGTTTGTTGTTGGTTTTGTTTAAACTATCATTAAGAAAAACTATGTCCAATTTATTAAGAAACGATTAAATTAATTAAAAGACTCATATATAAAGATAAACTTGAATTTGATTTTTGTATTTTCCATTTATATACTTTTTTTTGGTGTGTGTTAATATCAAATGAAACTGACAAGGCACAAGACATCAAATGATATCATACCAAAAAAAGACGTTAATGATTTGATTATAGGAAAAATTCAGTGGAAGGAAAAAACAAAAACAAAAGAAAATTATAAATGTTTTCCGGGAAAAAGTAATGTAAATGAAAAGATAATTATGGTAAGAATTGTTTTTGACAGAATTAAAAATTATAAGATTAACTAAAAATGATAAATTATAAATTTATAATAAAATATCTATCAATACCGTATAAGACATAAGATTTTAAATATTTAAACTAAATTAAAAGGAAAATTAATTGTTGTCCTTTTATAAAAAATTTATGCTATTAATATTTACCATGTGTTATTTATATGAAATTTTAAATATAAAATAAACATTCAAATTTCTGCGACTTACTATATGGAAATATTTAACATGATTGGCAATCATGACAATTTAGAAATACATAAAACTTTCAAAAGTTAATTATATTTGTCAAAAGGTACAAATAAATCGTAAAAATTTTAAATTGGTTATTCGTCAGATTTTTACTAATTATAGTTAAAAATTCAACCCCAATCGTATTCTTCACAGCTTCTTCACCTGGGAGCATAGGAAGCAAAGAGCTTTCCTTTATGAAATTGGCTGTATTAGAAGTTTCTACATTTTATTGCAATGTGGGAATCTATTAATTTTATAAGAATTTCGTTTCGAACCATAAATTTCTGCATAGAGAGAATTTTTAATTGGAACATCACATTGCCTTAAAAGTAAGACATTTTCTGTTAAGAACTAGCCTCAACTATTAGAATTTGCCTCGGTCTTCAAATTAAATTTTACCATTTAATATAATAATATAAAAAGTACAATGAATGTTAAAGTTTTTTTTTGGACCGACATTCATTTCAAATCCAATTTCGTATCTACAAATTACCAAATTGCAGAATTTTTAGAAACTTATAATTTACAAAAAAAAAAAATCACACTCACCGTCATTTTCACTTCTCCCCGTACTAATTTCTTCTTCTTTGGTTTGTATTGTTCTGCTATGTATTGAGCTATTACTACCACCGCCACCACCACCTAATTGTATTGTTGGTATTGTTGTACTTGCTGCAGCAACATTATGTGCAGCTACAGCTGCAACTGCAGCTGCATTTGCTGATACTGTTGGTGGTAAAATTGGACTACATGGTGAATGTGAACTACCAGATGCACTAGACGATGCTAATGGTACACCAGATGACGAATATAAATCCTGATTAAACTGCAAATAATTTTAACAAAAAAAAAATTACCGATTAATTGTCACAATCACAAACAAATATTTAAAGTTTTACATTAACATTTTATTTTTAAAACAAAATCACAAAAATTTCTAAATTTAAAATCTTAATTAGAAAAAAAAAATTTCTATAATTAGAAAAATTTAGAAAATCAGTCATCGATTTAGATTTGAATCAACAAAATTCTTTAGCAAATCATTTGTTAAGTTGATCACGCAGTAGCCAGAATTAATGTGACGACATTGTGTCAATAAATTAAAACCAATTGTCTATCTTAAATTCAAAAAAGTAAAAGATTCACCAATTTTTACGTTGTATTTATATTTTTACAAAAATAAAATTGGCATCCTAAATTATACTCAACTAATACAAACTCAATGGACTATGTTCTTCAATTCTATTGCTCAAAAGAAAAATGTACGTATTTCAAAATATAATTTTTTTGCAATCATAGTGAAATAAAATTGTCTAATATTTTTATTGAATTTGTGTGGACTATCTCTGTTATTTTGAATAAAATTTACAGTCAAAGTTTTCAAATTTTCTTCTTATTTTCAAAGTATTTTTTGTTTTTCTATTAGTATTATTATTATTTTTTTTTAAGTTAGGTCACATTATAAAATCTAATCTAATTTTAATCCATTAAGAATTACATTCTTGATTTTAGCTTTTCAGAATTAAAAAAATAAAATAAAACTCATATATATTTTTGTAAAATGTAAAGAAATATTTGAAATTTTTTGTAATTTAAAGGAATTTCAAGAAATAAATTTAAAAATTGCATTTAGAAAATGTCCACCCACTAAAAACCGATATAAATAAATCCAAATATTTTATGTATTAAAAATTTAAGTTAATATATTTTATAAGATACCCAAAAAAAAATATAAAAACATTGGTTTTTTCTGTAATTAATGGGTTAAAATGGTTAATTTATGGGTAATAAACTATTATCCCATTAGTGTGATCTTTTTTATATTAGAGTTTTTCTAAAAGATTTACCCTTAGCTGAACTTTAAATGTCATAACGAACACGTGTCAAAAATTTTAAGCGCCCTTTTCTTTAACAGCATAAAGATTTTTATGTACCCTTTTTTTTTTTTTGGTTTTATTTTGAATATTTATGGAATATCTTTGATTATGAACGAAAATCCATTAAAATGCATCATTAATAGTTTTGTTTTTCAATAATTTTAATGATTTTGGTTTTAAAGGAGTTTTGTAAAAGGAATGTCATCAAAAGATTATACCATATTAATGAAAAAAAATAAATGAAAATAATATTTATGAGCGTATAATGAGCTACCATTTGCCGGCTTAGTGTGGTAAATAAATATCTAGTAGCGTTAAATTTATATAAAATTAATATTTATTTTCTTGATCTTTTCAATTTTATTTATGATTTTGAAAGTAATAATGTAAAAATTTTAATTTAATATTTGTAAAAAAAGAGAAATTATTAAAATTGGCTTAAAAATTAACGCGAGATAATTGGATTTGCTAATTTTTAATGAATAAGAATATTCTGCAATACTAGCGTTTATTATTTTGGAAAATAAATAATCAACAATTTCCCTAACCTATCAGGAGTTGAAAAGACTCTAGGTTATTTGAATTAAGATCGAATTGACTTGGTAAGCGACTGTCACGAAGAATATCTACTCTGCGAGTGCGAGAGTCTAACACAATTTCCGATATACTAGAAATTTTATCCGCTTACTGATGGTTTATAGAAATTTTAAAAGAAATGTCACCATTATACAGTACAAGTAGTAAGTAGTTAATTAATGAAAGTTTGAGCTTTAATTGAATTCTTTTTATGTGAAACTTTGGTTTCATAATTAATCGTCATCGTTTCAGGAATATTGTAATCAATTAATCCAATTTTATTTTATTTCATCTAACCTACCTGGTTACGTAATAAAATAACATTTCCTTATAAACTAAAACCAAATACTATTTCTTATTTAACGAAATATTTCCCACACATTTATAGTGTAAATTAATTGATTTTCTGTTTATCTATTAAAATAAAAATTTTATAAAAAAAAAACAAATAGCTAAAAATAATTCAATGCCTTAATTTATCTATAAATGAATATACAAGAGTGTGTTATCCATAAACGACAAAAAGATTAAACTTTTAAAAGTACCGCCGACGACGAACAACTACTAAACTTTTTAAAATTCCCTCATTTTGATTTCTTCTTTTGCGGTTCACCTAAAAGATTATAATTTACAAAACTTCTCATATTTATACTTTATATACGATATAAAGGCCAGAACTTTGGCCACGTTCTTTGTCTCTCTAGTATATATAATTGCAATTTTGCATTGCAAAATTTTTGCGGCTTGATAAAGAAAGTAGTAATATTTAAATACCATAGTAAAGAAGGCAAAAAAATGCGTATAACAAGAAGCAAATCGGTTAACTTTACACACGATTATCCTTTTTTTTCTGCGATATAAAAATGTTATAAGGCTACTGAGTAAAAACAGAATTTGTTGGGTTTTTTTATGTTTATTTAAAATTGACCATTTGGTTAAGACATTCTGCTGAAATGTGTAGAATATAATATAAGCAAAATGGTCAGAAAGTATAAACGAGTGAAAAAAAATTAACAGATAAAATACTTTTTAAAAAAATTACAATAAAGTAATAATGTGGGAAAGAATAAGGTCGTTTCTGTCCTATAAATAAAATTCAAGGCTAATTTTACAATATTTAAGTAAAGAGGAATTTAGAGTAAGTATTAAACAAAAGAAATAATTATAAATACATAAGAAATATTGAAATATGTAAATTAAATATAATTATGAATCCTTGGTGATTTTAACATGAGTATTTGTGGTTAAAACAGGAGTGGTTCGATCACGTAACATATTTTTTATTCACAAAATAAACTTTGTGAAACCTCAGGTAATCCGTTTTTTTTTTTGGCGAAAATGGCATAACGACGGGTTCCCTAATAGTACAAGGCAAGTTGAAACCATTATAATTCTGTTTAATCGCCCAAATTTGAGTGTGGGTTTAATGTTCTCTTCTCTTAAATGAAAACTCTGATGTCTGATCAACAAATGCCGATAATCAACAAATGCCGATAAACCGGTTGATTTCTAGTACATCGTATGAGAATCTCAGCCTTGCAGACAAAATTTTCCTCCTTAAAATCATATAGCACAACAGTTTGCAATCTAAAGCATAACCTTTTCACAAATTTTTCACGATAGTATGAAAAATGGTATTCCACCTCCACTGCCGACTGCATACTAAGCTTTAGGGACAAATCAATAATAACTTACTATAAATATGTAATGCCATTAGATGTAAAGTCCTACACTCTTAATGACTCCTGATATTCTCAAATTTATGTAAAAGAATTTATTGATCAAATTTTGCTTTATTTAGGCCTAAGTAAAAAATATATTTTCACCAATTAATAAAAGTATTATATTTTTAATCTTTAATTTTGAAAGTTTCCAGTGTGTACTTTTTTTTACTAAAACAAAAATGAAATATATTGAAATTAATTTCAACTGAATTACTACATGAAATTGTTATATTCAACTATATTACCTCAAAAATAATCTAAATATACTTAAAATAATTTCTCAATAAAGATTCAGTACAAACCACAAAATTCTTAATAAACAAAACAATAGTATTTTCATTATTTTCCTTATATATTCCACTACATATTTAATATTTTCCATCTAAAAGAAAATTCCTTACATGTTTTATAAAAGATCTTTTATAGGATTCACAATTCTACGATTTCAACAAAAAAAAATTTTTCATGTTCATCTTATCGTGGTTTATTAAATATTAATTTGGAAAGTAAAAATATACGAAACTCATAAAATTTACCTCAAAAATCATCTACGTTTCTTTATTATTATAACTTATTTCAACGAATAAAATATATATTTGGATTTTTTGTTTGTGGTAAAAGGAAGTACATAGTTAAAATTCGGTGACGGAATTTGATTTAAGAAGTGCCTATACTTTTATTGAGTGTCAAATTGAATACTTGACAAAATTATATATAATATATATTAATTTCCAGAAGAATGTCTTTCATTTATATAGAAGAAATACGCGAATAATTAAAAGTCCTTAATATTCGAGATTATTATTATTATTAAGGAGCACTTAAGTTTCATTATATTGTAATATAAATCAAAAGTAAATAAACTAATTTGATTAAAGTTTACAATAATAGAAATTATTATAAATATTAATTAATTATTGATTTTGTAGAAGTCTACAAAATGAATAAACTTTTCAATGATAATATTTTCAAGATATTGCAAAATCAATTTTGTTGTTTTATTTAATTTTATCGAAAAATAAAGACTCGAAAAAAAAATTTCGAAAAATTCCCATGATAAAAGTTTCTGAAAAGATGGAAAATGTGTGAAAAAATTGTAAATTTTTTGCAGATTAGTTTTTTACAACAGAAAAAAACAAACAGAATATATAAAAGGATAAGGAAATCCGTAAAATTTCTAAGTTTTTTTTTTGTATATATAATACAAAATATAAGAGCTCTTTTATAAATATAATGGAACAGTTGCGCAGAAAATACGGGATGAAATCGTGGTACACTAAAACAAAAAAAAAATGATTATAAAAACTATGTTTAGCGGAAATTTACAAAAGAATTCCAACTGTCTTAACGCCCAATTATACAAGGTCGGCATAACAATATCACAAAACTTTTAAGATGGCCAATCTTTACTTATATATACCATAGTTAAATATATAAAGATACAGATATAATTTTCAAACTTGTGACGGCAATTTTTTTTTTAGGACTTTTTTTTGTTGTTGTTAAAGACAACAAAAAAAACTCTTCTTATCCATTTGGGGTTATCCTTTTCTTTATGGGTTTATCATCGCACAATTTATTTATTTAATATATTTTTTTTATTTTATTTTTGAAACAAAATAACCAGAAAGATTATGTATTGATTTTGATAGGATTTTTGTTTGTTTTTTGAATGTTGATTTTGGTCTTCGTAAGTTGGACACAAAAAAAAAACAAAAAAAAAATTAAAGGCATCGTGTCGTTTTGGTAATTTATTGAGTTAACTTTTTTTTTCCAGCCGGCAAGAAATTGTACGATTATATAGTAATATAGTAATGCTCTTGTGTTTTTTGTTTTGTCGCGACAAACCGATTAGGGAAATCTGGGAACACGATCGCTGTGAGTCAGACTATTTGCAAAAATAAAGTAAAAACATTAAAAAAAATATATATATAATTTTAATCCTGCAGTTATCGATTACAAGAAAATATATGTTTGTATTGTACATTGTAATTACCATAAATATAATGAGCTAAAATTATGTTTTTATGTACTTAATTCTCTAAGTTTGTAAATACGGATATTATTTTAATAATTGATAATTTAAAAATCTGTAGGACTTTGCCAAAACACGATATCTACATTTTCTGATATTTTAAGATAAATTCTGATTTCAATTCTTAACAAATAAACTTCAAATTTACCAATATGTACATGACAAATTGTGGAAAATTGGTAAATTCTAAAACCAATCATTGCAGAAATCAAATTACCAATTCTAAAATTACGACCGAATTTTCTTTAATTTGCTGTGCTCAAAATTTGCAATTATGTAGGAATCGTGTTTTAGTAATTTATCATATTTTGGCACTAATTTGATGCAAAATATATTAAATTTAATACAAATAACTACCACTTTATTTCTATCCTCCTAAACAAATTTGATGAGGTCATACTGAAATAAACAAATAAGTCATGTTTCCATTTTAAATTAAATATTTAATAAGTCAAAATAAAAACTTTATATCTGACAACTATTAAAATATGCCCTTCTTTCTGCAGACTGTCCTAACAGTTCTATAATTTTAATATATATGTATTTGAAATAGTAATTTTTTTAATTGTATTACATATTTTTGGACAAGAAACACTTAAGTTATCATGTTTCATTATATCTTTGATAGTTATTTGTTAGCATAATTTCAATTTACAATGTACAAACTAAACCATCCAAAGCACTAGTCCTGATGATAATTTTCTTGACAAACTTGTTCCTATTTTGAATTAGACGCCGCACGTTTAATGTCCAAACCGTAAAGTTAAATCAAGATTTATATAGATATAACTTTAAACATACAACTGAGTATACATTTCAACAACAAAAAAACTGAATAATTATATTATATTTTTATGTTTTATATAAATTTTGTAAATCTGCCTTTACGATATTGAAGTAATTGATAAATAAATTGCTTCAATATCTTAAAGGCAGATTTACATTGAAAATAAAAAAATGAAATTAATTGAAAAATGTGCCGATACTTTAATTTATAATTTTCTATCAAATATTAGAAATTATCACTGTTCACTTTATATTTTCCTTGTAAATAGATAAATTCTCTATAAAATTAACTTCATTTTGTAGCCAAAATCTTTAAAATATTGCAAATACATTTATATCCGACCTGGCATTAAACCAAGATTTACCTTTCTTGTATTTAGATTTTTTTTTTTTAAACTATGTTATTTGTAGTAAGAAAATTAATTTCGGAAATTAATCGAAATTTAATTTCTTGTAAGTTTATAAAACTTTTCATACAAATACAAGTTCAAGTTCGGTCGGTTAAAAAACATTCATGTTAAATCCTTTAATGTCCTGTGTATGACAAAATCTTCAAATTACAGAACTGTCTTTTATACTACATTAAAACTCTAAGATAAATAACAAACATTTATAAAACTTCAAAAAAAAATTAACTATCTTGTTCTTAATTTTAATATTAAATATTTTCAACTCAATGTAAAAGAATCTTAAATTTCATTTCTATGCTATCAGTGGCAATTCTTGTTCAACATTTGATCATCTTGTTTTGATTTTTATAATCAATATTTTTTTATTTACAACAACTACTTTTCTTTTTTTTTACACAATTTCTTGAATACCTTGTGTCGTTTTGTCCTCATAATCATAATCACCACAACATCATCATCATCATCTTGTTTGGGGACCACTTTTATTATTATTATTATGGTTATTATTCCTCTTTTTATAGACTCAAAAGCTTCATAAAAAACCATGTTATGCTACTACATTAACGATTAATACTACATTTCAGTTTTTTTTTTATATATTTTTTTGTTGGTTTAATATGGACCCCCATAATCGGGAGGTGTTTACAATGCAATAAAATTTAAGTTTTAAAATTTTATTTCCATAACCGTTTTCATTTTTTTTTTTCATGGTTTTTATTTTTTAAATATTCTTTTTTTTTTTATCTTGTTTTGGATTCCGAAATGAGTGACATTCCATGTTTATAAATCAGTTTTTCTTTGTAGCTTTTATAGTTTTTATCAGCGCCTAAAATTACCGTCTGTGGTCATATAAAATATTCATAAAAAAACAACCAAAAAGTTTTATATGGACAGACTCTTTATAGCCAGCCATAGTGAACTGGCCGATGTTTATATTTTGATTTAAAACAAAAAAAAAAAAAGATATTAGAAGTAAAACATGAAATTTTTTTTATGAGGAAAACATGAATTTTTATGCTTCAGGGTTTTATAAAATAATAAATTGATTTTGTATATCGTTTTTTTTTTGTTAAGCGAAAAATTGCCTAATAGCTAAAATTGGAATTAAATAGAAATTACCGCCGGACTTAATAAAAAATTATAAAATTTTATGGATTTATAAGTATTTTTTTTTTAGTAAAGAATCAATTTATGAAAATATATATGTAAGTATATATGAAATTTGTAATAGCTTAAATGTATACATATTTCAATTTAATATAAAAACTCTCATGAGAATTAAAATTTAAAGTTTGCTGGTTTACACAGCAAAATAAAAAAAGTTCATGAGAACTTTTTAAAATGAATTATTGGAAAGTAATTGTTTAAAATGTAATTTTTTATCTAGTAATTAAAAAACTATATTATTTAGGTGAATAGATACAATGAAAATCACAGGAGAATTAACACTAATCAAGGTTAAAAATTTATTATACATTGTTTGAATGCCTTATTTGTTGTCTAAGCTATTTGCTTTCTCCACCAATATTCAGGTGGCCCAATATTCATTTTTATTACAAAGAATATTATTATTAATTAAAGATATAAATTATGTAAAATTGTATCTTTTTGTTAATGTACTTACATTACGATTTGATAGAAGAACATTTAATATCATATAAACTTTAAACGGTCAAAGTTTCTATGAAATTAAATATGATCAAATAGAATAAAGCTAATGCTATTACAATTGCGATTATTATAAGTTATAATTAAATATATATTAATAAATAGAATTTGTATATATCTTGATTTTAAAATAAATTGTCAAAAATATCCTGATTTTAGTCAAAATATTTTAAACAAATTACAATTTACAATGCCACAAATTTTACAATAATTCAATAACAAGCACGGATATTTCTATAACTAAGATATATTTACTTACATTTTATTAAAATGTGATTTAAACGAAAACAAATATTAATCTGTAAAATTTATGTTGGTTTTAGAGTGGTTTTAAAATTAGGCTATTAACAACTATGTGGTATTAACTTAAGGAATGTAAACATAAAAAAAAAGCTTTTATACCTAAAGAAATAAATGAAATATACCCGAATCTTTTCATTCCAACTAACCTGCATTATTAGTACAACATAAATCAATATAAATATAATCTGCATAAACAATTAAATTTACCATTAAACATTGCTATCACTTTGCCAATAGTTAAAAAAATAAATTATTATAAAATATATTATTTTAATCAGGTTTTTTTTTCGCACAATCAAATACGCTATAAATCAAAATTCGTTGGCAATATTTCATAAAAAAAAGGCTTTAATTGCCTGGAGGTTAATAGCGTTTATAATATATATTGAATAAGAAAATAAAATTTAACAAGGTAAGTGACTGAATTCTATTTTAATTACTTTAAACACATAGACTAGATTTTTTTTACACAAACATAAAATATAGCGGAAAATTTGTTAACATAAATAGCTATTTGTTTCTTTATTTTTTTTAACATTAAACTAAAATTCAACTTATTCAATCATCAACATTGTATATTGATTAAATGCTACTATAATAACCATATTGATTAAATGCTGCTATAAAATTAAAAATTCATAGACCCGCTGCATTGATTGGAATGCCATAAATTAATTAGACGAAGTCATACATTCACCTGATAAGGTAGTGTATTTATTGGTACGAAGTATGAAAAATTTATATTTTTGATTTATATTCAATGTTTGTTTGTTTTTAATATGTTTATACTACGTATGTAATACAATTACAGATTTTACTAAAAATTTTAAATTTTAGTATAATAATATTTAGTTTCATTTTTAATCATTTATAATATTTAATCTTAGCAGCGCCATTTAAAAGTCAAAATGACATGATTTAGTTTTCTCTTTTAAAAAATTAAATAAATTTCATTGAATTTCCTTGAATAAATTATAATTAAAAAATACTTATTACTAGGATTTTGTTTATTAACTTTCGCTACTACATATTTTTGATTGACTTGATCCAGTTTGGCTTTTACGCAACTATTCACTTATATTTTAAATACCGAATTGTTGTAAGAAATTTTAAAATAATCCTAAATAATTTTATAATCAGACATAAATCTAATACTGTCCTGAAAATATCCTAGCTAAATAAATTATAAACTTATTGACAAAACAATAAAGTTTTGATCAAACAAGATTTAATTAAAATTTTATATTGTTTTGTCAATAAAAAAGTTATATTAAAATTTTTAAACTTTTGAATTTTTTAATTTATTTAATTAACTACATAACGTAGATTCCTAAAAAAAAAAATTGAAAATTATTTTTGTTGTCAATAATGTTTCGATAGAACAGGTTTTTCATTAGTAACATAAAAAAAACTAATATAAATTTATGAATTAAATGTTATTTTATTAATTTTATCGACAATTTTTATTTATATAAAATTGAAAAATCAAGGTTGTTTTTAAAATAAATCAATATAATAATAATTATAATGTATAATATTCCGCAATTTGATTGCTATCTATCAAAAATTATAATTTTCTTCAAAATTTATGAGATTTTATTTCAAACAAAGATTGAAATCATTTATTTTAATTCATAAATTTTAATATAAAATTAATTAAAAAAATTTTGTCTTTGGAATTTCATTCAATATATTAGGATTTGATCAGAAGTTTTGACATTAATCGGCTACTAATACGATATCTTAAGATATTTAAATTATAATTCATAATAGTTCTCTAAAAATATAAATTTTTTTTTCAAAATAATCTACTTTATAGTATAATATTTACTAGCTTTAAATTAGATAGATTAGAGCAGATAAGAGTTTTAATAGTTTCAAAATCATTAAAACTTATTAATAAAATTAGTTAAACTTATTATTAAAAAATTGTATTATTCCATGATTGGTGTCAATGTTAATTTTTCATTGACAGAAATAATAAGGTTAAGTATTAGCTGACACGTACCAACTAAATTCGAAGACTCTCAACGTTGAAAAAACCAATCTTTAAATAACTTCATGTTGGCCCAATAATTGACATTTTATTATATACTTTAATTTTTATTTTAATCAACCAATTAACTAATTATAATTATTATAAAACTAATTATAATTAATAAGACAATTGGATACGTCAAAATTTAATTTCTTTCAATGACCTTTGTTTTCTAAAAATTCCTAATTATCTGGGTCACAAAAGATACAGTATTTTAGTTAATTGAGAAATATGGACACAATTAATTAAAATCTAAGTAGTGTAATCACCAAAAAATGTATTACGTACTTTATTATAAATAGATTTAATTTTAAAAAAAAATTATATGTATCTATAAAATAAAACTCATAACTTACTCTTTCATATTGATAAAATGATCGACTTGGACCTGCACGGCCATACAAATATGGATAGTAAGCACCGTACATAACTTCCGGGCAGGATACTGCCATTTCGATTTAAAACATTCAATATTTTCTTAAATTATAGAACTCTCCACACCAGTAAATAATTTTAAAAAAAAGAATATTTAATGAACAATTATATTTTTTTGAATGAACAATTATATCTAAACTCAATTTTTATGTAACACAATTTTTTATTTTTTCTATAATTTTTCTATTTTATTTATTTATTTATTTTCTTTTAATCACAGTAAAAATAAATTATTTATAATTAAATTATTTAATTATTCCTCTTTTTTTTACTACAGAAATACGTTATTTTCTTCACTATACAAATCTTATTCACTTCACTCAATTTTATTAAATCTTTGTTTTTTTTTTATGTAGTAAATTGTATTTTAAATTAATATTCTATGTTTTTTTTTTGTTTTTAAATTTAATACAAAACTGCATTAAAAGTGGTTCAATGACAGCCTGAAAATGTTCTAGTTTTGCTCTTGTTTTTTATTTTATTTTTTTTTGAATTTTTAATTATTTTATGTACATTTTTTTTTCTATTTATTTATCGACATATTCAGGTATAATTAAAGTTAATTCACCATGATGATAATTACACCACGTCATCTAGATTTAATAAAAAAATATATATATATGTAGTATATAAATTATTTTAAAATTAATTGTTCAGTTGTCTCTTTCTTTCCGTTTCCTTTATTTAATATATACATAATATATTTATAGTCATTTTAGGGCTACAAAACTTTGCCCACTTTTATACAAACAAAAAATTCAGGATTTACAATAAAAAATGAAGAAAGATTTTTTTAACAAAAAAAAAAAAAATATTGTATACCAATTAAAAATACTAAATTTTACAATTCAGATTTTTATGTTATCAAAACATAAAAAAAAAGCATATAATTTTGTAATTTCCTTTTATGGTTTGGTTTTTTTTTTGTTTATAAACATGCACTGAAAGAAGAATGAAAATTTTATTAAACAAACAAAAAAAAGAAAAACAAAATGAATTTCCAATTTAAATAATAAGAAAAATTCCTAGAAAAAAAAAATATAAAATTAATTGTTGATTAACAAAAAAAATGGAATCTTTAAAGAAAAACGGAAAAGTTAAGGGATTTTCCCTTGCGTCTTTGTATATTTTTTTTCGTTTTTTTGCATATTTAATAATACAATTGAAAAACGGATTTGTTTCAACAATTTTCTTTTTCATTATTTCAGCAAACTTGTTCCCTGAAACATTTTTTGTTTTTTGAGTATATTTTATGAAATTGCGTGTATCTGAAGAATTAATTACTACATTATATTTTTATGAATTACTGTTTATTTATTAGTTGGTAATTTAAAAATCCATGTTGGTATTATGTTGAGTAAAGTTTTTAAATTAAAACAATTGTTTCGGGTTGTAAATTATTCTAAGAAAAATGGAAGAAATTTGAAATGAAACTTTTTTTTAGATTAAAAATAAATGAAATCTTGATTTTCTTTTCCATAATTAGTAAAAAAAAAGTGCCTGTATGCAGAAAGTTTCAGGGCAAAAATTGTATATATTAGAAAACTTCAACATAAACAATAATTATAAACAGTAATTATCTTAGCATAGTCAATTTAGGAAATTTAATTTAATTATATTATAATTTCGGGTGTTTCGGTCAAACAATTAAATTATCAAACTATTGTCGAAAAAACTTCGAAAATAAAATGTAATTTCAATTTCGATTTAAAGATCTACAGAAGGGAATTACATAGGAACAAAATTTACCTACAGAAAACTAACCCACTCACAACACAATTGAACTAATTTCCTTTAAAATATATTTTATTTCCGAGGTTTTGATACCTTCACTATTATAGGACGTGTACCAAATTAGTGCTTCAAATATAATTGCTGTCAGAATATTTAAAAATGTATTTACGTATAAAAAACATTATGCAATTTGTAAAATTGTCTTGAAAATTGTTTGCTATTCAATGCATTTGTGAACATTTTTTTATTGGCAATATTATACTTAAGATATACGTAAGTATTTTTGTTAATGTTGTGTTTTCGATTAATTGAAAATGATTGCTTTAGTCAAAGTTTCGTCATTGCGTCATTTTAATCTAGAGATTGCAAGATAAATTGTAAATTTTTAATTTCAAATATTGACATACATACATATATACAAAATTTATAAAAAAATTAAAAAAATTAAAATATCAGTTTTAAAACCCATAAGAAAGTCTTTGTGATGAATGAATTTTATGTAATTTATAGATGGATTTAAAAACGTCAACTGACAAAAATTTTCCAGCAATAAATTTATTACTAAGTGATAATCATACAATTGTTTTATCTAACAAAATAGTTTCAAGGATTAAGTTTATGATGAAAACAGGGTAATGAATAAATATTATGTATTAGATTGAATTATCATTGGTTATCGTTAAATGTCCTCAAATAAAATAAGTTAAATGTCCTCAAATAAAATAAGTTGTGGGATATCGTAGATATAAGAATATTCTTATATCTATTGTGATAGTAATGTACACCGGACGTATAGTTATTATGAATAAAAAAATGTAGTAAATCAGTTAAGAACTAAACTATTACAGAATTAGTTATTCATTCATTTCAATTTTAAGGACATTATTACCAAATTACGAATGAAAATTGAATCCAAAACTGAAAACTGAATTGAAATGTTATCTTCATTCAAAAATTAACTTAGATCAATTTTACATTAATGAATATCCAAATGTTTTTTAAATCTCATTAATTAACTTTGTATTTTTAACTTATTTCAATCAAATCTTTACCTAATTATAATTTGTAGATATCCATTTATTTAAACAATATTTTTAAATTATTATTATAATTTTTTTGTTATTTATAATTTAATAAATAAAAAATTTTATTATTTTTTTAATTTATTAATTTTATTTGCAAAAAAAAAAGAATCCATAAATTAGATATTTTATAACAATGATACGGTATTTATGACATTTTTATGTAAAAACCGTCGGCAATTAAAATTAATATCTTTCAGATTTATCAAAATTTATTATTACACTTAAATAATTTTTCACTATAATTTTGAATTTTTTGAATTTTTATTTTTTTTATTATCAATTTATCATTTTTCATCAATAAAAACCGTCATATTTTTTTTTTCTTTTATTTATTTATGTCACAAAATCTATTAGATAAAAAGTTTCAAAAAACAAAAAAAAAAAGAATTTTTGTAATTTTTTATGCCAATAAAATATTTAAATATTTTTAAAACTTAAATTTTTATAAATATTCCCTTTAATTTAGTGATAAACTATACTATAATAAAGTGAAATTATCACACTATTACGTGTGCTGTCAAAATTCACTTATTCACTGTTTCAACACAATAAACGAAAATAGTTTTAATTAGTTTAAAAAATGTTTGTAGAAACTTATTATCGCGAAATTTATACTACGACGATATTCCACAATAACCGCAACTAAAAAAAAACAAAAAAAATATGTTGAAGTTGATAATATGATTATTTAGCTATAAACAATCTGTCAGAGTGCATTTTTTAAAATATAATTTTTTTTTACTTTTTAGTTTGTATATATTTGTAAAGATATCTTGTTATACTAACACGAAATATCCTTTTCTGCTGAATATATGTATCGAAAAAAATAATAAACAAATACATGAAACTATATCATATTTTCCAAAACTATTTCACTACCGATTATTAATAGAGTCCTTTATCAGAGAACACAAAAATCGGTTTTTTTTTATATACATACTATATGTATGATAATGGTGCAATACGGTTGCCACAAATATTGTCAGGTGGGTGGTAATTTAGTTCTCTTATATTTCGGTGTTTTTCTCTATATAGGAAAATTCAAAAATCCTTGTGGTAGTAAGAACTTTGATTATCGTCTCTTATCTATTTTATTCTATTTTTTTTTTAGTTTTATATTAAATTTACAATAAAAAAAAACACTGTTTGTTGTTGTATTTTTGATTGCACAATAACATTTAGTTCACCGTTATAAAATTATGTTGTTGTATTACATATATTTATATTTTTTTTAAATTTTTTTTTTTTGTAATTTCGAAAATGAAAATACCCAATAAACCATTGACGCGCGACGTTACAACTCCCAACATCGACTGTGACGAGTTGCTCAGATGCTGTTTGTCATTAAACTCTCCTCAATTAATTGTATTTTATTGAATGTGTTAGAATAGGATAATAATATATTTATAAATTAATATTGTATATATATTTGTTTCACATTTTCATTTATAGTATATTTTCTTCTAAATAAATATTTATGAAAAATATACAGTTCAGTTCTCTTCATTATAAAAGCATAGAAATTGTCACACACTATAGGCAAAACACAAGTAAGTTCATAATTTTGAATTGTGTTAGTTAATATTTATATATACTTACATATTTCGAAACTTGTTTCTCATTTGATTTTTGATTTTGTGTGCTAATGGTACATTTTAATTGGAAGAGGGTCTTTCTTTTCCTGTATAGATTATTTGAATGTATTAGTTAGCAAAAAAAAAAAAACATTTAAGTTTTTGTATCTATAAGATACTTTTATGTTGTTAAAAGTAACGCCCACCAAAGAAACCGGTTGTTCTTGTTGTATTTTATTTAAATTGTTGTATTTTTTATGATTGAATTTCCCTTCTATTCTAGTACAATTTTGTTAATTTTACGTACTTGCCTTTAAGTACAGACTGTTGAATATTTATGCTCTGTTATATTATACGTACATATATATTATATTCTATGAAATGGCGATTATGTTGTTTTTTTTTTATTTTAGCAATGGTTGTTTTTGTTGTTGTTGATTTTTTTTATTTTTTTAAAGTAATGTTGAACTCCTATGACTTTACAATTAAACTCATACATTTTTTTTATTGATTTTATAAAAAAAAAGTAAACATTTATATTTTTTTTTCTTTATACAACTTTAAGATTAATTTTTATTATTGTTTAGAGAAAAATTAGGGCAAATATGGTTGTGTATTTGAAATAAAGTTGGACTAATAATTTGAATATTTGAGTCAATTTAATTTTAGGAATTTACAGAAAAGTTGATATAATAAAATTATAAGCTTTGCTATGTCGTAATACAGATAGGTGCATAGTTTATAAGAGTTTGGCTTTGATATGAAAAACATATTTACATTCCCGAAATTTTTGCTTAAGTTTCATTTAATAAAGAAGAGAATTATGAACCACATTATAAGATATTTTTAGACAAGCATAATTAATCAAACACCACTAAACGTTGCATGCCAATATTTAGAATTTTAATTAAGTTGCTTTGGAAATTTTTTTTTTCTTTAAATAGTATTTTAATTAACAAATCATAAATGTGACCTATAGTTGATCAATCTGATATATTCGGCATATTATCCAATATTATAATGAAACTAATTTACAATGCCTACAATATACTGGATCTTTGAAATCATCATATTAATTTGTGTAATCATATTTATAATTATATTTCTTTCCTTTATGGTGCTTTCCTATACGGTATCCTGTAAGGTTCTCTTATTAGTGTTATCTGTCTTAGTACAATCAAATTTTTCTTATATCAAATCGACATGAGGAAGTTACACTATAGAGAGGCCATGCCGGAAAAATGCATCTTACTTAATCTCTTTTAGTTTTAATTTAAATTAGTTTCTTAATAAATTTCTTTCTTTTTCTCTGCAAATTCATTTAAATGTTGCATGGCAGAAAGTAAATTAACCAAACATTTTATACAATTAAATATAATAATTATTACAAGAAATATCAACACCTAAGTTGATATTAAATTAACCATAATTCACATTCAATATTTTCAATTTCTTTAACTTGTGATAAGTTAATCTTAATACATTTTGACTCTATTAATCATTTTTACACATGCATCATGGAAAATATCATATCCATAGCAAGTGTCACATAATTTTAATTTATATACTTATAAAATTATCTCAACATAATTCTTTGCTCATATACATAACTTTGCATGTTGATATGCCCTTAAATAGCAATTTTTATTTTATCGCAAAAATTCAAATATAAATTATGAAAAATTCTTACATAAAACTATAAAAAGATATCAACAAAATAAAATTTTATATTTTTTTGTCACTTGTATCACAGTGAAATAAAATGAAAAAAAAACTCCCCACACAAAAATAAATAAAAGAAATTCCTAAATTATTATTATTATTATATTTTCCATTTTTCTGAACACAAGTTTAATTTATTTGGATAATTTCTGGTATATATAATTAAACGGAAAAACGACCATATTTCTTTTTTTTAAAAAAATGTTTTTTTTTTAACCTGATAAAACTGAAAACTGAATTTATCTGAAAAATTTCTTATTGCAATTAATTTTGACACAAAAAACCATCTTACCAGACATAAACATATCACAAATATTATTACAAAACTCAAAAAACCCCATTTACATTGTTGTTAATAATCAAATATGTATTTATAAATAATCCACGAATGGTGTTTATGTATGAAAAACCGGAGTATATTTATAATTCCACTAGTTTTGCCTTAAAATTAGTTTCTCATATTACGTCACAGTAAAAGCTTTATAAAAACAATTTTTTTGTTTTATTGATTAAAGTTCCATATATGAAAATATTTGCTTAAAAAGAATTTCAAAAATTGTGAAGTGTGCCTCTCTTTAGAAAGAATTTTCCACAAACCTAAGATGTAATATAGGCGTCTTAATAATATTAACACTTTAATTGACCATTTTAAAAGTATATAAAAAAAAAACAATATTGAATTTTTAAATTATAGCCCTTATGTAAATTTTGTGGTAAACCACCTTTTATTTTTTTTTAATAATATATTTAAATTAGTTAATACCAAAAAAAAATAATTCCAACCATAAAAATTAATATTAATTTCTGGACAATTTCAAGCTACTGTATATATCCTTCATAATTATAATAGTATTTAACCGAAATTAACGCGTGTCTGTTGCCCAACTAACCCAAAAATTTTACTAGTTTTTCAAATGTATTCATTTTATTAGCCAAAGAAGAATTTTTAAAAAATAGAAGCGTTAAATATTTTTCAGAAAATAAAAAAGAAATGTTTTAAATATTCATCCAAATATATACAAAACAATTTTGGGTCACCAGAATTACCCATATATAAATATATATATTTTTTTTAAAATTTATATTACTTGTTCAAATTAGAATGTTTTAACGCTTAACTAAAATGGAATGCGGTATTTCGTATGAATTTTCCCGCGTCTTTGAAATTTTTAAATAAAATTCATTAAGAAATAATCAAAATAAAAATCACCTGCTCTTTTAAATTTCGAATTTATCAAAAATAAATGAAGAAAAAAAACATATATATTTAAGTTTGTGTTATATAGTTTTTCCATTTTTGGTTATTATAACTTTAAAACATATATATATATATGCCTTCCATGGATACTGATAATGTTATCATTTAAAAACAAGGCCAGAAACAGCAACTGAATATGTTTTTGTTATAATGTCCACTGATGCCGCTATATATTTTTTATAATATTACCAATTTTTATGTTTGCATTTAAATCCAAAATTTAGTTTATGAAACCGTATATATAGGTCTATATTCTTTATCTTAATTACTCCTTAAACCGAGTTTGGATAGTTTTTATGTTTTTTTTTACGAAAATGTCTCTGAAATGATGTTTTCTTTGCAGTCGGAAAGATAATAATGTGAGTTAAAATTATCTGGTTACCTACTGGAGCTACCTGGGTGGCAATTAATGTTGAACAGAAGAAAAATAAAACAGAATTTTTTCTTTTTTACTTATATGATGATGACTATCCACACATATGTTTTAATCGCATTTTTTAATGGATTTACAAACTGCATTAAATGATAATATTTATATAATAATGTTTAATATGATTTTATTGCAACTTTGTGGTTTATGTTCTATGTCCATAAATTAGCTTAGCGAAATAAATGGATTTAAGTATAGTATATTAAGTTAATGATTATGCTATAAAATTGATAATTTTTGGTCACGTTTTAAATTGAATAATTTTTGGTAATAAATATAATATTTTATGGAAATATTTGTTTTGTTTATAATGATTTATATATTTTCCAATAGCTTTTCATGGGCACAAGTAGTAATTTACTAAATATTTTGTATGCCAGTTCATATTTTCTTGTTTGTATACTGTAACTGTACGTATCGAGATGTTATTAATCAGGATATATTCATTTTAATGCACAACATATAGCCACTTGTTATACTTTTTATTTGTTTTTAAATTTTTCTAATTTATGCTCCTTGCTGTAGTATTATATAGCTATTAAAAATAGTATGCGTATTAAGTGTCTAATTTTTGATAAATATCTGCATATGTAACTTAATTTTTATTTGACTGTATTAGTTATACACAAATTGTACCGAAGTCTGAAATATCATATTATTTTAAAGAGTAGTTGTAATGTTCCTGAGTAATTTTAACTATATTCGTTGTATCCTGCATGTCTCGTCTAACGCTTACTGATATATTCCGGACCAAGCAAAATTAATTTTCATTATCCTTCTGCCCATGAGCGGTAGGTAATGGAAAAAATATAAATCTTAATTTTTCTCTGTGTGGAATAAGTAAGGTTCTCTGCGCTTTTAGCACTTTAGCGGAAAATGCTGCGGTTAAAGGATGTTTCTTCAATATTTTAGTGTCGATATTATAAAATATGTGAATAATTATAAAATCATGTTATAATATCTTCATTACGTAATGCAAAAAAAAACCACAAGAAAATATACTATCTACAAATTTTTTAATTGTGTATAAATCTAATAAGCTTTTTTTAACTTTAAATAGAATTTTATAATCAATTTAGTTTTAGGTAAAATTTAGTTCTTAAAAAATCATAAAAGATATTTCTTAATTCTTTGAAACAATATGATATCTTTTATGATTTTTTAACAATTTTAAAAGTTTTTTTTAAAAATATAAACACAAATTTAACTTAAAATTATTATAAATTAAAATTACTATAGAACTATAGGATTTCTCAATTAAGAACTTTAAAAATCCTATTTAAAACATTATGATATTTCAGAATTTCATTCTTTGATAAATAGAGAAAAAATCAGTAAAAATATCTTAAAGACGATTATATTACTGATTATTTAATCAACATTAACTAAAAAAAAACCCTTGCGAACAGAATATAAAAACTAGTTCCAATTTCTAGATAATTATAATGTATTAATATTTTATCCTGTTTTTAATTCGTTATAAAATCAAAATTAAACTGGTTTCTTATTAAACATATTTTGCGGTAGATCTTAAATGTCCAAAAGAACTACTCTTGCTTCCAAAAAAAAACCCTTTTACGCCATGTTTTAAAAAGTATATATAGTACATATATATATTTTCTTTTTTTTGAAAAACTATCAAGATCGATCAAAAATCTATAATACAATAATATCAGTTCAAAAAATTTTATTTTCTCTCAAGTACCAGAAAAATTTTAAATGAAAAATATAAAATGCGAAATAAATGTATAATAAAATAAATATTTAAGTTTTTATAAAAGTCGGTGGATCTTTTTAAAAAATTGTTGATAAAAATTCCGTTTAAAAATTACCTCCGCTTTTTTTGTTATTTACGTGCAAATACAAATATTTTAGCGGCGCAGTGTAATTGTTTCTTTTTTTCTTCTTGTTGTATAATTTTTTTATATAAAACTTTTTTTCGGCAATGTTTAACGCGCGACAATGAATAATTGGACAAATCCAATAAATGGACACTTAAATTTTTTTAAATCATTAGTGGTTATTTTGAAAGAAGAACCAATAGAAATGGATTTGGTAAAATATTTTTAAGATGGCCAAAAGTAAATCGTAAAAAATTAAATTAAACCAAAAAAAAATATTCATAAAACAGTTGCGCTTTACTTTACAGATTCGATCACGTATACATCAAAGAGAATTATAATTTAAAAAAAAAAATTGGTATTAATTTTATTCGAAGATCCTTGTCGATGAAAATTAATAATGCTCCTCAATAAAAAAATATAATTTGCAATTAAATCTTTGTAGTCTCTAAAAATAAAGAAAATTGGTACAAACACAACGAGTTTTAAGTTTATTAATTATTGAGTTGCTCTTGTGATTACTAAATATTTTTTGAATTGGGAATATTATCTACAAAGTTTTTACCTATATATTGAAAATTAGAACTAGTTAATTCATTTTCGTGATAAACAGTGTACAGACGGATAGGACCCAATCGTAATAAATGAATGTAGAAAGTGAAAGTTCCTGAAAAGTTATATATAATTTTGAAAATTAGAACCAGGCCTATATATATTATGCCTACATCTAAAGGAGAATACTTAGCAATATGTAGAATAGATAATTTTATTACACAAGGATTGTATTCGCTAATTCATCCACCATAATCGCTGAATTTTTCTTGCACCAAAAAATACGAACCACAATATTTAATTTAAGTAAACTTAATTCAGCAATACCTCAATTAAGTACATATAGTAATAAATCTTAAATTATAATTTGTCTATATGAAATTCGTACCAATGTAAGCCCTTACAACATTTTGAAGCAAAATGCATATTTCCATTTTTTTATATAAAAGTACAAGTTTATCAAAAGTTAGTTAAATTAGAATAGAATATAATGTATTGGAGTTTGTAACTATACCCTAAACACCGCGGCTAAGTTTAACCGCAGATATAAGAATATTCTTATATCTACGGTATAACCAATTGTTTGTTACATAACCCGTATTTGCAATGCAGATTTGGGCAAGCAAAGAAATTAAAAAAATTCCTTAACTGAATTTGTCAAACGCTCTATTGTAACGCATTCGATGTGAGGTAACCCGGTTCTAGATAGAACTTATGTCTTCGACAGTGTATAGTTTCGAATCGCAGGGTTCACAGAAGTTATCCGTAATAAGTTCAATTTTATGAAGATACTTCTTATGCCATAATGATCAGTAACCGGCTGAAGTGCTCTCCTTAGCTATGTTAATGTCCATAAATTCACGTATCCTTTCACCTAAACGATACGGTATAAATGCACTTTTGTGATTTGAACGCTAAACTATTTGTAATATAAATTCTTTGAATTGGCTTCAAGATTACTCATAATTAAAATGTGTATATCAGATGCACTTCTTCATATTAACAAATCTGCCATTGCTTAATAAAAATATTAAAATTATTTACATATACATACATATATATATATATGTTTTCCACTCAAATGACAAAAACCTTATTATTAACATTTTCCAGACATGTTGCAATCAATAGCTTATGTTATATGAAAAAAAAACTTATCTTTCCTTTGTATATAAATGTGTTTGTAAAAAGTTTTTATAATGTTGATTTTTCTTCCTTTTTATATTTTTATCAATATTTTTTTTTTCTATAATTTCGCCATGTTAGTCGGCAGAAACACTGTTGAAATATTTCAAGAATTTGCGAATTTCTTTCCCACGTTTTTCGATTTAACTTTATTCTTTTTCGTTCGCGTTGTTGTTTCTTTTATTCCTTGTATTGTTTATTACTGAGTGATTTCATTGCATTTATCTATACAATCGTAGCTTCTACAATATTTTCATAAAAAAACAATTTCCCTGAACTGAGGACCTTTTTTATATTTATTTATTTGTTCCTTCGACCGAGGATATTTTTTGTCTTCCGACAAAACAATAAATTCATCTTCTTTAAAGTTTCAAAACAAATATTAACCTTAAAATTGAAAAAGCTTCCCGATTGTATCCATTAATCGAAAATAATAAAAAAAAGTAAACTTTTATTGATTTTTTTTTTTAAAATTCTTATTTTTTTCAACATTTTACGGAAATTCTTGTTTTGGATCACATCGTTTTGTCACTCTACGATGATTGATGTGAGAAAGTAAATTTAATTTTTTTTGATTCATCCTTATCTATTTCTAGATTTAGGATAATAATTTCTGAGAATAATTTGAAAATATTTTATTAAAATTTTAAAACAGTATAAAATTTTTAAAAACAATTAATATTTAAAATATTTTAAATAAACTAAATATTAAAATTGTATACACGTGTCAGAAAATGATATGATCTAATTTTTGTAAATATCAATTTTTGTAACCCTAAATTTAGCAAATTAATCAAAATATTACCCTTAATGTAAATTTGTAAGGATTTCTTGTTGTGCAAGGATTTTTTTTTTATTATTAAATTTTACTTGAAAAATAAATAGTTCATGATCATGAGTGTCTTTTTCAATCAATCCTCTTATTTGTTATTTATCAATTTTTGTCCTTTTGATTATTAAGCAGTGTGACCTTTTTTTTGTGCACAGAATTTTCTCATTTTTTTAAAATTGAAAATGCTGGTTCTCTTTTTTAGGATATTTTTGATATTCCCTTAAATTATTTTGTGTATAAATAAATTGAAATAGAATTTTATATGATTTTCAAGTTGAGGTCAAAGAAAACATATTGTTAGTATGAATATTAATATTTTAAGGACAGACAGAAGTCTTATTTGTCCGCTTCAATTGTTCAGAAAGGTATGGTAAAATATTTAATATTTAAATATTAATATTAACCCTTTTTCTATATTGGTATATTGTACTTTTGGTTTGATTATTCGACGATTTGTTTATTTTCTTTGTTTTAATTTTGAATTTTGAATAATAATTTAAATTATAATTTTCATTTTATTGAAATATATTAATTATTTCGGTTTATTAAATTAAGTTTCCCTAATTTGATTTGAATATACAAATAAATAAATCCTTAATCAATTGCTTTCAACATAAAAGGATTTTAAATTTTGAAAACTATACTAACTTCCCTTGAGAGTTCGGGTAGTTTCTTAGTGCACATTTAAGGCGAACTGTTCAATTTCCTAAGAAAATTTTAATACCAAGTTTTCGCAATTAGGTATAATTATATGTTTAATTATACTGGTATAAAAACTGAATAATTGTTTATAATTATGTTTTTAAACTGATTCCATTAAGAATATTTTATTATTTATTTCGATTAAATTGATTTCAGAATATTACGATTTGTCTACCGTCGTTAAGTTAGAGAGTGAGTGCTACAAAATAGTTTCTTGAAACTGTATTTGTAGTAAATCTTCTTAATAAATAACAATCTATTATACTTTAAATCAAAAGAACGTTGGAAAAAGATTACATGAGTAAATCTGCCAAGAAACAATATTTTTTGTCATTTTTTTAAAATACTAACTAACTTCCAGAGACAGTATTTTAACTAAAAACTAGCACAAATAGTCTGATTATGACAAATTAAATATATGACAGATGCAAGCAGATGACAGTTAAACTGTAAATTTTATTTATGATTACCCCTTCATCCAGACATTTATTACTACGACCCAGTTAGAACAAAATTCTGGTCACAAATGATACTTGCTATAGTAGATAAAAGAACTGGTATAGACAGAAAAAAGTCATAGTGACAAATAAAAAGTAATAAAAGCTTCCAAGTTCTTGTATTTTCATTTTAGTACTTTATTTCTCAATAATTGTTTTCCCAATTCACCGACTAAATGTTCTGAGAATCCAACTCACGAGAAAGTTTTTCATAACTACTCACGCTTTATAATTCTATTCATAGACACGAGTAGATGTACAATACTCCTAGTACATTCTGAGTGATAATTTTAGTAAATGGAGCAGCAACTCTTTGCAAAGGCTGGTTAGATGGTAATTCTAAATACCTAATTTTATGAAATAGCACCGTCTCTTATTAAATGCGATTCAAAAATAAATTATTATTTATACTTTGGTCTTAATTAATATATAACATTACAAAATATGTTGTATTTATAATTAATCTTGTAGATTTAAGATCAAGATAATAATACCAACAAAAAAAACTAATAATAAATTCTATCTTTTGGTGATGACACATAAAAATCATTTCGGATCTAAGATTAGCACCCCTTTTTTTAAAAATATTTTACCTGGACAATATATACTATATATATTAATTTTAGTAGATGAAGTTTTGTCCTCTTAATTAGTTCTGACATTATTTTTGTTAGTAAGCGACAAAACCAACAGTGTCGCTGAACCCTTTTTTCTTTTCTTTTTAAAATTATATTTATAAAAAAATAGCTTCTGCGCTTCATTTAAACTGTCGTAAAAATTCCTATTTTACCGGTGTTCATTTCAGTTAACTCCTATACAACTTAAACATGAAATTTTCTTTATTGCTCTCATCATGATAAAAAAAAAAAATTATAAATATTACTGAATGAAAATTCTGGAATTTTATCTCTAAGAATCTTAAAAAAAAATAAAAATAAAATTAAATAACATAAAAAATATATATATAGGCTTATATATTTTGAATTTTATTATAGAGACACCCGTAAGTATATTACAACGCCCGACCATAGTCCTTTAATTTATTTAATATAAGTAAAAGGATCTTTTACAGAGAAATCATAAAAAACCCTTTTTTTTTGTACAAATTATAAAGCAGCATAAAAATATAAATAAAAATAAAAATTGTATAAAACCACGACGTGGATACCCAACCATTTTCACTAGCAGCTACTTTACCTAGTATATATAAAAAATAAAGGATTTTTATGTTGTTCTATTTTTAATTTTCCTTAAACATAAAAAAAAAGGATATATAAGAAATTCAAAGTAAAATGTTCAAATATTTTCGTTAAATACATAAATAAAAAAAACCATAACCATTTTTATTTTCGAAAGAAAATTCACTTTTGAAAATTAATTAAAATTGTCCTTTCAGTGTTTATACTGGAAAAAAGTAAATGATTGTTGCTTATTTTTTTTTTATAGATATTTTAGCTAATCTTTATTTATATAGATATAATTTTTTTTTATATTAATGTCCTTTTTCTTTTTCTTAAGTAATTCGTTTAAAAAAAAAGGAAGAATTAAACTCTTGATAATTTCTCTTCTATAAATGAACTTTTCATGGTGGTCTATTAATTTTATTATATATTTTGTATATCGTTTTTCATTTAACTGGAATAATATGGAAGGCACTATGGTTATATAATTATCTTTTCATTGATTTTATAAAGGATTTTTGGTTTGAAAAAAATTACATTACAAAAATTATCTAAATATATATACATATATATATATATATATATGTATATATATATAATTATGAAATAAAATGATTTACTTTACAATATTTTTTGGTAAATAAAATTAAATAAACTCAGTTATATCATTGATTTAGAAAAGTTTATATACCTCATCTATGGTTACATATTTAAGAAAAATTAAAATTCGAAATAGAAATGATTGATAATCCATAAATTTTTCTAGTTTAAATAGTTACAATTATTGTAATAAATAGTTACAATTTTGGTTAAGTATATTTTTCATCAACTGTGATGTAGAATTTAAATTATTTAATTTGCAATTTGATTAAATTTTTGGCTTGATAGTTTTGGTCTTAATTACTTTAAAATCCATAAAATTTGGATGTAATACAAACAAATCACAGTTGAACATTCTTCAGAGGATAGTATGCAAGGACATTTTATTTTACATATTAATGTAAAATAAAATTTGGTAATAAAATTTGGTAATCTTGCTTCAAAATTTTAAATTAATTATGAATTGTTTTTATAACATTTTATGAAATAGGGCCGACTCTTATTTAATATAAAAATTTTAACTAAAATAAATTCTAAATCCTTAAAGGATATAAACCATAAAAATAGTATATGATCTTTTAATTCACATTTTATTATTTATATTTTTGAGATTATATTTAATAAATAATTCTTCACATTAATGTCAAATATTTCTAAACTCATCTTTATCATTATTCTATTAAAATGACTGCTAAATGAAATTTTCCCTAAGCAAAAATATATTAAAATTTTAATTAAATCAAAATGAAAATAATTTCTATTGAAAACTTTAAGGCTTATTTTTACTATCATCTAAAGTTTTTTTTTCCTTTTTATAATTTCAAAGAATCCACTTGACAATCCCTATTATTAATTGTTTATTTGATTTTTTAATAAAACAGGTGCATCATGTCGAGACTAATCGTTTACAAATATCATTCCACAAGTTTTTATTTATCCCTTTTCCAAAACAAATAAATAATAATAAAAAAAAACATCCCTTGCTTATATATTATCATCACTTGTATGTGAAAACAAGAATCCCTTTGCAAAAAAAAAAAAAAACATTACCAAAAAAATTGTATATTTAATTTTGGCACTTGAGTGTAATGATCCGGTTGCTTTTAGATTATTTATTCATTATTATTATTTTTTTTTATTTAGATAGATTTTCATCCGGAAAACATATTTTCAATTTATAAGGGTAAAGTGAGTATTTATTGTTAAAATTACACCCTAATTTTTTTTATAAGGTTATTTGGTGTTTTGTAATAAATTTGAATTTTCATATGTAAGATATATTGTAAAATTAGATATTTAATATATTTGACCGGAAAATAAGAACATAAAGATAATATAAAGAAGTAATAATGCATTCAAAAGGATTTTGGGAACGGTGTTACGAATTTAATATTGAACTTTCATATTATACATCGTATTATTATGTAATTATTCGAATATGTTTTTAGATCATTGGGGGATTGAACTTATATCTAAAAATACGAATATAATTTTAAAAAAATACCTTGACAACAAAAATTGTAGAATAATATTAAAATATTTTTATTATTAATTAATTTTGACTTTTACGATTCTATCTCTTAAAAATATAATTAAAAGATTTCATTACTTGATCAATTAAATAATTTTCTGAATTAACATATTCTGAAATTTTGTGATTTTTTACATTATAGATATGTATCTATAATTTTAATTTCTATTAATAAATAGGTTCAAAATTAATAAATAGGTTCAAATAAATAGGTTCGAATTAATATATTTAGTTTATAAAATATTCAAATCATTTTAATCTCAAGCCTATTTTATCCTTATTTTGAAAATTATTTTTGAAAAGAACTCCAGCCTATCCTTGTAATAAATATTGTTAAAATTCTATTTTCTGAATATTTTCATAAAATGTTTTATTTAATAACAGTTTAACTTTGAAGAGGTTTAGAAAAAGAGAACGAATCCTACAACAATAAGAATTAATTGCTGAATGCCTTTAAGAAAATATGACAAAAATGTAACGAAATTAAGCAAAAAAAAAATAATTTACTTTGATCACTAAACATTTTAATTTGTGGCAATAGCAATCAAATAAACAGGTAAAAATTATTTGTTTAGTTTTTTGCTTAACAAAAAACACTTCAAATAAAATGAATAACTTTTGAAGAAATCAAAAGAAATTCATTTAAGTCATTCTGATGAAACTTCCTCAGTTGGAAACAATTTTACACCAAATTCTTTTAACTAACTGCTTCAAGTAATAAAATAGAAATTTATTTTCATTATAGTGATTAGCGAGCTCTTTCATGTCAGGAACAAGAAGAAAAGAAATAATTTAAAATTTGTGGTTATACTTTAAATATTAGAGAGTGAATAATTTATAAAAGTATGAGTTAGATAAAATAATACTAATTAATTTCATGTATAAGTGTATGTATTATAATTTTACAAAAATAATCTTTTATATTTTAACCCTATTTGAACTAATATTACACTAGCTCAAGTGCCCAACTCAAAATTGAGACTGTGTTTGCAACCTTTTTTAGACCATTTTTTATTCGAGGAGCCCAACCAACTGAATTTAGCACAAGTACTAATTTATTTTGTACAGCAACCATAGATTTGTGTATTTTCGCAATTCCGAAAATTTAGGACAGAAACCAAATTTTTGTCCATGCTTAGTACAGCTTTTTTGTTTGTTGTACATACTAAAATATATGAAAAAAATTGAAGCAACATTTTCATATGAAAATTTAGAATTTTGAAAAAATTAAAAATTAATATTTATACAAAATTTTTATTAAAATGTGATTATTTATTAAAATAAAAATAATTATAAAAATTGAAAAATTATTGGAAAATTTCATTAAATCGAAAAAATGGTGATTGAAACAAATTTTTATGTTATCAGTAAATTGTCAATTATACAAGCCTGTAGAAGAAGTTAAACACAAATCGGAAGTAATAGCTTTTTCTACTAAAATTTGATAAATTAAAATAACTAAATAAAAAAATCTACTTGTTAAATATTTAGCACATTCATATTATTCAAACAACATTATTATTAATGGAAAATTTATAAACTAATATTTTTATTATTTAAAAAATTTACCTACGCATTTCATTATTTTCAATGTTAACGCAGAAATTTTCGACGAAATAATTCTTATTTTTTCTGTGTAATATTGTTTATTTCCAGGCTAATCTATATAATCTTTGAAAAAATAAAGTAAGTTTTCAGGCTTTTTAAAAATTTTATAAATAAAACTCTCGATTTTCCCAATTTAAATATTATTATATATTTTCATTAAATTTAAATATTATCACGTTATAAACGAAAGTAATATATTTTCACAAATGAAAAAAATCAAATTCTTTAAATAATTGAAAAGAAAGTTAGTTACATATTTTATATAATTCAAAATATTTCAGGATTCTTATTGGTATTATTGTTTACAGAATAAGGATTTTAAATATCCTTTCTTAAAAAAAAATTTATTATTTTTTTATAGATTGAGATGATTGTTATCAGTACATATAAATTTAACTTAATTTTTTTTTAAATTGTCTGCCCTTAAAAACTAATTTATTTAAATTTATTTATATGTGTAAAATTGACTTATTTCATATCATTAACATAGGCATCGAGTTCAGCGTCAAGTTCTTCTGCTGTTGGTGCTGGACCTCTTTGTAATCTGCCTCCACCACGGCCACCACCTGCGCCACCACCAACACGTCTATTTTGCACAGGTCCTCTACGTTGTGCACCTTTTTGTTGAAAAAAAAATAATTTAAAATAATATTTTTAATACGTGACGTTTTAGAGTAATAGTCTTGTATTATTTTATTTCTTGGATTTCTGAGGAAATTTGCCGAAACATCTACATTACATTTAGTAATGTAAATGTTTAGAAAGATTCAGTTGAGTGCAAATTCAACTGAATCTCCTCCGCGCCAAAAATTATAAATTCAGTTTACGAATAATTTACAAAATAAAAACAAATATAAATAATATTATTTTAGTCTTAATGGGCGGCACTTTATGAATTTTCTTAAATATGTGCTCAATAAAAATTTGTATTTATCATGTTTTCGCTAATTTCCACAGAATTGTGGACTACATTCAGAATTTATTAATTATTTACTACAAATGGAACCGAGTTTATCAGGCTACGAGCAATAATTAACTATTATGTATCTCTAAATAAATATTTTGTGATATGAATGTAGTTTCCCATTTTGACGGACGGAAATATATCTTATTTAACTAAATCTGTTTTATTAAAGTATTCTTACCAATATTACCTCCAACACGTCTGTTTGGTCCACGTTGAGGTGTTCTGGTTTGAACTCTATTTCTATTTATGGCAGGTAATTCTGATGTAGCAAATTGTATATTCATTGGTCGTCCATCTAATGGTACACCATTATATTGTTTCATTGCTTTAGCAGCGTCTGCTCTCCTTTCAAATATAACGTCTGCGGTTCCTATGTAATAAAGAATAATACAAAAATTTAGTATATGTATTCGATTTTTCTACTTAAAGAATTAAGTAGTTTTATTTGCAACATTTAAATTTAATACATACCCAAAGATCTTCCAGATCTATCATAATGTACAGATGCGTTTTTCAATGGTCCAAATTCAGCAAAAAGTTCATGTATATCAGATTCCGAAACTCCATAATCCAAATTTGATACTAATAATTTTGAACTTCCTATACCTCCACCTCCTCCTCCTCCAGCAGTTTTTAATACTCCACCACGTCCTTTTGGTCCATCAAAGAGATCATGTTTCCAAGCGCTGTTAACATCACCCTAGAATTGGATTGTTTTTTTGTTTGGTTTTTTTGTTGTTGAGAAGTTTTGTTTTTTTTTTATTTTCATCGATTTATTATTTATTTTTCGTGTAGTAGTAGTAGAAGTCATAGTAGGATTACAACAGATGAGGGAGAAAACTCTATTCAACCCTGGGTTGCTGAATTTTTATTTCGTCATTAAAATTCTGGTTATCATAGAAAGATTTATTTTCTGTATTATCTTAAAATAATTATTTTGGCCATGGAAATAAATCAATCCAGTTAATTAGAACGGAATTTTCTCTCTGAATAATTAAACTATTAAATTTTATTTTTGTTTTAATTTATGAAGTGTCCTAGAAATTAGTTGAATTTATATATGAATTTTCTTTAACTTTTTTTTATATTATTTTTTCTATTTTATTATAAAAAAAAGACGAAGAAAATGCCCGCCATTTTTTCATTGACTAATTTTATAAATTAATATATATAAAAAAAAAATTTTGTTGATATTGATGGAAGCCATTTTTAATTTTTCTAATTATTTATTTTTTTTTTCCTTTTGCTTGGCTTTCTTCACTTTTCCTTCACTATTTTTATAGATGTAACAATAATAACAAAAACTGAACAAAACCATAGTCTATTATTCAAAAAAATAGAAGAAAAAATTAACCCGAAATAAAAAATATATAAAACTGGCACTAAGAAAAACATATAAAAACTATTTCTGTATCACGAGATTAAAAAAAATATATCCCCACATAAAGTTGAGGCCATCATGATTCTCAAGTACAAAATTCTAATATTCTCTAGTATTCGAAGTTATTTCTGGAACAAGGAGAATATTTAAAAATAGTTATTCCTCATATATCCTTATAGCTTCAATTCGTCTATTGTTCAATCAATTTTTGGGAAGATTTGTTTTTGTGTTAATGGTCCATAGTTTTCAGATATGTTTTTTTATGTATTTACCCTCGAAAATTTAGGCTTTTGAATTCCACCTCGACTACGACCTTTTAAAATTCCACCAGTTCGTTGACGAAAACCTCCAGTTGTTGGACGGCCTCCAGTTTTCTTTTGGCCACGTATAGCGCCCCCCTTATTACGAGCACCACCACCACGTTTAGATTTATTTGATTTTATTATATCATCCAAGCTCATTTCAATTTTATCCACCATTTTGAAAATTTAATTAGTGTTATTTTATATTACGATATTTATATAAATTCGATATATTTTTGGATATTATTTAATTATATTTTTAATTATATTATATGCGATAATATTATTTTATATTTTTCACAATTTAATTATGATAAATTCACGAATTTAATTCAATTAAAAATTTTCTAATTCTCGACACGATGACGCGTTGTTACGAAATGAACTAGATGGCAAAAAATAATTCTATTTAAATACTGAGTCATTACAAACTGAGTGGTCGTTGTTTTGTTACCAAAATGGTCCATATCCGGAATTGCAACTATGCCAAAATTTACAAATTCAATCTACTACAATATTAGCGTCTATTTTCACTCTAATATTGTAGTAGCTGTAGATTTAAAGGGAATTCAGTTTTTTTATTTTATCTCATTTATGGACATAGTAATAATACAATTATGAACATTGTAATAATACATTATTAATATTATATTATTTAATATATTTTACTTGGGTATTTTCTTTAATAAGAATAAATTAAATACAAAATACGCATTGCTAAATACACATTTAATCAATTCAGTAAGCTGAATAATAGTTTTATATATTAATTTATAACTGCAAAATATAAATACTATTACTATAATAGTTGAAATGTTTAAAAGACTAATTTAAAATAAATTGGCTCTACAATTTTGCTTATCGAATCAATAAATTTTTATGTGGTAACCCTAAACATACACAAATGACATATAGTAATGAAACATAATGCTTTCCAAATTATGACATATAGCAAATTTCAGATGCAACATCTACCATTTGATCTAATTTCTGTCTTCGTTTTTGTTTCGTATGATATAACATATTGCAGCAACAAGTACCTGTACTATAATTAAATTCAACAAATTTACCTTGCAATTAAATGCCTTTCTCTGGTTACCTTTAAATTAGGTCGTTAATGGTACATTAATAGTCAAGATATTAGTACCTGAAAAATGTCTTAACATTGATTTTCCAGAAACTCATAATTGAGTACAAAAAATAATTATAATTCTGGGAAGTTATTAGATTAATTAATTTTTAAGCAAATTTATGAGACAGATTTGAAATATATTCTAAAAGGATTATTTTTAAAGCCAAAATATGGAATTTGCTTTAAGACATCCATTATAATTTAACTCTTATTTAACGTATGGCTCCCACCTCGTTCAAAAGTTATATTCGAATATCAACAAACCAAATGTCATAATAATCAAATCTATCTAACCTCAAATTAAAGTTGGAACTCCTGCAGTCCTAGTAAATTTATAAATTGCAAAATGGGTTCCTCAATAATAAGGATATTCAAATTTGCTAAACATTCGTTCTCACCAATATTTCAAATAGAAAGAAACTATGCAAAAGTTGCTGGTAAGAAAAATTGATTTCATACAAAAAAATGTTTATCCTGCGTAGCTTAACTACTGCATTAAAATCATTAATAACGAAAGTTCAGTACAATATAATTAAATAAATATTATTAATATTCATGTGGACAACTTTAAAAGTTAGAAGAAATATCAAATGTTATTGTCTGCAAAACACTAATCTGAAGTCAAAGTACGAAATGAAATTTAATTAAGGAAAGAAACTAAAAGTAGGAAATACTTAAGGCATCGATAAAAAGTAGATTCTTTAATCTATAGAATAGATATGATTTTATTTATGTAATTTAATTAATGTATTATAAAACGGAATATCAACTTACATAATAAAAAAAAGTATATTACATACTAAAATAACGTAATTCAAATTTTTTTTCAAAAATTATTGACAAAAAATTATGTTAATTGGTATTAAATAATATATTTTGAAGTACAATATTCATTATTGAATATACATCATAATCATAAATTTATCAACGTGACGGTGACGAAATAAAATAAATACTAATATCAATTAAGTTTATAGATTTCTAATGGCAAAGACAAACAATTTCATATTGACATAATAAATACGTATATCAATTAAATTTTAATTACTTAATTCATTTATATAAATCATCCAATAATGATAAAAACTAAATGTTTATATAAATTTTCAGCTGCTGTACCAGTATCCGCCAAAAAGAAAAAAATGGGAAAACTTGGACCAATAATCGAGAAAAAAATAATCCCTGTTGAAACTGATCCAAAAAAATTGGTAAATTTTGTTTGTGGTAGTAATCTCAATAAAACAGGACAAGATATCAAAGTATATTATAAAAAAAAATTGTATAATGAAATTAATAGCAATTAGTATTTATTCTTTAGTTAAAACCAGACTCAGAATATCCCGATTGGTTGTGGAATTTAAATGTTGAACGAATAATACCATTAGAAGAACTAGATCCAAATACAAAACAATATTGGAGAAGATTAAGAAAAATGGCTCTTAGAAGAAATAATCAATTGGCTAAATTGAAAAAGTTTTAATAACAAATTAGCATTTTAAATCAATCTGATATAGAATGGAAAAGAAGAGCAGTTTTTGAATTTATTAATCAAAAAGTGGAAATTTTTAAATATAGTTGTAAATGTTATTATTATTTTCATTTTTATAATTATAATATAATTGGAAATTACAAGAATTATCAAAGAAAGCATTATAAGCTCATTTTTTTTTAAATTGTAAGACATAATTTAATTATCAAACATTTATAAATCCAGTGACATTATTTATAAATAATTTAACATTTAATTTTACACAGGGATTAAGTATATTAAATTATTTAGTTTAGGTTTAATTAAATTAAAGGAAAGAAACTACTAGGAACATTATCAAACAACAAAGATATTTCAACATTATAATAATCTATTTAATAACTAATACTAACGAAAAAAAAGTATTCTCTTTCAAGTAACTAACTACTTTCTGATTGTTATAAATTTATTAGATTTGACTTTCATGAAAAAATATAAAATGTAGTAATTTATTTAATTATAGAAATTATTAGATATATTTCACATTTTAAATTGTAAGTGTTAGTTGACAGGACAGAAATTAAAAAAAAAAATTTGAAATAGAAGAATGAATAACTTAAATATACTGTATCTTGTTTTTGATAACAAACGGCCTTTTCTATAAAAATTCTTTTAGTTTTATTAAATATTCAAGGTATAAATAAATATACGTTGTGGTAATTGAAAATTTCAGTTTAAAGAATGTAAATATAGAATAAATAACTTTTAATAAAATAATTTAATACTTTGTTTTATAATCTTCTAAAGTTTTCCATATTTCACTAAAAACTTAATATACTTTTAATATTTGTTTTAGTGGAGAAGATTTGGACTACTTCGCTTGTAACAAGCTAACATGAATAAGAAATAGTTTTTTTTAGAAATATGAATGAAGATTATAGTAGTTTTTATGACTTCAGACTAACTTCATAAATATTCATTATTATGATTCACTATAATAAAATGATTTTTATTAACATAAATTAGTGCGAAGTTAAGCTAAAAAAACAGAATTTATTACTTAAAAATATTTATACTAAACCAAAATTAATTAACTAAAAACTTAAAAAATATTTAAACAGATTAATAATTTTTGATCGTCCTTAAGTGTACTAAATATTAAATATATATCTGCTTTCGTTAGAATCAAATCTTATCGCTATTATTTATACAACTTGCAAATTTGAACACGAAATTAATTATAGTTTTTTTTTTAAATAATAAAATTTGTGCAATATATGAAAATCAAATATATGAACAAAAGTCTCATCATAATAAAACCACTTTAAAATTTATTATCTAATTAGATAAAAGAAAAATAATACTTTTAATAGTTCTATATAAGAAATTAAATAAAAAAATGTTGATTTATTGATAGAATATTAAATACTATTACTTTAAGGTAAAAATATATATAAGGTCAAATAATTATAGAAATTTGATCATTTTAATAGTGAAATTTATTGTGAACAGTTGTAAATTTTTTTTAAAAAAAACAAAATAAAAATAATGAAATTAATTATTTTTGGTTTTTTAGTAATTTTGGCTACTATAATAGAAGCTGAAAGTAAGTGATGAGTTATGGACAAAATCTATATAAAAGAAATTAATTATATATTCATTAAAACGTGTTTTTTTTATTTTCATTTTTAATAAAAAAATTTACTAAATACTCGTATTTAAAAGATTTTAATTAATTTGAAGAATAATTATAAAGACATATAAAAAGGAATATAGAAAATTAAGTTAATATTAAAGAATATTAATTTAAATAGAGTTTTAATACATTTATATAAATGTGAACTTTTAAAAATATATTTGCAAATAAAAGGAATTTTTTTTTACATAAATTGATATTTTCATTATAATGATTGTGAGTAAGGAGAACACCTACAGGCCAAACTAACAGACTGATATCAATTCGATAATTTAAAAGATACTGAAACGAGTTTATTCGCAAAAGTTTCGGATTGGAAAAATTTTGCAACTTATAATTTTGTTAATTATTTCTTAAAAAATCAACAGGAAACTTGTCCAAATTGGATACATTCATCTTCCTAAATTAATACAGTCCAAGTAAAATTGAATTAAAATCAGTTAAAACTAATTAGTTTCTAAATAGTGAAATTTATGTAAAATCAGTAAAACAAAACAGTACTTAATATATATAAATTATGTATGTATGAATATTGAAAAAATAATCTAATATAAAAAAGCTAAATAAATAGTCGTATGCAAATTAGATCTAATTTATTTTCCTGTTTATGATTTCAATTTTTCCAATATTTTTCATAACATCTTTTTAAATTTAATTTATCGAAAATTATTTGATTACTCATCCTTGGAAATATCCAAGTTTTATCATTGATACATTAATTTGATAAGAACTACAATTTATAAGAAGATAAATTATAAATTACAAGCAATTAAATTGGAATTAAAGTTTGCTTATCAACACATTACTTAATTGTAAATTATTTATTATCTTTCTTATTTTTCAAATTAATTCATTTTTTTAAGCAACAAATTTAGTTTACTTTTAAATTTTAACACAAGCATTTTAATTTTGTAGAAAAAATAGTATGTTATCATGGAACTTGGTCAACATATCGACATGGTAATGGTAAATTTGATGTTAAAGATATTGATCCAACATTATGTACACATTTGATATACACCTTCTTTGGTATTCAAGAATCTGGTGATATACGAATAATTGATCCATATCTTGATTTAGAAGAAAATTGGGGTAGAGGTAAATAAAAAATTAAATAAATAATTAAAATTTATTTATAATACAATAATAAAAAATTAAATAGGAAATGTTAAACAATTTAATAGCCTTAAACAAATAAATCCAAAATTAAAAACATTAGCTGCTTTTGGTGGTTGGAATGAAGGTTCTCGTAAATTTTCTGTAGTTGCAAAATCACCAGAAAAACGACAACGATTTATAAAAACTTCAATTGATTTCATTTTAAAACATAAATTTGATGGTTTAGATTTAGATTGGGAATATCCAGGTCAAAGAGATGGAGATGCTGAAGTTGATAAAGAAAATTATATTACATTTTTGAAAGAATTAAAACCAGAGTAAATTTTTTATATATTTATTATTATTATAATGATATATAATTTTTTATTTCAGATTGAAAAAGCATAATTTACTTTTCACAGCTGCTGTAGGTGCCGTTGAATTTAGTGCAGAAAAATCATATAATATTCCTGAAGTATCAAAATATTTAGATTTTATTAATATAATGGTTTATGATTTACACGGCGCATGGGATGATACAATTGGTATTATGACTTTTTTTAATATCAATTTTTGTTTTTTTTTATGCCCAAATCTCCTTTCAGGGTGTAATGCACCACTTTATGCAGGACCAGCTGATGTTACCGAAAAAGAAAAACAGCTAAACGTAAAAGCTAGTGTTGAATATTGGCTTAAACAAGGCAAGAAATTTTATAAAATAAAAATTCTAAATAAAATTTTATATTTATAATATCCAAGTTTTATCATTATAGATAAAATATATTTTATATTATTTTAATTTTTATTTTGTAGGAGCTCCAGCTGAAAAATTAGTTTTAGGTGTTCCACTTTATGGCCGTACTTTCACATTACAGAACTCTGAAAATAATATACCAGGATCAGCAAACACTGGTGCTGGCAAACCAGGACGATATACTAATGAACCTGGTATGATTGGATATAATGAACTATGTGAACAATTTAAAACAGAAAAATGGATAGAAAAATGGGAAACAGCACAACAAGTTCCTTATGTTTTTAAGGGTAATCAATGGGTTGGTTATGATAATGTAAAAAGTATTGAATTAAAAGCACAATTTGCTAATAAATATAATTTGGGTGGTTTAATGGTTTGGTCTGTTGAAACCGACGATTTTAAAGGAATTTGTGGTGAAAAATATCCATTACTAAAAGCAATTAATAAAGTATTAAATGGTAATTCCCAACCATCTGTATCCACTACAACCAGTAAACCATCTTCCTCTACAACCAGCAAAAAACCTCCAGTTAGTGGTTTTGAATGCAAGCCAGGTCAGAACGGAACATTCCGTGATCCAGTAGATTGTGCTGCATTTTATATATGTGTTCATGGACAAACGAATTCTTTCAGATGCCCAAATTTATTGGTATTTGATTTAAGAATTTTGGCATGCAATTACCCACGTTTAGTTGATTGTACAAACCCACAAAAATTTTGAAAAAAAAATTCAAAGGTTTATATTTATTTAATGCAAATATCATTTAAATTAATTGTATTTCATAAATTTTGTATTAAACGATAAATTATTTACAAATAAAAATTTATTTGTTTTCAAATCAACTAAAAACTAAATCATTTTTAAATTCTGGTACCAATGTCGAAATTTGATCATGACTGTTTCTACTACTTATTTGACTGAATTTAACTATTTTTCACATGATTTTAGTGTTGCATATTTTCTTAATTTGAATTAGTTAGATATTGTGTAAATATAAATAATCCAAGACGATAAAATAGTTTAAAACTTAAAAAAAAAACATTATTTGAAGCTGTAGTGAAATTTGAATTTAGGTTGCTAGCTAAAGAATTAATGAAATTGTATGAATTCATTGTCACTATACTTGATTGTTTATGCGAATTATTTACCGGAAATGAAAATTGTAATAAAATAGATAATGTTATATTTCTGTAAATAATGGCTTATTATAAGAAGAAGATTAAAACCAATTTTTTTTAAATTAATTGTATTAATATAGATAAGCGGTTTCATTTCTAAGTTTATGAAAAACTATTGAATTATTAGGTCGTAGAAAGTAGTTAGTACCGATAAATGTCTCTTCTATGTACATACTTATGAGTGCAAAGTCAGTTAAGTTCTATATTTAAAAAAAAAAAAATATTTTTTTAAATATATTTTTCTAATTTTTACTTTGAAATAAATATATTTTTCAAATTTATTTATTTGAAAAATAAATAAATTTATAAAATGCTGAACACAGTATATTATTAAATAAACTTTTATACCGAAAAACCAAATATTTTAAGTATAATATAATATTCTTTGATCAGCATTTAAAATATATTTCAATGTAAAATAAATTTTTCTTGCAGCTTCTGTATTAAAGTTTATTTTAATAATATACCTTGATCAGCCTTTTATAAATTTACTAAAGTCAATAAAATATGTATTTCAAGGTAGACAGAAAAAGAAAAATTTATATCTTTCTTACGGTTATTTTATATCTTTCTTACAAATACTTATATAGAACTCCTCGCTAATATTATAATTATAAAAAAACAGATGTTTTTTATCTTGCTCATTTATAATACGAAATTATTTCATCTTGCTTTTGAGAAAAAGATTGTTTATAAACTGATATTTCAAATTCTAATTTTGATATATATAAATCTTTTTTTATTTCAGATAAAAACCATAAATTTAATATTAAAACACAATTAATTTTAAATTCATTTTTATTTACGTTAACAGCGCTAGTTTTAATTATATTAGTAACATAATATTAAATATTTGTTTTAAACGTAAGAACATTTTGGAAAATTTAGATTTAAAAAAAAAAATAAGAGAAAATTATTCTTGTTTAATATGATTCTTATTATATTTTTTTAATTACAAATACATAGTATCAATTTGTGATTTAGAGCACATGGGAAATTTGAAAATAATAAAAAAGAAAAACAAATTTATTAACAATAAAAAAACTACAGAAAGAAACTTATTTTTCATTAGATTATCGTATGCAATGATAAATTAAAAACAAAAATAATATTTAAACCATTTCCTCTACAATTTTATTTTCATTATTTCAAAGAAAAAAAAAACTTAACCATGAATATATTAATTTTGATATTTTGAAATTTTTTCCTATTTTGCAAATAATTTTTGATTATATATTGAAAATTTTAAGGAAACATTAAATATATTTTTTTTCGTCATAATCTATTTTATTAATTTTTTATTAGAATATTATAATTAAAGAATTAAAATCATTTATATCATATACATTTTCAAAATTTTGTTATTACATTTTTAATTGTTTACATATATTTATATTAAATATATGTATCTATATAAAGGTATATATATTTTAAAATCTATAAAATAAAGAAAAATCTATGCTCGGAAGAATCGTACTACTCTAACTATATATTGTCGGCATATTGGACATTCACTTAAAACTTTACCACAATTTGTACATGTTGCCATATGCCCACATTCAAGAATAACACATTCAATTGGAGCATCCATACAAATTTTACAAAGATCATCGACTTGAAGTTTATCAACCGCTACAAATATATAGAAATATATTTTTAAGTGTTTTTTTTTTGTAACAAATAAATTTATTTAACCTGGACTTTCTTGAAGATTTTTCCATAATCGATGAACTCGTTCTAATAATTCTTGTTTCTCACAGCATCCTTTGAAATCGACCCGATTTAGCATTAAAATTTCTTTTAATTGTTTAACAGTCAAGTCATCAAATTCGTCACTAAATGGTGAGCAAATAATTATTTGGTTTATTTTGGCATTATAATAAATACTTACATTGATTTAAAATCATTTAAACTAATAAATCGACTATCAAACCGTGATTGATTTATTTGATATTCATTATCATTATGTGCGTATACATGTATACCATCATCATCATTATTACCATCATACAAATATCTATCCTCATAATCATTAGCAATACGTTGTCTAAATTCTGATTCAGATAATAATTCAGTATTTGATTCTGAATCATCAGAAGAACAATCAATTGATTTTTGACGACATTCTAAATATTCTAAAAATGCTTTTAATTCTTCTTTAATTTCTATATCTGATAATTTTTTTGATTCTAAATGTTTTTTAAACTTATCAACATGTCGTTTTATATTTTTTTTTGTTTTTCCACATTTTGAGCAATTACTTTTTTTTAAACGTTTACGTGATGTTGGCACTTCATCAATAATATTATCGCCAGCAGCACCAATATCGTCATTAGAATCTTCTTCATCAACACGTGATATATTTCTACCACTTGAACTAGCAATTCCATAATCAATTAATTCATCATTAATTGGTAAGCGATTTTGACGATTATTTAGAAAACCATCTGAACGACGTCTTATAATATTACGCTGATTTGGTGTTATACCACCAAATCGTAAATTATTTAAAGCTATTGTTGATGATGTATCAGCAAATATAACTAAACTCGTCTCATTGGTGGAATGTTGTGTATGATCTTGTTGCAGTAATGGTATTGCTTGTAATTGGAATGAATTTATTTCAATTTGATTTTCATTTTTATTTTGTTGATTATTTTCATCTTTATTTATTATTTGCCAATTATCATTATCACTAGAATTTGTTGTGCCACCACTACCATTATCGCTACCACCAGCACCACCACGATTTCCCGTATTACCACTATTATTAATACCACCAACAGCACCTAATTCTTCAAATGATGATCCAGATGAATCATCAAAATCTTTATTTTGTATTGATAATGATGAATTTTTACTTATTGAACCATTAACTGGACCAACCGTACTACCAGATGGTCCCGCACCATCATCTCTACTACTTCCAATATTTTCATCACATCCTGAATCAGTTTGTGATGATATAGTAGTTGTTGGTGATAATTTCTCCTTACATTTCTGTTGACTTACTTCAAATTTAGTGATAATTTCATCATCAGAACACTCACAGCCAGATGAATTGTTACCATTATTATTGGTACAAGTTGCGTTACTAGTATTTAGAACAGTTTCGAAAATTTTACGATTGTTTGCAGTTTTATGAATTTTTGGAATTATATTAGTTGAATTTTCTGTTGGTTTAAACGAATTATTTTGCGATTGGTTTTGTTGCTGCTGTTGCGATGAAATACTCTGCGATGAAATTGAACTTAAACTTAATATTGGACTGGATGTACTACTTGAATTATTTGGCACTGCATGATCAATTGAAGTAGTTGGTGAATTTGGTGAGTTTAAAGGATTGTTAATCGTATTAGATTTTTGATTTGCTTGTTTATTATTATTACTATTATTGACATTATTTTGACTCGAATATGTTGGTATTTCTCTGGTAGTTCTTCGTGGTTGATCAGAAATATTATTTTCCTGTTGTAATTGAATTCTTGAAGATGCTGTTGGTGATGTTGGGGATTTTGTTGTACTATCGCCAAAATTTATTTCTGATGCAATTTTCTCAGTTACACTTGAAAAAAAACTCTGGCAAGATTGTTTTAATTGATTAAATGGATTTGAATTATCGCCATCTGGACTATTTCGTTTTGGTGAATCATATGCTGTGGAATTATGCCGTGAACTATTATTACTGTTAATACTACCAGAAGAATTAACATGTGAGAGTATTAAGTTAACAAGCTCATCTTTTTCTAGAATGATTAAAAAAAAAAATTAGTATTTTTTTTTTTTAAGTATCAGTTGTTAGATTAGATTAAATGGTCGTTTTATTATTTACCAACGCAACCAGTTGTCGAAATATGCTTAGATTGTAAATAAAATATTAAATCTTTTGCTTTTAATTTTTGTAAATCAATTTTATATAGTGGACGTTTTGTAAATATTAAACATCTTTTACATAATACTAAATTATTTCGTTTAGTTAGACATTGATTGCAATAGTAACACCTAAAATAAATAAAAGAATGGAACAATTAAAAAAACTACATTTTTTACATAAAAAATACTTAAAGCATATTATAATTTAGATTCTTAAATAAATAATCAATTTTAAAAATATTATTATAAATATAGAAAAAGCAAACAACAAATTATTGATTTCATAGTCATTGTGACAGCGACCTTCATGACCAAATTCATGGTCAAGAAATTATAAATTTTAATAATTATATTTCTAATTTGATAATTATTTAAGGATACAGATATACCTGCATTCTGAACAATTTCTTTTTCTTTTGAATACTGTAAATTGAGCAGTGCATCCTTCGCATGGCATTTTTTAAAATCAAATAAAATTTACAATAAAAAATATATATATTTTTATTTTAGTTATATTGAAGAAATCATTTGGAAATTAAAATCTTAATAATTATATTAAACACACTTTTAATTTATCTTTTAGTATAATTTTTTTTTTTTAGTTTTTATGTTGATTTTATATACCAAATAAATTTATTAATTAATTTTTTAAAGAACATTACAATAATTTTTAATTTAGTCAAAGTATATGTAATTTTTTATATTTATTTTGACATATCATTTTGTATAAATATGACGTTTACTCCCAATTAAACTTTTAACCCTATAGAATTGTGAAAGCTTAATATTATATATTTGTATTAAGTTGTGGTTTTGCAATCAGAATTTTATGTTAGAATATTTGGGTTAATATATTTCTTCACTATTTGCTTATTCGATAAATATAGTGCGTTCTCATTCGATAAATAGTTCGTTCTTATTGGATTCAAAATTTTTCGAATAAGCAAATAGTGAACAGAAAAAATTACTATTAATTCTTAACTTTTATAAATTCAACTCCATTGAGATTAGATTTTTTGGTATTCCAGAGCACGGAAGTAGCGGAAAAAGTTTACAACTACATGGTGGATGTAATAAAATTAATTTCGTGAATTTTTGTTAGAATATTTATTATTTTATAATAATTACTTCAAGAAATAATTTTATGACGATATAAAAAAATATATTGATAGTCAATAAATTCAGTTCGTAAATGTGGTATTTGGTGACAGCAAAACGAATCGCTTCTTACGGTTCGTAAACGTTCCGCTTTTAACGAATTTTGGAGGTATCTTTCTACTGCGAGCTCATGCCGTACCACTTTATTTTCCAACATTTAACTATTTTTTTATATTTGAGTCCGTCATCGTCGTGGGCGTCTATATAGTAGAAAAGGTAGTAAATTTGAAAACAAGATCTGCTACAATAATAGTTGTACGGCAACGTTGATTTGATTTTAAATTTATGATGTTCATGGGATTGTATTTTGGGAAATTGTATTTGTTTATTTTTCTTCATCATACCGGATAAATAAATCGTAAATTTATTTGCCTCTAAACTAAAATTATATCAAATTTAACTTTAAAAATAAAATGAACGCTGTTATTATGCCTGGTGAAGTTATTCCTGAATCAGAATTTGAGGATTCAAAACGGAAAATAATTTTGGGTCCTGGAATTAGAAAACTAAATAATGAATCAGCTGTGGCATGCAAAGCTGGTATTTTATGTAGTAAAAATAAAAATACGTTTTGGATCGATAGCTATCAAAAGAGATATGTTCCTGTTCGTGGCGAATCAGTAATTGGCGTAGTAATTCAAAAGGCGGGTGATATATATCGTGTAGATATTGAAGCTCATGAATTAGCATCACTACCATATTTAGCATTTGAGGGAGCAAATAAAAAATATCGTCCAGATGTTTCAGTTGGAGATTTAGTTTATGGTAGATTAAGTGAAGCTAATCGAGATTTAGAACCAGAATTGGTTTGTGTTAATTCACATGGAAAAAAAGAAAAACTCGGTGTGCTATCAGATGGATTTCTTTTCAAATGTAGTCTTAATTTAGTAAGAAGAATTTTAATTGAAAAGTGTCCATTAATAAGAGTTTTAAAGCAGGAAATGCCATTTGAAATTGCTGTTGGAATGAATGGTAGAATTTGGATAAAAGGAAAAACTATTAAAGAAACAATTGCTTTAGGAAATGCAATTTTAGCAGCCGAACATAAATCAGATAATGAAATTAGTACAATTTGTGAAAATATTGGAAATATATTATTTACTTAATTTGAAATCAAACAAAAAATTTTTTTTATTGCTCAATAGATTTAAGGTTATAAATTAACAGCTGTAGCTTGTTTATACTTTTTGACAGTTATAGTATTATATCGATTTCAATATATTTTTTAAAAATGGGATTTCGATGGCCATCTAATAAAACTCTTGGCAAAATTACTGTTATTGGTGCCATAACAAGTATTTCAGCTGCTATGTTCATGAAATATAAAATTGAGCAACGATTACGAAATCAAGATTACTTTAAAGATGCTTTAAATATACTAAGCAATAACTCTGGTGTTGTTCAATTATTAGGTAAACCCATAAAAGAAGTTGGTGTTGATATATCCGATAATAAAAAGGCTTTTTGTGATGGTAAAAAAGCTCAATTTGAAGTATCCGTTAAGGGACCGAAAGATCGAGGTAACAATTTAAATAAATAGAACAATTATTTTTACATTTATCACAATATTTCTTTATAGGAACAATGTTTTTTTGGTCAGAACGTTCTGACAAAGGTTGGAATTTGAAGCGATTAGAACTAGAAATTAAATCACAACCAGATAAACGATTTATTATTGTTAAGGAAGATACAAACACTCCTAGTTAATTTATAATAACGTTACATATATGCTTCAATAAAATTTTCTAATAAATTTTTACGTTAAAAATTTACAGTCCTATATGAAAATCAATAATTATAATAACGTTAATTTCAAATTCCTTGTAACAGTTTAATTACATTTTGTTAACAGAAAAAGTTCTGGCGAAAGATAAAAGCAATAAGAAGTAGAGCAAAAATTAAATTTTAAATTACATACAGTCAAATCTCTATTTCGTAAGATCTTTATCATTTTTATTTGATATAGATTAAGGGAAATGTTATTTTAATATTATTTGTATTTATACTTTATTGAAAAATTAATTAATATAATTATAATTTTTATTTATAAATTCAATCCCACAGCTAATATAAATTCAATTGCATTTTATAATATTCAGCTGGGAGATACTTAATTGGTAGATTTCGTATAAAGTGCATTTAATACTACAAATATGAATATAATTTTATAAACTTGATTTGAACTGAAACTATGAAAAATAATTATTAACCATAAATCAAAACTAAAAATTTGGATACTTTTATTGCATTATATTTTAATATATTGAATATTGTGTTATAAAGCTAAATAATAACATTGCAACAATCAGCAGATTTAAAATTTTGTCTTAATTTCACCGCAAATAATACTTTAAATAATTATACGACTTTATAGCAGCTTTTATATTAGTATTAATAATAGAAGTTTATATTTCATAAGTAGCATTTTTCGAAACTTTAGCTTTTGATTTCTTCTACAGTTCTTTATACATATGAATTCCAAATGATCGTAAATGATAAATAAAATAGTCCATAAAATACATCGTCGTTCTTGGTTTAATATAATGGAAAGATATAGCGTAATCTGAACAACAGTCCAAACCCTGAAATTTAATCAAAACATTATTTTCGAACACGATATAAATGTGTTCGAAAATTAATTAATTTAATTTTACAGAAAAAATTAATTTACTTTTACAAGCAATACGAATTTTTAAATTAGCTATAAATTTTCTACAATTACACAAAATGTATGGTAATTTTCTACAATTACGTAATTGGAAAAAGTTTTAAAATTTAATATTTAATTTCAATTTAATTTGTTAATTTTTGTTTAACGAAATAAAGTCATTAAAAATACTTATCAGTAAGTTCCAAACTTGAAATATGTTCTCATCAACCACAAAAAGGGTTATGTATTTCTGAAATTTTAATGATACAAATAAAACAATTTTTCATTTACAAATACATTTATTTTTTCATAATTTATTTATTTTCTTTGTGATTTTATGTATTTCTATTTTTGAGTTTTCTTTGTTCCTTTTTTTAAACATTGGTCTAATTATTTGCAATACATTTATTTAATTTGAATTTCCAATTTAAGTTCATAATAGCCATTCTTACATAATTTATAAGATTTCTTTTATATTTACTAAAATTTGTTTGCTTTTTTTTAAATAATTATTCGCTTGATATTTTATATTATAATGCATTTATGTTTATTTATTTGAAAATATGAATTTATATATTTTTATTCGGTTTTGAAAAGATTATTTTAATGTTTTGTTAAGAGTGAATGTGTAAATATATTGAATTATTATTTTTATCTTGTATAATTTAAATTGTGTATAGTTTTAAATTTCTAGCTGCTCCCTTAAATTTATTCTTTTATTTTTAAAAAATACTTTTTTTTTTGATTGCTACAATTTATAAATTTTAATTTCTATTAATTATTGATTTGAGAATCGCTAGATATGTGTTTATAAAGAATTTTCTTTACTTTTACTGAATTAAAATAAAATTATAAAATTTTGAAAATAAAATAAGAAATTCTTGTACGCTTGAACAAAAATAAAAAAAATAATAATTTAACTTTTAACTTTAGTTTCATTTATTTAAATGGATGGCAGTTTAAAAAGTTTATTTTCATAATTAATATATACGTAATGATATTACAATAAAAATTTTAAAAAGGAAAAAAATATAAGAATTAATATAACTTAGTTAATAAAACAAAATTTCAAAAAACATTTGAGCGTTTACAGATAGTATTCTAACATAATTTCCTATATATTGTGACACTATATTGGTAAATGAAATAATAAAAAATATTAACATTTTCTAATTATGTTTTCTAGTTTTATGTTTTTTTTATTTCATTTTATAATATATTATTTGTAATTTGATATTTTAAAGCTTTATGCTCAATAGATGTTCGCTCTCTGGTAATGAAAAAAATATCTTATATAACACATTAAAAATTAACAAAGCTCAAGAATTTTTTCAAAAATTAACAGAGAACTTTTACCCAAGTGTTATGCAAAATACTGAATTAAATTACAATCAAATACTAGATATCGTTTTGTATGAATTTGAATTCAATTTTGTGTTTTTCAAGGTAATTTTATTTCTAGCCATATTTTAGTTTCGATATTTTGCATTATAAATTAAAAATAATATTATTTGATATTAAATTTTTAGTATATTTGTAAAAGAGTATAATTTTTTTTTACTAAATTCTTTTACAAATTCTTGAAAAATTATTAAACATTAACATTTCCTTTAAATATTTTTTAAGTTTATAATTCTTCTGTTACATTTCAAATGTTTTTTTGTTTTGTGTTGTGTTAAATCGATTCGAGAGAAAATGGCCAGCATTTTCTTTTTAAGATAAATATTATTATTTTAAAATATTTCTAATTCTTAATACTATGAAAGAAATCCTTTTTTTTTGATTAAAAACGAAATATGTTTAACGAAATAAATTTTTTAAACGCATTTTAAAAAATTGAGATTATATATTTTATAATATTAAATAAGCAAAAAAAAATTAAATAAGATATATATAAGAAAAACAATTTTCTTTCCAATTATACATTTATTATATACTATTATGTATTAATATTCATATTAATTATCTTATATGATTAAATTAATTTTTATTTTTGATTTTTTTTTCCTTTTTTTTTGGTTGTAGTTTGAGCACAATTTAAATTAAATTTTCTATTTTATTTATGTTGTATATAACTATATATTTTTAATTGTGATGATATTATAATTATTGTTTCTAATCATTTGAAAATATATTGATTATTTCAGTAATTTTTTTTTACAAATACTTCTGGGACATTATTAGAAAGCATTTAATATTACCACATAATGTTATGTGTACTTAAATACAATTTGTATAAATTATATTTACTTTTAATTTTGTGAAGTTATTAGATTTGTTATTGCTTTTCGATTTATTGAATTCAATAACAATTACAGAAAAAATTAATTTACTTTTACAAGCAATACGAATTTTTAAATTAACAGGTTACTGGTTTTACATTCATTATTCATTTTATGGAAAGGATATTTTTAGCTGGTTTTAGAAATTGAGTTATTTGAACAGAGTTTTTAAATTTGCTAACATATATATATTATTTTTGAAATCATTGTTGTGTTGTCAATTTCTTTATTTCGGTATAGAAAAGAGCCCAAATTAGAGTACTTCAATTTTTTCATAATCATTTCTCCAATTAATAATTTTTATTAACATTATTTAATTTTTAAAATAGCTAACATTTTAATTATTATTTTTTTCAAAGAAAAAATTTAAAAAAAAAAATTGGTTGTGAGAATTTTGATTGTCATTACTTTTAAGACATTATTTAAATATTCTTTTGAATATAATGCTGATTTATTATGGATGCGATTTTATAGTACTCTTAATAAACAAATTTAATTGGAATACAAAATTATTGCTGATAATAATTATTAGATTGCTTGACGATATTTGTATTTTATTTTGTTTTACTAAGATAATAATTTTTTTAAATTAATTTTTTTTATTTGTATAATTTTTATAAGTTATTAACAACCATTCTCGTATATTTTCAATATTTTTTTGCCACCATCATACAAATTTCATTATTTATTTAAATATCTAGTATGAGTGACGTTTATTTATCTAACATTTAATTTTAAGTTAGCTATACTAAAAAAAAAAAAAAAAAGTTATAAATAAACCGAAATTAGAATAATCTATAAATATTATCATCTATGTGCAAAATACTTTATTATGTAATATTATGATGAATATTGTTGAATTAATTAACAAAATTTGAAAATTTATCTTGAACACATATTATTTTGATACTAACATTCTTTTGGATATTTAGAAGAATGTACATTATATTATTGATATTTATTCTAATTTTATGAAAATTTAAGTGTTGGCAATTAAATTATAAAAAAAAAACTAACTGAAATAATTGATATTTGTAATAATTTAATTCAATATTTTGGACATAGATGATCGTCTAAATTTTTATATATTATAGTTATCTTAAAATTTAATCGACACCAATTATTATATTTTAAATTTATTTCTAACAAAATACAAACACATAATATTTCTTTTTTAAATTTTATCCTTTTTTAAAATCAAATTACAATAAATTTATTATTCTCATATATTGAGATTACCAGAATTTTTAATCAAACATTGTAATCTATAAATCATTTTATTAAATTTAATATTTTTATATTATTATTATATTATACAAAGTAATTCTTTAATACTTAAAAATTTGCTGTGTGCTGTTTTGGTTCCGTTCCGATAAAATTATTATTTATTTTGTTTGTGCAGATTTAATTTTTTTCTTTTTAGTTTTTACTATATCTTCTTAAAGAATATGATTTGTGCACAGTAAATATATTTTTATACGAAATAATAGTTTTTTTTTTTATTAGATTTATTATGGAAAGAGATATATTCTAATTTTTGCTTAATTAGCTGATGATTTTTTTTTAATAATAATATGACAATTTTGTTGATTCTCTTACGATGTATATATATATATATTTTAGCGGTGGTAGGAAACCCATTTATAGACTATAGATTAATTAATTATGAACATATACTAAATATAAATGAAATCATTAAATAGTATATTCCAAATAACTTTTATGTAACTCTGACATTTTATAATTTTGACTAGAAATATTAATAATTTTGATTTAATATATTTAGTATAAAAAGTTTAAAATAATTTAAATATCTCTAAATTGTTGCTTTATGTAATTTTTTATTTTTTAAATAACTTCTTTTTTTGTCTTGCACACGATTCCTCGTTGATTATAAATAAAGAACACATTAATTCTTATTTAATTACAATTTACTGTGATAGAATAAATCAATTAAAGTACTGAATCAATAAAGGTCAAATGAATGATAGTAATCTAATTTAGTTTGAGTATGATTGGCAATTTAATTTATTCGTGATATATATTACTAATGAGGTTAAAATCTACCAGATTGAAAGTTAGTTTAAAAATTTTTAAGAATATGATCCAAAACTTACAATAAATGTAATAATTAAATGTTTATAAGAAATAAAGTAAAAAAACTTAATTTTTGAAAAACAGATTAAATTTTAGATATACATATTTAAATTTATTGAAGATTTATTGACTTATCAAAATTCATTTTTATATTATTCATCGGAATTGAACACAGACAATTTTTGCTTGCTTACAAGTTATTTATAATTGCCGACTCCCAGTAATTAAAATTGTTTTTAATCCAAGACTATGTATGAAAATTGATTAAATATTTAATTAATTTATTAGACAATCCACAAAAATTGACTAAAGGCTATGTAAGCGAATAACCTATTAACGACTTGAAGATATTATATCTAAAGTTTTCTTCTCGCTGAAGGAAACAATTTGGCGAAAAGAAATGTGCAGATTTTATCAGCCTGTTCTCTATTTAATATTATTTTAGAAAGCATTATTTAATTTCTTTTTATCTAATTTATTTTATTATGGTTTATTAATAATATTATTGTATTTTATTCTATTTAGATTACAATTTGATGATTTCATTTATATTTTACCAATTAATTTTTTATTCCCCACATTTTATTTATATTTTTTGCTTCTCTTTAATGATTTATGACACTCTTATTTTCTAATTTCTAAAAATTAAATAAATTTAAATTATGTTGGTTTTTTTTCTATTTTTTTAAAATGCTTACATAAAATTTATTTTGATATTTTCCGAATTTAAATAGAATAAACATAATAGTGTAAGATTAATCAAAATAAATTAATAAAATATTATTTATAAATATGACTTTGAGTCACAAATGACCTGCATAATTATTTTATTTAACTAAAGAATATTATTTTTTTTGCATTAAAATTTTTTTTTACTCGAATTCAAACTAAAATAATAAATTAATGATATATTATTAAATAAAATTTTGTATTTATTTTATATTATGCATATTGAATAAGCCTTGTTTATTTAAAATTAACTTTTTAATTAAATTATAATATTTTATATATTTCATATTATAAATTATTTTTCTCACATTTGTTTTCTAGTGATTTTTCTTTTATATTATTAATTTTTTAAACAGTTTTCCTTTAAACTTTATGGCATCAAAATAAATAAATAAAAAGTTTTTCCACTATCCTTTTTGTTTCTTGGATATTTCTATATTTTTAATATAATTTTTTTAATGTAAAATATTATTTAAATAATTTTTGTTTTTAAATATATTGTATTTTTTTTTTTCCATGAATATATATATATTTTATTTATATATATATAGCTTTGTTGGGCTGCTTTATCAGACTTTTTATCGTATATCAATAATATTATTTTTGCTTCCGAAGATTTTAATCAATTGTGTTTCATAATCATCAATATTACGTTTCATTACTTCCATACATGGACCCAAAAGACGTTCAAAGGCCTCAACATCCAAAACTGAAATGAAATTTTAGTTGTATTTATAAAATTCAGAAATATTTAAATTAATATTTTAATATATTTTTGAAATTATTTAAAGTATGAAGATTTCTAAAATATTTTTTCCTAATAAAAAGTATATAGGTTTAGAAGGAAGTGTTTGAAAACCAGCGATTACCGATAACATCTTAATGAATATATGTAACAATAGGACTGCAATTTGTAAATGTCCAGATACCGAAATAAGATTGGTCATCTTAAAAAGTAATATTCTCTAAGGGTGGTTTTTCTTTCTTTTTTTTTTGTATAGTTTACATATGCGTTTCGTGTATTGTATACTTTCGTGTCCTAAGGATTTGGGTTTTTCTTTTATAAATTAGGAAAAAATAATTAACTTGTTGTAGTTATAGTGTTGTCCAAAAAATTTTTTTTTATACCACAATAATACAAAAAATTGGAAAATCCTATAAAATATAATTTTGAAATTTGCCAATACATATAACAAAACAAATGTTGTATTGTTAACTACAGTACTCTTTTTATGTTGTGACCTTTTTAGATTGGACCTTAAATTATTACTTTAAATAATTTCAAATAGTCCTTACATATTTTTTTGATTTTAACAACACAATTTACAAAATAAAAATAAATAAAAAATAATAATAAAAAAAAACGAAAAGAAATAATATTTACCCATACACATGCAAATTAAAGATGAATTTTCGTTAATTTTTTTTTTTTGCTAGAAAATCATCACTTTGTATTAATCAATGTTAGTTATTATGATTTTTTGTTTCCATGTTTTGTTAATATTTTTCAGTTAATTTCGAATGAAAACAGATATTAGTCGACAATAAATTTATTTGTGGTTATTTATGTTAATTTCATAATGAACCAGCGACTTTAAATTATATATATAAATTAATGATTCAAAAGAAAATATTTATTAAATTTATTATTAAATATTAAGCTTTCAAAAAATTATTACTTCTATATTATTTATGCTAATAATTATGCAATTGAAAGCTGTAATAACTAATGTTAACTAAAGCTTTAAAGAAATCTAATGTTAGAAAATTAATCTGACCGGACAAGGATATTTAACGAAATACTCTTTTTTTATAAATATTTTTTTATATATATATGTACTGGATAAACAGAGCTTTTACAAATTTAATTGTATATTTTGACTCATTCATCTCAAATAAAATTATAATTTAAAAATCAAATGAAATCAAATTTTTTTTTTTTATTAAACAATAAAGTTTAAATATAATTTTAATTTAAACAAAAAAAAAAATATTATAAAATTAATAAGAGCGAAAAAATTAAAATAATTAAATTTTTAAATTACAATAAATTTTTGATATATTTTACATAGAACATAAAAACACAATAATTAATTAAGAACAACATTTCTGATTACAAATTAAATAATTTTTATAATAATAATTTAACAATGACTGCTTTTAAGAAATATTTGTTGCATATTATCATCATAATTTTCAAAATTTCTTTTAATAACATCAAGAAAACTACCAAGTAATCGATTAAATGTATCTACTTCAAGGACTAGAAATTTTTTTTTTTATAAAATTAGTAATTTTTTAGTTTGTTATGAACTTATGATTAATAAATTAATAATGGTATTAATTTTTTTTTAAATTTTAACAATTATAAATAATGAAATTTTAAAAATAGCGATAGAAAGCTTTTTTAATTAATTTTAAAAAATATTATTGGTTTTATTTTTATAAAAAATAAATTAGTAAACTAAATATTTAAATATAATTATATTAATTTTTCACCATTTCTAAAAATGTTATTAATTCTAAATCTAGAACTTCAAATTATCAAATCAGTAATGAGCGCGGTATAATATGAACCTCTTAGACTTGTTTATGTTTTTTACAAACTCATGGAATATTGTAGAAAAATTTACATCAAAAATATTTTACTTTTTGGATAACAAGTAAATTACCATCTAAAATAGTAAGTATTGCTAAAAAGGAAATTTCTCAATACAATCCTTATAAACGAGAGTTTATTATTTTGGTGAAAATTGTTCTATTATTAAATAGAAATTATTTATTAAAAACATTTTCGGACAGACACAAAAATGCCTACCAAACATGTACAATGGCAATTCAGTAAGACCAATTTCTTAAAGATTTAATATTGCCTTATACTTTTTTCGATTTTTGCGTCTATTTTCGTCATATTTGTTTCCTGCATTCCAAAACAATTAAATATTTTTATAAAATTAAAAAAAATTTTGGACTTTTTTTAAACTTAATTTAAGACATTTCCTAGTACTTTACTCATAGTAATTCTAAAATAAATTGAAGTACATATTTATAAAATTCCGCAATTTGATAACAAAAAACTATAAAAAATTAACATAGAAATTATTTAATAAATATTTAATTTAATAAAATATTTTTTTAATTTTGTTAGTCTATCGAATGTTTGAAATCTTAACTAAAAACAACAACTATTTTCTATAAATAATATAAAATAATAAATATACAAGCAAAATAAAATAAAATAAAATTTTTTTAAAATAAATTAAAATCTATTATTAGCAATATCTAAACGTAAATCATCATCTAAATATTTATAATTTCGTATTCCACGTTTAATTAGGTTAATACATTTTCCCAAAAGTCTTTCAAAGCAGCTAGTTTCTAATACTAAATAAAAATAATATTTATGTTTTTTTGTTAAATAAAAAATAAATTTAAAAAACAAAAATTAAAATATAAAAAGAAGCATAAATTAAAAACATTTAAAATTAAAATAAATTTTTAGAAACTTACATGCAACCGTAACTTCATCTCTAGCAATAACAGTAGCAGCCCTAGGTCTATGTGTTACCAATGCTAATTCACCAAAATATGCACCTTGTGATAGGATTGATAATGTAGTTTCTTTACCATCTTCTTGTTCTAATTTAACTTCAACAGTGCCTTCTTCAATGAAATACATACCATCAGCAGCATCACCTTACCCAACAAAATGCAATTCAGTATTTTAATTAAAATATTTATAAATTATATATTTTTACCTTGTTTGATTATTGTCTGATCTTTTGAATATGTTTTTGATACCAAAGCATCAGCTAAATTCAATCTTTCGTAATTCTAGAAGAGAACAGAACATATTTGTTTTTGAAAAAAAAATTCATTGAGAATAATTTTCGAAATTTAAAATTTCTATAATATTATGGTTGGATGGTATTATAATTTTAACGATTTTAATTGGATTACGACATACTTCAGATATTTTACAAAACGTTTATATAAAAGCACACATAATTTTGAGCTACTAGTCTAAAAATAAAATATCTTTGTGGAATATTATAATTATGATTACAACTAGATTAATATTGAAATTTCTATCAATTTGAAGCCTTTTTCATATTAAATCAAACATCGCAAGCCAAAGAAACTAGAAATATTCTTATTTGGGAAAGGGATAAAAGTTTTATTGATTGGGAAATTTGTTATGTAATCAATAAACTAGCACAATGTATTATTCAGAACACTCTATATATAAATTTTTTCAATTGTTAAAATATTATAGAATTTTCCTTTTGTTTTATATATTTTTAGATAAAATGAAAATCGTTTTATATGAACTAAATAGTACTATAGGCATAAAAATAAATTTAATTAATATTGGAATAAAAAGATGAATTTTTTATTGTTGTAAAAGTGTTAAAATATAAAAATATTGTAAAGTTTAATTTTTATTTTATTTTTTTGAAAGTTTACCTGCAGCGCTTTTAGCATTGGTACATTATCCAATAATTTTTCATACATTTTTCTCTTTTTAAATGCTGATTTCAGAAGAATACGACGGAACGTATTTCGGTCCATTGCCCACAATAGTCCAACTGTTTCTGCTCGAATTGTGGCAGCTCTATAAAATAAAAATCATTTCATCAAATTATAAAATATATTCTATAAAATTTATTAATTTTTACCTTGGCATATTGTAAAGTAGAGCGAGTTCACCAAAACTTCCAGAATTAGTGTATGTGTGAATATGTTTTTCATCCACGAACACATAATAAACTCCACTATACAAAAAGGAAATTATTTTTAATTAAATATTATTGAAACTATTACATAATTTTATATGGGAATTTGAATATTGAAAAATAATCTAATATAACATTTCTTCCGATTTTTATAGACAATTATAAAAGTGGTGTTGAGCAATGGACGCTGAATTGCTGTCAATTATGTGGAACAAGTTTTGTATAATTGTCATCAGAGCTGAATAAAAACTTGTTGAATAAAATTTTATACAATTCATTTTTTCCATAATTATCATAATGGTAATTTTTTTAGTATTATAAATTTTTAAAATTTGTGTGCAAACATACAAAGAGACACACAAATGCTAATTTTAAATATATTAAATTTTCCTTATTAAACAAATGTTGGATAATTTGAAAACTTTACACTAGTTAGAATATGTTATCACTAGCAGTATAAGTTTATTGGCATCATTCATTTTGATATTTATTTGCGCTTTTAATTTAGAATTAGAATAATATAACTTTTTAAATCACAATAATTAAAGAAAATTTGAACAAAGTTATGTTGCATGGTTATGTACGTATGATAATTATTGCTTAAATTTTTTTCCAATTATATTTATTTTATATATTGTTGAAAATTTCAATTTTATATATTTCAATAATATTATCAGCATGTTTATTTTAACTATACTTAAAAAATATCTAATCACATTTATTGATTGGATAACCAATATGAGATTTAATTTTAAAAGAAATATATAAAATAAAAAAATTAACGTTTTACGAATTAAATTAGAATTATTTTTAATACTATAAACAATTCAACAAGGTACTTTAAAGAATAAGAGCGGATAAGCTATATTTGTAAAAAAATTATATAATAGAAAATTGTATAATTGAGATAATGCGACGAATTAATTTTTCGGGCAAATGAACAAAATAAATTAATCGGCCAAACTAATTAAATTAATCGGCCATGAATGTTTATGTCCATATTTTTTTAATGTTTATATATTTGTCAGTTGAATATTTTTTATATAGTTTTACTAATATTTATAAATTATAATAAATATATTATTTCTTATCTAAAAATCGAGTTGATAAACCCTATTGTGTATTTAATCAAATTCTATTTGTAGATTTATATAAATAATTATGTTTTTTTTTATCGATAAAATCAAAAATACAATTCACAAATTTTTTTTTTTTTAATGAAAGATAAGTTATTAATAGTAAATGATTAGATATTATATAGTGAATAATTATGAACCTATTAACTTGGAGTATAATATTGAGTAATATTAATAAAGACGAATTAATTTGATAGAAGTTGATAATTTAACTATACTTACGATTGAATAACATAAAAGTTATCACCATCATCTCCTTGTAAAATGATGTTTTCATCTTTTTGAACACTTTTTTCAAACATAGCATCTAGAACTTGATTCATCTATAAATATAAAAATTATAGTTAGGAAGATCTGATCAAAATAATATTGTTAGTTAAGGCTTCTCAGCATAAACATATAAGACAAGTTCTATGAACTTTCAGAAGAAAATTCTTTTAAAAATATTTGTTTTAGAAATTTTAGTATTTGTGATTATTTCGTGAATGTTTCCTGAAATAAATTTTTGAAATAACTGACTTCGATGTAAATAAATGGAATTAAAAATATTTTTTTTTTTAAATATTTTATTTAATCGTTTTTTATCCCGACACAAAAGTTGTTAAAATTGAAATTATTTTAAAAATATTTATTTTTTTATGTACCTGTTCTTTATCTAATGACCTAAATAGAAGAATATTTTTAACAGCATCAGTAAGACGTGTACGTTGTTCATCTGTTTTTGGAAATATTGCTGCAGCACCATCTTCATCATCTGCATCATTTTCTGGATCATATGCTTCAGCAAATACAGATTTACGTCGCCCAGCAAATCGTTGAACAACTGGTTCTACAAAAAAATCAAAAATATAAAATTAAAATTTTAATTTCTTTCTAAAAAAAATATATAAAATAAAAATCTAATATAAAACATTTTAATATTTTTCAATAAAAAATATAATTCAAAAATATGATAGTTTTTAAGTTTTTATAAAATTAATTTTTAACTGAAGATTAAATAAATATCTTAATAATGATAAAACTTTTCAAATTGACATTTTATTACATAATTTCATAAAATATCTTTTGTATATATAATATATTATAATTTTTACAGATAAATTTTAATAGGAAAAGTTTTTTTTTTTTTAAAATCAAATCATAAAACAAATAAAAATAAATAATTTTTGTTTTTTTTTTGTATCTTTGAAGTGTTAAAGTTTTTCTCATTTTTATTAATCATATTTTTTTGTTTGTATGTATGTTTTATTTAGTATAAGAAATTTTCTTTATTCAAAAGTTTTCCTTTGTAAAACTAATAATTTTGATTAACCAAGGAAGTGGAATTTTCTAGTTGGCTGACAGCAGCAATAATATTTTCCAGAGAATACTTTTAATTGTATATTTATAAAACTTTTATGATATCATTATGGAATGTTGCTTTTTTCTTTTTCCAAAACATTTTAAGGGTAAAGTTCCATTTTAGATGAAATAAAGGTCAATTGACAAAGAAAATTTTCCTTTAAGTTGTGTCATATTCATAATTATTGAATTTTCTACAACATTATGTAAGAATGATTTACTATCAATTCTTGTGTGTAAAATTTTTAAAACTATGTTTTTAAAACCAAAAAAATGTTTAAGATATTCACAGAAGATTTTTATTTTCAGTACATCATTTTTAAAATTGTTGTCTATTGTTTTTTTTTAACATTTTCGATCGGTTGTGAGATTTCTATTAGAGAAATGACAGTAAACAAATAGGTGACAGAAAATCTATTTATTTCCACTTAATAATTGAGGTTTCAGAACAAAAGAGAAAAGGATTAAAATTATATTTTCAGATATTAAATTTTCAAACTACTGAATTAGAACTAATTATAGTATGAAACTATTTTTAAATACTATTTTGCCTGGGAAAATTATTTTAGGAAAACACTTTATTTTGAATCGACATTGGTACAGATTTTTAACAATATATATAATAATTAATTAACATTCTATCCTTGAAACAAAAATTTTGAAATTTTAAATAATCATATATGTATGGTATATAAACGCATGCTTAAATTTAAAGCATTTAATATATTATATATATATTTTTTTTTATAAATCCAATTATTTATTTACAAAAATATGTATTTTATTATATTTGAAATAAAAAAAAACATCCTTCTACTCCTTCTAATGATATGAAAATTGCGCATTTTTATTACCCACACAAAAAAATCGTTGTTTGTTAAATTTTTGAAATATCATAATCTTTGGTTTCTATGACAATTTAAAAAAAAAAAAATACCTGGCATATGTCAATGCTTAAAGTCCTTAAAATAATATTTATTTATTTCATAGATAAATTTATATAGAAATGCACAATAAAACCAAGTTAACCACAATAAAAAAAATAACAAACTTTGATACATGAAACCAAATAATTATAAAAAAAAAAGATTGTTCACATAAAAATTAATTTTTTTGAATTCTTAAAATACATTTTTTTTATTTGTTAACATAAATTTTTTTTTTCTAAGGATTTGCATGTTTAGAAAATTATTTTATTTTTAAATGTTCATTTTATTCTTAGAATAGTCAATAATTTTATTAGTAAGACTACAACGAAATAACTAAAAATAACATTGAATAAAAGGTATTTTGTATAAAAATAAAAGAATTAAGAAATAAAAGTTACATGGAAATTTATGATTTGTTTGTTTTTTTTTAATGGAAAATTATTATAGATGGAAATTTTGCTGATGATGCATAAAATAACATTAGTCTTTTTACTAAAAGATTTTGTTTTAAAATAAAAATTTATATTCAACATAGATTATTTTAAATATGGCGAACTACTGACTCGGGACAAGAATCTGAAATCGTTTAATATTTATAATGTAACATATAAAATTTAAAAGCTTTTTTAATCCAACAGCTTCTTTTTTTTTTTTGTGAAAATCAACACCTTTGATTTCTAAAACTTATTTATTGCATTTTTTTTTAGTTTATTGTATGCTAATTACTTTTATATCATGTTTATTTCGACAGCTTTGAGCATAATTTTTACCGTCACACTAATAAAATATACGTAATCTCTATAAAACTTATCCTGAATATATTGTTGATGAAAAAACTTCATGAATATTGATTGATTCATTTATTCTTCACGTACAATAACTAAAAGGATAATGTTTTTGAAAATTTCCATATATAATGCTTGTACTTTTTTTCGGGGAATTTATATAAAACTATAGCAATAACAATTTTTTACCATTTTAAAACTGTGATATTTATTGTTTTGGAAATTTACAAGTGAACATCAATAAAATCAATTTATCTGCAGTGCAATTTAGTGACTGATATAGATTTTAAATTTATAGTTTATTCAGTAAATTTTGGAAAATTTCCAGTTTTGATGTTTTCAATAAAGAATCCTATATTTTTTTCTAGATATTTTAACAAAAAATTAGAATATTAATCAAGTGCAGAATTCTAATTAGTTGAAAATATGTTATTAGTAGCTAAGACCAACTAAAAAAATAATTTAATACGAAAAAGTAGAGCAATCAACCGGAGTAAATAGTAATTTCGAACTAAAAGGAGAGTGACAAGTCCCATCAATTGATTACGTACTCAAATTGATTCCGTACTCAATTGATTACGTACTCAAGGCATCGATTATAATATTGATTAAGATTCATTTAATAATCTTTTTTTTTATATGGCAGATGAAGCATCAGATTGGTCTAAGATGACTGGAATTGTTTATTAAATTATTGATTTTTAAAAGATTTTAAAACGTTTACTGATGAATTTATGATTTACTGGAATCGATGGCAACTGTCTTACATTAGTGGAGTCAACATATTAAATTATTTTAGGTGTCTCAGTTAGTTTTAAAGGAGCAGACGAACAGAAAACATATTACAGTATTAATATTTACTATATATAAGAAAATATATAGTAAATATTAATAATATTACAGACTAAATACAAAATTTGTAGGATAAGCTATATCAGATGAAACGCTTGAAGTTTTTCACTTTTTACCTCTTTCTTATTAATACAATTTTTCCATACAAATTTCCCTTACTAGCAAAAAATTTTATTATTTCCAAATTTATTTCTTAATTCTGAAATTATTTTAAAGAAAAATTAAATCTACAGTCACAATAATAATTCTCAAAGATCTTTTTTTTACGATTATATATATTTTTATTAAAAAAGATATTCCCTAATGATTTTTTTTTTAGTATCTTTAAATTTTGCTTTTTTTTTGTTAGGTGGTAAAAAATACATCAAATCCAAAATTCTGTAATTCTGTCATATAACCAAATATTTATTTACCCCATACCATTAATTATTTTTCCTTATTTTTTTTCTTATTTAGCTTTAAATTTAATTAAAAGTCTATCTCGTCCTGATTTACTTTTTTAAAACCGAGGCCACGAAAAACAAAAAAACAAATATGATTTTCAACTTTTCTTTATCATATCAACAAAGTCGAAAATAATTAAATTAATCATCATTTTTTTTTTTATGTTTTTGCTTTGTTTTAATTATGTTTTTTTTTTTAATTTGATATAAATTTTTGAAATTTTCTTTTTAAGAATTTTTCAGATTCTCTTCTTAATTGTTAAAATATTTGTTGGCAAGCTGAAAAAAAAAAATGAACAACAGAATTTTTTTTTTAAAATGTTTGTGATGAAATATAAATTTTATGAGAAATATTTCTAAAATTAAATTTTTACATATAAAAAAATTTAAAATTTTAAATAATTTTAAAATAGAAAAAAAATGACTAAGAAATATTTTTCTAATTAATTTATTAATTTAATTATTTCCTATTTAGTTTAATGTTTTTGTTTTTGTTAAGTGTAAATTATCATTGTATCTTACCGATAGATAAAACATTATTTGAGCACATTTTTATTTTGTAATATTAAATTTTTTTAATATTTTTATATTTGTTGCTTTTAAACTTTTTACAGTCCTAATTTATTTATTTATTTATCTATTTTTTTGAGGAAATATTTCAAGCACACTTTTATTATTATTTATACACAATTCACAATAAATTTTATTTAGAACACAAGGAAATTTAATGAAATTTATTAAGTTCTCTTTTTTTTTTTTGGATAAAATTTTATCTAGTAACGATAAATCAAAATGTCCACTTTAATAGATTAAGTGCAAATTTTTTTTTTAGTATATTTAAAAAAAAATTTCTGGTAAAAATTATAATTAGGGTGCATTGTTCAAGAGGAAATGGATTAGTACAAAAAACAAAGGTATATTTTCAATTTTATTAAATACAAGTTTTGGAAGCTGAGTTTTGAAAGTTTTCTAAAATACTTATTTTATTTAGAATTTCATTTAGATTTATAGACTAATTAGTTTATTTTTCAAGTAGACCGAATTTTTCTTTCCAGATTTTTAGTTCTTCCAGATACTATATATACTATATAATAGCAACACAAAGTACAACAAGCTATTAATCTGTAAAGACTGAATTATAATGAAATGAAAACTAAGTTTGAAATGGGGAACTGAAGAAATAATTAAGTAATAGGTAACTAGAAAATTTAGTAGCTTAGTAGTCAATAAAAATTATCTTATTAATACAGAAATTATGCGCGAAACAAGTAAATACTAATTTTATTGAATTATGAATATATTTAGCCGAATGAGTATAACTGAGTTGAAAAGTTTTTGGAAATTAATTCCGATTTCGACTACTTATAGCTATAATCAAAAATATTGATTTTTTTTATGTTGTTACAAACAACTACACTGAATTTAATTTCAATTATTCTAATAAGTTTAATTTATTATACGTACTTTACGGAAACTTACGGAAATTATCTATAATTATGATTTATATTACAAAAATATAGAAATTGTCATCAATTCGTATATTAAAAATTCAAAATTGTCAATAAAGTACAATAATTTTAGTGCTTTACTTTATTTAGTTCATTAATTTATATCAAAATTTAGAGAGAATTTAAATAATTTCAATTTTTTGAAACTTATTTCATCAAAAATCACTAAAAATACCTTACGAACTAAAATTTTGATTGAGATCACAATTAAATAAAAATGTAATACAACCTAAAATTGTATTTTTTATTTTAAAAATATTATATTTTCCTTATTATTTTTCAAATGACAACGAAAATAATAAAAAAATATAATAATTTCGTTAATATTTCCATTTTATTAAATTCTAAATTGCACTTAAATATTGTTTTTTTTAAGTATTTTAACTCATAAATCATCAATTTATTTAAATTTATAGAAACTTTTAAAAGTATAAAAATTATTTATTTATTTTTATGGGCCAAACTTAAAGTGTAGTCATTTAAAGAAAATTAACAACACACTTTTTTACTCAAATACTTTAATTAAACTGAATATGTTTTATTACAGAAAAATTTCGAAATACATAATATACCATTTTTCTTCTTATATGAAATGAAATTATGTAAATTATACTAAAAAAAAAAAACATAAAGTTAAATAAATGCTTATATGAAAAAGGCAAGTTTTTTTTTTTGGTTAATTTTTAAATTGCTTTAATATTTGTTGTGGGAAGAAAATTAGTTAAGTACAACATTTTAGTTTTCTACAATTTATTTTATTTTTTTTTCTTAAAAATACTATGATGATTATTTTGTAGTACATATATATAATTTTTTATATTTTCAAATTTTATATATTATATAAATTATTAACAACATCCACGCAAAACATTTTACTAGCTTTAGTTTACATGTTACTATTCAATTTAAATTTTCTTGGTGAATATTTTTCAATTGCGCGGTTTTTTTTGCTATTAAAAGAAGCAACATTAAATAAAATTTATATATTCTTTAAATGGATTTTAATATTAAAAAAAAAAAATAGTTCTAGTATGTGGGCTTTATTTTTAATTCTAATTAAATTTAATTGAAGTGATATAAAATAATTTTATATATAACAAAAAAAAGGTGGTGCTTCAGTTAAGAGTCACTTATAAAATTGCTGATCTTTTTATATTAATTAGATAGAATATAAATTAACATTGTAGAATATTCATAATATATAGTGAAATTGTTATAAAAATTAATAATTATGGAAATACAAGTTCAAATAATTATCTCAATTAAATAGAAACTTCAAGAGTTTTTTTACCCTTCTAAGTTAATAATTTTCTTGAAAAATTTGTTTTATTAAATATGCTAATATACTAATATATTATTTCTAATATCTTAATTCTTTATTATAACAATTTTTCTCAATAATTTTCTAATTCTTTACAGAAAGCAAATATGTAAATAAATTTCACCACAAATGATGTCGTTACAAACCTCAAAAATTGTATTTAATTATGATATGAAAATTGACTTATTATATTATAAATTTAACTATTCTGATAATCAAAGGTCAAAATAAATTAATAAGTTAAAATTAAGATATTCGCATAAAAACGGAAGTAATTAGTTGAAAGAAATAATTAATAAAATTGACTTTTTTTTTTATTAGATTCTAATTCAAAATTTTATACACGAACATTTTTAAACTGTGGTTAGTATAAATTTTATGCATGCAAATTAAATTATTCAAATCGCCTCTTCATTTGCTTTTAATTAAACGATTTTCCCATAATAATTAAATTTTTTTTTTATGGTATATTTAATTATTTGAATAATTATGAAAATTATTACTAACAAAAATTTGAAATATTAATTATTTAAATGTTAATTTTTGAACTTAATCTAAATTTTAAATAAAAAAGAACTGGAAGGAACTTTTACTTATAGGATGTCACCAAAAAAAATTTACAAAAAAATATCACATAACACAAAAAATTAAATTAATTATTTTTATTTTTAATATAATTAATTTTCTTTCACAATTTTTTATAAGTTTATTAATTTGTTTAATATACTTTTATATTTAATTTTCAGGAAGAATTTAAATTCATGCGACACGATCTTTTTACATGTTCACTCTAAGATCTAAATTATCACAAACAATTAATAAAATAAAACTTTCACATAAGATCACGAAAAAAACAAAAAAAAAATTATAATTCTAATTAATTTTCTATTCCCTAGCATAAAAAATAAAAAAATATAGATCATAGCATATATGTGTGACAAAAATTCTAAGGAATTTGCTATATTTTTTCGTGACTAATTTAAATTAGTTGAAACGTAATGAATATGTAATTAATTATAAATGAAATTATTCATCAACTTGACAAAAAAAAAAAAGGAAAATTATTCAATCTCAACGGACTTATTTATATAAATATGTAATAATTAAATATGTTTTTTTTTTAAACATGAATGAATAATTTTTTATACCCGAAATCACAAAATATTTTTATAATAATTTATTAGGGGAAATTTAAAATTTAAGCAAAATGAAAATTTAGATTTTCAATGATTTTCAAAAGGATTAAAAACAACGAAACTTTTCTCTTATCACTTTTTTTGTTTGACTATGTCCGATAATTTTAAGAGAATATTTTTATATATCCTTGTGAACTATGAACAAAATATAATATTTAAAAATTCAAAATTTATTTAGTTTTTTTTTCTAGGATACTTCCGTATTATTGAATGGTTTATAACCGACTAGCACACTAAAATTCAAAATTTATCTAAATATTGTCATGAGATTCAATAAAACTCCTGTTCCTGTCATTTTATTTTATATACATATATATATGTATGGAATGTACATAAAAGAAGATACCGATATTTAAATATGTAAAAATAACCCATTACTATGTATTTTTGTATTTATATAGTAATGTACGAGTCATAATACAAAAAAAAAAAAAAAAAAAAAATTTTAAATTATTGAAAAAATATTTTCCACATTAGAAAATTTTGGAAAAAAATTATGTGCATTTTGGTATTATTGACTAAATTTTGACAAAATCATTTTTGAAATTATTACATATTTGTATGCAAGTGGCAATACACTGGCCACATTTTTTAGTTATATTCGTCTCGTTCAGAAAAAGGATATTTTTTTTATAAAATCGTGACAAATAGTGGTCATTATTTAATATAGAATAAAGAATTTCAATTCGAATTATATTGAAAGAATTCTGTAAAGTTATATAAATAGATTTAGTAATTTCTGTCCACTGAAAAATATAAAATTTATTCTCTCATACGGAAATTAGAAAATATAATTCAATTAACCTGTAGACTCTACAGTGGTGAATACTATTACGGCTATCATTGACCTAAATTTTAGAATTCTCCGCAACATTCTTAATTTTTCAGTAATTTTAATTATAAATACAATTTACTCAAGAAATGAGTAATTTGTTATCATGTCATAATGATTTACCGCAGGCTCGTTATTAAGCCAAATAGGTGTATTTTTCAAAATATTCCTTAAATAAATGATTTATGAATTTTATTCATCAAAATATAAAATAATAATGATTCAGGGTTCGTAAATATACTCAATTATAATTAAAAGCATTGCCACTTGGCCTGTCTTGCCTATTATTAAAATAAAATATAAAAAAAAAAACTTGATAGCATTTTCAAAGGTGTGTTGTATATATTCAACATAAGTAAATAAATTTACATATTTATAGTTACTAACTACTACAGCTATCACACATATTGTTTTAGAAACAAGTTAAATTTGACAACAACAACAAAATATAAATATATTCAAGAATAACTAAGCGCATCTGGTCTGGCAGGTGAATTTCATTTAACGAATAATAATAATAATAATATTGACTATATTGTAGTACAGATATTAGAACATAAGAGTATAAGATTCAATATAAAAGCACTTAATATGTTTCACAGATGAATTGAATATCTATTTATAATAAATCAATTTATTCCTTAAAATTATATTCTACTTTATGATACTTCAATGTACATATTTTAGTGATTAATATAAAAAGGAGTTTTACAGTGTTTTTTTTTTTTAAATTTAGTTTCCTTTGCTAAAACTGCAATATATTTGATATTGGTAAAACAATATAAATTTGAAAATATTTTGTTCAGGAATGAAAATCTAAAGAACTGGAATATAACTTAAAATTGACTAAAATAAAAGCAACTACTTTTGATTAAAAATATCATATATTTTGCTTTAATTGTATTTTTTTCTCAATTCTTTTACAGGTCTACCATAATTTTAATAGATTTATAACAGCAGATTATAAGATATTTTAAAAAAAATTGTTTATATCTACATAATATATAAACCAGAATAGCCATCTTTTTCTGCAATACTTTGAATATTTCCCTACTATGTTTACGTAAATTTTTATTAGAAAAAAGGGTAATTTCTGCATGACTGATAATGAGTTAAACTTTAGGCAAGTAAAGAAAAAAAAAACTCAGTAAAAAAGCTGATTTAATATTCAAATTTATAGTAAAAAAAAACAAAAAGGATCTCATCTATTAACACACACTAATATACAATTGAAACTTTTTTTTTAAAAAACATTTTTATGATATGATGTTGCCGGAAGTAATTGCTCAATGAACTGAATATTGAATATAAAAAAAAGAGTAATAATGTACATAATTTCTATATAAATACAGCATCAGGTCTTTTTATAGACAAAAAAAATATCTTCCTTTTATTGATACACAAAAATAATGTAGCAAAATTATAAACCATTAATATTATGCATATACCAATACTATTTAATATTATTTTATCCTTTTAGTTTCCGGTCAAAAGGACGAGAATGAAGAAGAAATATATAATAATATTTCTGCGGAAACTATAATGTCAAAATAGATTTCCTTTATGTAACACCAATTTGTATTTATAATTAATTATCCAGGAGAAAAATAATTAGAAAATATTTCTGTATTATATTATTGATATGAAAATTTAATATTCAAAATTGTTTTCTAAATTTTTTAATATAAGCCTACACACATTAAAAATTTATGTTTAATATACATATTTTTTTTTTGTCAATTTATTTGGAATATTTACCATAAAATTATTTGAATAAATTATTGAAAAATATTTGGTAAAATCAATCACAATTGAAGTGAATTAAGTAAAAAAATTTCATATTACATATTAGCATTAATATACAATTTTATAATATTTAACTCGGGAATATTGATAATCCAAGTGTTAAATATATATTTTTCTCTAGGGCGTTTTTAACTTTGATTCAGGTTTTATTGCATGAAAAGTTTTTTAAATAAAATCTAATAAATTAGAAAGTTTTTCAGATTTACTATATAAAAAAAAATGGAAATAGATTTATTTAAAAAAAATATATAATATTTTTAGTTTAGTATAATAAAATTATTATTAAATATTATGAGCAATTTTAAAATTCTGGTTTATTTAAGTTTTTAAAGCAGAATGCATCGAGTCAACACAATTTAGATAATCTTAGTGTAGAATTTTTTAGTTATAAATTATAAAATTATATTGAGATTTTCATTATTTTCTCGTAGAAAATATATTGAAAAATTAGTTTCATGTAATAAAATACAAAATACAATTGTTCAGTAACCTGGCGAACAAGACAGGGACAAATGCTATGCACAATATTTGACGTATAGCATATTTTCGCAAAACAGCCACAAGTGTTTTCCTAAATTCGAAATGTAGTTATTATGCCTATTCTGGTCTGCGAAGGCTTCATATATCAAATGAAAAAAATTAAATTTATGGCATTTTGGAAAAGAAAAAAAGTATTTTCTAAATTATCAATTTTTTGTTTTGCATAATTTAATATTTTAAAAAGTAATTTTATCATTAATTCCTGGACACCATTTTACGAAAAAATTAATTTAAAAATTATATAATTAGTCAATGAACACGAGCGACAATTGACACAACTAACACAAATCGAACACACTCTGGACTCCAATTATAAAAAGTTATTATGTGCCGGTGGAATTCTATACATTGAATGATTTAATATCATATCCTACCACCGAACTGCAACGTATAGTCAGTTGAAAATTGTTACTTCTATTTCCTACTTTTTATTTGCTTTGAACCCATTTTGTATCTAATTTAAGAATATAACCACCTACATTTTTTTAAGAAATCAAGTGTAATTTCACAAACATTCTCAGAGAAGTTATCCTTGTACAATATATAAATAGATTAGTGAACCGCCCTCGATTGCAAAAACCAGATTCACATTTTTTGATCAATAGTTCCTAGAATCAAATAATGTTGTCTATCAAAGATATTTTGGTTATTTTTAATAAACTTAAATACATAGGAGACTATAAAATAACGCAGAACACAACACTTATTTTTATCTAATCTATTTGCATATTTTTATCTAATCTATTTTTTTTTACCCCTCACTTCTATGTTAGATGGCTTTATTATAAGATCAAATTATTACCATTATTAAATGTTAGATTATGTTTAATGTATTTATATATTTAAAAATATTTTAATATTTTTGTGTATAATATCTTTTTCAACCAGCAATTTGTTTACTATGTTTTTGACGTTTCTTATTATTTATTATTTGATGTTTATTCGTGTTCCTTTTAATTTATTTCTTTATTTTTAAATTAAAATCTCAATGAAATGAAATTAAATGAGATTTATTTATATATATAAACAATTAAAAAGGTTTTATACACAAATTTAGATATTCAGATGGGAAATTCTGATGAAAACCTTTGGTAATAATATTAATATTTTCTTCTTTATTTTTTTTTTGATAAGGATTTGTTCAAAATTACAAAATTTACTGAACTGTATTATTATTTGTTTTAATTTAAATGTAAAATACACCAACGTTTTCATACATATGCTATTTTTAAATTTTGGAAATATATCTATCTTCCTTTAATAATAATTTAATTTTTTATATGTAGAACATAAAAAATAAATATTTCAAATTTTTCATATCTAAATAACATTTTTACTGTGAATAAAAAATGAAATTTAATAATAACTTCCATTAAAATGGTTTTACAAAAAAAAAAAATAATATGATAAGTTAACTTAATTTTCTTTGAAAATATAATTTAAAAAATGAAAAACCTTTTAAAAATCTATAAATATAAATATTTTAATAATGTTCTAATTATGAGAAGACAGAAACAAAAAAAAAACTGAATTTTATGTTGATGTTTTTTAATTTATTATATAATTTCAACTTAAAATAATGTTATGACTAAAACTGTATATTTCACAGCGTACGTACTACACCTTATAAAAATTTTTTTTTTTAAATGAAAAAAAAAACGGAGGAAATTATTACGTTTTTTTTTTTTTCTAAATAAAAGGTAAACAAGAAAATTCAAAAAGGGTTTGCTAAAAGTGAATTAATAATTAAATTAGTTTATGTTGTCTTTTGTATTTATGAATTAATATTAAAATTGAAACACAACTGACAATACGGAAGCAACATAATTTGAAAGAAGACCAAACGAAGATTTTCTATCTTTCCTATCATTGATCATTAGACGTTCTTGTTCTCTAAAGGATCAAATGTCTTCAGTCTACACTATAAAATTACCTATTTCATTGAATTATAGAAAATTAATTTTAATAAACTATTTATGGAGTTGTCGGTTTGGTAAGAAATAATAAAAGCACTGATGCAAAAAACTGCTAGACTACGTAATACTGTTTCTGGTAAATAGATTACTAGTTAGTTTGATATTATACAGGAAGTGGAATTCAATTATGCATCCATAAAGGTTCTTAAATTATGCACCAATAAAAGTCATAGCACAAGACGTATATAATAAAATTTAAATTTAATTATTCTTTGAGTCGACAAATAATGACAGACAATTAAAAAAAATTTATAGTTAGATTTTAAATTTATTATATTAAAAAAAAACATAATTTTTTTTTTTTTTAGTAAATATATTTTTTGCTAAAAAAAAAACATGAAGACCAAAAAAAAAAAAATAAAAAATAAAAACAAAAACTTAATCATAATAAAACATTTTAGAAGTTTCAAGTATAAACATAAAATGACGTACTTGCTGTTTTCACTCTACTCAAAATATTACATAAAAAAATTAAAATTCATTTTGGCTCTAGGTTGTTTATGTAGAAAAGTTACATATATAAATTTAATTATTTATTATTACGTCATCAAAGAATTAAAACATAGCGTTTTGCTTGTCATGTTCGATCTTTGATAACAAATATTTTTTTTTTGTCGATTGTCGTCCTTACACAAAATCATCCCCTAAAGATAAAAATTTTATACTGTTTTTGAAACCTGACTAAAAATATGTTAAAATTATGTTAAAAAAAAAAAAATTTAGAAATATTAATTTAAAAAGAAAACTAATTTTTTTTTTTGCTATAGAAATTTATCTATGATTTTATTAAAGATACAGGAAAATCTTAAAATTAAATTTATTTTTAAAGAAAAATACATATATTTTTTTATCACACAAAAAAAAACATAAATCTATTATAAGTTTAAGGAAAAGTATGAGAATTTTATAGAAAAGAAGATTAAGAAGTTAAAACTTTTACTATAATATAGTAATTTGTTATCTGGACACGATTAGTAAATAAATGTTGAATAAACTTAAATAAAAAAAGTTTTGGTTTTTTTGACAGAAAGTTATATTTTCTATGTTGACTTGTTAGTAGTTCTTATTATTGTATTAATTTTTTTTCTGGTTTTTGAAGATATATTTGGATTGGATTTAATTTTTAAAAAAAGTTTAGATATAACTTTTTGAAATTTTAATTTTATTTTAGGACTTTATAACAGAAATAATTATTAAGTTAGATTACGTAAAAAAAAACTATGTTTTATGTTTAAAAAAAAATATTAATTATTAATTAAAAAATATTATTATCTGAATATTTTATAATAATTTCATTAAATATGTATTTTTGTTTTAGATTTTCATTTTCACCAATTTTCATAATTACCATTTATGGAAACTTAATAATTAGTTAACAACTAGAATTTTTTTAAAATAATTATCAACCTGGTACTGATTTAAGTATTGGATAAATTTCGTCAATTACTGGATTTTATTTAAATAGATTATAATTGCGGTCCATAAAGTTATACTAAAAAGTACTTGTTAACAAACTTTTCAATTTCCTAAATCTAACTAATTAAATAAAATTTATTAAACGAACAGAAAAAAAAACTAATTACTATATTAAATTAATTTTAGTTCTGGTAAATTTAACATAATAATAGTAATTAAAAAAAAAAACCTGCTATTTTTAATAGTGTGTCATTAATTAAAACTGACAAATATCCAAAATATAAATGAATTGCAAAAATTTCTCAATAATAATTTACTAAAATAATAAGTTGAATTTATTTCCTTAATTATCATTAAATTATTATAATATTTTTTTCAACATAATTTCTAATTTTATTTTAAAAATATATCAAAAACAGATATATTATTTAAAATATATATTTTTATATTAAATTATAATACCAATTATAATTAATTTTTATTTTATGTAAAATAAAATTTTAACTTAACTGATAAATATGCCAACAGGCAAGAAAAAAATCACTTTATTTAATAAAGTAATTATCGTACATTCACATAATTAAGTTAATTTTTTATTTATAGTTTATGAAATTTTGAATCAAATTTTATGTTTATACCGAAATTGATAAATAAAGTTTAGAGAATATTTAGTATACGAGTTGAATATAATTAACATATTTTTATCTAAGTTGATAAAAGAAAGAAGATAATAATTTTATGATTACATATATAAAAATATAATAGATTTTTACTAGGACATAAAAATACAATGCGGTCAAAAGAATTGGTAATATATTCAGTAAATTAAGAACTAATAATATTATATTTCTAGATTTAAATAAGTTTTAATCAAATTTTATTAATAAAATGAATTTTCGAAATTGCGAAAACGCAATTTTCGATGCTTAAAAGCAAAATAAATGCATATTTTTGTTCAGAATAGTCATTAAAAATATTAGATCTAAAATATAACTAAATTAATCATTAAAATCCCCCAGCTTTCCTATTATCATAATTATGCTCTTAATTTATTTAAATCATTTATAAATTAAATATATTTTATTTATATTTATAAAAATTTTCAAATTAAACTTTCAATTCGAGATAAGGATGAGTACTGGAATTGAGTATCAAAATTATGTCAAATTTTAAAACTAAAGAATTAAACAATAAATAAAAACAAAAACCGTTTAATGACCAATTATTCTTTAAACCAGCATACACGATTCCCCTGTATCATAATCTGTCTGTTCATTTAAAGTGGAATTTCCCATATGGGTCCCATTAAAATACTTTGTACACCACCGCAATGTTTTTTTTTTTAATATCTCTAAATAAACAAGATATTTTTTTTAAAGCATATCTACATGATAATTTTAAGTAATACATGATAATTATTATACCACTGATTAAATAAATTACTGAAAATAATGCTCTGCATATATAATTTTTATGTTTCTTGTTTTTTATTTTTTTTGCTGTTATGAGAAGAGTCTACTCATCACAGATTTACCTGTGTTATATTTATGTAACCAGTGCACAGATTTTTGTTTGAATTCTTAAATTTTTTCTTTTTTTTGGTTTTTGGTTATGGTGGGGGAGGGGGGGGGGGGGTGGAAGAAAGTTTTCAAGTATAAAATAAAAAAATATATTACTTAACACATACAAAAAATAAACTTTTTTTGTTAGTAAAGTTTTTTTTTTTTTGTTACAAGTTCAAGATTATTTTTTATTTTGTTTTATTAAAAGTATGTTTACATAATGTTACATTTTTTAGCAATCATGTAACTTTCAATTAGGTGTCATTTTCAATTGAAAAACATTGTTGAATAAAAAATAAAAAAATATCTTTTGTCAAATTTGAAATTGAATTTTTTATTTAAACAAACGTATACCAAAATTGACTTAATTTATTATATGAAATATGTTAATTTTATTAATGAAATATGTTGATTTTATTTCTGTAATCAATATAATTTAAATAGTTTTATTTCTATTCCTTTATTTTAAAGTCATATTTGTATTTAAAGTTTCAATGAAATTATGATTATCTCAATTATAAAATAATTCTAAAATTTTGTAATTATCTTCATAAATATTTCAATTGCAATTTTACACCTGCTATAACATTAATATTATAATTCTTAGCATAAATTTATTTATAGTGGATAAATGTTAATTGTTTTAAATTATAAAATATTTAAAAGCCTTAAGCATTAGCATATTTCATAATTATATTCTATTCTAAATCTTAATACTGGTATAAATTTTAAGGATGTGAAATTTTAATTTTTTACGTAATGAATCAGTGTTAATTTTTAGAGATATGGCTTGAAAAAATATGATAGTATCTATTCGGTTTAACTTTGACTATACTAAGCAATATTGTTATATGCTAAACACAATATTTTTGCTTAGTTATGGTATGAGGACAAGCGCAATAAGTTCGGAACTAAAAATTGTCGTCTTCAAAGGAAAATAATTTGTTTTAAATTTTTTGTAGTTTCTTTGCAAGCTGATTTTTTCAAAATTTTTGCACAATTACAAAACTACATGCGTTGTTCTATTTTTTTCTGTGCAGACTAATTTAACATAATTTAAATATTTTGTAAATAAATAATTAAATTAAAATCAAAAAAATAAAACCTCAATTGTTTGTTCATCAAAAATATTTAGTCTGAAATTGATTTAATTATCCTTAATTATTGTTAATAAAAGCTAATTAACATTTTAGTTTTCCCTGCAGTCAAATTAAATATATCGTCCTTTATGATAAAACACCAAAATAACATATATTTATTAAATCAATCATTTGTATTATTATCCTAAAATGCTTCATAAAATTTAAAAAAAATAATTATTTAAAATTTGGTTACAAATTATATGAGAGAATAATTTTGAAATAATTTTATTTGCCTTTATTAATTTCAATTATGCAAAATCAACCCGAAAATAATGTTGAAATATTTCAAAAATCTTTTTCCCTTAAATAAATAGCATTACATATAATTTATTTTTAAATAAATACAAAAAAAAAAGAAAATTTTTATATTGTGATGTTACATTGATTGATTTTGTTAAGCTTTTGAAATTTATATGCTAATTTGTTTTCATCACTGATCAGGAGATGGAGTATGGTAAATAAATAAATGTCTTTTGGTTCTTAAGGACATTTAACATTAAAATTACGTGCTTGGAATAAAAATAATATTATTTTTTTTTTTCTGTTGATATAAAATTTTTTATTTCAAATTATGGAAGGTGGAAAAACAATGAAAATGTTTAAATCAAATAAAAAAAACAGAAATTTTAATTTGAAATATTTCAAGGATAATGAATTAATAATAATAAATTATTGATTGATTCAAATTATAGTTCATTATAATTTTAAGTATTTTTTTAGGAATACAAAATTTAATAATAATTTTATTAAAGGTGTAACAGCGTTTATCAAAAAAGTAGTTATATTTGGTACTACTGCAAGGGTAATGTTTTCATTTTGAACTTATATCAATATAATTTGAAGAGTTATCGTTAAATTACATAATTGTTCAAATTAAAAATACATATAAATTTTGAATCTAAAAACAACTAAAATCGAGATTAACTAAAATTAATTTATATTTAATTTAAATACTTTGTAACTTTCTGCAAGCGTTTAATAAATGATTGATGTTATTGGGCTGTCATAAAAAATCAGATACTTATTTGTGTCATGATAACAAATTATTAAGACTATAATAATCCGTTTGTCTTGAAGATCGAAAATTTTGAGGCGGTTAGCACTAGTAAGTTATCAAAAAAATAGTAAAGTACAAGTAGAAGTAGTATTAGTTGAAATACAAGTAGAAGTAGTTGAAATACTTTGAACAGACCAGAAAGCAACATTGTCAAATGATATTAAATAAAAAATTATAAATGTTAATGGATATAAATAAAAAAATTGATTGAAACTATAATCAATTCAAATTACTACAATAAATTAAAGCACTTTGAAACTGTTTTCGTTAATTGGAAACGTTTAAGTATTTAAATGTTAGAAAATTTGTTAGAAAATTCACTTTAAACTTATTACTGGTATACACACTTAATTACTGAAATATACCCTATTTTTTCACAATTTAAAATTGAAATTCATAAGGATATTATATATTTTATATTTTAATTTCACTTTTCTTAAATGTAATTAGATGATATTTTGAGTATTATATACTTTTTGTACTTAATTACTTTTTAAAGATTTGGAATCTAGAATTTATAAAGATATTCTACCTTAATCATTATTAACTTTTTTCCAAATTTTCTTATTTAATAAAAAAAAAGCTTCTTTCCACATATTAGTGGTTTTTAAATATTTACCAATTTTCTGTACTAAAACAATAAAAAACATAATTTTTATTCACTTTGTATACTGGTAAAAAGGATTACTTTGAATATAAATTTACGCTTAAATGTCGCTTCCTTGATTTAAGGGCACAACAACAGCTAAAAAAGGAAAATATCTAATTTACTCAAATTATTCAAACTTCCAAAAAAAAAAAACAAAGTAAAGTATTAATACAATTTTTTTATTTTGTCATAAAACTTTTTTCTACCATAAAAAGTTAGTGAAATCTTGAAGAGGAAGTTTTATTGATGAAGTTTTTCCTCAGTTAATACATACGTAAACAAAATTCTTCAGCATATTTTTTTATTTAAATCTAATGTTATCATATAAAAGATAGAATATCTCTTGAGATCTTTTTATTATTTTCTTATATGTATAAGTGACAAATTTATTGATTTTTAAGGTAAATAAAATAAATAAAATTTTCTTATATTTTTGGTATATAAATGAAATTATTAATATAAAAAAAAAAAAATGAAATTAAATTGAAAATAAAATTGAAACAGGATATCCCGCTTTGAATATCATAAAATTAACAGGAAATCATATATAAATTTTTAGTATATTTTATTTATTTAATTTTTTTTATATATAATTAAGTTTAAGCAATTTTTTTTTTTTATGTAATTTGTGAATGATTGTATTAAATTACATGTTTTTAAAAGGAAGATGATTAGGTAAGCAAATCTAAATAATGATTATTAATGGCTTTTATTTGAAGCTTTTTGTTTAAAAAATTATTTCTCTTAAAGGCATTTTACCAGTGTTATCGACTTTTGTTTTCCCAAGCATGATCTTTTGAAAAAAAAGTACAATTTAATACTCAGTAAAGCTCACGTTTGACAGGTAATAAAAAATAGTACAAAATAAAAAATTTGTATAATTCAATTTGTTGCCATTTTGAGCTTTGCATTTTAATTATATGTGTACATATTAACATTTAAAATGTAGTTTAACATTATAAATGGTTACCAAAATTGATTGTAAAAGTAATTAAAGGGAATGGTATACAACTTTCGGTATCATGGAAATTCTGAAATATAAAGCCGCACAAAATGAACTCCATTTAGAAGTATTTCTTACTAAAAAAGCACATAATTAAAAATTACTTTTTATAGTTCAATTCAAATATACTTCAATAATAAAAATGTTGGTCATACAAAGCGTGCGGATAAAGATTACATATTTAGTCATACAAAAAAATGTGGAAAACGATTAAAAAATTAGAGATTATAATTCAAATATTTACTCAAAGTATGTAAATTTGATTTACATTAATTCAAATACAAATTTACAAGCATTTAAATTTATACCGAAAAAAAACTTTATTAATTAGGAATTTTAAAATTTTTTTATAATATTTTTCATACATTTAGTTTGTTTATTCTGCTCACTTTAAACTAGCTTAATTCACATAGATATTTTTTCTAATATTAGTTTAGTTTAGTATCTCAGTCAACATTCGTTATTGTTTTTCTGCTAATAAAATTATTTTTGTCAACATTGACACAACGCTTTAATTCTATGTCTATATATAAATAATTTATGCGATATTTATTATTTAATATAATTTAAAAACTTACCTTCTTCCATAGACATAACACTTTCATCTGGTGATGGTACATCACCATCTCCACCAATTTCTATTTTATCTTTTCGACTTTCCTTAAGTTTTGTAAAAAATTCAACAGCATAATCTACAACATCACCAGGCTGTTCTAATAGATATGCAATTGAAAATTCAAGAAGAACATCACGCAAAGCGTCTGGTACTTGAATACGTTGTTTTTGTTGTTGAATTGACATTTTTTATATTTTATCAATTCTTCCGGATTTTACGTCTATTTTTTTTTCTTCTGTTGTATTTGGTCTGCAAAGCTGTAAAAAAAAATGTTAAAATTATTATTAATATGTGAGAAATAAATTAAAATGAATTATTTTCAAATTAGTATTAATAAAAAATAAAAATTAGATATGACTTTCATTAGCTACTAATTAATCTGATGCTCGTAAACAACTTAAAACAAAGCTAGTTTTGCGTGTTTATCATTAATTGATGTCAGAATATTTTGATTTATATTATGAAATAATAATTGCTAAAATACTATTTTAATAAAATTATTAAAAAAAACATACTAATTATTTTGTAAATATTTATGTATAATTATTATATCACACGTAAGTAATATTTTTATGATAAATTATGAAACAATATATACAATAAATTTTTAATTTCCCTTTCCGTAATTACATATATATAGTTAATTTTAAAATATTTTAAATGCAGAATTTTGTTAACAATTAGTCATATTTGTATGAAATTATTAATTTACATCATTTTTTAAACATAATACTTTTATTTTCGTTGAAAATTTTCAATTTAAAAATTACTAAACTTTATATTAAATCCAGTTAATTTTATGTAATTTAATTTATGGCTTTATTTAAATATAATATACCTTTTTTAACGACAGAAAAATCTTGTTAAAGTACATAAAATATGAAAATTTATAAGTTTTTTATAATAATTTATTGATAATTAATTAGCATTGTAGAATTCTTAAAGATTCATTAAAATATTTGAATTATTTAATAAATTCCTTAATAAACTTAATTATTAGCAATTCTTTATTAGTCGGTGTTATATTCTTAGGATAAAATTGTTCTAAATATTTTGAATTTTATACAAAATAATATCTAAATCTTTTTTTTTTTGAATAATTTTTTTATTAGAGGTGCTGTTTTTTTTTTTTTTTAATATCAGTTTGTAAAATCAACCAGATGTTTATTTGGTAGGATAGACATTTAAAAAAAAAATTTAATATTTCATAAAATCTTTTTAATACCTTTTTTTTTTTTGAAAAATTTCGTAATAAAAATTTAACAGAAAAAGTTTTTAACGAATAATTTGAAGATTCTTAATAAAAAACTCCTTTTAATTTCATTAGGAATACTCAAGAAGCTTATTATTTTATATATATGTACGTATTAAGAATTTACAAGGAATTTTTTATATGATATTTTTATGCCCATTAAGCAAAGCTAAGGGGTTTAGATACAAAAGAATTGGAAAAAAAAGAAGAAAATCATCTATGTTATAAATTTCCACTTGAAAGTAAGTTACAAGAAAACTTTAATGATATAAAAGCTTCTATAATGATACTCTTGACTTAATAAGAGAACACTAAAACAATACAATCTAATAATTTTATGGGAAAAAAAAATGTAATAGATCATAAAACGAATGAAATATGTATATCATTTTATATCATTTTACCCTCCTAAACCCTTGATTTTAGAAAAAATGGATTTTACCACAAGGAAAAATCATTAAATATTTTTTTTTTTTTTGAAAAAATTATGTTTTTTTCTTTAAATGTTGATATAAAAAAATTTAAATTTCTTGAGGTTTTTCATAAATTTATGTAATACCACCACTACTAACTAACTGAAATGTTGTACATAATATTAAAAAAAAAAGGACTTTTTTTTTATTTTGTTTCATCAAATGTTGATGGTTTTTTATTTTATTTTTTTTTTTTGCGTGAAAAAAATTTAAAAGGAAACAAAAAAAAACGTGAAACATTTTTTTCGTTTTTACAATTTTTCTTGTGGCAATTTGAGTTCAAAAGACAAAGACAGTCCTTTTTTTTTCTCTTCCAAAAATTTTGTTTAAAAAGTATTTTTTTTTTATGCTTAAAATAATTATTTATTTTATTTAATTAAATCTTTTAGAATTTTTCTTATGGTTTTCTGTTCAAAAAAAAAAAATGTGAAATTGTTTTGTTTAGATTGCAAAAAAAAAAATTACATGAAAAAAGGAAAATTGTCGCATAAAATTAAAATTTTTTTATTATTTTAAAAATTTAATTTTTGAGATTTCAATTTAAGTAAAAAAAAAATGTAATTGAAATTCTTTAAAAATGTCTTATATCTTTTACTTTTATAGTTATTAGATTCTGACAGTTTTTTTTGTAGGAATTAAATAGCTTATTATTTTCTTGCTGTTGTTTGGAAATTTTCTAATTTTTGCGATTATTACTGAGTGCCTAAAATGCTATTATCGAAATATGTTAACAAATCAACAAATTTTTCATCAAACAAATAAAATTTTTATTTTAGATACAATTTTTCAAATTGAAATCTATAAGATTAAAATAAGTTATACATTTAAATCTGATGATATTTAGATTACTGCCACAAAAAATTACAATAATATTTACAATAAATCTCATAAATGAATTCATTTAATTATAAAACTGACATGAGTTAAATTAACTGACAGACATTGATTTTTTTGTAGACAGTTGTGACTTTTAATATTATATTTAATAAAATTTATAAATTTTATTAAATATAATGAAAAATCATAATAAAATATAATTTTTAAAATATAGATGATATATGTGACATGGTTTTAACAAATTTTGATGTATAATTAATTAAAAGATTCAAGTTAAATCAATTAAATTATATCATTAAATGATTTAATGGTGTACGTACATAATTAAATATCATTTAATTGTTTACTAATTTTATAAAATTGTTTTTGCATTTTAAATTCCATATTTAACATATTTTTTTTATATATTATTATCATGAAATTTTTGTTTCAGATTTTAATATTTGAAATTCACCTGTTTCAATTAATTCTAATATTTAATTAATATTTTTTTGGAAATTTATTTTATAATTTCAATAAAATTAAAATATTTTATATGAAAATAATAATGGAAAACTGAATGTGAGTTTATTAAATTAATCGTTAATACATTAAATATTTACGACAATTAACCAAATTATTGTTTTCGAAAATAGTTTACAGATTAATTATCGAAAATTTTTAATTGTTTTTCAAAAAATAATTTAAATCAATTTCCATTTCTAATGAAAAATTGATTTAATTACATTACTCCATTAAAATTTACTAAATTATCGAAAATATTTTATTATTCAAAGGTTTTTTTTTAAATGCAAATATAGAACAAAATAAAATATAGAAAGATACGAAAGAAAACTATTTAAACAGATGTTGTTAAAAATGTTATTTATATTAACACATTATATGTTAATTTTTTTTGAATTCAATTTTTCATTAGATATAATTTAGAATTTATTATGTTAATTTGAAATAATTTTTTTTCAATCGATTACTAATTAATTAAAGTAATTAAAAATATCATCTGACAAAACTTAATTACAAATTAACAATAAAAAAAAATCTAATTAACTTTTATTCTATTTCTAAATAAAAATCCTTAAAAACAAAATAAAAGTCACAAGACAAAAAATCTATCTAATATTAGAATTAGAATCTTGTAACTTTAAATATAAAATAAAATGAACATCACAAATATTTATAATGTAATTTTAGGTTTCAGTCAAACTGACAAGAGATTGGTGACAGAAAACTAATTAATTTAATTTATGTACACTCTATTATATTTATCTGTAATTCAATATTATTATGCTATAATATATCTTGTCAAAGTTAAAAGAAAAAAAATTGTTTCATATTTTTTTATTTATTATTATTTTTCCAATATAGAAGGTATGAAGTAGATTCATTTTCCCACCATAATTTAACATATATATGTCAAAATCATTTAAAAAATGTTCTAAAATATTTTCCTTTTTTTTTTTATTTCATTTATAATTTGAATTGATTTTTAGACATGTTTCTAATTAAATTCTATCTATCGATATAAAAGTTTTGTGAAATATGTAAGTATAAAAAAAAAAGGGAAAAAAGCACTTTAGAAATAATTCCTGCAGAAAACATTTAAGTATATTTTACTAATAGTTTGTATACAATTTTTTTAAAATGAAAATATGTTTTACATTTGTATGTAGATATGAATGAAAATAGTTTAAAATTCAACAAGATTTTTATAATCCACAAAAACACATAATCTCATTTGTGTTACAAAATTAATGTTTTATGTACATATATACTAATGTACGCCACTGTATGATAACAACGGCGTCACAATGGTTTCTAGGCGTTTTTTTTTGTTATTGTGGGATGTAATATTAAAGGGTTACCACCAATAAAAAAGTGCATAAAGCAAAGGATATATTCTTATTATGGACATGTAACGCATTTCTGGAACAAATGACATTAAAAGAAAACAGGGACAAGAACATTAACTTGAATATATAACAAAAAAAGGATATATGACAACGGAAAGAAATTTGCTACAATTGTCAAAAACAATCTTGCTACAATTGTCAAAAACAAATTGACAATTGTAGCAAGATTGACAATTACAGTTCAAATTTTTATAATTGATTGATTAATATAGCTCAATTGGTAAAAAATTTTTTGTAGAAACTACAAGGTTTTAAAAATTCCTGTTAATTGCTAATTTTAAATTACAGAAATATGTTCTTTTATATTAAATTATTTTATAGTTATTATTACAACTGGCAACCCTAAGTAAAAAAAAAATTTAATTTTAGTTTACTCCTGAAATTTGTTGTTTTGTGTTTCATGTTAATGTGTCGTTACGATTTTATCGATTTACTATTATAATATTTAAAAGTGACGTGTAAAGAATTACGTTACATAGTATATAATATACAAAATACACTTAAAAAAACTTATATATTGGGTTAGGTTTTTATATTTTATTACATTTTATATACAGAAAAAAAGTAGGTTTACAAAAAATAAAAAACATGTAAAGTAATGAAATATTATCCAAGCATATAAGAGCACTTTTTTTTTTTTGTTAGATATTATAAATTGTAAATGCTGTAAAATTTGACAGAAATGGAATGAATTTATTGTATATAATAAATAATACTTTTTTTTTTTGAAATTATATAATATTCTTATGATAGCTTTTATAAAAATTTTTTAAATATAAAGTATCCAATTCACTAGGAGTTTGTTTACAAAAAAAATTCTAATGAATTTGTTAAAATACTAGAACTTTATTTACAAAATATGGTAGTGAATTTGTTGAACTAAATTTTATTAATTTCAATTTTTGAAAGCAAACCAATGCAATTTTAAATAACTTAGTGCCAAATTACTACAGTAATAACTAATAAGTACAAGATGTTGTACTTCTTCAAAACAACAAATATAAAATAACAAATAAGTTTAGGTTCGTAACTAAAAAATTTCTTCTATCCTAATAAATCTTTCAATCTAAAACATAAAATTTTCAATAATATTAATTTTATTTTTTAAAAAATTATACCAACCGCTGGTAGATCAATAAATAATGTCAGAGATATGAAATGCATCTCAAAAATATATATTAAATATGCTATATAAAAAGCAATCATATTAAGTATTTAATTTTTTTTTTTAAAAACTGAAATTTTCTATAAAAAATGTTGTAAATAACAAAAAATAACAATCCTCTCTAAATTTAGATGAAAATCGTATTCGAATGTCAAAATTTGTCAAAATGAATACAAAACGTACTATAAAAAATATTAAAAGTAAATAAAAACAATTTTTTTCTTCGGCAGATATTTACTTATTGATGTTGTCTCGGCAAATATGGCATCATAATATAATTTTTTTTCTACAACTTTTCATTTTTGTACAACGTAAAGTTTGTACACACAAAAAAAATATAAAACATGTTCTAAAACCAAATTAGGAAATGTCATGATTCCATAATCGAAAATCATGTTCACAAGAAATATCAGATATTATTTTCTAAAGTAAGTATTAAACTAATTAGTTCACATCATTTTAGGATATTTTATTATATTATATTTGAAAAACTAGACTACAACAGAGAGTATATAATATTTTTTTAGGTTACATTAGATTACATTTTTATGATCATATCATAACATATTTTTTTTTGTTTTTGATATATGTTGTGTTTTATCTAATGTAATTAATGCTTATAGCTTTTAACTGAATAATTTATCAAATACACTAATGAGTAATGTAATTGATAAATTGTGTTATAGCTAATTTTAATTATTAAATCGAACAGGTTTTTTAATAGCTAGTTTTGAATTGATATAATTATAAAAATATAATATAAATTATAATTAAGATTGAGAAACTTACAGTGGAATAAAATAGTAAATAATTAAATATATACCAGACAGAAAGGTTAGTCTAAGTTTGATATCTGATAAAAAGTCAATCTTATAGTATTTAGTTGCTGAACTCAATTAATCTGAATTCCTTGGCACAGCAATTCCCATTTATTGGAAATTCCCAATTTTTGAAATTTATAACTTATCGTCGGCAATAATATTGAAATAAAATTATTAAGATTTTAAAAATCATTTCAATAAAATTTCAAGGAAACTAAAATTTAATTTTAATTTAAATACATAAATATTTTCAATTTATTCAAATTATTTAAATTTCATAGAAAATTTTAATAACATTTTTTGGTAAAATTCTTAATAATTTTATATCAGTTAACTATCAGTAATACAAAAATTAATGTTAATAAATGTTAATTTTTATTTTACATATTTATTTTTACAAATATATCATATTTATATTCATTAATACAGAAAAATTCTAAGTGAATAATTTACATATGATATTGTGTTAATGAAAAAATTAAATAAAAATTATAAATTTAATATTTTATTTACATGTGCTAAACATTAAATGAACAACAAAATAAACATAAATATTACCAAAAATATTTCATAATAAAAAAAAAATATTAAATAATTTTTATTAATCATTTAATGAATTTTTTAACAAATAAATTTATCATAAATTTGTTTTTTTTTTTTTATTACGAAAATCATAAAAAAACATTATATAATAAAATAAATGAAAATAGCAATTTTGAAGCATACCTTTTTCTTCTAATAGATAAAAAGTATTTTGACAGAATATTGTATTTAAACCACAAAAAAATCAATAATCCGATTTTAATGTTTTATCAAAATGAAAAAAATCCAAATTCAACATCGAAGAAAAAAATAAATATACATAATAATAAATGAAATAATATTTACTTAAAATGATGAAGCTTTAAGAACATTAAATAGGAAATAAATCTAGTGAAAAAAATAAAAAAAAATAAAACATATTCACTTCTGAAGCAATAAATTATTTTGTAATGTGAGGTAGTTAATTCCCTAGGAGGATTTTATTGCTGTGCAATTCTGCTGATAGAAAAAAAAAAAATATTTTATACATAAATATTTTGAGTAAATTTTTGAAATATTAAATTCTGTATTGACGCAAATCAAATAAAATTTCAAAAAATTATATTTGGACGGATTAAAATTTTTTTTGAAAACAAATGTTTTTGATGTTAGTTTACATTAATCAATTAATTATTTTTTTCAGGTAAAGCAGTTTAGGTTTAATTTTTATGTTAGTGATTCAGCATTCTATAAATGTTAATTAATCTTAGTTAATAAAAGACTAAATTTTGCAAATCCATATAGTTTATTAATAAAATAGAAGATACGTTGTCGGTGAGTGTAATATTCTGTGATGCGGTAGGTGCTGAATGCTTGGACACATTTAGTGGAGGTCTAGGCTCGAGTGGCTGCGTCACTGAACAAGATGGTATCAATGGCATATTTAAAATACCAAACCGGCCAAATAAAGTACTATCAGATAAAAGTTTTTTTGTCCCAATAACAGCTTTTCAACTTTGAGAAATATTGTCCTGATATTAAATGTTATAACAAATTTTAAATTAAATATCATAAATTTAGACATTAATTCTTCCTTTAAATGACAACAAATAACTTAATCTAAAATTATTATTATTATATTTATTAATTCAAATTTGTATTAAACATAATTTTCTTTAAGCACCATTTTCTAATAATAACTAAATCCATATATAAAACTAACATTTCTACAAAATTAAATCTTTTTACAAATTTTCCAATGATTATTTTATGAACAGCACGTACGATAGTTCACCTTAATATTTTATAAGCTACCTCAACAAATAAGTAAATAGGAGATAGAAAAGACAATAATACTAAAATATATGTTAAACCACTACTAAACTCATACTTCCCAAAACCAGGCCTTAAAGAAAACAAAAAAAATGACTATCAAAATTAAAAGCTACAATCGTCAAGTAATGTGCTTGGTTCTTCTTGTCACGTAAAGACTAAAACAATATTCTCATTTTTAAGCAAATCCATACCAAAAAAAAAATTACAAGGAAATTTTTTGTTGCTGTCTTTTTAAATTGATTTTGTTATTTGGTGGAATTTAATAATAATGATAAATCTACACGTACAAAAATTTGTTACTACAAACGATTTATTAGAAAATATATTATTTTGAAGGAAAAAAAAGGCCATGTAAATATATGTATATGTGTGAAAATACATAAAAATCGATTAGAAATCTGAATAAAATTATATTATATTTGCTGTTATTGAAAATCTATTTTTACAAACATGTACAAAAAAATTAAAAGATTTTGTTCAATGAAAGTTTGTTAAAAAATATAAGCAAAATTTTGGCCTTCGGCCTTTCTTGCTTGAAAAGTAAGAAAGGCCGAAGGGCAAAATTTTAATAAAATTAAATAGAAATTTTTTATAAAAGTTATTTTCAATTTTAATAAAAAAAATTTCTTTAAATTTTTAATAAAATTAATTAAATATTCAGGAAAAATAATTTAATTATATTCAAAAATATAATAAAAATTAATAATAAATATTTTATTTAGATTATTTTAAGAAAAATCTAAAATAATTTTATAAAAACGTTTTTAAATGGTATATCTTTATATTATATGTAATAAAATCCAGTATTAAAATTGACAGAAATTGAATATTCAAAATTTTACTTAATAATAATGCTAAAATTTAAAGATTTTCTGTTTACAATATTTGACACAAATTGAAGAATTGACAATATTACATATTAAAGTACAATGAAATGCCAAAAATCGTTTAGATTATTTTAAATATCGAGATACTGTTTAAGGATTTTAACTCAAGTTTTTTAAGTGAATGTCAATAATCAAATTTGATTTGAAAACTATAAGAAAAATGTTAACATTTAAACAATAAAAGTTGCATTGTGAAAACATGAAACAAATTTAATTAAAATGTTCTTCACTTCCAAAGCCTTGGAGATATAAATAATAAAAAAAATGTATTTTATTATACTAGGAAATATAGGGAGCTTTTTACGCTAATGTTTATATAGTTTATTTTATTTTTAATTAAATAAATTATAATTAAATTCTTTTACTGGACTATAAAAAGTTTATATTACGTCCAACCTGTTTCCTTTATGTAAGAAATACAATATAGTTATAATCATAGATTGTTTGTACTGCTTTAGAAAACTTTAAATAAATTGTTAAATTATTAAATTTTTCACCAAGAAGGGACAATTTGGCATAATATACATAAAAAAAGGATGTTATCTTTTTAAAAATAAGTGTGTAATGTACATTTGTTTTTAAAATAATTTTAAATTCACTATAAAATTAAATTTAGTAGCTTAAGGACCCGCTATGAGTACTTGATTAGTAGCTCTAATTTAGCAGCAGAACTTACAGTCCAGTAATTTCATATACATATGCGCTTTTTTAAGTAGATTTTGTTAATTAATACTAAATATGTTGTAATTATAAGTATACTAGTGAAATTCTAGTAAAATTAGATTAAAAAATATATTGAGAAACTTCAAATACAGATAACTTGACACCCGAAATTACAATTTTTCATTAAAAAATATATTTTCGCAAAATTGTGTTTATAACGCCCTGGTTTTGGTCATAAAGTAATTTTTACCTTTATCTAATTGAAAATTCTTCAGCTTTTGCAACAAGGTATTCTGTAATGTGTAAATTTACTATGTTAAAACATATTTTGAAAAAGTTAGCACAGTATCTATACCTGAAAATAGCAACTGCAATATAAGAGATTTTTTATTTTTCAAAAAATCCTTTAAAAGGATATTAAAAATCACTTTTTTTATATTTTTTTATATATATTATATATCAAAAAAAAATATTTATGCTTCAATGTTCTTTAAAATCTTTAATTTTAGTTAAAGAGATTTTTGTATGTTTTGTAAATTTGAAGTGTTGTGCAAAATATAAACACAATATCATTGAAAGTAAAAATATAAAATTGAGAAAAAAAATTGGATATCTTCCAACATTAAATTCGAAACTAAATTACAAAAATATATGTACAGCAAAAAAAAAGGCAAAGAACTTACAATTTAATTTCAATTCCGACAAATTTATAATTTTCTGTTTTTATTTTATATCTTTTGGAAGTAAATTAAACAAAAATATGTAAAAAGTATATTCAATTTTTAAAAACTTCCGATTTTATAGAAATGAAAAATCTATAAAATAATATCATAAATATTATTGTAAATTATTTGTAGCAGCTTAACATAAAAATTATGAAATAAATTTTTCTTTCTATGCGATGTGAGAGGAGGAACGAACCTAAATAAAATTTTGAAATCTTGCCCAAAATTACAAAAAAACAAAGTATATATAAAAACTTTTAGGCATATAAATCTAAATTTATTATTCAGATGGAAATAGAAATTAGAAATCTTCACTTTTATTTTATTTTTTTTATTTTACAAAAAAACATCAGGAAAATTAAAAATATTTCAAGAAAATTGAAAATGATTAATGAAAAATCTTTTTTTTTGTTTTTTCTTGTTTTTCAAAAGGAAAAATTTCCTGATTTCTTAACTTTTAATTTTGTTGAAAATATTTAACATAAAATAATTATTTATGTTTTTGGTTTTGGAATTTAATAAAAGAATGGTGAAGCAATTAACAAGTTTAGAATTATAATTAAACTAAAGCTAAATTATGTTAAACAATTAAGATAAATAATAATAATAATAATAAGAAAAAGTTTTCAAAAATTGTTGGCAAAATATAATTTTCGTTTTGGTAATTGATAATTTCAATAATTAATCTTTTTTTTAAGTACTATAATCATCACTGTAGGAAAAAAAATTGCAAAAAATATAATTGGTTATTTAAATTTTGAAGAGATTAATTTTAATGGCCAATTACTAATAAATTGTATATTAATCATATTTTTCGTTGCAACGTATAAACGTTAGCAGGATAAAAGTGGATTTTATACATAATTATTTTATTTTATACTTGAATTTCAATTAAAAGATCAATTATAGATTTTGGGAAATATTTGCAATGGTAAATTGCATATAAAAGATTGCACATAAACTTCATGTAGAGGAAAAATTTTAAAATTTTTATTTTTCTAAGGCTTTTAATTTTTGTAATCTATAGCAAAGCGTATATAAATCAGCTTTACGTTTACGGACAGCCTTAAAATTTTATAATGTTGGACTCTAGTGCGTAAATTAATGTTTATTTCCGTTTTTAGTAATTTTGAATATGTATAACATAAAAAGAACCAAATATGATACGAATATTTATATGATTTATGCTTGAACTAAATTTTACTTAGCTGAGAGCAAAGTTTTTTTTAAATTCATAAATGAATCTCACCATTAATCTTTTTAAAAAATAAATTTAGCTTTTTTCAAATTGTTTTTTTTTTTTCGTTTTTTCTTGATTTTTCAAGAAAAATCGATATGAAAACTTTACAAAAAAATTTCAAATTATATTTCCATTTTAAATTTTTTTTAAAATAATTTATTATTGCGACATTTTTTTTATAATTAACATTTTTATTATATCTGTCAAAATATAATCATTAAAAATTCAAATAAGATTATTTTAAGTCTACCTTATGCTAAGACTTAATATCGTCTCACATTATTAATGAATTGAGATAAAATGGATAAGAAAATCACATACTTTAGTTCGTTTAATGAATTACAGCATTAAACTGTTTCCAACGTGTAATAATCATAATTACTCCAGTAATTATAATTACTCCAAATTTACTTGTCCCGCACAGGTTTCAAATAAATAAAAATTATTGCAGTAGGACACAATTTTTATTCAAAAGTTGACCTAGAATTTTAATTTAATTTTGATTCTTTTATCTGAACTTGAATATATACTGAACTTGAATAGCAGACAGACAGACGGACAAATAACTTAAAAATATAACATTTTTGGTTTAAAGATAATTTTCTTTAAACCCAATTTTGTATTATGTAAACTTTTATTTTCAATTACGTAATCCATTTAATATTAACATTAAAATTTGATATCCTTAAACTTTATAAAACTAATCAAATATCAGATTACACTCATAAATATTTAAAAAAAATAACACTTTTTTTTTTAATTTATTGCAAAATTATTTGACCTTCAAAAATCTAATCTATATACTATTTTTTTTTCATCTTAACCTCAATTTTTCACACCAATTAAACTTAAAAACTTTTTGCTTACTATAATAAATATAAATAAAAAAATTTATAGCATAACTAATTAGGCTGATTAATTTCAATCTTGGGATATAATGCATAAATGATTTTTACATAAATAAACCATATGTCAGCAGGAAAAATCACAACTGTTCAATTTCCTTTATTTTTATAATATTTTAAAAATTATTTTTAAAATCATTTCGTTAACATTAAATAATAGTAAAATATTTAATATACATTGGAATATTAAATTTCAAAATATAATAAACTAGAAAGTTTTTTATGTCCTTATGGTATCTTTTAAATATTGTTTATCTAATTTTTGTAAAATTTTTAAAAAATTGATATAAAATATTATGCCACCAGGAAAACAATTTTTTTTTTCACAAACTTATCTTATTTATGATCAAATTACCTGAAAGATTTTTACCTTGAAGATAAAATTGATTGTGCAAAAATGTGATAAATTATTATTTGTTATAAATCTATAAATAACATATTTAATAAAAATTTCCATCTCTAGTAATGAAATTTATGTAGTTTTATAGTTATTGGTAAGCAATTTATATTCATAAATATCTCTACAAACGGAAATATTAATAATATTTATCGATTTAAAAGTAATAGAAATTTTAGTAAATATTAAAATTTATTATAAATTATAGTAATATTAGTTTGTTGTTAAATTTCATGAGCAAAATGTAGAGAATTTTGTAGTTTAATTATAAATAATTCGAAATATTGTAGCAAAAACAAATTATATATTAAATTATTCTTTGATAATTTTGCCATAATTTCCCAATATAATTTTAAAAATAGTCAAATTAAATAATTGATAAAGTTGTCTTATAGTTATAAACGCATACATTTCGCACATTTGTTGTTGTTTTTCTCTAAGTTAATTAAAAAACGATTATTTTTAAATATATTTCCTCTCTATGATTATGTAAACGAGCAAAACATTTAAATAAAAACGTTCACAAAGTTCGTACTAATCTCTAGAAATTTGTACTATTCGTACTAATCTCTAGAAATTTGTAAGTATACCCATATTTTTCTGGTAAAATATACAAAATTAAACTAGTACATTGAAATTTTCTGAATAAATAATTAACTTATAATTGAATGATCAAATTTGTGTACAAAAGGAGACTTATGTTACAACTTTAAAGTTTAATGAAATATTTTGTAATCTCGCGATTTTAGTTCAAATTTTATTAGTAATTTAATTTAATCAGTGTTCTGCAGATACTATTATAAGTGTTGATTCACATTGTACAGTGGAAAATGAAACTATTTTAGTATGCTATTATTTTGATGATTATGAATTGCAAAACTTCAATCCAAATGTTGTAGCATAAAATTGTATGTATGCTACAACATTCAATCCAAATGTTGTAGCATACATTAAAATTTATTGATTCACGATTTGATGAAATACCAAGAAAATTCTTATCCCACTGTAGTGGAAAATTAAAAAAATCATATTGCTGGTAAATGTAGAATTTTAAATCATATTGAAAATAATTTTATTGAATTACCAGAATTAAATTATATTGATTTATCAAAAAATTATATACGTCCAGTAGAACCAAATATTTTTACGAGTTTACATAAATTAAAAATATTTGATTTAAAAAGTAATAACATTGGAGAAATTAGTAAAGGTTTATTTGATATTTTTCCGCATATAAAATATGTGGATTTAAGTAATAATATGATTACTGAAATTGATAAAAATATATTTGAAAATTTAATATACGTAAAATTTATGGAGTTTATCAAATAATCCAACTAAAGGTAATTTTAAAATTCAATACAATTAAATTTATGTAGATTGGAGAAAGTTGAAATCATTGGTATTGTTCATCGACTTACTTTTGCTCATAATTTACTTGAAGAATTCATTTTCTCGAATCAATTTAAGAGAATTATTGAAATGTTGTGTTCAATCCTTTTGGTATTTTGCTGCTATATGAAAACTGCTACATTTTCATATAAACCCCATATTCTTTCATCATAAGAAAATTTAAAACAGATATTTAAATAATATAAAAGGGCAGCATTTTCAAAAAAGTCATAACAAATTTATATTTTGAATTGAATAATGTCGTAATTCAAAAAATAGATGTTTTATTTTGTCTATACAAAAATTTAACTAACTTCAAACACGAATTTTGTAAATTTATTTAATTCTTTAGGTAGGCAATTTCTTTAAATAGTTTTTAAAAAAAAATGTTTAGCTTTTAGACAGTTTCGCAAAATTCAATTTATTTGGGAAGTAACAGACCTAATTCGTGATAATGGTAAAGAAATACTTAGTCTGTTGATGATTTAGTTCTTCAAAATAAATTTATCTTAAATATAAGTCTACTTTGACCATATTTTGTGTTCAACTAACCTTAGATAATCATAAATGTAGAAAATGTAGAAATAAGGATTATAACTAGAAACTAATAAAATAGTTGTTATATTTTCAAACGTAAATTAATTTTATTAAAAATATTTACATAAAATTGCGAATTTCTAGAAAATTTGACCAAACTATAAAAAAATGTAATTAAGTAAAATAAAAAAAATAATACAAAATTACGTATTATAAGTATTTAATGAAAATTTTCCACGCATATTAATAACAAAATAATTTCCAATTCATTTTATATTAAAACTCCGGAAGGCCAAATAAATCAATTTTACTTGGAAGGTTGTTTTGTAAAAGGACAAAAAGGACGAAATATAAAGACAATAGAAAAAAAAGGTCGCGTATAAGAGCTATTATCTTTATATATACATATATTAGTTTCATATTTCTTGGAATTTTTGGGCCGGATAGTTTTGGTATCAGAAATACTAACTATAATTTCTGTAAAACGAGCAGAAATTGCAATTATAAGCACGTTAGTTTGAAGGAAATCGGAAAACCCTCACACGAAGCCAGTAATAGCCCCTTCTAAAACTACTTTCGGTGGTTAAATGATAGAAATTTAACCGAATTTACATGTCTCGATCAAATTACTATGAAAATACTTGCCTAGCATCCTCACTTTCTTTTCTTGTACGAGCGGTCAGTGGAAGAGGACATGTTCGATTGGTTGGCATATATACTTCTACTGTTCAATTAAAATAAAAGAGACAACAAAGCCGGATACAGAACAATTTTTAAATTTTTCATTACCTTTGCATAAATCTACATTAATTATAGTTCAACATCATCGTTTACTATATTTAAAAAATACAATTTCCGAACTAACAGAAAGACTGACGAAAAAGATTTAAGATTACCGGATTCTTTATTGCACAACGAAACTGTATAAACTATAAGATACAAAGTAAAATATTGATAAAAAAAAGTGTGTTGAAATTTATGAGTATATATATATATATATATGAATGAGAAAAGGATAATAGAATCTTGTACATATATATACTTAGTTAATAATTTTATCATAAACTATATAAAAAATATTCAAGTTTTAGAAACGAAAATATAATAGAATAATATCAATATGTATACGTATGTGAATATGTTGTGAATTTTTATTGTTATTTTCTAACATATTTGTATCTTTTCATATACATATATATATATTACAAAACCTTATATTATGTATGAATAAATATAAAATCTCTTGTAAAGTAGCTTTTCACATTATCATAAATATATATATAGAAAACTTTCCCTTTTCATCCTAAGTGTCGTCCTTAATAAAAAAAAAAATCTTTTGTCACAAAGCAAAAAAAAAATTGTCTTTCTTTTCTCATAACATAACATAAAAAAAAAAAAAATCTGTAAAACAGATTTACACATATAAAAATATTATGAAAAGGATATTTTATTTTATTAGTGAGATTTATTATTTTTTTATTTTATTCTTTTGGTGAATGAATTTTTACACACGTTATTTCAATTTATAAAAACCAAAATGAAAAAAAAAATACAATTTTAGTTATGTTATTTGTTAGATTGTAGCTATAATAAGAAATATACAGCATTGTTTATAAATATGTCAAATTTTTGATTGAAATTTTTTGGATTGGATAAAATTTATTAGACAAAATTGTAAACGATATGTTAACTATCTAAATTTTATTAGTTTTTAATGTCGCGCAATTCTGTACAGTAATAAAGTTTAATTAAATCAGTATAATAAATTTTCCAATGTAAATACACTACATTATTATATAATATTTCATTACATTCAAAATATCTTATGTCATGATATAAATTAATTTCTTTAAGCTTTTTTTACAATCATGTGTCAGAAGATTAGATTTTATTGTATAACAAATTTAACATAAAATTTAAGTTTAAGGATTATACATTTTGAATACTATTTAAATTGTCAAATACGTTATACATAAATTAAGGTTACTTTAGCCATAATGTTTAAATTTTTAGTTTTCCGAAAAAGACATGAATTGCATAACAAAATTTTCTTTTAAGAACTCTTCACTTATGATGTCATATTTATGGAAGGATTTTATGATGTCATATTTATGGAAAGATTTTATGATGTCATATTTATGGAAAGTTAAACCAGGAGTTTAATTTAATTTTTGTCGATATTATTAATAATACGAAATTCATGTAAACAATAATACGAAATTTGTATTGTTAATTTCGACCATTTATAGGTGAATTTGTAAAATCAATGATTGATTTTACAAATTACTCAAAATAATGATTGCCAAATAAAATAAAAAAATGTATAAATATCAAAATTGTTTGAAATTAAATTGAAAATGATCTAATATATATAATAATAATAAAATTAATTATCTAAATAATTATTTATTAAAATTCAATCTTCAATTACACAAATCAAATATTATATTTTATACTAAAATACATTTCGTTATTGCATGTTAATTATTTATATAATACTATCATTTATTTCTCTTATAATAAGATCAATGACTTTTCATTGACGTATAAAAGTCAAACTATATATTAAATATACAACAATTCAACAAATCAATAATAATACATAAACAAGTAAATATTTACAAAAAAAAAATATTTAGTATATATAAAATTGACCCCATTTTTATATACGTTTTATAAAAAATATCCTTCATTAGCCAAAATTACACTGATTTAAAGTCCGGTAATACAAATAAAACTATCCGCAAGGAGGCATACATACAAAATATACAAAATGTAGGTATTTATAAAAAAAAAAAGGATTTAATGAATTCAACTTCAAACCTTTATCAAATTAAAGGTGAACAATATTTAATGTTAAGGAATTTTTTTTTTTTTTTTTTTGTTTACCAGAGACAAAATATTTGTGGTTGTCCACTTTATATACAATAAACTTAATTTTATGTACGTATTATAAAAACGGAAGTATTACAAAAATAACCCATATTTTCTTCGTACATAGAATCATAAATATATGTTTATAACAAAAAAAAATATATTTTTTTTTTGTCAAACACGCAAACTGGATTTTTATTAAATAAAAATTGATTTTCATTATAATTTCCTTCTTTTTTTTTTTTTATTAAAACGTATATAAGTGAATTTTTTTTTTTAAGATTATTTATGTAATTGAAAAAAAAAAGGATTTTTTTTTTGTTACGGTATAACCATCGTCATAATAATAAAACCGGAACGAAATTAAAAGGACTTTAGTGTATTAACTACAATAACATGACTTTTATAAAATATTTTGGTAATAAAATCGAAATAAATATTTATTAGATGATTTTTAAATTTGCGATATTAAATTTAGGTCAAAACATAAAAAAAAAATCTGACAAGAAAAATATTTTTCTACTAGAATTATTTCTTATTTTTTGGTACGAGGAATAAATTATGTACACAAAAAAAAAAACGAAAAGGATCTAAAAATTTGAAAAATTAAAAATTGGCAAATTGTCAAAATTTAAATAATTATGTCAAAAAAAATTATACACTTTATAAGCAATATTTTTTGGAATTAACTATTTTTTATAACCCTCTTTATCTATATGACAGATTTCAAAGACGGCGTCTAGAGTATTAGGGAGAGTTTTTATTGGAGAAAACTAATTGTGCAAATGATATAAAATAAATTTTGAAAAAAATGACAGATTTATGGCTTCAACTTGAATTAATAGATTGCTTAATTTGTTCGTTCGTCTAGCTGTCGACAAGGAACAAAATTAATTAATTCAAATTAATTTTCTGGAAAATTATTTTTGAGACCTAGTTTTTTTAATAATTTTTATATTGTACATACAAATTGGATTACACATGTACTATATTACATAAAAAATTGTCCGTAAATACAATTTTTATTCAAATCGTCAAAAAACTGTCAAGAGATTATTACTATTACCGCGTACAATTCATAAATACTAAATATACGATTATTGGTTAAACGCAATTTGAACACGAACTTTCCAAATTAGCTTTAGCTATATATAAAAAAATGTATATTTTGAAATATACTATTATACTTTAATAAATACAATCCGTAATTAACGTCGAACTCAAGAAATAAAATAAAATAATTTTAAAATCCTTTTATGGGCTATTTATAATATAAGTTAAATATCTCCGTCAAAATACAAATTTCTCAAGAAAACTATTACAAGGAGACAATAATCATTTTATCTTGTATTTTGGTATTTAAATATTTTATGAAAATTTCATGCCTCCCTGATAAATAACTTTAAATCACCTTGTACTAAATAAAAAACAAATCACATAAATTTTAAATTATTGAAAAAATATAAAAACAAATTATTAACAATTTTTTATTTTTATTTTGGGAGAAAATCCTTCCGAGAGGACAAAAATTAACATTTTTATGTTAAATAAATTTATGTTTTTGTTTATCCTTCTAACTGGTGCGACCTAAATCCATTAAATTTTTGTATATTATGCATATATTTGAGTACATCGTGTATCTGTCGAATTCATAAAAAATGAATGTTGTTTTTTTTTTTGAAAAAAAATTATGTAACTTGGTGCTAAAAAACATAATTTATAAATTTCTGAAGCTTTTGATATTTTTTTTTTTTTTTTTGCAAAATATAAATCTAACTTGAAAATTTATAATACTTAGAGAAACTTAAATAATTTATGTATTGTTTTCTATTTATTTTAGATCTTTATCAATATTTCATTTTTTTCAGCTATGATGAAATTTTTTGTCTTTTTAAAGGACAAATAGAAATTATGATAAAATACGAGGTTATAAAGATTTAAGTCTATTGTAAAACAGTTTTTGTTGTTAAAAAAAATATCTATATGTATATGTACTACATAAAAAAGTAATGTATATAAAATTAAATAATTTATTTTGAAAAGATTAAAAGTTTTTGTTGAATAAGATTTTAAGTTAAAGAAATAAAATGGAATATTAAATAAATATTGAATTGTCATATCTAATTTAATGATATAGGATCAAATTCTGTCAATATTTCAACTAAAATTTACATAAATTTATGTAAATTTTTTTTTTTTTAAATATTGACAGCATTTGAATTTTTTATTCAAATTTTTTATTTTAAATTCTGTAATATTTTTTTTTATGGTAATGTAATTGTGGGTAAATTTTTTATTAACTCTTTCCAACTCATTTAATATGAATTCACTTTTTGGATTACATTTATTAAAGTTTATTTTCATGATATTGTCTTGTTTAAATTCGTTAATACTTTTTGGGTTCTTGGCTGGTTTTCAGTTGATAATAAATTATTTTTTAAACTTGACATGTTCAATTTTTTTTACTAAAAAAGTATTGTTCTCATCGTTTTAGTGCAATGTTTTGTATTTTCCGCGCTTCTTTATAAAAACTTGCATATTAATTTATAAAGCTACATAAATTTTAAGTGCAATTTCAAAACTTTCAAATGCTTTAAATTTTTTTTAACCACTAACATTATAAATCACTGTATCAGTGCATAGCAAAAAATTCAAAACTAATTTTAATATTTCGCAACAGAAAAAAACTTTCTCCTACGAATCTTCTCAACACTATTAAAATAATATTATAAAATGTTAATTTAATTATTCATAAGCTTTAAATATCAAACAAGTTCAATTTAACAAGTAACTAAATACTTTCTAACTAAAGTTTTATGATTTTGGTTTCTAAATGAGTTTCTTTTTTCTTGGATTATAATGAAATTTGTGTTACGCTGTTTTTTTTGTTTTTGTTTGTGAATACACCAACAAGTTTACACATAAAAACGAAAATTACAATTTTAACCAAAAATACAATAACGAAAAAAAAACATTGAAAAAATTACATATTATCTTATAATTTAAAATTAAAAACCAGATATCACAAAACATATTATCGTTTTTTTTTTTGGTATGGTATGAGCTCCCCATGTGAGTAATAAAAAAAATTTGCTTTTAAACCGCCACAAAAAAAAAATATACTTATATATTAAAACCCGCTCTTTATCAAGTTAACCTAAAAATAAATTTAGTGAAAATAAAACAATATTAAAAAAGTCATATTAAAAGAATTGTAAATTCAAATTTAAAAATATATAAGAAAGTATTATTTATGATAAATATATATATATTATATATATATATATCTTTTAATTAAAGCAGAAACAGTAAAATCATTTTAAATTGAACAATATTTTAATATTTTGTGAATTTATAAATAACATTAGAATTGCTACAACATATTTATGAAATAATTCAAAATATATTTGAAAAATCTTTTAAGTTCCATTTCAATTGTATAATAAAATTGAAGTAATATATTTGCGAATATTACATATAAACAGCTGAGAAATGTCATTCAAATTATTTTTTCTGAAATTATTTGACACTTGCTTGCTGTAGTTCCAAAATTTACAAGCGACCAATAAAAAACACTTAAAATACAAAACATATCCATTTATTGAATAATCGAAACTTGTCATCTAAACTGACTCAAATTTCAATCAAAAGCTTTGAACAAATATACTTAAAAATTATCAGATCACAATTTATGACTGACAAAATTTTAATGAACATTTTGATTTGACAGTTACATTAAATTTATTTGTTTCGTTACGAATTCGAATTATTGTAGTTCTACTTGTTTCCAAATATTTTAAATAACAAACATAACGAAATTATTTTTCTTTGCAGAATGTCAAATAAATAATAGAGAGAGAGGAGGTGGGCAAAGAAAACAGAAACAAAAATATTATTAAATTATCATATTCAAATTTATGTTAAGTTCTTTCATAACACAAAAACCGAAAAATAAGTATTATATTTATAATTTTGTTTTTATTTTAAACTTTAAGGAACTTGATTAGCATATTTATATTATATAACAAAATGAAATTATACTTAAAATATCCAATCGAAATTCAATTTTACAAATTTACGAATAAAATTGTAAGGAAATGGAATAAATAAATTGATTTTATATAAAATAATATTAACAGAAAATAATTTGATTTTTAATTGGTTCGATGTGATAACCGCAAGTTAATATAACCACATTTTATATAAATTTACTTTTAATAAATTATTCTGAGAAATATGAAATTTTCCACTTTTAAACCACAAATTAAAATATAAAATATATAATAGAAGTTTCAAAATTTTTAACATGTTCATATGTTATATATGTTGAGATGTCTTAAAAATAAACATTGCAATAATGTTCGTACAAATATAATTATTAACAAATCTTGAAAAAAAATTAACTGAAAATTATCTAAAAAAATACCATGACAAATGACAGATAAAATCATTTGAAGGAGAACATTGATTCTTAAATTTTACTTTAATTATTCTAATATTTTTATTTTTCTTCTCACTTGGTTGACAGGTCATATAAAACTTTGTATTTTATTGGTCAACGAAATAAGGAAAATAAAACCTTAAAAAAATTAAATTAAATTTGAAAATAAATTCATTTATGTTGCTAAATTATTGTCCAAGATATTTAATTTCGTTGTCAAATTCTAGCAACCAGCAAAATAATAAAATTATTCAAGTGAGATAATTAAGAAAATTTTAAAAATTTAATATTTTAAAAATTTGTTCAGTTCTCAAATTAAAAATTTAATTTAATATAGTTTTAAAACTTGAATGAAAGATAAAGTTGATGTGTATCCAAATTTATTTAACGAGAGTTTGACATTAAGAAATGTTCGGAATTTCGTGATCAATTTGTCAAGTATGGTATAAAAAATATTTAAGGTTTCTAAACAATACTTTAATTTTGAAAATAAACAAGTGTACACTTAATTTTATCAATTCTATGGCCTACAAGTCAAGATAACTGACAAGCTCTATTAGTGCTGGCAATTTTAAATATTATTATAAGCAATTAGCGATTAGTTTTTAATAAATTTGTTACTATCAGTAATTAATTATCTATCTTTGTTAATAATGTTTAAATAGCTTTTTAAAGCAATTACCGATTAGTTTTAAATTAATTTTTGTTGTGATTTTTATTTGATAAAAATTATTTTGATTCATAAAATTAGTCTTATCAGTAATTATTTAAAACTTTAAAATTAGTTTTGTCAGCTTTGATTTGTTACACATTTCAAAAATATTAAATTTTTTTTATATTTTTTACATTTTATTATTCCATAATAATTATTTAGAATTATTTAGTTTTAATGTTGAATATTTATTTAGACTTTGTTATGCAATTTGAATTTTTTAAATAAATTTTAGTAAAATTGTTTCAATGTTATTTTCATATTAAATTTAATGTTTATTCATTTAAAAATAAAAATTTTCAAGTATGTCTACATTTTTTATTATATATTCTCGTTTATCTAATCAATCATTTATACTATTATATTTATACTTTTACATAAATAAATTATAAAAAATATTCAATATATATTTTTTTTATAAATTGAAACTTATAAATAAAATTTATATTTATATACAGTCTCCGAATATATTATTAGATGCATCAGTTTAATTTCTGTTATGATTGATTTTTTGCATAATTAAATATTAAATTAGTGACCTAATAATCCAACAATAATTGTTGAATTATTAGGTCACTAATAATCCAACAATTATTGGATTATTAGTGACCTAATAATCCAAAAATATTAAAAGTAATGACTAAAGAAAAGCCCATATATTATTAGAGATAATAATGATAGGGGGTTTAATAATGGTCGTTTCAAGACATATAAGGTCAATATATCGATGCTCATTTGAACACAAAAGTGGTTTTAAGAAATGAATAAACTCTTAAAAATCCATGTGACATTAATAATATTACGAGAGACTGTAAAATAAATTTAATCTCAACTAAAAAGGCAATAAATTTAACAATTTTTATTTCGTATTTCGTATTATTAAAAAGATATCAATATAATATTATACTAATTTTTGGTACATATTTTTTGTAGGCGTATTTTTATTTCCCATTACATATAATTGATTACTACTCTATATGTATACATATAAATTTTCAATAAATTATAATTTAATAAAAAATTATGAAATCAGAAAATAAATAGATTTATAAATTTTGATTTTGCAAAAAATCATCCCTTAAATAATACACAAAAAAAAATGAATAATAATTTGATTACAGATGAACATAAAACCCAAGCAAAATTTTGATTAAGCACATAGACAGAATTTTAAACGTGCCTAATTTCATAATGCTAAAAAAATATTTAATAAAATATACAAAAAAAATAATAAAAACAATAAAATTAAATATTTTTATTTATGAGAGGTAAAATTAAATATGTTGCAGCATAGATAAGCAAAATTACGGAATTGGCTTTACTTACTCATTTTTAACAAGTCTAATTTGATAATATTCTATATTTTAGTACGTTAAATTCTATACAAGTGTATTGAGTACAATTAATTAAACATTTAAGTTGTAGAATTCCTGATGTTAACATATTGACTGTTGCTGACCTACTCATATCATTTTAATTCGTAAATGAAAATTTTCGACCAAAATCACTTCTAAATAATAAAATGAAGAGCTAATAAATGATATTGTGGGTGATTTTATTATTCTTAACATAAAAATTGACAATGTCACAAATTACAATTATGAAACATATTTGTTATTGCTTCAGAAAAGTTATGCCGTTTACAATGCCTCTAAATTATATCCAGTGTTTGATATTAATGTAACTTTTGAATACCACAATTTCCAGCCAATTTACTGGTTATTTAAATTATGGAAAATTACATATAATCGTTAATTTCACAATTCAAAAACATATTTTAAAAAAATATAGTACTTTCCATGTTCTGAAATTTTGTTAAAAATTTTGAAAAATGACCAAAAAAAATTTTCTTAATTTTCAAATGATTTTTAACATTTACCTCGTAAATCCACATGTCCGGTAATTAATTAATACATAAAAAAAAATATGTTTTAATATTAACATTGCATTGAGAACAAAAAAAAACTGAATTTATTATTTATTTATTTGGCCGGTTTTTGTGAAATTTGTAATTCATATTGAAATGTAAAAAGAAAAACTGAAACAACAACTTTACACAAATATGTTTATCGAATTTTTGTTGAAAACATTTTTAAAATACATAATTATATTTGTAAGTTTATTATTTTTGGAGTGTTGCTTTTTTAGCGAATATTAAAAATGGAAATATATTTATTTATATATTATCTTAAAAGAATTTAGAAAATTTTAATGCCAAACTTGTTAGTTTTTTTTATGAAATGTATATAATTTTAAATTACAAATTTTTAATTATAAAAAATTCCATTTTGTAAATTTTCAATTTTTTCTTTTGATTTATAATGATTTTCAAAAATTTTAATGATTATTTTTCACAAATTTTGAAAGATTTATTAAAATAAATTAAAATTAATTAGTGACAAAATGTCTAATTCATTTTCAGATTCATTAGCATATATTTTACAAATCTAGTAAGAGTAAGAGTAATTACCAAAATTTGTTCAATTAATAAAATTTGTTCAAAGATAATAACAAATTAATTTTAAAAGTTTGATGGTAATTAGTAATTAAAAACATTAGCTTAATTTTTAAAACTATTCAAAATACTGGAAGTTAAATTTGTTTAAATATATTTAGGGAAGTAGCTTTAATTTATTTTGGGCTGGCGTATGTTAATCGCGACCCCTTTAAATAATTTCTTTAATAAATATAGATATTTCTCGTTATTTGTTTAATAAATTGCAAAAAAAAAATAACCTTCCTGTTTCACAGCAAGACATTAAATATGCAAAATTTCTAACAAATTTTTAAGCATAAAAAATTAAAGATTTTTGAGAAACATAAAAATATCGAATTTAGTATATTAATTCGTACACTTTTTTCAATGTTCTTCAATATCGTTTACACAAAAAAGATTGGTAGACCACTTGTTGGAAAAGTTGAAGGATTTAAAGAAAATCTGCCTAAAACGTACACAGAAATTGTAGACCATTTGCTGGAAAGGTTGAAAGATTTAGATAAAATCCGCTCAAACGTGTTTTCATCAAATCAATCAAGATTGTTTAAATTTTTAAACTTAAATTATATATGTATATGTAATTGTAAATTACTATAAGATATTTTATCTTAAAAATGAGTCTATATGAAAAGCTTATAATTTTTCTAAAGCAAATTTAAAATATTACTTACATTAATATCTTAATATAGATATTTCTCGTTATTTGTTTAATTTGAATTTATAAACCCATCCCTGAATATAAATTATTTAGTAATCAATTATTATTTTACGTTTATATCTAAGTAAACAACCCAATTTTCTTTAATTTAAATCACTATCTAAATATATATATATACTTATATGTGTGTACATAATTAAAACCCTAAATAAATATTTAATTATTCCAAAAGAGGAACGAATATACATAAAGTTGGTATTTCTTAATAATAAAATTTATCTTTTATTTTAATTTTTTTTTTACGTATATCACAAACATTAATTGCTTTTTTTTGGATAATTAATCTACTTTTAGTAATACAAAAATCTGCTTAAAACCAAGTCTAGTCTTCAATTATTAAGACTCTTATTTATTTTTATTTTTGAGATTAAAATACTTTAAATTATATAATTCACTGAACATTTTTTTTTTTTAAATATTCTACAGTAAATATACATTTAGTCTCGTTTAATAACAATAAAAATAGCAAAATTAGCAATTAAAAAGTATCTTATACAACAACAACAAAAAATATTGTATTTATAAGTTAAAAAGGCATGATTATCTGTCTCGTCAAAACAAAACAAATTTAAATTAAAACAAAAATTTAGGTCAATTTTAAAGCTTTCTTTTGTTTTTTAATGGAAAAGTTGGATAACGTAAAAAAGTTTGTATTTAATTACATACATTAGATTTAAGTAAATAGTTTCCTGCTTTCTTTCAATTGTAATATCTAACTAACGAACTTCTGATAAAAATTTTTCGGAAATATGAGCCAGTTTAACATAATCAGCAAAACTATCAGTAATTATAATCTGGAAGAAGTGTTTTACTAAGTGTCAACAATTCTTTCGGAGCTAAATAAAAGTGAACGAAGATATCTGTATGCGAGGAATTATCTACTCTACTGTATATATTTTTTTACGTAAAGTATGATTATATGTTTAAATAAAACTCTACGTGGTCGTGATGAAGTGCTCCAGGTGTGACAAATTTTGGACGAATATACACGTCCATAGCCCCGAAAAGTATAAATATTTATTAATTCAAATATCAGCCATATTTAAATTTCTTCCATAAATTAAGATAAATTAATAATGATATGGTTGTTAATATATAAAATATCTGGTGATAAATTAAGACTAAGTGATTTTCCAACTGTAACCGCTCTAACAAAATTAGAAGTATATTAAGAAAATTTATGGAGTCTTTATATAAACAAATATTCTTAATTGAAATTTCCAAACTAATTCGCTTTTTTTCACCAAAAATATCCTGATTTACAAGCAAAATTGATTTACAGACAAGATCCTGTTAATCTATTATAAGCTGAATTTGGCCATAGATATTCATCAATAAATAATACTTCACTTTATTTGAAAATTCTCCTAAATTATATTTCCTCTTCATAATATTTTACCGTGTAATTACAAAATTGGATCAAAGTTTTTATAACAAAAGTGCACAACGTCAACGAAATAATACGAACCTTTTGTGTCATCATTTAATTGAAAATTTAACAATTTTTGAAATATGACTTTTAAAGAATCATTTCATTATTCTATTGTTAAATTGTCACATAATCTTTTATCCTTTGAAAAATTCTATAATAAATAACACAAAAAAAAAAAATGGATTTCAAAATTAATTTTAATCCAAGAAAAGAAAAGTCAAATTGAATCCTTAAAAGAATAGGAAAAGATTTTCTCATTTTTGTGGTAAATTAAGTTTACATAACCAACAACAACAACAACAAAATCACTCAATTATTTAAACATAAAATATTTTTACATTCCATGAAATTGATCTGTAAAAGATACTCCAAAAAATACTAAATAAAAAAAAAGAGAAGTGAAAATTTATACTAAAATCAACCTTAAATAAAAAAAATATAGGTTTTATTTTACCCAAAATAAATAAAAAAAAAAAAAACATATGGTTTTAGAGATATTTTAGTATTCATGCCTCCTTATATATGTTTAAATAAAAATAATAGCCTTCAGGGGATGAAACATTGCCTTAAGGATACTAAATAAATAAATACAAATATGAAAAAATATATATCTACGTATGTAAGTATATATATTTTATTTAAAAAAAAAAGACTATTATTTTTAAAAAAATTTGAAGGTCAGTTTGTGTATATAAATATGTGGTTTTTATGGTTTTTAAAAATTATGTTAAATTTTTCATTATTAGTTGACGATAAATATAAATTGTGGTGGCATATGTTGTTTGTTTTTCACTTTGTTTGTTTTTTTTTTTATTGTTGAAACATAAAATTTCCAAAAAAAAAATTCATCAATAAAATTCGTTTAAAAATGAATTGTTATTTAATATCTGTTTTTCACTTGATATTTCAAGTTTTCTTTTTTTTTTTAAAAGCTTAAGGATTAAAAAGGTTTAGAAAATGAATAATGATTTAATAATATAAAGGGAAAAAGTGAAAAAATCATAAAAAAAAAGGATTAGAAACATAATATGTGGTTTTGATCACAAAATCAAATTTTTATAAAAAAAAAAAAACATCACATACTTAACACTTTTGGTTAAAGTTTAAAAATTTAATAATTTATTATTTTAGAAATTTGTATTTAACGAAATTTTTTAACCATATTTTTAATGTGAACATAATTTCTCTTAATTTTATGTTATGAATCACAGCAGTTAAGACATTATTTTTGAATTAATTCCATCCGTTTGGTAATTTTTAAAGCGTTATTAAACACATAATTTGTTGGTAGAATATTAGATAAAATGTAGCTAGTTAATCTAACCAATTTTGCCCTAGTAGCAAAAGACCTAACGAGAAAGACACTTTATATACTTATAAGTCTCTTGCGATAGATAGCATCATGCCCTGTTTTCTTGGGAGTCAGTATATCCGAAAACTTTACGGTTCTGAAATACCCTGAGTTGTATTTAGCTAGTTTCTTATAACCTCTGTTCTAATTCGCACCGTTTTGGTGGTAAGAAAACGGTGCGAATTAGAAATTGCAAACAGGTAGTCGGGGGTTCGTCAGTTTCATCAATCAACGAGACAATATTTTTAAAAGTTTTATAAGCAGATTGTCCAGTTCGCGTTAGAAAACTTGAAATAAGTATAATTCCTAAAATTTCGTAACAAAGTTTGTAAATTTGAAGGATTTTTACACCATAAAAAAAATAAGGTGAGTTTTTTTAAATTGTTTATATAAGTTTGTTTCAACTGACTGAAAAATTTAATCGAATTAACGGGGAAATCGAAATACCCGAGTAAAAAAAATTAAATAAAATTTTCTACACGACTTAAAAAAATCATATTAAAGGGCTAATCCGGTTATCGAATTATCAAGATTGTACCCGTATTAAAATTATAATTAAATAGTTGTTTTTCTGTTAAAAAATCTTATCTTTTATTTAATTTTCTTTTTATACCTTTATCGGTTAATTTTATCTTAGCAAAATTACATTAAGAAAATCCAAATTTCTAATATAAAGAATTAATCGAAAAACTCTCCTGACATAAATAATTGATGACCTATATACATATAACTGACCTAATAATTTCAATAACTACATATGATATTTGACTAAATTTATTATTTAATTTGAATATTTGTTGAATTTATTAAATTAATTTATTAATATTGAAATAGAATTTACAATTTCTGTCATATCTTTTGTTTGTCATTTGTGTGTCATTTTAGAAAATCATTATTGAATAATATCTAATTAAAAAAACAACTGAAGCAACAAAAAAATATCATAAATGAAAATTTTTATTATAATTTTATATAGAAAATATATTTGTTCACGTATATACATATATTATACGTATAATAGTCAAAAATATAACTCGACACCTATTTAAACAAAATTAATTACAGCTATTAATATGTAATTAATTTTATTTATTATTTACTTCATAGAGTAATATAGTAGAAGTTCATTTTATATATAGGGTCAATGTGGATTAATTGATACAAATTAATCTTTGATATCACAAAAATCTATTTTGAAAAAAAAAAAAGTTTGTGTTCATTAAATTGACAAATTAACAAATTTGATGGCATGACAAATTCTATAGAGTAAATAATTACTAAAATTCACTATGAAATGAAATAATGATTTGATGATTAAGTACTGGATAGTATTTTGCTTACAAGTTCGTTTTTAAATAAGATTATTTTACAATTTACTATGAATAATGAACTAATTCTAAGTACACATATGTCGACTTCAAATTTTATTTGAAGTTGTCATTATGTGTATGACGACTTCAAATAAATTTTCAAAGATTTGCGAAAACACGATAATTTATTACTTTTTGGCACTTTGAGATAAGGAAAAATTAATTGAAATAAGTTCTGATTTCAACTGCTAAACAGCCAATCTTAAAATTGCCGAAACCAAAACACGATACTTTGCTTTATTCCAAATAAAAATTGCTCGTCTTTTGGAAAATTTAGCAGTTGAAATCAGAACTTGTTCCAATTAATTTTCATCATTTCAAAGTGTTAAAAAATAATTATAAGATTTTGATAAATTTACACAGAATTTAAGTGTAATATGATCCCCAGTCTTTTAATGCTATCTTTTCTTGCAATCTTTTATTAAATCAAAAGTTAAATAATGTACTACACATAAGTATATTAATAGTAGTTTTGGGGATAAGTTAAATCTCGTTCCAATTAAACTAGTTAGAATGGAAAAATTAAAACATTCCAATTTTATTACATGACGATTCATAAATCACTAACTCTTTTTTGACAATCAACATTAACCAAAAATAGGACATTTTTTTATAAGCTTTCGATCGAATCAACATTTTCGATCCAAATTAGCTGATCAATTTATTTTATAATTCGGTCATAAAATAACTTAAAAATTAAATCAATCTAGCCAAGTGAATTCATTTTGTTTGTATAATCAAAATAATGGATAAAAGTGACAAATTTTCATTTTCACAATAATGGACTCATAATTTTTTTAATAATGAACATAATTTCCTTAGTTTATTAATTCAATAATTTTCTCTACTTAGTATATTTTAAATGTAGTTAATAGTTTTATGTTTTGTTTACCTCAATTATTTACTTTAAGTTAATTTCAGTCCTACGACAAAAAAAAACAACTTTAAAATATTACAATTTAACACTATTTACCCTATAAACTAGGAAAAAAAAATATAGAATATTATATGAAAAAAAAAGGGTAAAATTCTTTTCACCTTTTAATATTCTTTTCTTGGTTTTTATTTCAGTAAATTTTATATATTAAATATTATATTAAAAAAGGAAGAAAAAAAATAGTGAATAGTGAAAAACTTGTATTTATTCGTGTCAGGTAAAAATAAATATAATGAAATTCCACAAGGAATAAACCAAAAAAAAAAATTTCGTATTTTAATACACGGAAAACTATAACCTTCTCAATAAAATAATGATGGTCACATGTAGTTTTATAATATTTAGTTTATTTTCGGACATTAAGATATTTTTAGATATATATATATATACATTACACATATTTACAATTTTTTTTATAGACTAATAAATACACAGTACACACACTAGAAACGTCTATACTACTTTTATATATGTGGGAGTTCAAATACGTTAAAGAAGGAAAATTTATGTTATTACCGTCATGTAAGAAAAAAAAATCAAAGAAATGGAAATTATGTAGATAGAGACAGGAGAAAATTATGAAAACAAAAAAAAAATTCTTTTATTCTAATAAAAAATTGCAAAAAAAAATACAAAATTAATTATTAGACTTTTGTAGGAAAATTAGCTTAGAAAATTTACGACTAAAAAAAAAAATTGTAGCAATAAGTAATAAAAAAAAAAATACATAAGTCAGCATAAATAAACAGAACAACAGAAACAAGAAAATGAACATATTTTGTGTAATTTGGAAAGTTTTATATTATTTATACTTAATTACTGAGAATACGGAAAAATGTAAATGTATTTTCATATTGAAAAATATTACAAATAAGTTCATTTTAATAGCAAGAATAATAACCGGAATCTTAATTACCGGACCAATAACGCCTCATATCATATTAACAAACTCGACAAGTTTATGCTAATAAATTTTAATAGACTATATTAGTAAATATTAATGAATAAATTCCAATTTGTACAAATTATACTTTGTATGTAATATTTGCTTTCTGGAATTAAATCGATTAGATAAAAATTTATCTGAGATTTATGACCAATGTGGAGCATATTATTTGATGAAAATAATATACCTTTTCAGTGCACTCACAATTAGATTTAGCCAATTGAAGAATAAATTGGCCAAATCTAATTTCTGATGCAGTTATATCTTTAATCGAATCTAGGCATTTTAGATAAAATAAAATTTCATAATATTACATTTTAGGTTCCCAATAAAGGTTCTGCCGAATTCGATTCTATTTAAACACTAAATAGAATGGAATTCGGCATCTCAAACTAGAACATCACTAGTGAGACAGTGTAAGTATTGATTATACTTATACTACTTCTGCAACCGAATTTCGCTTAACAAGATTCTAATCACGTATAGATGAACCGGTTCAGTAATAATCTGTAATGAAGTACCCAGTTGATTGTAGACCCGGTGACTATATACTCCAATTAAACTGATTCAACTTTAGGGGTACTCGCGGTTAAGTAACTATCAATTCTACAAAATTTTTGTTTAGCTAACTGATTGTTACCTAAACAAACCATCATTTATTTACAGTGACGGAGCTGTTTATAGGATGAAAGTATTCACTATATAGTCAATTTAACAAAACTAGTAATGTGTTCACTTCCGATGGTTAGCATAATTAAATTAAACTAATTTTTAAATAATTTCTTTTAAAATTTCTAAATTTGATTATTATTAATCCTATATTATTGACGATTTTCTTTCCTATATTTTCTATTTTTAAACATTTATCTGTTTCGCAACATTTAACAAAACAAGAAGTAATATAATTAAAAAATAGAAACGTCAACAAACGAACATAAAACATTTATTATTTATTAATTTGATCTAAAATTTATGAACAATGTGAAAAATCTAATCAAATAGAATCAATAATTTAATTTAAACTTTTTACAATATAAAATAGCAAAGAAAAATAAAATAATAAATAATTTCAAATAAAAATATTAAATGATGCTGGTTTTTATTTCCGCAACAAAAAAACTTTTCTATAATTGCTATTCTAGAAAATATGAAATTTAAGGAAACTCTACAAAAAACTACGTCCTTCTCTCAGCATGAGAATTTTTCTTAGGAAAATTAAATATTGTGTTTTTAAAAATCAAATTGTTAAAAAGTAGAAATAAAAATTTATATAATAAACTAACAAACCATGTAAAATAATAAATAAATAAAATATTGCTATAACGATATGAAAAAAAGAAAATTTCCCCAAAAGAAAATATATAATTCGTAAAATGGTTTTTTTTTATTTGATAAGTAAAGTGACGTCATTGTGGAAAAAACAGTACAGAATAAAAATTTATTTGATTTCACTTTTATGTTTATTTTTTTTTTTGTATATTTTTCATCCTCTCAGTTTTCCATCAATAAAAAATTATTATTTTTTTGTATTAAAAATAAAATAAAAATGATTTTCTTTTTTTTTGCTGATTTATCTCGAGTTTCAGATATTAACATCAGAAAAAAAAAAATATTTATGTAAAAGAAAAATGTTTATATATTATTTTATAATTTTAAAATTTTTATTCTAAATTCTATTTTTATTAAATTTCTGAACAAATAATATAAATTTAGATTAAATTTGTTGTTGTCAACGGCCCAAATATTAATTTTATTACAAATTTAAGTTTTTTTGGATAAAATATTTCATAATTAAATTAATAGTGTCATCATTAGTACTAAATAAAGTTTAGAAATTAAGCTTTAATAATGATCGAATACAATGATCGGCTAAGAAAATTCGTAACAGTGATAAAGAAAATCACAGGTATATGTATTTTTAAAAAATACTCGTTCACTTACAATTTTAGGCTCAAATTCTTCCAGGCAGATGAAAATCATTGTGTACATAATCCTCTTTAATATAATTAAACAGAGTTTGAATCAATAAAAAGTTAGATAATTGATAAGATAAGTAACAGCGAATGAAAACGAACAATCGACAGATATATTTACACCATATTCTCTAATCCAACCAGTGTTTCTAACAAATTTGTAAATCCCTTTAATCTACTTTATTTGGTCAACTTTCCTTAATCCAAAATTGAAATATTCTATTCCGCAAACTCGAATATTCACTGAGGATATGACATATCTGTTTATAATAACCAGACGAAAGCTCCACATCTGTAATTCTTCCAAATACATTTTACTCTCAAAACGAATACATCCTTTAATCTTTTAAGAGACCGTTTTACTGAAATCTTTTACTGCTAAGCTTGAAAATTTATTACTCAATATTATATTAAATCCTGTATAATTGTTTTATATAAAAAATAAAAATTCGGTAATCATTATTTAGGATTTTAAAATTTTATTTGTTGTGACAATAATTATGTAAACTCCAAAAATATTTGTAAAAGTAAATAAAACTGGAATTTAGAAACATGCAAAGAAAATAAATAATGATCCAAAAAAATAATAATATTCAATTTTATAGAAATAGAAACATTTTTGATGATTTTCCAAATTTTTAATTTTGTCTTTCAAGACGTTTTTTGTTACAGACGATTTGTAAGATATATATTATGTACTCATTAAAGATATATTATGTACAATAAATATATTATGTAAAAAATTACAGAAGATATATTAAGGACAGAATGATGTCTAAATAAAAAATTATTATATTGATATACAGGGTAGTAGAAACTAAGCGATAGTGTTGTAAAGTTAATTTTAAGATAGTAGATCACTACACCAAATAAATATCACATTCAGATCAGTGTTTTTATATGTGTTATATAATAATTTGAAATTTCAGTTACATATTTAAAAAAATAGAAATTATTAAAGAATAATTTAGAAATTAAAATGTGCACTTGAATATAATATCATATTTAAAATTAAAACATTAGCTTTAATATGCAAGCTTTATGCTAATAGATAGATAAAAATTCTGATCAAAATTCTCCAAAAAAATTTCAATGTAAATTAAAACTTGATTAATGCAAATTTGAAAAATTAATTACAGGATATTTAAATAATTTTAAATTAAAAAGTCTATTAGATTACATTATTTCAAATTTCAAAAATACTAAATACATATTAAGTAAAAATACCAAATCTAATAAAGGAAATTTTTTTTATACATATACATAATGTATGATACTAACTAAAAACTAATTAGTAGAAAGATAAAAACAAAAAAAACTTTAATTTATTTTAAGTAATTAAAAAAGTTTATTATTATTTTACAAAAAATTTCAACAAATAAATACTCATTGAACTGTTAAATTGTTTAAATTCCAATTTAATGTAATTAAGAACATAAATTACATAACATAAAAATATTTATTATTTCTTTGATAATCTATAAAATTAATTATATTTTTTTTTGTTTTTGTAGTCTTATCAAAAAAACAATTTTAGTTTACTTACACAAGTTTTTTTTTTAGAAATTGGTTTATTTTTAGAAATTCAAAATCTATATATACATATATAAGAACATAAATTTGTTGAAATAAAATTTATAATTCATATTACATTTTATCATAATTTTTTTTTTTTATGTAAACAATATTTTTAACAGAACTTCTGTAAATTAATGTTTAAAAATATTATTTTATGATAAGAAAAAAAATTTCGATTTTAATAAAAAAAAAAACATAACTAATAAAGTTGTTAGTAAAATGAAATTATTTTTTTTGTTAACATTGACCGAAAACAAAATGTAATTTAAAAACTTTTTGTTTAACATAAAATTATTTTCATATTATTCATTTATTTACTATTTAAATTTTTGATAAAAATTATATTACCTTATATATAAAAAAAATATAAATAAGTAGGTAGCATTGAATGAAATAATCATTAAAGGTATAAAATATAAAAATTGACACATATTTCGTTGATAAAGTTTTAATTAGTAAATTACTGAATAGATAAATTATTAACATATTCGAATGTTCATTTAAAACAAACAAATATGCAATAATATTCCATATGACATTATGTCGTTTGAATTTTAAAACAAATATTTTATGGAAAAATGAAAATAAATATTTAGGACATAAAAAAATATATATATATGTATGTATTAAAAATTTATGTAGGTGGAAATACGAAAAGATACAAATAAGTAATTTTCAGTATTTTTTTTTTATCTAGAAAACCAATTTTCTAGAAAATTACTAGAAGTATCCGTACGACAAGATATTTGTTGACAATTATGTTTTTAGATATAAATACATATATATACCGGTTTAAGGGTCGGAATTAGATGATTTAATAGGAAACCGTCAAACATAAATTCAAAATTTAGTTAGTATCTCAAGAAAAAAGTATTAAAAGAAATTTAATTAGAAAATTTTATTTGATCAGAAATCGATTATTTTGAAATAGGAATTCATTATGTTGTAGAAACAGGAAATATCTTTTTCAAAATTGAATAATCATTAATTATAGTATTTCCTATAATCCCTGTTTATTTAATTTTTATATTTCCTAATGTGTGTAACATTTTGATCCAATTATAAAATAAACAAACAAAAAAAATTATTTGACTAACGATTTCTTAATTACTTAATTTCAATTTAATCTATTTTATAATTTTTCATAAGTAAAAATGAAAATAATATACTTATAAGTTTTTCCATTCTTATTAAATTATTCAACACAAAAAAAAATTATCCTTAATGATTTATAACAAGAAGGACTTTATTTAATGTAAATATATATACATTAATGTTGAGCGATAATTCTCAATATTTTTTTATAAACACTAACAAAAAAAACTTTTATTTATACTTAAGGTAAAAATATATATCTTTACTGTCACTGTCAAATTTATTAATCGTCAAAAAACCATAAAAAAAAAAACGTCTTAACTACTTAATAAAAAAATTTATCAAAATAAGTATACAAAAAAAAACATTCATTTTCTTATTAGTTTTCATTAGCCAAATACAAACATAATTTTTTTTTGTGAACCATCTGGTAGCAAATTTTCTATTAAAATTTCAAAATTAAAGTTTTACTTTAGTATAAGTATAAAAAAAAAATTTTCATTTCCACAACAAATTTATCTATTGACTTGAAAAATTTATGTAGGTACATAATAATTTAACATAAAATTTGTTTAAGAAAAATGCAACCCTTTTTTCGTGTTTGTTGAATAATAGAACTAATAATATAGAAAACTTGATATTAAAAATTTATATAATAACCGGGGTACTTAGTTATGTAAGACAAGAAAAAAAATTATTGGACTAAGTCTAGAATATCAGAATCATTTTTTAAAAAAACATACTTTATTTTCTATAATTCAAAACTAAATTATTCTCTTCAGTGCTCCTCTTAGTGCTCTTTAATACTTTTATCACTTCACTATCTTGACTACTACAATTATTTTGAAAATTAGGAGTTTGTTAAAACTATAAACATGGAAAATTAATAAAGCTTTTAAGTATACGTACTGCAACCCTGTTGAAGGCTGAGATCATTAAAAAAATTAACAGAGCAGATTCTTGAAATCAATTATGGTATTAATAATACCTTAAAGGACATTTAAAATTTAAAATTTGGAAATCACCTTTAAGTTATTACACAGCATGACATTCTACATATATTGTTGTAAAAGTCTCCGACACCGTACTGACCAAATAGTGGCTTCTTAGAAAATATTGGTTCACTGAAATAACTTTATTCACAATATTCACTTAATCAGTAATAAGTGAATATTGTGAGTAAACTGTTTTCGCCATTTAACGAATTATATTTAACATTGTGTTAGGAAATATCAGTCTATTTTGTAACTATCTCCACTTATTCTAAAATTTCAATCATACAGAATATTAAATAAATATTATAGTTAATTGGGATTGTTTTTCATCATATTTTTATGCAATTTAAAGTATCAATTTTCTCCGGAAGCTTATTTATAATACTTGCCCTAAGAGATTAACTACTCCTACATCTACAGTTCCAATTTATTACTGAAAATGTCAATAAAATAAATACTTCGTAAATAATTTATGTAACGAGCATCTTAATTTTTCTACTTATTATAATTCCCAGAAATACACCTACAGACAATTTAAAATTTTTTAATAACATTTACGAAAATTCGAAATGAAATTTTATGCTATTAAAAAAAAAATATGGGCAAATAAAATACAAAAATATTAAAATTCACCTGAAGCAAAATTATAGATGAAATAAAACTAACACACGCGCATTAAATAAATATTTTTTACCAATACAAGTTTTGTGTAACACGTTCTTAAGCTAAAAAAACAAAATATCCCAGAAAATTTTGTTAATTGTATTAGTGTGGGTATGAAGTATGAATGGAAAATTATAAAGAAAATTTTTCGCTTAAGTATATACCTTGATAAAGTTACTTTCAATAGATTTTTCACTGCTACAACAAAATGAGGTTTCCGTTTACCATTTTTTTTTAAATTGAATGTAGATTTTTTTTTGGATTGCAAGGGGTGTGGAAGGAGATTATGAATGAAGTTAAAATATATTTTAGGCTGAGGAAAAAAAAACTACAATGTTTCTATGCATTTTTATATTCTGGCTGGTTTTGTTTTATAGTTATATAGTTGAATAGATATTTAATGAATTAGTTTGATTGTGAGTGAAGAATTCAAACATTTTAAAAATTTGCTGAAATTGCAACTCTTGTAGAAAATAGATTTTTATCAAAAAGGAAATTAAATATATAGTATTAATATAAACTTTTGAAATTTTAAACTTTTATTAAAATTAAGTATATTTACATTTAGGAAATTTAAGTAATTCAATTAGTGTTAATATAATATATATATTTTGAATATCATCTAAATAAATTAGTTGGATTATTAAATAAATTTGAAAATCTTTATTAATTATAATGAAAATAGAAATGATCTATAACACAATTTTAGTAAGTACTTGATTAGAATAAGAAAGAAATTTAAGGAAAACTTGAAGATTAAAAAAAGTAAAAAAATATAAAACTTTTAAATATCAGATCTATAGTATAATAGTAATTTAATCAAAATGAATAAACACCGACGAAATAAAATATTTGATTAGATTTTAAGCTGAAAAAAAAACCAAATTTTAATTGGTATTTGAATTAAAAAATTTATGAAATTTGGCATTCAATATTAAAGAGACCAAAATAAACAAAATAATCTCAAATAGGAATTAATTAAAAAAAAATTGTATCTGCATTTAAAATTTGAAATCTTATTATACATAATTACTTTTAATTTAGATTTTGAAAATTATTTGATATTAGAATGTGTATACTTAATTAAATTTATTAAATTCACTTAACAAACTAATACAAAAGAAAATATATTTTTGAGATTTATAAGCCTGGATATTCAATTTCCATTTCTCTTTATACATAAATTTTTTCATTATTTTCCCCTTGTATATTTATTATTTTTCATCTTACAAATTCAAATAGTAATATATTTTTCTAGATTTCAAAAAAAATAAATGCAAATACTTTATGAATTAAATTAACAAAATAAGATTTTTCTATGCGTCCACAGATAAATTAATATATTAGGCCTGTGGGCTCATATAATATGTGTAATATTTTTATATTGCTATTAGAGAAGAGATATGCTTATTAGAGAAAAAATATCATATTATATCTATTCATCTATTTATATATTTTAAGCAAATACTTCAGTGTCCATTGACATTTTATTTTTTCTATTTTTACTCGTCCAGTTACCTAAAAAAAATTTCTTGCCTCACATCACAACAAAAATATTTAATTAATAAATTTTATTTAAAATTTTTAGACAAGACTTTTCTTTATTTATTTTTTTTAAATGACAGTTAAATAATATTTATAATTTTCAAAATTTTTAATTAAATTTATTTCCATATAATTGCTTTAGGCAAATTGATTTAATTATTATGATAATTAATTTATGAAATTTGATTAAAAACAAAAAAAAACATAATATTTCTTTAAAACAAAATCTAAAAATATAATTGAATAAAAAATATATATATATGTATTACCCCCCTAAAAAATCATATTTGTAAAATTTTAATTTATGAGTTTTACTATTTTAATATACATAAAACATAAATATATCAATGTAAATTCACCATCAGTGATTTAAAATATGTTTCTCAATCTACCAAAACCAAACCAAACCAAAGCAAAAAAAAAAAAAAAGTATAACACTACGAGTACCAAGAGACACTATAAATATTGAGCCAGCGCAAGGATAAAATATGAAAATTTGTTGCTTTGGTGTTGTTGTTTTTAATATAATATATACATATAAATAAAAGTAGATGATAATAATCTATATTATTTGATAAGAACAGGAAAATATCAGGGGTGAAAAACCAAAATATGTAAAAAAAAAAAAGTTTTCGCTTCTATTTGTCTTCTTTTTCTTTTTTCTTCTGTATATATGCAAATGTATGTGTTTGTGTATGTATAGATATAGATATTATTAAATGATATTTAATAAAGTACAAATCGATTTTGATGATAGATATCAAGGATATTTAGATATCCATAATCTGTAAGTTAAATAATGTCTCGTTTTTTTTTTTTGTTTGTGGTTGGTATTTTATGATAATTTTTACAACAAAAATATAATTTTAACCCCTTGATAATAATTTGTTAAGATTTCAGTGTGTTTACGAGTTAAAATCATTCATGAAAAAAAAAATATATTTATATTTTCCCCAAATGGGAATTATACAAATCTAAAAAAAAATTTTCATCTTCAACCTCCAGAAAAGGTGTACAAACCAAAAATTTATGTACAGGACACAAGAGAACAAAAAAAAAAAAAAAACAAAAAAAAAAAAAACAAAGAAAATAAAATAGGAGAAAGGAAAATTCAATATTAAATAAAAAAAAATTAAAAAAATTGGAAATTTCATTTTTATATCCTGTAAAAACTTTTTTTCATTTTTTTTTTTTTGATAAGGAGATGAAAGCAAATAACAAAAAAAAAACTTGGTTAGAAAAGTTGATTGTATTTTTTTTTTTTAGGGTAGGATTATCAGGGATGTTGGTAAGGGAGAAGCTTAATTTGACAGGGAATAGTAGTGAGGTTAGTGTAGGAAAAAAATAAATAAAATATCCTGTTGATATTTTTAGTAGGAAAATTTTTCTTGCACGCATGAATTTTTAAACAAAAAAAAAAAAAAAGAGAATTTTTCATTTTTTTTTAAATAAAAATATTGAAAATTTATGAAAATCACTTACTTTTTGTTGTTGTTGTTCTTGTGTTTTTTTAGTTCATAAATCAAATTATTTTTGAAAAAAAATAATAAATAAATATATTTTGAGGTTAAATTGTATAATCCGGTTCTTTTTTTTTTACAGCTGTTGGTTTTTTTTTTATTCTTATCACTTCTTCGGTTTTCTGATAAAGGGGGGATAAATGCGGGTAACTCTAACTACTTTTTTTTTGATGATTTGTTTCAAATTTGATATTTTTAATAGATATATATATAATTTTTATATTATTTTTTTTGTACTGACAAAATTGCAAAAATAAAAAATTTCACTTTTTCTCCCCACTATATTTTTTTAAAAAAAATCAATTAAAATTTCAAAAAAAAAAAAAAAGAAAAAAAAGAAAACTAAAACACTTAGTTTTTTTATTGATTTATAATTCGGTAATTTTTTTTTTTTTTATATAATTTTAGTTATTTTTTGGTTATTAATTTAATTAAATTTGTTTAATAAATAAGTTAATATTACTTTGACCCGAAAATAGATAATTTAGTAAAGAAATGGACAATTTATGCTATGAAAATTTGATTTTTATAAGATTAAATTTTTATATTATTTTAAATAAAAAGTTTTATTGAAAACTTTTAATTATAAAGTGTTTTTTTTTTATATTCGAAAATTATTTTATTGATAACACAATGATAACGAAATTAATTAACACCGAACCGATTCAAATTTTATATATAAAATAGATTAATTTTTAAATATATTTTTTTTTTTTGTAAAAAACAAAATAAAAATATGTTTCGTCCACAAAAAAATCTTCACGACTGACTTTTTTTTTTCCTTCTCTTGTGCAAAAAAATTCATAGAAAGAGACAGATAGAGTAAAGGCGTCAAATTCCCTGTATTTTTGGTTTTTTATAATCTACCGGGAGCCGGAATGGCAGAACAAAAATGACATTTTTTGAGTTTTTTGTAGTAGGCGCCGAAGCTATATTTATTTTACAGGTGTCAGAGTTGTCAATTATATATTGGAATGACTAGATTAATCATATATTATGTTATGAACAAAAATTAGATAATAAAATATTGAATTAGCGATTAGAAATAACTGAAACTAACAACGGAAATAATATACGAAATTGTCAAACATAAAATCTGTAAAAATTTAGTTCTCTGGGTTACCTACAAGTTTACTTTTCTTCAAAATTATTGTTTACAAAAATCATCAAAGATTTTTAGGCAATTAAATAATCAAATTCGATTATTTGAAAACCGGTGCTAAAATTAAACCACTAATGGCACTACTATAAAAAATTCTAAATTCTGTGATAAGATAAAAGTAGGCGCCACAAAAATATTTAAATAATGACATCATATCCCTCCGTCAAAACCATTAACGAAAAACCATCATCACAACTGACAGTTTAAAAAACCCCAATTTTGACAGTGTATCTGCTCCATAACTAATGGAATGGAAAACTCCAATAAAATACCAATAATTTTATATTAAATACAAATAATAATAATAATAATATACAATTTAAACAAAGAATTAAACCGCCTTAAAATAAATTTTGACTTAATGATAACACCACAAAAATGATGAGAAGAAATGATCGAAATATAAAACCAAAACCTTGTTTAATTTGTATGCATGCCATTAAATGGATTCCAGTTTTATTTATATTTTCTGTAATTTGTTGGTCATATTATGCTTATATTTATGAATTATGTTTTCGTAAGTATATTTTAAATTATTTTATTTATTCAAATTAATAATGAATTCTTTTTTATAACAAATAAAATATATATATACATTTTTTTTATGCTTTGCAGTTACAGTAAATAATATTTTATTAAAAATATTATTTATAATACTTTATCATATGGCGTTGTTTTTATTTTTATGGGCATATTGGAAAACAATATTTACACCAGTCGCTACAGTGCCCCCAAAGGTAATAAAAAATTCATAAATTTCTTTTTTAGTAGTTTTATAATTAATTTTTGTGTAAATTGGCTGTCATTATGGCTATTTTTAATATAATTAAATGTCTAGTTTCTAGTATATCTCGGAAATAGTTTATAGTGTTCTATATATATATGTATAAATAAATGATTTAAATCTATGTATATAGACAACTTATTGTGTGATTGCCATTAATGCGATAAGATAAAAATAATTTTATGTGAAAAATCATTTATAGTATCGGTTTGTTTTTCATTAAATTATCTACAAATTTTTTAATAAATCTTTTCTGTTTATAATAATTTTAACAATGTTATTTATATAATTTGGTAATTTGATATTTTAGAAGTTAAGATAATATAATACTTTTCATGCTTCTTGAAAAAAAAATACGTTTTTACGATATGCCCGAGAGATTACAATTTAAATTAAAAATTTATATTATTTCAATTCTTCTGTGTACGTATATTTTAAATTATTTTACGACATTCTCGGTATTTTATTATATTTTCTATTAATGTTGAAACTTGAACGACTTTAGTGAAATAATAATATACCAAGAGAGGCGAATTGTAGCAAATCTATACGTTCTTATATATATTGTTTTTATATAAATTAAGACTCGGTCGTATTCACATAGTCAGTATTGGCTGTGCTTTGGATGTATCGTCTAAATTTTAAATTTATGATTTAACTTCAGTACTATTTCTATCATTAGGCTCTAAAATTCAGTAGAGTAGTTTAGTATTGATTATTATGTAATTTATGTCTGTTAAAAATTTTCAGAATAATATTTAATAAATAAATATAGAATGAAATGAAGTAATTATCTATAAAACTATAAAAGTTGCATATTTAAAATATCACTCACTCCTACGAAAATACATAATGCATACCTGCGAAAAATTATAGAATGGTTTTATAAACAATATTACATTTCATATAGTGAGACTAACATATTATTAATATGTATTCTAATATTTGAATGGAATAAATTGTTATTTAAATACTTTTTTGACCTTATTTAAAAATTTATATATCACTTACTTAGATTAATTACAGGTTTTTATTTATTAAAAGTCAAGTTACTATTACTGGAATAATAAGATCGTCATTACTGTCCTTTTAATGACGATCATTTATTATTTACATTTTCAATAATATTTCTCCCTTGTCAGATAAAAAAGAAGTCAAATTAAAATTCATAAACATTCATAAAATAGATCGTTATATATCATTTTTTATTTATTGCTTATTAGTTGAAGTGAACCCAATTATTACTTAAATAAAGTTTATCTTTTTTTTTACTTTTTCTTAGTGGAGAATAGGTCAAGAGGATATCGATAAACTTATGCAAGCAGAATCCCCAGATCAACAGAAACGTATATTGGAATATTTAGCTAAAGATCTTCCGGTCTGTAATCGGTAAATTAAAAATATATTATGAATTCTAAAAAAAATAATTAAATTATTATATTCTTTAAATTTTAGTACAATGAATGGTGCGGTACGATTTTGTGAAAAATGTGTTATAATAAAACCAGATCGTGCTCATCATTGCAGTGTTTGTGGAGTATGTGTATTAAAAATGGATCATCATTGTCCATGGGTTAATAACTGCGTTAATTTTGCTAATTACAAATTTTTTGTATTATTCTTAGCATATGCACTATTATATTGTGTATATGTAGCATTAACGTCACTTGAATATTTTGTACAATTTTGGCAGGTACAAAAAGTTTAAATTGAAAAAAATTATATAACATCAAATTAATTCTATTTTATTATATATTATTCAGGGTGGACTTAATAGTAGCGGTAATATGGGAAAATTTCATATACTTTTTCTATTTTTTATATCAGTGATGTTTGCAATTAGTTTAGTCAGTTTATTTGGTTACCATATTTATTTAGTTTTATTTAACCGAACAACATTAGGTAAATTTTTAAAATTCAATTTATTTAAATTAAATTTTTAATATTTTCCCTTTTAAAAAAAATAGAGGCCTTTAGGGCGCCAATATTCCGTTTTGGCGGACCTGATAAAAACGGTTATAATTTAGGTAAAATGGCTAATTTCCAAGAAGTTTTTGGAGATAACTGGAAGATGTGGTTTTTTCCTGTAAATACAAGGTAATATATGATATGGTGAAATTTTATCATTTCAGCTTTAAACGGCAAATTAACAATAATATTTTTAAAAAAAATTCATTATTAATACCATATAATACAAAAATATAGTTTTTAAAGAGTCTCAGTCTAAATATCAATACCCAAAACGTCGACAATAGCAGAACATAGTCAAAGTCAACTGTGGACATAACGTTTAATGTTGGCGACAATTATTTGAAAATTAAAAGATTTGATTGAAAATATGTGCACACTGAATTGCTATCTCTTTCGCGACATATAATTAAATCGAAGCAGAACTTATATTAACTCAAATTATTAGAACCTGTTTCTGCGTCAGACGTAGAAAATTATGTCAAAATTATGAAGGAAATAAAGGATTACTTGTGAAAACAATTCTATATTCCTCGTCAAAGATATCATACTCTTCTACCTAAATATGACGATCGTCGCGGAAGCATTGTTGTAATTACTTGGAATGCACCAAATACTTCATTTGCTGAACACGATGTTTAACGCCAATAATAAATATATACCGGAAAATAAAATAATATTTGAATTGAACTAATCACTCAGTTATCAGAACTCTGGCAATATTTTTATTTGGAAAATATTTTCAAATGTCGACATTTTGGACTATTGATATTTCGACAATGTTATGAGACGTCGCCGTTCCGTTTCGTTTTCAAAGTCTTTTTATTTAACAATTATTAAAATGAAGTTACATTAAGAAAATTAATAATTTTTTTGATAACTTAAATATATTCTCACGCACCTCATCGCATGGTTTTTTGTGTTATTTTTCCTTTTTATTTATTTGGCAAATTAAAAATTCATATTAAATTAAGATTTTATGTTTCTTGAAATAAAAATAAATTTTAAATAAGTTTTATGTAACTAAAAAGAAAAATTTATTTTAGTAATTAAGTTTTATATAAAAAATATTATTGATTGTTTTTGTAAATATTTTTTAATAATTTTGAATTTACTATAATCAAATGTTAATTTTTAAAATGTGTTTCATGATACAATTTGTTTAAAATAGATTAGTATATGCTGTTAAGGACAATATTGTAAAATATATCGAACTATAGTTTAAAAAAAACCTGTTGATTACTGCAGCATCTCTGAAGTTTTTACAAATAACCGTAATTATGTCTATAGCTAATTATATTTGATATATTTTGCTTAAAAACAGAAAATTATATAATTCTAAATTTAAAAAAAATCAATATAATTTTTCTGTTTTTTTAACGTTTATACAAATTGTGTCATCACTCATTTTATTTTTGATTTACCATTTTTTTTAAATTTATTTATTTTTATTTTCGTATTTTAAAAATAATTTAATTGAAAAATATATTCGCAAAAAAAAATCGTATAATTTCGTTTCTAGTTTGGGTAACGGTTTGCAGTATCATATGCAATCACCACAACAACTATGTGCTACATATGAATCAATGGGCGATACCCCAACCAGGTTAGATGATTCAACATCAACAGACAAATTTTTAAATAATTTAACTGCTACTACAACTAAAGTTAATGTTGTTCCTAATACCACCACAACCACAATTCATAATAATTCAATTAATCATCATAATATTATTTCTAATAATCATACAAATTCATCAATTAATAATGTTGATAATCATGATTATGATAATATTACTAAAAGTTCAGTTGTCATTGATATTGAACAAGATCCATTAAAAACTAACAATACACAATTAATTCAAAAACAAGAAGATACTAACAATATTGATGATCCTAGCGGAAATTTAATAAATTCAATTAATGATGAACAAAAAATTAGAAATAATTTACATAATGTTGTTGATTTAGACATAAAAGTTATAAATAATTTGGATAATGTTGTTGATTTAGACATACAACAAAAAGAGTCCGCTAGTATTGTTAATGTCTAAAAACAAAATAAAAATTAAACTTTAAACAAAATTATTAATAATGAAACCATATTTACGTAATTAAAATTCGAACTAAATTTTTTTTTGTTTTAAGTATAAAAAACACGCACAATTTTGACTAAATTTTAAAATAAAAATATAATATACAATAAAAATCACAAAAATCATCATAAATTCAAATCAAAAATTATCTTAAACTGCTTTTGAAAATAGATTTATTAAATTTTATTTTTGTATTACATATTTTTAATTTTTTTATAAATTGTTTCCTTTTTTATATAATGAATTTTTGCTTGCGTAGTTTTTAATTTTTATTTTTATTATTATTATATTTTTGTTTAGTAAAAATTTAGTTTTATTAGTTATAAATATGATTGTAAAAATAATGTTTTATTTTGTATGCTAATGAAATGTTTTATATATTAACGTAATTTTTATTTTGTAAGTTTTTTTTTGTATTCATAAAATTTATAAATCAAAAATTAAGTTTTTATATAAAATCACAATTTACAAGAATTTAAACATATCATTTGTAGATTTTCGTATAAAATACGAATTCGTTTAAAGATAATAAACAAAGTCTTTTCAATTTATTTCACTTTTTTTATATGCAACTTATTTGAGAGTAAACTTTAGTTTATTAAAAAATTATTCGGTCTTATAAAAAATTATATATGAAGGCGTTTTACTGTCTTAAACACTGCCTCAATATTTCTGCCATATTATATAAATTTATGTTAAACCTATGTGTAATAAAGAATATTATTTTTGATGAGCATATGATATTTCGATTAAAATCTAATAAAATAATTTTAAAATCTTAATTATTCGGTTTTATTTTTTTTATATATATTTTTTAACTGAAATTACATTACGATATTTTCAAATTAAAAAATAGCTCACACAACATATTTCAATATATTTTTCCCCACATATTTTAAATAAAAATACATATTATAATAAGATCAAACAAACACTATAATTAGATATGCAATGCACAAAAAAAATAGGTTTTGAATAAATATATAATGATATTCCAAAGAAAAGGAAATGAATAGGTAAAAAACTGCCTTATAATAATTAGTTTTTTACTTATTTATTTTAATTTCTTAGACATTTTGAGAATATGTTTCAATAAATTAGAGAGTTTTACAAATAAAATATTTAAAATTATGTTACCTTATGAACAAAATATGAGATTGTTAATAAATATAATTTTATTGTTTTTTAAATTTAAAATAAATTATTTAAAACAAATTTCAAGTATAATTTAAATTAGTCCCTCAGAAAGTGTTCCAATCATTCTATTGCTGTAAAAAAATTGTTAGGATTTATAATACAATCCAAAATAAAAGATTTCTTAATTCATTGAATTTTTTAAAATTTAAAATAGTTTCTCGAGATAACTAGAAAATTTTATTATAGTTTTTATATAAAAGGTGATTAGTAATACTTAAAATTAAAACAATTCAATAATTTTCAAAGTAATTTTAATCTATTTCAATAAAATAGAATCTAATTACGCACAAATTCGCCTAATATATTTGGGTTTTTTTTTCGATCTTCAATTTTGTGATCGAAATATTGTGAATTAAATTTAAATGTTCTTTTAATTTTGTAAATTTTTAGTTTTTTTAATTAACTTTTATTATTTTTGTTTTTAAATGTTCTTTTAGATTGATTTATTATTTCGTTTTATTTACTTGTCTACTTTGTTTATTTGCGAGACAAAAAAAATTATTTATAATATTTTTTCCTTTTTTTATGTATTTAATTTTAGCAAACGTGGTTCAAAAAAATAATAAAACATCTATAAAAAAACAATAATAATCAACATTTTTTTAAATAAAAATATATAATAAATTTGATTTATTAAAACAGAAAATTAAATTAAAATAATTTATTTTTTACTATTTATCATTAAAAAAAGAAGATTTAGAATTGTTTTTACCTTATGTTTTTATCTGTAAAATATAATTGTAAAGCATGTAAAAAATCATAAATTTTTTTTTTGTTACTAAATAATTTTTTTTTTATATAATTTCAATATTTTTATTTCCAAAATATTTCTTATATTTAGTTAAGTTGGTTTTTTATAATATGTACAAAATATTTGAAAAATAATAATTAGTTTTTATATAAAAATAAAAAGAATAAATCATATTTTATTATCTATTAAATATTTTATAATAATTGTCCTATATTTCATATTTTATAAAATAAAAGAAATTATGTTAATATTTTTTTTGTATATTAAAAATTTTTTGCAAGAAATATTAATCTTAGTTGTTTTTTTAATTTGCCAAAATTTTGTAGTTTTACTTTTTTTAAAGTTTTTTTTTCTATTATTGATAGTAGACATTTTTATAGATAGTTTATTTGTTGGTGAATGTTTTTAGAATATTTATAGTAAAATTTCCCATAGTAAAATTTGTCATAAAATTTATTTATTTTATATTTGAATTGCGTATATTAAAGTGAGTTCGTAAAAAGAACAGTGTAAATCAAACTTAGTTAAATCTAGGGCTAGAAATTTTCATATCACTCACAAAAATTCGGATTTCGAAATATGTAATATAAACTGTACTTGTAATTATTACCAGATAAAGTTAAATTACTGAATTTGTATTTATATCTTCAATTCTATTTAATGTCATAAAATAAATAATTAAATTTACTTTATTTACTGAGAAAAACTTTGTTATAAACTCATTAACTTTTTTTAATTTTATTATACTAAATTTATAGTTGAACTTTTGATAATTCTAAAACCTTATCTAACTTATTTGTGATCATTTTGGTATTTCTAATATTAATATTTTTTGTTAGATAATTTTTTTCAGTGCCAAAAATAATAATTATATTTAGAATTATTCCAGATTTTTGTTTTTGCAATGTTTAAGCACATATTATTAAAGTTATATCATATTTTGTTTTTTAGTGGTTCATTTGTGTGGTATACTAAGATCATATTCCTTTTTAGAAATTATATTTTTAAGATGTTAGTTTCTCTGCAAATATTTTAATTTAAAAATAGCATCATTATGAGAATATAGTGTATACTGGAATTGGAAAATAATGTTAAATTTATAATTTCGGAGAGTTGTCTTGATTAAAAAATAATCCAAATGACAAATTGCTGAATATACGATATATAAAATATTTAATTTCAATTAACTTAATAGCTTAAAATATTTATCAAATAATTTGGAATTTTAGCAAATTCTTAACGCATTTCATTACATTCCACAAAAAAAATGAATTTCCAAAATTAGACTAAAATTTCACTTTCATTCTTATTCATTGATTTATTTTTCATACTTAATATTGAATTTTAAGCTTTTTGATATAAGTTGAAATATTTTATACGTAAGATTAGCTTTAAAATTTAGATTTTAGAAAATTTATTTTTCTTCTTACAATTTACATTTTTTTTTTATCTATTTCTATGTTATTTGGTTATGTTTTATTTTTTTTTTCTTCTCTTTTTCTACTTTTATATTGTATAGTTTTGGTGATGGCATCAATTATCCAATTCGACATATGGATGAGGATACAGAATCCTTGTTAGGCAGTGATCGTACAGATGTTGAAGGTGAAGTTTATTCTGATACAAGTTTACCATAAATAAATATAAACCAAAAAAAAAAAAAAATTTTATATATTTTTTTATAAGTAGTTTTCCTTTTTTTTAATTATTTAATTTAAATATTTTTATGTATAATAAAATTTAATTTAAAATTATATATTTTTCAAGAGGATATAATAATTAATAAAACAAAAATGTAATTAAGAGAAACAAATTTATTTGTTGTAAAGCTTTAGAAACTTAAATTTTAATATATATATATATATAGATATATAATATTGAAATGATAATTTAAAACACCAATATTAAAAATATTTAAGAAAAAATAATGATAAGTTAAATAAAATAGTATATATAAATAAAACCCTAAAAAAAAATCTTATAACTACAAAATAATTAATTAAAAAAAAAAATTGGTATAAATGGTAGTAATATTTAATTTTATAAAATTAAGATGATAATAATCAGTCAGTGTATTATGGAAACTATAACGTTTACGAAAAAGAATCAAATTGTTATGAAATTGTTATGCAAATTATTACATAAAACGAGTAAATGATCATTAAAGAAAGTTATCATCGGAAAGATAGTCAATTCATAGTCAATTGTTAACTAGTCCTCATTTACACTAACTTTGAAATTTTTCAAACTATGTAATTATTTTCAAAGCCATTTAAAGACATTATATCAAAAAAAATTATTTTAATGTTTCGGTACAGATAATTGAAACGACCAGTAATGAATAACAAAATACTTGAATCCTTATTATAAAACTCGAACTGCAATTCGCAATTATCAATTTCGTATTATTGAATTTACCATTTTTAGGTTAGTTTCATTCATCCTTTTTGGACCAAATTCAACGTTTTTCAAGTTAAATTCATCATAGTTTTTCAACTGTGAATTTGATTTAATGGTATATTCATTAATACGAAATTGAGTATTTCATTTCAAGTTTTAATCGTTACGTTTTCCCTAATACACCTGAATTATATCGAAAACATAAATCTATAAAGCGAGTTTTTTTTTGTTATACTGAGTAGCTGAGCTGTGTATATAATTATTATTTTATTTAATTAATACAAAAGTAACCAATTTAATTCCAATATAATTATTTACAATATTTAATAAGAAAATAAAAGATGAATTATTTAATTTATTTATTTATTAAATGATTAAAAATAATTAAATATCGGTTACTGTTTCAATTTTTTTAATTACTAAATCAACTGTCAACTTTTAACATTTAATTAAACTTTCAACAGGTAAACAATTTAAATTTCTCGTAAAATTGAAAATAAAATTCAGAAAAAATTTAATTTGCTAATCTTAAAAAATAAATTAGTTTCTGATTGGCAAAAACATTATTTTATTAATTATTTTCAGATTGTTTTTCGTAAATAATTTTTACTTAAAAATTTGAGTTAGAATTTGTAATGAATATTTATAAAATTTATAAAATATCGCCTTATTATAGAATTAACAATCATAATCAGATTATTATTATGCTAAATTTATTTCTTATTTTTAATCGAAAAATATATTTTAACTATACATAATTTATTAATACTGCTGGCAACAATGTATTAAACTGCAGCACCGTATAGAGTTTTTTATGCAGTATATCATTATTTACAGAAGGTGCAGAACTTAAATAATTACTTCAATTTAAATTTGATAATTTACAATTTTCATATTAGATATTATTATGTACTTCAAAAATTTTCAATAAATTAAATTTAAATGTTAAAAATTTTATAAGAAACAAAACTGTTAAGGATCAGAAATCATATTTACATATAAACAGTATTTATAGTTAAAATAATTCAATAATTATAATTTATATAAGCTTTTAAATTAATTTCGATCTCCTTGTAATTCTTGATTTTAATTACATATTTAAAATAAAGACTGTATTGAAGCAATGACATTTTTATTTTCTACAAACATTTTTTAGTACATCTTTATTTTCTACAGTTGCCTATTTTTCAAAATATGTAATTTAATTTCTTTTACTATTTTTCAATCTATAAATTTTCTATTTTTAATTTTTCCAAAAAGGGTTTTAAAAATTAATTTAAAAACAAAAAGAAGATATTAATATATATTAGAAAATAATTATGAATATATGTAATAATTTGTAGAAAAAAATAAATAATAAAGTAAAAGGACATGTAATTTTATATAATAACTAAAAAAAAAATAGTTAATAAGTGAAATGAACATTTTGTACTTTCCCTCGTTAAGAAATGTTAATTTGAATTATTTATGTTTCTTTTTTAAGGGTTTTGATTATAGTATGATCCTGCTTTTTTTATATTAAATTTGCGTTATAAATATATATTTTAAAGAGAGATTTATATATTAAATAGAAATAAAATAAAATAGCAGATTTTTAGAAATGATAATATAAAATATATATAATTAATAAGATTTTATAAAAGTGGATTATTATTTATACATAAAATAATATGTTTATATATATATAGATTGGATAAAATGATTGTTTATAATAAGAAATAAAAAAGCAATAATTTTAATTTTATTGTGAATAATCAAATAAATAAAAATATACTTGAAAAATTATATTTCAATCTATTGGATTTTTGGTTTTATCAAAAGTGTTATAATTAAATTATTAGGAATACAATATGCAGAATTAATTGTTTATTGAAGCAATCAATTAGAAAATTTATTAATATATTTAGTCAAGACTTTTGTTACATAATTATTTGTGAATTTGCAATTCAAGTATATTTTAACAAGACAGGAGTGATAATCAGTCGCTAATAATTTAAAATATTTTACTGTAAGTATTTTGTAACCATTTTCAGTTGGAGCAGTTTAAAAGTTAATCTCAAAATACGAAATGGGACATGTGAAACCAGTGCAATAGATCGCTTGTTTGAATATTTAGTTTTCTAAAGAATTAGCATATAAGTAACATATGCAACATAGATTTTCTCTATCATTTTATTAAATCATAGAAAACAATATTTTCGATTTGAGAAAAAAAATTTCGATTAATCTGAAATTGGTATACTCTGATTTTTTAAAATTTTAACATTGTATCTTCAATTTGTATTCCGAAAATCTGAAAGAGCTTGATTAGTACATTTAAATAACATTTTTTCTATGAATTTCCTTATTATAGTTCAGTCGTATTGATAAACATAATATACCAAAAATTACTTTATTAGTTTTTTCACCTATCGTACTACTTTTAATGTTTTAATTAGTTTTAGTTTATATAATAAAATATTTTCGAAATATTAAGGATATATGACAAGAAAAAATTTAAATTCTCATAATTATACCCTAAAGAGTAATTTAAACTGATTAATTTTATTATATACGCATTTGAATAAGTTTTTAACTAAATTAAATTTCAGGATATTTTGTGCAGACGTGGTGGTCATTTATTCAGTTCAGTAATCTTGTAATCATTTAAGGACGTTTTAATTTGTTTTATTTTTGTTTTAGTTATATTACATTAGATTAATTTGTAGTTCACTCTCTAATTTCTAATATATTGTAAATTATTCCTATTTTTTAATTTAATATAATTTGACATAAACGGATTGCAATTTTTGAAATATGAATATGTTCTGTCGACAATAATAAGTTTATTTTACAAAATACTTATACGAAAAGAGTTAAGAATTGAAAAAGATTTATTTATTTTCTGTGTAATATTGAATGTTTTTTATAAAAATCCTTATAAATTTTTTAAAAAATATTTCATTATTTTTACATATTATAAAAAAAAAACTATTTCAAATTTATCACATTACATCTATTTCCGAAGGAAAAGTTCTACTACAGAAGGAGTGTTTGTCTCTAAGGATAAAAAACTTATATTATATTCAAATGAATAAATATTCCACATTTCAAGTAATATAATCATAAAAATTTAGTTCATTAGGTTAGAAACCGTGTTGAGGAAATATTTGTTGTGTTAAAAGTTGAATTCCCAAAACTTACTTTTCCCTCGAATTAGTTTTTAAATTCATTAAATTTTTATGCATTTAGTTTAGATATACATTTTTATATTCATTCTACGAATATAAAAATTTATACATATTTAAATAATTAAAAATTTTATATTAGAAATCCTAAATTATTGTGAATAATCAAATAATTTATTTTTGATAAAATTAAAAAAGTTACAAATTTCATTTGCAGATAATTTACATTGTCTTGTAATATACACAAAAATAAATTAAAAATTACTTTTAATGTAAATAAATTAAATTTTAATATCCGAAAATTATTTGTATAATTTTTCCTGTCTAAGTAAGTCCTTTATATCCTTCCAACTAATATTAACCTAAAAAAATCTTTTAAGTTTTCGTTCCATAAATTAAATAATAAATATATCAAATTTTAATTTCAATTTATATTAAATTTTCGGCATAAGTAAATGTAGAAAAAAAATAAAAGCCTCTAGTTATTAAATAAATTTTCATATTTATTGAAATAATTTTTTAATTTAAGTAATAATTTTCAACAATATTAATATTTCTTACAATCTAATATAAATAATAAATTATTAATTCACATTTGTACAATTTGGGATGAGTATACTAAAAATTCCACTATAAAGACTATTTTTAATCTTCACAGAAACCATTAATAAAAACATCTAAAAATTATTTAAATAAAAGAAAAACACCAAGCAAATTCAATATATAATTAATAATTCTCCAATGAAAAATTTTCAAATTAATATTTTGTACGTCTTCTAATATTACGAATATTATTAATTAAACAGCATGCTGCTAATATTCCAGCACCCTAAAAACAAAATTCATTAATTTTCTTTTTACATATTTTAAAATTTTAAGTACATACTTCAATTCCGGCAACAGCAATGTTACCATATTTAACATTTTCCCATTGTTTCTTTAAATATGCTACATGTGCTTCTTTGCAACTCGTTTTATGCATTTGATCTTCAGTACATACATCAATTTTTACATCACAACAAGATTTTGGGAAGTAACCACCAAAACCATGAATTCTATAATCCTGTGGACTTTCATTACCACAACATTTATACTGAAAATAAATTTATTATATTATTTTTCGAAAATAAATTAGTGAGAATTAAAGTTTCAATTACTAAAATTTAAATTTAAATATAATTAAGAAGCACACAAAATATTGAAATTTAACATGTTATTTAATATGCTAAATTTAAATAAATACTCATAACACGCTGAAAAGTACAGCGGTTTTGCAATTTTTCTCGCAGATTTAATATTCTTTTTCTATTTATTAGTTTCAGTTAAATATTGAATTTAGATTATGTTATTATTAAATTATTATAATATAAATTGATTAAAATTATATATTAAAATAATTTAAATTATTTAATTACGAATAATTTTTTTTTTTAAATACCTCAAGTTGTAATTTGTCCATTTCTTCTGGATCTAAAATTCTATTTTTCCATGTTGATTCTACTAATTTCCTTGAACCATCTTCAATATCTTTTTCAATTGAATATATAAACAAGACGACACCAACTTGTATTAACAATAATATTAATAGAAGAATAACATACTAAAATCATGAACATTTTAAAAATATTAATATGTAATTTAAATATTAATTCATAAGAAAAAAAAAATTCTTAATTATAAAATTCAAGATAATTTTTAATTAAATTAAAAAAAACAAAAAATTTAACTTACTGTTATGGTCATGCAATATGATTCTCTAATTGCACCACAACATCCAAAGAATGCAATTACAGATATTATACTTCCCAGGACAATTAAACATATACAAAATATATGCTCCAGGTCCACATCTTCTGTTTTACTTAAACTCATTATTATGTAAGTTCCCATGCCTATTATTAAAGCTCCACATATCTACAAATACAAAATTATATTTTATATTAAATTTAATTTATTTGAATTTTTTTTTTTTGCTGTATTCAACATAGAAAACATTAGATTGATTAATTTATTTCGAAAAATATTGATTAACATTAAATAGAAAAGTTACTTTTAAATAAATAATAATCCCTAGTTCTTTTGTCTACTGAGAAATAATTAATTAGTTTAATAGCTGATAGAATTGTTTAATTCTACATACGCTTTTTCAACTCATTTAATAATTAAAATATTTCATTGCATATTTCAAAACTTTACTAATTTTATGTGAGTTTTGTGCCATAAATTTGTTTATAATGAAAATTATAATTGCGACTAGTATAGTGCCATTACTCGTACTCGTTAGGACCTGAATAAACTTTCAAAACTTTACATATCATATACACTAACTAATAAAATAAAACATTAAATCTACGACAGATATATATTAATTCTTGTAATTTCGAATTATTGTGATATTAAGATAATTTGTAGTTAAATAAATTTATAATTATGTAAATAAAAGATATTTAGATACAAATTTGTCGAACTTACAGTTTTAATGATTGCAAAATATTCTTGGAATGAAATTTAATACAAAATTTTTAAATATATGCAAAATTAGTCATCACAGTCCGTAATACTGATCGTCCCCAGTCGACTAAAAACATAGAAATTTTTTATAAAAATTGTCGGAAGATTTTGCGTTGGTAATGGCACAAATTGAAGTAAAATGTAAGTTTATACCATTCAGAGAAGCTTGTGAATCTAAAAATATATACATTATATTTAACTTAATGTAATTAAATGCTGGTAAACATTAACCAATTTATTTTTTCATTTGACATTATAGATAAACATACGTTTATAATAATTAAAAGTTATTCACAATCATTTAGAAAATTTTTAAAGTGCTAATTTTTAAAGTGTTTGTTTAGTATATTTACACAATTAAATTTTAATAATTTTAATAATTTATATTGCTTTTATGTTTGTTTTATGTAGTTTTGCATAAAATGAACAAACAAAGTTATTTAAAATAGGCTCTGAATGTTACACTAAAATAATATTTTTTTAATGAATCCATCTCTAATTCAAACTTTAATGCACAGTACAATTATTGTGCAATATAATGTGCAAGAGTAAAGCTAATAATTATTTAAATATAACAATTTGTCAAATGTTTACAATATTTCAACTTAAAATATTAAATAGGTTTTGTTTGTGTAATTCAATTCTAATTAATTAATTAAAAGTTAAAAGCTTAATTAACAAACAACTGAATAAATAAATAACAAATTAAATATATTGCAATTACAAAATTTCCTTGAGTATTTAAGTGGAACATTTGTATCAAAATTAAATTAGTATTAATTTAAAATCGATCGATTGACATCATGAAGACATTACTTGTAGTAATTTGAAAATATTTATTGTTTTTGTTATTAATTTAACCTCAATAAATTTATTTTTTTAGTTATGTGCTCTCGTAGCTGCAGTTTCATGTGATACAATTGAAATAGTTCGTAATGGAACTTGCATTGGGTAAAATTTTATTATTCAAAATATTCGTTGTAAATTTTTAAAGATAATTAAATATTTTTTTATTTAGAATTCAGCATTGTACGAATCAAGAACATTCTTTAGAAATTACTTATAGAATGCATCAAGAGGAGCCTCAATGGAATAGTGACTGGCCTAGACATAATGACCATCAACCTGACTGGCAAAATAAAAGGGATCGTGACAGGCCTAAACATCATCCTAACGGGCCAAAACGTAAAGATCGTGATCCTTCATATGCTTGTGACAATGGTCTAGAAATGACTTATCTAATTTGCTGTGATCAAGGATTTCATCGTAAAACAAAAATAATAGGTTTTAGTAGAAATATGAATCCTCTAGATATTCCTAAGATTGTAGATGATAATTATGCTCAATTAATTAAAGGTAAAACAAATTGTAGCCTGAAAGGAATAATGCAATGAAAATTTTGAAAATAATAACAAAAGTCAAAATTGTTTTCTTTCTTCACATTTGAATATCTTTCGATTAATATAAATTTCTGAACTACTAAAAAATATTTCAGTACATATTTGGCGTAACCCATAAACTGCAAGCGTCTTAATTTCTGTAATTTTGTTAATAGGTAAAATTATAAAAATTAGTCCAAAACCTAAAAAGTATTTTCAAAACAATTTAAAAAAGATATACATTGCTATTTTGTAACTCTAGGTTAACATAATTTTCAGGAATAATCAAAAATTAATTAGCCAAGACCACGTTATTAAAAAAATTATAAATTGTTGTTTTTTTTTCGACGCAGGTTAGTTACAAGCGAATTGATATTTAAAAGCAAAATTTAAAATAAATAACAATAAAAATTTTAAAGCGAAAAATAAATATTACAGGAGGAAATGAAAAAACTCAATTCTAACTAAATTATTTACAAAATTTCTGTCAAAAATATAGTTGATTTTCCTAATAACTACATTTAGATAGCAAAATATTAAGCCAGCATACACTAATTCAAGATTTTATTTAGAATAAATAACATGACAAAAGTGTTAATGTATATTTTAAATATGTACTTTTATATATTCTATTCATAAATCTGTTTTGATATCTTCTGAGGTAGAAAAAGTGGTTTCTGTCTGAGTCCAATTACTTGAATATTCTTGTCTATAAGGTATTCACAGATAATTCATATTAATTGCAAGCTTCTAGTAATTTTTCTACAAATTGTTCAACTGGGATTTGCAGTTAATGTAGATAATTTTTTTAATTTTTTTTTCAAATATCTCAAGAGACTTATAAGTAAGTGGTAAGCCATTAAAATTGTCAACTAAATTTGTAACTAAATTTGTTAAATATTTTCTAAAAATTTGTAGTCCAAATGATTGTTGGTAATATTTCCCTAAGAAAAATCAACTTTATTTTCCATTTAATATTTAAGTTTATCTTTTGGAATCTTAATATACATATATTCCATTAGAAGTCAAGCTAATCACTTTGAATAATTTTTTAAAGATAAAATATTTCTTAAATATTATAAATAATCAATAAAAAACAAATTTTGTTTTTTTGTATAAGCTTTTATTTATTTATTAAAATCCAGTTTTTTCTTTTTTTAAATTATTACAATTATTCGCAAGCTTATTAATTAAAAAAAAAAAAAAAAAGTGGTGAAAATTTCTTAAAACAACAAAAAAAAAAGAAAGATTTTAGGGAAATTCTATTTTATATAAAATATTTTCATCAATTCATCAGTAAATTTATAAAAAAAACATAATTCGTTATAACATTTTTAAATACATAAATTATGTAATAATAGTACAAAAAAAATGGAAACTTTGTAATATAATTAAAAACTTTAATTAATGCAAAAAAAAACTTTAATTAAAACAAAATATTTTAATTGAAATTTTAATATTTTTTTATAATTATAAGTAATAATTATTATTAATAATTATAGAATGTTTTTTTTTTGTATTATACAAATTTATTTTTTTTTTTTTTAAAAAACAGTGATAATTTTAAATTCATTTTTTATTTTGTAAAAATTTTTGTGCGCCATTTTATTCGGGCAATTCTTGTCCGCCATTTTATTCGGGCAAAAAAAATGAAAATTATGTTGTGTATAAATTTGTTGAGAGAAAGTTGACAGTCATTTTTTTTTTAAATCGAAATTTTTATTTTTTAAGGTTTAATTTATATATAAATTAATTCGTTTATATTTTTATCTTTTTTATAAAAATAATTGTTTTTGTTTTTTTATTTTAAATATATATATATATATATTGTTGTACAAATAAGTTTTCAAATTATATTTAGAAAACGTCAGGTGGGACGGTTTTATTTATATTCTTAATAAGCTGAACGTCTTCTATAATTACGGACATTATTAGCCAAACAGCAGGCAAATATAAATCCAGCCAACTAAAAATAAAAAAAAAAATTAATTTTTATTTAAAATATTCAATAACTTTTTTTTTTTATGTGTAGAATTTATTACCTCAATGGCAGCAACAACTAAACCGCCAATTTTAATAATATCCCAATTTTTATCCCACCAATTTACAAATGCACTTTTACAACCAATACCATAAGCATTTGTGATACCGCATTGATCATATTCAATTGGACAACAAGTTTTTGGGTAAGTACCAGATATCACATTTGGTGCATAATCAAGTGGACCATTATAACCACAACATTTGAACTGAAATATTATAATTTTAATAATTAATAATAAAAATTGTAAATTAAATAAAACAAAAAAAAAATGATTATTAAATATATTTTATACTTACTCCAACTTGTAATGCATCCATATAATCGGGTTTACCATTATTATTACTCTTATTCCAAATTTCTTCAACACCTTTGCCCATTTGTTTTAAGAAATCATCTTTAGCAACAAATGCAAATACCACTAATGCAATTTGTAGTACAAGTAGAATGAACAATAAAATTGAATACTGAAAAATAAGTTAAAAAATTAATATGTATAAATTTTTTGGAATATAAAATACTAAATTTAAAAGTTAAGACAATTTTAATTAAATTTTTTGTCATCTTTACAATCAATATGAATGAAACTATTAAATCTGATTCAAAATTACGACTTTGATTAAATGAAAGAATCTGATTGTTTAAATAAAGTTTAAGTAGAGAATTTTTCTAATTCAGTCCAGTATTAAATATATTATATCAAAAATATAAATTGTATACTTACTGTCATTGACATGCAATATGATTCTCTAATTGCACCACAACATCCAAAGAATGATATAATTAAAATAACTGATCCAAGTACAATTAATGCAACTGGTAATTGTTGAGCTTGAATTACATCTTTTATATCACTAGCTTTATTAATGTGTACATTGCTGAATAAAAGTGAGCCAAATACAATTATTAATATGCCGCATATCTGAAAAAGAAATTATATAAATAAATAAAAATTTAAATTGAAAATAATTGATTTTTTTTTTTTTGGTTAAAAAACTATTTTAGGCATATATTTACCCAGAATATGATGAATTATAATATTTAATTGTAGATGCATAATTATTACTTTAATATTACTTAAACTACATGTAAAAAATAGTCACTAAACTTTAAAAGAGTGGATACCGTCAACATTCGTAATAGAATATTTAACGAAAATATAGTTTTTTTTTAACCGTGTTTCAAATGTCAATAAATTAAATTAATTTGTGTTAATATTTAAAGAAATTAATTAAAATATATTACTTTTCAAATAAGTGAAGTATTTTACAAAATTATATGTTATCAGTTTTTTTTGGTTAGATTAAGGCATTAAAGTTTTATTTTACAAATATTGTTAATATAATTATTGAAAAATTAGCTAAAAACTTAAATCCATTTTGGTACTAATTAATTAAGATATGTTTATATGAATTAAGTTATTTATTTTTATATTTTCAATGCAAAAAAAAAACCAAAATAAAATCTCAAAACAATATTAAATTAATTTTTAAACATAAAAACTTTAATAAAAAATTTTCAGAAAAACAATAAAAATTTATGCATCTATAATCAAATATCAATATCAAAAATGTCATGCAATTCATCAAAATATGTTTTTATTAAAATATTGGACAAATTATTTAATTATTAAATTAAAAAATGGACGGGAAAATTAAATTTTAAAAATTTCATTAATTAAATTACATATTACATATATTAATAATTTTACATATTAAATTTGAATTTAATATAAATTTCAATTGTAATTAAAATATTGAAATCTAAACATTATTAAATTTTAATTAATGAAATTTTAATTTAATTTTTAAAACATTTATACATATATCATTTCCACAAAATTTATTAAATATATTTATTTTATTTTAAATTGTAAAAATAATCAATAATTATTTTAATATTCTTATCATAGAATTTAATATTAAAACTCTTAATAAAAAATTGGATAGTTTCTCTTTTTTGAAAAAAAAAAAAATGTAAATTCTTAATTAAAACTCATAAATTTTAAAAATAAGGAATTAATAAATAAGCAATAAAGAAAATCCTGGAAATTTAAAGGGGTTGCCTGGATAAATTAATTAATGAGTAAAGCATTTTTTAGTGAGAAATCATTAATTTACCCAAACTTACATTATTTAAAAATAATAAGGACTATAAAATTTAACTAGGATTTTATAATTGCATATATTTAGGCAATAATTAAACAAATATTTTTCATAAGTATTTATTAAGTAAATAGAAAATTTTAATTTAATTTTCACCCTTTTAATTTAATTATGTCACCTCACGCTTGCGAGTTACTAGGAAAAAAAATATAAATTTTTTTTCTGGCTAACTACCGAAGAAACCTACATTACCAGAAACAAGTTGTGTATGTCCTGTACCACGAGAAAATATTTCTTTTTTTTTTACGTTATCGTAGTATAAAATTAAGAATTACCGTCTGTGCGTCTTATTTCCGTCTTTTTCAGCTGCCCTGTAAGGGTTAATATTTTTAATTGACTCATGTCAGCTGTGAATTACCATTTAAAAGCTCACTGATACTACAATTTCATTATTTTTTTAACTCTTTTTGACCTTTTTATAATTTTATTATACTGAAACAAAATTTTTTGTCCCATTTTATTAAGAAAACTGATAAATTTTCAGAGAACTGAATAATCTAATGTTAAAAGTTAGACTATAAAATCATTATTTTTAATTATTTACGAGTGTAATAAAATTGAGACATAAACAGTGTTTTTCTGTCTGTAACAGAACTACATATATATGAGAAAATATTAAATAAAATTATTATTATATTTTCACTGATTTATAGAAAAATTGCGTGATAAAAAATAAATATTACTTGTAATCATTATACTACTAAAATGGTTATTAGGACTGTAATTGTATACGATAATAGAACGTAATAATATTATAATGATTGTAATTAATTACAGGAATGAAAATATTTACAGAGTTTTATAGAATTCGACAGGCTAAATATCACTCTTCAATTTTGGTTTTGTCTATTCATTTAATAAAATTCTAAAAAAATAATTAGCCATAAATATTGGAGGCATTACAGATTTTAATATTACTGAATGTATCAAGCATTTTTTTTTACAGATTTATAGGTTGAGTAAGGTCATAAGGACAACTGCTATCATTTCATTTAAATACATTTTTTCATATATATATTTCTGAATTAATGCAGTACATTTTTTTTTACTAATTTCTACATTTTGTGGTAAATGAAAATTTAATCAGTTGTAAGTAAAATATTTTAATCAATATTAAAAATTTATGTTTTACTATCAAGAGATGGCGTGCATCGTAACTCTTTACAATATTAAATTTATATTATTGCACAATATTGGATTTACAAGAAAACAACCCTAATTAAAATATGTAATAGTAAATTTTGTAAATACTCAAATATATATCAAATAATATATTTCAGTTTTATATAAAGTAAAATCAATTATAATCCTAAAAATAACTAATTACTTAAGTCAAAAAAAATAAATTTATATATGTAGTACATCAAAATATATACAAATACAAAAAATAAATAAAATTGGTATTTATATATATAGATATATGTATTTAAATCATAAATAAAAAGCTAATAAAAGTTTATTTCAGACATTTTTTTTTCACTGAAATACCAAAATTGTTCAAATACACGCAAAACCGATTATTATTACTTATTTATTTATTTTTTCGTAGTAGAAACTATAAAATGATATTAGGTAAAAAAAAAAATTATTATATGTGTAAGTACATAATATTATAAAAAAATATGTGTATATATAATTTGAAGGTTAGAAAAAAGTTACAAGTGGTTGCCATTTTGCCATTAACAAAAAAAAAAAAATTATTTTGAAATTTTCAATGTCATACCGTGACAGCTAAACTGAAACAGTACAACGAATCAATTTTATAACTAATTTTTTTGGGGTTTTTTTTTTATTATGTATCGAAAATGACGAACAATATTATGTTTAACGATTGATTTGAATAATTTGGGAATTTTGCAAAAAAAAAAACATTGCAAATTAAAAAATAACAATAAAAAGTTTTGTATTAAAGTTTCAGTTCGTCAATAATAATAGCTGTCTGTTTTGCCAGCACAAACAATCAACACAATTTCAAGCTACAATTTATACTAAAACATGTTGAATTAAAAAATGACTGAAACGGAATTTTGAAATTTTTTTTTGTTAATAAAGGCGGAAATTTTCTTTACCAAACACATGCTTTTGCAAAATATTTGGTAAATTAACTGAAATTTTATTATTAGAAAATAAAATAAACTTCCTTAAGGAATTTCTATTTGAGATAGAAATTAGTTACATTAAATTAAATGTCATAAAAAAGTAATAAATTATAACGAACTAGTCTAACTAAAACTAACCAGGATCAGAACAAAGACAATAAATACCAATTCAAAATAATAAAAATATTAATGACAACTGAAATTTTTTTTAAATTTTCCGAGTAAACTCATTTTGATATCCTGTCAAGTTAACCCTGTAAATATTTTCATTCCTGTAATGTCAATTAAAACTCAAATTTTATCTTAGATATTCTAAAAAAAAATTGAATCTCTGATTTTTTATTGAAGTGTAACTGTTTGCTTATTTAATTTTTTGCAAAATTCCATTAAAAATCAATGACAATTTTTGGTCGTTAACAAAATATTCCAGGTGGTGTCTCAAAAACTAAACAAATCTTATTATCAATTTAATAAATTTTCATTATTTATTCTATTTATTTTTAATGTGTTACCAAGAAGGCCTCCTTTTTTTGGCATAGTGCTAAATTTTCAGTTCACTAAAAGACAAAATTTTGTTTATTTTCAAAAAAATTATCAGCACGCATAAATATAAACAACAAGAAACCATAGCCATTTTATGAGTTTATTTTTTTAAAAAGCACATTTTATTTATCAAGCAAATTTTAAGCTTGAGGGTAAAAGAAGCATGGTATCAGAAGCTATAAGCAAAAATAAAAAATTTATTTGGACTAACTGACGCTGCTACTATTTTTATAATTTTATTTACAACTTACGAACACCAAAATAATTTAAATTTATTTAAGAATTTTATTTACAAATAATTTGAATTTTACATTTTATTTGGCTATACTTCAATATTTTTTATCAATAAAATAATAAAAATTGTTTATTTATATTTCTGCATTATCGGAATGTTGTATCGAATTTGAGATACAGGACGTTTTTTGCAAAATAGTCAATTTTAAATGTTTTTAATTGAATTTTTTTAATTAAGGGTTAAGAATTAATGTTTTGATTTTAAATATGATATTATAATTTAAATTTGATACTTTTATAATATGTAACAAATTTATGATTCATATTAAATTCTAAATAGATTTCTTTTCGGAAAATTGTGATAATTTATTTGTATGTACAAATTATTTTACCCAGGCGACATAAAACTTTTATAACTTAATCAGGGTTATTAAAATTTTCATAAAATTTATTTAAGTTTTAAATACTTTTAATGATTTTTTCAGGAATACAGCACATTATAACAAAATGTAATTACAAAGTTGATGTGAACTAGTAATTCATAATTTGCTTTATAATTTAATCATCAGAATAAATAAGTGATTACCACATGCAATTATTATGAATTGATAGTTTATATTTGTCATGTTTCCAACAGTGGATTTTTTTATAGATTTTTTCATACCAATCGAAACATTCTGAACCTATTCAAGCAAAATAGAAATATGACATCAAATTTATATAAGACTTCTACAATTTTTGATTAATTAAATAGTAAAATTAAATAATAAAATTCGTAAATTATTAAATTTTAAGCTTTAAATCAAATACATAAAATTAATTATTTCCTTCGGAAAAAAAATAAATTAATAATTTTTAAATAACTTTTAATGAGATCATACTCAAGCCGGTTAACAAAAACAAAACAACTGCCTTAAGGAGTAAAATTTAATATAAATTGAATTGTTTATTTGAAACTACTGCGCAAATATTATTTTATAATAATTATGTGGAAATTTGCCAAAAACATGATAATTACACTTGGATATTTTTAGATAAGTTCTGATTTCAATTGCTAAATTATATCTAATATACACAACACTCAACACACATGATACTTTGCTTTTGCTTTCCTAAAAACTTGTCATATTATGGAAAATTTGAAAATTAGTTGTTAGCATACTAAATCAGAGCTTATTTAAAAATATCTAAATGTAATTATCATGTTTTGGCAAATTTCCATAGAATTATTATAAAAAGATTCAAAATGACTAATTTATTTCTGTGAAAATAATATTTTAAAAGTGATTATTATTGTAAAATGCATTTTATCAATTTCAACATTGACATTTTCTCATGGATATAGTATGTTCAATAAAACAATTTTCCTATTTATATATATATGTATGTATGTGAAATAAATTAGCGTGTCACTGAAACATACTATAACTAGTAGTTTATTAAATTTTCATTTTCAAACATAAATAAAATTTATATTTGAATAATTAATTGTTTTAAAAAAAAAGCTGGAATTAACATATATAGTAGTAGTATGGCATTCAAAAATGACATCATAATTTTCAATTTTGCTGTTTTTATGACTAAATATTATATATGTATATAAAAAAAAAATAGAATTTATTTAAATAATTCACACTTAAGTATGAAAATATTTAAGTGTTAAATATAATTATATTTTCATTAATTTATTTATTTACACATAAAATGATAATATGTATTATGAGGTGAAATTTGTATTGCAAAGTAATCCAATGGTTTAAGAAAAATTCAATTTTTATAAATTCAATTTCAAATATTTTTAATACAAATTGAAAATTATGTGTCATACTAAATAAAATAAATATGATCAATATCACACTTTTAAATTGGAAATTATATAAAATATTGTGAAATAATTTTTTAATTACAAAAATTTTAAATTTTAAAAATTGTCATTTGTTAGATTATAAGTACGGAAAAATTATCACATATTTTTGTAAATATTTTAAATTTTATAGGTACTTAATTCAAATAAACTAATCCAATTATTAATTGAAATAAGCTAATTAAATTATTGATAACCAATCAATTATAATTTTCTACAAGTTATTATATCCAGGTAAAATTTAATTTTTTTTTATTTTGTTATAATTAAATATCATATCACAAAGTTATCAAATGATCGAATTATCATATTATTTCTTAATTAAATTAACTTTAAAAATCTGAGATCTAAGATCAAATATAAGATCTAAGATCAAATAAATCATGGATTCGGAAGTAAATGGAGTAAGTTCTTTAAAAAATAGATTCGGAAGTAAATGGTTTGAGTTGAAATTTTAAAATTTTTACAAAAAATTAAAATTCCTGTAAAGTAATACAAATAGTAACTATTTTCAAATTGTATTTTATATAAAATTTTACCTTCAGCAAACTAAATAAATATATAATTTAAAACTATCATATTATATACAACATTTTTGTATTAACATTCTACACGCACGTACAATCAAAATTACTTTTACATAAAACCATCATTATTTTAAATTTCATGGAAAATTAGGTCAATAACAAAATCCCATATTGACAATTTATATTCCTTCTATACGAAATTTTCAATTCACTATAATAATATCACAAAAATTGGAATCTACTTCTACACAATTCGGACCGTATATAACTAAAATTATATAATCGATTTTCATTACACATTTCAACATTAGTTTTTTCTTTATTCTTTAGTTTATATGATATCAATCTGTATGTGCTTACCCCATAATTTAGATTTTTTTAACCCTCAGCTAAAAATTGAACCAAAACAAAATAAATTACATCTAAAATAATAAAAAAAAATCATTATTTAATACAATCTATTTTATTTATATTTCTTGTGGATATACATTTTTTCTGGGGCTATTTTAAAAGAGTTCATTTACCTTCTGTAGTAATTCAAAAAGATTACCAGGAAATTCTTATAATTTTAAAAATAGCCTGAACTTTTCGAAAACAGACTTTGCAGGTGAATCGTAAATTATTTACACAGAAAGTGCCAAGAAATTAAAATTAGAAAATTATAAGTAAAAATTTTTTTCAATATATACCAACATTAAAATCATACTCAGGAAATACATATTATTCTTATTATAGCATAATATTTATAATGTAAAGATAGTTCACAAAGCGTAAAGAATATGCGTATAGTTTAATTCTGTTTAACTATTCAACAATGTACGTACAATCATATAAAATGGTATAATCTAATATGGAGTTTTCTAAAAAAGGGAAACTTGACGGAAATGGAAAATTGTTTTTAAACAAAAATTATTATTTTGTTTATTATATTATTAGTAAATGTGTTCTTTTTATTTATTTTATATCATTCTGTAGAATGTTAGATAGAAGAAATTAGTTTTCAAATTAGTATTGCGTGAAAGTAACTATACATTTATTTAAATTTTAAATCTAAAATGGAAATATAAAAATTAAAACAATAAAAAAATATGACACGATATATTTTTCTTTTATACTAATCAAATTTTAGTATAATTGTATATTTAAATTGGTGTAAATTAATTAAATTAAATATTTGGCACATCATATTTGAATAAATCTGACAAAAAATTGTTAATTTACACTTCGTGTTTGACAGATCGCTATAATAAAATTATAGTTTGTTAAGGGGACAAAATGTTTATAATAAACTAAATTAATAAAAACGTAAATTTTTAGAAATATTGTTTCAAATTGTAATATAAAATTTTATAATATTTGAAAAACAGATGTAATTTTCTACTCAATCTGTCAAAATATTGCAACTTAAACAGAAATTTTCTAATCCATTTTCATCTAATTTTCTCCCCGCTCATAATAATTTGTTTCGTACTTCTTCATTATTTGACGACTTTGTTTAGATCTTCTTTTTTACGAAACACACATGTCATTATATGCCAAATAATGTGATATTATTGTAAATTAATTTAAATGAATTATATTTCAAAATTGCAAACAAACTGTTAAAATACATAAAATTCTTTAAAAAGATAAGCTTTTTGAAGAAAAATTTGTTGATTCAAAAGCGGCAATTTTTAAAATTTAAATTCTACTGTCCCAAAAGTTTGTCAAATAAAATAATTCAAGAAACATTTTTTTAATTAAATTTTTTTCTAGCGTAACCTTAATTGACTCAATTGACTAAATGAAACCTTTAAAAAAATAAAAATAAAAGAGAAAATATAGCTACCTGAGTATCTGGCTGTAAAAATACGGAAATTTGAATTCTTAATATACCCTTCTGAAATATTTTATTAATGCTTATTTCTGTATTTTGGGTAAACATTTTGCTTTGTTTCCTGGAAATAAAGTTTTGTTTTTTTTTCAATCTAATATTTTTTGAACATGCCGTGCTACAAAATTTCATAAAATTACCCAAAAAAAATATGTATTTTGTCTGTCTGAAGGTCAATAATAACAAATTCCATAAGAAAAATATGTCGAATTTAAAAAAAAAAAAATATTTTTATAAAATTTTTGTTTGCTAATTTTTTCATATTATTTAAAATTATTTCAAAAGTTTATGTTTACATATGGAAAATTATTTTTACAGCAATAAAATTTATTAAAAGTAAACAAATTCAGATATTTTATAATTGTAATTAAAATTATGTTTTTTTTTTATTGAATTTTATACAAATTTAAATTTGTTTTTCCCCAAAAAATTATCATAAATTTTAAGATATTTTTTTTGTTTTTTTTGTTAGTAACATAAAAATATTTTGTTTTCTCTTCTTAAATAAAAACTTTTTAAAAATACATATTTAAAAATTACGTCATTTTTCATTGAAGAAGATAATGTTTCTTTATATTTTTTATTTTTGAAAATTTTTGCAATTTAAAAATTGACTTTTGAGATCATCATATCTGTTCTTCTAAAGCAGTAACTAAAAAAAACATTTGAGGTCAACCAAAAAGAATAATTTTTTTTACTAAGCTAACTTTGTCAAATTTTCTAAATTGATATTCAATTTTGTTTTATCAAGAAATTCAAGTTTTTAGGAGTAAAACAGCAGCCATTTTATTAAGAATTTAAGATTTTTATGTTGAAAATTTGAAGTATGTCACTGAAACGAAATTAATTTTTAGGTGAAATAATTTTTGCCGACAAAACTAAGTAAAGTTAAAATTTTAAAATTAATTGTGGGTTGAAAGAATAAGCATTTTTTTTCTTCTAGTTTTTAAAAATATGAATAATACCGAAAAATTATGAAATGCAATCATAAAAAGAATTAATTGAGTGGGATTTATAAAAAAAAAACTACGTTAATATTTTCCAATTATATTTGTAACATCAATAAAGCTAAATAATTCATAAATTTCAAAGGTTTTTCTTACTATAATTTAGATATGACGAACTTATGACTCGTATGACGAACATATGAAGCTAAAACTTGTAATTGAGTGGGAAAACAAAAGTTTATTAAAAAGAAAAATACTATGAAAATTATTTATAGAAAACTCATGTGTATATATTTTTAAAAGATACTTTCTTTTTTTTTTTTAATTTTATTTTTATTACTAATTAAATTCATAGCACATCATAATAATTTAAAATTTTCTATATTTATAATTTAAATATTTTAAATAATTTTATAAAATTTTATGTGAAAAAAAAGAAGAAAATTTCGCAGACGATATTGAAATAGATTCGTCAATTTTTAAATGTATAATATTCATCACAAAAAAAAATTGGTATTTAAATATTTTCACACATTTTATATTGTGTTTTTATTTAATTAGTTTTTTCTTCTCTTCACACACATTAAATAATTTCCAGGCCACCAGACTTTCTACGACATTAATTTTTAATACATACTTGTATATTTTGAGATTATACATGAAATAGATAAGAAAATATCTTTACCACAGAATTGAAGATGTCAGAAATAAGCACAAAAAAAATATATAAAATTTTTTATAAAATTACTGGAAATTATTATTTGAGAAATTTAAAGAAATTGAGCTTTAAAAATAGTTAGGGGTATCAGAAATTTAAAAATTGGTAAACAGACTGGAAAAAAAATAAACTTTTAAGAACCCATAAATATTGATAAAAATTGTTTTTCATCTAAAAATTCACAAAATTTATTTTAAAATCATAGAAATGTCAAAATCAGTCATTTTTACATATTATTGAGTCTGATAAATATTCGAATGATATTACTACAAAGTAATTTTGAGGCTCCCTACTGGGGATGGTTGTGTAGAACATTATTCCAATTAAAGGAAACGCAATGTTACAAGTGGTATGTATTCAAATAACGATCAGACACTATAAATAATATGTTTATATTACTAAAATGAAATTACATAATTGTGATCGTTCTGGTGCACATGTTTTAATACACATTTATTAAGCAAACTGTATGCATCTGAGTATTATTTGCAAAAAATAACCAGACTATGTTGCAGATGTGGTTTGTTTGTTTGGTGCTTCTGCTACCAAACAAACAAACCACTTTTGCTTCCGACTATATTAAACATATAAATAACATATAGAGAACTGCTTCCGACTATATCAAACATATAGATAACGTTTAATGATAGTTTAATAAAACCCGAATAAAGTCCAAATTAATACTATAATTATTCTGTAAAGCTTTTTATGGTCCCGCTTAAGTTAAATTTATTTAAACAAACATACATATATGTATATTTTTTTAAAAAAAAAACGCGATGATCTAATACTAATTGATTAAATAGTTGACTACAGCATAATCAACTGATTAAAAATATAAATTGATTATTGCCAACTTTACAGATTAATATTTTAACTAGAAAACTTTTTAATAATAAAATTCTTTTTAATTAAAAATTATGCTTATATGTATTAGCAAAATTACTATTAATAATCGAAGAATAATTAAAATAATGTTTGTGTCATCAAAATAGTACCAATATTTATTTAAGTCGAGCAAAGTTATTTTAATAAAAAATATGATTCAAAACCAGATTGAACAAATATTTGCTGATTCGAAATAAGCTAAAAACTCAAACCCTTAAAAAATATAAAATTATTTGCAATACTTTAAAAAAAATTAGATGTGGTTAGCATCTGACTTTATCTTACGATAGTGTAGTATGATAAACATAAATATTAATAGAAGTTGAATAATGATGAAAGTTTGTGAAGAAAATTATCAATAAATCACCATTTCCGGTGGAATTTTAAAACATTATAAGTTCAGCGCAAACTGAATTTAAACAATATGTTTGTATCCATTAATTTTTCTCATAAATGCTTTAAGTTTAATTAGAAACATTCTAAATAAACGACTAATTTTCAATAAACGATTCTAGCTAAAAATCACTGGAATATCCCAAGATAGAAAGTTTATAAATTTGCCCAAGGATAAATTAGCTAATTATTACTAAGTTGAAATTATTTAAAATTTCATGAAAAAATAGTTACATATAAATTAAATTTTTTTACGGATTACATTATTCACATTTTGTGAAAAGTATTTATTTAGAAATTCATAAAAATAAATAATTTTAATTTCACACGTGAATCAAATACATAATAAAATGTTTGCATAAAATTATAACAAAAAAATATCTACTTTTAATTAATAATGAAATCATTTTAAAATCAGAAATTTCGTAATTATTACATTAAAACAATACAGAAATATATGATATTTAAAATATTCATATTCATAATTTGTATATATTATTAATAAATGAATCATGTAGGAAACTAATATTGAATCAATGTAAGAAAATAATGTTATGACATTAATGGTGTGGCAATTGATTGAATAATTCAAATTAAAGAAGATATTTTAAAATTACAGGTTTTTCTTTTCAGAAAATTTTGTTGTATAATAATAAAGAAAATTATTTGATTTCATTTCAGGCATATGAATATTCAAAAATTTTGCTGAATAAAAATGAGTATGGCATCAAATTTTTTATACTTCACATAAAAGACCACCCCGAATATTTGCTTACCCACTTAAGTAATCGAGATAAAATAATGTTTTTGTTTATGTATAAATTATTTTAAATTTCGTAAATTTAAGCTACAAATATTAATTTTCATTTTAAACGCTTTCTTCTTAGTACTCAGTCCATTAGAAAAGTGAAATTATATTTTGTCTAAAACATGAATTTGTTAGCTTATTATAAATTTTAGCTGATTAAGAGATACCAAAATAAATCCTCAAAATTATTGTTAATTCTCAGAAAATATTAATTAAAATAATAATAAAAGAATTAGAAATTTTATTTTCACACATAGGTGAAATTTGAAATTAAAAGAAAGTTTTATAAATTTTTAATTGAAATTTTTCAAATATAATTTTCCCATAATGGTAACTTTAAGAATAAATTAAATATTATCCAGACAGGAAATAGTGCGAACAGGTGCGTGTATAAAAAAATAATTAAACCTTTAATTAGGAAGTAATATACTTATTATCATTTTGTGGCGATTTTACGTGACATTATTTAACTTTAAATATGTAAAGCAATAATATTTCTTTTTGATTTTATAATTTTATGATTCTATTTTATGATTTAATAATTTTGTTTAATTAGGACTAAAGTATGAAAAAGGCCTTTAATCTTATTAATTAATTTAATTTAATTTTTGATAAGAATTTGCAAATAAATTGATATTATAGTGAAATAAATATTTAATTGAAAATTATTCTGTGAAATTGATAAGAATAGTAAAGTCTGAGAAAATGTAACCATTTTTAAAAAAAATAACAAAATTCAAACAATTTTATTTACAATGAAAATAAAACAAAAATATGATTTATAATTTTATGTAAGTAATATTTATTTTGCGGTGAAGTTTGAAGGTTTCCAATTTCAATGATTCGTTTTTTTAATTAATCATTTTTTCAATTACTAAAGTAGACATTTTTTTTTTGAAGCATACATTTTTTTTTTGGATTGTTTCTTAATAAATTAACCTCATTGAATTATTGAATTATTTTATTTAAATTTAGGGGATTGTTCACTATTATAGTATATTTAAAAAATTAAATAAAAATTTAACTACCAGAAGAATTTAAGAAATTGAATGGAATTGAATATTAATATATAATGGAAATTAAGGATACCCGCTTTTGAAACCTGTGTTTCCAAAACTAAATCATCAAAAGCGTGTATTATTTTCATGCCTGTATTTCTGAAAGACTGTGTATATGTATTGCTATTTTTGGCTTTAGTGATTCAGGCTTTTGTGAGACATGCTTTTGTGCTACAAGCATATAAGACCCAACCCTGGAAATTTTAGTTTAACCGACAAACGAATTATGTATTTTGAAAATTAGTAAATATAATTTTTTAAAACTATTAAATATATGCTAAAAAAATGTAATAAGCAGTTTGAAATCTTTTACCCATTTTTAGCAAAATATGAAAATATATATTTGACCTTTTAGTCAGTGGCATATTTAAATATCAATAACAAGGAAAAAAAACATGTTAATCATAAATGAAATTATTTTACTATGTAAAGTTAAATGTTTTAATGCTTATTTTTTGTAGATACTTGGAGACGTGATATTTTTAAATTTAAATTTTTATTTTTTTTACATAAAATTACATTTATTTGAACAATTTTATTATAAAATCTATGTTTTAAAATAGTGAAAAAAATTGTTTATTTGAATTGTGAAGATTTAAAAAAAATAATTTTTTTTTAGAATTAATATTTTTTTTATCTTTATTAGATAATAACGTTTATCTAAATTATAGTTTAATTTTTTGTAGATTAAAAATTTGTGTCACTTGTGGAAAATGTTAGTTTCATATCGTAAGTGAAAAAAATTGTATGTATATTTGTTTATCACCTAAATTATTCTGATGATTTTTATTGATAGTTAATAGGTAATATATTTATAAAATTTATTTATTTTTAAGAACTAATTGGTTGCTGAACAAAAATATATGAAAAATTCTCAAATGCTGTAGCAGGAGGGTCTTAAAATTACTGAAGTGATGTGCCAGTATCCCTGAAATTTAAGAAATTTCATAACAAATTGATCTATCTATATTTTATCTTTTCATTATAACCCATAAGCATCTATCTATATTTTATCTTTTCATTATAACCCATATTGTTACAAATTACTTCATGAACATTCTATTAGAGATAACACTGAAAATTCTACAATACTATGTCTTTAAGAAGAAATTGATTACAAATGACTTAATTGTTTAATTATAGTATATAAATATAAGTCACTGGAAAAATTGCGTCATTGAAAATTGAAATTGAATTTACCTTATATAAAAATTTAAAGAATTTTCTACAGAAACTAAAAAGTAAATACGTATATGTATAATAATACAAAAATAAATAAATTATTAATAATTATTCCAAATATTGTTATCGTAATCGACTATGCTTATCTTATCAATTGTTTACAATAAAATAAATTTTCGATCCCAAAAAAATTCCCTCTAAAAAAAAAATTAAAATTAACTAAGTATGTACATTTATTTCTAAAATATATTTCACCATTAATTAGATAACTTTTCTGCTGAAACATTATTGTATTACTCTATAAAATCTCATTATTTAACTAAGTAAATTATCGATGAGTTTAATTAAAAACAATATTATTTTTTATCATGTTTCATAAAATAAATTATGTTAAAAGCTATATTAAAAAAAATATAACTCAAAAGAGATTTTTAAAATAGTGGTTTTTCTTCAACATGTTTTTTAGCCTGATATTTTTCAAGTTTCAGATTCTTTTATAATAGTAATAACACAAACATAGCTTACGTAATATTATTTGTAAGACTATTATTAAGAGTAGACTGGTTTGCTGATCTAATGACCATAAGTTTAAAATAAAATTTAACAAAACAAAAAAATGTTTTTTTTTTTTCAATCTGAAATTAAAATCATCATTTTTATATAATATTCAACCTTTAAATGGCTTTTACGCACATATCTTCATTATGTCTAGAAATAAAGAAGAAAAAAAAAACATATTTTTTTTATTAAAGAATTTAGAAAAAAAAATGTTTTATTCAAGATCTTTTCATTGCCATTTGTATCTCAAAGCTGAACAATTTAAAAAAATATATATACAATCACTTCGTTTTTTTGTTTTTGGTTGCTAAGTAATATTTTCTGTCTTATATTTTATATTACAGATTAATGACAGGGCAAATAGAGGAGTTCAACAAAACAAAAAATGTCACATGAAAATTATGTAATTTACTTTAAAAAAAAATAAAAAACAAAGAAAAGAATTTGAAATTATTAACCATAAAATAAATAATTAAATTCAGTTTTTAATTTTATGTATTTATGTTGAAAAATTACTTAATTATGATTTTTTTTTTCAACTTTGTTAGAAAATTCTTTGAAAAACTTTTTAATTTTTTTTTCAATTAGGTTTAATTAATGTCAATAAAGTTTTAAAAGAATTAAGAAACATATTTCAGAAGAATAATGTCGGGATTTGATTGTACTAAGCTTTAAATTGCAATTAATTTAGATTTAAAGATAACATAATTAAAATTATTTTCAGGATCTAAATTAGGGGCTATTGATCTAGTTAATCTGAAATTCTTTTACATAAATAATTTAAATATTTAATAGTAGTAATTTTAAAGTTTTTAACTGTATTTGACATAACTTTTGCAATTTGTAACAAAATAAATCAATTTTTCACCAAAATTATATTATATTTCTACAGTTTATCTCCAGTTCCAGTTATCTTTAAGACATTTTAAATTTTAGTTCTGGTCGCACCCCTAAAATTTTATTCGAAATATCAAGAGAAAATTTTAAAATCCATATTTGTAATCATTGGAATATGATTTTGTTTAAGTAAAACCTACACTCTACACAAATGTTTATGCAACTTTCTAAATAGTACATTATGTATTTTAACTATATATATATACTGAAATTACAAAAAGATGCAAACAACAAAATTTCCCGATTAATAAAGATTTCCCTTAACTTTAAGAATTTAGTCACCGGGATTTTTTTTTTAAATACCATTTATTATAAAATCGACTGGTTTGTTTAGCGTTTCTACGAAACAAAAACAAAATTATATAAAATCATTCCAATCCGTCAACGATATTTGTGGCAAAGTGACAACATTTTTATACGACATTTTTTTTATATATATATTTTTTGCACAAACTAAAATTATCTCCATTTTTTTATAGCAATATCATTTTTTTTTTTTAATTTAGCAATCTCAATGGTAAAATACCAATACATACAATCATCAAAACAACTTTTGATCTGAACTACTTTTTCTTTACAAATTGTATTTTAATAGCAATAAAAATTGTTATTTTTTGTTTTTTGCACAAGATCATTTTGTAGAATTGAATTTTTTATGCTCCCCTTAAACATTTCTGCTAGTTTTTTGTAAAAGGAAAAATAAAATTTTACCATAATGTTGTTTTTTTTTTACATAAGAAACCTACACAAGCCTAAAAAATATTTGGTTTTAATGTGTTTGTGTTAGCAGATTTCGAATTTATATTCAAAAACAAGTTTTTTTTGATTTTGTTTCGAAAAATTGCCTTTTCAAAATTTATATAGAAATAATGTTTAACAAAAATAAATATCAACAGTTGTTGTTATTAAATGAAGTCCAGAAAAATTAGTATTTTTTTTGATATGTCAATTAAATAAATTTTGGTGAGATTAAAATTCCTATAGTAATATTGTCTACTAGTGATAATTTTAGATTGGTACAATTAAAATAAATGTAAATTTAATTAAAATAAATGTCATTAATACTTGTAATAGAAATTAATAAATAGAAATGACGTACATAAATATTTTGTACAACTACAAATCGACTATACAATGAATTTCGTTATTGTAAATTAAAAGTGGTGCTATTCCTATGCTCTGTATTGAGATTGTATGATATTCTAATTTGACAAATCAAAAATGGTTTTATTTAAACTTTTTATTACTCAAATAAAATTATTTCCAATTTTTTTTGCTTATTTATTATTAATGAATTAGTAATGAATCGACCACAAATAGAACTGTCAGATTATACAGAGATTAGATTATGCCCTAAATATGAGGTAATATTTGAATAACTTTCGATAAAAAATATTTTAATATTTCCTTATTTGTTAATCTTCAATAACTTAATTACAGATAACCAACATTTTTTATCTTCTGAGTTAATTATTTTTTTAGTCAATTATATTAAAATTTTATCACTTTAAAAACAAAATCGTCATACATGATAATTAAGGTATTTCCTACAAATTTATTAATGTAAAAGATACGTGTATAATAAAATATTGGATCCAATAACTGAGATCGAATTAAAATAATTAATTTCTGATAGTAATAACTAATATAAAATTCCTCGTTATTACATTTAAAATTAATTTCAATAAGTCAAAAAACATTCTATATTTTTGCTAACGAAATTTATGTGCTAATCTAGTGCAGATTTCATAAAAATTCAATATTAGTGAAATTGTAATAATAAAGAAACGAAATTGATCAATTAAAGTTTAATTGAAATATTTAATTAATATAAATCTATCGGAATTGACAAATATTTCTAACCTCCAAAAAAATTTTTAAAAAAAATTTATTTTAATCAAACTAGAAATTATTTAATTTAAATTAACATGAGGCCACAGTAATTGTTTAATTAAAATATTTAAAAAAAACTAATATACATATGTAGTTTCATAATTTAAGCCATGATTTATTAACGACATAATAATTGTTATGCAAAGTTGCAATAGTAACTTATTTAATCATGTCTCAAAAGCAATTGAAAATATTTATTAATTGTAGTAATCTGTAAATTTTGTCATGAAATTTAAAAAAAATTATTTATAATTTAGATATCCTAAATTTCTTGGCCTACAATGATGCTATTGACAATACAAATAATACTGAAAATGACGTTATTCGTTTGGATCGTGAGATATTAATTTTTTTTTTGTTGAAAAGCTTTAAAAAAATTATATGTAGTTTCTAAAAAATCTCTTCCATAAAAACTGATATTTTTATTGCACAATTGTATATAAAAAAAAAATTTCACAATCTAAACTTTGTTTATTTTCCTCATCAAAAATAAAATTATTTATTGCAAAAATTTACGCTAAAATAAAAATAAATATTTAAAAGAAAAATAAAACATTTTTCTTGCCAAAAAAAAAAAATATTTTCTTGATCTAATTTTAAGAATTTACGTGAAAAATTACCGACAGGGTATACATACATAAATACATATATTTTATTTACAATTTATTTTACGATTGTATCAATTATACATGAATTAGATAAACGGAATGAACTGAATTCCAAAATTTTTAATATAATTTTACAATTTTTCTCTACAAGAATATTATTTTTATTTATTGTTGATTATTTAATTTTTTTTCAATTTTTTCAATTTTTAACAAAAATTAATTTCACTTTTATTTTTCATACATAAAATTTATGCGTGCGTAAATATTAATTATTTATTTAATAAATTTTGGAAAATTAAATTATATAAAAACTATCCAATTTGTACTTTTTTTATTTCTTGAATTATAGATAAATTTTTTAAAAAAAACTTGTAAACTTACCGCACATAATAAATTGAAGAGGAATAAAATATATTTCACCATTGACATTCCACAACCCATTTTGGCAGTTTATATATATTTATTTATTTGTTTAAATATTTAAATTTTAATTTTAAAAGTATCTTTTAAATTATTTTTTATTTATCCTAAAAGTAAAAAAAAATTATTGAAAAAATTATATAAATTTTAGTTTTTTTTTTTTATAAAAAATAAATATTATATTTCTAATTTATAGTTTTTTACACTGGTAATAATTTAAATTAGATAATTTATTAATTATTTATAATATTATTTTTATGTTATGATCTTTTTTAAAATTTAAGCACAAAAATAAAAAAAAAATTCACTATAAATTGTTTTTAAAGGAAAATTAATTTTTTTTTAAATTTTTATATTTTTATATTTTTTATTAATAAATTATTTGATTGTAGATGTGTGTATAAAAAAATAAAATTAAAAAAATTTTTTTTTAATAAATACCAAAAAACAATAATGAATTATCGTATCACAAAATGTTGTAAATTGCGATAACTTTCGACACACTTGACGGTTACTATAAAACTGAACTCAAAAATTATGAAAAATAATTTATAATAAAAATAAAATAAAAATGGAAAATTTTATTCTCTCTTTTTTATATTCGAAAGAAAAAAAAAAGAAATAACGAAGGAAAGATAAACTAATTTCGAAAAGTGAAATAAAAAATAAAGGTAATTCTTTATTAAGATTCTTGTATATTTATAACAGTTTGCTTCAGTTTCTTGTTTGCTTATTTATGCCAGTACGTTGAACACTTAATGAAATTGTATGCATTACAATTACAAATAGTTTAAGGTTTAAGCTATGTAAAAGAGATTTAAATTTAAAATATAATTATAATTATTTTTGCTGCATAATTGTAACGACAAGAAAATAATTTTATGCAGTATCGTCCTTAACATTCTTCTACATCTACAACATGAAAAAATTCCAAATTCAAGAAAATAAAACGTTAAAAGTTCATATCTGTTCCCCAAATATTCCTAGTCACTTACTTTATATTATAAAGCACTGACAATTCAAATTTTAAATTATGAATTCAAGTTAGAAATGTTCACTTAATCGTAAACTAACTTAAATTTGGTTTTTTTCGTTAAATGAGGGGAAAATATGAGAATAATATTTACTCTTCTCATCAAATTCCGTCAACATTTAGTCTAGGCAGATATATTTGAATATTCAATGTAAAATCACCAAAATACTCATGCAACCATATAAATTCCAATACGTAATTTAACAGGAAAAGATCTTACTAATTTATGTATTTAGTATCTATAAAATTTCCACAAAATTCTTTTAAATTGTGAAATTGTAAACTCAGATGTAAAAATCAGATGTAACAATCGTACGTAAAAATATTTATCAAAATTACTTATAAATAATAGTAATTATTTTTTTATTAATTTTATAAATTAAACAACAAAGTGAGTAATGCTCGTATTAATTAAGTCTGAAAATTAATAATTAATGGAGTGAGGTGAGAATGACGAAAAATATTTATATTTTATGCTTGTTATACTCTCCGTCGAAATTGTCTTAGCATAAGTTTTTTTTTTCAAAAAATCCGTGTTTTCGATTATATTCAGCAGCTTACAGAATAATATGTTTTTCGTTCGTTATAATACCATATTTATGATTTTTTTTGCCCACGATGTGCCCTATTTAATTATTGAATAATATTTTTCCCCATTTTTATTTTCAAATGGTTTTTTATTTATGTTTTAAGTTTTAACATAGTATAAAGCAAGTGTATGCTAAAAATATGTTTCAGAATGAAAAAAAAAAATGTTTCGAATCAGTGCCAATTTTTATTAACAATTCGGACAAACATAATTTATTTTGTGTTTTTATTTTAGCTAGGGTTTTTATTTTGAGATGATTCAACTTAAATGATGTCACTACATTCGTAAATTTATGACGTTTGCTTATCTAGCTCTATTTAATATAAATTAATATTCTGGCATATATGTTTTGTACTTGCCGATTACATTTATGAGTAATACTTTTTATTATTGATAATTATATTTACGTAAATCACATTTTTCCAATTATTTTGTTTTCAAAATTTTATCTTTTTCAGCACAAACTTTCAATTAAATTAATTTAATTCCTAAATCTGTTATTCATTCTATGTTATCTATAAAATGTTTGATATTATCGTTTCCTGTATCTGTTTATTCGAATTTGCATCTCTCTTAACTCTAAAAACTGTTGTAGGGTAAAAAACAGAAATAAATGAACCGGAAATAATTGTACAACTGAAGAAGCAGCATACAAATCAAAGTGACTAGTAGTATAGATACATTTATGTTTATTTTGTTGAGTAAGAATAAATAAAATACGTTGAACTCTAAATATTTTTTAATTACTATAAGATATATAAGCGATAAACTGATTTTGCATTATAGGCATTTATGTTATTTGCTCTACATTTTAAAATGTACATATATAAATTTAAGATATTGAAGCAAGGTCAAATAATAACGAAAAAAATATGACTTATGATTATATGAAATATTAATAAAACAGCACTTTTAATGAGTCATATGGAAAAGAGTGTAATAACATTTGTATAATGCAGCAATAATTGTGGGCATAATATGAGTAACAATAATTATAGTTAAAATAATACGTTCACCGAAATTTGGTGATGTTTCAACATACACCCCCTTGGCTAAAAAATATGTAGATCATAAACATATAAAGGACATAAAGTTTTATTAATTCGAGAAGCTCAATCCGAGCTTTGAAACAGTACGGATAGTCAACCTACACTAGGATGCGAACTCCATTCAAACAAACCACTTGTTTTAATTTAGTTACGATGTTTTCCACAAATAAGAGAAGCTAGTTAGAGATCAAAAGAAGAAAAGCCCAACGATCAACATAGAAGAATAGAATTTGGTAAAAGATAAAATATCTGTGCTGTAAATTTACTCGACTTTAATTGAATTAATAAAGTAAGTAAATATACAAAGTATCAATTTACTGATCTCAAGGTTTAATTTTAATAATGACAAATAATTATTAAACTAAATTATTTCCTTTTTAATGACTAATTTTGGCTAATTTTTTATTGTATAATTTTCTGGGAATACTTTAACAGAATTTTATATAATAATTTATAATTTAATAACATGAACTAAATTTAACTTATTGAGTCAAAATTCTTATCTTAAGTGTAAATTTTTTTTTACAACTTATAGGTAAAATCTCCTATTACCAAGTCAAACGTAATAATCATAATAAGTGTAGGAATTCTTTCGGTTTGTTCAAAGTTCAATAACTTTTATAATATTAATTTATAAAAGAAACGATGCGTAAATTTTTGTGCTTTTTTTGATGTAGTAATTTCAAAGGTAAGATACATTATTAGTAAAATACAATGCAATAAAATTTAGATGAATTAAATGTTATAGTTTTCAAATACCTTCTTAGTTTAACAATTTAATATTTTATTGAAGAAAGTTAAAATTGTTTATGTTTTATAATCATCGTACTTAATACTAATTTCAGCATATCAACATTTTATGTATTAGCAGGCAATGAAAAGTAACATTCTGCTTCAATTTTCAAAATATGTATTGCATTTAATATTAATATAAATATTATATACGAGGGATTAAAACAAATTTATAGAAGATTAAATTATGCACTTGTTTCAAATTTCACTTGCAATGATTTTCTACTGCGTTTTTCCTACTATATTATTAATAGTCGAATATCTTAATTTATGTAGAAGATATTTTTAAAAACTGACATTTCCTACGAAAATTAAAGAAAATTGCTTAAAATATTTGTTTTAAATTTAAATTCATTTTCAAATAAATAAAAAATACCAATTTGATTATCATATTTTATTATACATACATACATAAAAATCTTAAATGTGTATAAAATATTATCTGAACTCCTTATTAAAGTAAATAAACTAAATGCGTAATTTCATCCAATTCACCCCAAAAAAATAATACTTTCGAAATTATGATTATATGTATATTTAAAAAGTGTATTTATAAGAAATGGAAAAATCCACTTGTTTCTCTCCAAAATAATTCTAATAAAGATTATTTCCCCTACAAATAATTCTAATAAAGAATATTTCCCCTATTTTTTTATTATTCTATGGCATACGAAATATGTTAAAAGAAATTGTATTGTTCATAAATTTGGCAAAACATAAAGAAATATTTAATCGCAAAAAGCCCATGGTGGGTCACGATAATGTATTGTCTTTAATATAATAATTGCTTAGCATAACACCTATTGTTGTTTTGTTAACTCTAAACATTCTATTCAACCATAATTTGTTGATTTGCGTCTGATATTTTGTTGTCAACAAATAACATAAACGTTTCACAGTTTAATAATATTTTTTTTTGTACCATGTCTCGACGAACTTATTACTTTATTATTTCAAAAAATAAAGGAATGAAATAAGTATTGTGCAGTCGAATTACAATACAAGATAAAAGAAATCATATTCGAATATTTACAAGGATTTTTCGCAGGCCATTGTCGTCTTAATTATAATGTAAGCAAATTCAACAAACCCATGAACTAGCTATGAAGTGTAGAATTGTTGAGACGAAGACGAGACCGCTAAACATATCCTATACGCGAATGCACGGGACTTGTTCGAGTCAGAACAAATGTTTTTTGGCAACCAGGAAGCGTTAGACCAAAAAACCTGCTGGAATTTCTTGAAAATTGGCCTTAAATATAGATTATTCTCAAACAAGCCTTTGATCTTTCTACTATACATGGTATGCTATTTATAATTAATATATTTTTTGAGTTCTAACAGTTATGATTTACTAAGGAAATATTAGAAATAGTAATATAAAAGTCTCATATATTATTTTATTACTCCATTTTACTTTTTTAGCGTGTAATAAACTATAATCTTGATAAACATTGTTATGTTAAATTCTATTTACTGATTTTACACCTAAAGACACTTCTGTTCGATGCTTATTTTAGATGATAAAATAAAATCCTAAAATATTTACATAGGTAGTATAGATGCTTATTTTATGTTATTATAGTACATATTTCTATAGAAATATGTAGGTTATCTACATCTCTACATTTTAATGTCAGACTTTCTTGTTCTTAAACAATTATTGTTTTGTAGGTGAAAATATAGCAAAGTATTGATTGATAACAAATACTTATTAAAAATATAGAAGTACAACTTAGTAAACAACAAATCAATCAAAGGTTATTGTCATTGTAGCTATATAGTTTCTTGGTAGATGTACATATGCTTTTTAATTAACATTTTTGATAAATCTAATAAATTGTCAGCTTTAAAAACACGCTCCAGTTAAAGCTTTAATTTACATATACATATTTAATTTACATATATAATAATAATTTAATTTACTTTCAAGACAGCATAAAAAAAATATGTTTTTTTTACTAATTAAAGGTCGAAAATAGTTTAGTTTTCTATTTTTAATTCTATATATAAGTTTATTCAGTTTTTTATACGGGGCACTAATTCATAAAATAAATTCTAGACTAAATATTATTTTATAAAAAATTATGAATACCATTATAATAATTTATAAATACTACAAATATACATATGTCATGTATGAATGAAAAAAAATAATATCAACATTATATTAAATTAGAAATAATTTTATGTAGTACAACTTTATTGGACACATTTAGGTTAGTATTCAATTTTATATTACCAAAATTACACATATTCATTAATGAAAAGTTCACTCTTTCTTAACCAAATTGCTGAAATGAAAACTTTAACCATTCAAATAAATTTTCTATCTTATATAAGGGGTACAAAAACCAGATGACGTTTATTTTTTTGTGATACAATCTTTAACCTTGAACCAGTAAAAGAAAATCATTACTGCTTCCAACCCCATTTCTTTTCAGATCTCATATTGTGTACAGAAAAAATTCTTATTGTCAAAAATTTAATGGTGCCTGTCTGACTGGCGTCAATTTTACCCTAATATATTGTTTGTGAGAATAGAAATATTGAAAAATTGTCTTGAACAAACATATAGAAAACATATTTTTAATAAGTTAAATAATTGTGTGTGTAAAATCTTATATTAAATAAAATAAATTTTAAAATTGTTGTTGAAATTAGAAAATTTATACGAAGAAAAAAATATATTTAATTCTATGCAATGTTAAATATTTTTTAAAAAGTTTATTTAGACTGTATTATGACATTTTATTAACATTCTCTGGTTCTATATTTTTCATTAATTTTAAAATTTTGCATATTATTATAATGAATCTTTTTATTTAATAAAACTATGTAATTTTCGGATACCATTGGATTCACTATACTTGAGTTAATCGTTATATGAGCCCATTAGTTATTCGTTATATGATTTTTTTTTTAGATAAACTTAAATGCATTTAGTTCATCTAAAAAAAAAATTACGTTAATGGTTACAACAATGATTATAATTCTATGTGATCTTTCCTTTTTAACCAATGTACAGTATCTTTAAAATCATTATGATTTTGTTAATAAAAAATTAGATATTAGTACATATACGTAATGGAATAAAGCTTGATTTTTAAAAGTAATTTAAGTACATTTTTCGAATATTTTAATCGATATGCAATTATGTTACTTCATTGTTACAAAAATAGATTGTGGGTAACAATAATATTATAATCAAATTAATATTTTGATGGCAAAATTTTTTTTTATTATTTAAGCAGTTTTATTTAGCATTAATTTGCTTAACTTTAACTTTTTATTGAACATAAATTTTCAAATATTTGATAATGATATTTGATAATTTTATACAGAGGCCAGGTATAAAATTGACTTGTAATAATATGAGTGTTTAGTGATATGGTCTGTGATTCTTGTGTGTACCAATAATGAAAACCAATAAAGCAGCCATAATAAAAATATTCAGATTTGTGAATAAAGTGATACAAGAAGAAAGTATGTGATATAAGTAGCAATATAAAAAACGAATTTCACGAATTTTAAAGAATTTGATGTCATAACAATTTGATGTCAAGCGTAATTGTTACAACGCTGTAATTGTTTTGAAAAAAGTTGGAAAAGTTTTGAAAATTACAACCCTTTTCAAACCATTACAACGTTGGAATTGTTTCGAAAAACGTTGTAATTGTGTCGAAAAACGTTTCCAAGCCACTTACAATATTTTTCAAACCATTACAACGTTACAATTTTTTTGAAAAATGTTGTAAAAGTTTTGAAAGCAATTTTCAAAGAAATTAGAACATTTCTCAAGCCATTCGTAAATATTGTGGAAAGAACCGGTAAACCGGTTTTTTGAGTGTATTTTATTTAATTCCTATTTTATTCAAACTAAATAGGACCATATTAAAGTTTTACGCATGATGTCTAATTTTTTTTTATTTATAACTTGTATATTACAACCAAATATATTTTTTTTACTTAGGTGCGAGCGAGCGCTGAACATATAGTATGTATAGGACAGTAGACCCGAATATTTCACACATTTGTTTATTTCTAAAATTGTTTTTGGTTTGTATTTGTATGCAAATTGTATTGTATACACAACGCACTCAATTTTTGTTTGTTTTCCAGTGTGTCTATTTGTTTTTACAATATTTTTCGTTTTGTTCCGTACATACTATTTTATAAGTAAATAGTTGAATATCTTTATTATAGTATAATTATTAATTTATAATATTAAATTTAATTATTTATTTATAAATAGTAAGGAACAAAACGAAAAATATTGTAAAATATAGAAACTTTCTTAAAACATATTTAAATTTTTACCGAAAAACCGGTAAAAAATAACGAGTTTACCGGTTTTGCGGTAATGAGTTTTTTTTAACAATTTACCGGTTAACCGATAACGCAAGACTAAGTGGGGATTGCTTTCAGTTTTAAGGGATTTCATTTTTTTGCTACAAATTGTGATGTTTTGTATTGAATCTCATTAAATTTCCATTAATTTCTAGGGCATTTCCGAAGACCTTTTTTTCGAAAAGGTCTTCGGAAATGCGCTAGAAATTAAATTCTCTACACGGAGATATCAAATATGTGGGGATTGCTTTCAGTTTTAAGGGTTTTCATTTTTTTGCTACAAATTCTGATGTTTTGTATTGAATCTCATTAAATTTCCATATTTTCCCGATTTCTCGGGCAATTTTGAATATTTTTCGAAAAGGTCTTCGGAAATTGGCTAGAAATTAAATTCCCTACCAGGAGATACCAAATATGTGGGGATTGCTTTCAGTTTTAAGGGTTTTCATTTTTTTGGTACAAATTCTGACGTTTTGTATTGAATCTCATTAAATTTCCATATTTTCCCGATTTCTTGGGAAATTTTGAATATTTTTCGAAAAGGTCTTCGGAAATGCGCTAGAAATTAAATTCTCTACAGGGAGATACCAAATATGTGGGGATTGCTTTCAGTTTTAAGGGTTTTCATTTTTTTGGTACAAATTCTGACGTTTTGTATTGAATCTCATTAAATTTCCATATTTTCCCGATTTCTCGGGCAATTTTGAATATTTTTCGAAAAGGTCTTCGGAAATTGGCTAGAAATTAAATTCCCTACACGGAGATACCAAATAGGTGGGGATTGCTTTCAGTTTTAAGGGTTTTCATTTTTTTGGTACAAATTCTGACGTTTTGTATTGAATCTCATTAAATTTCCATATTTTCCCGATTTCTCGGGCAATTTTCAATATTTTTCGAAACGGTCTTCGGAAATTCGTTAGAAATTATATTCCCTACACGGAGATACCAAATGTGTGGAGATACCAAATGTGATTGCTTTCAGTTTTAAGGGTTTTCATTTTTTTGGTACAAATTCTGACGTTTTGTATTGAATCTCATTAAATTTCCATATTTTTCCGATTTCTCGGGCAATTTTGAATATTTTTCGAAAAGGTCTTCGGAAATTGGCTAGAAATTAAATTCCCTACACGGAGATACCAAATAGGTGGGGATTGCTTTCAGTTTTAAGGGTTTTCATTTTTTTGGTACAAATTCTGACGTTTTGTATTGAATCTCATTAAATTTCCATATTTTCCCGATTTCTCGGGCAATTTTCAATATTTTTCGAAACGGTCTTCGGAAATTCGTTAGAAATTATATTCCCTACACGGAGATACCAAATGTGTGGAGATACCAAATGTGATTGCTTTCAGTTTTAAGGGTTTTCATTTTTTTGCTACAAATGCTGATGTTTTGTATTGAATCTAATTAAATTTCCATATTTTCCCGATTTCTCGGGCAATTTTGAATATTTTTCGAAAAGGTCTTCGGATATGCGCTAGAAATTAAATTAATTCCCTACACGGAAATACCAAATATGTGGGGATTGCTATCAGTTTTTAGGGTTTTCATTTTTTTGCTACAAATTCTGATGTTTTGTATTGAATCGCATTAAAGTTCCATATTTTCCCGATTTCTCGGGCAATTTTGAATATTTTTCGAAAAGGTCTTCGGATATGCGCTAGAAATTAAATTCCCTACACAGAGATACCAAATGTGTGGAGATACCAAAAGTGATTGCTTTCAGTTTTAAGGGTTTTCATTTTTTTGCTACAAATGCTGATGTTTTGTATTGAATCTCATTAAATTTCCATATTTTCCCGATTTCTCGGGCAATTTTGAATATTTTTCGAAAAGGTCTTCGGATATGCGCTAGAAATTAAATTCCCTACACGGAAATACCAAATATGTGGGGATTACTATCAGTTTTAAGGGTTTTCATTTTATTGCTACAAATGCTGATGTTTTGTATTGAATCTTATTAAACTTCCATATTTTCCCGATTTCTCGGGCAATTTTGAATATTTTTCGAAAAGGTCTTCGGATATGCGCTAGAAATTAAATTCCCTACACGGAAATACCAAATATGTGGGGATTGCTATCAGTTTTAAGGGTTTTCATTTTTTTGCTACAAATTCTGATGTTTTGTATTGAATCGCATTAAAGTTCCATATTTTCCCGATTTCTCGGGCAATTTTGAATATTTTTGGAAAAGGTCTTCGGAAATTCGCTAGAAATTAAATTCCCTACACGGAAATACCAAATATGTGAGGATTGCTTTCAGTTTTAAGGGTTTTCATTTTTTTGCTACAAATTCTGATGTTTTGTATTGAATCGCATTAAAGTTCCATATTTTCCCGATTTCTCGGGCAATTTTGAATATTTTTCGAAAAGGTCTTCGGATATGCGCTAGAAATTAAATTCCCTACACAGAGATACCAAATGTGTGGAGATACCAAATGTGATTGCTTTCAGTTTTAAGGGTTTTCATTTTTTTGCTACAAATGCTGATGTTTTGTATTGAATCTCATTAAATTTCCATATTTTCCCGATTTCTCGGGCAATTTTGAATATTTTTCGAAAAGGTCTTCGGATATGCGCTAGAAATTAAATTCCCTACACGGAAATACCAAATATGTGGGGATTGCTATCAGTTTTAAGGGTTTTCATTTTTTTGCTACAAATTCTGATGTTTTGTATTGAATCGAATTAAAGTTCCATATTTTCCCGATTTCTCGGGCAATTTTCAATATTTTTCGAAAAGGTCTTCGGATATGCGCTAGAAATTAAATTCCCTACACGGAAATACCAAATATGTGGGGATTGCTATCAGTTTTTAGGGTTTTCATTTTTTTGCTACAAATTCTGATGTTTTGTATTGAATCGCATTAAATTTCCATATTTTCCCGATTTCTCGGGCAATTTTGAATATTTTTGGAAAAGGTCTTCGGAAATTCGCTAGAAATTAAATTCCCTACACGGAAATACCAAATATGTGGGGATTGCTTTCAGTTTTAAGGGTTTTCATTTTTTTGCTACAAATTCTGATGTTTTGTAGTGAATCGCATTAAAGTTCCATATTTTCCCGATTTCTCGGGCAATTTTGAATATTTTTCGAAAAGGTCTTCGGATATGCGCTAGAAATTAAATTCCCTACACGGAAATACCAAATATGTGGGGATTGCTATCAGTTTTAAGGGTTTTCATTTTTTTGCTACAAATTCTGATGTTTTGTATTTAATCGCATTAAAGTTCCATATTTCCCCGATTTCTCGGGCAATTTTGAATATTTTTCGAAAAGGTCTTCGGATATGCGCTAGAAATTAAATTCCCTACACGGAAATACCAAATATGTGGGGATTGCTTTCAGTTTTAAGGGTTTTCATTTTTTTGCTACAAATTCTGATGTTTTGTATTGAATCGCATTAAAGTTCCATATTTTCCCGATTTCTCGGGCAATTTTGAATATTTTTCGAAAAGGTCTTCGGATATGCGCTAGAAATTAAATTCCCTACACAGAGATACCAAATATGTGAGGATTGCTTTCAGTTTTAAGGGTTTTCATTTTTTTGCTACAAATTCTGATGTTTTGTATTGAATCTCATTAAATTCCAATATTTTCCCGATTTCTCGGGCAATTTTGAATATTTTTCGAAAAGGTCTTCGGAAATTCGCTAGAAATTAAATTCCCTACACGGAAATACCAAATATGTGGGGATTGCTTTCAGTTTTAAGGGTTTTCATTTTTTAGCTACAAATTCTGATGTTTTGTATTTAATCTTATTAAATTCCAATATTTTCCCGATTTCTCGGGCAATTTTGAATATTTTTCGAAAAGGTCTTCGGAAATTCGCTAGAAATTAAATTCCCTACACGGAAATACCAAATATGTGGGGTTTGCTTTCAGTTTTAAGGGTTTTCATTTTTTTGCTACAAATTCTGATGTTTTGTATTGAATCACATTTAATTCCAATATTTTCCCGATTTCTCGGGCAATTTTGAATATATTTCAAAAAGGGCTTCGGAAATTCGCTAGAAATTAAATTCCCTACACGGAAATACCAAATATGCGATGATTGCTTTCAGTTTTAAGGGTTTTCATTTTTTTGCTACAAATTCTGATGTGTTGTATTGAATCTCACTAAATTCCAATATTTTCCCGATTTCTCGGGCAATTTTGAATATTTTTCGAAAAGGTCTTCGGAAATTCGCTAGAAATTAAATTCCCTACACAGAAATACCAAATTAAATTCCAATATTTTCCCGATTTCTCGGGCAATTTTGAATATTTTTCGAAAAGGTCTTCGGAAATTCGCTAGAAATTAAATTCCCTACACGGAAATACCAAATATGTGAGGATTGCTTTCAGTTTTAAGGGTTTTCATTTTTTTGCTACAAATTCTGATGTGTTGTATTGAATCTCATTAAATTCTAATATTTTCCCGATTTCTCGGGCAATTTTGAATATTTTTCGAAAAGGTCTTTGGAAATTCGCTAGAAATTAAATTCCCTACACGGAAATACCAAATATGTGGGGATTGCTTTCAGTTTTAAGGGTTTTCATTTTTTTGCTACAAATTCTGATGTGTTGTATTGAATCTCATTAAATTCCAATATTTTCCCGATTTCTCGGGCAATTTTAAATATTTTTCGAAAAGGTCTTCGGAAATTCGCTAGAAATTAAATTCCCTACACGGAAATACCAAATATGTGGGGATTGCTTTCAGTTTTAAGGGTTTTCATTTTTTTGCTACAAATTCTGATGTTTTGTATTGAATCTCATTAAATTCCAATATTTTCCCGATTTCTCGGGCAATTTTGAATATTTTTCGAAAAGGTCTTCGGAAATTCGCTAGAAATTAAATTCCCTACACGGAAATACCAAATATGTGGGGATTGCTTTCAGTTTTAAGGGTTTTCATTTTTTTGCTACAAATTCTGATGTTTTGTATTGAATCTCATTAAATTCCAATATTTTCCAGATTGCTAGGGCAATTTTGAATATTTTTCGAAAAGGTCTTCGGAAATTCGCTAGAAATTAAATTCCCTACACGGAAATACCAAATATGTGGGGATTGCTTTCAGTTGTAACGGTTTTCATTTTTTTGCTACAAATTCTGATGTTTTGTATTGAATCTCATTAAATTCCAATATTTTCCAGATTTCTCGGGCAATTTTGAATATTTTTCGAAAAGGTCTTCGGAAATTCGCTAGAAATTAAATTCTCTACACGGAAATGCCAAATTTGTGGGGATTGCTTCAATTTTAAGGTTTTTAAGTTTTTTGCTACAAATTCTGTTTTTTTGTATTGAATCTCTATTGATTTTGTATTGATTTGCAATAAATTTTCATATTTTACCGATTTCTCGGGCAATTTTGAATATTTTTTGAAAAAGTCTTTTGAAATTCGCTAGAAATTAAATTCCCTACACGGATATACCAAGTAAGTTATAAAAACGATTCAGCAGATTTAGTATAAAAACTAAAATTATTTTGTGATCAGAATTATAGCTTTACCTGTTTATGTTCTGCGATAAGTGAATAAATCAATATCGATATATTCCCGAAATTTCGAATTCAGTTCATGTCACTTCAATCAAAAATGACAAGTGTAAAGTCTAATCAAAATGTTATAATGAAAGCAATAACACCTTCTGATTTTGTATATTGTCATAATCTTACAGATATTAAATTCAAATATTAAAGATTCTGTGCACAGTTTTAAAAAAATTTAAAATAGTTAAATTAAGTTTTAATCTAACCAACATAAACCAGATCTGGAGTCATGGAGGGTGATTTGTGCAGGTGAAAAGCCCATTATCTTCATTATACTCCTTTTCTAAATTCCTCTGATTTTGAGTATCTTCTTATAGCGATTATTAATCCGTTATCCAGAAGATTTTCTAAACTTGTTCAGAAAGTATTATATTTCAGTATATAATTTAAAACGAATGACGTTTAGTTCAAAACTAATTTTAAAAGTATTACTTTCAGTTTCCTGTAGCAACTGAAAGTAATACCTTTAAAATTAGTATTTTAAAAATAAATTTCGTTCAATCAGAGAACCATTTCCATTCAAAAAAAATTACCAAAAAAAATGGACTATTCAAGCAAATTACCAAGAAAATGAACCAAGAAAATTACTAGAAAAATTAACCAATCCGATTTTGAATGAAAAATGTTTTCGATCAGTTTCTGTAAAAAATTTGATATAAAGAGGAGAAATTTGCAGGCAATCTGCTTTCGTTTATAAGCATGGTTGCTCAAAGTTGGATATAAAATTATATCTAAGAACTTTACTATATTCTTATCCCTATATAAGATTTGATAAAAAAATTATTATTTGTTTTTTTTATATATATTATATATTTTTCAATTAAGTACTTTTTAATTGACCTTAAAATTCGTAAAATTGTTTTATTTTTATTTTAAAGTTACATCATGATATTTTTTTAGCCTTAAAAACTTAAAAAATTTAATTTTAAAATAAATTTATATTTTAATAATACTTAGATGTAATTAAGAAATTTTTATAATAAAATTTATTTTTGTATTTTTATTATAAATAAATAAAACGTAAAATTATGATTTTATTTAAAAATTATTTTAAAAGAAACTAACAAGAAAAAAAAACTATTACATATTTTTTATTTTTTTTTACTAAATTTTGTGATTATCTGTTTTCTATAAATTTCATTTAAATATTTTAAAAATTTATAATTAAATGAATATTTTAGTTTTTTAAAGTTAAGAGAAGTGTTTACAATATTTAATTAAAATTAATTTTTACATTTTCTTTTTATAGATTTCAATGAAATTTTCGAATTTATAAGGTTTTTTATATTTTCATTTAAATATAATAATTTTCAATTTTTTTCATTTAATTTGAATTTTTTTTATTTTTTTTTTTTGAGTTTTTTGTTTTTTTTGATGAAGTTGGTCAATAAATGAAGCTAAAATCTACTTTTCAATATAATATATTTTCTTTTTTTTCATTTTCAATATAATAATACATAATAATAATAAGTGTATCTTTAAAATACTAACTACTTCTGAACATTTAAGTACATTTTGTTTTTGATCAAAAGTTATTTATAATTTTTTTTTTTCATCTTGTTTTTTTTTTTATAAATATTTTTAATGTTTTTATTTTTTTTTTTAAATTTTTTATTTAATTAATTTTGTTTGTTTTAATAATAGCCGAACAAAAAAAAAATTAGTAGATACAGTATGGGTAAATTTCTTTTGTATTGCAATGGTTAAACAAGTTTGTCTGAATTATATAAAAAAAATTATTAGGCTTACTGAATATGAATTTGCTAAAAGATAGATGCTTTTAGGATCAAGAAAAATATATTTCTCTGTTAAAGTTTGATAAGTTTTCATAAGGAACTGATTTTTTCTATAAAAAAATTAAAATGTATAACAAAATTTTTAATGTTTTTCAATAATTTTGGTATATATTCATTTTGTTTGTGCTTTTTTAATATTTAGTGGCTAAAATTATTAATATTTAAATTAATTTATTTATTATATTGGAATTTTGAATTGTGCCACAGTATAATTGAGTGTATATTAAGGAAAATGTAGTGAATGCAATATAATATCTTTCCAATGTTTATTATTGAAGGTAGTTTATCAAATCGATTGTGTTATATAAGTCGTCAATTTTCAATAAAAAAGTTACATAAAATTTAAGATATTTATAGCTTTGATTATCATAAATAATAATATTCCTTAAAGTGATACGATAAAGGACTATCTAATTGCAATCACTCTCTAACATTTCCACCAGAAAATAATTTTTTGTTGAAAATGGCATATGAATATTAAAATATTTAAGCTGTACCATTTGCATAGTTCTTACTTGTAATGCTTTACAAAGGCTTCTAGAATTTATACCTCCATCACATGTAATAACAACATAAATTTGAAGACAATCACATCTTCTACAATTAATTACAATTACAATTATATTCAGTTTATTAAATATATTTTGCAAATATTCCACAAAATACATTTTAATTTCGAAATCGTTACATTTTCCTTAATACACATAACAAATTTTAATTGTAATAATATATTTGGCTCAAACAGAATTTAAAAAAAAAATTGAAATTTTAGAATAAACATATATAAAGTAAATACAATTTTCCCAGATATAACAAATTAAATTAAATAATTCTAAATTTTGATTATGTAAAATATAAAAAAATAAAAATTTATTGGCTTATTATATCTATAATATAAAAGTTTTTTTTTTTTTATAAATATTATACATAATTGTATATAAACCGAAGTCTTAGAGAAATGAACACTTTTATTTTTTGGACAAATTATGACCACATTATTTAACTTAAAAAAAAATTCTTTTATAAAAAATATTTCAGTCATCATAATGTTTATTTACTTAAAATAATAATAAATATTAGTCAAAAATTTTTTTAAAATACATATTAGTAAATTATTAAAATAAGAATTGTCTTTTTCGAATAATCGAATTAATATTTTTTTTTAACTTTTAAAATGAACACTTTTTGAACAATTTTAATAATCTTTTTTTTGTTTTATTATTTTTAAAAATGAATTAAAATTATAATTAGTTTAGATACGAAAAATAAGATTAACTAGTCTAAATACATAATACTATATAATTAGGCAAAAGAAATAAATTTTAATATTATTTAGAAAAATCAAAAAATGATTGAAAAAATAAGATATTTTCAAGTTGAAAAAAAAGACGATTTGTAATTGCATGCATTAAAAGTAATTCTGAAGTTAACTGAGCGTCTATATAGTCGTACTATTGAGAATTATTATTGCAACAGTAGAAGACTGCATTTAAATGTTATGGGCAAGTCTCAACAAAAAAGCAAAATTAAAATAATGTGGAATAATCAGTGGATGCATTAAAGTATGCCAACACTAATGTAATTCAAAAATTAAATTACTTACGCTGTGAAACATTAGCTTCCTTTGACAAGATCTTCTCACTATAATAGCCTGCGGTATGTTCAATATTTTTCCAGCTGTTTTCCATATTATTAATGCATGTAATAATAATTTTTCAGTTGATAGCAGACAAATTTGCATACCAAAGCGACACAAATTTTATCTTTTTCAAATTTTTTATATTTTTATTATAATATTTTTGTATTTGTTTTAAATTTAATAAAATTAATTATAAAATAATCTTTAAAAATAACCTATTTTATTTATGTCAGATTTTGTATTTATTTTTTTTGTTATGTCAGTAAAATTTTTGTGTAATGTTTTTTTTAAGGTTTATATTTTTTGTCTTAATTATTAGAAAAATAAATTTTTTTTTTTTTAATTTTATTCTCTATTTTCTTTTTTTTTCTTTCAATTTAATTTAATTTGTTACATATTGGGAATTTTTCTAATTAAATATCTTACTTCTCTCACGAATGCTTTTTTTTCATATATTTTTTAATGACTTTTTCTCTTCTGTCTCACATTTCAGAGTTAATAGGATTAATTTATATTTAAAAATTTAAAACTACAATATTTTCCATTAAATTAAGAATATATTTATAGCGAACAAATTTTTGTAAACAATTTTTATTTTTCTTATTTAAATTTTTAAAAAGTCTTGCTTTTTTTTTTTAATTATTTAAGAGAAAGAAATTTTTTTTTATTTTTGATTTTATGAACAATTTTATGTTTTTATATAATTTTTATGTTTACATTTTTGTCGCCAAGAAAGAAACTATCACAAACTACAATGGATAAAACCACAAAAAAAAATAATAAAAAAAAATTTATAATAAAAATTATATTAATAAAAATAAATTCTGCTAAATTTTTAGCAATTTTTTTTTTTTTAGATTTTTTTAATTTTTTTTTATAATTTTTTTTTTTATTTTTTTTATCATGATAAATTCATGATAATTTTTTTTTTAATCATTTTATTTGATTTAAAAACTAATCGTCTGTCATTTTGGCATGGTGGGTGGTGGTGGTGGGGCAGTTTTCAATAATCGATGTCCTGGTGCTGATGGTGATAATGATAATGGTGATGGTAAATCACGCCGTCCTTTTTCTTGTATAGATAATGGTAACATTTCATTCTGACGTTTGGCTACTTTAGAAATGTCTTCACCAGCTTCGCTTCGTCCAAGTAATACAGTTAATTGTATAGCACAAAATACACCAATACTCTGAAAAATTATGTTTAATAATTTATGATAAATAATTATCAAAATTTTATGTATTTGCAAAATTAATCAAAATTTTTAATCAAAAATTTTCAATATTTCTTTAATATTTCATTTTCGAAAATGCGATACATAAACCATTAATTAACCCAATGCACAAACCATTTTCGTAATAAAAAAAGAATGAAAAATTTCAATTCAAGACTCAAACCAATGTAATATCAAAATGTACAGTTAATTAATTATAGTTAACTTTCGACACTGCTCTCAAAAAATCTACTACATTCTCTCAAATTTTGAGTAGATGATTTTGAATTGTATTTCATTTTTTTTAAAGATATTTTGATATTAATTAATTTAGTATTTAAATACTAAATTTGATTATTTATTTTTTTACCTGAATCAATGCAATGCCGCCAGCCGCAAAACATGCCAATAATAAACGAATTCTGATTTGTTCTGATAATACAGCTAAACAACCACGTTTATAATGAGTATCACATGCTGATTCATATGCATGTTCTGGTCGTGAACAACAAGACCATGGTAATGATAAACGTCGATAATCCAATGGTCCATCAACACCACAACATTGCAACTAAAAATTAAATTATATAAAATTATTAAAAAAAAGTTTTTTTTTGTTTTTTAAGTACCTGTGATTGCATCCTATTCCACAAATGCAAATTATCTACTTTTGTTCTGGAAAATTTATCTAAGAATTCAACAAACGAATCGTCTACATATATTTCAACAGTTGTTGGAAGATTTTCTCTCATTGCCAATGCCCATCCACATACAATAAATTGAATACATATTGCAACTACCAGTAATGCACTAAACTATATATGTATTTTTTAGAAATACAAATTTAAATTATTATTTCAAACATTTAAATTAAATTGATATTATTAATTACCATTCCCAATAAACATCGTTTCTTTTGATTTGTTGCCTGACATCCCATCCAACATAAAATGAATGTAAATGGTCCTAAACCCAAAAGAATTGTTGATGGTGCCCAAAATTTATTTTGTACAATACCATAATACCCTACATGACCCCATAATAATGATGTACCAACAATTATTTGTGCTGCTCCAGTTATCTGAAAAGAATTTGAAAATTAATTATTAGTTAAGATAATAAAATCTAATTTAGGTAATAAACATGAACTTGAGATTATTTGTAAAATAAAAGTATTAAAAAACTGCGATAAGTTGAAATGATGTTTCTTGGAAATACTATATATTACATATTTTCAAATATTTGATAGTTTATTTAATAACTTTATATCTTGTTAAATCCGAATTCTAAGCAATACCTCACTAGTTTTAAAACACAAGATTTCTAGGTTAAACAAAGGAATTTTTTTCAGAATTCAGAAAAGCATCTGATTTTGTATAAGTTTTCAAACTGTGTAAATTATATTACATATATCATAATTATCAGATGTATAAATATTAAAATTTATAAAAATTAATTCTCTGAAATGTTTGGTTATTGTTTTGAACAAAGCGAATAATGACATAAGTAGCCTCTGTTGCTTTCAGATACACGTCCAGAAAAAGGAATTTATATGGCAAAAGGTATCCTAAAATAAAATATTTCTAAATAATTTAATTAAAATGGAAAAAAAAAATAAGAAACATTGAAAACCCTAGAAAAGTTATTCAAGTTAAAAAAAAGCTATAAAACATTTTTTTAAATTTATTACTAATTAATTTAATTCTAATTTATTTTTTCAAATGAAATTATAATTTCCTTTGAAAATATAATTTCCTTTCAAATTAAATGTTATTTCAACTCAAAAACATTTTATTTTAAACGGAAAAAATTATAATATAAGAAAAAAAAACCAATTTTAATATTTAAATCCTTGAATTCTCATCAAATAACAATAAGGTTAAACAATTTTAATAATTTTATCAAATTATACCTATTTTCATATTTCACGTCATAGCTTTTATAATAATCCTTATTAAAAAAAAGGGATATAATTAACATTGTTTTAATTAAATTTCAAGGCTATTAATTATTTACAAAAATGCAATTTTTATGTCAACAAATACATTTACAAAATAATCATTTAAATGCACCATTTAGAAATATTTTTACCACAGAAACCATACATACATATTATAATATACTAATAAAGAATTTACCCTAAAATCAGAAAAACTAATACAGAAACTTTATTAACTAAATTCATACTTCCTACCCTATATTTGCAATCTTTCATTCTTTAACCATTTATAAAACGTTTTTTTCCGCGACATACTAACGAAATGACCCGAAATCCCCATAAAAACCAAAAAATATCATTTATCAGTACCAACATCAGCAAAGAAATTGTAAAGTCAATTATGTATACCAATAAAATTTTCTCTCCTTTCAAATTATACTGCAAGGCCAAAAAGGACTTTTTCAAATTAAAAAACCAATGTTCGTTAAAAAAAATTCTATAAAATTCATAAAAATTACACAACAACAAAAAAATCAAATATTTAATTTGCACATGCATATTGATAGTCCTGCCATTTTCAAAAATAAATATATTTATAGTACATATTTGTAATATTCGTATGTTTTTTTGTTCCTGTTTAGTCCTATAAATATTTAAGAAATTAAGATAAAGGACTAAAAATTTATATTTATTATTTTATTTATTAATTTAATAAATTTTTTGGTATATATTCATAGTTTGTAGTGTTGTTATTATATAATTTGTATTTGAAATATTTTAAAGGATATATTTATAAACCATAACCATGCATTTTTTACATAGTATTGTGTCAAATGGTTTTGATATACATAAAGATTTTGTTGTTGTTGGATTTGCTGACGCAATAATATTATCCCAGGCAAAAAGTTAATACATATTAATAATACAATAAAAAATTTTATATGTATAAGTATATATAAATAAGGATAACAATATATATATATATGTATATTTATATTGAAATATTTTTAATCAAATTTACGAAATTTTTCATTTTACAGAAAAAAAAAAAAATATAAAGAAGATAATTTTTGTTTTTCTTATTTGTGATTATCCTTTTTCATTGAAATTATTACACAACAAAGAAAATTTACAAGGTTATTTTTTATCGTATAACACAGATCAATATTTTCAACAATCCAAAATAAAATAAAGTCATGGCCTTTTCAAATGATTGTTTTTAAAAAAAATTCAATGTTTTTTAAAAAATATTATACGGTTTCATAAACAATTATCCTTCATAAATTTTCCTAGGGTTATAAACACATACATACATTAAAAATTATTTAAATGAAATCTCATAAAGTATTAATATTATTATTAAAATTAAATAAATCTCAGAACGAGAAAAATACATAGAAATATGTATTTAAAAAAAAAAAAAATCCACTCACATATGTACTACGTACGTATGTATATGTATAAAAAGCGCAAAAAAAAAAAAAAAATAGAATAAATATAAATTGAATTGCATTTTACCAGAAAAACAGCTGTATCTACTAGGCAAGGTCACGGTCAAGGTCATATCAAACAACCTCCCCAAACAAACAAAAACCATATATATATATATATATATGTATATACCAGAAAATGCTCAACCCAATTTTTGTTATCCCTATAAAAAAATGAATTGTGAAAGCGCAAAAACGATATTTTATATAAATTTTTTCTCTCATATCTCCTCTTATTTTACCTTATTCCACCCACACATTTTTCTCCTCCGTCCACCTACCCAAAACATACAAAACAAACAAAAGTTTATCTCATTTAACTACTATTCCTCCCAATAACGTCATCTAAGTTGAATCCTTTACAAAAAAAAAAAAATGGTTTTTTTTTCTGTATATTTGCCTTCGCCAACAATCATCATCATCACCACCCGCACAATTTTCACAGATATACAAAAACTTGGTTTATTTTTTGTATTTGCTCTGTGTGTATATATATATTTGGTAAAGTGTTCAGGAACGTATAAGTGTTTATAAAGGAATATATAATATTAATATAGATATAAAAATTCAGGATATTATCCTGATGATGATGATGATGCTACTGCTACTATTGCCTGGGATATACATAAGAATTTTTTTTTTTGTCATTTTATGTAGACTTGGAAAAATTGGAAAATTTTCAACACAAGGACTTTTTATACAAAAAAAAAGAATTTAAATCTAAATTTTTTATTTAAGGTTTTTTTTTTTTTAGTATAGTAGGAGAAGTATCCTTAAAGGTTGTTTTTCATAAATACTTTACTAACTAGAATTTCACATATTTTTATATAGAACAAACGGTGAAGGTTTTCATGAAATATGTACAAACAAAAATAAAAAAAAAATTAAAAGACACATAAGAGTTTTTGAACAATGTGCAGAAATTATAAAAATGTATAAAATTGACCCTGGAGCTATTAGAATAGTTTTTAATTTTCTGCTCATTTCGTTATTTTCTTCTTTTTTTTTTTTCCTATTTTGTGTTTTTTGTGTGTAATTTTTAAATGATAACATAAAAAAAAGCATAACTTTTTTGTTTTGAAAGGATAAAAATGTAAAAAAAAAAATTACAAAATAAAACAAAGCAAATAAAAAAAACACGTATAATGAGTAAATGAGAAAATATTAGTTGTTTTTAGCACTAAATTAGTGATATTTTATTTTTGCAAGATTAAATATATTTTTGACTTTTGACATAATACATAATTTATGACTATGTCATGACTAAAGAATTTTAGTTTGATTACGAAAAAAAAAAAAGAATTAAGCCAAAAAGTGTAATTTATGGTCATATTATATAATTATATCATTACAATTTTTTTTTTAGAAAAATTAGCTTATCTAAATGTAATTTTCTCAAAAATAGCTAGAATTATAATTGAAAACAATAAATTAGGTTAAAATTTAATTTTAGAGATAATTTATTTCAAAATTATACAAATAAATTGTGATATCCACGAATTCCAATACTAATTATTATATTGTTTCAATAAAATATAGCAATCAGTGACAGATAGAATAGTATATGCTAGAGATTATTGGGAAATTTTATTTAACTGTCCTTCCATTCAATTTTGAATAATTTGATAAAAGCACATTAGATCAACAACAAATTTTTCACTACTAAAGCCATTAGCTTGTTGCTAGTAAAGTTTCTTCAATATTAAATATTAAAATACATTTTAAGGAAGTCATAGGCAAATTATCAAAGATAGTGGTAAAGAGAGACCAAGGATAGATGCAAATAACAATTTTTGAATACGGTAATTTGATTTGAATAATTTGAAGGGTGAGTACACAATAGTTGTAGACATATGGGGTTAAAGGCATGACTTTAAAATGGTAAACTAATAAAATTCTATCTAAGTATTATGCTACAGTTATGCTACATACAGTTCAATGTCATTAATAAAAGTCATTTATATAAAAAAATATGTCTACATTTAATTTTTTTAAAAAAAACTGAATAATTGGATTAAAAGAAAATGCAAATTTTAAATCAAATTTTTTTTACAAAACTTTTATGAGAAATACTTAAAAAAATTTTAAACTTATATTTTTAATATGTCAGAATGTAATTTTTCTTAATCATTATCCTTTATTGTAAAACTATATTTTTATAATGTTATTTTCCATTTTCCATTTTTCATTATTTGAAACTTAAAAATTAATTTTTAAAAGAATTTATAATGCATTTAAAAAAAAAATACAGAAAATAATAAAAATTTAATTCAATTTATTACAAACAATGTGTTCTCTTTTAAATTATAGTCTTAATCTCTATAATAATGATCCATTTATTGTAACACTTTTTCTTATTACTAGTACTGTGATGTATGCCTGTCCATTAATCTTATTTTAATTTTATTTTACCGAAAAAAGAAAATTTTTAGTTTTTCTTCTTTCCCACATCAAAATAATATTAACATTTAAAAGTGCAATGATCCCCTTTTACTCTTTTATGCAATGCTATAAAAAAAACCCATTGCATACAAGGAAAATTCTTTAAAACGAAGTATATTTTAGTGCATGTCCTGAAAAGAGCGTCAAGTCCTTATCATAGTCATTGTCATCATCATCATTCTTAGTCAGTCAGTTTAAAGTGGTTTTAGAAATGTGCTAGCATGTTTAATTTTTATTTATTTCTTTAATATTATTTTTGTTACGTAGATGTGAATAGAAAAACTACTGATATGGTAGATTAAAAATTTCTTTTTCATTACACTTTATTTTAATTCATAACATTTTCATTCTAACCACAATTTAAGAAGAATATTTTTACCTGGTTCTTGTATGGTATGACACATCAAAAAGCTTTTGTTTTATTATATAAATTTATGTTGTTGTTTTTTTTTAGTTTTTGAAATATTAAATACATCAACTTAGGATTTATAATTTATATCCTTTTATATAAATAAAATTATGATGTTTACGGAAGTTGCTTTAAAAATATTATGTTTATTATATAAAATTATGTTATTTTTTTTATGGCTTGTTAAAAATTAATGTGATATTTTTCGCATTTATATATAATTTTGCACAGAAAATATTAAACTGTGGAGAAGATAAATTTAACAATATAAATATCTGTACAAAATGACAAAATAGCTGGATAAATTAATGGCGGAAATGTAAGCATTATTCAGGTATTAGTTATAGAAAACACACAATATTCGCCGTACGTTCTTAAAAAAAATACACGACAATTAAATGTAGTAAAATTTTGATTTACATCATATTTACTCGGATTCTGCTAAACTTTTTCAATCAGAGAGCTATTTTCTATCAAATTTTGCCACAACTGTATAGTTATAATTAAAATTTTTGTTCAATATTTGTACAATTATAATTTGAATTCTATGTTTTTATATCATAAATGTTGTATTCCAAATTTGAATAAAAAATACGAACAATCTGAATAATCTTTCTGTTGAAATTATTAATTCAAATTTATTCGTTTTTCATCCTAAATATGCAGTTTTCGTTGATTCATTATTTTCGAAAAAGTAATTTCAACATTGATTTATTTATTCGAGACAATTTTTATTTATTATTGAATATTTTTTTTCATTTTAATACAATTCGTTTCACTAGAATTTTAAATTACAAATAACATTTTGTGGTTTTATTTATTTGATAAATTCAACTTCAGAGCTTAAATAACATAAAAATTATTTATTTTTTTTTATATGTGAAATTAAAATATTTACAAAGGAAAAATCAATATAAAGTGTTATTTCATATTGCAAATAAGTCCTTGAATGTAACCATTTTGAAGAAGATTTATTTGGCATCAGTATACGTTTATTATTTTATCGCCAGAACTTTTAAAATGTAACATAATAGTAAAGTATGCCAAATATTCACGTAATAACGTCAAAGTTAGTAAAAAAAAAAGTTAAATTAAAAACGTACATAAATAAAACTGAGGATACAAAATGAAGAATTCATGTGGATTTTAAGTGGAAAAATGAAATATATTCATGAGAAATGAAAAAAATATATTAGATTATATAAGGAATCCAAACATTGGGGTATTTTATATAAAAAAATGCACGCGACAATTTAAATTTAGTTACCAATTTTAGAATTTAAAAAAATAACTCCTGGTATCCTATTAAACTTTGTATGAAATAAATTCATGAAGTTTATTTTGTTTAATAACATATTTAATACTTGGGAGGAACAAACATAGGTATTAAAAAGTGACATAATTTAGTCTCCAGGACACACTTTGTAATAGTTATTCTGATAAGGATGGCAAATATTTATGCAATAAAAATTTTTTTAAATTTAAAAGTTATAAACTTGTTTTAATATTTTTCATTTTCCATGATTTTTCAATTACAGAGAAAGCAAGTAATGTCATATTTCTTATCTTTCTTTATTAACCCGAAGCAGCTACTTAATTTAATTATATGTTATATCAAATTTTACAATAAACTCTCAAATATGTTTTTTTATATTTTGCTGATTAAAAAATTTCTAATAAAAATCATAATATTGACATTTTTTAATAAAATTAAGTTAGAAATAAATTTGTATTCTGTGTCACATAATGTTTATATATTAAAATTGCATACAGGATGAATTTTTAAATTTATGTACGGATCTTGTTTTTTTTTTTTTGTCAACATTATTGTCAACATTTTTAACAATACAGCATTGAAAAATCCCGCATATATGTAGAATTATAAAAAAAATTTTTTAAATATATATAAGTCTTGTACTAGCAATATCTTTTATACTGTCACTAAAATAATTTGCACAAGATAAATTACACTTTATTTAATGTATAACATTTTTATATTAAAAATATATTATATTATAGTTATATATGTGAAAATTATGTATAATTGGAATAATACATGATTTATTTCAACACTTTTTATACAAAAAAAAAATGATAAATTTTGAAAAACTAATTATTAATTTTTTTTTTAGTTATTGATGATACAGGAAGTGATGTTATGTTAATCGGAATTTAAGTACATCTATAAAATATAATTGAATATTAAGTATCATTAATTAGAATATTTGACATTATTATATCTAGTAACAAATATTGTATATTTTGTAGAAAATAAAAAATATATGTACATATATCGCAATTTCGAATATAGAAGAAAACTCAATTATACTTTATCAGTCTGATTAATCATTTTCTATTTAAATAAATAAATAGAATATTTTATCAAAAGTTTTATTTAAAATTTTAAAATGTTTTAAATCTTTTTTTTTTCCTGAAATTGACAACAAAAAGTTTAAATGTCTAATAATCAAGGATATTTTTTTTTTTAAATTTTTATCTTCATTTTCAAAATATGTTGTACAGAAATAGGGCACAAAGGACAATTGCTTGTCTTCAATGTTTGCCAAAAAAAAAAGAAACTTAATCAGGTTTATGAAATTTAATTTGTTATAAATTTCATTTTTAAGAATTTTGTTTTTCTATTTTCTTGGTAAATTCGGTCATGGTCTACCAATATAAATTATGTCCTTGTATAGATTCTAGTTTCTCTTAAAATATGAGGAAAAAAACAAATATTTTCTTTTATACATAATTTTCATGAAATTTAAAATATAAAATTTAAAAATTAGAATAAAATTTTGTAAAATATAAACTAAAATTAATTTAATATTTACATAGGTTATTCATTTAAGTTGAAATTATTTTTGGAACATGTTTAGTGTAACTTAAAACTAATGAAAATGATTTTAATTTTGAATAATATTGTTAAGTAGAAAAATCTGAATATTAATTATATTAACAACAGAAACTATTTATTTTTAATATATTTTAATAATTTGAATATTAGATTTTCTTTTACCAAATTTCGGTTTACAAGCAAAATTCTCTACATAACTAAAATTAAAATTTAACCAAAATTTCACTGACCACAATTTTTTATATTATATTTATGTATAAAATATAAAGTTTTTTAAGTAAATTATAATTCAGACTGTGGAGTATATTAGAATTCTTGGCAGCAGAATTAATTTAAACTTTGAACCTCCATTTTCTAATAAAATTTATTTCAATTTTGTAGTGAATAGCATAAAATATTCTACATAATATATCGTTAAATATAAGATATTACCAATTTGGGTCTACTTAAAAATTGGTCATAGAAAATTTTGATAAATATTATAATAATATTATTTAACAAAAAAAAAAATGACTGCATAATCTTTGCATAAAGTACTTTATTAAACGAATAATAAATTAATGGAGGGAATTTTTTTCAATCCTTTTGTATATATATTTAATCGATATTTCGATAATATATTTCATAGTTTTATTTAAAACTCAATTTTATTGAAAAAAAAATATTATAAAGTTTAATAAAAGTTTCGATACAAGTAATTTCGGTACAGGATGTTACTTGTAATGGTATTTAATTAGAAATTACGAACAATAAGTTGATGACCAATTTTTTGACTATTTTTTTTTCGTTTTTTTCGATTTTGATGCTTTATAAATTGAGAGATAATTTTAGTCAAAAATATTAGGGAATAAAATGATGACATTTAGATTTTATTAAATGATGGTAGATTTTATCAACAATTTTTAAAAACTACTGACAAAAATATAATATTGTAAATTGTTAGTAGATTATTCAGTTTTTATAACAATATTTAAATGTATCACTTGATTTCAACCCCACTAAGAAATCAAGTGATACATTTAAATATTGCTATAAAAACTGAATAATCTACTAAGAATTTACAATATTATATTTCTTGATTTCTTAGTGGGGAACTGGGACAAGTTCGTTTTTTGTTATTTCGGAAAATCTTAAGTTGTCATCAAATATTTGAGTAACTTTTGGTGATAAATCATTTACATATAAAAAAATCAAATTAAGTCATATCTGCTGTTATCAGGATCTTAAATTTGTTGTTTAAATGGACTTGGGCCAATTTAAAAAAAGAACCACCTAAATAATAAAAATAGTGAATTAAGATATTACTATATAATGTTAATCAAATAAATGCTGCAATTAATTGTCCAGGACATATATCTACATTATATAGAATTCCAGGACACATTAATATTTTATTAAATAATATTGTGTGTATAAAGCACTGGTAACACTAAGTAATAATTAAAGACAAAATCAGTAACCAAATATTATTATTACTTGGCAAATTCTCCGAACTTGTTTCACCCTTCTATAAATTCAACCCTAAATTTTGTAAACATCCTGTCCGCAATTTTTTTCCTTTTTTACGAAATGTGTATTATAAAAGAATAATGTATTTCATAAAAAATTCATTTTAAAAACGATGCAAAAACCAGGTCATTGAACCAAACCGCAAATATTGTATTTTATAGTTTAATTTAGTTCTCATATGAAATATCATATATATATATATGTATATATAATTTACTAAGAATATATATATTAATGTTGCTTAAAAATTATATTAATCCTTTATAAAATTCCAAATTATAAATTCTAACGAAAAATTTAGTTATCCTATTCACTTACTGTTTTATTGATAATTTGGTTAATTCTCAACAAAATTTTTCAATAAACTGAAATTTGAATTTTCCATCAATCAATTAAGATAATTTGTGGTCCAATGTAGATTTTCAAACTAATGTTGTTTTCAAACTGATTTAATTCACTATTAGAGTGATTTAAAATTAAATTTTTAAATACACTTCAGTTAAATGAAATTTTTTTGTTGAGGAAAAATCAAATTACCCCAGAAAAAGAGAAACTGAAAAGGGTAATTATATTTTTTGTTATTGTAAAACACTTGTTGTATTATATTTAAACATAAATTTATATTTCCAAAAAAGAAAGAAATATGTACTTTTAAATCTTCCATTCAACTTATTTTCAAATTTATTTCAAACTAAAATTAAAGAAGGAGTCAGAGCATAAAAAAAATATAGTCATTATCCTTTCAAAATATATAAAAATATATTTTTTTTTTTTGAAAACTATGTATAAAATTTAAAGAACTCATTCTATGTTGTTTTTTGTTAAATATATGTATCTATTCTATATAATAATATTAAATTTTTCACTCTACAAATTTTTTCTTATGTAATTTTATTTTCAAATTTATTTATTTATTTTATAAATTATTTTTTTTTTCCTGTTACTGTAATAAAAAAAAAAAAAAGAATTTTCTTTATTATGTTATAAGGAAACGTAAGAGATTTTATCATTTGAAAGTTTTGAAAATTTTAACTGGTTTGTTAGAGTCATTCAATAAAAGTTGTCTGAAATTTTTAAATTAGAATGTTAAATGTATCTGTTTTATTTTTTATTTTCTACGGAATTATCGTTGTTACAATATGAAAAGTAGTTTTTCTTTTGTATATTTTAAACATCTATGTATTATGTGATCTATGATGAATCTTCATTTTTTTTTTGTAAAATTGAAACATTCTTTTTAAAAAGATAGAGTAGAAAAGTTATTTCAAAAAAATAATTGGATTTTCCAAAGTGATTTCCGGAAAAAAAAATATTAGAAGTATAAATTGAATATGAATTGTAATAGTAACTAAGTTATAAGGAATTTGTAGTCCCAAAATGGAATTGTTATGTATATTTCAAAAAAGGATTTTGCAATTTATTTAAAATATATTTCTTTTTAAACTTATAATAAGTTTTTTAAAAAAAAAATATAGGTCAAATAGCGTTATGTTTTAGAATCCGTTTCAGTTTTCAGAATTTAATATTGCTTATTTCAAATAAATCAAGCATATATTAAGGATAAGGGTTATCGACCATGTATCTATTTTGCACACCAACTAATTAAAGTCTATCATATTAGGGAATGAAAATATTGCCCAAAAGCATAACTAAATGATAAGTTTAATCAATTTTAATGAATGAAAATAGACTAAACTGCATTTATTACACTTTATGTGGAAAACATTTATATGATATAGTCATCGATAGATTCTAATAATTTTATTGCATATCCTTTTGTCAAGTAAATTATAGTTATGTTTGTTAACATAACTATAATTTACTTTCCTTCAGGCATAAAATTTATTATTACTTTAGTATTGTAATTTCCCAATTAGGCAACCAAATTTTGTTATGCAGTATGCCACAGAGTATTATTTACATTATGTTAATTTATCTTTTTTATCGAGAATTTATCAAAAACTTAATAATTTCAATAAAAAAAAATTAAATTTTCGAAATATTTATCTCTGCTTCTGACAATTTTGATTGTTATAGAAAAAATGTTGCCTTCATAAATTTCTCGTTGTTCTACTGAAAAAACCAAATGAATATTTAACCAAAATATTTCCAATCGATATTGTATAAATTTTTATTTATTTTTTTATTTTAAATATTTAATATTTTTCTGACAATTTATTTCAATATTAAATAATTTTTATGGTAATTTCGTAGTTTTTTTTTTATATACAGAAGTAATTTTTACAGAAAATTTTATGATGTCTAAAATAAAATGCAAAAAAAATATAAAAATGCATAATTTAACAATAATTCAATTCATGTATACATTTAACTAAAATATGAAATATGAAATTTATAATTTTGAATTTTAAAAAGTCTATTGTAGCGTTAAATATTTTTTTCTATGTTACACATTAAATTTATTATGAAAATGTGCCAAAAACTAAATGTGAAATTTAATATTAATAAGAAAATTATGTTCGGTTTTTGGAAGGAAATTCCATGTAATTCTAAATTATTATAATGCATGATAATTAAAAATGTTATTGATATGCTGTCATGTTACTGAAACTAAGCCAACACCAAAAAAAAAACGCTTTTATTTAAAAATCTTAATTTTACATGTTCTGTTTTTTTAAATATTGTATGTTGATACAATATTTTAAAAAGCATAACATGTAAAATTTATTATGCAATTCTGTAAGATTGTAATTTTCAACTGTATTGATCGTTTAGTTTTATCTCTCACAATCTCTAAAAACTCTATAGATCATTATGGTTATTTCGTAGCTCTCAATTATTCTCATTAATATCTAGCGAATGAGTGTCAATATAATTTTTTAGTATATTGCTATCCCAGTATATTTGCATTTGTGACATGCTCCATTGCTTGAATCCCTATAGTATAGAGGCATAAGTCCTAATATAAATACTAAATTGATTATCAATACTTTCAGCTAGGCGGATTAAGTGCTTATAATTAAGAGGATTTAAAGCAACTGTAATTAAATTTTAATACGTAATATTGAGGTAAATACTTCTCTAACTATTTTGTTGCATGTAAGCTAATTAACTATTAATATTAAATAAATTAATATTAAAATTCCTCCTAACTTTTATATTTTGTATAATTTCATTTCAACCCATTAAAGTGATAATTTATGATGACATCAACAGAAGAACCATTTCTATTTTCATTCAACATTTTTTTTGTAGAATATCCTTGCAAGAGAAATACAATTTATTGTTAAAACATAATTAAATATCTAATTTAAATATAACTTACAATAAATAATATTTTGATAAGAAAATATTTAATATATTTTTAAGAATTTGAATTTTATTACAAATTTTTACCCATATCACTGTAACCAAAAAGAATTAATTCAATAAAAAAATCAAAAGTAATAAATTTATATTTTTCAATATGTTATGACTTTATGAGATAAAAAATTCTTCCTTTTTTATATTTCAATTATTTATCTTATATTTTGGGTAATAATTTTTTTTTTTAAATAATTTCTACTAAATAAAGCAAATAGCTTTTTTTTAGGGATATCATTCTTTGTATTTACCCATTCAACAAAATAAATAAAAATAATAAAAATGGGAAATAAATTTTACAAAAATCAGGTACAGAGATAAAAAACAAAATATTGAAAGCGTCTCAATTGTGAAAATTTATCTAGAAAAATAATAAAAGCAACATTATAAAAAAAAATCCTACTTGACTTTGAGTATTAATTTTCATTGAGTTGTAATTTTTTTCTATTTTCTTATTCTTCTAGCAAAAGGACGAAATTATAAAAAAAAAATTTCTGGCACAATCGATTATTTCTACTTTTTTTTTTTTATATATATATAGACTATAGAGGTTTATCCTCCATTATCCTTTTATAAAGTAATAAATAATTTTTCTGTATGAAAAGAAGATTTTACGAAATGAAAAAAATTACAATTCAAAGGATATATAAATATAAGTATTCTTGGTTAAGTTTATTGTTTGATTTTAAAATGCTTTATAGCTCTTCTGAAATAGGATTTAATTATTTATGATGGATTTTAAATAACCATAATTTAATTTTCTTAATAGTAAAATTACAATAAGTTAATCAAATTAGATGTTAAATAAAATTACTGAAATAATTGGTTACATAATTACTTCCAGGGCAAACAAAAACTTAATTACTTCCAGGGCAAACAAAAACTTAAATATTTAAGTTTTTGTTTGCCCTGGAAGTAATTAAGTTTGTGTACTCGATTGAAGAAAATCGATCTATCTTAGAGCTGAATTAACTTAAAGAAAACTACTGGCTATTTCGAAGTACAGCATACGAATTACTTCTATGAAGAATTTATGAAAAGTGGGCTCATTCGGTCTATGTCGACAATAAAACCGAAACCTAAAAGTCATTTAAAAAGAAGAAGAGATTTATTCTGTTTACTTCTTAAAATGACAAATAGTTGCAATTTCAAATAATCACAATATGCATGTCAGATGTCACTTAACCCGTGCAATCAAATTAAATTCAATATTTATTTAATGAAGTTGAAAAAACTTATTTTTTTTTTTAAACTTTTCGTAATGATTGTTTATTTTTCTATGGAAATTTATTCTTTCATTAATTTTTATTATCCTATTTTGTTTATTTTTTTTTGTCGTCAAACTCGTCCTTAAAAAAAATCTAATATAAAAACTATTTTTAAAAGGCCAAAAAAAAAAATACTTTTAAACATAAAAAATTTAAAATTGTTATAGTAAAAGTTTTAAATTATTATTTGTCTTTGGTAATTGGAATTTTCTTCAAATTTCTTTATCCTTTTTAACTGCTATATTTTAGCATAATATAAATTTTATATATAACTATATATATATGTATGCTTTTATTCAGATTAATCCCATGAAACGAATTTAGTTTTTGTATAATCTTTGGCTAACTTAGTGGAAAATTTACATATTTTTTACATGTTCGTCAGCCAAAGTGTAATATTTATAAAATGATTTTTGAATATATTAAAATTGTGTGGTGATAGTTCTGTCTGATAGTGTTTTCCATTCGATAACAAGGCAATAAATAGATTCGCTCTCAGATTACTTTACATTAAATAAATTAATGATTTTTAAGCTATTGGGTCACAAGTAATGTCTGTAATTAATTTCACAATAACGACACTTGAAATTCAAACTTCATAAAATTAATATCTGAAAATTGCAGCAGAAATATCTTAAGATCGGAATCTATATAATGAGTAAAGCAAAAGTTCTTATTTTTATATGAAATATCTTAACTCTGAATTCTACACAGATTTGCCTTTTGACATTATGTATTTGTTTAGTATTTCGTTGAATATAATAAAATGTTACATTTCAAGATAAAGTTTATAATCAAATACTTGTCAGCAAACCCTTTTTCATATATATATATATATCTCAATTATTTTCTTGAATCTGTAAAAATAAATAACCAATTTAAAAATTTCATAATAAAATAAAATGAATGATTATGTGACCATATAATAAAAAAATGATCTCGTCTATCAACAATATACAATCAAAACCATTGAGCATGAATTGCTAAGCAATTTAACATCAAATTTTTATAGTTTTATAAACGCAGATGTTCTATATATGTACATATATATATATTATATATTTAGTTTAGAAATTATGTTCTTGTAATTTTTTTTTACATATCTATATTATTTTTTCTATGTCGTCTAAAATTACACGCTATGCAATTTTCAAAAAAATATATAAAATCTATTGCTAGAACAAACAAATAAGGAGAAAATAACTAAAAAATGTTTTTTAAATTACAAACAGTGGCGAAGCTATAATACCACAAAAAATATAACATAAAATTTTTATAAAAAACCATTCATTTTATATGACACCATTTATCAGTCAACGACATTCAAAAGTTGACTTTTTGAAAGATTTACTTTTATGTTTTGAGTTTTTTTTATTTTGTATTCTGCTTGTATATTAAATTTATAGTATAAACTTTATATTCCAACAAATTTCCTCTTTTTATTAACAAAAAAAAAATTTACATTGTTTAAGTTCGTTCAAATTCAATTTTAGCAGATACAAGGAGTTCAGCGAAACATTTTATGCTTTTGTTTGAAAATAAAAATAAAAAAATTAAATTATAGTATGTTTTTGTTATAAACTCTTTGTGTTGTTTATGACGTCTTTTTTTTTTTATGTATCATCAGTTTTTTTTTTTTTTTTGGCATATATCCTTAAATATTTTGGCGGCATAGTTTTCACTAACTAGCTGAAAGGAAAGATTCTATGATATATGTATGCAAAAAAAAAAAAACAAAAAAAAAATATGTATTATAAATTGAGGATTAAAAAAAAATTTCTTATGCATGCACAAAATATTTACGTAAACTTTTCCAAACATAAAAATAAAATTATAAAATGAAAACAACATGGGAAGTAAAATTAAAGAAAAAGAAAATTAAATAAACATATTGTGAATATTATTTAGCATTGCAGTGCCTGATACACCATATTATCAAAAACTTGGTTTTTATGGTTTTAATCAAATATATTAATATGTAAGAACAGGGTTCTTCAGATTAAATTAAATTAAATTATGCTATTAAAGAATTATACAGAACTTAATTTAATTATACCAAAAAGTTGTAGTAAAACAAATGAAGGGATGTAGTTTTTTTTTTAAAAATCTCCTAAGTTTTGAGAAAGTTTTGAAGGATCACCATTCCGTTTATATCTTTAGTTAGTATAATTTATTTTCTGTATATCCAGAACCACAATTCCACTTTAAAGTTAGCAGAATTCTTCATATTTCTTAGGCTTCCAAACATTTCAAAAAAACTGACCTTAAAGTTTAATAATATTGTACATATGTAAATCAACTAATACTTTGAAGTACTGAGAAACACACAAGGGTAAAAAAGATGAAAGAAAATCTAAAATTTAAAAGTTTCTTTGAAAATAATTGAAATATCCTTGAATTTATATACCACTTTTTTTATTACCTTTAAAATAACCTTAAACCATAAACACATTAAATAGTTTTCTTCTACTTTTAATTAATTAAATTTCCTCTTTAAAGTTCTATCTCGATTTTTACATAAAATAAATTTACCACCCTGTTTATATAAATGGTAAAAATCCTTTTAATTTGTATTAGACATTTAAAAACGATAAAATCCAAGTAGTTTCCTTAGAGAGAAATAATTTAAAGACTCCAGCTGAGTATATGTACTTTAGTATTTCTAAATGAATATATAGTGTATTGTTTTATTGTTGTATATAATCAAATACACTTGCATTATTATAAAAAGGTTATAAAGACATAATTAAGTTTTTGAAATAACAATAGTAGAAATAATCTTGATAGAAAAAATATTTACACATATACTAATTTATTGACTATAAATGATAATAATACTATAAATATATATATTATAATATAGGCTAAAAATTTAAGCCTTGACATAGATTTTTCACTTTTAGGATTCTATTTTTATAAAGTGCATTTTGAAATAATATCCGTTTAAATATATATAATACACATTAATGTTTGATGATATGTAAAAATGTTAACAAAAAAAAAGAGTTAAAAAACCCATTTAAATAATACTTGAATCCTTATTTATTGATTTTACAAACAACCTACACTTTTCTTGTCCTAGACAACAAATATCAAATATGTACATTAAATTTATAATTTAGTACAAGATAAAAAATACGATACGAAAATGAAACTAGTTAAATTTTTTAGTTTCCAAAACAGTCTTTTAATTAAAATGTACACAATTTCCATCAAGTTTTAAAAAATTAGTAAAATTAATTATAATAGAAATTTAATTCAGTAAATTTCAGCAAAATTTATATTATGTTAAAGTTTACTATAAAAAATGAACTGTATACTCTAGAGGGAGAACTATACAGATTATGATCTACATTTAAATTATTGTTAAAATATTGAATCTCGACCATTAAATTTAATTATATCGTCAAGAAAATTGTATCAAATGATTTCTTCTGAAAAACTTGTTTCAATTAATAAATTGAAACAAGTTTTTCATAAGTAGACCACGTTATTCATAAACATCTTACTTAATAGAAAGTAGTTTTTAAGTAATAATTACAATTCCACTATACATATTTTACTATAGTGTTATGTGGGATCGTTGATTGCGAACAAGTTTTCATCAACTTTGTTATAATGATCAACTGAAGATTCAAAATTTTGGTAATTAGTACATCTGACTGAAGTCTTTTTTAAGTAATTCACTAAACCATTTAGTGACTTTATACATTTTCGTATTTTTAATTACATATTTATTATTAAATTTTGTGATTTTAATAATTTTCTACAATCATGTGAAGCAATTTTCTACAATCAAGTGAAGTACAGTATCAAAAAAAATAATACGATTCACATCAACCTCATTTCCACAGACCTCAATATAGTCTAACAAATAAAATTAATTTATAGGTCTGCTATTTTCAGAATAATATTTGCATATATGATTAGTAGATAATACTAAACCAATTATTTAGTTCATTATATCTAGTTATATACAAAATTGAAATATACAGGTAACCCTCCTATAACACGATATTCTACAGTCCAGTATCGGTTTATGAAATTTAAAAAAGAAAACTTTATTCGTTGTCGAACTCCAAGTCTCCTATAACCCGGTTTCACATTTTCTAGGAACCTCAGCTGCCGTGTTATAGGAGGGTCATCTGTATTGAAATCCTATTTTTATTTGAGTGCAAAATAGCGATGTTTTTAAACTAATTTGAAATTATACAAAATAAATATCCTTGAGGCATTTCATTTCCATTTTGTTAGTGTAGGTGTAGAGAGGGTAATTTTTTTATTTCCGTTCTATATATTTGCCAATTTTTAGTTGTTCAAAAACGCAATTTAATTTCTATAAAATTCATAATGAGTTTTTCAAGCTATCAAGTATTAATTCTAATGCAAACAAAATGAAATTAGATAATTTTCATATAATATAATCTTTATGGCAAATGTACATGCACCCCAGAGACCTAATTTCACACATTACTAAAAAATTATAAATTACATTCATAATTTTTTTTTTCTTTGTAAAATTTTTTAATTTTTCCTATTTGTTATATTTCCTCTGCAAGTCATAAAACATATTTACTAGCTTGGCCAAAGTCAACAAAACAATTTTCATTCTGTTGGTTAATATGTTAAAAATATCCAAGAGATTTTTTATTTTTTATTTCTTTTCAAAAGCAATAAACTTTGTGCAAATTAGTGGCAAAGATATTAAATTATAACAACAACAAGAAAAAAAAACTCATTAATAAACTGAAAACTGGTAAATGTTGGCCAAAATTTTATGTTTATTTAATTTATCCTAAATAAGAAAAAAAAATATTAGAAGGAAATCATAATATTGTTTATTTTTAACAGAACATTTGGTTTTAAGAAATTTGTATATTAAAATTTTCATTTCGGAATCACTTTGGCCGCTAAAAATGCTTATAAACCAAATTAAGTTTTTTTTTCTTTATTATTTTGGGATTGAATTTCGCAACAATAAATGGAATAATTTATTAGAAATCGGAAATAATTTATGATAAATTATAGTATAATATATGATGCGGCTGGTTGCCATATGGTCTTTGGAATTTTTCTTCATGGTTGTTTTAGTTTTTGGTTTATATTATTTTTTTTAACATATAAAAAATAATCATATTTCTTTCAGCTTAAATGTATTTATTTAGAAATCTGAACATTTTTAATTAAAAAATTTCATAATTATATTTAAAAAATGCAATGTTCAACTGTGAAAATTTTTATTTCAGATTTCAACTTACTTCCAAGTAAAAAGTAACACAGAAATGAAAAATATAAATGAAACTGAACATCATCTAATAGATATTATGAGTCTAGTTTGATATTAAAAAAAATGTTCAAAAATATGTCGAACTTTGAAATTCAACAAAGTTTTTCAAGTACCAAATTTTTAAATTTTTTAATATATTTTTCTTAATAATAAAAATACTATTCTCTAATCTAAAATGTGAATTCGATTTTGGTAATCTTTTCAGTAGGATTGGAATACCAGTATAATTTACATATTTAGTGTAAGGATATAACAAAATATACTTCCTATTTTTAAGCATTTAACGAAGATTTACAAATCCGAAATGAAGTAAAATGTGAACGTGTACTACACCAAAACAATTAAATCCACTTTTCAAACAAATTTTAAATTTCGTAATATGTATTTACAAATTTTTACGTCTATACTCCTCGAAAATTAAACATTTTGATTATTATTTTTATTTTCGACAAGAAAAAAAGTATGCGGGACTTTGAATTTGAGGTAAAACATTTTAAAGTTAAGTGGTTTAGCCTATGAGTCGTCCATTTGTGAAATAATTCATTATTCAATTAAGTAAACAATAAAAATCGCGTCCGCAAAAAGTAAATATAAAAAAGGGAAAAAGTATGAATCAAAATTCAAAAGCAGATGTGAATATTTTGCTGGATAACCTAAAGGATAGTTGAACTACAAATTATAGGTATACGACCCAAATACTATAATTAGAGTTTATCGATAAATTAAATGCTTATACATATAAGGATTTCAAAAATTATAGAAAGTTAAATTTTTTAAACAGTCACTTCCTTTATCATAGTTTTAAAATAACCATTGCTATACAATTCATTCAAATTGAATTATTAGAATAAAATAAAACTATCACAAATTTATAATAAAATTAAATTAAATAAAACTTTTTTAATGAAATAATATGCAAATTAGTTTAATTAAATTTCGTCTCCATTTAAATTTTAAATAATTTTATTTTTTTATTTTTTGGACAAAAAAATTACAAGTATGTAATAACTTTTAACAGATTCTCGTATATAAAATTGTTAAAGGACTGTAATTACATTTGTGATCGTTCCATATATACATAAGTTTAAATATTTTCCATATCATATACGTTTACATAGAAGGATATAAAGGACACAGACAGTACGTTTTTAAGTATATTTATTAGTGTGCACGTTTGAAAACTTTATGTTGGAGTAACTTTTTACTTTATTACATCAAAATAACAAAATATAAATAGTACACATATATATTGATAATCATATACTGATTGTAAATTGGTCTTTTGTGGTATTGAGAATTTATTATTATTAAATTTGTAGAAATACGCGTAATAGGATTAAAGGTAATACAGAAATATTTTGGTTTATTAAATTTATTCAACCATATAAAATATAACAAATTTTCCTAACTAATTTCATTTTATATACTGACAAAATATGAATTTAAAATTTTCAAAGAATTTTTGGATAAAGATTCAAATTAATGAAAAAAAAAATTTCTTTTATTGTTGTCTTTTTGGATTGCAATTCAGATAATTTCTAAAATATAGAAATAGTTTTAGAACATATTGCAAATTAAATTTTGTGTTATAATTTTATACTTGTTTTAAAAATTGCAATTGTTATTTTAAACAAATATATTTTATTGGAAATTGTACAGGGTTAGTTAAAATTTCGGTCTTCCTATTGTGGTATAAATACGAAAAATCTATTTTATCATTTGTGATTTTTGAAACTAACAAATTATATTCTATAAAATTTTTCGTGATTAATAATCATTTATTTTTTCATTTTAATTTATTCTTAATTTTAAACTGTATTTTTTTACAATTGCTTTTGCGAAATTAAATTAGCTTGCTGTAATGTAGTTGCAGCATAAAAATGTTACATGTTATGTGGGCATTTAATATAATTATAATAGCCAAATATCACATATTTATAGTAAAATCGAAATTATGAGATAAATATTATATGTACAGTGACTCCTGTAATTTTATATTATATGTATGTATATATAAATTTTGGGCTTCAATATAAAAATATGTGTTAACTAATTTTTAGAATTGTTAACTAATTTTTACTCTTATAATATTCAACATAATAAACATGTGACATTAACTATGCAAACCAAAAGTTAAGTAATACAACTACAAAATAATTTATTTTATATAAGATATAACTCACCTTATATACAAACGTCAATGAAATAGAAAATTCAATTTTCATTATAAAGTATAAATATTAAAACATGAATTTCAATTTTAAAATAGAAATACTAAGGTGCATTCAAAAAAAAAAGCTATCTTTTAAAAATAAAAATATATAAATTTTTAGAAAAATATGGAATAATAATTTTAACATTTTAACTTTATGGAGAAATATAGTCTTTTACTGCTAAATAAAATTTTTGTCTTGGCGGGAATTAAGTAAACAATTCATTTGGAAATTGTATTGCACTACATTTTTTTATATACACTTTTACCAACAAAAAAAAATGAAATACAAAAATCAAACATTTTCCATCCATTTTCTATTTTATAAAATAGACAGTAGAATAAATTTCATTCTTTCAATTTTTTTTTCTATAGTTTTCCACCATTTGGGAATTGACTGCACATAGAAAAATATTTTAAAACAAAATTTAAAAAAAACGTATTCGCGCTGCATAACTATTGTTCAGTGGTTGTATATTTAAGGGCTATTTTCTAGTGACGTTTAGTTTTTTATATTTCTAAAATGTTGACATTCAATTTAGTAACCACATGTTAAATTATGTTGAACAGATTGATGATATTGTAAAGCATCATATTTTATTGTACGCTCGTAGTGTTCCAATCTGAGGTATTTTAAGGATTTCTGGCAAATATTTACTACTTAATTGAATTACACATATTTCTTACGCAATAATATATTTACCTGTTCTTGCATACAACTCCATCTTTTAGATATAATATGGAAATCTTTTAAATTATTCAATGTATCCAGTGTCTGATTTATCAATTTTGTATCACGACATTTACTATGTGAAACAACAATTTCAAAAACATTATGAACGAATAGACAAACAAACTGCAATACAATAACCTAATATAAAGTCCTAAATTTTGGTGTCTCAAAAAAACTTCAATGAAAACATAACACTTACACAAGCATAAAAACATATTTTTTTTTTTGTGTTTAAAAATAGAATATAAATTTTGATTTCCTTTTCTGTACATATATTTCCCATTTTCTCGTCTTTCCTTTTTTTTTTTTTTGTTGAGGCAATAAACTTTTGTCTAATATAATTTTTCTCTGTAATTTTCAATCTTTTTCTTAATTTTATTGTATAAAAAGAAAGTTTAAAAATACATTTTACTCATTAGGGTTGAATTTTTTAATGTTTATTAAGAAAAATTATAATTATATTCGTTTCTAAAATTACTTTACCCCAAAATAAAATCCTAAAATGAATGGTTTATTAAAAACTTATTTGGAGTAATAATTTTAATAATATTCTATATTTTTTTTTAGAAAATTTAATTAATTTTAATAAAAAAATTGTTATATATATAATTTTATTATGAAAGCATATTGAATTTATGATATAACTAAATTTGCCTTATTTTATTTTTTTGGCTATTTTCCCAATATGCAACATAATTTTTAGGTCAGTTATTGGCGTAATTTCAATAAAGTAATTTATGTGATGGAAAGTCTTTTGGTATTTATTTTTTTTTTTGCCCAAAAATATATTTTATTAAATTATTTTCATATTTATTTTATTAAAATTTATATATTTTTAATATATTTTGTTATATGTAAATTAATTGACTAATTGCAAGTAATCTTGATCATGTACAATTAAATACATATGAAATTATTAATTATTTAAATTGGATTTTATTATGAAATATTTTTGGAAAATTTTATTTAATGAAAATTAACAGATTATTTATTTTTTACATAATACATTAATTATAAAGATTATATTTATTGGTATATTTTTCATTTTTGTAGAAAATCAATCCAGGATTCAGTAATTAAACAGCCATAGGGTAAATGGAACTTCAATTTTTGTTTATTTGAAATTTCTGAATCATATTTTCAGATATTTTTTTATTAAAATTTCGTATATTCAAATGGTAAATATGTCACGTAATAAATGGGTTTTAAAAATATTTAATTTTTTGAATGATAGATTATTAAGTAAGAATATTTGAATTTATAATTAAATTGTTCCAATCACGGAACTCGAGAAGTAATAAACGGATAAATATTTCTAATTTTTTTTTGTAGAATATTAATTGAGCTATTTATTTTGAAAGTGGTCAGATTAATTTTTATTTGTTATTCTGAGATATTTACACGGACTTAAGTTTCCAATTGCAATACAAATGTTATTAGGGATTTTGACCAACTTTTTTCAAATATGTTAGGTTGTTTTACTTTTGCCTACGAATTGTTTACAGCTAAAAAGATCTTATTAAGTTATATCTGTAGTTATTATTTTCTTCAATTTTTCCCAAATTGGATCTGCCCCACTTTCAAAACGAAAGGATAAAAAATTAATATCAAAAAATTCAAGTAGAATAAAGCACTTCAAATGATCCTTTGCTAAAATTTTTTGGTTTTTTGGAGAAAAAGTTCATTGTCCAACATCATTACCAAGTCCAGGATCATAAATTTTCGATATAATAAAATTATAAAATTTACTTTTTGCAATAACTTTACTAATCTGCAATTACCATATGTACACAAAGTTCAAATTTCAAATTTCCATTAAAAATATCTATAACACAGTTCAAATTTTAAACTAAAATCATTTAATCTGAGATATTATAAAATATTAACATAATCAAATACAAATTTCTGAACAATAAAATATAGAATTTATTTTTAAAAAAAATTCCCTTGATGAAATGAAATATCAAAATATTCCCAGCCACTTTAAATTCAGAAAATCGTCAGATATGCAGACAAAAATATATTTGGTATTCCGTTTAAAACTTATGAATAAACCATTTTGGGTAATTATTCAAGTATGACTTCCGTTGAAACAAAATAATAAATGTATTTAAATTTTATCTATACAAATATTTCTTTTAAAAAAACAATTATGCCCACTGATAAGAATATAAAATAAATTTTGGATTTAAAAAAAAAAAAAAATTCGTCGACTAATCAAACATAAAATTATTCTTCAAACAACAATCTTTATTTATATTTCCAGTTTGTCGCAAAAAAAAAACATGCATTTTTTAAAAGGTCCTTTACATTTGATCCTTACCAAAATCAAATGATGATAAAATATGTGTAAAATAGATTGTGTTTATTAAAAATTAACTTGAATTTAATTACCCTTAAAATTACATGATAATAATCATGAAAATACAAAAGTTTTTCTTCAAAATATAGAGCTAATTAATTTGGTAAGTAGCCAATAGTTATGTTTAGTTTTTTGAGTGATAAAATTAAAATTTTAAATTTGTATTTTTCAATGGCGTCAGACCCTTTTTTTCTCTATAAAGCTGATAAATAATTTATCAATTGAAATTTAATTGTTTTTTGTAAACTAAAATAGAGAAAAATATACTACTAAATTTTTTTAGTGTAATTTTTTGGACTTATTTACAGGATATATTGTTTTTAAAAAGTTATTATTCAGTTGTTTCTTATCTTTCCATTTGTATAAATTCTACATTTTCTTGTTTGAAATCTTCCACTCGAAATATCCCATAAACAATAAAACTGATATTTATACTTAATGTGAAATAATCCCACTAAGCCTTTTATGGACACTTAAAAACCATTTTCCAATTTTTACTATCTTAAATATCACAGGAATATAATACAATTCAACAGTTACACTTGAAAAAAATACCTACAATGACTTTAAAAAAAAAAGGAAACAATAATTTGCCAAAGTGAAAACCTAATAGGCGACACTTATTGATTTCAAATCGATTGAAAACTAGCCAAATGATTATACAGTCTTGTAACGATTATAGGCGTATATCGAAACTTTAAATTTAGATTAGGCTTTTTTTTAGTATTGAATTAGTTTTTTTTTTGGAAATATGTCAATAGGTAATATTTTACATATATTGGAAATTTGCAGGATGTACAAAAAAACTGTCGGCAGGAAAAACGAAATATTGAAAAAAATAACGCAATAGGAAGTTAAATATTATGGTTGAACGAAAACAATTATAAAGTATTCATTTTTATAAATTTATCACATATAATATTTCTCGGTTTTTGATTTCTGAAAATACTAAACGTCAGATACAAATTTCAATTCTTTACATAAATTTGCATATGAAACATGTCATCACTATTTTTGACATTTCTGTACGCTAAATTAGTAAAACGATAAATATAATCTTTGCTACTTTTAATTATAACAAAAATTAACGTTCATAAACATTTACAGAGTCAAATTTAAACAAAAAACAAGCAAATTTTTAATTGTAAATTGTAATTAAAAAAAAAAAATTATAATCAAAAACATTTTAGATTTATATTCACACTTATTTTAACCTTTTTTTCAATATCCTTAATTGTATATTTATTTGGTAAACCAATTATGTTTATAACTATTTTTTATTTGATAATATTTATGATTACTTTTGACTTCATTTACCCATAATAATAAAAACCAACAAACAAATATATTTTATGTTTTAAAAAATTTATATGATTTTTAATCAAAAATTCATTGTACTCTTTATATATTCATAGAACTATGTTAAAACAAAATAATAAAGATAAAAACTATAACAACTTTGTACAATATTATAGGCTGAAATAGCAACAAAAAAGAATTACCAATTCAAAGGACTATTAAAAATATTACATACATACTTTAATCATTTTCATTAGTATTAGTACAATATAAACATAAATGAAAGTTAACCAAAATGAAAGGAAGAAAAAAAAAAGAAAATTAAATAAAATTAAAATTTTAAAAAAATAACACACACAAAATCCTCCTATAAATATGATGTCACAGCAGCACCACTTGCATTTATGAATTCTTTAGAGGTGTATTTATTATTCTATAGTTTTTTCTAGCTTATACTAGTATCTATATATAATATTTATATAATAAAAAGTATATAAATTTTTTGGAAAATCGTTTTTCAGTTTTTCCTTTTATATATCCCATATAATATTGAGAAATATTTTATATTCAACATTCGACCTAAATACATGAACTCTTTTATCATATCAATTTTTATTTTAGTTGTCGGTTATATATTATACGTATACGTAGTGTTAGTAGTATAAAGTCAAAATATTTTCATGTTATTTTTATTATTATTTTTTTTTTTCGGAGGGAAATTGTTATATGAATAGTAAAACTTTTTAAATTCTCACAAATTGCATATCCATGGCTAACGAACCAATTTTATAAAAGGAGAATCTGTATGAACAAAATATACTGCAAAATAGTAGTTTAAATTTAGTTATATCCTTATTTTATATATACCTATATATGTGAATTTTTTTTTTTTATATGCACCACAATTTTTAAAATCTCATAACTTAAAGGGTCATAGAAAGGGAGTTCAAACCAATTTTAAGTAATTTCCTTGATTTTTTTTTTTTGTGTAAATAAAAAAGGAAAAACAATTTTCCAATTGTCCGGATGAATACGTTAAGGAGATCATAAATGACTTCTTATATGCTTATGTGGTTATAGTACAATGTATGGAAAAATTTTCATTGTTATATAAATGAAAAGAGAAAATTTCGAGAAAAAAAATAATATAAAAGTTTATGAAGATTTTTATTAATTTCAGGGATGAAATGATATGCAAGTTAATTTCCAAAGCTAATTTTCTTTGTAGTAAAGAGGACTTTAAATTCCAACAAGCTAATTGGAATTGTAAGACATTTCTTGTTTGCAAGTTGTTAACATTTTCCAAATATTTTTTTAAACCACTTTATTTTCATCACAACATACCACAGTAGCACTAAAACAAAATATCAATAAACATTTCAAATTTTTTTTACTAATTTTACGCAATTAAAGTAATTTTAAATTATCACCTAATGTTTTATACAATTAAATTTGTTTAGTATACAATTAAAGTGATTATTAAATTAATTATAGGGTATTGAATGAATTATTTATAGCCAAGATTGAACTAATTATAGTTTATAAGTAATTATATTTTTACAATTTTCATAAAACTGAATACTGTACAATTATCATACATATTTTTTATAGAATTAAAATAGTTAGTGCCAAAAGAAACCTGTAACAAATGATAAATTACTATAAAGTTTAATAACTAATTAATAATTTTTTTTTTTTTAAATTTCTATTTACTTTTAATATTTCCGCTTCATTAGAAATTTAAGATATCTAGAATTATAGAAGCAATTACAACTTTTTAGATACAAGAACTATGTGGAAATAATTACGTTAAATCTGCTCTATAACCAATTAAAAAGTTTAACAAAAATGGAATTTCTATATTTTCTCATTTATGTTTGTATCATTTCTTAGAATATAATATTAATACTATTTCAGAGATTCCATCCCTGAAGTAGTACATTTTATAAAATTTTGATCTTTTCATAATATAATAAATCCAAACAGATTGTTAATTAAAAATTTTATAGTCTTTTGCAACATGTTGAAATTTTTATAATAAGGACATCAGTTGTTTTTTTTGGGTTTCACTATATTGGTGATTTTTTCTTGAAAGTAATTAAGATTTTAAATAAACCGAAACTTTTGTTCTTTATTCAAGTTAAAACTTATTTCAATTACATGATTCACGGATAATTAACGATATAACAAAATGAAGACGACTTTCGTTGAATTTAACATGAACAAAGAACAAAAGTATAATATCCAATATATGGTATTTCGGTATTGTTACAAATAGATTAAATTTAGAACACAATTTGAGAATATGTACTTAAATTTCAGGACATATCCTAATCCAAATGATTCTTTAATATTACTGACCGCTTACCAGAACTTACATTTAACAAATTTAAATGTCAATAAAATTAATTTTCTAAAATTACATTTAAATAATAAAATATTTGAAAAATATTTATGTACAAATATTAAAAATAAACATAATCAAATTTCTGATTCTGTCACCAATAATTTTTGTAAATATTAAATAAAATTTGATTTTATAAAGTTAAATATTTATATAAATATTTATTATTGTACTTTGTATATATCAATAAACATACATGCATTATGTTGGTATGCAAATTATTGTTTAATGATAATTTATGTTGACTATTTTCGATTTTGATTATACAAATGTTTATATTTTTTTTTTTTGCCTTTAAGGTATAACAAATCAAGAAAATAAAGTAGCGAAATTTATGTTAATTCATTTATATTATAAAACATACAATTATGTACAACATATATAAATATATATACATATGTATTATTAAATGCAGATTTTCTTTTTTGGTATACTATTATTTGTATACATAAAATATTAAATCGATTTTTAATATAATTCTTACCGAGTTCATTGCATTTAAAACTTTAAAAATTTAACGATTTCATCAAGTTTTTGTTATTCTTGTTTTTTATTTTTTTGATCAAATTTATAAAATGACTTCCTAGACTGGCATGTCCATCTCGTATATTAAAAGGAAAAATTGGAGTTAAAAGACAATTTTCTTTAAATTTTTTTTCTAGGATAACTAAATGATAGAAGAAAATATAGAACAAAGAAGAAAAACTCTCATAAAACAAATAAGTAATTAAAGAAAAAACTCTTGAAAAACTTAGAAGAATTTTTCGAAATTTTTAACTAAAAAAGGATATTTAAAAAAAAAAATTTTCATTGGAATTTAAAAGTATATAAAGAAGATTTTATAATCAAACTTGTCGATCTGCAAGAAGAGAGATAGAGGGAAAAAGAAAATTAAAATTAAATAAGAAATATCTCAATAAAGTGAACGTCATAGAAGACAAGATGTTCCTATAAACTTGCCATTTTCCTAATTTTTTTTTTTTCACTTCAAAATTTTCTGTGTCATATATTTCATAATTAGGTCATACCAATAAAAGATATTTCAAGTCCTTTCTCTCTCTTCTCATATATAGATGTATGTAGTATGTATATTTGGATAAATGTTTACTTTAAATATGTACATTAGAATTCAATTCATGCCAAATAAGGCATCTACCAGGTTTTTCCAGGTTATTAGTTACTTGCCAACAATATTTGAAATGATATCCTTCCATATTATATTATATATGAGTAGTCGTTTTTAGTAATATATTTTTTTTTATTCTATTTTCAACAAAAATAAATAATGCATCTCAACGTAAACAATCACAAATATTATAGTAGCTAACAGGAAGAAAACTAAACTATATATATATATATATGCATTCAAGTGCAATTAGAAATTTCATATAGTATAGTATCATTTATGAGAGTGGAAATCAAATAGGATTTTTCCTTGAATAGTTTTCAATCTTTTTCAGAAAAAAAAAATGAAATAATCCTTACAACGTTTATGGATACATAAAATTTTTGTCTTCCTGGTTCGAACACCTGAAGTACCTGTAGAATAATATATAGCTACATATATGCTTTTATTGTTGGAAGCTAAATATAGGTAAAAAAAAATTTTTGATGATATTATGCTATAGAAAATTTTGCTATAAAAAAAAATTTGTTTTGAATGACATACATGCCTTGTCATAAATATGAAGAGTAATTAAAAGGGTTTTTTTTTTGTCTTTTATTTTTTTAATTTATTCATTTAATTTATTGATAGACAAAAAGATAAATTATTCTGTTGGCATATTGGTTAAAAACCAAATACAAAAATAAAAACAAAATATAGAAAATTGGCACAATACGACAGTTTAAAATTATATGTAGATATAATATTTTATCAGGTATTTAGTAGGATAAATTTTTCATAATACGAGTACAATATTGATTTACTGTCACACAAAGCGTATACAATTTTTTTATTTTATGTTAAAATGAAATTTAGGTTGAAATATTAACACGTACAGAAGAGATTCTCAATTATTGAAGAAAATTTTTTAGTTAGTATACAAATTTACGTAATATACATATATATAGAAAATTTTCTATTTATATTTGTGGTAAAAAATTTAAGTTTGAATATTGAAAAAAGCTTCATGATTATAGCACAATTATTGTGCATGAAATTTAATTGAATTTTCCAAAAAAAAAAAAAATTTGGCTTTAGTAATTTAAAATTTTTTTAATTAGTTTTATTTATAATTAGGAAAATGTAATTAATATTTTATGATAATAATTATTATTATAAGAAATAATTGTACAATTTTGAGTTACTATTAAATTCAATTGGAATTTTATTCAATTTTTATAATTAAATTATTGATAGTAATTTATATGAAAATTTAATTGAAAAATTAATTTTGTTGTAACTTTCAAAATTAGTTTTTTTTTTTAAAAAAAATTTATTATTATTAAAATAGTACTAATTAAATATAAGATTTTTTTAAAATTTTATAATATTTAATCCAACATTTTTAAATATCCTTTTCTAGTTAAAATTTCCGTAAAAGCGTACTTGATCCTAAAGAAATCGTAATCGAATTCCAAACGAATTCCAAATCTGACTGTGTAAGATCCATCCAAAAAATAAATGTGTATGTACTTAAAACCGAACAATAATATCTAAATATATAATAATCTAATAAAGAGTTCACCTATAAACAACATAATCCGAATTCAACTCAGATTTTTTTGAATACGGATCTACTATTGAAGAAAACGTTAAATTATGATGCGCTACAAGAGAGGATAATTGTAATTTCAATTTTTGTATCATTTACTAGAAGCACACTGTTTCCTTCTTCAGATAGATTATTTGCAAAATGAAACTATTTATTAAGTTAAAGTTTTTTTATTATATTAAATTTTCAATGCTAATAAAATTTTCAATTAAATTTCTTGAAACATAAAATTGAAAAAGTTAAATCATAAAAATGTATGTTATTTTATTTCAATGAATGAATTTTTTATACACCATTAAAAAATTTAAATTATCAATGAATTTAGATAGGAAAATACTTTAAAAAAATTATTTGATATTATAAATTATCTAAATATATAATAATCTAATAAAGAGTTTTTTTGGTACAATATTTTATCAAAATTTTATTATGATAACATGTAATAAAAACATTTTTAAAAAAAAAGATATATTTACCAATTTCATAGTATAATGTTACCATTATTTTTAAACGCATCATGAAACATGTAAGAAAATATTATATTTTCACAAGAATATAAATAATATTGTGTCTATAAATGTGATTACGATTATTTACCAAATATTTTTTGAAATATGTACATATGTATATGTATTTCGAAAGGAAATAATAACCTTAAAATATAAAATATCACAGTAAAACAGATGATATATTTGTATATGTGATGAAGCCGGGTAATAAAAAAAAAAACATGTTTAGTCACCATTTTATTTTTAACCACACAACTATATATATCTTTGGGTCGTAAATATTTGAAAAACATGGTGAAGAAATTTAGATTACATTGGTTTCAATAATGAGAAATTTCTGAAAATTTAATTATACTATTTTTTTTTTTGAAAATTATTCTGGAATTATTAAAATATGAAAGGAAAACTTACCGGAGTATGAAATATGAAAGGATTTAATTTACCAGAGTCCTTTATAATGTATAAATTACATTAAATTTTAAATTTATTAAGCAATAAAAATAAAATTAATATTCAATCTTATTTTATAAAATTTTTTGATTATATTTGAAATAATTAAATAATTTTTTTCGAAAATTTAATTAGAATTTTCAAAGTATTGTTTAAAAAAAGATATTTTAAATCTATATGTTATTTTCGCTCACATTTTTATTAGTTTACTAAATATAAAAAGGATATTAACAAAATTGTTCTAACTAAAAATAATACTAAATATAACAGAATGTTTTATTGTGATAAATTTAAAATTAATATTGTACTGTATTAGTGTTCATTTTAAATTAAAATTGCTGCTGTCAGCTAATACTCTCAAATTCAATATTTATTTACATAATTATTTTATGTTTTTCATTTATTAATGTCAAATTTCATCCAATTACCACAATTCTTTTAGAACTTGTCATAAGAAATATAAACGTTCTACCCATAAATTCTCTCTCTTTAAATTGAAATATGTTACCATTAAGAATCTGATCAACGGTCTGCATAAATCATTTATTCAAATACTTATAAAATAAAAAAAAATCTGTAGCTTTAACTGAGTTGTTTTTTGAAATCAAGATATATTCTCCTTAACAGTCAGTGTTATTTTTTTTTTTATTTATCTTACACAAATAATACGAAGAAATTATTATTTTTATAAGAAACCCCATAACTAAACAAACCGGTTTTTCATTTCTTCATAATGCATTCAAACATATACAATTTTTTTTTTTACTTAATAATACATCTATAAGATTTTATGTTTTATATGGATATACTATATGTATATTTGCTGAATGCGCTGAAATATTATTTAAATTAGTTTTGTGTATGCAGCAGGCTAAACCATATATTAGAACAAAACTAAAAACTGATTGAACGTGAGATGAATTCATAAAAATCTTTATAAATCTATAGAAATACCTAGTAACTTTATTCTAGATAAATTTTTTTTTTTTTATATATTATATTTTTTAACTAAACTTTTTAGTTTATTTCCAATTTAATTCAAAAAACGTAATTTTTTATAATGTGAAAAATTTTATTTTATAAAAAGTATATAAATGTTTTAAAGAAATTTTTGTAAAACACGTAGATAAGTTAATGATGACGTCCTCAATTTTTTTTTTTTTTCTTTATTTTAGATATTTCTTTTTTTTTGCTATTTGAAAATGTAAAAATGGGTGAATAGGTTGATTATATAATTTATCGAATTTTAAAGAAAATATTTATACAAGAAAATAAAATAGGAAAAATAAAAACGTATAAATAATAAATTGAAAATTTATTTAATGATGTTGAGATGTTCAAAAGAAAGTTATAATAAAAATTAGGGTAAATATTTCACAAAAACGGTTAAAAAAATTTAGAGGATAAGTTCAATTATAATATGTAATACTAAAAAAAATAATTGGAAATTTCAAGCAAAATATTCAAGGAATTATAATTAATTTGTCAAATGCCACCGTGAGATTGAGCCCTATTTTCAGGATTTAAATTATATTTTTCTCAAAATTTGGTTGAAAAATTCAATTATATTGACATAATTGCATAAATTAAGTTATATTCTCAATAAAAACCATTCGTAAAAAGGGTTAATTGAGAAAAGTGCACTTACTTTATCTTACCAACGAAAACCATTTTCCAAAAGCATATTTTCAAAATAAAAAGTATATACATAATTAGAAATTATAAAAAACTAACAATTTTATTTTCAAAATATATTTCAACATTTTAAATTTTATTTATAATTAACTAGGTCTATAGGTCAGTTAAAAAAAAAAGTTTCAATGTGGATATATACAATTTTCATGTTGTGGCTTATACTCATTATAAAAATTTGCCAAATTAAATAAAATTTATATATTTTGGCCAAAAATATGTTAAAAAATTGTTTTAGTAAAATTTCAAAGAATTTTCAAATTCTATGTTGTCCTTGTTAAACAAATATGTTGCAATCATTGATATCAAAATAATATGTTAAGTAATTTAAAAGTTATTTTTTTTCTGTCCTATATTAACTTGAGCCCATTTGCTAACCAAAATCTTTTTAAAATAATTAAATAACTTAGGCAATCTATCATAATTATAGTTTGCACTGTATTTGGTTTCACGTCCTGTATTTCCATCGAAAAAATCGATGGCTTTATACTTTAAATCAGTACATATAAAAAAAATTTAGTTATAATAGCTAATGGAAATTTCAGTATTTAACATATCAAATTAATTGGTGTGAAATTGCAATAAAATGTTGGTAAATCATGAATAAACGTACATATTAATATTATATAATAATTAGTTATCCTGATTTACACAAACAACATTTTTTTATTGAGTCTACAGTACAGTATTTTCTAAGAATTTCAATTAAACTTAACTTGCTTTTCGTAAAAATTTGCTAATTATTTCAAAATTATTTGGAAATTTTATAAATGTATGAGTGTAATAGCTCTAAAATGTTAAACAATGAAAAGGATATTCATATAAAACTATAGTACAAAAATGTGTTAAAATTATTTGGCATAAAATTCATAATTTTATTAACCTAATCTTATTTGATGCCATAAAATATTTTTTAAAAAAATCGCCTTAAGTTTAAATTTCTTCACTTTTTCTTCAATAAATAAATTTCCCTCTTATTTTTTATTTTTTAAACATATAGAAACACATTTACTTACATAAATAAATATTATTTATTCACTTTGCTCACAATTTTTATTACCAGGATATGAAAATAAGGATATCACGTTCGGTTATATTACCACTACTAATATAAACCAACAAAATATCAAATATATATTTCTTCTCCAATTTTTTTTTATCCAAAATAGATAATATTTAAACAAGAATGCAGCATTAGGACTTTTGCCAAATCTTTGTTCAAAAATTCACATTTTTTTTAAAAAAAAAACTTTTCAAGTTTTGTGAACTTTACAAAAGAAGTAAAACATCACTGCTTTAAGGAAACTATCAAGTATGTTAGCCAAAAAAAAGAATAAAAACTATATATGTAGCTAGAAAATAAAAAGTATAAAGTTTTCCAACAAACTTTACCCACCAAAAAAAATTTCACAAGGATTATTAAGGATTTCAAAAATGCTTTTTTTATTTTCATATTTTTGGTTTCATGATTTTTGTATTAGGTCAAGGCAATACGAATATAATTATAGTAATTACGTGTATGAATTTTTATATAAAAAAAATTCTTTTAATCTAATCCTATTTCTTCCTTAAGGGATTTTCTTTTTAGGTAAACGGAAAAAAAATGTTCCCACAGAAAAAAATATTAAAAAAAAAATTTCTTACATTTTACATAAATTTTGTAAATTAAAATTAAACTTAATATTAAAATTTACTGCACTAATATACCAAGAGTTAGGATAAAAAGCGGAAAAATGAGGTTATAATTGCAGTAGGATTTTTTTTCTATTTATTTAATATTAGTTTTATAGTACGTGTTATTTTTTTTTATAATATTTTTCCTTTAGAAAACTAATTACTTATATATATGAAAATAATTGTGTATACGGAGCGAAAAAAAAGGACAAACCAGGATAATAATATAAAAAATACCAGGAAGGAAGTATGTGCCACATAAAATGAATACTTCAATGCGGATAAAGAACACAAGGATTTATATACATATTTTGTAAAAAAAAAAAAATATACGTATTGAAATATATATTTTCTGTGCTCCATTAGAAACAGGTATAAAAATTATCATAGATAGAAATGAATATGCAAGATTTAAATATTGATAATAAAAAAAAAATAGAAAATATCTTAATAGTTTCCTGTCGCAAGGAAATAGTTTCTTTTATTTTTGCAGAAAATAATAGACAAATTTTTGTACGCCATAAATTTAAAAAAAAAAAGTAATAATCTTATATTTTTTTAAATTACATTTTGATTCAATATTTTATAAGAAAAAAAACATATTTGCAGGCTTTTTAGTGTAGCTCAGATTATTGGAAATCAAAGTATCCTGATAAATTTCTAAAAATAAATTAATCGAAAATAAATATGACCGAAAAATACATAATGATTTATACTCAAATTAAGGATACATAACACTTAGTGAACAATTGCTTATCAAAATTTTTATGTAATATTGAACTATTAATAAATTACAATATGACTTGAATTGTGAAATACTACAAATTTAGTTTAGTTTCTCAAATTTAATTTAAAATTTAACACTCTGGACCACTAAAGAGTCCGAGCTCACCATAATATTCCGTATTTCTCTTCAAATTACTAAATGTACATAAATATACTCCATATAAAATTTGAAAGGGAAATTTTTGGAGAAAGATCTAAGTGTATAGATGTGATAAATAAAACTTGACTAATTTGATTATTAAAATTTAAATTTCAGCAAAAAATAAATTGTATATTTAGTTAGTTTTTCAGAAGGAACTAATTTTGAATTATATATGACTATAATACTTTAATCCACAATTTAATGATTAAAGATTAACTTCTTGATGAATTTTTAAATCACTACACTTTAATATTAAATTAAAAATCAGATTTAATTTCACTTTTTTATATGATTATTTACTTAAATTGCTCACTCATGTTTCTGAATTCAATTATATAATTTCACAAAAAATCTGACTATGAAAAATTTAATTTATGTTTTTTAAATTTATTTTTATACAAAATTCTTCTTAAAATTCAAAACATTAATCATTATTCTTAAATTGAATAATTTGTTATTAAAACTTTGAGAAATTACGATAACATAACCTAAAAAAAAAGAATAAAAACTAGTAAGAATATGTTTTTGAAAATATATTTTGGCAAAGAAAATTATTATTTTCTAATATTAAAAAAAATTATATAAAATAAATAATAAAAACGAATTTTATTTAGATAACCAGCTGTGTGTTTTTCCATTCGAATCTTTCAAACAGAAAAAATCCTTTCCATAAGGATATACATATAAAGATAAATCAATAAATTTTGCAACGCAGTTTTAAAAATCTTATATACTGTCGAGGGTGAATTTATACGACAAAAGCAAAATAAAAAAGAAAAATAATATTAAATTGTAAAAAGGATATCATTGCATTTATTATATGAAAATACCAATTTCTATTCATGTAGTTGTATTTGTACATACACTATGATCCGTTTATTGAAGGGAAAGATTTTATTAAAACTAAAACCAAAGAATAAAAAGAAAACCTTTAATAATACAGTGTCGACATTTCCTTTATTGAACTGAAATGAAAACAAGAAATACTTGTTTATTTTTATGACGTAGTTATTATTTCTGGCATCCTTCGAATTTTTCGATGTTCTTCCATATTTAAGGATATTTGAAAGTTTTATAATATAAAATTTTATTATAAAATACACAAAACAAAAAAAAGGAACTTTTATGTGTATACGCATTACTTTCATGGAAAATTTTTACGATATTTATCCCATGATAAGGTAGGATAATTATGAGATTTAAAGTAAGGGTAGTTTGTGTTGTTATTCTTTTATATAGAGACAAAAATATTGTTAAAATTTAAAGGATATAAAATCAAAATTTTAATTATTGATATTATTAAAAAAAAAAAAATTGAAAATATTTTCGTTAGACAAATATACTTATTAATTAAATTTTAATACTAACCAACAGCTAATGAGATAAATAAATATATTTTAAAAATAATATATTATAATCTCAAACAAAAATAAAACTTTTAATACTATATTAAATTAATTAGCTAAAAGGATCTCAGTTACATTTTAATTAAGTACTTTTCAATAAAAAGAAATTTTACCCTCATTTGCACAAATAAGTTTTTCCTAGAAATATACTATCCCCACTTAGTAGATAGTTAAATGAAATTTTATGATGCATAATTTGGTTAGTTTGGTCATGGACCAGATAGAAGAGTATACAGAAGATTAAAATATACTTTTAATACAAATTTTTCTGTTAAAAACTGCAACTAATACGTAAATATTTTTTTTTGTTTTATGACGGCGTATATTAATATAAAATGAAATTTTTAAAGGAAAACTCCAAAACTAATAACTTTAACAAATTGGTCATAGAATTTGAATATTACATCATAAATAAAAATTACTCATAAATAATTTTTTTAATTTTACAAAATTTTATAAAATAGCAAATTTTTAATATGTCTATTTTTAAATTATTTATAGAATCTAAAATATAGTATATGTAAGTGCATAATTACTTTTTTCGATATTTTATGCTAAAAAAAATACTATCAAATATTTAGATATTTTATAACCTTGACTAAAAAATAACAAAAACCAATAATCTTTAAATTAAGTATAAACATTTTCCCAACCACAAATAAAAAAATTTCCAATAAGTAATAAAAAATATTGCTATGTACTTTTAAAAAATTAAGTAATTGTTTATATAAATTGTTGTTTATACCTAAAAAAAAATTTGTAAACAAAAATAATCTTGAATTAAAAGTGAAAATAAAAAATTTACGAAATTTTTCTACTCACTTATCGTATTTTCACAAAAACAAAAAATATAATTATAATTAAATAAATGTCAATTAAAAAGTTTTTAATTATTTTCAAGATCAGTTTACATAAAAAGTTCCAAAAAAAAAAGCCTTTAAATAAACCAACATACTTTTTTTTTTTTGGAAAAGTGTTATCAACATAATTTTAATTATGTACAACTATGAATATAATTATCTGAAGCTCCATTAAATATTCAAATATTTACGATTCGATATGGTTTTAAAACAAAATTCATCAATTTTAAATCAGATAACATAATATCGAACTTTAATTAATAAATTCAGTAAAAATTCCATTCGACCGACTAATTAGCTGAATGGTTAAAAAAGTTTTTTCTCAAAATAAATTTTTAACTTTAATCAATATTTTAAATATAAAGGACACCAAAATATAAATTTAATTAAAATGAATTGAAAATTTAATAAAGTATATAAATGCAGATTACAGTGTAGAAAAATATATTTATTTCATTTTAAAATTAAAATCTTTTAAAGCAGATAGGTTAATTTATTATATTTTCACAATTCAATTTTTTTTTGCTATAAATTCCTCAAATTTGTATCAAAAATTAACTAGTTTCGTCGTACCTGTAAAGCTAAAATTTTTTTATTCATTAGTAACATTTATGTAATTTTAATCAGAAAACTTGAGTCACTATTTAATAATAACAAAAAGCCTTTTATTTTAATTTATTTATCACGAAAAAAGTGAATAATGCTATGGAATTTCCCAGAACTATTATACAAGTATACAAAAACAAAACCTTTACTAATCTCCGTCGGGCCAAAAGCATGTAAGTAATTTTTTTTTTTCAAAAATACTTATTGATTATATCTGTTTTTTTCTACGAATTCATTACCAGTAACAACAAAGTCTTTAACTTTGTATTTTCTCAATAAAAAAAGAAAATAATATATAATTAATTCACGTAAATAAGGTCCTGAATAAAATAATTTAATAAAAGGATCTTCTGAAAAGTTCTGAAAATAGACTTATGTGAAAATGGTCTTCTGAAAATGGACTCATTCATACGACGTAAAAATATTATCCACAACAATTTTATATAAGTTTTCAATTTCTAAACTGATAATAATTGTTAATGTTACACTTGACCTTTAAATCTATTATCTAAACATAAAATTTTCATAATTTTCCCATTTAATATTTACAAAATCATATTAATATTCAGCAGATTAAATAGGAAATAAATAAGAACCATAAAAAAAAAGATCCTAAAAAAACTAGTTTTTCTACTACCCTAAAATACTGACAATCCAATAAATATAAATAAATTCCATTGAGTCGATAAAAAATTCAAATCACGTTTCCTGACTTTAAATGAAAAACAAATCTTCAACTCTTTTGTTCTCCTCTGTACAACTTTTTACATACATATTTACTATGTTGCCAGATTTAGACACAATATCTAACAGGCTATATTTATTATTTTTGATGGTATCATTGCCGACACTATCTCTAGATTCTAGACTTTGATCTTAGAATATGTATTTTCATTATTTTTTTTCTTTTTAAATTAGTTTACATTAGAATCATATGTGTAAATATTGCAAAAATAAATGAAATTCTCTAATTGTACAAATAAAAAACAAAAAAAACCACAACATATTTGTGCTTGACTCATTTTCACCTTTTGTGTATAAAAATTGTGTTGATCGTTTACGCTGAATTCTGCTGGCTTTAAAATAAATAATAATAATTTATACAATACAAATAACACCACACAATTGTATAAAGAATTTCAGGTGAAAAAATATTTAAGTTTAATTAACACAAATATTATTACATATTTTATATGTGTTTGTATATATGTTGTCCACTATTATAATAAGAATTTCACTAAACCGTAGAAATTGTACAATTATAATATATATAAAAAAAAATTATAAATAACGTCGACAAATTTGACTTTGTTTCGGGTTTAAGGTTCGTTAAACAAACTTAAATTAGGCATTCAAAATAAGTTTTATTAAAGGTAGACAACAAAAGTTATTTAACAAAAACAAAGTAAAAAAAAAAAAAATTGAGCACAAATTATTTTAGGTGAATGAATGAATTTCATTTTGGATATAAAAGTTTCAATAAAAAAATTTCATAGTTCAATGATCTTAGAGATTTGAAGCATAAAACTGAGAGGAAATTAGTTTAAAACGAGTTATAGTAATAAATTTAGTAGATCAGTTTTTAATTAAAATATTTGGTATTAATATTTTAACATTGTGAAACCCTGAAATACCATTAATTAATCTATAGTATTATGAAATCGATTGTTCATCAAAATTATGAAATCTATAGTTCACAGAAATATAGCTATTAGAATTCGCGGTTCAATATATTTTATTTCTTACGTAAAGAACCCATAGTATTTTATAATATAGTTTTTCAATCAATAGCTTTAAACTTTCAATTTTTCAATGCGTATTTTTCTAAATCTGTGATTTCTTAATTAAATCATTAATTCATAGAATATGTAGAATTTCACGCCTAATAAATATCGGAAATTAAGGCGTTGGTTTAAGCTAGGCTAGGCAAGTCCATTAAACTATTATAGGTGCTCAAAACTATGTTACTATAGAAATTCTTAACTGTGTTAAAAAACCCACTGATACAAATTTTAACATTTAATGTTGACTGTTAATGTTGAATATTAGGTAAATTATTGTAAATTATTTGATTAGAATTATTTCTACTTTTACATGGAAAAGGAAGTAGTTTAGATTATGATGGTAACGTTATAACGAATCATCGATATCACTACGTTTACAGATTAAGTTTGAACAATGTATATCTTTTTGAATTAATATCTACTAAATTGTGTTTTGAATTAACATCTACTAGAACTAGTGTGTCTCAACGTTTTAAGAAAAGGATATGGCTAGAAGTTTTTTTTCACCATTTCCTGATTTCTTAACTTTGTTACATTTTTTTTACTATGCATTATTTTAGCTCGCTAACTCTATGAATGTATATATACTGGAAAAAATTATTCTCCCACAATCTAATTTCGTTGTGCTAATCGTCCCACAATACTAAGAAAATATGACATAAATATTTAATATTGTAAAATTAAATAAACATTTTCTTTTTCGAAAATAAATTGTAGTACGTTATGTTAAAAATTATACCTAATTAATATTTCATCTCTACACAAATAAATAAACAATATTGTAACAGATATATAAATTTAAAAATTATATACAATAAATTATATTAAATTAAATATTTTTAATTTAATTTACTGAAAAATTTTATATAAAAAAATGAAAAATATATATTTTATCATTGAAACAATATTACATGAATTATGTATGTATACAAAAAAAAAAAAAAAAACGTAAATTAAATTTATTCTAGAAAATTATACTTCAATTATGTTGAGTTAGTTAAGCAAGCAAAAAAGCTTTATTATGTCTTAAATTACAAGATAATTGATTGAGTCAAATTCCTAAACTACATTAAAAATAATGTACAGATTTCCTGAGAGTAAACAAAATCAGCAGGACTATAACAACGTTATATAGTTTTTGGTGTGTACTACTTGTCCAAAATTAAGTAAAAGTGATTGATTATATCTTTTGCTTTCATACAAGCCTTAATAAATTTTCAACATTCTAAATATATACATATTTAAGAACACTCGTATATTTGAATTTTTTTTTTTTCAGGAAATCTAAAGTGAACTTGAGATATTTTCTGGAAATTACCAAAATAAAAAAATATCCTTGTAGAAAGTTTTTATTTTTATAAAAAGTTTTCCTTATAGTTGTACTATACAGACAAGAAATTTAAACAGAGAACATTAATTTATATATATGTACTAAGAAAGTTTCAGTCTTATAGAGTCCTTTAATTTGATATATCTCATATTACAAGTTTTTTTTAAGTATTTCTAGCTCAATAAAATGTTTAAAAATTATACATTAATTTTGACAGTTAATCAGATTTTTTGCAAAAAAATCTTGACATATGTCAATTTCTCTCTCATAGTACTATTTAATATCAAATAAAAAAAAATTCAAATTCCTTCTACATTTTTCACCATTTCTTTTAATTAAATTGTCAAGAGTCAACGTCACCGTTTTTAAGTCGATTTTGATCATGATACGACATTTGTTTGTGTGCAATATGTTATCATTTCGAGTCACATAATAAACTGAAATGGTAGGAAAAATAAAATGAAATACTACCACCACTATATCAAAACTAAAAATACAGTATATAAGTATTTAAAAATCATTCTTAAACCAAAGTAGTATTTTTATTTTCTGTGTGCTCAAAACAATGAAAAAAATTTAAAAGAATTATTCATACATTCACTTGACTTTGACTTTAGAATGACACCCAAGTATGAAATAAAAGCCAGATACAGAAAAAAAAAGAACTTAAAAAACAAATATTTTTATACACAATAAAACATCCTTTTAGAATATCCTTCATATTTTTCTTCTTTTTTTTAAAAGATTATATTGTACATTAAATTTTATGGTTTTGGTTTATTTCATGTTATTTTCTTTTTTTTTTGTATATCTTGTTAACAAAAGTACACAAAAATCTTTTAAGCTTTTCAAATAATATACACAATTCTTCTTATTAGTTTCAATATAAATTTTCAGTTTTTCCTTATTTTTGAGAGTAATGGTTGTATATTTTTTTATTCCTTTATGTTAAAACAAAAATTTCATAATCAGTAACAATCATAATTATGTAAAAAAAAAAAAAAACTTAAATAGGAAATAAACTTTGAAGTAAATTTTTCATATTTCTATTTTTTTTTTTTTGATCCTTCAGCAAAGAATTATTAATAACTATACAAAAAGGATATTAATAATAAATATTACACAGCATAAAAATAATCATATATATACAATGATTAGACATTATATATTTTTGTACTTGATATATAAAATTTTATCCAATCAATGTTTTTGCTTGTTAGCATATTATTAGAGAAAGTGATTTTCCTTGTAATAAATATCCTTCAGATTTTTATCTCAAATACATAATTGTATGACCTCCATATAAGAATTTCAATTTTCTTCATTTTTCTTGTTGTTGTTATTGTTTTTGTAATAAGTACATTTGCCTAAATATACTTCTTCTTAAGATAAAAATGATCTTTAAATATTTATTGTCATTGTTTTTTATACATACATATATTTGTATATATTGTTTCTATGTATTTATCATAAAAAAAGGACCTTTAAACATACACATGTGTAAATTTTTTCTAATTTTTTTAAGATAATATAAATAAGCAAAAAGATAAAAAAAATTATGTAAAGATACAAAAAAAATATATATATAATTGAATTGATTCTTTGTAGAACGTTTTTTGTTTTTCATACAATCAAAAAAAAACGTAATAAATGTAGGGTGAATACTTTCTTTTTAATGAATACATAAAAGAGGATTTAATAATCAAAAATTCATTAAACCGTAACAATATTTGGCAGTTTTTTTTTTGTCGAAAATACTCTAAAAATAAAGTTTAATAATATTTTTCCATCTTTTGTTATTCATGTGAGATGATTAATAAATATTTAATTTAAAAATAAGTTAACTAATTTTTAAGGATATTATAATTAAAATTTAGCGTCAGTTAACTTTGACATTTCTGTGGTATATTTTGAACAGTTTTCAAGTTATTGTTTAATTAAAATCAATAAATATTTAGTTACAAATAAATTTCTTCTTTAAATGCTAATTATCCTCTAAAGTCTAAAAGATTGTTTTATTTTTGCAAACTTTAATCTGGCTTCATCAAAAAAAATTTAGGACTTAAAAAAAAAAATCATATATTTAAGCATCAAAATTTTCTTATATTTTTTTTTTTTACGGACGGTCTGTGTATGCGTAAATTGATAATATTTAATCTTTAAAATATTTAAGGGTATGTTGCAGCTTCTTTCTTAGGTTGAATAATAATTTCTTTTTGTGTGTATATAATATATAGAAATATCATAAATGCATTTGGTATGAGTGTTAAAGTAGTCGAATATTTTATAGATGATGAGGATTTTTTCCTCTTTTTTTTTTTTCTTTTTTGGTTACAGATATGTACAGTCTCAGCAGCAAACTATAGCAGCATCCAGTTTTATAGTATTTTATATAGAATGTTGAGGGTAGATATTTTCAATTTATATATAATATATGAATATGTACGTTTTTATTTTATATTTTTATCCAGATATAGGATCCTGCGCAACCATTTTTCAAGGTCATTTCTATTTTTCATTTATATTTCATTTTATATTTAATATAAACTTATAGGTAAAAAAAAAAAATCTTTGCTTATATATTCAAAATAAATTAAGTTTGAGAGCATGTTACATAATTTAAATTTTTTTTTTTTGGTTAACAACATTTTCAAATTTCCTTGGAAAATTTTAATTTTAGAGAGTTATTTGATTTTTAATGTACGTAATAAATCAGTAAATAACATACCTTGTTATACAATCCTTTTAATTATACAAAAATTATGAAAACCATTTAAATTTAAAAGAATCCTTGATTTTCTAATTAGTTCATATAATACATATAACTAAACTCACCTCAACAAAATAATATAGGCCAATTTATATAAATATTTAATGTATTTTATATAGTTTAATAGTGTCCAGCAAAATGATAAATTTTAAAATTAAATATATCAAAAAATGTATAAATTTAATTATAATTATTCTAGAAATCATAATCAAAATATGAAAAGATTTTTGTCATCCATTTCCAAACTGAAGAATAAGTGAAAATATATCAAATTTTCAAAAACATTTGAAATTTAGGCCATCATACACAAATTTCGTTTCTAAATACGTAATTGGGTAAAAAAAAAAATATTATATAAAATAACGTAGTACGAAATTTCCTTTTGATTACAATTTTCGGTTATATAATTTAAAAAAAAAAACTTTAAATTGATGATAGTGAAGGTGTTAAAATATACTCTAAATTTAGTAAAAGATGATAATTAAATTAAATTTAATTTTATTTAAAATTTTCACTTACCGTCAATAATACCACATAACTATAAACAAGATATTTAAAGCATTTTATCCGTCTTGCCAATGCCATATTGCAAATAAACAAAACAAAAAAAAAATTAAAATGAACTCAGAAGTTTTTAGTAAAAAGTTTTAATAATTTAATTTATATTTTAATGTCTTGATTTTATTTTGCCACAATTTTATGTTAATTTTTTTCTTTACACCATAATTTAGATTACAAAAAAAAAAACTTTTTTTTACACCAATCTCCGATAAATGAAAATTTCAAATCATTTTATTTGAAAATTTCAATTTCTGTAATAATTTTTTTCTTCATATACACACGATCACTTTTCGTTTTTTAAAATATGAAATTTGTTAAAAAATAACAATTTTATGAAAATTAAAATACATTTTTCTTTTAAAAATTATTTTATTGGTAATATACTTTTATTGGACACAAATAAAAATGCATTTTAAAAAAAATTAATTTTAATTTTATTTTTTTTTAGAAAAATTAAAGGGTGAGGGAAAACTTTTATACAGTAAAAGATTTTTTTGATTTTTTAGTTTACACAACACGTCTTACTTTAACGGCAGCTTTTAAACAACGACACGGTATTATGATGGTAAATGTTATAAGAGAATTTTTGTCAGAAAAAAAAAAGAGGTGAAAACTTTGTACACAAATTTATCTATCATATAATTATTTATGTACTATAAAAAAAAAAAATTTTTATATAGAAATTTTGTAAACTCAAACCAAAAAATCATAAAAACAAAACAAAACAAAAAACACCACTTTTTTTTATCACAACACTTTAAAACTGAAACGCATTTAAACTAACACATTAATAAATACAGTAAAATCTCTTATAATGAAACGTTTATAGATATAAATTTCAACAAAAATTTTTTAAAAATATTATTTAAATATTTCTTATTAATTGCATAAATTTATATTTTTCCAAATTAACAATTAATAATATTTATTTTTAATCTTCAAGGATATTCGGATATTCAAATCCTTTTCAATTATAACTTAAAAAAAATTACACTTTTCTTTACACTTTATAAAAATTTCGGAATAAATTTAAATTAGTCTTTTATCTATAGATGTAAATTTATATCTTAAAAAATTAGAGATGTTTAACGAATGCCGTTTAAAACTCAACTGGCGATTCTATCGCACATGGAATACAAACAATTTTTTTTTTGTTATGATTTTTATGTTTTATAACAAAAATATAAAGCAGAGAAGAAAAATTTTGTATAGTACATACATACAAAATAAAAATTCACTGACACTATCCAGTTTAGTAGCACTACAATTTTGTGTTGCTGTATTTATGCTTCTGTAGCTTAAAAGCATAATTTTTAATGTAAGTAAATAGTATTCCTATTTGAAATCTGTAAATGAATTTAAATATTGTTGGATGGTATAATAATTGATAATAGTAATACACTGATATGATAGTGTTGTGACAGCATGTTACATTGCATTTCTGGAAGTTTTAAATATGGATACTGAAAAAATTGCAAATGTAATTATTAAAAAATATACTACGTCGCATTTCAAATACATTTTCAATACGACGCATACATATTTTGTAGCACTCCAATGCAGGAAAGTGCATCATTATATAAAAATTGTAGTATTTTGATATTAATATATAATATATGTATATTATGTTAAAAATGCTGTAAAAGCTTTCTATTTTATGAGTTGATGCAAAAATAAGCTTTTTTTGGTTAAAAGATTATACATAAAATATATGTACATATTCAAACCTGAAAGTGAAAATTTGTTATAGAATGTTTTCGTTTTTTTAAGGTTTTTTGTTGTATAAAAAATAATTAATAAATCCTATTTATTAATTATTTTTGGTCTGTCTATTTCTTTTGTCATAAAATTTTTAAATGTGAAATATCTTGAAAGTTTTAAAATCAAACGGTGTCGACAGCAATTTAAAAACCTCTACTAGACCGCATTTTATTCAAAATTCATTTCATAAGTTTACATTTCAGAAAATGATGGTTAAATGATGGTGTTCGTACGGGATTTGGTTGACTAGGTAGTTTTATTATCATAAACATTGATAATAAAAAGCCTGTTCACGACAAATAAAAATTTCTGTAATTCGAACACTGTACAGGTCAACCTCAAATTTCTTAAATTCTATAGAATTATTTATTTTTCATTGATAAATAAAAATAAGCGAATATCTTTTAAAATATTGGCCCTGGTCACGTCAACTTATTTCTGTTTACGTCAACTTATTACTGAATTTCTGTTATAAAATATGGTTCACGTCAAAAATAACATAATATCGGCAATTGCTGAAATATTTGGTTGACTGAATTGTGAACAGGCTTAAATTTTCACACAATTTTTCGATACTACAAGAGCTATACGTTTATGTTTCGTTTTTACAATCTGAAGTGGTAATTGGTTAAAGTTTGAAGGTAACGAATTTGCAAAATTTGACAATTGACAATAACTGTCAAACAAATCGTTTTATTAATAAAAAGGTGTCCAAAGGAATATAACTTAGAGTGTATATATTATATTTTTCAATGGCTACAAATAATAAATAATTAATTAAATATAGTGAAAAGAAATAAAAAGAACTATTAAATATGGACGAGCTACAGAAACTAGAACATTTGTCTCTTGTATCGAAAATATGTACTGAACTGGATAACCATTTAGGAATTAATGACAAAGATTTAGGTAAGTAATTCATACATTATTCCATATAAATTTCATATGCAATTCTTGTAAAATAATTTTTAATATTTTAGCTGAATTCATAATTGACTTAGCAGAACAGCATAAAACATTTGATGCATTTAAAAAAGTACTTCTTGAAAATGGGGCTGAATTTCCTGATTCATTTATTACAAATCTTTTACGTATTATACAATTAATGAAGCCATCCGCACGAGTTGGAGGTATACTACTTGGTACAGCAGGAAAAACTGACGATATTAATAAAACTGAAAAATTGGTAACAAAATTTCCTGGTCTTGCTATTCCAAATGAAAAACCAAAAGTAATTATTGAAGAGGAAGCTGAAAAAATCAAACTAGATAAAGAAGAAAAAATCATAGATGATGCCATGGCTGAATTAGAAGCTTTAGCTCCAACTTTTGATAAGTCGGCTATAGCTGAAAAATTTCCAAAAAAAGAGAAAGGTGATGTGAAACGAAATGAAAAATCAAGATCACGAGAGAAAAAACCGCGTGAAAAGTCAAGAAGTCGGTCTAGAGATCGAAGTAGAAGAAAACGAAGTAGTTCTAGAGGAAAGGATTACCGGAGTCGATATCGTAGTAGATCACGAGATAGAAAACGTAGTCGTTCAAGAGAACGCAGGAGAAGTTATTCCAGAGACCGAAAACGTAGTCACTCAAGAGAAAGACGTCGTTCTAGAGATCGTCGTAATAGCCGATCACGTGTTGGTAATGGCGATAGATATCATCAAAGACGTTCCAGATCCCGAGATCGATATAAACGTGACCGAAATCGCAGTCCACCACGAGAAAAGAAACGTAGTGCTTCCCCTTTACCCGATGATCCAGAGCCAGGAAAAATATATTCTGGTAAAGTGGCTAATCTTGCTCCATTTGGGTGCTTTGTACAACTTTTTGGTTTACGTAAACGCTGGGAAGGTTTAGTACATATTTCACAGCTTCGAGCAGAAGGACGTGTCACGGAAGTCAATGAAGTTGTTAATCGGGGGAATTCAGTTAAAGTTAAGGTCATGTCCGTCACTGGACAAAAAGTTTCGTTATCGATGAAAGAAGTTGATCAAGAAACAGGACAAGATTTAAATCCATTATCACATGTAGCGGAAAATGATACGAAAGATCGTAATCCAGATCGTCCAGTTGGTGGTACATCAATGTTACACTTACAAGGTGGTAACATGGAAGGAGAAGAAGATGAAAGTCGAAAACGTGTTACAAGAATTTCAAGTCCGGAACGATGGGAAATTAAACAAATGATATCATCAGGTGTTATTGATAGAAGTGAATTGCCAGATTTTGATGAAGAGACAGGGTAAGTCCAATTAATTTACAAATATAAACATATCTGAATGTAATAATATTTTCTAGATTGCTGCCAAAAGATGAAGATGATGAAGCTGATATTGAGATTGAAATTGTCGAAGAAGAACCTCCGTTTTTAATGGGACATGAAAGAGCTTTACATGATTTATCACCTGTGAGAATTGTTAAGAATCCGGATGGTTCGTTGGCACAAGCTGCTATGATGCAATCAGCATTATCCAAAGAACGTCGCGAACAAAAAATGTTACAGCGTGAACAGGAAATGGATTCAATACCGACAGGTTTAAATAAAAATTGGATTGATCCCGTGCCGGAAGGTAAATTAATTTCATAACTTTTTTTTAGTACATACTTGTATTTACTAAAAAAAAACTTTTTGTAGATTCAAATGTAAAATTTTATTGTATAATTATTTATATGTAAATATTTAAATTATATTTCTTTTTCGCATTCAGAGGATAGTCGAACACTGGCTGCCAATGTCCGTGGAGTTGGAATGGCACCATTAGAAGTACCCGAATGGAAAAAACATATTATTGGTGGAAAAAAATCTTCATTTGGTAAAAAAACTGATATGACATTAGTTGAGCAGCGTCAATCATTACCAATTTTTAAACTACGAGAAGATTTAATTAAGGTAAAAAAGATATTTATAATATATTTGCAAAGTTCTTATAATTTCTATTTATAGGCTGTTTCTGATAATCAAATTTTAATTGTAATTGGTGAAACTGGTTCTGGAAAAACTACACAAATAACGCAATATTTAGCTGAATATGGTTTTACATCACGTGGTAAAATTGGTTGTACACAGCCTCGTCGTGTTGCTGCAATGTCAGTTGCAAAACGTGTGTCCGAAGAGTTTGGTTGTCGTCTAGGCCAAGAAGTTGGTTATACAATTCGTTTTGAAGATTGTACTAGTCCGGAGACCGTAATTAAGTATGTTTTATTATTTTTTTAAAGTCGTATCACCTTTTTTATATTAATTTATATTTTTGATTTTAAGATACATGACAGATGGTATGTTGCTGCGTGAATGCCTAGTTGATTTTGATTTAAAATCATATTCAGTTATTATGTTGGATGAAGCACACGAGCGTACAATTCACACAGATGTTCTGTTTGGATTACTGAAACAAGCGGTACAAAAACGTCCAGAACTGAAACTTATCGTAACATCTGCAACTCTAGATGCTGTCAAATTCTCACAATATTTTTTTGAAGCACCAATATTTACAATACCCGGGCGGACATTTCCAGTTGAAGTTCTATATACAAAAGAGCCTGAAACCGATTATTTAGATGCATCTTTAATTACTGTAATGCAAATTCATTTACGCGAACCACCTGGAGATATTTTACTTTTTCTTACGGGCCAAGAAGAAATCGATACTGCATGTGAAATTTTGTATGAACGTATGAAAAGTTTAGGACCTGATGTCCCTGAATTAATTATTTTACCAGTTTATTCAGCACTGCCATCTGAAATGCAAACACGTATTTTTGATCCAGCACCTGCTGGAAGTCGTAAAGTTGTAATAGCTACAAATATTGCTGAAACGTCACTAACTATTGATGGAATATTTTATGTTGTTGATCCAGGATTTGTTAAACAAAAAGTTTATAATTCTAAAACTGGTATGGACTCTTTGGTAGTTACACCCATTTCACAAGCAGCAGCAAAGCAACGTGCTGGTCGTGCTGGACGCACAGGCCCCGGTAAAACATATAGATTATATACAGAACGTGCTTATCGTGACGAAATGTTACCAACGCCAGTACCAGAAATTCAACGGACAAATTTAGCCACTACTGTATTACAATTAAAAACAATGGGTATAAATGATTTATTACATTTTGATTTTATGGATGCGCCACCAGTTGAATCATTAGTCATGGCATTAGAACAATTACATTCACTTTCGGCATTAGATGATGAAGGTTTATTAACACGTTTAGGCAGACGAATGGCAGAATTTCCATTAGAACCAAATCTGTCTAAAATGTTGATTATGTCGGTGGCATTACAATGTTCCGATGAAATTTTAACAATTGTATCAATGTTAAGTGTACAAAACGTTTTTTATCGTCCCAAAGATAAACAATCAATTGCTGATCAGAAAAAAGCTAAATTTAATCAAATAGAAGGTGATCATTTAACTTTATTAGCTGTTTATAATAGTTGGAAAAATAATAAATTCTCGAATGCATGGTGCTATGAAAATTTTGTACAAATTCGTACATTAAAACGTGCCCAAGATGTCCGTAAACAACTTTTAGGTATCATGGATCGTCATAAATTAGATGTAGTTTCGGCTGGTAAAAATACTGTACGAGTTCAAAAAACAATTTGTTCTGGTTTTTTTAGAAATGCTGCAAAAAAAGATCCACAAGAAGGTTATCGTACATTAGTTGATTCTCAAGTTGTTTATATACATCCATCTAGTGCATTATTTAATAGACAACCAGAATGGGTTGTATATCATGAATTAGTACAAACCACTAAAGAATATATGCGTGAAGTAACTACGATTGATCCAAAATGGTTAGTTGAATTTGCCCCGTCATTTTTCCGATTCTCAGATCCAACGAAATTAAGTAAATTTAAGAAAAATCAACGTTTAGAACCACTCTATAATAAATACGAAGAACCAAATGCTTGGAGAATATCACGTGTTCGGCGGAGACGGAATTAAGGTTAAAATATATAGAAAGTTATTTGAAAAATAAAAAATATAAATCTATACTTAAATGATAGTTTGTTTTATTTTCCTGAAATTAATATGTGAAAATATCATTTTCGAAATGGATTTCCATTCGAGTTTATTGTTGTGTTTAATGATTCGGCACCAAAATTCGTATTATTGTCGGTACGACTTTTGAAATTCGTTACTTTATTGTAATTCGTCTTAAAAGATTTTCTACTTGCCCAGTTTTCTATATCAAAATCAAATTTTGCCGATCTTGTTTTTAGTTTATTTTCATTCTTCTGTTTATATTCATCCTCTAATAAAGGATTGAAAATTTTTCGTTTTGGCACATGTCTCAGAGAATAATTCCAATCACCAGTATCTTTTATATCCAATAAAATATTCACCATTTGATTGAGTGTTAAGGACTTACCCGAACCAGGACTCCATGTTAAATAGTGATCTAAAGGCAAACGGGCCATTCTTAACCCCAATCTTTTAGCTTTACCAAGTGATAATGGTTCATTATTAATCTGAAATTAAGAATTAATAATTATATTTCTTAACAAAAATTAACGATACTGTACCTTATCCACAATTCCACCAATTATATAAATATTATCTGGATTATATTCTAACAATTCAGTTCGACAATGTGGTGTTAAATAAACTAATTTTTCTTTTGGGAAAATATCTGTAAAACATTGTTCATGTATATGCATTGGAAATGAAGCATCTCTCATTGTTGGTATATGTTTTTCCAAATATTGCATTGTTGTTCCATTGAAATTGGTATTACAAAAATGCATATCAAATGGATCATCATGTGCACGGTTTTCAGCAAAACACAACATTAATTGCTTTGCTGTATTAACAGATTCACGTTTATTCATGTATTCATCATATGAACAATCTAACACAATTTTCTGTCCAAATTGCATAGCACGAATTAATCTATAGTAAAAGCAATATATGATTATTTACTTTTATATTAAATACAATATTCTTTACTTATTATTATGCCAATGATTTATTGTTGTATCATAAATCCTCAATAAAAATCCTGTATGAGCTATCCCGTAAATTATATGATTATTTTCTTCAGCTTCTAATTTTTCTTTGGCCTTACGCTCAACTAAAGCTTCAGCTTTTTGTATTTTTTTCTTTTCAAGATTTTCATGTTTCTTTTCGATATGCCATAAAAATAGGTAATATTTTGATCGCGCGGAACGTGATTGCAATGATAGCAGATGATCCCATTGATCAGGTTTAATTAATTCAGGATTTGGTACGCGACGTCCTTCTTGACGTGCTACATCAACTTCTAAATAAAGGATTTTTAATTTTTTCTCTCGTTGAGAATCCGGTGGTACTGTATTATTTTGTATATTAATTGATGTTGAGAAATATTGTTTTTGGTATTTTGGTAGATGTTCACAAACAGTTATTGCATTTATATTTCTAAATACTTGAAAATTTAATTTTAATATTTGTTTTAACATTTTTAATATAACATGACATAAATTGTTTAAAAACTTTAATTACTAATCTTTAAAAATTTTAACAACCTAGCCTAAAATTATTAAAACAATACCGAAATCGAAATGTCATAATCATGTGTTTATCAATAGGCAGAAGTTCAATAATCATCAGCTGGTAGATATTGTTAGGTGTTTGACTTAATAAAATAAAAAGCTAGAAAAAGCAGATTGATATTTATAAAATGTTGAAGCCAAAACCATTAATGAAAGTTTTAAGTCAAGCAAATACTGGTGGAGTTGAAAATACTTTGTAAGGCTGTATTTTAAGTTTTATTAAAAATTTTGTAAAATGCGTAATTTTTATTTACAGATTACTTAGCCAAGAAGGAGCACTGTTAGCTTATTCTGGTATTGGTGATCGTGATGCAACAGTAACAGCTGCGATTGCAAGTAATATCTGGGCAGCTTATGAACGGCATGGAAGTAATGCATTTCGTGAAGATCGATTGAATTTTGTTCTACTCGAATGTGAAAATGGTCGAGTTGCAATTACTCAGGTAGAAAAATATCTTTTTTATTTGTTTAGATAACAACGTTCCAATATTCTTATCACTAAAGGTTGCAAATATATTACTTTGTTTATACGCTAAGGAAACGGTTGGCTTGGGAATGTTGCGACAAAAAGCACTTGCCCTTGCTTCATATCTAGAAGGACCATTAAAACAAATCGCTTCATCATAAATTAAAACAGAGAAAAATAATATATAATTATTATAAGTTGATAATTAGTTAATAAATCTTTTTATTATTTTATTCAAAATTCAGTTTTGTATTTAACAACAGAATAATCAATATTAATATTAAAATTCGTTACAGTTTTTAAATTCCATTGTTTTGCAATTGTTTTTATTTTATCTAAAAATTCATTCATTTTTTCCTTCGTTGTAATAGTAAAAAGTTTGGTTTCAAATAATAATAAACATTTACTTTTAAAAATATTTTGAAAATTTGTTTTCAAAAATGGAAAATAATTATGAGCAATGAAAATAATATCGAAAAAATTTACAAATTTTAATCCTTTCTGAAATGCCAAGATATCATCAATTGAAAGGAAATTAATTTGTAAATTATCAATTGATATAATTGGTTTATCATATTTTTTCAAATCAATACGTTCATTACGTTTATCAATAAGCGATTTACCCAAAATTAAAGTAGCACTTCCATATTTACGATTATTTGTCGAATCATGAATATATTCTTCTTTTTCTTGAATTTCATAAAAAATTTCTTCAATATTTCTTTCTGAAACATCGGTTGATCTATAATCATTATTACCATGAAATGATTTTAACATTTTTTCATCTTTACATTTTAAACCAAATGTACAAAATGGTCCGACTTCTATATCACCAATATATCCTCGATGACTATATGTTTGACCATTTCTTATTAACGCAGATACTAAAGTTTTATTTGGGAAACACTGTTCATATTCCGGAAATGTAAATGCAATTCCTGTATCCCGCCAATGTCTATATTCTTGAGAACATAATTGTGTGGCACCACGATCCTTTAAACACATATTTAAATCCCAATCAAATGCGCCCTCACGCGTATCATAGCGATTACCCAATAATTGTATATTTCTATTTTTCCAATAGGTTACTATATCGAATATATGACCCGAACGTGGTAACCAAAAATTAAATGATTCTTCTAAACCATCACGTTCACGATATTTCAACTGATCAATATTAAAAATTGGTACAATTCTTTCCAAATAATCTGGATCAGTTATAATATTACGTAATACTTGAGATTTACTAGCCACATAATTACTAGAAATTGGACGTAATAGTGAATTACCATAAACATCCATAAAAAGATGGGTTTTATTCTTTAATGTTACACATTCTGGACTTTCAAATGCAATCATTAATAGAAGCATATTACGAGCTATATGTTCAATACAACCATCTAAACAATAGAAATTTATTTTTGTGGAATGTTTGTAAGATTTTGAAATTGTTTGTAGAATATTTCTTGGATCACCGCTACCAAAAAGTAAAATATTCAATTCAGTTGATGCTTCACAAATATTTTTTATGTATTCTTCGGTCAAATTAATTGCCTCAGTAAATCCCCAATACATTTTCTATTTAAATAATGAAAATTGAGAAATTTAACCTCTTGAAATGTCTAGAAAACTGAATCAATGAAATTAAAAATCACAACTTGTTTATATTGGGTTGCTAAGATGCAATATATTTGTTGAAACCTCACAACTATATCCGAAATATATATGTATATAATATGTAGTTTAAAAATACTGTAAGTAAATGCCGAATTCATAAATTCAGTTCGACGGAAGAATTGTGTATTATAAATTATTAGTTTTCAAAACTTTATTTTATTTCAAATCCAAAAAAGAAACACATACTTATTTTTCGTAAGTGAATTTAAACAAAAATTATATAATTTTCGGCGAACTTTTTTATTGAATAATTACTAATGCAACAGTAAATTTTTACTGATTTTTATCTTTCATTTAGATGAATTTCTATTATAACTATTAAAGAAATATATTTTATCGTCAAATTAAATAATAGTGATTTTTTTCGTTTTAGTAAGTTTAAGAATAGTTGTTAATAAAAACTTCTTATTCAATAGAATATAATTTTAATGTACGATCCATGCTTGTGGATGCTAAATATTGGGCATGTTTACCAAATCGAACACCTGTAGCTAAAGCTGTATGATCATTGAATATTTTTAAATCTTGCCATTGCTTACAAAGGTAAATTCTGAAAATAATATAGATTAAAAATTACAAAATGTCCAAGTGTGGACAATAATTAAATATTATTTTACCTAACATCAGTACCAGCAATAGCCAAATATGTTCCACTTTGATCAAAACATAAATCTTTAACTTCATAGCCGTCGTCTAATTGAATTGTTTTAAAATTTTTTAATTTTCTTAAATCCCATAATTTAACGCATGCATCATCTGCGGCTGTAGCTAAATAATAACCATTTTCAGAGAATGAAATTGCTGATATTGGTCCTGTATGTCCTGGAAAATTGGCTACATTACTTTGTTCTTTTAAATCCCAAATTTTCACTTGTGAGTCATCTGTTCCGGTACCAAAAATTAAACCATCAGGATGGAACTGTGCAGTTGTTAGACCAACTTCAGCAGTATCAATAATCTTGAAATTAAATTAAGAATAAGATGAAATTTGTTTACTTGAAGATAATCTTTCGAAATATCAAATCTATTCTTTAAAAAAAATTTGACCTAGAAGGCCATTCCACCATTCAAACGAAAACGGTTGTTGAAGATAAGACAAAAAAATATAATAAAAATTCTAATTAATTCAGATTTAAATTGAACACTAACCTTGGTCAAAAGTCGACCAGTTCGAATATCTGAAAATGCCCAATGTTTATCGGATGAAGTCGACAAAACATAATCTCCAGTTGGATGTAAGGATAGTCCAGTAACTGGAGAATCATGACATCTTAAAAGTAATTGTGTTTGACAAGTCGGCACATTCCAAACACGAATTGTTGCATCTGGTGATGCAGTTATTACAGTATCTTCATCTGGATGATAAATAACTTTGGTAATTTTTTTTGTATGTCCTTTTAAAATTGCTACAACTTGTTCAGTATCCTTATTAAATACTGTAGCATTCTTGTCATTACCACCTGTTAATATTTTACTATTATCCGAACTATTTATATCTAATGCTAAAATTCCTGGCACTGATGCTGAATGTAAACCAGGATGTGAAGCAATAGTTAGGAATGTTTTAATTTGTTCTTGTGTTATTAATTCTTCAGGAACAGTACGACCACGTTTTTTTCGTTCTTGTGTTAAAACAGTTGCTTTATCCTGTAACTTTTGTATAACTTCTGTACTCATGCCAGCTTGTTCAATTGGTTGAATAGCTACACCAGCTGCTTCGGCAGCTATTGATGGTTGTGGCATATGTGTTGGTGCTGCAATTCCAGCTTGAGGTTTTAATGTGGCTAAAGCTTCACGTGCCGCAGCCACTTCTTTATTGAGACGTGCTATTACACGACATGCTGCATCATGTTGATATAAAGCATGACTTAATTCTTGGCGAGCTGTTTGTAATTGTTGACGTTGAGTAAATGTGTGTAGCATTAATGCATCCCATTCATCTTGCATTGTTTTTAAAGTGGCCGGAATAGAAGTCGCACTTGGTGGTTTTGGTTTCACAATTGGTGGTGTTTTAATTTCTATTAATTCATCGGCTTTTAAATCTTTACCAGTTATGGGATCACAACCATTTTCTAATATATATTTTTCAATAATTCTTTTTTCAAAAACAACACCAGACGATGGTGAAACAACTGGTTGATCTGGTACTTCATTAGTTACTTGAAAATTAAACAAAATTCAAAATTTTAGAGCGGTTTTCGTGAAAATATAACCTCACTTGTGAAAATTTAATTTATTACTTTCAGACCGGAAAGAAAGGATATTTTAATTAAAATTTTACTTACTTGCACAAACTAATGACATTTTTTGATTGTTTTTTTATTATTTTTTTCCGAAAATGTGAAGAAACTTAGTAATATATTTTAGAATTCCTTCTTTGAAACTAACGTTGTTTGACACTTTTGCTTATTTTTCTTCTGACACTAACACAAAATAAATTTAATATGGCAGTACTCTTGACTGAACACCTCTAAACCAATTTTAAATGTGTGCTATGTTTCGGTGAGAGGTTGGCCCGAACTGGCGTCAGTAACAGAGATTTTTACACTTTTTGTTATTTCCATTTCAACTCGATCTCAACTCTTGTTTAGTTCAAGGAAACATGATAAAAAAACATTAAAACTATAGCTGAGTAGGGTCTTTAAACATTCGTAAGGTTTTCCCGAACCAGAGGTTTTTCGCAGCGAAAAACAAATTTTTCTCGGCAATTTTTCTCGCATATAAGTTAATAAATTAAATGTACATACTAGGTCACGAGATAAATGTACTAGGTCATCGAAAAAAAACACTGCAAAATCTTGACGTTTGCGAATATTTCGCTTCGCTGTTGCTGGCGTTGTTTTAGAAATTACTATGCTTTCAAAAATGTTAAGAATTAAAAATTAGCCGGACCTAATTATTTTTTTGACTATATCATAAAACAATTGCAAAATTGTTAGCCCCAACAGAAGTCAATTTTGAATGGCAAATTTACTGCTGATGTGCATTCTCCAGATGGTCATCACAATTAAATAGATATTCTTTGTAATAAAATATACTTATAGAAGGAATATAATTTAGATAATTAAAGCAATACCCCTAACTAATATTCCAAAGAGAGTTAAAAAATTTAAATTTATCCATTTGAAAAAATTAAAAAAGTTCAGTATCGATTTAATATATTTTCTTTTAATATCCGGTATTGTAATTAACGAAAACTGTTCGTTTTTATTTAATATTTTTTAACTTTAACTATGAAACCAAAAAAGAACAGACCATCTAAAATTAGAAAACAAAAAAAACGGAACAAAGCAAATTGCCAAACGAATATACAACGCAATAATGCACAGCTGTCTGCTTACTGACAATTATTGACAACACAAATGTCAAAAAAGAAATTCTGTGAAGGAAAAATCTATTATAGAATATTTTTTTTACTCAAATTCAAAAACTAAACAGACTAATTACCAGATTTCAAGTAATTATAAATGAAATTTAAGTAATTTGTCTTAATTACAACCATCAAATAATATAAAAAAAAATTATTTGTATTTTTCTTTTGGCAAATCTGGTGCGCTTTTTTATATGATAAATATTTTTATTTGTCTTCATGCAATTTTTTGGAAATTAATATCAATAGTTGAACAAATATTAAGATTTTTTCATCTATTACCAAAAATGGAATCAATGGATGACGATTCAGATTTTGAAATAATCGATGATGATGACGGTGATGTAGCTGAAGTAATGGATTTCCAGGAACAACAACAGCAACAAAATGAACCATTAGAACAACGTCGTCGTAAATACTATGAATTTCGTCCATTTGAAATAGTTAAAATAAATTATGTTGCTGATAAGATCTCACATTATCCATCACCACGTAGTGGACATAGAAGTGTATGCACCGAATCAAATTTATATTGTTTAGGTGGTTTTAATCCTAGTGTAAGATTAACAATGACAGCACGTCGTCAAAATGCAACTTGTTTATTTCAAGAATTATGGCAATATAATTTTGTTAGTCGTCGTTGGAAATTGTGTTTAAATCAAGAATCGAAAAATATGCCAGAGGAATTAGCCTCAAATGCTGTAATAGTACATAATAATATCTTAATAGTAAGTTTTTTTTATTATTAAAAATTAATATTTTTATTTATATAGAAAAATACATTTCCTTATGACGTAATAAAAAAAGTAAAAGATATATAATGAATATAAACATTTATTTAAATGTGTTTGTAGGCATATGGTGGTACAGGTTATCCTTTTGGTGAAGCATGCTCAAATCAAAGTTATATATTTAGTACTCGTAAACCAATTGTTAAGCAATTAGATGTTAACGGTGATCTACCAACAGCCATGTATGGACCAGTTATAACAGTACACCAAAACTATTTATATACAATTGGTGGTACAACCGGTTTTGATTATTCCTGTGATGTATATCGTTTAGATTTAGCTAGTAAACAATGGGAAATGATATATATATGTAGGCCAGAAATGAGAGATGATCCTCATGGTCGGTATCGTCATGAAGTTATATATAACGGTAAACATATATATGTATTAGGTGGTGGTACATCACAAACAGCATTTGATTTAAAAATAATACCAGCATTTAATTTGGAATTAAATAAATGGGATTTTTTTAAAACAAATCCAGATAAAAGTATAAAATCATTTGGTGGATATCCAGAACCACGAAAATGTTATTCGTGTATACAATATAAAACAACAATATCAAATTATAATACTAATTCATATTATAATAATGATGATAGTGATAATTATAATAATATTGAAGCCGTTATTGCTGGTGGTTTTGGTGAAATAGATAAGTGTTATTCAGATATATGGAAAATAAATTTAAGAACATTAGAATGGAAATTATTACGTACTGCACAGTTACCAAATCCAATATATTTCCATTCGGCTGCAACACCTGGTAATGGCTGTATGTATTTATTTGGTGGTATAGAAGTAAATGATGATAATTTAACACGTACCAATGATTTATATAAAATGTGGGCTACAATACCAAAATTAAGTGAAATTTGTTGGGATGCCATAACATATTATAATCCTTCATTAGATAGTTATACCAAAAAAAAATTATTATCATATGGTATTCCGCAAAGATTTGTCGATCGTGTGCATAATTAAAAAAATTATTATATATAATTGAAATATAATAGTTGTTTTTCACATTTTTTTTTTTTCTTGTTAATTTTTATTAACATATAATTTTTAATTCTTTTAAAAATCTCATTTAAAAAAATATCTGCTATATCTTTTGCAAAGGTATAATCTAAATATACAGTTTTAAAATTTAATTGTTTTGATTTCATTCAATTATTATAAATATATAATATCTAAAAATATAATGTTATTGCAATTTAAATTATATACAAAAAAAATATATTATTGTTTATTATGATAGTTTATGTTAATCATAAAACTTTTTTTATATTTCATGACAAAAAAAACATCGAAACATTGTTACGTTTGAATATTACTTTTTTAAAATTGAAAAAAAAAAGTTATCTGGTCAGGTTGACTTTCATAGTACGCAAAATATATTTTTTGTTTTTTTATTTTTGAGTCAAATATTGTTTTTTTAAGCTTAACGCAAAATAAAAGAAATATTTTTTTTAGAACAAAAAAAAATATAATATATAAATTATGAGTTTATTTTACTTTAATTTGTCCTTACACCATAATTAAATATAAGTGGTACGATTTGTGCAAACGATTCGAAATATTTCCGATTCAGAAGCAATGTCTTTTTACAATATATTATTAATTTATTGTTTGAAGTATTTGTGATATTAGAAAACGAATATTTATTACATCTTAAAAGTGCAGTATATATCCAAGTTAAATTACTCAAATTCATTTTCTTCTATTTAAAATTCTATCAAATTCTATATGACTTTGTAATTTTTGAAAATTCGACATTCAATTACTTAAATAACTACAAATTTGTAACCGTTGAAATTTATAGGAATTAAAAAAATGTTGATTGTCTAGTCTTGATCTTGAACCTATCTATGAAACTTTAAAAACTTTTCGAGAAAATGCCGAATTAATTCCACTTTTACTTTACCTTAACCTGGTCATTTAAATGTGATTGATTTATTTTTTTTTAAAAATAAATCTAAAATTTTAATGAAATGGATAATTATTATTCCAAATTGAGACTTTCATTGTTGTGTCCTGAAAAAAGGAACAAATTATTACTCTTTATGGCAACAAAGATTTTATTTTTTTCTTTAAAGAATTTTTACAAATATGTTAAATAAAAATAGTTTTTCGCGAAACCAAATTATGTTCACCTTAAAGACCCGCATATTTTGGGTTCATTAAAACTGCATTTTGTTGGAAAATGAAAAACAAAATTTAAGGCGATTTAATTGAATGGTAGAGTTTAGTTGAATGGGTCCTTGGAAATTATAATAATTTGTTTTAACTACAATTATTTACTTACAATTTGGCTATTTTGTTTCAATTTTTGATATTGAGATAAAATATATTAAATTTTTGTTTTTTTGATAAATTGGATTGTAACAAAATATTGAGCAACTATCCCAGTTAAATATTTTTAGATTAAGAAAAATTTCGATTCTTTAAAAACAGTTTACAGGGTAATTTACATTGTAAAAAACCAAAAAAGCTTTGTTTGACAGTTCTATCTATATTTTTTTATATAAATATCTATACATACAAAATATTTTTAGTATGCTTTTGCTGTGTTCTATGAGTGGCTGTCAGAAAGAAAACAGTCAGTCGTTCAGCACCTTGCCTACGAAAATGAAGTTTATTTGATAAATAATTTTTTTTTCTTGTTCTTAACAATATAAAATAATTCTCTTTAAAAATGTATAATCCAAATTTTTTATTTCGTTCAAAAAATAACCTTAATATATAAAATCTGTGATAGTGTAAAATAAATTTATATATATATAAATTTATATATATTTTTTAATTTAACAAAATAATATTTCTATTTTCGACAAATATAAATATTTTTTTTTATAAAAAAAAAAAAGAATATTTTTAAAATAACCCAGCAATTTTTATGAGTCCTACATCATTATAACAATTTATTTTGGACAACAAGAATTTGAATCAAAATAATTTATCATCAAATTTCACATAAACATAAGTACTTAAATCAAACAAAAAAAAACCCAAGATACGATAAAATTTCAATCATGGAAGTTGAATCAGATTGTTCACAAAAAATCAAAAAAGTCTATAGACTTGTTCTTACTGGTGGTAAGTAATAATTTTCATTAATCAGAAATTATTTTTTTTTTTATGCCACAGCGTATTTTTAAATTTCTACCTAACCCAAATTTATTTTTTAATAATTCTAGTCACAAGTATATTTTTATTTATAAAATAAATTTCACATTTTCACAAAAAAAAAATTATTTTCATCTTGAGAAAAACCACATGGTTGGTTTTTTTTTTTGTATAATCGACCCGACGTAGAAAAATAATGTGTTCTTTGGTATATATTTAATTTTTCTCATAGAACATAATTTTAAATCATATTAAATTTTATGAATATTCATGTGATTTAGATTAGCGTAGCGTGTATTGATGTGTTATGTATATTTTTCATAAATAAATCATAAAAAAATTAGAAAAAAATTAAAGCACATTTTTGTTAAATTTGCATTTTAAGTTTTTGGAAATGAAATAGTATATAATATTCTACTAATTATATTGTCTCTGTCACCTGGTATCTGACAGTTAAAGAAAAATATACAGTGTGCTTTATTGATAAAAGTTTATATTAGTTTTCGTGTTTATTTCATAAATATAGTATCCACTTAATAAAATCAATCACTTATAAAACATAGAAAACATATTAAAAAAAATGTAATTAAATACCGTAGTTTTTTACTAAATTACTTTTAAAGTTTTCACTTTTCCACAATTACTACACAATTACGTACCACCTATAATAAAAAATCTCTTTTTATAAAGCATAAAACAACTAACAATATACCAATTTAAATATACATAGGAACCTTCATATTGGCAATAATACCTTTACAAAAATATCAATTAACACCTTTATCCAGTAAACTCTTAAATCATTCTATCATTCAATTATCCGAAATATGTTATATACATTTCATAGAATTAAATATAATATAACATCTTTCATAGAGATTGTCAAGAATACATTTACAATGTCATCAAATAGTAAATAATATTATGGCTAGCATTTTAGTCCTTTTTTTCTGAGAATAATTATGTATTGTCTTGGATACAAAAGATCATGGGTTTTCACTTCACTCATAATAAGAAAAAGAAACCTAATGGACTTTAAAAAAAAATAAAAGAATTTAGTTAAATTCTAGGAAACACCTTGTAAATATACATTTTAAATATACATATGTATATAACATAGAAATACAATTTTTAAAACATAAAATTATAATTATCGTATAATAAGAAAAAGAAACCTTAAAATTATATTTACTTACCTGTTACTCGTATATATTTTAATAAATTTCTTTGTGCAAAATAATATTCTTAAAACATTAATCCGTAAAAACTTTTATTTTATACTTCTTTACTATCAATTTTTAGCTTGAAGAAATTAACTGAAGAAATTATTTAAATTCTAGTTTTATTTTTTCATATTCTAATAATAATTGTCAATTAAAGAAAAATACAAGTATAGCATAAATTTGAAAAGTATATTATTAATTATGAACAAATTTTAATATGTAAATAAAAATGAAAAGAAAAAATTTAATGAAATTTGTTAGGTATATTAATAAATTGAAATGCCGGGTTGATGATTATTAAAAAATATTAACAGGTTTGAATTATGTAAATTTTATGATTGAATTTAACCAACAAAAAATATTAATTTAATTCAACTAAAATCATTAAGTTTGTTTTACTAATTTATTAATCTATATAAATTTAGTTATGTTGGCCAATAATATTTTAATAGAGAAATAAAAAATAATAATAATAGAATTAATAAAAAATAAATTATAATATAAAATATTAAGAAAGTTTTTTTTTCTATCTCTTTGGGTGGTATTTTATTCTTTTAAACATTAATTCATTTGAATAACAAAGTAGATAAAATAAAATAAACATATTCATTTACGTCTTTAATAATTAAAATAAAGATATCTTTATTAAATCACAATATAATCTTAAAAATATTAACAAAAATCATATTATTTTAAAGTAAACTTTGCATTTTAATTTGTTAATATTTCATTGACATATAAAAAAATATGTGTAATTATTAACTAAATATTAAATTTTTAAATTAAATATTTCAAATATATATAGCAAAGCCTGGAAATTTTTAATTCTATTATGATTTTTTGTTAATATCGGTTACGATAAAAATAGAAGTTTGTCATTGAAATAATTTCATTACAATAGTAATTATTTTAAAATAAACTTAAAGTTTTCCTACTCAAACATTAAATTTATAATTATATCAACAAGTATATTTATATTTTTATTCTCATAATATTTATTATTTTTGTTCAAAAATTCTATAATATTACTGCAATTGTATTCATTTGTCATCGTTTTTAATATTCAGTGATACATATTCTTTAAAATTTTAATTAAATATTTAAAATGTTATTTATTAACTTACATTAAATTTTTTTTGTGATATATTAAATAAATTGGATACACTGTAGATAACGTATATGTACTTAAATATTTGTAATTATGGATACAAAAAATTGTCAAATGTGTAGTTGAAAAAAATTATCTACTTATTTTTTAGTTATATATTTTTTTAGAATATAAAATTCAATTAATTCCTATAATATAAATAACATTTTCTATAATTTAGAAAATCATCACATATTTATAATATATTTTGTTTCTTTATTGACTTACAGTTCAAAACATCAATTAATGCAATTTCGGTGTTAACATTAAAATTAAGTATTTCATTGATTCATTGGATATAAATTTAGCTTTCTGACTATAATATTATGTATTAAATCATTTAGTTATATTTACGATATTAATCAACAACAAAAAAACTACACTTTTATTACTAAAGATATTTAAAACATTTTAATTTACGCTCTCAGTGTGGTGCCAATATATTTTGCAAAACTTTCTGTGTCGAAAACTTTTTCCACTACAGTAGAGTTGTACAAGATCAATGAAGTTCAAAACGTCCAATCATTTGTTGAGGTATAACAAAATTATATACTTATTAAAAAACTTCTACTATACAATACCACATACTATAGAAGTTGATAATAGATGTCCTGCTATTGTTGAATATATTTCGGAGTGTATCTCGAAGTAATAACATAGTTTTTGGTCATCTATTCATCCATAATTTGACACACTTTAGTGCTGCTGACGTGTTTACACATTCGCTGAATTAAGCACTAAATGTTACATATATTTCAGAGTCATAGTTCGTATAAAAAATTATTCCAGAGTCATAGTTTGCGTAAAAATATATATACAGTAGATCATGCCGGAACATTCGTTTGGTTTATAAATACTAAAAGAGTTAATATGTAAAGTTTATTTATAAGTACACATGAGCTCAATTGAATACAGTTTAATAAGAGAAATCAAAAAATAAAAAAAAAATACCATCTCTGACAACAAGGAAATGATAATTTTCGCAATTACATTTTTCAATAGCTTAAATTTAAAATGCATTCACTTCACAGTGAACAAAGTTGTGATTGATATTATTCCAACACTTGCAAATTTATTTAATACGAACATAAAATAAAAATACTATTTACTTTTTCTCAATCAAATAAATTAGTATTTTTAAAAAATTGATTAAGTAATAATGTTGTGCGTCACTAATTTGTATTCTAAAATAAATAAAATTTCGTTCGAATATTTTTGCCGCGTTTTTAAGAATAATCAATTTTATATCTTAAATGCGTACAATAAAAATTGAAAATTTACGTAAAATAATCTACAAGACACGTTTTTTTTGTTTGGTATATAAGTTAAATTAATAATGAAAAAAGTATATTTTAAATTATAATTGTAAAGGAAAAATCAAGATTTGTTTAAAAAAAATATGCAATGACAAAAGGTGGTCGTTGTTTATTTAACTGGAAAATTAAACATTACGTAGAAACTGCGTGGAATATTTATAATAAATAAAATATATTATACTGCCAGTAAAATACAGCTTTATTTGAAGTTATTAGTTAGTTTGAAGTTTGTATGGGAAATATTAAAAAGCTATTTTCTGAATTACGGCACTATCCAATTCAAAATATACATAATATTTTTGTATCTATTTTGAAAATGCTGCCAATTTTTATTATTTAAGTATCTATTTTAAACCTTTTATAATGAAGTAATATGTGTTAATTTGAACGCAGCCGTTTTCTTTTAACATTCTTTGGAATAACAAGAATATTTTGTAAAAAAACGTTATTCCAAATTAAGGAAAACGGTCAAAAACTGTTGGTCAAAATTAAGCTTTAATATGGTTTTAATATTTGGAATTCGGAGCATTTGGTTTTAAACTGTTTCTACTTAAAGCATATGTTGAAAATTGCACAAAAAAACTTACGTAGTAAGCCCTAAATTTCTTAGAGATACTTAGAGTTTCTTGAAAATTTAGAGAATTCTTAGTTTAATTACGCTATATAAATAAATCAAAATTTAAGTTTTTTGAGATATGTGTACTCTATTATTGAAACAGTCTGCTGTATAGATTTATTATTTATTAATTAGTTATTCAAGCAATTATTTGAATAAAAAATACCCAAATTACTTGAAAAAATACTAATTTTCAATTGTTATACTATAACTTAAAATTTATTTGATATAATTTATCTCCAAATTTAAATACAGAACGTAGTCTTTTTTCCAAAAAGTACGTCAGTGCTTTTATCATTTTTAAAAAATATTAAAAGTTTTCTATTTAAGTAAGTTAAACAAATAAATTCTTCTTCAATGTAATTAGAAACAGTCAAAAAATTTGGAATTCATAATTTCTCCTATATAATATATTTAAATTTAAAGTATTTATAGATTTTTTTAGGTTATATAATAGAGTCATTCACTGCACTTAAACTGTCTTAATTGCTATTTTTATAATTTTTAGTAATCTCAAAAAAATATTTTTTTAAGACATATACTTACTTGAAATTGCACATAGAATTCAAATAAATAAACCGATAAAATTCCAAATAATCTTTTCTTTTTGTTAATTATATTTGTGTACATTAATAAATTATTTTCTTTTTAAATATAGGACCATGTGGTGGCAAGACAACTGGTCAAAGTCGTTTAAGCACATTTTTTGAAAATCTTGGATGGAAGGTTTGTATTTATTTTCTTATTATTATTAAATGAAATATCATAAATTTAGGAACAGAATTATGTTAACTTATAAATTAAATTTAAAATTAGATTAAAAGAAAAGTCAGTTAAAAAATTAAATTAAATTCTGCATTTTAGTTATTAACCTACGATATGAAACAATTAACTTTTTAGAAAAATATAAATTAAAAAAATTCTTTATTTATAAATATAATTATTTAAACAAATTTCATTTAATATTAATATTTATTAATTAATTAATTACAATTATTAATTAATAAAATTTATTTTTGATTAATATGACTAAAAAAATTGGTTTTATCAATTAGTAATTTGTTGCTGAATTTCATTTCAGACCAAAATATAATACATATTAATAAAATGTTCATTGCACATGATTTTCTCATGAAAAAAACCAATAAATTTAAACATGTTAAAATATCGTGAAACTATATATATATATATATATAGTAAGAACAATAATATTCATTTTCGAGCTAAATAATATGTTAAAATATGTGCTGAATTAAGAATAAACAAAATTTTTGTTATTTGTAAATAAAAATCTACAAAAGAATTAAATTACATTTTATTTATATAAATATTAAAATATTTGATTTATTGTTGGATCTAGTGAATAAAAAGCTTGTTCAAAACATAGTATGAAGTAAACTGAAAATTTTGTTTTAAATATGCTCAAATAATCGAAAATTACACAAAATTACAATGCATAGAATACAATGTTTAAATTATCATTAACTATGACTGGTTGTCAATAATTTTGAAATTTTAAAGTAATTATACATTATTTTTGTAATAAAAATATGAATAATAAAAAAATTAGTTACAGATAAGCAAAAATAGAGTTTCTCTAAATATTAAAAACTATAATAATTAAAAATGTTCATTCAAATAAATTTAGATTTTATTTAAATCTTTTAATACTAAATTTTTATGTTATTCAGATTACACATTGACCAACTCAATGATTCATATTACATTAAGATTTTGGATGGAAACGTTTAGTTTTTAGTATAATGCGATTTACTTCATTTTATTCACTCGATCCATTGTTTTGTAAAACAAAATAATACAGCCTTTAATTAAGTCAGCAAATATTTTTCAATCGTTTATTCAAGAATTCCTTCTATTTTTGAATTGGCAACTGACTTTTCGATATTGAAATTATTTTTTTTTTTTTGAAATAGCTGCACACTTTAAATTTAAAGTTTACATAAATTATAAAAAAATTTATTTAAAAACTTAAAAAAATAAATTAAAAATAATTATTAATATTTTATTTAATTTTTCAAATATTAATTATATATATATATTATTATTTTTTATTAGTATTATTATTATTTTGCCTAAATAAAATGGGCTTTTGCAAAGAAATGAGCGAATTTTCGTTTATACCAATATTTTCAGGTATTCCGAGTGCCTGAAACGGCTAATGTTCTACTCAGGTAAATGCCCATTAAAAAAAAAAAAAAAAAAACAATTAAATTGGTTGGCATTAATTATTTTCTGTTTTAATAAAATAAATATAAAATATTTTTTATGTTAATTTAATTAAAAAAAAAAAATTAATTTTTCTAGCTTAAAATTTATTCTGAAATGTAATTTTTTTTTCTGTAATCAAATTTTAATTACATAATTGTTTATTTACAAATTTTAAAAAAAATGTTAAAAATAATTAAATTAAAAAATTTTGAAAATTTAAAAAGAAAAATTGTTATAAAATATAAAAGAAAAAAAAGAAAAATTTATATTTCAAATTATCAAAAAGAAAATTTTCATTGAAAATTTGTATTCTTTTTCTTTTTGTTATTGTGCTTTTTATGGTGTTTTTCTTATGAGCTTTTCTTTTAAAAGGAAAAAAAAGAACACACATTTTTCATTTATGTATATCTATATTTTTTAATGTTTTTTTTTTTTTAAAAAAAAAAGTGATTTTATATTTTCTGTTGGTTTTTTGAAATATAAATATTTTTTTTTTTTTTTTTTAATTTACAATGTCGATCAATTTTCATTTTACAGTGGTGGTGTGAAATTCTCGGATCTAACAGAAGAAGAGGGTGAGTTGAATTATTATTTATTTTTATGTCCATAATTTTTAATGTTGATTTGTTTTTCTGCTTATAATATAAATTCAATGACTTTTTATTCATAATATAATCATTTACTAATAATGCATTTATAAAATCATATAAAAAATTTAATGCATTATTTTTCCTATAATTTCGCCATAAAATAAGAAAAAAAAATGAAATAAATATTTAAAAATTATCTCACTAATTTATTATTCATGACCAATTAATGCAATATTTTTTTTCGATATACAAATAATCACTAATGTGGTTTGAAAAATGGTAGCCAGCAGTAAGGATTATTTTTGTATTATGTAAATAAATTTTTGTTTATAGAAAAAATAATAATGATATTATATTATTATTTGAAATACCTTCCAACATATTGTTCTAATTATAATAAAACTTTTAAGTATTGAACTAATAAAAATTGTACTGTCATACGAAATTTGAAAAAATTTATTTACATTTTTTAATGGTAAATACAATGATTTATGATCAACATAATGAACTTAGAATCAGAGTTATAATGTATTATCAGAGTGATATTAAAATTTCCTTAAGTTCAATGTTGTCAAACTGAAGGAAATAACGAAACTTTTCTAAGTTCATAATATTTATCTACAATTAAATAATTTAATTGTTTTCGTTCGTTTGTACAAGTAAATTTAAAAGTTACGAAAATACTCAATATTAATTAGACTATCATCAGTTAATATCATCAGATTTGAAAATTTCATTATAAATTCTTTTCTACCTGTAACCCCAATAGAAATCAGATTAACACACACATGAATATATGTCTAACCTAATTTTATATTACTGACTCCACACAGTGCAGTTCCTACGTAAAAATATCGACAATATTGATCAGAGGAAAGTTATCGAATAGTTTTTAACCCCGCATAATACTCATACTACTGACACACAACAGCATTATTTATTATTTAATTTAGTTGAAATTATTCAACATTTAAATCCTTTTGAATAATAAATCCATTTCCTTACAACATTTAAATTCGTTTAAATGTTGTTATTTATGCAACATTTTAATCTTTTCATATATCAAACCTTCAATTCCTAGGAATCTAAAAATCATTTTTTTTAAGCATAAAGACAAAATTGAATTAAATCGATCGATGGTGAAGCCCTCGTTGTGCTGCATAGATGTCAGTTTTTTTTTCATATATATAATCATTCAATTAAAATTCATAATATCAAAAAAATTTCTGGGATAAATAACTTGAACAGATAAATAGTATATTAAATTGTACGTCTTCAAGTTGATTTTATTGTCCAAAATATTAAAAAAAATATCTATTTTGTTTAAATTGTTAAATAATTTAATAATTTTTTGTCCCTTTTGCGTGCCAATTGTACATAAATTGGTATAATAAAGTTATTACATTATTAATTTTATGATCTATAATTTTTGCTATAAAAACCTAAATATTATTATTGATAGTTTGAAGACATTTATGGAAAAAATAATTTTTGTATTTACATACCTGACTAACTTTATAAATGTTAATTAATTTTTTTTATCCCTACTTTTCTGTGTTTTAAAATTGTTTTTTGACATTTATAAATTGGACTAAATTTTTCAAGCACGCTATTTAAAATAAATATTTGAATGATTGGTAAATAATTGAGAATATTTAATAATTTATTTATATTAATTTCAAAAATTAAACGTTTTTTAAAAATAATTTTTTTTTATTGCTGAATAATATAGCAGCAAAATAAAAATGTTCAAGGTTGTTTTAACTTTTGAACTTTTTTTTAAAAAAACAAACTAAAAAATTCAATTTGTCATTTATAGGAAATTTATATGTTGTATTCATAATTGATGTTCATGTAATTTTGACTGTAAATTACGATAACTATTATTATCTATTATAATTATTATAACGATAGAAATTATATGTATAACTAAAAATGATTTTTAAAATTGTTAGTTATTAAATTAATCATAATTTAATAAGTATAAATTAATAGTAATTTAAATAATAATATATGTAATTTATAATATATCTAATTAAATAATAGGTCTAATTAAACACTTTTATAAATTGAAATTTTTTTTTAAAATGTTTCGGATTTTTGTAGTTTTTTGTTTAAGTCTTTAATTTATCACAATTTATATATTAGATTATTAATTTTCACAATAATAGTTAATTAAAACGTTTACAACTTTTATTATTATTTAGAATTATTAATAGCAATAGTTTATTTATTGTTATCAACAACTTTTTACAGAAATAACAATAAGGTAATTTTAAGCTCCGTGATTGCTCTGTTTTGAATGCTTATAAATATATTATGATCTGATATATTACAAAATTACATTCTTAAAATTTTCTCCTGTAATTAATTATAAATGATTTTTCTGAAATAATAAGAACTATTTATAAAAGTAGTTAATATTTAGTATCTGAATCTTAAATTATTTGTTAATATTTTTATAAAAATTTTCTTACTTTCCGTTTAATTATTTTTATAAAATTTTATTACTTTTAATTTTCCTATTTTCTGCTTAATTATTGATTTTCGATTTTCGTAAAATTTATTTTACAATATATTTAAAATTTTGAAAATGAGTTGTTAATATATTTTTTTTTGTACCCTGGTTACTTATAAATTAATTTATTTAACATAAATAACTATATTCTCTATAAAGATTTATTGAATTCTGATTACTAAGTAACACGAAAGCAAAAAAAGAAGGTATATTTTAGTAGTCTAATTACAAAATAGAATTAAAATGTTTTCTTGTTTAAATAAATTATCTGTTTTAAATTTTTTTTCTTTCAATTAAAAATTGAATATTAGAATAGAATATCTGTATTATTTCAACCTTTTACTTTGGGGACAAATTATATTTAAGGAAGTTTCAAGTTCATCAACTATTATTTTTCCTTATTCATTACAATAAAATAAATTTAACATCATTTTTAATGTCATTTTAATTAATCAAAGTTGCAATTTTTTTTTATTAGTTTTATTTAATAAAATTTTTCCAATTTAAGTTGAATTTTTATTTTTACTATGACAAAAATATTTTTCCTTTTTTTTTATTTTAATTTTGCTTATTTTTATTTGCATTTCATAAATTTTAGTTTTTATTTTGTATTATAAATAAAATTTAATAAAAATTATTAGTTCCTGAAATGACTTCTTCGTTTAAACACCAATGCTTCCCATTTGGTACACCTGAACATAGTGTTCTTGATCTTAGAGCATCCTGTCCAAGGTGCTTAGCAGCTGCGGCTGAAAGACCAGACGGCAGCGAAGGTGAGTTAAACAAAGAAGCCGCCGCAGCATCTAAAATATTCGTTTTTTTTTAAAACCTGGTTTTTTTTTTTGTATCTAATTCATTTTTCTGTTTTCTTGAATTCTTGAATTTTTTTTTTGTTCATAAAATCCTTTTTATTTTTTTGATTTTGTTATTTTTATCTTTTTTTTATAAATTATTTTTTAAATAGCTTCCTGTGCTTATAAGAATTTTGTTTTTGGCACTTTTCAATGTCAACATTAAAGCTAATAAAAATTGAAGAAAAAAGTTAATTTTTAAAACTATAAATACCCACCCTCGCGTATATTACAAGTGCATTTAAAGACCGTGGCCTGGTTAAAATATGTCAAAAAAATTCTCTAAGAGAAATATCATTAAAGTTAAAAGCGATACTACAAATTCAATTTTTTTAATAAAAATATATTAATTTTTAAAAATTGTCATAAAAAAGTTTAATTTAAGTGGATATGTTTGTTTAAAAATTACGTAGTTTATAAAAGAAATTTTATAAAAAATTTTTAATAAGTTTTTAAAATCGCCTTCACAGTCAAATATGAAAATGTACTAATAAAAATGGGATTTTAGTTATTTTAAATGATTTTAATATATTTATTTATATCTATGTATATATAAATAATGTATTATTAACTGAAATATCTTTATATTATTGTCTGAAAATAAACTTTCTGGGAAATTTGCCAGTAAACAAATATTTTTCAGAAACATTTTTCTGCTGTTGTGATTTAAAAAAGAAATATGTATATATTTATATATACAATAGCAGCAAATTGGCTTGTCGCATAAATATAGTAAATTACACGTGATTTAAAAGTTAGCTATGCTTAATTGAATTCAATTTTATTTTTACAATGATGCTTAATATTAATTTCTAGTTAGTGCTAGAAATTAATTAAAGTATGTTAAAGAAAATGATGAACAATTAAATTGAAGACATAGTATTAGCTTGATACTCAGAAATAGATTTATATCTGGGGTTGATACTAGTTATATCATTTTCAACTTAAATGTCTTTTTTATAAAATTATAATTTAGTAAGCTGCTGTATATCGAAACTGTATAAGCATTGTTTGATTTATAATAAAATTAACAAAATCTGCAAAAAAAGGAACACTTCGACAACGAGCTTAGGAGACATTTTAATATTAGCTATGATTGTAAAATATTCAATTTAATTACAGAACTGATACAAAAAAGAAATGTTATAATATACAAACAAATAATTAAATTAAATCTGAATAAAAATTTGAATTAAAATTGTATAACACAAATAGAGAAATACTTGAAATGCTCAAAGTTGTGGTAAATTAAATTTATAGTTCGGACTACAATTTAACATTAGATGGAAACTTATTGGTTTTAGTCTACTTATCAATTTATCGTACCGACAATTTTCAAACAGTCAACCTAATCAGTTTATTGCAGACTTTTTTAAATCACTAGACATATTATTTTTAAATATTAAACCAAAATAACTAGTGATTAAAAAGTATGTACAGATTGAAGTAATTTTTTCCTGTATTTATAAATATTTTTTTATCTACATTAATTCTTTAAATTGCTCACACCTAGATTATTTTTTTTTAATATAGAATTTCAATTAAATAAATTTTGAAAATAATTAATATTACATAATTTTGTTTTTATTCATACAATTTTAAGTTTTAATTTTTTTTTTTTTTAAATTATGATAAGAATTTTATTTCGCGGTCAAATATACGTTCCACCTTATAAAAAATAACAACATTTATATTTTTGCTAATTATAAACAACAATAATATAATAATATTTAGCTAAACTTATATACATATATTATATTATTATATAGAAAAATAAAACATTTCTATTTTGCGTTGTGATGAATGAAGTCAAGCGATGATTTTTTAACACACATAAAAAATAAAATAATAAATAAATATATTAGAAAAGTTAAATAAAAATAAATATAAAAACCAGAGGAACATTTAAAAACATTAATTTTGTTAGTATACATATATCGTTTTTTTTAACGAGTAGATTTACAATAAGAATTAACATTCAGAAGCTTAATTATCAAAACGTACTTTAGGTTTAAACAACAGTATTTACTTTTTTCTATAATTAACAAATTTTTCTTTTAGAATTGTACCTTTAAATAATTATATCTTAGTACATATAAGGATTCTGAACTATAAAGAAATATAATTCCGAACTATAGAATTTCTTTATACTGAATAAACTTTTAATTATAGCTATTGATTTTTAATAAACTGCTTACATGTAATTTTCCGTTTCTTGATTATGTAATAAAAATATACATTTAGCAGTTATCCTTTATCTAAACATTTTATAATAGATTTTTATTGTAGTAGAAAATGGTATTTTTAATCCTAATATTCAAGAAAAAAATAGTTTCCTTTAATAATTGCAGGAAGTTTTCCTGTAACACTTTCCGAATTAAAATTTCTTCATCTGATTTAAAATTTAAAACCAAACTATATATAATTTTAGTTTTAAATAGTATGGTTTTTAAATTTTTCCCTATAAATAAACCTAATTTGAAATCATTGGATTCGATGTTGTTTTTACGAATACTCTGGAAAGTTTTTGATTTATAAGAAGAAATCATAACTTTAAACTCTGATTATTATGTTTCTTGGTGCTTAGTAAAATCTAACACTAAATTAAATATTGTAATACAGAAATTATTATATACATATTTCTCTTCAAATGAATTCATCTTTAATAACATTAAATAGATTAATTTTAATTCAATTACATCAAAAATCATTAATAAATTCAAATTATTGTGCATACTTTTTGAATGCTTCAAAGTAAATTATTGTAAACAAATTTATTGTATACGTGTTAATTTTTCTGTGCAGTGCTACTCATGAATTTTATTTTATAAAATTTTATTAGCAAAAAATATTCATTGTCAATGTTCATGATTATTATTCTTAAAAAATATTTTTTCCTATAAATTCCAGTGTCAATATTTATATCAATTAATATTTATAAGCTGAAAAACATATGCATAGCCGTTTTATTAACATCCAAAGTTTTTTCAATAACAAAAAGTAATAAAAAAAATTTATATAACATTTTTTTTTTTCAATTTATTTAGCTTACAAGTTCCAGGAAAATTTAATTCGTACTATGATACAAATTGAAAATACATATTTTACATTGGGCGCATCAAGTACACGAAATTGCTTAATAATATGTGATCGTGGAGTTATGGACGCAAGTGCATGTAAGTAAAAACAAACATAAAAGAATTTTCAATTTTTCAATTCACTAAAATGTAAACATTTTTTTAATTTAGATATTTCAAAAGAAAAATGGGATAAAATGATGTCTTCTAATAATTGGAACCCTATCGATATACGAGATAATCGTTATAATCACATATTACATTTGGTATCGGCTGCACATGGTGCTGAACAATTTTATACAACAGAAGTAAATTAAATAATTTTTATGTATATATTGTATATTAATTAAAAACTTTTAATTATAGGACCATGCTAGTCGTACAGAAGGTGTTGAAATAGCCAGAGAATTAGATTATAAATCAGCTGCTGCATGGGTTGGTCATCCATATTTTGATGTTGTTGATAATTCAACAGATTTTGAAACAAAAATGAATCGAATGATTGAGTGTGTATGCATGAAATTAGGTATTGACATTGGAGATCGTCTCAGCACTACATCAAGAAAATTAAAATTTTTGGGTATATATATTTTTTAAAATTATTTATTACAAAAAATAATTTTTTATTATTTTCAAATATTTTTTTATAGTCTCAACTTTACCCAACGATTCAGAATTTCCACCGTTTCAAGACTTTGATGTTGTACATCATTATTTACAATCATTCGGACCAAAAATCCAAGTACGTTTAAGAAAACGTGGCCAAAAAGATCATTGGAGTTATATACATACAATACGTCGGCCACATCATCTCGGTCAATCAGTTGAAGTTAAAACTCAACTAACGCATAGGGATTATATTAATTATTTGGCACAACGTGATGGTGCACATTTTACAATATATAAAAAACGGAGATGTTTTCTTATTAACAATCAATATTTCCAATTGGATATTTATAAAGAACCAAGCCATCCTAGGTAAATAATGTATCCAATTAATTAATTATTTTATTAATTAAAATTCGAATGTAATATATTTATAAATTAAAAGCCCTTACATTATTTTATTCATAACCGTTTTATACATATTTAAATTTTTTAGATGTCGTGGATTGGTTTTATTAGAGACATATTCATCTTTAACTGGTGACGCATTAAAAAATTGTTTACCAAAATTCCTAAATATTGTAAAAGAAGTAACTGGTGATCCAGATTATTCAATGTTTAATTTATCATTAAAAGAAGATTGGAGTAAAACAAATAAATTTTGTCATTCATTACATGGTAAGAATGAAATTGTAAAAAATAATGAGTATCATGATAGTTATAATGATTAAAACTAATAATTAACAATCCATTTGTGGTTTTACCATCTAGTCATGTAAAAATAATTGAATATAAAATTATTTGTCTTCTATAGTTAAATACATACTTTTTTTTATATATTTGTATGATGAAAAAAAATACTAATCAATAAAAATTCATTCTTTTTAATTATTAACTACAGCTTGGTCTATTAAAATTTGTAATCGGTGGCTTAAGTTTTATTGTTGAAAAAATGCTGCTATTTTTTACTTTGGATGTTCAATTATTTTGGTTTTAAATTTAAGTCTTTATTTTATATTCACAAACTAGTATTCATATTAAATGTTTTATTGGTTTTTTATTTTTTCTATATCGTAATTCTTGTCTTGTAATCTTTGGTGCTAGTCTTTGGTATAACTCCAAAGTTTTTAGCCATTCAAAAATTTATCCTTTATTTTGAAAGTCATGCTTCTTATTTTTATGATTTAAATATTAGCAAAATATTTAATATCTCAAAAAACATTAAAGATGTGTTAGGATACTTTCAAAATAAAGGTAACGAATTTGCAGTATCGCTTTATGATTTAACAATATACGATTACATTATAAACATATAAGAAGTGTAATCGCTTCTGTGCTAGATGTAATAAGTTGTGACACGTGGAACTTACTATATGAATAAAAAATAAAATAAAGTCTTACGGAAAATCTTACATTTATGTTCATATGTATATATTTTTTCCGCACATTAAAATCTTACAGACTTATATTTTTAAATCATAAAAATATAAGTTTTGCTGAAAATTTATGCTTTTTTTTGTTAAGCTTATATTTCATATATATTTTATTTTGCATGTACCTTTGTAATTTTAATTAGACCTAAAATATAATTTAGAATATAAATTTACAATTTTCGAATAAATATTTCTGTAGATATAAAAAAGTTTAATTATGTAGCAATAATTAAATTTCAGTCATTTGGCAAAAAGTACACAACTGCATTTTTGAATAAACGAGAAAATGTAAATTTTCTGTTTATTTATGAATTCTCTTTTAGGTTGATATTATTATAAAACATTTTAAAAATATTTTTTTTTTTAATAATTGAAGAAATATTAAGTAACTGAGTTCTATTTTTTTTTAATTGTGGTACTTATATTTTCTATTTTTAATATCTAAAAATAAAAAACCTAATTTCCCCAAAAATGCGGTTATGTAGCCAAGTGATTTAGAAATAAAAGTAATATAGCACATTTAGTTTAATTAGTTAATTTTAAGTAGAATATTTCTAATAAATTAATAACAAATTTAAAATATTTTCTATTTTTCAATATCTAAAAAAAATATGTTTAAAAATATTTAGTAGTTCGGTTATGCAACTTTATAGGACACGGTAAGAAAACAAAAACTAAATTACTTAAAACATGGATAATATTGCTAATTTCATTGGTCAAAACAAATTTCATTATAGAGCAAATTTGTCGGATTTTATTAATTTTTCAACAAAATACACAGTTTTGAATTTAAAATTATTATAAAATTTTTTTAACCAAATACATAGGAAATTAGGACATTTAAAACGGTGAAACCGAATGAGTTGAAATTCGAAAGTTAAACTACCTGTTCAGTTTCGAATAACTTATGTTTAAACTTTGAATGTGAAACTCTTAGAATATTTGTTATTGTTTATCATATTTTCGATTATTAAAAATTCTTAATTTTCTAGTAAAGTAAAGAAAATGAATCGAAATATAAAAGTATCAAATTTTCTTCAATAAAGTCAGCTAAAAAGGATGCAATATAGAATAATTTTATTGTTACAACAGTATACATAATATTTTAATTTTTTTTTTTTTTTGTATTTTTCATTTTGGTTCTTAGATATTTTCCTAATACACAGAATTTATTAATACTAAAAAATATAGAGATAGTTCTTAATAATGAAAAAAAAATATAAAATTATAAAATTTTCTGAGAAATAATTTTATTTTGCATTTTAATAATAAATTTTAAGGAACAAAAATATATAATATTAATTTAACTATATAAAATTATTATTTCATGTTTTCAGTTTAGTGTTCAATTATTTTACCCTCTCACAATTTTAATTTTATTTGCTTTTTTATTTGTTATTATAAATAAAGTATGCTTAATGCTTCTCATTAAATTAATAAAAAAATGCTTGTACATCCAAAGTATATCAATATGTATGATTTAATTAATTGGTTAAAAATAATAATCAGAAAATATTTTGTTTTTATATTATTTATTTTTCCAAATTGTTTGCAATTTAAAGCACAAAACAATACATTTATTTTTAGACCAAGATGATGTTGACATGAAATCAAAAACGAATGGAGTACCAATGAAAATGATCAATGGTAAAGCCAAAGGATAAATTAAAACAAAAATCCTTTGTATTTTATTTTAAAAAATCTATATTTATTTTCTTTTTTTTTTCAAATCATTCTGGATGAAGAAGAAAGTAATTAAAAACTTTAACTTACTAAAATATACTTACTAAAATAAATTAAAAAAACCGATTTTGTGATTATAATTATAAATAAAATACAATTTATTAGTAAATTTGTGTTTTAGTCAAAATAATTTAATTTTTAAATTTTTTTCTTCAAAATGTATTTTTTTAATGATAAAAAGAAAAGAATTTAATCAAGTTTCTTTTTCCAGAATAAAATAGTCAATTCAAACTTTTCCTTCATTGATCTTTCATTTAGATTTGATTAAAAAAAATTCATTCAATTTAAATTTTCAATATATTAATAAAATCATTATTTTGAAAATGCTTACACAAAATTTAATAAAATTTATAAAGTGAAATAATTGTTTTTTAAATAGTAATGGACCAATAACTAAATGCCAACAAATTTTTTCTTACACTATATAGTATATACGATACTAACATATATAATTTTTTTATCTTTATATATAAACCGTTTCGAATGACTAATTTTTAAATTGCTCCAAAATTAATGTACAAAAAAAAATCTGTAAAATGATATTGATTATCTATTTAATTATATTTAAAAACCATAGTCAAAATAATATTCATATTTCGGTAACTAGTATTTTATAATTTTAAAATATCTGAAAACCTATATTTGGTTGACTATAAAATTCAACAAAATATATCGTTGAAAATATATAAAAAAAAAACGTTTTACAAAAATTTTCTTATTGAATTTCAAAAACTTTGAATCTCATTACTCTTTAAAAGGGCTTGCCATACCGTTAGTTAATATGCTTTTTTCTTTAGCATGTAAAATATTTACATTTCAAATTTTCGTAATTGTAGACACGGTTGCGATTGAAAATTGAAGTTTGGCAGCTTAATGCTCAAATAAACTAAAATAAGTAAATATTTTATTCAAATTCAATTACCGATTAATCCAATCCACTTTGATTTTCATACAATATTTGCTTTATTCACATCAATAGCTTTATTCTATAACGTATATTCTTCTTTCGTAACAACATTTTTGACTGTACAATAGAATAAAGTGTTATTTAAAATAAAATTTTAATTGTAGGTAAAAAAAGAAAAAAGAATTGTCAATAGAAAATTTAGAAATTTGAATTATTATATTATATAATGAAATTAACTAAAATTAAAATCAAATAATTTATTGTTCGTAATGTAAATTTTATCCAACAAACAAGAAGATAAACAAATTTTAAATCTTTTTTTTTTTTTTTCAAATATAAATGTTAGAAATAAAAATCTACATAAACATTAATTAAATAATATAAATTTTCAAATTTTACAATAAGAAAAAGAAAAACAGTCAAACACCAAAGACAAAACTAAATATATTAAAGAAAAAAACAAAATGTAGTAAAGAAATAAAATAAATTAAAGTACTTAAAATTCTTCTGTAAAATTATGTTAAAAGAAAATTTTGAAAAAAAAGATACGCTTTAAAATATTTAAAAAAAGAAATGATAACTTTTTGAATCACAAAAACATAAAATTATCATAAATGGAGAAATAAAAAAAAATATATTTTTATTATTAATAAATAAAATTTAAAAAAAAACCAAATAAATCTATTATTATATTATTTTTCTCAAAGTGATTGCTTAAATTGTATAAATGATATCTAGTTAAAAACAAAAAATATGTATAAAAAAAAAGTTATATAAAAAAATGTCATATAAATAAAATATCTGAATATAATTTTTCCTTTTTGTTTTTTAATTTCATATTCATTATTTCTTATGACTATAAATTAGAAATTCCCTCAGAAAATTCATAGAAATAACTGAAAAGAATATAATTTCTTAATTGGATTTTCTTGAAGGATTTCCCATATACTTAATCTTGGTAACTACATTTTTTATATGGAAATTAAAAAGTGTATTTATACATTTATTTTTAATTAGCTTAATAGTCTGATAATTAGTTTAATAATTCTTTTTTGGTTAGTTATTACGTTGAGATTAATCTTTCGAGCAGTTAAAAAAATATGTAATTAAATCTCATATATTTGGTAAAATGTTGTTGATTAGTCGTAACATTGCATAATGCATAAATGAATTAAAAATGTTTATTTATCTTTAAAAAATATTAAAAACTTACGTTTTTGCGATTAGAAAGTGTCGCCGTATGTTAGTTTAAAAGTATAAATTTAAATTTAATAATAATTTGGTATAAACAAATAAAACATATGCATATATTTTATTTAATTTGAATTTATTATTTTGTTTTATTAACAAAAATTTAAAAATTTTCTATACAATATTGCTTTTGACATTTGATTCTTCTCATAATGATTTTCTATTTGCGTTAAGAAATACATGCAATTTATATTTTAATAGTTTTTTTAATTTTGCATTACTTTTTTTTTTTATTTATTTGATTTATTAAACGATTCACTGACCAATGAATCCGAACGGCTATTAAATAACCAAATATTGCTGATGGCATTATAACAAATGTTGATAAGCCTTCATAAATAAAACGTGGTGCAAAAATTTTCCATACCATTAAATGACGACAGTGAATGGTACAAGCCATCATTGCACAAAACACCTAAAATTCGAATATATTATAAATTAAAATTCGTATATAAAAATTTATAATCATTTTTTTCAATTAAACTTTACCTTAATTCCTTGTAGCATAAAGAATTGTGTAGCTAATTTAAACAAACAACCAAAATATATATTTTCATTTTCAAATAATATTAATTCACCCCTAGTTATATCGAATTCATTGGAGAAATATGATTTAGATTTAAATGATGATGGCATAATTTCATCTGCATTTTTATTAACAGTTGTTGTCCGATAGTTTACTTGTTGAATTTCACCAAGTGCTCTTTTATCTGATTTGGAGTGTATTATTGATAAATTTGATGGTTTTAATGTTGGAAATAAAGCATATAAAGAAAACGTTTCTGAACTTAAAAGAGTATAAAGTGAGATGAAAAATATTTGCCCACAAAATGTATTAAAAATAACTAAAATTGCAGATAAAAAATTTGAATTATCAAAATTAGCTGAACGTCCAATAAATGCTGCACGCCAATCAATTTGTGATAAGGTTGTTTGATGGGATGTAGCAAAAAAACAAAAATGTGATAAAAGAAACCATGTTACGGTAGCGGTAAATGTTGGCTGTATGCAGGATTCTAAAAAGTATAGAAAATATAAAAGAACATCGTCATATACATTAATATTTTACCTAAAGTATTTGCTGTTTTATAACGTAAAAACGAATGAAGACTTAATACAATAGCACCAACGCCAATACAAATAATTAAACCAATTGATGATCTTGCCTCTAACAATAAAATGAATACCATTCCAAGAAAAACACCAAATGATATTATTGTTGCTGAATAAACTGTTGCTAATCCATAAACAACTGGTATTTCACATTTACGATCATTCTGATCACCTTCATAGATTTTCTTCATTTTTTTAAATATCTCTGGTACAACGTTACCATATGGATTAACAGTAATTGTTGATGATGATCGTGCAGGTAGAACATGTGTCATTAATGGACATACAAAAATTATGATAATTTGTATTAAAAATAATGTATATACAATTAATGCCATTGCATCAATATGTCTCATTGTAATACTTTTAAGTGGATTATTGGATAATAAAATATGTCCACCAATACAAATTGTACCAATAGTTGGACCATAACGTGCCATAACTACATTAACAGAAAATCCAGTTAAATTACCACATGATCTTAAATATAATCGATTTAATGTTGTATATATTATTAAACAAATTACTGAAAATATTGTTGTTTTTTTATTTGTATAATATTTATTAAAAATTGTTCCAGTAAAGCTGCCATTATTTTGTGACGATAAATTGCTGGTTCTTGATGTTGTATTTGTAAATTGAAAATCATTACAATTTCCTTGCTCTTCTCTACAACGGAAGAACATATATGTGAATCGTATCATACATATCGCAATAATACCAAATAAAATTAATTTAAATGATATTGATTTTAAAAATGCCTTTAATTTTATTTTAGCAATTTTATTTGGATTGTTGGCATCTAAATGAATATGATCACATAAAATATCATATATTAATATTAAAATTAATCCAATTAATAGAAATGATAAAATTTTTGGTTCTTGTATAATGAAACTATTTGAAAAATATATACTAATTAATATTAAATATATACAACGTGTCATTAAATTTGCAAAACGTTTTGAATTATTCCAATTTATTGCAATATCTGGCCAATTTTGTAATGTTAAAAATGCTAAAAATAATGTACTTAATATACCAGTAGTAAATATTATACTATGTTCTTCAGTTTTCATTGATAATTCTTTAAAATAACGATAACCAAATACACCAGCTGCTAAATTAAATAAATATATATATGATATTATTTTTGTTGTAAATATTTCTGAAAATTGTCCAGCACTTGAATTATGTATTAATAGAAATGAAAAAAATATTGGTAAAAATGTCAATAATAATCCCTGTGACATTTGGTTAGCATCAAATTTTACCCAAATATTTCGACATATATTTAATATATCTCGTAAATGTTGATTTAGATCTTTAATAAAATTTTTAAATGCTGCTTCTGTATAAATTGTATTGACTCGATGTGTTAATATTAAAAATTTATTTTCCATATCATCCATTTCTTCAAAACCAAATGTTCGACTATTTTCCATAGCATAATTATAAAAATAATTATAAATTTGTTTTGCATTTTGCCAGGCATGTAATTGTAAGGCTTGATATTTTGACATATGTGGTACATGAACATCAGGTATAATATTAAAATTTATTAAACCTAAATTCGAATATGGTATTGGCACGCCAAGAATTGCTGCTAGTGTTGGAACAAGATCAATCTGAAAGAAAATATTAATGTAGTTCTAGTGGAGTGATTTTTCAATAATATTATTTATTAATTTTTAATTAATAAATAATTTTTAATTAATAAATAGTAGTTTTTTTTTTATACATACTTGTTTTAAAGTTTTATCATCAGAACCAAAATCGCTAGTTATAAATTTATATGATTTTGAATAAGCAAATAATAAAGCATTAATTTCATCATCAGATTCACCACCGTGATCACCGGAAATTGTCATACCATGATCACCCATTACAAATAATATTGTTTCATTATCCATTTGATCAATAACAGATCTAAAATTTATAATATCAGAAAAATATATGAAATTATCCGATATACTAATAATAATTCATTATACCTAATCATTTCATCCATTTCAATTAATTTCCTAGCCATTTCATTATGTAATGGACCATATCGATGTCCGCAATGATCAACACCAAGAAAATGCGCTATTAATAAATTCCAATCATTTTTATTTAATTCATTTGGTAGTTTTTTTTTTATTTCATTATCAACAGAATCCAAATCGAATATATCAAAACTAGGATATGAATATTGACGTTTAAAACGATTTGGATATAAATCTGTCCATGTACTGTCACCAAGTAATATAGTTGAATGATCATTTTTAACAATCTAAAATTTAGCAATATTTTCTATAATATTAAATATTAAAATTTTGACATTAATTTTAACCTGATCAATGATATTATCTTCATTTATTTCTGGTGAAGCAAAATTTGAACCAATATCAATAAAAGTTGGTAAACTACCTGTTGTTAAACCTTTTAGGCGCTGTAATGTTGTTGTTGGCGGATCTGCTATGAATTTGAGCATACGACTATTTTCTGGGCTATTTATTAATAATTCATTGAATATTTTTAATTTATTTTGATACGGCAGTGGATTATTTAAATTTGGTTTATATAAACCAAAATCATATTTTAAGGCATCTATTAATAATATTATTACTTTTGACTTCTTTGGAAGACATAAACTTGATGAGGCATTGACATTTTTAAATATTTCATTAACTATATCGTCATTTAAATGATATTCCTACAAAACATAATGTTAGTTAGATATTAAATACTTATATTTTATTTTGATTAAAATTAATACAAATAAGTTAATTTTACTATCATAAATTCAACCAGATTAAAAATTTGTTGTTTTTACAAAACTTACGTAAAAATGGATTTTTTCCTTAAATTAAAAATTTATTTAAAAACAATAAATAGTTCATACCTCTTTTTCATCATTTGATAGATGCCGGCAAGTACTAATATCTTTTTTTGAAACACGAGATAATAAAAATCCTCTCGAAAATAGGAAAACACCCGAACATATTAAATATGATATCCAAATTAAAACAAATAAATAATTTAGAGCAGAGCCCATATTTAAAAAAAAAAAATAAACTAATACTATTTTTAATATTTCTTATGTATATCTTATTATTAAATTGTTTTTTAAATTACATTGCAGTCGATAAAATATATTGAATGCAAAAATATCTGAAAATATAATTTTCATAAAACTTTAATATGTACAATAAAATTTATATTTTTTTACCTTTACTATAAGAACATTTTTCAAATTTCTCAATATTTATATCCTTTTTTTAATACTTTCTGATTTTTGTGTGATATTGAACATTAAAAACGACTAAATAATTTAATATTTGCAAACTTAGGCAAAAGGCAAATTTAACATTGAATCCATTAAGAGCCAATAAGCTTTTTATTTACCTCTTACGAAATGTCAAATATCAAACTGTCATATTAAAGAGCTTTTTCTTAAAGCTTTTTAATACTACAAATATAATGTGTGAAATCAATTATAAGTAACGTTATAGGTAGATTAGAATTGCCGTAGCACAGATTACAGTTACAGTAATAAACCTATATTTAGGTAAAGTCATAAGATTGGTAAGGTTAGAATTGAAATCCACGAAATAATGACGAGTCCCGTATCGTAATTGTTGGATACATACTGGTGTTTATTTTAGTCATGTGTAATTATTAAATAAAATATCTAAAACATTTAGGAAATGGGAATTTACTCAAACATTTAGAAAATAGAAGTTTCTATTGTAAACTTAGTTTATTATGTGAACGGGTACGATATATTCAAATTAAATTATTAGGTATTCTGTTTCCTGTTCCACTTTTGCACATCATTCAGTTCCACTTTTTATGGTAATTATTTTTTAATGGTCTATAATATAATGTTAAGACTTAACAAAGTAATTACTTCCTAAGATTACTAACATTGTCATAATGAAACCAAGTGTAATTTTGATTATTATTAATTAAATTCATTTATTTCTATAAAATACAAAAAAAAATTGCGTAATATGTGTATAATATATTCCTAAAATACAAGATATAATTTTTTTTTTAACTATATATATATATTTTTTATAATTAAAATTAATTTATTTTTATGCAGTATAATAGTAATCAAATAATAGTAATCAAATTTTGTTTAAAAAAAAGTATACAAACTTTTATTTTATATTAAATATAAAAAAATTATTTTTAATTTGCGTAATATAAAGATTTTTCCTATTACTTAAATAAAGATATTTTATAGTAAATAAGATGTGTAAATAATGAAAACATATTCTAAAATATATATTTATATAATTAGTTACTTAACAAAGAATTTGTAAATAAAAGAAATTAATTTAAATTTACAAAAACAAATAATTATACATAAAAATAATTAAAAAGTTGTGATGATAAAAAATATTTTATGTTTTTATATTTTTTGTCAAAATTTTTAAAAATATATATAAAAAACTAAGTAATTAAAAAAAAATTGTAAATATAAACTAATAAAATAAAAGACAAACCCTTGGCCAAGTATTAATTTAACAAATATATAGTTTCTTACAAATAAATTGATTTTTTAATTTGATGTTGTATTTAATTTGTGCAATTAATTCAATAATTATTATTAAACAATTTTTTTTTAATTTATAGAAAGGACGTAGTAATTTATTCTAATACAGAAATGGTTTTGAGTTTAATTTATTTTAAAAAAAATTTATATTTTAAAGAATTAATGTAATTTAAAATATTTCTTTTATTTAACTATATTAAAAATTTATTGTTTTTTTAAGTTTTTTTTAAATTTTATAAGAAAGTGCTCAATATGTTCGGTTCTCACTAGATACAAATGCTAGTAAACAAATTCTTAAAATCGTTAATTTCGATACAAATACTAGAAAACAAGCCCTAAATTTGAAAATTAATTTAGCCAAACCATAATATTATTATTTATGATTTTATATTTTACGATTTTCTTTTTAATTTTAAATAGTTTTTTACTGTGCGTACTAAAATATTGTTAATTAACCAATAATTTATAATTAAAATAAAAAATGTTTAAACATCATAAATTTTGTTTATTAATAAATTTTTATTTTCTAATTTTAATAATAATGTGTTCGTTTTATTAATAATATTCTGCACGAAATAATTTTTGTTAATTCTTTTTTTATGTAATTAAAAGTATTTTAATACACAAAAATTTTTTTTTTAATGATTGATTATAAATTCATATTTTCTTTTAAATAATCAGACTTAGCTATAAAATATTAAAAATTATTATATTATTATGAAATATATCATTAAATTTCAATTAAAAAATTAAATTTTTGTTAAGAAAATTAATTGGAATTTTATATTATTTATTTATTTAACATTTATGATTTTTTTGAAACGTGTTTTATTATTAATTGTGTTCTATTTGGAATTATATTTGGAAGAAAGGTTAATTTAATTTAAAACTATTGACAATTGACCATTTCATTAAAGTTTCGAACAGATTAATTATTTGAAATATAGATTTTTACTGATATAAATATGACAAACATTGAATAAGAAATATAATAGATAAAAATAAATAATATTGCAAAAGTTAAATGACAAACAAATTAATCTTTTTTTTTCAGTTTTAATTTAGGCCATTCAATCAAAACGATAAAGGAATATTTATGTAAACTAGTTTTGATTAAAGATAATTGTATAAATATATTGTATTTAAATTATCGGCAGTGTTTTTGGCCAAATTTAATAGCTTTATAATATTCTTTACTAATAAAACAATTTAATTAGTACAAAAATCAAATTGGAATTTAAAATATTTCATGTATTTTTTTATTAATAAAACTCTTTCCATAATTATTATTAAATATAATTTTTTTTTGGAATTAAATTAACTTGTATATATTAAAAGAATATAGTAATTATTATCATAATTTTGTTTATAAGTTCAATAACAAGTTAACAGGATTATAAATTTAATATAAGACATGTACTAAGCTAAACTATTACAAGGTATTATAGAAATTATATTCTTTTATTATTTTAATTAGTTGTATTAAATTTAGCGTACTTGATGAACTGAATAAAATATAGGTTCGCAAATTTGTAAAATTTGAACGTCAAATAAAAACTTAAAAAAAAAAACAGTATAAAGGTAAAAATTGAAAACTTTTAGTAGTCCTAACCTATTTTTTACATGCACAGAAATTTTTTTAGTATTTTTAAAAGTTTTATTCGAAAATTAATATATTTTGGAAACATATTTACAAATTTTTAAATATTATTTCCTTAAAATATTTTTTTTTGTTCTTTTTATTATTACTTCTAATTTGATTATTAATATTTTTCAAATTTTATGAAAAAAATCCGATATTTTTATATTTATACTAATCCGAATTCTCGAAATGTTGCTAAAACAAATTTTTAAAATATATATTTTTTTTAAATTAATTGGATTACATATTTATTTATTAATCAAAAATTCGGAAGTAAAATTTTATTTTATTGATATTCAAGAATTGAATTTATATTTTTTTATCATATTTTATTTTATCGAGCATTATTATTCCTTAAAAAAATTGAAATAATGCGTTATTTTTTTTTTTAATATATATTTTGTAAATAAATTTTTATATATAAATATTTTACTGGAAAAATTTACTTTATACATAAATAGTGATTTTACATAGATGGAGATGAAAACAGTGAGAGAATTATAATAGGGAATGTACAATTATCCCTTTTTTTATAATGAATTACTTTAATTTTAAAGTAGTATATTAACTAAATTTTATTATATGATCCAAAAATATTCTCTTCTTTCAGTATTTTTTTTTTACATTGAAGACATTTCCTTTTTTGTTTATTTAGATTAAAAATTTACTCATTACATTATATAAGAACTAGTAGCAAGTAAAATATTTTATACAATTTTATTTCAAAATTTTGATTTACAAAACTACATTGGTTATGTATTCGGCCAAGTAACCTATTGGTCAGAATTATAACTAATAACTGCAATATTTAATTCTGTTTCTAAATATTTTCAGTTGGCACTGAATAAATAAATATGAAACTGAAAAATTACCAAATGGATCTACCATTTTTTATATTAAATTAATCTTATTGAATACATTTTAATAAAAATTGTGTTACTTGATCGATTATACAAAAAAAAAATAGCAATACTTTTATTTACATTTCAAAATTAATATGTATATTTGAAAAGTAATAAACTAGAATAAAATTAAAAATTTATAAATTAATAATTTTTTATTAAAACAGATTGCAATTGAAAATTTTGCTCAAAATGTTAGTGTGTTTTAATTGAGTATTTGTTTATTTAATAATGTGGAAGAAGTCTGGTTTAAATTATTTTTTACTTGTAAATGTAAAAATTATTCTTTAAATTAATCTTACATTTTATTATTGTTGTCATTTATGATTTTGTATGTTTGCTGCTGACAAATTTTTTAAAAGTAGGAAGAAAGAAAATGCAAAAAAAAACAAAACAAATTCTTTGTTTTAGTAAAGAATGAAATTATTTTTTGCATATTTGAATATTTTTGATCATATAATTATCAGTATTTATCAGTAAGCTTGTGCTTCTTTATAATCACTTTGGTCCAATGTATAGAAATCTTCTAATTTCCATTGTAATGTTTCAAATGTTGGCCGACGCATTGGATCTTTATGCCAGCATTCTAACATTATATCATATAATCTTGGTTCACAATTTGGTGGACATGGCATACGATAACCATGTTCAACTTGTGTTAATACTTCAGCATTTGTCATTCCTGAAATATTTTATAATATTAAAAAAATTGTTTTGCTTTAAGAGCTGCAGTTATAATTATTACCTGGATATGGAATTCGCCCATATGTAACTAATTCGGTTAATAATATACCAAAACTCCACACATCAGATTTAATAGAAAATTTACTATAATTAGCAGCTTCCGGAGCTGTCCATTTAATTGGGAAACGTGCACCAACACGAGCCTCATATTCATCTTCTTTAATTAATCTGTAAGAAAAAAATAATTATTCTTCAATTTATAAATATGTTTTATTTTTATGTAATATTACCTAGCTAATCCAAAATCAGCTATTTTTACTATATTATTGTCAGCAACTAATACATTTCTAGCAGCTAAATCACGATGTATATAATTTTGTGATTCTAAATATGCCATACCAGCTGCTATTTGGGCTGCCATATCAATCAATACTGGCATTTTTAAATTACGTCCTTTACCTAAAAAAAATCAAATTGTTTCTTGAATTTATATTTTAACTTTTTATAGTAAAATTTCAGATAAATTCTTAATTACATATTATGGTTTGAATTATCTATTTAAATTTTTAATGTTAATATTTAATTTAATTGTCATTGAATTTTTATACCTTGTAAATATTCCAAGAGTGAACCATGTTTCATTAGTTCTGTAATAATATAGATTGGTTCTTCAACCGTACAAACAGCATATAATTGGATCAATTTAATATGTCGTAATTTTTTCATTATTTGAGCTTCAGCTAAAAAGTCTTTTGGATCCATTGTACCTATAAATTAAATTTTGAATTACAAATAAATACTTTGAAATAAATTTTTTTAATAATATCTAATTACCAGATTTCAATGTTTTTATAGCAACGGGTGTAGTATTGTTCCATAAGCCTTCCCATACTTCACCAAATTGTCCAGAACCAAGTTTACGTACAAATTTCAATGAACTTCTATCAATTTCCCATTGATCACGTGTTCTATGTGATAATCCTTCTGTAACTGGTTTTTCAATCTAATTCAAATTAAAAAAAAAAAAATGAAATAAATTTTAGAAATTATTTTATATGATAAATATAATATTTTATTAAATAAAAATACTAAAATAAATTTAAAAAAATATATTTTTTGGAAAAATTTTGTATTATTTAAGAAAAGAAAAATCATAAATGTTTTTTTTTGTGATGCGATTATGGTGAAGGCAGCAACAACCAAATAAATGCATTTTTTTAAAAAATTATTAAAGATTATACTAATTTCTGTAAAAATAAATTTTTTGATGTAAATTAATATTTGGATTACACTTCTAGCTTACCATTAATAAAATTTATAATTTTTTTTTATAAGAAGGGGTTTAGAGGAGGACTAGATATACTCTGTAAATTGTGAAATGTCTTAGGAAATATTTAGAATTTTATGTGACTTACTTATGAACTTAACTACTTACCAAAAATTTAGACAAATAGACATGGTGCAATTTTGTACTTAAATATATAATTATTAATATGTGGTTTAACAAGTTAACATGACGTGCAATTTAACGTTAAGCTATTTTGGATTTTGATAATAAATGATATATGTACTTAATTTTCAAAATATTTATGCTCTAAGGGATTTAAAGCAATTGTAGAAAATTACATTCTACAAAAATTAACCAATAAAATTTTTAATTAAACTTTCCTTATATTTAAGAAAATAAATACAATTTTTTTTATCTTTATTGATTTTAGAAACAGTGTGTTTTTCAGTGATTAACCTTCATTTGTGTGTCACAATTTGTCATCGAAAATTGTCGGTAAATTATTAAATAATATTCCAATGTCATTGAAAAAAAATTTTTTTTTTTTTCTATGTTTTAATAAAGTTAAATAAAAGTATCTAAAAATTAAATGCCAGACATTCATTATGGCATGTAAAAGTCAATAATCAAGAATGAAATTATTTAATTACAGAAAAATAAAAAAATAATAATAAATGGGATAGAAATATTATGGATTTTATTCATAAAACAGAGAAAATTTTCCCAGAATTTTTATTTACATACAAAAAATATATAATATTCGAAGAAAAAAATATTGAAAATATTGAAGGTTTTAAGATTAATTTCCAATAAATATAATTCAAAGAAATTTATTACAATATCATTCGAATTATGGAATTTAATATTATGATTAATTGGGTTTTCTTGATTTTTTATACCTTGAATTTTTCGTTTATTTTTTTATTACCTTTTTAAAAATATATGTATTTAAAAACAGAAAATTTTACCAATATTTTTTTTTGTTAACATAAAAAATATGTACATTAATTATGAGATTTTTTTGCAAAATATTCATCTTTATTTTTATACAAATTTTTTTGCTGGATTAAATATTAGGAACCAACTTATTAAAATGATTTTTAGAAATTTTTCAAGCTTACAACCTCAATTTTATTTGTTGTGAACTGTTAAACTTATAAATATTTAACAATATTAAGAAATTATTTTAAAAAAACAAGTCAAATAATATTTTAAATTTATCAGAATTCAAAAATGATATATGCTGGTAAATTATATGATTTTAAATACATAATTCAGACACTATTATTAAAATTCAGTTAAAATCAAAACATTTTTATAGGACGTCCTATAATTTTGTACTTTTTTTAATGATAAAAAAATAGCGAAATGGCTCCATTTGTTTAGACATTTGATTCAAAATCAATTATGCTCTGCAATAATGTGGTAGATTCAATAAAGTGTGTAATCCATTATTTAGTTTTTCATGAGTTTTAAAATGAAATATGTATACGAAACTGCTATTTTAAATATAATACGGTATAATCAAGAATATGATCAAATTTTGTTATGAAACTTTTGTTTAACATAATAAATGCAGGGCCTAAAGTATAATTATTATGATATTGAGGGCGGAAATAATAATTTCTGTAATAATTAATATTAATTAAGATTTGTTAGTAAGTTAGACTCCTGCTGTAAATTTGCTTTTAAATTGGACTTTTACATTTGCCAAGTATTTAACAAATAAATACCACTTCAATTTTTAAGATGTCAAAAATTATTGAAGAAACAAAGAACTAATATAATAAATAAACATAAAAATCATATGAAATTTAAAAACTAGTTTTCGAAAATTAATCAAAAAGTATTTAAAAACTTGTTTTATTCAAAATAACAGTTAAGATTTTTTTTTTACTACTATAATTCTAACAAAAAACCAATTAAATTAATCTTTAAAAAATTTCTGTTCATATCATTTATTATCACATCTAAAAGGAAACTAATTTATTCAACAAAAAAAAAATATTCTAATTAGCATAAAAATTACGACAAAAAAGATTTAATATTTAAACTTTTTTTTTTATTATTATTTGAGGATCAGATTTTAAATTATATTTAAAAAAAAATTTTTTTTTTTGACTCTATATTACGTATTTCCTACCTCAAACAGACCCATGAATTGGTTAGACTAAACAAAATAAAAATGTAATAGAAAAAAAAGAAGAAAAAGTATTGCATCAAAAATTTGTGTACATTCATCTAAAGTTAATTTATGTTTTTCAAAAGTTATTAATAATTTTTTTTTATGTTATAATTGTTTTGATTTTTGTTTTTTAAAAGGTGGGAAAAGGGATTCAACACAATTATATAATTAATATTAAATTTTCACCTTTGATTGAATGTTGTCATGAGCAAAAAAAATATAAATTAAAATTAAATATTGAAATTTTTCATTTATATTTAAATTTTTAAAGATATTTACATAAAAAAATAAAAAATTAACAAAAATTTTCATTATATTGACATTTAGGAAGCCGTTTGACACATCTCGTTTAATGTTAAGTAATTTTTGAAAATATGTGCAAAATTATCTGTACTTCCATGTTCCTGTATAAACCCAAATCACCACATGGTTCTAATTTTTTAATAAATATAATTTCCCTGTATTGACCTAATGCTATACTTAGAATTAGAAGTCTGTGTTTACAGAAGTTTTCATCACAAAAGCTTTAATTTTCAAAAACCAGGATTTTGTGTTTAAAAAAAATTTAATTTCTCTTTTTGAATAACCCAAGTCCGCAAACTGAACGCCATGAGAAGTTGGTACGCAACTATTATCTAATTTATCCAATTATAAGTTTACTTTTTAGCCTTCCTTCCAATGATACTCGCTGAATAATCTTAAATCAACATCGACTGACTAGACACGAATTCACCACAGTATAATTCACTACCAGAAAGCAATCGTAGCCCTTCCCAACCATACTTAGGAATAATTTTAGGAAATATTTTGGTGAAGGTTTAACTTATATATCAGAAATGATTAAAGGATTTCTGATTGACCGCTCATCTCAATTTGCGGTTCATCACTAACATGAAATCTAATGAGTAAAATTTTCAAAACTAGGTTTAGCCTCAATAATTATTTACTTTTTATAAAATAGGATGGCTTGTGCACCTACTGTGCTCTAGCAAGTTGAAAATTAAATTAGTTTGATGATAAATATATAATTTACATTATACTTATAACCAGCATCTGACGCAATAAACACTGACATCATTCAGTGTGCAACAATTAGATATTCATTACAGCAAAAAATTTTCTATTGCTCGAACAGAAGACAAAAATAATCATTTTCTAAAACTCGTGGCAGAGATTAATGAATCTGTCACTGACAATTCCAATCAAAAAACAAAATTGTTATTAAGATATTAATAGAAAAATATGGCAGCTAATTAATATCATATGTAATTTATATACATATTTATATTCTTTGTTGATTTATCAATCATGTATGACTAAAATTAAAAAAAATTTTTCGTAAGTAATTTGGACATATTCGATGTCACTTAATTTAACTCCACATAAATTAATGAGAATTGGTTGGGTTCGTTATGTCACTTATAACATTGTATTTATAAAATATCTTACCAGTAAGATATTTTATAAATACAATGTAATACTTTCTGATTACCATATAAACTACCTCTTTAGTTTAATTCTATTTTGATAAATTATTTATAACTTCTTATTACGAAATGCTCAAATTGTAAATGTCATAATAATGAAAAATTGTCCTTAATAAAATTAAAAATAAAAATAAATGGAATTATAAAAATTCAAAATAAATTAAAATTATATTTATGTATGCGAAATGCGAGACTATTTAATATATAATTATTTTATTTTGAATGAAAAATATAAAAAAGTTTTTTTTTATAAAATATATTATAATTTATAAATAATTTTAATTTAATTACCTGTACACATGGTTTACATAAATTTACACAGAGACCATCCGAATCCTTAGAATAATGTTCAACAAGTTCTTGGAGTGTTCTGTAATTAATAATTTATATTTGGTAAAATTATAAAATAAATAAAAATATATTAAAATTATATTTACCTAAATGTTGTTCTCCGTGCAATAAAAAATCCACCTTCATCTAATTGTCGAATTCGGTAATGTTTAACTGTGTCACCATCGCGAACTGAAAATAAATAAATAAAAATTTTTTTTAATTTAACTAAAATAGCAATCTAGTAATTATTTAATTAAACTTTTTTTTTTTACAATTGATAAACAATAACATTAAATATTGGAATATTGAATTTGAACAACTCCTAATTGTAAAAATTAGTGTGTTACTAATGAGCTACAGTGAACTATTAATTAATTGATTAAATTGAAAAACAAAAAGTATATAATTTGTAAATTTTTAATAATTAACACCTTAAAATAAAACACGGAAGAACAAATACAAGGATATTTGAATTATTACTGACATTTGTTTCTGTGATTAAAAATTAGTGTTATTTAGGAGCTTGAAGATTTTATTAAATATTCTTAATTTCTTAATTATGATGTGCTACCGAATTTAATTCAATTACATAGTTTAATTTGTAATTTATTGGATTATTATGTAATTTCTAAAGATTTTTTTTTGTAGTTAGTTTTAAAAGTTTGCAAAATATTTATTTTTAAATTTAAATTCATTCTGTAGCCCTAATAAATATATTTATTATAATTTTCAATTGTGTAATTCATTATGAAATTATTACAAACTCTAATTTGCTAAATATTCGTATTTTTTTTATATATATATATATTTTCCTTTAAAAAGATATTAGTTATATTATCTCATTTATGCTTTCACCATTATATACTTTTTTTTTTGTTGTGCATATGAAAAATAATTTTTGGTTATGTCACATTAACATTGTATTAAAATAAATATCATAAAGATATAAAAAAAAATGGTTTTTTTACCTAAAAAAATTTGTATTTCTTTAAAATGTAATATCGTGCAATTTAGTTTACTAGTAGTCTGTAACTATTACTCTGAATAACAACAAGATTTATAAAGAAGAAAGATTGGAATTGTAAATTTTTTTATTGCAACAATAATGGTTTTATCATTTTTAATATCTTAATTTTTTTTGAACCTATATACATGTGACAACAGTAGCAGGAGCTGTAGTGCATTTAAAACAACTTTCTGATTCTTTTATGACACAAGTACAAAAAAAAATATAAATATTATTTTTCGGTTATATGAATGCAATTGTTTTAACATCAAATAAAAAATAAAAAAATTATATTTCCTGGACGATAAATTTTTATTAATAAAAATATCTTAGTAAATCTGAAACAATTTTTTTTAATTTACAACAACTTCATATGCAATTACTAAGAAAATTACTTTAATTCAAGTAAAATATTTCTTACAAAAATAATTATTCTTAAATTTATGTTTTTATTATGTATTTAAATAATTTGTATGCAATGAGAAAATTTGTAATCAAAAAATTATTAATAATTTACTGAAATATTTTATTTAAATTTGTTAAAAATTGACACGAATTGCATTATTTTTCATTTTCTTATTGTGCTTTCACTCCTATGTCACGTGAAATATATTAATTTTTCAAATTTTCTATTTTCTATCGAAATTATATGTTTTTACTATTGCTGATGGCGTGTCTGTCAAGTTTCTAAATAATTCTTTTTTTTTCCTTCTTCTATATATTTGAATGACTTTAAAAATTGAAAAACTAGCTCCTTTTTCCGATTTACTACACAAATTTAATCAATAAATTTCTTCCTTATTAAATCAATAAAACTATGACTTCAATAATCACATATAATTTTGAATAAAAATTATAATTCATATAAATTTACTAAATTATATTAAAAAATAATTATTTTATATTACATTTTTATAAATATGTTTCTGTTGTAAATTACCTGACAACGAATAATCATTATGTCTTGATTCGGAATCACGAATTAAGAATGCACCATGTTCATTTTCCGGAAGTAATAATTTTTTTTCAGCCTCAATACGTTTAATTTTACGGAAGTACCATCTGAAAAATGAAAAGAAAATTATTTATTAAAAAAAAATAATTTAAATATAAATTATAGTTTCATGAAGAAAAACAAATTAATTTAAAAACTAATTCAAAAATATTTAGTTCTAAGCGTACAAATTTTTTTTTACTAATATTAGGATGGAAATCATAAAGATACACGAAAAATATTAGTGTAATTAAATAGTTAATTTAGTCTACAATTTCAGATTTGGATAAATTTAGAAATAAAATTATTTTTTAAAGAAAAATAATTAAATTTAACTTATTTCAGAATAAGTTTATAAAGATAAGTTTCTTCTCAACAAAGAGAATAAAAAACACTATAAAACATAATTCATTGTTTATTTATAACAATTATTTCGTTGAAAAACATAAATATGGTATAAATTAATTTAGGTTCCACTCTACAAATTTATTGAAAGTAATACGTTTTTTTTTTCTGTTTATATTTAATATGTCAATTAAAGTATTTAATATCCTAAACATTTATTTTATCGAAAATATGAGTAATTATTATTATTTATTGTGTTACTAGATATTTAAATAAGTTTTAAGCTTTCAACAGCTGCAATTAAAATATATTCGTATATTTTTGTAGACCTATAAATCTAATTTCATATTTTTTCAATTCAAAAATGGTAGAGTTTACATTATTGATATTTGGTATTCTTTAATCAATATTCCAAAATTTCGGATTAAGAAACCAAATCTTAAAACTGGAATTAATAGCAACCTGTGAATGGATAAACATAATTTTTCTGCAACTTCCAATCTTACTTTTTCTGGATAAAAATAATATGTAAGAAATGATATTTGTCGATCGATTGAAGCTAATTTCGAAAATGGTATAGTTTGTCTTTTTTTAAATTATTAAGTAGTTTCACAAAATGGTTCTTATATAAATTTATAATTATAGATACAACATACAAAGTTTTATACAATTTATCAGATAAATTATGGATCAAGATTCGATAGATAAGCTGACATTTGTAGAGTTGTATCAACTTAGCCGCATGAAACATAATAACATCTTTAAAATTTATTTATTCTGTGTACATAATTGAAAAAAAAAACTTATGACTTATCTTTCATTTTCAAGTAAAAGCACTGAATTATTTTTATCTTTAAAAACTAAATTATGTAATTTCTGTCAAAATTTACTGTTATATTTTTATATAAATAATTTTTTACATCACCCAATATTCTGACATTCAAGAATTTTATAATTATTTTAGCTCAAGCCAACAATGAAAAATTTTATTCAATTTATTTTTCATAATAAAAAAAAAAATATCTTATTTTTTATATAAAAATATGTACAACAACGCCTAAAAAAATTCCATTTTATAAATTATTTATTATTAATTAATTTTTTATTTTACTGAATTATGTTAAAGAAAAGAAAATCTGATTAGTTAATAGAAAAAATATCTTAAACTGTAAACATGATTTGCCTTTAATTGGAATTAAAACTAGTTTTTTTCGTTGTTGTTCTTGTTGTTGTTGATATCTTGCGGGTTTTGATATTTTATATCTTTTGGTATAAAAATGCGTGAAAAAGCGAACTTAAAAGATAAATTCTTTAAGAATTTTTCCTGTTGATAGAATTAATTCTAACACATAATTGAATTACAAATAAAAATTGAAAGCAGGTAAAAAGAAAAGTAAAGAAAATTTATTTATATTAAATTCTTAAAAGGATAGAATTATAAACAAAATACATATTGAAGTCATCTATCAACAATCTGAATTGTCTATTATTGTAGAAGAAAATAATGCGAGGTTATTTTAATTGTAAATCAAAAATATAACTTACATAAATATAATTAATTTTTTTTTAATGGGTGAATTCAGTGGATAAAGAGTTGTTAAATGATATTTTTATTTGGAGTAAATCACATTTAAAGTTCTCAGTTTGGTATAAGTAACTACACTAAATATTTGCGAAAAGTTATGAATACCTGTATTTTAAAAAATACAAATTTTCTGACACTCACGTTTATCCACTAAGCTATTCAATTATTAATTTGAAAGCTCAACAGAAAATCGAAGTTTTAATAAATATGATTCAACTAATAATTATTAATTAATTAATTATATATAAAAAAAGAACTTTATAAAAAAAATTTAATTATTATTCTAAGAGGGGTTGATTATGTAACGTGAGAAACAATAAGCGCGAAAACTAGATTTTTTGAATAATAACTAGTAAATTACCAGAAGGAAAAAGAACACTGACAAGAGATAAAAAATATAAAACCATTTTTTAAAATTAACGAAAATAGCGCAAGCCAAACCACTATTCTACAACCTAAAATAATAATTTTCTTTCATCTTTCAAAGTATAAATTATAAAATAATGTTTTCCTTATGATTCAGTAATTTTTCCATTAAATATCTTAAATAAAATTACTGATTAATATTTCATCATGAATATGCAATAAATGCGTGGGCTATTATTAAATTCTTATCATATTTTTTATAAAAATTAATATGTAAAGGATTATTTTCTATTCTGTAATTAATATCGTTGGCTGAATACTTCATTGTCCTATACGACTAAACATTAATGCTTTACTGAAAGTTTTATTATATTTAAATAAATGATTTTATCTGATAAACTTAAATTCAGGAAAAAAAAAACTGACGAAATTAGAAATGTCTGTTAAAATATGGACTTGTTGACGTTTATATAATTTTCCTGTATTTGCAATTAAAATTTATATAGATATAGTAATAAGTTTAATTATAAATTAAATTATATTTCAAACTCTTAAATATTATTAGAAATATGTTGGAATTTTCTATTATTTAATAATAAGTCTTTTCCACTCACAAATATTAGTAATGTCAGTTAGTTAAGCTTTCACACTTTTTTTTTATTCTGACATTTTGACGCCTATCAAAATTTCAACATGCAAGATTTTTCACATCTTATGCATTAATTTCATAGCGTAATAAGCAGCAAAGTTAGTTGAGCAAATATTGTTATTTAATTGCATTATATATAAATATAATGCAATGAAATATTAAAATTTTAAAGAAACGTCGTAGAAATTTTTGAATTCTTTTAATATTGTTATAATATTAAATATTAATGATTGGTAATAAAAATATTGTTTTAATTTCCAATTAAGTGAATAAATAATTAAATTATTAAATACGGAAAAATTGAATAAATTAATTAAGTTTTTTTTTTATTCTGGTTTTTTTATATTGATACTGAAATGAATATCTAGAATTATGGGATATTTTAATTGGAATAATAAGTTTATTTAAATCACCAGATTTCTTTTATTAGTCATATTAATTGCCTTCAAATTTACATGGCACTGTTACGTCTACAATCTTTATAGGGAATTCACGGTTGCATATTTTTATGAATTAGGTGGAAACGCAGTTAAACAATTTTAATTTGTGAAATTCCAAGTTAGATTATTACTAGAAAATTTTGAGATACACAACATATGACAACACATTCATCCAATATTAAAAAGCACCAAAAATAAACTACGCAAACAAGTGAATACTGTAACCTCGTATAGAAATAAGAGAATGACGCATATGGATTTTTAGGCTTCAACTTAATATAATAAAATTATAGAAATAACACATTTACTCATATAAATTTTATCAGAAATATGTTATTGGGACGTCAGATTAAAATTTTCTGATGAAAGCAGTTTTTTTATGGTAAAATAAATGAAATATTTTCAAGAAATAAAACCAATATTGTCAACGAACAATTTTATTTATGAAAAATATAAGGTTTTTCTTTTCCTATAAAATAAGTTAAACTCCTAATTATAGTTTAAAAATATTTTTAAATTATTTTCTTCTCCCGAATCCGAATCCCGGAAATTTATATATACCTATCATAACAAAATACTAGTAAAAAATATCATGGAATTTATCGAAAATATTATTTATATAACAAAATTTACTAAATACATTTTTCTTCTATCATCTTCCAAATATATATTGAATATTATGTTACATTAATATCCTTTCCTATTTTTTTTTACAATTTCATATTATACATATATATATATATTTTACAATCCAGCGATGAACCGACAAAAAAATGCAGAAAAGTAAGAAAAAAATAATAATTTATTTATTTTGAAATATTTAATCGATGGCGCCAACAAACCAACATCTCTCAAAAAACTGACTATTTTAAAAAAAATCATTGATAATATCTTATACATATATATATATATATATACTCCCAACATAACTATTTTTATCATTTGTAACTTATAGGCATAACATAAAATAGAGGATAGGATAAATTATTATTACTGAATCAAAACAAATTATAAAATTGTAGGTAAACTAAATATAGAAATGAAAATTGAAAAAAAAAATGTATAATTAATTCAAAATAAACTGAAAGATCTCATATAAAGTATACACAAAAAAAACATCAAAGCTTGATAAAATATCATTAAACGGCGACAACATGACATAAAATTATGTTAGAGAAGCGGACATCTACACAAAAAAAAAAACTAATCTAACTAGTTAAATATATATAATTGCAATATCTTGTAATTATATCTACATATATGTTTATTTTATATATTAAATTTTTATTTAATTAATTTGCTGGCAATTAACATTGTTTTTAGTTGTTAAACATTGTTTTTTTTTGTATTTAAAAGAAAAAGAAATGTTGCAGTAATGCTTCTGTTTTTTTTTTAATTTTACACAATTATACGTATAGCTTGATATTTATGTTTGTATATTGATAAAAAGTGTTGATATGATTTAATTATGATTTTCTATTTTTATCATGGAAATTAATTTTTTTTTTTAAAATTTGATGCAATTTAGTATATATCGAGAGCATAATGGTTTTAAAAAAAATAGGAAACAATTTTTAAGTATTAATAAAATATTGTAGTGTTTCTGGGTTTATGGTATTAACTGGTATGAGATAAATTAAAAATATTTTTATGATCGTTAAAAACGAATTTAAGATGATAAATATTTGGTTAGTTAATAAGTAATTAAATAAATTATAATAATTCGACTGAGAGATATATTATGTAATTATAATAATACATCTTGGAGATATATTCTCTAATCTAAAATTATTTTATTTAAAATATAGCAAAGCTTTGCTGACAATTTCTATTCACAGAAATAAACTAAGCAAATTCAAAATTTTAATAAATCATCAGTTTAAATGACTTGGAAAATATAACAAATATGTACCACTAAGGAATTCAAATCCTTATATTTCTCACGCTCCTACTCTGACAAAATCTAAGGACATTCAGCCATTAATGGTACATTTGTTATATTTTCCAACCTGTTAAAAACTGATGATTTACTAAAATCTTATTTATTGGATTCAATAAGGAAGATAGTAATTATTAGTGAAATTCTGGGATACCTAAGAGCCATAATGTACGGTATCACTGGATTGTACCAGATATGAATCTAATATAATCTACACAAACCGAAAGTTAACATTAACTTTATTTAAAGCAAATTTTTCAAAAAATCTTAAATATAACCTAAAAAATTGGAGTTATTTAGTGTGCAAATGTTATATATGCTTTTTAGTTATTTAGTCTGCAAATTTTTAATCATTAATTGGAAATAATTCTGAATTTAATCTCTAATTTTTTTTTATAATATATAATTAAAATTTTGTGAATTAAAGGACATTTCAAATTGATATTTGAAATAGCTATTAATATTAAATGTAATTATTTTTAAAATATTTATTAAACTAAATTATCCATTTATATTTTTCTTTACTAAGATAAAAGTAAAACTATGAATATTTATAGTTATTATTAAATATAAACTATTTTCAAAATAATCTATTAAATTTTTAATTATACACACCCTAGTTCAATATATTTACTATCTATATATATATATATACCTCTAATATTTCTTGATTACATGACACTAAAAATAGAAATATATTGCGTTTAGGTAATAATAATATCAAGTTATTTTTATGTCCGTATTTATTCACAAAAAACTGATGCCTAGAAGGCATAATTTTTTTCCATAACAGTTTAAAATTGCACAAAAACATTAATAATGAAGATGTATCCCATATCATTTTCATATATTATTTATTTTTATAGCACTTTTACGGATATTGATGGCGCTAGATTATTAATAGCTAAGATGGGTAAAATTATAGACCAATAAAGTATCACAAATATTTATCAGAAAAAAAAAAAATTGAATTGTGGCATATTTTTTAATTGTTTTATGTTAGTAAATATTTATATTAAAAATAATCAATCAAAATTTTCTAGAAATTTTTTTTTTTTTTTGAAAATATCTTATCCATGTCTATCATTTTTTTTTTTAATGATAATTTATTTGTCTGATGGAAATTTAATTCATATTAGTTCAAGAATTAAACTATTCTTTAATCGTTTGTCGTCTCGGATAAATTTTAGTTATGCTGTCTGGTCAGACAGGAATGAATGAAATTTTAAAATTTTACAGGATTTAAAAAAAAAAAAGTTAATAGAAAAAAAAAAAAATTTTGTATTAAATTTTCTTTATGGCGCCAAAGAAGAATTTATCGGTTGAAAGAGAAAAATTTTGTAATGCACGAAGCAATAATTATGATGAAGAATAATGGATTTTTTTTTTTAAAGCCCTAATTACATTTTCTATATTTTCATTGAGAATGCAATAAAAACATAAAAATTTAATCAGAATGAAAAAAAAAAAAATATTGGTTAACATTGTAAATTTTATAAGAATTTCTAATTACAGGATGTTTACATTATAGACTTATAGAGTAATGCTCAAGTTTAAAATTATAGTGAGGTTAATTTTATGTCTAAGTTTAAAATTATCGTTCTTCTTTTACATTGATATTTAGTGTTTGTTTTACAAATCTGATATAAATATATGATTTTTATGTTGAATTTCTTTAATAAAGTAATGTCACGAAACAGGGATGTAGATGACCTGCTTCCGTCCATTTTACAAGCTCATTTTTTGTACTCCATATATTTAAAAAATAAAAGTTCCAAGACATTTTTCCAGTTTGAGTATAGGTAATTAGATCGTTTGATGTCTCGTATAAAAATAGAATTTATCTATTATTTTGACCTAGTATGCTGGCACTACTAATTTGATATACATATTTAATTTTTTATTGGGATATGCTGTAAATTAAATTTGCATAGGCTACTCTCAAAAGTGATACAAATTAATTTAGATATCATATTATTAAACGTAGGACATATTCATTCTGCAAACCTACTAGAATCCTTAAGGTGCCAGAGCTCTACCCTGCTAATTAAAATTTAAAATACAATTTCATTTAAAAAAATTACAATCTCAAAATATTTTTTCAATTTTAATTGAATAAATAAATCAGATTTCTGAAAACAAATAAAATAGGCTAAAACACCTTAATTCCAGCTGTCTCCAGTTTCCAGCCACAGTCGAGTAAAGCCATTTACAATTTAGAATTTGGCTTTTTCGTTCTTGTCTCAAGATCTGGCATGATGTTTCTTCTGAAACATATCAAAGAATATTGCATACACGGTTTTAAAGTCTAATTCGTGTTGTGGTGGCTGGACTCTGGACAAATTGATTTCTTTAACAAATTTAGAATAACTTAAGAGGAAAGAAACGGAAAATCTTATGATTACTATTATACTCAACATATTTACAATAAAGTATCGAATTAAATTTTGTTAATATCACTTTTGGTTACAGTTTTATAAAGGATTTTGTTGAAAAGTACTTGGAGACTTGTCGTTTTTCTTTATCTAAATTACATATTCATTTAATTTTGAAAATTTAATATTATTACTCATTTCTTTAAATAAAAAAAAAATCCAATAATATCACTGACTCACGACAAACTTGGAATTTATTTGTTTTATCACCCAAAAGTGTTGATTTTTTTTCAAGTCATCAATTAACAAATTTCGTATATTTAATTGACAATACCTTTTATGATCATCATTTTAACAATAATTATTAGTTACGTCAAATTGTCCATTAACTGACTGTGTTTGTTTATGATACAATCAAATCTTCCAACAATTTTACTGCATATTTAACACAATTTTATTTAATATTATATAATTTTATCTTCTTCTTTAAATAATTATTATAAAATATATGTTGTTTTTACACAGGAAATTCACTTTTTTTTAAAACAATATTTAAACAATTTTTCTATTTTTTATACGAAATTAAAGAAATTTTTGTAAATATTAAAAAAAAAAATGAAATTAATGAAAGAAATTTTCCATTTTTGTTTAAAAAAACTATAAAAATAATAATAATATTTGGTGATATGGTGAAAGTCATTCCGACTGTCTGGCGACTTTTGACAACAGCTCTTATGACTGGGTGAAGGTCGATAGATTTTTTTTTTTTTACTGTCATATAATAAATAATAAAAGATTTTTCAATAAATTTTTTTGATGAAAATTTAATTCTTAGTTGGATGCACAAAATCCATAAAAAAAAACAAAAATCATGGTGACCTTAAAAAAGTTATAAAGGTGCTGCCAAAAAAAAAAAAAAAATAGTGGCGCTAAAAATTTAAATTTTATGCAAAATTTTATTTTATAACTTTTTTTTTTTTGAAGGTAAAAAGAAACATTTCATATTAATATTTAAATTTTTCAATATTAGATTATTGCAGATATAGTTTTTTTTTTGAATAGTACTAAAATTATTTGAAATTAATACAAAATATATAAAATGTTTATTTCCTTTATTTATTTATGTATTTTTATTGTAGAAATTGATTTTAAATAAAATTATATTAAAATATGAAAATTTAAGTTATTTTTAATTCTTATTTATATCCGGTAATAAAATATTATTTTAATATTATGTTTCATATATAAACATAATTATAAAAAAAAAAAAAACTAATTTCATCGTATCAATTTTTTGTTATGCTACGAGGTGTAATTTTAATATTTTTGCATAAAAGTATTTTAAAAAAAATACATATTAGATATTTTATTATTTCTATATAATTTTAAATATAATATTATCTGAAATAAAAAAATTATGTAAAAATCCATAATAATTGGTGTAATTTAGTAATAACAGTTTTTAAATTGGTGTGTTTTATTTTCTATGTTTCTTTATTTCTGACAATTCCTTATATATTATTAACAGATTAATGTTTCAGATTTATTGGGAGACAATTAGGTTGTCTAGTTTGTGTATTACGTAATTATCTGGACAAGTGTCCAGATAATTGCGTAAGTGTGTCCAGATAATATTTAGTTGCAAAAAGATTTCTTATTTTCAACTAGAAAAAATGACGGACACAGTTCTTTATAGTTTGATTGTGAAACCACATTAAAATACAAAATTTCTCTATCATGATTTTAAACAATCTTTATTATAATGTTTGGTGTAATATTTCAAAGTAACCCAAATACTACAGAGCATAAATTAGGAAAAACAAATCTTGTGGCGATGATATAATTGTCGTATATAATTATATATATATAATTTGTTTTATTTAATAAATTAAGTTCTGTCAATTTCAACAATTTCATGTTCAACATAATCGGTTCAAAAAAATTTCATATTTTGGTAATGTAAATTTATTTCCACAATTTTTTTTTTTTATCATAAAAACAACTGATTTTATCAATAAAACGCAACTACTAACTTAATATAAATATTAAATTTAATACTAAAAATTGTCTAGAGTTGTTTTAAAATATATTTTTTTTTTCTTAAAATTGAATTTAATCAGCAGGACACTAAAAATATAAAAATATAAGTTCGAAACTTGATTGATAATTTTTATTTTTAATTATACGAAAAAAAAAAACAATTATATAAAACAAATAAACTTTCACCTAATATAATTTTCTTTTGGTTCAAACAATTTTTTCCAATTCATATTACAAACTTGTCTGCAAAATTGAATATCAATCAAAATTGAATTTAATTTGATTTTTATGTTACATTAAGATTATTAAAGTTTTCTTATATTTTTCGAGTACAAAGAAAAGCACTTAATTTTATGTAATTTAAATTGAATTTAAAAAAAAAAATATACAAATATCACAACAACCATCCATAAAAAGGAAAATCTATTTTAAGAATCTGTAAAAAAAAAAAAGTAAAGTACAAATTGCAATTAAAAAAATGTACAAAAAAAAAAATGTTTCAAAAAAAAGATTTCAATTTTTTGATAAATAAATTCCATTCAAGGAATATTTTTAAATTAGAAAATCTATTTTTAAATATACATTTAATTGAATTTATATAAATAATCATGTTTATTTTTAAACTGTTTTCATAAAAAAAACATTTTTTACAAGAAAGGAGGGTAATAGCTTCTTTTGGTATTTCTATAGAGATTTATGAGATTTGTCAATCAAGTTTGTAGAAAATTTATAAATAATTTTATTAACTTGTTTGTTTCAATTAAATAGTGTTAAAATATAATTTTTTTTTCTATAAATTTTAGCTAAACTAGTTTTTTTTTTTTTTTTGCAATGTTTGTGGTATTTTAGAATTTAATTTTAGTTAATTATGTAATCTAATTTACCCATAATTTTTACTAAAGCAAAAAACAAATGTTGTTTAGTTTTTATATTTAGTTTTGTAATTTAGTTAAAAGAGTTCATTAAATTCATTTACCCTTGGTAAATTTTCCAGATGAAAATAGAAATGAAAAAAACTGAATTTTTGTACAAAAGATACATTTACATAAAATACATCCTTTGACAAAATTTTAACTAGGAATCAGTTCATTATATTAAAAATATATCTAATCTGCAGGAAATACTAATAAATGAAAAAAATAATACTAATTAATGATAAATATCCAAAAAAAATACCAATCCGTTTTGCCTAAAGTTTCATAGACTAAAGTATTTTATACAAATTAACAAAAATAATGTAATAAATCCAAAAAATAATTGAAAGCTTTTTTTAAAATTAGTTGTTTTCAAACTGCTTGTAAAATGAGTAAACTGAGTGGTGTCGTTTTTAATAACTTTTCCGAAATTTACCAGTAATTTTTTAATAATTAGTAATTTTTTTTGATCAACTGTGAAATTCATGCTATAATCACAAATTTCAAATTTCCAATCCAGGAGAAAAATAGAAAAGATAATTTATTTCAACTAACAACCTGATTCTGTTTTTACTAATATAGTTCGACAGTTTTTTCCAATAACTTTAAAATTATCAATCAATGCAATATTAGAAATCTTTCAATGTCTGTCATTCATTGAATAAATAATTGGTATTTTTAATAAATTGCCCAGAAGCTAAAAAGTTTAATAATGAAATATTTATATACTTAATTAAAGTAATTAAAGACAGTAGAAAAGTGGAGCGACACTAAATTAATTAAATAATTTATATGACAACTAATATGTAAAATTATAAAAAAATATAAATAGGATATACACTTATGTAAATAACTTTAATTATATCTTGTGTACAAAATTACTTAAAATATATATTAATTACATTTTATGTAAAATATAAATTAACCTTTACATAAAATTTATATTTTTTATAAAAAAAAAATTAAATTTAAATTTCAATATTATTATTAATTATAACTCAATAATTTTGTACAAAAAAAAAACAATATTATTAATAAACATTATTTAATTAATTTACAGAAAGTATAATTAAAACAAATTTAAATTTTCATTATTTTATAATGCTATGCTAATTATTTATCTCAATTAGTTAAAAACAAATGGAAATTACATTATTATTTATATTAAAATTATATTTCCTGTTCAAAATTAATTAAATTTAAATAGAATTTTTCTTTAATATTCTTATGCAAATAAAAACAAAAGAATTATTCATTAGTAACAATAAAATTGATTAAATATTCACGAACAAATGTTTTACAAAATTAAACAAAATTTTATCAAAGATAGAATTTGACAAAAAAAATATAATATATATTGCAAAATTTAATATGTAATTTTTAAATAAGTTATTATTTAAAAATTACATATTAATTTTACAATAAGAGTAAGTACGTAAACGGAAAAACCGTCACAACAAATTGATCTTTAATTAATTAATTGGGAAAACCAATTAATTGCAGAAAGTATCATAACAAATTAAAATTAAGAAAAGTAAACAAAATATAATTTGGTACGTGTATATTTTCGTATATATTATTAATTATGATTACATTATTGTGTAGTATTAATAAATTAATTTAGAAATTTTTCTTTCGAAAAAAATTAAGTTTACAATTCTGTGGAACTGTGCCAAAAAATAATATCTATATTCTTTAATATTATGAGATAAATCCTGAATTCGATTGCTAAACATTTAATCTGAAAAGTGAAAGGGAGCAGTTCCTCTTTTTAATAAATTTATCAATACATGACATATTTTTATTTGGTATAAAACTGATAAATTCTAAAAACGCTATTTTTATATCGCCAACGCTATTGGCGATACCAAAATATGACAACTGAATCCCTCCACAAATAACTACCAAGAAAATAAAATAAAACATTATTCTAATCTCAATAATTGACCATTTCACAAGCATTTTATATCATGACAAGTCTTAGGATCCAATTTTCTTAAATTTGCTCTGCTGAAATTTTGTAATTATGTAGATATCGTGTTTTGGCAAAGTTCCACAGAATTTAGATTTATTCCATTGATTGTGTAAATATTTAGTAAAAAAAAAACCTTGGACTATAACATAAGGATAATTTAAAAAATTATGTGACACTTATTTAATCATCTAACATAGCATAATTTCACCAATTTATCAGATATTAATTAATTTTTTAAAAATTTATCAAATTAAAAATTTTGATATGTACTGCGCAAAATAAAATAAAAAAAAAAATTTCATAAATTTTCCACTGCATAAAAAATTAATTTATTTGTGTAATTAAGGGTAATTTTACATTAAATCATGAGATAATATTAGTTCAGCATGATTGATTTTATATACAAAAAAAATCAAGATTTTGCAATAATTGCATTGTGCATACAATTATTTACAGTAATTAAATATATGTTATATGAAAAGTTCAATTTAATATAGTTACAAAAAATATATACAGACAACACAACTGCAATATTATTTTATATAAATTATCAATTTTCACTAACAAAAATAGACTTTTAGTGTATATTTCATTATTATTTCGATAGAAATTAAAAACCGCAAAAATTTTAAATAAAATATACGGTTTATTTTATTTTTTTTTTTGTTAGAAAATAGTCGCAGTTAATAAATAGACTTACGATTATGCGGTTAACCACATTAATGTTACAATAATACTCTTCAATATTGGTAATAAATATTATTGTGAAAAAAAAAATCTAAATTTTGTAAAATTTATTTAGAAAAATAAAATTAAAATAAAAATGAATAAAATTTCAGAAAATAATAAGTAAATTAAAATTATTTTAAATTAAATTAAACTTGAAAATTAATTATTATACTAATTAAATAAATTAACAAAAAAATAAATAATTATTTTATATTTTTTAATTAATTAATTAGAAATTAATTTTAATTCATAATAAATTTTCCTAATTTTTGAAAACTTTTATGTTAATAATAATAATTATATTAGTAAAAAATGTTATTTGTCAGCAATAGAAATATTTTCATGGACAACGATTCTAATGTTGCGCAATACGAAATTGCGAATTTGACATAATTGCAGTAGAAATTTAAGCACGTATATAACATTATTTATTCATTATTTTTGGACTTTGGGATACCAGATCTTCAAAATTTTGACAATATCAATGGAATTTTGACCAAATTAAACTCGATTACCTGACATGTTTTGGTGTAGTTTTTATGGGTTATAATATGTTCTTTCGAGGAAGTGTCATGTATTATTTAGATTTATTTACATCACAAAATTGGTTTTGGTTTGAGGGCAGATTGGTTTACAGCCGATTATTAAATATATTTTCCGGTACAATTAAGATAATTTTTTTGGATATAAAAATAAATAGTTAAACGTAGAAAAATTAATTGACTAATTATAAATTTGGCGCTGACATCACTATATAAAATTACAATATTGTAATTTATGATTGATTTAGGTTGTGCTGATAATATTTAACACAAAAAATATGCGAAACAAATTTTATAGAAAACTTGAAAGCGTAATAAAAAGAGAATCAGTAAAATTTTCTATTTAATAAATCCAGAATATATTCTACTAAATATTTAAGAATAAATCTTAATTATTGTAAACTTACTTTTATTTTATGATATATTTAACATGCTACCATCGATTAAATATTTACATTTTTTCTTTTATCATACCATATAAAATTTAACCCTTCCTTTTTATGTTTTTGACCTAAAAAAATATTACGTATTTATGAAGGTTTATTATGTTTTAATTAGGGTATATCATCTCTACTCTCTTTTGAAATGATTTTATTACAACAGCAAAAAAAAAAACTATAATTTGTTAAAAACTTGTCCTCCTAAAAAAATATGAAAATATGTTGTACAACATAAGTCATTAACCCCAAAATTTTGTTTTTTTTTTTTTGTTCTCCTTCTTCTTAACATACTTTTTATGTTTTTTATACAGGTACATCATAAATAATATCTTTATAAATCTTTTTATATTATAACAAATTGAAAGTTATATTTACCAAAAGAAAAAAAAAGTTGATATGTTAGTAATAATAGATTGAGCATTAAAAAAAAATATGATTAAGAAAAATATTTGTGTCATAATATCGTTAAGAAGCTTAATAAGAAAAAAACTGTTCACTAAGTACCAAAATATAAGAAAAATATATATAATATGATATATTTTACCTAGAAGGAAAATTTACAGTTATCAGGGTTGTAATTATAATGTATAAGCCGATTTATTTTTGATCTAACTTAATTTATGCTCAATTGTTTATGCTTTATGGTATCAAATTTTTCTTCACTTTATAGAATATTAAACAACAAAGAATCAAATAATTTAATTTTTTTCACGAAATCAATTTGTTTAAATATACCTAATGTCTTGTGAATAAAAAAAATACTGGTTTTCGACGTGCTGCCTTTTTGTGGCCCCTCTCCAATTCAGACAACTTAAGTGGTTCGCCAAAATATTAATATTTAAGCTTTCATATAAATTAGATGCAATCAGTAATTTATGAGTCAGTTCAATCAACCAGAAAAAGCAGTTTATTTAGAAAGCTTGTTAATTTTTTTTTATTTAAAGATTTTGAGAAAAAGACTAGAAAGAATGCAACAATTTTAAATTAACTACACTTTGTTCAATTCTCAACGAAAGTGATGATTTAAGGATTTGACAATTTTCTGGCTTAACAACTACAGTTAAACTACAGAAAGCTGCGAAAAGAAACATTATGCTGAAGTCTAAAAATATGACCTCTAAATTATATTCTGATCATTGAATACTTTCAGTTAATCAAAAATTGATTTTATAAATGATGATTTTCATTTGCACAACCCTGGATAGTGGTAAACAATAAAAGAAATGAAAATTTTTTTTCAATATAATTTTTAATTATTTAAGATTTTGTTATAAAAATACTAAATTTTTTTTTTTTACTTTTTTAAATAGCTGTAAATATGAAGCTTGTAAAGCTGTCTTATTAATAAAAGTGTTTTAATATTTGACGTATATTATATTATTAATTATGTTTATAGACAATTTATCAATTAATTTTAATATAATATAAAAAATTAGAAATTAAAGTAACTAATACACCTTTAATCTTATATTCAAATTATTAAGATTGTATTAGTAAATTCAATTTTGATTGAAGAGAAATTATTTAAATTGTGGTTAAAGCCAAAAAAAAAAAAAATATGAAGACAAAAAAAACGACAAGTTTGAATTTTAATTGCACTTTTGTACGACAGTAAAAATTGAAATCAAATATCGTAAATTAAACCAACAAAAAAAAATAACATATTTATTATTTGTAATAACATAAATTTTAGAAAATTACAAATAATAATTACAGGTTATAAAAAAATTTGTAGGTGATCGATAGAGTTTTTTTTATTAAAATATAGAGATAAGTGAAATTTTTTTTAACCAAATTGAAAGAAGCATATTTTGACACCTTAGAAAAAAAAACCGATGAAAAAGAACTTCGGTATTTAAAGAGCATTATGAATTTAATAGTCTTCTTTAAGGTTGTAGCAAGCAATAAAAGAAATTATTGGATATTTTAACTTTAATCTACACAGAAATTTTATATCAATTTAGCCACGATTAATTATTTAAAATGTAAGAGAATCAATTTGCAAATTTTATAAAAGTTTAGGACTAATGTCAACCACCAATTAAGTAAAAAACTATTTTCCTAGAAAGTTTATAAAACATTTTAGCGTAGTCGACAGTGTACGAATATTTGATGCGGTACGTTCGATTCTGGTTTCGATTCACGTTCGTTGGTATAAGTTTACTTGGTTTTAAATAATTACCAGTAATAAAGCTAACAACCTATGTCTCACAAATAATGTCGTTAGCTTGTTACAAATAAAGTTTCTTCATTACAAAGGAATTTATGGTCCGAAATCCATATAGAATTGGTCAAAATTGCAATAGAACTTTGTGGGAGGCCTAGGCTTACTTTAAAGAAGAAGAAGAAAGGATTCTGCTGAAGGTTATAGTTTTTAAAATGTTTATTAAAATTTATAATCTATCAGAAAAGAAGAAGATAGGGAATACAACATTCAACTTGAAGTTCTTAAATTGTCAATATATCTTTTAAGTCTAAATGGAGATAATTTCATATCCAAAATTCCAATCAATAAAAATAAATTATACTGAAATACTTACACAGTTTTCATATTAGCATTTTTTTATGAAAACTTTTAATAACTAAACTTTAACATAATTTAAATTAAATTATTGAATTTTTTTAATTTTTTAACAAAAATTTAAATTTATCCCAACAAATTTCTTTAATTGTTTTATATTAAAAAATAAAAATTTAAAATAAAATAAAAACTTACAGTTTTTCATTTAAAAATTCACCTCTCGTAAATTCAGAAAGTCGTCTTGATTTTTTATTTATCATTCCATTTTTTTTAATACCGCCACCACTACCACCAATACCACAATTACCATTTATTAATAATCCACCAGCTGTTAAACCAGTTGATGTATTAGTAATATGATTAACACTACCGCCATTATTAACCGCACCACTACTACTACAATATTTTTTGGTAATTAAAGTTGGTGATAGTTTTTTATCATTAATACCATTTAAAATTTGTCCATTGATTGGTATAATATCATCTTTATTTATTGAACAACAATTATTACAATTATTAATACAATTTTCATCACGTGTCATACCAATTGTATTATTATTATTATTATTATTATTATAATTTTGCTGATGATGATGACAAAATCCATTGACATTATTACTATTACAACAGCAACAAAAACAACAAATTGTTATACCATTATTATTTGTTATACCAAATGAATTTTTCATTAAATTACTACATGAAATAATTCGTTCATTATTGCTTAATTTTGTCATCATTGTTGGGCATAAATCATTTACAGATCCATTAGATGATTTTGTTGTTACTGCTGCTACTACTGATGTTGTTAAATTATTTGTAGTATTTTTATGAAATAATTTTTTTGTAGTCATAAAATCAGATAATTTATTATTGTCATTTTTATTATTAAATAATAATGAATTGGAATGATGATGATGATGATGCTGCTGATGATGCTGGTGGTAGTGTTGATGATTTTTACATTCTAAATTCAAATCATTATTTGTACAATTAATATGATTAATTGATTCATTATCAATATTCAAATTTAATGAAGCTGATGTATTTATACGTTGAATTGGTTTATCAATTTTCTGTATAATTTCACTATTATCAATAGAAATTTTCTTTTTATTTTTCATTAATTTTTTATCTTTACGATTAATTAATATATTTTTATCTATAATTATATTATTATTATCAGATTCATTTAATTCAATTGATTTAATACAAGTAATTGTATCTAAAGAATTTGATTTAAATATTTGACTACCAATTCTATTATGACCATTTAATCGAGAATATAATTCATCATTTTTAATTGTTATTAAATTATCATCAATATTATTAATTTTTGTATTTATTAAATTTAAAGTATCTTCTTTATTTTCTTCTGTTGTTGTACCAAAAAATTCATTTAATGATTTTATTGAATCATTTTGATTAATTGGTAATTTTTTTATATTAGTACAATTAGCTGATGTATTATCACAATTATTATTTGTTGTTGATGATTTATATGATAATATATTTGAAAACCGACGTATTTTAATTGGTTTTTTATTTTTTGGTAATTTTAATACACTATATTGATCACCAATTGAATTTGTTACAGAATTTTCATTATTATTATTATTATTACCATTTTGATCTAAATTATTTATTTCTGATGTTGATTTAATAATATTAATTTGATCATTATTATTATCATTATTTAAATTATTATTATTATTATTAATAATATTTTTTTCATCAATTTTACTAACAAGAAAACGATTTTTAAATTTTTGTACTTTATTATTAGTATTATCACATTTACCACCTTGTATAATATCATATATTGTACCATATTTATGTGGTAATTCATCTAATTTTTTTGTAATTGATTTAATATTATATTTAATAGAATTATTATTATCAATAGTATTTTGTTTTAATTTTGTTTGTATAATATCATAAATTGAACCATTATGTTTTAATAATTGATAATAATTTGTTGTTGATGATGTTGATGTTTCTTGTGGTGTTGTTGTTAAACTTTTTGATGAATTTTTACGTTGAAATAATAATTCTGGTTGTGATATTTTACGATGTAATATTTCATATATTGTACCATATGTCATATATTTATCATAATAATTTTTATCATTATTATTTTTAAAATTATTAAATATTATATTATTTTTATGTTGTATAATATCATAAATTGTACCATAAATTTTTAAATTTTTTTTATATATATCACCTTTTTCTAATAAATTATTATTATTATTATTATTTAAATTATCTGAATTTTGTTTTAATTTCATATTATCATTAGATGATTTTAATAAAAATGATGATGTTTTTCTTTGACGTGAATTTTGACGTTTAAATGGTGATGATAATTGATGATTATTATTATTTTGATGATTATTTTGTATAATTGTATTATTATTATCATAATTTTTAACTAATTGTTTAAATTCTTCATATGATTTTCTTCTTAAACGTGTTTTTTCTTTTTCATTTAATATATATTTATCACGTATAAATTGTAATGAGGTTTTTCTTATTGTACAATCATTATTATCATCATCATTAATAATATTTTTAGTATTATTAATATCAAGTTTATTTAATAATTTATTCTCTTCATTTATTAATAATTGATTATCGTTTTCATTAACTAAACTAGTTATTAACATTTTATTAATATTATTATCATTTTGTTGTTCATTTAATGAAATAGTTCTATCTTCAAAACTTGTTATTGTTGGTTGATCTTTTAAAATTATTTGCTCAGATATAACTTCTAAATTAGACGATGTGTTTAATGATGATATTGGTGATATTACTTGTACTATTCCACCTGATGATGATGATGATGATGATGTTGTTGTTGTTGTTGGTACTGATATATGATCAGTACAATAAATTGTTTTAAATTCTTGATATGATTTCCGTCGTGATATTTGTTTATTAGTTGAAATTGAATTATTTATTGGTATACTATTAGAATCAATTGAAGAACATGATAATATATTAGTTTCAATAATATTTTTATCAATTTTATTGAATGGTATGTTTTGATTTATAATTCCAGATGATGATAAATTATTATTATTATTATTATTATTTGTTAAAAATAATGCTTTAAATTCTTCATATGATTTACGACGATTTCTTGATTGTGTTAAACATTCTTTATAATTTAATCTTGGTATTTTTTCACTACCACAATTTGATAAAATTTCATCATTATTTAAATGATTAATTAATGGAATTTTATTAACAGTTGACATATGATAATTATTAGTATTATTATCAATATTAATATTTATATTTAAATTATTTGTATCAGATTGATGTGATGTAGTTGGTTGTAAAATATTTGTATTATTATTATTATTAGATTGATTAATTTGTTGCATTTCAATAAATCCAGAATCCATTGAACCAATTGTACATGTTGAATCAAAACTTGTTTTACGACTTGAACTATTATTATTATTATTATTGCTATTACTAGCTACAATATCAGATGATGATAATTGTAAATTTGTTGGACATTTAAAATTTTCTTGAGTAATTACAAAATTTTTTATTTGTTCATTATCATTTATTGATGCTGGTATATTTGATGGTAATATATTTTTTATTTCAATATTATAATCAACATCATCAGTTGAATTTATACAATTTTGTGTTTCAGTATTAATCGTATTATTATTACAACTATTATTGTTGTCAAGTATTGCTTGTGTATTTTTATCATTATTCAATAAATTAGTTTGAAATGACATAACTGGGTCAATAGGTGAACTAATCATTATATTTTCGTTATTATTATTATTTAACTTTCCCCTATCATTAGTAATGTCATTTTCAATATTATTATTGCAAAGAATATGCTTTGTTAAAATTCCTTCACTAACAATAAAATTATTATTATTAGTATTATTGAATTTATCACAATTATTATCATTATTTAATATTAATGAATCATTAACTACATTTTTCAATGTTGGTTCTGTTATTAATGTTGTTGTATTAGTAGTAGTTGTTATTTTATTAAAATTATCTTCAATTAAATTACAATTTTCTTCTTTATTATTTATTGTTAAAATATTTTCATTAAAATTTATATAATTTTTTTTATCATCATCATCATTATCATCATGAGCATATAAATTTTTATTAACTGTTGCATAAACAGGAATTTCTGTTGTTAATATATCAACATTAAATTCATTATCAATTTGATTAGGTGTTGCCGTTTTAATTAATTTATTTGCAGTAATTGATGGAGTAAATTTTAATTTTTTTTGATTATTATAATGAAATTTTGTATGTTTTATTGTTGTTGATGTTATAATTTTACGTAAATTTTTTAATTTATTTTGTTTTTTTAAATTATGATTATTATGTTGATGATGATAATATTTATTAGTAATACTATAAACAGGATCAAAATTTTTATATATTTTATATTTATTATTATTTAAATATTTATTTAATATTTTTGTTTGTTGTAATTTATGTTGTTCTAAATGATTATCATTTAATTGTAATGAACAACAATTTTTTTTAATTAAATTACTATTATTATCATTTATCATACATTTAGCACAACATAAAAATTCATATAAAATTTCATTATTTATATTACTATTCATTGATGATGATGATGATGATGCTGATGTGGTTGGTATTGGTTTTCTTTTTAATATTAAATTTTCTTTGGTAGTATTAATAGTTAATGATGATGATGATGATGATGATGTTGATGATGATGATATTGTTGATTTAAATGATAAATTTGAATTTCTATCAAATTTTTTTAATAATAATAAATCTGGTGGTTCAGTAATATTATGATTATTTAATTTCCTTTTTGGTATATCAATTGTATTTTTTATTGTTGGTAATGTATTTAAACATTGTGTTGTTGTTGCTGGTGTTATTGTTGTTGTTATTACTGTTGGTAATACTGAATTTGTTATTGGTAATTGTGTTGATAATGAATCATTAAGTATATTCTGTACTGGCATTAAAATAAATGTATTACCACCTGATGATTGTATTTGATTATTATCATTATTTAATAAATTATGATTATTTACGATTGTATTGGAATTGTCATTTTGACATGTAGTTGTTGTTGTTGTTGTAGTAGTTGTTATTGTTCTAGTTATTTGATTTAATTGATTAATTTCTTTATTATTATTTATAATTGAACTTTCAATACTAAAACCATTATCTAATAATACAAATGTACCATCTGATGGTAATATTAAACGACCTTCAGCTGCTGCACTAACAAGTTCACGTAATGCTAATACTTGTTTCTCGGTAACATTTCCTTGTAATTGTATACCATGTAATGCAAATGCTGTTGGTTTATTATTAACTGAATTTGGATCAGAACACCAAACAACCGGCATTGTAGTCATGATTGGTTAAATATAGACGGCGAGCGATTTTATACTGACAACAAATAAAAAAAAAAAAAATACTTTGAAATAAAATTTTTCACATTTCATAAAACATGTTTTTTTTCTGTTTTTTTTTTTTTTTGTATGTTGTTTAATTTTATTTATTTATTTATGAATTATTTATTAAGTCGCAAGAGAGTTATGTTAATTTAATATTTATATGTTTTAAAAAAAACAAAATGTTGTGTGCGCAAATTGGCATTATTTTTCCTCTTGGCGTTATTTGTATAGTTTGAATTTTTGCACTAAATTTTGATTTATTCATTAAGAAAATATTTTTAAAAATTTTTTTTATAAATTTAATATAAATTTGAATTTAAATAAATTATAATATATTTTATGTTTTTTTCTTATAATATGGCAAGATTATTTTTTTCGATCACTTTATTTTAATATTTTTTTTATACAAAATGTTAAATCACTTTTATTATGAAATAATGTTTTGATTTATATTTTTTTATTATCCAAGTTTTCTAGAAATTAAGATAAAATTCTTTTTAAATTCAAAATTGACAAATTAAGTATTTGGTTTTATGATTATATTGGCTTTGAATTTTATTAATTTTATCTTCATTAGACACAAAATTAGTATTAATTTTGAATTAATTTAATAGTAAATTTTTGAAATTGACAAAATTGTATATAAATTTGACATAATTTTGACATATTATTTTTGACAGAATTGAAGTAAACTTTTGACACATTAGTTGACAGAATTAGTTCTAAGAATTGAGTTAATTAGTTCTAAGGATTGAGTTTAAATATTAGTAACATAATTATTTTTGTTTCTCTCTTAGATATTAAATTTATTTGACAACATTTTATTGATTCGACAAAATTTGATGTTATAAAACCAATAAGATTACTACAACCTTTTCTTTTTTAACTATAAACCATAAATAATCGAAACTAGCACATAAATGGGATAAAACTTAATATTTTATAAAATAAATATTTTCCAACTATTTTATCCATAAAAATTTATAAATTTTCAAATTAACAGTCCAGTCATACAAAAATTCATAATAAATTTAGTATGTTAGCTACATAAATCTTAACAAAAATGCAATAATTTAAAAAATTTGTTGTTTCCTTCGACTTTAATTTATAATTTCATAAAAAACAAAATTATTTATTATATAAATAATCTAAAAAAATATTTGCACAATTTTTGCAAAATCATCAAACAAAAATAAAAAAAAAGTCAAAAATAAAAAAATATAAAATGCGGAAATAAATATTTAAACTGATTCTTTAATTTTTATTCAAACCAAAAAGACTACATAATATCTTAAAAACCCATGTTTTTTTTCCTCTGTTTGTTTGTTTGTAAACGTTTTACTTTACATAAATAAAAGTGATGCGACTAATGAAAAAAAAAAACCCATTTTACAATTTTTGTATTTAGAGTTTTTTATTTGCATAGATTTTAAAGGCCAATTTTTTTTTTTTTGCAGTCTTGTAGAGTTTACATAAAATATATAAGTCAATGGCAAAACTATTAAAAAAAATAATAATAATAAAACAGTCACAAAACAACAAAGTCAATAAAAAATAACATAAAAAAAAAATTATATGATGTTGGTCTGTTTATGATTCTAACAATAGAAAGTTTTTCAGTTTCTGAATGGTGTCTGTGAAATTTTAGTTGCACTTTTCAATGGAAATAAAAAGGAAATTGATTTTTTTTTTTTTTTGTAATTTTTGCAAAACATCGAAAATGTATTTAAAAAAATATATATTAAAACGAATAAAGACTAAAAAAGAATTGTGTTAACATTTTAAACATAAAGGAGAAGATAAAATAACATAAATTAATCAGCTTTTGTTTTCCATTTTAACTATAAAATTTATTAGTTTCTGTTGCGTACAGGGTTGGGAAAATTACAGAATTAAATTAAGTGGGCCAAAAATTCATTTAATTTAGTAATTGAAAATTTTTGGAAAAATTGAACTATTATTAAAAAGTAATTTAATAATGTACTGAAAATAATTCCAGTACCAATTGGAAAATATTACAACATAAAATATACACAGTTTTAAAATAGTTGTGAAAACGAATACCTTTTACTAGAAGTGAAGATTAAATTATATTGAAATGGGTTTGATCACCGAAGTGATTCTAAACTAAATTATATCGCTATTCCAAAAATAGCAGCTTTAATCCTTTTGTTACTAAATAAACCGATCAAATGCTTCCGTATGAGCGGAATTATCTACTGTATATATTTTTTTTTACATGAACTATGACTCTGGAATTGATAAAACCTAAACAGTTTATATGAAAATTTCATCAAACGTGTAAACACGTCCATAACTTTCTAGTGTGTCAATTTAAATGGATAAAAATACAAGTTGTATTGTGCTGATAATTAAGTACTTAGTCAATCAAGTTAATTGTAAAAGTTCCTATTTTCTTGTATAAACTTTTCCCATCTCTAGTAAATTCCCCATTGACTGTTTCGCAAAATTTATGATCATTCTATCCAATTAACATTTTAAAACTAAAATCAATGTAGATATTGTATCGACATTAAATGATCACCCAGATTTACAAAACTAAAATGAGCCCATATGGTGGAACATATTATTTACTATTTCAAGTGCTATTTAAGTGTTATTTATTTCTGAATAAAGTTAAATATACATATATTTATTTATATTTTTTTTTGTATTGCAATGCAATTCTTGTCTGGTAACTTACTTTGTGAAAAAAAAAAATTGTGTGAATATAAAAAAAGAAAAAAAAAGAGGTTAAGTGTTGGTGACATCCTTTTGTCTATGAAATTCACATTGATCGGGAAATTGACATATTGACATAAGTTGTAGCAAAAATAAGAAAATAATAATATTAGCGGATATATAAAAAGAAATAATGTCTAGAAGATTATTAAGAATTTCACATGCAAACAAAAATTATAATATAAAGCTTTGAATAGTAAATCGTAAACATATCACTGTGGGATTTCTTTAACTTGACACTTTACCAATGTATAGATAGTGTTTCAAAATTTTAAGAGAATAACAAGAAAATATTATGAATTTAAATTGGGAATGTTGAAAGAGTTCAAAGTCTAATTAGTCGCCTAATATTTGTGACAACATTTTTGGTCAAAAAGCATCAAATTTCAGTACAGATTAAGTATATTATTGAAAGAATCCCATAATTATTATTATATTTTTAAGGATGCCATCATAATAACACTTAGTTATTTAACTATAATACATGACATTAATTAAGATACATTTTTTTATATTAGTGACATAACTGTATTTAAAAAAAAAACTAATACTATTTGGGTCATGTCACAGTAACAAAATCTACTAGTTGTTGTCTATGCTAATGAATTTTCCACGATTTTCGTTTTCAGAATATGTATTATTTTAATTTTGCTAGTTAGCACCGATTAGTAATGAAAACAAACTATCATAAAATTATTTTAATTAAATCAATGAATAAACCATTAAGACTAGAATATAATTACTCATATATAAAATTAAAATATCAATGTGTGACAATTAATTGTCAGGTTTTTTTTTTCCAATTAACTTTGGCAAGAACTAATTTACAAATTGGCATTATTATATGAAAACTAGTATATACATAATTGTCAAGCTTTTAAAATTAGGGTCGAATCGTACGAATGTCTAAATGTGGAACATTGACTACTGATCTTAATGGTTATGTTTGTGATATTCCTATTTGTAACAATTGCTTTTATATATACCGAATTTATAAGCAGGCATATTTTATTGGCAAATTGTCAAAATCATTACAATTTTACCAAATAAATATATCAAATTACATTAGTGTGAATAAATTATGTAATGTTGAGTAAATTTTGAAAGGATAGGAATTGATATATCAGGAATGCATATCACACTTTTAGCATAATATCATATCACACTCTTAGTCGTAAGCTTTTAAAATAATTGTCTAACCTTTTTGAAAAAAAAAATTAATTTGATGTGATATGTTCTCTCAACTAACTCCAGAAATTGGTCTAATTATATTATATTTTATTTTATGTTTTGTCTGATATTATTGGAAAAAGTCATCACGTACATTTTGTCTTATGTATATGTATATATATATTTATATAAATCTATATAATGTCCGGTATTTATAAGGTTACTGACACTTTATGTGTGCACCTATTACCTGAACTGAACAATAAGAAAAACACCATAAAAAGATTATATTTCTAGCAAATGAAAGAGAAATAAAATAAAACAAAACATAAAAACGTCTTTTATAAATTTACAGATATAATCATAGTTTTTTTTTTAACATACCATCATAATTATTATCATCATTTTACAAAAAAAAGAAGCAGATTTTGAACCAATAACACAATATTCGAATTATATTTTATTAAATAAAATATTGACGGTCATCGTCTTACAAAACAATATAGAAAAATTATTATTTTGCAATTTTTCTTCAATCTTCAAAAAAAAAACATAATTATTATAAAATATTTTACAGTTATAAAATCTATCTTTTTTTTTAAAGATATTATCTGAATAGACTTGACATGATAGTGGAAAAAAAATGCTTAAAGAAAAAGTTTATTTTTTAATGCTGCTTTTTTTTTTGTAAAAACTGTCAAAAGATTTGAAAAGCTGCGATCAGGTAAATAGAAGAGGAAGATTTTGGTCAGTAATCATATTTTCCTATAATAATTTTATTTTTCATTGAGGGAACTATAAATTTATTTACAAGATAATTTGACGATGTTGTACGTGAAATACTCAAGAGAGATTATTGTTTTTATTTGCTTATTAATTTTCAAAATTTATGACAAAAGATTTTTTTTTTATGTTATCGATTTGTCCTCATTTTTTTATGTTGTTTAATATATAATTTTTATGTAGTTTTTATCAATAATCAAAAATATTTCTGAATAATATTTCTTTTTTCATTTTCAATTAATTAAAAATAATTTTTTTGGTTTTGTGATATTTTATTATGAGATTTTTGTTTTATTATAAAAAATATCATAAATATTAAGTATTAGTCAGGTTTTAATATATAATAATCTATGATTTAATGATTTTTATATTTCCATGCTTGAATAAATTGTGCGTGACAAGAAATAGAAAAATAAAATCATTTGATATGAATACGTAATAATAATATTTTTATTTTTGCACGCTTAAAGTGTAATGTGTGTGTGTTTTTTTTTTGTGCATAATTATAAAAGTCTAGAAGAAGATTATGATATTTTGATTAAATTAATGTGTAAGAAAATTATTAAGAAATTTATTTAAATTTAAATAAATTGAAATATAATTTCTTTGGAAATTCTTTTATTATTATTAATATATAATTCAATTTTCTGAGAATTTTCTCACACATTAGAGATTTATTTCATTATTGTTTGCTGGCTATCACCTTCAGTTATATTGTGATTTAATTAATTTGTTGTAGATAATTTTATTCGATTAAAATTTATTAATATAATTCAATAATTTCAAATATCAATTTAGATCTTACATATTTAAATTAATTGAATTTCAAGAGTTATTACAAAATTTATACAGGATTAAAATTAAGAATTTCAGATGATTCCATTTATTTTACAAATATTTACTTTGATTGCACTTGTATGTTAATATAAATTGCAGGATTCGAATAAATTAAATTGCTAGAGAGAATATCAATAATTGTAGATATTATCTTAATAAGTTACTTTAATTTTACATGAAATTAAAATATAAATCTACATTAAATTTAGTTACCTTCTTGAAACGAAATTTAATGTTATAGGGTTTACATTGGAGATTGAAATCAGATTATTCCTTGTAAATAAAATTTCAGAATTTATTTAATTTAATTTTAAGTTAGAAAAGTTACATTTATACGTATAGAAATTTTCAATGGCAGGATAATTTAGATTGTCAATAATTCAGTTCACAATTACTGTCTGAAACACTGTAATTTAAATATTATCCTTAGTAATTACATACTAGTAATTAAATTTTATGTATTACATTCTGATAAATCTAATTTATTTAAAAATCATAAATATAAATGTTAAAAACTCCTGCAAAAAATTCCTATTGCACGAAATTTTTTATTAAAATAAAACTGGATTAACAAATATATAGTTGGTAAAGACTAATTTATTTTGACAGCTCAACGACTCTTGGAAGCTGATTTTATTGGACATTGAAAATTATTTATGTTCCAGACTTTTTAATTTTACAACAAGAGATGCCCTAAACTATAAATTTATTATTTAATTTTGAGTTATATTTTTTCTTTGTTTCATTTTTATCTTTTGGAAATGTTTTAGGACAATTATATCGTCAGAGAAAGATGTTCTTTTTGACCTATGAGTGCAAGAACATGAAATTTTCTAAAAACTCAATCTAATAGATATACGTATACTATTGAAAACATTTTTTTTTTGTAAATTGTAGTAATTTGCTATTTTCCTGCATAAATAAAAAATATGTACTTAAATGAGTCGCAAATATTTTATCATTAAAAAAAGATTACAAAAGAATTTAATTATTTATTATGTTTTTTGACTAATAAAATTTAATAATATCTACAAAAAAACAGCTTTAAATAAAAAATATGTTGAAATTGTAAATAGTAATTTTTGGCGCGAGTATCTAATTAAAGTTTTGAATAAATAATTTTATTTTTTATTTTTGTGGAATATTTAAAATGGTTCAATTGATTTATTGCATTAAATGAAAAAAAAAAGACTTATACTTTTCCAAAACTAAGACAAGGTTTTGAAAAGTTAGTGAATGGTCTAATAAATAGAAAATTAAGAAACCAATTTAAAGACTTATTAAATTAGATTTGCTTATTAGCTAATTAATTAAAGATTTCTTACTTTTTTATAATATTCCTTTTTAACAAATTCTATCGTTTTAGTTTACAATTCATATCGAAGTTTTATTTTACAATTTATAAAACTTTAAATCATTGAATTGGCAACACTAAATATGACATTTGTATATGACACAGTTAGAAAAACATTATCATTTCTTTCTTATAAATTAATAGAGCGCTTTATGATCAAACCGTTTAGGTTATCATTATTTCTTTTAAAAAATAATATTTTCCAATTTATGAGACAAAAAATAAAACAAATTTGATGTAAAAAATAAATAGTAATATCCTTGTAATAATAAAATTACAATTTCCTTTTCCCACAGTCGTTCATATTATTTTATTTTCCCATCCTGTCACAATATTAACAAATTCCTTTTTGTTTTTTTTTTGAAATCCTATGCGTATAATTACTAGTTACAAACATATCTCACTCACTATTATATGTAATATAAACTAAAAAATAAATAAAATATATGTATATTTAAAATTCCAACTACAAAATATAAAATAAAAGCAAAAAATACTTTAGATTCCACCAAAACTTGGCAATTGTGATGAATGAACTGTCATAAACTCATATAAACATTTTTTTTTTTTTAACCATTATTATATATCGTGTCTTACTACATATATTTACAATATATATTGAAATTTATATTAAAATTCTGAATAGCAAGTGATACGTGAAGGTTTTTTCATTTTATGTTTAATTTTTTTTTATATTTAATTTTCAATATTTTTGTATTTTCTGTTATTTTTTTTATTTATAGATATTATTTTAAAATTAACAACAATTGGATTGCCACAAAACAACATTAAAAGTAATTAAGGTGTTTTTTTTTAAAAATTTTCTTTTGTGAAAAAAAAATAAGAGCCTTTATCTATAAAATGAATATAATTTTCCAAAAACTTTTAATATTAAATTATGAATTCACGGAAAATTATGTTTTTTTTTTATTGTGTTCAAATTGAATTTGAAAATCAAATAAGTTTTCGAAACAACAAAAAAAAAAAAAAAATTAACAAAATCCCAAAACTATAAAATTATGTAATAATATGTAATGTGTATAGTAGTTACATAAAAAAAATAAAAATAAATTAAATTTTATGATTGGCACTGCAGCAGAACTTTAAAATAATAAATGCTATGAAAATTTTTCACCATTCAATAATGAAAAAAAAAATTAAATTAAATTAAATTTTTGATATTTCAACAGTTTTTATGTTGTTGTTTTTTTTTTTTAGCTGAAATTGAAATTTCATAAATTTTCACTATTGAAAATTTTAAATACAATTTTTTTTTTATTTTAGTATAATTTCAAGAATTTATGTGATCGTAGTTACAAAATTTCTTGTACATATTGTAAAATTTTCTATGTTGTAAATATAATTTTCCGATTATTACTTTTTGGTTTGTTTAGTGGAATTTCTTTTGATTACAAATACATAAATAATGAAAAAACATAGTTTTTTTTTGGTAAAAATGATTTTGGAAGAAATTAGAATTTTAATTTTTGGAAGGAGTTAAATGACGTAAAATTAGAAAAGACAAATGCTACGAATTCTAGTAAAAAATTATAAAATAAAATTCAGAATTAGTATACCGGTAATTTAGAATTATGCAAAAATAATCATAAAATTTCAATTTAATGTTATTGAAACTGAAACTTTAAATATACATTTACAGAGAACATTATGGTAGTTGGAATAATTAATCTTTCGAATATACTAAAACTAAATAGAAGATTTATTAGACAAGTTAGAAATATAAGATTCCAAACATTGCTGATGCAATTGACTAATTAATTAAATACTAATTAATTAATATTTAATTAATTAGTTAAAAATTTTATCAGTAGAAAATATATAAAATTTTATCAGCACAACAAGTGAAACAAAAAAAAATATGTTTAAAACTTTAAATTTTATCTTAAAAAAAATTTAAATTATTTTAAGTATTTTCCAAATTAAATTAAATTTTATAAATTATCATTTTTATGTATTTAATAAACAAAATTGGAATAATATTTATTTTGAATAAAAATTAAATAAATTAAAATCCGTTTAATATTTTTTCTGTTTTTACATACTCTGAAACATTCGATCGTAAATTTTGTGTCAAATAGAAATTTACACCTTATAGTTTTACAGAAAGACTCATTAATCGTAAAAAAAAATTGTTTTATTGTCTTAAAATTAGATATTTCGCTGACATTTGTCTTAAAAATTATTGTATTTATCTAATACTGAATCACTTGACGAATTACGGCATTACAGAATCATTTAACTTACTACCCACCATAAATTTGTAAAATAATATAAACGTATATATTTTGTATATTTTTAAATAGAATTAATGACGCCAATTTTTAATTATATTGATTTCATAATTATTCGAATTGACGTCAAATGTATAACGTTAATATTTTATTAAACCTTCAAAAATTAACTGTCAAAACACAATAATATAATAGTGAATAAGTGAATTTATCCTTAACCAAAAATAGCTAAAAACAAGTAAAAGAAACCAAGTGACGTCAAGATTGACCGACCTATTTATGTTTTTTTTATTTTAAATATTTTTTTTTAATAAATTTTGATTTTTCTGGTAAATTGGAACTTGACTCTTGAACAAAAAAAAAAGCAGATAAATCAATAATAATTGTCAAAAACATAAATAAAAATGAAGCCAATATAAACATAAAAATATTAATTTTTTTTTTGTCCTAAATTTATTTAATAAATTTTACCATAATATTTTTTTAATATTTTTCTTGTTGTTAATTTTTAATTTTTAAAAAATTAGAATTATCTTTTTTTGTTGTTGTTGTATTTTCTGTACACAATTCACCAAAAAAAAACATTAAATTTCATGTTCCAAACTACAAAATTAACTACACTTATTTTTCTGTAGAATTTATTTAACCATTAAAAAGTTGTATTTTTTTTAACCATAAAATTTTCATAATTTTTTCACTATATTTTTTTTTTATTACCAAATTGAAAACTTTTTGGAAATTATTTCTGAAGTTAGTAAAACTTGTCAAAATTCAAAATAGTAACACTTAAAAAATAATTTCAAAATAAATTAAAAGAATATTATTTAAATTAATTTACACAAGTCTTAATAAAGTTTAAAAAATATTTACAAACTTTGTGATGATTGTCAAAAAAAAAACTTAATAAAATTATTTAAACTTTAAAGTTTTCTGTTGATTATAAAAAAAAAAATTCACTTAAAGGTTGGTTATTTTTTTATAATACTGTTTTAATTTTACTACTGCATTTAATGGTGGTAACATAAAATTATGCAGTTTTTATTATGTATAGTATTTATGTATAAAAATAAAACTTCAAGGTAAAATTAAAACAAAAAAAAAAAAAGCTTGATATAAAATGTACAAAAAAAAAAATGTATGTTAAAGTCTTAAAAATTGTACAAAAAATTTTTAACAATTACTTTTCGTTTTATAAAAATTTATGCTGTAAAACACTCAGCAAAAAAACAAAATTTAACTCGTTAGTTTCTTTTCACAATCACAACGGAAAAATAAAATAAAAATATTTTTATGTAATTTTATTAAAAAATAAATTCCAAAATGAAAAAATATTTAATTAATTAGTCAAAAAATATTTTATCAGTAGAAATTATAAAGTGCACAACAAGTAACACAACAAAAAAAAAAATATGTTTAAAACTTTAAATTTTATCTTAAAAAGAATTTAAATTATTTCAAATATTTTCCAAATTAAATTAAATTTTATAAATTATCATTTTTTTTTTATATGTATATGTATTTAATAGATAAAATTTATTAATTTGATTGAATAATATTTATTTTGAATAAAAATTAAATAAATTAAAATCCGTTTAATATTTTTTTTTTCTGTATTATCCCGTAAAAGACGTCTGAATCGAAGACGATATCGAAAACGACTGATCGTGTTCAATAAAATACCTGGAGAATATACAAAAGTTTCGCAATCTCAAAATTATACATAAAATAAAGGCTTTACAAATACAAATCTCTGTGCATTTTTTAAATTTAATTTTTAGTGTACTATTGTGCGCTGTACGCTCAGATATATTTTTTTTAAAAAAAAAAAGGTGTATAAATTTTTGTTATGCTTTTGTACACAAGAAGTTCATTTTCTTGTCTACAGTAATGTTAAAAGAGTTTTGAGTTTAAAACGCACCTGTACGTTTTTTTTTTGTTTTTCTTGTGGCTTGACACAAACTAATATCATTTTTTTTTTTAAATGAATTTTCAAGAGAAACTTTATGAAATATTTATGGAAAAAAAAAAGTTTACATATTCTCAATAATAATTGTTCTCTTTAAAATTTGGATGCATTGAAATATGATTTGCATTAGAGCATAATTCAGATGTATTGCAGTACAGATAAGGTGACCAGAGTAAATTAAAATTAGTACAATTTTCTTTTTTTCGATTAATTAACGAAATAAAACTAATAATATTTGAGTAATGCTATGCTGAATTATGTAACAGCTACAATTTGTGTCATTGAAATCAACCTTGCTCTAAGTTTAATGAGATTTCAATAAGTACCAGTTCGAAAATGTACAGATATTAACACTCAAAAATGTAATAGTAGTTTTGGGGCCTTCTTTTGTCTGGATAGATATAGGTTTGAATTTTATTTTGGTTTTTTAAAAACATGTAGTAATTAAATTTGCAAAAACTTGAACCTATGTACTTAAAGTGTTAATAAATCATTAAGTAATTTCTCTTATTTTTCACATTGAAAAAGATCAATTAATTGTAAAGATTAATCTCTTCAAATTTCACAGTGTCTCTTTCCGATTCACTTAAAGCTCTTGATACGCACAGTTTTTAATTTGTTGGAAATTGTAATAAATATTTATATAAATGTATTTAATTGTTTGAGTGTTCTAGAAAATTGCCAATTAATTAATAATAAAAATTAATAATTATTGAGTAGTGAAATTAGTTTATTAATTTACTATAATAAGATAAATAACAATTCTAAATATTTAATTTAATAAATTTAAAATAAATATATTGCAAAATTTTTCTTAGTTCCGAATTTTTGATTAATTTAATTAACCTGTATTTATTATAATAATGACATATTTAATTAATTAGAAATTATATAAACATAAATTATGTTTCAGATTTCTTAAATTAACAGAAAATTATAAAATAAATTCCCCTTAAATGTGAAAATGAATTATATAAACAAAAGTCTAGAGATTTCTTTTCTTGTGAAAAACTTTTATTTACAAATATTTTAGTTTTTTTAAAATAAAAGTTTAGGTATATATTTAAACGGGGCTAAGATAAAAGTTTCCAATAAAATTGTCATAGAAGACATATTTGAGAAATCAAAGATCACTGATCAATAAGGACTAAGATATCAGATATTAAATTCTAGTTAGGTAATAAATATTGTACCTTAATCGAAGAGCGTCATATCTTAAAAAAGTAATAAATTTTTAATTATTTACCTGCGGTAAATAAAAACGAAATTTTCAATATTTTCTTTGGACTCATTTATCTCCACGTCAGAGAAATTGAAATGGAGCAGAAATTACAATTTCAATTTCTAATGTTTTTTCGGTAAGGATATTTCAATTTCTAAAGTTTATTCTTTATTCGATTAACAAACTTACCCAACTACGATTTTCTCCAAACTATGAATTTTAACATGCGAATAATTTAAATATCCGCAGATAATACTGATTCTACGATTATTAAGGTTCATGCATCTATATTTTAATGGTTCTTTTAGATTTAATATTTCCTTCAAGATTATGGTATAAAGGTATAACTACTACTATAATTATGGTACTATTAACGAATTTTGTACTATTACCGCATTATCGAATTTTATGAATATGTATTATGGTTAATTATTATATGTAGATATCCTAAAAACTTCAACTGAAATTAAAATTAAATTATTCCATAGAATAAGTTAAGATAAAAATCCCCAATAATATTCGGAAACTAATAAATAATAATATTACCCATATATTTATGATTAAAAATGATTTTTTTTATGTTTGTAAATCTTTCCAATAAAATTAAAAAAAATTCCTTGTATTTCATAAAAATTGTATCGCAAAAATATTGATAAAAATTATTATACATTTATGTTTAGTAATTTAGTGTATAATTAATGTAATTATTAATATTTAATTAGTATTTGCGATAAAATTGAATATTATTTCAAAATACAAATATTTTAAGTACCATAGAGAATTTATTTTTTTTTCCATTTTTCTGTAGATGATAAAAAATAATATTAAATTCATTTATCACCTTCCGGGCGGAAGTTTTTTACTATTCCAAACATAAATAATAACAATAATAATAATATTAATAATGGTTTTATTTCTGTTTTCTTGTTTAGTTTATGGAATTGTTTATTATGAAAATTTTATTAATTAACAGAAAATTATGAAAATTATTTAGACAAAGACATATTAAAAAAAAGAACATATAATTATTAATTAATATGGCTTATCAATAGCATCAAAATATTCGATGTTTCTAATTTCTATATTATTTTAATCATTCAATTTTTCTTAATAAAAAATATTTTAGGTAATTTAAAATTTACAGATAATATGGTATAATTTCATTACAGATTATGTTAAGGAATTGCACAAATTTAATTTAACAATAATGAAAATTATCATTAGTCGTCATATAAACTTACTATAATTACGGGTTCAATTTTTACCTAATATTCACAGTACATATATTTTAAAAATAATCCCCAAAAAATTAGATATGGATTTAGAATTAATTTTTAGAATAACTTTTCAAAGTAACTATTATCAGGCCTGCAAAGTCTGCAAAAAAGAATGTTTCAGAAAACCACCAATTTAACAATTGGAATATAATCGAATTTTTAATGCTGAAACTCGAAGGATATTAATCTATACTTCAATTTCTGGATTTGTTACAACTAAAATCAAACTTAAAAAGACCATCATAAGTAAATTTTAATTTTAAATTCGTTTCCAATGGGTGTCAGAGTTAAGCCAAAAAATTTTAACTGATTCATAATAATTAAAATTTTAACTATTTCCGGAATGACGTTTTAAGTTTTAATAAAAATTAAACAGAAATAAAAAGTCTGCTATCGAAGGACGTCAAGTAGATCGTTGACTATCTACTAAATATTTTGTATGAAAAATTAATTAACATATACTTCAGAATTTAATGAAATTTTCCAATAAATTTTCTGCCTAAATCGATTGGAATATTTCTCCGAAAAATAAACTTTCAAAATATTTTTATGTAATAAAAATTTAATTATAAAATAAAATATAATTTAAAATTTCCAGATAATAAATACGATAAATAAAATAATAATAATAAATAAAAAATGTTGATTTTAACTAGAAATTATTTAATAATAATCAAATTGATTTTTTAATAAACTTTTAATTGGAAATTCAATTAAATTATAATTGAGACATAAACAATATGATTTTATTGAATTATTTTTCATCTATTAAGTTTATATTTTTCCCTAAAGAATCTCCATAAAATTATATGTTCTATATCTTATTTGTAGTCAATGAATTTAATTAGATTAGGTAATATAATGACAAAAAAAAAATAGTTCCTTTTCATATAATGAAGTAACGAGCATAAGATAATTTATAGATTTAATAATAATTGGCAATAATATTACTTAGTAGACATTTATATAAAAATAGTGGACATTTTATGTTATAGAATAAGTTGGACGATGAGAAATTTGATTTAAGAAAAATGTGTAAAAAGAGTTTATAAAAGTTGTCTGTGTGGGGGAGAAAGGAGATGTGAGGACTTAACAAATTTGTATGTATATAAAATTTAACTAGAAATATAATTATGAACTGAAATTATTTATGAAATGTTAATGATATAATAAAAATAATGGTCCTGTCTTTATTTTTTCGTAATTATTTTCTTATTATAAATTAATTTGTTAAATTTGCTAATTAAATTGGTAAAAATTTAATTATTTTTGTAGTTGCGGTTTTTCACACTATATGTCAAATTCTAAATTTCACAATTTTATTGCAATGTATTCAGCATGCTTTTCTAAGTAATGTCATAAAAAATAGTTACTACTATCCAAAAAGAATTTGATATTATTATTGTAATTTTTGTTAAATTTCTAGAAACAATATTAAACAACTTACAGAAATATTAGCTTTGATACACACGACACATTAATTATGAAATATTTTTAAACAATTTTATATTATGTGTACAAATTTTTTAGCATAAAAATATTTTAGTGTATATTGACAATATGAACTTAATTTGACATATTAATATGCTAACATTTATACTAAAAACAAAAACAAAAAAGTTAGAATTATTATTAAATTTTTGCAATTCTAATAATTATTTTTATTACCTAATATAAGTATGAAATTCCTAATTAATGTTTTGTATTTTCAATAACATCACAATTTCTACAGATTTATTTAACTAATTTTATCTTAATTAAAATAATTAAAATTATCTAATAAAATATGATTGAATCAATTTATAATTATAGAAAAAAAAATAAAAGTTTTACGGTCAAAATCAACATTCCAAAAAAAAATAATATAATAAAGTTATTTTTTTTTCTCATTGATATAATTTTCACATAAAGTTCAATTAAGATACACATGACTTTTTATACATAGAAAAAAAAAACTGTAAATATAATTTACATAAAAATGCAATTTTACTTAAATTAGGCTATAATTTTTTGTAATAAAATTTAAATTAAGGTAAATACAACCGGAAATATTCTATTTTCAGAATTTTTTTTTTTTCGTGTTTTTTAAGAAAATTTATCATAAATTGTTACTAAGTATTTTAATATTATATTCAATAACTTTGTACGATAAAATTAAATTTCCGGTTCATATATTTTTATTTACACTATAAAAATATCCTTAAAAAAAAGGAGAAAAATTATACAACACATAGGAAAGGTTAACATCAAATTGTCAATTTATCTATATTTATGTGTAGTGTAAAAGAAACTTTAAAAAAATAAATAAATAAATTAAACTTAATTGAATAATATAATTTTGTACTAAAGAAAAAGTACGAATAAATTGAAATAATTTCAGATTTTCATCTTTTTGTTGCTGATTATGCTGGTATACAACAACATGAATTTATGTTGATATTACCTTCCTGGAAGTATATAGTTGTTTGAAAACATTTCAGTTTAATGTAACACAATACATAATACAGTAATTCGTTGAGTCCTATAAAGTTTTATAGAAGAAATTGTTGATAACAAAAACTATGAAATGAAAAAGGATTTATGGTAGAGTGTATAAAAAATATTCAGAAACATTGTACAAAATAACAAACTAGTACAAAGACTTGGAGTATGAAGTATAGAATTTTCATCTAAGTGAATTACTGTGATAAAAGTGTTTAATTTAAGTTTTAATACGTCCTTTTGCACATCTCGAATATTGATAAAAAAATGTTTACTAAAACAATCATGTAACTATAAATAATGGGATTATATATCAGCATGTATGTCTAAATCTACTATATTTGCATTAACAATTTATACTAAGTCAGAGTTTGGTAAATTAAAATTATTGACTAAGGCGTTCACATATATTTTTCTTAATACAATTCTTTAGGAATACCTGGAAAACGCCTGATTTTATTGATTTCAATTCAAATAGAATTCAAAATGAAGTAAATAATAAAAAGTAATTAGCTTAATTTAAGTAAAAGTATTTCTTGATTATAATTTAACTTTCAGTTATAAGTAGCATATTTGGTAGTTCAAATTACATATTTCGTGAACTTGAAATTATGTAAAAGCATTTACTTTTTAAATCAATTTAAATCATGAAGTTTCTATTCATTTTTCTAGGACACAAGTTCAATTTTTTCATTAGCATGATTTCTAATTTATGTGTAAATTTTTTTTAAACATTTTATAAATATTGAATTTTTGTTAATTATTTTCTGTAGGATAACAAATATTTAAACTACTAAAACTGAATTTCGGATTAAATAACTTAATTTTCTTTCAAGTTATGATAATGAGATTCATAAAAATTAAGAATAATATTATATATACAATATTTTTATTGGATGTATAAATTGTTATTGGTTTAAAAAATATTTTATAAAATATATCCTTTAAAAAGGTCCTTGCACAAAATTTAAATATACGCTTAATAGTTAAATTATATTTTGAAAACATGTTTAGCAAACAATTTGCTAAAAATCAATGTAAATGAATGCAATTAAAATCTGCTAAAATTAATTTTTGTAATGATTTACTTAATGACTTCATCAAGGTACTAATAACAATAATAATAATAAAAAAAAAACTACACAACTTTAGATGGATTTTTTTTTATTGTGATATAGAAAAATAAAAATAATTGATATTATATTTAAATAAAATTGTCACCTAGGGAGGTATTTCCTTATTTAATTTAGATTTTCATATCACATTAATATCTGAATTTTATATTATTTTGTCAGGCAAATATCATATAAATAATACTTGTCAATTTGTTTATTATTGTTAGCACGTGCCTAAATTTTAATTATATACCAAAAGTTTTCTATTTGGCTAACAAAAACAAAAAAAAAAAGGTTTTTTTTAGTAATGTGACTTGATTTTATTCAGAAAATTGCAATAAAAATATTAGTTAGGTACAAAATTAATGTTTCAAAAAAAAAAAAAAAAAAAAATTATTTCAATACTGCAACGATGATATTTTGAAAACGTGACAGAATTATTTACAGAAAAATAGTAACGAAAAAAAAATATGATTTAAATAATTTAAATTATAGATAATTTATTTGACAATAACATAATTTATTAATTCCAATTCCAAATTTACAAATATTTTTTTTTTTTAGCAACCGAGAAATATTTGTCCTAGTTTTTTGGGAACTACTGGTTAAATTTCTAAAATTATGATTATAATAACTGAGCTAAATATTCTTCAAATATCGAAAATTGGTAATATATTAATTTCCACTTAATAAAAATTTTCATTTTCTTTTTTCCTCACTGTGTAAAATTAATTTAATTAAATTTCATTTTAAATTTACCGGTAAAACTATTAATAATATTATAATATTTGTGACCTTACCGTTGATTGATTTTATTCAAACATTTTTTTTTTTTTTATTACCTGATTGATGATCAAACAGGGTAAATAAACTTTTTAATGCAAAAAACAAAAAAAAAAAATATTTATGTCGCCACGTTCTATTCATAATTTTGTACAGTGATTTATTTATACAATCAAGTTTTTATATAATAATAATAAAAAAAAAAAACTAGATAATTCAGAGTAAAATTAGTCATACCGAATCACATGATTGCGTGGGGAACCTGTTTTATGTTTTACGGAAAATATATTTAAATTTTATATTTTTTTAATATATATAATTTATCAGTTGAGTACTGCAAAATCTAAATTCTATTATTGTGTCAGAGATATTCAGATAAAGTAAAGTCATATTTTTTGGGACATAAAAGAATTATGTAAAATTTATCAATTTACATAATTCTTTTCTATAAAAGAATTATGTAAATTGTAAAAATCTTTGAAAAGAGGTTATCTAACAATTAATAATCTGATAAGTAATACCTATATCATATATCTTCCCGACAAATTGTATTATCGATAAAATTTGTAAAAACTACGACATTGTAGTGATGTCGAAAAACTAGAAAAGTTATTGGAATTTTCATAAATTCCAACTTTAATGAAATTTCTAAATTTAATAGAAAATTTGTCATTATGAATGAAATTATCAATATTTGCATACAAATAAGTTTATACGGCTATTATTACTAAAATGTATCATACAAAATTCAAATTTTCCTTCAAAAACAGGCATTTAAAACATTGAAGAAATAATGCGACGAATGGAACAAAGTAATTTTTATTAATCATACATCAATTGGGTGCAGAATTAGAACATAAATGACATTTATATAAAAAATTTTATGCAATTTATTTTTTTTTTTGCAAAATATTAAATTTTCATATTTGTATGCTTTACAGTCGATTAATAAAAGACTTTATAGTATAGGAAAATTAATATTTCATTTTATACTGAAATTGAAAGTAATAAAAAAAATTTCTAAATAAAAAAAAGGTTAATTTAATAAGGAAGATTGATTCAATTTAATTTTTATATTTTAATTGAATTGGCAAGATCGTTTTAATTATAAAATTGTAAATAAGGTTGCAAAATATTAAATTCACATAAATTTTTTTATTCATTTTTTTTTCCGCGAAATAAAAATTTAATAAAATATAAATAACAATCGAATTATTAAATTTTTAATGTTAATTTTTTAAATAAATTTCGAATTAAAAGACTAATTTGGATAATTGAAGATTACATGCATTACAAAGCTATATTGTGAATCTTTAAGGTAATTGTAAGTATTCTGAAATGCCGAAAACTTCTTCATAATATAAGATGTTCTGCAAATTATTTCAAATTACGAAAATATTTTGATCAGCAGTAGAAATAAATTCGGATTTAGTAGGCAGTTTATTTAAATAAAGCAATTTACGTTTTTTGACAGATGGAACAATATTTAATAAAAGAAAAGAACTTAAATAATTATATAATTAAAAAATAATTAAAAATTTGAAGATTATGTAAGATAAAGAGTAGAGCGATCTGAGTGTAATCCGCTAAATTCAACATAAAAGTTCGACATAAGTTTCAATAAATTCCAGTAATAAAATTATTATAAAATGTGATTTAAAACTGAGGCCATTTGGAAACAAGAAATATCTGGATAATAAAGAAATTAACACTTTGCAATTAAGTTTTCTACATTATAAAGATATATGATTCGGAAGCCATATAAAATTAGGAGGTTCAGATTTGAATAGAATATTTGAAGATCTTTTAACAAGAAGAAGACTAATGAATGAATTTAATAATAAGAGTGAATTTGCGTACAATTATTCAACCTCTTAAATTTCAATAAAACTGCTTAATTTTTCCCCAAGAGTGTAATTCTTCAACAAATATAACTTTCTAAACATCCAAATTCAATTTAAAAAAAAATACAAATTTATTTCTACTCCGGATCAAAATATTTTCGTAATTTTAAATAAATATTCAAACAATTCGATATTTTTCATTTAAAACAAAAACTAACCAAATCAATTAAAATATGACACATAAATTAACACATTAATTAAAATTCTTCATTTTTTGTTAATATGCATCATCATTATCTTTAAAAAAATATATATAATTTTCTGATCCGTTTATAATTTCATATGAGTATAAAATACTACTGTCACTTGGCCTGTTACGTCACGTCAGCACACAAATTAACAACAAAATTAAGCAAAACAACTTTAATTTTTATATATATACATATATAAAAATTCATTGAACTACATTTCCATAATGACAGCTATAATTAATTTTATTGGGGAAAGCCCATTTTATATACACAGACATGCCAATTAGTATTTCCGAGATTTGCTTCGTTTTTTTTTTTTTTAAATTTTATTTTTTGGAAAAATTCCAAAGGTTATGATTTTTTACTGTAATTTTTGTTGCTACTAAAAATTGATGCTGTTGTCGCCAACGTGATTCTTGATTATCTGATCTTCCGGCATTATAAGGCAAATACGGTTAAGTGATGGCGCCAAAAATATTATTTTGTAATTTTTTTTAAAATTTTTAATACATATTAAAAAATAAAAAGGTGTTAAACTTTATTTTAAAACTTTCTTTATTATGTTAAGATCTGAATCATTTTAAAATTTATTTTTAGATTGAAATAAAATTCAGAATCTATTTATAAAAATAAAAATTATGTTTTTAATTAAATTTAATGTTTGGCTTAACAGTTGCCCTTTAATGATACATTATACTTATATTTTGAATTTATTTTTGCTGTTGACCTGATTTATTTTCTATGGTATTTTAAAAATGTTTATTATTTAAATATATTATAAAATATTTAAAATTATGTGCGGTATTTCACCTGTGATCACCGGACACCATCAGTTCGGGGACCATAAGCTTTTGAGGATCTTTTATCGACAAAATAAAAAAAAGTTATTAAGAAATATTTTTTATATTTAGACAGATAAATAATTATGGGACAATGGATTTAAGAGATTGAACAATTGTACGCAAATTATTAATTTATAGAATTTAAATGAAAAAATATTATGGTAAAAAAGATGGTTAGGTGATATCTTTACCATCGATGATGAAATACCTATTTCTCCACGTGATTAAATATATTAGTTATTTCTCGGATATACGCCGGTACTCAAGAAAATTAAGAAACATACATCAGGGCCATAGTTTAAGAGAAAAAGAGGTGGAAAACCACTGCTATAAGAAAATTATTAGAATATACAGAAAAAAACAGGTGGTGTTTTTCATTTTTTTGATATTAGTAAAATTAAAATTATATATGATTTCTATAAATATTCTTTTGGGATTATTATTATTTTAAATTTTTTGAAAGAATTTTCATATTTAAAAAAATTATTATCGTCATATTTTAGCAGTGATATTTAAGGATATAAATCCCTTTGCTATATAAAAAATAATATTCAGATTAATATGCAAAGGTTATTTTATAAAATTTAAAATTAATTACTTAAGTACATAGGTAAAAACTAAAAATTAATTTAAATTTTTTGAAAAATATTAACAATATTTAAGTATGAAAACTAAGCGAGATATAATCACTTGTTTTTCTAGTAAATGTTCAAAAATATTATTTGCATATTACATTCTTGATATTTATTATTGTTAGTAAATGAGAGTAAAACTATTAAGTGCAAATGTGTAACTATCTACCAAAAGTGACAGAAAATATCCAATCGAATATTAGTACAAGTAGAAATAAAGTTATTATAATTCCTTTTATGCTTTTTACATCATATTGCATTATATTATAACATTCATTATTTATCGATAATTAGCATACAATATAATTAAATTAATGAGTCAATTATAATTTTTTACATTGAAATTAAGTAGCTGTGATAATTCTGACAAATTATTATTAATAACTTTCATTAGCAGAAACCGGAATATAAAATATTTTGGAATTTATGAACCAAAAAAAAAAATGACACAATTTAAAAAATTTAATAATAATTTTTGATTTTTTATACCGAATTTAAATTTCTCTTAAATATTTCAATTTTCCATTAATATTTATTAAAAAAAAACAAAAAAGACAATCAATCAAGTTTTTAAATCTTAAATTTAAGAAGACAAAAAAAATATTTATGCTGACAAAAAAAAATTACTCTTAATCTTCCCTTCATATTTATGGTCTTAAACTGAATTTGTGACACTTTTTTATCCTCATAAAATACAGACCATTCACAAATATATATTTTTTTTCAAAATAAAGAAAATCACCAACTTGTTTAATGTCAACTCAAAAATTTAGGTATGTTTATAATCTTTTTTTTAACTCAAAATTTCATTGGAAAATGTGACAAAAAAAAAAAAAAGTCCTCGATTAATTCTGAAAATATTAGCTCGGCTAAAATTAACTGGAGTGCAAGGGTTAAAAATCTATATGTATAATGAAAAAGAAAATTATTGTGAAATTATTCATTTAGTTATACAGTTGTTGGGGGTATCATCAATGACCTGAACTTTATATTGAAGGATATGCCAATATTACAAAAGCCTGTAAAATATTGCGCGCGCATGTTATTAATTATACAGTACAATTTCTGAAACGCTTTATCTACTATAGCGTTATTTGGTGTTGTAATTAGCTTTTGGAAATGCAAGCACAAATACCAATACAAAAAAATACCTAGATTTAAAACATTATTCATAAAGATTTACTTTTATAGAGGTTTATGTGAGATTTGTTTACAAAATTAAAAAAAAAAAATTTTTTTTTCTAAGTTTTGCACTTCTCAGATAAGATTTCTGTGTAAATTCTAATTTTTAGTATAAACAAATTTAAATTTTTTTATATTTTTATATAAAAATCAAATGAATTTAGTTAAAATTTAAAATTTACCTAATTTTTTGTGTATCCAAATGACATGCAACATTTGTCCTATATATTTTTTTATTGTTGCTTATTACCAAATTACCCTAACGATCGATGAATAATTTCATATTCAGAAATTTAATCTTAAGAAATTTTTATGTTCAAAAAGCCAATTCGTTACTAACTTTTTTTTTTTTACATAAAAATCGATAGAACCAGTTTTTTTTTTACAAACTTTTAGTGAAAAAAAAATTGTGGTTTTTATTTATTTATAAAAAAAAGAAAAAAAGAAATGAAGGCAATTTTTGAAACTATCTAAAAAAAAAGCAGTGAAATAAATACAAAAAAGTAAACAATTATTTATCACGTTAATCTTGACAGAATTATCTTTCCTTTTTGTCATAATTTGTTGCATTCATTCTCAATGACTTTAAGGTACAAAGGAAGAATTCACCACCACCATCATCATTATTATCATCATCATCATCATTATTATTATTATTAGTGTAATCCACCATCAAAAAAAAAAAAGAGGGAATCTACTCTGCAGATAAATTTTGTAAACTGAAAATATTATAAATAGCAGGAGACCAGCATGAATTTCATTTTTTTTTTCTTTAACAACACATAAGGAATATTGAAAAGAAGAAAATTCCTTTTTTTTTTCTTTTTACATTTTATTTATTTTCAAATGGAATTATATTTTTAATATTGCCTGGCACTGGATGTTTTCTAAAAGTTTTGAACAACAACAAAAAAATTGATAATAAATTGTTAATACCTCCTCGAAGGAAGAATATTTGAAAATAATTCTTATATACAAAAAGGGCAATGCACTTTTTATTCTGTGATTTATTAAATTTAATATAAAATTCAAAAAAATCTTTATCAAATAATTCGTTATTTTAGATTTTATAACAAAATTTTTGGTAGTTAAAAGAATGGATGTTGGAAACGAAATTATACTATTAACTCAGAAAAAACATAAACTGTGTCAAATGCTCCGAAAAATTAGATATGCAAAATTTTCAATATTCTGTCCTATTCTAGCTTTTACGTGGAATTTTGTTCGTATGGAATTTTTTGTTCATGCGGAAATTTATTTGGTATTCTAGTTTTCCCACGAATCGAATTAATTATTAGCAGATTAATCAGATTTTCGAAATTATATTTTTATATGAAATATATTTCAAAATCACCTGTTTATTTCAAATATTTTTATTATAATCATAAAATTTTCTATCAAAAATTTCTATTTTCTATTAATCTATCAAAAATTTCTATTCAAAATTTTTTTTAACAACAAAATGAACAAATTTGATATTAAATTCCATTCACTCGAAAACAACATAGAGTACTAAAAAATTCCGACTCGGATGAATTTCCATTTTCGAAAAAAAATTTCTATTCTCTCGAAAACTGGAATACCAAAAATTTCCATATATTTTCTGTTCACTCGAAAACTGGAATCTAATGTAATAATTGACAAAGTTCATCTGTCTTTCTGTAAATCGATATAATTAAGCTTTTAAGATATATCCAAGGGTTCTCAATGATACCATTGAATCAAGGGTACTCAAATTGAATGAAATATTAGTTCATTTGGTCATTCCATGTTGCTTCCATGAAATTTTATCTGACGTTGGCATCTCACGACAAACCCTGTGAACGTATTAATTTTATTGCAGCTTGAGTTTTCCCAAATTAAGGCTGCACTCCATCTTAAACTGTATAGATTTTAGCGTTCTTAGAAATTTAGTGAACTTATATGCGATATTAACAGAAATGCTGGAATAATTTAGCCATCAGTGTCACATTATCCCATAACTTATTAAAATATGTTCTGCCTCATCATTTCCTCATAAAAAATCATTATTAAACTTGAAGTTTTCTCTACAAATCTTTTCTGTTTTCTCTACAAATCTTTTCTGGACCTGGATTAAAAAACATTCTATAACTGATTCTGCAGGGTAAATATTTGATTTCATATTTGTACTTATTTACTGATTACAATAGAATTAAACTTACACACAAATAGAATAAAAAAAATTTCGCTTTTATCTTATGATGTGAATGATGTAAGTTAACTTGTAATTTTATTTTAAAGTCATTGTTGTATATATGTACTCTAATAATATTCGATTCGTAATATAAATATATATATATAACCTCAAAATATGAACTTAAAAGTTTATTGACTTCTGAAGGTCGTTTCCTTTCAAAGATTTTTTATGTTTTGTGCATTTTTTATGTTCTGTTCAAATTTATTTTACCTTGGAAATTACCATTTTTTTTTTATTTGGTTATTTGTTATTTTATGTGTTCCTTATTTTCAAAAATATCTTTTTAAACTCATCTTTCGATTACTATAATATAACACAATTCATTAGTGCAACAGTTGGTAATACACAGCGTGTTATTTGAAAATTCTTAACGTTGTCCATTTAAATATTATTCTGACGGACATTATTTTGGTTCATGGTTGGTTCATCAAAAACGATTTATAATTTCCTTCAAAAGTGTATATAAAAATACGTGTGCCTGTTTGTTTGGTAGTTTTTTTGGCTACCTGTTATTGATTTATTTAACTTTTTGATTACTTTCCAAGAAATCAATTATAATTTGAATTTTAATTTAATTTGAATTTTAATTTAAATTGAATTTTTGTTTTTTGTTTGCAACATTTATTTTGAAGCGTGGTTAGTTATATATTTAAACATTATTTTAAAAATTGAAATTAAAATTCATTAACATTTTATACTCATATTTATTATAAGAGTTTTGTTTTGTAAATTTGTAAATGGTTCGTTTATGTTTCATTAATTGCTCTGTTATTTTTTTTTTTTTTGCGATCAAGGGGAAATTATTATTTTGTTATTGGAAAATTCCTCAAAGGTTAATAGACTTTGGGGTTGTGATTTTTTTTTGTATTTAATGCATTTGAATATCAAAGTCATTTATTAAATGTTGCACAATAAAAAAAAAATCGATTTGTAATTGGTAAAAAAAAATATATATACGTACATTTTTTATTACCATTTTTTTTATCTTTTGGTATAAATGTAATTAACCTAAAGAGGTTGAATAATTTTTTTTTTTTTTTTATATATGAATTAAGTCATGGACAAAAATAATATAAAATTTATATTTAAATCAAATTATTTATTAAGTAATATTTAATAAAAAGAATTTATAATAAAATTATAAATTATAATTATGTTCCTACTTCTAGAAATCGACACATACGGATAAATTAAATTATATGAATATTTTATAGTAATTTTTTTTTGATGAAAATTTCTTAATTACTATTCCTCAAAAAATATCATTGTAAGGAAATTATTTAATTACGATCTAGTTAAAAATGAATAAGCATTAAATGATTACGACTAGTGACAACACTAATTTTGACATTTCTGGATTTTAGAATAATTTTTAAAGTGAAATTATTATAAATAATTTTATTTTTAATACGAATTGACTTTTAAATCAGGGATAGTACTTAATTATGTTATATTATCACACCAAAAATCTTTACGTCGATTATTATTCGAATGATTTATGAACGAAATTTAACGAGAAAATGGTCTAAGTTTACACAGCTTTAAATGAGTACCAGTAATAAAATTACAATAAAATGTAATTTAACTGGGAAAAATATCAACGGTCGAGGCAATTTGCTAACAACACTTATCTCACTAATAAACCTATTAGCTGAGTAAACTAAAAATTTCTTCACTATAAACAAATTTATGGTTCGGAATCCATATAAAATTAGTAGGTCCAAATTGCAATAGAATATTTAGAAACCCTTAATGGGAGGCCTAACCCCAATTTGTGTTGTGGCGCCATTGAAGAGATAGTAGTATATAAAAATAGTGATATGACCACAAAAAAGTGCATAATAAATTCAGATTTAAAATCATAATTAAGTCACTTTTAAGAATTATAAATTACATATGTTGAAAATAAAAAATACAAGAATGATGTTTTATTTTTGATTAGTTTATCCCAAAATTTTTGTAGACTTTTCTTTAATTAATACATTAAAGTAAATGGTAACATATTAAACTTAAATCAAATTCGTAACAACATAAATTTGATTCTATATAATAATATTTATAATACAAACTGCAATTTTGTCACAAAAATTAATTAATGTTAACTTTTTTTTTAACACAATTTCCTTGTAGAAAATTTTCAGAAATTTTTTGTTGTATTCATCACGCTATAAAGTAATGATCATTAAAAGCTTACATGATATGAACAGAAAGTTTTATTTTTAATTTTTTAACTGATTTTATTGCACAATATATATAAATACGATATATATAAAAATAATTTAATAAATGTAATAAATTGTTCGTCGTAATGTCGCCAAGTAATTGCACCGCCAACCACTTTAAACCAAAAAAACAAAAGAGTTAAAAATAAAAAATAAAAAATATCATCGACGCCACCTTAACCGGGCCAATTATGAATATCACTAAAGTAATATATTTTATACTGTCGCCAATTAATACTTTTAGAAACAAATCTTTTTATATTATTATATATTTACATACTTTTAAATTTAATGCCTAATTTCGAATAAAACAAAACAAAACAACAAAAACTGTTCTTTTACAGCTTCACCTGATAACATATTCATTTTTTTACGATTAAACTATAAAAACAAACAACAAAAAAAGAGTTTTTATTTTATATCGTAAATCTATATTCAATTCAAAAGATTGTAATATAAAATATAAAAATATTTTATTAATTAATAAATTTTATTTTTAATTTGAATTTAATGATTAGTTAAAAATAAAAAAAAAAACAAATAAGAAATCGAGTAATTATTTTAAATAATTTATTAGAATGTCCAATAAAATTACATATAATAATTTAAATACTAAGTGAAAATATGAAGATGGTTGTTAAAATTTTGTAAAATATATTTTTTATTTATTTGTTTTGTACTTATATTGATTAAGGTTGTAATTAATTATTACAAAGTATAATCGAAAAAGCGATATAAATAAAAGAAAATTTGAAAAATATGTAATTTTGAATACTTTTTTTTATCGACATTATCGTATTAATCTTTTTTTTGGACGGCCTTGTGCCAATTTAGATAAAGCACTAAGATACTAATTAATTAAGACATATAAATAAGGCCTCACATTAAATCAACCAAAAAAAAAAAAATAACAACAAAAAAATTTATAATATATTGCAATAATAATATGGAAAGGAAAAATTATAAGATTTCACAAGAATTGTTCTGGCACAAACATCACCAGAAAAGTTCCAAATTCCTAATATTTTCAACATTTCTGCTAGTTTTGCGAGACACGTGTTTTTCGCAATTTACCATCATCAAATGGGATTGGATAAAACATTTTGGTAGATTTTCTCAATTTTAAATTATGGAAATGGAATTGGATAGCAAACGCATATAAATTTCGTGAAATATCTGCATAAATTCTCACCAAAAAATATAAAAAAAAAAGGTTTTGAAAATGAATTATATTATGAAACTGATAAATTTGTTTAGACCAGCAAATTAATTTAAACATTAAAAAAAAAAATGTAATTCAGCATTTGATTAAATTTTTTTTACTTTGTAGATCAAATTTTGTATAAAAAAATATGCCCTTACAGATTGTTTTAGATCATAAGTTTTTAAATTGCATATTTTCAGGCGAACTTGAAATTTTGCAGTATATAAAAAAAAACAAAGATCTGAAAATAGTTTGTAAATAACACAAACATCCCCGGCGAAACACCGAATTTATAATATTTTCAACGTTTTTGTTAATTTTGAGAGTACAAATGCTTTTTCGCAGTTTTCCATCATCTTCATGCTTTTTCGAAATTTTCTCTCATGGAAATGGGATTCGATAACAAAATTTATAATTTATTTATTATTCGATATGAATTAATAAACATTTATAAAAGATATTTTAGAACTAAATTATATAACTGAATGTTAAACATAAAAGATATTTAAAAAAATATATCTAAAGAAAATAATGTTAATTATTAATGTACTTACGGTTCTGCTTCAATTGATTTTAATTTAGCAACATAATTTGATGGTATATATCCTTCTTGTCGTGTTTTCTTACTTCGTGCTAGCCACCAATCGCCCTAAAAATTAAAATTAATAATAAAATATTAAAAATTAATATAAATTTATTATATAATATAATTTAAAAGATAATATGTAATTATTATTTACGAAAAACGACAGTAGGATCATTTTGTAAAAATTTAGTTACTTTAAAAATATCAAGCAATATTTGAATTTTACTCTTCAAAATCCATGCTTACGTACATATTAAAATCAATATCTTATTGGATTTGCAAAATAAATTAATTCATATCACAGAAAAAAAAAATATAAATAAAATTGTTTTAATGTTTTTTTTGCAGGTTCCGTAGTGTATATTTTAATATCAGAATTCAATATAATTTCCGGTAATTACTTAATCAACAACATATCGTTCTTTACATAACTTAAAAATATTTAACAAATAATTATTTTTTATTTTGCATAAATTATAAAAGATCATAATTTGTATTCGAAAATTTTAGTCAGGTCTTGTTTATTTGTTTTATAAAAATGTTAATTTATTAAATTGAATTGGTTTTACATTGTAGTAAAACAAAATAATATAAAATTATTTTTAGAATCTTGTTTTATTTAGATATTTATTTGATAATACTACATATAAAAGTAATTTATGTTTCTAAAAAAAAATAATATACATAATGTAATTTAACTTTTAAATGTGTATTTATCTATCGTTATCGGTTGGAATATTTCAACCGATAAGGAGGAATTTTTCACTTTTTTATGGTTTCCAGAAATTGAGTTCGACTTGCCACTTCAAAATTTTGAGATCAATTATTAATTTTGTAATTTAATAAATTGCACATGAAAACAAAATTTTTAATAGAAAATTTCGGCATTGCTATATATATTTATAGTAATTTTTGAAGCCTTTATATGTACATATATGAATAATGGCAATTATCAGTAATTACTAATTCGGCTGCTTGATCTATTAATAAGGAACCGTCCAATATCAATATTTATATGCATTTTTTCGCTCTAGATATTAATATTTATTTCAAATTAAAAAAAAACATTTTTTTTTAATGTTGCCCCCCCAGGCTTCCTTCTCTAGGGTCAACGGCCAAAACTTCAACTAAATCGCTTAAATTTATCCGCCTTATTTAACTAAAATCTTACAACGGTGGTCGCGAATGCCAATTTTGAAATACCGTACCATAATTAATTACTAAATTGTTTCTGTAACGAATATATTGTTTACCTAGCATTGACAACAAAATAACTATTAAATAAACTATCTAGAAGATTCATTTGGTTTCACAATTCCAATTTAATACTTAAATTTTTAGTCGACACTTTTCATATATGTATGTAAATTATTTAAATATGTAAAAAATTAATTATGATGTCTTCGTCATCTAATTTATGATTTAATTTTTCATTTATATAACTAAGAATTTTTAGAATATTCCTGCAATGATAATGTCTTATTTAAGAATAGTATAATTACTATTTAGTGCAAACTATGATTCGATTATAGCATCATAGCAAAAAGTGACAACTGTATTGAGATTTTTGAAACCTTTATCTATAAATGAATAATACATACACAGTAATTACTAATTATTAGTCATTTTCATTTATATACTAAATGAATTTAGACTATCTCGGAGACGATTAGACTGTCTGGTTTCAATGTCTAGATTTACGACTAGATATTTTTACATTAGCATAATTTTGATATCTAAGTAATGTAATTCGTTCTAAAAAAAACAAGTGATGATTTAATCATTTTCTATTTTAAAAAATTATTTTAATATAAAATATAAGTATACTGAAGAAATTTTTTTTGTTATATATTTGCCATATCAAAATCTTAGGAACAATATTTAATAAAATTTAATAAATAAATAAAATTTATTATTAATCACTTTTCAGAATTATAATCCAAACAAATTTTTTTTAAGTTTAAAATGTTATGTAATCGAAAGAAATTCTTTAAATTTTTTTTTTTATAAATTATCATATCTGACAAATACTATAAAAAAAAATTTAAATTCATAAAAATACACGCGATTTTTTATAAAATTTCTTAGTCATACATGAAGATATGAGTTTGTTTATATTATTTTTACTCCTGGCTGTCATATTTTTTTTTTTTTTTCATTTCAAAAGATAACATTAAAAATAAATTTTGAGAATACAAATTTCTTGTGGTTTGTAATTGTATGCTTTAAGTAACAGTTGTCTGGTAAAAAAAAAATATCTTGGAGAACAAATATAATTTAGAACATTTCTCAATTGTTATTTCAAAAATTTATTCATGCTAAATAGTTTGTTGAAAATTTACGTTTTATTTTCCTTAAAAAAAATAATATTTTTTTGACATTGGATTTTATTTATTTACATGGATAGAATTACATGTTGTATATACAAATTGACTAAAAAAAATTATATTTTAAACAAAACAAACCTAAATATAGAAATCATTGAATTGAAAAAATTGGAAAATATACAACATTTTTTTTAGACACAATATGACATAAGTATATATATAGTTCGAAAAAAATAAAACAAATTATGTTGTTCAGAAGCTATGATCAGTTGTAATTATATGTTTAAGTTGAATAAAATAATTCCGAAATAACTAATGTCTCACAGATGAAATTGTGAAATAAAAGAATTATATCCAGCATATAAGTTATGAAATTTTTTTTATATTGATTTAAATAAAAAAAATTATTACAATTCTAAGATCTCTATAAAAATTTCAAAATCTTCTTCTTCTTTATTGATTTTCATTTATTTCCTATCTATTACAATTTAAAATCTTCTTCTATTTGAAAAACGCGTATCTTTACTGCGGAAAAAAAATTTTTTCAACATTAATAGTGTATTTTTTATTTGAATACTGAATAACTTTAAGATAAATTTGAAATATGAACTTTTTCAATAAATAATATACAGCTGAAATTTTTTTTATTGTGAGCTTTAGCGTCAGGAATTTCCCAAAGTAAATTAAAAACATTATATGTATTACAATTGGACCTAATAAATTTATAGGGAAAATATTTAAATTGCGAATATTTAATGACAAATAGTGACACATTTATTATTGGCAATTATCCAAGTTTTAAAATTACATTATATAGTTTTTCGTACTGATAATCATTAACTGAACTTAGATGGATATTTATTTCTTGGACGGCAATCAAATCAAAGACCAACGCCATCCAAAATTATATAAAATTTCAAAACTGTTAAATGGTAATTATTGCCTACTAAAATCACAAAAAAATACCACAAAATACACTTTATGTAAGATTGTAATATAATAAATATCTTTTACTATACTGCAATATCAGATATTTTGTCCTAATTATTAAATGTATTAAATTTAAAAAAAAAATGAGTATTGTGGTTTTTTATGTTATAGAGTAGTGAAAGTATTTAATTATTTTTACTATAAATTTTTCATTATAAAAAGTATAAATCTGCATATAAAGATAATTTATTTTTCTACTATGTGATTTTATATATACAAGTAAAGTTATAGATTTAGAGCACAATTGAATGGATATATTTTAATTTTCTCATGTATAATATATAGCTAACTAAGTAGATATAAATTTCCATTCTATATTCATATATTTCAATAATTTTTTTTTGTCTCTAGATATTTCAGCATAATTTTTGTTTTGTAAATAATTTCTAATCGAAAAATATTGTAAATCTATCATCTTATCTATAAATTCTGTAAAGTGTTTTAACTCTTCATTTGGTAGATAAACAAAATGAAATATTTAATTAAAAAATTTAACATTTATAGATAGATAAGAAAAATTATTTGCTTTTATAATACTATTGAATTTTTCCTTGAAACTATTCATGCCTTTAATAATAGTTTTTTAACAATTACTTTCATAAAAACTGGGCATAGAAAAAAAAAAATTAGTATAACCATTCTATAATTGTAATTTATTTCTTTCAAATTACATAAAATTATATAGTAGAAAATGGCAGGAAATAGATAATGATCTAAATAAAGATTTAAACAATTTTAAAATATATATATACCGTATATACATTATATACTTTCCTAAAATATTTAAAATGACAGTTGTGTACCTGAACTTTTATAGATTAATTTTAATTAGAAAAGAACGGACATTCTTTGAAGTTAAATTAGATTTTAAACAAATATTAAATTTGATTTATAATTTGTTTAGAAATTTGAATTTATCAAAAAAAAAAGGACTATACTTTTACCATGAGCTGTGTACTATCAATTTATTGTGTAGTGTGCATTTTGAGCACCAACACGCATATAATTTTTTCATGAGAGTGTGACAATAAAAAGATTTTTAAAACAAAATCTAATAGCAATATAAACAGTTTCATAAATTCCTCTTGAAAATAGGTATTTGAAAAAGGTTACAATAAACAGACGGATGGACAGAGCATTAAGGAATAAAAAATTTATATTAATTATAATTATATTATATTAATGTTCATTTGATTGGAAAAGACTTAAAATAGTAACAGTGTATTTCCACAATATTGAAACATAAATATACCTGTGATAATTACTTAAAATATATTTTACACATAATATGTAAAATAAAAAAAGGTGGTATGAATTTGTAAATGATGAAAACTGGTTTTATATAACAAATTTTTAGATATTATTTATAGCTTTTTTTTCAATATTTTTCGAATTTATATAAATATTTATAATAATTTTAAGAATATTTATAAAAATTTGCCAATATCTTGAATATTTATATTAAAATACAGAATTTAGCTATTTATATTTATTGAACTATAATATTCTGATCAATTATTTTAAAATAATTGAAAATCTTCTCTATGAAGCTATCCTTTAAAATGAACACATTTCAATCATTTTGTGTCGTTGCATTACAATTGGATTATTAATTTTTCTAAATTTAAACTCCAATATTTTGTGAAAATTTAAATTTTCATTCACATTTAATAATTAAAATGCTATATTAATATTTTACTTTTAAATAAAGAGAGAAATAGATTTCTTTGAATATTTGATGATTTTGATTAAATAATTGACCATTTTTAAAATTAAAATAAATTGATTAATATACCAGTTTTCAATAATTAATAATAAAAATAATTCCAATGAAAATATAATATTTAAAAAAAAATATATAAAATTAATATATTTCATATTTTTAATTTTAATAATATTTTTCAGAACTATGTTACAATAGTAATACATAATTGAAATAATTTATAATTTTTATTTGAAATTTTCTATTTCTATGAACACCTAAAATAAAATTTATCCAATTCTTTTAATGTATAAAATCAGGTATATCAAAAAATATACTTGCTATTAAAATATGCGAAAAAGGGAGTTGGAGTTCAATGAAAACATAACAATACAAATGAAATATTAATCATATATAGTAAAAAACTAAATGCCAATCGTTCCGAAATAAATTAAATTACTAATTTAATATATACGGTATATGTATATATATATACAATCGAATTGAATAGCAGTTTCTCCAAACCAATATAAAATTTATATTTACTTATATATATGTATAAAAAATATATATAATAAAAGATAACAGCTGCTTGCCTGCCGTGACTTTGTCCATACAAATCAGTTTAATATAAGATTGATTGGGGTTAATTTGGAATAATATTTGCAGTGTTAATTTTAAGAGCTCACAATATATATTCCAAAAAATAAGCACTTTTACTGCAATACAGCAAGTGACATTGAAAATTTTTGTTGGATTTAAATTTATGTTTATAGAAATCAATTTCGATTTTACCACTAATAATTTTATTTTTTTAAACGGTTCAGTCCTAAGTTTATAGAATGTAAAGCCATAAAACTTATATCAATTATTATTGACTTATCCCATTTTATGGACAAATCTTAAATGATCATAAGCTTAATAACTCAATTAGAGAAATATTTATAATTTAATCTACATGGTATATTGATAAAAATTTTCAATAATTCTGATCATAAGTCTTACATGAAGTTTTTTAAATTCTATTTTAAGTAATAAAAAACTGTTGTCGAATTTTGATATAAAAACGATTATAAATCTTATTTATGTACTTCCATAAATTTATAATTTGTATTATTTAGTTACTGTATCTGTCTACATACAATCTATGTTTAATTAAACCCCATCAAACCTTCAATATCAATATATGTACATAATTATACATATATAAAATTGAATATAATTTAAGACTATAAAAAAATTAATATTAAAAAATAATAATAATCTGTACCTGAGTATCATTTAATATTTCCAAATGTTCACCTTTACGAAAACTTAAATCCTCATCAGTTCGAGCATCATAATCATATAACGCCACAAATATTTTAGCATTTGCATTTGATGGTTCATTACCATCTGGTATTTGTGGCACTGGACGTATTTGTTCTTGCGGTGGTGTTTGCTGCATAACACCCTGTAATACAGGCATTTCTTCTACCATATCCATGCCATTTCGATCTTTATCCTTATCAGGTTCCTGTTTTTGGGTACGTAAACAATTCCCCATTTTATAGCTTGTGTTGGTTGGGTTTTTTTTATACCACCAAGAAAAAATGATTGTAGATTTTTTTAATAACTTTTATGGGATTAAAAATTTTTTTATATATGGGACAAAAAATATCCCTTTTCTATTATGAATTTGTGAAAAAGAAATAATCGTCATAAATATGAACACAGAAATACAAGAAATAAAAAACACTTATTTTATATATACATATATATATATATATACAAAAAGAAATTATTACTATATATATTTTTTAAACGATGTCTGGCAAAAGTTTTGTTTAAACTTATAAGCATATATTAATTACACATTTAATTAAGCAACAATTTTGTATTGTGCTGTAATTATTTTAACATAAACATATAAATTAATACAACATAAATTAATTTTTATAGACTTTAATGAAAAATTTTATATCTTTTCTTTTTTCTTTTTGTTATTAAAATATTTTCACCCACTTCAACGAAAGATATAACAGCAGCACTAGAACAGAGAAATTATACTTTTTATCGAGCATAGACATGTACAAAAAAAAACTAGTTTTCTATCATAAATTTAACTATTTTTTTTACAGAGAAACTTTAATTATTATAATACTGCTGTAAATGGCAGCAAAATTGCCTTTTATTAATTCATTTATTAAAATTTATTTTTAATATTTATTTGTATAAATTAAAAACATCCCGACGTCGACGATATTCATATAGGGCGCGATTGTTCAATATGGCGGACTGAACTGTGTTGCCAAAGACGATCAAGGCTATAAAATATAAAGTTATAATGATTTTAGCCCTTTCAGATCTTTACTTCTTTAGTTATGTTGTCGCTATCGCCATGCAATTTAGAACTATTCCGAATTTTTTGAAATATCACTTCAATCTTACGGTGCACTGTAAACCAGCAAATACTATCTTCCATTAAGTACTTCAGCCAGGATGGAAACTGGTTTTGGTTCAACCAGAAAAAACCAACAATCATTTGGAACCACAAAATTTTTTCTGAAACCAAAACCTAAAACAAAAATTCACAAATATAAAAACAAACCAAAACTAAAACCAAACAAAAAAAGTGGTGTTTGATTCTCTTTTATAGATTGTCCTAGTAAAATATTTGTTGTTACAAGGGTCCCTTTGAAAAAAAAAGTGGGTCCCTTTGAAAAAAAAATAAAAGAAATATAAATAGTAAACTGTGCAAAATTTTACAATAAAGAAAATTAAATAACTAAATGTGCTTCACCTCGAAAATAATTTAATTACATAAATTTCAGAATTTTTGTCTTGGCTTACGAAACGCTATTCTATTATTTAATTATTTAAAACACGGCAATTTTTAAATTTTACTTTTAATAGTTTTATTTTATTTATCTTATGTCGTGTGTGTACGTTATCAACGAAGCTATTTGATAAAAATAAAACCAATGCGCAAATCATAAGCCGCACAATTAATTTTCCGCTTTAAACCGGTTTTTTTCTTATTTAGGATAGGACCATGAAACCAAACTAACAAAAAAATTTAATGGGTTGACTTCAGCACTTATTAAATTTTTTCTTTTGTTTACTACAAACTCCGAAAATCTTTATTCGTTCTGAAACGGGTTTGAGATGGACTCACTAAAATGGTAAGTATATGTATCTCATTTCACCTGGACGCCAATCCCACTTCAATTCAGCATAGAAACATACTATAACTTTCCGTGCGCGTAATCAATTTTTCATTGGAATGGAATTCTCGTTGAGTTGAAAAAATTAAAAATTTCAAACGCATCGTTTCCATGAAAATAGTAAAAAGCTATTGACTTGGCGGTTGTCGTTGAACATTAAAACAATGTTAATAGTTTTGTGAATTGCAAACGAATTGAAAATTGATTTTTTGTGTGTTTTTTAACTTACTGAAAGTATACAATTTAAATACATTTTTCAGCAATTAGAGCGCGACAAACATCTAGCCATGAATACTAAGATATTAACTTACAATGGCAGCTTTCACATTTTGTTGTTACACCGTATTGAAAAAAGTGCTGTCATACACAAAAATGTTTGAATATCTTATGTCATTTGTTTTTGTTTACATGCTGTCAAAATAATATTCAATTAGAATCAAATACAAAATTTGTAGTGAATAGTGAGAATATAAAAGCGCGCTCTAAAAAATGGTGAAATTAATTTTCACATTAATAGTGATTTGTTTTGCAATAAATAACCTTAATTGCACAAAATTAAATTATCCCCGTGTCTTATTACCAATATTTGACAAAATTTCAATAAATTTTACTTTGGAAGTAATAGAAAAAAGCTGCTTTAAATGGTACGTATATAACCTCAAATTGAACCCGGCGCATTAAAAAAAAATTATTTTTTTAAAATTTATTTTTAGGATATCATCACGTCAAGATTTAATTCAAATAACACCTTTGTATGAGGATTCTGATATTGAATGTAGTTATAAAGCTGTTGTCACTGTATTGACTAAAGAAAAACGACGTAATACAGCATTAGTTTTAGCAGAAAGTGTAAATAGTCGTGAATTTTTACGGTGTGATGTTATATTAGATGTTATTGATCAATTGGGTGTATTAACCACAACTAGAGAATTATATTTAGAAGAAGCACCAGAAACATTTGAATTATGGGCTCAAGATTCACAAGGAAATGCTTTTACAACATTAGAAGGTGTTGAATTTCATTGGCAAATTTTACAAGCTGAAAGTAATACAGATGGTAAACGTAACACAAATTGGCAACAGGTTTTAAGATTTTTAACATTTACGGAAAGTCAATATCACGAAGTACCACCAACATTAGAAAAATTCGAATCAGCTGGTATTCGTGGTTATATGGTATTATTGGAAGCTATTAATACAGGAACAGCTAAAGTCTCTGTACGAATGCCTTATTCAGAATATAGTCATGTTGGCTTAACTGTTGTTGATATTATGGTATTAGCAAATATCATATTAGACCCAACTGACGTTAATGTTATGGTTGGAGATACAGTAAACTTTAGAATTTTACAGGTAAATAATTATATAAAAGTAAAGTAAATTTTCTTATTTATAAAAGATATATTTTATATAGTTAAAACAAGGAAAATTAGAAGAAATATCTTTGAATACACAATATTATTTAGAAATAAAAAACAGTAATATTGCACAAATTCGCGGAAATAGCGCCACAGGTTTAAAATTGGGTAAAACTAAAGTTATACTTAGAGATAGAAATGTAATAGATTCTAATCCAATTGGAAGTGAATCAATGAAATCACCAGTACCAACAGCAACACTTACCGTAGCTGAACCAAATAAAATGACAATCAATTTATTACCACATTATAATTGGTTAACAGTTGAGGGTGAGAAACATGAAATTGCAATTGATTTGTATACAAGGTAATATAAAAACTTATGTATTAATTAAACTAAATAATTATTAAATAATGTTATAATCTAAAATAACATCTAAAATTTAAAATATAATAATTTTATATTAAAGTGATGAACAAAAAATCTTACTGGGGCCCAAATACAAAATGAATTCAGATTTTGACGAAACTCTCTTTTATCCCTTAATTAAGACTGAAAATGGAAGCCGAATTTACGGTGAAACTCTTAGAGAAGGAAAATGTACTGTACAAGGATCTTTTAATACAGTAAATTTATATATTTTATTTAAATTAGTCAAATTAATTTTTTTTAATTTGTATTTAGCTTTTGGCTAAAGCAGAACTACAAGTTTATCCAGAATTAATTTTAACACCAACTTTCACAATTCTGCCATACGATCCGAATACAATAAAAACACAAAGAATTCTTTTTACTGCTAAAGGTGGAGATGGTGACTACATTTGGTCATCACATAATCCAAGTATTTTACAAATTCATTCAAATGGTATGGCTGAAACTAAATTAGAACCTTTTGTTCGTTCTGAAGCTGATCAGTATTATGATGATAACTTAAAAGCACATTTGACTAAACATACAAATATAAAAGTTGCATTGGCAAGAAATACAAAATTATATCGTTCAGCTGAAGTATATTTTTTACCGCCAGTTAAATTAGAAATTACCAAATATAATTTTGAAACATCTTTACGTGATTTAGTTCAACTTCATATTGCTTTGTATGCTTTTGTGAATAATACTTACGTACCGTTTACAAAATGTGATAATTTAAATTTTGAATTTGAATTTACAAATCAAATTTTCCAATTAGATTCTCAAAATCGAAGAGATATATTTGATAATGTTGATGATTTAGCCCCAAATGCTTGCCATTTAGTTAATTTGAGAAGTACGAGTATTGGTACAACACAGTTAAAATTATCATATCGTTTTATAAATAAAGTTCTCACCGATGATGTAACTTTAATGGTTTTTGAAAAATTAAATATTTTAAATCCAATTGGGAATGAAATTATTTTACCGATTGGTGCAACGAGAAATATTATTTATTTAAATGGTCCACAGAAAATTTTCAATTTAGATTCAGAATTAATAAAAAGTATTAATATTGATACTGAAATTGCTGAAGTAAATGAATTATTTTTAACAATATCAAAACCAATGTATGCTTTTCAAGTACTTTGTAAAAAAATTGGTGTAATTGAATTTGATTTTGAAATTTATAATCAGTTAATGACAAAAAATTTTGTACCATATATAACAAGATTAAGTACAAAGATTTATTGTGTCAAACCACGTTTTATTAATTTATATGCTACAGAAGAATTACGCCAAAGTTGTCCACTCGAATTGAAAAATTCATTAATGCAAATAAAAGATCGTGCTGAAAATATTGAAATACAAATAGAAATATTAGATCACAAAAACCGTCAATTAATGAATATTTCATCATTAATTATTGATTGGGAATTTTTTGAAGGTGATCAAAAATATGAAAATGATTTAAAATATAATGTTGAGAGAACAACTGACTATATTGAAGGAATTCCAATACCAAATAAAGATTTTCTGAAAGCTAGAATTACAGAAATTGTTAATAATTTTAAAATCAAAGGAATTGTAAATAAATATGATATGGCACTTTTAACTAAACATAAAATCACTCCTGAACTTCCAAATTTTTCTATACTTAAGGTAAAATAACTTTGAATTTGAAAAATTGTAAACCGATTATTTTTTTTTTGTTTTAATTTTAGTCAAAAACTGGCAAATATGTTAAACCATTAATTGAAAATGAAATAAATTTTGTTGCTGTAAATAGTACACTCTTTCCATTTGACAATTTATCAATATTTATGGCGAAAACTCGTGCAGAAAAAATACCACTTGCACAAGGAAGTGGTTTTTATGAATTTGAATTATCTGAAAATGGAATAATTTCGGTTGATTTTGATGCAAAAGAAAAAGAATTGATTATTGTACCATTAAAAATTGGTCATGTATGTTAAAATACATTATTGTTTATCATATTAATTTTATTAATTTATTTATTTATTTCAATTAAAAAAAAAATAGGTCGTGGTTGAATTAATTGATCGTTGTTTAATGTCTGAACCAGCTCGTTTATCCATATCGGTGGTATCAATTGGTTCAATTGAAATTGATGTACCCGATCGTATTGAAAAAACTAAATCTGTTGAAGCAATTGTACAACTTTATGATATAAATGATAATTTATTAAATATTGATTCTTCAGATTTACAAATTTATGAATTAAATGAATATATTTTTAATACATTAATATTAAGTGTTAAATTAGGCGATCAAAATAATTTACAGACTGGAGAGATTAGGTATTACATAATTGACATATTTTCGTTTAATTACGAATATTTAATTTTTTAATTATAACTTTTAAAATTACATTTTAAAAGATATTTGGTGACTGGTAATGAATTAGGCGAAACAAAAATGTTATTTAATTCTGGTTATGGCAATCAAGCTATTTCAAGTAATGCTGTTAATATACAAGTAAGTTTGTAAAATTGATATTTTTATTAAAAATAATTGATATAATGGTTAAAAAAATGTACTATAAAAACTGTCTGTTATTATATTTATTATGGATTTTTGTCAATCGGACCAATAGTCAGCCATAATTGTTTCCGGTTAATAGCTCTTTACGAAGTTATAACCGCAAGCTATAAGAACAGGATCAATAATCGATCGGTACTAAATAGGGCACTCTGTTATTCAAACAAGCAGAGATGAACTTAAAAATAATGTTTATTAAGAATGAAATAAAAATTATAAGAATTCCATTAAACCAATCATATATTTTACTTAAATTGATAATCAGTTTTTATTCATAAATGAATTCTTCTTTAAAACTTTTGTTAAACCTTTTTCAAATTCTACCCTAAGATTCTTGATTATACCAGTAGTTTAATAAGATAGACATTGGTAATATAAATTATAATCTCAAGATAATTTCATTACCAAGTGATTTAGGTTTCACTCCTTTTTTTTGTTGATTTTATAAATGACTTCCGTACCTCTTTCACGTTTTTTGCATGTTGAATCCCATATTAAAGAAATAAATATATATTTTTTGAAAAGATTTATTACAAAATCAAAATTGTAACAAGACAAATTAAATAATAAATTATTTTTTTTCTGCAATAAAATAACAAAACAAATAAATTAATTTAAAGGAAATGATTGTATTTTTATGATTTCATTAATATTTTGGAAATATAAATTTTAGCGGTTAAAAAATTAATTAAGAAAATAATCACTTATCGAATTTCTAACATCCTTTTCTAAACTAATATTAAGTTTGAAATAAACAACATTAAAAAAAATATTATGTGTATTCAGGTTTTTCCGCCATTACGTCTTTATCCAAGAAATTCAACTCTAGTTATTGGCATAACTTTACAAATTCATCATCATGGTGGGCCACATCCAGATGTAAATATTGTTTTCAATGTACAGAATCAAAATATTGTCTGTAAGTAAAAATATAAATTCTTTAATTTTCAAAATGCACAATAAATTTATTACATTCGCGTACATTAAATTTTTGGTGACGATAACAATACTCAGAATATTTATATGCTCTATCTCGGTTATTGTATACATTATTTTTTGTTGCTTTCTCTCTTTTTCTATAATCCTAGTAGTGATGAGCAAAAAAAATATTATCCTAATACGGTAGAACTTATTTTAATACGTTATCTATTAACATTGCTACGCTACACCGAATTTTCATAATAAAAATACACAATACAGCAAAACATTTACTATAAATTGTTTGTCGTATTGGGAATTTAAAATATAACTCAGTAAATTAAATATTTTAATTAATCCGCAAAATTGTGGAGTTATCGTATTTTATACTAGTGATTCTAAAATTCTAATCAATTTTCTGGTTATTATAACCATACCTTTTACATTAACTATAAAAATTGCGTTTAAAAACTGTCCAAAAATAAATTTCAATTGTATTTTATATAAAATTTTTTATATACTGTATATTATTACGATTTATAACATTACCTAATACACATAACATTTATTCGAATTCTTTTACAATTTGTTTCAATTTTATATACAATGTTTTTTTCTCAATTACAATGTTGTCAATATAGCAATGGACTCAGCACTTTTATTAGCTAAAAAGCTTGGAGATACAAAAATAACTGGTAAATGTATTGGTGTTAATCCAACAACTGGTAAACAAATTGTATACTCTGAGGATACAGTTGAGGTTTTTGTGGTAGCATTAGAAAATATACAAATACGTATTCCTTTGGTAAGAATTAAATCGGGTGCTGTAATGCCAGCTTCAATTTGGGGTTGTAAGTAAAAGAAAAAGAAAAATATTTTATTTATTTTCTTATGTTTTTTATTTTTGCATAGAAGAAAAAAACAAGAATTTTATTTATAAAAATATATTTTGCTTGTATTTATGCAAATATAAGATAAAAAAAATTTTGATTTTTTTCTTCTAAAATTTTATTATTTATTTTGTGTTTTACTGTTTTATCTTTATTTGTTAGTACGATTTATTTATTTAAATTTAAAGAATTTTATTTTGCTTTTAGGTATACCAGAACTCTCACCAATGATATTGGGTACATTGGAAAATATGAATGTAATATGGTCAACAAATCAACCAGATGTTGTTGATATTTACAATATTTTTACAGAAGCTGGTAAGTATATGAAATTTTAATTAAAATTTGATATGGCGATTTTGGGAAAACTTATTTAAATTATCCATAAAGCACGTTATATATTTTTAACATTGAAAATAATTAATTGTGCAATAGATATTTAAATACATATATAATTTCTTTTCAGTTTAGAAATATTTTAAATACATAATATCAAAAGTTTCAGTTTATTAAATTGTTATTATTCTTAATACTTTGTAGGTATTGAATACAGCGATCAAGATTTAATAACAGTTCGTGTTAAAGCATTAAATCCAGGAAAAGCTAAAATTCAAGCTAATGTTATTTTATCTAATGGTAAAAAATTAACCTCTTCTGTTGAAGTTACTGGTAAGAAAAATATATAAATATTTCATAAAAATAAACAATTTTTTATAACAAGAAGTATAAAATCCAATATTTCATCATTCAATAAATTTTGATAATATTTATTTTCAATGATTTTTATTTATACTTCAATAGTTTTTAAAATTCTTGAACTGGAATTACCAAAAGCAATAACAATGGACACAATACTTATTGCACCACGTTCAACTATACAATTGAAAGCTAATCTGGATAATGTTGTATATAAATTGGAATCAACTGACGATGTAATTCTAACTACTAGAATTATTAAAGTCTCTTCAGATGGTGTTGTTAGATCTGGTGAAACTCTTGGACGGGATCTGATAATGGTAAATAATAAAATAAAATAAAAAAGTTATTGGAAAATTTAAACTAAAGTAACTTTGAAACTATCTCATATCATAACAAGATAAAAGATTTCATAAGAAAAAAAAATTCTAAAAAGTGAAAATTCAATTTATTTTTCTAATGATAGTTTACAATATTGTAGATGAAATATAATCTATAAATGTAGATATTTATATAAATAATAAATCACTTATTTCGAAATATTTTCTCATACATCATTCAATATTTTATTTATGTTCTCTTTTTTGTAGAGGATTTCTTATGTTTTAGTATTATATTTAATTAAATATATTTTTTATACCAAAAATTTTGTGCAGGCAAAAACATTTGAACAAACTTTACCAATTGGTATTGAAGTTAAAAATGTCCAATATATATTAGCATCATTAGATTATCCATCTGTCAAATTGAAAAATATTGAAGATAAAATTCCACGTGGTATGAATATTGTATTGAAAATATCGTTACATGATAATCTTGGTAATGAATTTTCACATAATATCGAAGATGTTCATGGCATTAAATATGATTTGTCAAATAAAGAAATGATTGATATACAAATTGAAAATAATTTAACTATTGCGGTAAGTAAATATCTTATTTTTATTTAAATATTTTTTCAACAGCAATTACAATTCACTATATTAAACTATACTGTAATATAAATAAACGTTGACCATTTTCATTTCTAAAAAATAATACCAGTAAATTTTTCCTTATGCATTTGACTCTTATTATTTTAAATTTAAATAAATTACAATTCATTAATCTTTTTAAATTTCCAAATACATACATTTTTTATTAGATTTATTTTATAATCCACTAAAATTAATATTAATATTTCACTATAACATATTTTTATATATTTTCATAATAAAAATAAATATTATATTTTTTATTTTATTTTCTTTATGATCACAAAAAAATGTAGATAAATTTTCCACGTGAAACAAATAATATGATTGCAATATCTCTTAAAGATTCAACTGGTGTTAAACATGCTGAAGATTATATCAAAATATCAGTTGCAGAATCGAAATATATTTTTCCAACTAAAGTAAGTGTAAGATATTAGGTGATGACAAAAGCACCTTTTGCCGAATGGATGTATAGGATTAGAGCATAGTAAAATATAAGAAAATCAAACTATAAAAATATAATCTGCCTGTGGTTACTTTTCTTTACATTTTCGTTTTTATTATTTAAAATTTTAAAATTAGATTTTTCCAACCAGACAGAAAAAAAAATTTGCAGAATAAGAGCAACAAAAAGAAAAAAACTAATAATTTTTATATGATTTTGTGAAATATGTCACAAGGAAGAAACATAATAATCCATAAAAAAATATATTAAATTTAACTTTTTTAATTTTATAATTTTTTTTCTTATATATTTTTTTTTCATCTTTGTGGTTTATGAGTACTTTAGTAACTTTACTTATTGTTATTATATTTTGAATTCGTTTTTTATTATTATTATTCTTTAGACAATATTTTCTGTTGGCGATATAATCTGCTTTGATTCACCTTTAACATTAGCAACACATTGGACATCTTCTGATGATCGAATTGTTACAATTGATAGATATACAGGTGAGAAAATTATAAATCTTTTATTTATTAGCTTATTATATATATATTTTTTTTAAATATTATATGTTGTAGGAAATTTCTATACAATAATACCATTCAATTTAATATTTACATTATTTTTTAAATTTTAGAACTTATGTTTTGAAATATAGTAGTACTATTGTTTGCTTGAGTTGGGATCGGAATCGAAAAGAATTTCTCGACTCCGAATCCAAAAAATTTTTAATTAAAACCTACCAAAAATTATTGATAAAAATAAAAGCGTACAAAGTTTTGTAACTAAATTTAAATTTCCGTGAAATTCGCATTTCATATCAAATACCAGCAGCAACTAAGTGTCACAAAAAATTGTCGGTAAAACCGACAATTTTTTGTGAGCTATTCTCAAATAATAAGCTAGATCTGTGACTGCAATGCCACCGATACAATTGTGACCACCGATACAAATTAGTGATGCAAAATTGTTTTCCACTTTGAAAATAGTAGTAGTCCTGGTTTTGTATGTAAAATAATAACTAATTTTTCTAATTAGAGTAAATCATAATACAAGTGAATATTTGGTAAAAAAGTATTGGGATTCCTGCACATATATGTTATTTAACAAATTTTGTAACTAGGTACATTTGTTTAAGTTCATTAGAGATCATATGGTTATCGTAGAGTTCAGAATTGAAATGACATGTCAAAATCAGCATGTTATTAATTCCCTGATGCATATTTCTTTTTAGATGTTTGACCTATACTTAGTAATATGTGTAAAAGGATATTAATTGATATAGTGACAATACTAAGGAACCATATAATAGTAACTAAAGCCATTTAATAACCAATTGGTTTATGTAAACAATTTACAAAATGACAGTAATATTTTCAGAGGTTACTAATATCTTGTAAGAATTGTTTTCCATAAATTTAGATTTTGAATTAATTGCAACACTTCATTATATTAGAAATTAATTACAATTCTCCAATATTATATATTGTAAAATGTCGTGAGTAATTATCTAAAAATTCATTATGATAGATGAAGAATTCGAAGGGATTAAGATATATTTCTCTATGTAAATAAATAAAGAAGCAATTATTATTTTATTTTTCATTTTATTACCCTAAAGTATGTATGGTATTTTAAGTATAAAATTTTTTGGAAACTAAAATATTCAAGTCATGTGAATTGTATTCATAAATAAAACTCTAATCACATTTTCAAAATAATAAAGCTTTCTTTTGAATAATGATAGTAGTCTCTATTATTAATTATTATATTTTAGTTCCTAATTTATACCATATAAGAAAGCTTTATTTATTTATTCTTTATAAAAAAAAATTTTGATTCAAGTGAAACCGAGTGTTATGAATGATATACACTTTTTTGTAATTTTTTAAATATATATATTTTTAGTTCTTAATTTTTTTTATATTATATAAAATATTCTGTATCTAAAGTTCTTCTTGGCAAATAATTTATTATATTTATAAATAGGAATGAAAGATTTAGAAAACAAGAATGAACAGACTAATGTAATTATTATTTATAATCTTTTAATAAATAGTTCTTTACTAACTAACACAAAGACTTTAATAATCTTATTCAACTGACAACGAAACAAATTATTTCCATTTTAATGATAAAACAATTTTTTTTGTGTGTAATTGATTGATTGAAGATCATTTTTTTTGATACTTGTAACTTAAATCTTTTTTTTTTCGTATATTTTAAATATATTAATTTCATTTTTCTATACTAAATTTAAGTTTTTTATATAAATTTTTTTTTGGATTATTTGGTATAGGAATTGGAAAAGTGATAGGATATAGATCAAAAGCGGGTGAAAAAATAACTGTTACAAATGGTGAAAAACCTGGCAGTTATATAAAATATGATTTGGAAATTCGGGAAGCAGATAAAGTAATTTCAAATAATATTAATCGAAAAATTATTAACAAAATTAATTTTAATTACAGATTGAATTTTATAAATCTTATGATATATTTAGCAATGCAGAATATTATGCATATTTAGTTATTTATAATCACCTTCAAATAGATAAATTTTCAAATTTGGTAAGTATGAAATGTTATAATTAATTAAGTTTTTATCAACTCAATATTGTAAATTTAATAATAATTCACGCAATCTTTTGATTTCGAAAATGTTCAAACAAATTTTTATTAATTCAAAAAAATATATAAGTACATATTTATAAATTTTGTTATAATTATTTTCTTTCAGATGGCAAAAAATATTTCGAAATGTACAAAATGTGTTGATAAACAAACATCAGTAAAATTCTTTTCATGTCGACTTACATCAAAACAACAACTTGGAATACTAGTAATTGAAAATTATAAAGTTACACCAATATTCGAGAAGGATTCAGGAATGTATGCATGTGCTATTGAAATTGTCACTAGTATAAGTGCTGTTATGAATATAATTAAAGCTAGTGATGTAAATATTGAATTAGAGGTAAGTTGTCATATTTATAATTTATGTCTAAATTATATTATATAATTTCAACATTCAATTATAATTAATTGAATGTTGAAACTTTTTTTTATATATGTATTTAACTTTTTTAAATTATATAAACAAATTCAACAAATCTAATTATATGAATTTCAAACAATCATTTCAGTTTTAATTTATTTTGAAAAATAAGAATTATTCTAAATAAATAAAAAGTGATAAATCATCATTACTATATAAATAAAATGTATTATTTATTAAATTTACATTTTTCGCATCTTTGATTCAGAAACTTTTGACAATTTATTTTTCATTCCCTTTTTAAATACCTCCCTAACGTAACGTAATTAATTGATTTAAATTTTTTCTTATATTAGAATAAACATTTTTTTTCTTATTTCAGGCTCAACTACCTAATGGAGTTACAGATTCTATAACACTGAAAATAGTTCCTGGCATCAAAGTATCACCAGATACAATTTCAATTGATCAATTAAGTCAGCAGGGAATCATCATTACTGGTATTGATAAAGTTTTACAAAAAATTGTGGTAAGTTGAAAATAAATTCATTTTATTTTTTTGTATTTTTTTTTTGTCTGAGATAATTTAATTCAATTTGATATTTTATTTTATATATAGTTAGTAAAATTCATCATTTATTCTAGAATTTTACTTTTTTGTATGCATAACTTTGGAATATTTACGTAAAAGTACATAAACTTATTTACAAAAAAAAATCCCTAGAGATACATAAATACGAAATAACTTTCTTCTTATTTATTTTTACAATATCAACAAGAAAACTTAATGGTATAAAATATGTATAGTAAATTTGTAAATAAAGGAGTTGTTCTCATTATTCTCACAACTCTTTTGTGTGATGTAATTTTATAACTATAAAACGTATAATATCAAATTAAAGTTTAAAGTTTAGTAATTACAATTTAAAAATTAGAATTTTAACTTGTTCGCTAGTAGAATCTTGGAGGAAAAACAGAAAAACGTCCACCCTTGGATATTTTTGGTGATAATATGATCGTAGACTTTCTCTATAAACATTAAATAAGTAAAAAAAAATTCTTTTAAAAACTGACACACTTATGTGATACGTGTACACATAGCGAAAAAATTGTATACGGTAGTCCATGCGGTCTACAACGAAAAATAAATAAATTAATATAGACTTTAATGTGCTGTCACATATATGAAACGGTGGGTTCTCATAATAAACCGCCGTCCATGGGGTCAAATGTATGAGATAGCTGAAAGTGTACGAGGTAATAAGATTTTATTTGGAAGCAAGACACATACTATCATTTTAAATTATATATTCACTTCCTTTATCTTTTGTATAGAGCTTACGGACAGTATTGGTTATATAATTTTACAACTACACCCAAATGTTAAAAAATTATTATGTTATAAGATGTTAAAATTATTATGTTATACATAATTATTATGTTATAAGAAAACTGTATTGACATTTTTTTTACAAAATTCAATTAATTATAAATAATGCCTAAATAATGCATTACACGTTATCATGCAATAGTTAAAGATTTTATTCTATATCTATCTACTGGAAATAATACTCTTACAAATCAACAGCGCAAGTTTCACATTAAATTTTCCTGGTTATATTTAATAGTCTCAATAATGTTTTTTCTATATTATATATGTTTTATGATTTAATCAAAAAACAATGTGCGCAACAATGTTTGAATAGTGAAAATCTCTCTTAATCATATTTGATCATTCGCTGTACCAGTAATTATATTAAAGAAATAATTTGTATTAAATTAAAAATATTCAAGAAAAATATTTTTTTTTTCTTATAAATTTTTTTTTTAATTCTATTGCATGTATTCTCATATTCTTAATAGCTTATATATAAAGTTTCTTTAATGTCTAATCTCTTCTATTAAATTGTAATAAATTTAGTTTAATTCTTATTTCTTATATTTTTTTATTCAGACCACATTCAAAATTTGCATTTTTTTCCTTCTTTATTGCAGTTTTCCATTTATTGTTTTTCAATTGAAATAAATATTTTAAATAATTTCTATATTTTATAATATAATTGTCGAAAGGCAAAAACCATAAACAATTTTGTCGCCATATTTTAGTATTTTTTTCTGTATATTCTCCGAAAGCAAAACAAAACGAAATGAAAAATTCAATTTATTCTGTTTTCAAATTAACACAAAATACAAATAAAATAATTCTCTACAAAAAGACAATTTCCCTACAGAAAAATAAGAATTATATTTTTATTTTGATGGAAATGCACAAAATATTTACATAAATTAAAGTTAAAAATGGTTGAATTAATGCATTTTTGTGATATTTTTTTTATGTTTGTTTGTTGTTACAATGATAAATAATACAAATGGGAAAGGAAAAAATATTTTTGGTAAAAAATATTTCAAAATAAAATAAAATAATATCTTAGTTTTGTGCAGACAACACATCATCATCATCAGTGGGAAAATAGTAATTTCAGCTGCATAAACATTTTATTTTATTATGTATATATTTTGTATGATTAAAGTAAAAATAAATTCAATTAAAATTAATTTATTTACATAAATCAGGGATGGAACATGGAAGTAATTTTTTTTATTACTGTATGTATGTTAATATTGTGATGAACGTTACCATAATGTTATCACAATGTAATATATGTTTCTGTGGAGTATCGTGTCGTGATGTTCTGTGGAGTATCTTGATTTTGGCGTCTGCTTACAAACAATTATGACTTTCCAGAATTTTTAAAAATTAATTTAAATTCAATAATTTTTACAAAATGAAAAATACCATTTCTGTTCAAATTTTCATTTTATATTTTAAGTTCGTTCAGATCAAATAATCATTGTGCTATAATATTTAAAATTCTTAAATACGTAACACAACAACCCTGACTATAGAAAAATTGAAATAAGTTATAATTTTTGGCATCAATGTTCAAATTTTTTTTAATTAAAAATTTTCACGTACTTATTTGAATTATTTACATTAAATCTTAAATTTCTCTAAAAATAACTTTTTTTGTCGTAAATATTTAATGTGTTTCTTTTTAATGGAAATTTATTTTAAGAATTACGAGAATATGTATAAAATATTTTTTAAATAAAATTGTTTCATTAGTTATTATGAACAATTTACAGACGAAGCACAAAAACAAGTTGAAGGATTTATTTAAATTTTGTTTATGTCAAAAAATCTGTTTTAGTGAAATCTTTTTTTTTTTTAGTTGTTCAGCTATGCAATATGCTTTACAAAAATCTTATTCTGATTATTAAAGAAAATAAAATATCTCATCAGCAATTCCCAAATTCTTTTCTGGGTCGTAATTATATATAATTGTTTATTTAGCACAAAAGTCTGTGATTTCAATCTGTAGAATGTTCAGTTTTAAATAATTACTTTAATAATTGTACTAGTATTAATTATTTAATACTAGTACAATTATTAGAGTACAGTTCTCTTACAGTTCTAAATTTAATATTATTTTAAATTATAATATATTTCGAAAAGAAAAATGTCATCCTTCGTATTCAAACACCATTTGAAAACAAAGGATGACAATTTTCTATTAAAAACTTTATTTACTTAAATAAATCAACTGAAAATTAATCCAATCTAATCAATATAAAAAAAATACTATATTTTGAAAATAATTGTTTTTATAACAAAGTTCAAGAAGCTTTTCTTTGAAATATAAAAAAAAAAAGTTACTAAAATCTTATAAATTCTTGATTTGATTCTTTTTTGTTTAGCAATGAAACTTCAAATCGTTTTTCAATGGTCAAAGTTTTTGATGAAAATCATTAATAAATAGTTATATGTATCTATATTTTTCTCCTGAAATTCTTAACTTATAGTTTTTTAAGAATTTTCTTATTTAATCTAAAAAGGAAAACAAAGATAAAAATATAAAAGTTTATCATTGAAGTTAAGTAATAACAGAAATAAAATTGAATTATTTTTAAACCTTTTTGAATTACGTTTAATTATTTCGGTACTTTAGGTATTGTAATGCCTTTCTGCCATATATTTTGTGTTCAATCTGAGTAGTTTTTATGAAAAAATATAAAAAATAAGACTAAGGCCCGAATTAATAAATCACACTTAAGTGAATACTTAAGTAAATACTTGAATAAGTTTGCGATTATTTTTCGTATTAATAAAGCACACTTATATTGTAGAATTTTTGTTCAGTTGTGTTGGTAGTATTGACATAATTTTAAATTGAAATGTTGGTAATATGATTTTTCTATTTATGTTGATAACACTAATCTAAAAAATAATCCGTCATAACCGAAACAAATTGACAGCAGAAGCGATTAAATTATTTCAGATAAAAAATATATTTTTTAAAAATTTAATTTAGACAAATATTTTTAATTTTTGTTTTTATTTGACAATTATTTATAATTATTTGATAATTATTTAATTTGACAATTTACAGGTGTCAAATTTTATTATTTAAAGCTGACAATACTGCCAATGAAATTTAAGAGACTCTTAAGTGTGCTATGATCATTACTTAAGTGGCTCTTAAGTATTGTTTATAAATACGAAATCATACACTTAAGTCCAACTAAATTCAAGTGTGATTTATTAATTCGGCCATAAGATTGGAATTAATATTATCTCATCTGCTACAAAAACTAATTCTTTTTTTTAAAAAAAAAAACAGTCTAATAAATAGATTTAAATATCGAAATCTATAAAATCTAGTAGCAAATATTATAAAAAATTCAGTTAGTTATCGGATTTCTTATAATGTATATGGTAGTATTCACGTGAATTACGGCATATTACGATTATAGACTTATTTCCATATTAATTAAAAATACTAAAAACTATTTTATTTAAGCTAATTATCGATTTTTATTACAATTATTACGACTAATAAATTCAGATGCAGATCTTACAAATTATAATTTATGTTAAGGAATTATTGAAAATATTTATGAATTTTATTCAGATTAATTTTTTAATCTATGTATATTTTTTATTTTCATTTTTCATTAAATATTGAATTATATTTCTGTTCGTTTGCCCACTTTTTAAAAATATTAAACAATAGCTACTATAAATATTTTCTTAACTACTAAAAAAAATTGTACATAAAAACTATTAATTTTGATTGACTCAAAAAAAAACAATTTTTCATTTATAACATATAATATATTACAACAGCAGATATCATAAATTCCACAATAAAAAAATTTATTTTTTAAATTTTTATGTTGTAAATTTACAATTAAATGAAAGTTCTAATTTATTTTTATGTCTTCATCAATTTTGTGAAAATGAAAATGAATTTTCGCAGTGAAATATTTAAATTTCTAGTATAAATAAAATAGAAAATTTTATAGCATTGCTAAAAAAAAAACACGCATTTCCAAACATAAATTCTGAAACATAAAAAAACAATATTGTTCCTAATAATTCCATTTCTATATACGAGTACTACATGTTAGTTTTGTATATAGTACTTATAGTTAATTTTATATGAATTTTCTTTCTCGATGTAAATTTTTTTTTGCCCTGATAATTTAAATTTTTAAAATGAATCAGTTGCAGTTAACAACTAAGGCCAGTACCAGGCCAATACGATTAAATAATATGCCACAAAAAAAAAAAATATTTTCAAAATTATGTTTTTTGTTTTGTTTTTAAAAATTTGAATTTGGATTAATTTTGCATCCGAGAGTAGTCATCAAAAAAAGTTTTATAATAGTTAAAATTAAAACAAAAATTGATGCTCTGGAAAAAATAAAAACTTATCCAAGCAGAAAAATAAATTATGAATTTTTCCATGGAAACGCAGTTTTTAAATTAAAGTTTTATTTATTTTTTTTTTTGGTAAAAAATTATATATATGTGCCGGTGATTATGAAAGTGGTCTAAGTCAAAAATCTTAAAAATGTATTTTTTATTTATTTATAAGTATACTAACTTTACAATTTTTTTATCCAAACTAAATTCATAAAAAGTTTGTAGAAAGTGGACCGTTAAATTGACTTAGTTTTTGATTCCATTAATAGAATTCAGTTAGGAGTTGAAGTGAGAGTATTTTAGTTAAATATATAAAAAAAACTCACTTACCATAAGCAAGTATTTTCAAAAAAATTTGATTTAATAGAAGAAAAATATTATTTAATTTATCCAAACAGAAATCTTTAAAAATCTCGAACCTTAAAATATATGACTTAGACCAATTTTATAATCCCCGGCACATATAAAAAAAACTTTTGAGATGAAATTGAAATTTTTGTTTTGTAGATAATTTCATTTAGATTCCGAAAATACAATCTGGGATCTATAGTAATAGCGCTATTATACCAATTAAAATTAATAATTTTTTGGAGCAACTTTTTTTCAAAACCACACAACTTAGTGATAATAGAATTGTTTTTTTTTGATAAATTGGGAATTTTATTAATTTTTTAAATAACCTAATTATACTATCATAAATTTAATCCTATTTCATTTTTAAATTACATAATATATGAAATCTTTTGAACGGATTTCATTTAGTTATTAAAATGTTAGAGAATTTTTTTCATGAATATTCAAAATTAAAAATATAAACAAATATAGGAAAATGTAGGGAAAAAAAGATTTGTTGATCCACTAAACATAAAATCATCCATGATGAGTTTTTATTTATACTGAAAATTAAATTAAAATTTTATATTTACAAAATTTGTTGAACTAAAAATGAATATTGTTCATATAAAGTTATAAAACTTTTAGCCATAATTTCTTTTTTTTAATTATTTTGAAAATAATTTAATACTTTTTAGTGGATATATATATTGTTAAATATGGTTTTAAAATTTTGAAAAAAATTCTACTGATTTCGGTTATAATTTTTTTTATAACGATGTTAATTTTATGATGTTATTTTATTGTAGGTTTGTCGGTAGGCTCTTTTATAACGTTGTAAAATTTTTATAATTTCAAGCCATTGATATATTTCCCTCACTCGTATACCACTTTTAAAAGCTTTATTTTCTAAAGAATTAATTATAGTCGTGTAATTTGCAGTAAAATTCTTGTTGTCGAATGGATATGATATTTGATCTAAATTATTTATTTGCTCTAAGCTATTTATTAAATCGTTATTTATGACACCCATTTTGCGTCACTCCGCTTACACCAGCTACTCGTTACACACTTTTTTCTATCATTAATTTGAGCCCAATGACAAGTGGTATCTAATCTGAAGAAAATGTCTTGGAGACCTTTCGATCTGCTTTATCTACTGCACCACTTAACTATTTCGTATTTTTTTTTTTGCATTAAAGTTTCAACCAGAATAATTGTATATATAAGAGTAATATGAAAATCAGAAATTTTAAGAATTAGGATGTTATATTTTATTACATGGAATTTTACTTGTAGTTTTTTTTATATATTGAACATTTTTTTCAGTACATATAATTTTCGGTCCTACCGAATAAATCAGTATTTAATTTTACATAAAACGCACAGAAATTGTCAACATCTAAATTAATTCGACTTCTATTATTTATATAATGAAATTCCACAAAATTTTTAATAACAGAATAGAGAATAGACAATAGGAAACAGTATTACAAAATGTTATGATGATAAAATATAATTTCGTTTTTTGCAGAATAATTCATTTCCACTATTTAATTTCTATTTTATTAATAAAATAGTGAATATTTTACATCAAATTAGTAATTGAATAATTGAATAAAAACTTATTTTTGTTTTTACAATTAAAATCTTTTCAAATAAATAATAGATTTATATTTTTATATTTATTTCTAGGTGAAACCATCCGATGAATCTATTCTAGAAGTAATCCTTCAAGCAAAAGCTCATGGTTCCCTACAGTATAAAGTAAAACTTTTAAATGAACTTCCATCTGGAGAACAATTGTTTGTTCAAATTCATTCACCATTAACTCAACAGGATATCGCGGTAAATAAATTTTATAGAACACAAAATAATGTCGAATGTTTGTTCAATTTATTTCACAATTGTAAGTGAATCTTTAGAGAATAACTAAAATTTGCATTTGTCTCGTTGCTTTTATAAATTTTCTAAAGTTTATTAGTTTTTTTTTGGTTAAGAATACAAATCGAAAAATGGTTTTTTTTTAAAAATAAATATTTCGATTGAATATTTTTTAATTGAAGAGACAAATGCACAATTTTTTATACGCTCAGTTGGACATGTAATCTTCCTTTACAAGATTTTGCTTTATAAAATTTTATATTAAAATGGACGTTTAAATTTATGTAGTCTCTTTTGTGGTCATTAAGATAAACAAAGAATAATAAACAAAATAAAAGTTATTGACACATTTTGTAAACGATTTATAAAAATGCTCAACTTGTTCCACAACTAAGAAAATTAGATTACAAAAACTTATTATAAATTAACTGGCAATGTCATTAAAATAGTTTTATAATTACAAACTGATAATGTAATAAATTTTGACTGTATACTGTTTTGATAGGCTAAATATAAACCTGACATATATTCTTATTGCAAAATTTAATAATGAATAAATTTTTTTTGTCATATTTCAGGTACCAATAATTGCAACTAATTCATTATCACAAAAATGTGCTAGTCAACCATTTCATAATTCAACAGCTTTTCTATTTAATATAATATCAAATCTTGGTGCAATTATATCAACATTAATTTGTTTATCAGCTGTTGTATGGGGTAAGTTTTATAAAACTACACAAAAAAAAATTTGTTTCCTACATTTTAACATTATAATGTTTATGATTTCAATAACTCAACAGCAGGTATTCTATAATTTGATTAAGTTATACAGCTAACGCTAATTAAATGTAGATTTACACCTGCTGAGAATAACTTCTATAACTAGATTATATAAAATATATATATACATATATATATATACATACATACACACATATCTACACCTTTGATTAATTAAGCTTTTTTGTGTTCTTTTTTTTGTTACAGTGGCAATATTCGGTATACCAGGCAGAACAAGAACAAATATCAACAAAGATGGTAAATTAAAATTTATTTGAAATTATATTCTTTGTTTTTATTTTGGTTCTTATATATCAGTAATTTGATTTTTATGTATATAATGTAAACAAACATGATATAAATAAGTGTGGGGTTAAAATGAAAATAATAAAAAACAAATATATTGATTTAAAAGTAGTTAAATACCTGTCGGGTATTTTAATTCTATATAATCATTTTTCTTTTTTTATTTTTATTCAATTTTTGTTTGTTATCACCATAATATTGGTTAAAAAAATTCAAAACAATATCTGATGAATAATTAACACCTCAAATACATAATTTGGTTTCCATGATTTATTTATTTTTAACTTGTATGCAGTTTAACTTTTATGTTCGTTAATAAAATATAAATTTTATAGTTTAATTTTTAAAATAAATTAGTTATATAAAATGTAAGGATAGATTAATACATAAATATATTCTGGGTGTAATTTAATATTTTTAATGCAATTTTTCGACAATGTAAAGTTAATTTTTGACAATCTAAAATCTATTTTATTTAGACAAATAAAATGTGCTTTATTAATCTTAAAAAATTAGCTTTATTAAACTTTAATATATAATCATAGTTTACATATTTTTGAATACATTTCGTTATTTTAATCAAAAAATACCTGAAATATATACGAAAGACCCAATAACGAAGAATTATTGAATACAGTATAAAAAGGAATTTAATTTAATTTCAAAATGAAAAATCAACTTCTAATTATTCAACTTCTAGTTAGTTATCTAGGCGATTTTTTATTTCTTTTTGGGCAATAATATCCTTGTATCATTTTTATCTTAACTCTTCATTATCTGTTTAATTCAGATATTATTCAAAGTTAACTATTTATTAAATATTGTAAAAAAATGTCCTTATTATCTTTTTTATGAAACAATTATCATTAAACTATGGGATTTATTGAACTTGGCATGTTTGGTTCAACTATAAAAATTTAAAATTATTCACTTAATCCTTTTGTAATAAACGTATTTAAAACAACATTTTTAATTTTAATCTGTAAATTTATAAAATTAAAATTATTAAGGATATAAAAATATAATTTTCTCTATTGTTAAATTCAATTTTTATTTATTATTTATATATTTATAAAATTTTAATTAAAATTAATTTCAATATAAAGACTTAAAATTGTTAAATTTTTATTAAAACCCAATTGTTTAAAGTCGTTCAATTAACGTAATCTGATTGTCGTCCTTTTTTTTTCGTTTGTTTGCTTGTGTTATACAAAAGCAAAAAAAAAAGAAAATTTTAATAAAAAAAGGGGCCCATTTTACTTTTCACATAAAAACCAATTTTATTATAGCCATTGTTGTTAAATCCTATCAATATTTTATTTTTGTATTGTGCCTATAAGGGATAAAAAGATATTTTATATAATAAATTGTCAATGTAAATGTATATATATGTATTACATATAACAAAAAAAAAAATACAAATTTTAATCTCTTAAAGTTTTTTTTATTTTATTTTATCTTTAAAGCATTTTCCACATCGTTAAAAAATCGATCAAATGAATCCAATTTTAGTGGTACATCAATACTTGATCAAAGTCATTTAAGTACAAGCAGAAGTCCACGTGGGCAATCATATAATACGCCTTTCTATAACAGTAAGTTTTATATAAGTATGATTTTAATAAAAAATTTTTAAACACAGAAATTATAATTATAATTAAATTTCAAGTATATTATTTTATTTTAATGAATAATAAATATACTTTAGAAACAGAAACGGTAAGGTGTGTCCAATTACAAATATTTTTAATTTAATTATGTAAATCAAATTTTTATAGCCCTACTATTCGAAAATTTAATTATACATACTACAGTCTGCTCTTCATGTTTTCAAACCCTCATGTTTTCACCCTCTCCCAATTTTTTTCCAATTTTATTCAAATTTATGTTTTATTAGTATAGTATGGTACTAATTTTTTTTAAAATTTGTATGTCGGTTCAAAAATCCAAATTCTTGGAATAATTTGTTTAAATCATGAAAACTGAAAACATACTGTTTTTAAGAAATTATTTTTTTTATGAATTGCACAAGTAGTTCGATTTATTGACATCCTATTGAAATGATACTGAAATAAAAAAGGTAAAATAGCGATCCCAAATGTTACATTTAAAATGAAGAATGCAGATAAATTATCAACTGTAGAATTTAGTAATGTCATTTATAGTCACTCTGTGTATTTGAAATATAAAATTAATTCTTTTATATTTCAATTACACAGAAACAGAATTCAGTGAATTTGAGAGTATTGAATCGGGTTATACTATGTTTATTATATATATTATTTATAATATGTATATTTTATAACAGTATATTAAAAATTAAATACGAATATATTACAAAATTTTATTTTCAGTGTAAGCTTTTAAAAAATTTATAATTTTTTGGAAATGGTGGTTTTAATCATGTATTTAAAAAAAGGCTGTACATATAAATGAAATGAAACATCAAAATATAAATTAATTTGCTATTATGACATTAAATTAAATTATTAATAAATAATATCTATAACACGAAAATTCAGCAATTTAGTTCTTTTTAGTTAAAATTTAATTGCTAACATTTTTAATATATTTAACATTGTAGTCGTTGTTTGGGAAAGATTGTTAACGTACTAGATTCTCTTTGTTATTATATGGTAAAAATTTACCAAAATATAGATTACATCTATTGTTTTTTACTCTTATCCTATTATACTTAGATAATTTCTCTCTCCAAAAGTAAAACATGTTAACTCGACCTTTTTGAAGGTAAACTATTTTTGTCGCATTACATTATCTTTTTTGAAGGTAAACTATTTTTGTCCCGTTACAATATCTTTAACTAGCAGAAGTTATAACACTGACTGTATTTCTTTCTATTGAGTCCAATAAACTCAATAGAAAGAAATACCAATTGAATTTAGTTCATAAAATTGAAATAAAATATGTATATGTGAAAAGAAAATCACAGCCTCGTATTATAGTGATTAAATATTTTACGTTAATTTTAAAACTGAAGTAATGAATAATATAAATTGATTTATAATACTTATTCATATAAGGGTTAAATACACAAATTATTATTTTTACTTAATTCTCTTTCGATATTTAAAAATTCTGTTTGTACTCAATTCTCTGATTCGATATTTAAAATTTTTCCTGATAAATATTTAAAATATATATTTTCCAGGAAATCGTAGTCCAAGTTTAAATTATTCAACTGAAAATGAATCACCAGTTTATGGAGATACAACAACAATGTCACCACAACGACGATTAAATAGACGATGTTTTTAAATTGGTAAAAATAATGAAAAATATTTTTTCACAGAATTGGGGTACAAAATTACGATTGACAGCATATTAAATAAAATGCACATTGTTGCAAATTCAATTAAATCAAATACAGTTTAAAATTAATTTAAGTTATAGTTAGAAAATTTGACAAAACATAAAAGATATTAAATAGACTGCTTCAATTTTGGATAATGAAATATGTAAATGCTTTTGTTTTTGTGTTGCACTTTTTTTAAAGTTAATAATCATTTTTTAATTGTCATTAATTTTTTGTATATTTTTTGTAAAAAATAAAAAAAATTATTCAAACATTATTTCAAAGGAAAACCTTTTCATATTTAATTTGTTTTTGTGTGTTTTAACACAACATTTTTTAATTTTTTTTTTTTTTTTTTAATCTAATATCATAAACACTACAAAAAAACCACTAAATTTAAAATATACTATGAAATATAAAATAAATTTAATGACTTTTTAAACTTGCTTTACATTTGCGCCGTTTTTTGTCTCCTCGACAAAACTTTTTTGATATTAAAACAATGAGATATTGGAGAGATGAACTATCGTCAACTTTTTCGTTAAAATATTCCTGATATAATTATTTGATAACATCTGACGAATATGAAAATCGGTACATGAAAATATATGCTTTCGGCAGACATATTTCGCTTGCTGTAGACAAAAACCGAGGCAAATGTAAACACAAGCTTAATATTTTATTGATTTAGATATAATTTCTACTTATTATTATTTTCATAATCTTGTCTTCTTTATAAAGAAATTAGTTTTTATTTTATTTTTATTTTATAATTAAAATTTGAATAAAATATTATTAATTAATTTTTCTACATTTTAAGTATGTTTTTTTTCTGTATACAATTGTGTTTTTTTTTCTAATTTCATAATTGTAATTAAAAAATATGTGAATAAATAAATTATTTTTTGAAAAAAATATAATTGTTGTTTAATTATTGGCAGTTTAAAAATTAATTTATTTGAAATAATTTTTGAGCAGATTAGCGTGATCAAATATAGTGACGCAAAGCGATCAAATTAATCTTGTTATCAATTTTATATGTTAAATAATCAATTTTATATGTTAAATTTAAAAGTTAAAAAAGATGTTATTTTTAATATCTACATAATTAATTATTCATCAAATAGATCGTAAAAAACCAAGTTTTCGAAATTTTCCAAAAATATAAAAATAAAAAAAAATGAATTAAACAGAGGTCATACCATTTTCATAAGGAAGAAATTTTTCAAGTAGAAGGAAGAAATTTTTTTTAAGGAAGAAATTTTTCAAGTAGAAAATTAAGTTTTTATAATTTGGTTTTAATTTTAATTTCATAAAAAACAAATACATTTTTTTTTACATATAAACATAAATTTCGGGATTTTATTAAATCTTTCTTCCTTGACGAATACGTTTTGGACCTGACTTAGCATTAAGTTTTGGAGCTCCTCAACGAACAGTAACTTTTGGAGTTGTTTTACCACGTTTTAGAACAGATTTTAGGGTCCGTTTTGAAACTAACTTTGAGGCACCTTCTGGAACTGATCTTGAATCTGGTTTTTGACATGCTTTTGAAATGCGATATGGCGCTGATTTTGATGCATATTTCGGAGAACATTTTGAACCTCTTTTTAAAGCCCATTTTGTGTCTAATCTTGAAACACGTTTTGCAGCTCGTTGCGGACCACGTAAAACTGGCTTTGGATCATATGGAACTTGTTTTGGACCATGTATAACTGACCTTGGATCACGTGAAACTGGCTTTGGACCACGTGAAACTCGTTTTGGATGACGTGAAACTGGTTTTGTACTACGTGAAACTGGCTTTGGACTACGTGAAACTGGCTTTGGTCCACGCGAGACTCGTTTTGGCTGACGTGAAACCGGTTTTGTACTACGCGAAACTGGCTTTGGACTACGTGAAACTGGTTTTGGACTACGTGAAACTGGCTTTGGACTACGTGAAACTGGTTTTGGACTATGTGAAACTCGATTTGTACCACGTGACGCTGGCTTTGAACCACGTGAACCTCGTTTTAGACCACGTGAAACTCGTTTCGAAGACTTTTTAAGCCATGAATTTTTATTTTTTAAATTTTGGTTTTTTTGTTGTAATCTGTTTTTACCTCCTTGCTTACTTTTTTTCAATGTTAGATTGTTATTTGGTGGTTTTTTATTCCTGGAGTTTTTTTTATTTGGATTTTTAGCGATTTTATTCGTTTTATTTGGAGAGTTCTGTGATTTTGTCGCTTTGGGTTGAATAGAATTTAGTGTATTTAAAGTTTTTGTATTATTTCCTTTATTATTGGATCTTCCAATATTTTGAGCTTTAGGTTTCGTATTAGTGGTTGACCTCATATCGGCAGATATATCATCTTTTAGAGCTTTTTTATTAATATTTTTATCATTTATCTCAGCACTTTTTTTTGTACTTTCTTTATAATTGTTCTTTTTATTTTTTTCGTCATATTTTTTGTTAGTTTCTTTCTGTACATAATATTTATCATCATTCTCTTCGTCGTCTCTTTTCTCATCTTCACTTTCAAATTTCGTTTTTTTATCACTGCTCTTTTCCGTTATTTTAATATCATTTTCCTTTTTATTTACTCCATCTTCCTTTTTATCATCCTTATTTTTCTTTTTTTCATCATTTATATTTTTTCCATCTTTTATAATATGTTCATCATCGTCAATATCATTATCCTTTTCATTATTGTCAATTTCTTTATCCGTTTCCTTATCATCCTTTTTTTCATTTTTATTTTTTTTATTATTCTTTTTATCACGATTGTTTTCATTTATTTCATACCTCTTTTTATCATTTTCCTTTTCATATTTCTTATCTGATTTTTGTTTATCTTTTATCTCATCAGTTTTGTTTTGACTGTAATTATAACTAACTTTTTTATCAAATTTTTTTTTCTTTTCATTTTCCTTGGTTTTTACTTTTTTAAGTTTTTTATCATCTTTTTTATCGTCTTCTTTTTTGCCAAGATTTAATTCTTTCCCTATATCACCATCACTTTTGCCATCCCTTTCAAAAGAAACATTTTTGTCATCCGTTATAATACTAAAATTTTTGTCATCCGTTTTATTATACCCATTTTTGCCATCCGTGTCATCAAAATAATTTTTGGCAATCGTATTGTTTTTATTAATGGTATCATTTTTGCTGTTGTCAAGTTTTGTTTCATTTATTTTAGCCTGCTGTTTATCAACATGGTCTTTAATTTTTTCATTATCTTTATTTTTATCGCCTTTTTCACTTTCCTTTACACTATCTTGATTTTGAATGTACTCATTTGAATGGTAGTAATCGGTTTTCTCTTGGCTCTTATATACTGGTTTTTTCTTCTTCTTTTTTGGCCTTTTATTTTTCGCTTTCTTTTTCTTGTTTTTCTTTTTTGAACGTTTTCTTTTTTTGCGTTTCTTTTTCCGTTTTTTAAATTTCTTTTTTTTATATTTTATATTGATTTTTCTTAAACTATTATTTTCATCATTTGTTGGTGCTGTTAAATCAGAATTTAACAATTTCAATTGTGGTGAATTTATATTATCTGTCGAATTTATTAGTACGGAAGCTGTAAGATTTGTTCTTAATAATTTATTTTTTTCCTCTTCTATTACCGCGTCTTCGGGTTTACTAATATTTGTAGTTTTTACATTTTCTGCTATAATTATATTTATTCCCAGTAACAATAAAATTAATATAGGACAATTCATTTAATATAATTTTCAAATTTCGCGTCCGAATTTATCGTTAACAATTGGTACACTAATAATATATTTAACAATAGAATCATTCTTTTTATACCAAAATCGCCAAAAATATTTTATTTGATTAATAATATTCGTTATATTTATTTGTTGTTAGTTCAGTTTTTTTCAATATTTAATTTTGCAGTTGTATTCAATTTATTTTATGGATTTACATTAGGAAATAAGTTCCTATATAAAATGAATTAAATAAAAAATTCTATCGTAGTTAAAAATATTTCCTGCAACGCTTTAATTTATTTAAAATTTTAACTTTATAGAAAATTAAGGATAAAAAATTATTGAGATCGCTACATTTATAAAAAAAGATTTTTTGGTTATGTAATAATTTATGTGTTTTAGTGATGCAATGTCACCGCAAAATCGCAATTTAAAATAAAATTTAACTCATTAGAAATATGAATAATATATAATTTAAAGTTAAAAGAATTGAATTGAAGGAATATTTGGTTATCCCAGTTAATTAAATATATATTCACAATTCACTAAATTGATCAACAAAGTATATTAATTTAAGTAAAAATATATTTTCTTAATCGAATATATTTGCTAAAATAATTGTTTGAATAACATAAATTAAGTATAAATTTCGATATAAATAAAATTCGATATTAATTGAAATATTTGAATTTTATACAATTGTAGTTGTAGTTCTGTGACCTTATATAATGTTTACGTAAAAATACTCTGAAAATTAATTACACTTGTGTTAATAAATAATATTTGCAATTTGGATTTTTACTCAATATTAAAATTCATAATAATTTTGTACTTATCAATAAAAGATTTTGTAAGTCAAAATTCGATTTAAATATATATAATTGTTGTTTAAACCTTTAAAAATTATTTTTTTTTCATATTCATGGAAATATTAATAACTCTTTTTTGTCAATGTTGTCTTTCTTAGTGTATTGTAATCATACGTAAGTAAGATTAGATTATTGCAAATTTAATTGATTTCATAAGGATTTTGCAACAACAATTTACTAACTAATTCCCGATGAATTTATAGCTACAAATATACAATTAAACAATTTAATAATGGTTATGAAACGACACTTTAATTTTTAATAATTTGAATCATTTTCTTTCAGTTTTTTTTATTTCAGTATTGATTTAAGTCTGATATCTTTAAGTTTTTCTTCGAACTATTTTTGGTTTTATAAATGATATCTTTAAGTTTTTCTTCGAGCTCTTTTTGGTTTAAGTTTTGAAACTGGTGTTTTTCTCCGTTTGTGTCGTTTATGAGTCCCACTTCGTTTGTAGGCTGCTTTTGCTTTATAAGCTGCTCTTCCTTTATGAATTACTCTCTGTTTACAGGCTGCCTTTGGTTGATAAACTGTTCTTTGTTTAGGAATTGCTCTAAATTTAAGAGCCCCTTTTGGTTTATTAACTGGTTTTGATTTTTGAGCTGCTCTTTGTTTTGAACCTGCTTTTGATTTACAAGCGCCTTTTGGTTTATTAGCTGCTTTTGGTTTTTGAGCTGCTCTTGGTTTAACTCCTTTTCGTTTATTAGCGGCTTTGAGTTTTTGAGCTGACCTTTGTTTAGGAACTGCTCTTGGTTTAAGAGCTCCTTTTGGTTTATTATCTGCTTTTGATTTTTGAGCAGCTCTTTGTTTTGAACCTGCTTTTGATTTACAAGCGCCTTTTGGTTTATTAGCTGCTTTTGGTTTTTGAGCTGCTCTTGGTATAGCTCTTTTTGGTTTATTAGCGGCTTTGAGTTTTTGAGCTGACCTTTGTTTAGGAACTGCTCTTGGTTTAAGAGTTCCTTTTGGTTTATTAGCTGCCTTTGGTTTTTGCGCTGCCCTTTTTTTTTAGGAGCTGTTCTTGGTGTAGGAGCTCTTTTTGGTTTAATATCTGGTTTAAGTTTTTGAGCTGCCCTTTTTTTAGGAGCTGCTTTTGGTTTAGAAATTCCTTTTGGTTTATTAACTGTCTTTCGTTTTTGAGCTGCTCTTTGTTTAGAAGCTGTTCTTGTATTAGAAGCGCCTTTTGGTTTATTAGCTGCTTTTGGGTTTTGAGCTGCTCTTTGTTTAGTAGCTGCTCTTGATTTAGCTCCTTTTTGTTTATTAGCGGCTTTGATTTTTTGAGCTGCCCTTTGTTTAGGAACTGCTCTTGGCTTAAGAGCCCCTTTTGGTTTATTAGCTCCTGTTAGTTTTTGAACTGGTCTTTTTTTAGGAGCTGCTCTTGGTTTAGAAGCTTTTTTTAGTTTATTAGTTGCCTTTGGTTTTTGAGCTGCCCTTTTATTAGGAGCTGCTCTTGGTTTAAGAGTTCCTTTTGGTTTATTGACTGCATTTAGTTTTTGAGCTGCCCTTTCTTTAGGGCCTGCTCTCGGTTTAGAAGCTTTTTTTGGGTTATTAGCTGCCTTTGGTTTTTGAGCTGCCATTTTTTTAGGAGCTGCTCTTGGTGTAGGAGCTCTTTTTGGTTTATTACCTGTTTTTATAGCTGCCCTTTTTTTAGAAGTTGGTCTTGGTTTAGAAACTAATTTTGGTTTATTAGCTGCTTTTCGTTTTTGAGCTGCTCTTTGTTTAGAAGGTGCTCTTTGTTTAGGACCTGGTTTTGGTTTAGGAGCCCTTTGTTTAGACGCTGCTATTAGTTTAGGAGCTCCTTTTGGCTTATTCGCTGCTTTTGATTTTTTAGCTGCTCTTTGTTTAGAAGCTGCTCGTTGTTTAGGACCTGATCTTGATTTAGACACTACTCTTGAATTATGTGGTATTTTTGGTTTGTGAGCTGCTCTTTGTTTACGAGCCGCTTTTTGTTTATGAGCTCCTTTTTTTTTATGAGATGCTCTTTGTTTAAGAGACGCTTTTGGTGTATCGGCTACTTTTGATTTCTGACGTGGTGTTTCTTTATGAGTTGTTCTTAGTTCAAAAGCCAGTTTTTGTTTATTAGATAATTTTGGTTTATGAGCTGGTTTGGGTTTAAAAGCCATTATTCGTTTATTGGCTGAGTTTGCTTTATGACTCGATTTTGACGCTGCTCTGTTTTTCCGCGCTGTTCTTTGTTTATTGGTTGATTTTAGTTTCTGAGCTCTTTTTGGTTTACGTGCTGCTCTTTGTGTATGAACCAATTTTGGTTTATGAGCTATTTTGTGTTTCGATCTAGCAGCTGATTTTAGTTTTTTCCTATTCTTTCGTGTGTTTGATATTGAAATGTTCTTGTAACCAGCAGTACTTTTAACATATTTGGATCTTTTATTTTTTCTAGATTGTTTCTTAATAGTTCTTGATACAGCATGTGCTTTTTGGTTATCTGTCGGATCTCGCCCCAATTTCGGTTTATGAGCTATTTTGTGTTTCGATCTTGCAGCTGATTTTAGTTTTTTACTACTCTTTCGTGTGTTTGATATTGAAATGTTCTTGTAACCGGCAGTGCTTTTAACATATTTGGATCTTTTATCTCTTCTAGATTGTTTGTTAATTCTTGATACAACATGTGCTTTTTGGTTATATGTCGGATCTGGCTCATTTTTCTTTATACCGTTAAATATTAATGATTGTTTTTTGATACTACGGTTTTTGCGAGTTTTTTTACCAGGTTTATTTCCTCGTTTTCTGCCACGTTTTCTGCCTCGCTTTTTGCCTCGTTTTTTGTCTCGTTTTTTGCCTCGTTTTTTTCCACGTTTCTTACCTCGCTTTTTGCCACGTTTTTTACCACGCCTCCGACCACGTTTTCTGCGTTTATTTTTGGGTTTTCGTTTTCGCCGCTTTAACTTGTCGGTTCGTTTCCGCTCCTTTAACTTGTCGGTTTTTGATGGTTTTCTTTTTTTTATTAATCTTCTCTCTTCTGAATTTACTGGCGAAATTTCATCTGTATTTGGTAATATGGAAGATGTTACAGTTGCTTCTTTATTTATTGCATCATATGTTTTATTATTAAATAACTTTTCAGCCTCAATTGGTGCTATAGTGAAAGCATTTGTAAGATCAAATGTATTATTGGTTGGCTCTTGTGTATCAGTTATAGTTGGTGTAGTATCGGATGCTGCAGTCTCATTTGTGTTAGTATAAAGTAAAGTCTCTGTTGGTAAAGTCTCTGATGGTAAAGTCTCTGTTGTGTTAGTATCAAATGGTGAAGTATGTGTTATTTTAATATCGGCTGATGTAGTATCTTCTGGTACCGTACTATTTTTAGATGGCACATTGTTGAATTCTTCTTTATTAGGTTTTGTAGTCTGTTCGTTGTCAGGTGTTGCTTTTTTCTCGTCAGACATTGTAGTCTGTTCGTTGTCAGGTGTTGTGGTTTTTTCGTCAGATATTGTCGTGGTTTCGTTCGGTTTTTCAGTTTTTTCGTCAGATTTTGTCGTGGTTTCGTTAGGTTGTTTTTCGGTTTTTTCGTCGGGTTTTTCGGTTTTTTCGTCGGGTTTTTCGGTTTTTTCTTCAGGTGTTTCAATTTTTGTGTTAAGATTTTCAGTTTTTGCGTCAGGCTTTTCAGTTTTTGCGTCAGTTTTTTCAGTTTTTTCATCAGGTTTTTCAGTTCGCTCGTCGGGTTTTTCAGTTCTTTCGTCACGTTTGTCAGTTTTTCCATCAGGTTTTTCTTCAGGTTTTTCAGTTTTTTCTTCAGGTTTTTCAGTTTTTTCTTCAGGTTTTTCAGTTTTTTCTTCAGGTTTTTCAGTTTTTTCTTCAGGTTTTTCAGTTTTTTCTGCAGGTTTCTCATTAGATTTTCCGTCTGGTTTCTCAGGGTTTTCGTTGGGTCTTTCAGTTGGTTCGTTAGGTTTTTCAGTTTTTTCAGCAGGTTTTTCCGGTGGTTCGTCAGGCTTTTCAGTTTTTTCGTCAGGTTTTTCCGTTGGTTCTTCAGGTTCTTCAGGTTTTTCAGTTTTTTCATTTGATTTTATTGACGGTTGATCTGTTGTTTTTTGATTTGTTACTGTTGATTCTTCGCTTTTTTCTGTATTTGGCTTAGAAATTTCGTTTCCCTTTTGTGCAGAATTTTCATTTATTGCTGATATTGGATTCGAGTCCGGCAGAGCATTTGTTGTTGAAATTGCGTTTCTTTTTGATTCAGAATTTTCTGTTATTGCTGATGTTGGATTGGAATCTATTGCAGTACTTGATGAAAATATTTCACTTTCTTTTGGTACAGTACTTTCTGCTATTGCTGATGTTGGATTGGAAACTATTGTAGTACTTGACGTAGAAATTTCGCTTTCTTTTGGTACAGAACTCTCTGTAATTGCTGATGTTGGATTGGAAACAATTGTAGTACTTGATGAAAATATTTCACTTTCTTTTGGTACAGCACTTTCTGATATTGCTGATGTTGGATTGAAAACTATTGTAGTACTTGATGTAGAAATTTCACTTTCTTTTGGTACAGCACTTTCTGATATTGCTGATGTTGGATTGGAAACTATTGTAGTACTTGATGTAGAAATTTCGCTTTCTTTTGGTACAGTATTTGCTGGTATTGCTGATGTTGGATTGGAAACTATTGTAGTACTTGATGTAGAAATTTCGCTTTCTTTTGGTACAGTACTTTCTGTTATTGCTGATGTTGGATTGGAAATTATTGTAGTACTTGATGTAGAAATTTCGTTTACTTTTGGTTCAGTATTTTCATTTATTGCTGTTGTTGGATTCGAATTCGTCGCAGATTGTGTTACTAGATTCTCTATTAATTTTGTTGTTGAAAAGGAATCATCTGCAGTTGTTGATTCCGCATCTGCAGTTGTTGATTCCTCATTGGAAATTAAGGCATCAGTAGTTTCAGTTTTTGATTTTGAATCTGTTGGTACTGGAGATGTTTCTTCTTGTGCTAATGGGCCAGTATACCTCTCATTTGTTTCATTTTCTGCTACGATTATAGTACTTATTCGTATTATAACTAGTATTAATATAAACCATTTCATTATTTTTAAATTTTAAGCAAGCTTGGCTTCTTACTAACAACCATTTAAAAACTAATAATATTCCATAATATAATTTCGTCTTTTATACTAAAAATGTCACAAGATTTCAATTATAATATTTTAAATATTCGAAAATGTTTTTCAAGGATTAATTTTTCAGTTGTTTCAATATATTTTACTATTACTCTGAATTTATACTTAAAATTTAATACATAATATAATGGTATAGTTAATTGCTAAGATAGTTCTTACTATTTTATTTATTGATATTATTTGAATCTCATTATTTTGTAAACAAAAAATAGTACAATTTGATTATTAAAATTGAAGGAAATATTTCTTATATTCAATTTATTGATCAATAAGGAAATTATATAACCGGAATAAAATATTTATTTAAATAAAAACACCACAAAATTCGAATATTCAAATAACATATTAAAATCTGCAATATAGCTTTGATGTAGCATTAAAGAAAATTATCTAAAAATGTAACTTATTTGTAGGATAAAGCCACAAATATCGTGAATTATAAAATCGAAATAATTAAAAATTTTATAAAATTGTATAGTTTTGTAATTGCATTTAGCAAAACTAATTTTATGAGTTTTTCCAAAAATAATATTTTTTATTAGCTGCCATAATAACAAAGCTATCATGGAATAATGATATTTTTAAATCTGACTAAATTGAATTTGGAGTTGGCCTATTACATTAATTAGCGATAATAAAGCCTTAGCTACCTTTAAATATAGACAAACTGTAAATATGTTATAATGAGACCTTTGGTGAAAATTTAAGTATTATCGCCAATAAATCTAATAGCGTATCTCCAAATATAGTAGTTTTTCCCACAAACTACTGAAAAGATAGGCTTTTATTCTGCAATATTTTAGGAAATTACTAATTAGTATCTCCTTTCTCACTGAATTCCATTTATATATGCATGTGGTGAATGTGTTACGGCTGAGTACTTAATTCTTTCTGAATAAATGAACTGTGTTAAATATGATGTATTTAACTTTTCTAAAGATTTCAAAATGGCTGCGAAAGGCATGAAAATGACAAATTATATACTTGTTTTTGTTTCGTTAATTCAACATAAACTTATCAATCAATATACGTTTTTTACATAATTTTTATAAATATTTTATCTACGAGGTTATGTAAAAAAATTGTTTTTATGTACAATACTTTTAATTTTATCTACATTGTAGCTTTAAGCTAGCAATAATAAAACTAATAATAAGCGATGAAAATACCTAATATGCTCCAATTATAATTTGACAATATGACGTACTAAAAAAGATATGACTTTGACTGTACTCGGAAACATTTTTAACTAATATTCTCTCTATATATTTCTAATTCGTTGGTTCAAGGGACTCCCTATGCGGCTTCGATTACCCCCAAATCGTATAAAATGAAATCCAAATAGAAATGACAGTTGAAATTTTGAAATTTATTTAATGTAATTCTGTTTGAAATTTGATTTTGTTATTTTAATATTTGAATATTTCATAAAAAGCATTAAAATATCAGAAAAGTAGTAGAAAAAGAACTATTAGTTTTGGTTGCACATTTTGTTTGTCGTCGAATTGGTATGTAAAAAATATATATGATCCTTTCAAAACTCTTTGGCTACTCATGATTGAATTACATAAGAAGTAAAATTTCTTTTACAGTTGAAATGTTTTTATTTATTTTTGAATTAATAATATTGATTAATTTAAATATTTTCACAATAAGTTTTAGAATAAATTTTCTCGTACATATATAATTTAATTCTTTTCACACTAGTCCCCAGTCGATTTTTGTATTTAAGGTACTTTAGGTTTATGTGATGTTGGTTTTTATGAGATGAACGATTTTTGACCTATTGGTATCAGTTGCATTTGGTTTATAAGAAGCTGTCTCAATTTTATCTGCGTTTGGTTTATGATATCCTTCTGGTTCCGATTTTGTTAGATTTTCAGAGTATTCTCGGTTTGGTGCTTTTGATTTTGAAATAAACTTGTCTTCGACATTGGTTTTTAATACTTTTAGATATATGAGGTGCGTTTGGTTATCCATTGCATCTGGCTCATTCATTTGGAGACCGTCAGTCGTTAAGTTACGTTTTTTACTCGATTTTTTACCACGTTGTTTACCACGTCTTTTTCCACGTTTTTTACCACGCTTTTTACCGCGCTTTCGGCCACGTTTTTTACCACGCTTTCGGCCACGTTTTCTACGTTTAGTTCTAGACTTTCTTTTCCGCCGTTTTAACGTTCCTCGCCTTCTCCTTTTTTTTCTCAGTTTCTCTGTTACAGTTTCTGGAGTAGTTTCGTTTATATTTGTGTCTTGTGAAGGTTCTGGAATACTTTCATCCAATTGTAGTAAGAAGAAGTTGGAAGGTTTTCCTTCTGCATCTTTCTTTATTGCATGCCATGTTTTATTATTAAATGAGTTTGCATTCTCAGTTGGTTTAATAGTAAACCCAATTGCAAGATAATGTGCATTACATATTACATCTGCACGTGTAATATCTAATGCACTATTTTCAGGCGCATCATTTAATGGATTATCATGCTTTTTGCCAGGTTTTTCAGTTTTTTCGTCAGATCTTGTTAATGGTTTATCTGTTTTTATTGGTTTATTTTTGAATCTTTGTTGACTTATTTTTGTATTTGGTGTAGAATTTGCGTTTTCTCTTGGCATATATTTTCTTTTTATGATTGATGTCTTTTTCAAATCTGCTCTATAATATTCCTTTGCTATTGAAATAGCATTCTTTGTGGATGTAGAATTCTCTTTTATGTTATCAATAGAATAATCTGGCTTTATTGAACTATAGTTACCACTGGTTGCTAATACCTCACTTAACGATGGTCTATCTGTAGTTTTAATTCTTGATTCAGTGAATACTGAAGATGTTTTTCCAGCTTCTAATGGTTCTTTATTTTTAGCAGTTGCTTCATTTTTTGCTACAATTTCTTTACTTATACCTGTTATAAGTACTATTAATATAAACCAGTTCATTGTTTTTTAAATTTTAATCAAACCAGCTTACTAATACTACATTTAAAAACTAATAATATTCATTAAGTAATTTAGGCTTTTATACAAAAGTAAAAAGGCCACGAAACTTTTCTTTTAGTTTGTATCTTATATGTATTAGATTATAACAACATATTTTTCAGGGATAAATTTTTCAGTTGATTCAATTTAGGCAACATATTAAATAAATTAATAATTTGGTGTCTTACTATTGCTTTTTAAACTGTATATTTAGGAAAATATTTTTTATATTAATTTTATTGTACAATAATTTAAGCCCTATGTATTCAGCAGAAATATTATCAAAATTAATATATCCAAATAATATTACCAAATTGAATATAGAATCTGTAACAATGTAGTATAATCTAAATATGTCAATTAACTGTCCGAATAATAAGAAGCAGCAAATATAATAAATTGTAAAATAAAAATAATGAAAAATTTATTTAATTGTATAGTTTTGTAAGTAACACTTACAAAAAATATATTTATGAATTTTTCAAAAAATAATATCTTTAAGTAGTTGAAATACTAACCAAGCTGTCTTGATCACATGTTTTAAAATATCTTGAATTTCTTATATAAGATGTCAGCATCATTTCCTCATGAATACAATTAACATAATAACTGATATTTAATTCGAAATAATTTGTCATAATTGATAGTATAATGCGTCTAAATGCTATTTTATTTCATTTTACTTAGGAGCAGATTTTTAAATTATGTAGCATAGCTTTTTTCTTTTATCCATATCATTTTCAGAGATTATCAGGCCAGATCTCCAATTTTTCCATTTTAAAATTCGTGGTATTTGGACATTTTCTTCCAAATATTATATGACAATTATATTATTACAGCTGATATTCTGTTATAATTGATTGGACCCTGTTCTTAAACTGTTATAATTAAAATTATTTTCCTATTAAATTCAAAATATAACTTCTTATTAAATGGAAAACATTTTTAGATATATTTCTTTTTTAACGATTTCCAAATGCTTACGAAAGTAAAGCAAATTAAAATTATATACTCGTTCGAAAACAACATTTTTTCACATTAATCGAATATGAACCTATAGATTATAAAATATAGATAATCAATTTAAGTTTTTTTTACATAATTTTGAACGACGATGAAAACCTTAAAAGAATATTTTAGACATATAAAAAACTTTAAATAAAAAAAAATAAAAAATTTTTTATAATTATTTTATCAACGAGGTTATATGTAATAAAATAGTTTTTATGTACAAAACTTTTGATTTTATATACATGGCAACTATTATAAAAACTAATCTGTCCCAAATACAATCAAGCAATTTAAAGTACTAAAACAAGATTCTACTGTACTCGGAAACACTTCAATACTTTTACATTATGGTCTTCTGTACATTTCTAATTCGTTGGTCCAATTTTCTCTTTATAATTGCAGTTATCATTACTGCCACAAAACGTACAAATAGAAATAAAAATATTTCATAAAATAGCATTGCTAGTAGAAAAGATCTAATAGCTTTGATTGGGCATTTGGTTTGCCGGATTGGCATGTAAAACGTATGTATGACCCTTTTAGAACTGTATGGATACTGACTATACTATGTGATTAAATTATTTTTATTTGTTTTTGAATTAATAATATTAATTTATTTAAATATTTTCACAATAAGTTTTAGAATAAATTTTCTCGTACATATGCATACACAATAATTTAATTCTTTTAACACTAGTCCAAGAAATTAGGCTTCTCAGTTGTGTACTTTTGGTGAACAGAAAGATTATTTAATAACGATAAGAATTTATGAGATGTTAATTAGCTACTCTAAGCTTTGTTTGTTTATGAGCTGATTTTGGTTTATTAGTTGTTTATGATTTATGTAGTGGTCAAGTTGTTTTCGGTTTATTAGCATATATGATGTGCGTTTGTTAATCTGTTGCAACTGGGTCATTCATTTGCTCACCGTCAACTATTAACGAATAATTTGAACTTTTTTTTCCGCCTTTTTTACCTCGTTTTTTTCCGCGTTTTTTTCCACCTTTACTACGCTTGCGCAGCTTTTTATATTTATTTTTGGCAGCTCGTTTCATCTGTTTTAACTTTTTGCGCCTTCTTTTTTTTTCTGCTTTACGTTGTTTTCTTAATCTTATCTCTTCTGAAGTTTCTGGAGTAGCTTCGTCTGTTGTTTCCTCTTCTACACCTTCCTCGTCTCTATATAGTAAGATGGAAGGCATTGCAGCTGCATCCCTATTTATTGCAATAGATGTTTTATTATTATATACTTTTTCATTCTCTATAGCTTGAATTCTTAGTTTAGTGTCAGTTGGTACTGAAGGTATTTTTGGAGCTTCTAACGGTACCCTTTTTATTGCAGTTGCTTCATTTTCTCCTACAATTATAGAAGTTATTCCTATTATAAGTAGTGTTAATATAAACCACTTCATCTTATTAAATTTTAACTAAGCTTGGCTTAGTAATAGCACATTTAAAAACTAATTATATTTAATAAGTTATTTTGGCCTTTTATACTTAAATGGCTACAAAAAATTTATTTTCGTTTATATACTATTTTGTATGAGATTATAACAAAATCCTTTTCTATGTTTTTTTTTTCAGTTGTTCCAATTTAGACATTAAAATAAATAGATAAGAAATAGATAATTTTATAAATAAATAGATAATTCAGTGCTAGATAATTGTTGATATTGTTTTTTAATCTGTATATACTTGTGATTTAAGGAAATATTTCTTAAAAACATATTACAATGTGCACTGTAACCTTGAAGAGAATTATCTGTCAATATCAATTACTTTTAGAAATGCGTAATATAATAGATATACTATTATATGCGTAATAATAATAGTATATCTATTATATTGCGCAAAAATGCGTAATATAAATTACCAAACAAAAATAATTAAAGATTCCTTTAGAAATTATGTATGTATTTCAAAAATATAGGGTGTATAATACGTATTAACGTCAATTTATTTTAGCAAATATTTTAATTATAAGTTCATATGCGAAGTTTTATATATTATGGCGATTTTTATTTGATTATTAAATCGAACAAATCAATATAAACTACAGTTTAAGTTTTATCAATTGCATCATGGAAAAAGTTAAAAATCTCGAAATCCAAGTACCACAAATATATCAATATAAATTGTTTTACAGATAATTAAACGTTTTAAATAAAAAGCAAATAGGGACACATTATCCACTAGATTATAGACCAAATTTGGTAAATGTACCTTTAAAATGGATGAGAAATTATTTACAATACCAAAAGTTTGTAACACCATGAATAACCATATCTATTGTCACAAAAAACTGCAAGAAAGGAATTATTCCTTGAAGCCATATACCCATATTTTTGATGATGTATTACAATGGGAAAAGTACTCAGCTCCACAAAATTTACCAGTACTCAGCTTCGTGCTCATATTAAGGATATTATATCATCAGTTAGTGGCCTCTAAACTCACCAGATGTAAGTGATGTTTGTTCAAAATCATATACTAGTTTGGAAGTACTAACAAACCAATGAAAACAATCTAGCAATGGTAGCCAATTTTCAAGATTCATGTTCCATAATTTTTAGAAATAATATCAAATAAATGATTTACATTTGAATTGAGTGTTTTACTTTTTTTATTGACTAAGCTACATATATTGTATTAAATGCGGTTCATATTACGCACCCTGTAATTTATAAGTTTTCAAATTTTTTATTAATGTTTTTTTTTTTGAAATAATAAATGTATTTTTCGCCTTAATAATTTTTGCATTGATATAACAAAGTTTATGAATTAATATTATTTAAATATGTGTTTCACAACTACTCAAATTTAATAAATTTATCATTGAAAATGTATGTTATTTATTATATAAATATTTAAGGTAACAATTAATTTTATTGCATAAATATGAATCAATACGAAGTTCAGTTTAAATAAAACTTCAAGGATTTGACACTGATATTTTTATTGTTAATTGCACTATAAATATTATGTAGAAATTATTAAAATATAAATTCAATGTTATTAATTAAATTCTGGTAATTCTATTATTTAAAGTGTGTGTCAAAATTTAAAATAAAATTATTGTTTATTTGTTTTTTTTTAGTTTTTTATCAAAGTATTTAGTAAACCTTGAGTGAAGAAGACAGGGTTCAGACACGGTTAACGTAACATTGACAGTCAATTTAAACATAATATTTTTTCTAAATAAATAAATATAAATTAAGGAAATACAATTTTCATAAAACAATTTTAAAATTTATTGAAAGATTCATTGAAAAAATAATACATTTTAGTACGTGAATACAAAAATGCTGCACACAAATTGAACTAATATTTATATATATGTATGTAGATATGTATGTATTATTATATAAAAGAAAAACTGATGAAAAATTAAAATAAGATATTTTCTTGACTTATACAATTTATTAAATCCTTAAATTGAATAGATTTATTGATTATCCTTCAGTTAGTGCATTCTATTGTAAATATTTTGAGAAGAAATCCTAAAAATGGTCACGATGCAAAGTTAATTTAAAAGTCAGTATTAAAATTTAACTTTACGATTTATACTTGACATTAAGCTATTTATTATACAAATAATTTAAATACAGTAGCTATAAAAAAAAGTGCAATAAAAACTATTTTAATCGAAATAAACAAAAATGTTTTCGTTTTGGATAATAAATTCTGATTACGTGTATATATTCAGATATTTTTAACGAATTCCTGCAAAGCGCTGATTATTAACTAGTAAATTAGCTATTCATATATTTCATCTATTTTTCTAATCCAAAACTTTATTACAAATATTACTACACTCCATTTTTTGTTGGAATAAAGATAATTAATTCTATGCCTGGTGTAATAAAGCAATTTCGTATAAAACATATTAAATTTCCTAATCCATATTTTAAAGGTTTCATTATCTCTTGCTAAATCGCTTAATTAATCAACTGATTTTTTTTTAATAAATTGTCAATTTCTTGACAATTTATTAAAAAAAAAATTTTATTTTGAAAATTTTATTTATGAAAATTATAAAAAGTATGTATGTACTATATTTTGAAACAATATACTATTCAGGTATACTGTATTGTATCTAGTTTATAGAATTCAAAACAATATATTTAAGTTATACGATAATATTTCATAGAAATTATTTCACCAAGGCGCCATTTCGAAGTCGAATAATTGAATAACCATTAATAAAATAAAATATTTTGATTGTAAAGAAATCTTTAGTATGAAATGAATAAAAATTAATTTGCATAACTGTAGCAAGGTATTTTCTAGAATCTGAACGGACTCGTCCATAAACAACTCAACAAATTACTACAATTGACCTGATTATAAATTAATAATTTTCTCGAATACCGAAAAAGTTTATATTAAAAAAAATTTGTTCTGAAATTAACCGATTGACATAACTTTGAACCTTTAATTTGTTAGATATAGAATCACTAAGTAAATCACTAATATATTTTATATAGAAATTCCTTTTTCAATACATCGATTTTTTATTTTCCTTCTTTTCATTTTTTTTCCCCTATATCTTTTAGTAATGTTTTTTGTTGTTGTTATTTTTTAGAAACAATTTGATTGATTTTAATCTCAATAAAAAAATAAGAGACAAATTTTAACGCTCAAATGAAATTTTGATCTAAAAAAATCTATTCCCCATTTTTTTTTTTTTTTTTTTTGTAGGATTTATATACATTTATCAGTGAGTAGAGTATATTGTATTGTTAAATTATTTCCTTCCAGCTATTTGTTTAGGCTTAAACGCCTTTAGATAATCCACAGTTATTTTATTTTTTATTTATTTAACATCAAATATAAAATTTCTAGCTAAATTTATATAAATATTAGTAGTATACGTATGTATATGTATACATATACAAAATCCTTTGATAATAGAAGCTTAGTTCTTGTTAGCCTTAAAAAAAATATACGAAATTTTTTTTTTATTTCCTTTTTTTTTTTTAAAAGTTATTGTCTTTTAGGAAAAATAGTTGAAAAACAGAGAAAAATCACTTCTAATAATGAAGCCAAATACAATCAATTTTAACACTTTTTTTTCTAAAAAAAGGTTAAAAGATAGCTTTTAGAAGCAACACAAGCAAAAAAAAAATTAGGAAGAATTTTTGAAAATATTTTATTGAATAAATCTGATATTATTGTTGTTTAAGTTATGTCAACTATGAAAAATTAACTATTTGATTGGAAAAATTGTGATTGTGATAATTTATTAATCAATCTTGCAATTGAATTATATTTAATAAATTAGAAATATATTTTGAAATGGACATATTTTACATTTGTTTTACGTAGTTTAGTAATTTCTAATCAAGAATAAATCTGAATACGTTAGTTTTTTCATTAAAAATATCTTAATATGATCAGATAGTTTCTGGTAATTCTATTATTTTTAAATAAAGTATCAATATTTAAAATAAAATTGTTATTTATTTGTTTCGATCGATGTATTTAGTATACCTTGAGTTAAGAACATATTAAGATAAATCTTAGTCATGGTTAGTTAACCTAACATTGATAGTCAAATTGAACATATTTTTAAAGAAGTATATGTATACTTATAAATTCCGAAAATATTTTTTAATAAAACATTTAAATATTTTTGATTTAAATTTTAAATTAATATTTGAAAAATTTATTAAATATCATATATATTTTCAGAAATTTTTGGTGAATAATCTCAAATAGCATCTACAAATTTTTTGAATAACCTCAAATAACTTATATAATTTATTTTAACATACATTTATATACATATTTAAATTTATTATAAACAAATAAGATTGTCAATGACAATTAAAATATATTGTTAACAAACTAAATAACATAGTCATTAGTCAAAGAGAATTTAGTTAATAAAAATTGTATAAATATTATAAAATATTTTTCTATCATCTATTTTAATAAATAAATTTTAATTGGTAATGTTAAGATATTGATTGAAGTAAAACTATTAAATTAAAAAGTTTCTATAAATTATAACACATATAGCTTATAACAATTGAATTTTAATAAACTTTTGAATTTCAACCAATATTTAGAAAATAAAAGGATTAGAAAACAAAGTTTTGATGAAAATTATTAATGTTTACAATAAAAATTTCTTAAGGAAATTATTAATAAAATATAACATTGAACTGAGAATGTTATTCTGTTTTCTTAGTACATACATATACTAACATAAAATTTAATATCTGTAAGATATTAAACATATATATGAAAATTTTAATTTATGTTGGATAATTGTGTAAATTTATCTGAATAATATTATATAAATCTTATTAAGAATTTTAATACTCAAGTTATAATTATCTTCAAAAATAATACTCGGTCAAAAATAATATTTTTTTTGCATAATTGTGAGACCTTTTCAACATTATGTGGTTTTTGATAATTAAATATTCAAATTTCTCTGTAATCAATTATGTAATTGGTACAATCAATATCATATTTTAATTTTCAATTAAATTTCTCTGTGAAGTTCTACCTAAAATTTCATACAAATTAGAAACAGAATTGTTTATATCTATTTCTTATTTATAATGTCATCAAAGTTCATATTTTTAACATTATATTTTATTGATTATTTTATCTTAAAAACTATATATGCAGCTAAAAAGTTAAATTATTCGTACATTTCGAGGTCGACCTTTTTTTGGGAAATGATATATATCTGTGTAAAAAAAAGACCTTAAATTGTATTTTATATAGTAAAAATATTTCAAGAATTACATGTAGAAAAAAAAAGGAATTTTCTATTTACCATTTTTATAGCGTCATATTTTTCCATAATATTTTAAACTACCTCAACTAAAAACTATATACATATATATAAAGATCCTACTTTTTTTCCCTGTGATAAACTGATATTGGAAGATATTATATGGAATGTGTTATTTATAAGGGTATCACTATTAAAATATATATAAATATAGATAAAAATTCTCAATTCTATATTATGTATACTCATCCTTATCCTTTACAAGAAAAATACATTGGCCTCTAAGATTCTTATCATCGATAATAAAAAGAAAAAAAAAATAGAAAATATGGAAATATATTTGATAGAACATTTTTTTTTTCTATTTTAAATTATCCAAGATTTGATGTCAGTTAAATAGGAAGTAAGATCTAGATTTTGATTTAAAATGGAAATTGGTTTTTAAAAATATATTTATTTATATATAAAATAAGTTTATTATTATGTGACCATGGCATCTTATACATAGAATTGTGAAAGGTTGAAATATTGATATTCAATTAAATTCTATAATATCATTCTGATCATTAATATTAATTCAAAAATTTGTTATTTACTTTTATATTTTGAGAAAATTTATAATTGATGATTTTATATGAAAATATCTGATCATATGACACTATACTCGGAACTATAGGCGGAAATAATTTCAGATATAAATTCAAATATAATTTAAATATTTTGTATATACATATTTGAATATATTTGAATATATAGTACAGTATAGGTACGTTAATCCGAACGCTATATAATACGAATGTGCACAAATCAGTTTATAGTAGTTACAGCTTATACGGTTTTCGTTTGCTGTGCGATAATCCAAACATTCGATAATCCGAACGATGAAATAAAAGAATAGTGTTCGGATTAACGCACTTGTATTGTAATATATTTACTATTAATATTTTGAGCAACTAAAAAAAATTTCAAAATACCAAACGAAAAAAAAGGGAAAATTTTAATTAATCAGGTGAACACTTTTTAGGTTCTAATTTATTTTTTTCAAGAAAATATTATTATTTCTTTTTAAATTTTGACTCAAAAAAAAAAAAGAATTTTATTTATTACTGCCAGCAAAATTCCCTACAATCTGTAATTTATATGGAAATATTTCTACGATTTTTTCCACTTTATGATCATTTTCCTACTTTGATATTTCTGTATTAGAAATTTTATAAATTAGAAAATATATGAATTTTAATGCCAATTTTACAAATAATAAATATTTACAAAATTATTTTAATTTGAAATTAAACGTAATATTTATTTAATGTGTTTTAAATATTTAGTATTTTCTAAATAATATCATTTTTAATCCCCATTAGAATATTTTTAGATATAAAAAGCAAGCAAAAAAAAAAACACATTTAAAAGTTTTAAACATTTTTATAACATATGACATTTTTTTTTTGCTTTTATTTCCAATTGAATAAACATAGATTCAATTTTTTAAGTATTACCAGCAAACGAAATATAAACTGAATAATAATTCCATTGCGTATTGACATCGAGTCCTTATATATTTATACCATAATGTTAAGTTTTCAAGAAAATTTTATATATGCAATGTACATTATTCTATATTTTTTTTTTTGCCTGGAAAAAGTATATTTTAGTCAGAAATTCCCCAAACTTTAAAAACGATGTTATAAATTTATTTACTAAATAAATAAACACTTTAGATATTTTTTTCTTCTTCTATGTAGATTTATATTGAATGCAAAAGTATTTAAATATTTTCATCAGGTTTCCACATATTTGCTGTCATTCTTATTTTAATATTTTTCGTGCTTAGGAAAAAAAATGTGTTATTTAACTTTGTATATTTATTCATGTAAAAACAATTTTTTTTTTTTTTGATTTTCCTTTTTGCATTCCTTAGAGATGTAAATTAAAAGTGTCATAAAAGTTCAAGCAAATAAAATATAAAATCACATATCAGATTTAAAGTATTTTTTTTATTTCTGTTTTTAAATATTATTATTATTAAATTTATTTTTATTTAAATATTGAACTTTGATGTTTAAATTACAAAAAAAATATAAGAAACTTTAAGTAAAATACGTATTAATACAATTTTACTATAGTACTGAGCATAAATTTTATGACATTAAATATTTGAGAAAATTTTTTTTTCATATTTCAAAATTTTTTTCATATTTTCAAAATATTTAAAAATAAATTAAAAAATTAATTTTAGTTTGGAAAAACTTTGTTGTCAGCAACAAGAATATTTATTTTATAAATTTATTGCGGGATAATTTTTACTATGAGCTTAGTTTACAATTAGGACCTATAATAATTTTATACGATGACCGAACCATATATTTTTTTATAGTGGAGAAAATTTGAATTTCAACAATACAAATGGAATTATGACAGATCGCGAATTATTTATACATAATACTTTAAATATTTATTACTGATAGTTGATATTTATTCAAAAGCTGAAGAAAATTTAAAATAATATATACTTAACGAGAATTGAAAATAATGTTTAGGACAAACTTTTGAGAGACTTTATGGCACTAAACTGCGCTCATATTGTAGTTATATTAAACAAATGTTAAATGATATACTAACTAAGCCACGTAAATTTTGAAAACTTTAAATTTGTATAGCTCAGCACATATATCCTTTATTTCCTATTTATTTGAAATATATTATATGTTTAATATTTTCTATTTAATTTAATTTTTGGTAATTTTCATAAATTAATTTTAATAATATTATAATTTTTGTGAATTTCTGAATAAAAAAATATACTAATTTGAAATAAAATATGTTAAAATTTGGCTAAACCTATAAATTGTTATTTAATAATTCAAATATTGTAGATCAAATATAGGATAGAACCATAGTATAATAGATTAAATATTTTTAACAGCATTTACCAAGATTCATTTTTTTTATGAATATGAATATCTGAATTATGTTTAATTGAAATATGTATTATGTTTTGAACAAAAAATTATATAACTAAATATCATAGTGTTAAAATTTATATTTAATAAATAATGGAAATTTTTAATCGAATATTGAAATATTAAAATTATTGAAAAATAAATATTGTTTAGGTATACTTATAGTTTTGGAAATAAAAATTGGAAAAAAGGCATAAAACCATAATTAGATGTTATAGTGCTAAATTGAAATACATTCATAATACATATATATACATCGTTATGCAGATTATATCAATATTTCAATTAAAAAATATAGTAAATTATAGTAATTTAAAAATTTATAGCTAAGAGACATGTACACGATTTACAAATTTATTATGATTTTAACAAGTAAAAACTTACAAAAATAAAATATTTTGTTATTCCATACAGAAGGATAAATTGTTAAATTTTTAACAAGAACATAAATTAAAAATAGATATAGATTCAAATATTATTTTAGGCCATAATACATGAATATTGCACTTGTGGTGTTTTCCTTCATTGCTTTCCTATATAAAAAAAAAAATTATATATCAGAACTATAAAATGTAACATATGGGTTATAATATATCAATAAATCTTTTCTAGGTGACTAGAATTTGATACATATAAAAATCTTATTACCATAAAAATAAATTTGATGTCACAAAGGTGTAAAAAAAATTGTATTTTTTTTTTCAAATAGAAAATTAAAGTTACTTCTATAAAAAATAAAGTTCTCAATGTAATTTAAAATATAATATTGTTATATTTTTACTTAAAGTTTCAAAAGTGACAAAAAATTTATGTTCTAAATTTTTAAAAAATAAGACTTCAAGACCAATGTTTTTCACTTTCTTCTTTGAATGTTATTGATTTTATAATATTCTATATTCGGTACAAAAAAAAAAAATTACTTTGAAGATATTCTAAATCAGAATGAAAATAATGGTTTCAAAATAATTTTAGTCACGTTTAAATTATAAATTTTACTACCCATTAATCATAAAAATAAATAAATGTGTTCAAATATTGAATTAAAATAAATTTACTTTTCGTTACGTAGTCAAATAAAGTAAGTATATTAATCAAGAAAAAAAAAATTGATTTTCTCAGTAAAATAGCTTATGTCTTATCTGTAGCTGATGTGGTTTAATTTATCAGCCGAAAAATTCAAATTTGTTAAATTTCAGTTTCATATTTCCTAAACATTTATGTTAGAACTTTCATTAGTAATAAAATTGGGGATGATTTCACAATAAATTCGAATTATTACTTACTATGATGTCAAAATCAAAATTCTGGATCTATGATTACATCTAAATTAGTTAAAAACAATGAATTATGTAAAATTAATTTTGCAATTTTTTTTTATGAATATATATTTTTTTTTTATGAATATTTTTTTTCATTGATATTTAAAAAAAATGATAGTACAATAAATTCTTAAAATAAGGAACCTACCAACTGAAGAAACTTTCAAATTAAGCTACACTCGAGTTTAGATTAAAATTTATTATAATTTTAATTTTTGTTTTAAATTAAGCAACCAACATATCAGTGCAAATTGAAAATTTTGAAGAAAATTGTCCACAAAAGTATTAATGGTATATTATTGTGTTTTTAAATACATTTACTACAGAAAAATAAATCGTTTCTATCTTTATTAATTAATCAACTTTTTATTAGGAAACTATTTTTAAAAATAGATTCAGTATAGTTGCTTAATTCAAAAATATACTGTATAACATTTCATTATATTTTGAAGTAAATTTATGATAATTTATATGAAAATTATTTTGGATTTGAATATCTTTCTGGTTTCGTATTCCTATTGCGCTGTACCAAATATTTACATCAGAATATTATTTTCTATAATCCTAATAATGAATTTGTCTTCCAGCAATAATCTTATACATAAAATAATTTTACACAAAAACATATTATTAAATAATGTACATATATTTAAACATGGCAGTTTTCATAAACAATCTAAATTTTTCATATTAACGAAATTATATTTAACCAAGCTTATATGGTTTTATAGTTTAGTTAAAAGTAATTATGTTATTGCATCTTATTTGTTATTGCATCTTATTTATTTAATTATTGTATCTCATGATAATAATTTTCTCTCACACAAAATTTAAATAAAAGGACTATAATCGCTTGCAGCAACAATTTAAGGATATAAGAAAAAAAAACAGTTTTTGAATAATTACCAAACTCAAAGAGTAAAAATGAAATTTAATTTTTTTAGGATAAGTGTTTCATGTTTATTAGAAACTTTATTTTTTATCCCAAACGTTGCTTTTTTTTGTTTATCGGTGAATTAAATTTTTATTTTCTTATTACAATTTTTTTTTAATTTCATAAATTAATCTTATCTGCAAAGTAAAATTATTCTTTTACTTTTACTTATAGAGTTATAGAAGAATATTTTTATATAATATATACACAAAAAATTATATTATCTACAATTCACCATAACTAAGAATATATCAACTCTTTCCATTTTAAATGAAGACATTAAACTTTTATCACGTTTTTCCTTAGACAGTCATAAAAAAAAAATAATTTTTACAATCATAAAAAAAAAATATTCTTAAATTAAAAAAATGTATGAATAAACAGAAGTGGTCTGGTTACTTAGTAGATCAGTTATATTTTCAGTGAAAGTAATAAATGTTACACAGGTTATACATACATATATTAACTATATGAAAATTTTACTGTCATCTTATCTTGTCAAAATCTTATTTATATTACTTTTATAATTTTACATAGAGTTTTTATTTTTTCAAATAAAAAATTTCAAACTTAAGAAAAATTGCGTAAGTTTAAATTTAAATTTTAATGATAAAAGTGTGTATAATTTTTTATATTATAATCTAATTATTATTATACTCCAGACAGAAAGTGATAAATTTTAATTAAAGAAAATAAAATATAAAATCATAAAAGATATAAAATGCGGATATTTGTTTTTTTTTTTAGTGAAATTATGATATAAATAAGATTGGAAAATTTTAAGCATGTTTTGAAATTTACAATATATTCTTAAAATTTTAATTCGCCAAGACAATATTTAAGTGAAATTACACAAAGAGTATAATATTGTGGTATCATGGTAATAAAATATTCTATTACAGAAAACAAAAATTTGATTATGTTAAAAATTGTTCAGTTTAAATGTCCTTTTATTTCTAAATCCTATTTCTTTTTTTTTTTATTAGATTTTGTGTTTTATTTTCTATAATTTTTTCACCTCTTTTGAATCAACAAACTGCTTTTATTCATTTTTTTGTATAAAATCCTTTAATTTACTTGTTTATCCACTGGATTAAGGATTTTGATTATTTACAGATGACAACCGCCCTTTGCCAGTACTATTAGCACATAAACCAATTTTGTCTCCTTTAATAAATAATAAAAAAAATGTACCCTTTTCCTTTTTACATGACCAAAACCCATTGAAAAAAAAACTTTTCCTTCTCTTCATATTTATACCATCGGGAAATGTTATCTGAATTCGTATATCGTATTGTATATTGTAAGTGGATCAATTTTGTTTTGGATTTTAATAAGACTTTTAAGTTTGAAATTTTTTTTACAAAATAAAAAATAAATTTATAAAAAAATATGATCATAATGAAATATAAAAATGTAGAGAAAAGTAATATCTTCAATAAGTTGTACTTAATTTTTATACTTCAGTTCAATGTGGTATTAAAAACAATTGTAAATTAATATTACAATTATTGTTTTCACAACTTTTAAAATAACGATATAAAAAGTTCAAGTGAAAAGTAATAAAACGATTAAATTGCATTCGTAATTTCTCAACAATATTCATTATAATATATGTTATTTACAATTATTTTAGAAATTTTGTGGAGAAAAAGAAAAAAACCCCCTGTTTTCATATTCAGCAAGGACAAGATTTCATATTCAGCAAGGACAAGACAACCATTGTTAATCTGTTGTCTATTAATTAAGAAGATTTGAAAGAAAATAAGAAGATACACAAAACAAAAATAAGGAAAATATCTTATCTTCTTGGGCTTTCTCCACATGTTGTGTCTGCGTTACGAAAAGAAACAAACGCAATAAATATGTATTAGATACAAATAAAAGAAGTATAAAAATTGGATTGAAATTGAAATATATTAAGTCTGAAATTGAATACATTAAGAAATACAAATTTCCGCATCAAAATCAAATACATAAAATCAAATAAATAATAAAAGCAAATAGTTGAATTAAAAGGTTAAAAATTTCTAGAAGAATCCTCTGTTGGTCAATAAATTTCCAAACAATCTGAATTATTTTTCATTATATATTATATTTCACAAAAAAAAAAACTAAATAATTTTTGATATGATTTCCCATTATGGATCAAATTAAAGAAAATATTTTACACAACCTTAATTATTTTATATATTTTTTTCTGGAAAATAAAAAAACTTTATTCAAAACAGTTTTTGCTGCTTTATAGAAATATAAATAATGAATTATTTTTATAAAAATATCATAAACTACAACTTTTAATATTCATATTATATTTCATATTTTAACATCAAGAATTATATAGAAGATTCTACATTTTTAATGATTGTTAATAAATTGAAATTAAATATTTTTCAACTGGATAAATTATATTTTACGGGCTTTTTAGAAAAGAAATAAATATTATTAATAAAAAAAAAATTAATAATACCATTAAAAAAAAAAGTTTTTAATTAATTTTCAATTCAAAATGTTTGTTAAAATAAGTTAGTCTGTAAAATTTCAATTCTGAAAGGATATGGATTGTCCTATTTTTTTTAATTAATATCTTTAGTTCTATATTATAGTAAGTTTTTTTTTGTTCTATAAAGAAATTTAAAAATTTTTGTATATGGAAATTGTATGATTATGTTTATCTGTATGTTTATGTTTATCTAACGATTCCATATTAAGTTCTAAAGATTTAAAGTGAACCTTTTTATAGTTGGTATAACTATACCAATACAAAATCGTATTCAACACAAAATCGTACATAAATGCTTTTACGCACATAAGAAACTGTGTGTGTACTATATTTTATACAGGCTAATATGAACACAACAACAATTAGCGATTTATAAGCCAATAATATGTGCATAATCAGCAAATCGAGATCGAGGATAATTAGCGAACGAAAGAATAATAGTGCGGAAAGTTCTCGAACCAATAACTAACTCAGCGATAAGATGCGTCCACGTAGGAAAAATGCAAGATGAACAACACAAAAATGAAAGATGAACAACACAAAATATTTGATGCTAAAATATGAAATCAGTAGCGCACAGTGGATGTAGAAAATTATGTTCACTAAAACTCTGAATTTGTAATTGGAAAGCAATAACAAATAAAGGAACATTGTGAAGAAGATCTAGTAGTTGGTAGCGCTACTACATTAAAATTTCCACCAATTAAATATTACTTTATTCATTTTTTCATTAGTACACGTTTACAATGTATAACATATTGTCAATCTTTAGATTTAAAAAAAATTATTTAAATTTATAAGATTACATTTATTAATTAATTGAAATCGTATTTATTGAAAGTGCATTTATTTTTTATTTAATTTTGAATCATATTTTCAAAACTAAACTAATTTAATCAGAAATTGCTGTTGTTTTTTCTTCTGATTTTTATACTTATTTTTTATACAAAGTGCAATATATTCATTTTGAAATTTCACAATATTACCATATACATATGTCACAAATTTTCCATAATATATGTTATATATTTGAAGTTTATATTTATTCAATGAAAAAGTGAACTTTATGCAACCACAAAGATTAAACAAAATAATATGTAAATATTATTTGAAATATATTTTTTTTATTTTTGACCAATTTATACTTTTTGGTACAATACCATAAAACTTTAAATAAACTTTTTTTCTTTAAGATAAATTATTAAAAGTTATATCTTTTTGTGGGTTCTATTTATCCTTAGGCTTTTTAACTGAATAAATCTGATCTAGGGTTTTAAATGTCACACACACACAATATAAGCTAAATATATGTAAACATAATAAAAAAGTTGTCAGAAAATTTTACATTTCTATTTAGCAATAAAGGATTTTTATTTGTAAAAGAAAGTTATAAAATATATATAAGTTTAAAAATATATTAATTAAATTTTTAGAATTATATTTATTTTAAAATATAATGTATACAATTTTTATAAATTTATATTTTATCTTTTTTAGGAAATATTTTACAATCACATTAAAATATGAATAAACTTATTGTCATTAGAAGAGAATACTTATTGCCAGAATATTACTTAAACTTAGTCGCAGTTTTTATTTTTATACTTAGATTTAACTGAGGAATTTTTGTTCATAAAAATATGGTTTGTTTATACACAATTTCGACATCTGCATAAACGTAAATATGTTTTGTAAAAAATACTAATTCAACAAAATTTATCCCATTTATAATGGATATTATTCAAGAATTAAACAGCAACACTATTATTTGAAGTGTAAATACTAATCTCTGATATAGTAGCCATACAAATATAACTACACAATTCACTATTATTATATGCTACTCTACTAGCATTAATTAATCCTATCTCATGTACATCATTGGTTTATTCATCAACTGCGATACCAACTTAAGAGATTTACGTAAACATAGTTTTTCTTAATAATCTTGTTGTAAAATATATTCGTTGAAACAAAAGTTAATTCAAAAAATATTTACCACAAATTTATAAATGGTAATTCCAAATAGAGTGGTTTTTTTTTATTCAAAAAATGATTTTTTCCCCGAATTAATGGTTTTTTATTCAAAAATCCGCTTATAATTGAGATTTTGAATATTGAAAAATATATTATTTTAATAAATCGCATGCAACATTAAATATTTTAAATAAAATTTTATAAAAATATAATTTATCTTTTCCACTTATAAAATAAGTTTAAAAATTTTTATTTATTAAAAATTGTCTTATTTTACATAATTTTGTAAATATACCATTTTATATTAACTATAACTATACAATTGATTCTATGTGAATTTAAAATATCAATTTACTTTCAAGAAAGGACGAAATAATACTGAAAATGTAATTTTTATAATAATTTGATAAATTTTATATTTATATATTTTTTTTTGTCAATTTTTATTACTGATATTTGTTAACAAAATCCTTTAGTTCCAATATAATTTTATTGTGCATAATGTTTTTTTTTCAAGATTTTCTATTTTAATATATTTTTTTATAAATATTTACCAAATAATAATTTGTATTTTTTGCAGGCATAATATTAAAATTTGATTATTTTAGATTTAAATGTTAATGGATAGATACATATAGTTATGTTACAAAAAAATAGATTTTACGTGACAGTAACAGTAGGATATTATAGTATTGTAATCAATATATGTTTTAAAAAAAAATCAAAAGAAGAAAACAATTGATTTCGTCATATTGTGACCATCTGGGTGTCTACAAGTTGGGACAAAAATTTTAAATTAAGAAATTAGGATATCAATTTTCATTTATAGACTAAATGAGGAATTTTCAGATATAATTGTCCCAAATTTGATTAAATAAATTCATTTTAAAAATATCTACTAAAGCGATTACAGCCACTTAAATCTTAAAAAGATTTTTTTATACTATATTTAGTTTATTATATTTATTATTTTACATTATTTTTATTATATACATTGACTTATTTCTGTAATAAAAAACCTTCTGACCAGCAATATTAGCTCCTCTTTTTAATAGTGTACATTTCAATGGCTTTTAATCTATAATTATATTAGTACTAATGTCAGATTATTTTTCCTTTTTTTGTAAATATTAAAAATATCAAATTTCGTTGAGTATTAATCACCGGAGAAAATGTATTAAATATTGTCATAAAATAAGATATAAATAGGAAAATGTATTTATTTTTATAGTTTTTGAAATAATTATTTTTCTATTTAAAAATTTTTTCCAACAAAATTATTTTTTCCACGTCTGCGAATATATATTATTTGTTCGTCTAATAAATAATATATTGGCATAATCAAATAAATTAGTTATAATAAGGTATACAAAACCAAATATCGTTAATGTATTCCCATAATTTGTTTAAACTTAAAGCTTTCTACAATTTGTTAAAATAGTACCAAGTTTTAATCAAAATTAAATTTTCTTTAGTCTAGTTTTCTTTTACGAACACGAAAATTATGATAAAGATAAAACTTTTCAAAATTTTATTAAATACATTTTTTTTTTATATAAAAGTTTGTGTTCAAATTACACAAACTTAAAAAAATGCAGTTCAATGTTTTAAGTTTTTTTTTTTATTTTAACACCTACTTAACACATAATAGATTATTTTTAATATTTTCGGATTTAGACAAATGATAAGACTTTATATGTATTACTGTAGATACATATATGAATATTCTTATATGTACTACAAATACAATTTTTCTTAAAGAATACCAAAACGATTTAAATTCAAAATCTTTGGTGAAATATAATTAAAAATATAAATGTAATTTAATTTTGTTAAACAATTTAATCATTATAATTTTATGTAGAAATATTAAAACTTTAATTCAAAATGTGTTTATTATAATACAAATTTCGAATATCAAAGAAAAGTTAGTATAAATCTATATAAAATTGTCTCATAAATAAATAATTATAATCGGAAAATTATAAATAATCGAAAACTTAAAAAGAAAAAAACATTTTAAAAGTTTTACTGCGAAAAAATTAAATAAAAAAGGGATTAAAAATAAATGAAAAATTAATTAGTAAGATTTTTTACTTAAAGTCTACTATAGTTAATATAATATAACTTTTCTAATTAGCTATTATATAGTATATATGACAGAGGCTAATTAGAAAAGTTTTTTTTTTTTATGAAAGTTTAAATTTACCAGTAATTTGTCGACAAATTTTTGTATTATGCTTTTTAAAAAACTTAAATTAAAAAAGTGATAATAGACTATTACTGTGAAAATACTGTGAAAACAACATTAAATAAAATCAATAAAGAAATAATAACTAGAAAAGTTTTACTAATCTAATAAGTTATAAATACTATTTTTTTTTCAATATTATTTTCTCTGATTACATTTTATTAATAAAATTTTCCAAAAAAACAAAATGTTTTACTAATTTTCTAAAATTATAAACGTTAACAGATTTTAATAATACTCAGATATTTTTAGCACAGTAATTGTAAACTATTTTATAAATACTATTTTTTACAATTTGTGGTTTCTAAGCTATTATAAAATTTTGTTAAAACTAGTAAAATATTTGAAAACTTTTTAAACGTTTAAATATAAATGTAAATTATTGGTTACCAAAAAATTTTGAAAAATATAATTCATTCAGACATATACATATTATAATTGTTTAAATTTTAATTTTTTTGGTATTTCTGTAGTATTTAAAATTTATGACATTTAATAAATTATGAAATTTCAACAAAAACTTATTATGAAAAGTTTATAAAATTATATTACAATTATTTTAATTTTATATTGGGTTACATGAAAAATATGTTTATATTTATTATATTGAGTAAAATAGTATGATTTTTGATTTTTATATTTATTATTACAAAAACATTAAAAACATAAAAATTATAGCTATATTAATATTATTATAAAATTAAATGTTTACGCTTCCATTAATGTAGAAGCTTTATTTTTGATCTATTTATAATAATAACTTTATTTTTTCCCATTTATTTAAAAATTGAACATAAAAAACGATTAAATTTAAAATGAAATCGCCTGTGGCTATTTTATTATGTAAAGTTAGTTTTTGATTAGCAGCGAAAGGATTAATTAATATTAGATATTTTATACAGATTAATTTATAAGCTGGTTTTACATACGATATTTCAGATTACTTTTTTATTCCAATTAAATAATTTATAAATATATATAACGAAATGGAGGAAAATATAAAGTATAGTTATTTTTCAATCATAAAAATGTTTAAAATTAAATTAAATATATAAATAATTTTAAATAACAATTCTGTAGCTTTAAGACGAATTTTCATAAAAAAAAATGTAACGTTACACATTTCGTTATATATAATGAAATAGTGTTTTTTTATGGTTTCGTTATTTCGGTATGTAACGAAAATGTGTTTTATTTCGTTATGTTATAACGTTATAAATAAGAACCTCTCAGGAAATAAATAAGCTTTAGTTTAAATATAATTTTGAATTAATATTATTGGAAAAACAACAATCATGAAATTATTATTAATAATTAAATTTTCGAGTAAGTTTATGATTTTATTTCATAAAATCATAAACTTCATTTTATTGATTTTTTCACTTCATTTCATTAATATAAGTTTCAGTTGCAAAAAAAAAAAAATTTATAAATTTTTTTTTACTACAAATTATTATAAAGTTTTATATAGAAGATACTTTACCATACCAGAACGTTTATGTAACGTAAGGATTTTTTTTTAGTGATTTTACAAGAAAATTGAGCATTAACCTTATTTTATATAATATTTTTATATAAAGTTTTCATTTTTTTTTTTGCTGTAAAAGTTTTGAAATTTTTTAATAATATATTAAATTTTAAAGTGTTTTTTAGGAAAGTTTGTACTTCGAAGAAAGTTATTTAAATTTAATAAAATTATTAGAGTAAATAAAAGTATGGTATATGATATTAGTAATATTAATTATTTTACTAATAAAATTTTATAATATAAAGATAATTTTTAGAAAAGTTTCATAAAAGTTTATTTATTGTAGACTTTTTAATTTGACGGTCTCAGTTTACTGAAAGACGAAAAAAACTTCTAACCATTGTATTACACTGAAAAAGACTGACGAAAATAACATACAATAAACTTCTAACTCATTTTCATTTTATACTTGCATTTCTTAGCTGTGTATTTTTTTTAAACTACTTTTATCTCCACATTTATTGTTTAAGTATCGACACTACGTTGAAACTAAATATTGTAATTCCTATCATTAATATTATATAAAATATTAATTTTTACTGAACTATAATATTTTATATAATTTAGTAAAAATAAGTAAATTTTAATGGAATATAGTGTGGTTAAAACTTTACTTAAAGGATTATTTTGCACTTAAATTTTTATGAAGTTTATAATAAATAATATATTTTAATAAATTTTTTTTCAAGTATATATGCTTTTGTACATAATTGTTTAATAATGCAGTAAAAATTCTGCAATGTTAATTTTTTTTTTTGTACATATTTCAGGATTTTGTTGAAGATGAAAATTTTCATAATTTAAGATATTTTTGTTCTCGTAGCGGAAAAACAATTAAAATAAAAAAAATTTCTATACGATTTGTATATATATTTTTGTTGTTCCAATTAAAAAAACAATATTTTAAAAATAAATATAAATATTTTCAGTATCAAGATTCTACATAAAACATTGGAAAAAAAAAATTAAATGTTTACTTTTGTAACTTCTGTCCGTTTAATGCTGTTGTTTAATTTTATATTCTGCATCCGAAAAAAAAATTTTAAATTATTCAAACTTGTATAATTAACTTATAAAAGTTATGTAAGATACAACTGCTAATAAATAAATTGACAAAAATGCTGATTAATAACTAATAAGTTTAAAATCTTATTATAAATTTTAGAATATATGATTAATTCTAGCAAAGTTTTATCAATAAAGTTTGTAGTAATTCTTCAAATTTTTTGTTGGTTTGTGTACAATTTTTGGAATTTTTACAAGTTTTTAACCTATTTCTCTAAATTATCTAATATATTTAGCCAATTAAAAATTCATTATTTATTTTTGTAAAAAAAAAAAATTTAAATTTTAAATATTTGTTAATAATGTCCGAAATTTATCTTGTTTGATTTATCAAAAGTTTGGAGGAAAATGTTGTAAAATTAAAAACGATTTTGTAAATTATGCCTTGTTAATGGATTTGTTTATAAATAAGGAAATGACTATTATAATATTTACAATTCAATTGAGTCATATTCCAATTGAATTTAGGCTTTTTTACAAACAAATTTTGTAATTTTCAAATATTATCAAAACTAATAAATTGTATTTAATACAAATTAATTGCATAAATTAAATTTTTATATTTTATTTTACATTATTTTTGGTTAACAAATTTACTACAGTCTTTTTTTTTTTATATATTTAAAATTTTGTCACCTAAAATTCACCCATAAAATTTTGTCACCTAAAATTCACCCATTAGTATTTACATATTTGTTTTGTCACTTTGTTTTTTTGTTTGTTGTTTTTTTAATTTATATTTAATTTTGTGTTATTTATTTCTCAAATTCATGTGACTTTAACATTTGACTTTTGAACTGAATAACCACTATACCGCCACAGTAAAAGTATATGTATGTTCATCTAAAACCGAAAACCCAAATAAAAACTTTTTATATTTTTTGATAAAGAGCAAAACTTTATTATATTATTTTTAATTTTGGTTTGTATATATTTTTCATTCATATACAATACACATACACATACACACAGTACATATCCATTTACAAAGGATATGATCCTTAAAAGATAAATAATCAAAAGAATAAAATAACATTTTAGACTTTTCATTACTTTTTGCTTTTTTTTTTTTCCTTTGAAATTATCTTTTAAAATTGTTCCCAAAGGTGAAATTTTAAATAATTTTTTATATTTTCTTTAATATAAATATTTATGTTGAAAATAATAATGAAATTGATGATGAAAAATTGGTTGATATTTCTTTAAAAACAGAAAGATGAATATTATGTACGTGAATGGAAAAGTATTATTAAAAGTTTTTTTTTTAAATTTAATTGATTAGATACTCATAATCATTTTTTAGCTTTATACATTTTTGTGTACAAGTTTTCTTTTTTTTTTATGACACCTGTCTCGTAGAATTTACCCAATTTCGTAATTATTAGAATTTTTTCAGCTCTTTTTACAATTTCTTACAAAAGAAAAAAAACCATTAAGGAAAATATAACAGAAATTCAAATTTACATTGAAGTTACGAATAATTTTGTGAAAATTTGGGAAAATAAAGAAATTTGTCAAAATTTCTGATTTCGATTGTCAAGTATTTAGTTCTTAAATTTACCTAATACATTACAAACTTTTATTTAGTATAAGCCGAAGAAAAATTGGTAAAGTCTAATATTGATATTTTCATTTCTCCGTTGATTTATACTCCTACTCCAGCATTATTTTAATCTAATTTTCTAACAATCTAATTTTCTTAAATTTGCCCTGCTGTAATTATGTTAAAACCATGTTTTGGAAAATTTCCACAGAATTAAAAAGGTTAAATTAAAAAATTTCCAGAAATAACCAAGAATAGAGTACAGATTATCAAAATATTTAAACAAAACCATAAAAAAAAACAAAATTATCTCAAGTTTATTAGGAGTTCAATTGGAAGTACATCTGGAGATGAAATAATTGTAATCTTTTCAGATATAGTAAAGTCGTTTGAAGAAATTAAAATATTTGAAGTAAATCTGATTATAATAAGTGGAAATATTGAAAAATTAAGAAAAAACATACTAGTTTGAATTTGAATAATTGCAATGCAATAAGTAAAAACAATTTGAAATGCAATTATTATTATAAGTTTTGAAGAATTGGAAAATCATAAAAATTCTCATCTAATATTTTATAAATCAATTTTGTCTTCTTTTCTCGAGTGTATCTCGTTATCTCTGTTATTTTTAATAAAATAATTATATATTAAAACTGGTTCGTTGTATTTGGAGAGTAATGATTGATGTACTTAGTTAATCGAAACCATTACTCGAAAAAATCAATTTATTTTTAAGAGTTTAAAAGAAAGCAATAGAACCGAAAAAGAAATATTTTCTTATGAATTAAAGAATGTCAAATTTCAAATTATTTTACATAAGTTAAATCAATTGACAATTCAGCATTAGCTATTGAAACAAAAATAATCTGATTATTTATAATAAGTTTTAGTAGGTTTATAAGAAATAATAATTGCTAAATTATTACAAAAATTTGAATAAAATCTTTAACCCTCATTAACCTTAAAAAACCCGGAAGCATAATTTCAATTGAATATAATTTTGTCAGTATTTTGATGTCCTTTCAATTTTCTTACTTAAATCTATAATTATATTTGTATATAATCAATGTTGATAATAATAACTGATAAATCTGTATTTTTTAGAGAAATAAGGCCTTGCAAAAAAATTTATGTTGATGACAACAGATCAAACGTCAAATTCGTTCATATATTTTTTCTAGTTTAATATTTGTTCTTATGTTTAAAATAAAGTGTTAATTATTGGCTGAAATATTTTAAATAAAAAAAATATGAAATAATGCGTCAAATTTGGTTTGCAGAAATGGAGACAAAAATCAAAATAGCCAACAAATAATTGGTAAAAGAAGTTGGTAGGTCGTAAGTAAAACTAAGGATTAAGAAAATGTCTCAATGTAAACGTCCAAAAGGTCCTGCTAATGAAAAATTGGAGAGGATAGTTATTTGTATTAGTATCATAGAAGCTTATAAATTAATGTCCATGACGGATGTGGTATATATGAGAAAACTTGTAGTTCCAAATTTTAAATTTACTCTGAAACTATACTATTTTATTAGGAAATATGAATTACTTCATAATTATAAGTAATAAGATTAAAAAATCTCGACCTATATTAATAATCCATTAAATTAACGTTCTAAATATTTTGTTAACAATATTGCGTAATAATCTTGAAAAACTTGAAACAAAAAACTAATATTAATAAATACAAGTTTTTAATTAGATAATTATTACTTTTCATACAAGAATACATAATAATTTCATAAATAGGAAAACTTTATAAATCTTTTTCAGCATAATTTAGTTGAATTTCTAAAAACTTTTAATAATAGATTTATATAAATTTTGAAAACCAGATAATAATCGAATAAAAAAAAACAACAATATTTCTCTCTAATTATGTATGCAATAAGCATTTTAGGATTATATTTCATATTTTATTAGATAAAATAGCTTGTATTTATATATATATATTTTTTAAATCATAAAAATTGTTTTTTGAAACTTGTTTTTGATTTTTTTTTTTTGTGTTAAAGATAAATACGTGTCTGATAATATTTAAGTGATTTTCTTTATATTTTATGTATCACTATGTCATAAATAGTAAAAACTATATAGTTTTGAGTTATATACAAATTTATGTCCATTTATTATTTTTAGGATGATATTAATTTTCAGATCCTGTTTTTATTTTAATATAAATTTTGGATTACAATTTGTATCTTTGTATATATAAACTAAGAGAATAAGGAAAACTTGTAGATGATAATTGTTTGACTATATTGTTTAGCTTTAAAATGTCTTTTAATATACTATAGTACGTATATAATGAGTATAGTTCGCTAAATAATTTTATGAAGGAAAGAGCCATTTTTTATTGTATATCAATTTGGTTGGTTAGATAAATTTAATAAACAAATAATATTTACTTAGGATATTGTTACCAACACCAAAAACCATGAAAAAAATAATTACTATTGGTAGTTTATTTTTTTCAACATTAATCAAATTTTTTTTGAGTAAAAGTATCAAATTTTAGCCAATATTAAGAAAGATCTTATTTTTTTGTACCTATGTTTGTCTTATTTAAATTTAAAAAAGCTTGTTTTTAAAAAAAATATACAATTTCTTATTGAAATTATGATATTTCTAATCGAATGCTAGTTAAACATTTAAATCCAGGATAAGTAGAACTGAAATATATATATATTCTATGATTTAAATTATAATACTTTAGTTTCTCTTTTTTTCTGTAGTTTTGACAGTAATCCTTTCTAAAATTCGTTCATTAATATATTTTCAAAATCATTTATTTTTTAAAAATATTTTTATATATCATTTTAATGATAATAAATTTTTTTTTATGTAACTGCGGTAATGTAATATGGGATAATATAAAATGAATTTTGGCAAAATTTTATATTAATTTTTTTTTTCTTCTTCAATAAATAATGATTGTATAGTATAAAGGTGTTAAAATACAATAAATTTGAAATTTTATCACCATTTGGTATAATACCTGAAATAACGATAAATAACATTATGTTTATATATATAAGTATATAATAAATATATATATATATATATACGTAGTAAGGTAATTTTATATAACATGAAAACATAATAGTAAAATCGTATTGAACAACTAAATAATCGTTAAGGATTTATAGAATTGATAGGAAACTGAGTTTCCAATTATAAATCACTATTATTTTATAATTTTTATACTATAAAGATTTGACATAATTTATTGTAGAAATAAATTAGAATCTAACAAAAAAATATAATGAATATAATTAGTGAATTTTTTTAAAAAATTTTAATTTATTATTGATATAAAAATTTTACTCAAAGATTTCATACTATAGTAACTCTAAAAATATTTATTTCTCTTATATATTATCATTTCAATTTTCAATACTTTTATTTTTCAATTAATATTTTGAGATATATTATAAATCTAACTTAGCTGTGAGATTTTGTTAATCGTTGTATTTGAATACATAAACAATTCTTAACTAAATATGCGAGACTATCTTAAAACTAGTATACTTAACGTAGTCGTAGACTCAGGGTAGTCGTATTTAAATAATTCTTAAAAAAATTCAAAGTTCATATTTTTAAACTCAAATTTAAGAATTATTATAAAATTTTCATAGAAATTTACTAAAAAAATCATTTCATATCGATTTTCTTTTTAAAAAGATTAATATGAGAATTTTTTATGAATTTAAAAATAAGATCATTTTCTCAGCTAAATCTATGATTAAACTGAAGTTAAGTGTCGTTTATGAACTCCAGCATAATAGTCTCAAAACCATAAACATATATAGTTTGGCAATTTAAGTATAGAAAGTTAATTCTCTTCTAAAGAAAGGAAAGTTAATTCAGTTACAACTATAAACATTTTCAGTAAAAAAAAAAAAAGCATAATTTTACGAAGAAATGCCTCACAATTATGTGAAATAATTACACAACTTAATTTTTTTGCATTAGTATGTTTAAATCTTTTAAAATAAAAATCACATTAGAAACACGCATGTAATACATATATTAAGATGATATCAATCTTCTAATAACCTTATCCTCTGTTTATCCAAGGCCGGCGCTTCCTAAGGGCAGTTGGAGCAGTTTGCCAGGGCGCCGAAATAGAAGGGCGCCAAAAATTAAATAAATTTTACAAAATATATAGAAAAAAAAAAATTTCATAAAAAAAATTTTCTTACAAAAAAATTTTTTTTTTTCATATTAAAAAAATTCTTCTGAAATAAATTCAAAAAATAAAATAATAAGTACATACATTTAAATAATTTCAATTGTACAAACATTTCATAGTGAACATCACAAAATATATATGCTTTCATTCATACACATAATCCAATATGAAATAATTTATTTCCCCGCCGGCATATACAAAACAAATACAATACATATAATTGTTCAATAGAACAATATATGACGGCTAAATAATTATTTCTATATGAAAATTCTATATGATGGTGCAAACTTAAAAAAGTGCACCAAACAATTGGAATTTTATATGAAACCAAAATATTTAGTTGACGTCACTTTTGTTAAATCGTATGAAAAATTATTTTGGCCTGGAGCACTTTTGTCGGATTGCCCCGTGCATATTCGTTTATTTGTTTGACTTCGTTTATTATATGAAATAATTTATTTCCCCGCCAGCTCTTTAAATTTTTTCTCATTTTACTTTATCCCTATTTTCTATATTAAAAAAATTCTTCTGAAATAAATTCAAAAATAAAATAATAAGTACATTTAAATAATTTCAATTGTACAAACATTTCATAGTGACCATCACAAAATATATATGCTTGCATTCATACACATAATCCAATATGAAATAATTTATTTCCCCGCCGGCATATACAAAACAAATACAATACATATAATTGTTCAATAGAACAATATATGACGGCTAAATAATTATTTCTATATGAAAATTCTATATGATGGTGCAAACTTAAAAAAGTGCACCAAACAATTGGAATTTTATATGAAACCAAAATATTTAGCTGACGTCACTTTTGTTAAATCGTATGAAAAATTATTTTGGCCTGGAGCACTTTTGTCGGATTGCCCCGTGCATATTCGTTTATTTGTTTGACTTCGTTTATTATATGAAATAATTTATTTCCCCGCCAGCTCTTTAAATTTTTTCTCAATTTACTTTATCCATATTTTCTTGTTCTTATTATTTTTGTGTTTTGTGTATGGAAAGTGGAAATCCATATAAGACTCTCTTTTTTTCTGTTTATTCAAATTTCTCCTCATTTTCATGTACAGTATTCAGTATAGAATATTTTTTTTGTATAGGTTGGGTTTTATAATTTCTATTCTATATGGTGCAAATATTTTGGAATGCACCAATATATTCGTTTGAAAATTTCTTTGATTTTCTTTTCGTTTACACCCATCCCTCGCTTAACGGAAACTCTTTTTACGGAATTTCGCTATGACGGCATAAAAAAATTATTCCACGGTCTCTGTTAACGTACAAAAAATTTACGAAAAAAAAAATAAAACATAGAAGTGCACACAAATTAGTTCTAGTCCACATAAATTTTTGTTTTTTGTGTACATCTCATATTTTTTATATGTGAAATATGTAATAAAGGCGAAAATTTTAAATTTCAAATAGTAGGTATTGCAACAATTTTATGTACGCATTATCTTATTGTATTTATATTCAACTATGTACATTATGTAATTATCTTATTGTCTTGAAGTAAATGAGCAAGTACACATACATAATAGAATTTTTAAATTATTTTGTTAATGGATATTTTTCCTTTTTTCATAAAATGTATAATTCATATAACTTTTAGTATACACATTACGTTATTTTTACGCATATGTACCGTATACAACATTATCTTTGTTATGTTAAAAAAAAATCGATTTACGGAATTTCAATTTACGGACAAATTTTCTGGAACGGAACCCTTCCGTTAAGCGAGAGATGGGTGTATTAAATAAATATAGAGAAAAGAGAAAAATCTTAGTATAGAGAAAAATCTTTTTGTGCGGGATTTAGGTATTGGGTATGGAGGAGAACTTTTTTTTAATATAATTTTTTGTTTGAACAATATTGTACTTAAATTAACACGAAGGGATCCTTATAACAGTTTCGCAAACTTGTTTATTTTTTCTGAAAGTGCATAAAATAAAAGCAAAATATTTTATTTGTTAAAATATAAATATAATTTAATAAATTAAATGAATATTTTGTGTTCTTTTAGTGGGTCTTCCATGTAATAGAAGATGGTGATGTTTTATGTGCTTTTGGTGATATTAATTAATTTATTTGGATATTATTTAATCATTTAATTTTAATGTATAAACGTTTTTTTAATTTCTTAATTGTTTTCTGAACTGTTTGTTACTTTATTTGTGTTTTTTTGCATCTACTATAATATTTGCTGTAGTAAGTAATCATTTTGAATTTCGTCATTTTATTATAATATATACATTTTTCTATTTATATTTTTATATATACATATATATATAATAATTATAACATTAATATGTCGTCAAAACGGAAATTATCTGGTCATGAATATAGACAAAAAAGGAAGCAAGTATTAATTTCAGAAAGCAAGCAAAGAAATGCATTGGATTCATTTTTTACTGTAAATAACCAAAATACCGAGCCAAACACTGACAATAACAATGTTATTGTTGAGATACCACAAAATAGTTCAAATTTTCAAGAAATCATTCCTGTGGTAGGTAATCCTCCGTGTTCGGACAATAGTTTAGTTACTTTAGATTTTGAGGATCCGGGTATGTGGCCTGAGTTAAATGATAGAATTTTAACTCACTTGGTAGAGAAAGGTCCCAAACAAATCGACAATATTTGTTTTCCAATTAGTTCAGGTAGAAAATTTAATCCTAAATATTATACAAGGGTTTTATCGAATGGGGATAAAGTTCGAAGATCTTGGTTAGTTTATTCAGTTTCAAAAAACTCAATTTTCTGTTTCTGTTGTAAGTTATTTACAAAAAATTCTTCTATCGCAATTTCTAGCTCTGGCTTTAAAGGGTGGGCTCATTTAACTAGATTACTTCCAGAACATGAACAAAGTCCAGTTCATGTAGAAAATTTTAAAAAGTGGATGGAATTCGAGCAAAGACTTTCTTAAAATTCCACAATTGATTTTTGTTTTCAAAAAACACGTCTAAAGAAGTACAACATTGCAGGGATGTATTGAAAAGACTTGTACTTCTTGTGGAATTCCTTGCGGTTCAATCTTTGGCATTTAGGGGTGGGTCAAATAGATTATATGAAAAAAATAATGGTAATTTTCTTCAATTAGTTGAAGCCATAGCAAAATTTGACCCTGTACTTTCCGAACATTTACGTCGTATTAGTAATAATGAGACTCAAAATAAATATTTAAGCAAAGACATCCAAAATGAGTTTATTCTAATAATTTCTAATGTAATAAAAAAAAAATTATTGAAATGATAAAAGGGGCAAAATATTATTCAATAATTGTTGATTGTACTCCAGATCAGAGCCGCAAGAAACAGTTATCACTTATTATTAGAATTGTAAATAGAAATAAAGATAAATTCGAAATTAAGGAATTGTTTTTGGGTTTTCTAATAGCCTCAGACACAACAGGTAAAGGATTAACTGATTTAGTTTTAGACAGGCTTGCATTTTTGGGAATTTTAATCAGTGATTGCAGGGGGCAAGGGTATGATAATGGTTCAAATATGAAAGGAAAAAATATAGGAATGCAAGCTCAAATAAAAAACTTAGAACCAAGAGCATTTTTTGTGCCATGTGCATCTCATTCTGCTAATTTAGTCCTTTCAGATTCTGTTCAATGTTCAGCTCAAGGTGTGAAATTTTTTGATACTGTCCAAAACTTGTACGTTTTCTTTTCTTGTTCTGTATCAAGATGGGAAATTTTCAAAAAGAACGTAAATACCCTGACTCTCAAGCCACTCTGTACGACAAGATGGGAAAGTCGTATAGATGCTTTAAAACCATTAATGTATAATTTAGAATATATATATGAGGCTTTAGTAGAATTGACTAACGACAAGGACTCGGTAACGAGACATACTGCAGAAGTTTTAGGAAACAAAATTTTGAAATTTGATTTTATTTGTTCTCTTCTAATTTGGTATAAGGTTTTAGATAAAATAAATATATTTAGTAAATATTTACAAAGTCCTGCAATTTGCTTAACAACCGCTATAAATATTTTACAGGGAACCAAACAATTTTTAATAGACTTACGAACTGATGAAAAATTCAAAAATATTATCTTACAGGCTAAAGAAATTGCATTAAAATTAGATGTTCCAATATCTTTCCCTCATCCTTCAATACTACGGTCTCGTCGAAAAACTCCACTTTTTTCGTACGAAGGTAGAGATGAAGTTATCTTAGACCCAGAACATAGGTTTAAAGTAGAATTTTATTTTAAAGTTCTTGATCAAGCTCTTCAATCTGTTACAGAACGTTTTGACCAAATTTCTGAACACAATAATATTTTTAAATTTTTGCATGAAATTTCTTTGGTTTCATGACCTGTACTTGATCAAGAACTTCTTTTAAACAGTTGAAAGTCTTTAGAAAAATATCTGACCTATAATACCAATTCTGATATAAGTGGATTAGAATTATTTGAGGAAATTAAAATCTTTCCTACATTAATTTCAGGGAATTTACCTTCAACTCCTATTGAGTCATTGGATTTCATTTTTCAGAAAAAACTAGAATCAATGTTACCAAATCTTGCAATTGCTTTGGGAATTTTATTGACAATACCTGTAACAGTAGCTTCCGGGGAACGTAGCTTTTCTAAATTAAAAATTATTTAAGGACTACAATGGCTCAAGACCGACTAGTAGATCCTACCTCTTGGGTGATGTGGAAACGGATTTTTTTAGGGCGGCGTTTTTGAAAAGTGCACCAGGCGCCAAAAAGGTTAGCGCCGGCGCTGTGTTTATCATATACAAATTTCAATTTATTAATAATAACAAATAATAAATAACCTCAAAATAAGATAAACTAATTTTAAATATAATTTGATATAATTGCTTACTTCAGTTTACTTCAGATATTTTAATTTTTAAGAAATCTTTACATTTTTAAAATATTAGTTAAAACTATAAAATATTTGTATTTATTCATTCAAGTGCCTTCCTGTCAAATAATTGTTATTTACTCGTTTACTCATGCAAATTAAAAACAAAAATATTTTTAAAAAAAAAATATTTTATACATATCACTATTATTATTAATGTCCTTGTAAATTAAATCATTTGATCAAATAATAATTAAAAATCATAACCTGAGTGATTGTATATAAAAGAGGAATTTTTAAAAATTATAATCACTAGTATTTTGAAATATTTTTCGTTCAAATGTTGCAGATTACTTTATTATTTTTGTTGGCATTTGTAATTATTGTCAATAGTTTATATATTTAAATAATTTTAATTATTCTTTCATTTGTTCCAAAATAAAGGCCATATCAACTACTGCTGAATTGGTAAAAAATTCAGAAGTAACCCAGTATTATGACGTAATAAACCAATCACCAGAGCCAGTAAAAATTCAATTATTTGAGTTAAAGGTAAGGAAACAATCTAATAAAAATGCGAAAATACGTAGCAAAAAAAAAACACATAAAACGAAAGGACAAAAAACGAAAGGACAAAAAACGAATGTACAAAAAACGAAAGCCAAAAAAACGAAAATACCAAACACGAAAATACAAAATGCGAAAGGGCGGAAAACGAAATCACGAAATGCAAAAACTCGAAAAGCGAAACCACGAAAAACGAAAGCACGAAAAGCAAAAGTTCAAAGACCGAAACGCTTAACCCGAAGACTGAAACGCTTAGGAAAGAAACAACATAAGGCATTATTTACAAATAAAAGAAAGATTGCACCAGTAAAAAGAAAAGGAAAAGTTATAAAACATAAAAACAGAGGAAAGAACTTTAAACAGAAAAATAAAGCGATGAAAAAGACCAAAAAGTTCCGAAACAGGAAAGGCAAATTGGGTAGAAAAGTGACAAGGTACAGGAATATTCAAAAAAATAACACAGGTTTTAGGGTAAATAAAAAACCACGTATACAGTTAAGAAATAATAAAAAACCACTTATAAAATTAAGAAATAATAAAAAACCACGCATACAATTAAAAAATAATAAAAAACCTCACATACAATTAAGAAATAATAATAAACTACGCATACAATTAAAAAATACTAAAAAACCACACATACAATTAAGAAATAATAAAAAACCACGCATACAATTAAAAAATACTAAAAAACCACACAAACAATTAAAAAATAATAATAAACTACGCATACAATTAAAAAATACTAAAAAACCACACATAAAATTAAGAAATAATCAAAAACCACGCATACAAATAAAAAATAATAAAAAACCTCACATACAATTAAGAAATAATAAAAAAACACACATAAAATTAAGAAATAATCAAAAACCACGCATACAAATAAAAAATAATAAAAACCCTCACATACAATTAAGAAATAATAATAAACTACGCATACAATTAAAAAATACTAAAAAACCACACATACAATTAAAAAATACTAAAAAATCACACAAACAATTAAGAAATAATAAAAAACCACACATAAAATTAAGAAATAATAAAAAACCACACATACATTTACGAAATAATAAAAAACCACACATACATTTACGAAATAATAAAAAACCACACGTACAATTAAGAAAAAATAAAAAATCACATATACAATTAAGAAATAATAAAAAACCACGCAAACAATTAAGAAATAATAAAAAATCACGCACGCAATTGAGAAAGATTAAAAAATCACGTATTCAATTAGGAAATAATAAAAAACCGCACACACAATTAAGAAATAATAAGAAAAAAAATAAAGTGATTAAGAAGAGCTTAGCGTCCCGACAAAGTAGATGGAAATGGGACATAAAAGTAAGGAGCAACACTAAAATCCAAAACAATAAAAAGAAGACAGGCTTTAGGGTAAATATGAAACAACACAAGCAACTAAAAAAAGGTAAAGGAAAACTTAGCATTTTGAAGAAAAAAGAGGAAATGAAAAAGCACCCCAATATGGTAAAGTTGAACAAATATAAAAATCCGACCATGTTCAAAAAGCGGCATAAATTAAAGAGACCATACAGAGGTGAAAGAAACAAACATATAAAACATCAGCAGAAACACACCAACCATCATCTCAAATATAAATTACATTCAAGCAGTAGCAAAAGAAAACATAAGTACGGAAGGAAGAGAATGTGTAGAAAGCCAAGAAGATGTTGGGGTAATAATTGTGATCGTCGAAAGAGGAGAAAGTGCATTCCATACTGTACAACACCAACCACACCAACTATTGAAGTAATTGTAATTAACATTTCATCACCAAAAAATAATAATTCCGGCGAAAATGTAAGTTCAACTACTACTTCAACAACGACTACAAGTGAAAGAACGGCAACAACAACGACAACAACAACGACAACTACAACAACCACAACAACAACACCAACATCAACAACAACAAGAAGAACGACAACCACAACTGCAACAACAACTCCAATAACAACAAGAAGAACCACAACCACAACAATAACTACAACAACAACAACACCAACAACAACAACAAGAAGAACCACAACAACAACTACAACAACCACAACACCAACAACAACAAGAAGAACTACCACAACAACAACAACCACCACTATTACCACAACAGCACTACCAAAAACAACACCAACAACGCCACCAACAACAACTACACCGAAAACGACTACAAAAACTACAACAACTACAACGCCAACAACACCTACAACTACGACAACAACAACCACAACAAATACAGCGCCAACAGCACCTACAACTACGACAACAACAACCACAACAACTACGACCACAACTACTACAAGTACAACAACAACTACTACACCACCTACTACACCTACAACTACTACAACTACAACTACTACAACTACGACTACAACAACAACTACTACTACTACTACTACAACTACAACAACAACAACAACAACAACTACTACAACAACAACAACAACAACAACAACAACAACAACAACTACAACTACTACAACAACGACAACTACTACTACTACTACAACAACGACAACAACTAGTACTACAACTACTACAACAACAACAACAACTACAACAACTACAACTACAACAACAACAACAACAACAACAACAACAACAACAACAACAACAACAACAACAACAACAACAACAACAACAACGACAACGACAACAACAACAACAACAACAACGACAACAACTACAACAACAACAACAACTACTACTACTACTACTACTACTACTACTACTACTACTACTACTACTACTACTACTACTACTACCACTACTAGTACAGAAATCATAACCCAAATAATAACAGAAGTTGTAACTATAATTGTAAGATAGCACAAAAAGTGTCACAAAAGTAGCACAGAAGCCAATAAGGTGTAAATAATTATTAAATAGTTTAAGATCAGAACTTTTGAAAATTTTTATTATTCTGTTATTGCCGTATTCATTGATCTGAGAATCCATTCTCATACTGGTAAGAAAAGTGTTGCATCATTTTAATTCCTAGATTTATAGCGAAAAAAATATGCTTCATATTTTTATGAAAAAACCCTTAAATTCGTAGTATGCATTGAATCTAAACAGACTTTTTCCATGCAAAAGGATTTATTCAAATTTCAATTGAGTCAATATTTATATATGTTAGCAATGGTGTTGTAAAAAAAATCTAACTTTTAATTAACTAATTATTTTTGTTAACAAATTTCTTGCATGAAATAGTTAATATATATTTTTTTATAATTAATATATGTTTTGAATAATTTTCATAATTTCTCTTGTATATGTTTAATTAAATAAAATCATAAATGTTATCGTATATAATGTTTTTAAAATATATTTTACAAAAAAATTTAAATCAATTATATAATTATTTAAATTAAAAATAAATATAATAAATTATTAATTTTTTTTATAAAATTATTAAAAATTTTAGATGTCATGTTATAAATTTCCAATTATATAATTATTTTATTTAATTCCTTTTTTTCTATCTCATTATGTGAACAGTAATTTGGGAATATTTAATTTATAATTCAATTAAATTTTTTGGACATAAACGTAAATTTAATAACTTAAAAGGTTTTATCTTAGTTTCTTTATCATGTCTAGTAGATAATTGAATAAAATCACTTGTTTCTATCCAAAGTGTTTTATTTTATATATAAATTAAGTTAATCTATTATATAATATGATGATAATTATATTTGATCCTTGGTAGTCTAGTAAAATAATATATATGTATATAATATATTAATTTATATGTCGGGGAAAAGCTTTTAACACTTTTGTGGTTCATCACCCGTCGTGCTTTTACAAACATTTTAATAGAAAATTTCTTATAACAAATATTAAATTAAAAAAAAAAAATTTAATGTTAATAATTTTCAAAATTTATAAAAATAATAATTTAAAAACGATGAATAAATAGATTATCTTTTTTTTAGTTATGTAAATAATATAAACATATACCGGCAGGTATATATTTTTGCTAAATATATTCTTAATTTAAAAGTTTATATTTTTGGAATTCTTTGGAACACCATAAATGTATAACAAGTTTCACTAATCCTAAAATCTTAGTAATTTTCTATAAAATAAATTTTAGATTATTGTTTTTTTTTTTTTTTTGCCAAACAAAATTATTAAATTCTATTTAAATTGTTATTTATGTTATTTGCAGCACGTATAACTTATCGTTATAAATTTATCTAAGTAAAGGTTTTAACCGGAATTATAATTAAAAAAATTAAAAATTTTTTTTTTGAAAATATTTGACAAAGAAAATAAATTCACTAAATGTCAGATTCACATTGTTTCGTCAACATCATGATAATTGCAATTATAGAATTGGATTACATTATAAAATATGTTTAAACAACACACTACATAATATAATTGATAATATCCAAATATATTTACATAAAAACCAAAATAATATAATAAATTAAAATTATTAAAATAAGGACAAGGATGAATTATAAACTTAACCAAATAAAAATATATTTTTCACGATGCAAAATTAATTGGTAAAAGAATTTTTTTTATTTTTATTATGAATAAGTCAGGGAGAAAAAAAAAATCGTTTAAAAGTTAATTGGTATATCGTTACTGACAGAACTATATATACTCGTATATTATCATATATTATAATAATTGCTAGATACTTTATTTTTATTTAAAAAAAACAAAAAAAAAAAGATATAAAAAGTCCAATTAATTACATACTGTGACTACTATTTGTGTCTGTAGAGTTTATAATGTCATCGAAATAGAGCAACGCATTCATTTAAAGCTCATAATTAAAAATTCCTGCAGTTAATTGTATAATTTTGTCAATTTATATTTTTATATGAAAGATATTTTTAATTGTCAAATATAAAGAGAACAATAAATGATATTTTGCAGTAACAGTTTTATATTTATGTTTTATGTTATAAATTTAAAGAAATATTTAAATAGTCTTTTTTTTTATGGAAAAATTTCACAATTTTTACTAAAATAATTTTATAATGGACATATTGAATTTTTTTATTTTTATTATTTTTCAGAATTTTCTATAAATGGTTTTATATCCTGTAATACTGTAATAGTAGAATAAATTTTTAGTGAAACATTTCTGTAAGGTTAATAATTTAATTAGAAACTTATATATTACCTGCGATTACCTAAGCGAGGTTTTAATTTCGCTGGATTATTTGGAATAAAGTAGTATGAACCTACATTAAGCTACATTATTATCTTAATAATTATTTACAAAATAAAAAGCTTTGTAGTTTGAAATGAACAGTCACGTAATTTAAAAATATTTCGATCACACAATGCAAATACTACTTGGTCCTAAAATATACATAAAAATAAAGCAATCAGCGTCTTCTACGAATCTTGAAATATTTTATATCCCATTTTTCATACAGGAAGGCTTAGGTTAATTCATCTCAGTGTTCTTTCTCAGACAGGATTACCAGTATCTAATAAATCTTTTGTGACGTTTACAACAAAATTTGTCAAAATATTAGTAGTATTTGTTAAAAATACAAGTAAATTTCTCAATATTCTGTATTAAAATAAAATATTCTTTACTACTAATAACTTAACGAAGAGAAAAGTATTTATAGTTGAATGAATTTTTACGTCAGTTTTAATATTTAGGTCAAACATCTTATACTGTTTAATTCCTGTAAATATATCTACATATTTTTAAAAGATATCCTGGACATTTTATATTATTTTAATAAAAAGTAGATATAAATATATATATTTTTTTCATTGTTTCTATACTAAAGTAAATTTGGTTGCAAGTAAATAGAGAATTTATTTAAGGTAAAAATTGAAACTTCATGTACACACAGTATACTTTTCAAAAGGAAATTTAAAGTTTTATTCTCGGAAGTAAATTTCCTTTTTCATATATTTTTGTTGTTAAATTTTGAATTTATTTTTATATATTTTTTATATTTAAAATTATTCAGAATTATTTTCCTGTAATGGAAAAGTTATTTTTTCTTCTTCTCGATTAAAGTTATTTCAAATATTTATCTAAATTTTTTTTAGAATTTTTTGATTTAGTATTAAATATTTTTTTTAGTTTTTTAAGCATATTTGAAAAAGTATTAAAATTTACATTAAAGTATTAAAATTTTAAAGTTTATTCGATAGAAAATTACTAAATCTTAGTAATTTTCTATCAAATAAATTTTAGATTATTGATATTTTTTTTGCCAAACAAAAGTTATTAAATTTTATTTAAATTATTATTTCATTAAAATTGAATTAATTAAATATTTCATTTAAATATTCCAACATAAAGAATTAAATTCCGATTTATGCTATTTATACGAATTAATATTTTCTATTTATTGTAATAATTGTTCAAATGTAAATTAAGCTAAAATATATAATTATATTAATTTTTTTTTTACATAATTAGCATAATAAAGTGAAATTATATTTTGAAATATGAATTATTTTGTGTGGCTATTGGAAATTCGGATAATATTCATACTTTTAGAAATAAACATGATTTTATTTTTTGGTGTGATATAAAAATAACGATGCACTTACTGGCAATTATTGTTTGTTTTCGATATTACAGATCAACGAATAGTATTTTTAATTAATTAAAATCTGTTTTGTTGACTTTTACAAATGAATTATTTGTATCGCAAAATTAAATAAGAATTTTATTATATTTTCCAAAAATTATAATAGTTTTTTATAAAATCTAAGGTTTTTGCGATTCAATGTGTTCATAATATTTTTTTAGCGTCACGTTTATGATTAGATTCAATTTGGTTTTTCTTTTTCAAAAATAATTAAAATGTTTTCCAAAATATTTTTATGACCGATCAAAAACATATAAATTTAATTGAATATTTAATTCTAAATAAACCTTTTTTTAAAATGTAAAGATTTTTAATTTTAGGAGTGGAATTGAAAACCGTCAAGTTTAGATTAATCTGAATTGTACATTAAAAATATTAAAGCAGAAAAAATTCTTAAAAAAAGTTTTTATGTTTGATTTAAGAAATTTATGTTAGGAAATTATATAATTTTCCCCTCTTTTCATACTCTAATAACGAAGTTGTATCAACAAAAAAAAGTTTTTGTGAAAATCATATTACCAGAGTTTTAAAAAGAGAAATAATAAATAAATATGCATTTAAAGTAAATTGCTTCAGGTCATAGGGACTCCAAGATGTGTGACATATTTTGTTGTATTTTAGATTTCGTTAACTATAAATATTAATTAAATGAATAATTTATCCCAGTACTATTTCAATTTCTCCAACTCGTTTTTACATACCTGGATTTGAAAAAATCGTCTTCGCAGTGTAAAAATACCAGATTTTTCCAAATATGTTAGTGGCACAAGTAATATACTGTACACAAATAATGTTAAATTAAGATAAATTCATCAGTGAAACTTTGACAAAATGATCTGATTTCTTAAATTTTAAGATAGAGTTTTTATCCTAATTTTTAAAGAACTAAATAAAATATTGTATACGATCTCTTCACTGAATATACAATTACTAACACCAATAAGTAAACTTGTACAATTCTTCTAAAAAGAAATCTCTTATTTTTTTCTAGCTCTTTTTTCTATAAGTGAAGCCAAATACTCTGTAATATAAATTTCAATATATATATATCACCATTTAAAATTTAAAATTTATGTCACCACAAAACGTACTGTATGTAATTTTCTCATCTTAGCCCATATATGTAAATTATGCCATATAAAATACTAATATCGATATAAAATATTACGGTCTGAATAAATATCAACTTTTATCACTAGAAAAAGAGTTGATATTTCGTTTTTATTTAAATTTAGTATTAAATAAAAAATTTAATTTTTTTATCACGTTTTCCTTTTAGACAGCTATAAAACAAAATTTTTACGTGTTACCTTTTTATACATATTTTATTTTTTTTATATAAACACTATAAATAAATATTCTTAAAATTTAAGGACGATAAATAAAAAAGAAAATTGTATAAAATTACTGACTGGTTTATAGAAGAAAATCTTAAATTAGAAAGGTAATGTAAACTTTTCTTTATAAAAATTTTAAGTCATCTTATCTTGTCAAAAAAAAAAAATAACGATTTTTTTTTTATATACTGTTTTCGTTTAATTCACGTAAATAATAAATATATACAAACATTGCATAAATTTCTTGATTTTTAATGATAAAAATGAGATTTTTTATGGTAAAATATTATAATCTTATTATTATTATATGTTAGCTAGACAAAGATAGTCTATTTCTATGTTTTTTCTTTTTTTTTTTGAGCAAAATGTTGTAGTTATAAATAATAAAGTTAAATTTAAATTTTGACAATTTAATTTCGCGGAGATTTTGGTATATAAATTCTAAAATTTTATTATTCTTAACTTATTCATAGTTTTTCAATAGTAAAATCAAAATTTAATATAAATAATGTATGTATGAGCATTAAATATAAACTATAAACAAATAGTTTTATAGTTATGCGCTTTTTTAATGACACTGTTAAACCATAATTGTAGCCAGCAACTTATTGATTATTACATTTTTATTATTAATAAAAATGTATTTTTTAAATTTTTTTAAAATAACGACTTCTACATAGATATAAAATGATCTCTTCAATATTTATTAAGTCCACAAAACTGAATCTTTTATTTTTTTAATTATAATTTGTTGATTAAAGTATATCTTAGAGCGACAACATTTCCCAGCGAATAATCTTTTTATTTACATATGATTCCATTGAAATCCTTTAAAATATTTAGATTTTTAGATACCAGCAATTGAATTTTATATTCACTAATATTATAAATAGGAATTATAAACAATTAAGGACGGTACGACAGACAGAATAAACGCACTAATATTAAAGTCTTTTAATAACTATCTAAAAATTATATACATATAATTTATGTTGTTTTCTGTTGTATATAATAAAAAAATTTATTTCCAATTATTGTTAACTTAGTTGTCTTGAAGATTATTAAGCATAATAAATAAATAAGAATATAAAAAGAAAATTCTAGAAAAATAAGTCTAAGAAAATGTTTAAGATGTATAAAAATTATATATGTTCATAAAAAAGTTAAGGAATTCTAATGAAAAAAAAAATTCTTAAACTTATAAAATAAAGATTTCTATTCTATTATGACAGGAAAAATATTTATGTGATTATCTATTTTTTTTTTATTTATTATATTTCGTAAAACTCAATAAATAATTTTATATATATATATATATATAACGCAATGAAGATAATTAAGGTGAAAATTGGTCTGCAATATATAAAATCTTACAGATTTATTTAGGACATAATGTAAAAAAATATTATAGTTTTTTATCAGTTTTTATTTTATTTTGGACAAAAAATAAGTTTTTTGTCTGTCTTCGAAGAGTTTCAGAATTATAAATATTTTTGATAAATAATAAATAATAAGTTATTGGAATTAAATTAGATTTTCAAACATGTTATCTTATAAATATGAATTCTATTTTTTTTTTATGATTATACTTTAATATTGTCAGCAGCATCAATTATTTTAGAAAATACCTGGACTTAATATTAAATTTATTGATTATATATAAAAAATTTCATCTTTTTAATAAATATGAATTCATCTCTCTTTAAATATTAACGAGACAGTATTTAAGAAATGTTAAAAGTATGTAATATTATGTTGTTATTAAAATCCATTAATTATGTAATTTTAGAAGATATATTCTCAGATGTACACATAGATTTTCGAATATAGATTTTCCAATTATTTTACAGTAAAAAATCTGAAAATTTTAAATTTATTAAAAAATATAAAAACTTGGAAATATATATATCCCAAAATATTTTAAATATTTATATACGAATTTTTCGTTGTAGTTGACAAAGGATTTCATAAAAATTACCTTACACGACGATTTAATATAAACAATTTTTACTCACATTATGTCGAATAAAACATATGCGGTCCCCGCACTGCATCTATCAACCAAAATTGTTTAATATTTTTCAAAGTTTAATTTTGAAAAATATCCTTAAAAATGATTAAAAAAAAACTGTTAAAAATTTCTTAAAAGTAACTTTATATTACATACTTGTAATATTATATTTTCTACATTATATTAAAGAATATGGATTGTACGTGAAGAAAAATTAGCACTTTACTATAATATATGTATATAGAAGATTTTTATTTAAGTAGCAAAATTCCATCAGATGTAAGGATGAAGTAGGGAAGTTTATTTTCTAAAAAAAAAAAAAATTATTAGATAAAATAAAATACTAAATTCTTCAGTTTCTTGCTTCCAATTTTTTTTTTATATTAAAGATTTTTTCAAGAAATTTTTTTTTATAATAGAGTTTTTTTTTTAAGAGTATCCTTTTACGTTTATATTAATTTTTTAAGGTTCTTTTATGTAATATATGAAATATTTTTTTTTTTTACTATATATATACAAATGTTGTAAAGTGTATCATTTTGTAATCTTCTTCTATAAAATATTTATATTAACTAAGTATAATTTAAAAAAATAAAATGTACTACGTACACGTATTGCTAATTTAATATTCTGATTATATTCGTGATATTTTTATTTAATAATAATAATGATATTTATTTGAAATAAACTAAAGGATCAATTTTGAAAAGATAGTTTACTTAATATTTTATATAATAAATAAAAAACACTTGAATTTTTACTTAAAAAACATTTTATTAATCTTTTTTTTTTAGTTTAAAGTTAAATTTAATAAAATTTAATAATAGATTAGACCAAATAACCAAATAAAACTAATTTAATAATATTTCTTTAACACTCATATTTTATGAATCTTTCAATTTTTTCTAAATAAAAATTCTAGTAAATGAAAGAAACTATTTTTTTACTACAATTATTTTACATTAAATATTTAGTGGTGTCCTAAGTTGGTCCATGAGAAAAATTCATTATTTTCCAAATCTGCAGAATTTTTATAATATTACATATATTGTTTTACTTGATTTTTTTATTGATAAAGATATTTGATGTAAAGTGTCAACGATACTTATAATAAAACTGAGATTATTAAGCTAGATTGCATTATAAAATTGTAATTATTTTAAATATGTAAGATTCTTTTTTATTAAATAAACCGAGAAAACCACAAAAATGCAATCTGAAAAATTCATTTCTGATTGCTTGTAAAATTATTTTTATTAAACAAACTAAAACATTTTTTTCGAACTTTGTAATAAAATGTTTTAAAAACTTTTGTCTATTAAATAAAAGGAGAATACGAAAGTTTTACTATTTTACGTGTACAATTTTTTCAAGATAGTTTTCTACGAAAATTTATCATTTTACATTTATATAATATTTTTTATATGAACTTACTATTAATTTTCATGTAATTTTAAGGTTTCACGAAATGAAAATTAATTAAAACATAAAAAGTAATTTATTTAATGCACAGTACTATTATCTATTTTGATATTTATTTGAATTGAAAATTAAAATATTTATACTTTCCTTATTTAAATTACAAACCAAGTGAGTCACCTGAAGTGACAATATGTATAATTAATATTTCTATTTAATTAATATTTCAGAATCAGTTCTCGAAAATTCAGATCTCATTTATGATTTATTAGTTTTATAAATGTATAAAATAGAGGATAGTAAGAAACTGCATTGAACTTTTTAACTAAGCTAATATGTAACTCATAATTCATGAAAAAAGTAATACTTTGTTACATAATTTATTCAGTTTTCATGTTGTACATCAGTTTCATAATGATCTTCGACTGGACTTATTTTTTTATTAACTACAATCGTTGAATATTATTCACTAATTAATTTTAAAAATTGTGTGTATAATTCAATCATAAACGATTTTCTTTATGAAGCCAATATATTTTCTTTAAATTTTCAAAATAAATTTCCAAAACAACATGAACGAAAATTGAACAAAGTAATAAATTATGCCTATACCATTTAATGATTTATTTAATTTTTATAGCAACGATTATACAACAAGTTTACATAAAATCACTGTAATTTTATTTAAAAAAAAAAAAATATTTGATTTATTATTTTTATTAATTGAAAAGTTTTCATAAAATTAAAATGTATACAAAAGTTTTTAATAGATTTATTAATTACATAAAAAGCAAACATAATTTATAACTTTGAAAAATTCTTAAGGAAATTATTTCAATAGATTTTTATATTGAAATATAATATTTTGATTTTTTATAATTAATAAATAAATATTTATTTTACTAAAAGTTGTTGCTTAATTAATTAGGAATTTTTTATTACGCTTATTTCATTTTGAACTTATTTATATTGAAATAAAGAAGTTCAAAATGAAATAAGCGTAGTTGACAGATAAAAATGAAATTTTAAAAGTAAATATTTTCTATTCAAAAGAAAAAACTAGAAGCAAAGTTATACAAATTAACTTTCAAGATAAAATTCATTTTTTTTTTGCTAAATATCACTTCATGATTTAAGTGACCAATTGTTATTTTAAACACAAATTTTGTATGTGATTGTTGCTATATTAAGATATTATTTCCTGGAATTGTGGTTGAATAAATTAGAATATGTCTGAAAAATACTAAGAAATATTAAGATAAATCCGGAAAATACTTTGTAAATATGATACAAGAAAAATCAATAATTTGATATATTGGATTGAATTGAAGATAAGAATCAGTAAGCTTTTTGAAATTACAGCATTCACATTGAATTAATTTCAATAGTAGTTATTTGTTTGATTTAATTTTTAATTTCTTGGTGGCTGAATCTTAATGTGAATTAAAATATTAAATTGGTAGTCTGATTAATTAAAACTCTCATGGATAAGATTCAAAATATATACATATCAAATTTATTATAAAAATCATCATCCAATGATCATTTTTCCAACTACATCCTACAATTATTAAAATTTCAAATATTTTACAAAAAAATTATAAAATATGAATGAATATTTAAATGTAATAATGAAAATAACTATTAAAGATTATATATAATTTACATAAAGATATTTATTTTATAAATTGTAAATAAAAAATTTGAAATTACTTATTTCATTCAAATTTATTCAAAAATTTTTATCTGTTTCATAAATAATTTAATATAATTAATTTGTAAATAAAGATATTGATATTTTAATGAAAGAAAAAAGATATTTTATTTGGAAAAAATATGTTTGATTTATATTTATATTTTTTTTTCCTGATAATGTAAATCGAAATTATTTATAGCAACACAAATGAATGTACAAAATATGTCTGAATTATTTGAATAAAATTAAATATTTCATTAGTTTTTCCACATGAAATTGAAAATTTATAATAAAAATTAACTTTAAAACACGGGTTTTACTGCCACTGAGTGATAGAAAATAGACTTTTATTACCATCTTCAGAATTGCCTCATTCGTCAATTTATGTTGTTCAAAATAATCAACTCAATTAACTTTAATTTTGTGTTAGTTTCGATTTTATTCAAATATAAAAGTGGAAATACTATGAAAAAATTACAAATCTAAATGAAAAATGTTCATATTTAAATGTTATTGATTTTGGCTACTTTCTTTTAATTTTATTTAAATACATATAATTATTCTAAATAATCTACTAATCTGATATATACATATAATTCTGATATATTTTCAAATGTTGCATTTGGTTATTTACCTTGTTTTCTTCTCTGATTACGTAAATTGTAAAATCGGTTAAATTTCGACTTTCTATCTAATATATTATATTTTATACATAAATATTAGCTGATATATTGTTTAATATTATTAACAATATACATTAAATCTTCCATAAATTCTATACAAAGTATCCAGGATTACTAACAATATATATAATGTGTATATTAATATAAACCAATAAGTTTATTGTTTATTTTGATCTATATTTGTGTATTTTAGACAGAATATTTTAGATAAAATATAGATAAAAACAATAATGTTTGTTTAGGATGTAAATAGAAGTACTATTGACTATTCTGAAGTCTATACTCTTACATATATTATAATTGTAACCCATAAATTAGTCAATGACTATTAAAATATTTACTATCATGATGTTTAAAATAAATTTAATATTAAAAAGTTTGTTATATAAAAAAGTTAATGAACTTTTGGATATAGTGAATTAATTATTAGACAAGAAATAATATTGAAAAGAAATATATAAATAATTAAAATTGATAAGGACATTTATATTATTAAAATCAAATAATTTAATATTAAAGTAATAATTATTATTTCTTATTAAATAATATGTTCATCTCTAATAATTTAATTCACCAAATTATGAATAATATTATAAATTAATTTAGAAGCTGTAATAAGCTAAATTAAAACTTAATCCATCAATTTTTTAATATATTTATATTTATATAAATTATAAATCAATTTCTGAAAGAAAGTTCTGAATTTAATTTATTAAATAATTTATATTTATTTGAGAATGTAAATAATTATTATTTTATTCCAATAAATTTTAGCGCGTGTCAATTTACATAAAAACAAAATATTATATAAATAAAATAAATTAAGAATCCAAAAAGAAAATTACTGAAACAGAAAAAAAAGATTAGCCTATGGTAAAAATAATTTAATTATAATATCCTTATATTATTTTCATATTTTAGCTGGCGAACATATTTTGATGCCATAAACAAGCATAGTAAAAATGTTGTAATCATATTGGTAAATCTAGAACGTAATAAGGACTAAGAATAATTTTACTTATAAACTGAGATTTCATTAAAACTATTTAATTTTTTAAAGTGTCCAGAAGTACTAGAAACATTAAACTTTGAAAAGTTTTCTTTTTTTATAAAAATTACTTTAAAGTTTAAGTGTATAATTTAATTTAATTCTTTAATCTTTAATTTAAGTAAGCATAAGTTTATATTATGTATATTTTATCTTGTCCATAAGTTACAAATTTACAATATATAGTGAAATTTCTACATTTACTATTTCTACATTTACTATAACAAGGATATTATTAAAATAACTATACTGTTCGTAAATTCAAATTATGTAACTTATAACACATACATTAATTAAATATGGACAATTCATAGAGTAAAATTATAAGTTTAAATTATTGTTATTAATTAAGTAATTAAACTTAATTGACATTTAAAATTAAATAATTATTTATAAAAATATAAAAAAAGTTTTGACTTGTGAGAATATTCTACAAACTGAAATAAGTTATTTATCTGACAGATACTTTTTTTTTGGTTGATATATTCATGTGTTGAATTTGATAATAACTGCGCATGTTATATCCGAAAAAAGGACGAAAAAGTTGATTTTTGTTTCTTTAGAAAAATATAAAATAAACTTTAAATTTTAAAGGATTACAAGAAATTCCGAATATTATGCTGGAGCTTTTAGTTATATTTATTTAGAAAATATTTTAAAATATTTTTACTCAATTTTTTCGATATTTCAGTAAGCTGTAATAAAAAAGAAATAATTATTATTCTTTTGTACATAATTTATTTTATTTAAATGTTAAGCATAATTTAAATATGTTTATGTTATTTGTTTGTATATTTGAATTTTTACACAAAAAAAAAAAAAGTATAGTTTCTAAATTATAAAAATTTCTTATTAAATAAGAATTAAAAATATTTTTATAAACACTGGAAGATATAATTCCATTTCTATGATCAATTCTCTTTCACTATGAATATTAAAATTTGATCACGTTTTTCGTTAGCGGTTATTAAATTTGTACGTGATATTTTCTACAATATTATCCTTATACAAATATCAAACTGAAATTTAAACAAAAAAGAAAAAAAGTATACAACAGTTCGTATTTTAATATTATTATTGTCATAATCTTCAGGGACGGTCATTAGACTCATCAGGGATTGTATGAATCTATATATTATTTTGTCCAGTAATATACTTTCTAGTAAAAAAAAAAATTATGAAAACTTTCTATTTTTATTTATTTAATGTGTGTAGTCTGAATAAACATTTTATTCCTTTATTAGAATTTTACCAGGAATGTAAAATATAATATAATTTTTTAGATTATATTAAGTTTCTTTGAAAGTATTATAATTTGATTTATAGAATTTTACATCATTTAATCTCAATTATTTGATTTTAATTTAGTTTTTATCTATTCCTTAAACATAATTTTAGAAAACTTTCAAAGTCAATGTTCTTACTCTTTCAACCTAAATTAAATAATATTTAAATTAATGCAAATAAAATTCAAGAATTAATTTTTATTAACATCATTTTATTAATTTATTCTTATTAATAGTGGTGTCTTATTATTAAAACTTATTTTTTTTACAGTCAATTTAAATTGTCAAATGATCTGAAATTACAAAAATTTAAAAAGATATTTTAATAACATCTGAAAATACTATTATACATTTTAAGAATATTTGTATAAAAATAATAATAAGATATTAAAATATATTAAGTTACCATAATATCCTGACCCTTTTTTTTTAAAACAAAAGAATATAAAAAACAATTTGACATTAAAATTTAAAAGAAATTATACGAAACATGTTGGACAATTTGCGTGTTTTCTAGTTTTTTTTAAAAAGAAAAATTGGCACAAGCCAGACAAATTAATTTTTTTTTTAATGTTTCAATTATAAAAAAATAATTTAATTTACTTTGAAGTTATAAATGGCGTAGTTAACTTGAACATAAATTTCAATAATAAGAAAAAAAAAGGACATTTTAAGTACTTTACCATTTTAGTAACTGACAAATTATAGGCTTTGCTTTTACGCACAAAGAGATAAATGCTTTTACTACATCATAGCTAACTCTCATTTATGTAATGTTGCCTGGTTATATTTAATTGAAATTAATAATTAGTTCAATTACGTGTATGATTTATAAAATGTGTTAAAAATTTATTCCTTGTTACAATGAAATGAAACACTTATCGAGCTATAAATAATACTATTTTATGGCCAAATTTTCTTAATAGAATGCCAAAAGATATTTTATCACATTAAAACACTGGCTAATATAAAAATTTGTAAAATTAAAAGCATTAAATTGGAAGCAAATTACAATAAGAATTCTGTAATTTAAATAATAATACGAATATTTTTAAAATTAAATAATTTAATTGAATAAAAAACTTTGATACATAATTTTGACCTCGTTTTTAATTAGAACATTTCATTTTTCTTAACAATAATGTACATTTACATTATTTTTAATTTCATATCCGATATATTTATCTCGAAACTAAGTAAAATTGTTAATCTATTTAAAATATTTATGCAACAACCTTGACTAAAAAAGTATTTATAATTGAAATTATTTTGATTTTTTTAAAAAAGGCAGAAAATTGTAATTTCTAAAGCCTATAATTTTATAATTTAACGAGGTCATGTTTAAAATTTACATCCGAAAGGAACTAGAACTTTTGAAAAATAGTTTTTTTTTTCGTAAGTTTTAATATTTTTGTGCTGAGTTTTTGTACAAACTATTAGAACCGTGAACTATGCAAAAAATATAATTTAATATCCCACGGACTTTATAATTAATTATGTCTAAGAAACTAAAATATTTTTTTAAATATTAAAATTTATGTATTTTAAAATTTTACTTATTTTTTTAAAATTTTTAATTTTTTTAAATATTAAAATTTATGTATTTTAAAATTTTACTTATTTTTTTAAAATTTTTATAATCTTTTTATAGTTTTTTAAATAATTTTTCAATTTTATTCTATATTTTAGTATAAATAACTTTAAAAAGGACTTTTAATTTAACAATTTCTATATTTCTAAAAAGGAAATAAATTGAGCATAAAATTTAACAAGAAAATTTTAAGATATATAAAATATTTTACATAAAGGTTTTTAGAGTACACTATACATTTAAATTGTTACATAAACTACATTTCTATTTTTTTTATGTGAAAAACATTTTCTGGTGCAGTTCACTTTATAACTTCACAATAAATTAAAATGCTGTTTACAGACAATGAATTCTGTGGTTTCATGTAGTAACTTCTGAAATGAGGTTAAGAAGGTTGAAAATGTTAACAATATAAAAAATTAAAAAAAAAAAAAACTAAAAGATTTTTATGATTATAGTTTTATGTTTCATTTAATAGAGTAGACAAAGTTCTATTTAAAAATTTTACATTGTTTAAGTAAGGATATTATTTTAGTTATAAAAAAATAAGAGTTTTCTTCAATTTAATTTAAGAAAATATTTACTTAAATGCTGGTTTGTAGTTACAGATGTTAAATTTTCTTCTAGTCTTTGTAGTATAAGCTTAAAAATTATTTTAGCTTTTTTTATTTTGTAATCACTAAATTAATTATAGTACAAAATAATTAAAAAGATTAAAAATAATTTAAAATGTATTTATCAGTTTTTTTATATAGATACATACAGTTCTGAAGATTTTCCGCATCGTCATCCTATGTTATGGTCGTAATTAAAAAGTTTACACAAAATTCAGAATATTAAAAGGACTTTTTTCTTTAAATGTTTATTTTTTAATAAATTTTCCCAATTAAATGATTTAAATTTATGATCGTTAAAATTTTGGAAATGACGAAAATTTGACTGCAAAAATCAGTTTGTAATTTGTTTTTATATTCAAAAGTTTAGTACACATAAATTAGATTTACTACTAATTATTCAGTAAAAAGTAATTAAGTTATATACATTTTTATTAAATCGTTTTCATTAAAAATTAATAGAACAGTTTCAACTAAGATAATTGACTAAATTTTTTGCTTCAATAATTTCGTCAATAAAACTTTAAGTGTCCACCATGTTTCAAGGATTGTTTTTGAAGTATCTAAATTATGATCTAGTAAATATTATTTTACATTTTATATTATAATTCAAATTTATTGTGTAAAGCTTTGAAATTAGTTAATTTTTGTTAGAAAATTATAAAAAAAAATTAAAAATTTAAAAATTTAATATCTAAAAATGTTAAAATTGCTATTAATTATTCAAAATTAGAAATGAGATAAATCGAAGTAAATATTAAAAGTTCACCTATATTTTTTTTAATATATAAAAAAATATAATTTAAATAATTTTCTTCCTTCTTTTTTAACTTTTTTTTAAAATAGGTGAATAATATCTAAAATATTACATTTTTAAATAACTTTAAGAAAAATTAAATAAAATTATATTTTAAAGACTTTTAGTTTTATATAAGTACTATCATTTTTTAATGTACTGAATCTCTAAAATAGAATCCACATATGAAAAGTTTTTTCTAAACTTTTACAAAAATTAAAATTTTTTACAAAATAAATCACAGGACATTCATTAACCTAACAACTTGTTGCCAAAAATATTATATGAAATAAATTACAAAATGAGAAAAAGTTAAAAAAAATTAATAAATTCAAAGTAGAGTACAAATTTTTTTTTTATTTTAAGAATTTATTTACTGCATATATGACCGAAATATAAACGTAAACATAAAGTTTTCTCATAAATTGTAAATTTGGCAAAATTACTATACTTATTAGAAATTTCATTAAATTTATGTAAAAAAAGAAAAATAGTAAGTATTAGTTTTAATTTTAATGTTGTTTTGATGTTAAAACATATAAGGTTAAATAAATCTTATTTAACATAATAATTGTGAAAACTATGAAATAGTTGATTTAGAATTATAATTTATATTTAAATATAATTTAAACAATATTTAATAATGAAACTAATAATGAAACTTTGAAATGTAATATATTTTATGCTATAAATATCTTTAAAATATCATAATTTAATTTAATAATAATTTTTATATTTAACCATTTTTTTTTATATGAAAAATAATATATTTTTTTTTTTGTGAGCAAATAATTTCATTGAAAAACTTTTAATTTTTCGTTATTCATAAAGTTTTTAGAACAGTTTTAGTTTTTACTGACATAAAATAATCTGTTTTTATTTTCTTTTATATTATTTTAAGATTTTTTTAATTTTTCGTTGCTATTGTAAGTTTTTATGTTGACAATTTGTTTTGATAGCCAGCCTGTTGATGGTAATCAGACAAATTGGGGATAATTTATATATGTACATAATAATATTTTATGTAATTTGTAGTGTCATTGTTTACTTTGGAAACGTTTTGGTATAAATTTTAGAACTTTGCATAAAACTATATTATGATTAAATTAAAATTATTGTGGTTTTCATAATCCCGAGAACATAATTAATTGAATATTAAAGAATATTGATTATAAGTTTTAATTATTACTATCGCTAATACATATAAAGTTTTGTAGGTTTATAAATTGAAAAAAAAAGATTACTTTTATAAGTAAATTTTTTTTATATAGGCTATCTATCAACACTTACACACAAAACCCATACCCATACTAGTTTCGACAACACTTGTTCATACTAAAAAAAAAACTGTGTACCTTTTAAAAAAAAAAACTAATTATTTAGTAATTATTTTTCAAATTTAATGTATTAGTATATATCTTTTCCAATAATTGGAAAATATTTTGTTAGGGCTATCAAAATTCATTAAAATAATATCGAAATAATTGGAACTTGGAAATATGTTTCAAATTTCGATTATCAACATTATGTGAAGTATGGTTAAGACATTTTAAAGAAAGGTTTAGTACAAGAAAATTAAAATATTTAAAGAACTACGACTTACTGCAGCACAAATTTATAATGCAGACAAGTTAGCGTTATTCTGGAAATCCTTAGACCAAACTTTTCTTTTGATGTGTGACACTCAAACTTTTTCGTTTGCTGTGCGATAATCCGAACGATAAAAATTCCTTTCGGATTGTATAAAATTATTTCTAATCAAAATTAATGGAAATTAAAAATAGTTATATAGACTTGTATTTTACAGAGAACGAGAATAGTTTTATGAATTAAACTAGTTTTTATTGGCCAGTGCCAATAAGATTTGCTAGTGCCATTTTCGACATATAATTATAAAAATATACATTTAAGTAGTATACATACTAGATTTTATTTTACTTTCTAACTTAGAATAACAAAATTTTTGATAAATTTGTATCATATTGACTTTGTCTATTAACTTTTATCAACAAAAAAAAATTTCTTAACTTATACTTTTCTTTGCTATTAAATTAATCACCTTCAAATAAAAATATTCCCATTTGTACATGTGTCTTCCTATACTAATATTATTTCCTTAAACAAAATTTATTTATTTACTTTAATTCTTTATTTTTCCAAATATATTTGGTCACAATTTGAAACAATTTACTTTTAATCAATATATTTTACCAGTATTTTATACCGAAACAAAAAAAAAAACCTAAACTTTTCCTGTTAATTTAAAAAGAAAATTTATTTTGTATTTGTTAAAAAAGTTTTTCTATAAATTAATCAATTTGTCGCATAGAAAGATAAATATAAAGAAAAACACCTTAATCAAACTGAAACAAATCAATACTTTAAATTTTTACAATTTTTATAATAAAAAATTACTTCAGAAAAATAAGTGATTATGATTTTGTTTTAGTTTAATTATAATAAAATACACGGTTATGTTTATAATTGTTACAACATCAGAATTAACTGACTATTAATTATGCCAAATCGGAAATTTTAAAATTTACTACAATTTTGCTTCAAACTAAATAACATATCAATGCAAATAATATATAATTCATTTCATATTAACTAAATTAAGAAAAATTTTTTTTCCATATTAAAATTCTTTTAACCAAAAAAAATATTAATATATTGGTGCACAAATAAAATAAAATTTATTCATCATAATTTATCCTTGGATTCTAATAAAGACTAAAATGCAACAAAAATCCTGTAAAAATCCTATTAACAAAAAATTTATACTACAAGAAAATGAAAAAAAAAATATATTTAGTTCAATAAGTCATGGTTTTTTTTTTTGGGATCGTGTATTTTTATTACGAAAAAATTTATGATTGCAGCATCGTAAAATACGACATACTCGTAAATATAAAAGCCTGATCTTTAATATTTTACGTATACAAATGAAATAATAAAAATATATATACATATATATAAATTTGTAATATATTCTATAATCTTTCAAGCTTTAAAAGTATTATTTTTATTTGTTATGAGTATAGAATTTAATAAAAACAATAATTAAAATTTTATATCTAAGTAAAATAGAAAAGTTATGGCAATTTAACAATGCATAAAATCTTGGGTATTATATAATCCATATTGACTACATATCGTTAAAACGATGGTCTCTTTACGAAATATTTTAGCCAGGAAGCGAATATTCATAGTACAGCTTAAATCTAAATTTTCCATTCGGATCACAACCACAACATAATGTTATCGAGCAAATTTAGATATCAAATTTTAATTACCTGTACATATCTTTTTTTTAAATTTTCATATTAAATTAATTGAAAAATTTATGCAAAATTTGTTTAAATATTTAAATTTTCATTAGAAATAATTTTATAGAAATACAATTAAAAAAAAAAAATTATGCTTATTTTTTAATATCATTTTTATCATAAAAAAAAAATACATATTTCCTTTTCAATTTAATTTCAAAAGCAAAATATAATTTTAACAATGTAGTTTTTTTTTGTAATACATTTTCATTTTCTAAAGGTGCGATACAATTTTACCAAGGAAAAAATAAAAAGCTATAAACAATTTTACATTGAATAAAATATGAAAAATATATATATACATACATACAACAATGTAATAAATATTTTCACTTAACAATAAAAACCATAAAATTGGAATATGGATGGGAAAATTTTCTTCAGTTAACAGAAAAACTTTTATATCGTAAAACATAAAAAAAAATTTTTTTTTATTTTGTATAAGAATTGTAGACAATTCACAATTGTAGTTTTTCATTTTTTTATTTATTATGCATTTATGTAATTTTGTAATAGATACTAAACAATTTAAAAGGTCATTGGAAAATAATTAATAAAATAATTCTTTAAATTAGCATTAGTCGTATTATAAAAGTTTTAACATACCGTATTTTGCAATTTATATCTTAATAAATTAAAAAAATCTATAATTTTTCTAAAAAAAAAAAAAAATTGATAACCTTAAAAGTGTCCTTAAAAGTCTTAGCAAATATATTTAATTATAAAATTCAATTAATTAAATATAAAATATATAGATATATATGATAATTTTGAAATGACCTAAAATAATTCATTTCACTTTCTTACATAAATAAAAGTATATATATAGTTCATAAAAACAGATGTTTCTGATGTCCTTTGACTTTTTTTTTTTAGTTAAAAAATTTCTGCTAAATTGTTATTAATCAAATGAAGAATATCCCTAAAAAAAAAGTTATATATGTAGTATAATATATTATTTTTAAGGTCGCACAATTTTAATATTAATGATATATTTTATAACCAATATGAATGAATAATCGTTTTTTATAGAATTATTTTTAACTTATCTATAAAATGTTTACATTTTATTTACAAAATAATAAATAAATGGTAAGGTTAAGTCACAAATATTATTAAACAAACATAAATAAGATATATATATATTTTTTTAAAATAGAAAGACCATCATATTAAAATAAATTAGAATAAATTTAACTTTATTTCTATATGGTTTTTTTTTTTCTGGCTATGCCTTAAAACACATTATAAGTCATGTTATCGATAAAGTTTAGGTTAAACCTTATATTTTATTTTAATGTTTAATAATAAAATATTATGTATGGGGTTTTAGTATTAATACCGTGCATAAATAAGTAGAATAGAGTGAGAGTGAAAAAAAAAAAGGTTTATTGCTAATACGATTCTAGTATATAAATAACATAAATATAAAGTCAAATTCATTTCTTGATACGATTACAATGTATCCCTAAAAGTTAACCATTAAATACGTATACATATATGAAAAAAAATATGTGAAAAAAAAACAAAAAAAATTTAAAGTAAAATATAAGATAATTTTACGGAAATATGTAAAAAATTTTGAATAAATTTAGAAATATTCAAGTACTATTAGATTTTTTGTATATATCAGTGTAATATCAAAATATGTATAATTTAGATGGATTTTTTAAAATTGCGTCGATGTTTATTTTTGCTGACCTCTTTGTTGATTGTCACATTGTCAGTCATTCCAAATTTTTTAACACAGTCATATTTTTAAATTGACTTTTGTTAAGATAAACCTTTTAGTATTATGAAAATTTACTCCAATAAATTGATTGAAATAAAAACAAGTTTGTGGAATTTGTAGAAACAGTCTGAATATGCGAATTTTTCGTCAAATTTTAACAACAATTTAATTTTAATTACTTCTATAATTGTCTTCAGAAATTTTGAATAATTATTCATAAATTTATTTTATAATCTCAATTAATATTAACACATTATAGTCCGGGGAGAAATTGTATAAAACCGTGGTGAAATATTAAAAGAAATTACCTTGGCACCCAAAATTAATTGTAAAGTACAAATTTGTGCATACGGACAAATTTGTACTTTACAATTTTCTTATAAATTGAAAATTTATTTTAAGAATTAATTTTCAATTTATAAGAAAATCCTACTTTTCTTGATATTTCTAATTTCTATAACTTTATAACATCAATTAGGAAAAATTACCTTTTGTCACATTTTCAGCAAACGTGTTCAAGATGTACTATCAAGTAATTATTACGTAAATTTCATAATTTAACAATACTAAAAGATGATTACAAAATAATATTTTTTAAATTTTCAAGTTTACTTTATGTATGACTAGTGCCTTAAATAATTTTTTTTTGTTGACCTAAATCTTTTTACATAAAATTAATATAATATTAAAGTTTCAATTGTATTTTAATTACTCAAATATAGAATTAATTAAAATGTTTTCAATTAAAAAATAATTTTCAATAGTCTTTATATCAAAAAAATAAAAAAAATAAAAATTCTTCTTCTAAAATTGTCGGAAATAACATATTCTGTCCACAAAATAAAATTCCTAAAAACTTATTTCAATTTTCAAACTAAATATTTTCTATTGTCAACAATTATTTAACTAAATTTATTATATTATAGTTTTTGTTGTTATTTCTATTATCCTTTAAAAGTCCTTTACTAACAATTGTTAACTAAAGCAAACATTTTTGGTTATAATTTATATATTGTGGAAAATAAAATGAATTACTAGGTTAGACCAAACCATTTGTTTAAATCAATTTTAGATCGGACCAATGTCTTTTTTTTGTAATATGTTATATATAAGTTTTTTTTTAGGTCACAGTGAATTTCAAATAATATAATGTTATATGTTATAGTTATTTAATCATTTATTGATCCTATATAGAGAAATGAAATTTTTCTATAAAATAAATAAATGATAAGCTAATCACATTATACCTTTTAGTAGAATAGACTTTAATAATACGAACCGATGAAAAAAATAAATTTATTAGAAACATGAAAGTATCTTACATTAATTTTAATAAGAAAAAAATTGAATTGAATATGTTTTTAAAGTTTTGAAACAATATACTTTCTAAAGTACCATTTAGATATCCATTAAACAACAAATTAAAAAAAAAAAGTCAACAAACAATAGTTAGATCCAAATTAAGACCAGTAGGATGTCCTTTAATTTCTTTTTTCTCAATTTTAGTCTCGACCGTAAGATATAAAAATTAGTTTTTATTTTACAGATGTTTTTTTTTTGTGTCAAATATCAGTTGTTTTTTTTTTTGTCATTTTTATTATGTCCTTTCCTTATAAATTTCTGCAAACGAATCAATTTTATCCTAAAAATACTTTCAGATATTTTCAGTTAAAAAAAAAACTAAATAAAATAAAATTTAAAAGCTGATTATTCTTTTATCCTTTATCTGATTAAACTTTTTTTTATCGGGTCCCAAGAGACATTATAAAGAAGGCATTTGGTAATTTTTTTTTTGGGCAGAACATAAGGCGGTTTCTTGTCCTACTATTGTATAATTAATCATTTAATTTTATTTTATTTTTTTTTTTGCGTACGTTTATGTTTTTACACGATCACAAATATCTTCAATGGTATAGGAATATTAATTTTATTTGTGTTTTATTAGCGAGAGGAGTATACTCCTTAGGAGGATTTAAAATTCAAATTGTAAATCTGCAAAAGAAAAAATACATTAAATTAAATTTTAGAAAATCTTCGGGAAAACTTCTATATTTTTTAACACAAATCACTTTTTAAATAAAGATTTTCGAAGAACTTTTTATTTCTATCAGAAATTATGTTTTTTTTTATTAAATTAATGCGTCATAATTATTTATTTTATATATAAATTAGGGGTTTTTTCTGTGACATCATTTCATATTTTATGTTTGTTAACAAATCGATTTAATAAAAATCGATTTATGACAATAAAATTTAAAAGGCTAACTTTTAAGTATCATGTATTGAAAGCTTTATAATTTCGTTTCTTCTGTTTTTTGTTTCTTTATGTTTTTTTTTTGTTTATGGAAAATTGTTGATAATTTAGATAGAACATAAATATTGTCCAAATGGATTTTTTATGTGATAATATAAAGAAAAGGGTATTTGATTTTTATTGTTGATTTTGGATATAAAAAGTAATAAAATCGAAAAGAAAGCTAATAATTTATGAAAAGTTTAATGAGTTTTTAAATGTGAGTTTTAAGGAAAATTTGGTTTATTCTTAAAGAATTATTTAAAATTTATGTTATATTTTATCTTTGATTTAAATTAAAATTTTAAATATTTTATGATTTTTTAATTAACTCATATTTTTATATACGCAATATTTTGATATATTTTTACTTTATGTAAATTTGTACTTGTTGCAGTATAATTAACTTTATATTGACAGCTTTAATTACTTTAATCTTATCAAAGTTTTTTTAATATAAATTATGCTTATCTCTGTAATTAGAGATACTCAATTAACTAACAAGTAGAGATTAAATATCCTGTCTGAAGGACCAAAATATATTATTTAATTTATTCGTACTTATTAACATTTTTTATTGTTAATTTTTTTTTTAATATTCGAATATTTCACGATGCTGCAACAATAAATTTAGAATGAAAATTGTATACTCTGAAAAAGCTTTAATTTTAATGTCATAGTGTCATTAAATACATTTCCATTTTATTAATATTATAAAATTGTATGGATTTAAAAATTTTTTTCCATAATTAGTTTATCGTTTTTTTTTTTTAATTGTTAAAAAATATTCATTTACTAATAAAATGTTTATACTGTGTTAAATTATGACATTAAAACTATAGCTACTGAAAATATGTCATTTTCAGTGTAGTAAGTATAATATGAAAATTTCTGAAATAAAAATAAAAAAGATTAGAAAATTTTATTGTGAAAATATTGCAGCTATATTGATAATTTATTATGAAAAATATAAATTATGAAACATATTCAAAATATTTCAGTAAATTCAGTGAAAATTATAATTAGATTTGAAATAATAGTTTAAATAATAATAATTAGAATTAAAATAATAATTAATTTGCAAGTTTAATGTAAATTAAGAGTATAAATTGTGTTTCGTGTCAATAAATTTTGACAATTTAATTATTACAAATTACAATTATTGAAATATAAATCACATATTGAACGCTAACGTAAATTGCATAATCAAATTAAATTAATTTCTAAATTTATTTTTTTATACTTTAATATTTTTCAAATTAATGTATAGTATAAATTTAATATTTAATATCCTTTAAATGGTTTAATATCCTTTAATTTTATTATTTTAAATACTTATAAGTTGATATTAAATTATCTGTTAAATCGATTTTACCTAATCTTAAGATATAAATAAAAATATGGTTTAAAGTGATACTTAAAGATAAATACAGATTAAATCCATTTTCAATATAAAAATATTAAAAATATTTACATGTTTAAATATATTTTAATTTTATAAATTCGCAAAGATTTAATTTATAACTTTCAATAAATAATTTTAAATCTCAATAAAAATCCATATTATTTGCAATAAATTTCATATACAAAATATTGTAGATTGCAGTAATCGTACAGACAACTAAACACTATGAAATTATATAATTTAATTAATAGAATGCGATTAAAATTTTTTTAAATTATATTTTTTTAATGTATTTTAAATTTTGTTATATTGTTAGATATGGCTCAGTAGTTATTGCCAGACCATCGAATTAAAAAAATATTTTATTTTAAAACATATTTTAAAACATAAGTTTAGAATTTACAATGAAATGTAAGTTGTACAAATTTGAGTGATACTTATAGTTATATAATATTTAATTTTTTTGCGTCAAAAAAATGTTTATATCTGTAATATCTGGTATTATATTTAACAGAATTTTATATGAGATTGTTAAAATTCATTAATTAAAGCTCGGAAATTAATTTTGAAATAGCTTGTTAACTGAAGATTTCAGTAATCTGGTTTCATATTAGTTTTTGAGAAACTTAATATCCAAAATAACCTACCAAAAGTAACATAGTAAAAATAAAATATATAACAAAATCTTATAAATCCAAATGGAATTTTTTTATGCTTTTATTCTCCAGGCTTTGGTCTTCAAAATTAGTATATAATTTGAAAAACTCTATACATATATTTATACTGAATAACTTACAAAAAGGCAAAATTATTTGTAAACTATTCGTCGGTATAGTTTCTGAAAATTCTAAAGAATTTATTTGTATAAAATACGTAATTCAGTAGTTTTACTTTAATATAAACAATTTTAATGATATTTGAAAATATTTTGTAAGCAATTACGACTATTGCAGTGTATTCGAGTGCTAAGAAAATTGAAATTTTCCTTTTTTAAATATAATGAATTAAAAAAGCTTAATAGCTTACTATTTTATTATATATAATTCACAATTATTTGTAATTTATTTGTAGATAATTTATCTAAAAGGAAAGGCATATGGTTCAGTGAAGTAGAGTTCATACATATCAGATTTATCACACAGACAGAAAACTCGTTCTTTTCTTTGAAATTCTTTCAATCACCAATATCAGCTTATAACTGTATACAATATTGTATTGTTATTATGTTTCCCTTTAGATATGTTTGTTTACGCTTAAACGCTTTTAAATGATTATAAGCTATTTTTTTTTACTATCTGTTTATTTAACAACAGAATAATTGGAAAGTAAAGCTTTTGTCAAAAAGGGATAAAAAAAAAAAATTCAATGATTTTGATTTCAGGATTCCGTTTTGATATTATAAAAAAAATTAATATAATAGAAAAATAAAATTGGAAAAAAATAGTATAAAAATCTAAGAAAAATACAATCGAACTAAATAATCCTGAAAATTATTTCAATGATTTTGTATCTAACGACGACAAATAAAAAGGTTCAAATCTTTTTGTATATTAAAATGAATCACAGTAATTTTCTGTTACGTAATTTTTCAATGTTTTCATTGAATAAGAAGTTTTTTTTTTTTAAAGCTACAAAGATTTATTCTTATATAATTTATATATAGGAGGATATAGCTGTAGTTTCTATTAGATATTCAGGAATACTTTAAGGATAATTTCACTTATGATTTTTAATTAAAATATAAATAATTATAAAATTTTCAAAAAGTATTTTTTTAAAAATAAACTAAGAGGAAATGAAATCTGTTAGTCCAGTTTTATGGTTTTATAATAATTCCAAAAAAAAGCTAGAGGACATGCACAAAATGCACAAAAATAATTAATTGATTACAACACATAATAAAGAGAAAAAAAACTGAAAATTTTTCCGGTTACTTTCTAATATTGAGAATGTCCCTTAATTGATTTTCGCGGAATATTATTTGAAATTTTAATGGTTTTAGATTGAATTATCTAAAATATTGGTGACAGCGGAGGGAAGTAATAGAGGTTTTTTTTCAGAATTGCAAAACCTGATTCAAGTAGTAAACTCTTATTTCAAGAATGGTCTTTTATTATTTATTTATAATTTTATTTTATTTTCTTGTATATACTTTTGACTACATGGCAATGGCAGATCTGTCAGACTTTGGGACATCCGTCCAGCCAACTAATGTCCTTCTTGAATACGAAAATATATTTCTAACGTTTGATGGTGAGGTGGATTAGATATCCAATTACTAATTACTAATTGTCACTACTATTTCAATTTAATAATATTAGTTTTGAATTTTATTTCAAAATATAATATTTAATTTCTATTTTTTGATTTTGTCATCTGATCACTATAACTTTGTGATTTTTTATTCGACTTTTTATTAAACTACATAAATTCTTATAAGATATTTTTTTCATTTGTAAAATTTCTTTTACTGACCTTATTGCATTTCTTTTAAGTTTCTAAATTACATTTTATTGATTACTTACTAAAAGTTATTGAAAAATATAAATAAATTCAATGAAATTTTATATTTTGCAATTTCATTTTTCTTGTAATAGCTATAAATCTTTGAAATTGTGATAGCTCTTATACTAAATATGTGATAGAATTTAATAAAATTTAAGAAAGAAAAAAAAATTCTTAAGCATCTTTCAGATACACGGAAGTAATATAATTCTTGTAAGTTTATATTCATACTTATTTCGATTAAAATTTTTGTAATTCTTAAAAAATATTTTATATGTATTAGATTTATTTCAATAAAGTGCAAAGATTTATATTTTTTAAACATGATATTTAATTTTCAATTATTATTATACTTAAATATTATTATAGAATTTTATTTTATTGATGAAATAAAATACATATTACAGAATTCAATGAATATTCTAAATTAAAAAAAATCATAGTTAAATTTTGTATCATGAAATTAAATTTATTAATTATATTAAGTATTATTAAATATAGCGTTTTCTATAACATTAACATAATAAAATGACATTGCGCATTCATAAAAATAATGATAATTAAAATTTAAACATTTTTTAAAATCCTTTAGTTTTTATGATAACAAAAACTACATATTTTATAATGTTAACCTTTATTTATAAGACATACTTTTATATGTTGTATGTTAAAGATATCCAAAATATATTTTTCATAATTTAAAAAAAATTTTTTTTTCCTTTATGTTTATTTTATGTTCACATATAGTGCCATAAAATTATAAGAACTTCCTTAATATATTTTACGAGTCTATTCCATATGTAGTATATATGTATAATAATGTATATAAAATGTTGTCGTGATTGTGTCATATTATTATGATGATTGAGATTTATTATGAATACGATGAAAAAAAAAAAGGATTATAGGCTTTTGCATAATATATTAAGTTACAATTTTTTTTCACTGTATTAAAGATGATACAGTGTTAAAAAGTATTTAACATTTTATAATAAAATTTATTATATGACTATATAAATTATTTAGTTAAAATTTTAATTTATAAAGATTTTTGAGTAAAATTTTTAAAATTTTAATTTTATGGTAGGACAATTAATAAATTTGTTGTAATTTTTGTAATAATTGGTCATATATCGCAGGATTAATCGATAACTTATAATTATATACGACTTGTAATATTGAGTGAAAGCAACAAATTTTTTGTAAAAGATCTAAAACCAAATCTATATGCCGATTTTATGTGTAAAGAAATATTCCAATCAATACGGATAATTGCAGAAAAGATTACAAAATTATAATTTTATCCATCCATTTATTAATATAATTTAATGACTTCTTATTATATGACATTGTTAATTTGTTATAAATTATCTCTAATGTTTAATTTTATGGCAGAGTACCCTTATTTCAGTTTGCTAAATTAATTAATCTCGAGGAAAATACAAAAAAATATAATATTATTTTATTTATTTCTTACTCCTATAATATAGTTTAATTTAATTTAGTTATCATTTTGAGCTAAAATAGTTTAATATTAATTGAATAATTTGAAAAATCTTATTAAATATTTTCCAGATAATTATTACCATGAAAAATACGGAGAAATAAATTGATAGAAATACTTAAAATATTAATATCTAATTTTATGAGTTTTTCCATCAAATATCTTAATTAAGATATAATAAAATATCTTTTTGAAATTATTTCTAAAAACGAATTATGCGTGAAATAAAAATATTCGTTCGTACATGTTTATGTTTTTGTTTAGAAATTAATTTTAATAATTATTGATTAACGATAAGTTTATGAAAATTCAATGAAATCTTTGTACTATTAGTCCTTTGACTAATTTTGTTTAATGAGTTTAATATCATATTTGATATGCTCCATTAAATATTATACATATAATATATTTTATAGGTTGACAATTTTTAAGTATGTATTATAGTAATTTTTAAGGTATTTGTAAATTTTTGTTTTTCGAGTAATAAATGTAGTAATGTCATCTCAGTTATTTTCCTATTATTATGTTTTATTTAATTCCCATAAAGTCTTTTTAATAAAGTCCCATAAAGTCTATTTTTTTTGTTGTTTTGTATTCTGATAGAAATGATAGCAAGAGCCGCAGTATTATAAATATTTTATATTATTATACACAATGGTAAAATAAAATAATAAATTTTTTTTATTTCATTTATTTATGATCCGGTAGAGAATATTCCATTATGGAATATGAAATAAAAATAGATTATTTTTAATATTTGTAGTTAGTAAGTAAGTTGTGAATTGTGTGTAGTGTTTTACATTAAAATTTTAAGATAAAAATTCATTGAACTACAAATTATATCCACAGTCATAAATGTATGACCTCTCATTTTGAATTAAAACGTTAAATCATATAATATATGTTGTAAATCGTCTGTTGACTGTTGCATACCTTTTCAATATTTTGTCGTGCTTAGTGTTTTTTGATTATAAATGTACGGTGCTTGCAAATGAATTTTTAAACATTAAAATGTCTGCCTTCAATAACTTGATACATGGTAATTGGCAGTTGTAGTGGTAACCCAAGTCACACATTACTTTCTAGTAATCAAATTTTCCACAGCTTAAACATTACTAGTTTTCTTTTTTTTTTAAATTTTCCATTTTATTTATTACGATAAATTTTCCATACAAACTATTTAATATTATTATTGATTTTTTTAATTGATTTATATATTTTCTCAGGAAAAGTTTTTGATCAACTACCAGAAAAATATTAAAAAATAAATATTTCTACTAAACAAGACAAACGTTTCCTTATTTCACCTTTGGGAAGAAAATTTTTTACAAAATATAATTTCCCAACTGTGATAGAATAAAGAAAATTCGTTATTGTTATTTTATTTTGTGATTAATATTTTTGTACATTATGGTAATTGAAAATTGGTAATAAAAAACTTTGTATATTTAATTGTAGACTGAAGGTTTTGTGTCACAATAAAGTAATCAGATAATCTTATATACGTTCAAAAATATTGTTTACATTAATTTAAGGATCCGGAATATCTAAAGAAAGAAAAACTTTATAAAGAATGTAAATGTGAGCATAATTTAAATATAGTTTTTAAAATATCTAACAAAATTTTTATCTTCAAAGATAATGCTTTTAAAATTTTTGTCAGTACTATAGCGTTGGACAGTAAAATATATTTACGTTCATCTATGCGTAGAGTAGGCAATAATTACTGTAGATTTTAGTAAAATTCATTTTAAATAAGAATTTCAAGCTTAATAAGCAATTACAAGTAAATTTCCGACTACTTCGCAAGGTTGACAGAATTAACAAATCTAGTTTTCAAATACAAGATAATTAAAGTTTAATATTCCAAAAAAAATTTTAATATCATTTTTAAATTACTTAATTATTTTTTTACCAAATTATCACCACTAGAAAATTATGCTATATAGATTTCCTCAATAAAATTTATAATTTATTTGAAACTAATCTAATAAATTATCTGAAACTAATCTAATAAAGTTCTCATTATTATTTTGTTATATTTAGTCCTTATATAATTTATATTAAAAATAGAAATTTTATTGATCAATTAATTGTCGTCTTTCTTATATTAATTACAATTGAAATCCTAAAAATATTAAATTTTTAATGCTATTTTTCCTAATTTCCTTTCAAACTGTAAAATTAAAATTTCTGCCCTCAATTATATTCATCTTTCTATATTTTGTTATTGTTTATTTGGTGTCCTGCCGCTGGTGTTAAAATATTATATATATATATATATATTTTTTTTTATTATTGTTTATTGTGTACCGCCAAAGACGTGGTAAGTCATTTTCATTTTCATCAAAGTTATCCTAAAAATTTATTATGTATAACCATTAAAAAGTTTATATATAACAGTATACGTATGTAGATATTTTATAAATTGCTAAGGGATATGACATTAAATTTATGTGCGTTTTCTTTTCAAATTTTTAGCTTTGCGGTTATTTTAACAAAAAAAAAAAAAATAATATTTAAGGTTATGGAGATTTTCAAGAGGGAGTTTAGTTATGTAAAGGCAAAAAAGGAGCGGAAATAAATTAAAAGTTCAGTTTTTTTTTAGGGTGTTTTATTTTTATTTTTGTTGTGGTCTTTATTTTAAATATTATTTTTTTTTTTAAGTTTGTTTATATTAGCCTTTTAACAACAACAAAAAAGTTGAATTTTCTTTTTTTTTTTGTAACGTTAATTTCTTTTAAAGTAATAATTTTTAATGTCAATTTGCATAGCATAAAGCTTTCTAAAATTTTGTATATTAAAAAAAGAAATGGAAATTTTTAGCTTATGTATAATTTTCAGTAGATTTATTTACAAAAGGTGAAGTCTTATAAAAAATAATTGTACCATATTAATTTATTTATAATATTTATTTATATTTTTTTTGAAAAGTTTATGCCTTATTAAGAATTTATGGTGTTTGAATGGATAGAATGTTTTCATAATAATATAATCAGAGATTTATGATTTAATTTTTAATATATATTTCAATATTATATACATATACATATACATATATATATATAGTATATAGTAGGAAATTTGTAGCATATAAATTATGTTTTCAAAGAATATGCCACAAAATATTGAATTATTTTTATATATTTTAATAAATTTTTTTTTTTTTTGGTTTTTAAATTTTCCGTGTTTAGAATATTTTTTCCAATATTAAGCAGCGGCAGCATATAACGAAATTCAAAATTAGGAAAATATAGTTAATATTGAAAATTTATAGAAAAAAATTATTATAAATTTAGTGCGGCTAGCTATCAAATTAGAATTTTAAAATTGCAATTAGCCGCTTGTACAGGAGGTTTGAAAATAAACAATTTTGAGTTAATTCTATTTATTTAGTATTCAAATAATCTCAATACATTTTTATGCAAAAAAATTTCATATAATTATCTATCGTTATCGTAACATTTATGTTCATTAACAGTTTTTGCAATCAATAATATCATAGACTATTTTCATTTTTAAATTTTTAATATTTTGTTATATTTACGTTGACCACAAGAGATATATAGGACTTAGTATCTTAAAGGTACTTTATGATTTGGATACGTTTCCCCAATATGATTTTAGTCACGTGATAAACTCACAATAAACATTGTTTTATTGATTTTTTTCGAATTAGATAAGTGTAATAATAATTTTACGATGTGTTTTAATAAAAAATATAATTTTAATTTTAATTAAGCAATTTAGAATCATAAAACACTGTTTTTAAATTTAAATTAAATCAATAATGTTTTCTAATACCTCTAAGTATAATATTTTATAATGACTAGTAGTTTAAAAATATGAATATACAATTATTTTCAAAGTTCATAAAAATTTATTCAAAAAAATTCATTAGTAATTATAAAAAGTTTTTTTATTAAATGTTACGATAACAAAACGCTAGGTTCAAATGGGTTAATAATTTGCTACTATATTTCATATAATTATAAACCAATAAATTAGTAACATTGTCCTCCCAACTTAAATAAATATTCTCCATTATTTACTTTGATTAAATATTGAAATTCTTTGTATTTAAAATATTGAAATAAAAATATCAAAAAGGAATAATTTAATTTAATTTAATTTAAATTATATGATAACAAATAATAAATAACAATATTGTAATTAACATAAATATCCTTAGAATTTAAAATAACAGCTAATTAGTTAGATAATATTTATGTGAATACATAAAATAAAAAAAAATCTTTACAAAATTGATAATAATATTAAATTCGAAATTCAATTACATTTGATAAGCTTAAGTATTTGGTTATTCTTTTTTTACAAATTTACCTGATTAAAAAAACGTAGTAAACATAATTTATGATTAAATATATATGTCATAAAGCATAAATTATATGTATTTTTTTTTCTACGGAAATATTATAATTATATTCTGTTTAGATAAAACGACAACATAAATTAAATTTATAAATATTTTAAAATATTTTTTATTAAAGAACAACGTAATTTTATTAAAGAACAACGTAGGAATTAATCGTATATAACGATTATATTTATTATTCACTAATTTACCTATAAAAATTATAACTTTATTCTGTAGAAATATCAAAGTAAAAATACTTGTTCAAATAACTTAAATAACTATTTACAATAAATTATATTTTAACTGAAAGGATGAAATTAGATTTATATCTAATAAATTTATACAGATGCGTATAATCTTGAAAAACTTCAACAGAAGATTATATTTTATATAGAAATTAATAATTTATTTTAAACTTCAAAAATCATTTCCTATAATAAAATTAATTAATTCTTGTATAAAATTTAATGTATAAATCATCCAAATTTATTTTTAAATAATATTTTTATAGTTCATCGAGTTAAACACTATTATAAGTAGTTAAAAATAGAGTTTTTGTCTTAAAGATATAATTTTTAGTAATTTTTTAAGCAGTTTGCCGTACTAGTTTTTTAAGCAGTTTTTCGTCCATTTGTGAAGGTAAAAGTTACTTTGAATATGGGGTGAGTTGTGCAAAACCATTATAAGTACTGTTGCGAATATATGGTAAATAACTTATATAATTATAGTATTGTCAAATTTCAATAGTACTCAAAGGTACTGTCAGTGAATAGAAAATTTATTCCCAGCATTCAAACAACCTCATAAAGATGAAACTAGTAAACAATAGTTTTCCTACGCAATATTTTTATTTTACCATATAATGTGTTATTCGTAATAAGTTTATATCTTACAGTTAAAGATTTATATTTTAATACTATGTAAAAGTTTTGAAATTCTTTGGTATTATGATAATATAAAAGTAAAGGAAACAAAATTAATTGATTTTTGTACTTCATTTATTTACTTTTATGGTTTTACAAACACGCAATATTTTATCTCATATAATTGTGATAAAAATTTATTCATTGAAAGCAATCCCGACCTTGGTAAATATTTAATCTAATATAGTAAAAGTTATTTCATTTTCACCCCTTGTTTATTTGGTTTTTCCAACCTTGACATATTCAATGACAAAATAAGGATTCATTTGAAAATTTAGTGATAAATTTTATTTTTTTTATTTAGAGATATGAAATTAACTCATATTTCATATATGAAATAAACCAGATTAACATAAAATTTGCTATTTTTTTTTAAAATTTAATAATTCTTCATGAATTTAATAATTATTTTTTATACACTCTACAAAACATATGAAAGTGATTATAATATCCAGCTAAATATTTGTTGTATGTGTTTCGACTAAGTTTTCACTAAATTATTCACATTTGTTATTGTATTTAAAATTCGATACTTTTAGGATTATAGAGACAATAAGAATAATCCTTCAAAATATTTTTTCTTGAATTTTCTTAAATATTTTTTATGTTTAAAACTTCCTACAAGAATTATTAATTTTTTTTTTTATTTGTTAAATTGTTTATGATAATTTTCATATAAGTTTTATGTAGAAGAATAATTCAGATTATGAGAATTATGTATAAAATACATAATTACAAATTATTATCATAAGCTCATTAATCTTCTCGTTTTTTTTGTTATAAAAAGTCAGTACACGTTTAACGTTATCCATGTTTTATATATGAATAGAATTAACGTATACAGGAAGAATAGAAATATTGTAGCAAATAAATTAGTTAAAAGAATTTGTTAGCAAAATGATAACATTTTTTTTTCTAAGGATGGAAAGTAATGACAGTTTAGCCTCTTTATATTAGATAATTTTCTTATCTTAAAATTTTGGGGCGAAAAAAATTCATAAGAAGAAAGTACTTGAATTATTAAACAGTAGATCGTTCATGTAGTTCAGATATGTTAAATTTGATAATTTTAACTTTATTATGATGAATTTTAAAAATTTGGAATTTAAAATCTTTAAAAAATCAGGTAAATCTTCAAGAAATAATGTAACTTCTAAATTAGGAAAGGTATTTTTAAAGAATAAAATATTTATATTATAGCTGATGCTAAAGGTCGAGCAAATGTTTCACTAATAAGTCATTTGTTGCAATTAAAGTTCCGGTACTATAAAGAATTTTTTTTTTGGAAATCTATATTAAATAAATTGGTCCAAATTGAGATTCAAATTGACAGGAAGCAGTGTCTTTTCATCCACGTACATGAAACCAGGTGTAGTATTATTGGTAATGTAAAAAAAAGGTTTTTTAAAAAAATGCTTTTCCAAAACAAAACTAACCTCCTAAAAAGTAAAATTGGTGGTAGATTTAGAGCATCTAGAACTGTTATAAGATAAATGAAAATTTCCAGAAAATTGATCATTAAAATCTGGAATATTTGAATAATTATTCAATTTTTAATTATATGATTACAAATAATAATAAATTCAGCATGGGCTATAAAATACTAAATAACTTTTTTGTAAAAGTAGAAAATATTCATTTTAAGGGTTTTATACATATTTTTTCAATACTTGAAACTAAATGTTCTGAAGTAAAAAATTAATTTGTAATTTAGTTATTTAGATTAATTTTATTCAAATTAAAATAAAATTTATTATAAAATGCAATCGTTTCAGGTATATATGTTTTTTTTATCTTTTTAACAAATTTGCGCTTTGAACTTAGCAACAGCAAGGTCAAAGCACAAATCTGTAAAAGATAAAAAACATATATGTTTGGTTTACTTTTATACAATAGTATTTATGAATGAAAGAGGTAATTTATGAACAAAGGAGGTAATTTCATTTAAGGATGAAAGAGGTAAAAAGAGGTTCTACGATTTATGCATGAAAGAGGAAAATAAATTTTGAATGATTAGACGAATATTATAATAAAAAATTTAAGGTAAAAACAAAACATTTCAAATTTTTATTAGAGGTACGATTTTAAAGAGGAAATAATCAAAAAAAAAATCCATTCGCGGAAAATAAAAAGCACAAAAATTTTTTTTATGTTGCAATTTATTACATAGTTTATAAAATTAATTTAAGACTTCAATTAGTATAATATTGTGTAAGACAAATATGGATACATATCTAATTTCTTTATGTTAATAATTATTATAAGAAAATTGTGACAGAATGTCAGACAGACACGATCTAGTTAAATAAGAAGTGTTTAAAAGGTATTGAATAAAAAGCATTTAAAAAGCTGAAATTTTAAGAAAATTTTTTATTCAAATTTTTAAAATATATAATTTTACTTTCAATAATTATATATTCCTTATATCGAGTAAAATTTGTAGATATTTTCAATTTGTAATTTAATTTAATATATAATCATTGAAATCTTTTTCATAAAATTTACTGGCGATATAATTCATTGCTTAAGTTAATATAATTTAAATTTTTTTATTTCTCCATTTATTTATTGGAATTTATTCAAGGATAAACATAATAAACATGGTAAGCAAGGCATAAGCTTTTTTTTTTACATAAAATTATTGGAATTATTACAAATATTATTGGAAAAGCAATTTTCAATTATGTTAATGGATTTTTATTTTGGATAAAATAGAATATAATTTTATTATATTTTTTGTTGGTAAATATAGTAAAATTTATTATGTTGTTTGTAATATTAATTTATTTTAGATAAATTTTCATATTTTGTTACGATTCAAAAATTAAACCACCAAAACTCTGCGTAACTAGTTGAAACTAGTCTGTTCAAAAACTTATTGACAATACATATATTCCGTCATCAATTGTCGGTTAAAATGGTTTGTTTTATTTTTTTATAGTTTTTACTAGTTTTTCTTTCACTAGTTCTATCTAAAATTTAACTAATAGTTTTATTATATATATATATATACAGTATCAAAAATCATACCCGTTAAAAATATATTTTAACGGTTATGATTTTTGATACTGATTTGAATTTGTCAGAAGTAACTAAAATATTTCGAATAAATGAAATATCAGTTTTGTATATTTGGTTGTTATTGAATTGACTAGTTAATTCTAGTATTGACGGGTTCTGCTAAAACTAAAACTAGTTAGAATTATGTATTAACAATTTTCTGTTTCTGCCGGTAACATTGGTATTATATTTAATTAATAATTATGGTAAATTCATACTTTTAAACAGAATTGTATTTTTTAAAAACAGATTTAAATTAAATTTAATAATAACATCAGATATGCGAACTTCTATTTTTTTTTTAAACACTACAATTATTTTATATGCTACAATTAACAATCTTAACATTAAACTTTATATAGTATCTATTATTATTGAATATTCAATAAAAAGTTAATGTATAATAAAAATTATGGAAAGGTAATAAAGAATACTTATTTTTTGGTTGTTAGAGTTAATAGTATCATAATACTCTTATTACATTTTTTTTTAAATATTTCTTTGAGTTATATTTTTATATATATTAACTAAAAATAGTTGGAAATAAATTATGGGTCATATTTTTGTAACGATGTACTTAAAGAATTGCAATAATGTTTAATAAGAAAAATATTGTTGAGAAATAATATTTTTAATATAAATCGTTTAAAAAAATATATAAATAATCACTAATAAATTTGTAATAAATAATCACTAATAAATTTAATATTATAAACTAAATTGTTTAAAATTAATTTATAAAAGTTTGAGTTATATCGTTTTTATTGCATTTTTACATTAATTCAACGAATTATTATATAAATCATTATAAATCATTGCATAAATTATTAATTAAGTAATTTTTTTGTATAATGAATAATTAAACATATAATTAGTTGACAAAAACAAGTTCAATAGTAATTACAGTTTTTGTAATCATTTGTAATTGCATTTTAAATCACGCCTTTTCAATATTATGTATAATTATATGATATAAAACAATTATAATACATATATAATAATTTCAATAATTCAAATTGCGACCTTTAATAGTAATTAAGTTCTATATTCACACGAAATTTATTTAAAAACATTAATTGTACAATCAAAATTATATTAAGTTAATTATAATATCGCAACCTTAATAAGATATTTATGGGAGTAACCTAGTTTATCATGCTTTATCTACCAAACTTTATGTATTATCTGTGAAAAATTTGTATAGTCAAAAAAGCGTATCATTGATATAAGACCATATTAGTAATAAATTACTCTTATTTTCGTAAAGTTAGCATCACATTAATTAAGTCAAACTTCACATAAGTGTGGGGTAAATATTGATAGAAAACCAAAATTTTCAATTAGATCACACATTAAAGCTATTTTGCTGTAATATATTTAAAGTTACTTTTCTTAAAACATACTTTTTTAGGCTTACGACCTTATTGAATTAAGGGTGCGATATGTTCTTTGAAATCCCAGGTATATACTAGAAATTATATACTTTTGTGCAGTTCAAACAATATCACGTATATCTGACTTGCATGGTTTGATAAATTTTACGCGTTATGCCACGCATATCCATATTCATTGTATTCATGACTAAAAAATGCCAAAGATTTCGATATGACATAAAGAATGTCTAATATTGCCAAAGACTTCAATGTCAATAATAAAATGTCAAAAATTATTTCATTCACAATTAACATCTTAAATATAAATACACCATAAATACCTAATATGTACATAAAATTTATTGTCGAATATTAATAATCATCTAAATTGGAATAAATATCTACATAATATAATATTTAATGTTTTGCAATCTTATAGTATTTATTTTTGTTAAATTTTTTTAATAGTCACCACAACAAAATAAAAATTTGTAGCATAAAAAAATAAGCAAAGACTAAACGAAAAAAAAAAAAATATTTGAATTCATATTGAAAACCACTTTGATAACTAAAACCAATATTGGCAAAATGTAAATATTGATTATGTAGAAGTTGTTAGAAATGTTACAATTTATTTATATCCTGCAAACATTCGATTTAGTTTTATTTCTTATTTTTAAATATATACTTTTAACATTGATTCGAAATAAATTGATACAATATATAATAAAATACTTTGGCACACCAATGATTCAGCCAGAGGCTGGCTATTCTATTTTTTATTTTTATGTTTTTTGTAGATTTCTATATATTCATCGATTGCTCTCTTGTACATTGATAGTTTATCGACAAAGTAATTTATTTTTGTGTTCGAAATCTAAGATGAAATTCCTATATACATATTCCGTATATACAAAATAAATAAGTATATATTTACAAGACATGTAGATTAAATAATTGTGTATAGTGTATGAGAAAAAAATAAAGAAGGATATTTGAAATATGTAAATAAATAAAAGAAAAAAAAAAACTAGTCTGGTACCTTGTAACTTGTAACTATATATGTATATATTTGGTTCTATTTAGGGTTGATATGAGGATATGAAATTATATAGTAAGAATGACCAAGTTGTTTGGTATTATATACATATAGCAAGTTATGGTTAGTCTGCAACATGAATTAAGTTTTTATTTTATTTTTTGTGATTTCATTTAAGTGTAATTTGACGTTTGCAACATATTAAATAATTACAAGATAACTAAAATAATGTTTAAGTTGAGTGTTGAGTAATTTAATTGAAATTTATTGATTTTGGAATAAAAAAAATATGCTTTCTTACTGGTAATTATAGTAAAAATTAGTTAGAATTTCTTCATATGAAATTCAAAATAATGTTTGCAATTATAAAATTAATATTTTTTTTTTTAGAAGGAACTTAATGGTAAACTATGTCCAACAAGTAAACAGAAGTTATAGCAATTCGAAAAATGGCCTAAGTTATTAATATGATATGTGCTTAAGGTTTAAAATCAATTTCCTGAAAAACCAGAAAAAGTTGTTTTACCTTTGCAGCAAAGAATTTTTAAAAATATGGAGAGGTACACATTTCGAAATATTGAATTCTTGAGAAATATTTTTTTTTTTAAATTTCTCGAAAATTTAACAAAAACATAAAACATCATTTGTTTGAAAATTAGGTCAATCAATATTATTTTCTGTTCAATTATAATTTTTTAAATATAAAATTAATTTTATTTAAATTAATGAAAAAGATTTGATTCATTTGGTTTAAATATAATGAAATTTAGATATTTCGTTCAAAACCTTCAATTTACTAAGTTGTAAATATAATTTTAATATTATAATTAAAGATTTTAATACTTCCCAAAAATTCAATCATTCCACATGTGTACCATATTTTTAATGTGTTGAAAAGGTAAAATATATTGCTGTGCTGAAAAGGTAAAATATCTTAGGTACTTTTTTTGTATTTAAAGCTTATTAACTTTTGTTTGATCAGCTTAATAATTACATTTTCAATAAAAATGTCATAAATTTTAAATTTATTTCAAACCTACATTCATTATAAAATCAATTCTATTTATATACAATACATATCGGAAATATGCTCGTTGGTCGTTGCCTATAGCAATTATTATAAATTTCTTAATCTTAGTCTATATTTTTGTTTGTTGGTAAAAAATCTATGTATTTCAACATTGTTCAATCAAATAAAATTTTTTTTTACTCGTTTTTGGTAAACTTTTGTTAACGTATAACTTTTGTCTAACATTACACAAATCTAATCTGCACCCAAAAACTCGTATTGCAAAGATTTATAGCAAAAGAATTACGTTAGGAAAAACGTAACAAAAAAAACAACATTTTTATCCTGATAAGAACTTATACTTTTTCACAGTCAAATTTTAAAAGATTTTCGGAAAATATATCCAGATGAAATGAAGAGAATCGATTGAAAATATTGAGAATTCGAAAGGTGAAAAGTTGGATTTATTTATTGGTTTCTTATCTGACTTATAATAATTGTAAATATTTGATTTTGAAAAAAAAAATATGGTTTATATATAGAAGAGAAGTAAAATTATTTGAATTGGTTAATTTCAAATGTTTGTATTATAATATAATTGAAAATATATAATCCTGTTAAGGTTAAACATGCGAAAGGTTAGAGAGTATCTGGCAGATGATATGTTTCTGGGTAAAAACTCTATTTTTGAATAATGAATCTAAAAAATCGATTGAAATAGTGCTATATTAATAATATTTATAATGAACATAATGTATATAAGTTTTATGGTTATGGCCACTGTAATTGTTCGAAAAATAGATTTAGATCTTCGTCAGTATCAATGTTCTGGTTTAATAATTTTATAAGTCATAAAATATTTATTTATTTTAATAATTTCTTCATAAATTCTTATATTACTTTCATTTACATTTTTCTTAATTCCTTAATAAATTGTTATATTACCTTCATTTACATAACTTTTACATTTTCTTATGCTTTCAATTTACGAAAATTTACTTTTCAACAATTTGTTTATAAACAAAAAAATCATATAAAATAAATCTTATAAAAAATATCTTAATTTATTTAAGAAGAAATAATTCTATAAGTATTTTCAAAATATTGCAAGGAAATCAAATTGTAAACAATTTCCTAAATTGCCAAATCTAGTGAATCATTAAAAAGTAAATAATATAAAGTTATTACTTATGTTTTTTGTCAAGTTATTTTTTATTATTTGTAAAATAAAGTAAAAACCAAAAAAAAAAAACAACAACAAAAAAATTTCTAATTTTTCATTTATTTTTTCACCATAGCCGCAATGCACTCGACACCATATCCTCTGAAATTTTCGAAATCCTTAAATAAACTGGTAAATATAGTATGGTGTTAATCCAACAACTGGAAAACATTCTGTATTCTCTTAGGACATTAAATTTATAGTGGTTTTTGTGGTCACTTTAGCGGAAATTCAAACACATACTTTATTGGTAAAAATTAAATCTGATGCTTGTAATATGCCAACTTTTTTACTTAGCACAAACGAAATGAAAATATATTTTTTTTGTTTGTTTATTTATATCTTAAAGTATATTACTTATTCATAATATATAGGGTGGTCCAGTTTATTGTGCAAAGATTTTAAAAGTCAATTCATTTGGTTTCATTTTATATTTTTAAACAATATTTTGCTCAATACTTTAGGTTTTATTTTTCATTGTATTATGTGTGAGCTCTATAATCTTATATATCATTTCACTACACAAAATAGTCTTCTCAAAAATAGTCCTTAAGTTGAAAAAACTTCTGTTTACTTGAAGATATTTGGCGGATTAAATAGAAAAATAATGCAAGTGTCAGAATTTTATTGTTGTACAAAATTAGGCATAGAATCAATACTGTTTTTAGATGAATTTAATTTATCACTAGCTAGGAAGAAAAAATTTAATCTTTTTTATACGACTTGTGTTTGATTTAACACGATTTTTAAATTTGAATTGCATATTTATTTTTCAGGAATTCTCCTAATGACTAAATGACTAAAAAGGTGACTTTCAAAATCATTCTTTGAGTGAAAATTTTAAAACAATATATTTTATGAAAAAAATTGGTCTAATTATTCAAAATTCTATTACCTCTTTTATAAAACGAATTACTTTTTTCTTCATAATTATCCTTTTTCATTCCTAATATTATTATGTATTTTAATTACATAATTGAATTACATGTTGGTCTGACTAAATGAACCAAGTAAGCAACCTTTAAAATTTTTGCATCCTAAAACGGCCACCCAGTATGTATATAAAACATATATATTTTTTTTATAAGTATATGTATAGTAAGTATGTAAGTAAATTTTATATTTATATAAATATATTGTTATTTATTTTGGTTTATTTTATATATTTTGGTTCAACTTTCTGTTTATTTTTACTTCAATTTTGATTTTAGGCAATTTAATCTTTGATTTTCCTTTGGTTATAAATTATTTTTACAAGATATTTAGATTTTTGCTATAAATTTAAACCGGTATGAAAACTGACGAATGGAAATTGGTAGTTAGTTATAGTACAAACAAATTAGAATTCTTTAATATTATTGTACTAATTGTAATCGAAAAATTAAGTTGTTGAAATTGTATAAATCCATATAGAATTATATCTTCTTAAATAAGTGTTTTGTAATAAAAATTCCTTTTCATTTGAGAAATTGGCATAATTATAATTAATGGATACCAATTTTCTAATTGATTTTGAAAGTATTTTAAATAACATTTAATGATATTTTAACTACTAAATAAAATATTTGACGTTCAAAATGCAAGTACATAGAATAAATATATTAATTATATATAATTATAAATTAGGTCATTAGGTATTCCGAGATATTTAATATAATGCAATTTATTGCAATTGTAGAATTAAATATAATAAATATTTTTAGATATTGAATTAATTTCGATAAATTAAATCAAATTTTCTATATAGGTATAAATAAATTTATTATCTAACCAATTTGACACTTTTGACAAATTGGCTAAATAATATTTAATAAAAATTTACAAAATTATATAGCGCTTAGTAAATAATTTCAAATCTTTATTATCATTTATTTATTTATTTGTAATGGAATATTAATATTGAAAGTGTTCAAACGTAAGTACGTGATCTATAAAAATGTTATCATAAAAAAAATCATAATAATAATTATCTTAATTTACTGTCAGTTAAATTAATTCTTTATAAAAATAGAAAAGAAATTTTATATTTTTAATGATTATAAATCATAATATTAGACAATTTCCGGGAACAAGCTGTGCGTGCTTCTGTTTTAAACAACATAATTCATATCGCATAGTTAAACATTTTGATATAATAAATTATTTAACAAGACATGATTTTTTTTTTATCTATATAATCGCGATGTAAAAAATAGTAAAATTGACTTGAATGTAGTCCGGAAGAATATAATTTCTCATATTTTGAATAATTATTAAGATTTCTTATTATTATTAAATACAATCTTGTTTGTACTAATAAGTTTTCTTTTTAAATAAATAAAAATATATTTATATACATATGTATCTTTATATCTAAGAGAAAGTTATAAATTTTCATAAAAAATTATTATTTTTCTAATATGAATTTAAAAATTAAAATTAGCTATTTTAATATTAGAAATATTAGAATAACTTTTTTTGGTAACATATAAATTGAATGTGTTTTGTGAAATCTTTATAAATAATATTATTATCCTTGACATTTTTCTGTACAGGAAAAAATTCTTAAGAGAGTTTAATAATTTAAAATTTCATACACGAGTTCCCAAACCTTCATGGCACAGATTTTTTTTTACTGTATATAGTAGGACTAATCATAATTTTCCATTAAATATATATATATTTTTTTAAATTTTTATATTATGTCTACTCATATGGGAAATATACTTACCATATGAGTAGACATGATACAAAATATAAATTTTTTTAAATTTTGAAATTTTCTTCAAAAATTCAATATTATTCTTTATCTGAAACAGGTCATATATCTGAAACCGATTACCTTGAAATGGTACAGCACTAAAATCAGTGTTTTGTCATCTGTCTGTCGCATTCCACTTTTGTCTGTTTTATACTAAAAAAAATGAGTTAAATGTGTTAAATGACAGTTTCATTATGATGCACTCAGATTTATAGCTCTTAGTTTGCTAAAACTAAGCTATAAATCTATTTTTTTTAGTTATAAAGCTAGTTTTTATTCTAAAGCAGAAAAATGTATATAATTTTTAGTATAGATTTAAAACCTACATCGAAATATTATTTGTAATAATATTTCGTTTTACAAAAATGTCCCTTAACACTTTTATCCACCAAGTTCTTCAATTATACCATAAAAATATTATGATACGAAAAATTTCATAACCAAGATAGATTTAAATCTTATCAACAGTTTGCATATATTTTAATTCTGTAATTTAATTTTAAATTGTTATATGCGTGATGCCAAATTTGTAATTTCATGTTACTTTAGAAACAATTCCAAAACATGCAATAAATTAATTAGTATCAGTGATTTTAAATTTTTACATTTCTGATTATAAATTATTTTAAATTATATTTAATTATAAATTAAATAATTTACAGAATAAATTTGTAGAAATTAATTTAAATATGTTTTTCTTAAATATGCCATCCGTTTTTTAATTACCACTTTTCAGTAAAATTTCTTTAAAATTATATCAATAAATACCAATAAAATCAACAATAACGCACAGAATAAATATTTTTAATTAAATTTATTATAATATTTTTATATTAAATTGAATTAAAAATTTCATATTTTCAATTAATCTTTTAATATCAAATAATTATTTTTAAATAATTTATGATTGAAAATATAAATCATAAAATATTTTTCAGTATATAAAAATAAATAAATATATAAAAAAAAATATAAATTATAATAAATAAAACAACTAAAAAATTAAATATTAATATTTTTATATATTAAATAAATTTAATTTTGATTGAATTTATATTTATTTTTAATTAAATATGATAAAAAAATAATAATAATAATTATAAATTATTTGATTATTGGTAATTCGATATTCCATGATAATCTCAGTAAGTAAATAAATTGGCCAGAATCGTGACATTTTTGTCATGTTTATAATTTTTACATTTAATTTTTATACTGAGTCAGAATCAGAATTATTAATTATTATTTATTTATGAAACGAAATATTTTTTTGTACAATTATATAATTGGATGTATTCAAGTTGTAAAATATTATTTACAATAAATGATCTTATGAAAAATTTCATTTTAATTATTGATACTTTTAGAAATTATTCAACAAAAATTGGGTAAATTCGTTTCGATTGATTTCCGAGTTTTATGTAACCATTTAGAGGACCAGAGTGATTTACATATTGTGGACATTACGAGGATATGAAAAACATTTGTAATTAATAATATATTCAATCTTAACGTCAATACCAATATGTAAAATATATATTTCAACAACAGCATTGACTAATACACAGAGTTTGTAGTCATTAAAATTTATAAAGTTTGCTGTAATATTATTATTATTTTTCACTTAATTTTTACCTTACCATTTTTGTCAATATATCTTCAATGTATCTTGAAGCTTGATGATTTAAGTTTAATCTCTATTTTTGCGAAATAAATTCATTTGTTTAAAGAAACTTATTTGTTTTAACATTGTTTTTGTTCCACGCAAAAAAGTAAAAAATAATACAGACATCTGCTTTCAAAAACTGGATGATAATTGTGACCCTTGTGCCTGAGAGGGTTAAAAATTCAGTATAATAAATTATACTGGTAGTATAAATTTATAGTTTATAAATTTATACTACCAGTATAAATAGTGATTTGAATTACAAAAGGCAATAATAGTGTAAGAGTTTTTTAATTAAAATTTTAGGAAAAATTTTAATTAATAAATCAAATTCGGTTACACCACTAATGACACAATTAATAGTAAATGAAAAATAGAGATTATACTATCATAAATATAATGAAATTAACATGTGAATATTTTTGATTCGTAAACAAAGTCTGGTTAATTAATAGGTAATTAATTCAGTTTATTTCGATGCAGTTTTTTTTCAATTTCCAACACTGTTGGCTTTTATATTGTTGGCTTTCGTATATTTCGTTTATAGTGGTATTATTAAATTCTGTAACGTTTATGATATTTACCCAAAAAAATATAGAATATACAAATACAATCGTATTAAGTGTGTTATGTCTTATTTGAATTATTATTGGCGATTGAAATATATTAACTATTAACAGTTGATACATGTTTTTGTTTTTTGATTTTAATTTCTGATAATCATAAAAATATTTATGACAATTAAATGCTTTAGCGGATAGTATAAAAAATATAAAATATTTCATTAAAGAGGATTTATTTAATGAAATATTTTTTATGTTGCTGTTAAATATCTGTTCTATTTCTAAGATGTTTAATGTGAAAATGAATACGGACAAACTGATAATAAGAAGAATAATAACGTAGAAATACAATGTCAACATTTACATCAAATGTCATAAACAGCATATTTAAAAATGTTAAAATAGAAACTATTAATCATGTAACGAATATTTTATATTAATTTAGTTAAAAAGAATTATTTTTATTGATAAGGAAATGTTATGCAGCAGTCAGAAGACCTATTTTTTAATCACGATAATAGTACCTTTAAAAATGTTAACAACTACATATGTAATGCCAAAAATATGGAAGATCTTCTCATTATTAAAATATAAACTTATACGCTGCAGAAAATCTGACTAGAAAAATTACTATATTTATTAGTAAATGAAAAGTTACTATATTATTTATGGGAATTTTATTATTTGAAAAATAGTTAATTTTTTCTCAAGAAATACATATTAACATTTCCAAATTTCTGATTTATAAAAAACGATTTGTTTAGTTCTCATACATTTGTAACTAATCTGACAATTTTTCTTGCCAATATTTTAATACACCAACAGCATTGCAAAATTTTTCATAGTTACCTGATTTCAAAATCTGATATAATTTCTGATTGTTAGACGAAATCCTTAGAATTTTAATTGAATTATTCTTTTTTTGTTTGCAAAGTAAAAAAGACCTAACGAAGTAACTAAGCATGGATGAAAAATATAAAATATTTTTACAATGAAAAGTTAATGGATATTTTGGACAGTATATTTTATATATATTGCTCATTTAACGTACCACGATTTTTTTATTTTTATTTTATATATTAATATTTAAACCTTACCATAGATTTTGGTTTATGTATACCGGTTTACTTTTTTTTTGTTGCTTCTCTTTTTATGATTATTTATTTTATTTTATTTTTATTGCAAAAATGCGAACAAGGAAACATTTTCACGTTTTTATCCTTTTACGTTTTCTTATTACATTTAAGGAAACAACAAATTTTCTTTTTTTTTTCTTTATAAATGGTTAACAATTTTGGTTAAATTTTATATTACTATAGGCGGTGTGGAAATATAATAAATTTAAAATTTTATCACCATTTGGTTAATACCTGAACTAACTATAAATAAAAGTCCTTTTTTTTATATAGTACATATATATATATACATAAAGATTTTTTTTTACTCGCCAATGTAATACAATAAAACTAACGATGAAATAAGAATTTTGTCGTTAAGAGCTTTAATGTTTAATTTAAGCAGTTTCCAATTTCAAATTATTTTTTATTTGCAATAGAATTAAAAGATTTATATTTCATTGAAGTTTTTTTTTTTTTGGTTTTTTCTTATAGAATTATAGATTTTTGCAAATCGAAAATGGTGAATATTGAAGAAAAGATAATATCAGATACCGGATATGCTGTAAAATTTTCTATTTCAGAATTTTACGATATGAACAGCTTATTTTACTATCAAAATTAATGAGAATTAATAGCGGTAATTTCAAATTATAGCATATATTTAAGTAAATATATAAAGTTATTTCTGATTTTTAGGAATATATTAACATTTAAAATGGAATTTTCTATTTAATATGCATAAAAGTTTTTGAAATATTTCATTGCAATATATATATGTATGTATTTAAATATTAGCAAACAACAAAGTGTTTTCTACTATATTTGTGGTTAAGCTTTAAGAAATTTATGAATTCCATTTGAAAATATTCTACCTAATATCCATAAAAAGTTAAGTAAAAAAGTATTATGGCTAATGTTAATAAATCTGACGAAATATCATGTTTGAGATTAAATTGTATAATTTTGTAAGAATTTTTTTTTTATTAAATGTTATGTAAATATTGTATATAAAATGAGTGCGTATTTTTTCCTGTATAAAGTATAACATAAAATTGTATTTCAGAATGTTCATAATTGGCATTAGTAAATTTCGTTTACAATTGGCATGGAAATAGCTTATAAGATTATATATAGAAATATTTTGAAAATTAAATAGCATAACTGTAATAATGAAAGATATATTAGAAATTTTCAAATGTTTGGCTCTATTTTTCGTGATAAATATAATATAGCATAATTTTGCACGAATAATTCTATGATTTCCGAGTAAAAATTATTAGATTTTTAATACATTGACGTTGACAAATAATATTTTTCACAATAGTTAATAATTCGGTAGAGTAGAAATATATTTATGTTTTTCAGATGAAATTAAGTTATATACTTTTTTAATAATTTAATAAATACTTTATAATGAACAAAATAATTTAATTATATAATAGAACTTTCAGATAAAAAGCATAACAAATTGTAAAAAGGATATATTATTTAATACACACTAATCTTATATTTACAAAATTGTAAATATTGTACAGTAAATTTTATTTTGTCAAATATAATTTGTCAAAGATTTTGTTTTTTTTTGGAAAATATTTGAAAAATTGCAATTCGAATATAATTCCATGGAGATTGTAAATTTTTGCCACTATTCACTTCAATTTTATTGAATTTTTTTTTTCCATTTCTTTTGTGGCATAAAATTTACGATTCAAAAAGATTTAAAATATTCTTTTGTTGAATTTTCTTCTCTCTAGATTTCCATTTGTATTTAAAATAATGTTTTAGATTACAAAAGAAACATTTAATATTTCTTTTTTTTATGTTGTACTTTTGGGAATAAGTTTAAGAGATAATTTCCCAATAGATATATTGGTTGTGGAAAAATTATATACAAAGGTTTTATATTTACTAGTTGAAAATATACAATTTAAAATAATAATAATAAAAAACTTTATCAATATTGTTGTCTAGTGTGGAATAGAAAGTTTTCGAATGGGGCATATAAAAGGTAAAAATTGTCAATCTGTGACAGTGAAAAAACTTTTAAATGAAAAAATTCGGATATATGCATAAAAAAAATAAGTGGTTGGTTACTATTTAGAGGAACTTAAAAATATAAATAAAAAATAAACGAATTTTTTTGAATATTGTACTATTGGGGAAAATCCTATCATTGAGTATATTATTTTTGCGGTACTATAATAGTATTTATAGTAAAAAATAACTAAATATTATATTTCGAATTAATTTTTCCATATCAAGCAAAGATAAATTAAAATTGATGTTTTTTGTCGTTTTCGGAGAAATGTTGCCTTTAATCAACATCATAATTTCTATTTTGAACATAAAATTGTAGATTGTATAGCTGCACCGATTTTGCACTAAAATCGGATTAACTTTATCTCAACAATATCTTTATTTATGAGAAAAAATAATTAGTACAACATTGTTATTGAATTTGGTGTGTGGTTGACAATTTCATATCCTTGCCACGAAGTTAACTAATCTTGCCGCTGATCCCGCACTGCAACGACTTTTGAATTATCCAAAATAGAAAATTTATACAAGTTGACAAATATGCCACTTTAATGATCCTCTGCCGCTTCCCAAATAAGTTCTATTACTATTTTAACGACGCACCGCTTTTAAAAGGACATTTATCAATTCCAAATTTCAATAAATAATTAAAATTCGAAATTGTAATAAATAATAAAAATATGGGTTCTGAAGAAAAATTAATAGAATTAAATTAATTTTATGACAACACAATTTTTTGGCATTACGACGCGACACTCTCAATTTTCTTATTCAAAGGTGGTGCCAGCATCATTAGCATAAATTGACAATTTAAACGGTGAGACGGCGAAATCGTCGAGTTTAAATTAGACATTATAACTTATTTTATAATATAAACAACTTAATTCAAAAATTTCGTAAAAGAAACATTATAACGAAACAACACTTTAGAATTTTTAAATTTTTATAATAATTATTGCATATATCAATAATGTACAAAACAAAATATATTGTGCAAAATGAATATTCATGCTACTCAGATTTATTTTTAACTCATAAATTCTCCCAATTTAGTCAAAAAGTTACATTAATACTGTCAGCTTAGTTCACAGAACACTTTGCTAACAAATGAAAAAATAATAATTATCTGTAAAAATTGACATTTCTAATATTTTGGCAAAATATTTAACTGTCAGTTTGTAAAAAAACTGACAAACCAAAAAAAAAAAAAAAAAATTTTATTCAATTTTTAAAACAAATAAAAAAATTTAACAAAAATAAAAATAAATTAGAAGCAAAACTAAATTTATTTTTTAGTAATTATTTCGATTCTGTTTTTTATAATATCGAAAAAAAATTTTTTTTTATAGTATAATGAATTTTGGTATAAAAAGATTAAAATTCAAAAAGTAATTTAGTGGATAAAACACTAAATAATATAAAATTCCAAATTAAAAACAAAAAAACAGAGAAGAAATTAAATTTAAATCATATAAATTTAATATATATTTTTTTTATTGTAAATCTGTATTGTTTTTTATTGTTTTTTTTTTTGTTACTATGTATAAATGCTTTTGTGGTGCTCATCCTGAAGAAAGTGTTTGTTTAATATCACCAAGTACTGGTAGATTTCTTGAACCAGTTATACTTAATATTTATGATATGCATTGGAGTAATGATTACACAACAACAATTGGTTTTGGTATATTTCATACTGGTATTGAATTATATGGTATAGAATATGCATATGCTGGTCATCCATATCCATTTAGTGGTATATTTGAAATGATACCACGTGATCAAGATAAATTAGGTGATCGTTATCATTTTCGTAAAAGTATACGTATGGGTTATACAACTATGAGATTTGATGAAATTGATGATTTAATGTTTAATTTAGGAAGAGAATTTAAAGGTGATCGATATCATTTAATAAATAATAATTGTAATCATTTTACTGAAGCTGTATCAAAAACTGTATGTGGTAAATCATTACCAAATTGGGTTAATCGTTTAGCTACAGTTGGTTCATATGTACCATATGTTGAACGAATATTACCAAAAGATTGGTTAAGACCAGTACCACCATCATCACAATATAAACCATCAAGATCACATACAAGTAAATGTAATATGCATAATAGTTGATAAAAAAAACCAAAGAAATTTTTTATTTTTCTTTTTTTTTTGTATTTTTCTTATGATTTATATAATTGAAAGATCATAGAAAAATATAAAAAAAATCTTTTTGGATTTATAAATTAAATTGTTTAATTAAAATCATATGTATTACATATATAAAAATTTATGATTTATGTTTTAGCTTTAAAGTATGATATTAATTTTATTAGATTAATGCAAACTTTTTTAAATCAACGAAATAATAAAATTTTAATTTTGTAATAATTTATTTTGGAATAACTTTTTATTAGAAATATGCAATGAAATAACAATTCAAAGAAATAATCTAATAATATTCTTATAGAAAACATGTAGCACGTAATTCTTCAATTAGAAAATATTTTAAATATAAAACTATCTTGAAATTTTAATACCTCAGTCGTTAGAAATTTGATGACACTCTCTCTGAAAGAGAAAAATTATATTATAACTATTTCTGATAAATTCACATCAACATTATATTATCTTGATTAAGTTAAATGGATTTTACATGAATAATAAAATGTGATTTTATTTTTTATATAAGAAAAGCTAAATGTAATAAAATTTCATATCTTTAAACTGGACGTAAAGGAATTTCATGATTTGTTTCTTTTCCATATTATTTTATTTGAAGTATATAGCTTGAATTTATATTATACCTTGTAAGCTTTAATTCACAATGATATAAGAACTTTTTTTTGATAGAACCCACGTAATCATTATATTTTGTAAATTTTATTAAAAATTTATAATTCTGAAAGGATTTTCTGCAAACACGTTTTTGCTTTATTATTCTGATTAAATTTTTTTTTTTTTTTTTTGGGATATCGGAATAAATGAAATTTTATGGATATTTAAATATTTTTTATGACATATTAATTCTTTTTACTTATGGGCAATGAACGGCATCAAAAATATTATTTATTTGATTATTTTGTGAATGAATTATAGTATAAAGATATTCTTTAATAAACCATGTCAATATTTTTCACATTTACATTTTGTGTATTATTTTTAAACATTTTTATAAAGTTATACTGATTTTGTAAAGGTTTTTTAAAGGTTTTTTCTTTCGATTTTGAATATTACCGAAATCAACTCTTGTAAATCTTATAAATATGTTAGAAACAGAATTTTGAATTGTAATTTCTCTTTCTTAAAATTAGGGTTAAAAAATTTTATCTTGCAACGATGGTATTAATATAATTGTTTGTACCTAATTACTATGCTCTTGATAGCCACTTTACAAATTATCGTGATATTGCAAACATTTCCATCATACAATTTTTAAATTCACCAACAAGTTATGAATATAAGTTAATTAGTAATTGAGTATATAATCAGCATAAGTAGTTGACAAAAGCCCCACTGTAATGTAATGGTAATATTAAGCAAGCGGCTAGGCTTTCTTGCACTTACTCTACTTTCAGAGGGAACCTTATATGATAGTTTTCTTTCAGAATTTTTAAATAAGCTTTTACAGAGTTTAAAAATATTACAAGAATTCTAAACACTTTAAAGAATAATAAAATAATAATAAATTCTACATAATACATTTTAACTTTATTTTTGCGGTTGTTCCCGCATACTCATCGTTAAATAGATACATAAATCAATCAATTCGATTTAAGTTAATTTAATTTATCGTAACTACTTCATAAACAATAAAAATTGAAAGCTTTTTTATTTTTCATTAACACAATCGAATAAACGATATTTAAATTAATTATGTTGTAATATAAAACACTCGCCCACATTACACTATATACTACATCAATTAATTCTATAGTGCAAAATTGTAATCCTTATTTTGTCCTTTAACACTTTCTATTATTTAGATAATATATTTACTAAGTTTGATTTATAATATTAATTTTTTTTTCGCCAATAAAATTTGCGATTAGTTATTGTGAACGCCAATAAAATTTGCAATTAGTTATTGGGAAGCATAAAATACAGCTTAAAAAAATATATATTATATAATTAGATTTCAGATAATAGCCCAAAGGCAATTTCAATAATCAAGTGATTTATAATATAAGTTAATTATTTTTCAAACTCATCTGTTGTATATACAATATATATTATCGTTATCTAAAAGAGTTTATTTTGGAAGTGTAATAAAAGCTGAAGGCGATTTTCAACAGATTTTTTAAACAATCTGTTGTTATCTGTTTAATGATGAGTTAGTATCAGTTGTTTCTAATCATAGATCAGGTGAACTATTGTGATTGTTGGGAATAAAAAGAAACTATTTATAGTAAACATTTTTCGAAACTATTTTATTATATATAATTTAATTTTTAATTGATATTTATATTATTGTAAATTTTTTTATTTTTTTTTTCCTCAAACTCTCATTTCTGACATAGTCTAATATTGTCTAATATAGTTTGTTAGCCTGAAATTTGTGTTTATATATTATATTTTAAATTATTAAAACTATTTTTACATTTTTTTTGTATCCTGTGCCTATAATAAAATTCAATAAAAAAAATAGCAATTGGAATAGTAAGGAATCAGCACAGTTTCTGACATTTTAAAAATAAATTATATTTAGACGATTATATAAATCATTTTTGAAATTTTCATAAAAAGGGAAATATGATAAACATTTTTGCTGTTTCATGAAAATATAAAATAAAAAACTAAAATTATAAAAAAAAAATGAGTTTTTATTTACATTTTAATAATAAAATGTTCAGATTTTTATTATTTTATTATATATTTAGATATAGAAGACCAAGTATACTTAGGAATCAGAAATTTCGTAATATTATAGAAGAATAAAAATGTCATAGTAATAACAAAAGTAATTTATTAAGATTTTTATAAATTTCAAGTTCTTTAATTTTTTTTTTAAAACTTTACTAACTTATTCACAATAAAAATATAAATTTATTCAAATAAAGATTTCGAATATTTATTGAAATTTAAATTAGACTTTTTAATTAAATTTCATTTTAGTATTTTATTTGTAGAACTTAACCGAAATGTAAGTGTTAATTATAATTTAAATAAGTTTTATTTTAATTTAAAAAAAAACATTAAAAATAATGTGGTATACTCTTATTATAAAGAAAATAAAATGATTTTTTTTCCAAAGTTGTTCATAAAATCAAACAACAACTGCATAATAATTATTAAAAATGTAAAATAAAACTTGGCATTATAATATTATGTTGTATGAAGATTGTCTACGAAAATATGTTTTGAATACAACTGTGAAAAAATAAATTATTGAAATAAATATGTAATAAAAAAGGAGCATAAAAGTGTGTCTATTTTAGTAAAACTAAAATATTAACTTATGTAACTATAATAACATACAGAATGTTCATCGTAAGTATATTATAAAAAATTAAGAAATATCAATTTAAACAAACAATAATTTGTTTAAAAAATTGTAGAATGTTATAATAGAGCGTTAGTTACTACGTTGTATAATTCATAATTTATAAAATATGTATGTAAAGTCACAAATTAAAAAAATGCCTTTACTTAAAAATATATAATGTAATGCCGAAATTACGAAAATTATAAATAAAAGATTAAAATAAATTTAAGTTTTTTATGAATCAAATAATTTGTGGAAAACTGAAAAATTATCGACTTTATAACAACAGATTAACTAAAATAAATTTACTATAAATTTATTGAGTTATTCATATTGAAAATTATTTACAACTTGATTAATTTTTTTACGAGTTTATGTTTTTTTAATGGAAAATTTTATATATGTAAAGATTTAATATTAATAAATATTTTTTTTTTCAAATTTAAGGATGTGCATGGAATATATTATTACGACAAAATTACATAATATATTTTAATGGTTTTCAAATAAGAACTAAAGTAAACTTTTTACATAAAATTTGGCTATATATGTATACTTTTAAAATTTATAAAAGCATAATGCATTTCCATGAAATATTAAGTGGATTTTTTGGTAGAATATCCTGTCATATTGATGTGTATGAATATAAATATTTTTATTTTGTAGTGATTTTGATAACTATATTTAAAAATTAATACTGAAAGTATTGCTTTTACCAGTAAGAATTCTGCAAAAAAAAATTAGATATTTTTTGTATATTAATTCCTTTCAAATTTAATTAGATATCAGCTAAAGAATTTTCCAACATGTAAAATTCGTAAAACCTGATTTAAACAATATATTTAATTAAATATTTAGAATTGGAAATTAATTAGAAATCGAAGTTTATTTAATTACTTTATTGATAATTTAAATAAGAAATAAAAGCATGATTATGTTTTCGGAAATTCGAACATTTTAAATTCGGTTTTTAATGTGGTAATGCATAATGTGTCTATTTATATTCCTAAAAAAAATATCTCTGTAAGTAATATCGCAACTTAACATTTTACATGTGTACATATATATCTGAGTACCACCAAGTCAAAATTTCCCTCTTTTTTCAAAATTAATCATTAAAATATTATCATAAAGTCAAAATTTCCATTAATATAGAATTTTTGACATCAACAATATATAAAAATATATTGAATAGAATTTCGCATCATACACCCTTGGGGGACCAAGGGTGTATGATGCGAACACACAGCCTCTCAGCACCAACTGTCAACCTTCACCTTCCCGTGGTGGAATCCCCCGTTTAAAACAAACGAAGGCTCTGACGACCGAGTATTGGCGGTATAACCATAGCACGAAAGCGCCCTGGACGAAATATTCAGGACATACCAAACGGCCCTCCAAATTGGGGGTTGTGCATTGGGCTAACAACCCAATCACGTAAAAAAAAACCAATGTTTGTAAACCTAAACAAAAGCCTCGGATAAATGAAGTAACAAAAAGATCACGAAATAAGGAACGTACCCGGACTAACGATTTAAAATGTGCAACATGGAACATAAGAACTATGCTACAACCTGGGAAGATGTTGGAAGTGGCCGATCAAATGGAAGCATTCAGACTTGACATAATTGCTCTGCAAGAAATTAGATGGCAAGGCAGTGGGAAAATAGATAAGAAGAAATTCTCACTGATGTTCAGTGGACCAAATAATCGAACAGGACAACTAGGAACAGGTTTTATTATAAACAACAAAATTAGAAAAAGCATGCTAGGTTTTGAACCGGTAGACGAAAGATTATGTAAAATGCGAATAAAAGGAAAATTCCAAAACATAACTATAATTTCCTGTCACGCACCTACAGAAGAGAAGGAAGACAGAGAGAAAGATATCTTTTATGACAATCTCGAGAAAATAATCGAAAAAATACCTACATACGACATGGTAATTATAATGGGCGATTTTAATGCCAAAATTGGAAAAGAAGATTTCGCAGAAGCAGTGGGTGGAAAGCACACGTTGCATAATGAAACAAACGACAATGGTAGACGTATCTGTAACTGCGCAGCAACATACAATTACATATTAAAAAGCACCTGCTTTGAACACAAAAAAATAAATCTAGGAACATGGCAAGCTCCAGGCTCAAATATTGTAAATCAAATTGATCATGTGCTGGTAAGTAAAAAGCATGCATCTTCAATCATCGACGTAAAGGCATGCAGAGGACCAAATTGTGATTCAGATCACTACCTAGTAAGAACGATAGTACGTCAACGAATCACTAAAAATGACGATTCAAGAGAAAAACGTAAAGAAGCATGGAATGTGATTAAACTAAATAATGAAGAGACAAAGATGAATTACATTGAAGCATTAGATCAAAGATTACAAAGATTATAAAGAGGTGAAGAAATTAGGGATATCAATTACCAATGGAAGCAGATAGTAGAAAGTGTCAAGGAGGCTGCAGATGAAGCAGTAGGTAAAAAAAGAAAAGTAAGAAATGAAGAATGGTACGATAGTGATTGTAAATCAGCAGTTCAAAAGAAAAACGAAGCAAGAAGAAAAATGCTGCAAAGAAAAACAAGGATAAGTACCGAAAATTATTGCGAAAAAAGGAAAATTGCAAACAAAATATGTAGGAAAAAGAAAAGAGAAGCAACAAATAAGAAAATTGAAGAAATAGAAGAAATGTATAGAAATAAAGATATTAAAAAATTTTATAGAGAGGTAAACCGACAAAGAAAAGGATTCGAACCGAAATTATGTATTTGTAGGAACAAAAATGGAGAAATATTGACTGAGGAGGAAAAAATATTAGAGAGATGGACAGAACACTTCAAAGTTCTGCTAAATGAAGAAGAAGTCGAAGAAACGCCAAATTACTTATATGCAACAGCCCAACCTTTTATAGAACAACCTGGTTTAGAAGAAGTAAAAAGAGTAATAACAAAAATGAAGAATGGTAAAGCTCCTGGTGAAGATTCCCTGCCAGCAGAACTATTCAAGTATGGAGGAGAATTACTAGCAAAAAATATATACTCTGTTATATTAAAAATCTGGGAACAAGAAGTAATGCCGGAAGACTGGTATACAGGTGTAATAATCCCGATATATAAAAAAGGAGATAAGCTGGACTGTTCTAATTATAGAGGCATTACTCTGCTTAATGTGGCTTATAAGATTTTTTCAAGCTTGCTACATAATAGGCTTTGTGTATATGCGGAAGAAGTGCTGGGTGAAAGTCAAGCAGGGTTCCGACCAAATAGATCAACCAGCGATCAAATGTTTGCAATACGACAATCAATAGAAAAATGCTATGAATATAACATTGATTTAAATGTAATATTCATTGATTTCATGCAAGCTTTTGACAAAATTAAAAGATACTCTATATACACAAATATGGAAAAACTAGGTATTCCACACAAACTCATTAATATGACGAAACTAACACTAAAACATTCTAAAGCTAAAATTGACATTGGAGGTAAAATATCTGAGGAATTCGAAATAAATACTGGGGTAAGACAGGGTGATTCATTGTCAACACTACTTTTTAACCTGACAATCCACTCTGTAACCGAGAAAATTGAAACAAAAGGAAGTATTTTGAATAAATCGAAACAAATAAATGCATATGCTGATGACATAGCATTAATAGCGAGAAATCAAACAGCACTAGAAAACTTTATATTATTAGAAAGAGAAGCAAACATAGTAGGACTAAAGGTGAATGAAAACAAAACCAAAATTATGACAATCTCAAGAAATATAACCAGAAGAAACCAACAAAATATTACAATTGGAGATCATAATTTTGAGAATGTAAAAAGTTTTGACTACCTAGGAACTAAAATAAATAATAACAATGATATAAAAGACTGCATACAAAGCCGGATACAAGCAGGTAACCGCTCCTATTACGCAAATTTGAAATTTTTTAAGTCAAAAATAGTATCAAAGAAATCAAAAATGACATTATATAAAACAATTATAAGACCAGTAGTTACATATGGATCTGAGTGCTGGACATTGACGACAGCAGATGAAAACCATCTTCGAATCTTCGAGAGAAAAATTCTGAGAAAAATATATGGCGCACTTCGAACTGGTGAAAATTAGGGGAGAACACGTACAAATGATGAAATAAATGTCCTGACTAACGGTGAAGATATTGTAAAGTTCATAAAATCGCAAAGAATCCGATGGGCAGGTCATGTACAGCGTATGAGTGAAAACAGATTACCAAAGAAATTAATAAATGCGAAAGCAGAGGGAAGGAGAATGGCAGGACGGCCAAGAAAGAGATGGCTAGATAGCGTAGAGAACTACCTGAGAATATGCGGTGTTTTAAATTGGAAGGAGGTTGCAAAAGATAGAATGAAATGGAGGCATATTGTGAAGGAAGCCAAAGTCCACACTGGACTGTAGAGCTAAGGAGAAAGAAAATATTGAATAGAATCAAGTTTACTTAGAATTGTTTACATAAAAAAAGTTTAATTTAATATAATTTTATTTGCTTTATATGGAAATATAAAATTACCTATTCAGTTTGGGAAGGTTGTTATAGATATATATTTTTCTTAAATATCGCAATATATTATGATATTTAAGTCATATGGAAAATAAATTAGAAAATTACCATTTTTTTTATTATAATAGAAATATATTAGTGAAAGATTATTACAGGAAATTTGTATTAATATAATAAGTAATATTAAAATTTCGATAAAAATTTACAATATTTAATAATAAAACGTTGCTATGAGTTTTCATCTTAATTTATTAGGATACGGAAAATTATGAATAGAAAGTATATTGTAACTGCTTGTTATATAAATTTATTGCCACGAAAAATAATTTAATACAATTTTAGTTTTACAAAATTTTGTTCTACCTAAAATTTAATTAAATTAATCCAAATATGAGGGGATTGCTTCAGTTTTAAGGTTTTTCAATTTTTTGCCAAAATTCTGATGTTTCAATATTTTTCGAAAAGGTCTTCGGAAATGAGCTGGAATTAATTTCCAACACATTTCCAAAGACCTTTTCGAAAAATATTGAAAAGTGCCCGAGAAATCGGTAAAATATGAAAATTTAATGAAAACCAATACAAAACATCAGAATTTGTCGGAAAAAATTGAAAAACCTTAAAACTGAAGCAATCCCCACATATTTGGTATCTCCGTGTAGGGAATTTAATTTCTAGCTCATTTCCGAAGACCTTTTCGAAAAATATTCAAAATTGCCCGAGAAATCGGGAAAATATGGAAATTTGGTGAGATTCAATACAAAACATCAGAATTTGTAGCAAAAAAATTAAAACCCTTAAAACTGAAAGCAATCCCCACATATTTGGTATCTCCGTGTAGGGTATTTAATTTCTAGCGCATTTCCGAAGACCTTCACGAAAAGTATTCAAAATTGCCCGAGAAATCGGGGAAAATATGGAAATTTAATGAGATTCAATACAAAACATCAGAATTTGTAGCAACGAAATGAAAACCCTTAAAACTGAAAGCAATCCCCACATATTTGGTATCTCCGTGTTGGGAATTTAATTTCTAGGGCATTTCCAAAGACCTTTTCGAAAAATATTCAAAATTGCCCGAGAAATCGGGAAAATATGGAAATTTAATAAAATTTAATACAAAACATCAGAAATTGTAGCAAAAAAATGAAAACCCTGAAAACAGAAAGTAATCCCCACATATTTGGTATCTCCGTGTAGGGAATTTAATTTCTAGCACATTTCCGAAGACCTTTTCGAAAAATATTGAAAATTGCCCTAGAAATTGGGAAAATATGGAAATTTAATGAGATTCAATACAAAACATCAGAATTTGTAGCAAAAAAATGAAAACCCTTAAAACTGAAAGCAATCCCCACATATCTGGTATCTCCGTGAAGGAAATTTAATTTCTAGTGCATTTCTGAAGACCTTTCGAAAAATATTCAAAATTGCCAGAGAAATCGGGAAATATGGAAATTTAATGAGATTAATACAAAACATCAGAAATTGTAGCAAAAAATGAAAACCCTTAAAACAACAGCAATCCCCACATATTTGGTATCTCCATGTAGGGAATTTAATTTCTAGCGCATTTCCAAATTCCATTTCGAAAAATATTCATAATTGCCCGAGAAATCGGGAAAATATGGAAATTTAATGAGATTCAATACAAAACATCAGAATTTGTGGCAAAAAAATGTAAACCCTTAAAACTAAAAGCAATCCCCACATATTTGGTATCACCGTGTAGGGAATTTAATTTCTAGCGCATTTCCGAAGACCTTTTCGAAAAATATTCAAAATTGCCCGAGAAATCGGGAAAATATGGAAATTTAATGAGATTCAATACAAAACATCAGAATTTTAGCAAAAAAATGAAAACCCTTAAAACTGAAAGCAATCCCCACATATTTGCTATCTCCGTGTAGGGAATTTAATTTCCAGCTCATTTCCGAAAACCTGCCTAATTAATATCCAGCTCATTTCCGAGGTCTTTGGAAATGAGCTGGAAATTAAATTCCCTACACGGTGCTCACTTGTAGATTGTTTTTATGTATTTGTCAATTATACATTACTTCGACAACGACAACTATAGCATCCATATCGCTGTTTAGGATAGTGTTTCGTAAAACTGTACCGTATCCTCAATCGTACCATTGCTTCTATTTGGAAAATATATAATACATTACATATCTATTATTGGATATAACTGTTATAAATATGTGATATCAGCATTAAAATTAATTAAGTACACTTGTATTTGGTTATTGCCATTTTTAGTGTCGAAGACAATAATTTTTGTACGGACTATACAAATGGTAATTTCAAATTAAGTATAGATTTAATATTTAGATAATTTACTACGGACAATATATTAAACTAATATTTTAAAGTTTTATTGCATTAAGGAGACCTTCTAATTAAATAATTATTATAGTAAATCTAAACTTTAGATGTTTTGTCTATGTGGATGCATATTTTCAATTCCAAGGTTTTCCGAGGTTATTATATACTACCCTTTTTTCGATAAAAAATATTTTATCGAGAAATTTTAATTTAATATAAAATATAAAGCTTGCAAAAAGTATTTCTGCTCAAAAATATGCAAAAGTAATACGAATTAGAGTACTTTCCACTAATACTTACCTGGTGATATGATAATACAACCAGAATTGTAATAAGGAAGATTTACATAGTCCATGTGGACATAACATTTTTTTTTTAAAAAGCAACACTTACTTAATACACAGTATTTTTTATTTATTGAAAACAAATAATAGGATACTTAATAATATATAATAACATAATTGAATTTGACATTATAAACTAATCTGAAGTATATATGTATATAGTATAGCGATATACTAGAAATATAATTGATGACAGCTTTTATGTTTCCATTCAATTCGCTAAAAAGAAAGAAAAAAAATTAAATTTATTCATATTACTATTAATTTGGTATTTTAAAATAGTAATAAAATTTAATAAGTAAGAAAGGTGATTTGAAATTAAATTAGCTTTCAGGTTAATATGAGTTATAGATAAAATTTTAGCATTAAAACATTTTTAAACAATATATATATATATATATATATATATATATATATATATACATAATCAAATAAATGAAACAGTATAACACATTAAACTGAAATATTTCATAAAATGTTTACTGAAAGCTTTATTGTAAAAATAAAACCAACCAACAAAAAATGTATATAATACCCTGAAGAGATATTATAATTAATTATATTATAACTGTGTCTCAGAAAATAAACTTTATTCTTTATTCCTATACGTTACAGATTTTAATTTAGAAACTTTTATAAAAAATATTTTTCTTTTATTTTAAATATGCATTTGATTTATTTACAAAAACTTACTTTTATCTTTTATTAAAAAAAACCACTAAATTTCTATAAAACTAAATCAAGTTTTATATACAATATTAAATAAAATGTTAAACAGTTTAAGTTAGTTTAGATCTTTAAAACTTATGTGGTTTTGTTATCTAAACCCTACATGTGGTTTGATTTAAGGGTTTTGTTTGGTATTTACTAAAATGACTATTACTTTATTAAGGAAAATAAATTGTATTCATTTTTCAATGAAAATATATACATATTATTTAAGTATATAAGTATGTAATAATGAATTTGTTTTTTTATTATTTTATTTTAAAGCTTTTAAGTTCTCTGTGTATAAATGTGATTTATAAACTAATTGCAATTTCTTTCTAAAGAAAGTTAAAGAAATAAATTTATTTTATTAATAAAATATAATTTATTATAAAAATTTTCAAATTTTTTAAATTTCTATTTAGAATTTAATTTTGTCTTATTTAGAATGAAATAGTTGTAAAGTGTGCATACCATGACAGGTTGTAACCATAATAAATTAATTAAGTTGAATTCCAATTATGATTTTTATAGAAAATTTTAAGTATAATATTTAATTTCTAATTTAATCTAACCAACTTTTTATATTTAAAATAAATTGATATATCTTCAGCTGGATATTTGAAGAAAATACAAATATCCAGACGAAGATATTTCTTCGCTTCCAAAGGTGATTTTTAAAAAGCCATAATTTTTTCTCATGATGTGTGCGAAATCTTGACACTTAAACAATTTTCGAGAAATAATTTCTAGGATCTCAATGCTAATTTTTAGAAAATATTCAACAAATTTTGTGACTCAGCTAATTATAAGAAGTGCATAAAATAAGTTATCCCAAATTTCGTAATTATACAAACAAATATTTCATCAAAAATAAATATTTAAGATTGGGATAATCAAAGCTTAAATAGTTTTATTCAAATTTTATGAAAAAAGTTTATTTTTTTAAAGTACTATATAAATAATATAGAGCTGCGCTCCTTTTCACAATTTCAGTAATTTTCTAATCAAGAAATAAACTAATGAAAAAATTGAATTCTTTCATTATTTTTAAATATTTTAAAAAGATATTACTCAGACTATAAAAAATATAGTCTGAGTAATAAAAAATAAATAAATAAAATAATAAAAAAAAAATTGTCACTGAAAAAAATCAAATTATTTTGCTACACTTTATGTTTTCACTTTTTATGAACGTTAAACTTGGTTTTTCTTATTATAAATATTCAATTTTTGAGACATTAACCCGTGAAAAAGATGTTTCTATTCAATGAATAACTAGGATAATCGTACGTTTGTAGTCTATACTTTACCCTTATGTTATTTTTATTTTAAGTATATCAATAAAATTATTTAAAAAACTCAACATAATTGAATATGTTTGTAATATATTATATATATTGAGAAATTCGCTATGTTATTACAAGAAAAATGATAAAAAATGTATTTTCATTTTGCAAATTTTTAGAATTTAAAATTGTATTTGATTAGGTTGGAATTTTCTATTTAATGAAAATGCATATACATATAAATTTTTTTATTTCTAAACGCACAATGAATGCTGATATATTTTTTGTAGTAAAAAGCTGAATTTTGTAATCAAAGTGACAGATATTTATGTAATTCTTCTCAGTTTTTCTAATCTCAATAAAATTTCAGAAAATATGCATATGGTGGGAAATTGATTGAATATCCATCTCCATGGATATTCAAACAATTTCGAATATTGTTTTATATTTAATACATACAGATTTTTATTTCATTCTGTATTAGTTATTATTATTGTCTATTCGTTGTTAATTTCTTGTACAATTTTAATATTTATGATTTCGGTGGTAATTAGAGAAACGACGAATTTAATCTTGAATTGTGCTAAAAACTCTTCTTCAGAAACTTGCCATTTAATATTCATTTATGCTTTTTAAAATCATATTTCTAAAAGAAATATTTATCTAAATTTATTTCATAAAAAAAATCCATTTTAATATACCTTCGTATATTTTTTTTACAAAATAACTATACACTTATTGATAATAATTTATTTATTTTCAACTTAATAAATTGAAAATGCAATTGAAAAAATATTTTATTTGAAATTTCATTTGAAATCAAAATATGAAAATAATTTCAAAAGAAAATTTATTCAATTACATTTTTTAAAAGAACTTTTATATTTCAATATTTTTCATACTATAATTTAATAGTACAAGAAATGAAAAATTTCTATTAAGTTGTAATAAATTTGAAATTTTTACTTTCAATTTATTATTAGATTAAAAATTCTCTTTTTTTATTGAAATATTTTTTCAATAAAAGTAATTAAAATATAAATAATTGGATTTTAATTGACTATAATTTATATTTATTTTATTTTCAGAATAGAAATAATTAAAGATTATTAAGAAAAATAGCTATATTTTTAAGGATAATGGAGATAATTTAATCTTCTTTAAAAACAAGTACAATTAAATTTCTTTAAAAGTTTTAAGAAATTTTCAACAAAAAAAAATTTAACAAGTCATTAATTTCATGTAAATTTTTTTTTGTTGCCTTAAATGTAAGATTAAAATGTTAAAAAAATTACATTTTACTTAAATAAATATTTTTTTTTTATATTTGAATTCCAATACCCTAACTTTTAAATTTCAATTAATTTTTCTCTTTAATATTCAATTTTGAGAAATATTAAAAAAGGGAAAATTTAAATTACTTTTCCTTTTAACGTTTCTTATTTTATGTTTCTTAATAATTTTAATTTATGAATTTATGGTTTGCTTTTAATGCAGATAACAAAAAATAGAAGAAAATAAAAAAATTACTTAAAAATCCAAAATTAGAAAATGTGTTATTTTCTTTTTCTACTGTATATATATGTTCATATTAGTTCAGGCTATAAATTCGAACTTTGCTTTTTTGTATTTAATGAATGTTAGAGCAAGTTTATAATTTCCAAGATGTTTCGCTGCAGAAAATGGCTTGCGACAATTTAACTGATTATGTTTAAAAAAAAATGTTTCTAAGATTGTTATTTTCAGTTACCGAAATCTTGAATAATCGTATTTACTGATAATAACTTTAAAATTATACAGTACCTCCTAAGCCCTATATTCTTTTTCTTATATTAATAATTAATAAACTTTATTTTAATTTTGTTAATTTTTGATTTTGTAAACAATTCAATTTATTTTCTAAATTTTATATATTTTTTTCATCATATTTCTAGGAAAATTAATTTCCATGAATATATAATTTTTATTAGTTCTTTAAACTATTTAATTTTTATTATAAAATATCTAAAATTTTTGTATATATTAATTTCGTAAGTTTTTTTTGTACATTTTGTACCTTTTACCAGATCCTATAATATAATTTTGTTCATTTTGTACTCAAACATACTCCTAGTAACGTCCTCCTAAAAATTACAACCTTAGTAATAGTAACTTGTTATTTTATATTTAGTTGTAAATTATCCTTAAACTGTTTCTGGTATAATAAAGAAATTTAAAAAAAAAACAATATCTAAAAAAAAAATTCTTTTAAATAAATAAATAAATAACAAAACACAACAAATTTTATTTGGCATCATAAATATTGTAAAATCGTTGCCCAACCAAATACCGCCCATTCAAATATAAAATCTCATAAAGGTAAACATTTTAAAAGTATCCTTTTTTTGTTATTAATGAGCTTTTAATGTCGTTTTGGTTTTTTGTTAAGGGTAAAGTTGTATAATGGCTTATATTGTTTGCTAAATCTAACATTGAATATTTTGTTATGAAAGAGAAAATTTAATAGGCGGGAAAAGGTTTACTTGTATATTATTTTTCTGTACCTTTTGAATAATAAATTGAACTGATATGTATCACAAAAGTTTTTTTTGTTTTTGGTATTTCATTTGATCGCAACAATTTTGAAGTCAAAACAAAAATTTTAAATACTTATTTTTTACCAATTTAGGAATGATAATTAATGGTAATATATAATTGTCTAAATATGGATGATTTGATAACTGAAAATGTGATGTTTAAGGAAATAATATTAAAATTGAACATAAATGGACTTCAATTTGAATGAATTTGAATATAATTCTAAAATAGTGTTCAAAATATGTAAATATTAATTATTTCTAATAAAACAATCAAATATAAAATTATAGTTAATTTTTATTTAAGTTGCAAAGGGAAATAAATGAGAAAGAAAATAACATCTAATTAAACGTTACTATTTTCACCAGAAACCAAAAACAGGAAATCTAAAAATTTATATGAATTATCAATTTACTTTGCATGACTGTTCCCGTTTCGAATAGACTGTGGTTCTCTAAAAAATTATATGGTTACAAAATTTGAATTGATTTTCGACAAAATTCTATCTTTTATTACTGCAATATGTTGCCAAACAACACCATTGCTCTAAAAACGAAATTTTCAATCAGTTTTCCCAATTGAGCATACCCTTTCAGAATGTTAATCAACTTACAAAATTTTTTTTTAGGAAATGTAGAGAAAAGTTAAAAAGAACATTATTGAAAAATAATAATAATGTACAATTAGTAAATTTGAAAAGTTTTTTTTTGTTGCAAGGATACAAATTAATTTAAAATAAATCAAATAATAAAACTATAATATTAAGGAAGAAATATGATTGTTGAACATGTATTTGTATGTATTTTTTTTACTATGTTTTGATAAAAAAAAAATGTTTTAAATTATTTTCAATTTAACTAAATTGAATTTTATTTTTCATTTTTGTTTTACTTCGAATTGTCTAAAAAAGAAAAACGATATTAGCAATAAGAAAATATTAAATTTATATTTAAGCGTTGAAATGTCATGTTGATTGATTACAAAATCATTCTATTCAATTTATATTTGAAATTTATTATTGATTTTCTTCGGAAAGATATATATAATATACAAATACATTTATGGTTTTAGAACAGTGCTGGCTGTAATATAAACCTTATTTTGACAAAATGTCAGTAAAGTTTTTTTTTATATAAAATAATATAACAATATTCAAAATTCAATAATATGTTTATGTATCAGCAGTTAAAATTGATTATAATTCAAGCAAAAATAAATAATAATCAAAATTTAAATATTCAAAAAGATTTCAATAATAAAAAATATTTGAATTAAATATATAAAATATGTATTTTTTCAAATCAATACATATTTAAATTGAAAACCAGAATACAAATTTCAGATTACAATTTCTTAAATTTTTTTTTATGTGATGTGAATTAACTCAATCTTTATAAATGTTTTAAGCATTTAGAAAGATTGATTTAATTTTGAATAATATTGCAATTATTATATAACTTTATTGAAATATTGACTGGCTAATAACATTTTTTAAATTCAAGAAAAATCAATTTTTTTTTTATATTAATTAAAAAACTGATATTTTACCTTCTATTAATTTGTATCCGCAGCTTTCTTAAGTAATATCCTTTTTTGATAATAATTATTTTTTTTTCATAATTTTTTAAATTTTATATCCTGTTTAATAAATTTTGTAAAATAATTATCATTTCCATGACCATTTTTTACTTAATAACTTTGAACTAACCTTAAATTTTTAGCCTTCAAATTAAAAAGTCAACGTCACTGCTAATTAATTCTTCATTACTACCAGAGTCATTAATTATAAGGACAATTCATTAACTTTGATACAGGAAAATAAATATTCTAAACTTAACATTTTCTAAAAAAATTCAATATTGTATTAAAGTTCTCAACACAAATCACAAAATAAATCGTAAATTTAGCTTTGTTTTTTTTTGTATACATATTAAAATATGTAATATTTTTGTGAAATTTAATTTTCGTACATTTTTCTAACAAAAAGTTTTATGCTCATTGTTTTGGTTAAGATGACAATATCTTCAAGACTAAAGTATGTATCGGGGTTTATGTGAAAACTTTCTGGTATTTGTTTTTTTTTTGTTTGTTTAAATAACTTAAAGCTTTTAGTGTGGTTAAATTGCGCATGTCATGTAAAAAAGGACGAAAATCACAAGCTATTATTTAGAAAGAATATAAGGACATATTTTCAGCAAAATAAATTGGAGAATTTTAGGTTGGAATTTTGGATAAATATATAAAAATTTCATGATTAATTGAAATTTTGTTTTAGGATAATAGAAATTAAATGACGAATACTTGGTATTAATGATTCTATATTACTTTTACATTGGACAAACTTTTTTTAAATATTTGTGAAAAATTCAAATACAAATTATAAAACAAATTAAATTTATAAAATAAGTTAAATTTAAATGTAGGAGAAAGCTGCTTTCGGTACATTGATCTTATAAAAAATTAATATGCTTTTCTTGTAATCGTAAATTGTAATTCAACTACAGCACGTATTAATATAATCTTTTTTTTGGTCAAAAATATGTATGAGTGTATATACAAATCTACTTTCTTTGTTAAGTTTTAAAATGTTTTTAAATTGTTTTTTAAGGAAACTACAATTATTAATATAAAATTAAAGACAAAATTAACAATTCCTTAATTTAATAATTTAGTTATAGTAAAATTAATAAAAAATTTCTGCGTGTTTTGAGGAGAATTATTGATGAATAGTTAAAACTAGTCAGATAGTTGATGTTAACAATATTATCCACAGAATTTTTTTATCACATTTTATTTGATGTAAACATTTTTATCACATTTTATTTGATGTGAAAATTACAAGCGTGATAAGGCTAAAATACGCTTCGTAATTTTCTAAATAAACATTAAATTTCAAATAATCCAGTAATCATAAAACTTTTATTACTGCTCTTAGTATAGACATAAATATGTAATTGTAGTGAAAATGGGAATTAAATGAAAAAGAAAAATATATACTCGTCTACAATAAAATATCACGTTTTAAATCGACATTAACCTATATTTTTAGTGATAAGATTGTAGGAGTTTTCCTTCAAAAGATAATTGAAAAAAAAAAAATTGATTATTTTCTTTAAATAACATTGTAAACTTCATATCATAGAAAATTTTATATTTTTCAACAACAAACACAGTTTTTTAAACTACTAAAACTATCTTTACATTTAAATTGTTCAAAATTAAAAATTTACTTATATTTAAATGTATTTACTATTTATATTTTAATATAAAACTTGACAAACATTTCATAATTTGTCTGTTTCAACTAAATTGAAATTTTTATATTCATGCACCCTTTTACTTATATTATGTGAACAAGACTTTTAACCTAAATCTAAAAAGATATACTTTGCGGACAAAATAGATATTTACAAAAACATTTTATATATTATGGTATTATAGGCACAGCTGGATTATCATTAAAAATATACTACGACGGAAACTGTCTTAACTAAATTTTAACCCTTACAATCTTTTCGTAAAATATACTACTAATATATATATGTATGTATGTATATCTATTTCTGAATTTTAATAACTTTTATAAGAAATAGAAGAACGTATAAAAATAAATACTATTTAATTGGCAGTCAAACATAAGGAGTCACCATGACGTCCTGAACCTTTTTTTTTGTTATGAAATCGAAATATTTTAAATATAAAAGAAAATATCTTTTCACGACATAATAAAAGAAGATTAGAAATAAATTATTGAAAAATATGTTGGAAAAGTGGACAAAAATATTTTTCAAATATTCTATAATATAATATTTAGTCTTATTAATAAAAATTAAATTAAATTCAATTATATAATCATTTCTATTAATTCATTTCAATTAAAGTAAATTTTTACGAATTAATTTTAATTATTAACTTTTTTTGTAGATACATTTTTGAACTGTTTTAAATATTTAGTAATAGAAACGGAACTAGGTAAAATTAATCAGTTAAGGATCAATTTAAGGAAATAAATATAAATACATATTTCAGTTTATATTCAATTTTAATTTAACATATTGAAGTAAAAGTACATTTAGGTTTTTTTTTGTAAATAACTTAGTTAAAAACTTTTTTATTTTACATAAGATTTAGTTTTTCAGTTGGTGGTTCTTTAATCTATATAAAAATTGATATTTTTATAGTTATTTATTATATTTTTTTAAATTAATTGTGATTTTATGTTTTAGATATTTCTGATTTAGTTTTTCAGTTGGCAGGTTCTATAGTCTATATAAAAACTGATATTTTTATAATTATTTATTATATTTTTTTAAATTAATTGTGATTTTATGTTTTAGACATTTCTGTTCCTAGCAGCTTTGATATTTTTAATTTGAGGTATTTTAATCATTATCACATACAATTCTAAAATGTCTAATACTGCAAGTAATTAAGGTCATATTATAAATAAATTTCAAAACAGTCTCCAAATTGCTCAATGATCTATTAATCCTTGTTTTTATATGAATAATAAAAAATGCAATCAATTGCGAAGTTATAATCCATATTTGTTCTTTCCATTTTTACAACTACAAATAAAAACTATTTCTTTTTCAGGCTATTAGTTTTTCTATGTAATTTAATTTTGTAAGGATGTAAATAAAAAGGATATTATAAAAAGATGAATGCGTGATTTCCAAAAGAAATATAAAAAAAAAATTATCAATAAAAAAAAAATGAATACTTTTATAACCCAAAAATTTCTTCTTCTTTAGTTTTTTTTTTTTTAATACCAAAAGACTTATTGAAAGCTAAGCTGATTTCTTATTCTTTTTTTTTACTAGGATCAGCATAAAATTAGAAGGATATAGAAGGATATATAAAAATTTTTTTTATAGTTTATAGTCTATTTTTAACTTAAAAGTGTGATTTTTTTTTTTTTTTTTTGTAAATATCAATTTTTCTTTATGGAAAAAATAAAATTCTTTAGATAAGATATAGAAGCAAAAATTCATGTTCAATTCTTTATTTTTCTTGGTAAAGGATAATTTTTTCTTAAACTCAGTGAACTGGAAATTGAAAACTGAATAAATTAAAATTGATTTTTCTTCAAAATAGAATTCTTTAATATCTACATACATATGTATAAGTAAGAAAATTATAATAGTGTTTTTTGTGGTCAATTAAAATGTTTAAATTTAATATTTTTCAAAATTTTTTAGAAGGCAATGAAGTTTGTGGTTTCCTTCACTAAGTATTAAAAGTATTAGTTACAAAATTTTACGAAAAATATATTCAAATTTCAAAAAATTTTATATTTTATTATCGATTTTCAAAAATGTCATTTATTTTGTGTCTGTCTCACATAGAACTACAAGAATTTATTAAAACTAAAAATCAATTTTAATTTACAATTTTCAAGTTTAAAACTTGAATTTAAAATATTAATTTTCATAATAATAATCCAACAAAATAGAAGATTAAAGAATATTTGTGAAATAAAATGCATATTGAACTAAAGTAAAAGAAAAATAACAATTTTTTTAGGTCATAAACTAATTTTTGAGTAAACATAAAAGCATTGAATATTCACAAAGAGATTACAAAATTAAGTTACCAGTATATTTTCGTAGAATATTTCTTAATTAGTTTTCTCAAATTGTGTTTTTTTTTATATGTGTATATAATTTTATTAAAGGAAATTTAGTGAAATAATAATATTACAATTTAAATATTTGACAGACCAGGATTTAGTCCTTATTTTAGAAGATTAAAGAATTGTATTAATACCAAAAAGAATACTTTGATTAAATTTCTTTACTTACCAAAAGTATTATGTAATATATAATCTTAGTAATTTATATAACACCAGGCTTAGCTTGTAATTTGTATCAATTTAAACATGATTTTTATGAAAAAATTATTTCATAATCTTGTACAACAATTTATTTTTGTTAAGCTTTGAAGTTTTTAATTAAAAGAAAAATTGTCAATTTTGGATTGAATTTATTACATAAAAACTATTTTTATTTTAATAAAATTCTTAACTATATAAAACAGTTTTAGAGCATATTTCCAAAAATTGACAATTTCTATTTTTATATATTATAGTCTTTAAGGATTTTTTTTCCAGGCGAATTGATGAGCGTAACCAGATAGGGAATAAGTAACAAGTGGAAAAAAATATAAAGATGTCCTTATGACTTCATTGAAATTCAAATTAGTTTGTGATAAATAAAATCAATTCAACATAGTAAATGAAGACCTTAATGGATAAAAATGTTAAGTCACAGTTTCATTTTGAGTTACTTATGCTTAAAGGTCTCATTAAAGATTAAACACTAAGTTTGTATCAGCATCAATAGCAATAATGTGGATAAATAAATGAAAATCGAAGTTGTAGATTCTTACATCTAGATTTTATTCCTATCATTTTTGTATTATTGATTTTTGACAATTTAAATTGCCTAATAAAATTCAAAATGGCTGGCAAAGAGAAAATTTTTTATTTATTTATTTTGTTTGATCTGTAAAACTAAAAACTACTTAATTTATTTTTGGCAATCATTCAGAAATAAATAATTATTGTTGTGATCAGATTTTTTTTTAAAATTCCTGCTGCGACCTGTGATGTACGTACGTCTGCGAAAAACATGGATAATATTGACTTCATACTGAAAATGTAATGAAAGTAAAATAAATTAGAATTTCATGTTGGTTCCATGGAAAGTGTTCCATCGAAACATAAATCTATGTTCAAAAATGGTTGAATTTAAAACTTTAAGTATGAAACTTTTCTAAAACAAAGTTAAAAAATAAATGACGTAAGAGATATTTTACTTGTACATTTACAGAAAAATTAAAAAAAATATGTTAACAGGAAATTAAGACAATATCTTCTTATAAATTATAATATTTTTTGATTATTTTATTTTAAAACTTAATTTCATAATATTAAATAATTGAATTTTGTTGAATAATCTGATATTTAATTCAAAAATACCACATTTTTAATATTAATGATAATTACAGATCTTATATACTATATAGTTTGAAAATTTATTTTTTGTTATGTTTACCAATTCGTTCTGTTATGGAAAATTCTAATTGCTATTTCATTAGAAAATTCATTTTCAACTTATTTTATAAAATATAAAATTTTGTGTAAAACATTATAACCATACCATATAAAAGTTTTGTCAAAATATTATATTATTTTATAAATTTACATTCGCAAATATACTTTTTTAAATTATTTCGAAAAACTTTTCTCACCTCTTTCTAAATAAAGAAAAAGAAATTCTGAAACTAAAAACACCACAAAAATGTTGTACATATTTATATATTTATAAAAAGATAAAATAAAATGCATTTTCATCCAATTTCATTGAAATTGTTCACATAATTATATAGCAAAAATTATAGTTTAACATTTAATGGTTTTAAAGGTGTAATTGTATTCAAAATTTATTGCAAAAAGAATATTAAGAGAAAAGTTCATTTTGGTAACCTTTTTTTAATGAATTTTGAAAATTTTATTGGAAATTTAAAAAAATAATTTTTAGGATTATGTAAATTTTGTGCCATTACATACAGATACCAAAAATTAATATCAAATATGTTCTGACTAAAATGACCTTTTAAATTATACATAAAATAATGCAATTATTTTATGCAATTATTTTATAGATTTTTGTATATAATCGTAAAACATTAATGTTAAATGTTGAATTTGAACTTTGTCTACGGTGATTGATAAGTGGTAAATATTTTTTAGAAATAAAATGATTATTTTTTGGAAATTGAATAACATTTTACTTTACCTATTTTCATCAATTTAACAAGTGAAATTATTATTAAATGGAAATTGAATCATGTTTTTCCTATTTTCATTATAAATAAATTTCCATTATTCCCGATTATATTTTGTTGTTAAAAAGATATTTTATATTAAAATGAATAAATTTAAAATTGGATTTAATATGTATACGTTTTGACATCGGTTAAGTATTAAGGCCAATTAATTTTAAATTCCAATTTAATATGTTTACATTTTAAAATTACTTAATTTTTTGACAGGATCGAGACATAGATACATTATGCTGAGTAAGTAAACTAGTTTTACTTCTAAAACTAGTTTACTTACTCAGCATAAATGATATTTAATATGCAATTAAAAGTAAGTTTAATTTTAACATACATAAGATTTATTTTAACATTTTTTTGCCTTAATTTTACTACTGTTTGACCTACAAGACATACCAATTTATTTTTAGACATATATTTTAGATTATTATAATACGGAAGTCATGTTCCACCAAATTTGTAAATGGATTTTTGTAGGATTCAGTTCCAAAACAATTACATGGATTATGATTAAATAATTTTTTATTAAAGAAAATAATGTTTAAAGCAACATTTTGTTTGATTTATATGATAAGATATTTGTATTCCTAACATCAGTAAATTATATAAACAAAGATCATACACTAGAAAATCATCATATAAAATTGCAGAAGTTTAGGTGCAGTCGTGCAGTTTAGAATATGAAAGCACATATTTATACAAAAATTTAATTGAAAATTAATTATATCTTATTAAATATAAATTAAATGAACTCAATAATAATTGCATAAATAATACTTTATTATAATTTACTTTTTGTTTGAAGTTTAAAAATTACTTTTAAGCCAATTATGAAAATACAAATACGGTACTATAAATCATTAGTTTTGGCTTTAAATAATATTTTTTTTCATCTGCTTATAAATTTCTAAGAATTTATTTTCATTAAAATTGAAATTTATGTTCCTAATCTTCTTTTGAAAAGTTTAAAAATAATTCTAAATTACTGAAAACTTTTAACTTTTTTTCTTCTTTTTTTTTGATAAAATAAAGAAAAATCCTATAAAATATAAAGTATTTTTATGGTTTTTTCATAATCAAGAAGGAAGGATATTAAGAAGATATGATTTAAGGATCACAAAATACAAAATCTATACTATAAATACATTAATGGTATATCCGGTTTGTTACTTGATTCTAGGTAATTTCATTTACACCTTCGCATATAAACTTAATTTATAGTTTGAAAATATTACTGTGACTTTATTTAGTTAATAAATTTTATTTAAAATTTTTGATATAAATTATATAGCCGCTATAAATAAATAATAAAAAATGTTTTTGTTAGTTATTTGATCATCATATCAATCAGTGTCGCAAGGTCTAAAAGATAGAAAATCCATGTTAAAGGCTGAGAAATTCCCCCGAATTCCCGAGTTCAATTATTTCTTCAAAAAGCTTTTTTCTTAGAACATAAATTTTTATTATTTTTTCAAAATTTTTTCGACTGTTAAAACATAAAACATAAATTTTTATTATTTTTTCAACATTTTTTCAATTATTTTTAAAGTGTGTGTATAAATGAAAGAAAAATATGTTTTTCTTTTTTGATTCTTTATCACATTTTTAATCAAACAAATTTAATATGAAATTGAAAATATTTAAAGGAAACAAAAAGCTTATAAATCTATATTGAAAATAAAAATGTAAGAAAAACTCAAGAAAATCTACATAAATTAAAAATAAATTAAAGAAATTTCCATAGAGAAGAAAAATATTTTGATTATATTTCAATTTTATATTTTCCAAATTAAAAAAAAAATGGAAAATTGAAGCCATATATAGTCAAACAGATTCCAATTTAGTTTAGAAAAGAAATTAATTCCTAAATTCAAATTAACTTTTTCTTATTCCACTTTTACAAAACTTTTGGGAAATATGTGAAACCGTAACTGAGTTTCTTTATGATGAGCAAAAATTGGTTTTTAAAAAATATTACAAACATAAATTATAATTAGATTCTCTGTCTATAGTCTAGACTAGACTCTAGACTCTAAAAGATTTTACAAGATAATTATTATTGAGTTCTTGGAAAAATAATTCAAAACTAGGATTATATTACAAAATTTCAAAAAATTAAAAGAAAGAGGAAAGTGTATTTTACTTTTTCTGGACATTGTTAAAAGTTAAAGGTAATCTGTTGTTAACGTTCACTTGAAATTGTTTGATTTAATTGACTGTCACATTTTAATAACTTTAAAAAAAAAAACAATCCAAAAATTTGTTATTGATAAAATTATCATTATTGATAGAAAGTTAATTAAAGTCAACATCTTGAGGATATAAACAGATCACCAGATGTGTTCCATATTTAAATCCAGATTAAAAATAATTTTTTAAAAAAATAAACAGATTTGTTAGAAATTCTGAATTGATTATGGTAAATTTAAATTATATTAAAAAGAAAAAAGTAAATCATGATTTTATAAGTTTCACATTTTACATAAATAATATAGAAAATTATTTTTTCTGAAAGTTTTTAATAATGCATAAAAAATATGTATGTATAATTTTTAATGCACAAAATTAATCTTTACTTACTATGGTATTAATTCAATTATAAACTTAAATTCCAAAAAATATATTCAGTCATGTATGATAAAAGTTAAATTAAAAACATAACAATTGAAAATTTTAAAATTTTCATGAATAATTTTACCTTTATCCTTGCCAGGTTATAACTTTTAGCGTAAAACTTTTCTATAATATTTTTATTTAATTTTTTTTTGTTTTGTGTTGAATCGTTTTCAACAAAGTTAATAATAATTCTTGTGGAAACTATTTTGGAAGTCTATTGAATTATTTAAGAAAATAATAAATACACTTTATGCGTGTGAAAATTATTAAATTATCAAAAACTTTTAAATACAAAAAAAAAATAAACTTTTTAAATAAATTTTATTCGTTTATAATAATAATTAATAGAAAGGAAAAAAAGTTTTTTTATGGTTCATGATATTGCAGAAAAAAACAAAGCTGTAGTGTAATAAAATTATCAAAACTATCATATAAATATAAGAATTTATGTTTATATTTTATACAGAAACTTTCACAAATTTTCTTTTTTTTTTAAATACATAAAAATTTTTAAACACATAGTTTGTGTTGATATTAAGATATCTATTTCCCAAAAATTTATACAAAACTTTGAAACAAGCTTACTTTTTGAAAAAATATTAATAATATTTTATATATTATTTATTTTATTTATATATTTTTAATACCGTATTATTAAAGTCTGTTTGCTATTTGTATTGGCCAATAATTTGACATCTATAGTAAACCATCAATATTAGATTTTACGTGAGTCTAAAGAAAATGTCAACATTACTATGAAAACCTTGCTAAATTAACCATAATTTAATGATATTAAGAAGTCAATAATTTTTATTATTATTATATTAAAGCCTTGTTGATTTATTTCTAATTTTTTATCAAAAAATATAGAAATAAACTATAGACTAAATAATTTAAAAATAAAATATAGAGTTAATATTTATATTCTGTCTCAAGATTATTGTTCAAATAAATAAGGAAAAGTATATGTAATTTTCCTTTCTGAAATAGTGAGAAAACTTTATAGTGTCATTTTTGGGTTACTTTAAATTAATTTATTGATCTGGTTTTTAGCACGCAATATCATGATGACAATTTGATTTCAAGACAAAATATTAGAAATATGTAAAAGACAATTTATATTTGTAAGTTTATTTCACATTATTTATTTGGGTGAAACTTACACAAATTTTTATCGTATACCAATATATGTTGTATGAAATATAGAATACTACAAGTTTGGGATAAAATAAAAGTTTAATTAACGAATATGAATCGTAATTCGAATGATGAATTTTAAGAACTTGCAAAAAAATTGGAATATGTTTAATCAATTTATATAAAAAAAATTTATTAGTATTTGTAATTATAACATATCAAAATAATATATTTAAATTATTTAAAAAAGCACTTTAAAATCCACTTTTCTACTTACTTGAACCATTTTTTCCTTTCTACTTACAGTCCATTAAATATTTAATGCAATTCTGTCTGTAATTTAAATTAATTACAACAAAAAAATTACACCATAATTTTTTTACCTCATCTTTTTCGAAATTTTGCCTTAAAACATTCATTTAACATCAAATATTATTTATTTGTTATGTGCTCATAATTTAAATTTTTTTTAGAGAATCTTTGACTATATATTATATATATATATATATATATATATATATATATATATATATATATATATATATATATATTTATATGTAGAATGCCATCATAAATATTTTACCTGAAGCAAATTCCATGGTATATATACCCGTTAACAAAATTACTGCAAAACAATATAATGAAAATTCTAAAAAGAATGTTTTCAAGATTTTTCTACATATTTTCTTAAATACTGAATCCTTAAAATATGTCTTCTCCCTGTTATCAAGTTTTATGCTATTATATGAATATATTCTGTTAATAATGGTGTGAGAGTGTCGTTAAGGAATTTCAAGGCAAGAAAAAAAAAGGATTGTTATGTAGAAAGAAAAAAAAACTTATTAAGCGTTAATGGAAAAATTCTTTTTTTTTTGTTAAATGAAAATTTTTAAACTAAGAATTGGCATAACAGCACTGTTGTTAAAAACAATTTGTTTAAGAATTTTGATTTCAATTATAATATATTTTCACACCCATGATATTTTAAATATATACTAAAGAGATTTAATCATTTTAGAGAAAAATGAAATTAAATGAAATTTTGCGAATTAATAAAATTCCGTGACATATACATAGTTACAGTATGTAAATTTCATTAAATTTTTGTAGCAAAAGTTCAAAATATTGAAATAATTTTGAAAAATTTATGAATAGGAAAAGATTAAAGATTTATGGATATATAGTTTGTTTAGTATAATTCGTGTTTTATATATTATTTCCATAGTAAGATTTACGTAAATTATTTGAAAAGATTGCAAATCGCAAATTTTTTTTTTTGCTGTGACTACAAATCACAAATTTAATTTGTTTTAACCCTCATATGAACGATTAATGTTACAAAATTTAACGAAATTACATACTTTAACTTTAACCCAATTTTTGCAACTCCATGATTCCATTTTTAAAAGCAACAAAAAAGGGATATGTCCTAGACATTCGGGAATGAGAGGGTTAATTACTTGAAACTTGTCATTTTGGAAGGGGTATAAAAATTATTAGTTCCAAATTGTATAATGAATTTTTGCAAAACCAGCTATTCTGTTAGAAAAGAAGCCACTTCTAAAATTAAAATATAAGTTATACTACAATATTTCTGATAACAAAATGAATTGAGTAAAATTTGAAATATTCAATATTATTTTATTAAAATTGATTCAAATTATTTTCGTTTTAACGAATTCTTAGAAATTATTCAATCATTTTTGAATCTAATTGAAATAAACATACGCTATTAAAACTTAAGCTGATTATAAACAATCACAAATGTTCTGAGAAATGTTCTTTCAAAAAAAAAAAGGAAAACAATTTTGTCTTTGTAGCTCATTTTAAATTGATAAAAAACCAGAATTTTCTATCATTAAATTCTATTACCATAGAAATAAAAGATATCTGTAAAATAAATATAAAGTAAAAAATTACAAATTTTAATAAGAAAAGTATTTTAAGGACAAAAAAAAGGGATACAAAAAAAAATTACATTATTATTACAAAAAAAAAGATTTATTTCAAATGTGTTTTTGTTCAATTTCGTTTCGTTTGATTTTATGTCAAATTATTTAAAAATTTTATGTGTGCATTTTACTTTGATTTATTTCAGTTTTAAAATAGTATGTAAAATATTTATTAAATATTAAGATAAAGTACATAAGGCAGACAGTAAAGCCATAGTCTGCAAATTTAAAAAAAATATATATCAATCATTGTATTATCTGTGAATAAATGCTGGTAGGTTGATAAAAATTGTGTTCCTCTTTGTTAGTAAATTATTCAGAATTGTAATTTTGTTTTAATATCTTTAATGAGTCGCGGTGAATCAATAAAAATAACGAAACCCAATTAAGGTACTGAATTAAAAGGTATATTTAATGAACCCCAATTAAGAATTAAAAGGTATAATTCTCTAAAAAAATTTCCCAAAACTCGATATTTACATAATTACAAATTTTCAGAAGAGAAAATTCAAGAAAATTAGATCATAACTTGAATTGACAATAAAATGCTTGTCAAATGCTTGATAATTAATTACGATATCTAAATATAGATATCGTATTGAGATTCCAATAATGTTTGTTTTTTTAAGTTTTTGGTAGTTTCTGGCTCATTCGTAACTCAAAATTTGTGGAGGGGATTTAGTTATTATGTTTTGGTAAAATAAAATCATAGCAGAAATAAAAATAACGATCTATACCAAATAAAAATTTCTCATGTATTGATAAATTTAAACATTAAAAATTTGGCAATTTCAGAAAAATATAGATATAAAAATATAGGCAAAAAATATAGATATCGTGTTTTGACACAGTTCTACAGAATTTTAACACATTTCTTGAATTTAGCTTAACATTTTTTTTTTTAATACATATCTGTATTATTTGCTAATGTATTTATTATTTAAATAAATTGTCTCTACTATTTTTTAGTCTTTTACATACTTTAGATTGTTTCTATGTTTTATCTTATTACAAAAAAAAATTTATATATAAAAGAATAATATAAACTAATTATCATATTTTAATTAGTTTAATTAACTTTTGTTTTTGTTCGCATAACTTTATTGTTGACTTTTTTTTCATAATATGTTAAATAGCACATGCTTTTAAAAAATATATAAAACTGAAGAAATTGTCTTTTGAACTTAATTAAAGTGTATAAAAGTTGAAAATGCTATTCAGTATTCAATTTACACCTTTTTATTTTCTCCGTTTAAATAAATGATAATCTTGTGCAATCTTACAATTAAAATTTTTAGTATTAAATAAAACAACATAGAATTTATCTAAAAATTTATAGTACTATTTTTTCTAGAGTTCATTCGCATAAAAAGTCATAGTATAAAGTTAAAATTATAAACAAGTTTGTAATTTATTAAGAGTTTTTTATTTTTTTTATATATATAGAAATGAAAATATATTTTATATAATTTTTTTGTTTTTATTCTATTAAAGTTTTTCCTTAAAGGAAATTTGTTCTTTAGTGATTTTCTATTATCGTAAAGTAGTGTAATTTTTGTTCTTCACGTACAATCCATTTACGTTAAAATAAAAATAATGTGTTCACAAAATGAACAAGGATAATGTTAACTGATATAAAATATAATATCATTAAAATTCAGTTTTAAGAATACATTTTTACTGATTTTTTTATTTTTTTTTTTTATTTTAGAACTAAAGAAAAAAAAAATTGAAATTAATGATTAAGAAACACACCAATTTTATCCCCCGTTCCTTTTAAATCTAATCAAAATTAAAATTTCACAAAATTGTAAAATATTAGTAAAAATAAATCTGTTAAAATCTCTGACTTATAACATTCCTTTTTAACTTCGGTTGGAATTTTTTTTTTAAATTTATCTTAAAAAAAATTTGTCGTTATTGCTTTTTTCTGGTCTGATCGTATACCATTAACATTTTTTTTGTATCTGTACAACTTGTTGAGAGATAAATCAAAAGTAATTTAGATTTTTTTTTTTTTTTGGTTTGACCTATTCTATACATATTTACATATATGTGCAAGTTAAATAAAATTTCTATATCTTACGATAGAAGAAATTTATAAGAGAAATTGCGTATTTTCCATCAATATTCTTTCTAAAATTATTTGCTTTTTTTTATTGCGCCATTTTTACTACAATTTTCTTCTATTTTGGCACATTTTCATTTTGTTATCTACTTGTTTACTCGTCTGATTGTGACATGACTTGATATAATGTGTTATTTATGGCGGTAGCTCTATTAGAATACATAAAATTTCTTCCTTATATACATGAATTCTTGTATCCTGAAAAAAAAAAATAAAAAGAAAAATACGATATTTCTTCTTTTTTTTTTATAAATCATAGGAAAGAAAAAAAAATGGAAGAAAAAAAAAATAATGAATTATGTCTTTTATTACAAATGTTAGATTAAGATTTCGTTTTGGGTTGAAACTTTTTGCATATCTGATTTAATTAAATATTATTTTATTCTTAGAAATTTAGACATTTAGTAAAGATTAATTTTATTTTAAAAAAAAAAATATCTACTTAAGTGTTAAAATATTTTTTAAAATAATGAAACTATTTCAGGTGTTCAGATATTTTTTAAATAAATAAATTATTTAAAATAATTATCTTTTTCTTAAAAACATAAATTTTCAAAATGGGAATTTTTCTAAAAAAAATCTACAAGTAAAGAAAAATTCAAATAAATCTTAAGATACAGAAGCATAAAAATTTGTTAAAAAATGTAAATCAATTGTAGGAACTATTAAAAAATAAAAAGATTTTAAGAGTAAATAATTTAGTATTCGTAGTAAGAATTTTAAATTTTTAATCTTGTGATTCTTAAGGTTTTAGATAAAATAATATTTTTTTTTTATAGTTTTTCTTCTACAATAAATTTTTTATTCCTATAGTCAACAAAAATTTAGTATGTTGACTTTGAATATATTAAAAAACTCAGACAATAAGTCAATATTTAATTTAAGGAATACATTTTTTTTTGTTTTTTTGGAATAAAAACTTAAAAAATTTAAAAATCTTGTTGATCTTATTAAATCTTTTTCATGAATTTATGTATAAAAATATTTTATTCAAAATTTTAATAAATTATAGAATTTATGTATATTAAATATTTGCTTTAATATATAAAATTTTATTAAGGAAATTTTAAAAATTATTTTCATTAATTAATTATATTAAAAGTATTGAAATTTAAACTATTTTAATTTCCACTAAATTTTAACATAAATGTCAAATTTTTACATAAAATTTCGTAAAATAGTATTTTGAATAATAATATTTTGTTAGAAAATATTTCTGTAATAATAAATTGATTTCTAAAATAATTTTGTGAAATGTTTTTCAAAAATATAATTATTTTACAATAACTTTTTATAATTAATTATTATGTATATAAACATATAGAAATTTTATTCTATAATATTTAGAAAATATTTAGTAACATATGTGACCGATTTTAATAAATAGATACAAGTCAAAAGTTTACTAAACTCTTCGTGTATAAATAGAAAATTACAATATTTTTTGGTTTGTTTTTATATTTAATGTCCTGTGTATTTGGATCATAACTTTTTTTCTTGTTGTTGTTTGTTTTACATATTTTCATTAATCTATTGAATATTAAAGGAAACAGTTGAAGAGGAGATGTTTAGAACTAATATAAAATTTGTAGTTTTAGTAAAATTATTTCATATAAATTATTTTGTTTTTTTGTTTTTGAAAGATTAATAAATTTTAACTCAAATTCAAATTTAAATAGTTTCCCCCAATAAAGAAACAATTGAATAATGAAAATTAATTATGCCAACATTTAAATCCAATATAAAATTTAGTAAATAAATTTTAACGCAATATTAAGTAAAATTCTTCTATTACACTGAATATCTTCTTAAACGTATAAAATATTATATTTAGCAAGGCGGATATTGGTCAGAGTGAGAAATAATATATTATATTTATAGATATACTTATTATATAATTCATATCCGAAACTTTGGTTAATATATGCAGAACTGAAACAGTGTAATTAGCAAAAAGTATCCTTCATTTAATTTCATATCTAAAATAGGAATTAATCAACCGGTATAAATAATTTACTGATAAATATCATAGATACTTTTCATAATACTATTAGCGTATCATCATTATTATATCGTAACCTTTCTACAAAAACTTTTATAAAATTGTAATAAAAATGTATAAATATTTCGAATAAAAAGAGAAACTTTATCTAAATACATTTATTATTTTGTTTATATTATTCTTTAGTTTTTAACATTAGATCTAAAATAATAATTTGTATTTTGAATTCTTGTCACGATTTCCTTTCACGTATAATATTTGTTTACATTCTGTTGTTTTTCACTAAACTCTGTAGCAGAAACAAATTTACTTTCATATCATGGACTTAGTGAAATATAGTTTTTTTTTTATAATACATACTCTATTTTTTTTTTTATAGATTTTATTTAGTATATTAGAATAATATCTAATAGATTTGTTCTAAAAAAAATTGCGAAGCTTTATCTACAGATATTTGTAGTTGTTTTTTTTATTATTTTTTTATTTTACATTTATACAATCTTGTCATAAACTGAACTAAAAATAATTAAATTTAAATACATATTTGATAAAATTTTTATTTATATATGAAACACTAGGACAAAATTTAGTAATATTGAAAATAATTGGATACAAACTTATGTAATTCAAAATTTATTAAAATATTTTACAAACAATTGCATAAAATTAAAGCCTTACAGTAACTTTAATTAAATTTAATGCTCATATTTGTAAATTAATTTATTTTAAATTGTTTAATTTTCAAAATTAATCAAATTTCGTTGTACTTTTTTTGATATTTTCCAGAAAAAATGGTTGTTTACGATATTTAGGGTACTGCTGCTGATTGTTGAAGCCGATTGAACACAACTTATTATGTATTACTAAAATATGGAAAATATGGAATTCAACTTTTCAATACATATTATGTGATTTTATAAAATATTTAATTACTGATTCGTAGTCAACTTTTAAAATCAAATTAACAACTTCTAAGAAATCGTAAAATTAAATTATTTATTGGCATTATTTTAAGCTCCAAAAATCTAAAAGTAGAAGTTGAATTATTTATTACAAGGCAAAATAAATATTGTACAGGAGCTTATTAATTATATTGAAATTCAAATAATAACATTTGGAATGTAATTTTTTTAATTCCAAATAAATAACTACTGAAATTTTTATTTCAATTCACATTTACTACCAAAATTAAATAATTATTTCAATTTTCATATCAACTTTTTTATTTCTTTCCGTATTTATCTGTATTAATATAATTTTATATTTACAAATCTTCTTCCTTATCAATCGTCCGTCACAATCTATTTTCTTATAACTTTTAATTTAAATTTTAAGTTTATTCATTGTTTGTTTGCTTCTTGCTTTAAACTACAATTTAATAATAATAATAATAATAAAAAAAACCAAAAAAAGCTTAACACAAAATAATTATGATGTTCAAAAAGAACTGACGAAAATTATGTTCATTATTTTTTTCGAAAAAATTTCTTTTGATTTCATTCTTTCGCTTGACACCCACCTGTCTGAAAAGCATTTTAATTATAACAAATGAATATTTATATAGATTATATCTATATATAGGGTGTCACAGTATATACTATGTATCTAGCCAAAAACTCTATAGTTATTTAATTGTAATTAATAAATCAAAAACTGCTGGGAGTAAATATGTTAATTATTGCCAATTTACAAAAAAAGAATTAAATTTTACGAAATAAATTAAATTTATTCGAAAGAATAAAATTTGACTTTTTAATTGAATTTTAAACTAATGTATGAAAAAAATTAAGTATTTATTTAAAAATTGCTTTCAAAGTGACTTTACTTGAGTGGTTTATTAGTAATTCAGTGGTTTATTAGTAATCGGTTTATTAGTAATTCATATTCGCAACGCGAAGCTACAACTCAAAAAAATTTAAATTTATTTATTAAAATATTGTACAGGCAATTAGGTTAATTAAACAAAGAATCTTCTTTATTTTGCTCAGAAATAATATTTCCTATTCAAAAAATTAACCAAGTTCAAACTCGATTTTGTCAAAACTATAAATTTTCATATATGTACTAGTGAAGCGATATATAAACCCATTTTTTCCAAAATAGCATTTTTTTTTATAGAAAATATTACACAGTAGTCGATTTAGCAAAATAAAAATTATACAAAATTTTAAAATTTAGAAAATCTGCATTTCTGCATAATTATCATATACGATTTTGATGTTATTGATGATTTCAAGCCAGGCCCAATTCGGTGAAAATTCTACATCACTCTGTAAATAAATTTATTATAATACGTAATGACAGAGACAAACACAAACACAAAACATTGTCCCAATGGTTGTCATTTAACTAAATTAATAAATGTCTTAACTATTTTCTATTGTCATTAGGAGAAAGTTTTTGTTAAAATCAAAAACAAAAATTTCCTATTTTATTGCGGAGTATGTTCTGAAGATGATTTAAAAACCTTTACATTTTTAATGTAAAGATATGTTTTAAGTAATTCATTAAATATTTTCATTCATATCCAAATGTTATTTTCCTTTATTATAAAAAATTAATGAAAAGAAATTTAAAATTATTCTATTTCTAAAAATTATAAAAACCATTTAGTTGGCATACATCCAATTATTTATACTTTTAAGAAGTTAATTTAATAAATAAAAAATTTCATTTTTATGTACAAAAAGAATTCCAGTATTCTACACCTGAAATATAAATGAAACTTTATATAATCTCGTACAGATTATTATCAATTAAAAAAGGTTCTCATAAAGCCGGACGAAAGGACAAAATTGAAATTAATTAATTAATTTTTTTTTTTTTTTTCAAAACATAAAAATAAAAATGTACTACAAAAATAATAAGGTTTTTTACATATGTTATTTGTATAGAATAGTCTAAATGCATATATTTATGTATTTTATCTTAATCAAAAATAGGATATGTTTATGTCACCACATGGGATTAACTCATTAGTCATCAGTTGACAAAGCAATTTATTAATATTGGATAGAATTAAAATTAAAAAAATATATACATATATAGTCATAGTAATTTATCTTAAGCTTAACAACATTTTTTGATAAGAATAATATGATATTACACAGAGTGATATTGTTAACGAGGCATATTAATATAAAAATAAATATTATTAATTATAAAATAACATATTAACTTTAATAATAAAAAATTTCCTGTTATATTGATTAAAAAAGTAAATAAAATTAGTCCTGAAATACTAAATTACTATTTATGAATTATTTAAAAGGATACTTTAAATAAATTTACCTTTGTCGAGAAATTTCTTTACAGCTACAAAAAATATATATGTATGTAAATTTTAAATTAAATATATATATGTATTTAATGAAAATTATTTTGTTGAATGATTTTAAATTTAATTATACAAGTAACGACCCACATTTAGCATAAATACCCATAATGTAATTATAAAATTCAACTTTAACTATATTTTTTTTAGATACCCAAAAAATTATTGCACTATTAAACAATGATAATTAGAAAAAATATATTTTATTTGACTAAAGCTACTAAACCCGCTCTTATTTAATTTTTGATTAATATTTAAATGAACTAGGATATTAAACCCTCACTAATTTTTATATTCAAATATTATCGTACTTAATTTTTCCTAGAAATATACAGAAACCAAAAATTATATAAATGTTAAAAAAATACATAATTTTACTATTATTTATAATATTTCAAGTTTTTTAGATTCACTTGTCATATGCATAATTTCCACCACAAAAAAAAAAAAAGATATTAAATTAATTCTATTATATTTATTTAAATAAAATCCTATACAATTATTTGGTTATAATAATTACAATTGTGAGTACGGCATCATTGTTTCAATTAAAATAAAAGTTTAAAAGTTATATAAATTATTATTACTACATATATATGTCATTTTCATATTAATCCTTAACCATATTAATGCTTAACCATATTAATGCTTATATGTCATTGTAAGTTTTTAGAATTATTTAAAATATTAATATACATATATATATGCCAAAAAAAATTATAATAGTGTACTGATTAAGAGTAGGAAATAAGTGATATGGATATAATGGTTGAACGAATAATTATAACAGAGATTTTCATAATTCGAAATAAAATAAGTAGACACCGTTGTATTCGATTATATCGTATTTTTACCTTAATTAATATTAAAAATTTGTTTTATAACCGTTTAAATTACACATGTAAAAGACAATAAAGGATATTTCATTTGGGTATGCATCGTAAACGGATATTGATATTATAAATAAATTAAATGAAAATTTATGAACCAAATATAGTTTTGGTTATGTTTAGAAAAGGGTGTGGTAAACGATTTATTGGCACACGACATGAGAGATCTCATTGAACCCATTGTGCTCCCAACAATTTTTTGTCAAGACATCAGTAAACACCCTATTAATCGCTAAAAATTTTGCTCTTCGCTATGATAAATTTCCATCCTCTTTTTTGTGGTAAGCCAGCAAATGCGGACAGGTATTTCAGAACATCCATTGACGAAGTATTTGACGAAGCTAATCGATTTTGCCTGTAGACGCCGTCCTGTTTCATGCGGACCATCCTCTTTTCCAGCATAGTTTTGTTTGACGGCATTGAGAATCATGTTCCTAAGTAGCGTTATCAGGTGTCAGATATATGTTTCTTTTCGCGTATTCGATTTGGATATCTACGAAACAAAATATAACATTATAATATTTACTTGACAATTATCCTTGATTATTCTTTAAAATGTACAAAATATGCTTAAAAACAATATTCAAATGGGTCAGAGAAAATTTCCTTCTAATAAGTAAAACTTCTATTTAGATATTTAAAAATTAACTATTTATATTCTTTCGAATTATATTTTCCATTTCCAAATGTAATTTAATCTGTTTATGACTTTTAAATACTCTTAAATTTTATATAATGAGATAAAAAAATAAATTTCAGGATTGTTTCTTCCTTTTGTGTGTCTCAGAAAAAAGAATTTAATTCTGCATAAAAAAATCTTAGCAGTGAAGTGCAGTAAATAAAATTATTACTTTTGTTTTTTGTAGATTAAATACCACAGAAAACTTTAAGGATTATTCGGTTAAATAAAAGATTTTTTTTTTTGTATATTTTGGAAGAAGAAAAGATTTACTGTCGAAATAAACAAACTTTTAAGTATAAATTTTTAATAATTTTTTAAGAAGTTTTCATTTAAACAAAAAAGTAATTTTGTTTATAAATTTGTCTGTACTTTCGCTTGACCACAGTAAAATACTAAAGCTTTAAAAGGATGGGATAATGCAATTTATACACTTTTTAATAATTTGTTATTGTCCTACTTAATTCAAAAAAAAAAGAGGAAAGATGTAATGATAAGTACGTGGTAAGAAATATCTATATTTTTAATTGTAGCCTGACACTTTACGTTATCTGCTATCCGGATATTCATTCTTAATTTTCAATATACCGTATTTAATTTTTCAGAAAAACGGTTGGAAAGTTGAAAAAGATAGAATATATCCACTGTTGCCAAAAAAATGTACATATAGACATTCTTTTTGATGGAGCGATTGCGGTGTGGTCTCGTCCCATCTAAAATTGGTTAACAGAATTGTTACTGAGTTTTAAAAATATTTATTTATATCATTTGCAAAAGGAGTATTTTTACAGCTGCGGATTTAATTTTTAATAATCATTAAGGTATAGTGAATTGATGACTTGGAGTTTAATTGTGATTCAGAATTAATTTAGTTAGTCTTGGATGATATTTTATTAGTAAAATATCTTGGATTTTACTTAAAAGTTTTATTATCTTCAGTATAAACATAGTTTTTCAACAAAATTGTTTAAAAATATCCAAACTTTATTTTAATCTTTTAATTAACGAATACAAATTTTGTTTAAAAGTTTTATAATTAAAATGAAAATAATAAAAATTATCAAATAATTTTTTTAAACGATTTTTTTACAAAGAGAAAAATTTTGCAACAAGTTTTTTAATTTTTCATATTTAGAATTTAAACAAACAATTTGGATTTAACAACTAGAAAATTTTATTAAAACAATTTTATGAAATTCCTATAAAATAGAAAATTCCACAAAATCATTTGAATTTTTATATGCAAATTAATTTCATCATATTTGGTTTTGCATCTGAAAACCACAAATTGATTTTCATAATACCAAAAAAAAAAAAATAGTAATACTATTTGAATATTAAAGGATTTTAAAAAAAATATTTGCTGATTCGTTTAGTTGTTTTAATTGAAAATATATCATATTAATAAATTCAATTACGATTTAGTAATTTTTAAAATTTCACCACAGGGTTTATAAATGACATATCTGAATAATTTAGTGTGAAAACTAGTAATAACAATCATTGAAAAAATATATTAAATAATTTAAAATATTTTATTGGTTTATGATTTTGCAAATATTTCTATATTTTATAAATTAATTACACAATAATGAAAAGTTCACAATATTTATGTTAATGTTGTGGGTAGACATTATTAAAAGCTATATAAGAACATTAATTTTAAAGCTCTCATTGAAAGCTAATTAAATAAATTTAAAATACGTTATGTGTATTATTTTTCCTTTTAATTATCTTAAATTAAGTTTGGTTTTATTACAGTGCCAGTTTAAACCGCATTTGATGTTAATGATCTTTCTCAAAAGTAGAAATATAAATTTTATTATGATTTTATTGTTAATTATAAGTTTATGACAAATAAATTTAATAAAGTTGAAATATTATAGATAATATGAAAAATATGTATTTTTTCTTATAAGCAGTGTTCTTATAATGATGTTAATTTAAAAATTACTATAAGTCTAATAAGAAATTCTAAAATATACTCCAACGAATAATACTAGGACTATATAATCTAAAAAATTTCAACTTTGTTAGATTCACTTGTCATAAACATATGAAAATTTACAGTACAAACACTAAATTAAATTTCTATTACTTAATAATTATTATCTTTTAGAGCATTTTACAAATTAAAATCAATATTACTACACTGATTATCTTATTTTAGGCAAAAAATAGTCTAAAATAGTTTTAAAATTGATTCTATCTAACAGCGTCAATGTTAACAACATTAATATTTACAATATAAATAAATATTGTTTCAAAACTTTTTAGGAAATCTAAAATTAAATATTAAATTAAAATTTAATTTTAATTTTAATTAAATTAAAATTAAAATTTAATAAATTTCTGTATATGAAATAGTCATATTTTCTGGAAATTCTTTTATTAATTTAGTTTTAATATGCTCGACGAAATTGTATATTCGAAATTGAACTTTATTTCCCAGCTAAGTAATAAGTAAATAAACATAAATTAGATTTGCATTTTAAGCATTTAGTATTTTAAAGTGAACTTATAAAAATATGAAATACATCAATTAGATTTATTTCATTACAATATAAAATATTATTAATAAATAACTGATACCTTCATTACTTTAAATATAATATGTAGTTAAAAATATGTCCTTTAATATGATGACTATGTATAATATCTTCTTTCCAATTTTCAACTTTTCATCACAAGTTTGTGATTTTAGATTAATTTACCTAAAATAAAAACTTAATTTTAACTAATTTGTAAATCATTTTAAAGTATTTATTTTATTTCAATTATTCTTACCTTTCAATTTTTCAATTATTATAATTACTAAAATTAAAATTAATTTAAATATTCATAATTTATAAACAATATTTAGAAAATTTTAGCCTTTTTGTTTTCAAATAATATTCAGAATCAAAGTTTGAAACAAATAATTATATGTAACTAATAAATTTATTTTGTTATTTCAAAAAATCTGAAATTCATAGTTTATTTTTGACAATACTGTATTAAAATGTCATTTTTAACTATATATAATATCACAGAAATGTCAAAATGAAAATATATTTATTTACAATTGGTATTAAGCTCTGAACTAAAGAACTTATTTTTAATAAAAATTTTACAGAATATATATCTATTTAACAAAAGAGCAAAGTATTCAGAACGGCATTTGTATGTGATTATATTCACATACAAATGCCGTTCAGTTTCTTACAATTTAAATTAAAGCACCTGACCAGAGGACGAATCAAAATTCGGTATTAATAAAAACAGTTAAAGGGTGATTCATGATTTTTTTTGTATATGTATTAAAATTTGAAAAGAGCTTGAAACACGTAAGGTCATAGTATATTATTAAAAAATATCTCGTTGTATTTGTTAGCATTTTCCTTGTTTTTTGGTATTGTGGAAAGAGAAACAAATCAAAAAAAAATAATATAAATAAATTTCTCATATTGTTTACTTTATTTGCACCTTGCGTTCAAAAAACCACTTAAAATTTAACTATTGACCAACACCATCAGTTCCCAAAATATTTGAATAAGAATTTTCCCCATTTTTGTCTTCATATATTATGTTTAAAAAACAACGATAAAAATACACTGTAATATTTATTATTTATTTCAGAACATATGTCTGGCATACAGATAAGTGATCTGATCATAATGATCAGTCAAGTGTATCGAAGGGAAAATAATATAATACAGAACGGACTAAGAGAAAATTAGATATTCAAAAATAAATTATAAAATTATGAAACTAATTAATAATAATTGTTTGTTTTTAAGTAATGAGGTAAATTATGCATTGCTATATAACAAAATAAGTTAACATATATTCGCTGCTTGTGAAAACAGAAAATTCTATGTGTACTTAATTATTATCTAAATAAAGAAACGTGGAATTGCAGCATAATTTTTTTTACAAAACCGATTTTCTTTAACTTTTTAGCAAATTTAATTAATATAATTGCTACTAAGCCATCCCAGTATTAATTTGACCCATTAGTTACTCACACTGAAATTAATATTAATTATCGAAATTAAAGTTTACTAACGAAATGTTACATGAAGCTGAATAATTTGAATTTTACAAAATCGATTTATTAAGAGTTAGAAAGTACATATAAATTTATGAAAGTAAATACAAATTAATCGGAATAGTCCGTTCTACTTTTCATAGAAGTAATTTTCAAATATAAATTATTTAAATGTCTGATTAAATCTACTGGAATCTAATTAACTACGAGGAAGTAAGATAAGAATATGTGGCTTGAATACTTGGACAGTGGTTTTCTAACGCAGTTCCTCCTTATTTATGAACTTTTGTTACCAGCTAGTACTAACTTTGCCTCCATGGTGCTATAGCCGCCAAAGGACATGGGCCTCCTAAACGTATTTCATGACATTGTATTTCATGACAAGCTAATGCTTTCTTGTTTCTCCCAGTAATGAAACTGCATTTTACTGTATACTCAGTATAACGCTGAACCTATTTATAATGAATTCCACACAGTTCTATCCGAAATTAATTCATAGTTATGTTAATTGATATTTAAAAAAAATTCGCAATAAATTTATTTGTTGATAAGCAAAATGCAATATGTTTTCAATAGCAAATCATATATGATAGTAAATATAAAATATTTTCGATCCGCTAAATTTACCAATTAGAATTTAATTGTATTTGTTAAAGAAATGTTAGAGTCGATACACTTGACTGATCAGACTTATCATTATCTGATCACTTTTATTTATTCGTACACATGTCCACTACAGAATAATATTAAGTTTGTTTTGCGATCACATATGTGTTATCCTTTAACAGAATATTTTTGTAAATTTAGAAATAGGGGCACTTTATTTAAATAATATTGTACCTGGTGTCGTGAATTGTTAGTGTATTAGACAAAAAGGCTTTCTCATAATAATTATAATATATTTATTGTAGCAGTGAATAGAGTATATGAAAAAATTTTTTAATATTATTACAATTTTTTTTTTTTGATTAGTTTCTCTTTCGTTAAAAGGACTTGTTTTTTTATAACAAATACAGAAAAGAAAATTTCTTTTTAAGTGCTATGACCCTTAGGTACAGTGTGATTTACAGTCTGATTTAAATTACTTTTGTAATACAGCATTATTTGAAATCTGAGTTTATTCCAGAGGAATTTGTATTTCAATTTAGTTCTAATTGATGAATTTCGGGATCAATTTTACTCATATATTTATTTAGATAATATTGTTTCTTGCAGGACCTGATTTGGATTTTTATTCATATTTCATTCATATTTTTCATATTTTTTTTGTTATTTTGATAAATTAAAAAAAAAACGAATTTCACTTAATCACTTTGTAAATTGATTTTAATATCCTTATACCTGTACTAATATAATTTTTATATACGAATTACTAAATTCTGATTCGTCCTTTGGTCAGGTGCCTGTTTTTATTTTCCAATAAAGCACCAAGCATGTTGATTGTATAAATGTATTTTATTAAGTATTACCCTTCTTTTGAAAAAAAAAAAACGTACCCCTTCCAAGAGTACATTAAGAAGGGTGAGAAAATAAAAATAATAATTGTTCTAATCATTAGAATTTAATACAACTATGCTTGAATTTTTTTTTTTTAATATTAATATTAAAAAAGAATTTAGTTAGTGTCTTATAGTTTTTTAGAATTTCGAGTTCAAAATTATATATAATTTTTTTTTAAAATAAAATATTTAAATATTAATTCTAAAAATTTTTTTAAATAAAATTAATAAAAAAAGAAAATTAATTGAAAATCAGAAAGAAAAACCCAAAAACAAACAAAGAATTAATAAAATTTAATGACGTCATAACGTCCATATTTAAAAAAAAATATATTAAAAAAAGTGAAGCTTTTCAAAAAAATTACATATTTTCTGTCTTTCATAAATTTAAGTTATTTGTGAAATAAATGTGTAATGTAATGACAACAAATTATTTTTAATAAAGTTTGAATTTAAAAAAAAGTGAAAATATATTTATTTTATAAATATATATTTTTATATATATATATATATATATTATTAAGGTATTTTAAACAAATCAATATAAATTTTATATTCACGACAAAAAAAATATTACCGGGCGGTGGTCAAGCCATTAAAATTTAATTTTTATTACATTATCCAAGAAATTATTTTAAAATAATTATTTAAATTTCAATTTTAATCAGTTCAGGTTCAAGATTATTAAAATTTAATGTTAAATTTTTCATTGGATTTTTATTATTTAAAAAAAAAAGCAACATTTTTTTGCGCAATATTTAATAACCTAAAATATTGATTTTATTCTTAATGCATTTACAATTTATCTAAAAATTTAAAAATTTGTGAAAATTAAAAAAAAAAATTAATTTCAGCAAACTGATAATTGATGTACAAAAACAAATAAATAAAATTTTGTATTATAAATAAAAATTTGCGTAAACATAAAATTGATTAAAATATGTTTTAATGATAAAAATTATATAACTACATTTTTTTAGTTATAAATATAATAGGGATCATTTTTTATTGAGATTATAACAATTTTATAATAATCCTCTATAATGTTAAAATAAAACTATCAACCATAGTGGATTAGTGAGGTACCATGATTGTCAAAGATGATGCCATATTTTATTAATATTTGTGAAAGCTTCTTATTTAATATACATATATTAGATGAAAAAATTAGTTTTTATTAGTAATATTCTACCCAAATTAAGTGCAATATTAAGGTCATACAATGATTTTTATAACTAATTTACAAAATTATGAAATTCTCTCACAGGAAACGACATATTTGTAATCGATCGACGAACTTTTGCTACATGACTTAGCTCTGAAGATTTAAAAGAAATGTTTTACTAATTATTTTTATAATCTGATTTGATTAAATCTTAAATACGATTAAAATAATATTGGTTTGTTCAGAAGTTCATAAATACTACCCTTTAAAAATTCATATACAATTAAATTGTCAAAATTATGAAGGTGAAATGGGAAATATGAATTTATAATTATATATTAGTGTAATTATTACATGCAATACAATTCATCTCAGGCAGAACACTAAAATATAGACTAAAATTTTAATAAATAAAATTTAAAGCTTCGTTGCGTTCTTCTCTGACCACTAAATAACAAATAATATTTTAATTTTTAAATAAAATACATTATTAATTTTAACATAAAATAATATTTTTAAACAATGTTTTTTTTAGATTAAACTAATAATATGGAAGCAATAATTAAATCAACTACAACAACATATCAACCATCTGATTCAGAATATATTATGAATTTTTTTCATATACCAAAATTAAATACAACAATGTCAACAAATCATAATAATCAATTATTTGGTGAAACATCACCATCCTTATCTGGTATATCAGAAAATTCAAATGAAAATTTCGATGGTGGTGGAATTAATAATAATAATATTTTTAAAATAAATCAAAATAATAATAATAATATTAAAAATAAATATAATAATAATAATAATAATGAAAATAATATTCAAATAAATAGTAATAGTAATAGTAGTAGTGATATTGATGATCCAGATGAAGATTCAGAACAAGAATTAACTAATTTAACATGGTTAACAGAATTACGAAATCAATCATTAACATGGCCAGAATCAATTAAACCAATTTTTGATGATGATGATGAAGATAACGATAATGATTATTTTGATGATAATGATAATAATGATAATAATAATAATATTAATAATAATCGTGATAAAAATACATTAAATAATTTAACTACAAATTCATTAATTAAATTAAAAGTGAATGGACAAAATAAATTTAATAGTCTTTTAAATAATTGTACAACAAATAATCAAGTTAATATAAAGAAACAAACAGCATCGGAAAGATTTAATAAATTTTTAGATCAAATAAAAAAGTAAGTAAAAAAAATAAAAATATACTCCAGAATCCAATTTTGGGGTTAAATTTTACAACTGAATGACAATGTATAAGAGTATACTTTTCTTAAAGCATTTAAAATAATATTATCACATTAAATGGTAAACTATCTACAAATTATGTGTATATAAATTATCAAACATTTTAAGTATATATTTAAAAAAAACCTGAAGCGAACTGAAATATCTGTCCTGAATTCTCTCTCTCCAATATATTGATTTATTATAGGAAATATAATATGCATGAATAATTTATAATTTTTTTATTTGTAGAACAAGAAGTGATTATGATTTCTCAGCATCCACATATCAAATGGATACAAATGAAAAACCACCATTTAATTATTCACAAATAATTGGTATGGCAATGTTGGAAAATGGTCGTATGACATTACAACAGATTTGTTCATGGATTGAAGAAAAATTTGCATATTATAGGATTAGGAAAAATTGGAATGTAAGTATACAAATATATATATTTTTCTAAAATACAAAGTTTATTGTGAACACATGTCACAGAAATCTTGAATTATCAGTTTTTAATAAATTTAATCACAAATTAAATCAAAATGAATCAAGATTTTTATGAAATAATTAGCAGCTGCTTATAGTAATGAAAAAATAAATATGTGTTCAGGACGACTTATTACTACTAACATTGTTGTTAGTTCTTGTAATAGAAATTATTCTAAGTTCTCAGTGATATTTCTAAGAATAGTAAATATTTAGTCATTACATTAAATTCTTATAATAAATCAATGATTTTCGGTATAACATGATTACATCCTTTTTTTATCATTTTAGAATTCAATTCGACATAATTTATCATTACAATTTTGTTTTCGTAAAATTGATCGTAAGAAATATGAAAAAGGTAAAGGTGGTTATTGGGAATTAGCAATGGATATTGCAAAAAGTGAAAGAAAACGTATAAGAAATCGTAAAACAAAAAAATTTACAAATAATGAAAATGGCCGAATTAATGTTATAAATCATCAAAATAAAAATTATATTCATCAACAACGAGCACCACCACAAAAATTTCAAAATCAACAAAATTCTATTGCCTTGTCACAAATAATTGAAAATATAAATTCTGATGATACAATTACAAACATGAATAATAAGACAACTGAAAATATAATTTTTACAATTAAAGAAAATAGTAGAATTAATGAAGAATTAAGAGAAAATGATTTTAATGAAATTATATCAAATAATGATGAGAATTTAAATGATTTAAATTTAACACAAACAACATTTAATGAATTAATTAATAAAGTTAGTAATACAAAACAACCACATTTCCAAAATAATAGAAGTACTACTAATAATGATAATAATTATCAAAATTTTCGACGTCATAAAAATCAAACAATTCAAATGGAAATAAATTTAGATGGTGAATTAGTACCAATAAATCATAATTCGAATGAAAATTGTAGCCAAAATATTATAAAAATTAAAATAAATGATAAATTAGAAGATATTCACAATAATAATAATAATAATAATAATAATGAAAATGTTAATAATTCCACTGTACAATTAGATGATATTTTTATGGTTGCCAATAATAAAAATAATAATAGTAATAATAATAATACTAATAATAATAATTATAATAAACCAAATATTAATTTGAATTGTGATACTGAAGAAATAATGAATTTTTTAAATGATACTGGTTCACTAAATATTTGTCCAAAAAACGATAATCATTCAATTACATTATCGTCTTCCAAAGAAGAACAACAAAATCATCATCAGCATCACCAAGATCAGGACGAAATTTTTGAAGATGAATTTCAACCAGGAACAATTGTTGATCCAACAACTATGGAAATTCAACAGCAGGTTAGAGAGTTATATTTTTTTTAAAATAATTTAAAGTTATATTCACTTTAGTTGTTGAACATTACATTACAAAATATAAATTATTTTAATTAAATTATTACGATTTGGCAATTTTACCAAATTTTTTTAAATTATACAATAAATTTAAACAAATTCGTTGGTAGAACATGCACTGAGAATTAGATCCATATTTAGAATAAAATAGAGGTGTCGAAAGTTAAAGGGTGGTATTATCTGTCTTTGCTTAAACATCCCTTTTAATGAAAGTAATATTTTATTTATTTTCTGTGTTTTAATATTAAAAGTTAGGTTTGTCATTAATGATAATTTTCCAAAATTGACAATAAATCCTACATAAATATTTTAAAGCAAAAATTCACGTTTCTAAAATTACAGTGAAATTTAAATCATCAAATTTTTCAAATTTCTATTATTTTTACTGTCTTTTAGTTGCAACAACAAATATATTTAACAAATAACAATGTAATTGAAACATCAACACAACAACAACATGAACCATTAACATCAACTGAAAATATTGTAGTATCATCATTTTTAAATGATAATTCACCAATAATTGGGCCAAATGTTATTGTACAACAATTACCATACTATACTATACCAGTAATGGATGTAATTACAACTACAACTCGAACAATTACAAATACCAGATCATATAATTGTAATGAAAATAATAATAATAACGATATGTGCAGTAATAATTGCAGCCAACAAATAACACAACATCAAAATAATATTGATACTGATATTACTGATAATGACATTGATCCTGATGATATTACTAATGATATTATAGAAAATCAATTCAGACCTTATATTGATGGTATTGATGAAGCATTTCAATTTTTAAGAAATTCAGAACATCGTACTGATGAACTTTTAGATGGACTCTATGATATATCAGTTGGTGATTTTTAAATTCATAATTAAAATACCAAATACAGTTTATTCATTTTAAAAAATTTTATCAAATATTTTATGAGCTAAGTAATAAGTATATTCATAATAAGGAAAGATTTCAGTTAATAAATATAATTGAATGCTGCCGATAGTGCCTAAAATTTAAATTGAGAGAAATTGTAAATATTTTTCGTAAAATTAATTTAAAAAAATGAATTTTTTAATTTTAAAAAATAAATTAACATATTAATTATTATTATTATTACTATATATTATAAAATTTAATTTATTTATTTATAATTTTTTAAGATATATTCTTTATATTTATAAATTGAAACTAGTCAACTAATAGTTAAGACAATTTAGTGTGTTAATAAGTTATAATTGAAAAAAAAAAAATGTTTTATAATTACATAATTTTCTAATGGAACCCAACTAGTTTCATATTCATTTAAGAGAAAAATTTAAATATATATTTCAAAATAGATAAATAAAAAAAAATAATTGTGTTAATTGATAAATTATTTTATATTATTGAAAATTTTTATCTCTTGTTTTTTTTTAAAATAATTTATGCTATGAAGCATAAGAGCATATTAACATTTTGTTCTGATTTTGTTTAAATTATTTAAAATTTTCAGTGGTTTAGTAAATTAGCAGTGAAAAGTTTTCATGTTACTCAATATTGTAACATAAAAATTAATATTCATTTCATAGAATTTGATAAAAATGATCAGTTGAATTTAATGTGACGATAATTGAAATATATGGAATGATTAATGAAATTACACTAAGCTTTTCTACGTGAACTAAAATCGGAAAGAGTGTGTTTTTAAATATTTTATAAAATTTATGGATGAAATATAATTTTTTTTTGTAAATCTTTAATAAATTGTGAAACAAATTTTTATGTTTTATTTATAAACTAGTCTTAAACATCACATAGTTTGTTGTAGTAAAAGGAAATATTAGACTAATTAGTTTAATTTAATAATTTTTTTTATTAATTTTATATTCAACACATGAAATTATGAAAAATGATATTAAAAAATAATTGCTTATAAACTTAATAAAATTTTCTATTTTTTTTCAAATTTTCTTACAAACATTGGAAATTTATAATTTTACAAAACAAGCGAACTAGGTGCATATAATATAATATGTATTTCAATATAAATATTTTTTAATGTGGTTGAAAAGCCAGATTCAATAAATGTGGTTAAAATATCTTAAATTTTAATTGGTATAATGATAAATATTTCAAATAACTTTTTAAATTATTCATGCAAATATTATTGAATTATTATTTTACCTAATGTTTTCAAGTGTACCCAAATATTGTAAAATAATTCGTATTTGAATTGTCAAAAATTTGAATTTATATATGGTTTTAGATAGGAATTTGTAAAATTATTTATTAAGATTGCAAAATAATAAAAATATTCCAGACTGTTTTACATAGTTAAATCACTAATATATTGCAATAGTTAATATAAACTGTCTACAAAATATTGATTGTATTAATTACCAAAAGTTTCTAAATATTTTATTTAAATACTAAAATATTGTATTGAAATACTAAAAGTTTGTAGTAATTAATATTTTTAGTATATTCCAATTTTCATTTTTCCCAATTGTCGGAAACCTAAGTAAATATATAGTTTAATTAAAAATATTCATTTTTACAATATTAATTACTAATTATAACCAAAGTTGTTCTTTTTTTTTATTATATTGTATTGTATTATTTTACATTAATTTTGATATAACTATATATCTTAATGTTTATTTAGAAGCCTAGCAAAAATAATGTACGTTCAACTGTTTATTAATTCTACCACAAAATTTTATTATATCTACTATACTTTCCGTATTTTTTTTTTTCCTTTTTAATTGCATATTTTGTATGAATAATTACATAGCTATAACTACACATAAATATTAACTTCACCGAAATTAAAATAAAAATCTACACAAGGAATAAAAAAAAAATTCTTCCTAAAGCAATAAATTAGGTTTCCTCATCAACATTAATTTTGTTTTTCTCTTTTATATCTGGTAACGATATTATTATTTTTTTTTTTTACAGCATTTTACATTAAATATTAAAATCAAATTTATTTGTGATTCCCACAAAAATTATGTTCAAAATTTTGGTATGTTAATATTAACATGGGTTTCTTTATAATTAATCCTGATTTTTTTTTATTTACTTTTTTTTTATCATTATGTTTGCTTTTAATAAGGAAAATTTATAAATACATAAACATATATACAAAATTATATAGAAAATTTTGATTAAGTTAAATGTTTCAGGTAAATAAATAATAATTTATTTATATTAGGTAATTTTAAAACTACAATTTGGTATTCTTATATAAATAATATAAAAAAAACATTATTTTATTGTATGTAGCACTTATATATATATTTAAGCTTAGCTTTAATAAAATCTTTCAAGTAATATTTTAATTTTAGGAGAATACTAGAAATGGAAACCATTGGAAGTAAGAAAATATACATAAATAAATATTCTATATTATTTAATTACTACAGTGAGAAATGTAACTGATTCACGAATTTTCAAGAAATGAATTATTATTTACCCGATTTTTTATATATACATAAATATTATTGCACTTAATTTTTAAATAGAAATATTATAAATTTAGTGTTGCTATAACATATATCTAGTATTATTGTGGATGATATTTTGAGATTCATATGAAATATTATGACAAAAATGTAACAGGGTATATAAATTTTATGTTAGTTAAAATCTCATAAGTAATTTGCATTCATTTTTAAAACGAAAATTTATATTACTTCCAGCTATGAATATTTTATTTGTATTTTTCAAAAATATTTTGCATAAATGTATGAATATTATTCAGATTATAAAATACAAGAGGTCCAAATACTATGCCTTGAATATTATTGATAAAAATATTTGTGACAGTGAAAACATTATTGTTAACTTATATTTATAATATACTATATTTGTACTAGTTGAAAGACAAAATTTGTTTAGTCCTTTTTAATATTAAAGAAAACTGTAAAAATTCTATATTAATTTTTCGAAAATCTACTTTTTTTTAGAGGTTATTTAAAATAATGAACTTTCATAGGCCTACAAAATATTTGAAAATTATTGTCAATTTAATTAATAATTCTGTCTACTAGATTAATATATTTCAATATTTTAAATTAAATTAAATTAAATTTGTGATATAATTTATGTGTTAGAGCCACATGGAGTATGAACTAGTAGGTTCGTGCGTGTTCAGTTTATAGATAAAAGTAATCATAAGAAGTTAATTAATCACGAATTTCATTCTCGTTTAGATTATTCTGAATATAGCTTCATCCACTTTTTGTGGAAAATATAGTTGGATTACTATACAAAAATGTGGCTTGTAAGTATTTTATTATTAAGTCTATATTGCTAAGCTAAAAATATACATTATAAAAATAAATGCTTTTCATGCTTGATACATTAATTAAGGTGTCTCAATATACAGGATTGTTTAATTCATATCATAAATTCAATTTAAGACTTGCTGTAATTGTTTAATATATAATAATTTCCAAAACTTAATCTAAAGTATACATACTTAATGGGTTTCTTTATAACTCTATTGTGTGGTAATATGAAACACCTTGTACAATATCCATATTTAATTTTTCTGTTTTTCATTTCACAAAAATAATTACATTTTGATGTGCTAGGTATTCGGAAGATAATTGTTTTAAAATTCTATAACACAAAAAAAAAAAGAACTAAAATTTAATGGAAATTTCGTTTAAAGTGATGGTATACTCAAGGACTATCTCATCATAATGAAGTTTTAATTTAGGGTAACACGAAAACTTTATTTAAGAGAAATTTTAATGAGAGTATTTTTCGCTAAAAAAAAGTACATATTATCCTCTTGAATAATATATTTCAACATTTTAAAGTACATTTGTTTAAAATTTTTTGATAATTAAAATTGTGACAATTTTCATTTCAAATTATTTATGTTTATGAAACTAATATTACTCTGTATAACATGAATAAATTTTCTACAAAACTTTTTTAACGAATCTTTGAACAGTGGTAAAATTGGAAATTACTTGGACAGTAAAGCAGGAAGTTTTAACAGAATATATTATCGTAAGTAGCAAACTTTGCAAGTCGGCTTTATCTTTAAATTAATAATATTAATATTTAATGAATTTGTTAATTATTAAAGCTGTCTTACCAATGCTGCAAAATCTTTAATTTAAAATGTTTACATAATTTTTTATAAATTTAAATTTTATATTAAATTTGTAAATCATATATAGTAAGTTTATAACATTATACAAATTCATTAAATACTACGTCTTTTTTTAAATAAAAACATTAATATTATTTTATGCTATGAAAGTTTATTATACTTTAACAACTTTAAAGTGAGATGAAAAATTTAATTTTTGTATAAATTTAGTTTTAAATAAACAATTTTTTTTTCTTAAATTATGCTTTAAGTTTTTTGTAGGACAGAATATATTTTATCTTATTGTCAGTGTACGTTGTGATGAAGGGTTTTCTCTATTTTGTCGTTTATTTAAAAGTTTAGTTTCTTTCTTTTTTTTTGGTATGTATTTAAATCTTTTGTCAATATCTATAGGGTCATGATGGAAAATGTAAATACTAATTACTAATTCGTATAGTAAAAATTTAGATATTACAAACATTTACGTTAAAAAGTTTTTTTTTGAAAACCTAATATTTTTTAAAAGTTTTCTATTATTTAAATTTCCTATAAAAAAATTAGTAAAATAATACCTAATGATAACTGAAAATGGAAAATTGAAAATACTCTGTGGTTTTATACCAAATTTTCATACAAATTTTAAGTTAATTTAGAAAAGTTTTTAAGATCAGATATCAACTAAAATATAAAATAAATAATTGAACACTTGAGAATTTAAATGACAATTTGTCATCTTTCGTCACCTTTAAGTCTCATAACACTTGAAATTTAAACTATATAAAAATTTTGAGTAGTTAATGAAAGTAGTTAACAAAAACAATTTCTTTTAGTATTATATACATTGATTCAATTAAGTATTAAGAGATGTAAAATTCAAAAATTTTATATTTTCTGATAAATTATAAAGTTTCAATGAAAATAGAAAAGTTTAAAAAAAAATTACTTTTCTACTAACTACTTTTAGTAGAAAACTAATATATTTAAAATATTTTAAACATTAATCAATAAGTTGCTCACAAGTCATACACAACTACAATATAATTTAAATAAATATTTTATGTAATTGAATTGTAATAAATTTAAATTAACAACAATTTGGATTAATCTAAATACGCAATAAAGTAAGTTTTAATAATTTCCATTTATACAGTAAAATTGTAGTCGACATTTTTAAGGTTAACATATTATAATTTATTATAATATTTGTAAAGTTCAAAAAACCTGAAATTGTTTTTTAAAAATTATCATCAATATTGAAAAATATTTGTAAGATACAGATAAGAAATTCTGTAAGATAGTTATGTGATGATAATATTGAAAAAATTATATCTATAATATTATATGTTTACAGGTACTCATTTGAGCATATGAAATTTAAAAAAAAAAAGTTTATGATATTATCATGTGGATAGCTGTCAAAAATATTATAAAGAAAACCCATACTTACTTAAAATGATACTTAAACGTTCCAATTCACTGAATCTTTGAATTCAATAAAAAATAAGTAATATATATTTTTTTTTTAAAAAGAATTTTATATATCTTTTGAAATTTTGAAATTTTCGAGAACATTTTTATCAATTTTTAAACAAATAACCTTTTCTTTTATTTGAAAAACTGAAAATAAGAAAAACTTGATAAGAAAATAAACCAAATTTGAATAAAACTTTTTTTTTTTTAAAACGAAAACCTTTTTCACAGCTTTTGTTTGGAATATGGCTATCTTTTGGTTCCTGATGTTTTTTTTAAATTTCCTTTTCATTCCTGATGTTTTTTTTTAAACACTTTGCTCTTAGTTTTCTACCCTAGATGTATTTTTCAACAGCCGAACTTATATTTGCTGGAAAAGAACTTTTTTTTGAGGAAAAATAGTAAAGGATTAACGAAAAATAGTAAAAGGATTAATGAAATACACAGCCGAGACACATTATATTTTTTTATTTAAATTTTCTGTTTTTAGTTGTATGCAAAATGGCCTATTAATTATTGGTGTCACTTGAGTATGGTAAGACCAACATCGATGTTCAGACTTATTTGTGAATTTACCCTATGAAAATTCTTTTGATACAAATGTAAATTTTTGTTTACTGCAAACTACTTTACTTACAAATCTTTTTCATACAAATGTTACTACTTTTCCTCCAAATGAAAAACTCATTTGTATTTGAAGTAAAAAATGCGCCTTAAAAGCAATAAATCACAAATAGGTGACAAATAGAGTTTGCTTATTGATAATAAGAGATTTATTTAATTGCACTATATTTAGAAAACTTTTTTCTATGTGGAAAAATAAAAGTTAAGTGGTGAACTTTAGAAAAAAACACCTTTGAAAATTCTGTTGTCCAGAAAAAAAAATGCTGCGAAGGTTTAACAAGGTGTTTTTTTTAAAGAAAATTGCAATAAAAATATGTAATATAAAAATATGTGTGATACTCAATCATTCTTAAATTCAAACTTATTCCATTAATTAAACCGTGAATGGCTGTTTGGCAAATAATTTAAGATTAATATCTAAGAAATTTATAAATAAACCATTAATTTAATATTAAAATGGTTGAAAATTTATATTATCTTAAAAAATCTCATTTTCATATATTAATGATTTCTTTGTCAATAACTCTTAATACCAAATTGAATTTAACAGACATATAAAAGTACTTGAATTTTATTACATTTTTTGGGATTTATTTATTTTATTGTGAAATTTAAAATTCTATAGATTATTTTAGAAAAAAAAGGAGTCGGAATTTTGATTGAAATTTTACCTCTTACGTCAGATTCAAGAGTACAGTGAATTAAACTGCCAGAATATTTTTATTTTCTTAATAAAACGATAACTTACTCAATTACTTTCTTACGTAAAAACGGCTTATACCTTAAGGGTTATATATTTTGATAATACAACGAATTTATGTATTAAGTGGAAATATATAATATAATTGAGAAAACTGTTATATACAAGAGAAGATTTTTTAACAAATTTTCACTCTTAAAGTCGTAAATTTATGAATTTTAAATGTTTCATTTCAGTAATTTCCTATTAAGATGGGTAGCTCAGAGTTTTGTGTAGTTTACCCGTATTGTTGCATTGCAATTTCTTTTCAATAGAAATACTGTCTTCAGTTTCTGTTCAGCAATAGGGTTCGAAGCAGCTATAACTTTTCTGTATCTGAATATCGTTACACAGTAAATTTATGTTATATATAAAACCAAAACAAATCTTTTTTTAAATACTATTTTTCCATTAATCTACTATCAAAATGTCACTAAAAGGTAAATCCTTTATATAATGTTTAATATAATAAAATTTTTCTGATTTATATTATAATTTTCAAAGTCTTATTTTATGTAATTTAATGAAAAGAAGCCATAAAATTCTTGTATTTTGATCATCAGAATGTTATTATAGTAGAATCAAGATTACACTTTATTTCTTAGCTTTATGCATAAATTTTTTGAAATTTAATTTAAACCATTTCATGATAAATATAAAATAACATGCTTTTATAAATCCTCGTACTAAAAATTTTTACAAAACATTTTACTGAACTTTATTTTCGAAATTTACTATTAAAGAATTTTTTTTTTATTATATTTATGCATGCTTCCTAGCATAGTGTTAAAGAATCAAAGAATATTTTTAAAAAAAATAATAAGTGAAATGTTATTTTAGCCTGAATTTTCGTTAGAAGTAAGGTAATATAGTTTAATTTATCTACTGCATGTAATATATTGTACACAGACCTTTTGGTTAAAAAAGTTTAAAGATTTTATGAAAACTATTTACTCGAGACGAACAAAATTTTAAATATACATTTTTAACACATAATTACCATTATATTATTCTAAAAGAAGTTATTTCTTGGCCCTAATTTTTATAATAATAGATTCATAAAAGTTATATACAAGTTTTTGTTGATTTCTTTTTTATGAAAACAAATAATCAAAATCTAGATCCTGTAAAGAATAGCCCATAAAAGTTTATGGTTAAAATGTTTCCAAAAAAACCTAACTTTTCGACAAGTTTTCTCTGGTAAAGTGTTAAAAATGAATATAGTAAAATCGGCTGGAAATATTCTAATATCCTAACAAAGAAAATATGGGTCTAGCATACAAATATTTTGAAATATTTTATTAAGGATAATCAATTTCTATTTTAATATACAATTGTAATTAAGGCAAATTTTGTTAATTTCATTTATAATTTTATTTCAAAATTATTAATTTCATGAATTTATCGTAATGCTTTGAAATATTGTGTATGGATTTCTGATTATAATACATATATAAATTTTGAAATTATGTAAAATTTTAAATTATGCTTAAATAATATAACTTAAAATATTTTTTTATTTTGTTTATTTATTTTAAAATTAATCTAAAAAATATTCAAAATTTTACGGAAATCCGTTTCCTAGATATAAAATTATTTTACCTTTATTTTATTGTAAAATATTAATAATTTATTTATATAATAGTATTATTTTTGTTTTTTTTTTCCAATGATTTTTGCTGGTTCAATCAGAATTTATAATAATATCAGATAATTTTTCATTTTAATTCCTGAAATCTGTATAATAATAATTCCATAAAAATGATACTAAAATTTAATTTATTACGATATCCGTTCATGATAAAATTTGTTTATCTAGGCATATTTGTTTTATAAATTATTTTTGTTGTTTTATTTTTAAATTTATTCTCTGTAAAATATGATTTAATTAAATTCAGAATAACTTACTAATAATCTTAATATAAACAAACCTAATATCCTGAAATAAATTTTGAAAATATTTAAAATATAATATTTATTTCAAATCTGTAACTTAAATTTTCGGTCTTATTTAATGTAAAATTATTTTAAATATATTTTTAGAAAAATTATTAAAATATTTTTAGGTCTATAATAAATATAATTATTTTGTATTATAATTAGGCAATAAAACCAAAAGTCCAGCCAATTTAATAAAATTTATTAATATCGTAAATTTATTAAATTTTATTGATTAGTCCTTAATAATATTTTAATAAAGTAAATGATTCAATACTAATTAACCACAAATATTCATTAATTAATATTGATTCCTTTCCGCGAAATTTGAAATTTTAGAAAATCAATTTTTATAATAAAATATTAGTTTGAATTAATTTCCATGTTTGGGTGTAGTTTTCATGGTTCTATTACAACTTAAAAAAATGTACATCCGGTTATCATTATCGTATTACCAGGGATTTTATAAGAACAGCTGGAAATTTATAATTAATGGTTATCGTTCTCAAAAATAAATAATTATGCTAAAAATAATCGCCATAGTTCTAAAAAATAAATCAATTTATTACTACATTCAGTGAAAATGGTTTGATTCAATACCCTAGCGCTACTTAGTATTTTCGATTCAATCAATTATACGCAAGCTTAACTTGTTATTAATTCCCATATATTTTCTGACAGTTAGACTGAACTTACTTTACAACCTAATCCAGTATTACAAAATTTTTTTTTATTAATTATCAATTATTTTATCACTAATATGACAGCTTCCATCAAAGGCGTAAATTTCAATTGGAAGCAATGTATTGAAATTTAATTATTATTACACAACACATTTCTTTTAAATGCCTTTACTTTAAATATTCATATTTTTATTGTATTTTACGTATGGTAATGTCAAATTAACTATAATTTAAAATAAGGCAGAAAAAAAATAATATTTCCCAAAAGAATTAACCTAAAGCTGAGAAAATTACATTTAAATTTTATAGTGTATAAAAAAAAAAGAAAAGGATAATGAAAATACTGAACTTTTATATTTTTTTCCAAATATGTTAAAATTTATTTCCATTTACTTTATCTGAATGATTTTTCAATTTTTTTTTTCATGATTTATTTTTAGTAACCTTATGCTAACCAAATAAAGTGGTATGCTACCAAACTTTTTGTTTTTTTTTTTTTAAAATAAAAAAAATAAACTTAAAGGACCTTTATGAAAAACAAATTATATTTAAGGTAAAATTATTCCCACTACGAGCAATCATAACAAAGCAAAAAAAAAATTATTATAAAAAAAACTGATATGATTTTACACCTGTGGGTAATTTATTGATTTATAGAATGGTTCTTATTTTTTTTTTTTACATATTTGAACATATTTATTTCTATTCTTTCGTTTATTATACAATTTACCTTTTTTTTAGTGAATGATTTCCAGCTTTTAGAAAATTTGTTTATGTGTTAAGATTTTTCCATATTATTTATATATATATATATTTGAGTTAACCTTTCGAATAAGATTTTCAATTGAATTATTATTTATTATATTTAGTTATTTGGGCTTCATTGGATATTATTAAGAAAAAAAAAAATATATTTTCTTTCTGGTATAAGATATTTGTTTTGTTGATTATTAGAAAGAATTATTGGAGCGTATTCAATTGAATTTAGTTTTAGAATTTAATTTTTTATTATTGTTTTATTAATTAAATAATTTCTAATAATTTCTATTATGCTATTATTATTTTCCATCGCTGACATTTTCGTAAAGCAGCGATCAGATAGTAGTTTTATCTAGTCAGTACCTTTCTGTAATATTTCTACCAGCACAGATAAATTGTTCATTCTAAAAAGAGGAAAACATTCGAAAGCAACTCGTAGTTGTATAAAATCCAAAAACTTCATTCTCCGTTTATTTCAAATGAAAACACTTTAACTACCAAATTTCAATACTGGACAAGTTGACTTTAACTGGCTTTCTGACGGATCAGTGTCGAATTAATTACCATCTTAACAAGCTATACAGATTACATGCACCACTCTATTGAGATGATAGGGTATATCCTCTACGACTACGAAGGCACATATCTAAAAAAAAACATTATTTAGAAATTAAACAAATTTTTTTTTATTATTCTAAGAAAAACTTTAAACGTAGGACTTCAAATTGTTTACGATTTTAACTATCAATACTGTATAAATATGATTAAAAAATTCATGGACCTTTCTTCAAAAATCTACCTTAAACCATCAAAATAATAACTTGATGAACCCTTATCTACTTACAGCTACATAAAAATTCAATTTAATTCATTCCTATATACATGTATTTCCTTTATTTACATTATATGTTTTATAATAAAATAAATGTAATTTTAATTCATGTAGGAAGCCTGGAGTTATTAATTTTATTTTATTAATATGTAGATATATATTTATGGTAGCATAAAAAAAAAACATATTTTTCCACATAATTTCGTTTGCATTGCATATAAATAATTGTTCATTTTTTTATGAAATGATACCAACCAAACATTACATATCCATATTTTGTGTTGTAAATTACCTTAAATATAAAATATATTTATTATAATTTTAATGTAAAAATAATAATCGACAAGATAAAACTCATAAGCGGAAAATATTACAATTATGTATAAATATGATTAAAAAAATGCAAATATACTTTATTTATATTATTAAATTGAATCTGTAAAGATAGTTTTGGAATTAATGGGCCAGAGTGTAGAAATTATAATAAAAGCATTAATACTGTTTCATTAGTAACTGAATTTAGTTAGCAGTATATATTATGATAAATTATTTCAAAAATTGTTCACAAATTCGAGAATACATTACAAATGCGAAAATACTAACAAAACTATAGTTTCATATGGTTGCGTAACGTGGATCTACTTTAGACACTCAAATTCTTTATTTAAATTATTAACAAGAAATTAAACAAATATAATTATTCATGAAAAAGACTTGGTTTTCAAATTTGATTTTCTTTTTCACAATGTAAACTATAATAACCATTTTTCCCAGTTCAATTGACCCTTTTTTTTTGTTAACTTTGACCTTAAGTAGCCCCACTAGATTAACATTTTAAAAACAAGAGAAAAAAAGGATAAAAAAGAAATTTTTCCTTCGAAATTCAACGCATAATAAAAAGGAATAAGAAAAATCCAACATAGAAATAATCAAAGAATATATATAAAAAAAAAAGGATAAAATACTAATATATACAAAGTTATCAAGTTATGGGAATAATATATATATATATATATAAAGGATATAAAAAACCATAAAGCAAAATAAAAATGAATAAAAAGTTTTCAAAGAAATTTAAACGATCAACTTAGAATATTAAAGAAAATTAACTTGTTTCTTTGTAATTAAAGTGGTTCACTATATTCCTAGGATAGGACAACGATGACAAGGATAATATTCCCAACAGTATTTCAGTTTAAAAATAAATTATATCTATTTATATTTTATATCTATATACATATATACGGTATGTATATAGAAATGTGAAGCATCAAAGATGTTTCTTATTGCAAAGAAATCTTCGAGATTTTCTAATGCGATTTTTAATTGAAATACTTCAGTTTCTACAAAAATGTAATTTTTACAATACCATTATATTAATGTTGAGGACACCAAAGAGTACGATAAGAATATTAAAAATTTGAGACGCGTTTAAACTGTTTTAGTTTTTAACGCTTTTATCGTATTTTTTTTTTTTGGAAATGTTAAAAGGGAAAATATATTTATAATAATGTTTAAATTTTAATATTTTACATGGTAAAAGTGACGATTATGGATAAGAAAAATTAACACAACCAAAAAGTCAATCAGTAAAAAGTATACCATGCTAAAGTTGCTATGTGAATTTTTTCTTAATTGCAATACATTCAAGAAATTTTTGTAATATACAATTTTTAATTTTATAAATATTTCTAAAATACTTTTAAATGGGAAAAAAAATTCTAGAAAATCATTTCAAATTGGTGTAATTTTGACAATATTAGGAAAAATATATAAAAAAATTATTACATTTTCGCGACAAAGTGTTGGTATCATTTTCTATAAAAATTATTACTAATCTACTGTAATTTTTATTAAGTTTTATCGAGACCAAAGTTTCTGGAGCAATCTTATGACCATAGTGGATTTGTATAAATAATATTTCGTATAACCTTCCATTAACACTTTTTTTATATACCTCTAAAGTCAGCCTACATCAATAATAACTTAAAATAATCATTATTATGCAGAATTTTGGCCTATAATGTTATTATTACTAGTCCTAGCGTTATTCTAGCATCATAATAACTTTTCAGAAATAATAAGTGTCCCTCTAAAATTTTCTAATAATTTAATTTTCTTGAAAGCTAAATTTTCAATATTTGATAATAAACGTACTTGTCGTAGTAATAACAAAAATTTTCCTCAAAATTATATAAACACGTAAATTTCCAATTGATACGATGCTCAATTTTACTATTTAATCCAATTTTAAATCATTGAAGTGAAAACATTTCGATTTAACTAAATATCATTCTCTGTTCTCTCACTTATATTTATTTTACTTATCATTATCATATAAAATGCAAAATACGAATTTGCATCATAATTTTCATAGCTAGATACGAAAATCAAACAAAAATAATTTAAATTTTTACGACAAATAATAATAAAAAAAGAAAATTGTTTATGAAAACATGAATTCTCCTATAAACGAATAATTTTCAAAAATATTTTAAGTTTTATGTATAAAGTAGTTTATGACACAAATTTTAGCTAATATAATTTTTGTTTTAATTTTAGGCATGAATAGCTTTTCAACAACCATTAGTACTACAAAATACATTAAAAAAAAATATATTCAACAAATATTTGAGTTAGGATAGCGTGAAAAGGCTATTAACAAAATTTTGGAGGCCCAATAAATTTTTGGTTTCTATGAATTTACAAGGATTGAAAATTAGTTTTTCAAAAATGTTATTATAGTTTTCCGTTTTAAATATAATTTTCAGATATTTTTTTGAATGATTACTTAATTTGTTGGCATTTCCATAGCAAATTGGAATTTTTTCAACTTAATTATGGTGATTTTGCAAATCAAAATCATGTTTTTACAAATTAATTTAGATCGACTGAAATATAAAAATAAAATTTTATAGAGAAATTTTAAGTTATTTCAGATATTTCACTATACAATTGTTATCAATGACGATATATTTCCTAAAATTTCATTTAATTTTATTTGCTAATTGAACTTACATATATATCAGCGTCACCATTCCTTAAAATATGACATCAAAATAAATTCCTTGAATTATTTCTAGTTTGTAATATTCTAAACGGTATTGAATTACATTTGTCTGTACTACTACGGATGATAAATGAACTATGGAGCTTGCTCAGGTGATAGTTTAACCGGCAATACTTATGAGGTACCTAGGTACAAGACGTATTTTTATTTAACTTTAATTGAATTTAAATATTTTTCACTATTTTGTGGTAAGGAGAAGTTAAAGTCTTGTGTGCTTCAAAGTAGTATGAAGTAGTAGTACTTGCTTCAAAGTAGTATGAGTTTTGTTCATTTCAATCCGAATATTTATGATAGAGTTGACTACATAGAAGAATATTAGTTTTCTTTTTTTAAATGTATTGATTTGTAATATATCGCATTTGTCTGAATTTAGATTTTTAAAATTTTATATAATTTTTATGAGAATACAAAGCTTCAGACCAATATACCATAAATTTATTACATATATATATTTTTTTTAGCAAATTAACATATTTTTAAAATAAAATGTTAATTTATAAATACGTTGAAAAGAATATGTATATGAATTTCCTTTTAAACTTAAAATTAATGTTGATACCCTTGGGATATAAAATATATTAATAAAGTTTTTCTTACAATAAATTAAATTTTTATTAAGTACAATCCGTCATAATAAACAAAACGAGTATTTTACTAAAATTCAAAATTTTTAAAATAATATTTTATAAAAATAATATGTATTAAATTATTACGTAATAGAAACACCAAAAAGGATTTAAAAAAATTAATTTCTAACTTAAGTGATTTTCCATTTATAAAAACTATAAACAGAGTGAACGAGGCTGAAATGTACTTAAAGAAAACTTTTTGTTTAAATCTCACTTCTCGAATGAACAATAAAAACAACAATCTAAATGAAATTTTCATTTAGGTAGTAAATTTACAAAACTTTTTCAATAACTTTGTGTGTTTTTTTGGTTATATTTGCTTGAACTTTGAAATTTTATGATAATACAAATATCAATAGATTTTATTTCATTGTATCCGTTCAACCGGAAATTAGTACAAATTTTTCCGATTATTTTTCAAATTAAAATTGATTTTAAAAAGAACTAATAAATATTATATATAAATTTTATTCATTTTGAAAATATTGATTATTAAGAATTTAGAATATTAATATTGTTAAGTGATTTATTATATTGAAATGTCAATTGCCTGTTAAGTAGCGTTTTCACTTAAATAAACCATAGAAAGGTAAAAATTCAATTTGAATTTCGCATTCATTCCGAAAAATTTGGTAACTGGAAATAAATAAAACACCCATAACTAAAATTTACATTTTTACTATCAAAGGTGTTAAGTGAAATTTTTTTAAATGTTAGATATTGTTGGAAATGTGAAGGTTTTAAATGCATACTGGATTATGCATATTTTTAGTTATGGTCATTTTGATTTGAAATACTGAAATATTGGTCTTAAGTTTTCTGTACAAAATTTTTTGTAACTAAGAAGTTTAAACGTGATTTATTCAAAATTCAAATGTCACATAAGACCATCTTTCGTATAACATATCCGTGGAGAATGTACTAATACATTTTTAATATTCAAATCCAAAATATAACTTAAAACAAGTACCACAATTAATGATACTATACATAATATTAGTTTCGCATGCTTTTTCAAATTTAAATGTTTCACAGAAGTAGTCACGTGGCAGAGTATGCTCATTATTTTCCATAATTAGAATGATAAAAGCTTTCTCAAAGTTTCAATACTAAATAATTACTTAATTTTTTGGTTATACTGAAACTGAACTATGATTTAAAAAGTTATTAATTTTCAAATTTTAATTTTAAATCAAATGAAAAATTGTATAATTTTCTTAAAACAATCTTAAAAGTTTCATTAATTTTTCAACACTATCAAAATTTTGAAACAACTTTTAAACTTTTTACTATCATTTCTATATTCTTTATATAAATATGATATTTTATATTCGCAGTATTTTTGCAAATATAGTTGAAAATTTGTATTAAACACGTTTTTATATAATAAAATAAACGTAAAATATAAAAAAAAAAAGGGTAAAAAAAAAACTTAATCTTAAGAAAATAATATGTTGAGATTTTGAAACACGTTTTTACTAAATGCGAAAAAATAAATAGAATATCATATAATATAATACGTAAATAATGCTCCCCAAGAGGTCGTTTGTATAACATATTTTTTATTATAGATATGTTAAACTTTAATCCCCATATTTATGTACTTAAGTTTTAAGGGTGAAAATTTGTAAAAATCTTTAAAAAAAATTATATAAAACAGAATTTTTTTTTATTTTATATCCGTTTGTTTTTTTCAGTAATATTATTATGCAAAATACATAAAAGATAACTGGAAAATTATAAAAAATCCAAAAAAATATCATATTTTTCTATATTTTAAAATATAATTTTGAGAAAAATCAATTTTATGTTTCATTAATATTGATATACTTAAAAGTATTTTAATTTATCTTTGGTAAAATGGTTTTTGTAATTTTTGCAATAAATTAGACAATTTTCAATCCAGTGTTCATAATATGGCATAATACCTGTTAAGACAATTTCATACTGTAGCAATAATATTTCGGTAGTTATAGGTGTCAGTCGCCCATTTCGAACCACTTTCTAAATCATACCATTGCTTGTAATCGAAAAGTAAATAATATTATTGGTATGTTATGATTTTAAATTGTGGTAAAGCTTTTATAAATAAGTGATCTCAGCATCAAAAGTTAATAGACCACACTTGTATTTTATTTATTATCACTTTAAGTTTCAAGTATAGTTTTAATGCCGTTGTAAAATAATTAAGATTATCTTAATTATTTTACAACGGCAAATATTTTAAAATATTACCTTAAACTCTTATTTTAAACTTGGAACAGCTTTGGTGTTAAAAAATATTTTAGTAGGAAAAACATGTATTACAAAATATAAAACTTTCTGAAGTATTTCTCTAAAAACTGGTATAATTTAGACAACTCTTCCCTATTCATATATTTTCATCGCGTACACAAACTTAATATTCTTTCAAATTTATATTTTTCTTAACAAACATTGAAACATTATCATAATACATTTTTTTAAAATGTATTTTAAAACATAATTAAAATTTATATATCCAAAAACAATAAAATATAAATTCGCTACAAAATTTATAATAAATATAAGGAAATCTAATTCAATCTTTTTAAATTTCTACTGAAAATACTTTTAGTTAAAATATAATTTCCTCATTTTCAAATTATTTTATTTATGAACATTAAAAAGAAATTCAAATCATTTCGTTTTTTTTTTTTTGTAAAATTCTTTCTTTTTTTATGTACTATATTCAAGATAAATGTACATGCAATTAACCTAGAATTTCTAAATATTTTATTTTCTATATATATACTAGTAAAAATATATTATATATATATATATTTGCAATTTATTTTCCCACGTACTTGTAATAAATTTCTTTAAGGTCATGGTTATTTACTATAAATTTTTCCCCGAAAAAAAAAATATATAAATGTATACAGAAAGTTTCCATTTTTCACTAATTTTATAAATATATTTTTTTTTATTATTATTATGTTTTTTTTTGTTGTTGTTTTGTTTTTAATATCATTTAAAAAAAAAAACATTTTTCGTGTTAATGGCATATTTCTCTCCAGGCGCCCTTATTCTCTTGTATCTTGTTGTGCATTTATGTTTTTTATATAAAAATTTTATAACATTTTTAATCTATTTATCTATATAGTGGTTTATAGAATTTTAGTATATAGCTACTGAGCAAGGATGTCATTTTATATAAATCTTCACTGGTTAATATTTCTATTTTAATAGAAATGATATATGAAAATTACTAGATTAATATTTCAAATTATTTTATTTTCTATGGCATATTAATTGTGTAGCACATTCAAATATAGAAATATCAAATTTGGTTATGCTAATTACATAATAATACATAAAATTTAATTTTAATTTTTGTTAATTTTAATTTTTCTTTTTTTAATCATTTTATATAATTAGATTTGAAGTTCTTATTTTATAATCGTTTTAATAATAAATTATTAATAATGTTTTTTAAAGGATAATTTCATACTCCAAAAGAAATAAGTAAATTTTTCATACTGAAAATAAATCTAAAAATTATTAGCACAATTAGCCTTGTTTTGTAATCCTATTATTAGTAGTAGTTGCTCACTTTTAGTACTTTTAATAAAAACAAAAATGGTAGAAAACAGATACGTAATCGTTTTAAAAAGTATATTCTTCTATTTGAGCTAACAATTAGAAATTTATAAAAGAAAGTCCTGTTTTTATAATTTTGTTTTTATAATTTTTGTACAAATAAAATTACGCTGAGTTGCCTAATATTAATTTTCCCTAACAATTACATTCATCAAAAAAACCCAACTCTCAGGCCCCAAAAAAAAGTAACTATCCTACTCTGACAAAAAAATTTTTATAGAAGGACAGGATCATAGCACTAGTATACTTAATTGAAATTGCGTGTGCCTAACTTTTAAAACGATATAAAATTGTATATATACACTATAAAAAAAAGAGTATTATTTGTTTTTCGCCTTTATTAATGCTGTAGCTTACAAAAAAATTTAGCGAAAACGCGTATACACAAAAGAAACACAAAAAAAAAGTATTGTAAATAATTGCATGATGGCAAAAAAAAAAGCATGTATATAAGCTTTAAGTTTATTATAATTATATAAAATTATATTTGTTGTTATTTTTGTTTTTATATCAGCAACAAATATAATAGAAATGAAAATATTTTATTACAAAAATGTGCTAATTTCATTTAATTTTCTTTTAATGAAAAATTACAAAAATAAATTTATAACCAAAATAACATTTTAATGTTGTTTTTTTTTACGGAGCATAAATGTATAAAATTTATATGTCCAGGAAAGAAAGAAGAATTGGCTAATTTTATTTTTAGTAAACTAAAATCAAAAGTTTAAAATAATAATTTTCAAGGTTTTTAATATAATTAAGTAAAATATTTATTTTAAGTTAAATATGCGAAATTTCACTTACAATTGCAAAAATTAGTAAATGATTTTCCAGCGAATTTTACCAAATTATTGCTACAGGCTTTATTTAAATTAAATTAGTATTGATTTTTAGGATTATATCTGTTTTGTAATAAATTCAGTTTCCATTTTATTTAGGAAAATTATACATATACAAATACTTGTATCATTACTTAGTAATATATATACTTTGTTTATATATTCTGGTAAGAATTTATGCCTACAACCTAATTCGATGTATCGGCATTTTGATATAAAATTTAAAATCTCCTTTAGCGGGAGTATTAAACAAGTTTCTGGATAAGTTATTTTTGAAAATACTTTTTTTAGTGGGGAATATTCATTTATTCATATTTGCAAAGAAAATCATAAAATTTTTGATTGAATCAATTGTCATAAACACGAAATATAAAATTAAACTTCGTAATTTTTTCTAATTGAAGGATTCGACTCTATTACAATAGAATTTTAATTAGATTTCAAAAAAATTATAATATATTTTTTACTTACAATAAGCTTAGTAAGTGCTTTTCTAAAAAATATTTTCCACAATTTAATGTCCATCATCCTTTTTTTACTTTATCCAATTCATTCATATACATAATATGTTTTTCCATTTTGGTAACTTAAAATTATATATGTATATATAATCTATTTACTCTTGCAGGTGTTTGACTTTATAACAACAACAAAAAATTGAAGTTAATTATGTAAACACTACCATCATCATATAATCCAATCTTAAAAGTTTATTTTTTTATAGAGAGTTTCAAGAATATTCCATTTTTTATCTACCTGACATAAGTAATATGTCTATACATATATATCAAAACACTGACCACTTTGCTTGGTAACTTTTTAAATTATTCATTGAAAAGTTTTTGTTTGTTTTTTCGCTGGTGTTGACAAGCGGAAGGATTAAAAAGTTTTTCTAAACTTTTCGTTTACTTTTGTTTTTCGCCATCTCTCGTATTTGAGGTTTTTATATATTATATATTTTAAAAGTTTCATAAATTTTTGTTTTCTCTCTTTTCGAATTTTCTGTGACGGTAAAACTTTTTAATAAAGATAGTAAAACTATGTATGTACATATAATATTTTTTTAAATTTCACTCTTATATATATGTTACTGAAAAGAGTAGTCTATGATCATTGTATGTTTTTTTGATGATTTTGTTATATAAGATAACAACAACCTCACTACTTTTAATTTTACTTAAGATTAGAAAAAAATATAATAGTTTTTATTTTTAATATTTAATTAACTTTTGTACATTTTTTTGTTAATAATTAATGATACTAAGAATTAGTTTGCAGTGCAAATTTAAAACTTGTATACTTTTTTAGTTTTTTCCACAAATTATTTAATTTTAATCAAGATAAAAAAAAACATTTTATGAAATTAATAATAATTATTTTTAAAAATTAATATTAACAAAAATGATTTCATTACGGTGCAAATTTTAAACAGGACATAAATTTGCTAACAATTTATGTCCTTTATAGGCTTTAATTTAATTAGTAATATTTTTTAATAAAATTAAATGTAAATTTATGAAATGTAAATTTTGAAGGGCACTATGTAAACATGTACCAGATAGTCATGCAGAAAGATAGAATTCGAACTAAAGTTTGATATTAAAATATAAAATTCTGTGAACTCTTTTATATTTCTTTAAAAATATATTATCTATCACTTTTTGAGCTATGTATGTTTAAGGTATAATTTATGCTGAAATAGATTTTATTGCATAATTTTATTCTAAAAAAAATTTTCTTGAACTTGTAACAGGCAAATCAATTTTCAATTTCCTTCCTTATTCAATTAAGTGTAAAAATATTGATCGAAATATTAGAAAATATGTAAAATATTAAAGAAAACCCCTTTTAGAACTGAAGTTTCAATGGTCTTCAAAATATATATATTTTTATTCACGTCAAAAATTGTCCTTTAATGTGGTATATAACACATTGAACAAATTATTTATATGTTTCTCAGAAATTTAAAATTTTTTATATGTTTCTCAGAAATTTAAACATAGTGATAGTTATACATATTTAAAGCGGACACTAAATAAATAAATTTCAAAATTCGAATTAAAATATTGTCGTAAGTAAATTAATTAATTTTAGTATATGTATTTATTATCAGATATTACTTCCAAAGATAATTATTTTTAAAAAAATATTAATTTAATATGCCGCATATACATTTTAATAAAATCCATAATGATACTCCGAACTTTTTATTCTGTATTGATGCAATATCCAATATGAAACCTTATGTAAATGTATTTGTATATATTATATGTATATAAAAACGTGTATTGTAATTATATTTCGCTTTCTTTTATCGTTTATGTTGCTGTCTTTACAAAAATATGCACTTAAAATACCCTTTTTTTTAATATAGTAAGAAATAAAAAGTATAGTTTAACAGTTGAAAAAAAAACTTATATAAACAATTTTTTACCAACTTATTCTCAGTTTTATTTATACAAAAACTTTTTAAAATAATTTTTCTTCTTTTTTTTTTTTACATATATTTCCTTATTGGTTTATCTTGCTGTTGACCTAAAACTGCATCCATCCAAAAATAAGCTAAGGGGGGAAATAATAATGGAACTTATCATATAAATGAATATAAGTTTTAAGTAAACTATAATCAGATTTATATGTTAACTTTATTTTTTGTAGTTTTCAAAAATCTTAATCTGTAAAGAATTTAAATGTAAAAATTATCTTTAAATTATAATTTCATTTTAAATTAATCTCATTTTAAATAATATTTTTTTTTTGTTGAATAATTATAAATTTTAATCGAAAATGTATAAAAATTTCAGTGATAACATAATTTTTGAAATTTTCAAATTGTTACTTTAAAGAATTTGTGTCGTTATTCCAATTATATTAAAGTACATTTAATAAAAAAATTAAGTTATTTTATTAAAATGTTTTTATGTAATGATTTTTTTTTTATGTCCTTATGTCCTTATATGTAAAGATTTTACAAATATTTGTACAAGAAAATATTCTTATTTCGTAAAGGAAATGGAAAAATTAATAATGCAAAAATTCGGAAATGGAAATATTAGTAATAAAACAGGATACACATTTTTTTCTTTATATATTTTTACATTTTACATGATTAAGTTTAGATTTATTGATTTGTAAAGTTATTCATGTAATAAACAGTTATCGACAGGATACTAAATATATTATATACAAACGTTTTAAACTTTCTTTATATAAATAAGATATGAGATATATTAATTAAGTATTTAGTTATTTAAAATAATATACATATATATTTAACAGGAAATAACAAAACTTTATAAGGGAAAAAAGGACTGCCAGGGATGTACATAAAAGGACTGTAAGGGACTGCTTTTTTTTTGCAAGGAGAATTGTCTGATTTTCCAATTTGTAAAAATCGTACTATGTCTGATACAATTTGTTATATAATTATCCAGACAACAAAATACTATTTCCAAAAAAATTATTTAATTTCATGTTTTTTTTAATTTTTTTTTATTTAATTTCATGTCGCTTTTTATTTTAGGTATGAACTTTACTCAACTGAGAATAAGATAATTTCGGGATGATATTTTCAGATAAATAGATCACTTTATGTGTTGGAATACTAAAATGATGAAAATAGAACGTGAAATAAAGGATAATATGATGGATTTAAACGTTATTAGATTATCTCATTGAAGTAATTCTTAAAAGTTCAATAAGTTATAAAGTCACTATGATATTATTACAATAACCTTCATTCAGTTTTGATTATAAATTCATATTACGTTGATTACTCAAGTTGCCTTTTAATTACTGCGGTAACATTAGTTTCTCATCAACTGATATCAAATACATAATTGTGCATACTTACTATTCTTGGAAATATTATAACTTATTCATGTTAATGAGAAATTATTGTGATGAAAATCTCGATCATTGCCCCTTAAAATTAAGTTATTGTCATTAAGTAAATCATTTTACTTCGTCGTAATTTATAATAATAATGTAAATTTTATGATCCCTCGGTCAGATAAATTCTTTAGATTTGTAGTAGCAATTAACCATATCAATTTACCAAGCAGTAAATGTATGTATAGTAAAAAAAATCAACCCTTATTATTAATATTTCTTTTTTTTTTTTGTCTTAACAATTTATCTTAACATAGTTTGTAATAAATTAACCGCTTATTTGTCGTAAATTTTACCCTAATTTTCTACCTACAAACTATTTTCTACCACCCCAAAAACTAAACCTAATAAATTTTTATATGAGAAAATATTTTTTTTTACCTTTTTTTTTTCTAAATATTACATAAATTTGTTTTTTTTTTGAGTATATATAGAAATAAAATAAAACCACAAAAATTATGTTGACAGCTAACAAATTTCTGTCATTATTCTAATAAACAATTTTTTTGAATTTTCTTCTGTTTATAGTTTGTTTTTTTTTTTTGTTGCTCTTTTGTTTTTTCAAAATATCTACGTAATTGGTTACACACAGAGTACACAGTGTAAAGCAACTGGTACAAAAAAAAAATTGTTATAAATTGAATCAACAGTCATTGATATATAATTTAATGGAATTTTTTTTCCCAATGTAAAAATATGTTTTGTGTTTCTTTTAAGTATTACTCGTATATGTAATTTTTGAAAGGGTAAAATCGTCACCAACTAAGAATGAGAAAATTTCATGGAAAATTTATTGCTTAAAGTATGAAAATATTTTGTTAAAAAAAAAAAACATTTACTTAATTATATTAGATTTGAAAGAACAAAAAAAATATTATTGCAACAAGAAAATTCTTTTCATGTCATATGATCATTAGTTTGTTATGCTCAACAGAGATTTATTACTTTTCTTTTTAAATAGCATATTTTGACTTACTATTTATTGTTTCTGCTTTTTGTACGTATAATATTAAAAGATTTAGTTTCCCGAGGCGAAAAATTTACAAATATTATATAAAAAAAATGTTGAAACTTTAAAGAAAACAAATTTCGTAAATAATACTTTTAATAATGTTACATAAAAAAAATCTTTTTGTCTCAAGTCTAATTAATTTAATTATTAATTTTATATGGAATTCTTATTGTTTAAAAGTTAATCCTTGGAAAATTATTTAAACTTAGTCATTTCATTCCAACTAAAATAGTTTCGAACGTAAGTAGACTGAGTAATAGTGATACCAAATTTATATTTTACCAATGATACAACTATGCAGACAACAAATCGTATATTACAATAATTAGTTTTATGTAAATATTTCTACAGCTATTTAGTATACCCACCTTAGAAAAGTTTCTACTATTTTCCCTGTGATGTTGTTTTTTCTTGTCTAAAGGATTATTTTCGACTTAGATTTTATAAGTTGTATAAGCACTAAAGAAACTTTTATTTGATTTGATTCTCTGTTTTCTTTTCTTTTTTTTTGTGTGTGTTTACTTCCGTGTATTTCATCAATTTCATTTTCTTTTTCCATTTTTTTTTTCATTTTTTGCTTTGTTTTGAATGAATATGGAAAATACAATTTTTGATTGTAATGGTAATAAATAAAAACCACTTGGGGGTTCATAAAATAAACAAAAAAGACACACGCAAAATAATCCTTATAATACAGTTGTACATCAATTAATCAAAATGATATTAAAACTGTCAAAGTGTCAATTTGAATCATTTAGCTTTAGTACAATTTATGATTTTTATTTGTTTCTTTTTTCTTTATATTTATTAACCCGAAAGTTCATAGTTCATATTTTTTTTGTATTTTCTTTTTTTTTGGATTTTATCAGTTGAAAGTTATTGTGATTTGTGACTAGGAAGGAATTTGTGAAATTTTATTGAAATTCTTGTTTTATATGTGTATAAGAATTTTTATGGAATATTTCTTTTAATTTTATTGATTTTCACACATATACAACATATATATTTTCACAACTAACTTTTAGAAAATTAGAAATTTTTTTCTTGGTTATATTTTCATAAATATTTATACAGAACTTTGACTAATAGAAAATGTAAAAGAAAAATAAATTTTTTTATTGCCACTTAGTTTTCAGTTTATGGAATGGAAAATTATATAAATTAAATATAGGAATTTCTAATAAATTTTTTGTTTTTATAATTCATTTCATAATTACCATTAGCTTTCAGTTCATTATACTTAAACAGATAAACTTCAGACTGGCTGTCATAATCTGATATTTATCTGAACAAGTATAATATGCTGTTGATTTGTTACCTGTTCAGAGATATTATTGAATAAGAATATGCAAAAAAAAGAATACCACAAACAAATATATATTATATATATACGGGTGCAATCTAATTAATACAAATTCGCATGGGCCCGAAATGAGTTTTTTGAAAATTAATCATTGGTTGTCTTTGAAAATGGAATAAACCAGATAATTTGAATTATAAAAAGTTTGAAATAAAGAGATTCCATTTGTGTAATTAATTAAAACCCAATATATTATAGTTAATTTAATTAAATGCAAATATAATAAAAACTGCATCCTGCTTTTATTAGATTACTTTATTAAATATTATTTGAAAGAATCTAAATTTATCTCAAGAAATGGAAATAAATAAAAAATGAATGCAAAACTTTTGAAGAAATAATTGAAATTCCATCAAGATGATTCAAATATTTTAAATTGATCCTTTACATACTAAATAGGATAAAATTAAGATATTTTGTAAGAAATGATAATTGAAATTTTATAGTACGACTCGAATTACCTATGCATGTGATTATTTTCTTTAGTTCCTTCTATTTGGTAATTTGAGTACACTATAAAATTTATAAGTTTCAGTTCTTAGCAAAAAATCTTAATTATGTATATTTTTTCCTAAAAACTGTTGTGAAGTTTTGGATGAGAATTTAACTTATATAATCTTAATTGTGGATCAAGTATCAAAAAATAAATCCTGTTTAAAGCTTACTTCTAATAAAAAATTATTTGATGACTTATTAATGCATCGATTTATTATTAATGATATTTTCTTTTTATTAATATAATCTTGTAATGTTTACACAGTGACATTAAAAAAAATTATAAGCAAAGATATTGAAAAAAAAAAAAAAATCATTCTGACGTTAATTCATTTAATTTAATTATTTATATATCGTCAGGTGTACTTACAATAATTTTTATTTTACAATTTATTAGATTAAATTTCATTAATTATTAAAAGAATAATTTAAAATATATTTGTGTAATGTAAAAATTAAAAGAAATTAAAATTTTCCGGGAATGGTAAGAACACGTTTAGTACACGACAAATTTATAATTCTCCATAGCGACAAAAGAAAAAAATTTCACAAAATTTTTAAGCTTCAGTAATATTTTTGTTAATGGTACTTTAAATAGATTTATAAAAAGTGTAAAAATTATAGCGTTTTTTTTTTAGATTTTTCTCGTTTACTTAATTTAATAATATTATTCAACAACACAACAGCCGGCTATACCGAAACAAATATTATATTATTAAACTTTTCACAAGAGGAAAATACAAAGTTTTATTACATAAAACCAGTATGTATTAACTGATTTTAAGTATAAGGATGAGTGTGTTGTATGTAAATAAAGTTTATATTAAATAATATATACTGCAGAGTGCAGATTTTAATGAGTTCACACCGTAATAATGAATAATTTAGATCTACATCTGCGGAACTTATAAACTGTGTTCCATCATGACCATTTTTTATGGTTTTTTTATTTGTTAAATATATAGGGGTAATTAATAAGTATTTTTGTATCAGTTTAAAATAATTAATAAACCAGATTTTATGATAATTGATTAATTTTGGAAATAAATTGATTGTTTGGAAATGAATTTTAGCAAGACCGAAATGATAAAAATATAAGAATAGTCAATTTTCCATAAATTTGCAGGAACAAATATTAGTCTACTTACTGGTGTTTAAGTAATAGGTCGTCATGTAGGAATTTATTATTGTTTATATCAATTTTTATTTTGAGAAAATTTACACCCTGTATTTATGCTTGGTGTTTAAATTTAACTTAATGCAATGATGACATAAAATAAAGTTGTTCACCTTTTAGAAATGGTTATTATACTGTAAAAAAAATTATGATAATCAGAAAGTTTTGATGCAGTATTTGTATAAAATTTTATTTATAAATTTCCATTTGTAAAATTTTTAAGTTGTTATATTAACGATTTGATGAAAATATTAATTTATATTTTGTAATTTACAAATGAATTTATATATCAATAATTTTTTCTCGTGTATACAGAAAACCACAAAAATTATAGTGTTATGTTAAGTTTGGGAACTAAAAATTTAGGAGAATTTTTGTCAAACTTTTTTTATACTTAAACTGGATAATCTCTTATTCTACGTTGTTGTTTTATTTATATGTAGTTATGAGATATGAAAATAGTATATTAAACAATATTCCAATTTTAATTAAATAACGCTATAAAGTTCAAAATACTCTCAAACATTAGTTTTTTGATTGTTACATGATACTATTTGAGAACTGAAACTTTATTTTAAGAAATTATTAATTTCAATGAGATTCTTTTAATTCACCTATAATAATTATATGTGTAACACCAATGAACGATATTTAATTTAATTTCTTAAACTTTATATGATGATAAGTTTTATATATATCTCCGATTCAGATGCAGAAGTTTATAAAATTGAAAGTTATAAAAATAAAAAAAAGTATTTTCGAAATTCTCTTCTGATTTTGGTGGAGTTTATGGTAACTACTGCCAAGAAACCAGCGTTCAGGTATCATGAATTAGTATAACCAATTATTTTGCTCAATATAAAAACAATTTTAAATTATAGTAAAAATTTAATTATATAAATAGCAAACTTTACAATTATTTTTAAAAAAAATTAAAGAATATCTTTAAATATATAATTTACACTACATAGATGTTAAATAACTTAAAGATACTACAAAGGATCATATATCGAATTTTCATATCTAATCGTGTTTTCATTTCCAAAATAAAAAAAATATAAAATATACCCTAATCCTTTTTTCTTTTATTTGAAAATGTAGGCTAAGGTCATATTTAATATTGTATAGCTTGTTAGCATAGTTAGAAAATTTCGTTATCGCATTAAATTCTAATTCATTTTTTATTTTATTTTTTTTAAAAAAGGGATAATTTCCCATTTATTATAAAGAATTATTTATAATTTTGATAAAAAATTTATTATTTTTAAGTCTTTTATATCGAATTTTGACTTTAATTTATGACTTTTTGATTAATAAATATAATATTTAAAAGATGATAAGGGAAAGAAATATTAACATTAATATTCAAAATTATTTTTTAAAAAGATAAAATTTGTTTCTATATTCAACATACACTTTTTCTTACATATGTTAAAAGTCTGTTTTAAACTAATGAAAACTGCGCATACATTAAGGTCCTTGAATCGTATGAAATAATTTAAAGCCATTCTTTAATTTATTTAAGAATATGTATGTGTACTATAATGTTTCAAAACATTCACTTTGTGCAATATAATACAGTGCTAACCTTAATCAATAAAAGAGCAATCAGCAAAATATACAATGGTTACTATAACTTGAACATGTCGTCCGGATAAACGATTCAGCAAACACAATTCGATTCAACTACTGATGATGGAGCTGCCACGACACTGTGAAACTGAAGAAATAATGTGTAAACGATATTTTATAAAGTTATATTTTTAATTTAATATTAAATTCCTTTCCGTTCACAAGTCTACAACAAATTTTCACTCTTCATAAAATATAAATACTTTTTCATATAAATGCTAAAAGTAAAAATTAATTATACTTATTATTATAATGACAAGTTAAGGAAAGCCAACACACAAAAAATATAGCATTCTCCACAAAAAAAAACCTTATGACAACACCACATATGTTGAAAATTTTCTAAAATTTGGAAGATTAATAATTCTAAATTTTTTGCTAAATAAATTTCTAACTTTTACTGGAGGCTTTCAAATTTGGTTAAATTACATTAAATTCATAATGTTAAATGAAATATAAAACATTAACAAATCATAGTAATTGCAATTTTCATATGTTTGTTGGAATGTACAATAAATTTTTAGATAATTTTCACAAAAATAATATGTGAATCAAAGTAAAAATAAATATGATAAATATTATGAGAACAAATATTAATTTTAAAGATATATACGTATATATATATAAATAATTTTATGAAAATATATTTTCATATAGAAAGAAATATTAATTAAAATGTTAATGTTAACATAGTAAATTTTATTGTAAAATATACTTAAAATATTTGTAAACAAAATAAATTTTCTGGTATAAATTACAAAAATAAAATATATTTGTCAAATCTTTTTAGATAAGAAAAATTATAATTTTCTAGTAAAATTAATTTCAAATCCTGTTTATTTCGTACCCGGATAGTTCATCACAAAGCAATTCATCGCAAATTAATCCAATGGCAATTAATCGCAGCTTTATTTTAAATTTAAAAAAAAAAACATTTTACGTATATTCGTTTAAATAATAAATTTATTCATTATCTTTATTAAAATTATGAAGAAGATTAATTTCAAAATTGTGACTATTGCTCCTGAAATAGGGGACAGCGTCCAAAACTTAGAACTAAAGCAAAACTTTTAAGTGCTTCTACACAATGATTTGCCTAATTCTTGTATTTCTTCTCCTCCTGCATCACCTGCAATTAGTAGCTCATTAGCTGCGATAAAACAACTTTGTGAATAAATGACCTTACGATGGATTTACCTTACGATAAATTGCTTTGAAATAAACTTGAATAGAATCGTTTATTGAGCTTAATTAATTTCTTTAATTATAATGTTAACTTGTCCTAAATTATGATAATCTCTAAATATCGATTCTTTTTGACAAAATGAATAAACTACAAACTTAGTTATGAAAATTTTATTATAAATAAAGTTCAAATATTTATAAAAATAAATTTAGAAATTAAAACTAATGAACTAGTTCTGCTGTTTGTTAGAATTATTTAAACAGATATTAATAACAAGACATTAATTATTAAATAAATTCTTAAGTAAAACTTTAAAATTAAAATATTTTATTTGTGAAATGTAAAACTCATTTGTAATGTGTGTTCAGTATATTTTTAAATGTAATTTCTTTCGTTTCTTATAAAACCCATAATGAATTTTAATTATATTTATTTATGAAGACAAGGTACTCATGTTGAAGATTCAGAAAATAGAATACATATTATGTACATAAATAAATTGAATACGTTGTAAGAAAATTATCATTTTGTAATTTGTAAAATTGTATAATTTGTGATTTTAAAAAAATTCTACAGCTAAAATTTTCTTAATTTATATTCTAAAGGATAAGTGCTTTCAGTGTTAATATAATTTACAACTAAACAGGATATAAACTAAGATGTTATTAAAATAAATTCAGACAATCCACTTTGAAATTTCTCATTAAATCTACCTGGGTTTAATAATTTCCAAATTCAATACACTATCTCGTTATTTTCTTTACGTATATTCCATTTTTCTGTACTTCTCTACATATTTTCATATTTTCCAGTGAATCCAACTTAAATAAAAAAAATATTTAAGAAATTTATTTACGTATATCATATTTCATTTTTACATATCTTATCGTACCAGAAAAAAAAAGAATGAATGATACACTATAAAGAACAAAGTTTAAGGTAAAATGTGAAAGGTTTTACAATCTTTAGAAAACCTTTCCTTGTCTTCCAGGTCATTATATCAGTATTATATTATTTTATATATATATACATATTACTATCGATACATCAAGTGGAATTTATGTGTATTAAAGCGGTGTTTATAAGTTTATATGCTTATACGTAAAATTGCCATTCAGGGTGTAAATGGATATTTTTAGGCATTAGTAAGGAATTCTAATAAGGAATTAAATATAAATACATATGGCATGGTATATTATATAAAAATTCGTAATATATTTACAAATATACAATATATAATAGAATATTTTCTTCGTACCTTCTTAAGAATATTATGTAGAAATTCGAAACTAAAAATTACTGATTTATTTCAATCTGTTTTTTCGTCTATCAATAAGTTAGATAGAAATTTTAAATATAGAATGTAGTATTATGATATAATACTAATTTCATATCAGTTATAAACTTAAGAGTAATAAAGTTTTTTTAGAGTTAAACTTAATTTCTTCTATTTTAAGTTATTATGGCTTAAAAAATAAATAATTTCCTAGCTAAGAGGACGATTCCTATTTAATATATTTGATAAAAAGAATATTCAAGGTAAACCCCTAAATATGCCTATATAAATTTTTAATAAACAAAACTATTTAGAGTAACTTACCTAAATAAATAAATCTTTAAAAGCATAATTTTCTTCAAGATATATATTGTAAAATTTATTGATTTTTTTTTTTTTTATAACGCATCGTGCATTAATGTTGGGTCAAAATATGTACACGTTTATTGGTTTAAATATATTTTATTCTAGAAATCATAAATAAATAAGATAATTTTTTTGTCTTTTCAAAAAAAAAATAGTTTTTTTATGTGTAGTTTCTTTTTATGTCTGGAATAAGGATTAGTATAAAATTACATAAAATATTCTATATTTTAGTAAGAAATATAATAATATAAGGTTTGATCGTCTGCCAAGGATAGCAACAAAATATTAAGTAAATAGAATTTAAATAATAAAGTAATATTAAAGACATAATGATGTCTTGGTGACGGTAATTGTTTATTTGCTATAACTTTAAGTAAACTAACCAACTAAATAAATATAATTAAAAGTTTATAATTTGTGAATATAGAGTTAAGGAGTTAAGTGTAAATCAAAATTCATAACTTTATCTAACACTATATTTTTTTTTCATTTCAATTTAAACTTTATCTTTTACAACGAAACTTTCACGTTATTAAATCCTTCTATTTTGGAATCAATTTAATTTCAAATTATTTTTCATAAATCACTTTAAAACAATTAATATAACAATTTTATTTTGAAATAATAATTTTTTTTTTAAAATCATTTTCTATTAAATTTTAAATTTAGATATTCTGTATAATATATGTATAACTGTATATATACGATTTGCTTATAAAATTCAATTTATTATTTTCATTTAATTAACCACTGTTGAAGTACACATTTCACACAAAATTCATTAATTTTATTTTTCATCCGTAATAGAAAACACAAAAACACAATTAACTTAACCATGTCCGTTTATTTAATCATTAATAACGATTATAAAATATACTCTAAAATATTTTTCTAGTCATTAATCAAAAAATTGTTTTGGTTTTAAAATTATTTTATATAATAAAAAAAAAAAAAAAAAGAAAATTTGTTTTAATAAATTTTTGAAAAAGAAAAATAAATTTAAAAATAGAAATGAAAGAAAATTACAATCAGAAACTTTTAATTGAAAGCTAATTAAAAAAGTAAAATGTTTGTATAATTTTTATTTAGATATATTTTCATAAATTCAACCTTAATTTTTATTTCAGCACGAGTTGTCTGAAAAATTAAATTCTAGAATTACAAAATTATTACCATTATATTCGGTATGTTGGTACTTGAAAATAAAAAATTACAAGTTGATGATTGAATTTACAAAATATAATATTTTTCATTTAAATTTTACTTTAATTAATTTTGGTTTATTTGATATCCATATGTATACATAGTCATAAAATTACTTTATTAAGTACTTAAGTGCCATAGGTTATATTAAAAAAAAACTCAACAAAAATTTCATCAAAATTCATTCATTTTAGAAAATGTGGATAACATGATAATTCCCTCAATAATTGATTGCAGAATATTCAAATCATGTACATACAGTGGAAAGTTTCTTGAGTAAGTAAAATTACATTTTTCTTTTTATTAGCAAATAATTTTGTACAAATATTTTCGGTTCAATAATAACCAAAGAAAAACTACTGACAAATTAAAAACTCTTTGAAAACTTATAAATTTAAATTTCTAAAATATGCAGATTTAGCTAAAATACATCCTAATATCATAATAAAAAATAAACTGACAAACGGTTTGATTTATTTTTGTAAAACTAATTTTTTGAATCATTTTAAATGAATTTTGTGTACAAGTTAATTCAAAAGAGTAAAAAAAAATTTTTTTAATTGGGTCAGTGTTATACATCAAATTAAACCGACATAAAATCGATAATCAATTATGTACGAAGCACTTAATCAGTCTGAAATATTTTATATACATAATATAAATACACTCTTATATTTCATATATATGTACGTTTACATCAATTTATACTTAAATTATTTTAAAATTTATTTGCTCTCTTAATGCAATTTTTTTATTTTTTTTTTGTGGTATATCCTTCCTGTACATTCGCGAATTTAATATTTATATACTTGTTTATAAGCTTTTAGTAAATAAAAATTTTTTGTATTAAATTTATAGTATTTGTGATTTATACATTTTACCAGATGGTAAACAAAAGTGCAAGCATTCCATAACAAAAACAAAAAAAAAGGACCAATGTTTTCATAAATTTTATTGACAATTGTAAAAAATGGGTTCTTAAAAACTTACAAATTTGTTTCTTCACCGGAAATTAAGATGGAATTTTTAATATACTGTATTTCAAAAATTAAAATATAAAATTAAGAGATATAATTTTTTTTTTCATAAAAAATTCTAAAATAAAAACCGTGCAGTATGTGGTTTTGAGTTAAAAGATTTAAAAACGCTTAAGTTTTATAATATTTATAAAGTTTAATGGAATATTCTAAAATATGTATTTTAAAGTTAGACATACAGCACGTAAATAGGGATCAAACATTATTTAAAAAACATCTTTATAATCTTCATTATCTCTTCAACATGAGGTATTCATTTTTAATTAAAGTATGATGTGTAGTGCAGCAGTGATATGAAAAATCAGCACAGAAAAAAACAAGCACATTTTTATAAAACTTTATTTAAGTTGCCATGAAAAGTTTAATATCAAATTTCATATTAATATTTTTCTTTAAAAATGTCAACAAATGACTGACAGATCCATAAATATAGCTACATTTTGAATTATATTTCGACAAATTGTACGCAGAATTTATTTATATTGATTGGATATATCGTAAAGGAAAAAAAATGAGTGTAATAATTTGATTATATTTCTAAAAATAAATAAACACATTTTTATTACTTTTTCGAAATAATATTATTTTTAAAATATGTATTGGCAATTTCTTTCTTTACGGAAATGTCTTAAAAAACTACCAGAGTCTTAATAAAAGTAAAGATTTCGGTTCCATATTTTAGAAAATTTACAAACATACACATGATGTATATATGGAGTAGATATAAAATTTAGAAATTTGCAAACATACACAAAAGGTATCATTAAAAGTTTCAAATTTTTAAACTCTGTTACCGAAAATACTTAATAAGTAAAACAATATTTATCCAATAGTTGTCAATTTGCCAAAATAATTTTAATATAAATGTTCACATATTTTTTCAAATACAAATACAATTTTATTTTGAAATATACACAAATTTTATTATTTTTACGAAAATTTCTTACAGGCTTATTTAATTTTGTGAACAATTCGGTATAATATATGTACAAACCCCTTAAATTTCTATGTAATAAAATAAAAAATGGTGTATATATAAAGTTAAATAAACAAAAAATAAACTATACTAGCCATGGATTATTATATAAAAGCATTTAATCCTAAACAAATAGCTGGAAGGAAACATTTTAAGAAAATATATGGCTATTTATATAATAAAGGACTTTGTAAGACAATATTGTATATATATAAATATACAATATTTTATAAATTTTTGTGGAAATGTGAATATATAAGGATATTATATATAAAATAAAAATTTTTCCATTTACCTTTTTTGTATTAAATCACATTAGTCTTTTATAAATAACTATAAGGTGGGAAAATTTGGTCAGGACGAAAATTTATGATATAAACGGATTTTGTTCTATATATAAGTAATATTATATAATTTGTAATTTATTATTAGTAAAGTCCAAAAATAAAATATTTTGTAATTGTCAGTCAATCGGAATGTTAATTAAACTTTAAAAAATTATCGGCAAAGACGAAAGGACTCTTATCTTCTTAAAACTATTTAATTCTTTCAATTTTCGAAAACTATTAAAATATCTTTTCAATGATATGTTTTATATTTTCAATGATATATAAAAATTTCCAAAATGATTGTAAATTTCAAAATAACAATTTATATTATTTCAGTTGTATTGCAAATTAATAATTTAATATTACTCTTAGATGTTATAAATTTTCACTACATAAAAAAGAACCTTTAATCACCTTTCTGAAATTGCAAATGTTATGCAACGTATATAATTCATTTTATCACTTGATGAGCATGCAAATTCATTGCATATTTTTTTTAAAAAAATTAAAAAATATATCATGAATATACTTTGAAACATTTTCAAGCCAAGTTTTTTTTTTATATACATTTTGTACATAGGGATTGTTTACTTAAACATAAATAAATGTACCGAGAAAGTTTATTGCTATACATTATGTTTATAGTCATAAGTTTCTGACCTGAAACTTAGGAAACATCATTTGATATTTTTCATATCTATCATGACTTAAAAAGTATTTACTTTAAATATGCAAAAAGAAAACACTAACTGGAAAAAAATTTGGTGTACAACACCCAAACGGATGTTTAGCGGAAAACGTGATAAAAAAATATACACGATCTGTAATACTAAAAGGGTGAAAAGTTTCATTTTAGTTGTGTATCAGTTTTACCTCTATATAGTGTGTCATAAAATATTATATTTGAGTATTTCCTGAATGTACAGTTTTCATTTTGCTTTCTTTTTTTTCTTTAAAAAAACATAAAATATTTAGTTAGGTAGACGGTAACAAACAAACACATCCTGATTCCTGGTTCACAAAAAAATATTAAATGAAATTTCTTTTTTAAGTATGTATATATGTATTTGTTTTTTGAAGAGTTTGAAAGAATGGCGTTTGATAAATTATTGTAAAATGTAATGAAAATTATTATTAAAAGAATATTAATAAAAACATAAAAATATATTTTTTCACAGAAAAATAAATTACATATGAAACGAATATATTATTTATTTTGGTTAGTTTCGTCCTAAATATTTTTACGTATGTTGTATAATTAATTGAAATAAATATTTTTTTCTCAGAAAACTTGGCTAATTTCCACAAAATATGTAATAATTAAAATGAAAATTGTTTTTTGAATTAGAAATATGTATGACATTTAAATAATAACTTGTTTCATTTTATTAGGACAATTTTAAATCTATGTATTAGTGATTCTAACAATTTAAATAACACAATTTTATGGAATTTCATCTAAAATATATAAATTTTAATTTGTATAAAAAGTAGCATTTATTTTTCTTACACAATTTTTGAAAATTATGCCATAAAAGGAAAGATGTACATTGCATCTTTTCACTTTATAGTTTTATACTTTTTTTCTTGTACCAAATTATTAGATAAGATTTTTCTCGAAAATTAAAATTTTAACTAATTTATTTCGTTAGATCCGCAAGATTACCAGTAAAACAAATTTGTACTTAAACTTTTTTTAAGTGTTTAATGAATTTAATAAAAAAAGTCTTATAATTAATTACATTTTTTTTCTTCAGTTTGAATTGATTTGATAGATTTTATATGCAGTGAACTCAACCTACACAACATGAGTGAACGAAGTTATGGAAATAATTAGTGAATAAAATAAAAGAAAATATTTTTACGTTTAGCATATACGTATAACGTAAATAATAAATATAAAAATTCTTTGATCTGCACGAGTTTTGAATTTAAATATGGGTATCAAATCTTTAGTGCGCGTCGAAGAATGAGAATTACAAAATTCAATATACTTTGCTTTCTTTTAATATATACTTGAAAGAGAGAAAAATTATACTTGATGTCAAGTGAATGTAAAATCAAATTTTGCTTAAAACGTATACTTTTTCCCATTTCCATGCCTTTATTAGTTTCTTTTAATATTTAATTATTATACACTAAATTCTGGCAATACCAGTATGAATTCGAATCATCTAAATTATTTAAAAATCAAAATTTGAAAAATTCACAACTAAATTTATTAATCCTTAATAACACTGTAAATTTTATCCTTTAAAAATGATGCAGAATTAAAATGAGATTAGTAATATTTTTTACTTTAAAATTATATTCTTACAAAAATATAATATCAGGAAATATTTATGTTAATTAATTTTTATATTTAATGCTGTTGTCCTAAAAGCTTTTTACTATATATCACATATTTTATAAGAGGACAATGATATTTACATTGTGTTTTCTTAAATTATTTTTTTTTTTAAATAAAAAAGCTTTAAAGCATAATTCTATCAAGGACGTTTACATTCTGAGATCATTTTATTAGCATTTTTGAGAATATGAGCGTGCTTATAAAATTCAATTTAAAAAAATACAAATGTTAAAGTTTATTTTCAAGGAAGCTTTTAAACGGGGAAATAATATATTTTATTTATTATTTCCGAATATGTTTGACAAAATTTATTATAATATTTTATTTATTTCAGCTCTCCTGTATTTACAAGAAAAGGATAAATCTTATTTTTATTAGAATTTATAAGAAATTTTTGAAAATAGTGATTTTTCTAGAAATTTCTTTTACGTTATATTATTATTTAATTTTTGTTTAAATTACTAGCTTTATAAATCTAATAAAAATATTTTTAATTATATATTTTTAAACAAATATAATTATAATTAATTATGATTCAAATTAGTGGTGAAAATCATGTAAACAATATTTTATTAAGTTTATCTTTAATATTTATGAATATATAATTTAATTTTATTGGTGGAATATATATATTTATAATTCATAATTTAATTTAGTTAATTATATTTTTTTTTAGAATTATAATTTTTATTATATCGTTATAAAAACATATTGAATAAAATATTATCTTTTAGGTATATTTTATATGTAAATTTAATCTAAATAATTTTTTGTGTCATACCACAATAAACCAAAGAAAAAAAAATTCCAACCCTAACAATTAAATTAATAGCATGACAGCATTAAACAAAAACAAATGATGTTTTCCTTAACCTATCCCAATAAAAATTAAATAAAGATTTTCAAAAAAAAAAAAAAAAAATATCAACAATATTATAAAAATATACGGTATACATATTATCCTTTTTCCTTTTGACTTTTTCTCTATTAATTTAATATGTTTTTATACATAAATTCAGCATGAGCTTTAAGTTAATATCAACCTGTAATACCCCTATTCCATTATTATTATTATTTTTTTTTCAAAAAGTCTTAATTTTATGTAATGTGGAGAAGAATTTCATATCACATGGAAAGTTTAGTTTATCACATGGAAAGTTTAGTTTTAAAGTCATTCTCTTACATAATAATTTCATTTTTTTTTATATATTAGTGTAATAAGCTTTTTCGTCCTTATTTTTAATATAAACATGCGCATATTTTTTTGCCCGAATCTATAAACTTTTGAATACTAATAAAAAAAAACATAAACTTTTATAGTAATCATGCATACAGTCGGGCGTATTCCAGTCTTTAGGATATATTCGTCTTAAACTGACATTAAAAAGAAAAGACGCGTTTTAATCGGTTACGAAATTAAACATTTCCCAAAAAAAAAAAAAAAAATGAAAGGAAAACCAAAATAAATAAATTACTTTAAAATTAAAATGGCATTTGTTTTTCTTAAGTTTATTAAAAACTTTTCTAGAAATTTATAACCGGAAAATTCTTTATATTTTATAATTATACTTTAAAAATATTATATTAAAATTTGAAATTTTTGAGAGAAATGTCAAATGAAAATTCATATGAAAAAAATCAAAAGGATAAAAATTAATGTGATTGATTTATATTAAAAGAAAACTTATTTTCTTGGTGAAAAAAATACAAAATTAAGAAATATTATATCTTTCTTTTTGCCATATAAGTGTGAGTATGCAATGTGTTGTCCTTGAAAATTTATTATATTATAAGGATAATTTTTTAAGGACTATAATAAATAAATTAAACAACATCCGGCATTTGAGAAAATAAAAATACTTTTATAAATTTATGATGAGTTTATTTGTTGAATTTATAATTTTGACATATGATATTAGAAAAATATAACTAATTTTTTTCTAAATCAATTACATAAATAATTAGTTTAAAATTATCTCCTTGATAAAAAAAATATTACAATATTGAGAAATATTAAATTATGATTAGTAAAAAAATATTAAATTAAGGATATTTAAATAACAATTTCATGTTTATAAATTTTAACATTAAAATTCGAATGAAAATAATAATAATTTTAAAGAAATAATTATTAGAAAAATAAGATTAATAAAAATTAATAAAAATAATTAATAAATAAATAAAACTTTGGGAAAAATTCTTTACCAAAAAAAAAAAAAATGAATATCCTTAAAACAAAAAAATAAGGATCAAGAAAAAATCACGATCAATAACAATAAACTTTTTTTTTTATTTTTCATTTTTCATGTTTTTAAAATTTTTTTTTTTTTTGTTGAAAAGGTAAAATCTACTTACACTGTTAAAAATAACACCAAGATCGAAAAACCAGCAAAAATAAAAGTTTCAGAAAAAAAAAAACCAAAAAAACATAAAAAGATATAAAACAAAAAATTCTTCGTTTTACCCTTAAAAAGTTGTTTATATCCTGTTGTAGATTTTTTTTTTTTTGCATCCTATTTTATATCCTTATTTTCACACAAGCAGAAGGAAAAAAAAAACATAACAAGAAAAAGTAAAGAAAAAAAAAACATTACATGCGTGCGTAATAAAATCGTATTTTTTATTATTATCTTGTTGGTTGGGTTGTAATTTTTCCCTGTTTTCCTTTTCTTGGTTGTTATATTTTTTTCCATTTTCATCAAAAGGATTCACAATCATACTGTTATTTTTTTCCATCAACAAAAAAAAAAAATTTTCTTCTCCTTTTTCTTAATTTTTTTTTATTTTTTTGATATATATATTTTGTGGCAATCTAAAATTGAAATAAATATAAACATAAAAAAAAAAAATATAAATAAATTCTTATGTGCGAAAAATTGTGCTATTTTTTTTTTCTTCTTGATGTTGTCTGTTAAAAAGGATAACACAAACACATAACAACAACAGCAAAAAAATAAAAAAAAAAAAATAAAAGAGTTCACTCTTGTGGTATTTTCATTTAAATAATATTTATTTAGTTTTTTTTTTTTTGTGGTATTTTTTATTTTTATATGTGTGTATACGTGTACATACGTAAAATATGTAAATGTGTTTAGTGTAATCGGAAAATTTTTCCAAAAGAAAAATAAAAAATTGAAATGAAAAAAAGTTAAATTTAAAAGTTTTAATACAAGAAAAATTTGTTTTTTTCATATTTAATAGAATTTTTCCAAAAAGGACGATAAAAAGAAAATTATCTTAACAAAAAAAATGTTTGTTTAGTGAAAAAATATTTTTTTTAAAATAAAAATAACCCTCCAAAAAAATTATTCTTAATATTTGTATAATAATATATTTTAATGTGTCATTTGATAAGGTAAATTTTTTTCCGACAACTTTTAAATATCCTTGAAAGATAACCGGTGCCATTAAAAAAAATTAACAAAATATGTATATATCATATAAATTTCAGTGATTAGAAAATTATTTTAAATAAATTAAAAAAAAAAAAAAAAGTAGGAAAAAGTTTAATAAGGAAACAGTATTTTCAAAATTTAAACATATTACCTAAATTAATTCAATTGTGTTTGTGTGTATGTTAAAAAAGGAACTTTTAACGAAAAAATAAACCCATAATAATATTATATATAAAGTGATTACATTTTATTTTAGAAGAAAGAAAAAAAAAATCTTGACAGTGTAATATTCTATGAATGACGCACTTTGCAGAAGGATTAAAAAGGATTTTTAACTCAAAACTTTGGAAAATAATTGCTTGGAATAAAAATGTGTATGTTTCTTTTAAAAATATTATAAAACGATTATAAAATATTCAATTTCATTTCTTTGAATTTGTTGTTTATGTAATTATTATTTTTAAAAAAATTATTCCTTTTTTCTATGCTATTATTTCTGTTATGTAAACAGATTTTAAATTTTACGTTTATAATACTTAAATATTATTATATTTTTGTAACGTGACAATTTCTTTTTCAAGGAATTAAGATAAATTTTATATTTCATATTTTTTTTATGAAAATATTAAATTTTTATTGGAAATGTTCAGTAAGATTTTTTTTATTGAAGGTGATTTAAAGCTGATTTAAAAAAAAAGTATTAAATTTTATTTTAAGAATTTTTGTTTGATAATGATAGGTTTTTTTTATGTTTTTACAGAAAAAGGGATAGTCATATTTTACATTAAATGTAATTTATTTGACTTTCTTACATAATTACTTAATTTTATATTGGAAGCTAGAAAAGCTATAAAAGAGGATTTAAATTTTTAAAAAGTTGTATATTTAAAGGGATTATGTTTTTCCCTTGTTTAACAAAAGTTTTTTTATTGACTTAATATACTAGGTAACTATTCCCATGCCCACATAAACTAACACCCCACAAAAAAAAAATGAAGTAAAACCCAAAATTTCGTCTTTAGTTTACTTGAACTCAAGCTCAATGTGGTTGGACTTAGTTCCATATTTTGAGCACTAATTAATTTTTTTTGGCGTTAGGTCATATGATAACAAACCCAAAAATGTTGGGGTTTTAGTTCATTTTGTCAAATAAAATTATAATAATTCAAACTTTTCTTAAAAAATGGACGAAAAAACTTTGGCGCAAAATCAAAAATGAAGTAAATCTGGTACATTTTTTTGGCATTTAGTTCCTTTACTTCTTACTTTACTTCGTTCATATCTGAATTTTGAGCCATAGTTCATGTAAAAGTTGGGGCCTTAGGTCATGTGTTAGTTCGTAGAGCCACTAAAACTCAAATTATGACCAAAATTAGTCTTGCACCTATAATAACACGTAAGTGTAAGTGACTTCGTTTCCAAGAGAACTAAGTACACGTTGAAATGCCTACGAGGTAAAAGTACAATAAATTTACACACGAATAATTTAGTGATTGCATTACACTTGTTTAGTTTATTAGAAGGCAAATAAAAAACATTCGGTAAACAGTTGTTTTCTATAACGATTCCAACAATTTTTGTATACCTTCTAAATTATTGTTAGGTTTGATTGCAATTATAAAAAAAAAAACATATTATATTAAACATTCTAACACATTTATCCATTAATTAAGAACATTTATAATTAATTTTTATATTTGATTGTCAGTTTATATGTTTTTGTTTTGCCAATTTATTTAAATTTCCTGAATTAATATTATTTTGGTATAAAAATGATTATCAATGGGGTATATTTAAGTAACTTAATCATTTTGATTTAACAACACGATTTAGTAATTAAACTTCAATTTTTTGTAGATTTACATAAGTCTTACGTAATGCGGTATTTTTAAACAACTTAAGTTAGTCATTGTCCGGGAGGTGATTTCTGATACATCAATGTATTTCTGATTTTGCAAATATGTAATTGTTTCTGGTGATATTTCTCTAATGGATAATTGCAAAATATTATTTAAAAATATATGTTATTTCTATTACTATAAAATCGGCGGTGGCTGTTAGTGTATTAAGCTGTGGTCCGGTACTATTAAGCTGTGGCCCGACGCATCAAGTATGCTCCAAGTTTACTCAGCTTTAAATAAGTATATGCTTTAAATGGATAATACAATGTAATTTAAGATAAGGAAAAATGCTAACGGTTGAAGTCGTTTGCTAATAACAAATGTCTCAGCCATTAGCTTGTTGTAATGTAAGTTTCTTTACTATAAAGAAATTTATGATTCGGAGTTCATATAAAATTTGCTCAAAAATGCAATAAATTTTAGGAGACTTCTTAATGGACGCCCAGGTTCTTCAGCAGCTTTAGTGCCAATGAGAAGAAAAATAAGATATTCTAAATATGTAATTCTAAATTCTGCTATGATATTATTATACTTATTACTACTTCTACTAGTCCATCAAAAGTAAAAAAAATAAACGTAATATTACTGAAGATAAAAACAAAATTGAAATTTAAAGAAGAATAATATGACTTGTCAAAAATTATATGATTTTAAATTACCACGTCAAGACCAAATTACTCTTAAATACATAACCTTATGATTTTCTTTTGACATTTATATTCTTGACAAAGTTTTTTTTTTTTTTATTTTCCTGTTCTCGACTGTAGGACTCAAGGTTAAAATCAAATATACATACATTTTAATTTTTGGCAAGTTTATCTTTATTTGTATATATTTTGCCTAGTATAATACCTTTTCTCTTTTTTTTTATTTTTTATTTCTTTGTACCTGTAATCCCAAAATGATTAAATATCCTGACAAAGGTGTACACAATAATTTTTCTTGATTTGTTATCAGAGAATGAATATGAATATAATACCAACAATTTTTAAATATATTTTATGAAATGTCAGTCAGAAAAAAGTTAATTTATTATGTAAATATTAAAAATATTTTTTTTCTTTTTATGATAATGTTGTAGGAAGCTTCAAAAATCATGATATGAGTTGAAAAAAAAAATTGTTTATTTAAATTAGATATAAATATTGCTTGGAGACAAAAAATGTTTGATATTTTTTTGTTATAAAATTATTAATAATTTATTTGATGAAAATTTAAATATGATTAGAAAAGCAAAAAAAGACTTTTTTTTGGAAAAATATAATAAAGTTTTTAATTATGTGTAAAAAAATTAATATAACATTATGAAATACATATATCAATTCTACTTTTATATATAATATTTCTTAGAATTAATATTCTGTGGGAAATTTTGTAATTTATTATGATAGAAAAAAAAGGATCCTCTACAACACTAGTTATTAGGGTTACTGTTTTATAATACAATCTGTGTAGTAATTAATACTATTAAATGAAAAATTGTTACACGATAAAATCATTAAATTTTTAAAAGGGTACGATAAATTTTTTTAATTTAATTAAAATACTTGTAACTTAGTTAAATTTTAAAGCGTATAATTTAATTAATTCAATAAAATTATATCAAAGGACTTTAAAATTTAAACATAACATTTCAGTTTTTAGTTAATATCATTAAATTATTCAACCAAAAATTTCTCTTAATGGTCATGTAACATTAAAAAATTTAATTTATATTTTAAGGCGTTCTTTAGTTTTCAGACCATTTGTTTGGTATCTGTATTTTTGCCTGCAGATATCTTAAATAAAAATATGTTTCTGATTTTTTTTGAAAGTTCAAGGACACAATTTTATGAAAATTACCTTAAAGTATATTCTAATATATACAAACCTGGATTTAAATTATTGATTTTATACAATAACAAAAGTTATCTTTGTTTTTGTTGTAGCCCGTTTTTTACTCGTACCTATGAATAATTTATTTTTTAAAAGAATTATTTTGTAAATTTTTAAAAAAGATAAAATTTTAATGTATGTACATAGATATATTTATATTTACTTCAAATAAATTTTTTTCAAGGAAAATAACCTTCATATATAAATAATTTTAACTTGTTGTAATATTTAAAATTAAGATAATTAGCATTTTTTTAACTTTACTTTAGATCAATTAAAAATTTAGTTAGAAAAATATATTGATTAGCAAAACGTGTCTTCAATTTATATGGAAAATAAATATTATTTTAATAATAATTAACACATAAAGTTTAAATATAAATAAATAAATATTTGTAAAATTTATTTATAAAATTATTATTTGAATATACGTACATATATTTATTTATTATTAATTCGCATGCCAAGCTATATAATTAGTTAAATTTGTTTGGGTACAATACACATATATGGAAACTGACAAGCCTAACAATTAATTTAAATTTATTCATATTAACGATTCAACAAATGGTTTTTCTTAAAATTAACTATATATAAAATGTAAGAGGTTACAATTAATTACTATAAAATAGTTTTCAAAATATAATATTAAATTAACCAAAAAATTATTTTAACTCAAGCATACTTTAAGTAAATAATAATTAAATTATTTTAGAAAATCCACAAATATATCTTTAGAATATAATTCATATAATTTTTATGTATGTGTAATATAAAAAAAAAATATATTCTTAAATAGAAATTTATTTTAGCAATTATTTCATGGTAATATAATTAAATCTTTTGAATTTTTATCGAATTAAAAACATAATTGGGTATCATTGAAATAATTAAAATATATAATATACTATAAATGAAATCCTTTAAAGATTTTCATTTTACTATTTTGATACTTGCTTACAATATATCCTGTCAAATACATAACATAAAATATTTATTATTTTAGTAACATTTTCAAGATATTTTTTAGAATTTAACTTTTAATAGAAAAAAAAAAATTTATTTCATCTGTCTGTCACAGATATATCTTCATTATACTTTGAAGAAGTTTTAAAGATTTTTGATTTTACATTGACTTAGAGTCAGCCCTTCTGTACAAAGGAAATATTAATAATAATACTCTTAATGTATATTATAAAAATATTAGAATTTTGTGAGTGTACAATGTATTTAAAAACGTATTAAAAGTTGTTAATAATAATATGTAAGTGAGTACCATTATTACTTTTTTTTTTATAAATTTATATACAGATAAACCGAAATTTAGTTCAAAAATATGCTTTTGATATTAGTTACCACATGTATGTTCTCTATTATGTCACTTTTTAATGATCATTTTAGTAAATTCTTATATTTGTGAAATAATAAAAAACAACAATAAATACAAGTGAACTGATAATTGTCAATATAAGTGTCCAAAAAAAAAAAAATAGAAAAATAATGTATGATTTATATTAAAGTAAAATTATTTTCTGATACAGAATTTACATAATTTCGTATTTCAGTTGCAATTCATCATAAAAATGAATTGAACTTGTAAATGTTTTTCCAGATATAAACAATGTTGTAAGAATTAAACTAAAAGGGTAAAATTTCTTGTTTAGTAAATTTCCTTTTTATATATATTTTCATCAAAACAAATTATTGTAAACAAACTCTCTTATATTATTTTAATAATGCTTAATTCATTTTAATATCCTTTCTCAATCCACCAAAAGAAATAAAATAAATAAATATAATAATAATAAAAAAAAAAAAAAATAAGAACATTTACCCAAAATACTTTTTCTTGATATCTCTATTTGTTTATTTCTTAATGTACTCTGCATAAAATAAATATATATATATATACATATTATACATACAATTAATATATCCTACTTATATCCACTTTTATTGTTCAACATTTTATATACTAATACATACTAAATACATAAAATTTTCTGGAATCCTTTTTATATTATCTTTAAAAACAAAAGAAAAATATACAAACATAATACATATATATATATATGTATATATAAGCTAAAACTGAAAATATGGTTTTCGTCTTTGAACGTTAAATATCCAAAATATTGTTGTGCGTTCCATGCTTTTTCTATCATTTTTTTTTTTTGCAAAATGAGAATATTAAGTTAAAAGGACGAAGAATGAAATTTAAAAAAAAAAAAAATATGTATTTCTTTATCCTTATATAATTTATGATATGTAATATTAATATATACATAATTTTCTCAAAATATATAATATAAAATATTATTCATTTCATATCCTTTCTATGTAATATAAATTTATTTCTGTATTATATTACTTTAGATATTTCATATTATATAATATTTTTTTTTTGTTGTTTTTGTTTTTAAGTTGTCATTAACTAAAACATCCTTAAAGGACTTAATTCCATTGTACTAATACATATATGTATATAGATATATTTAGATTTTACTATATTATATTAGAAAAACTTATATATTATATATGTGTTAGTTATTATATAATAATTTATTTTATTTGTATTTTATAAACCATGGTGGATTATTCACTTTAGTGGTTTCTATATATTCTTATTTTTTTGTTATTGTTTAGATATTTGATTATGTAGAAATTTTGATATTTTAAGATAAAATATATATCCTTAGATAAGAACTATAATTTTATTTATTACAAATTATTTACTAAAATCAGGTATATTATATATAATTAATTTTAATTTAACTAATTTCATGTATTTGACAATTAAATTAAATATATTTTTATTATATACATATGTGTATATATCGTCACCTTATAATTTTAGGTGTTTAATATCCTTGTTCTTTCTCAATAATATTTTTAAAGTGTCTGTTTCAAAATAGAAATCATCAGTTTTAATTATTTTGAAAAGTATATAATATTTAGATAAACAAATTTTACATTGAATTCTTATTCACTTGAAAATTGCAATACAAAAAATATCCGACTCGAACGATTTTGCATTTTCAAAAAAATGGAAAATCGTTCGAGTCGGATATTTTTTTTTATTTTACTGTGGAAAACCAGAATTGTTATGATATTAATATCATACAATATCGCACGATTTATTTAATTAAATTTTCATTAAAAAATATACTAAGTTAATGAATCGGATTGTAAATTTCAATAAGTTATATTTTTCTTACCAAAATTGAATAAAGATAGAACAAAATGGATGAGGTAAAAACCTAATATGCGTTAATTTTTAATAAATTAATACACAAATTTTATTATTAGAATTTCAAAAACAATGGTCTATTGAACATAAAATAACTGGGGTGACTCATTTATCCATTAGATAAAACGCACTGAAATGAAAAATCATATTAAATAGAAAAAGGGGTATGACATTACTATCTATTTTCATTAAATTTTACTTTAGTAATCTTTAAAAATCTTTGAATGTTGTGTCTTAATAAGTGATTTTATATATTTACATACTAATATTAATTTTGAATTGGCTGCTTTGCTATTAATAAATTTATTATAGAATATTATTATTTTTTAAAAGATTTATTAAAAAAAATAGTATATATATGTTCTAATGCTAAATACTTAAATTATTTTCTTTTCTCTATAAAATTTCATTTCGTTTTAATATATTTTAATTTTTATTATTTTCGTCAATGATATCCACCTTAATTCTAAGAATATTTAATTTAAATTATTTTCCTTTTATTAAGTATATATAGTTGTCAATTTAGATTCAAGCGTAAAATTGGAAAATTTTAAGTGTTTGTTTAATTAACACTATAAATTAGTTTTAAAAAAAAAATAATAATAATAATATAAAAGAATTACTAATTAACACAATTGAATATTAAGAAAATCCTTCAAGATTTTTAAAAGGAATTTTTTATTTGTTATTTTTTTTATACAATTTTATAAAGTAGAAGAGATTATTTTAATATTGTAGATTACTTAGATAGATGCGAACTAAGTAGGATTAAAAATGAAATTCTCTTCATAAAATTTTAGTAACGTTGATACACTTGAGTATATGGACTATTTAACTAATTACAACTAAAATATCAACATAATGTGTAATAAATATTCGCATAGCATAAGAATTCCAATTGTTTACATTCCTGTTTGTTTATAATATTAACATATTTTTGGAGTCATAGTAAAAATTATTACTTGTAGAAATAATTACTTAATTTTAGAGTCTTAAAATGCTTTATATTATGATTTTAGTAATTAAGACATGAAAATCTTCAATTTTGCGCTAAAAATATACTTTGTAAACTTTTATTTAATTGAATTAAAAATATTTCTATTGGTTTTAAAATTAAAAGTTATATATTTTTTAATATACACTATAATACATTATTTAAATTAATAAAATTCATAATTTTTCATAATAATTAATAAAATCATGAACATATATACAAATTATATATTGTACAACACTAACTTTAAAATGTTAAATAATTATGAAGTCTCTATCTATTCTATAGTATATTTATTCTATATATCAACTTGTCAACCAAAAGTTATTTTAATACATACGCCGTTCATGAATTATGTTCATTATTCTTTTATACACAAAATTACATAATGATCTACTTGTCAATTTTAGTAATTTTTCAGAATAAATTTATTAATAAACTTTTGAAATTTAAATATATACATATGTATAATATTTATTTAAATAACATGGAATATAATCAGTAAACTTGTCTACAAAAATGTTAAAATTTTTAATGACATGAACAGAAATTTATTCATTCAATGGTGTTATATATTTATAATTAATTAAATATGATGTTAAAGTTTTTTTGGAGTTCAAAAATAGTTAAAAGTTTTATAACTATAGGTTAGTTTCAATTCAATTTATTTACAATTTACAAAGGCTTTAACAAATTTGTGTTAAATATTTTAATTATTCGTAATGAAATTTATTGTGAGTAATATAATTAATTTGGTCATATTTATTGTATAAATAATTAACATAAAGAATTGTTAAAATGTCTGTAATAAAGAATTAGTTTTTAACTGGAAAATAATTAAAGAGTTCAATATAAAGTTCTCAATTTGTTATAAAGTACGAAATGTTTGCTAAAATTATTTAATACATATATTTATAAACATACCTTTTCGGAAGCAGAAAACATTGTAACCTAAACAAATAAATTTGAGTATGCTTTTCCTTCGCATTGACCACAATCGTTTTACAAAAATGTCATTTAACACCTTTACCAACTAAAATTCTTCAGGTGTGATTTAGAAAAAATCGATAAAGTAATTAATAGTAGTTATAATTATGGATTTCTAATCATATATGTATTTATAAGACTGTAATTGTATTGGATTAATTTAATTATTATGCAGTAGCCTTTCTAAATGAGTAATTGGTAAGCAATTAAGATATTAAATAAAATTCAAATCAAGAGGGAATGGCAAATCAGAAATTTGATTATAAATATATATAGACAGTATTGTGCAAATATGTTTGCATTATAATTAATGTTCTATAGAAATAAATTAATATTGCAACTTAAACTTACAGAATTTTTGTACAATTTGTGTAACCAATTTACAAATTAGTTTTTCCTAGATTTAAAAATTAATCTATATGTTTCTCCAGCTTTTGTCACTTTACTTTTTAATTAAAGATTTACTTCTAAATAATGAAATTAATTCAGAAATAAAATCATAATAATTTACAAACTAATATGAAATATGATATTTTACTATTAGAATAAATAATATTTTAAATTAATGAATAAATTATTTAGGAAAGTTATCACCTGTCTTTCAAAATAGAAGAAAAATTATGTTAATTAAGATATTCAAACGAAAAACAAATTAAGATATTCAAACGAAATATTTCTTTTGAAGATCTATATAAATAATATAAATATTACTCAAGTAAAATATAATTTTGCAAAAAAATAAGCATGAATGTGAAAAATTAACATATCAAAAAAACTTTGGACATTTAAATAATTAAAATTTCCAAAAAAAAATACAAAAATAGAATTAACATAAAATTATACAAAATTATATCCAAAAGTCGTGTTTATATCAAATTCTAATTTTAAAAAAATATAAAAATTCCTTTTTAAATTCAAATAATTTTTATGTTTTGCAAATATTTCTTTGAAATTTTCATTTTTTTACTTAAAATATTATTTAACAAGAATCATCAAAATTTTATTTTAATTTTTAGAAAATTGTATTTTAATTAAATGGAATTTTACTTTTCTAAAGTAATTTTTTCTTTTTTTGTACTGAAACACGCAATTCTTATGAAACATTTTTATCCTTACTATGGTGGTAATTTAAATTAATAATAACGAAAAAAAAAAAAAATTTGTATGTTTATATCCTTATTTCTCTTGAGCATTGACTTTACAAAAAAAAAAAATTAATTCACAGTGTAAATGTAAGTGGGTTTATTTTTGGAAATTGTTCAAGCATGTCGGATATTAAATTATAGTTACACTATAAAGTTGTTTTTTTTTTTTCCTTTTAAATATAGATATGGTTCTATGAAATTTTAATAATAGTAGTGTTGAGTTATTTTAATTTGGTAAGAAAATTATATAGTAACAAAATAATGACAACAAGTATAAATATATTTTGTATAGAATGTTAAATATCAAGTTAAAATTGAAATTATTTAGGTTTTTTATGGGCTTGTTTCTTGATGAATTTTTGAAATATTACAAGTAGGTACTATATATTTTATTATGACCAAAATATTTTATATTAATATAATTATTAAGAAATTTGTTGTAGCAAAATTACATGAATAATTATTGAGGCGTTAATAAATTCAAGTAAATTGTTCATATAATAATATTTTTATGGTATATTTATGGCATATAACTATTGAAATTTAGCAACCAGAATTTTCTGATGACTCAAATAAGTTTTTTTTTTTCTGGTAAATTACAGTCTTAATAAATCAGATTATAACATATTTATGGTTTGTAAATATATGTTGATCTATTTGAACTATTTAATTACAAATATTTAAGAAAATAATGAAGTAACTTGTGTTCTTATAAAAATATTATTTTAAAGTTTTGAAGTTAAACAAAATTATAACTTAATGTCGTTAATTCTAAAATTAGAATAAAATTCTAATTTTAATAAAATTCGGAGAGTTATAAAAACTCAAATAAATAAATGGATTTTAGAAAATTAAAATAAATTAAGTATAGTTTCTTGTAACATACTTGTATGCGGTAATATTCTTTTTCGAGCATAATTATTTAAAAAAATATTTTTTATTATTTTCTAAATCTGTTATTTTGAAAAATATAAAATCTATTATTGTAAATAATATTAACTCTTACTTCTTCGCATGAAACTTTAATAAAACAAAAAGAAAAAAAATATTCTGAAAAAAACTATTCGCACGTCAAAATCTCATAAAAAAACCACCCTAAAAAATAATAAATTTAATAGTATAGGTTAGGTTTTTGTGAACATAACATTAGCTTTTTTTTTTTTTGAAAATTAAGGATTTTTTCTTTATATATTTTTTTTTATATATACTCCTAATTACACTAAAAGAAATTAATATTAAATTTTCTAGGTTATGGTATATAATTTTTTTTTATTTTATTTTCTATAATATTTTCTATATCATTAAATTAAAATAAAAAAAAAAAAACAGAAGGAAGAAGTATTGACAAGCGCTGAGATTTATTGGCCTTTTATAAATATATCGAAAATAATTTACGGCTTCAAATTATAAATATTTCTATATACGTATATGTATATATAAAAGTTAACTTTTTTCAATTTAGATATAGATCAGTATTTGAAATTAGAATGAACTATCTAATAACTTTACTACTGGGGGTTATGGTTTAATGACTTTTGTTTGAAAAGCTATTAATTTGTTACGTTCAAAAGGGAATGATGATATGAGAAATTTTGTTATCGCGTGACGATTTAAGACAACCTACCACAAAAAAAAAAGAAATAAAACTAACAAAAACCAAATTTTTGAATTTAACTAATTGACATTTAATCATTTTTTTTTTCGGGAAATATTTGACGTAGTTTTGTCTAAAAGGTTCTGACAAAATAAAGAAAATAATTTATATATGCTATGCTAAGTAAATTTACCAAAAATTTTGTAAAGGTTATAATAATTATTTTAAAAAAAACTTGATTTCTTTAGCTGTGTAACTTGATTTATATTATATCACAGTATTGCTATAATTTCGTGACTATTGTCATCAAAATTGTATATTTATCTTTGCACTCGTAACTGCATTGTCATATTACAGAGGTGAACTATACTTTTGGTATCAAGACTTCTTCTCAAATTTATATTTTTGTAATTTAGGGTTATCGGAAAATGTAAGTGTTGATTAATTGAAAATTAAGTTTTATAACTTGTACTCCCTTGGAAATAGAAATATTTCAATAATTTGATCTTTCACGAAATAATCATGATTTTCATAATATTTTTTTATTGTCATATTTTATTGTTTTTACAAAAAACAAGGAATTTTATCAATTTACAATACACCTCAGATTAACATTTATGTCTTCATTTTATTTTATTTGTAAAATTTGTTTATCAATAATAAAAAAAAAAAAAAAACAAGAAAACATTTCCATTTTCATTTTTATCTTATCACTGTAAAAACATTTTTTATTTTCAATTTCACTAAATAAAATGAAAATATCTTTTATTTCTTTTATCGTTTTATTCATTTTTTATCGAATTTTTTACATTTTCCTTCGTTTTTTTTTTTTTTTTTTTGTTGTTTTTGTTGTATATTCGTCACAGTGAAAATATATTTTATTTAATTGAATTTGTTTTTGTTTTCTTTTAGTTTGTTTTGATTAATTTACTTAAAAAAAAAACAGGTTGTAGGCTGTTGCCACAATAACATCTTTATTAGTTCTTATGTCAACGAACAAATATTTTACACAAAACAAACAACGAATTATAATTTTTTTCGTTTCCTTAGAAATATAAGAGGATGAACTAAAATGTTTTAAAAATTAACTGAATTTTAATATAGGCTGTTTTTCTTTAATTCTCAATTTATCAATTTTGTATTATTTTGATTTTGATTTAATAATTAGTTACGTGCTGATTAAAAATTATTTGAGACGGATTGATAATTAACAAAGTTGAAAAAGTGTTCATTAATAATTTGTCTACAATTTGTGTACAATTCTAATTAATTTTTTATCTATGCAATTTAATTTAAACCTTAAAATTAAAATTACATATATAAACATTAATTTCCATTAACAAACATAGAAGTCAGCTAAATTCGCATAACTACGAGTATAAGCTTTAAAATTAAATTATTTTTTCAGAGTAAATTTAGGAAACGAATTAATTATTACAAAATCGTAAAATTTCGAAATTAAATTTTTATAATTTTCTTTATAATTTTTTATGATGTATTTTTACGAATTAACTGTTTATTTCAATAATTTTTCCTTAAAATCAAAAAGTTTTTTAAAATCTATAAACAATTTCTATCGAAAAATTTTTAATTAGTAATACCGTATTATGTTACTATTAAAAATATGGTTTCGTTTGGAAATTTCTAGTCGAACAAATAATACCTATTCAGTATTCACTCGAAAACTAGGATATATAAAATTTTTGTTTCGGGCGATTTTCGAAAAATATATATATTTTCTACAAAGTAGAAAACCCAATATTTCCGGTTCGAAGAATTTTTTCTGCATTAAAATTTTCATTAAATTAAAAATTCAATTGGTTGTTACTAATGAAATATTTAATCGACCCCTTATTCACATTTGGTTATAGTCACTTGAAACATTATTTTGAAGTAATTTTAAATATATTTTATTGTATATACGAAATTGTATATGTAATACGTAATACTGGTATAATAATTAATTATATAAAATTTTAAAAATAATTTTTATTGAGTAAAAACTTTTAACCAAAAGTTTTAGCATACCATTTCAATATTGCTCATATTTTGCACAAATATTATTGATAAAAAACTGAAAATAATATCATATTAGAATTTCTATTGTATAAGTAAAAGCAGTAAAAGGTAATTAATACTTTCTGTGTCATACTGATTACCCAAAAAAATGATTCACTAATTAGTAACTCATTCTTATAAAATTTGACCAAATAAATAATTATAATTAATACATTTAGCTATTAAGCTACATATTATTGTATATTATATATATATTTACTTTTAGATTATATTCTTATTATAATGACCATTTATATATGAAAATTGTCCCTTGTATCATCCATAAACTTTACTCAGAAAAATTCAAACCTTGAAACAAAAATAATTATAATTTTTTATATCACCCACAAGATTTTCATTTTTATAGTTCATTTATTTTAGCGGTAAAGTTATACTTTTATTTTTCCTTTATTTTCAAGGATTTTTTGTATAATATAGTTTAATAAAAAAAATAAATATTATTATGTCCTACTAACTGTGGTTGGGGTTTTTTTTTTTTTTTTTTATTTAATATTAGCCAAAACGCGTTAAGTCATTGTCATCAAAATTACCTTAAAAAAAATATATATGTATACCTATTTATTTTTTAATGTAAACATTTTATGTTGTTATGGGATATGACATTAAATTTACGTACTGTCCTTTTAATAATTACCTTTGTGGTCATGTCCATCTGTTATATAAGAATTTGTTTAGCAACAACACAGAAAAAATTAGAACACCAAAATTTAATTTCAAATGGTGACTGGGTGAATTTTACTAAAATTGACAGGAGTGGAAATGAATGAAGTTGAATATTACAGATTTTTTTTTTTACTTGATTTTATTTTTAATTTTATTTATTTAGGTTTTTGTTCAATTTGGTGTTGTTGTTGGTTTTGGATTGGAATCAGCCAGAATAGATTTTTAACGTGAGTTTTTCCATTAACCAAAAAAAAAAAAAAAAAAAAAACAGAAAAGAAATACATTTTAATGTCCATTTTGACAGCGTAAAGCTTTCAGAACACAAAAAGTTTTTATTTATTTACTTTTTTCTTTTCCGTTGTTTTCTTCTTTTTTTTTTTGGTTTTGTTGTTTTGGTTTTAGGTGATATTTTTTTTTCCATTTTCTTTATTGTCATATTGAATTTCCTTTAAAAAAAAAACCATATTTACGTTTAAATTTTTTGGGGCAGATTGATAAAAATGTACAAAAGGTTACTTTATGTTTGTTTAGGATTTTAATTTGTACTAAAACATTTTAATAAAATCCAGAAAAAAAACCAAGTATTGGTGTTGAGAAACAACGCTAAGTATAATAATTATTCCAACTATACTAAATATCCCTACGCCATTATTGAAGGTTGGTTTGGTTCTATCTACGGCACAAAATATAAAAGCAATAGTTTAAGAATTTACGTAATTTTTAATAAAATGGAAAGATTTTACTGATTCAAACAAAAAGTTTGACTCTTCAAAAAATTAATAGAAAGTTATTAGAAAGTAAAGTCGTAGTCAATTGATACCTCATCAGGTTTTCAACAATTTAATTTTACTAATCTATTTTGTTTTTTTGATGTTGTGCATAAAAAGGAATTTGTGTCTACAAACTGTATCCAAAAAATTCTAGATTACAGAAAATTCTTTTCAGAAATTTTTTTTTTAGTTTTTATATTTCGAGTAATTCGTAATTTTATTAATGGTTAAAGGGAATACAGATATTTATTTTAACAATAAATTTCCAATCACTATTACCATATAAAATATATTAGTTTAATATTTAATCCTTTTTTAGACACAAAATATTTAAAACTTAAAAACTTAATTAAAAATAAGCTTCTGGTGGACATATTTTATTTATATTAACTTGAAATAATTAATTAATTACAAATTGTAAATATTTTGATATGTGTTTAAATTTAATATTGTCTGTAATTGAGCTCAGTCATTTTAATTATACTTCGTCGATCATACAACATAAGTTATACATATATATGTAAATAATATAGTTTCCTAAAATAATTATTTACGAAAAATATAAATAAATAGAAACCTCTAAAAGCAATTAATTTAATTTCATATATAAATAATAAGCGATATAATAATTTCATTAATTATAAATTTAAAATTCATATAAAAACCACATTAAAACAATAATTATACAAATTCATAATTTACAACTAATTATAATTTTTCTTATATAATTGTTGACAAAATGTCTATAACGTTTAATTGAATATATTATTTTCTATAAAAATTTATGAAATATAAACACAACATAAAAAAAAAACCCTTTTAAATAAACGACATTTTCCATAAAATATAAACAGAATACTTCATTTACCTTGGTAAACAAAGTTAAAAGCTTTTTTTTTTGGTTGGAAAAAAAAAAACTCTAAAAAGAAACCAAAATAATAAAATTTTCAAAATCATGCAACAAAATATAAAATCCTAAGAATATATCAACATTAATGTATGCTCTCATCATGCACGAACATTTTAAAATATCATAATTTCCACGCATGTATTTTTCCATTTTCTATAACGTAAATAAGAAAATGTGTTGTGGTAAAGAAATTATATGTATATATATGCAGATATGATTTATATTATATTGAAAAATCCTTTTTTTTTTTTAGCTTCCTTTAAAAAAACAAATTTAATTTTATATAATTTTTTTTCTATTATCGTATTAGTAATTAGTAATTAATTATAATTTTAATTTTGGTTGCACGTACAATTTTTTGTTTGTAAAATTAATTTATAATAAATATAGTACGTTTTTCTTGGCTTTTTTTTTGAGAATTTTTTGAAAAATTATGTCAAAGTTTCATTGTTTTACTGACTAATTATGAATATGAGAATTTTAACCCTTTTCTGGCTATAATATTTAAATATGTAATTATTATTCAATTATGATCATATTCTTAATCGTAATTTAAAAGTAATTTATAATCTCAGATCTCAATTGGATCCACGGATCATATTTTTTTAACAGAATTTTTTATTACCGGGTCGGGTATAATATAATTTTAGTAATTGAATTGCATATTTGGATTGAATAACTTATAAAACCAGTTCATTATATTTTAAAAAAAAATCTTAATAATTTCCATTATAAGTATTTATGTTTTTTATACTATTTTATATATTTTAGTTGTGGACTTATTTATTGGTAAAATATATTTAAAAACTTGTATATTTATAAGTTAACGCATTTTCTCCGAAATTTTAAAAATAATAATTACAAGTGTTTTAATTTTTTATTTCCTTTATATTATTAATATATTTCTAAAATATATTTATAAAATTACCACATATATACGCACTCAAATTTAAAATGTTAATTAAAATTTTTTATTTACATTCTTTGTGGCTTTTCTTAAGAAAAATCAAATCAAATTAATTTAATTACACAAAGAAAAATCAAGTTTATTACAAAAAAAAAATAATATTTTCTTTCCAAAAATGACAGCAGCTAATACGTTTTTTCATATACAAAAATATTTCATGTCTTTTTTAAATTAAATATTTTTATGTTGACTATATCTTTACATTTATTTTATTTTTTTTTTATTTTTTGTACTTTAACACCTTCGGCACAATTATATCATCAATGTTTGGTTGCCATATCACTGAATATTTAATATAAGGTGTAAATAATATTACCCAATTCCAAAAAAATAAAATTTTTTTACACATCCTACGGATATTTACACCTTTCCGCACTTGTGGCAAAAGGAATTTTCAAATATAAAATTTGATTAGAGCTCCTTTTTGTGTTTTTTTTTTTTGAAAAATAACTTTGAAAATAATTTTCTTTCTTTTTTGTCTTTTATAAAATAAGTTTTTTTTTTCATTAAATTATTTTAATTAATTACGCATATATGTACAAACATAAAAAAGAAAATTCAAATATTTCTTATGATAAAAGGAAGAAAAAAAAAAAGGAATATTAAATTACGAGCAAATATGTAAATTAATTTATTTATATTTTTATTTTTCCTTGTTTAACAAGGAGACAAGAAAAAAGTAGTGTTGTTTATATTATTTTTTTTTTTTTTGTAATATGATAATCGACATGCCATAGAATTTCATTAAGAATTAATGAGTAAAAAAAATATATAATATTAAAGAAGATACTGAAGAGCTGCTACAAGAAAATGACTTTTAAAAGACATATCACACATATATATCTATATAAATATATTTACATATTTTTATTTTTGTGGAATGTGTTTTGTGACTAAAAGAAATGTGAAGGTTTTCTTTTTATGTAATATTGAAAGGTATTATAAACAAAAAGTTTTTTTTTTTTCAGGATAATAATTTGTATATCTGTAAGAATTCATTGAAAATGTTTTTCTTAGAACTTTTTTATTACATATTTTATATTTTAATACATATATAGATATATTTTTTTTGTGGATGGGTGTAATTTTAATAATTAAAAAAAAAAAGATACATTTATGTTATATATCTATATTAATTTATATAGGTGTTTTTTTTATGTAATATTCAATTAATATCATTAAAAAATTTAATATAAATTGATTGTGTTATTAATAAAATAATAAATTGATTATAATTAAGAGTGAAAATCATTATTATTAAAATTTTTATATGATAAATAAAAGCATAAAGAAAATTATGTGTCAGAATATAAAGAAAAGGGTTAAAAAATATTGTTTTTTTTTTTTTATAATTAATGTAAGTATTGAGAGAAAATTAGTTTTCTCATTGACCTTAACTAATGATGAGTGTAATTAATAAATAATTAATAGTTCGAAAATATAGTATACAATCCAATAAATTGGAATTATATTTAATGAAATATATTTCTGAATTAAATATTCATTGGATTTCGGGCGGAAAAAAAATGTTAATTAATAAGATAATTTGGAAATTCTTTTAATTAGATTTTAGATAGAAAAATCATTAAATATATTTGTTAATGAGATGAAAATTAAAAAGTTGACAGTGAATTTTAAAAATATAAATACAATGTTTTTTCCCGAAATAATGCATTTTTCATTTGGATAACTGTGAAAATAGTAATGATTATAAACATTTTTTTTTTATAAATTGTAATTTAAAATTCATATTACACAAAATTAAATCATAAAACTTTATCAGACACATAAGATAATTCAGTAGCCAAAAAAAAATTTAAATATAAAAATAAAAGAAAAACTAGAAGACACAGGTACTATCACATGATTTAAATATTCACATAACTTAAATAGTATACATGATAACAAAAAAAAATATTAGGGTAAAGCAACAAAATAAAGCATAACTTTGAAATAGCATAAATCGAAAAAAACTATAATTATGCGAGATTCGTAAATAATTTTAAAACTACTTTAAATTACAAATAAAATATTGAAAACAAATTTTTAATTTAAAAATTTAACATTCGGTATTATTCACTTTAAAAGTTTCACCTAAATAGTGTATATTTATTGTACTACTTACCCTATTAAAAATAACCTGAATATTCTCTGTTTCAAATAAAATATATATTCTAAAATTCTATTTTATTTTGTGTACAGCAATGTAGTTTTTTTTTTTGGTTTAAAGTAAAACATGATAAAGTGCTACTTATATTTTTATTTCATGTTCTATCTGTTTTTGATTTTTTCGTTTATCCTTTCATGGGGTGAAAGACAACAAGAATAATTCTATAGATTTTTCTTGAAAAACAGAACACTGCAGCATAGTCTACTTTTGATTTATTAGATATAATAAATATATATAGAAGTATATTTTTTTTACCCTTCTACAATAATAATTGTGATAAATGATATTTAGTTTTTTTTCTTAGTGTAGAAATTTTCTTCTACTTTGCTACCTTTTTGATGTAAAAATTAGAAAAATGACTAACAGATAATTTTATTTATTAGAAAAATTATTTAGGATTAAATGGAAATGATAAAAAAAAAGAAAATTATAAAAATCTTTGTGAGTAGTTGAAAATATTTTAATATGTATTAGTTTATTCTAGAATCTAAACTACTATTCAAAAATATAGATTATTTTAAAATTTGTCATATTACATTTTACATTGGAATATAACTTAAAATTATGTTAAATTTTATGAACTGAAAATAAATGTAAAATTATTTGAATATTCATGTACATTTAGAAATATTTATTTTTGAATAATTTTTGCTCTTTGGAAAATACTCTACAAAATTTTTACTAATGAAATGAAAACTTATATCGCATAGAAATAAATATGTTTTCGGACAATAGTTTTGAAAAAATAGAGTAATAAAATATTACGAATAATTTTGAAAAAATTTATTATACAATTAACTAGATAAAGTTATGTTCGAAGCTAAAATAGAATACTTTACATACTTTTTAAAAAATATCATAAATAATGAATACTTAAAACTATTAAGCTTTAATTGTAAATATCAAATAATATTGTAGAACAGAAACTCCATAGAACTAGCTGATATTTAATTTCAAATACAAGAAAATTCAACTTTTAATTTAATCCATAGAATTTTTCGAGAATAATTTTTCGAAATTGTTAATAAATATACATAAATTTAAAATGGTATTCAAAATAGACGAAAAATTTAATTTAAATTATTACGAAAACAATTTCTTATGTAATTTTTATCTAATTTTATATATCTGTAATTTAAATTTATTTCTGTTCCTAATAAAAAATTAATTTATCTGTTCTTTGAAATGAAATTTTGAAAAGTTGAAACAAAACAAATGTCCTAATTAAATTTTTCACAATTTTTCAGACTATTTTCTTGTATTTTTTTTTAGTACATATTAGAATTTGATTTAAAAAATTTTTTTTTAAAAGTTATTTCCGATGATAAAATTCCAATTTTTAAATAACAGAAATTTATTTCATCCATACTTCTTTTATGTTGAACAGAATTCAAGCAGATTGACATACTTGCCCACACTATTTGTCATCAATTATCTTAATAGCTAAACAAACAAACAGTTCAATAAATTTTAGTAATTTCCATATTTCTTCTTTTTTTTTTTCTATTTAGATTTTCATCCATTAATTCACTTTTGCACCAAATTCCCGACTAATTGTTGTTTATTAAAAAAAAAGGAAAAAAAAGAAAATACAAAATAAACTTGAATTTTTGCCGATAACAATTTTTCCCTCTAAAATAGAATTTCCTGTGAAAAAATCTTTTGCTTTTCTGTCGTTATTTTCCTAGTCAACCAAAAAACATGTTGTTTTTTTTTCCAGAAAGCACTTAAAAACTCACACGTACAATATTGATTTTTTAATAAAAAAAAAAAAATTTTTTTTTGTGAACTGCTCGATCAGGACATGTATCAATTTTTTTTTTAATATCGGAAGGATGTGTTTTTTTTATGTTTCGGTAACAAGTAATAGATATAATTTTTTTTTATTTACAAAGGGTATAAAGGAACATAAAATGAATTAATGTTCTAGGCTATTAAAAAGTTTCTAAAAAAGAATTTTTTTTTAAGGATATAATACAATATATATATATTTTTTTTTGATAGATTGTACAGTAATAGGAAATTTCAAATTTATTCTTAATGGATGCGATGACAAAATTGAGTTTTTGATATTTTAATTAAACCAGGAAAACCCATGTCCATTTTTTTTTTTTGATTACTTTATTGGTGTTTTGGGGGCTCAATTTTTCATAATATAATAAATGATGTCACGTACAAAGTTGTTTTTTTTTATATCATTTTTTTTTTATCCCAAAAGTGCTACAAAATTTTATAATCACCTCTTTGTGACCTTGAAGATATAAAAAGGGAATAATTTTTTTTGGGGTAATTTTGTTATTTTTTTTAAATTTTCCTTTCAGTAAAAAAATTTAATATACATAGAACTAGAAATAGATTTCAGAAAAAAAAATAGATTAAATTTTTAAAGGAAAAAAATTATATTATATGTAATAGAAAATTATAGAAAGAGACTAAATCGGGCTCCCTGACGAATTTAAAGTAAAATATATGCAAAACATTACATATTATCTAATGAAATATTTATAAATCCCTAAATGAATTGGATATTTTTATTTTTATTTTTCTTGGTGGTAGAAATACGCATGTTATTTTATTAAAATGTTTCTTAAATTTTCAATTTTCGTAATTTGGTGGTACTTAACAAAGTCTTAAAAAATTCACAAATAAGGTTTGGTTACAAAATATCAATTTCATTTTAATTTTAAATATTAAAATTTACCCTATTAGAAATCATTAAATCTATTAACGATTTAAAAGTATTAAATCTGATAGAATGATTTGCTTATGACCTTTTATCCCCTGCATTAATATTGATAAATTGTATGTTGGGAAACTATAGTTTAACCAGATGTACTTATTACTAAATAACCAAGCCATGAAATAAGGATATAATACTAAAATTTATTAAAATTAGTTCAGAACAAGTCGTTAAACGTTAAACCCAATTATAAAGTTTTAGGCCCAAAAAAATATTATCAGCACCGTTTATAAATATATTGAAAGGCTTTTCACTTAATTTTCTGTAGTTCATAATGTTTCGAGTCCTTGTATAAATATACTTCATATTAATATATAACCTACACAAAAAAACAAAACATTTTTATTAACAATGTTTGCAATCCGACACAAAAACATTTTATTCTAAATTACGAGTATGAATTGCACCTTTTTCTCTTTAGGGAAAACAATCCTCAAAAAAAAAAAAAAACTAAATCCTTAATGTTATATTTTTGGCAAATAGGTTTTTACCAATTTGGTATACGGAAAAAAAATATACAATACAGAAAGAAAATTTAATAAAATAATATTAACATATTTAGGAAAATTGCTTTGTAATGTTTTGAATATTTTACTTTGTACAATTATTAAGTCCAAAATGAATAGTAAAAAATTTTTTTTTTAAATTGGTGTATGAAAAGGGTTCAGTTTCATTTTGGAATGGAAAAAAAGAAAAATTAGGTCTTAAAGTGTAAAATTGTGATTTGAACTTTTTTTTTAAAGTAAATTAGTAAGCAAAAAACTTGTAATATTTTTTTTTATTATTTCTGAATTTAAATTATTCTGAGTTTAAAGATTCAGCGTTTTTTTTTTTCATAATTAAAATTAAAGAAATTTGTCTGCCGAAATAATAAAAAAATTAAATAGTATAATTCATAGAATAAGTAACAATGGAAGCCACCTAAATCTTTTTCGAGATAAAACTATATTAGGTCTCTTTCCAGCATTGCCATTTTATGAAAAATTAATTTAAAAAATCAAATTTCAAAAAAAATTTTACATTGGTTTTTGAATAAAGAAATTGTCAAGCTGGAATTGGTTTTCAATTAAAATTAGGATTTAAATTTCAAAAATCAATTGTAATTTGACAATTCGAGGAATAAATGAAAGAGACAAAATATAGAAGGAACGTTGAACAAGGTTATTTGCTTATAGCGTGTCCAGTTCTACTTATTCCATGGTATAATATAAATTTAAATTTCGGAAAATATTGATTGAATCTTTTAAATTCAGAAATTTTTTTTTAATATATTATTGGTTCAATTTATAAATTTATAAAAAAACATTACATTTTGTTGCCATATACACAAAAAAATGATTTTTTTTTTAAAGAAAACATTTTTCATTTTACTGGAAAAATATCTAAGAAAAATATATGAAAATTTAAAGATGATTAATGATTACAAGTTTCTTTATTCAAATTTGAAATAAATTTAACTTTAAAACGATAATATTTTTTTCAAATTTTCAGTTTTTTTGTAATAAATAAAAATAAAACTTTTTTTTCCAGAAAAATAAGTTTTTCTTTTTTACTGTTTTATCATAAATCTTTTTTAAAGAATATTTCCTGAGATTTTCAGACTTTTTCATTTTTAGATCGTATGTTAATTTGTATTTTCAACTTGTGCTATGTTTTTTAAAAGTTTTATTAAGATATAAAATAATGTAAATTTTTTCTACACATATTTACTAATTTATAATTACCTAACTAAAGTTACAAATTCCGCTTAATTACTTGATACGATTAAAAATATTACCCATATGTTTTGCATATTAAATTTTCATATGGTTTTAACATTTTTTATAAACTTGTATTTATATTTCTTATATTTCTACAATTAGTGTTAAAAGTTTTCCACTATGTATGGAAATTAACAAAATGTGAACTAGAAAATAAATTTCCATCAGAAATTTTCATTATAAAGATAATATTTCTAATTAATTTTCTCTGTCATTGTCTAATTAAAAATACATAATTTATTTGACAATTTTTCATTTTGTCATCATTTCTTCAAAAAAAAAAAAAATTAATTAAAATTAAAATCCTATTTGAAACAATTCCAAAAACAAAACTCAACTAGTTAAACTATGTACATATGTATATTATAGAAGATAGATATAAAAATATATTATGAAATTGAAACATTCTTTTTCTCCAAGGATTTATATTTATTTTCATTCTTTTTTTTCCAAATAAAATGATAAAATTCAAGAAGGACTAATTTATTTTTAAACATAAACACTTAAACTAAATAACTATATACACTTCCTTAAGGATCAATAAATCACACAAAAGGACGATGATGAAATAATTTTTTATACTAAATAAAATTGGCGGATAATATGGTATATGGTAGTCTAAAAAAAAAAACAACAGTGTTGTGTGTAAAATGCAAAAATTATAGAAATATGAACAGTAGTAGTACCCCACCAATCACACAACCATCAGCTGGGTTTCCCTAGGCACAAATTATTATTATTATATATGATTATGTTTTATATTTTGGGCGTCTTTGGTGTTTGTTGGGGAATATTATTATTATTATTTTTTTTTTTGTTGGATGTTATGAAGAGGAGCGTGATAAATTTCTTTTGATTGATAGCGGTGAAATTCTGACATTCGATAATATTCTTTAACATATGAAAAAATGTATATATTCTTACATATATATATATGAGGCAATAAAAATAATAATTTATTTTATGATATAATTTTAGGCAAAAAGCAAAATATTGAAAATATATTTTTGGTTTTGTGAAATTATAGATATTCTGTTATATAGTGTCTTTTATCGATTAATATATATATGTATGTATATATATATTCTAATTATAGCATAATTTAAGCATAAACTCATAAATTCTGAATATTAATAATATTTTGTCACTAATTTCTTTCAATATTTTTGTTTTTAATGCTACACCATACTAAAACGAATTCAATAAAATTAATTTCACCAAAAAAAAAAAAAAATTTTTTTTTTTTTTTCACAATTTCATAAATTAGGATGGAAATTTTTATTGAAAAGAATATCCTAGTTTTGTTTATTTGAATTTTATTATTATGGGGAACTTGACACTAAAAATAACCTTCAAGTATGTTATTTTATGTTTATTATTAAATCAACACTCTTCAACAGTAAAGGCGTATAAAAATTTCTATATTCATTGAATATCCTTGAATATGGATAATAAATAAATAAAGGCTTGACAAAGAAAATATGTTTTGGAGTTTTGATGCCATTTTATTTTTATTATGTGTTGTTTGAATAATAAAATCTCAAATTCCAAATAAAAACTTATCGACATATGTATATGTATAAATATAATTCGGGCATAAATTTGAATTAATATTTTTGTTAGTTGATTTTAAAAATTTCTTATATATTTATGTTTCTTTAAAAAAAATAACTATAAAATTTTATTGAAAATGGCAAGTTGGAAATTTTTAAATCTTATATTTAATTTCAACAAAATTAAATTTAAAGTAAAATGTATTTAAGACGAATATCACGTTATATACACTTGTCCTTAGTTTTTTTCGTGTTAATTAATTTTTAAAGGCTTTTTCATTGAATACTTTTCACATATTCGATTTCGTAAATTTCGTTTGGTTCTGAATTTATTCAACCTCCCAAAATAACATTATTAAAAAAATGATAAACTTTAAATAGCTTTCATTGACTTTTTGTCATAGATTAATGTAGTAATTAGAATACCATCATTTAAAATATAAATTAAAAAAAAAATTATTTTATAAACAAATATTAAAGGAGTTTTCTTCAATTATCAAAAAAAATAAAATTTAATTATGAAAACTTTTCACGTATATACTCGTAAGACTGTAAAAATGAAGTTCAACTATGAAAAAATCTATAATCCTTTTCATGGGCTATGCATTTGTTTTTTTTTATTTCCTATTTTATTTGTTACAGTTATAGTCTAAGCTAAAAGAGGCGGTTAATTGGAAAAGTTTTTATCCACAAGTTGTAATTTAAATTTATATTAAAGATAATGCTACCAGTTTTTGTTGCTACCAGTTTTTGTAAAATATTAAAATGGCTATAGAATCAAAAACTTGAATAATTTTTTACTTACCCATAAGTACGATTATTTAAAAAAATGTGGAAGTAAAATGAAAAACTAATCCTTGAAACTTTTCTTCTGTATAGTTAAAGGTAAAAAATTTACTTTTTTTTTTATAATTATATTTTGATTAAAATAAAAAAAATGTCGTTTTTTCCATTCATAGAGCCTGTAGTGTTTTAAAACAATTTTTCAACAAATCTTAAAAATTAAATTGATATTAATTTAAATATTCTTGGTGTCGTAATTTTTTAGAAATATCAGTATCATAACTGATAATTTATATTTAAAAAATTTATATTTATTATTATCCTAGATACGAAAGTTAAAAAAAAAAATATAAATTTTAGTAATTTTTAATTGGTAAATTTTTGATTTATGATTATCTCCTTTTTAAAAAAAACGTGTGTAAAATATTAAGACAGAAAAAAGGAAGAAAAGCTCTTTTAAAATTTCAAAAACATTTTATTATTGGAAATTATATTTCCAACTAAGGCAAAATCAATCAAAATCAATCATAATATGATTAATAAGAATAACATGACAAAACTTAATTTTTATTTTAATATTTATTAAACATAAATTTAAATGGTAAAATATCTAAAAATTACTCATGCTAAGAGACAAATAATTATAGGTAATAAAATTGTATGTATAATTGTATTACATATAATTAAAAAATATCGTTTCCAGACATTATGTTAAACATATCGTTTCCAGATAATTTTTCTAAAGGACAGTATTAGAAACACAAAAATTTACTGAGACTTCAATTTGAACAATTATTATTTCGACAAACATTTACCAATTAGCAATGACATGACCAGATCTAAAACAGAATATAAAAACACAGATTTTCACAACTCTTATTATTCAAGTTATTTAAATTGTGTTGTTAAATATAGTGAAATGCCTAAAGCAATTGATGACATTCTGAAGCTATACATAATTCTTTCAATTTTTTTTTATTACAAAATTTTCCAAAATGTTTTCATTGTTACTTAAATATTGTGTGGTTTTTAGTTTCCAGATTTTCAACATAAAATTATAAATTCAACGAAATAGAAAATTTAAAATTTTATTTTACGCTTATTTATATTTAGAAATTGAAAATTACTAAATATAAATAAGCGTAAAATATGTAAATTATGAGATATTTTGGAATCCTGAACATAAACATTTTAAATATTTATAAAAAAAGATATGTCCTAGTTTCAGATCTATTGAAAGTTTACAGGTCAGTAGATTTAAATTTTGTTTCCGCTTAAAAATTAATGATTGATTTATCGAATTTTCTGCTAGATTAAAATCAACATAGAATATCTCTTCGTATATTTACATATTCATATTTTTATATAAACATTAGTTGATGACATATTAAAGGATGGGGACATTTTTTCAATTTATGTGCAATCAATTAAACTATCAAACTTTTCATCATTTTAATTGTTAAGAAATATTTATGACGAATTAAAAAGGTTCCTGACACTAATATTATTAAAATTAACATTTCAATATGCTACAACATATATGTATGTACTAACAAAATTTATTATTAAGTTATGATTTATATCAATTCTTAATAATCTTCAACAACTTTAAAAGAAAATATATAAAACATTCATTTTTTTTTACAATTTATATTTTCATTACAACCCTTACAACTCAATGGCATCATATACAAATAACTTGCATATATAATAAGAGACAATATGGTTTTTATAACTTTTTGTATGCCAAAGGCATACAAAAACGTTTACTGTGACCCAAATCAAAACATGGTTTTAGAAAGAATTATGTCCTATTAAACAATACAAAAAAAAAGTAGAGCTTTTTAGCAAATGTAAATTAAATGAAATTTTTTTTTTACATAGATATTATTAGAGATGGTATGCTGAATGTCCTTCACAATAAGCATAAAAAAAAATTTTTTTTATTGTTCTATTGAAAAAAGCTCATATATCATTGGTAATAATACTGTGATGATATATGAGTATTTAGATTATATATTTTGGTATTTAAAGGTTTGACAAAATTTTTTTAAAAAAATTTTGTTGGGTTAATTTATTTTATCGTCTGGGAGTTTTATAAAATATTTTTTATTTTTTTTTCATTCTAAAACTATTCATAGAAATTAGATATATTTTTTTATAATTTTTTAAACAAAAAAACTATAATTATTTCAATTAAAGATTATATAGTTCCACAATTTATTTAAATATCTTTTAAATTGGCACGTAATTGTATTAAATTTTACTTCAATATAATAACTATTATATAATCTATATAATTTTAATATTTCAAAAAGTTAATTTCCTTTCAAATACATTTTTGATCATTATTTACAATAAAATTCACACTAACTTGAATTTTACGAATAAAATTATGTTGTTTTTTTTCTTCTTTTTAGTTATAATTAAAGTTTAATGTACAAAATGGCAAATAATTGCAACACATGCAAAATATTATTAAATAAAACGCTAACAGAAAATGAAAACTTTTAAGTCCAATTCGTGTTTTTTATCATAGATGTAATAAAATCATATATACACATATATTTAAAAAAAAAAAAAAAACAATCTAAAATGTACATCCTTGTGCACGAAACTAAAAATAAAACAATATATTACATATATATATATTTTGTATAATTAAACGAAATAAAATAGTTACTTTAAAATTATATCTTTGAAAAGATGGAAAATATTGTAATGCATAGTCCAATATGAATTCTAAATTAAGTATATAGTGAAATTAGTATTAGAATATCCTTTTTATCATTTCTATATTACTATATTTAGCCAAATAGTATAAAGTTGTTCATAATAATTAATTTCTAATTTCTTTAATTTAAATTGCAATTCATAGTTTTGTAAATAAAAGAACATTCTAATTTAAGAATTTAGTATTTGTAGTGCGAAAAATAACCTGAAATTAATTTAGTTTTTAACTACTCGTTATATAACATTCTTTTATTTCTTATGTCTTATTAACCTAAAAATTCAATGACAACAAGAAGTTACAATGGGTTTCAGAATACTGCATAGTTTTAAATTAAATTTCTAACGAAATTATAAAATGTCTAAAAAAATATAATAGTATGAAATGATTTGGGAATATAAACCCCAATTTATATATTTTAAATTAGATCAATAGTTTGATTATATTTGTACCGAAATTTATACCCAATTACCAATTGAAATATTATAATAAATCCTCTTTTATTTACTTTTGAGTCAAAGTATTCAGCTTTAAAGGACATGTAATAGGGTTTTGATAAAAATTTACGCTTTAATCCTTGTTTTTCTTAATAAATTTCCTTGCTATATAATATGTATTACTTTTCAATATTAATTTCTCATTGAAAACAACGTACTGGAAAAATTACTCAGTAGAAATTGAAATAAATCCGACAAATTGATATGGTGTTATTTCGCATTCATAATCTTTCTTTTGCAATTTTTAGGCAGTCATGTGAAAATAAAATTTATTTCATAATAGTTTCCTTGAAACTAAATTACTAGAACCGAGTATAATGTATTTTTGTATAAGATATCCAAAGTCTTATTGTATTTATTATCCTTGAAATAATAATTTTTATTTGGCGATAATCTTTTGTTTGAAAAATTTATTTAAATTGTTACTAAAAATTGGAATTATTTTTCACATTATTACAACAAAGTAAAATACTCATATGGATTTAATTCTCGTGGAATTCATTGATTTTTATTTCATTAGAATACTCTGTTAAATTACACCACTACAAATAGTAATTCACATAATATTAATATGACATATATTTTATGAAACTTAATTATAATTAGTTATAATTAAAAATTATATAATTATGATTGATTGTCAAATGTTTTCTTTAACTGAAATTAGTTTAAATTCAATAAATTTTATACATTATTGTAATAATTAACAATTCAGTTATATATTTCATGAATTCTAATTAATTTTATGAATATCTATCAATTATTTTACATTCATTTCAATCCAATAATATTAATTATAGTTCATTTACAAAAAAATACAACAAGAAACAAAAAAATATCTGAATATACCAAGCAACACTAAAAATCTGTATAGATTTAAATTAATTATTTTGGATAGAATATTATTCATTTATCCTATATATACAAAATTATACAAAATATTTTATTTAGATTACCCCCTTTTCCTATTACGCTATAATTATAAAATATTATTTACTACACTCTTACACCAAAAACTAAATCCTTATATTAACCTTCAACCTTATATGCCAACCCTAAAAAAAAAATAAAACAAGAACGAGTCAATCAAATGGTTTTAATTAGTTTGTGTGGTAATAATGAATTAGTATAGCTTTTATTTTAGATTCTAGTAGGTCATTCAAATTAACAGAAAAGAAAAAAAAAGGAACATTATAAAAAGCATAAACAAAACTGACATAAACTCAAATTTCCCAAAAGTCCTATTTATAATTTACTATTTAAGCTTTTATTTCTAATTCTTTTATTTTCTTTTTTTTTAATTTTTATTATTGATATAAATAATTTATTTTCACCTAATTTTGGTAAAAAAGTGCGAGCATGTGTACGTGTGTATACGTTTAAAAGATTTTAGTGTAAGTTTGGTGTTCTCAATTAACAATGATTAATCAGATTATTTTGTTTTTCCTTAAAAAGTTTTTTTTTTTGTTGTTGTTGTTGTTGTACAAAACTAAGAATTTTTCTCATTTTTTCCGGAAAATATAAAATCTTATATAATTTTTTTTTTCTTCTTTTGGTGGTTTTTCTTTTTCGATTCAATGAAGTTGAGATGAGAAAAACATAAACTTTTATATTATTTTTATTACTTTTTATGTTTTTTTTTTTTTGTAGTTGTTGTTGTTGTTATTTTGTTTTCTGGACCAATTTCCAGAATATAACAAATTAGATATATTTAATTTTTTTTTCCATATTGTATTTTATAAGGTAAAGATACTACAACACCAAAAAAAATTACTATTTTTGTTGTAAATTTTTCGTTATAGAATAAAAGTTTTTTGTATTTTTTTTATATTTTTAATGTGAAAATTTGTTTTAGTTGTGCTTATTTGATAATTTTTCTTATTTTTTTTTTTGGTTTTTTTGGTAACCAAAAGTAGGAAAAAGGAAAACTTTTTAATAATTTTTTTCTTCTTTTATTTTTATTTAGCTGAACTAAGCATAAATGGCTAGTTTATATATTTTGGTAAAAGTTTTGTTGTTTGTTGAATGAAATTTTCCAAAGATTATTTTTATTTTACTTAGATTTTGTTTAGATGTACAAATTATTGAATTAAATTTTACTTTTAAAAGCTTAATTAAAAAAAAAATGTATTATATTTTAATGAAAGTAGATTTAGTGAATTTGAAATAAAATTATTTTTTTTTATTATGAATTAAATCTGGAAAATACATAATATCATTTTTTTGATGGTGAAAAGCTTTTTAATTTTTTATATTAGCGTATAAGTTGTTGAGTTATCTGCAGAGTATGTTAAAATTGTCAGTAATTTTAAGATTTTTTCAAAAAAATAATTTTAAAAAATAACCAATATTTTCTTTTAAAGTACGTGACAGTTTAACAAAAACTTTAACAAAATATATGTTTCTATAATTCAATTTTCATTTACTACAGTAGCTTCATTTCATTAGTAAATGTAAACATTAGAAATTAATTTAATTTTAATTTTGATATAAAATTGTAGAATCTATTTTTAAAAAAAAAACTGCTTATTTTGTTTTACTGAAAATCCTAAAATTTGGAAAAAAAGAAATTGTGAAGAATATGTATTATAGCTTCTGTTATTAACCTAATGAAAATGACACTTAAAATATTTAACTATTTTCTGACTTTAAACGAAAAAAATTAATAAAGATAAAAATAAATCAAAATCACCAAAAATTACTATAAATTTTAATAACTCAAATATGTAATATATTAAAATTTTAAAAAATTTATACCAAATTTGAGTTAAAAGTTAATATAATTTATTTTTTTAATAATAAAGTATTTTAAAATATCATCAAAAGATTAATATATAAGATTTTCATAGATTCCAATTTTTATGTATTATATAGATATTAAATTTTTTTTACACATTTTTATGATCTACATTTTTTTTTTTGTTTTATTAAGATTTAATATTTATAGCTAAATTATATATATATGTATATGTATCAGTATTCTATTTATTTATTTTTTATATTAATACTGAAAATTATGGTTCGTAAAATTCTTGTTTATTATAATTATTAAAACAAAAAAATGAAATCTACAAAATAACAAAAACACCAATTTTTGTGTTTTGTTGTTATTAATCTCTAAAATTAACAATCCCTTAAAACCGAAAATCACAATTCAAGGATCTATATATTTTTGTTTTTCTTTCATTTATTCTTCATTTTTATTACTTTTAATATGTTACTATGGTATAACAATTTCAGTTTTTATTATATATTTTACTTTACTAAACTCTATATTATATTCTTTCTAAAAAACAATATAATATAAAAACAAAATTGGTTAGAAAATGTAATTACATCCTTCAAAAAAAAAAAAAAATAAAAAAAAAAAACCAACAACACAGAAAAACCAAAATCACAAATTGCTAGCTATAAAATTAATCTTACATAAAAAAAAATATATATATAATCTTAAAAATAAAAATATCAAATTACTTTGTAATCATTAGGTATAACAAAAAAAAATACAAAATCCTTTTATATATTTTCGAACTTAATATTTTTATGTCACAAATAAATTACATACGTATATATATGTTCATGTTAAAAGTAATTTATAATAAAATTGTGACTTTTAAACCACATAAATATAAATACGTTTATTATATATCTAAATATCTATAGATACAATTTTTACTATACAAATTGATATTTTCAATGTAACTTAATATTAAGATTAAGGACATTATTTAAAAAAAAAAAATTACAACCAAAATTGACATTAAACATTATGTATCAAATTAAGATGAATATGGTGGATGAGTGTTTATACTTTTTTTTTTTTTTGTTTATTTTTTGGAACAATATTTATCACAATACATAATTTTTGGGAAATTATCTGATGAAAATTATTAGCACATTTTGATTAATTTTTTTTATTTTTGTATATTGCGTGAAATGATTGCAGTTCTAGCAATATAAATTTATTTAAAGTTTTATGACAATCGTTTATGAAACTAAGTATTAAAATTTGGTTAGTTGCATCATAAATTAAGTAAAATCTATTAAATTATTATAAATTTATAAAGTAAATTACTGGTAGAAATACTGTTAAATTTTTCTATATTGCAATTGTCTTTTTACTGCAGTTCTTTTCTGATACAAATTGTAGATAATTAGATAAAATGTTTCAACAAATTGTACTGCAACTGTCTTGGAATAATTTGCATGATTTCGTATACACAAAGATAAAATTTTAGTTTTGCAAATACAATTGTGTCCTTTTTCCTGCATTAGGATTATTTACAATAAATTGAAATATTTTTTTTTTATTAAAATTCGCCTGGACGAAGAGGGACAATGAAAAATTAGATTAAATTGAAATTTCTACAAATTTGCTTAAACAATCTTTTATTATTTTACTTCTATTATCCTATTATCTCTCTTGAAGCCTACTCTAAGCAATCCCCTTTTTCAGTTGAATGTACATACAGAATATTTGAAAAATATTACCAAATATTATAATATTAAATTTTATATTTTTTTTTGTTTTGGAATTTTACTACGTATATATATTTTCAACATTACAAAAATTGTCGTCCATCATCTGTCGCCAGAAATCTCATAACAATTTCTCTTGTCTATTTTCCCTTTTATTATATACATATACATATAAACATAAAAAAAATTTTTTTGTCTTTTTGCATATTGGATTTGGTTTATTCATACAAAAACGTTTCAAGTATAAACTCGTTTTACTCCTCTTGTTGTCCTTGCTTTAGTAATTTCATAAAATTGAAAATATTTATAGCTAAAAGAAATGGAAATATTCTCTTAGAGCTGGTAAAAAAAAAAGAGTTTGTCATAAAAATAAATATAATAATTTTTAGCTCCTCTAAGGAAAATCTATTTTCTTTTGCTCTGTTATAGAAAATTATGGAGGATGAAAAAAATGTAAAATGAATTTCATTTTTATTTAACCAGAAAAGATGAACTTTTTCCTTTTTTCTGCTTGTCAATTTCTTTGTCAAGTGGGAGTTAGATATAACTCGTTTTGTATTTTATTAAAAAAAAACATTTTATGAGTATATGCTTTAAGCAACACGTTCTAAAAAGCTTTTCAACAACAACAAAATTTTTAGATTAGCATATAAGTTGTTGTTTCATTAAATATCTTCTATTTTCTTTTCGTTTCCCATGAGACAAATTTTTTTATTTTTTTTTTCTCTTTAATATTAAATAATGTCACAATCAGGAAATCAGAATATTTTTAGATATATACTATAAGGATATTAGAAAATATAAAAATCTTATCTACCAGGAAATCATTATTAGTACTTTTTTTTATGGATTTAATAGAATTTTCTTAGAAAATATATTATGATAGAAGGTAAAAAAAAAAAATTAAAGGAATTTTTAATTTTAATTTTGTCTATTAAAATATTTTTGTAATCAATTTTTATTTGAATATGTAAAGATATAATATTATATTTAATTTTGTTAGTTCATATTATTTTTTAAAATCAAAATTAAATGGAAAGCATGACCAAACAAAAACTCTGCGGTTTTATCTGTATCCAATTTATATTATCCACTTGGTTAGCATAAGGATTAAATATCATTAAGGATATTTACTAACTAAATTATAGTTAACTACGACGAAATACAATGTTAACCAAGCAATGAATTTGGATTATAATTTTGCAATTATATATTTAAAATTTTTGAGGAATACAAGAAAAGACATTATTCAAAAACTCCTATACGTATTTGTAATTTTTAAATACCAAATTTAAAAATAATATTGTTTCAATTACGAATTATACATTGACTACTATCTATAATTTCGTATACAATAACTAATAATGCTGGACACACTTTAATATAGCTAATTTATATACCTTTTATTTTTTAAATTAAATTCAGCTGACAAATTTCAAAATTCATATTTATGATATACTGAAACTAACTTATTTAATTCAATTTTGTTCAAAATGAATGTTTAACAAGAATGCAGTAAATTTAAAGGAACAAATTATTGAAAAGCATATTCATTTAATAACCAAGTTGTTTTGCTTTTAGAATAAAATAATTATGGAAAAAAATATAGTTAAATACAAAATTGATTAAACTAACCCAAGCGTTGCTTAAAATTTCTAAAAACAAAACAATTCACTGTAATTTCCAGCAAAAATGGTCTTTTGTCTACCTTTTAGCATATAAAATGTATCTGTAATTATTAAACAAAACCAAAAATTAGCATCAAATTAAATTAAATATTTATTTTGATGCTAATTTAACTCTCATGTAGAATGCTTGGTCGTATGTATTTCTTTATCTGTGCAGCTATTTTATTTTAAAGTTTATGCTTTTATTCAAAATATCTGTAATAAAATAGAAAATTCTGTACTAGTTTATATGTTAAACATTTAAAAATATTTTAATTCAGTACCGAGTAAATTGCTAATGTATTTATTTAAATTTACTCATGTAAATAGCAAATTATTTTATGCTTCAAAGCTTAAATATTTTAGAATCTGTTTGAAGTATTTCAGTCTCCAAAAACTACAATTGTTGATATACATAATTTTCTGAGTTAAATTCTTATTTGTATGCGCAATAATGAATTAAAAATTCATTCTGTTATTATTTTCCTCTAATTACTTATTAATATTTTACATAAATTAAAGGATCCACATAATTGTTAGAATTAAGGATAAGTTAAGGATAAGACTATTCTTTTGAATATTAAAACTAAATTATTTTGAATAAATTTTAATAATTTTATTGTTGAAAAATCGTGATGCTCTGAATATAAAAATACTTTTAGGATTTAAAATATTATTTTATATAACAAACATTTTAACAAAAAGAAATTTATGTGAAATGAAAATATATTACATAAAAAAAAAATGTTTAATTATATATGTATGTATTATAAAATTAATTCGGCTGACAAATTTATCAAAATGTATTCAAAATATATTTTTGCTTTTTTTGCATTTTAGAGTATATATATATTTATTAGAAAGTTTGAAAATGAACTTTTTATCGATAAAAATAATCAATGTCCTTAAATAATTTATAATATTTATACTATATAAAAAACATGATTAATTTTACTTTTTCAAAACTTTTATAAAACTAAATATTCTATTTTTCTGTTAAATAATTTATTATACATCTACTAAAGTCAGATTAGTTTTAGATCAATAAAAGTTTTTTTCATCTTTAAGTTTTATTTTATGTTAATTCCTAAAAAAAAAAAAAAAAAAATCTATAAAATGTTTCCGAAAAACATGTTTTTTTCTTTTTTTTTTAGAAACTTTTACTTTGACTTTGAAAGTTTTAAGTAAACAGAAAATATTTTATCTCCTTTTTTTATATAAATACCCAAATAATATTTTACTAATTAATAAATAATCTAATAATTCTATTTTTTTTTTTTTACTTTCAGAAGGACGAAATTATGTCTGAAAATTAATACGTAAATATACTATAATGTGAAATTTATAAATATTATTAATCTAATTGGTTTTTTTTTTAATTGAAATTAGAAAAATAACATTTATTATTTAATATTTGGAAGTATTAAAAATTGTAATTTAAACTATATTAAATAAAATATAATTTAATTTTTTATGCTGACATTTATAAAAGTTATTGGAATTCACAATATATTATTAATTATTATGTAAAATATTAATTACTGAAATATATTTACAAATAGATAATGCTTAATCCATTAATAAAATATTATCAGTAAACACATTTATCATTAAATTAATGGGGTTTTGTTATAAAATATACTTTGTATCATAAAAATATTTCGATATTCCGTCTGTATTAAAATGGAAAAGGTTTTTTGAGAGACATAAGATCACCCTTATATTAACCTTTTTCAATCTTCTAACCGTGTTATTTTCCAAACAGTTTATAATGTTTACATTTTTGATTGAATGTAATTTTTTTTTAGTAATTTTTAAGTAATATGTACCTGTAATAATTGTGGAACTTTCTAATATTATGTGGGAAATATAACTAAATAGTTGTGCATAAATACACATTATGGTAAATTTGAATACATAATCATAAATACAAAATACCTAATGTTTCAACTACTACTGACGCATCAACTCGAGTTAAATATAGCTGCTACATCAAGTCGTGTTAAACATACAACATTGTAACCGAATCATTCACCAACAAATCAAATTGTTAGATAAATTATTGTTGGTTGAAAATTTGAAATATAGAAATAATAAAAGCTTAAAGATTGTGTTAAATTTCCTGATATTAATGTAATTTAAAATAGTAATTGTTACTAAAAATTTTGTTGGAAATGTAATACCGATTAAAATAAAATTTTCTAAAATTCAAATTAGATGAAGCCAAATACCATTGAACAGTTGCATTAATTAATCATGATTATTGTTAAACTGATTTGAAAAATTTGTTGCAAATAAAATTTAATTTTATTTTAATATTTGACAATGATTGTAAAATATAGTAAATAAATTAACTACAGATTTTATCTGAGTACTCACAATAAACTAGAAAATATATCCAATTTTAATTAAAAAAATGAGATCATAAAACTTTTCATTAACTTGTATAATTTATAAGATTATGTATGTTTATATTTCATAACTATATTCATCCATAAAATAATTATTTTTAATTATTCATAAATTTAATTTTCCATAACTTTGTATAAAATTTTTTAATCAAGTTAAACCACTTTATAGATATTTGAAGGATAATAATATTTTTGTTATATTTTTTTATTACTTACAAATAAATTTTAAATTACAAAAACTAATTATTTTCGAAATAATTATTTTATATTCTTTTCTATTCTATAATCAAATCTAATATAAAAAAAAAAATATCAATATTTTAATAAAATTAGCCAAACCAATCAAAAACAACATAAAAAAATAAGGATTTTGTAATTTATTATTCTTTTAATGAAATTAATAAAAAATTACCTTCAAGTCAAGTCCAAAAACTAAAAATAACATTGAAAAATGAATTGATTTTTTAAGGGTAGAAAAAAAAGATCAATACTTTCCATAAAATTGAAAATTTTAGTTAATTATAAAATATCTTATGTTAGGAAGGGTGAAGAAAAAAAAAAACAAACTGAATGATTTATTGGAAAATAAAATTAACATGAAATAAATTGGTTAATTAGATAAACTTGTAAGGTTTAAATTTTTTTTTTTTTTGATTAGAATATGCCCAGTAGATGTTGGAAAATTTATTTAAGACGAATAGTCAGTAACAAAACATTTTCATTTAATGTTTAATAAAATTTATATAATATAGAAGAAAATTTATCTCTTTGTGTACGAAAAATAAAATTTTTCAAAAACTTTTCTTTTTTTGAATTTTATTAAGAAATATTTAGAAAATATTTACAAAATGAAAAGTTTTTTTTTTTTTTTTATGAATCTGTTTTGTTAGAAATTGTAGTATGAGTATATTGAGGATTTTTTAATTAAGGATATCAATTTTAACACTTTAATTAATTACGTTAGAGAGTAATTTTATTTTTAAGTTGAAAGTTTTTAATTATATTATGTTCGTAATTAATGAAGCATTTAATGATAATGGAAATAGTAAATTAAAAATTTTTTTGAATAATATTTTAAGATATAATATTAATTTTATTTGAACTTATCGTATTTTTAAGATTTTTATAATTTCCATTAAATTGTTATAAAATAAAATATTGGTTTGCAACAAAATGTACAGATCAGTATTGAATTTCTTTTTTTTTAAAATAAAAAACTCTTTATATAAGTACTGTACTGTCCGTCAGTCTGTCTGACCTTGTTTAAACTTTTTAAAATTATGATTTAGGAAGGATAGTAAAGGTAAATATAAAATATAATTCGGTAAGCGGCATAATTCGCGTTTGTAATGAAAAATGTGAATTTCAAATACATTGAAATTAGTTAATATAATTAAGGGGTTTTATAAAAATTAGAAATAAAAAATTATATAATTTAAATTTAATGATTAGATAAATAAAATAATATAATAAAAAAATACAAATTTACTAAAGATTTTATTAAATTTATCAGATTATCTGATAATTTATTAAAAAACTTTTATTGAATAAATTAAAATTTATCTGATTTTAAATATATACAAAGCAACATTTTTTTTTTTTTATTCATTTTATATCAATTTAAAAAATTTTTAATGTTTGCATATAAAAAATTAAACTCATTTTATTATATTTCTTTATTCAGGGAAAAATAAAATAAACCACAAAAAAAAAAAAAAAATTTCGTCCTTTATATATAGAACAGTAAACAATTTCAATATCAAATGCTAAAATTTTGGTCCGTTCAACCAAATTTTGTTTTTATGAACAAACATAATACAGAAAAGCCTTTTTTCCTTCCTATTAATTTTTTGTATATTGTAAAAAAATATATATACATAGATTGTATATAAATATTAAACCAAAATTCAATTTAAGGTTTACCTACCAGTATAAAAGCTTTGCTCCAATAATATATATCTATATATACATCCTTTTTTAAGTATATACACACCCTAACTTTTGAAAAAACCAAAATACCATTAAAAGTACATTAATAAAAAAAAAAAAGGGACAATTTTTAAAATGTTTACCTTTATAGGATTTTTATATTCAGATTATTTGTTCGACACAAACTTACCTTTCAAGTATGTACATATATATATGTTGAAATAATTGTAATACCTATTTATATGTAGTATAAAAAATAATATTAAAAAAAATATTGAAAAACCAATAAATTTTTTTGAAAAATATATTTAAAATTTTTTTTTTTTTAGATGTGTAATATTTTAATCATTTATTTATAAAATAAAGAATTTAATTTTAAATAAATTTGATTATTTATTAAATATTTGCTAGGAAAATATTTGAATCTAGATAATTTGTTTAACTTAGATAAGTTCTATAAATATTTTTTTTTATGAAAATTCAACAAACAAGTGGTAGCTTTCAATTAATCCCAGAAATTTCAATTCTGTTATATGAAATATTAAATAGGGATTTCAAACGAAATTCTATGACAGAATAAGTTTTTGTAAAAAAATTTAAAAATTTGACTGAAAGATATCAGTATATTCCCTTTAAATGCTCCCATAGTCGTTTTATTCTGGTCAACTACAAAAGTTTTTAAAATTAAAAATACAAATAGTATCTGGAAAACAGTATCATAATTTTAACCGAATTTTATTTTAAAACAAGATCAGCAGCAGCACCGTAATGACATGACAAGGTTTTGTTAGTTATTAATTTTATAAAATTGTATTTCCGAAACATTATTAAAATTTGCGATTTAATTAAATTTTATAGACTTTTTCCGAAGTCTTTTACTACAATTTCAAATATATTTCTAATCAGAATTCTTTACTAAAAATCAGAATTGTTTAAAAATAATTTAAATCATTACGTTTTAAAGTTCATATCAACATTTTTGTAATTATTTCTTAACTATGGTCCATAAAGTTTAATAAAATAAATTAAATAAAATCTGAAAAATTATAGTAAAACTTTGAAATTAAATTTTATATTTTTGTTTTTTTCTTTCCACTATTCTTTCCTCCAATGACAAGATTTTTTATTCCTACCTTAAATTGAATCAATATCCAATAATCATGATAGAATTACATAAAGTTTTTTTTCTTGTCCTTTTTTACTAAATCACAATAAAAATCAAGTAATTGAAATCTAAAATGTTCTTTAAATTTTCATATTCAATTTTATTGCCTTTGGTTATAAATAAAAAGACAAATGAAACCACAATAAAATATAAATAGTAGTAAGTTAAATCATTAATTTGTTATTCAATTAAATATTTAGATTTTATGTATTTATTGAATTTATTAATATACTTTATTGATAATAAAAATTATGTTTTTTTTATATTAATTTTATTGAAATTTAAAAAAAATATATCTATCTTAAATCAAATTATTTTGTTGTAATAATTAATAAAATCTTTGGAACCTAATAGTGACTGACATCTTAATTGAAAAAATCTTTGATGTTAAACGATTTCTTAATTGGAAACTTTTCTATATAAATATCTTACTTTTTAAAGTATATATTTTTTTTTTTTTTGATTTTATTTCTAAATCAAATAAGGAGAGAAAAAAAAAATATAATTAAAAACATAGAAAAAAAAACTCTTTTGAAATAGAATTTTTTTTTTTATTTTACCCCCAATAAATTCAATGATTCAATTTAAAGATATAGAAAATTTAAATTCCTTTTTTTTTTCTTGGTTGTTATTGTGAATCCTTATCAAAAGACTTTCTATCCCATTAATTGGATATCCAAATTTTGACTTTTAGTACATAAAAACACGTATAATTTAAAAAAAAAAAAAAACTTTTTTTTGGTTAAGATTAAAATTATTTTTGTAGGCGTATTTTGAAGGAGTTTGAGGGATTAAATTGTGAAATAGCAATAATAATACAGAAGAAAAGAAATCCCTTTAAATAGAATTGAGATAAATCAGTTTTTTTTTTCTTTGACCCTTTTAATAACTCTGAGGGGTTGTGTTTTTTTTTTTTTTTTGGAAAAATTGCTTTTTACTAACACAAACAAGATAAAAAATTAGGTAGGAAGTTTTTTTTTTTTACTTATTAACCTGTAAATAAAAAGAGATGGAAAAAAAAATAAAAGTTAAAAAATTTGATTAATGTAAATATTGTAAATCAGGAATTTGAAAAAAAAAAAAAAAATTTAAGGAAATATTTGAATTATTTATGAATAAAGGACTATTACATATTTTTTTTTTTTTTGAAAAAGAATTAGTTTTATATTATGAATTCTTGTATAGGAGTTTTTTTTTTATTAATAATTTAAAAAGAATCAGGTAACCACAAAGTAGATTTGTTGAAAATTTTCATATTGACTGTAAAATTATAATTAATTATAACAACGTTTTAAGAAGAAAAAATATATATGTAATATTAATTTTAAAGAAAATTCTTAAATGAAAATATATCTCGTTTCATATTTCTAATTAAAGGTAAAGTTTTTTTTTTTTTTATCAGAAAATTAATTATATTTCTGACAATTTAAAATTTAAAATATAAATTGGTGATAATAAATTTAACCCTCTCGATTTAGATGTCCGTTGTCAATGACACAAGTAATTTTTTTTTTCAGTTAAAAGTATGTATTTGTTAGTAGTTTGTTTTCAAAGGCGTTGGATTTAAATAACGTGCTTTAATAAGCAATATGAAACCAACATTAATTTTATGATTTTGTTGAAAATTGATTTAAAGTTCTTATTATTATTAATGCTTTATTCACCCGATATTAAATTCAGTAATTATAACAAAAAAAAAATTAAAATTATATTAATTATATTATATTTAAAAGTAATAACTATTAAAATTAATGGATGTAATTTTAATCCACATTTAACTTAATAATATGTAGCATATTTCTCCACTCTAATTTGTATACAGCCAGTTGTCGCCAGTGGTAATGAATTAAATGCCGAATTTAAATTTTAAAATATTGAATTATTTCACACATTTATTAGCGCTATTTAAATATTTCTCAATATGCTTTTACAAGCATAACATTTTCTATACTGTAGGTACAGTACAAATATGATGTACCCGATTAGAAATTACTACTTACAGTAGCGTCGAAAAAAATATTTAAACTCAAGTTTATATTAATTATAGGACTTGTTATTATATCCTATTCCTATAATAATAACAAGTCATATAATTAGATACAATTATTAAAGAGAAATTTGGTAAATCTGACAAAATTGGTACTCACAATAAGTACAAATTTCCATTCTTGACTTTCAAATTTTGAATCATAAAGAATTACATCCGGTTTTTGTTTATGGAACACGACTTCCCTCTGTTTTTTTCCTTATAAATATGAAGAAAATTATACTTAGTTAAATTTAGGCCTATGTACTTGGGAATTTTTTTTTAGAAAATGATAACATAAATATTTTTCTGTATTTGTATTTTATTTATTTTTTTTCGGATTTTCTTTTTTTGTTTTTTTTTTATGTAATATTTGGTTCTTGTTAAAATATTTTTCAAAACATCTTTATTGATTTAAATGAAAATATTTTTGGTTATGTTGTTGACATTTTATATTGCAGAAAAATAATAATAATAAAATAAAAAAAAAAAACAAATTATATGAAAGCAAAATAAGATCATAAAAACAAGAAAATATAAATCTTAATAACGGTTTATAATAAAATATGTTTTTTTTTACAAAATATTATGTAATTGGTCATTGTGTATATCCCAGTTTATATCATAACAAACAACAACCAAAAATGGAAATTGTTCAAATTAAATTGAAAGAATTATGTAATCATGCGGTTATCTTTAAGAATAACTTTGAAATTTTTAAATAAAAAAATGGTGCCTAAGGAAAATTACCCAGATGACAGAAATTAAACTCTTTAACTTAAATTTAACTTCAGTATTCTAATACGATATTAACTAATTCGCTAATAACATGTTGGAGGAAAAATAATCCTACACATACCAGAACATTTTTTGTACTAAATAGGATAACGCTAAAAAAAAATATTCTGTAAGCCCAACTTGCTGTAAAATATATGTGACGATCATTATCGTAGAACCACACATGTCTAAAACGAGTTAGGCAATTTCTTAAATTAAAATTACAATAAAGCTCATAGGTTGTCCTTTATATACTTCCAAAATATTTCCCATTTAAATACCTAATTAACTGGTATTCTATCAACTAAATTTAGCAAGTACATATTGCAGAATTCTTTAATTGAACTATAACACTTAGAAGTAACAAATTTAGTTAAGGGATTACATAGCCTTGTCATATCAAAAACAAAGTCATATAAATAATATTATAATATATTTTCTAATATGGACTGTCAAGCAAGTAATTTGCTTTAAAATACAAAAAATCAATTTTAATAAGAAATCACAAAATTTTCGATTAGTCAAATTGAAATTTTGTAATTTAATTTTTTTTTTTATGATTGAATCATTGAAGTTTTTTTTCCATTTAAATCAATAAAAAAATGTCTTTTAAAAAAATAACCAAGAAAAAATACTTAATTTAATTCAATTAAATTAAGCCAAATCCATTTTACGTATTATGGGTTTTTTATATTTTGCTTTTAAGAAAAACGAAATTCAATATTAAAGATAAGGAAAAAATAAAAATATCACGGATAATTGAGCGTCAAATACTTAGTGATTATATAAAATGAAAAATATTATTTCAATAAAGTATATATACATATGATTTTTTAAAATATTAGTTAACTAACGATTGGGTAAAAATAAATTTAAGGATCAAAACAAGGTCAAAACATAGAAAATTCAATTTTATTCAGTCTGTTAATATTTAATGTCAAATAAATTGAAAATTACCATATTTGTTGTAAATTGTAGAACAAGTTTTAATTTCATTTTCTACAAAAATAGAAAATGTTAAATCTTGTAAATTTGACTGAGAAATTGTTTTTTTAATTAACTTAAATATGGAGAATAAAAAAATAGCTTTCGAATCTAATGAAATTATTGTCAACAAGATTTTTTTGAACTGACATTAGAGAATCACCAATCAATGTTATTATAATATAGAAAACTCTTCATTAGGACCCCATAGTTCTACTAATACTTATTTATTATATGAAATATTATTATGTTTTAAACCTTGAATTTGTTTAATTGCGTGGAAATTTTAAATTTATTATAACCATAACTTTTTTTTTTACCAATAAAAAATTATCCATTCCAATTTTTTATTTGTTTGTTTATTGTGTAGTTTTTTCTTAAATATTTTCCGCTTCTGTTACGATATTTTTATTTTTTCTGTTTTTAATTTTCTTTAATACTTGATAAGAATTTTAATTTAGAAAATTTCATTTTCATTTTCATTTTCATTTTTTGTTAGATTTTTATTCTTTATTTATTATTAAATTTATTTACACTCTAATAGAAAATGGATAATTCATAATTTTAATATATAATTTTTTCCCAGCTTATCATTCTTCAATTTAAAAAAGCTTACCACAAATAAAAAACTTCAAAACCATAATTCCTATATAAAAGCATTCTTTTATTATTATAATTCAAGTTATGTAATTTAATATTCTTATTTAAAATTTGTTAAAATAAATACTAAAAAAATTCGGAATTTTCATATTTTTTCCAATGTTATAAAAAATATTAGAAAATTGGGAAATATTTGGAAAATTTTTATTTGAGGATATAAAATGGAAAAGAAATATATATTAAAATCTATTTTTGACTAGATTTTCTCAAATTTTTATGTTCAAATTGTTGAAAAATATATAAATAATTATTTCAGCAATAAGTTTTGGATACCAAATTAAAGCTCTTGATTTGTAGCACAATAATTAAGTAATACTTAAAAATGATACTTCTTTAACAAAAAAAAAACATATTTTTTGAAGCGTATATTCTAAAATCTGTTGTTTGAACAGACTTTTATATTTTTTGTGATATTTCCAGGAATTTTTAAAATATTGAAAAAAAAACTTAAATTAAAATTAATATAAATTCCACTTCAATTGATACCAATATTGTATTGCAGAAAATATTATTTTTCCGGAAAAAAACGGTGTGTGAATTGGTTTTAATTTTTTCTGATTTTAACTTTTTCTGATAGTTTTTTTAAAAAAAAACTGTCATGATTGCATCATCAATCTATGACGGCAGCCATATATTTTTTTAAAATTAATTTTGTTGATTATTATTATATTTTGAATTATTTTTTATTATCCGATAAAATATATAATATTTTTCATAATTAATATATAATCTAAATTTTTATTATTTTCATCTAAATCTAAATTTAAAAATATTTTCTGTGCATAAATTTATTCGCCGATTGACAGACGTATGTCAAAACAGAAAAAGATTTGTTGTACGTCATAAAACTGTTTTCTTAAATAAAATATGACCCAGTACAGACTGAATACCCTGTATTTTATAAATATATAATAACATAAAATCATATCTATACTGTACATATATGTATGTATATAATAAAACATTAAAATGTAAATTTTAAATTGGAAAATTGAGTATAAATTTATATTTCTAGACATAAATGTTTGAAATATTTAAATATATAATAAGATACATATACGTATATATATGATATGTATTAATGAAAAATATATGAAATTTTTAGATCGATTTTAACTTTTAAATAAATTCTAAAATTTTAAAAACCATTTTACATTCAAAAAAATCTTAAATCATTATTCAAAATTTTGTATTTTTTTCCATTATTTATATAAAAATATTTTCAGTAAATTTTCAATAAAAAGATTAAATTTGTCTTTTAGATATTGATTTTTGTATTTCAGAAAAATTGTTATGCTTTTTAACACTTAACAAAAAATTGAAACTTTTTTTTTTGTATGTTGATTTGCCAGAACAGAAAATAACTTTGAAATTACTTTTTCTTCAATTTTTCTCCCCCATTCACCTAAATTATACCTACATACCGTAAACAATAATATCAAATCCCATACTGAAACATATGCCACAACCACAAAATTAATTTTTTTTTATTCTCATATAAAAAAAAATTGAATAATATTTTTTTTTAATTTTAACATGTTTTTCTAATCAATTTTTATTTTTTTTTTGCCTTCTGCATAATCAGTCAACCAAAATAAATAAAAATATTTCTAAATTTTTAAGGAAACGGAAAATAATAATAAAAAAAAAAAAAATTAAGGAAATCTGTAAACTTATCTAATTTAAGAGTTTTGTACATACATGGCGAATTTATGTGTTCAACAACATCCTGGGATAAGTGATGTTTATCATCTCCTTATATAAATATTAAAATAGAATATAAAAACAATCACGTTGCCAATTTTTATTTTTTTTTCTCTAAATTTAATTTTCTTGAGTTTTCAATGAAACAAAAAAGTTTTCAAATTACTGAAAGCTCATTTTCTCGTTTTCTTTTTTTACTTTGTTTTTTTTTTGCACTAAACTTTTCAGTTTTTGCTCTTTTTTTTTTAAAGTTATTTTTATGTTTAAAGTATGAGTTCCGGTTGGGCGATGTTACAAAAAAAACAAGAAGCATTAAAAAAAAAGAACTGTTGAAGAAAATTTTCTGTTCTCTATTATGCTTAAAAGGATAAATAAAAATGAAGGATAATGAGTTTACGATAAAAAAAGGGTGTTAAAAATGTTATTAAGGGAAGTAAAAGTTAAATGTAAGATAAAAAATATGTTTTAAAATATTTATAGCTGAAGCGAGATATTTATTTAGTAATACATATTATAAAATATATTTTTTATTTTAGTATAATTTTATTTTGTAACATATTTTAAAATTTTTTAAGCCTGTTTATTATTTAATAGATTTATTAAATAAATTTTGAGACATGTTTAAATCTGTTTTTATTTTGTTATTAAATTAAAAACTCTTTAAAAATGTGTAAAATAAATTTATAAAAATAGAATTTAAAGTAAAGGCTAAAAAATATAATATTAATTTTGGAAAAATTTACGACATAATGGCTTATGTCACCAGCCTTACGACATAATGGCTTATGTCAAATATCGATGGGACATAAAGTCACATCTGCAATTTTTCTGCGCATGGCTTTATGTCGCAGAAAATTGAAATAATAAGCCATATCGTCTTTTTCTGAATTTGAAGGATAACGCCATATAGTTATTGCTCGATATGAGAAATATAAAATATTTTACTATAATGATAAAAGAAAATTTTGCATATCTATATTTATGTCACGAACAATTATGTCACTAACCATTTACAGTTGGAAAATAAAGAACCAAGAAATTATTTAATGAATACTACCTAGTGGTAGTGTGTTGTAACAACTAATCATAATATATATCGGTCATTCCTAATCATAATATATATGGGTAATAAAATATATGGTATATAAAAATGTTGTATTTAACCAAACTAAACGTTTTCAAGTTAAATTCAATATTTTTAATCAGGCTGGTTTCATATAATGGCAACCAAAAATGATTGTAAAAAAATAGTATTTATTTGTTGTTAAATCCAGTACCGAAATTTCTGGCCCCTCGTACAATACTTTAATATGTCGAATAATTCTCTGTATTCACACGGTGTTTAAATAAATCTTAGATATTTAATGTACGTATATTAATAAAAAACCAAAAAGTAGGTCATATAAAGTAAATAGGGGACAATGAATGATTATCCTTCTAACAAAAAAAAAATATCTGTAAACTTTGTGGAAGAAATTTTGTGGAAACGGACATAATAGTACCTACAAAAAAAAAAAGTTATATATAAAAAAATATATTTTTTTGATTCAATGATTTAAGTTTTTGTTGTAAATTGTGATGTAATATATTTTTTGTGCTGCAATATTATCTTCCATGTACAAATTTCTTCTTTTTTTTGTTGTTGCTTGATTTAAATGCATCGTTCCGGTCAAAATCACACCAACATAATATAAATCTTTTTTTTTTGTTGCCTGACCCAATTTCCTGTTCTTTGTTGTTTTTAGTTTATTTCTTTTTTTAATAATATATTTTTTTAATAAAACTCTCTTTTTTTTTTATCTTGTAATTATTTATGTATGTATATATGTGTTATAAAAAAAACGGTGAGAACATAGAATTCTCGCAATAACAATTCCTATATAAAACATAATTTTTCATATTTTCCGCACTGAAAAGCCTATAGAATAAAGCTTAACCTCAAAATAAAAAAAAAAGGGAAAAATTATTTTCTACAAAATACAAAAAACAAATTACAAAAAAAAATTTCTATTTTCTACTTTTTGTTTTTTTGTTTTGTTATTTTCATGAAATTTTCGGAAAAGTATTCAAATAATTTTCATATTTTTATTTTTGTTGGTCAGAGATTTTCAGATGTGTTTTTGTTTTCGTTTTGAAATTAGAGTAAAATAAATGGAATACAAAAAAAAAACATATAATAAATTTTTAGATGAATTTTTTTTAGATGAGTTTTTGTTGTTTTAATATTGATTTGAACCAAAAGTGAGAAAAAAATAATGGTTTACTATTAGACATAATGCTTAGCATGAAATTCAATTTCCGTATTTTTTTTTTTGATTTATTAAAAAAAAATGTTTAATCTTAATTAAAATTTTTTAAAAATTCTTGTAAAATTCTTGTAATTAGGTTTTTTGATTAAAAGCAGGAATATTGGTGTAGAGGTAAAACTCATTAACTACATTTTTAACTACATAACTCATTAACTACAAACTCATTAACTACATAACTCATTAAGTACATAACAGTTTTTACAGTAAAATTTCATTAACTATTTAATAATTAATGAAATTCACTATAAACCTAGTTTTTCAAAACAATGTATTTAATGAGTTTTACCTTTACACCGACGATATATACTATGATTTATTCCAACTTTTTTATTAACTAAAAAATGTTCAACGTAAATATTAACATAGATTTAAAAAATATGACCGGAAACTGAAAAATATTAACTAAAATTGTAAAATTAGCTCCAAAACATAATTATTTTTAAGTTTATTCCTTATTATGAAAAACTTTATGGCTGGCTCACTGAAAAACAAATTCAATTTTACAATACATTTTTGTGCAGACTTATTTATTGATTTCCAAATCAAAAAATATTAATTACAATTTCCATTTTCCTATATTTTAACTATTACCTAAAGGAAAATATATTGCTGGTATTTGTCATATAAAAAATTCATTTGTATCTGAATTAACAGTCTTTTTCTAAATTTATAGAGAATTCAAGCTATCTATTTAAAAAATACTCCCATATTTTTTTTATGATTTATTAATATTTTTTTTTTAACATTTTTTTTCATAGATGCTTTAATTAAGTAATTGAAAAATCAAAATTTTCTATCTCTCTTTTAATAATAATTAAATGAATCACTACTGTAAGCTTTTAATAAATTGATTCTTAATGAATTATCCACGTTTTAATTTCAAAACATCTACTTTACAAGTTTTTTAATCCTTTTCATATTTCCGTTTTTTTTATTTTTTCAAAAAAAAAAAAAAACATATATCCTTTTCACACATTTGAACATCACACATCGCTTTGTAAACATAATTTTCATCCCACTGAACATCTTTCTTATTATATAGTATAATACGAGTATTATATATGCATATCCCCATATATTTTTACTTCGGTAGCATAATAAACTAGCTTTATACATAGACGGATATAAAAAAAAAAATAATAAGGAAATAAAGAAAAAAAAAAGGATTTAGGTCAGTTTAATTTAATTACAAAATTATTTTATGCCGACTTAGCCTTCTATTTAAAATGTTTATACATATATATGTATATAGTTATATTTAACTTACAATTTACAGAATTTTCTCTTGTGAAAATGTTAAACGATAAAAATCATCAAACATATTTAATTAAGAGAATTGCAAGGCCAAACGTTTCCTGTTTTTTCCAAGATACTATATAATAAAAAATTAATTTAATTAAATCAGACTTATGCAAGGATTCTACATATATATATGTATATATTATGCAGTTTTAATTAGAAATTTTGTATTTTATGGTATGTTATTTATATTTTAGTTAACTTTAGTTAAGATAAGTGCATTTAATTATATTTAATAAAGAATAATATATCCAATAATAAACTGTAATCTTTTTTTAACTTTTCAAATTATAGTAATATCATAATTACTGGTTTTGGATTTTTTAAACCATAATTTTTTTGCTATAAAAAATATGGAAAAAATTAATTAGGTCAAATAAAAATTTCGGAGATATTACTTAGTATAAAACATTATATTATCCGCGATAAACCATTTTCAACCATTTTATATAATTTAACAAATATAAAAAATATATGAAATTACAGCATAAACCAATCTTCACATTTTTGCATTATTCTGCTTTATGTTCAAATTTTATTGTTAAAATATATTTCAAGATAAAAAATTTAAATTATTTTTTCAAAGACAAAATTATATCAAATCTTTTGAAAACTGTTTAAAGGTATATTAAAATAACCTTTGGATATAAAAATTGTGAATAAAAAAATAATCTAATCTAATTATGCAAAAAAAAAAAAAAATTAATTTTTATAAGCTTTTTGATTTTTTCCCTTCGTTTTTAAGAATATGTTGAAAACATAAAATGAAGAAAAAATACAATCATAAAATTATTTATAATTATAAAGTTATATTAACTTTTTAAATTTATATTAATAGAAAAAATGTATAATGCAATAAAAGTTAAATTGAAATTTTCATATTCAAAAAAGAGAGTTAAAAAGATGTTGTGAAAAAGTTTGATTGATACGAAATAATTTTCTGTCAATCTAAAGTAAATTTCAATAAGAAAACCTTAAGTGAAAAAGATTCAATTAAAGAAATAATTATAAAATCCAATTATAGATTTGATTTAACACTCATTAAAAAAAAAAAAACCAAATACTTAAGGTATATTAATATCAAGGTATTCATTTAAACAACTAAAACTTTAATTTAATAAATTATTTTTACTTATAGAATCATACTTATAGAATCAGATATAAATGAAAACAAATAGATTTTGTGATATGTAGCGTTTTTATAAAACAAGAATTTAGGTGGCGTGTCGAAATCTGTTTTTTAAAGATAAATTATTATTATCATACAAAGTACATAATGGAATATATTTATTTAATTAAAGTTGCTGATGTCATTTTTTTTAGCTAGTATATTCTAAAAAAAAAACCATCTTCTTCTTAAAAGTTTGTATAAACTATTTTAAGATTTTTCAAAATACTTTTACCTTCTAGGTAAACTTTATGATTGTAAATTACAAATTTCATTTTTGATTTGATATTCTCTTTTAGATGGAAAATTTGTGGAAATATGAGAAAACTTAATATTTAACAAACACAAACTTTTAATGGAAAATATAATAACGAACGAAAAAAAAAAAAGATTTATTTTCTTCTTGTTTTTTCATTTTTAATAAATTTAATGGAAAATAAACAAAAATATGATATGAACCCAAAAAAAATGATTTTATTTTGTTAGATTTATAGTACGTTCGTTGCACGATGTGGTGTTCCAGAATAAATAAACAATTAAGTAGTTAGAGAATAATAAAATCATATTGACTAGCCATCCATTATAAAAACAAAGGACATAATTTTGTAGATTTTAATTTTTTCAATAACAATATTTATAAACCATCGAGCAAATGGTTGTTGACAAGAATTAAAAAAACTGGAAAATTTCTACTTGCAACGTTGCAAGAGAAATAGGTTACACAATATAAATAAAACAGAAGTAAAATATATTTTATTTTAAAAAAAACTTATATCGTAAAATTTAAAATTCAGTTTTAAATAACCATAGATATCTTCAATAATGTTAATAAAATCATAAAATTATTTTCCATTGTTGTATTAAGTTTGTATTGTTCAATTTTCATTAATATATTTTTATTATGCAACCGAAGTTGTACAGGCTCCCGAAAATATTGCCCCACGAATAAACTCCCCTAAAAGAACAATGAAATTTCAAATTAATCACCTGAATTTTAGGAAAAAAATTACATTTTTTAAACGATATGTCTTTTCTTTTTATACACTTTAAATTAATGTGTTGCCTACAGCAATATTTTTAAGAAATCTGATTGGATTTATCATTAATATTAAAATATCTTCAGTACAACTAGTAACATATTTTATTAACAGTTAAATATGGCTTGTATCTCCAGTATATGATAATTTATTTCTCTTATCGCACCATATTAAATTGAAAAGAAACATATTCTCGGTCCATATCGCTATCAAAAATTTTTATTTGGCTTCAAGCCAAATACACTCTTAAGTCAAATCATAGCCAAAATATTTTATTGTTTGACAAATTTCTCCAAATTGTTTGTCTTCTAACATTGATTTTCATTAAGAAGATAAAAATATTTGAAAAAATTATTCTTCGATTTATTTTAGCTGGTACTTGAATTTTGAGGATTTTAAATACTGAGTAATATACACGTTATATGTTTTTCAATTATTAATCTGTAAAAAAACTTATGCAATTATAGGGTATACATTAAAGTGGATTACATATTTGGTGAATAAAAATACATTCTTCAAACTTGTGTTTTTCTTAAATTTAACTGATTTTCATAGAAACACTATGACTAGAATAATAATCCGGAAATATTTTGCACAAGTTTTCCAACATTTATATTATATATTTACTTTTTATAATTACTATAATGAAATTTATCATCCTGATTCAGCATAATTTTTATAATTAATAAAGGACATAATATTTTACACGGATATACTGAGAGAATTATAATATTGAATGAAATTTCTAAATATTTATTCATTTTATAGTTTTTGCTTAAAAAAAAATTTAATAAAAATATTTAAACATTATATTTATTTATTGATTTTCGATTTATGAAATACGAAAAATGAATTGATAAAAATCATAAATGTAAAATTTTATTATAACCATACTGGTTGGTATTCGAGTATTGTACATATTTATATTAAACTTATATAACTTTTATTTGTTAAATAATTATTTTCTAAAGTCCAACTAAAATTTATATTTGAAAATAAATTCCTATTGGCAAATATTTGTACAAATATATAAGAATATTTGGTATGTTTTTATACTGATAATAATTATAAACTTAATTCACTTTGTAGTTTCTAGTCTATATTATCAGTATTGTATAATAATTTTATATTTATCATATTTACCTTCTAAAATATTTATTATTTGAAATTATTTTATGTAGAAAAAGAATTTTTTATTGGCCTATTATTATATGAATTTAATTTTTTTTTTTTTTGCATATTTTCCAATTTTAAGTCAGGAATTTGAATTTATTGTTATATCATAAATTATGTTTTATACTCTTTTCAATTTAACTAATTATGAACAAGAATTTCTGATATAATTACGACGCATATTAATTAAATTAATTTTATAGCAGTTTGTCCATAACCTACATAATTTGCAACGATTGTTTAATTTTTCTATTTAAATTTTGGTTAGGATAATAATTAATGGTACTATATTTAGTAATATTTAATTAGCCATTTAAAATATTTAGTTAGTTTGTACAGAAAACCGTAATTCTTAAGAAAATCCTTACTTATTTTGTGAAAATTAATTAAGTATATATATGTATACATAATTATTTTAAATAAACACTGAAAATATGCTTGTTACTGGGTATAAATCTAATCTAAAAAAAAAATTTATTACTGAAGTAATTAATTGTTATTATAAAATTACATGTAATTAATGTTTGATTATAAAAATTATTTTTAACTTTATAATATTTTGCACGCTATTCATAATTTGAATAAAAAAAATAACGAGATTATTGATATAAAAAAAAATATATTTTATTAATTAAAATAAAGTTACATTTATATTATTAAAATTATTTTAACGACTATGGGTTATATATATTTTAAATATCAGGGGAATAATATTTATGTAAATAATTGGAAAAATTTCAATTAACCAAAAGTGTAAAATATTATAAATTTATAAATATATGTATTATAAAAATTTTTAATTTTCCAATAATAATTTAATGTAGTATTCATGTCACAAGAGGTTACATATATATAAATAAACATAGTAATTTTACGCCACTAGAACATGAAATACTATTAAAATTTCTCACTAATAAACAACATTATTTATAATTGCTTTGTTTATTAAGTTAATATATTTTCGATATTTAAATTTTTTGAAAAGTATTGATAAATAATTTTTTACTACATTTAATCTGTTTTATATAATTTGACATATAAAACTTCAAATATATTCAATCGCTTAATTCTCTTAAATAAAATTTTATTTATTCCTATATCAGCAGTTGTTAACCCTTATTTGACATATGTCAATTGTTAATTTAAGGCAGTTTTAATAGTAATGGTTAGCTACTACCGTAAAGTTGTAAAATTTTCTTGTTCTATATAAGTTTTAAAGCAAAACCTAACCACCTGCTCATGTAAATATAAATTCGAGTTAGAAATCAAACTTCAGAACTCATCAATTTGAAAGTTATTAAATAACAGTATTAATGTTGAAAGGAACTGATTATCAAATTTTATTTTATCTTTCTATTTTCATTTAACAAAATTTATATATATATCTATTTTTCCTTACAGGTAAGTGACAATGGAAATAAGAATTCAAAATATCCTTTTTAATCTGGAACTTAGTGACTTATGACAAACAAATTTGTAAATATACATACATATATATTAAATATTATAATCAAAACATTTATATGGCACGTGTTTAAATCATATTCTTAGAAATATTTACATAAAATTTATGAAAGAGAAATAATAAATAATAGAAAATAAAATTTTTTATCGGAAATTATGTTTCTATGATACATATATATAAGTTTACTAACCGTAATCAAATTGAATATGTATTTAAATACCAAAATTTTCATATATATCATAATTTTATTTTATGTGGCAACATATATTTTTGAAAAATATTGATTAATACAAAAATAGAAAGTTTGAAATTAGTTTAAAATTTATTTTGAAGAATTTGCTTTATTAAATATTGGAAAAATATTTTAGAAAATATATATGTATAAACATATGTTTCCTTTTATACGAATATTTTTCTTTTTATTAAAAAATTTGTTATTAAATTGGCAAAAATAACTCTCTGTTTTTCGTTGTCCTACAAAACTACGTTTACAAAGCTTTATAGCAAAGGTATTTATATAAGATTAAAATTTTAGTTGCACGTATACCACTTATGTTTAAGCCGGTTAGGTTGTAGGGATGGATATTTGGTTACAGAGCTAATAATCGGCACTCGAATTACTATTATTTGCAAATTTAAATAAAATAAAATAAATACTGACGAGAAAACGTCAATATATTGAAAAACTTATTACAAATTTTAAATTATTTAAAAAAGTTGTATATATAATTAATATAAATGTTAAATATTTCCTATTGAATATACTATAAATTTCGATTCAATAATTTTACAATCTAATAATTCTGAGATTATTAAATTTATATTATAGTTATTTATATATTTTTTAATATACTTTGAAAAATAGAACAGGAAATGGAATTTAAAAAAATCGGAAGTCATACACGAGTTATCATTTAGTTTTCTTTTCTTTAATCTGTAATTTTCAATATATATTTTTCTCAATGGTATACTTTGGTTTTGTGCAAAAAACACAAATTCATGTATATACATTTTTTATGGCTTCCGCTTTTAAAGTTTCAGGATTGAGAGAAAAAAAATTCAAATAAAGTAGAATAAAGTGCTTTTAAAAAAATATCAAAATTTAAAGCCAGTTTCTTGAGATGCAAAAGTATTGCATGAGCAGAGCATAGATCACGTCGGTACAAAGAAGTTGTTTTACGGATTACATAATCTGACAAATCTGAAATCAATTGAAAATTTTAAACAAATACTACTTTACAAGCAAATTAACAAGAAAACGTTATTATTTTTCAACTTCCTACATTTTTCCAATATTATTTTTTCTGTCTTTTCAATATTTCTTTGTTTTCAGAAATTCTCTAAATGAAAAATTGTATAATAAATTTAACGCTTATTTAAAATATTCAGAAACTGACGTCTATTACTTTTCATATTTCATAAACAATTTCCTTAAATTTTTTAACAATTCACAAGCATCATTGATCCTGATTTTATTGATTTAAAAGCAATATTTTTATTTTTATGCTTTTAAAAGTATTGTTTAAATAAAAATATTTTTATTTTTTATCAATTTAATAATAAATATTTTTTTTAAGTACCATTGATAAAATTTAATGCCATTACACAATAGTCCAATAATATTCATAGTAATCTTTAGGGCTTATAGAGTAGTTTGGTGTTTTTTTATGGAATAAAACTCATAAAACCACAGATACGAATAATAAATAAAATTCTTTTATCGAGTGTTGCAAGTAGTTATTTATTGAAAATATCATTTATGTACATTGATTTCATTTTTATATCTATTTCGAAATGATTATGAATTATTAGCAACTCAGTGAAAATATTATTATATGGAATATAGATTATTTAGTTATTATAAGTCATCCATTCACGATAATGTGCTATTAAAAACAAAGTTGATAAGCTGAGTCAGCGAAGGATTTTTCACAATTGGACCAAATTTGAATTTAGTTAAGTGTCCTTTACGATAAATATGAGAACTAGGCTCAATAAGAACAATATAAAAATTATTATTGGAATCTTGAATGGCCCCATTGTCTTATGGGGCAAATATCCAGAAAAATTTACATAGAGACCGTCCAGAATATTAGTTATGTTCTTTAGATCAATCCATGAACTGGCAAGTTTGATCAATTTGCAAGCATTAATTACATGACCGGTTAAGGACCTGAACAAACCAAGCGATATTTACTTGATTTTATAGCGATTTTTGTTAATTGTGCCGACAGCATTTAGTTGCGCGATTGACAATATATATAAATCAGTTCAATGTAGAAAATGCATATATATCGCTTCATAGGTCAAAGCCAATACAATAACACAAAAAAAGCTACAAAAAACAAGCCGCTTTCAAGAATCCTTAACTACCTATAAGTATTATCACTTGTAGAAGATATTAAAAATTTAATTAAGTTATGAAGGTCCCTGGATTTCGATCTATTTTCGGCTAGGTTCAATAAACACCATCTTTCTAATCTGGCAAAACTAATTGAGATGATAAAATGTTAGAATTTAATTTAAGTTTTCATTAAATAAATATGAAATATCAAATTAAATTTTAACTTTCAATACGTTATTTTGACGTGCTCGTTATTCTTTATACTCTACTGACTGTATTCGTAATAAATTTTCAAATAATAATTTAAATTAATATTATATAGAAATGGTTTTTTAATATTATTACTATTATTATTATTACTGTGTTCCGAAATGATTATTAGAGCAAATAATAATAATGATTTGATTTAATTTGAATTAATATGCAAAAACATAAAGACAATTCAAAACAATAATAATAATTTTATAGAAAATATTTTCATTTATTTATATTTATATATAAAATATAATAATCAAAAATATTAGAAATAAATATGGCACAGATGTAACAGCTGCGATTTATGTGATTATGATTGAAGAGATAAAGTTTCATATTTTTTATTTTATTTTTAGCTGCACGTCTCACAAATAAAATTATTAAAAAAATGAACATAAACAATTTTATAATAAAAATTTTTGTTTTTGATTTTGTTAATTTATTGCTTTGTCGAGCTTATAATTTTAATTATTAATATTAAATTAAATTGGATAACGAAATATTAATTCAAATATTATTTTTTGGTTGTAATTTCAAAGTTTTTTGAAATGTTAAATAAATTTAAAAGTATTAAAAGTTTTTCCTGACCTTATACTTTTTATATAGAAAAAGAAAATTCTCGTTCCTTTTTTATTGTAAAAATATCTAAGATGAATCTGAAAAAAATAGTATACATATTTGTAATTAACGACGGAAATTGTATATTTATATAGTTGTACAGTAATGAATTTATATTTATTTTACGATTAGTAATAAATTTAAAAAAATTATTTTTAATTAGGCAACATCAGTTTTTGAGAAATTACTAAACTATGTATTACAATTATAAATGCTTTTCTTATCCGTTTTTATGAAAGTATAATGAACAGAACGTTCAAATTTTTTACCATATCTATATTATTTAGTTTGTGCTCTATAAATTTGTTTTTCATTTACTTAATAAGCTGGCTGCAAATTTTCTATTGGGATATTTTTTATATTTGATTTTTAGTTGTTTATTTTTTCGGTAATTTTAGCAATCCTACAAATCATACGATCAAAAATTTCTAGTATTTACATATGGGTTATATTTAAATATTAATTGCTTTATTAGTTTTACTTATTCTGACTAATTGAATAAACCAAAAATAATTTATTAGAATTTTTTCCAAATGGAAATTAAAGTAATTGCAATTTTTGAAAGATTTTTGTATAAAATTATAAAGAATTAAATACCCCATATAAATATATGAAATTCATATGAAGAAGCTTGTCTATACTGGGATTCTCCACATGCTACAAAAAAATTTATATATGCTACATCAAAAGACGCTGATGGCATTAATTTAGATATAAGAATGTTCCATGGAGCTATTATTATTAGAACAGATCATTAAAGATTCATTGTAGTTTAAGGATCCTTTGTGGTGGGGCAAATCATATCAACTAAAACTTACATAAATAAACTATAAGTTTGCATGATAAAAATGTTATAACCCTTGTAAAATTCATACATAAAAAAAAATCATAATTTTTCCAAATTATTTTTTATTTTTTTCTGATAACTCTTTATAATTTTTTTTATATTTTTGGGTTATTTTCTTTTTAGTATTATTTAAAAGTGTCAAAAATTACTTTTTTTATATTGCAGTTTTTTTTTTCCAAAAATATAACAACAATCATAAAATTCAAATATAAATCTAATAGTATAATAATAATTTTTTTTTTATATAAAATATATTAGTCTACCTTCTACATTTGAACTGTTTCTGAATTGTTAAATCAATAATTATAAAAGGAACAAATAAAAATTACAACTATACACGACATTATGTCCTCCATTACAATATAATATAAAAAAAAAAAATCTTTAAATGCCAACAACATGAAATTTCCATAAGATACAAAAAAAAAATAGCATATTAATCTTATATATATATTTGTAAAAAATTGCTTTTTTTTTTGTAATATTATTTCTTTATTATGATTATTTTATGTACAAAACAAAAGTAAAAATCCAATAGATTCTTTTATGTGGCGTTTAGCTATCTATAAAAATTTCTCATTCAAAATGTAATTATACGGATATAATTTAAATTTCGGAAATACATGAAAATAGCAAAAAAAAAAAAAAATTGTATTACTCAGCATGCTATTTTATGTTCCATGCAATATAATTTTATTTTTCCAAATAAATTGGTTAAAAAAATATACTAAAATTATATACAAGGTATGATTATAAAGTTTGTGGAGAAATTTAGTTGAATTATATTTCTATCAATGTTTAAATTAGTAATTTAATAGTTCCCATTATGGACTAGTCACAACTACCAACATATCGGGAAATTACAATTTACGGAAGGCACATATTATTAACATTACATTATCCCAGATATAATAATATAGAAATTTTGAATATGAAGTTTTCTAGTAAACTACATTACAAAGAATAATATTATCCCTTAAATTTAATTATCCTAACAAATAGTACTTTAATTTAAATTGAAAAATTATTATATTAAATTGTTCATTTTGAAAAATCATTTTTAAGAAAAATATCCAAACATTTATATATAAATTCTCAAATGAATTTGTTTGCCAGTGGCAAATTTGTTAATATTTATAGATTAAACATACTTTTAGTATTTTCATAGTGAATTGTTTTGGTGTGTGTTAATTTCTGTAATTAAAATTTTGAAGATGTTACTTTCTTTCAAAAGTATTATAAACAATTTCGTTTTGAGTTACCTTTTTTCGACTTTTCAACCTTTATCAAATTACTAGACAAATTCATTCTATGTATAATAAAAAGATATTAATTAATGTCCTACATTTGATCTTTTCTTTTAATTCTTTATTTACGATCTTTGTAAAAAAAAAATTTGTTTAGAACATGATTTATAGCTGACTGATAAAAATAGTCTGAATAATGTTTATTACATAAAATTAGATAATTTTTTCTTGCTATTTTTTTTGAAACTATTCTCGTATATCCCCAATTGTTATATATTATGTTAGTTCAGATTATATTTTCGACAGGAGTTCTTGATTTTTTTTTTGTATTACTTTTATATTATTGTAGGTAAAAGGACACAGTTGTTTATTTGTCAAAATAAAAGAAGTAAAAAAGAAAAACAATATAAGGGAACTTTCGTGGTAGGAAAAATATTTTATTCATTTTCTTTACAAAATTAATTTTTATGTAATCAATCAAAGCCACGAAAAATTAGGTAATCAGTTATTATCATGTGAGTGATGTTATAAGGAAATTACTAATTTTTTATGTAAAAAAAAAACAGTCATTTTATTAATGTTGTTGATAAAGTTCTTAACAAATTGATTTTAGACATTATGTTTTCTTTTTCGAGATTAATTTATTTTTAGGGTCAATGAACAATGATTTTTATAAGCCAGCCATATTGGCATTATATTTTGTATATCGCACACCTAATAAAACATTACCACATCTCAAAATTTATAGTTTTGAGAAAATCAAGTTCAAAAAGTTGCATAAGTTTTTCTTGAAAACTGTAGGGTAGCATATGGTTATATGTACTATTAAGAGTTAAAATTGTACCAAAAAACGTTAGATATTGAAAATTCAATTTATTAGTCCGATAGAGATTGGAGGAATATGTAGGAAAATTTATTAACGCTATCTAAATAATGAAAAATTAAAAAAAATTTTTAGAAATAGAAGTCTTCTATTAGAAATGCGATAAATTTTAAAAAAAATGTTTACTTTTGTTATAGTGAAGTACTTTTAATATATTCCAAAAAATTAGAAAAGTTAAGAATTAATTAATTTTTATAACTTTTCTAACTAATACAGCAAAAATTTACTAATATTAGTTAATTTATTTTTCGATAAAAGATCATAAGTTTTTGATAAGATCAAAATTTATTTATGTAATAACTAATTAAATTAAAAATGCAGTTTAACAATCAAAATAAAATGGATTAAAATTTTTAATTATTCATGATACTAATATCTAATGACAATTTATGTCTTTTATGATATTATTTCTAATCAATATAAATCGTATTAGTTTTGTTTAGATTTTGTTGCATATGATAATTAACTACGGTATAACAATATTTATAGAATATATGAAAAATCACTAAAATAAATTTATATAATGATTTTTTGGATTTAGGAAAATAGTATTTTAAAATATTGTTATACAATCATAAATTACAAGTAATGTAGAAAATTATTCATATATGTATATTAAAAATTTTACATTATGAAGTACTTATATTATGATTAAATATTAATTATCAAAGAATTATGAAGTACTTATATTATGATTAAATATTAATTATCAAAGACCGACGGTGGCTTAAGTGGTAGTGTGCTAAGCTGTGGTGCATTAGGTACTGGGTTCGACGCCCGTCCGAGACATCGATGTTGGTCTAAGTTTACTCAGCTTTAAATGAGTACCAGTAATAAAATTATAATAAAATGTAATTTAAGACTGGGAAAAATGCTAACGGCAGAGACCATTTGCTAACAACAAATGTCTCACGAATAAAAACCATTAGCTTGTTGCAATTAATAGTTTCTTCACTATAAAGAAATTTATGGTTCGGAATCCATATAAAAAAATTAGTAGGTCCAAATTGCAATACAAAACTGTTACAGAAACTTCAAGTGCAGATAACTCAGTACTTGGAGCCCTATACTCCCTAGGGGAGTGAAAAAAAGGAAAATTATCAAAGAATTTAAGTTGTCATTATCATGTTTAAGTATGATTTAAATTAACTCGTACTCATCAGAATTTAGACTTTTATTCTTTTTTGTATTAATTTAGTATAAAGATTTATTTAATGATTTTATCATTTTGATAAAGAAATTTTTATAAACCTCAATTATAATATAAATAATTAAATAACAATTTATTATTATTACATATAAAGAAAATCAATATTTCCCTGAACACAACTGAATATAATATATATTTTAATATTCCCAAGAGTAGATTTAAAATAAATATTTATAATAACTTGATTTATGTAATTACATAATATTTACTTATATTTTAGTATAATTTCTTCAATAATCTTTAATAATAATAAGAATTCAAATAAAATTTAAGTCAATATTTATTTAACTTTATGGTGACATTTCATTTTTATCAAACTATTCTATTTACCATGAACAAACCAATTATTATTAATTATATAGAATTTTTATTGATTTGAGAAAAATATGGTTATTACAGTAATCGGTTGAAATTATTACCTGTTCAAATAATTATTGATTACTATATATTTTTAATGATAAGCAGAAAACAATCAAATTATATATTCAATACAAATAACAATTCTTAATAGTTTGTGATAATTTAACTAAAAGATATGTGATTTTTGTTAATTAAGTTGACAAATGATAGAAAGGACATATTTGTATACGTCAGCTTATAAAACTATTATATATATTTACGAAAAATTTAATGTACATAATTGTTTAAGTTCGAATTTAAAATATTTAGAAGAAATTTTCAAAAAATTAAATTTTTAATCATAATGAATTTGGAATTTAATAAAAATTTTAAATTATATTCTTTAAATTTTCTAATAGTTTATTTGAAGTTACAAATCTAACAATATAATTTTTTAATATTAAAACTACTTATAAACAAATATTCTATACTTGTTCAAAAAAATTTAACTTACAAAAGTTTTTATCAAATATGTATTTTTAAACTTTTAGGTTGTTGTTTTTTTTAAAAATTTACAAAATAATTGACTTTCCATGTAATTATTATCAGTTATTATATAAAGTTTTTAATATAACACTTCACGGAAAAAAATTTAAATGTTAAAGATTTTTTCAATACGTAATTCATAAAATATATATGTATATGTATATATTTTGAACAAATTATATTTTAGGAAAAAAGTTTACCTTCATAACTTTATTTCTGATTTCTTTTAAACTATTAGTTAGTTAAATTTTCAAAAGTTTGAAATAATTTTTATCGCACTCGATGATAATTTGAATATTAAAAAAAAAGTTTCGTAAACTTTCTTTAAACATATTAATTTAATTATTTTAAAATATAAAATATTTTGAATATGGTAAAATTTGTTAGATGATATAAGTGTCCTGCTGGAAACTATAAAGATATTCGTCCAACATTCTGTTGTAACTTAGACCCTAAATATTATACGAACTATATATTACTAAATTAATAAAAAACTCGCTGGGACATCCTTGTTATCCACAAATGGCTTACTAAGAAAATTTATTATTTTCAATTAAAGTTAAAAATATACCTGACTTCAATATATTGGACAGAACAGTGCACTACAACATAAATTTCAACAATTTTAATGTACGTATAATTTATAATTAAGATATGTATACAAAAAAAAAGCAAAAAATTAATTTTATGCAAATTTATTTTCCAAAAAAAAATAAAAAACCATTACATAATTTTATGAATAGTAAATTTCTTTTTTTTTTTTGAATTTAAAAAATAAACCGACCTTTTTTTTTATTACAGTGATTTAATTTAAATCAAAATTGTTCATATATTCATTAACATATCGTAATATTCCATTAAAGGTTTCACATTTTCAATGAAAAAATATTCATATTTATAGTTAAATACAAAAAAAAAGAAAACGGAAAAAAAAGGAAATCTGAAAGGAGCACAAGGTTTTCTTTGAATGTTGAAAATATTAGTTAAAATAAGCATAAAGTGGAAATAATTAATTTGACATTTTTTTTATTTAAGATCAAAGGAAAAACTTGAAACTCTTCTTTTTTTTTTTGTAAATTTAATATGAAAGACCAAAAAAATAATTTTTTTTTATTTGAACAGCATTCACGAGCTTTATCCTTTTTTTAATTTTTTTTTTGAAATAAAAAAAAAACTAAAATTTATTTTAAATGTAATTATAAAGTGTACTTTGGTTGGACGATAGAATCTTATGAATCACTTCAAAAATTTTCTATAGAATTTCTCTTATTTTTTGTTTTCTGAATAATTTATAGATACATATTTTAATTACATATACATACCGTATAAAAAAAATACTTTTTCATTGATTTGAAAAGATTTTTGTTTTATGTACTTTTATACTTTTGAATTTATAATATTATTCTATTACATATTATAGTTTTTATTGATTAATTAACATTGAAGACGAAAAAGATGTCTTAAAATTATATTAATTAATAAAGTGCTTGTGTTTGATGATTTAAAATTATTTATAAATTTATTTCTTTTAATAGAAAATCACATTAATGTCAAAATGTACATATTTTTTAATACTAAATGTTTATTTCAAAAATTAAAATAACCAAGAACAAAATTTTAAAAAAAATTTAAATTAAATTTCGGAAAATTTATATATTTTTTTTAAAAAATATTTTACTGAAATATAAATTAAATATTTAAATAAGTTTCGAATTTCGAAGAGATTATGCATAAATTTGATTTAAAATTTCTTGGTTTATTCCAAACAAAATATTTTTGCATATATTTCATAAAACGATATTCTTTTGAAATAAATCTTAGTACATATATGTAAATGTCATTTCTGTTATGTTATGACATAAAATTTGTCTTCATTATTTTTTTTTTTGTTAATCGAAAAATAATAATGTAGCTTTAAAAATTAGAAATTGTTTGAAATATATTTTACTAAACTTTTCAGTAAGAAATGTTAATGTTTACTATGTTTACTAATGTATATAAAAGTTCAAAAATACATAAATTTGTGCAATTTCTTATAATAATAGTATCCATTTCATATAATTATTAATTTAATAAAATTATAGTTCATTTTACAAGCCAGTCACAAAAAAAAAATTATTGAAAACATATTTTAATGCTAACAAATTAATTTCAATTAAAAATTCAAGGTTCAGACATTCTACTTATTTCAAATTATAATTATTTTTAACCAATACAACTACGAATTTTATATACTATCATAATTCTTATACCTATATAATTTGTAAATAAATTAAGAGAACCAAAAAATGACCATATTATACCCAAACAACAGCAAAATTTTCTAATATCTATATTTACAAAAAAATTTGAACATATTTACATTTGGAGACTATACTAAAATACTTGTTCATTTTAACTAACATATGGTTCAAAAAAATATACATATATATATTTCATTTATATATAATTTTAATTATTCCTATTCCCAAAACAATAAATCCTTTTTTTTTTTATTAACAAATATTTACTACATTAGGCTAACAGGACAATAATTTTAAATATATTTCTGTATTTAACAAAATATTTTTGTATACGTATTTTGTCTATGTATAAAATAATCTACAAAAGAGATAATTTTCTGGTATAAATAGGCTTACAATTGTCCAATCAAAAATCTAATGTGCTACTGTGATCCTTTTTTTTTTCTTATATGTGGGGTAATACTATTTTAGTTAACAACTTTTGGGCATATCCTGGTTTTGTATTGTCGATTTAAATTATAAAATAATATTATAATATATGAATAGATACAAAATATAATGATATATGTAGATGTAGAGTTTCTATTACTTAATATAAAAGTTAATAAATATTATTCCAAAGGATTCAATATAAAATGTAAATTTCAGAAATTTTTTATATTCAAAATGGTTTCTAGAAATTTTCAATTTAAATTATTTTTTATATGAAATATTTGTAGATTGTAGAAAAATTTTTGTTTATCTCCAAACAATTATGGTGAATGTTTGATTTAACGGAGGTGAAAGAAAGAAAAAAACTGCAGGAAAGTCCGTATATATTAAGTACTTGAAAAACAATAACAAACTGCAGAAATTTGGTTTATATTGATTTTGAGTTCAACGAATTGTAAAGAAGAATATTAAATTACCTATTGAAATTAAAGGATATTTTCGAATATTTTATGTATTGATTTTTATATTTTGTATTAATTTTATAAGATAATATAAATTATGATTTTGTATGCAAACTGTAAATGGAAAGATAGAAAAGGTCAAACATATAATTACTATGATTGTTGTTATTAAGTTTGTGAAAATTTGTTGGTATTTATAACTAATAAAATTTGACATAGATTTATATAATAGAGAAATATTATGGAACCTTACATTACTATCTTTCATATATCCGTTTTGATGACTAGAGTGAGTCAAAAGAGGCTTCTTCGAATTATTTTCAATATCTAGTTTAGTTATATTTTTCTTTAACCAACAAAACTTGTTTATGTCCAATGACTTTTGGGTAACATAAACCAACTAGAAGTAGCAGCTTTTCTGAAATAACCTAAAACAGATACTACAATTATGTTCGAAATAAAATTTATAACAAATTTAGTTCTGTGAAAAATACGCCGGAAGTCATAATCTTTCAGAAAAATTTATTATTATTCATACTATTTTTTAAAATTTAATATTGATTGTTATCTGATACCGACCACATCTAAATTTATTTTTGTATTATATAAATATATTTCATAATTTAAATTTTTGTTTACATACATTTTCCCACTAACAATTCTAATAAGAGTTTCTGGTATGAGAAAATTCCAAATATCTATAAATTACAAAAAAAATGTATATACAAATAAATACAAGTGCAAGAGTTCTTTACAAAATAATAAAATTTTCGTGCTTTCTACTTAAATTATACACAACTCATATTCAATTGAATATATTATATAAAAGTACTTAAAAAGCATATGAGTACATATATTTTTCATGCTATAAATATTTTTCGTGTACGAAATTTCTAAAATATCTTCTTATTTTATTTATATGGTTTTTTTTTTTAGTCTATTTCATCGAAACTCTTACAGATAAAGTTCTGCTTAGAATTTAAAAAAAAAAAATAATAATAATAAAAATAAAGAAAAAAGGTTTCTAATGAAATAGAAAATTTTAGATGGTGTAGGGATGGTTTTATTTTTATAACTAAAGCAAAGTAATTTCTTTGTTAAATCTTTAGGGAACAATTTAACACAGATTGTATAAAATATATTTACGCATATGTACATATCTATATACATATAAGTATAAATATAAGAACATATATATATATATATATGAAAACGCTTAACATAATAAAATAATTCACAATTTATTTTTCTTTAGCAAATGTAATTTTCGTAAATAAAACTTTACGAAATATTTTATGGTATAAAAGGAATCTTTTCACTAAATTTTCAATATTTTGGAGGAAACTTATACATATATATGTACAGAAATATATTTTTGAAAATATCTTAATTAATGCAATAAAATTATATAAAAAGTTAAAAACAATAAATTTAGTGGTTAAAATATTTTCTTTAAAAATTAAAATATTAAACCATCAAAATCCCCAAACATTTAATAAACAAAATCTGTATAAATTTATAAATTTAACAATTAAGAAAATTATTTTTCTTGGAAAGTTAAGTTTTTGGGACAATAATACACCACAACAGACTGCGACTAAAGAGCAACCCAATCTATTTTTCATGCATGAAAAAAAAGACCAACTAACTATGCTATCTATTTCCATATCTAGTTTACTACGTTAAATCCGCAAAGATGTTCATATTCATTTCAAAATTATTCTTTCGATATTTTTTTTATAATCAAATTTTTTAGATAATCATAATTTTCATTCATCTTTTTTTTTTTTTTTTTAACTAATACGATTTATCTGTTTAATATAATAAGGACATGTATATCTATTTTAATTTTACTATGCAGTCTTTCTGTAAAAACAAACAAAAAAAAAAAGATTATGCAAGTTTTGAAATTTTCAACACTTATATGATTGCCTTGAGATGTAATAAACTTAAATGAAATTCTGTACAATTTCTATATCTTTTGTTATAATACACTCACGCACACACAAAAAAAAAAATTGAATATATTAAAAAGAAAATTGGAATACTTTGCATATTAAATAAAAATATTCGTTAAAAAAAATAACAAGATAGATAACCAAAATTGAAAATCTTAAATCTTTTCTTTTTTTTTTTTTATCTTAAATTTTATGTTTTTACATTTAACATAAATATTCTATGGTAAGAATGTGATATTTCACAAGAAAAAAAGAAAGGAATTGATTCTATTATAATAAACTATGTTATTCCTTAAAGTAGATAAATTCAATTTTAGTTCATTACAATAGTATCTATCTACTGGAAAAAAATAATTATACATAGATTTCTTTGAAATATTGTAAAATTGTCATTATCACTATTTGCAGTCTATGCTAATAATATTTCTTTTTTTTATGATAATAAAAAATAATGAAAACTATATATAAAAGATTGATAAGCAATAGAAACAAAAAATTAATATTTATTTTAAGTTAACTGGTATATTGTCTAAAAACTTTAAGGTAATTCACACAGCAATAGCCCGTTCATCTATAATATAGATAAAAATAACTTTATTGATGAAAAATTCAAAGATAAAAATCTATAAAATGAATTTGTTCAAGTCAAGTGGCTTCTACGGAAAGATATCAAAAGAAAATCCTTGATATCAACTATTTTCATGATTCTCTAATTGTCAGTTAGATGTATCCTAGTTTATGTGGTAATTGTACCAAGTTTTGTGATTGATGTACCAGATTATGTAGTCACTGAGTAATATTTGTTAAAATTTAAAAGGATAAAATTCAGTCGTAGTCGTAAATTGAGAAATTTATAATGATTCATTTTTTAATAGGTTTACTAGCTTACTTCTAACTAGGATACTAGCTATAATATTTAGTTATAAAAAATATAAGTTTCTAGTTACCTCAGTTTTAATATTCTAATCGATTCCAACTTTTCTGCATAAATTTAAATCTGGGCCAAACATAAAACTAACAATTTAAAAGTGAAAATTTTGTGGTTCACAATTTGTTTTTCAATTTAAAATTTGAAAAAAATAAAATAAAATATGGTCTTAGAAAAATTTATTTGAAAAACCGCAAAAAATAATGGTATATTTATTTCAATGTCAGTTATCAGTAGAGACACCTTATTCAAAGTGATAATACTTAATCACAAGCCAATAAAATTCAACGGATTAAAATGGAATGAAATATCCTTTTTTTTTAATATATATATTTTTCCTATTTTAAGTTTCTACTTCTGATTACTTTCGTTCTTATAACCCCCCAGAGAAAATCCATATATAAATATAAAATATATATATACTATAATATAAAAAAGTCATGAACTTTTTTTTTTTTTAAAAGATATTGTAGAAAGAAAATGAACAAACTGGATACATAAAAAAAAAAAAAAACAGAAACAGTATGAAAAAAAAAATTAATGATAAAAAGCAGGAAAAAATACTCTGATTAATTTGCTGATATATGTCTATATTCTATCTTCGGGGATTTTTAAGTCTTTGGAGAGTTTTTTTTTCCAGTTTATAAGTTTATTTTATGTATTATATATATGTATAATATCCTTGTTTTGTTTCTAAAGGATAAAATATTATTTAAAGACTAGATGAATATAATTTGTGTTAATGGAAGTAAGAAATTAAAAAAAAAAAAACATAGTCTTATATAAATAAAATTAAAAAAAATTTTCCATTTGGACAGTAAAAAGTATATAAATAATGGACAAGAATAATTTGTATTTTATATAATTTATTTGTATATTAAAATGTAACTTATTTTAATTAATTACTTTTTTTTTTTAACCTTAAATAGACTTTTAATAAAACTAAAACTTTTAAATGGAATTAGAATTATAATCAAGATTATTAACAAGATTTACAATGTTAAATAATAAATAAGTGTAGTTAATAATAATATATTATTTTTCAATTATATTAGTTTCGAGAAGTCGTTTAATACTATTTTTTGTATAAACGGAAATCAACTTCTATGCGGAAATGAAAAAATGTCTTGATTTGTTTTTAGGACATAAACATAAATTGTAATGTAACTTAACCTATAAATATTTTTATACAAATAATAACTACAGACATGGAATTTACATTTTTATCTTTCCATAATTTAACATAAAATTATCATAGTAGACGGAGATTTTTTACAGAGGAATTAAGATATGTATTCCTATATTTTTCAAGTTATTATATTCTGTATTGTTGGAGCATGTACAAGGACTCAGAATTTAGGAAACAAAACCAAATAATACTATAGTTCATAAAATTTTTACAGAAATTAAGTGAATTCCCGCCTAACCAATGAATAGATGCATCTGCTAATAATAGCTTGTTTCTTCCAAATTTAAACAAGATAGTTTTATCTGGTTGATTCCATTGACAGTAAATTTGATTTTTAATTATTTTTATATTTAAAAACGTAAAATTAAAATCCAAAATCTCAGTCCTTATTATTATTGGAACATTAAGTCTACGAAGTCTATTTTTATAAAAAATCCTTTATTTGTTACCCAGAGTTATTTCAGTTAAATCCATCATATTGCTTTTCCTATTTAGTTTCCTTAGACAAAAAAAAATTTAAAATCTTCCATAGAAATGTATGTGGTATTAATACACTTGGCATTATAAAAGCATTAATAAAATATTTCCCAAACATAGAAGACCATTTTAATTAAATTAAGACGAAAAAAAAACATAAATTAAGAAATAAAAATCTGAATAGAATAAAAACTGTTTTTTTTTTTTGTTAACAATTTAGAGATACTTTTGTCCAAAAGCACAAAAAAAAAAGATAGTCCTATTGTTATTTTTCTTTGACACTGTTTGACTATATACATGGCTATGGCTTTAAGGATAATAAAATTTTCTTTCGCTACTATTGCCTCGCCTTTTCTCGATTTTTTTTTTCTGTTTTTGTTGCTGTTGTCCTTTTTTTCGGGAAAAGCTTTTAACACGCGGTAGGAGATGAAAATTATGGGCGTTTTGACAACAACAAAAAAACAAGAAAATTTTTTTAGATGGAAATAGTGTTGAAGGTGGCTTGGAAAAGATTTCACTTAAATTAGGCATTAAGTGTAATTATGATTTGTTAGATTTAAATGGTGATTTTTTTTTTGTGTCATTTTTGTTTGTTTGTTCGTTTTTTTTTTTGAAGTAATAATTTTTATTTATTTTTTGTTTATCCTAAAACTGACATAAAAGACTTTTTAATGCGTATTTGAAGAAGAAGAAGGTTAAAGAAAAAAAAAAGAAATTGTTTTAATATAGGCTTTTTAATATTACATTAAAATGGTGGAGATAAAAGCTTCAGAAAAATTATACATTCTTTTGTTTTTATAATAATTTATTACATTAAAAGTAATAAACATGGAAAAAAATAAATTCTTTTTAATTTTTTTTTTTTACCTAAAATCTGAAATTTTATGGTGATATAAAATATAGAAAATGTAATAGAGAAAGTTTTCCGAAAATAAATAAATAAAAAGCAATTTGATTTTCATTAAAAATAACAATTAAAAGTTTATAAAAAAGGTTAAAAATATTTAAATAAATTTTTCCTAAAAAAAAAAAAAAGGTTTATTTATTTTTTAAGCTAATTAAAAAGAAAAAATATGTTTTTTTTTATTATTATGAGAAAAAATGTGGACTATTTTGAAAGCAATAAAAATATCACTGTTAAATAATAAAACTGATAATATCAAAATTTTTAATAATGTGAACATTTTAATTAAATTTTTCCTAATTAATATTATTTTACTTACATATCCTTTTTTTGTTGGTGAATTATTGTTTGTCAAACTAATTTAAGTTGACTATTAGAAATTTATTAAACATTTTCGGAAATTAAGGTATTTCGGGACTATTGACGGATTCATAGTAATAAAAACTTATAGTTATGTTTGGAGAAAATTATTTTACCAAAGCACAAAACAATCAAAACACGCCTGTGTAATGGTTTGAGTTTTTAACACGATGTTTATGGAAGTAATCCTTTATTGAGGGAAATATTTAAAAAAATAAGGGAGTGACAGTGCCTAAAAATTATGTGCAAATAATTATTTTGATTTATACCACGACAATGATCCAAAATACCAATCTGTATCAATGAAACTTTGGGTACTTCATAATTTGAATAAAATCACTTAACTGCTGTATTAATGAGCCTGTAAATTCGTAGATGAGAAATAAATAAATAAATAAAATAAATTATTGTCACAGACTAGTTGAATCCATTCCAAGATGCTTGCAAGCAGTTTTCGATCAAAAAAGTTATCCAATGAAATAATAATTTTAAAAAAATATAGAAATATCCTATATTATCATATGATCTGAAATTTCTAATTAGTTATTAATATTATTGGCTTTCAGTATGCTCAATATATGAGCGAATAGAATATTCTCTATAAGCTTAATTATCTAACGTACTAAATTTAAACATAGCTAAATTATCGGACTAAAATTTCCGATTTTTTTAAGCTAGATGACCAAATAATTAAAGACTTTTAATGGTAGCATTAGTTAACAAAAGGTCATTTTAGAATTACATTTCGGTATATGTGACAAATAAGATAAAATAAGAAATTCTGTTGCCATTACAATTTTCATACTTCCAACATACATATATCTAAAAGATAATTTAAAATAGTCGTAATACTAAGTGAAAAAGTAACTTTAGTTTACTCTAATCATAAGATATTGCATTTCTCTTCATATTCTCTAAAATAATAAATAAACCGTACTTGAAGTATAAAATCGTCCTTATTCATTCTGTAATATACTATAATTTATTAATATTGAAAATATTTAGTAGGTCAATAATAAATTTTATATGTTAGTTTGCTTTTATTTCTATATTTAACCTAAAAATATTTATATAATGAAAAACTTCTTGTATATATGTTCTTTTAGTCACATGTTTAATATCGCAACGAGTGTTAAAAAAAACTGTCATATTTCCTTTTTATTTTTCTATTTCTTTTTTTTTTCCTTTTTTAATTTTTTTTTTTTTTACTTATAGCTGATTTGCGTGATAAGTTTTCACTTGAAAATTTACTATTTTTTCTATAGTTTATATTTTTTTCATTTCGTATATTTTTACCCATTTTAGTTAATACAGAAAAAAATCTTGTACAGAAAAAAATTTTGTTGATCATATTTCATCATAAATTCATTTTTCACTGTATTTTTTTTTTAATATTTTCTGTTTACATTTGTCAAAGAAGAAATGAAATATTAAGGAGCAACTATACTAAAATTTCACATAAAAATAAAAAAAAAAAATAAAAAAACTATATATTTTTGTATTTTTTTTATAAAATGTATGTCTGTGATGATGACATATGTCTACTTGTCGTGTTAGACATTTGCATTTTAATTTTTCCTTATATGCTTTTAGCATTTTTACTTAAAATCTTTTTTAATTTTTCCTTTTTTTTTATCAATACGAATATAAATGTTTATCACAGTAGAATATTATTTTTAGGAATATAATTTAATAAAGTCAGCAAATAGAAAATAAAATTTGCAAAAATATCTTAAATTCTAAACCCACAAACTACTAGTTTTGTCCAAATATATTTTCCAGAAAAAAATTTTTTTTTGTAGAAACATAAATTTTATGTAAATTCAGGACAAGGCCATCTGTAATATTGTCTTCAGTTTTGAAGATTGAAAAAAATTATTCACATCTGTTTTATTTTGATATAAGAATAAAATTTACGTATTTCAAACTAAAAAAAAATATATATAGAAAAATGTTATAATAATCTCTTGAATTAAAGAATTTTAAAATGTTAGATAAATTATGGTAACCCGAAAGTTTATAACGCTACTAAGTAAAATTATGTGTTCTTTTTTTTTTTGATAATATTTTCTGCTTTCAACAAACTATCATCCTGTGGTTTACTTACATGTTTAGTCAAGAGATTAAAAATATGTATTATAAACATGATTAATTTAAAATATATATACATACTTATACATATATTCTTTTTTCATATCGAAATTTTGTCCTGTAGTTTTATATAAAATAGTATATTTGCTTGTTTTTTTATGTAGAATTTTACTGGAATGTATTGGTTTTTTTCAACGAATTGCTGGTAACGAGCCAAATGGGATTTGGAATCAATAATAAAATAAAAAACTAAATTAAAATTTTGTACTTATGATTGGAATATTGTGTATTATAAATTGTATATTCTGTACATAATAATAAATTGTACGAAAATATTGTTCTATATTTACAATTTTAAGTAATCAATAATTAAATTAAACATGAAAATATTATTCTAAATATTTTCATTTAACTTTTATTAATTAATAAATTTTTCATAGTTTTCTAGGTAGAAAATACTTATAGCTTTACTCGTATCAAAATACATAAAAAAAACAACATTAAAATTGAGTTTTCAAATTTATTAAAATATATAATAAAAAATCAAAACTGTAATCCTGCTGGGCATTAATCAAATTTATTTCACCTTTCATGTAGGTAAAGTGAGTACAAATTTTTTTGTAATAATTATTACAAAATACCTCACATTCAAGCCTCAAAAATTAAATTTGACGGTGTATTATATGGTAAACGCAGTAGGATATAACGTAAATAATAATTTTTACTTTGATATTTTCCCAAAATATTTGTTATCATGTTAATCCAATTTTAGAAAAATAGTTCTCTAAAATTCATACAAAGTTTTTTTTAACTTATGTATAAAAATTTTAATGCAACAATAAGTTTTTTTTAAAATCATATTTCAATCTAAGTATAAAAAGTAATTACCAAATTTTTTTATAGAAAATAATTGAATTAGATATTTAAATTTTGTTAAAATTTCTTTTAGAATTTTATAAGTATTTAATTAAGTATGTATATAATTTACTTAAAAAACTATTGATTTTAAACATTTGTCAAAAACACTATTAATTATAAAACCATTAATAATTTTGTTAAAAACTTTCTTCAAGTTCTATTCAAAAATTCATATCTGAAATTCAAATTAATAGGCAGTAAAATTTATAATAAGTAAAACTTGTGAATGTCAATTTAAAAATTTATTAAAAATCAATAAATTTGAAAGTAAATCAACTTAAAATTTTTTAAATACCAGTTGAATAAATAAAATTCATAACTTAAAGTTAGTTATGAAATTATAATTAAATTTAATTGCAATTTGTTAACTTCCATCTGCTATTATAGTAGTTAAATAAAATTATATCGTAAATATTTCTAATTATTTGTAGTAAATGTTGAAGAACATAATAAGAATGACCTAATAAAATTTACAATAAATATTTTTGAGAGTATGTTATAGGTCATTAGTGGTCAATTAAATTCTAGAATCTACTCAGCTATAAATAATAGAAATAATATTTAAAATTTATTATTTAAACTACTATATATAAAAGAATAAATAATATTTATTAACAGAATTTCTGAGCTGAATAATTTTTTCTACTATAAAGAAACATGTACAGGAAAAAATTTAATTTTTAAATAAATTGCACATCTCCTTTGTAAACGTTCAACTATACTGTATAATTTACATCATATGTACTATATATATATATCTGTAGATATAAAGCTTTTGCACAACTTAAGCTTAGTTTCTTACTTTTTGTAATTTATTATTTTTATGGGATCTATGACAAAAAAAAAAGAAGAATATTGTGCACTGACACAATTTATTTTTAATTTAGCATAAAAATGTTTGCTACTTCAGAATATCTTTGAGATAAAGTTATGTAATAAATTGACTTTTTCCATACACATTTGAAACATTTCATATCTTTTGGTTTGTTTCCTTTTTCTTTTTTTTTTAATTTTTACAAAATAGTAAGAATGTAATAAATTTTTAAAATTTTCTGTATTTATTTGTAATAGATATCTGGTATGTAAAATATTATGTATCTGTTTATCGATTGCAGATACATATTATAGTTTTAAAATTAATTTAAAATTTGTTTAATCCCTAAGCAAAATCATTTAGGAATTTTCCTATTTTCTATAAGCATATTAATTCAATTCAAAATTCCAATTACAAGAAATTAAATTTTACAAACATTTTAACAAATAAACAAATTTTTAGTAAATTATGATTTAAATTATATGCATATATCAATTTTGTAAAATATTCTTTTAAAGAAAATATTTTCTATAAAAAATAATTTAAATTATTGAAATAAACTAAAAAATTAAATTAATTTTAAATCATTACCCAATCTGTAAATTTCGGATTTAAATGACAGCATAATAAATAATTACTAATATAAGTTAATGTAGCATAATTTATTAGTTAATTAGTAATTATATTATAATTTAAAATTGTTAAATTTTGTTCCATTTCCACTAATTTAATATTTAATAAAACAAAATGAGGTCAAAAATTCTCATATCTAATATAAATCATAATAATTTATATTAAATATTCAAGAAAATAATATAAATTCTAGTCTTTGATAGATAATTTAAATTTTAGACTTGCTTTTTGAACCTGACATGTAATTAAAAGCTTTAAAAGAAATAATAATTAATAATTATTCTTCAAACTAATTAAATAAACTTCAAGAAAATTGTTTCAATAATCTATCGACTGTCATGAAAATCAATTAAAATTTACTTTACTTTACACAATATCAAATGTCTATAACTAGAAAACCAACTTTAGTATTTATTTCAATCACAATTAAATTGTAACAATTTAATGCACATTTAAACTTTTTCAATCACTTTTCTATCCTTTAACATTTTCTTGAATTAAAATAATGTTTTTCTTTCCCAGTTATATTTTTTTTTTTTTTTTTTTGCTAATGTAATTGCACTTTTACAGTATATTTTATTTTACTTAAAGTTAGTTTTTTTTTTGTACCATTAAAAGGATAACTTGTATGTGAGTAGATTTCAAATGAACATTAAAATATATATATATATAATTTTTTTTTTGTGTTGTATATAAAAACTAAAGGTTTTTCACATTTTCTTTTAATGAAGTTTATTGTGCACTGGCAAAGGTGTTATTACTATACATATAAGCAAAGTGAAATTGTAGAGAAGATTATTATTTTTCTGGGTATTTGGTATAAGTTTTTTTTGTATTCTTTTGTGGTTTTTATTATAAATTTTCTTTTTATAAAAGATTTTTTTCTTTTTTGTGGAAATTTCAGCATATTAAAATAAAATCATATTTTAATGCAAATTTTAGAAACTTTTTGTACCAGTAAAATTAAAATTATAAAAATAATTAGTAAAATTAAAACTATTTCATATTTCAATTATAAAAATAATTTTAAAAATTTTTCATTTAAAATTTTCAATATTATATTAATTAATAAATTTGCTTTTACTTCAACATTTGTTGATGTTACCATTTAAATATATAATGTCATATATTAATTAATTTATCTTGATTGAAGCTCATAATTTAAAGTGTATTTTCAAAATATCGTTTAGATAAATTTTATAAGATTCTTGACTTCAATGTTTTGGTAACATTAAGTCATAATAATTTTGTGTATTAATCTTTAAAATAACTTCTTTGAATTTACAAAAATGTTATCTTTAGATAGTTTAGTTTAATAATACATTGATAATCTTTAAATAATTTAGTTAAAATATACTTTGGAGATAAAATAATGATAAACGATCGAATGTAATGACACAGTATCAGTATGTATCTGCTATGAGAATATTTATTGAAAATATGGACCGGTGATTTTGTGGTTATTAAGATTTGTAGAGAAATATTTTTCAGGAAATAGCATTAAAACTCTTTTTTTAATTAAAAACTTGATGTTTAAATATTCAAAATAAAAAAATTCAAATTGAGAAGATTTCACATACGTCAACCTATTAAAATCTAAAACTAACTACAGAATTATTTTAATAAAGATAATAATCAAAATTAATAAACTTTTAATATTATATTCTATTTACATTTTGTATCAAAACAAAAACTAAGCACTGTGAAAATTAAAAGATAATATCTATTCAAAATAACTAAATTTCCATACATAAATTTCTATAGTTTATATGTAAATTTAATGTAGTAAGTCAGTAAGTTGTTAAAAATAAATTAGCATAACAACATAAAGACAGAAAATCTATAGAACTATTATCCCTCATGGAACAGGTAGAACATGGCACCAAATTTATATTATTATTTTGCATATTTATTGGCTACAAATTAGCTTAATCGTTGTGGTGAAGTGACAGACACAATGTATGTATTCTAAGTTTTTGAAGGTTTTACGGAAGAACTAATTTAAATTAGATATTGAGTTAATTAATAAAAGAAATTTTTCGAAATGAAATAATAGTAAATAAAAATCAGGGCAGCATATACTATGTAAATTCACAGAAGATTATAAAATGAAATTAATAAATTTATGTTTATAATGAAATAATTGGTAAATTTTTAAAAAGAAAATACAATACATTTTTTAATTGGTCCCAAAGCAAATTATAATAAATACCAAAATTTATAAAGAAATCTTACAATTTCTTACTTCCGTCATTGAAAAGAAACTATATGCAATATAAAAAAATAAATCTAATCTAAATTCTTACATTAATTTTTTTTCTATATTTCTATAAAAATGAATTTATATTTACAAATTAGAATAAGAATCTTTCAATTGCTTTCAACTATAATAATATATATCTTTCTAACAAAAAAAAAAAATCTTCTTTTACAGATCTTCCACACAAAAAAAACTCATACTTCTTGAATTGTCAATTGAAAATCAATAATTGAATGGAAGGACACATAAATCAATCATTAGAATAATAAAGGAATAAAAAAAGGTACTCAGAAAATAATAAATTGTACCAATCGAATAAGTAAAACTCAAGTAATACAAGTGAAATTAAGAAATATTTTCAACTACCAAAAAGAATTACAAGAAAAATATAAATCCAAATCGAAATGAATGTAAAAAATTTCATCTTTAACATGAATCAAAGTTGATATTATTACAAGGACAACATAAAAGAAACTAAAAAAAAATTAAGATTTCATTTTTTAAATGAAAATCAATATTTTTACGTAAAATATAAAACTAAATAAAAAAAAAAAATGTTAATCGATGTTTGACATTATTATTATCGATTATAAAAAATATTTTAGAAAAATTTACATAACATATTTTTAGCTTAAATATGTTGCAGGACATTTGAATGATAAATGACTGCAGTATGTTAAGTGAATTGTAATATCTTGGTTATAATCGGATGAATAATTATATAGTAAAAGTGAAAATCAAAGTATTTATTGCATTAAAAAAAAAAACTTAAATTATCACTATTAGAAAAAAATATATATATAGTTGAAGTGCTTGTATGTGCTATAAATTATTCAATAAATAAAATAAATATGAAAAATACTATAAAAATTCCCATAAAACACTCAAGTTTTTTTTAGTTAAAATAAATATATAAAATAAATCACATTAATCATTTCCTTTAAGTCAAAGTGTATATGCATGCAATTATAAATAATGTTTTTATATTGCACGATGTTTTGGTGAAAGAAATATAACACTTTTATATAAAACTATTCTCCCGCTAAAAGACATTAACAAAAAAGAAACTATTTTACGATTCAAGAAAATATTTTTAATCTTCTATATGTATGGAAATGGTTTTTTTGTGAAAATTCGCACGCAAATGTGCATAATTTTGTATACATTCTGGAGTACAAAAAAGCCGATTTAAACTATTATAAAATAATATATAGGATTAAAAAAAAAAAAACAAAAACCGTATAAAATATTTACATTATTATACCATCCAGAAATAATAAGATTATAAAATATTATATTTTACGTGTATATAAATATAAATATAATGTTGAACATGTATGAGATTCGTGTTATCCTTTTATGCCTCCCATCCATTTTATTAGCGACAACATTAGAACCAGGTATGTAGTTAAAGATTTTATTTTACTTTCAAATATATTTATTTTAATATTTTAAAATTTATAAAAAAAGAAAATATATTTATTTTATTTGGTATTTTACTTTAATGTTCAGTAAAAAAAAATTTTTTTATTATTTAATAATTTTCTTTCTTCATGAGGAAATTAATTTATGGTCTTCAGTGGCACTTTTTCTTAGTAGAAAACTATTTTTTTTCTTTACAAATAAATTAAGATGAATGTTGTTCTTATATTTTTCAAAATTCCAAAAAAAAAAAATATAAGTGCCATAATAATATTTATGAAATAAATCATCATTGTTTTAATATTTCAGTTACATACCTCCTGTTTAGTTTCATATATACGAGCTTTTTGGAATACTGATAGTAAAATAATTCCGTCAATCTTTTTGGATTTCTATTGCTTTGTTTCCAATTTCAATCCGGAATCTATATAAATTTCTGTAACCGTTTTCTGTCTAGTAAATATTGCGATAAACAGGCCTAATTCTGACGAGCTATATATAATTTCAATCAATGTATTTAAATATTATTCGATACTACTTAAGCTTCAAAATCATTTCATCATAAAAAGAAATTATTACTTAGTGCTTAAAGTAGTACTTTAGTACTTTATTTTCAGTTACATATATTTCTGATATAAATTTGACATATTTCTGCCAAAACTAATTTTGACATATTTTTCACAAATTTAAATTCTTTCATTTATTTTATAGAAATATCAATTTCAATTATCTGAAAATATTAGTTTTTATATTTACATTGTAAAATATCTACAAAACCATAAATGAAATCTAAATGATTTGAAAATTATATTTTTCATTCATAATATTTCAATATAAGAAACCAATTTAAAATTATTACAAAAAAAAAAATATGTTTTATATTTTGTATTTTAAATATTTAATTAGAAAGACAATTTTACATAATATTAATAAAAAAAAATATTAGCTAAAAGGCATAAAAATTAATTCAAATGTTAACAAACGAGATAATGTAAATTGTGTAAATAAGAATTTTAAGGGGTTCATAAATTCCTCAAAAAAATATATTGCAACTTTTTTTAGTCATGTCTATTTGTTCAAATACAATATTTGTAGAAACTTATTTCAGTCCCGCATTATCATAGTAATAAAATTAAATTTTTAATCTAAAATCAAAATTTTTAGGATATAGTAGTATTATTTGATACAATATCTTAAATCTTTGATAGAGCTATACTAAAAAAATAAAAATTCTGTTATACCCCCATGAAAAATTTAAATATTCTCTCTCTGTGAACAATAAAATTTCATTTAGCTTGAAGGAAAATTATAAAAATTGAAAGATTTCCTTTTTTTGTTGGTGAATTTTTTTTAAAAATCAAAAGTAAATATTTGACAACTTGTGGTTCCGTATGATGGTAATGGGCATTTTAGATGTAATAAAGCGTAATTTTAAGATATTTGATGAAAATAACGAAATATAAATTAAAATCCGAAAAGAATAAAAATTATTATTTTTTTATGTGCAAAAATATTTTCTTAAATTAATATTACAAAGAAAATTTTATGTTGCAGATACTTTAAATATGTGAAATTATATATCTATGCAAATGTAGATGTAGATGGAATAAAATTTTATACATTTTATCTTAATATTATCAAAACTATAGGTTTGTTTAAAAAGAAAATATTATTATATTTTTTTTTCCAATGACAATTTTATTTAAATTTATTTAATTCGTATACCGACTATCTCCAACTCTTCATCTAAAAAACTTTATTTGACTCGTTTTATTTTCGGTAAAATGTAAATTTGCATATATTTTTGATAAGGGAATTTTAAGTTACAGGCATATAAACGAATACAGCAAAAATTCAAAATTTAATCCAAGAAAGAAAAGTTTTTAAACTATAATTTTGAAAAATATAAGAACAACATTCTTATTTGTCGTAAAAGAAACTTTTAAGTTTTTTTTTTTTTTTGGGGAATATTTATTAGGATTCGGTCTCATAGGATATAAAATTAGGTATACGAAAAGAAAAATGAATATTTCTATTTGGTTAAAAAATTATATTTGACTTATATCTTTGTATATTTGTAATGCACTATTGCTGCACAGGGAACCACAAAAGTATCATACAAAAAGAAAATTTATTTTACCAAATTATTATTAAACGTATAATTATGCTTAACTTTAAATTCTTTTAATATAATTTAAATTTATAAGGGTTATAACTATAAAAAAAAATACTGAATATTTACTAAGACATTGCCAGAAAGAATACTTTAAGGCTATCGTTCGAAATTCTGTTATTTTATGTAAATTTTTCACCTGTATTCTGATTATTGACAATTTTATAATGATTGACTTTAAAATTCAATGTTTCAGTCGTCAGAATTAATTATAAAATTGTTGTTAACCAGTTACGTGATCTGAAATTTTAAATAAAATTTAATTTATTAAGAAAAGGTCAAAAATAATATGTCTGTCAAATTTAGTAGTTCAAGAAAAGTATCTGAATCATCAATAATGAAATGTATTTTAGTATTTTAATTTAGTATATATATATTATTTTCCAAAAACCCGGAACTATTAAATTAAGAAATTTATATATGTACTAATGTTATTATTATGAATTATATAAACCTTTTTTCTCAGTTCAATAAATTGGATTGTCAACTTATCTTACCAAAAAATGTATTGTCCTTATTTAATTTGAAATATATAGGTATACAGTATAACAATTTTCTATTATATATATTTCCTTATAGACATTAGACTACAATTTACTAATTATCTTTCGTGACATTCAATGTTAAATGATAACAAAAGATATCCTTATACAAATGATGTTTAAATTATTTTTTGCTATTATTTCATAACAAAATAAAATAGAAAAAAATATTTTAAGTCCTTTCTGAGTCCTTTATATAATAATTATTGTTCCTTTTTTGACACAAAAAAAAAGATGTTCTTTAAACCTTAAAATAACAAAAAAAAAATTGTTTTGTTATGTTATTTAACCATCAAACTCCATTTTTTTAGGGTAGAACTATTATACCTTTAGGAAATCTTGGTAGACTTCTTACAAATTCAATGAAAGAAATTTCATTTTAATATAAGGATTTTAAGCATAATAATAGTGAATAATAAAAATTACAGTTTTTATCTTTTGGGCCTTTTTCAAGGATACTATAAAATATAGAGAAAATCGAAAGTCTCCTATACAATAATTTGAAATGAAAATATTTCTGCTACTTGTTATTTGATTTTTAAGGATTAAGTTCAAATAAAGTTAGAAGACAATACTTATTATATCTTAATGCTTTTTCATCACTTAAATTTATACAAAATTTATTATATTTAATTTGTCAAGAATGCAAATAACTTAGGTGTCGTTGAAAAGTAATCATAAATTTGTTTCAATAATTATCAGGTCGATAACTTTCACAATATAGTTAAATACATTTCAACTAAATAGTTACATTTGAATATTATTTTCCAGATAATTTTATTCATTTAATATTTTCAAAAGTTAATTTTTTAATTATAACATCAATAAAAAACAAAAATTAATTACTGAAAACTTTTACAAATTCTATTCCGTCATAAAATTCATTAGATTTAGTTTTAAAATATATATAAAAAAAAATTGTTATTCTTGGTATTATTAAAATATAAAACTACTCATAAAAGTCCAAAATATGCCATTTCACCATTGACTATAATTGCTTAACTCATTAAAACATTCCAATCATTAATTAATATCAACAAAAAAAAAAATTGTCTTGTATAATATTAATCTTCATGGAGATATTTACTTTTTTTGTACATACATATAAATATAGTACATATATATATAGTAAATTAGTAATTATTATGTTTTATGGATCAATAAATCTTAAATAAATTTATATATGTAATAATATTAGAAATTGGTATTCTTTTAATGAAGATGTCTGTTATAAGGATTTATTTATTTTCATTTTTTTTTTCAATTTAAGTTGAATATTTGATAGGACAACAAATATAATTACAAATTGCCTAAAAAAAAACGATATATATTTGACAAAGAATTAAATTAAATAAATATTACAACTAATTTATTTTGAGGAAAATATTACCAATGATATTTCTTTAGAAAAATATATTGATTTATTTTTAAAGTCATGTTTCAGTAGCTATTAAACGTAAAATATATATATATTTTTTTAATGTCTAATATTCAATAATCTAGGCATTTAATTTAATTGTTTAAATAGAATCCTTGAAAGCCACTTATTGTATTATGACTATTTTTTTTTTTATTAAATTTATACTTTATTTTGTTAAAGAAATAATGTTATAAACATCAAAGGACTTCATTTATACCTAAAGGTATTTCATGTGGTCTGTTGTAAGCTAATTTTTGTATTTGAAAGCATGACAAGAAGAAAAGTAACTTTAAAAACATTTTAAAATATAATTTAAAAGAGAAATTTTCTTAAGTACATTTTTTTTTGCTTGAAGATACAATTATAATAAATATTTGTCTGTCATAATCAAAAGAAAAGTGCAAAATTAAGGTTATTTGATTTTTTTTTTGAAATTCCTGTGAATTAAACAACAAAAATTCAGTAAAAATATTGTGTAGAAACTAATTTTTTAGAACAAAAGTATAATTTTCCATAAAAAAAAAATATAATTAAATTTAATTATTTACAGTATTTCAGGAAGCATTGAGAATTCTTATCCAGATATTCTCATGCCTTTTAAAGCAATAATTTTATTTATTATAATTTTCTTCATTATAATAAGATATTATTTAATATAGTAAGATAGTACTCAATTGGTTCCGACAACATTATTGTAAATATCAATGAAAAATTAACTAGGTTCCGACAATATTATTGTAAATATCACTTCTTGTTAGTTCGAGACATGGTTTTACGTTTTAATTTCAGTACAAATTGCATTACAGATTTATAAAATATTAGCAATTTTTAATAACTAGACCTCTAACAAATCTTAAAAATTATACTAGTAATTAACTACCTATGAGAGAATTTACTTTATTATACTGTAAATTAAATTGATTGAATTGGTATATTAAAAATTTCATAAAAGCATAAAAAAGTATATTTAACAAGATTATTCAAAATTAACTAAGACTCTTAGCAGTAAATATAGTCTTCAATTAGAATGAAAAATAATTTGAATAAAAAAAATACACTCTCCTCATACCATTAATTATTTTCTATCAAATTAGCATAATTTCTCGTCATCATCAATAACAATTTAGTTCAAAAATTATCTTTTAATATTCTGTAAAATATGAAATTTGTATATTTTATTTTTTTAAATAAATTATATTTCATTATTTGCTTTAAATTTTATACAAAAAAAAAAAAAGAAATGGTCAAAAATAATTTTTCACAATGTAAAATAAAATATTAATAAATTTCTGAGGACGTACGAAAGATAAAAAAATTTTTTCGTATTAATTTTTTTTTTTGTGTGTGTATATATAAATATTTCACATTAAATTTATTACAAGTTTTATCTTATCAAATATCCTAAAAAAAAAAACCACCCAGAAATATATATAGGAATATCAAAAACATGTATAATAATTTATTGTAGATATATGCAAAAAGTTTTCATACCAGGCAAAAGTTCAGAAAGATTAAATCCAGTGTTGTCCAGTAAAAAATTTTCTTTTTGTGTATATTTTACCATTTTTATTCAAACACCAACATATACATACTCAAAATACAAGCATATAAATGAAGAGGAAATAAAAAAAAAATCTGACTTATCACGGCTAGATCGTACAGAAGGCATAACAAAAACAGATCCTTTTAATATTTTGTAATATACATAAGTATAGTATGGGAAAATATCAAATATTAAGTAAATAGTTTAACTAAAAAATTGTATACGTTAACTTAAAGATAATTAAAATATCAGAGAATTCATAAAGAATTTGATCAAGTGTGAAGAACGTAGAGGATTTATTGTTTTATAAAATGTTTGTTCAAAATTTTTGATATTTTTCTGTAACATTAAATAATTTATCTTAGTCGTATTTTATGTGTGGTCATATATAAATAAATTTTTTTTTTTTTTTTTTGGTTTCTATAATCTGTGACTACGTAAAAAGGTGGCAGGCGTTTTTCTTTTTATGTTATAAAACTAAAATAGAATAAATTGAGGATAAATTTATTGATGAAAGAACCTGCGGCAATATTATTTTTTTTAATAATTCTATGACTGGTGAACAGCAAATTGATTACAATTTTTTTTTTTTTTTTTGATACGTAATATATTTGAAGTTTTATATGTTGGTATATTTATGTGTTGGTGTATCCTTAAAAATATAAATATATCTAACTAATTTTAGGATAGGTGGTTTTTCAATTGTGATTTAATATTAATAATCACTATAGAATTTTTCGTAAATTAGGAAATTATTTTAAATTTAAACATATTTGATTATTTTAAAATATAAGTCAGAATGAAAATAAGATTGATTAAATACTAGAAATTAGAAACATAGTTAATTGTGAAAATTTATTTTTTATAGTACAGCTTATTAACGCCTTATGTCAAAAGGTTCAATTATCGAAACAAAATAATTTCATTATTGTGTTTCGATAATTACAAAATTGATAATACATCCTAGTATAAAATTTGTACAGATTTGTCGACGCCATTAAACTAGGTATCAACCGGGTTCCTTAAAAGTCTGAGACTACGCTGTTGGTATAAGACTAAGTTTTATATGAGTAACAGAAATTAAATTATAGTAGAATGTATAATAATACTAAGTATAATGCTAATAGTCGACGTTAGTTAATTGAAAAGAAATCTTCTTCTCTATTAAGAAATTTATGATTCGCAAACCAAATAGAATTTTAAAATTAGTATGTCGAATTTATAATAACAAATGTTAAGATACTTTCAAGTACCCCAGTGGTTCGCACAAGCAAAAACCAAAAATTTTTGTCTTAAATTATAAAATTGTCGATTTTTCGAATTTCCTTTTCGTAACCTCACTTTCAAAATATGAATTATTATTACTGAAAATAATTCAACCATTAATGAATAACATTTTTCCAGAACAAAAATATTTATAATACACATTATTATATTTTTATAAAACATAAATATAAAATATATAGCAAAAAACAAAAAGTAAACAATTCATGCAAAATATTCAATGTATTATAAAGAAGAGCAACATGAAATATTGTTAAAACATAATATTTTCTTAAACCACTTTTTTGAACGCAGAATCCATATTTTTATAATCAAAAAAAAAATAAATATAGAAATTTTATTTCATATTCATAGAATTTTTTTTTATGTTTTTTTTTTCATATTATGTAAAAAAAAATGTTAATTTGGTATTCATATGACGTTGTATATTATCCTTCCGCTTCCGGGTAATAAAATATAGTTTTATAGTCAAACATAAATGAAATGAGATTTTTTTTTTTGGTAGAATATCCTAATTTTGACTTAATCACATAAGCTTCTCTTTTGAAAAGGTCAGGATTTTCTATATATTTTTTTTTGTTTTGTGTTGTATCTAAAGAATATTTTCTATATGAGTATCCTAAGGGAATCTTCTTTTTTTTTTTATTTTACTTAAGTTATAAAAGAGGATAAAAAATGATTAAGGTCAATAATGAGAACTGATTTTTTAATAATGACGAATATATATGCTTTACAATTTCGGTTAAAAAACTTTAAAAATGATATGTGAAACCAGAAAATTGTAATGAAACTGTAATAATCAGTTAATTTTGTTAATCCTGAAAATTTATAGATACAAGACTATAATTTACTTTAAAGATACAATATGTCCATCAGAAATTTAATGCATATTGGTTGTAAAATTTACGTTTGTATAAATCAAATTTTACTTTAAATTAGATGAAGTATTTTTAACAAAAATTACTATTTTTAAGAGTTTACCTTGTTTTGATTAAATATTTATTAAAAAAAGAATAATCATAATCAGAAATTATGTTTTATAAACAATCTTTACCAAAATTTCTGTCGGTGTTCTATCGAATTTTTGTATTACATTTAATTGAAATATTAGAAAATTTTAGTTACTAAAAATTCACTAAAAATTTAACCTGGTCTTCTCGAAACAGAATTTAAAACATTGTAAAACATTTTATTATTACATAATAATATTTATGAATAATTTTTTTTAGAAAAAATTATCTAAACTTGCATTTTTCTTATCTCATTCTTAATATATTCATTATTATTTTTTTGTAAAATCACCGTCATCATTTATTCATATAAACTTAAATTTGCTAAAATTTATTATGTTGATGACTTATTTACTTTTATAAAATATAAAAAAAAAAAAATATCTAAAAAAAATCGTTAGGTTAATACTATTATACCATCTATTTCAGTTCATTGAATGCACTGAAATAATTTCGAAAAAAAAAATTGATACTTGGCTAGAAATCTCTTATCTAGTTTGTTTTTCTATATTCTTTCGTCCTTTTTTTTCTGTACTAAATTACAAACAAACAATAATTTTTTTTTTTTTGCCCAAGTAAAAAGCAAATCACTTCTTCATCTATAGTACACACACACAAAAAAAAATATATATTTAGCTTTTAAGATTTAATGCTGAGCAGGAGAAAAATAATTGACATTAGCAAGAAAATATATATATGTATATATGTATATATTTTTTTTTAGCTTTCAATAATTCCTTTTTCTTGTGTGGACAAAGTAACAAAAAAAAAAAAAACTCAGAAAGAAAATTTTTTCCAAGAGAAATTTTTTTTTTTGTCACATTAAACATTTATCTTTTTTTTTTTTGGTGATATCCTTTTTTATTTGCATGCTTTCAAAATTAAATTATATTAGTATAGAAAAGCTAACAGCAAGAAAAAGAAAATATCATCAAAGCCTCAAGTGAAGAAAAAAATTGAATGACTAAAGAATGAAAGAATGAATTTCTATATGTCTTCACAATTGATTACACATCTTTTGTAGGTTTTAGATTCAAAATAATATCTTTCATACAAATACAATTTTTTTTTTTATTTTTTTTTTTTTTTCTGTAGAGCAAATATCCTTTTATTCATTTATATTATATATGGAAATGTTATATGATTTTATATATATGTAAAATAGAAGATAGATCACAATTCTATTGACACGAAATCCTTTTCTTTTTCCGGAGGAAATCTAAAACCATTAATTTCCTATAGCATATAATATATATATATATAGATGGGTGTGAATATAAATATAAAAGTTCAAAAGAAAATAATAAAAAATACATTAAAAAATCGATTATTGTCATTTACACTCACATTCACATATCATTGTGTTTTCTTATTTTTTTTTTTTGTGGAGAAAAGTGATATTTATATAAATTTATGAAAATGATAAGAAAATATCTAGATTAATTATATTCGTTTAACTGAAAATGGATAATGGTATCAAATTTAGTCATTCGTCAAATAAATAATAAAATCAGAGTCAATATTCTTATAAAAACTATATGTATGTAGGTAGTGGAATACAATATTGTTCAGGAAAATTATTAGTTTTTTTTTTCCAAGTTTTTTTTCATTATATTTATGTTAATTATGATGATGATCCTTAAGATTTGTGCAGGGAATTCATACCGGTAATTACAAAATTTTGTAATTACCGGTAGCTCGGTAAAAAAAACTAGCATTACCGTTTTACTGGAAAAGAACCGGTAATGCTGCACATTTTCGAAAATTATTCTTAGTTTTTCAACATTATATGAGCAATAGGTTAAAAGATCTGACTCAACAATCGTTGAGCGAAAAAAAGAATACTCGAAATCCATGCAATGTTTAAATATTTCATCTTGAAAATACGATACTTCTTTCCTCACAATGATTCCAATATCTTTACTATTTTTGTTATTGCTATCTATTTCTAAACTGTGAGTTTTTTTTAAAAATTTATTTGTACACATAGAATCATCACTGTCACGTTACTGTTTGAACTGCTTATAATGAATGTTTAAAAGGCTATAGCCGAATTCGCAATAAAATGTATTGCTACTTAATAAAAACATTGAATTTAAATCAAAATCTATTTACGAAAAAAATAAAACTCATAGACAAACAACTCATAGAAAACAAAAAATTCTAGATTTTCTAGGTATTTTTTTTTTTTAATTTAGGCTTATAGCTTAGTTATACGACGCATTATCTCATTGTGTGGTTATTTTGCATAATGAAGTTGCCAAATTTTTAAGTGCATGAGCTTAGTTTCATGGTTTACTAGGAATTTTTTTTACCGAATTTGTCGGTAATAAGCGTTAAATTTACCGGTAAAAAATTTATGGATTTTTATTAGATTTTCCGGTAATCCGGTAAATTGGTAAACCGGTATTGCAATCCCTAGAATTCATTACATTTCATATTTTTAGGAGGAAAATATTTTAAACATATAGTTTATTCTAAATATTGAATTGTAATTAATTTTTGTAAGACAAATTCAAATACGTGAAACTGAAGACCATAAAGAAATTAATTTTAATTTCAATCAAATTGTTTTTAAATTAACACATTTGGCATTAAATTTCTCTACAATATTATTGATATTGTAAAGAAATTTAAAAATATTGTCATTGTTGTTACAATGAAAATATTGAAAATTCAGAAACTTGACTCTAGTCATATAAACTGGTGACAACTATGGCGCCACTAACAAAGCTAATGCCTGACAATGTACCAATAAATATACAGTGCCTATAATTAAACTATAATTAGACTTAGTGGTAGCGTAACTTAGTGGTAGTGTACTAACGTGTGGTACAATACCTAGGGTTAAACTCCCGTCCGAAACATCAATAATATTCTAAATTTACTCAGCTTTAATTGAGTAGCGGTAATAAAATGATAATAAAATATTTTGACAAACGTCTTATTTGGAACATGTAATTTATGACTGGAAAAATAGTTTTTTTACGGAAATGTATGGAACCTGAATTTTTGATAATACCTATTCTGAATGTAATTACATATTAATTATATATATAATTTAGTATTCATAGACCTGAAACTGATAGTTAAACTCCTAAACTACTTATTATATACAGTAAATAAGGATTAGGCACGGTTTTACATTTTAAAGCAAACCTTACAGTCTTAATCTAGTCGAAAAAAGATTAATCAAGTATATAAAATTTAAGATACAAAAAATTATTTATTTTGTAAAATATTTAAATAATTTAAAAGTTTATTTTAAAACTATAATACATTATATTAGTTTCTTTGCTCATCGGTAAAATTTTTCTAAGTGAAAATAGTATCCGGTCACGTATTTTTAATATAATCTTTCAAATTTATTAAAAAAAAAAAACACACACACACAACTTTCTTTTCTTATCTCTATAACATAATAATTTTCACTATGAATAATAGTCACGATTTATGATTTTATTTTTTTTTTACTCTTTTGACAATCCTCTTATTTGCAACATTAAACTTTTTATACCAGATGACAAACAAGTCCCAGATATTATCAACGACAGTATGAATGTATCTTTATCCTTATGGTAATATATATATATATATAAAAGAATGAACTCCTAAGAATGTTTCTTATAAATATAAATTTTAAATGTATATATACTTAGAAATATTTTCAATAATAAACACAAAAAGTCAAAAGAGAAAATGTACAAATAAATAAATAAATAAATAACAAAAAAAATATTAGTGTACCCAAAAGGCAAAAAGATTTTTATGTACATAGAAGTACTTTAATAAGAATTTCGTAAAAGTTTATATAGCCTTAGCCAAAAAAAAAAAACGAATAATAAAAAAGAGTTTTTCAGACTATTTTCATTTAAATTCCCAATAGAATTAAATTGAAAAAAATAAAATAAAACCAAAATTCATTTAGATACACAATATTATTATTTTATTCCTTTTAGAATATTTTTATTCCCAATTGTAATGTAAATAATAGTATAGTATTTTTATAGATACCAATAATTTATAATTTCCATTGAATAATCTCATTGGAATCATAAAGTTTTATTATCAAATCAATTATTTAGTTTAATTATAAAGAAGATAAGCCGATAAGGAAAAAAAAAAAATAATTATAATTTTTAGTTTAGATTGTATTTAAAAACGAGGTAATGGAATGTAAATTAGTTTTTTTTATGTTGTACTGTAAGCGAATTGTTAAATTAAAAATATCAGTTGGAATTATCACAACATATTATCACAACATATTATAAAAGGATTAATATGGAAAGTTTTCACTGATTTTGATGTTTCTTATAAATTCTTTAAGAATTGTACTATCCATAAATGACCACATTATACGAATTTATTTTTTGTTGTTTACTACCATAAAAATTAGGCCAATGAATATCAAAATGATGTATATCCAGTTCTAAATTTGGTTAGTTAACTTAACATATACGTTTATATTAAATTTCTAAATGAAATCAAATTAAAAATTTGTTACAAGTTCAAATCTTTTCAGGAATTAAACATATTTTATTTAATTTTATATTTTTGGAAAAGGTCTGCTATCGATTTTTTATGCTACGTTATATGTATTATAATTTTTTTTTTTTTGCAATTTCTTTGTTCAAAAAAGATTAACAATTAAAATGTAGCTTTATTTTTCAAATAGACTTTTAAATATAATTAGGGAACCCACATTTTAATGATATAATAATAAATACTAAAATAAAAAAATACATATTAAATGTTTTTGTACTCATTATAGCCTTTGAAAAGCCTACACATTTCATTTTCGGTCAGTAAAGGTTATTTTGTTTTTAAAAAATAATATCTTAATGCTATCATAATGAAATATTCCTAATGGTACAGCACAGAAACATAATAATTAATAAAAATTTAATATGTTTTGAAGATCAATTAGAATATTTTTATTGAGAGAATTTTATTTTTATTTTTTCATGTTTACAAAAATTGTTCAATTTTCTAATATCCAATTTTTCATTTAATTTGCATTTAATAACCAAGATTCATAGTTTCTAATACTATAATCTTTATTATATATAAATATATAAAAAGTAATCTATTTCCTAAAAAAAAAAAAAATTGTAAATTGCAAAGCTTTAATTAACTTTTACCACATATACGAGTATATATATTATATGTAAATTTCTCACAAACCACTAAAACCAAAACCAGATATATATGACAGTTTGCAATATAAATTCTTTGGGTATAAAATTATCAAACTTCTGTATAATTATTTTTTTTTTTTTAATAATAAACTTTTCAGTCTTTAATTTTTTGCTTTACTTTTTTTCTAGAAAATTTTTTTTTTCAGTGTGGTCGATAATTACAGTCAACATTAGAAAAAAATTGTATATATGTATGTAGAAAAATTTTCATGATAAAAAACGCTTACAAAAAAAAACTTTAAATATTTCTACTAATTAAAAACTTTGTCTCAGTTCTTTTTCAATTTTATCATTAGTCAAGAGAATATTCTATGTTTCTAAATATTGAAAGAATTGCAAAAAAAAGTATAAAAAAGTCAATTGAAATTTATAATAATTAGCGAGATATGAAAGAAAATTATTGTGTTTAATATTGATTTGTTACCTCATTTTTGTTGAACATCAGAAAGCTTTTAGTAGAATGACCACTTAGGGATTTCATAGCCTTTTTTTTTTTGAAAAGTAAAAAAAATTTATAATAATAATGTCTTGTAGCAGAACTAATATGCAATAGTTCCATATTTATGGGCTTTTTTGGTAGCCGGGGATTATATAAATGCATTTTAGGCTTTTGTAAAATCTATTTTATTAACCATTTTTCTGAGAAATATAAATAACATTTCAAATTTTTGGCTAGAACGTTCTTAAGCTGATATCTTTCAATTTATTTTCCTTTTCATTATTTATAGAAGACCCCATATTCGAGAGCTTCAATAAATTTTTGGATATAATACATTTAGTAAGAGAAAAAAAACAAACCCCTTTTAGGTTTTTAACTTACAAATACATTTATTATATTAAATAACAAATTGGAAATGATAACAGATGGAACCAAATTCTTTGTTTTTTAATAGTTACCATTATTACAATGTGTATTTTGCAATAATTACCAATCATTGTATTTATTTTTACTTTTAGAGTTTTTCAACGAAATAAAGTTAAAGAGACTTGCTTAAACTGAATTACTTTTATTATTATTATATTTTAAGATTAATATTAAGTACTAATAATATTTATTGGTTTTAGAGGCTTTAAAATTATTCATAATCTATTTTTATTCATTCAAATAATCAGTATTTACAGAATAATATAAACCAATTATTAGTTAAACAACTAAAAAATTGCTACAATATTTCATATTTATAAAATATTTAAAAATTAAGTTAATCATAAGAAGTTTCAACCATTTAATATTTTAATATTTAGTAGTGACAGTAATGGATACACTGATTCTATTTAGGCAAAAATTGGAATAAGAAATTAAAAAATTTGCAAATTGCTGACTGAATCTAAAAAAGTGGACAATCATTTAAAGAATAAAGCCATATTATTAATTTATAGTCCATAATTATTAAAGTTAATTTTAGTTGTAATTATATTTGGCAATCGTAAGTTGACTGTATTGAATCAAATTTCATAATTTTTATTATCTATTAAAAAGTTTTAAAAAATTGTAAAATAGAAGTGGACTGGAAGCTTTAAATTTTGAAATTTTTATTGGAAATTTTTTTATCTTACTTTTACAAATTCTTATTATGTACTTATGGAAATAGAAACTTTCTAACCATCATTAATAATAATAGAGAAGTGAAATTTGAATATTTATACACTTTGTTCCACCAAAATACAAAAAAAAAAACATAGTATGTATATACCTTTTGGATATTAATACGTAAAAATATTCACATTATAATATTAATAATATTTTTTTTATGTATATATGGTAGAAAATTATTATATTTTTTTATTATTACTATTATGGGAATTCAATGAAGGAAAATTCTATAAACTAGTTTGAAGGTTAAAAGTTATAAAATTTTATTATTTTTGCAAAAAAATTCAAAGAAAATATTATAAATTTGTGCTCCTTTTTTTATATATGTATACAATAGGAAAGCAATAGAAAATATCCTTATAATAATAATATTTATATATCTATATATCTAAGATTTTTCTTTTTATGATATCTAAAAGCATAACTATGCTATTTTATTGAGAGTGTTTATAATACTTAAAATACACAGATATATATGTTTTTTTTTCTTTAATTTATTTTATATATATAGACTGCCATATAAATATACCTATTTATTTTTATTAGTTTCATATTTTACACATATCTACTCAAAAAAAAAAAAAAAACACACAAAAAAAATGAATCTGAAGAAAAATTAGTCAACGTTGGTCTGTCAAAATTGAATATTAGTTTACCAATTTAACAGCTCAATTAAAAAACCAAAAAAAAAAAAAAATTAATTATTTGTTTTCAAGACGACTGGGATTACCAAACTGGAATAGATTTTTTGGTAATTGCCTTTCTTTAAAACAAAGTTTTGACAGAAACTGAACACAAAAATGTTTTATTAAAAATCAAATCGGCCTAATGAAACTAGTGCAGTTTTTCGTCATTTTTTGTGACACAAAATCATTTAGTGACGATTGTAGTGCAGTTTTTCGTCATTTTTTTTGACACCAAATCATTTAGTGACGACAAGTCCTGAAAAAGTCATGTTTTATTGAAAACAATTCGCTGGCAGTTTTTTTTTCAGAAAACTGACAAGGAGAGAGATTTGTCAAAGAAAAGGGATACTTAATAAAAAAAAAATACTTTAAAATTTAGGATTTTGAAAGCAAAAACTTAGTAAATTTCATATTTTTAAGTAAACTGTCAAACTCTAAACTTACTCACCGATATGATTTCTTAAATATAAAATAAAAATATGAATTTTGACTTGGAAAAAAAAAAAAATTGTTTTATACACTAATTTTATTCTGTTGTATTTATTTTATATATTTTTATTTAGAAATTCCCAATTTTTTGTGGTATTTTTACTAAATTTTCGTTATGACATAGCATATAAAAACTGAAATCTCATAGGAGTCCTCTAGATAAACCATAAAAAAAAAATATATATTTTTATGTCTTTACAATACTTTTTCTTGTTCTATATAAGAATTTTTATTTTCATTTTCATTTTGTTTTCGAATTTTTTTTTTATTTTTATTATGTGAAAATTTGATTTTTCTTTTTTCTCTTATGCCAAATACTTGAAAAAATCAATCGATGTAAATAATATCAAAAAAAAAAAAAAAATATCTAAACTATAATAATTTTATTGGTTTTTTTTTTATCTTCATTTTCAGACCAAAAATCGATATTAACAGATAGTGATTGGAAAAAATTATGGATGAATGGTGGTGGAGTTAATGGAAAAGTGGATAACAATTTAGATTCAAGTGATAGTCCAATGTTTGAAGATAGTGAGGTAAGTGTATTTAAGTTTAAAGAGCCAAATAATATATTATGTCAAAAAATATTTTAAGAGTTTTATATTTGGGAATAAATTAGTATACTAGGCTATATTTGATGTATACTTAAAAGTGTTTGGATAAAATAAAATAAATAAAATATAGGTTATAAGTTTCAGGTAATTTTTAATGTTTATTCTGAAAATATTAGGACCAAACACATAGAATTTTTAATATACGAATATATTTTAAAAATTAATTAAAATAACTCATGTTGAAATTTTTGCAAATATATTTAAACTCAATTACTATGTTTATGTAAATATTTCTGGCAACATGTAAGAGTATATTGGTGAAAATTTAAAATTATCTGAAATAAACTTACAAAGTAGAAAATATGGAAAATATGTCTGAAAATAAGTATTAAGACACAATGAAAATTTAAAAATACATAAAATAAAATATGTAAAATTTAATTAAAATAATGAAATATACAATAATACTAAAAAAATCGGAACTTAAGAAATTTTACAACAAAAAATATTATTAATAAATTTTTACGAAAATTATATAATAATCGTTAACAAATGAAATTTACTTTTCGGAAACAAACTGTTATGCTGTGACTTATTTTAACTTATTTATGCAGAACATTATTGATCCTCTTCTCTAAAATGAAATTATAAGGATTTTTAACTTTAAAATAGTTTTATTAACTATTTCAGAATGAAAAAAGTTTTAATTATTTTAAATAAAAAGTTTAATTTAAATACTTTGCAAAAATAATCTTAGTACAGAATTATAGACGTAATTGTTAATAGAAAAGGAAAGTTTATTAATTTAAAATTCGGAAAGTATTAGTTAACTAAATAAGAAAAAAACTGTTATTGAAAGAATTAAATAAAATATCTACGACACTAATTTAAATTCTTATTATTTAGAAAATTTAAAGTTTGAACTTTTTTTTTAAAAAAAAACTTAAAAAAATTAAAAATCTTAAAAACAGAGTTGAAAATGTTTAACAAAAATAAATAAAAACTACAACTGTGATTATAATCAATCCTTTTTTTTTTTTTTTATTTCTAAAGATTTATTTTTCAAACTTGCTATGCAACAAAACAAAGAAATAATCTTTTTATCTAAAATATATTACGTTCAACACCTTGAAAAACTTTCCCAAGAAAAAAAAAAATACCAAGAACTTTTTAATGAAAAGTTTGTTAGATTTATTTCTTGAATTGTTTATTTGTTGAAATACTAATTTCTTAAACTTATTTTATATCCTTTTTTAATTTTTCCTTTTAAATTTTTCATTAAAATATAATATTATGTAATTATTTTTAAGTGAAATATTCTTTTAAAATTAAAAAATTATACCTCAGATACATATGTTATTTTAAAGAAATAATGCTTATATAAAAAAAATAAGTAGGATTTATTTAATATTAGATTAATATAAAAATTATGGTAAATCTCGGCATAGTCAGTAATTAATCTTACCACTTAAAAATTATATAGTAATTAAGATCAAAGTTGAATACATAAGAGTACATATATAAAGATATAATTCATAATAGAAAAGTTTTCAAGTAGTTTTTTGTCATTAAAATAAAGTTAAAAAATTTTAATAACATATTTTATATGAAAAAGTTTATAGAATTGTGAAGAAAAATAATATTAATTATTTTATGTATAAAAAAAAACCAAATCTCAATGAATTTATTTTATTTTAACTTTTCAATTAAAAATATGAAATTTTAACAAAAAATATTTCTTGAATATTAAAAAAATTATTTACTTTATGTTAAAAAAATTATTATTTCAGATGATGGCACATAATACGACCGTCCAATTAGGAGGAACAGCTTTTCTAATATGCAAAGTAGCCGGAGTCGACAGAGTGGGTGTAAATTGGGTTTGTTTTAGTATAAAAAAATTGTAGCTTTAGATTATTATTTCATTTTAATTCACTGTTTACTAAGCATGTTCACCTACTTACTACTATCTATTTACTAATTCCTATTAAATATGATTTATAAATCAATTATGAATCATTAAATTAAAATTAATGTTGTAATAAAATATATATGTAGAAATATTATTGACATTTATATATTTAGATTAGATTTATTTATAATAATTGAAATATATTAACTTATGTTAATCAACCATGTTATTCATAAATTATGAATATATTATGAAGCTGTCATAATTAATATTAATTTTTTAAATGTATTATTATCCGTAATCGATTATATTGCTTTTAATATAGTTTTAAAAGGATTTTTAAAAAAAAATCATTAGAAAAACATTGATGTTTAATGTAATTGTAATGGAAAATAGATACATTTTTTGGACATAAATCATTTCATTAATTAAAAATAATAAGCTTTTATAAATATACTGTCATTTATCATTCCAATTGTAAATTATTTTTGATCATATTTTTGCATAGTTATGGTTTTATTTTTAAACTAATTTAACTTATAGTGAGATTTCACAGAACATCAAAATTTTTTTTTTACTAAGATTTGGTTGGAATATAATTTTCAGCCTTTAATTGTGATCAAGATGGACTAAGAGGCTCTATTATATAGTTAATTTTCGGTTTGAACTTCGAAAGGTAGAATAAGATCTTCCGTGATTTTTAGTTATATTTACCAAAAAAAATCACTTTATGTTTATTTCTTTACTTTTGGTCCATAACTGACTTATAACCTTTAGCTAAATATTAAAGCGTTAATTAAATTAATAATAACCTTTAAAACGTTAACTTTCTCAATTTTTCTATATACACTTTTCATTTTACCTTCATAATTACGAATTGTATATTGTAAAAACTCTACCAAAATATATTATATATATTTTTTTTTTCGGTAAATCCTCATTATTAATGATCACTTTTATAATTGTAATCTTATTGTTTCTTTCCGGATTTTAGTGTCATTTTGATATATTTACAATAGTAATTGCGGATGCTATGACTACCCATTAAATGAATATCCTAAATGACGACAGTACATCCACCATTTTGCCGACCATGAAAATTCTTTTTAAATACTTTATTTTGTTTAATCGACTGTGAATTTTCTTTTTTTTTGCTGGTATTTTTTTTTTATATATAATTATATATATTTTGCTTCTTGTTTCATTTCTTTATTTAAATAGTAATTTCCTTTATGATTTTGGACGGAAATTATGTTAGAATGAAAATTAAATTCGTAAAAGAAACAAAAAAAAAAGGACCTTAAAGTCAAACCACAAAAGAAATGCTTTTTACGTTTACATAAATGTATAAAAATAATTCTTTATTTCTGTATATTATAATTATGAAAGTCATTAAAACCTTACTCATAAACAACAGAAAAGAAAATTAAAAGAATTTTAAGGATATCTTAAAAAATATATTGTAGGTGGAAAATTATATAAAAATGAAAGTATATTTGGAGGTATTTTTTGCTTCTTTAATATTTAAATATATTTTTATTATTTTTATTTTTAAGGTTTTTTTTTATATATTTTTTTGGTATAATTTTTCGTTTTCTAACTTTTAATTACAATAATTATATATTTATTTTTCACATAAATATACACTTATGTGATAGGGTGAGATTTGAATTTAGTATGAAAACATTTAAACAGGCAAATTTTGAAGAATTTGTTTCATATAATTTTCTACATAAACTTATTATTTTTTATTTCACCCAGTATTAGTATATTTTAATATGGACTTTTGGGAATAATAAAAATAATAATTTGTCTTATTTAGCCGCGTGACAATATTACATTATTTTTTTTTTCCTTCTCATACCTATAAAATTTTTTAGCATTGTGACAATTTTAAGGTAAAAAAAAAATATAGAAAGAAACTATTTAATAAAATTACCAAAATAATGTTAAATATAATATTAATTAAATTATTATTGTACATTTATTTAATTTTTATAAAATACTTTTAACATTTTTATTATAAATTTCGAAGTATTAATGTTATTTAAATCCGTGTAATATTTTAATTAGTAAATTAATATTACAATTTAAAAGGTCAAGTACATTTAATACACAGAGTAATTAGCAATTAATAGTAAATTTAAGTTTTCAAATGAAAACTATACGGAGTTAATTATTTTGCAGTTTATAACATTTCTTTAAAATATTGTTTACAACGGACCGAATTATTCTTTAATTATAGCTTTAATTATTATAGAAGAGATCAACATTTTGCAGCATTTTTCCGAGCGAATTATTTTAATTATTTAAACATTATTTTGTCGCGATAATTTAGAGTGATTATCGTTTAATTTAATATTTATTTTCAATTATGAAATTATATTTCACAAAAATTTCATAATTAGATATAAAAATTTAATTTTTTTAAAGTACTATTTTTTTGGTTTCAATGCCAATAAATTGCCGTGATATGAATAAAGCGATATTCGCACAAAAATAAATTCTCTACCCGTTTCGAACAATCATTAATAAATATAGTCAATGCAATACGACAGACATACATCAACAATAATCGCATTCATAAATTTTGATTATATTACTAAAAATGTTTTCTTAAATGGAATTATTTCTAAGTACTATTTTGAAATATTTAAATATTAACTAATTTAGTTTTCAATAACCATCATTTCCAGAATAATTATCTTTACAAAAATAATTTTAAAATTTTCAACAAATATTTCTAATTCTAGACACTCTAAAAAATTTTTATTTTCTAATTTTCTACATGCGAATCCTTAATTTGAATACTATCCAAAACTTTAAATCCTCCAAATAAATTTTCTACTATTTTCCTTTTAACTAAATTTCTTTTTGTTTCTAAAATGACCAAAATTTCATATTAAATTATCATTAATTGACCTCAATAAAATTTTTGATCAAATAATGAACATAGTACAGTTTATTTAGGTCAAATCACATTTTTGTATATAAATATCTACGCTGTCATACCATCATCTATACTTTTATGAAGAAATGCAATATAATTTTTTTTTTTTTTTGCAATATTGATTTCACTTAAATTCACTTATCTAGATACAAATATCTACAAGGGTCAAAATTTTTCTAGATTTAGTAAATTTTTCATACACAATAAAAAAATAGATTTTTCTAATCAATTTTTAATGACTTTACAATTTATATTTCTGTAAACAATTTAATTCATTCTGAATTCTGATAGAAAATTAAGTTCATATTTAATCTAATATTGTCTTATTTATATAATTGTAATTGGAATCATGTTCAATAAAAATTTAATACAAAATCAAGCTTTTAAAAAAAAATTTGTAGAAAATAATATTTTCAAAATATTTTTTTTTAATCTGCCATAAGTACTATTATTTTATAAAAAAATTTGTACTACATATATCACAACAGAAGTTAAATTATGTCTTAAATGACTTTATGTATAAAATATTTCCAGATTAAATTCAACATTTGTTCAATTGGAAAATATATAATTTCATTTAAATTAATTTTAAGTCGTTCGCTCCCGAAACCTTATTCAATTTTTTCTTTGGTATTTTAATAAAAAATATTTATGTGACACCTAGCTCTAGCTAAAATACATAATTATGCAGTAGTAAATCTGCAACAAAAACAGCTTATGTTCTATCCCAATTAGCAAACCGCACTTATATATAATAGCTGGGAGCAAACGAGTTAATTTGGTTCACAAAATACTTAATTATAATTTAAAATATGTTTGTGATATGAAAAAAATTGAATTTATTGTGGAATTGCTTTAAATTTTTCAAATAAAAGTAATATGATACAAAATTTTTATTATATTTGAAATTCTATCTATTTCATTATTGCTCAAGATCATCAGAAAATAGAAAATAAATATAGATAAAAAAGTTTATCTTCAATTTTATCTTTTCTATTATTAATTTTTTGGCAAAATATAAAATTTATTGTAAATTTTCTTTTTTATTGATATACCAACGAAAAAAATTGAATAAGGTTTATTTTGGTAAAAAAAAATTATTAGGAGGACATTATATATATATATGTATATATACGCCCTAAAGATAGAAATATATTTTTTTTTATTTAGATAGATTTATGATTATTTGTGGTAGAATTTAAATTCAAAAGAAAAAAAAAGATTGATTTTATGTCATGCGGATTATTCATAAATAACAAAAAAATATAAGAAAATATAAATTTATTTAAATTTTCTATTTTTTCTATGATTATTTTATTTCAAATAACAATATTGATGTGAAATTTATAAAATATTTGTTTTAATTTTGAAATATGTACTGAACAAATCAACTTATCAGCTGAAACTTTCATATATTTCTGAACATTAAATTGTATTTAAAATACGAAATATTTTGGAATTTTAAACTATGGCCATAATTGTGACAAGTTATTCTGAATTTAAAATATTTTTTTAATAGTTCTTTTCAATGTATATAACTAAATTTCGTCGAGCTTAGAGATAGTTTTTTAATTCAGAATTTTTTTAGTATATTCTAAAGAAATATTTCCATTCTTAAAAAATATTTACTTGACATATTAAAAATTTATTAATATTAAAAAATATGTGACCAAAGTATGTATATAATAAATAATTCTTTTTAAGAAGTTTATAGCAAATTACTAGTTCATTCTATGAATTTGTAATATGGTATGTATGTTAGTACGCTATATATTACATGGGGTGTGCAGTATTCTTATAATATGTTCCATATTACACATTTTAAATAAATTACAATTGTGTAGTTATAATCTAGGAAAGTATTGTCAGAATTTTTAAAAATACTACATATATCAGCAAAAATTTCTAAAATACTCAATAAGGATTATTGTAAAATATTATATTATTTATTAGTTTTTAGGTCACATTTTTAATGTACCATTTGGAAAATTGAAATGTTAAAAAATTTTTAAAAAAATAAAAACAGAAATTAAAATTAAGTCTGAAACATAAGATTGTTTCATTTCAGACTTAATAATAAAAAAAAAAGACAATGTCAACATAATATCTTTTAAAAATGTCAGAAATACTAAAATTATGTCCAGTAAATTTAATTTCTATGTACAAGAATTTTTGTATAAATAACTTGTAGAATTTTTTTTACAAATTACTGAATTTCTATTTAACAAAAAAAAAAAGGATACCAGACAGTTAAACAGACAATGACATAAATATTTTAATAATCTTTAAGTTCAAAAATTTTATTTATATATTATTTAATTTTGAAATAAAATTTTAATATTCTTGCACTTTATAAATCATTTTTGATTATCTCTATTAAATATAGAAAATGGTCAGAGCAATGCGACAAATTTTCTTCTTTTTTTTTTTGCAAATTTAAGCAAAATGTAAAGAATATCTATAGACCACAATAAATATCTATAGACTAACATAGTTTCTACATATTTATATACTATAATTGTATATAAAATATATAAATATGTGTATGATGAATTTCATAATCATAAATAAGACATAAAATGGGAGACATGAAAATAATAAAGTAAAAAGATATTCAAATCTTTTATAGAAAATATAGTTTTTGCAATGTATACAATATTATTGCATGTTATAACTTTTTATTATTTGTTCTTATTTGTAGGACAGATTAGAAAAGTATTATACAAAATATAAAATATCATATTCTAGTGATAATAAAAAAATTTTGTAATTTGTCATTAAAAAATTTAAATTTCTGTGGGTATATTATCCTTAGAAGAGAATAGAACGAGAATAGAAATATCTCTTGATATCTTCTGTCAAGGAATTTAGATATTTATGTAATTTTTATTTTTCGATCATTTTCAAAACGTTTTATTAATTAGAAATATTTAAAGCAAAATTTTTTTCAATAATTAGAACTGAAGTTAATTTGAAATTTAATTGATTGTTTTGATTTTTCGAAAAATAACATAAATTTCTACTGAAATTCTAAATTTAAGTTTTTAAAAAACTATTGAAGAATTTTTAAATAATCATGAAAGTTAAAATTCTTGTAGTAAAAAAATGTACATTTAACAAAATTGATAAATTTAAATTGCACTTACTTTGAGTATATTGCATTGATTTGAAAAATAAAATAAGAATCAAATTATATTTGCTATTTGAGATTTCAGTATTTTTTTTTTAACGTAATTTTCATATTACGTACAATGAGAATCCTTTGTACTCATATTATATTATCAAGAAAGAAAACGGAAATTTAAAAAGCACTATCAATGCATTTCATCGTTTGAGAGATATAAGTGCAGTTATCAAGTAATATGCTAAATGCGTTATAACATTTCTTTGGTGGTGTTCCGAAAATGTATTAAATTGAAAGGGTAATTTTAAAACTTATAGATTTAACAGCTTTATGTACAATGTAAAAACTATAACAATATTGTATAACATTTCATTCTTTTATAAAATTTTATTTAATTATTTTATTTATTTCTGCGATAATTTGGATTCTTTATTATTTTATAGATAATTTATACAATTATCAATTCTTTTTATTTATATAACTATGCAACTATTAGAAGGAACTTGTAGAAAAGGGACTTCTGACCAATAGACTTATGTATCAAATACTACACTATCTTGAAATATACTTATATAGTCTGTTACCAGTCATCGGTCTTTATAAAACAACTTCGGCATATTGAAAAAAATACTACTGAAATTATATTTTTTGAGATTAGTTTTTTGTAAAAATAGAACTAAACCTTAGGATACTATAGTATTTAATTTTAGCATACTAAAGTGTATAACATCTTGGTGTACGTAATTGAATCCTTTTGGTAATTTAGTTATATTATTTTTTGTCGTTTAATTGCTGTTTTTTATAATTAAATTTAATAAAATAATAATTAAATTTTTTAAATAAATTTTTCAAATAAAATTATAATTTAATTTAATTTCTAGAATCAAATATCATGGATAAGAAGAAGAGACTGGCATATATTATCATCTGGTGCACAAATGTATACAAATGATGAAAGATTTGCAATACTACATGCACCTGGTTCAAATACATGGACATTACAAATAAAATTTGTCCAAAGACGAGATCATGGCATGTACGAATGTCAGGTAATAAAACAACTTTCATTAAATATTGAAAAAAAAAAAATTTAAATTAACAATAAATATCAGCATATTCATATATGACCTTTTTTTTAAAGTATTTTTATAATTAATATATACATATAATAACATAGATACCTAATTCTGGTAATAAAGCATATAGCAAAAGTTTTGTTGACAAACTAGCTTCAACTTGTCAACAAAAACCTTCTTTAAGTATATTTTCATGTCGTTGGTTTTATAATATCAAACATATTTTTTTTTTTTTTGTCTCAGGTTTTAATTCATCAGAAACTTTCATAAAAAAAAAAAAGCATTTTAGTTAAAAAAGTTTTAAAACTAATAAAAATATATATTTTGTAAAAAATATTTCTTATGTGTAGATTTTTCATAAATTATTGTAAAAGTTATAAGCTTTTTTGTAAAAAAATATAATTCTATGAAAAATAAAAATGATGAATGATGATATATGACACTAGGACTTATAAAGATTTTGATTAAAGTAAAGTTTTTTTTTATTATTATTAAAAAATAGTAAAAACTATATTTTCCGTCATTCAATAAATAATTTTATTATTGAATTTTAAGACTAACTTTATAGTTTTCATCTAATACCAATTTCAATCAACTACAGATTACATAAAAAGTCATAACTGACATAAAGTATTAAATATCATTTTGTTCACAAAATATATAAATAATGACTAACTAGACACACTAATAATTCTAGTTTAAATAATTTACAGTAGTAGTGACAAAATGATAAATTACGAATTTTTTTAAAGACTTTTAATTATTTAAAAAAGAAAAAAAATTAATCTTTTTTCTCTTGTATATTTTTATTTGGTAATTTATCATTTGTGGTTATCATCTGAATTACAAACAATTTTACAATAAGGAATAAAAATTACTTTATAATGATAAATGATTTTACAAAAAAAAAAAAAATATGTTTTTAAATAGTCCTTTTTAAATTTTCAAATTTATAAGTCTGTAAAACATATTTTTATTGTTTCGAATGTAAAAAATAATAATTTTATTAGAAAGTTTGTTATTGTTATGTTAAATTTTAATGATTCCCAGTTACCAGGTAAATTTCTATCAAAATATTTTTATATTTAGAAAATTTTAAAGATTTAATTTAAAAATTTAACATATTATATAAAAATTTTTGATTTAGTAACCTATTTGTTCGTGCAGAAAACATTCTTCCTGGAATTTATAAAATTATATATTCTTCTTAATTATTATTTCATTGAATCTAAAGAGTTTTCGTAATAACTTTTACATTTTAAATAATGAAAGTTTTTTTATTATTAAATTATTGACTACAATTAATTTACGTTTCGTTAATTTCATAGCAAAAAAAATTATTATACCAATAAAATATTAATTAAGTTTTTAAAGTTTTTTTATATGAACATTAGAAATTAAATAATTGTTAAATTTCAATATTAAATTATTAAAGATCACAATACTTTTTCCAACAAAAAACATTACAGAGTCCAATATCTTAGAAAATCCATTTTGAAAGCTGTATAGGTCTTAAGAAAATAAAGGTTCCAAAACAAATTTCTTTATTTACAAAATTCTAATTATTCTATTTCCTTAAAAAAAATTTTTTAGTATAAATTAACATTTTTTTTAAAAGGAAATTTCTTAGAATATAAAAGCCGATTACAAATCATCATAAACATAAAAATATATATATATGTATATTCGTTGGAGAGCTTTCAGAATAATAAAAAGAAAATAAATTAACATATAAATTTTTACTATAATTCATGCAAAGCTTAACATAACAACTATATATATAAAAATCCATAGAAAATGAAAAAACATTGTCAGAAGATTATTCGTATTGTTTCTAAAGATATAAAATTGTAATAAATCATAATTTTCTTACCTTTCTAACATTTTTTTTTTTGTTTATTGTAGGTTAGCTTATTTTAAAATCAGCTTCATATAATTTTATGTAAAATAAGACAAATTATAATAAAATATATAACTTGTTTTAATGCTTCTACATAGAAATTATTTTTATAATGTTTAAAAAAAAACAAAAATTAAAAACAAAAAAAAAATATTAATGCTTTTTGAAATCCATAAGGATATATAAATTAATCATGTCTGAAGTTAAGATAAAAATAACTTTAATACTCTTAATTTTTAATACCCAGTAGTTTAAAAATATTATTTTTTTTTGTGATGAAAATTTTAAATATCTTTCATTTCGTGGCGAATTATAATCAAATATGCAATTTTTATTTAATATATTAAAAATTTTATTATATTAAAAAAATTTTATGTATTTAATTATAAATAATTATTTCTGCAAATTGAAATTTGAATATATTTTCGATAAATTTGGATAATTTGAAAATAAATGTTAATCAAATTTATATATTTTAATGACAGCATTAACAAATAATAATAATATGTAAATATATATTAAAACATATTTTCACATTGTGAAGTTAATCAATATCTCTAGTTCTAAGAATTCGTATACATTTATTTATTTCATTAATTAAGTTTACCATGAAAACAGCAAAACGTGCAAATTTACCAAAAAATTCATTAAATTTTACTATTATTTTTTTATTTTATTTACCTGAAATTAATTGATGGAATATTTGAAAAAAAATCTATTTATAATCTATTGGACAATACGGTAATTATATCCTGAAGTGAAAATATTTTGATATAAACAGAAAAAAAATTAATAAAAATTTCACATTTAGTATAGCAGTTTTTAGGCAATCCTTATTAGAAATTTATAAACCTGTAGATGTACAGTAAATTCTTAAATTAAGCAACCTGCAAATTAAGAAAATTTCAAATTAAGCTGCCCTCGAATATAGTTTTAAATTAAGCAACACACATGCCAGTAAAAATGAAATTGAAAATTTTGAAGAAAATTGAGGATGGAGGTTAGATTAAGGTTATTATTCATGAGTGTGGAGTACACAAAAGTATTAATAGTTTTAAATACATTTACTACAGAAAAATAAATTGTTTCTATATTTATTAATTAAGCAAATTTTTTGAAAAAGGAAACTTTTATTAAAAATAGATTCAGTATAGTTGTCTACTACAAAAATTTATTGTCATATAATTTCATTTCATTTTCGCCCACAAATTCTTTGAAATATAAACTCACAATTGTGTTTTTGTTAATCATTTTTCGCCTCCGGTCATTCAGAGAAAATAATATTATATAATAGATATTTTCTCTAATTATAAACTAAAATTCGTAAAATGTTTAATAAAACCTATCCAAAATTCCTATAATACTATGCACATTATCAAACCACTTTATTTTCAAAATACAAAATTAATTAACAATTATATTAATTTACAAATAAAGCAATATGGAAATTTATGGATTCCAAATAAAGTGGAATTAACCATACTGAAAAAATATATATATAATACTTTATTAAGTGAGAATCGTCTAACGGTGAGCCAAACTACATTATGACTAACGATGCGCGATGATATTTCATTAAACATTTAATTTAATTTTTAAATCACCAAAAGAAAAACAAGTCTCTGTAAAAGCTGGTTGATCTTGATAATAGTTTACAACATTTAAATATATTTTGCTTTACAAAAACTGTGAATATTACAAACAGCATTATCTTAAATTATGTTTAGGAAACTACTTGTTGTCAAAAATATTGTTGATTAAATTATACGGTCTTCTGAGGGACCCGGATATTAAATAAATGGGAATTATACAATATCTATGATAGAAAAATTGTTATTTCTGTTTTCAATAGTTTAGTTTTTGGTATAATATTTTTTAATATTGGTCACATTAAATAGTTTTAAATGACAACATTTATTTGAAAATAATCGCTATGAGAACTAATTTTTTTAATTAATTTTTTTGCAAACATTTTATTGCAAAATATTAGTTTTTCAAACTATCCTTTATATTGAGTTAAAAATTTATATCGTAAAATGAAAAAGAATTTCATCTCAGCTATATATGTTTCTAAAAATGTCATAATAACAAATAAGATAAAAATCTGTATTAACATAATCTAAATTTTAAGTAAATAAAATATACTGAAAACTATGCCATTTAGATAAATACTCAGAATAGAGTACACAATAGAAAGTATATATTTTAAATTTATATTTACTCAAGTGTTTAATTGACATAAAAAAAATTTGGATTCTAAATTAAACGTAAAATTTACTCTAAAATAAATATTAGCTTTTATTTATACTTCCTTGAATGAAAATAAAGCGTGTTAAAAATGACAGAAATGACTAATTTTTATTTAAATTTAACCGTAGAAAGTATATACATAATAAGTGCTATAAATACAAGTGAAAATTATTTAAATTTAATTATTCAGTTAAAAATATTCTATCAAAAATGAGTTCAGTAAAATTTAATATGTTTAAATGTTTATCTATAGTGAGTGATAAATTACATTAAATTATTTTAACTATAATAATTATTTTAATTAAAATTAGGTAATTTTCGGTAGCTTTCTAATTTGTGAAGGTCGATCAGCTACAAGATCCCAGATGTCAAATAATTTACCTCCATTAATTATTAAAACAGAATGGTCCATATATATACCCTTAGCGGCTTTAAATATAAATGTACCTGAAGCTGTAGAACCTATTCAGGGGCGTAAAATCCGTGATCCATCAAAAAGCTTACTCAAAATAAAAAACAATATAATACCTTCAAAAGAAAATAAAAGTATTGCAGATATAAATACAGTCATTGCACATAATGTGAGCAAAAATTTTGTAGCAGCAAGTATTGGTTTAAATCCGCTTCCTAACAAAACTTATGGAGTTCCAATTATAGGAATAAATGCATTCGCTAACAAAAAGTTTCAACCACGAAGTAATGGTTTAAATCCAATTATAGGAATAAATCAATTATCTAACAAAAAGTTTGAACCACCAAGTAAATTTCCCAGTAAACCATTAACACCAAATAATATATCACGTATATTCAGTGATTATCCAAGTCCTGTAAATCAGTTTATATCAGATAATGGTTGGCCAAATTTACCACCAACAGGTTTAAACACATTAAACAGATATAATTCTGGTCCAGATGGAGGAATATCGTTCAATGGAATAAATGGTTTTCGAGGCGATAGTGAAAATTTACAAACAGCTGTTGGGACAAATAATAACATAGGAAGCAACCTGGCACTTGTAATGTCAGATAGATTACAAACTGGATCAGGAATACCAGGCTATACAGGTAGATCACAGCAAAATCTAGGTAAATTACAGCAGAGCAGTGGTAAACGTCAACGAAATAATAAAAAATTTAAAAGTAATAATAAATTTCAAAGTAATACTAAATTTCAATTATAATTTTCATTATACCACACCTACAAATGTTTTAACAAATGCTACAATATTGTCGATATTTTATTTTTTAATTAATTTTGGTAAAATAAAAAAATTTTTAAGTTATGTAATTTTTTTTTACTACACATTCCTTATCTCTATTTAAAAAAAAAACCATAATCCAAAATTGTATTTCAAAATATTTAATGATTATAGAAAACTCATAAAAATTAAATACAAATTCTGTAGATTGTGGAATTATTTTAATTATTTTCTCTCAAATTTCTTAAGAACATTAAAAGATATAAAAATTTTTTGTTGTTATTGTCTTCAAATGTGATGTCATAGAAAATTTTCTTTTTGTTAATTCTATATATATATAAGAAATTTCTATCCTTAGGAAAAATATGATCTAGTTTAAGTTTACTGAACATAAACGTAGGAGCAATGACATTGTAAGACAACAAGGACACAAGGACAAAATATTCTTTGATTATTCCATTTCTATTTCTTGTAGTTATGAAGAAAGAAAAAAAAACTAATGAAGTGGAATTTATATCTGACTGAATATGTTTAGGATTATTATTTATTTATTTATTTATTTTAAGATTACATGCAATTTTAGGGCTTGTGATAAGCTTTTGGATAGATTGATAAAGTTTTCTATACAAAAAAAAATTATATTAATATTTTGTAAGAAATGTGGTATTAAGATCACTGAAAAAAGGGTTAGTTATTATACTGATATATTAATAATTAAAAGGTTTACAGAATCAGGTATTGTGTTTTTTTAATTCTATAAGATTTGGCAATATTTTTCAGTGGAATAATATAAACTTTAAGCTTTTTCATGTTCAAATTATGTTCGAAAAATTATGTTCAAAGACTTTCTTAGTATTTATTTTTGAATTTTCTCAACAAAATACTATGATAATATGAACAAATTTTCAGTTGTACAATGTAGTTTAAATATAGAATTATATATTACAAAACAAATTATACTTCCAATTGAATTATTTTCATCAGAATCAATATATATTTTATCTAGTATACAACGAAAATAGAAAGAAAACCTTTGTAAAAAAAAAAAAATTATGTAACCTATTCTATTTTTTTGATAATATTTATAAGAACCAGTAGTTTTGTATCTATCGATTTTTATTTTATATTTTCTAAAATTTATAGTTAAACATAAATTTATTTGAAATTTATTTGATATGTATATTTAAATATTTTACAAAGAACAAAATTTAGGAGAAATACTTTTTTTAAAAAAAAAATAAAATAAGTTTTATATAAACTCAAGGAAATCTCAACCAGTATTATAAAATTTATTATTATTCATATTTTATATTCAAACTAAATCCTATTCTACCAACATTATATCCTTTTTCTTCAGCTACTACATGGTATATTTGTGCACATTTGGAATTTATTATTATGTACTTGTTATATATATATATATAAAAATCTTAGTATATTAAAAATGTATACATAGATTTATAGTAATAATAATATATTTACATTTACAATGTTAAAACATTATATATATATGCATTATTTTCTTATTCCAGGTATCTACACCCACTGGTATTATATCTCACTTTGTAAATCTGCAAGTTGTTGTACCAGAGGCTTTTATTCTTGGCTCTGGTGAATTACATGTTGATATGGGATCAACTATCAATTTGGTTTGCATTATTGAAAAGGTAAGATTCAAAATATTCTATTTTTTTTTTTAAATAATTTATTTTATTTTTGTTATATTGCATTAGTTATAGTAAATAATTTATAAAAAGGAAATATAAATTGATTTTATATTATTTTGTATATTATACTATAAATACGATTTTTGATAAAAGTTTCTTATTTAAATAATAATAGAATTTTAATAATAAATTAAGGATTTTCTTAAAATATAATATTTAAATATGGCATAATTATTTCTAAATTTTAAATAATATATACATATATAAATTTAAAAAAAAAATAAAAATCAATAATAACCAATAAACATTAGAACCGCTTTTCGTAATAAAGTTTTAGAACAATTTTTATACTTTTTAAAATTTTTATATATTTTTTTACAAATAGACTTTATATAAAAACTTTAATATTACACTAAATAATTAAATATTTAAGCCAAAGTTTTGATTACACTAATTTTTTAGTATTCAAAAATACCACCCGCACAGAAAATTTCCAACTAATCTTTTCGATCGTATCAAAGATGAGTAGACACAAAAACATAAGATGCCTAGGTGATAGTGTTAGTCTTTTTTTCCTAGCATACTAGTTTTTAAGTAGCAATGAAACAATGATTAGTTTTTTATTTTATTTGAAGAGCTAGTTTTATAGTTTAAACGTTAGTTTAAACTCTAGACAAAGTTGAAACTTCAGTTTAAATTATTTCTCCGTATCTCAGTTAAAATTAACTTTAAGCTAAATGGGAGATGACTTAAATCTATATAAATAAACTCCACATTTTATGTAAAATTTATATAAAATATTTCAATTAAAATATACGTATATAAGTCCAATAAATTTCGACATAAACTATATACGTAAGTATTATTTTACAATATAGGTTTTTTTAATTTCAGTACGATTTTCATGCACAAATGATACAATTTTACCCAGAAGTCGTTTAGGCCCCATTTCCTAGTTTTCAATTTATTACAATTTAGTAGTTTTCAATTTATTACAGACCAATCAATGTAATAAATTGAAAACTCAAAATGTGTATCAAATTGATATAAATTTGGAATAATTAAATCATAGAATAAGTAGCCAAATATAATAAGTAGCCAAATATAAATCGAATATAAAAAATTGAAAAATCAAAGCATTTAACGTTTTTAGTTCAATCAAATATAAATTCAAACAAATTTAAGTATGTGAAATCAACATTATTTTGTATTTTTAATTCACTAAAATACACATTCTCCAGTTTAAGTAAACCGAGAAACGTTGTGAATCAGAATGTTTAAATTGAATGTATAAACTACATCTTCAGGTTAGATTTAACTATGAAATTGGCCCTAAGTATTATAAGAATGCTCTTTAGTTACACATTATTATTTTAAATATTTGAATCCAATATTTTGTATGTAGGCATCTAAATTACCACAAAAATATTGATTTTCATAAATAATTTAAAATAGAATTTTCTCAGTAAATTAATTTGAAATGTTAGACAAAGTTTATATGAGAAACTTATAAACATTATATAAATTTTCCCATTTTCTATAAAAACTTTAAATTTTCTACCATATTTTAAATAGAATATGAATATTAAAGAGTTTAAAAAATTTTCTATTCATACATACATGGTATATATACATATAAATAATATAATTTTCATATTCCCATGTTAGGGACTTGTATATGTCCAAGGACTTCCTTTTTTTTATTTAAGTTTCTTTTTTTTTTTTTTGCTATATTTACTTCATGTACAGTTTTCTGAATATCCATGACATTAAATAATAATAAAATAAAATAAAATAAAATAAAATAAAAAAAAAATAGTAGAAAAATTATGAAAAGGACTGCCTTGCATTTTTTGTTTATATATATGTACAATAACCAGTTCATAAGGACCTGCTGTCTTATAAATACCCATGTAAATGAAGGTTATTTCCCTTTATAATTCCTTTATTTTTATTGTATATGTATAAAAATAAAACTGTATTTATATTTTAACAAAAGATGTATTCAGACGAATATAATACTTGCATAAGCTTTACATAATAAATAAAAGAATTAAAAAAATAATAATTATGTATATACATTTATACATACATATATAAAAAAAAATTCCATACTTATGTTTAGAGTGTTGACATTCTTTTTGCTGAGATTTGTTATAAATTGAGATTTACAAGGAAAAATATATTTTAATTTAGTTCAGAGTGGAGCCAAATTATTGAAATACATTAAGTTTACAATAAGAATTGGATACAATATTATATTTCAAAATTTTTCACATAAAAATTGAAGGTTTTAATGTTTGAAAAAAAAGTTTAATGTATAATTTGTTGCAAGGGAAATTGTTTTGTTAGTATATTTAATTAGCATCACTAGATTAGAGTATGACCTACATACTATATTACAAATGACAATCATTTTCATTTATTAATATATATTAAAAGGAATTTTACACTCTCAATTGAACTGATGTTATAAAGTTACCTTAAACAATTTATTTTTTATGAAAAGTTAAACCAATTTCAGCACTAAAGATCTTATTAAATTAATTTTAGAAATACCAGACAGACTGACAATCTAAAAAGTATAAAATAAATTTTTTTTTAAACAATATAATCTTGAAAAATACTTTAATTTACAGGGTTGACATACTCTTATTAAATTTTTATAACAATAGAAAATTATAAATTAGTTTTCGACATGAATTTTACATAAACATTGTTAGACTTATGATGAATAATTTCATAAATTCGTATATTTTTATAAAAAAAAAAAAATTTTTTAATACACGATTAAAAATACATACTTCCTGTTAAATTTCACGCTAATTTTAGTTCGTTATACTATAATCAAATTTTAATAAAATTTATTAAAATTATCAGAAAGGTTTTGGTCTTATTAAATATAAAAAAATTTAAGAATTTTTATAATATCGTGTTAAATTTATATCTTAATTGGAAAATAACTGATTTTTGTCATGTTGTGTATACATATTTTTTTAAATATTTTAAATTATTTCAAAATTTTATATCGTTTTTATTTTTTTTAATGTTTTCTTGTGTATAAAAATATTTAAACATATAATTTTAATTGAATTTTTATTTAAACGATGTTGTTTTTTTTTTTGGTTTTAGTATAGTAAAATGCAATAAATTCAATTATAATTTTTATGATGAATATTACAAATAATTTTTATTACACCATTTTAATTCCCTTTTATATAATAAATTGTGTTAAAAAAAAAAAACATTTTATTGGAAGTGAAAAAATTTACACTTTAATTTAATATTATATTAAAAATTAAATAATTATTGTTTATATTATTATCCTATTTTATATTTTTACGTAAAAATATCATAATATGTATTCATAATTAATTTTTCTATGAGTTATTTTAAATTTTAATTAAAAGTATTACTAAATTATCCAATATACTTTTAAGTACATTTAATAATTACGATAATCTGTTTAATTACTGATATAAAAAAATCGTGCATGCAGATTGAATAATCTTACTTTATGTTAGGATGAAAACTATAATAATTTTATTTCTCAAATTCTTGCGGAATTTGTAAATAGAATTTACAAAATAAAATTATAACTAAAAACACAGTTGTTTACCAAACCTCTTATATATCTAAGACTAGGTCTACCAATTTTTGTCTTAAGATCATAATTATTTGTACTTGAAGTTTCGTAATATTTTTTATTGTATTATTTAGGCATACTAGTAAAAAACCTTTAATTGCAAGGAACTAAAGACACAGTTACTACGAACTATAATTGCAACATACTAAAGACACAAGCGTTGCCATTTCCCTTAAGCTTTAAATCACATTTTACTGTAATATTATTATTTAAACCTGTACCAGTACCTACTCAACAATCGCAGATACCAATTTCGGAAGATGTTGTAAATATTTCACGTCAACTCACATTTTGGCAAAGTCAAAACCCACATTTTGACTGAAGTACTAAATAATAGTATATATTTGCATGCTATTATCGGGCGAATAATAATTGAAATTCAGTTTAATTTTCTTACAACTAACCTAGTCCGGGATATGATTCAAAATTGGTATACTAAAGACGTGAAACATATTTGTACCATAAATATAAATTGTAAATTAATTTCATTAAAAACACAAAGAAAATGGAAACTAACTCTAAAGTTAATTTTAACCAAATTCAATTTATAATCAAATTCAGTAATTATATAAAAATTTAAAAAAATTACTAAGTAGTTTTAATTAGGACATAATAATCATATCATAAAATTATTAATATTTTTATTAAATTAAATGCATTTATTTTCATTTTTTTTTATTATTATTTGATTTGAAAAATGTTGTATTAAATTTAAAACCATATTATTATAATTAATAAATAATAGAAAATACCACAAAATGTGTAATTAAATTTAATTATGTACATACGTATCTATAAAAAAAAAATAATTTAATTGCACATTCGGGATATGGGACTGTCATACAATTCAAGATTTATATGTGCAATGCACCAAAAAATTTCCGTTTTAATTAAATTTCTATTTCATTATAATGAATATAAAAAAATTTTGTATTCATATTAATTGTAAAATTAGGATATTAAAAAATATATATATATATTTTTATAATTAATTATTTACATTTAGAATATTTTTGCAAATTATCCATAATAAATTCATAATTTTATTATAAAATTTACAAATTAATTTTAATTAAACTACCTTATAGTTTTTATTAGTTTTTTGTAATTACAAAAAATTTGTCAATTTCAATAATTCATAAAATTTAATGACTTTTTTCTAAATATTAAACGTAATTAAAATTATAACTTTAATATAAATTTTCTAATAATAAAAAGATTTTAAAATTTTTTTTTATTATTAGAAAATTTATCTGCAGACTAAAGAAAATTTATCTGTAGACTATTAGAAAATTTATCTGTAGACTAAATAGTAGACTAAATAATAAAATTTCAATTAATTTCTATCTAATTAAATTTTCTATTTAAAAATATATAATTTGCTTTTAAATTCAAAATATTTTAAAATGTTAATTACTTAACAACAATTATGTCTTGCTTACGAAGTTTAAGTTATAATAAATTGATCTTTCCCTTGAACTGGGTTTTTCATTTCCACTACTTTCTTTTAAATATACGCTTCAATGAAAATGAAAATCCTTTTTAATACATAATTCTTCAATTAAATTTTATAGTTTTACGTAAAATAGAAAATAATTTAAAATGATTAATTTTATATATGTATTTATAAATATTTTGTTAATTTTTTTTTTTAGAGTCCAACCCCACCACAATATGTTTATTGGCAAAAAAATGATCGTCTTATCAATTATTATGATGCCAGAAGAGATATTACAATAGAGACTACACCTGGCCCACGTACACAAAGTCGACTGATTATTAGAGAACCACAAATTGCTGATTCTGGTAATTATACCTGTTCAGCTAGTAATACAGAACCAGCTAGTATATATGTTTTTGTCTCAAAAGGTAAGTGAATATTAAATTTGTAATTTATTTTAATAAAGAAGAAAGAAAAAAACAATTTATAAAGTTGTCTGTTTGTCAGTTATGAACTTTGAGTAACTAAACATGTTTTTGTAGTCTAATGGATAGAATATTTTGCAATAAATCAATTATCTTTGAGATTTTTGTTCTTAAGTTTTTATTTGCATCCATTTTGCGTTAACAAAGTGGGTGTCAGCAATCAATTCTATTTTTTATAAATTCTGAATAAAAATAGTATAATATGTATATTTAAAATTACAATTGTTGTTTGTTTCGCTAATGATGTTCCGCATATGTAATACCAAACAAATATTTTTTTACGAATCGCCTATAATTCTCGTTAAACATTTTACCATATAATCTTTCTTGTAGGGACAATTAATAGTGAATTCTAAATTATGGAGACTATTTTGTTCCTAAAAATATAAGACTACTGAAGCAATACTTAAACTGTAAAAAAAACTACTTAAAGTTTCAAATATGCTCTCCAAGTATTACAATAGAATAATTTATAACTTCACCAAAATAAAATATATGATTCGTAAAAATAATTAAGTTCATTTGTAGATTTCCGTTTGTTAGTACGACTAACGAATTTATTCTCTACTTTAAAGTTACAAATATTCCAACAAAATTTACCAAATCGCTTTTTTCATTTCATTTAATTTGCCTTCACCAACAAAAAAAATAAATTAGTTAAAAGTTATCTCAATCTGTCACAAATTTATTCTCAACACCTTTATCAGTTTGATAAAAAATATATAAATAAAAAGACCTATAACATATTAATTGACATAATCATGTTGTAGACAATAAAAAAAAAACTTCTTAACATTTCGAAAGGTAAAAGTTGATTTTAATGTACACCAATATTATTACCCTCTGAAAAAAAAAAACTGATATTAAAATCAGGATAATCGTATACCTTTTGTATAGAACATTTTTTTTTTAGGTATATCTTAGTTTTCTGTTTTTCATGGATTTCTTTTTGTTTGTTATTTTGAAAGTTTATAGAATTCGTGTGATGGTTTTAGTTAACCTGTGTAAAAAAAAAACTTTTATTTTTTTCCCCAATTACAACAAAACGGATACGGAAACACAAGTTTTTTTTATATTCTTTGTGCGTTAGGACTTTTAACTCCCTGTTGTTTTGTACTTAGAACATTTTCTGTTTTTTTTTCTTTTTTATATAGATTCTTGATGATCTGATAATGATTATGACCTAAAGTGGTGAAACTGTTGGTATGAATCCGTAAAGTCACTTTACTTGACTACGTGAGAATTTTTTGTATTTGTAGGTTAAGTATCTTCTCTTTTTTTTTTTTTTTGTAACTTGTCGTTTTTTGTTGTTGTTGGTGATGTTGTCTGGAATTGAAATTATCATTAATTTAATGATTATAATTTCTTTTGACAACTATATTGCATTAAGAACTCGTATTACATTAATTCTGCAAAGTAGTCCTTTTTTACATTCTATTTGAAAGGTTTTTTTTTGTGTAAAATAAGTAAAACTTTGCAGTACTTGTGAGAATTTAATTAAATATTATAGTTTTTTATTGATTTTTTTAAATATTTGAGGAATTGATTAAAAATAAATCAATTCCTCCAAATATTGATTAATTTGTTGTTATATTAGAAAATGTTTTCCTTCAGCCAAAAAAATTCGAATTTTGGAAGCAATTTTTGATTAGCTTTTTTTATACATTCTGCTTAATTTGTAAATAATTATATCCAGAATATTATATAATTTATGTTGTATACAGAGATTTTTCATTAGAATATATTTAGCTTACCATAATTTATCGAAATATTCGAGTTTGATGCTATTATTACCATAACAGTGTTAATAGCATAAAGAGTTTACCATCCAAAAAGTGCATAACATTTTGCACTTTAATAAAGGTCCGTCATGTTGAATCATTAGTAATCAATATTATAAATATAATCAAATATACATAAACTAATTACAATACACTTTTTGCTTTTAAAGATAAAAAATAAAACCAATAAAATTTCCATTTCATTTAAAGCACATTTAAAATTATCGTTCAAATTATTTTCCTAAAATTAAATAGAGGAATATTTCAAATGATACTTTAATTGAATTTTAGAAATTTATAAATTAAATTATTTTAATGAATACTAAATTTCTGTACTATTTTGAAAGATAAGAAATTGTTTTTGCAATTATGTATTATGTTAAAAGTTTTTCTATAAAACAAATATTATAACGTTTAATATAATATTTGTTTCTAATTTGAAATATCGCTTTAAATTTAACCGGAAATAAAATTGGCCAGAGAACAATTTTCTAACAAAATTATAAAAATTATTTAACATATTAGAAAGTATTTAATTACAAATAAAAACTACCGTTCATCTCAGTAGTACCACAACTAATTTAAAAACATTTATTAAGTTTTTAAATCAGTTTTTCATCATTTTCAGTACTATAGCTTATATTCATTTTCTGTCAGCTACAAAAAAAAAAAATTATAGAATAATTGCATCATAGAATTTTTTTTTAGTAATAAATAGGACATTTTTTCACTTGAATCTTATACATAAAATAAATTCCAAATTTCAATAAGTTTCCTTTAACCTAGTTTTTTGTATTTTATTTTCTATTTTCTCTTTTATAATATTTTCTTCTTTTCTTTTTTTTTTTTGGTCATACAAATCTTACAGCAAATATTACTACACCGTTTTTATTCAAAATAAAAAATGTTAAGAATTTAATGTTTTATGTAATTTGTACAAGATTTTCTACTTTATAATATCAAAAGCTATGGTTAAAAAAAATATATAAGATAAAAATTTAAGTTTTTATTTTGAAATTTGTTTAAATATTTTAAATAAAAGAACTCTTGGTCTACAAACAATGAATCAGCATAATAATATACAATATAAATTGTAATCTCTTCTTCAAGATTATGTTATTATTTTTCTATTTATGCTATTTATAGTTTTTTATCCTGTAAACTATTTTAATATTTATAAAGATTATGTCATATTTGTAGTAGTTTATTTATTTGGAATACGGCCAAAAATTTATAGATTGTAGAAAAAATTCTACTGAATTAAATGCAACATGTGATATCTTACTTTTCTTAAGATGTCTCAGATAAATTTTAATTTTTATTGTTATATTAGAATTTAATTAGTAAAGTGATATTTAAATTTACTTTATTATATATTTTAGTTCATTACTGGGGAAATAAATGGTTTGATTATAGTGCCAGCTCGATAGTTCTATCCGGTTGCAATCCACTTAATTCCCTATAAATTGCATTTTATTATTCGGCATTAACATTGTAGACCAATTCTTGTCTTGCTTTAAGAGAAACTTGTATTATTGCCAGTTTCAAAACAGAATTTTTTATTTCCGTATACCAGAAATTGAAAAAAACAATGTAATAAAACATAATTTATAATCAAAAATGATATTATATAAAAATACCTGATTAGAAAGAAAATCAAAAGCATTAAAAATATCAGCTACAAGAAAATATAATTCCTACACCTGATGACTTCATAAATATGTAAAACCATAAATAAATTCTGAATTACAATAATTTCTAATATTAATTCTTAAATTTAAAAAAATCTACACCTGTGATCATAAATATTATTATAGAAACTAATATTAAGTTAATATTTTAATTCTAATTAATATTTAATTTTAATTTTCATAGGTGACAATATGGCTGCAATATCAAGAAGAAAAACATCATCTGCTGACCGAATAGCAACGATATTTATTAATTTATTGGTTCCATGTATTTTACTGAATACATTAGCTTTTAGGTAAGCAATTTTAAGAAATTAAATAAAATTTACGTTCATTAAAATTATTAATTTCTATATTTCAATTTTTTTTATTACAGATATCTCTTTTTAACTTAGAAATAATTTTTTTTTTTTTAGAATAAATGTTATAAACAAATTTAAAAATTACATTAATATATAATTATAAATAATTTAGTTTAAGGATAATTAAGATGAAAATTAAAATGATAAAAAAAAAACGCAAAAAATAAATCAAAATAAAATAAATATAATATAAATACATAAATGAATGTACGTGTTCAAAATTTCAAAAAAATTATATCTAAAATTATAATTTAAAAAAAAAATAATTGTACAGAAATATTTATTAGATACAAAATGTCCTAATGTCCCAATATTCCAATAAATATATATACGAGTATATTTCTGTTTTAAACTTAACTAATATAATGATTTTTTTTGCGCCTTTAGCTATTTTTCATATAAATTCTATTATCTAAATTAAATTATTAAACCAAATTTTAACATTAAATAGCAAAATTTAAATCATAAAGATAATTTTTTTTTGTTAATTTTGTTTAGTGCATTAATGTTGAATTCTAGTTTAATGAAAGTGGAATAAATTAATTTCAATAAATAATTTAATATTTTTAAACAGACAATTATATTTCTTGTATTGACCATAAACATTTTTTCCTTGAAAATTACATATCCTTGATATTTTTGAATTTTTTTAAATCCACACATTCACATACCACAAATTTATCTTATTTTTGTTTAAAAAAAAAAATTGTTTATAATGATCACAATGTTTTGTGACAGTATCTTGACGGTTATATAGACAATATTCTTTAAAATTTTATATGAACAGTGAAATCGGTGAGACATTCAAACATTTTCAGCTTGTTTTTCAATTTAACATTTTAAATACATATTTTACTATCAATTTTATTAATAACAAATTTCTATTTCATTTAATAAAAATATATGTTTCATATAAATTAAATATTCAGTATTTGGACTGCAGGACTACGTGCCTATTTGTCTAGATTTATAATTGTTATCGAACATTCATGTTAATTTTTATAGTAATGTTTCCATCATCTATTAGTGTGAACATAATTATTTTTTAAAAAATTTTATTCTAAAGGACATTTATTACACTATCTTTACTATATTAAGATTTTTCTCTAAATCAGGTTTTCCATATCAAAATTTATTCATGTTGGCAGTGTTAGAAATTACCTGATAATTCTGATTTTAAGTTTTCTTTTAATTATAAAAATAAATGAAAATCTGAATTATTTAAATATGGAATTTAGTTTATCCCAATAAAATATAAGTATTCTAAAAAACAAATTACAATATTATTATCTATATTAATTTTATCTTTTTTAAAATGAATATATTATTATCTGATTTTTATGAAATATAATGAATTTATTAATGTACAAAAATTTCCATAAAATTATATAAATATAATTTAAATTGCCATATAAATATAAAATGTAATTATATATGTACAAAATAAAAATACTTGAAAATGGTTTTTATTAATTTCTGTGTATAATAAATTCAAATTTAATAAATATTCCAAAATAAAAAAAATACCAAAAAAACTTAAAATTCCAATAAAAATAAAACAAAAAATATATCGTATAAAAAATAATAAAATATTTAATTAATTTAAAATAGGAAATAATTTAATTACAAAAAAAAACTTAAATAAATTTTATATTACATACCAATATTTAAAACAAAAATGAAAAATATACGAAATGTAATGTGGTTAAAATCTAATGTGGTTATTATTCTAAAAAATTTTAAATAGTTTATTTAATTACATAGATGTCCAAAAAATAAAATTCATAATTTCGTTATAAATAGTAAACTACAATTATTTAATATTTACAAATTTTCATAATTTATTTTTTGTACAATTAAAAACTTTATTTTTAAAATTGTTTAGAAAACAAATTATTACATATATTTTTCACTAAAAAACCGTGGTAATAAATCTAAAAACTATTATTACAATAAAACATAATAAATAAAATTTATGTAATATACTTATATGTGTACAAAATATTAATGTATACTGTCAGAGCCAGCCCTCGATTAACCGACAGAGATAATCTAAAAATGAATTTAAATAAAACTATAACTTAATTAATACAGTTTGAAACTTTTATTTTACTTAATTATTTTATAAAAGCTTTTTAATATCAATGTTCTGTAAATATAATACCGAATTATAAAGAACCGCCCGCAATTTGTAAGTTAAATGTCGGTAACACACTACGTGTACAGATATATCATCAGTATAGTAATTTTTTTTTTAGTATAATGTGATTTAAAAACTGAGCGGAAGTTATAATATATTACACCTACCTATTGCTATTTGTAGCCTATCAAGAAGATCAAGAATTTCATATCCCTGTTCTAAATATGTCATTAACTAAATATAAAATAGCAATACAAAGTTCAAGATAATTTGCACACACTCAAATTTGAAGGAAACAATGTGTGAAGTGTGTTTGAGTAATATTTTATTATCATAATAAAAGAAGTATTTAAATTTTAAATTAATTATTCTTATTATGATTAAGATTTGTTTTAGTTAAATTAAACTTATCAAAATCTTTTTATGATTCCAACAGATTTTACTTATCAAATATAATTTATTCTAATTTTTGAAATTAAAAATTTTTTAGCCTTATTTTTACATAATTTCTGTCCAAATTATTTAAAATAAATAAATTAAAAAAATATTTAAATTAATTTAATTGTAAATAAAAAATTTAAATAATTCTATATTTATATTAAAAACGAGAAACCTTTTTTAAAAAAATGAATATCCACTATTTTTTTGTTAAAATTTATAAAATATTTTATATAAATAATAATTGTTAAATTTTTGTAAAATAATGAAAATATAAATATATCTTTAAAACAAAAAAAAAAACATAGTACTATTTATATTATATTAAATAAAACTATATAGAAATATTTATGTAAATCTATAAAAAACCAAACCAGATCTTTTATCAATAATATTCAGCGAATAAAAAAAAATAATACATAATAATTAAACTTTATATTTATTTTTTAATTAAGAAATTTACCTTAAAAATTATATAATAATTATTCTCTTAGTAAAATTCACCTGAACTCAAACAAAATCATAAAAAAAAAAAATTTAAAAAAAAAATATTGAACTGAAATTATTTAAAATACATAAAATAAAAAAAAAATAAACATAAAATATTCATAGATTAATAAAATTTATAAATAAAAATAAAAAATTTGTATAAAATAATATAAAAAAAAAGAACATTTTTTAATTTAATTTATTATAAATGTTATAATGATAATAGTTAGATCCATTTAAAAAAAAAAACCACATATACATATTCTTTAAGAGACCTATATAGAAAACATTAAATAATTTAAATTAATTTAATTAAAAATTACATAAAACTTTAAAAAAAAAAACCAAAAAAAAAAAAGGAAAATTTTCATTTGAAATTAAATTAAATATCGAAATAGAAATTAACCAAAAAAAATAAAATATATTTGTGAATAAATGTAAAATCAAGTGTTAAAGAAAATTACTAAAAGAAAATCTATATAAATATAATTAAAATATATAATTAAAAAAAAAATCAAAGCAAACATGAACACAGGATAAAATCTTTAAAAAACAAAAAAACTATAAATAAAATTATGAAAATTAATAATTAATTTAATGAACAAAAAAAAAAAAAAAAACAAAAAAAATCAAATAAAATTATGTATTTTTTAAAAAATTATTTCTTGATATTTTAATATTTTATTTATTTAAACTAAGTGCTGAAAAATCTTATGAAACGATATAACGCAATCATATTATTTACAATGCTGTTTTCGTGATATAAGGAATTTTGTTAGATAATGGAAAACATAACGATTTTATGTTATGCAATCTGTACTCAATTTTCTAATGCCATTTTTTAACTTGAATTGATTTGCAGGATTCATTTGTAATCTATGGGAGTACAATGTTATTGGTCATGTCATTTTTGATTAAACTGACACTTCACTGACAGTTTGTTTAAACTGACAGATCACAATTGGATAATATTATTGTTTCGATGGTTCTTTCGTTTTTTACTTTAACAAAGAAATCTGTTAAATCTATACAAAATTTATGAGTATTATTTGAATAATCATTGATACTTTACACCTAAATTAATCAGTTCAATAATTTCAAAGTTTAAACAATTTTTAGGTTATAAAATTAAATTAAATGATTTTAACAAGATTATACATACAACAAGCTCAAAATTTACATAAAATATATTCACTTATATCAACAACTGTCTACAAATTAAAATTCGTTAATTTAACATAAAATAATAAACATTCATTTTGAACTTTATAAAAAATATTTTTTTTTATTAAAAAATAATTAGACAGAAAATCATTACCAAATGTTATCAACTATGATATACAAATACTTTCGAACATACAAACTTTTCATATAAATTGGATTAAAGTTTATTTAACAAAAAAAAAGTTTTTCTTACAGATATAATATATAGTAAGTTACTACCAATAACCAAAAAAATAAAAAAAAGTGTACTCATTCTCTAAGGAATCATCAATTATTCTTATCAAGAAAAATTTCAAAAACTGCATCCGAAAGATTTGTATACCAGCAGACAGGTAATAAATAAATATATAGATATTATTTAGGTTATAATATTTATTGTTTAGCAGCATATATATATATCTTTATATCTAAATATAGATAGAAAAAGTATATATTATTGATGTCAGGTGTTAATGTTTTATTTATAATACTATTATAACAAAAAAATAAATATCTCGAAAGTTTCTCGTATTACTGTTCCTTATGGTCCAGTTACGTTAAAAGTTTTATTTTAAAAATAAAATATTTATTATATTATTTCGAATAAAATAAAATATGATGGGTATCTAAAAACAATTTCTATGTAAGAAGTATAAAGGTATTTTTTTTTTTTTGGAAAACTACTTTAAATTTTCAGATTTTTAAAATTATAAACTTTTTTAATTACCAATCATTTATTTTTAATATTTTATATATTATAAAGCATAAATAAGATTTCTGTAAAGTTTATACAAAAAATTTGTAAAAAAAACTTACTTAGGAGAGAAGTTAACTTTTATATGAACCAAAAAAAAGTAAACAAAGTTATTTACCTATTAATTTTATTGCTGTAATTGTTGTATTGATAATATAGAGCTGACCACAATCTAAACTCTCTATTTAATTAAATTGAAATCATTTAATTCAAAAATTATGACTTTCATATTAATTGCTTTATCAACATTTTTACAGGTTGGCTGCATTTAATTCTTTAGTAGGTAAATTGTATTTTTATGGGTCAATTAAGAATATTACAAGTTACGAGATTTTGGTTAATTTTTATTGCCTGTGTAGTTTTTTCATATAATATAATATTAGATTTTCAGCACCTGATGATTGTGGAAATAGTTATAGTGTTAACAATGTAGATTATAGAAAATTTAAACAATTATAACAAAATTACAAATTCAATGTTCTAAGTAAATAAAAAAAGTGAACCAATTCATTCACTTAAGAGTAACATTTCTGAAAACTTCGTTCCTTTTTTTAATCATAATTCAAATTGAATGGAAATTATTCATTATTACATACTCACAAAAAACTTTATATATTCTACAATAATAATCAATAAATTCTAGTAGGTCCTAGAAATATTTCATAAGAAAATTATGAAATATTTCTAAAAATTTAATTACATTTTTGAAATTTTTTCATAATATTCACATCATGAATAGTCAAAATCTCCTTGATACACATATATATATATATCCTCGAATTACACATATATACAATCCAAAAAAAAAATATCTACACGCATAATACCAAAAAAGGATCAATAAAGCTATACACAATTTAATGGAAAATTCACAGCCCGTTATTACTCTTAGTTGTTGTTCGCTATATATATATTATTTTTTTTATTATTATTATTTATATTTTCCGCTTCACTCATACGTATCCCAACAGAAAAAAAAATAAAATAAAAAATATGTATATCCTTCAATGAATAATATAATAAACTTGTACATATATTTATATATACATAAAACACCAATATTAAAGTGTGAAAAATTAAATTACCCGCGAAACAAATATTTAACGCCCCGCTACGCTAATATAAATATATCTACAACATATTTTTCAATTTTTTTTTTTTATTATAATTTTAAAGGGGGAGTACGTAAAAGTACGCATTAAAAGGTAATATTTTACCTTTTAAATGGTAGTAAATTGTACTCTCTTTTTCATCGTATACCCCCTCATCCTTTCACCAGATGAACACAACAGAAAAAAAATTACTTTTACGATTTAACGGCGCGTCGCAGGTAAATAAATAAAAACATAAACAAAAAAAAAACAAATTTGGAAAAAAGTTTTTTTTATATATATATAAAAATTATGATATATGCCACCCAAATTTACCACCCACTTTTTATAAAAATTTTCCATATCACCAGATAAAATGTGTTTGTTTGTATTGTGCGTTTTATGCCAACCAATTTTCTGCATACAACATAGAAAACATTAAAATCATACCGTATAAATATAGATATAAAATGAGTTTATATAAAATATGTTGTTTTAAGGATGTGAGGGGTTATGGAGTATATTTTAGAGATTTCTTTATACGAATACCAATACGTTTTTTATTTTTGTTGTGTTTTTGCAATGAAAGCATAAAATTTTATTTACGGTTTTCAATAAGACAAAGGAAAACAAGTAAAAATTTATTAATATTTTTTTTGTTCTGTTACTTGATTTTTGCGGAACTAAAGAAAATTTCAAGGAATGTAAAATTTTATTATTATCTAGACAGGGTAAATATGAATTTTTGCGAAAGGAACTTCATTAATTTTCAATATGTTGTGCTAATGGCTAGAATATTTCATAGAAAATTTGAAAACTATAAAAAATTTGGCCATCTTTATTAGTATACAATCTATCGGCAGATACGCTTTTGTAAACTTAACACATTTTTTGTTCGCATTGTGTTATCAAAACATTTTTGGAAAAAAAGTTTTTGAAAATAATTGTAACATTCATTATATTTTTAACTTATATACTAGGCTGAAGTTGAGTTAATGCACCGATAATTAATTCTATTTATTAGCTTGATAATTAATTCTAACTAAATGCAATCTTTTAATATAATTCTTAATTATTTCTAACATTTCGTTTTGAAAATATTTTTATTATTAATATCATTTGTAAATTTCCGTAATATTTTTTTTTTTTATTAATTTATTTAATTCATTATTTTTCTTTTAAGATCAATTTTGGTAATTGAATTTATGTAATTGAGTAAAAAGTCTCCTACATACATATCCTGTCATTTCCATTTTAATTTCTTTGAGGAAAAATTGTATATTTTCTGAACTTATAATTAAATTTTCTTCAGTCTAAATTTTAATTAATATTTTTAAATTATAGCTTTTAATTAAAATATATATGTAACCCAATTAAATCAATCATTAAATTTTAGTAAAAACTAATCTAATTCATTTAATATAAAAAATTAACTAAAAAAAATTCTTAATTAAATTTTCATTTTTAAAATAACGATTATATTTTTAATATTAAGTTTGTAAAGTTTTTTTTTTCAACAAAAATTCATTATTTTATGAAATAAATATCTTGCAAATATTTTTTTGACATTTTATTTTAATTTTTTTTTTATACACTCATAATAATTTTAATCTAATTTCCTAATGTTTTCTGTTTAATATAATGTATTAAATAACACCATCATCATCAGTTGGTGATTATCATTATATTGTATAAATTTGTTATGATAATATAATTAAATTTAGTTTACCCGAAAATGGATATATTTTTATAATACATATATATTTGTCAAGTCCGTATGAACTTTAAATATATTTTTGGATATATAGCTATATTATATACTATATAAAACCATATTTTTTTTGGTTGTTGATATGCGCATATAAAATCCATTTATATATTGAAATTATCCTTGCTATAAGTTTACCGAAGAACATATATATATATATATATATATATACATAATATTAATAATTCTAATGCAATATAATATATTTACCAAGAAAATTTTTGAAAATAAATACTAGAAACTAAGACTAGATCGAAGGTATATTGCACAGTTAGGTAGGTGTCTACCTAGGATTTTCATTTTTAATGTTTTAAATGTATATGCAGTATATATATATATATATATAAGGCATTGAATATGCTAATTTAATGTTTAAATTCAATTTAATACCATCATCACAGGCACATTTAATTAAATTCTTATTAAGAAATTATTGCACTTATAATTTTCCAAACTTTCCTTGAAGGTAATTTTTTTTATTTTCATTTATCTTATAAATTTATATATGATTGTAGTTTTAATAATTTATACATAAATAGTAAAATATAATAGAAAAGTTAGTTAAAGAAATTTTAATTGAAATATTTATTAGTATTAAAGATCAAAATTGAATAATTTTCGTAGTACATACAACACAGATGGTATAAAATTAATAGCAATTTAATAAAATTTTAGATACATACAATTTATTTAAAAATGTCAATTTACGTTACTGATTTTATTGCCAAAAAAAAAAATATCTCATGATTTATTGGAATTAATTTTGTATTATATAAATAATATTTAAATAATTTTATACAATGAGTTTAGACAGCACAATTATAATATGAATTATCAGCAATTAACTTATAAGAATTTGATTCTTTGAATTTGTAATTTCGAAATTAAGTCCCTTAAAGATTTTTGTTTCAATAAACAAATATTAGACACGGCTGTGGCTATTATTCGATATTTCTGTGGCTATTAGCCACAACGATTTACAAAAAATTTAGTACGTTGCATTTTGAAATGACATTTAACTAATTTTGTATTGTCATTTTATAAGATAATAACAAACCAAATAATAATTTTGTAGTTGGAGAAATTGTCAAAATTAGGCCGTCTCACAAAATGTAAATAACAGCCACACTTGCACCTTAAACTTCACATCCTAGACGCGACTGATAAGTATCACTTTTTTTTCTGCCATTCTGATTGGGTGAAATCTGATATCAGCCATAACCGAGGCTAATATTTATTTATTGAAAAACAGGCTTAAGAAATTCTGTTAAATTTATAGATTTTCTATTCCAGTTTTTAATATTGTAATTTTGGTGTCCATTTTATTTGAATTTATCCTATTTTGTTAACAGATATTTGGCATTGTAATGATATTTGCATAATTTTTATTATATTAAATTAAGAAGCCACATAACATTTAAATATTAATGTGGCTTCTTAATTTAATATATACAGTATATATCCAAATTTGTAGGGAATGGAAAATGAACTTAATAATATATAATATGGAACAGGAATTCATGATATCAGCAAGCATATATGTAAGTGTAATTGTTTCAAAAAAGAAATTAAGTACAATAAGTTGACATAATAAGTCTTCTTAAAACATAAAATTAAAAAGGATATTATTTTATTTGATTAATATTTGTCAATTATGTATATAATTAAAATTATCAATGAAAAAGAAAATATCAATATTTGTTACCATTAAAATATAATATATAAAATATCTAAAAAAATTTTAATATTTAACTAAAACTTTGTCAAATATTTAAATTTAAAATTATCCACTCAGTTTATTTTATTGTAATATTTTCGTTTTCTTAAAATTTTCTCAAAACAAAAAAAAATTCTTTTGATGTAACTAAAAAATTTATTTTATCTTACAAAAATTTATCTTAATATTAAAATAAATAATATACAAAATATGTATATTTTACTAACCACATAAAAACGGAGAGAGATATTTTAATCTAAAAATATTTCTGTTAAAATAATATTCGTAAAAGAATTTTAATTTTTTTTTTTTTCAGAAATCTTAAAGGAATTTTACAGCAAAAACTTTTTTGTATATTGAAGAATTAAGTAGAAAATTGAATTGGTAAAATAATATATAAAAAAGGAAGAAAATTGTTGAAAATATATATTGACTTAAAAGTATATATAAGTATTAATCTACTGATAAAACTAATCAAATTTGTAATCTAAAAAAAAAAATTTTTCTACTATATTTTACAAAATTTATATTTTTTATGTAAATTTTTTTTTTGTAAACTTTATTAAATTAAAACTAATTCTTTTTTAAAAAAAATTTGCTTAAAAAAACAATAATAATAATTAATTGAAACTTCTTCAAAACTCAAAATATTCTTGTATCCTTGTTAAATCAATTGAAATTTATCTGGCCTAACTAAAAATGAAAATACATTTTATAAAAAAGATTTTGGGTCCTTTTTTCGTAAATATAACTTTGTATGTATGTATATATATTCCACTTAAAAAAAAAAACCAGTCCGTAAAATTTATGACCGTATAAAAATAAGATTTAATAATAATTGTGTTACGCAAAAATGCGGAAAATAAGGACTAAAATTTTTTATTTCTTTTAAATATATTTATTTTTATAATGACAGTATTACATTGAAAATTATAAATAATCATGTAATATTAACTATAAAATCTGATAAATATAAATAATCAAAACAAACACTTCTAATAGTACGTAAAGCTACTTGTTCATAGAACAAAAAGAAAAGTGTTATATTACATAAATTTTCTTTTTTAATTCTAGTACACACCAAAATAAATACATTCGCATTAATTAAATATATATAAATATTCACTAATACTATGAACGCTTAAAAAATAAAATAAAAAACGGAAATATATAAAGGAAACTTGAAAATTTACGTGTGATTGATTACAACGGATCGCTAATGGAGCCTTACTTGTTATATATTTTGTTAGATTGTCTCAAACTCCCTTTTAAACAAAAATTTTCATTTAAATATCACGTTTTTGTCGTCATCGTCGTCGTCATCCTATATATATATATATTTATATAGACTTTGTCATCTGCTTTCTATGTACATTATTTTCATCCTTAATGATTCAGGATTTTGAATCAATGTGCCATAGCATGCCGCACAAAAAATAAAAACGAAAGCAAGAAAAAAAAAAACTGAATATTTAGAATTTAGGTCGTCGTGGATTTGTATTAAAATGAAAACTATGTGAATTGTTATATAATTCTTTATTTTCAATTTTCCATTTTTCTTCGTTTTGGTGTTACGGAGATAAATGAAAATATTTTATATAACGAAAAATTTTATAAACTTTTTGAAAATAATAATAATTTTTTTTTTTTTAGGGAATGACAATTCGAGAGTATATTTGTTTGTTTGGTTTTATTATCCGGATTTTCTTATACGTATATATATATATATATTTTCATATTATAGTGGTAAAAAAAAAAGAAAAGGATGTTGTATCCTTGAGGTTATAAAAGAAAGCAAAAAAAAAAATATAAATATACAGAGAAGTTATAAAAAGAGAAAGATGAGAATGATTATCAGACCGTTGAATGAGTATAATCTGTAAATGTCTTTTATACAACGAATGATGATGATGATGATGAGAATGATGATGAAATTATTTTCTGCACGTATCTATTTAATTTCGTCACATAAACGAGATTAAAGGTTATTTTAATGCTAAAAAAAAAAAAAAATAATAATAATAATTTATATATAAAGTAAATAAATAAAATATAAAAATGAAAACAAACGCGTTAATACAACAAAATATTTCTACATTTTTTTTTTATTATTATTTTATTGTTGTGTTGGTAGTGAAAAATAATAGTTAGCAATTAGTTAGACAATATTTCAAATTTTATATTACCTAACATTAAAATTGTCGTATATTTTGTATATTTATATCTTATATCTAATTTTTTTCTTTATGATATAATCATTTAATAAATTACCAAAAGATAAAGATTTTTTTGTGTAAAATTAATTATCTTTTTGTGGATGTAATTGTACATAATTATGAAAAAAAAAAAATTTTATTTAAAATTTGTTGTATTTTTATTATTTTAAAATGATTTATTAATTTATTTTTTTCAGATTGTATTTAGTTGGTTAGAAATGGAAAGTTCTAACAAGGCATACAAATTCAAATTGAATTAATATTAGATAATTTTTTGAAATCTTGGTAATTTAGTGATTGTTGCATATGCACAAATATGATTAATATTACCATAAAATTGAGACTATAACCAGGAATACACAATTTACAAAATTTTGAATAATAAAAACCAAGTTATGTTTAATTATATAATTTGGAATGGCCATTTTATTTTTAAAACTTATAACAAAAATTGTACTAACTCCCCAAAAAACCAGCATAACATTTTTACAAATATATAAAAAATCCTTAAATTTAGTATTGTTTAAAATTCTTATACCCAGTTACACAATAGCACTTTAAAGTCTCCACACAATTTAAACTTCAGTTTAAATTATCACTGTGTTTCTCGGTGTATGTTTAAACATAAATTTTAGTTTAAACGAAAACTTTATCTTCGTTTGGACTGTGATTTAAATAAACACATATTGTTGGATTTCGCAATTATATCAGTACGGAGTGACGCATTATTATTTGCATTTTTAATAATGTTAGGATTAATTTTTAATCACAATTAGATTTCAAATTTAATTCACATTTAGTTTAAAATTATATACATATCGGCATGTAAGTAAAATGCGAAAAAATTACACAACTATTTAACCGAATGATTTTAATTAAATTAAAAGTTTAAACTAATTATTCAATTTATATAAACTGTAGTTTAAACTCCTACGATGAAAGTTATTTTGTATTTCAAAAATATCTGATTTGATTTCGTGTAATCGGGGTAGGAAAGTATCCAAATAATTTTGATAGACGTTTATTGAAAACAAATATATATAGTCCAAAATATATCGATGTATATAACTCTGACTAAATAACAATTACATTTAATACTCTAATAATCTAATTGAATTTAGTCTATTAACCATTTTAATAAACTTTCACATCACCATTTGTTATATAAAAAATATTTACAGACTATACATATTCAACGATCTAATTCAATTTTCAGCATAGACATGTGCATTTCAATATTATATTTATGACTGATCCTTTTTATATTTATATGAATTCTTCAAAACCTTCTAAAAGATTTGAAAATGAAAAGATTTATTGTACTGAAAATTCTTTATTATATTTTAAGCACTTAAATATGTCGACATTTTATAGTATACAATCGAAACAATAAAAATGAACACCAAGATTGAAATTTTGAAAATAAATCACAATTATAAAATTCTATCTATTGTTTTTTTTTTTAAGCATATAATGTGTATATTAATTCAGATAAAAGTCTTTTCAATTTTTTATTCTATAACAAAAATAAAAGTTAATATAAATGAGTCTAGACTATAGACTATTTTCAAATTGAATGTCTCATATATGATTCACAAGTATTTTATCTATTCAGGTTTGTTTTAAGTAAGAAAAACCTCCTTAATTCAGAAAAAAAAAATAGATCTACATATATGCAATTTAGACTAAAAAATAATGGTTTTTCAAGGACTCTTTTTTTTGACAAAAAAAAACATTTTAAATTCTATGTATACATTAAGCTCGATTAAATTCTGTTCAAAAGGATAAAGTTACTTAAACAAATTCAATACCATACTACTTAAAGTTGCTGATACGTATAATTTGTTTTTTATTTTATGAAATTAAAATTTGTTATATAGATAGTATAACAATTTTTTTTTTAATCTAAATATTTACATATATTCGTATCTAAATATTTACATATAGTACTCATTTTACTACTATGGAGGTTGAAAAATATTAATAATAAAAAGTTCCTTTAAGAACCATGAAAAAACAGCACTAAAATTATATTCAAAAGTTCTTGAATTGACTTCATTTGCTTTGTGTAATGCAAATATTAATAAAGAAAGATTTAAAACAAGACTATAATGTATAATAATGTGAAATTTAAGTATTGTCCTTGAGTAACGTCTTCTAGTTCTAGACTTTTCATTATTTGAATATTTGAAAATATATTTTCATATAAATTTTTAAATGCAGAAAGTAAACAATTTAATTTCTGTTAAATTTAAATAGTCTCGACTTTCGAAAATATATTAGTTACACAGATCCTGTCAAATAGACTAACTTTTATTTTTGTTGGACATTGGAACGTAGTATTTTACTTCAAATGTCCAACAAAAATAAAAGTAAGAAAAGTATTAAACAATGAATATTATTAATTTCTACAAACAATTAATCAACATAAAAAATGCGGAATTAAATTTCCTAAAAAAATTATAAAATTAATTAGAAATTATTATAATAATTTTTCACATTCAACTAAATTTATACCATAAAATTTAACTTTATATAATTTAAAAAGTTTGGAATTTTCAATTATGAAATTTAATCTTTATTTAATGTTATTAAATTTTCTGTATAATTTTCTTTAATTCATAATGAACTATGAATTTAAATTTATAAAACATTATTATTTATAATTTAGATAAAATTTCTAATAATATATTTTTTTATATACAAATTAATAAAAAGTTCATTAATATCAAATTACAATTATTTTCTATTTTACCACATTGATGAACCATAAGATTAAGTGGAATATCGTTATGGTTCTTTAGACAAATTAAAAGAAAATAATTTACATAATTTTCTTCTTTCTATTTTTTCTATGCTTCTATTCTATTTTGATTAGATTCAAAAGAAATTTGTAATTTTTTTTTGTGTCCCATTTAATCCTTGTAATGTGATAATAAACAGGATTTCTTATATAATTTAAGAGAATGAAAATTGCTTTAAATATTTGATTTGGAATTAACTAATTTTAGGATATTATTTTGTCCATTTTTAGGGAAATAAAAAAATTTTTAACAATTTCTTTTTATATATTTAAATTTTTAAAGTGTTTTTTTCAATAATATTTAAATATTATATAAAAAATAATTAGTAAGTTTAATTTTAAACTTTTGTCCTTTAGCTGACAAGATTTTTTTTTTTTAATTATTTATATATTCTTTATAAAATAATATCATTAAATTTACTTTTTAGTGAATTTCATAGTTAATTTTTTGCAAACATTAATTTTTATTGAAAATTGGGAAAGTTTTTTATTCAGTTTTCCAAAGAATAAATTATATATATTTGAAGTTTCCTGGCTGTTTTGGTCATAATAATTTTATTTTTAACCACAATTTACACAAATTTTATTGTTATTGGTTATTGGAATGGAAATATATATAAAATTACGAACATTTTGCAAAATTATACAATGATATTAAAAAATATATATGTAGGTATGTATATATATTGTTTCCATGCAAATGTTAAATATTTAAATCGTTTTATTAGTAAATAATATTTCAGATAATTATGTTATTATAATGTTTAATATGATATGTCTGTCTTTATTATTTATTAAAGATGTATTATTTTTAAATTAGTTTGTTAAATAAATTCTTTCAATGATGTTGATCATAAATAGTGACATATATTAGAAAAAATGCAGTAATTAATATTGTGATATTACTCAAACTCACCTGACACATGGCTACCACTTATTAAAATTAATTAATATTCTTAGTTTTGACAAGTATTTTTTAGACCAAAAGTATTTCTTTCTAACAATACCATATTTTATATGTTTTACCTCAACTCTGAACAAGGGCCTACTGTTTGAAAATTTTATGGTACGAATATTGAATTTATTTATAGAATTTACGATAAAATTGGTTAAATATATTGTGGTTATAAATACAAATATAGAAAGTTTAACTTTTTTTCCAAAATTTTACATAATTTTGTTAAAAAATATTATAACTATAGATTTTAAATACAAAATTTTAAGTTTATTAGTAATTTAGTTGAATGCGATGTATAAATTTCTACTTTAAAATTACATCGATTTTATAGACAATTTTCCAAAATCACCTATAATTTAAATATAAATAATTGTGATTTCAATTCTTCCACAATTTTAATTTACTTATTATGGGTTAATTAATAATTGACAGATCGATTTGAAAAGCTTTCTGTTCACAAATTTTCAATTTTCATTTCAAATTTTATTTTATTATATTTTATTTTTTACATTTTTATTTTATTCATTTATTTATTAAATTGCTGTAGCTGTACACCTTTATCTGATACATTCATAGAACATGAGAAATCTAGATAGATTCACTACAGAGAACAAAATTGATTTGTTAACGTAGTACAATTAGATCATTCCAACCTCACCTTTATACAAATATAAAATATAAACTGAACCTGTTTCAGTACTAATTATTTATTAGAGCATGAACTAGGGTAACCAAAAAAAAAAAATTATTCCAAAAAAATATTTTAAAAGTTATTATATTTTACACATTGATTCTCAATAATAAATCCTTATAAAATATTTAATTACCTTTTAAAGGATATAGCTATAAAATAAATTTTTTACTTCCAATAAAAATATATATATACCGTAATCTATATCGAATAAATTTTTGTGCTCATACGTTTTTTAAGGATTAAATATAACCCAAATAAAATCCACCTAAACATAAGCCAAAATTTTAGTACTTTTTTTTTTGTAGATATCAAGTATACAAATAAAAAAAATATATAAATCAAAAACCCATTCTGTCAGCAAAATTCTATTTTTTGGAAAGGATAAAAAAAAAATAGACACAAAAGAAAAATTCAGGCCAAAATTACAATTCACTTCGTACACACTGTTTTTAATTTAGAACACAAATGTGCCAAAAAGAAGAAAAAAAAACTAGAAAGATTTTTATTAGTTTTGCTGGTAAAGCATTTTGTGTCCTTAGTCCGTGCATTGCTGTTTTTAGATGGATAAAAAAAATAGTCCAAAATTCTAGAAGTTTATATATTAAATGAAAATGTAATTTTTTCTACATTTACTTACATATTGAACTCGTATTATAAAGTAAAGGGGATAACAATATTAAACTATACTGTGGTTTTAATTTGGAATATCCTTTATATTAAAAAATATATTTTATCCTTTAAATGGTAATTAAATATTAATTTTAAAGGATTTATTATTGCAAATCAATGACTAAAATATCCTTTAAAATATAAAGAGAATAAATTTTGGAATATTAATTTTGTTAAATCCTGATGTTATCTGTCTTCTAGACATATTGATGTTAATCTATATTTTCTATCGAACATTATTCACTTTCAATTTAGATAGAGCAAGACTTCCATTACATAATAATTTCGATGATATTTTATTTTAACTTGGATTACATCAAATTTGTTTGCAATAAACTGAATTCGATGATAATTTTTAGTATAGAAAACTGAAGTACTAATATATATTAGATTATAATCAAATAATAATAAATATATTTTTTAATATCATAACAAAAATAACATTTAATTAGATTCTAAATAAATCATTTCTTAATTTCAAACTTTTTTTTTAGAGAATAAACGTAGAACAGCTCAAATATATAAGAGTAATTTATTTAGACGACAAAAAAAAATGTGTTCTTGCTAATATAATATTTCGTTTGCCAGTCAGAAATCAAAAATGTCCTCTATATATTGCAACAGTCCAAAACAATTGTGCAAAATATAATTCACTTGAACACTTATTAAATTTTTTTCAAAATTTTAAATAAATTTTATTATGTCTGAGATTATATTTTTAGTAAAATACATAAATATGAAATTATAGCTAGTATAAAGTATATTAAGGATTGAAAAAATTTCCAAAGTTTCAACTTAATATCCTGACAATATTCATAAAAATTATTTAAATTAAAATCAAGAATTTGTAATTTATATGAAAAAATATTATTAAAATTTATCAATATACAACATTCAATTACAAAAATAGTATGCATAATATTATCTAATAGTCCTTATTCCAAAATTTATTCGTATTGATTAACTGAATTAAATTAATGAATATTAATTAATTGTAAATTGGATTATAATCTACAATGAAATTATTTAATTTACAAATATAATTAAATAATTTATTATATATTTGAAAACCATTATAAATATTTTTAAATTAGATTATAATTAATTATAATTCTTATTAATTTAATTAAATTGATTAAATTAATATTGAATTAAAATAAAAAAAACATATCGAATTGGATTATTTTAAATAACTTATCTGAAGATATTATTTTAGTTAAATAATTTTATTTATAGGAAGACCAAAATTATGTGTTTTCATAAATTGTTTTTGTTTTTTTGTGTGCATATTATGTGACCTATGGCAATTATGCAAATATAAAAACATCACTAAAAACAAATTACTAATTGCTACTTCTCTTAATAGCTAAATATAAAAAGAAATTATACAAATTGGTATACCCATATATACATAAAAAAAGAAAAAGGGGGAAAATTTGTTCAAATAAATCGTTAGTAAAGTACAATTTTTTTTTATATATATAAAAGTTTAATAGCTTTGAGCTCTTTTTAAAAGCTCATACAAAATTTGTTGACATTTTTTTTTTTTTAACATGTTTAATTAGAAATAGCTTTGTTTGTTCATTTCTTGAATTTTATATTTTATTTTTTCTAAACAAGTAAATATTTTCTTTTAATCTCTTTTTTAAATACCGAAAAACAAATTTTCAAAATTTTCCACAATTTACTAATATTTAATTTTCATTTTAAAAAAGATTTTTAGAATTTTCTTTGGATATGGAAATTTCTGAAAATATAATAGAAAATATTAATTTTAATTAAAAATTAATTATTTATTAAAAAAAAAAGTATTTTTATCAATAAATAAGCATTTTCAGAGTGATGTTGGACAAACTTACAAAATACCTCTAGTATTTAGCATATTTCGTTCGCGAAAAAAACAAAGCCGAATCCAAATTAAATCTTTTAAGTTTCTCTGATTGCAACATATATTTTGAACATGATGTATTCCAATTTTATTTATTATGTTGCCTTGCATATTTTCAGGTGTTTATTTATTAAAATATACGAAAATTAATTATTCTAAAGAAAAATTTTACTCTGGTAAATTAATTATACGATAATTGTATTTGAATATAATCGTATGAGCTTAAAATTTTGAAAGCGGATTAAAATAAATTTTGCATAGAAAATAATGAATGCAATTAATTAAGAAGATTCCGTTTTTAGTTAGTTATTTATTTATAATTCAATAATTTATTTAGATTTCTAAAATAATTGGAATTATTTGTTAGACTTCTAAATATATTATTGAACTTCAAAACATATTTTCCAAAAAAAAATAACAGAAATGTAAAAATTTACCAACATTTTCAATAATAACCTTACCCAATTGTTAACACTAACTAAGTACAGATACTCGTGATTATGTGTTTACCTCATTAATTAATAATTAGTAATTGAGTATCTAATCAATATCAGTTTCCATTTCCAACGCAAAGCAACATTTTTATATTCAGAAAATTGGGAGTAAGGAAGAACCCTGATGATTAGTTTGAATCACCGAACACAAGCATAATGAGAGATATTGTTAGTATGTAATAATATAGCAGATTTAAAACAAAATACCACGATAAATTCAACAAAAAAAGACAATATACTTTTGCCACACGCTTAGAAAAATCTTTACTATCCGCAGTGTATTGAGCTCGGATTTTACGTCACCGACACAAAAACAATAAAATAAATAGGACTTAAATAATACACCATAATATAAGCATTAAATGAAATAAATAAACAAATTAATGTGGAAACATAAATAATAATAGACAATATTTGAATTAAGAGGTTTCGTCCAACAAAAATATCAAATGCATCATGTTTCGTCCAACAAAAATATCAAATGCATCATCTTTCGTCCAACAAAAATATTCCAACATTAAAATTATTAATTCATTCTACATTTCATATATTCAATATTTTTCTACATTTATTTTCACACTATTATTGTCCATTAATATTAATATTAAAAAGATTTTCACACGGAAAAAACATTTCAAACCACAAAAAAAAATTGTGTTCTAATTTTTATTGTCATGAAAATTATGTTTTTGATGTGCATTCTAAAAACATAATACGATTTATTTTATAAAACAAAAAACTTTTATGAAATGCATTTATATAACAAATTAAAAATATTGTGTAATGTTGACAATTTATAGTTATTATATTATAGATTCAATGAATACAATTCAAATAGTCAGAAGCTTACTAAATCACAGGCACAAAAAAACATCCTTTCTACGCTTTCAATATATATTATCATGAATAATGAAATTTCATTGATCATAAATTTCTAATATGTAGTTAGTAGATATTGTAACTAAATTATTGAAGTGAAATTTTCGAAAAATAAATTAATCTTATAACCTTATTTAAGCTTAAAAATTATATTACAAGAATTTATCTAAATTAGTAAATTAGGGAGAAAATAATTTCTATATATACGACAATAAATTTAACACTATCGTTCAAATATTTAAACATAATGTTAGCAAAATTATATACATAATAGAAACTAGTAAAAGGCTGCCTCAACAGAAATATATTATATAAAATAAACTATATATCATAACTATAATTTATATAATGCAATGTCTTCATATATCCTTTTTTGTCCTTGTTATCTATATTATATAATAGTATGTAACTTAAATATGTAATCGTAATGCAACAAAACTACTATTTGTGCACACCAATATTCAATCTTATTTGTGGTTAAAGAATGGTCGCTATAAACTTAATTTAAAATAAAATGTAATATATTGGACTTTTATAGATTTTTATAATCATACCCTTCAGTTCACTGAATAATTTTCTGATATTAGTATATAAAGTTTAGTATCTGTAAAGTGTAAAGAAATAATCCATATTATATGTATAGAAAAATTAAGTGTGTAAAATTTTGAACTATTTTATTTTATTTTAATCACAAATAGAAATTGGTATTAGAAAATTTAAATCTTGAAATAGAATACTAAAAATGATGTCGAGAGATAGCGTATAAGTATATAATGTGAAATTTCCTGGTTATTTAGTGTAAGCTTAAATTTTGAATAATAAATTAGAAAAAGCCTTGATTTGCATTATATTTCGTTTGAAATTTTGTACATTTCTCTTAATGAGTATTGGCACAACTAATCTTTATATTTCTATGTGAAACTATAAAAATTATTCGTTTTTGGATAAAATAATATTTTCGGATTATTAATTATTAATACATATGACAACATTTTAGATAAATTTGAGCTACTTTACTTTCAAATACGTTTTTATATTATCTTTAGCATGAAATTTTGAAAACTTGTAAATTGTCCAATATTTGGAAAACAAAATATATATGAAAATCTGTAAAATAATCTTTGAAAACAATCAATTCAAATACATATTATCAATTTTTATTTAATTATTTAGCCTATTTAAATTTATAATTCTATTAAAGTTTTATGGTAAAACCAAATTTATTTGTAAATAAATTCAGATTATTTATTTAACATAAATTTTAAAACATAAAGTGACTAATATTGGTTCTTATCAGTATTATATATAAAAAAAAAAAAACACTAAAAAAATTTTTAAATTTAAAAATATTTATTTCGATTTGTGGACAATATATTTTCGAAAATATATCATGAGGTTTTCATGCGGCTGGTTACTTACAGGATTACCAACAAATAGAGAAAACAAAAATTTATATTTATATTTTTTTTTTTTTTTGGGTTAATATATATTTTACATAAAATTTGTAAACTATACTATAAAATAAAATGGCAGTCAATAAATTTTATTATAACTATTTTGTATTTTGTAAACTCTTATATACATTATATACACAGTTTTCAAACAATAAATATTTTCTGTGGCAAAAAATATAAATAATAAATAAATAAACAAAAGGTTCCCACCACAAAACTGTAAAGGATTCAATTTTCAGTATAAATATCCTTTTTCTGTAAGTTTTCATCTGTTATATATATATATATATATATGGTAATATTTTTAATTTAATATATTGAAATTTCTATATTTGCGTGAATTCCTGGACTGAAAAGCCACAAGGTAAAATTTAGTATCGATTTTAATGGCATATCTATTTAACAAAAAAAAAACTTATATACCATTACATAATTCCATCTATTTATAACGCTGAAATATAGTGTGTGGCTTTTAAATACCCAAATTTATTTTATTACATGCTTAAATTTTATACATAAATTTTGAATAGTTATGTTTGAGTTTAAGCTTTGAAAAAAATACATTATTTTGTTATTTCATGTTTTTATTTAAAAAATTTTTATAATTTATAAGACAGTTTTGTAGCTTTTTCACAAAAAAAAATATTTGTCTATTTTTAATCCTTAAGCTTACTCTAAATATTTTAAATTACATTGGACGAGTAATTGATAATACAAAAATATTCTTAAGCAAATTTAAGTTTTAAATTCGTGTCTGTGACTATAAAATTTTATATTGTAGAAAAATAAAAAAATTTCATGTTTTTACCAATTAATTTCGTTCTTTCCGAGTGAATTATTAATTTTGCAAATTAATTTCAAATTTTCTTTTGAAATATCTGCAGGTTATTATTAACCTTGTAAGAATTACTGCAAAATATTGAATTTTTGCATTTGAAATGAAGGTATTTCATGTCATTATTAAGGTATTTTCTTACTGAACGAACTTAATGAATAATTAATGTTCATTATGAGTTTTTTATTTTTTATTTATTTAAAATACTTTTTTTGAAATGAATAATATAAAGATTTAGAAAATTGATTTTATTATACAAATTAATTATTTCTTTCTAGAATACAACAAGTATTGAATCTTATCATTTTGTTATTTAGTATCTAAAATTAAATTATATTTATCTGAAATCTTACAAATCATATTAAATTTGATTAATAAAATACTTCAAAATAAATATTTTAATAGTTTTATTTACAATAAATTATTTAACTTAACCTGCTGGTTAGTTAAATAATTTATTTTATTTCAATTTATATTAATCTAAATTTTTCTCACTTATTTTAATATCTACCGGCTGCCGGTTTATTGTACATGTTTTGTATACAAACTATGTATCTAAATTACATTTAATTTTTTTATTTATTTTATTATCAAAACTCAATTTTAACTATTTTATACTAAGCTATTAATTGTTGAAATATTTAAATATAAATGGTTTTTGTATAAAATTTTGAATACGGAAAAGTATTTTTTTTTTTGCTTTTTGGTATTTTGATAGTTTTTAATTTTCATTTTCGTTGCCAAGTTGAGAGGGAGTTTAATTTTGTGGGACAGTAAAAAAAAAATTTAAATTCGCTTTTTATTGCAATTAATGTAATATTTTAATACAAATTTAGTTATTTTTTTTTTTCTAGAATAGGTCAGAGAAATTAAGTTTTGAAATAAAAACCATTTATATTTAAATTTTGTTAATCACATTTTCTAAATATAAAAAGAAAACCGGACTACAAAAAAAAAATAAAAAAAAATATGATAATTTGGAACAGAATACAAATTTCAACTAAAAGTAATTTTAAAAAGAGTGAAAACTAATAAAATTCTAAATATACATTGTTATTTAATATATAAACTAGTTTTAAAATGTGGAATAAATTAAAAGAAATTTAATGTTAGTTGAATTATTTTTGGCACGTTTGAGTACAACAACAAAATATGTTATGTTGAAGATACTTTATAAAAACATTTCAATTAATAAAAATTTATATACTATATATTAATTCAATTTTAATATTTTTAAAATCTGTTAAATTTAATATCGATCTAGTATCATCATTTTCAACTAAGTAAATACTACTTAATTTCGTTGAAATACCTACATAAAATATATTTATATTTTTTATGTAGGTATTTCATACTCTAAATAAATTTCGTTAAATTAATTCAATATGAAAAACAATTGTTTTTATAGTAAATTACATTCCACATGTCGCAGAATCATCTTTTGCAATTCATTACCATTCACAACAAAAATATTAAAATCTCAAAAATCATTTAAATTAATTATGACATCATCGAAAATCTTGTATCATTAGCTTTTAAAAAAAAAAAAAAATTATTAGTTCAATGTTTTTGATCAAATATGTATAATTAATATAAAAAAAAATTAAATTCATTAAAATTAATATAAAAAAAAATTAAATAAATTACAATTTTTTTTTTCTTATTCAACAATGAAATATTTCACTGTTATGAAATTAACAAATCATAAATGTGGGGTTTGTATGAACCGAATTTCTATATCAAAAATATCTTTAAAAAAAAAACACACTAATTTTAAATTGATTAATTTTTTTCGGTGCAATGACTTAAATATTCACATTTTTCATTAAGAAAAAAATTAATTTATAATGTGCTAAATATTAACTTTTATTTTACTAAAAAAATTTTGTAAATTTTTTACAGGTAGTTTAGTCCAACAATAATGAGAAAGAAATTTTTTATCCAAAAAAAAAACAAAAATCTCCAATTAAATATAAGCTGTGAGCTTTGTAATTTAACAATTAAATTAAAAAGAAGCAAAAAAAAAAAAATATTAATTTATCTTTTAAGTAACATGATCAGAGACATAAAAAAAATTTATAATGTTTCGATTACATGAATTACTTTTGTGAAAATTAAACCACAAAGGTTTCTAGGCCATTATAATTGGTTTTTTTTGTAGCATAAAATTGAGGTTAAATCAATTGAAATAAATATAACGAAAAAAATAAAAATAAATACATAATTCCAAAAAAATTGTATAATTTCAAAATATAAATTTTCATAGTACTTTAATATAATTTTTTTTCCGTTCTATTATATTTGATTTTTGGTACTTGAATAGACCTGATTATGATGATGAGACAATTCTACATGAAAAGAAAAATTTATTTTTTCCACAAATTTTCAAATTTATCAAATTATTAAAATCTGGTAAATTTTGATAAACTACAAATTATATCTTTTCTATTTTTTTATTCTATTCTATATATTTTGTTTTGTGATGAAACCGTGTCTGATATTTGTATGATGAATATCAAAAATTCGTAAAATATTAGAGAGTAGATGAATTTAATTTGGTATTATATTTTTGCTATTTCCATAGATTTCATTATTTTCCATAGAATTCATTATATTAATTAATATTTCTGTGGAGTTTTGCTAAAACACGATATCTACTTTTTTTGATATTTTGAGATTTCGATTGCTAAACATTTAATCTTCAAATTGAACAATAAATGACAAATTTTTGTTCTTTATAAAACAACAAAAAATTTATAAAGTCTAAAAGTGATAATTTTATGTATGCGAAGATGGACTTTTACCAAAACATGACCACTGTATCTCTGCCACAAGTTTTGGTTTACGAATAATCTACCAAACAAAGACTACATAAAAAAGCAAAAAACATAAATCTAATCTCAATAGTTGGGGCATTGCACAATTATTTTATTATCATGGCAAATTACAATCCAATTTTCTTAAATTTGCTGTGCTAAAAATTTGTAATTATGTAGATATCATGTTTTGGCAAACTTTCACAGATTTACAAACTTTTTCTAATAAAATGTCGATTCTTTTCAATTAAGTTTATAAAAATTGTTACAGTTTTTAAAACTATCGATTTAATATTACAGTTATTTAATAATATTACAAAATTTTATGTAAATTAAAACTTTATATGCTATAGAAAATGTTACATAATATAACTTTAAAAAAAAATTATTTTATGTGATAAAAAATGTTATAATGTTTATTATAAATTATTGCTATTTAATGTTATTAAAGTTCTTATCTGTCAGTATTATTTATGCAGAGGTTATTATTATAAGAAAATTTTAAAATAATTTACTATTCATTTTTTATTTAACATAAAAAAAAAACAATATAATGAAAAATATAAACTTTTTTATTTCACACCAACATAAATTTCATTTCAAGATCACAGGAAAAAAAAAATGGTTAATTCTCTTAGATTAGAAAAAATATGAAATTAATATACTTTTAAAATTTATAATTTCTACAGAAAATTATTCAGCAGGATTATCTTTTATTAGCCGATAACCAATTTCATATTTTCATCACTCAAATTCAATTAAAAGATTTAGCTACAGAGTATATAGTTAATTAGCTCGAAATCTTTTATTCTCGCAAAACTTTATCGACTTAAAAATTATTTTTAAACATTAATTAGTCGTAAAAGATAGTATTTTTCTATTTGGTTAAAAATTATATTTGACTAGAATATAATTTTACTATGAATTCAATGTGTGTTTTACGTTATGGAATGAAAATAAAATAAACAAACGAAATAATAATAAAAACGGTCACATTAAATATCATAAATAATGAACATACATTAATATTATTTTTCTATACACACCTGAATCAAATAAACTTTGCTATAGAATTTTACTATTTTTTTTTTTTTTGCTTTTCTATTTCATAGCATTTCATAAACTGAATTATCAATTTTATTAGGTTTTAGAAAATATTTTACACTTGGTTTCACAAATATGTCCTTTCTTAATATATGCGAATTTATACATAAACATTACATCTATAGCCTTTTACGTAGACGATATTTTGTTCCGGTTAATAAATTTAGTATTGCATAGAAAAATGCATCAATATTATAAATATATATATATAAAAAAAATTATGTAAATATACATATATGCAATTGTCCTTAAGTATTTTGTATAAGTTTATCAGCAGGTGCTATTTTAAATAGCTTTATGATGATGACAGGTACACAAGAAATTTATGGAATTTTACACAAAAACAAAATTTAAAAAAAAAAACTACATAAAGGAGAATAAATAGAATGCATATCTTTTGTGCATACGTATATTTTTGTAATATTTCTAAATTAAAATTATAAATAAATATCGTTTAGTAAGAATAATAAAATGAAAACATTTTTTTTTTCCCAACTTTGTGTTTTTTTTACTTGAATGATGAAAGTTTTTTTCGCTGTTGTTTTAAGCTAAATTATTAGAATGTTATGTTATAATATCATACAAAGTTAGAAGGAAATCTATACAAAATTTTGAAAACTTTTATCATAATAATCGACGTGAAATTTGATGCATAGTTAAGAAATATCTACATCTATTTAAATCGTTGAACACCTCGAATGAAGACTTAGGGTTTCGAAATATTCTATTCAAATTTAAACGTATACTAATTTGACATGGATTCCAAACCATAATTTTTTTTATAGTGAAAAAACTTTAATTGTAACAAGCTTTAGTGGCTTTACTAGTAAGATATTATTTCAGTCAGCATTTTTCCTGGTCATTTTACTCTAGTATTATTACTTGATCTAATTTTTAAGCTGAGTAAACTTACACCAACCTATATGCTGCCTTGAACGGGAGTCGAACTTACTATTTTTCACACCAAATTACTCTTAGCCACAGGTGATCGTGCATACTTTAATTTGAAAAATGCTACTATATATCAGCCAAAAAATCTCATTATACTTCAAACCTTGTAAACTATTTATAATGATTAACAAAATTCAAAATATTTAAATCCAATTATAATTAGGAAAGTAACTGGCATATATAATGGAATATAAACCGATTTTAGCTTACACATTGTACTAAGGTACTCCAAATATCACTAACAAAAATATGGTAAAAGATAAAAATAAAAGGTTTTATTAAGAATATAAAGATTTTACATAAAATAATAAAATTACTAATTATAGTTTCATACAAAAATATAGGTAAGACAAGAGACTAGCAAAAGTTCTGGAATTAAATATTTAGAACAGCAGATGATGTAAATCACTAATTAAATTTTTATCATAATTTCTTTCATACTTCATTTTTAATTGGACTACAAAAATTATGTTTTTCTAGAATTTATAATCCTTAAAAATTTTCCAATTACATAATAAAAAAAAATTAAACATTATTTTAATAAGTTAGACAGACAATTAAAAAAAAATTCTTTATTTTATTCTACGAAATTTTTAATTTCTTGTAAAATTATTTTAATCAACTTAATTTTCATTTAAACTTTTAAACAATGTGTATAATTTTCCCCAAATAAAACTAATTTTTCTTCTCTACATATTTCTCTTTTACGGATAGCTGAACGTACCACCCAGTTTCAAATAATATTCTTTTTTTTTTTTTTTTGTTAAATTTTTAGAACTGAAAACGTACACAATTACAAGAAATTGCAAATATTATTCTATTAAATATCTTAACACCCACAAAAATAAAATTACATAAATAATAAAATAGATAAAGAAAATTAAGTCTGAAGAAAATGCAAAAGAAAATTACGTATACGTATATATTAACAAAAAAAAAACAAACAGATAAGACACATGTCTACAAGTTTTTATGATGCTCATCATAAAAAAAAGCATAAAATAAGTTGAAAAATAATTTACATTTATATAAAAATATATGTGCATATTTTTAAATTGATGAAAATTTGAAAAAAAAAGAAATTATTTAATTTTAAGAAAATATTTTTTTTGTGTAAAAGTCTTTTAAATTTTTTCTTTTTTTTTGTATATAAAATGAAAATGTTATAATTTCCACAAAATTATTAAATTTTCAAAGTATGAAATTATTTAATGAGATAACAATGAGTTCGGGGGGAAATTCAATTTTTTCTTTGACGACAAAAAATAATTTGTATTATTTTAATCTCACATAAATATAAAATTTTCAATTCTTTCTTTTTTTTTTCAACAGAATCCATCATCGCATACCCCATATTTGTATGAAATCACCCCCCAAAAAAAAAATTCTACCCCAACAAAATGATTATATAATTTTTTTTTTTGTTATTTATACAGACTTGAAGGATAAAACAAAAGGTTATGTTATGTACATATTTTTTGTATATGTATAAATTATTTTAAATAAAAATAAAAATTGTCTGTATTATTTCCTAAGCTGATAATTCTTGTCGCAGGTTCCTGAACTTAACAAAATGGAAATATAAATGGTTTTGAATATAAAATTAAAATGTAATATATTTTTTTTTTTTATATTCATTTTGATGTCATGCATCAAGGGATGTTTTTAAGGGTAAATATTTTTTTTTTTTCTTTATTCACTCGAATGAACATTTATTTAAAATATGTGACACATACCTTTTGGTGACAATTCAAGATGAAAAATTTTGATTTTCGTAACATCTTTAAAGTATCTTAAAAAAAAAAAAGTATACATGAGAACAAAGATTTTTTTTAATGTTTTTAAGAAAATATTTTAAAACCATTAAAAAAAAAAAGAAATTTAAATTCAAAATTTTTCCTGTAAAATTAATATATATTAATTTTAGTCTAAATAATTAAAATGTAAATAAAATTTTGCTTAAAAAAAATAATAGAAATCTGATCATTTAACCATTCAGTATAATTGAAATAATTTTAATTTGAAAAAATAAAATCTCGTACTTAACTAACTAAAATTTAAATATACTGAGCATTAAAAATAATCCTGATGTTTTAAATTTTAAATATTTCAAGAACAATATTAATTAATGAATATTAAATGCAAAATATTTTATGTAAATAAAATACCTGATTAAATTTAATTTATCTCCTTACTTCAATAAAACGTTCTTTTTAATAATTTGCATAAAAATAAATCAATATTTGTCTAAATACATAATATCCTTAAAAAAATTTAATGCTACAAAAGTATATTTGCTAAATTTTCATTGAAAGTTAAAAGAAATATTAGATGAAAAATTTTAATTACAAAATATTGCTTAGTTCAGAATAGAAAATTTACTAATAAGTAAAATAATACTAATTTTATACAATTTTCATTTATTAATTATTCTTAGTTTTTATAGTATTTTCAAGAACTATTTATTAATTGGCATTTAAATAATTATTATTTTCTTAAATAAGAATCTGTTCTCATGTTCTTAATTTGTATTAAGAATTCCGGTATCTATATTTGAAATAGGTCATTTAATTTCTTTCTTTTTTTTTTTGTGTCCACTCATTTAAATGTTATTAATCTGTAAAATGTGTCAAATCAATATTCAATTTTAATATTAATTTAAATTTTCCATAAAACGTGAAAAGTATTTCTAGCACCTAATCAATAATATACATAATTTTATTATTTTACAGCATATATATATATAATAAAAAAAAAAACTTGCATCCGTTTCAAATCTATAATTCTTTAATGGAACAAATTTGCAATAATTTTTTACTAAAAAAATTATTCTTATATATTAATCAAATAGAAGTTTAATCATTTTTATACATTTTACTAACAGAAGAAAAAAAAAATTAAATTTTATAGCCTTTCACTTGACACTTCGACCTATTTTTGTCTATCGTTTTCAAGTTTGGAAGATTTTAATTATAAAGTTTTTTTTATTTTTATTTGATAGCTAAAAAAAAATCTTTATTGCAAAAGGTATAAAAAATTGAAAAACTGTGAAAATTATTCTTTTTTTTTTAAATTAAAAATTAGTAAAAAATTATTCATAGATAGACAAAGTTACAAAAAACATTCTAATCAATAATTTTTTGTAAATATATAAGAAAAAAATATAAACATAGATTTTTAAAAACGTATCTTGAAGATATTTAAACTATATTTATAATTAAATAATTTAAAAAAACTTGATTTTTTTTTTGTTACAAAAATATAACTATTATTGTAATTACAACATGGTATTATTTTAAGTACTAAAAACATTATATCATTCTATTAAATTATATTAATTTCTTGTAAATTATCAAAATGTATTTCAAAATTTTAATGATGAAACTATCAATGAGCCATACTACTTTTTTTGCTTTATTTTTTAGAATCACACAATTTATTATAATTGTTCTGTGTGTAGTAAGATAATTGATCTTCAAAATGTTTCTTAATCGTAAAAGATAAATGATGTTAATAGTTTAAAGTTTTTTTTTTTTTTTTTGTATTACCTAGAGGTCAGCAATATTGAGAAATAAAAGTTCTGCAAAGGTGAGAACAATAATAATATACTGGGAATATAAGAAAAATTACCATTACTAATTGTGTAATAAATAATCGATGATTTTTCTTAAAAAAAAGCTTTTCAATATAAAAATAAAATAATAAATTTTGTAGTAAATAAAAATTTAGTAAGCAGTAAATAAAATTTTGTTAATATGTAATATCTTTTAGTAACTAAAATTTGTTCAAAGATATTTAAAATAAAATTAAAAAGAAATTTGGTTCTAAAATTATAAATTATTCAAACCTGAATTAATTACAAAAAACATTTTATAAATAATAGTTCTACAATTATTAAAAAATCTTTGACTACTTAATTTGCAAACAAATTTTCTTGAAAAGCTTTTAGCAAAATCAGTGTTCTTTTTATCATTGTCGAAATTAATATTATTTTTTATCATTTAATTAAATTTCTAAGTAAAAAATAAATTTAATTGCTAAAAAGCTAATAGTTTTCATATCCTTTATTAGACTAAATAACATTTTCTTTTATCTCTTTATACGTTTCAATATTTTTAAACTTAAACAAATTTACCAGGTTAGACAATACGTGGTTAGAATTCTACTAGACAAATTTTTTATACTTTCATATTTATTTAAAAAATCATCAATTCTTTTATAGCAGTCTTAATAAAAAAAAATCATTAAAATCCTTAACACGAATCAGTTTTCTATGAAAAGTATTTATGTTATAAATAATAATATTTTTATTTTTTTTTACATAAAAGATTTTGGAAACCAAAAAACATTATATTTTTCACAGAAAATATTTAAATCACAATATTTAATGTATTTTTTAAAAATTTATAAAATATTAAATAATAGATTAGAATTAATTTTTCATCTTCAAGTTAAAAGTGCTTATATTTTTTTTGAAAATATATAAAGATGATTAGTAAATGCTAGGTGTATATTCTTAAAACATTAAATAGGTTTTATCTATTGTTTAAAAATGTTTTTGAATTTAATAGACAATATTTATAGATAAATTTAAACCACCAAGTGAGCTAATAAATCGACAGGTCAATCTTTAGAAATATTCAGTTTTTAAAATTTTATGAACCTTCAAAATGATTTTAAATCAAATATTTTGAATATAATTTAACCTTTGCTATATTAGAGTACAATTATTTGTAAATAGCTTTGAAGATTTTAACAAAAAAAAAAAAATATTTATTATTGAGAAAAATTGTGTAGAAAAAATAATCCTATTGCCAAATTGTAATGAAAAAATAAACTTTCACATGCCAGACCAAAATGTACCTCTATACCTACTTTTTGATAGATATTTTCAGATTTTAGTACAGCATTAATAGTAATAACTTCTGATGGACTTAATAAAAATGTTAAAGTTTTTTAATATTATTGATTCTTTCATACACAGAATATTATCCGCCATATTAATGTCTTCTTGACAAAAACTGTTTACTCCCAATGAATGTACATGTTGGTTAAAATTATCAATGAGGAAACTTACAAATATATTGGTTTTTATTCTACGAAATTCTTAGTGCTAACGTTCTACAAATATTTTTCATACTAGGTCATATCTCTAAATTAACTATTTCCTCACTTATCACACTTATTTCACTTATCACACTTACTTCAGGACAGTTCCAGAAAGTATGCTATTTCTCACAATACAGAAATTGTTGGAAAAATATTTTAAAAATATCAGAAATTTAATAATCAGAAATTTCTTTAACAAATATACAATCTATCTTTATAAATTTGTCATAGTTACTATAATATCTTTTCGGTTTTATTTTAACACAATAAGCCCTGTTACTACTTAATTCTATTATTCATAATCAAATTGAAATTTAGAATTTTCATCTTAACTAGACAATAAATAATCTTGGAAAAAAAACATATACTTTCAGTCTATATCTCCATGACCATAACCGTATCTTATTGACATAAAAACTTACTGACCAAACTATTTATTGAACACAAATAAAAAAAAATTAATATAAAATTATGCAAAACCGTAAATGCCTTTTCAATATGAAAATATTATAAGAAACATCAAAACATTCTAAAATAGAAATAATAATAATAATAATAAAAAAGCATAAACAAAAAATAAATAAATGATAACAAAATAAAAAACATAACTTAATGCCGTAATGCAAAACACATTAAATATAAAAAAAACCTGGAAGCATTAAGTTTGGCGGCGCCCATTCTTTATGTTTACCAGTGATGCGCGGAACACTATAATATTATGTTTTTTTTTTTGTGTGCTTACAATAAAAAAGAATCCCAGAAAACAAAAAAAAAACAGAAAAAAGGGTAAATATGTTACGCTAAGCGTACAGGTACATCAGGTGTGAGAATTTATTCATAAGTACTAATTTTTTATTTTTTATTCTGTCCATATTTATGTACACACAAAAGACAGGTATTCCTCAAGAAAAAAAAAACTGTGATAGTTCACTGCGTTATTGCTTAACAAGAACAAATTAAGAGAGGAGATTAGAGACGAAAAAAACTCTCAATTGTCGCTAATGTAAGTAAAACAGTTTCCAAGATAACTACAAGTAATAGAGTGAACTTTTAAATTCGTCCATTAACAAACTGTGTTGTCGTTCAACATTGTTTTTTAGTTTAATCGCCATTGAAGTTGAATATAATATATTAATGCTGGTTGTATACACTATACAGTTTTTTTTTTTATAAAGAAAATGAACGTTTAATTTTCCTTTTACCAAAACTTGATTTAGATTTTAAGTATTCTGATCACGAGGCTGTAGATGGAAATTTTATTTCACTAGTTTGGTCAGTAACTTCGAGTTTAGTGCTAAAGTTCTACAAATATTTTTCATACTAGGTCATATCTCTAAATTAACTATTTCCTCACTTAAACGGATATCTTTCAAATAAGAATTTTGAATACGAACAGATAGTTTTATGAATAAGTCCATGATTATAGCTCAGATATAGATGTATATATACTAAGTATAGTAGTTTATGAAATTGAATTTCCAATATCTATGAGAATTCTTGGAATCATTAAATTTAAATATAATCAGTTTTGAAGTAAATTTATATTTTTAAAAATAATTTAATTCTTTTAATCAATCTTACAGTATCTGATCGCCGACATGATCAATTAAATTTAAATACAAAAATCTATAAATGTTGCAACCTAATGTATCTAAACATTAATAACATAAATTTAAAATAATATTTTACTGTTTAGATTAGATAGATAAAAATAATTTCCATTACAAGATCAATTCTAGATTAACTAGACAGTTAATAAAATAAAATGTTTACACATATTTTACTTACCTCTCTCTCTTTCTCTCTTATTTTTCTATAAAACTCTCATTTTTTTCGAACAAAAGAAATTTTCCATGATTTTCTTATACTTATGAACTTTTACTTGAGCTTAAAAAAGATATACTTATTTACAATTTTTAACGCATATTTTTCTAATATGGTATAAGTATTGGTACAACCAAGAAGAAGTAAACTGCAAAAAAGAAAAGAAAATATGTTAAAAAATGTAAAAAAAAAAAAATACCAAAAAAAAACGAGTAATTTGAAAAAAAAAACCAAAAATCATAAATACTTGATGGAAGATCTTTGGTAAAGTTTTTAATAATGACTTGGTAAATTTAAACTCAGTTTAAGATTGTCTACCAAATGGTAAAGTTGATTTCGTTTAATAAATTGAAAATTTTTTTAAAGAAAATAAAAAAGTATCTTTGAGTGAAAAATTTTTTGAACGTGAAAAATTAATTATAAATTTAAAAAAAATATATATTAAAAGTAATTGAAATAATTATTAAATAAATATTGTGTTCAAATTTGAAATTGTTGGATCCCAAAATAACAAAAAAAAGGAAATATTTTTAAAAGAATTTGATCATAGTGAATATTATTTTATAAAAATTACAATTAAATAAGTTTCGTTAGTGTATTTTCTATAAAAGTAAGTTAAAAATTTAAAAAAAAAAAATTAATATGTACTAAAAAGTATACTACTAAAAATACTTTTTTATTAATGTCCTTGCAAAAAATTGTAGATTCAAATAAATATTTTATGGTATATTGTATAAAAGGTGTACGGACAATTCGTAGAAAAATAATTCGTAGAAAAGCAATTCGTAGAAAATAATTCGTAGAAAAGCACAATTCGTAGAAAAATAATTCGTAGAAAAGCAATTCGTAGAAAAATAATTCGTAGAAAAGCAATTCGTAGAAATACAATTCATAGAAAACCAATTATCCGGGAAATTCGTATAAAATAATATTAAAAAAATTCTCGTTCTTATAAAATGATAGGTACCCAATCTCAGCGTAACTCAGAGCCAACGGCGGGAACGTGTTGGGAATATGGCTCCATTTTTATTTTTATTTTTTTTTTTTTTTTTTGTTTTTTTAATTTAAAATATAATTTTTGTAAGTAGAAAGAAAATAATTCGAAATAATTAGTAATATCAATTCATAGATAAAAAAGAAATTCGTAATAAATTCATACGTTTCTTAAAATTTTATATATTAATTCGTAGAAAACTTATTCGTAGAAAAAAATAATGGTCGCAGGGTTTTTAAGGCGCGCGCCTTAAAAAACCCTGCGACCATTATTTTTTTCTACGAATAAGTTTTCTACGAATAAGTTTTCTACGAATTATTTTTCTACGAATTATTTTTCTACGAATTGCTTTTCTACGAATTATTTTTCTACGAATTATTTTTCTACGAATTATTTTTCTACGAATTATTTTTCTACGAATTGCTTTTCTACGAATTGTCCGTGAATCTGTATAAAATAATGAAATTGTCTGAAACAAAATAAGAATTTTAAATTAATTTCACTCTAGTTTTCTACTATTTTAACATTGTTGAATTCATTAAGTTTTTTTTTATAGTATTCTGTTACACATATAAAAAAAATAAAAATTAATTTATTTGAAATTAAAATAGGTAGATACTATTTTCAAAATTATATTAAATATAATGAAATATAGCTAGTATCTTTATTAATTAGTTATATGAAATAAAAATTAATATTATACTACAAAGTACTTTAACCTAGATTTCAATAATTAACGTTCATCAAAATCTTGTATATTCAATTATATAAAATTGAAATTGGTAAATATATCAATTTGGTAAATATAAATTTCAACAAGTTTAATATTAGATTAATTATAGAACAATCCAGTTTAAATTTAATTTTTCATGTAATTTTTAATCGTACAAAATTGCATTCTATAATTTATTGAAATTTTGATTATAAAACTGAAATTTTACTGATAAACATTTGTATAAATATTTCAGAATAATCTTTCTTACATAACATCCTATTAAAATAAAGATTAAATTAACCACCATATTAGATTGTTATTTTATTATTCACCCTATTAGATTGTCATCTATTTTACCTTCTTAACGTCAAATTTTATATCTTTTTATTTCATTAACTTTTATTTAGGAATGTAGAACAGTTTCCTTCTTTTCCAACCTAATACATACAACATTTGTATTTTTTTTTTCTTAATAAACAATCTTTTATTTTATGCCATTAAATACAAAAAAAAAATATCTTATAGAAGTTTTTTTTCAGGAAAAAGAAAACTATATTTTAAAAACCACAATTTTCTGCTGCCATTAAAAATAAAAATTCAATCTGACAACAGCAAAATAAAAATAATAAAAAAAACTAAACTAGAGAATTTTCTTGTGTTTACTTTTCTGTAGAAAAATGTGTATTTTTTTTTTGTGTATAAATTGAAAATTCATCATGATATAAAAAAAAAAAGCATAAATATAATAAACTCGTTTCACCTGTCGTCTAAATAAGAAGTAATATCAACGTTAATGATAGAATATAACTTTTTTTTTTATATATATATATAATATTTTATTAGTTTCATAGTTGTAGCTATTTACTTCTTAATTATATTATTAATGGTATATGTTTAAAACAGTTTCCTGGGTGTACTTTTAAAAAAAAATAAAAATTCTGTTTCCCCCTTCCTTTTTATATATATTAGAAAAATCAAGTTAAAAGAGCTTTAAAAAATTGTTTTTAATGTATACAGATTGAAACATAATATAATGGGACTGAATCAAAAAAAGTAAAAGAACTTGGTAAAAAAAAAATTTTGCTTTTTATTTAATTGCATAGATTTTATAAGAAAATATGTTGTTTTTTTTTGTATAAACATTAAAATCTCACAAAACTTGGTATATTGTGGTTTTACGTTTTAATGAAAAAATTAGTTATAAAAATTATTAGTTTACTCTTGAATTTAATGATCATTAATTTTTGGTTTTATTATTATTGTTGCAAAAAAAAAAGTTTAAGGTTATTAAACTTTTTAATTTTGTATTTACAATTAACACTTTTATTGTTGAGAATAGAATTAATTTTTATTAGTTATGATAATATTTTTCATTATTAAAAAAATTACATAAATTCTATTTTAATTAAGTAATAAATTTTATAAATTTAAGTATGTACATAAATACTTTCTAAAAAAAAACAACATATTACATATATCTTAAATTAAAAATAGAATCTTAAAATATGTAGATTAATTTTATATTTAATTTTGGTCTAATTTCAAAAGACTTTTTTTAATTAATCTAGTAATTTAACATTATACTTTGTAATTTTATTTAAAAATAAAACTTGATAATTCACAAAAATTATTTTCTATTTAGTTGCTACACAAAGATATTTAGCTTTTAATTAATTTGATTAAAATCAAATTACTAAATGAACATTTTTAGTACTTATCCATATTTCAAATTTCATGATTTCGAATAGGAAAAATGATATTCTTAACTTTTAAAAACCCGAATGGAAAATAAACGAACTAATTATTAATTAATATACTTGGCTATAAATTGAATGTAAAATCTAATTTCTTCTCCTAACCACCCAATCTAACTTTTTGACTAGTCATCTTATTAGCCTAGTTTAGTCATTTTCAAATAGTCATAAATTTGCAAAAATATGATTTAAAATCTTGATCGTATTTAAAATATTTGGTATTAAAATTATGTTCAAACGAAAATTGGTAAAATTTAATAGCATAGAAGGCAACTAATATTATATTTTGCACACTGTATTTAATTCAAATAAGATATTGTTGTAGATATAATTTTTTTCTAAAATTTTGTTTTGAAATTACAAATTTAAGGAAATACTTATTACAATATAGCAGAAATGTGATTAATAGTATAATCACTTTAAATTCCTACTTTATTATTTTACATTTTGATAAATTGAAACGTGAATGTAAATTTTGATTAAATAAATTGAAAAATGTACATATATGTTTATGTATATCTTTAAAATAAAATTCTGTCTGTAGTTTGCATGTCAATTTTACATTAAATATTATAACTATACAATTATGATAATTTTTAATATTTTTATTTTCTGTTCATATTGATTATTTTTTTTTTTTAAATAATTATTGTAATCCTTTTCAAATATAAGAGAAAATAATGAAAATTGTTGGCTTTTCTTCTATGACAATGAACGTAATTAAATTAATTAGTAAATACAAATAATTATATATAAGCAATTAAAAGTCCTTATATTGGACGGACAAAAAGATGATTAATTTAAAATTATAAGCTACTTATAACACATTTTTAAAATGGATAGGGAATTTATTGAAAACTTTAATATGTTTAAATTTAATTTAATAAAAATTAATTGTATAGAACTACAGGGTATTTTGATAATGTTTGTGTCCCTTTTTTTTAAATTAAAATCAAAATTGAACTGGACAGAAAACAACATGTTAAAATCAGTGTTACCATATAGACTTTTAAAATTTATATATGTATAGGTCCATAATTATTAATAAAACTAATCAGGATTTATTAAAGAATTAGCTAATTAATTTAAAAGTTTTAAATCCCAATTGTAAAATTAATTGAAAATTTAATCTTTATTTAATATTTAAAATTAAGTTTAGTAATATTAGTCCTTACCGACACAATGTATAATATTGTTAACGTATTTTCGCTTTTTTTTTTTATTAATTTTGGTATCCAAGTTAAGCAATGCTGTAATAATATTTACACTGATCCGTCTAAAAGCAAAAAATATATATATATATATATATTTTTTTAAAACCATGAAAAATGTCTGATATATTTCGTACTATAAAAAATAATGTGAGTGCGGTCACCACTATAATAAAAAAAAAATTAATTTTTTTTTTTCTTATACTTTATTCAACTAATTAAAACTTACCACGCTTTTTAAGTAATCTACAATTTGTGGTTTTTTTCATTACCACGTCTTTCTAGGTTGTTACGTTTACATAGCATAATCAAACAGTATAAACACAAAATTACACTTTATTTTTTTTTTTTCATAAAATATATATATATATATATATATATATGGATATACTATATATATATTTTGTGTATAAGGCTAATGAACTGACTGGTGATGTTATTAAATTATTATCCATAAAAAATAAAAAAAAAAGTAATTATTATAAAGTAATTTCTTGGAAGACAATAATTATTTCGTAGCTATTTTATTTATAAATATATATTATTAGAATTTATGCTGGAACAGGAAGATAAGGTTAAATAGGAATTAAGTGTAAAACAAGTTTTACAATCTAGATAAAATAAAATATATAAACGAAAAATCATTTTATATTACACAAAAAAAAAGAAAATCTTCTTTCAACCAAATATAGGTGAAAGGAAAATCAATATTATACTTTATAAATACATTTATATAAATATAACCTGAAAATATTAATTGAAGGAAATTAAATTGAAATATCTTTTTAGATAAGACAAGTAAACTGATCATTAAATAATAAGTATACAGTCGTTATTTACAATACGAGTTTACAATTCTAAGAGTTTGGTACAAAAAAAAAAAAAGCTTAGAATGGGAATTATCCTTGATAAGAAAATTATTTAAGTGTGTATTTTGAAATATAATATTTATATTTAAATATTTTCAGTAGAAAACTTTCAAGTTTTATGAATTCTATTAGTTTATTTAAAATACTTGTTCAAGGAAATAGTTTTCTGCAATTTTTCTTGAATTCCAACCTGCATGTAATGTCAAAATCACTTACATAATCATTTCAAATTATACATTTTTATATAATAATGGAGATTTATTTATCAATTAAGCAATAATATGATAAGCAAAGTTTTATTTTTAATTAATAAAATATTTCCAAATAAAATACTATTCTAATAGCTATCTAATTAAAGCATATCTTCCATTTTTCTATGTACTTTTACACGGTCAATAACACCGATGTTCTACCTATAAAAAATAAATCTATATTTGTTTTTTTTTCTTAGTTGTAGAATGTGTGCAGTGTGCACAATATTTTTCTAAATCTTAATTGTATTACTTTGTCTCTGGAATATAAATAAAACTAGAATTTTTATGTTTATCATTTTATTTTTACAAACAATTTTTTTTTGTATCCTCAGAATAATAAAAAAAAAAATATATAAAACAAATCATAATTTATATGAATATTAATTATGATTATTATTAATAGCATAAATTATTATTTGGTTAATGAGAGCATATGTGTTATAATCTTTAGGTATTTTTTTTTTTCTCGTACAATAATAATCTTAAGACATGAGCTAATTAATTTAACTGATATTTTTATTTTTTTTTAAATAGTAGATTATTTTTTTAATAGCACAAAAAATAATTTTAATAAATTATTCTTTCAGTTTCTGTCAATATTTAAAAATATATATAATTTTTACTATTTTATTAAATTACACTATTTATAGCATATTTTTATCAGCGTATTTATAGCATATTTTATTAAATTACACTATTTATAGCATATTTTATGTTGGTAATTAGAAATTTTGATAGTGATTGTAGCATAAAAATGGATTTATGGTATTTAAACATTTTTATGGTACTTAAAAAAAATTGGCTTAAATATGATTTTTTATAAATTTTATCAAACTAAGACACAGTAAATTAGTATTTGTAAGATTTCAATTAAATATTTCATAATAATTTGTACAATTTATTTACAAGTCATACTTCACGACAACTTTCGGTAATTTAAATGATTTTTGAAAATTATTTTCTTTAATAAAAGTACTTAGTTACACTATTATTACTTATAAACTTTTGCAATTGAAAAAAGTTATTTAAAAAAAGGTATATATCGCTATTTTTGTTAGATTATCATCATCTAAATTTCTCAAATGCTTAAAATTGTTGTTAACTATAAATAATCAATTTAAAAAATCTCTTTAAAGTATAAAGTTCAGCTGTAAACTATAATCCAATTTTTGTTTTTGCAGATTTCTTAAGATTTTTTTTAATCAACTAAGTATATTATCTATAATTTATAATTGAAATATTTTAACCTTTATACCTTCTTGTATGTTTTTTTATATATAAAATTTAATAAACCTATTGCATAAAAAAAAAATTTTTTTTTAAGAGCATACTCCTGAAATTACGGAAAATATATTTCTTGTTTATACTCATCATTACCAAAGACTGATTTTTTATTTTTATTTAAGTTTTTTTGTTTTTTTTTTGTTGCCTTTACAAAAAGGCGTAAATTACACAAAGGTTTACCAACACCTGAGATTTTTTCATAGTTACATATTATATGTATATATATTTTAAAGATACTTTACTTGATCGTAGGTAATATTAATTTTTTTTTTTTTGTCTTTTGCACAATTTAAAATGCATTCATTTTAAGTGCAAAAAATTTCACATGGAAGTGAATGGATATAAAAAAAATATAACTATATATATATATATATATTTTTATATGTTGGATTATCTTTTTGAAAAGAATATTTTGTAATTTATCTTTTTGACTGAAAAAAAAACAAAAATTTAATAATAATTTTGTGAAGATATTTTTTTTTTTCATCTTTATCAACATATTTAATTGTTTCTATGGATTTTTTTTTTTTTGTTGCTGTGCTTGTGCTTTTACTTCATTTGTTGATGAGGTGTTTTGAAATTTTGAATTAATTAGTCTGGATATTCAAGTACGCACATATATTTCAAAGATACTTTACATAAAAATAAAAAAAAAAAAAAGATTTATTGTAATAATTTATGTTTTCTTCTTTTTTTTTTGGTATTGTAAAGGTGGTGATTTTGAAGTTATTCAGAATTTTTAATTTTGTAAAATAAGAAAAAAATTAATTAAAGTGAAATTCTACAAATTTTAACCTAGAAACAAAAATTAAAATTTATTAAGGAAATTTAAATTCAGCAAAATTTGTAAGTGGAACAGTTTTTAAGTATATCTACAAACTGATTTACTAAAAATTAATTTGTTCTAATTAATTTTTATTTTAATTATCTACATGACAGGGTTTGGTTTCTCCTATTGCTATTTAAATTTACTCAGTAGTTTTATATGTAATTCTAATCTTTCTCATCCATTTCATTCCGGTTTAATTTTTCTAGATTTCCGACATGTTTTTTTTAAATTTTTTTTTTATATCTTACGATTTATTAATGTTAGTTACATGTTTTCTATAAGACATACTAATGAATGACATATATTTTACTATCTGATTTGTTGGTAATAGTACAACTTAAAAAAAAAACTTCACAATACCTTTACTTCTCAAATCTAGGTCGATATTAGAATATCATATTGATGATCAATTCATGTCACAAATTTCTATCACATCATTTTCCCGATGTACCCCTGTGTTATTGAGCTTATCATAAAGTTTATTCTACCAGAAAATAAATATTTACTTAATTGATAAGAAAAATATTAATCAATTAATTAAAAGCTATTATATTCGTTATTTACCAGAATGAGAAAAATTTTCTTAAAAAATAAATTTAAGAAGATTTTCTTTAATCAATATTTAGAAAAGCACAACATATAACAAAAAAAAAAAAATGAAATATATACCAAATTAAATCATTATCTTTGTAATATTAATATAAGATTTAATTTTTGGTACTTATTTATCGTTAAAAATAAAAAAAAAAAAATTATTTTTCATTAAATGATTTTTTTTTATGGTTGATTTATTCTGATAGCATACATCATTAAAAGAACATTCGTCAATCAAAGTCAATCTTTCACCCAAAAAAAAAAGAAGAAATATTTCCTTGCAACAAAATAAAAGTTAAAATTTGTATAGAAAAATTCTTTTCTTTAAAAAAAAAAAAATATTTTGTAGAAATAGAAGCTACTAAGCTGTCAATATTATATTCTATTATTAACATATCAAATATTGATATCTTTTTACTCTTTTGCCGCAAGATATGAAAATAAGCTGCTTTTTTTTTTTGTTAGAATTTCTATTAATTTCTTTCTTCTATTCATTCAAACATAAAAATATCTATTTATCTAAAAAATTATCTAAAAAAAAAATATGTATATATGTATCTTTGTTTCTGTTTGTTATTCATTTTATCATTTTAGTATGTTTTATAACAGTAAAAGAAATGAAATAACATATTTTAAAAATGAAATGTTAAAGATTCTTAAGCGATGAAAGCTATAAAAACATAGTTTTTTTTGTTTTTCAAATTTTTAAATTCTTTTTTTTTTTTTTTTAGCTTAGCTGTAAGCGTAAAATTATAACTTGTATAGTAAAATCAGTAAGATGATAAGTTTTATTTTCCTCAATATAACATAAAAATATAGATACTTTATTGGATATAAATTTATCTGATATATCTGATAGATACAACTCTAATGTATATTTTAAATTTAAATACTAATTTTTTATTTGGTTTTTTGCTTCTTAGATATTCTATTTTTTTTATTTTTATTTTGTGGTTGGAATTAAAGTGAAAGATATAAAATGTTTGTTTTTTATAGTTTGGTTAATTTGTAAGCATAAATATTTATAGATAATATTTATGTTTATAGAAAAATTTATTATATAAATTAATGAATTGTCTGTCGTCTGATATTAGTTTTTTACTTTAATTTGATAAAATTTTCAATAAATATAAAATTAAAGAAAATTTTATAAATTCAAAAGTTAAATATTAAAGAATTCTAAATGGTACTAATTAACTGTGGTGCGAAACGTGTCATGGTACTTTTTGATGGCAAATATTTTTCGTTCGGATAAGTATTATTGTAAATTTAATTTTCAATTTCAAATTGAATAGCACTCTAATAACATATTTTATTAAACTGAAAAGTGATGTCTAGTGTCTAGTCGTTCGTATTAGTAGGCAGTTTATAAAATTAGTATTAACCCCTCAGTCATAAGGGAATATGGCAAATTGTAGCCTCCCGCTTTCAAACCAACCAACCAACCAATATGGCAATCTTATTCTTGAATATAATATGTATATTAAGAAAATTGAGAAACTCGAAAATTGAATTACTATTAGAAATAGTAACTAATTTGTATTTAACTCCTAACATAGTTAGTAATAATTGAAGATAATTATAAGCTTCAGGCCTATTTAATATACTAGGCCAGTATTTAACTAATTATTTTATTTAATACATATTATCGAATCTACATTGTTATTATAATTTTACAGTGTTGCTTTCAATCATTGATTTAACATCAGTCCGAAATATCGTTGTCAGTCTTTTAATGCTTTAAGAGTAATAAAAATTTAAAGTAATGTTATTTCAAAATTGTAAAAAATTGTATTGATTGAAACAATTTGTCGGCAATAAAACTTCTTAATATATAATTACAGCTTGATGTACATTTAAAAAACAAAAAAAAACTGATAGTTCAAATTTTTAATTGTAGTCTTTGAATTATGTAATATTTTACAATGCACTATCTTTTCAATTTAGATATATATATATACTTATATTAAGCATTTCTGGTTAATTGAAAAACATTTTACATAAATATCTTAAAATCAAATTTAATTAAAGACCACCACTTCAATAAAATCATTAATAAAAAAAAAACCATACTTTCATAATATTATTTGGTAATATTTTTAAATACTATTTACAAACATTTATTAACATATTCTTTTAGCATACCCAATTATTTAAATTTATTCATTTTTTTTATTTTTCAAAAAATGTTTATTATACAGAAAAGAATCCAAAAAAAAAATTATTTATACAAAACGGAGAGCATAATAATGTATCAGAGATTGTCTGCTTTTTTTTTTTTTGTTGTAACCAGGTGACCTATATCTCGTATATATTATTATTATTATTATGACTATATTTTTTGTTTTATTTTTCTTCTTCTTATATTTAAACGTATTTGTGACTAAATGCTGACAATTTTTTTTTTGAACTAGTAAATTGTGGGTAATTTTTTTACTTTTTTTTTTTGTTTTAACATAAAATACTTAGATAGTATTTTCTAGAAATTTTTATATAGTTTAACAAGAAATATTAATATGAAGAAGAAAAAAAAAAGATTAAACACCTTCAGGGGATATTTTTTTAAAAAATAACAAAAAAAAAAAAAAAAAATCACGAAACAGGTGATTCAGAGAAATTCTTTAATTTATACACGGAAGTAAATTGTTTTTATTATTACTTTTTTTTTCGGTTAAATATAGTTTTGAATATTAAAAAAAAAAAATTATTTGTTGACTTTCTTTAAAAAAAAAAAATCATGTTTTATAGTTAATCGATTGTAATTTATAATTTTTTATAATCAGTTTAGGATTAAATGTTATGATTTTTTTGTTTTGTGAACAAATATTTATAACTCTATTAATTATCCACTTATGTGAAAGTGTTATATAAACATTTGTTTTAGATTATCTTGTTAAAAAAAAATTTTACTAGCATAAAATGTAATTTTTGTTGTTTATTAAATTTTTTATAAATGATTTTATTATGGAGAAATTTCAAATATTTTTGTGGTCATGAATTAATGAAATCAAAAAAAAATATTATTGTATGAAATTTTTCCAACACAAAATTTAATAAATAAAAAATTTCCCATTTTCAAAAAAAAATATCAAAAATTATTTAAATTTTATTTCGAATAATCCAAATTTCAATCAGAGCTTCATTTTTACAATGACCGAGTTTTAGTAACATTACAATTTGGTTCAACTAATTTAAATGATGCAGAACATTAAAATGCTTTTAAAGGGAAAATTTAATTGGTACAAAACATAAAACTTTATTGCGAAAAATAATAACATTGGTTTGACCAAAAAATCGTTACTTCAATAACAATATTAGTGCGGTTTTATTTAACGACTGCCATACCTGATTTACATATGTAAATAAATAAATTATTGAAGTAACAGTTTACCATTTTAATTGATAAGTAAAATCAGTGATACAATTTTTTAAGGAACCGTAAAATTGAAACAGTTCTGCATATGAAATCTTTACTGGCTGGCTGAATCTAATTTGAACAACGTCTGAACGTTGTCGAAACAGAGACATTGGTCAAATTCAAAAGAAATTTGAGTTGAAATCATTTAAAAATGTAATAACCTTTACCAAAAAAAGGTCGATTTAATCAAATATACTTAAAAAATGATATTTCAATTTATTCTAAGGACTTAAATAATTAATTAATACACTAAATGAGTACAAAACAAATTTTCAAAAATTTAATATTTCTATATTTTCTTTTTAAGTTTTTTTTACTGATTACATAAATTTCTTTCCAAAATATTTTCTACAAAACAAATTTCCTTTCTACATAATAAAAAGGATTTATAATCCTATTAATTTTATTCATAAATTTAATAATGTTTTTTTTTTTTTGTGTTTTCAATAAATTTAAAATTTTATCATGCAAAAAATTAAAATTTAATAATATTATCCTTTCTTTCCGTTTAATTAATATAGTCAACCATTTTTTTCTTTTTACTTTATTTTTCATTAATAAATTATTTATGAACGTATTTATGATGATATCAGTTAAATTGCCAGAAATAATATTTATAATTTTATAAAAATTTAAAAAAAAAAAAAAGTACTCATGTAATTGTATGTAATTAGTATTGATAATAATAAAATTCATAATTTAATATTGTAGTATTATATTCTTAAAAATTCATAAAAGTAAATGAAAACTTCACAAGAAATAATAAAATTAAAAATGTCCATAAATATCAAAATTATTAATAACATTATTTTGTGGTATATTTCAAAAATTAAATGATTCATTTCTGTACATGAATCTTCTCCAAAAAAAAAAAAATGATGTCATAAAGATATTGACCAGTCCATAAAAACAAGTCCAATAAAAATGTACCCAAATTAAATGTACTTTCACAAACAACGAAAATTTTATTACAATTTTTAATAACTCAATTAATTTTTGATATAAAAATCTACAATTTATAAGAAAATAAATTTTAAAATTATAATTTTCTTTAAAAAAATATATTTAAGGTAAATTAAAATTCTTCATAAATTTCCCAAATTCTATTGCAATATTTTAATAAATTTTTGAAAAATTATATTTAAGTGTTTTGATTTTTTGGTTTTCCTCCCAAAAATGATAAATTCAAATATTTATTTTCTAAATTTCGTATACAAAGATTTAAGAAAATTTCATTTTGATCAAGGAAATATTTCAGTGCACAAAAAAAAAAAACCGGAAAATAATATTAACTTCAGGGAGATCACGTCCATTTTCAAAAACATATTTTTTAAACAATTTTCTTTACGTTTTTTTTTCTTTCTTTTGGTTGTCTATCAGTTTGAATAACAATTTTTATAAAAAATATACATATATATAAATTTTTATGCTCTGTGTGTGAAAGATTAGCACTTTAATATTTTTTTTTTCTTTCGTTTTGGATGAATTTATTCATACATTTTTTTTTAAAGAAAAGTCAAAATGAAAAATGTGCTACACAAAACAAAAAAAAAAATGAAGAAAAATTTAGTCTTTTTTTTTTCAATAAATATTTTTTTTATATGCTTTGAAAAGGTAAAAAAATATCAAATTGTTTATATGCTGTTTTCAATTTTGTGGTAAAATGTCAGAGTTGTTTAAGTTGACTTAAATGAATATTCATATTTTTCACCTTTTAATCTAGTTGTTATTTTAGCTAGTCATGTTTATTAGTAATCGATGTGATTTGCAAATTTAGATTTAGATTAAAAAAAAATTTAGCTTAATTCATTTTTAAATAGTCAGGCATTTACACAAAAAGAGTTTAAATCGTGATGGGGGGGCCAAATTTACTAAATTTAGTGAATTTAATTTAAAATATTTTAGTGGTAGTAAGCTGTGGTGCGGTACGTACTATAAGCTGTGGTGCGGTACGGACTGTAAGCTGTTGTGCAGTACGGACTGTAAGCTGTGGTGCGGTAGAATTTTCAACATATAAGCCTAAACTCTTACATGTTACCACAGACTTCGTATATAAACCAACAAAAAAATATTGAAAGAATTGATAACAACTAAAGGAAAAAAATACAAATAACATATAATTCTGATCACGTATATGGGTATATCAGTCAGTATGTGAATGGAACAAAGTTCAATGCCGACCTATATTCAATTTTTTTTTTCGTTCATTCTTTAAATTCAAACAGAAAGAGAGTTGAAAAAGCAGTTTAAATAACAAAAAAAAAAAAATAATAATTTTATACAATGAAATTTTCTGGGATTTAAAATATCATATAAAACGTATTTAACTTTATATTTTTTATTTTTGAAATGAAAACATGTTTGACATCACTTCAACGGCACTTAAAATTATCATCAAAATTTAATTCACGAAAAAAAAAGAGTGTATTTCAATGAACTTGAAATTATAACGATAAAAAAAAAAGCTGCAAACACGTTCAATGACCATTTTAAAATAATTTATTTTTTTTTATTTTTATTTAAATAAAATTATATTTACGTTTTGTGGAAGTAATTTCGTGATTGTTGCGGTAATCTAGATTACACTTGAAATTGAATATAATTTACGAAGCTTGTTATTTTATATAAAATTAATTTGTTTATCAATTTCTGAGAATCAAATTCACTGTATAAACACGAAAATTTGACCATATTATAAATCATGTTTTAATATGAATAATTTAAATTTTTTAGAAACCAAAATAATTATTAAATCTTTGAAATTGTTCACCAGACAATACAGAGAAGAATATTTTATCAATATATTTAGTTATCATTATTTTGATGACTCAAAAATTATTTCATTTAAATTCCTTTTCAAAAATATTCTATTTAGATGTTAATACGTTGAGAAAATTGAAACAGAGAATCTATAGTTTCCTATAGTTCAAAGAGGATATCTATAATTTCACTATAACAATTATTTATTCTATTCTAATTTGTAATATAAGTTGGATTAGATTTGGTTTTAGAGTAGCCAGATTTCAAAATGTATCACTACAACTAGGTTATTGTGACATCCTTGTTACTAACTCATTGATTAAGCCTCTACAGTTAATAGAGATTACTTCGGTGCCAAAAAAAATACGTGATATGTAAGAATATGAATTTAAAAATTTGTACTCATGTTTTATTTGCTCACAAAATTTTAATTCAAAATAGATTAAAAATGACAGAAATAAATTGTTTTACAAACAAATAAGATAGTGACCAATTTGGCATTGATTATCACATCGCTGCAATTAAATAATAGTTAAGAAATTTAACTATTATTTAATTGCAGCGATGTGATTATGAAAAATACTACTTTACTATCAGCTGAACTATCAACATTTTATAACTTTTTCAATGAGATTTGCAATTAGTCGGTTGGAGATATGATATGGCTATAGAAATGACAAAACCTTTTAGACATAATGTAATATTGAACACAAATATTTATCTTGTTTATCAGTTTATAAGAATATTCACAAAAGTTTTTAGGGCAAAATGCCAATTAAGCGTTAAGTACTGTGTTTTTTTTTTAAATATTATATTCACACGATATAAAACATCTCAAAGTTTCGTGTATAAATAACCAAAATTCTAAAATAAGTTTTTTTTTTTTGGAAATTATTTTCTCCAGAGAAATAAGAAATTAGAAATATTTATATCAATCATTGACCTAATAATACTTCAATGTTCCATAAAATGAAATTAACGCAATTCTTTTCCATAAAAAAGCATAGAAAAAGTTCTACATGATTTAACCACTAACAGAAATTTTCTAAAAAAAAAAAAAGAATAAAATAAAAAATACTAGGAAAAATAAATGATTTTGTAAAATTGAATTCAATGAACTTTTTATTAGTTATTTTCAATTAAGTCAATTAGCATTTGTTAATTTTTGGACAGTTAAATTCTTCAATTCTCATACTTTTTTCTTACCAGTTTTTTTTTTTTTTTTATGTTTTGGTTATGCTTGGTAAATTTCATTTTTATATCTGTTGCACGAATGTTCGTACAAAAGATCATTTACCTCGCAACTATACATTAACTAATTAAATTCTAAATGCATCTTCACAAAAAAATTTCTTAAATATTTTATATAATAAATTATTAAAAGTTCATAATCATTGAAGCAAAAAAAAAAAAAAATGGCTAATACTAATTTTATCACGAAATATTACTTTAAATTAAGTATATATTTTTTTAGTTTCATTTTGCTTCAAATTTCAAAGTGCTTCGAAGTGTTTTAGAAAGTACAATAAATTGAGTATCAATTTCGTGATTGAAAGGTGACCAATTTAAAATTTTCAAAATATCATTTAATATTTTTAATGATTATCTAAGACTAAAAACTTCTGTCTAATAGGAAATTAAATAATTTTTATTAATTTGGTTTTTTATAAGTTTCTATAGTTTGGACCAAAAATTTATTAATATATGAAAAAAACTGTGACATTATTGACCAGAAAAAAAATAGTTTTTTTTTAGTAATTAAACTAAAATTTGGAGAAAACTCAATTCAAAGACAGGTAAAGGCTATTCAAATACCAAAAATATAATTTCTTGGTGCTATTAGTTTATAAACTTTAATTGAACAGATGATTAGCATTAAGCAATTGATATTTAATTGAAATTTTTTAAGCCATTTTCATGGTCAAATTTTTAGTAAACACTTAAATTATAACCTTAAACCTAAATCAAATTTCTATATTTTTCGATAATGTAATAATTATATTTAATCACACGATATTCTTTTATCGAAATCTTTAATTTTTTTTAAAAAAAACTTTTCAATAACAAAATAATAACGAATTTCATTGGTAAATGTCATATTTGATTTAATAGTCTAAACTAAATTATTTCAATTTGGAGATTAATCATTTTGGAAAAGGATATACAAAAAAAAAATTATTGCACGATTTCCGGTGAATTATCCCGAAAATTAAATATAATTATTTTAAAAAACATTACTTCCGAAGATTTGTTAAAAGAAATATTTCTTGTTTACCACTTTTTCCAGTATTAAAAAAAAACTGATTGTTTATGTGTTAACAAAGTGTAATCATTGACCTTCTTAAGGTAAAAAATGTTAATTAAAATCAAATTTACCTTTTTTTTTGTAAATAGAAAATCATTGAATATATTCTTTATAATCACATCATTTTTCAAATGACCACTAAATTATAGCTGTTTTCAGCTATATACACAACAAAAAAGCACTTACGCTTTTTAAACTTAAATTTAGAAGAGAAAAAAAAAGTAATTTACATAAAAATACATCATATTTATGGTTAACTAATTCATTTTTTATATAATTATTAGTTTGCATCAACAAAACTTCATAAAATTCAATTTTTTTTTGGTCAAATTTAAAGTGACTTTGTAGAGAGATACATACTAGACAGCTAGTAACACAATACTTAAACACGTACTATTTAATATGCAAAAGTACGTGCTAAAATAATTGTTTTAAAAAAGTTAAAAAAGTTTTGTGCGAGTCTAGTATTAGTTTTTTGTTTTTTTTTTTAGTTTTTAAAAAGTAGCAAATTTTTAATGTGTTTTGAATACTAAAATAGTATTATTTGACTGGGAACTTTTTTTTTTTGGAGTTAAACTTTAAAATAAAATGAAAGTTTTTTTCTTCAAAAAAAATTACATACCTTTAAACAATTACAGAATATTAAAAAAAAATATAGCAAAAAACTTAAAATTTATTTAAACTTTTTTTAGGGTAAAATAAGCTGACAGCTATTTTTGTTTTTTGTAAATTTACTAGATTTTACTTTCACATAATTATTTTAAATTGAAAATAATTGAAAAAATGAAAATTTCAGAATGAGATAAACATGAATTTTCGAATACGCTATTTAGTATGCACGATTTTTTAAAACTTTGTAGTATTAAAAAAATTATATTCTCATTTAAATGTAGTTTTTCCTCTAAATTTAATTATATTAGATAGTTTAAGTATTTTTAATTATTTATTAAGGACTAAAACAAAGAATGTTACAAACTTTTAAAACATTGTAAGCTTCAATACAATTTTGTCATATTGTGAAAAGCAAATATTTCTAAAAAATTATGCATTAACTTAAGAATTTTGTACTGTGAAATTAAGTAGAGTTTATCTAGTTGAGTCTAATCAACAGAATATCTTTTACTAAATAATTTGAAATTTTTTAATTATTTTGATAGCTACCTTAAAAGCTGAAAGAAAGAGAGGGTATTAAAGCAAAATTTGAAAAATAACTAGTGATATTGGATAGTTAGCCTCATTTTTTTAATATTGTCAACATTTCTGTAGTCAATAGACTAGACTAGTCATCATTAAAATTTTGGTGACATGTTCGATAGTAATTAAAATTGTCAACAAAAAATATTTCCTGCTACAGTTTCAAAAAGCTACAGTTTTTATACTAAATCATTAGTTTTTATACTAAACAGTATATGTACTATGTTCCTAAAAAAATACTAGTTTTTACTATGCTATTAAATAGGACAACTATAGTTTTATTTGAATTTTTAAATTTTTTTATTTAGAATTTATCATATAATCTTCATCATGAATGTCTCTGATTCATATGTGAATTTTTTTTTTCACTCTTTAGATATAAAATATACTCTGGCTATGACATCATAATGGAAAATTATAATTTTATCATTTGAAAAAAATTATTTTAACTTAAAAAAAAAATTTTATGTAAAAAATTTAGATAAAAATATGAAATATAAGTCACCAGCATAAAAATTAAATTATAAATAATATAGTTTTAAATGAACTACAAAGAGTGGGTCATACACTATTCAAATATGTCTAGAAAATTATCTACATACATAATATCTATATATATATATTTATTTACCGTTCCTGTACAGAAAATACATTCAAATTTTCAACAAACAACAACAAAAATTAAATGGGAAAAAAAATTTCTAAAATTCTGACATAAAAATTGGCAAAATTCCAAATATAATGAAAAAGAAAAACCCAGCAGGTAGGTAGTGTAGTGTAGTATAGAATATAATTTAAATGCATTTATGCTTTTTTTTTTATTATTATTATTATTATTAAGTTCTCAATAGAAATGAAATCTTTTATGGCATTTATATTAAAAAGTACTTTTTTAAAAATAAAATAAAAAATAAATAAATGCAACCGTGGAAAATACCGCGCCAAATTCAATAGAATTATATGCTTTTTTTTTATTTTTTCTACCTGATGCTTTGGCGACAAACTGAAACGACAAGTATATAAGAAATATATATAACAAAAATTTAGTTTATATTTATACTATAGAATAGTACTATGTATATTTAGCATATTATAATACATACTATGTTTTTCCGATTAAAAATTCCATACTTTGAGCAAAAACTGACCTCCCTTTTATCGCTTTTCTTTTTTGGCATGAAAATTTTGGTTTTATGAAAACGTTATTATTTTTCATATTACCGAATGCTTTTCTTTTTTTTAAAAAAATGTTTTTCGGAATTTTTTTTTTCACCCACGTTTAACCTAAAAGTCAATTCAGTGTATGACGAAATAACTGCAATTTGGCCAAAAAAAAGAAACAAAAAAAACCTTATTATGGCATATTTTCATAATAAAACAATTTTTGTTTTTGTTATTTAATCTTTTTCCTATTTTCCAATTTCGTGGAAATTTAAAATCTTGTTGTTTTTTTAATATTGAATTGAAGAGATATTTTTTTTTTATTTTTAGGTAATTTCTACGTCTTTTTTTCTTTTCGTTTTTTTTGGAAGCCTGTGGGTTGTACATGATATAATAGAGTTTATGGCTGAATAGAATTTACCAAAAAAAAAAAAATATTATGAATAATAAGAAAAATGATGAAAAATTATTATTTTTAGATGAAATTGATATACAAATTATTTATGAAAATTATTTTCATACATTATTATATCAATTGAAGTTGTTTTTTCTTAACCTTATTTCTGGGTTTTTTTTAGTTTTCATTTTATAAATATACGTATCTACGTAATTATGAAATGTTATAGCTATAGGAGATTAAACGTTTTTTATTTTGTATTAAATTATTCTGTAAAAATCAACCAAAAAAATTGTCTTGGTTATAGAAATTGATAATGACATGCCTGTTATATCAAATGACGTAAACAATCACATAACAAATTAAACTAAATATAATGTAAAATATTTGGCAAGGACAACATATCAAAATTACGATTAATGTATGAAATATGAAGACCATATAAACCTTCATTTTCAGAAAAACAAGGAACAAACTGAATATGTTATTTATGTGGATTAAGAAGACCGCATTTAACATATAAGGAAATAGGTACAATTCGTTAGTACAAAATTGAGAGGAATAAAAGAAAGTCGAGCACTACCTAAAAAAGCAAATTGATCACGACTAAATCCCGAAAAAGAAGGAATTGTTGTGGATTTGAAATTGAATTTTTTTTTTATTCGAAATAGTTTAAAATAAAATATTTTTTATAAAAAATTTACTAGCCAATTATTATGAAAATCTAACAATCTCTTTCAATGTCAGTTAAAATTTTAATTTTATTAAGTTTTTATTAAGTTAACAAGGACATTATGAAGCTTAAAGGCAATATATTTAAGCTTCATAATTGCCTGGTTAACTTAATAAAAAAAAATTTTTTTTTGTATTATACAAAACTATTTTATTTTTAAATAATTTTCCCAACCTAATCTAATATGTATTATTACATTATATTCAATGTTTCGGTAAGAAAAAAACATAAACCAATTACTACTATTCTCAAATATAAAGAGCTTTAAATTAGAATTAATATCTAATAAAAATTATTTTCTACATAATTTTAAAAAAACAATATATTTATTGTCATAAAATTAAATTGATTAATTTTATAAAATTATACGCCATTTCATTACGAACAGAATTTCTGTATATCTCCAACATAAAAATACAAAAAAAAAAAAACTATTATAAATTTTTTTACCAATAATAAATAATCAACTTTTACGGACAATCAATATTATGTCACAACTTTATTAACCGCTTAAATTGTATATTTTCAACTTAAATGAAAATCCATTAAAATTTATATAAAAAAACAAAAATAATAATAAAAATCTTCAATTTTTATAATCCTTATTCATATAAGTAAAATTTCACATAAAATATCATTTATTAATAAATATTATATTTCAGATACATATATGAATGAGCATATATATAGATAATATTGTTACAGTGTATTTTCGGGTTTGGCCACAAAAAAAAAGTCAAAAAACTTAAATATGAGTAGCAGAGAAATCATCTATATTTATACATTCTTATATACATATATTATATTTTGTGCTATGAGGTTTTTACTGTGTGGTGCAACATGTTGCATAAGCCTGAAAATTTATTGCTAAAGGATAGTATTAATTTGAATTCACAACCCAAATTAAATCGATTTATACCAACAACAAAAAATACTATATTCATATAAGTAAAATAATGTTTATACATAGTTTCTACCATTTAAGTAAATCTAGTTATATTTATATGAAATATTTAGTTTCTATTTTTTTTTTTGTTAATTTAGGGGAATTTCACTTTAACATTTATATTGAATTAAATTAGCATTTATATGGCGTAAAATATTCAATTCTAGTTGACAGAACTTATTGAAAGCAATTGTTTTGTTTCGTACTAGATTTCGAGCAATGTCTAGGACTGAGAGTGAAAGTGTCAATAATGAAGAATTTTTAATAATGACATCTGTCCTGAAGATCGTTATCCTTAGTCCACAAGTGCAATCAGTGTTTTAATTGCACAAATTTTTATTTTGTATTAAAATTGCTGGAATTAAAAATGTATTAAAATTCCTCGAATTATCCAGTGAGAAGACTGATATTTATTTAGATACGTTCCATTTTAATCAAGAAAATAAAAGTTTTAAAATTGCTTGCCCTTATTTAAACCTAAGCAAAGTTAGACTTACATTGGCAGCTGGCAGATTTAGCAAATTTAATAATAGCATTATTAAATTTTCTAAATTTTGTAAAATTTCTTAAATTTCTATTTTTTTCCAAATATATCGATGAACAAATGGGAAAATATTGATATGCCCCCATTCAAATATGAGCACATATTGCATAGCACAATAATTTTTGAATATTTAACTTTACAATAAAATATGTATATATATAAAAGCTGTTTTATATAAATCGATTATTCCATATGGAATAAATTTCATAACAAATTTTTTTTTTTTTTTAATTTTTTACTATACAATATTTCAGTAGCATTGTTAGCATAGTTATAATACAAAGACTAAACAAAATCGCAATAAAATAAAATATAATAAATCATGGATTTTATTTACCTTGACCAATGGGTGTCATTTTGTTTGTATACAATTTTATGACCTCAATAAACTTTTCCAAAAAAAAAAAAAAAACTAAACTAAACTGCATCGTTATAAAGGATACAAAAAATTTTGAAAGAAGATTATAAATTAAATTCAAACCAAAGTATTTAAGAGAGAAATTTCTTTTTATATACATATGTTTATAGTAGAAGTAGTATCATCTGCAATTTTACGAATTATTACATAAATCTTTTATGGTGTATGGAACGATAGAATAGGGAGATAAAAGATTATAGAATTTTGTTGCGCCAAAATAAATAAATTTCTGATTGCATTAAAAAATTATTGTAATATAGTTCAAAATAAAAACTGATTGTACCAATTTACATTTCCAATTATAAATTTTTAAATTGTATTCATTTAAATTTGAGTACAATAATAATTAACATAAATCTAAATAGGTTAATTGAATTTATGCTTAATATATTTTAAAATTTTTATTTAGAAATAAATAAATATTTTAAAAACACATTTTAATATTTAATAATTTTTAATTTCTCTTTTTGTTATTGATCCGAAGCATAGATTGTAATTTAATTATATAGCTCCAGGAAATAGTAATATACACTTTAATTATATCACCACTAAACTGTATTATACTTCAATTATTTTTTCATGTCATATTTCATTACCTGTAAATTATGTTGTCATTCCTGTCACAATTAGTTTCATATTTTGATTTTTAATTGTATAACTAATCCTTTCAAAACTACGAAATCTTAAACCATAATTAAATACTCAAATGGAACTTTTTTTTTTAAGAAAGCACTTAAAAAGCATACTTAAATTGATAACTTTTACTAAAACACATTACATACCAGAAATGTCATAATCATAATTACAAAATATAATTAACACTTTTAAATTAAATTTTTCACTAACTTGTAGATCGTATAATTAGCTTTAAATTAAATTATTAATTAATTATTAGTTGATACATAAATGGTAATAATATATAATTTAATTTGTAATTTATGATAAAATAAAATTTTAATATATATACATAATTGTCTTGGATGGAAGCATAATAATAATAATAATATAATCCAATTCATTAATTATTTAATCGGATATACCAAATTTGTGAAATAAATTCCAAATAAACAAAATAATATCAATCAATTTCACACAAATTTTAAAAGAATTTTATAAATAAAACCAATTTAAATAATTTAATTTATAAAAAATTTAATAATAATTTAATTTGAATCTGAAACCAAAATAATATGACTAATTTAGAGCATTAAAAAAAATAAATAAAAATTAATTATTCAATTAAATATATTTATGTATAGTAATAAAAATTGAAGTTAAATTATATTTATTGGAATTATTTAATAACTTGCCAAAAGAATCATAATCAATCATAAAAATAATGATTAAAATTATTATGTGATATATTGGAAATTTTATATATATTTTTTTATCGTTATAATTATTTTGGTGAAATTTTTATGATTTTTATATTCAAAACAAAAATAACAATAAACACTAAATAAGTACAAAACAAAAATTTTTATATTCTTTAAGATAAATCAAACTGTGACACCATCTTTAATTAGTTTAATTAATTTATCAGATATTTGACATTTTATTATAGATATATTTCTATTTGATTAAGTATTATATAATAATGGTAACAAATTATTAATTATTATAGTATTTATTAGGCGTTACTAAATATTTTTTTAATAGCCAATTTAATTTAAATGGAACATTTAGAAAGAGTATATACGAGTATAAAAGATTTTATATGTTTCAATAATTTTTTTACCACTGAAACAAAAATAAGCAATAATTGATTGTAGTAATAAATTCATTTAAATTTAGCAATAAATTTTTCAAGTTATTATTTTCAAAATATATTACTATATTATGCTTTAGAAGTAATAAAATATTTAGTATTTATGTTTGACGAATCACAAAATAATATCAATTATATTGTGTAACAGATTAATATTCAAGCATTCCTCCGAAATGTTAGATTGAGTCGATTTTTTTTTTATATTTAATTAATAATCATTTAACGTCAATTCTGCTTTAAATGTAAACATAAAATATTATACTAGTATTGTAAAAACAAATTTTATTCATCCAAGATTAGCTGATCGCTCAATATTCCTTAAAAAAAATACCAATGGTTCTACTCACTATTAAATACCAAGATTTTTCTATTTTTAATTTAACAATTAATTATGCAGTTAAATTCAATTTACTCTTTCATATTATATGCTATGTAAGGCTAGTTTAATTCAAAGTAAATTTTATCCAAGGAAACATGGATTAAGTTCAAATTGTATTGGTTTTCGTTATTTCCATTTTAATCCATTTCAAGTCAATTCCACAGTATAGAACCATCATGATAGAAGATATTAAATTTTCATAAGGGATATTCATTAAAAATCATATACAGTATAATGATCGAAAAACTTTCTTCTACTTCATTTGAGAATTGTAAAATAATTTCGCGTTCAATTAACAACGTTCAGCTACAATTTTACGTACTTTACTTGGACGTTCGAGAGATTTTCCAAAAAAAAAAACAGTTTAGGACAAATAAAAACAATTTTTAATTAAATCTAAAATATTCTGCAATATTTTCTATACTAGGCACTGGAGTAATTATAAATGTACAAAATATTAGTGATAACAAACCAGCAAATTCCCATATGTATATTATGAAACTACAATATACAATATTTTGTCTATGACACTAAAAACCTTATAAGTACAATAATATACTAAATTCGATTTAAAGTACACATTTATTTGTACATAATTTAATTTCAAATACCAGATACAAAAATAAAAATATTAATATTTTCACAATTAATAAACTATTGTAATAAATATTATATAATTTTTATTACCAGATTTAAATATTTAAAATATTACTTAAATTTATGATACCAGTTATTCAAGATTTTTGTCAATTTTATGCAAAAGAAAATAAATTAATAATAAATAATCAAAAAAAAAAAATTCAAAACCCACTATTAACATAAATAATTTCTTGTAGGACGATCATTTCAAAATACACAAAAAAAAAAGGCAGAAAAACTTCAATATTTATGAAAAGTAAATAAATCAAATATTGACCATTTTTTTATTTGTGCAACAAAAAGTTAAAATGTCATTTCCTGATGAATCATCAAAAACATTTATTTTTATTTTTTTGTAAATAAACTAATTTAATATCAATATTTTAAACATAAACTTTTCAATGCACCATAAAAATTTTTATAGTAAACTTTAGTTTATTTATTTGTTTGTAACAAGGTTATTTAATATTTAATCTTATCTAGTAAATATTTTATACTTTTAAGTTTTAACTATATAGAAATGATATAATATACGAATGGAAAATATTTAATTAACAACTTTTTATTCTATTTTAAAAACTAAAATGTATGCAGTTTTATGGATAACATAATTATCTCGGTAATAAATAAATTTATTCAGGATTCAGGATATTATTTATAACCACTTGATAAACTATTTATAAACTTTATTATTTTTTACAAATCTGTGAATATTAAAATTTCTTGGTATTTTATTTTATATATATTTTATTAAAATCCTCAAAACTTCTAAAAGTTGAGTAATTAAAAAGATTATAGTATCTTTATATATTATGCTATAAGTTATAACTGCAATAGTTAAATGCGTCTGAGCTTTTTCGATTATAATATTTATTTCTTTAGGTATTATAATTTTAATACAATTTAAAAGATTTACGCAAAAAATTGAATTATAAAATATTTCTTTGTTACTTTAAGTTTTCATTACGTTTCCAACGAGTAATCTATGATAATTTGCGATTTTTAAGAAAAGTATTCATTTTTTTCGGCAAAGGTATAAAAACATCGAAATAAAGATAATTTTTAAATATTTTTCAGTACAATTTAATTTTAATTCTAAAATTATTTAGATTTTCCAACAAGTAGTTTAATTTATGTTCACGTTTACCTTTAAGAAATATTACGCACGTATAAAAGTATAGATAAACGAACAATTCGGTAATATAACATATTTTAATAAAATCCCTATCAAGTATATTATTAAATTCAATAAATTCCAATTAAAATTCTATAAATATTTTAACATATACCTCTTTTTCAATAAATAATATCTGTAAAATTAAAATAATCAGCTTGTTTATAATCAATTTTCTTTTATATAATATTATTTGAAAATTAAGAACCAAAAATCCTTAGTAACGAAATTAAATTATGTCATTTTTAACATACCAAACTACAAAAAAAAAAATAATAAATTCTTTCTAATCAAATATAGCAACATTAAATTGATTTTTTTCGAAATCCTATTATTTTCCAAATAACAACAATTTAGATGAATATTTATGGAGAGTAGATTGAATTTGTTACAGCTTAAAGGACATTATAAAATATTATTACTAGCCAGAATAACTGGCTATTTTAAATGAAGAATATTGTATAGAAATTACAAATTATAATAAGGATATTATATTTGTAACAATTACGTTAAATTATAAACTCTACGCAATAATTTTTATTAAAAATTTCCATAATATAATATATGATTTTTCATCTCTTATGTACATAATTTTATTGTCAAATATTTGAAATTTTTTTTACTGATTTAATGTGTTACCATTGGCAAAATAATATTTTCCGGCAATCATTTTTTTCTTTTTTGTCAAGAAAAGAAAAATTCTTTAATAAAAAATATTTTGACACAACATTTAAATTTATTTATTTTTTTTTTTTCCACATATTTAAATAATAAAAATTTTAAGGATTCAATTTGTAACTATAGAAATATACGTGACATTTCATAATCAAAAATAATTGTGTATATTTTATACTTTACCTTAAGTAATCATAAAACCATAAATTTTTATTAATTTTTTTTTTTTTTTATTTTTGTTATTTATTAAATATTTAATCAATTTTCATTTTAAATTTTTTTTTACAGATTTTATTTTGTTATTGAAATTTCCGAAACGAATATAAATAAATTAAAAACATATTAATAAAAAAAAATGAAATTTTTAATGCTATTCTTAGCATTGCTATTACATCATTCAATAGCTTATCCATCTGTGCAATCAGATAATAATAGTAAAATAACTGAAAAGGATAATGAATCATCAAAGAAAATTATTGGATCGAGGTAAGTAAATAATATAGTATATTATAAATAAATAAAATATCATTTTTAATAATAATAAATTATGCACAATCACAAAAATTATTGTTCATTAAGCAGTAAAGAGTTGATAAGGAAAACAACAAACAAACATAAAAATATAGCATAAAAATAAATAATATACTTATATTTTTTTTTAAATACATATTATAAACAATATTTAATTAAATAAAATGAATAAAAATCTTATCATTTTATTATATTCTTATAATTTTTTTTCATAATTCGATGATTATTTTTTTTTTATGTAGTTTTTCATTTAATTTTCGTCCTTTTTCATTGATATTATTAAAGGATATTATAATCATAATATTTTTTTTTAATAGATTGTTAAAATATTATCTAGAAATTCAATGTTATGATTAATTTTATTAATTTTCTTTTTTACTTGGTATTAAATGGTTATAAATATTATAGCTTATTATTATCACCATTTGGGTATCATTTTTTAATGTTAATTGACAATATTATTACATAAAAATATATAGATAAAAAAAATAGTGTGGATAAACTTAGTATATTTAGATTGAGTTTAATTGGAATAAATATTTTTGTAAATTTATTAGATTTTTCATATCAAATTTGATTTTTTCATACTTAACGCCATATTTTGTTTGTTAGCTATCTGAGTTTAAGGTTAGTTTAAAAATAATTTATGAAGAATTATATATTTAATATACAATAATTTAATATAAATATTAATATATTTTAAGTAATTATAAATTAATTGTAAAATAAATTAAAATATTGTCTAGAAACACAATTATAAATATTAAAAAATGGTTTATATTTATTGGTACACATTAAAATTTTATTAAAACGTTTCTATTTCACATAATTTGTTAAGTGATATGGTAGAATTAATTCAGCAATCCAAATATCATATTTTTTTTAAGCCAACCAGTAGATTTCAAATGGTTTAACAATTCTAAATCCAAAAATATTTATAAACTTAATTTTATTTTTATGCACTAATACTTGATAAGATTTTTATTCATTTTATTTAATTAAATATGATTATTATACCAATATGTTTTAATCTCAAGCATGAATTAAATACTATAAAATTTTAATTTCAAAATAAAATTTAAAGAAAGGTAAAATGGAATTATATTTATACTATAAACCCTGTAGAGTAAACCCTTTTTGCAAAAGTATAAAATAATTAAAATTTGAAATAATGTCATATATTGTATTCCGCTAACAAAATTAAAAGATTTCATGAAACAGAATTTTAAATATCTATAATAATTATGTAGAACAACAAGCTATTTAGTTTCTTATAAATTTTAGAGTCACTATTGCAAATTATACGTATATTAGCTAAGGTAAAAATGTATAGATTATGTATATTTAATATAATTTAAAAAAATCAATCTTCTATAACCGTATCACAAATGACAAAATATAATAGATACAGCTGCTATAATAAGTAGAGCTGATGTACATATTTCGAAAATAATGAAACAAAAGCTATAGTATAAAAATTATTTTACATAATAACGAATTTCGTGTGTTGATACGAGGGCTGATTAACTGAAATTCTATATTTTAGATAATTACGTGGACTGACACAGAAAACACAGTATTTTCGGTTTTTTTAAAATTATTTTCAACATAGTTTTATCAACACCTACTTCATACCTGTGCATTGACTGCATCAAAGTAATTATCAATCTGTCCTCGTACCATTCTAATTTTGATCCTAAGTTTTTAATTACTGTTTCACAATAGCGCTTCAGGGAATATTATGCAATCCAATGTAATAACAGGTTCAAGGCATGTACATAACAAGACAAAAAATTTGTTAATTAAAATAACGGCAATCCTGTAATTTCTATCTACTTTAACACACTAATTTGCATATATCGTTCTTTGAAAATAATTACTTTTCGTTTATTCCTAATGACTAAAAAAATTTAACCTGTCATATGTGAATAAACTTCAAAAGAACTCCGACACCCAAATTCTTTAATTCTTAAACTTCAAAATTAACATAATACAAAACTAATGTTTGTAAATCTTTCTTTCAATATTTTAATTTTATAGCAAATTTGGAAAATAAATATAAATTTTCATATTAAAATTCAAAATTTGTTTATTTTTCTATGTTTGGTGACATAATTTCTCACAAAACTTTTTTGCTAAATTCGACACTTGTTAACTAAACAATATAAAAATACTATATATATCTAATATCTAGAAACATATCAAAATTTTATTTAATACAAAAAATTTCTACTACAAATAATAATAATAATAGAAAAATATAGAAATTATAAAGTAAAAATACGGTCATTTACTTTAGTTAGTATTTACTAGAAGAAAAATAATATTTTTGAAAAAACAAATGTTAAATAAATAAAAGAAGATAAACAAATTGTATTCGAAAATTAAATCAACTCGGATCGCACTAAATAACAAATTTTTTTCTGAGTTCTGGGCCAAAAGGTTAATGTCTCCTCTTCTGTTGAGTAATCAACATGGTAACAATATTTTCATTTATATTTTTATTTTTGTTATACCGCAAATTTGTTGCGTAAAATTTTATAATGCGAGTATTTTGTTCAAAGGCGTAGGAAAATCATCGTAAAATTAAAAAAATACTAGTAACTATTAATACGGTATTAGAAATTCTGAAGAAAATTAGAAAAACTTTTAAAAGTAAAATTTGCATTATATTTGAATCGTACTTCTAATATAATATCACACTTGCCTTAGATCACGGTAAATAAGACGAGACTAATTTCTGCTCTCGAAAATTAGAGTTAATATGAGTTTTTCTACCCTTTAACGCGATTTATAAAAATCGATTGTCAGTCTAGGTTTTAAGAACTCTTAATAAATTAATATACACTATTTAGATGTTTGTTTTATATAGGTTATAACATGTAAAATTTTATTTTACCACACTAATTTCAAATTTATTGGACTCCAGTATTACAAGTAATAAGTATTACAAGTACAAATTTATTGGACTCCAGTATTACAAGTAATAAAAATTACTTTAAAGTTTTTATCCCATAAACAAATACTATCTTTGAAAAATGAGGCACAATTACTATATAAAATATATTTATTTATTTTGCGATAATATCTTTGAAAAATTCTTTCCCTATAAAAGGATGAATTAAGCCGCCAAAGCAATAAAAAAATCTATATTTTCGTTTCGTTTCTTTTTTTTTGTGAATTACCCCTACAAATTACTACACCACTGAAAATTACCTGCAGTTTTCATGTTATGGTATTATGATGAGTTTCATGGTAACAAATAAAACAAATAACATGGTCGCGTTAATGACCGTGGATGTCTTTTTAGATTATATAAAAATACAGATATGTAATATTTTTCACCGGTATTTATTAATACATAAAAATGCGAATACAACAAACATGTAGGTAACGACAAAAAAAAATTATATTATTTCCAGTCTACAAAATTCATTTAACTTGTGTGTTGTTTTACTTCCTTCTCATCCAATGTTGGTATACATGGTCTTTTACGGAACATTACGTCAACTCTATATGTTTAAGTACGGTTTTTTTTTACGTTTAGCTCGGTCTGTTGATAATATTCGTGTTTTTGTTCATTTTATTTTTTTCAGCACATTAATATATAAATCGTTAACATTTTAACGAATATTACACTTTTGAAATTACACAATAAATTGCTCTTTTCATAAATTTTTGGAAAAATATTAATAATATCCATTTTTTTTCAAGAAATTGCTCTTAATATTCTTGAATGAATGCAATTACCAATAAATTGCAATATTCACTATTTAATAATATTTTTGAAAAATTAGGTTACCAGGTATAACATAAAATTATAAGCGCGTAATATTTGTAATTTTTTTTTTTATATAAATTTACTGGAAGATTTTCAATAAATTAAATAAAAAAATGAACTTGAAGAATTAATTATATGAAAATCTGCATTTTATCAACCGCACAAATGAGTATATAATTTGACATTTTACAAAATGTGTAATTTAAAGGAACGGAAACAACGTTTATTACATAATCAACCTTGAAACTAATAATTTAGAGGTTTCGGTATTCTGTAAATTATAAGTTTTTGGACATCATTTTAAATACCAACATAATAAAAAAAATGAGATGGTTTCATAACATTCAATATATTATTATGTAAATATACGTATTTGATATTTCCTCAGACCCTGATGTCCAGTGATTATAATTCTTACAACATAATATTTTCTTTGTCATTAATAATGATTTAAGGTGTAGTGACTATGTTCTTGGTTTGTGTTTCTTAATTATAGTTTATAATTTTTTTAATGATAATATTGCGAATATTATCATTAAATATTATCAGAATATTTCTGTATAGATTTTTTTTAAATATCACTGCAAAAAAACCCCATTAATGATGGGACAATAGTGTACTTTGACGCAATAACAGTTTCTGGTATTAATTATATGATAATATTATTTTTTTTTTACAATAAAGTCGTCAGATTCCTAGAAAAATTACAAAGATCTGTTCTTAACCTTATTGATTCATGACCCAGGTTGATAAGAATTTAGTTTTTTTATAGTGGCATATCCTGATTTGTACATGTATGTTCGAAATGGCAGTTCAGTGCTCCGTTTACTAATGTTGGGTATTCATTTATTTAGTTTTAACTATCAAATTCGGAAAATTTCAATCGGAATGTTTATTGCAAGCGTCACAATTACTATATAAAATATATATGTTTATTTTGAAATTTTTTATTTATATTTCGCAAACTACTAAATATCGAACCAATTTCTATTCACTACTTCCAGCTAAAGAAACGCTGAAAAAACTGATTCTATATATTTATGACAAAGTTCTAATACTAAATAATATCAACAATAAACTTTATTTACAATCCGAACCAATCATCTGCATATTTAAAAATTCATTTTTTTTTTGTGGTGTGATTAAAATTAAAAAAATAAAATGTATATTACTTATAATAAAAGTTAATTATGAAAATTATATTTTCATTTTCAAGAAAATTTAATAACTTTTAAAAGCTCAGTTAATTTCCTTTCCATAGTAATAACGTAAAGAATTTTTATGTCTCTTCATAAAAAATTAAATATAAATTGTAGAATTTTTCAAAATTATAATTAAATTTGATTAAAACTAATATACAATATTTTTTTTTCTGTTTTATTATAATTTCAGTGTCGTTACGTCAGTATCAGTTATATTAAATGGTAAAGAACCACAATTTACAGATGCTGTTGGACATCGAATACCAAAACCACAAGTACCATTACAAGTAGCAAGTCCAATAAATTTATTAAATCCAGATCGTTATGAATTTTATACATTTGATAATGATGGTCAATTAGTTAAACGTATTATGACATTACAAGAAATACATAGTATTGTTGCAAATGGTGATGGTGATGGTGGTGCAACAGTTATACATAATTCACCAATTGATGAACGTGATCCAAATAAAAATGTACAAGATATTGTGGCCAGTGTGCAAAATGTATTAACAAAAGAAGTTGAATGGAAAAAGAATATATCAAATCCAGATAATCAGCAAAATCAAATGTTAGATACACCAGATGTATCATCATCATGGTCAATGATATTACCAGCAATATTTGGTAATACTGGTGGTGATATATTTACATCTAATAATCGACCACAACAAGTTGTTATGATACCAGATTCTGATGTTGTTGAGCATTCAACAAAACCAAATAAACGTAAACAACCAAAACCATCATCAATAAAACGTAAACCAATTACAACTACAACAGTTTTGCCACAAAAAATACCAGATGATATTATAACAACAACTTCAACAACACCTGAAATCCAATCACCAATATCACAAATTATTTTTGTAAATAATAAAGAAATGATCAAACCATTATTTAATAGAAATGATATAAAAATTGATTCCGAAACAAAAATTGATATAAGTACAACATTAAAACCAATAACAACTACAAAAACAAAAATTATTACAACAACCAAACATACAGAGAAAACTAAACCAACTGAAACAACCAAAATTGAAATTGATTTAATGCCTGAGATGACTACAAAACGTATTATGCAAAAACCAAAACCTATAACAACAATAATGCCAATGACTGAATCAACTATGATTAATAAAGATTTGACAAATGATAAACTAACAGCAAATAAAAATGTATACAATAAAAATCGATTAACAACACCATTAACAACAACTCCGACTGTTCCGACTACAACAACATCACTTCCAAGTACAACAAAGAAAATTCAAAAACAATCTACAACTACAACTGCTGCAGCAACACTAAATCTAGATGAAATAAATCCAATTACAGAAAAAGTACAATTGATTAAGTATACAAAGAAACCGACAACCACACAAACCTCGACAAAACCACCGACCACAATAAAAATTATAAAAAGAAAAGAAACAACTACAACGACTAAAAAACCATCAACTAGTACAATCAGCCCTTTTACAACTGAACGAAATGAAAAAATTACAACTGAATTGCCACTTGATAAAATAAATGATCAAATAGCTACTACTTCAGTAACAGAAAGTTTAAATAAATTTAGTGATGCAATTAGCTCAAGTACTGAAACAATTACTGAAATTGATATAATGAAAGACAAGGATACTACAACAGCGAGTTTAAATACAATAGTTAATAGTTTATTGAAAGAAAATGATGAAGATATGAATACAAAATTATCCTTTGATCAAATTATGGAAAGTCTTAAGGATAAAGATAATAATAAACCAACTGAGAATAATTTCCAAAAAAATATACCAACAAAATTACCAATCTTATATAATAATAATAATGAGAAATTAATACCAATACAAAAACAACCATTAAAATCAACTGAAGAACAATTATTAACAATAGATATGACTACAACAACATTAATGCCAGAAAATTATGAAAAAATTGATATGACAACATATTCATCTAGTAATTTAGAATCAATAAATATTGATAATGCAAATATTGTAAAATATGATCAATTATATGCTGAACTTTTAGATCCAATTTTAAATCAACTTACAACAACAGAAAATATATTAACTACAGATTTACCATCAGAAAATATTATGACAACAACTTTAATGCCATCAATATTATCTCATGAAACCAATAATAATGATGATAATTTAATAATAAATAAACCTAATGAATTTTCTGATAATGCTACTAAAATAGAAATTCTATTAAAAAAACCAAATAATGATAATATTAGTAATAGTCATTCAAGTGAATTAACACAAAAAGTTAATGAATTTATTGCTAATAATATGCAAAATACTGAAGAAAAAATTTATATTAAATTACAAAATCCAAATATAAAAGATTATTTAAATCAAGAATCTGAAATGAATATGTTAGATTTACAAAAAGAAATTGCTACTGTAGCATCAATGCTTAATCGAAATAATATACAAATAACAACAATAAATCCAAATAAATTAGATAATAATCAAGATGATGATGAAATTCAAGCACTTTTATCTGATGTATATAATCAAATTACAAATGCACCATTAATACAAACATCTATTATATCATCACCAGAAAATTTATTAAATGAAAATAGTAATGATAAGAATAATGATGATAATATTGAATCATCAAATCGTTTTACAAATTTAGCAAAATTGAATACTTCAATTTTAATACCACCTAAGGATATAACACAAAATTTTAATATAAATGATAAATTTCATTTATTAGAAACATTAGCACTTAAATTAAATGAAACAAAAAATGATGATGATGATGATATTTTGCCTATTGATAATTTAAATAAAATAAATAATACTATTAATATGACTGATACAACGAATAATAATAATAATAATATTGTAATTGCACAGAAAAATAATTTAACAAATTCAAATTCAATGAATTTAAATAAAAATACAAATGCAATTGAATTGAATAGTTTAACAACATCAACAACAACAACTGAAACTATATTACCAATTGAAAATAATGATAGTACAGAAAAAATTGTAATAGAAAATAATAATATGGAAATTGAAGATGAAAATGTATCATCAACAGAATTTACATCTAACGATGAAATTGATGATAATATCTTTGATAGTACAACTACAACAATAAAAATAATTGAATCTTTGATTAAAACAACAGTACAACCACTTATAAAAGAAAATATTATTAAAAAAATTACAACAACTGAAAAGAATACTGAAAATTTAACAAAAATTCCAGCAAATAGTGAAATTGAAAGTATAAATGATGATATTTCTACAATTGATATGCATAAAAATAATGAAAATGAAAATATTTTTAATAAAAATAATGAAATGACAACCATTGAAATTGATACTGAAAAGAATAATAATAAAATTGATGAAATTACAGAAAAATTTATAGAAAATTTTTTACCAGAAAAATTTATAGAAAAAAATAATATGATAAATGAAAATTTATTAACTGAAAAATTAGATACAACAACAATATTAAATGAAAAACTTGAATCAAATACAGAACAATCAACTGAGGTTGAAATGGAATTAGTTAAATTAATATTAAAACCAACAACAACATCATCAACAACAGAAAAACCTAAATTAATTGTAACACCAACTCAAACAACTGATATTTTTAATATTACTGAAACTGAACAAATTTATATAAAACTTGGTGAATCAACTAAACCACCACAAAATTTTAGTACACCAACACCAACAACAACAACAACAACAACAAATATAGTACCAACTACTGATGAAGATGTTACAATTCGATTAACAATAATACCACAAACACCGTCACCAATTAAAAGAAAACCAACATTAAAACCAGTACATTATTTTAAACAACCAATTTCACAAACTGATCAAAAATTAATGATATTTAATGGTAATCAACAACGGCCTGTTATTAGGCCAGCAGCATTAACAAATTTAAAAATTTCACAAATAAGTAGTGCTACAAGATCACCAGTCAAATTAGAACCAAGTCCAGAACAATCACTTGGTTTAGAAGCAAGTACATTAGATTTACAAGAAGATATACAAGAATTTGCTCGGTTATGTAATGAATTGGCATTTAATTATTGGCGTTCAATAACAGCTGAAAAAATTAGTAATGCTAGAAGTTTAGTATTATCACCATTTGCATTAACATCAATGTTATCAATGGTATTTTTGGGTGCACGTGGTAGTACATCTGGTGAAATGAATGAAATTTTAAGACTTGATGATATGGTTACATTTAATCCACATTTAGTCTTTAAAAATATTACTGAATCTGTGGAGCATGCTAAGGATAGTGATATTGCATCAAGTGCATTTGTTAGAGAAATATTTAGTGATCGGGCAAATGGTAAAATATTACCATTTTTCAAAGAAAAAACTCAACAAATATATTCGGGTCATGTTGAAGAAGTTAATTTTAATGTTGTCAATGATATTATACGAAGACGGACAAATTTACTTATTAAAAGGCATACGGGTGGCAAAGTAATGGAATATTTACGTACAAATAGTGTTTGGGTAAATGGACCATTATCAACAGTAACAGCAAATTTATTCCAAACAGATTGTAGTCGTGGTTCGATAAATGATCGTGATGGTGAAATGTTTTTCCAAGTTCATCCATCGGTACGCCAACGTCGTTTAGTACCAATTCCAGCTGTTGTATGGCGTTCCGGCTTTACAGCTGGCTATGATCCTGAATTAGATGCAACTGTAGTTGCATTTGGTAGTACAGATGAAACAATTAGTACAATTTATGTTATGCCTGGACAACATGGTTTAGCTGCACCCGGTGATAATTTAGAACGTTTAGAACGTAATATTATGGAAAATGGTATTAGTAAAAATGTATGGAGTCATTTATTAACATCACTTATGCAACGACCTGGTTTAGAAATACAATTACCAAGATTTTCACATCGTTCATTTGTTAATGCTACAATTGGTTTACAAAAGCTTGGTTTAAAAGCATTATTTAATTCAGATAATGCTGATTTAGGTGGTTTAACTGGTTCATCAAAAAAAGATATATATTTATCAGATATGATACAAATAAATACATTTAGTACATGTGGTGAAGAAAAAATTGGTGATCATCATCATGTTGAAATGTATCCAGCACCACCATTACGTAAACGTAATTCAGATATTGGTGAGAATGATAGTGATTTTATGGATATTGAACAAATTGATTTTGGTTCAATAGTACATAATACAGCTGCACGTGGTTTTTATGATGATTTATTAGATCCAAAATATTTAGAATTACCATTACCATTACGACCACGACAAGCTAGAATACCAGATGCACCAAGACTTCGTTTTGATAAACCATTTTTATATTTTGTACGACATAATCCAACTGGTATGATATTATTTATGGGACGTTTTAATCCAAGATTACTTCCATAAACTTTAATTAATTTTTTTTCTGTGTATGTGCGAAAATTATATTTATATATATGTACTTATATATCTATATATTTTGGTTGTTTGTAAGAATACAAATAAATATTTTATAAGAGAAAAATAAAATATAATTATTTATTTAAAAAAAAAAAAAAGAAATTTAAAAGTAATTAAATAAATTAATAATTATCGAAGATAAATTAAAAAAATTTTAAAAAAAACTTTACTATTTTATGTCATCATTAAATTCAGATTATTTTTATATATATATATATACCATATATATAAATTTTTTAAATAATAATTAATCTTTAGCTTTTCCTTAATCCTGGATCAAGATAATTAAAAATTCAGTTTATTTATCTGTAATTTAAGGATAAATATTTTATTTTTTTTCATGATCCTCGATTGATGAATGCTATTTATTTAACAAACAAAAAAAAAACATGAAAAACATAAAAAAAAAAAGGATTTTCATTTTCAATCGAATATATGTCAATCAAATAAATGAGATTTCATTTTTAATTACTTCATTTTTTATATTAATTTGGTATTGGTCGTCGTCGTCGTCTGTGTATTAAAAAAAAATAATATAAAAACTTTTTCGGAAGTAAATTAAATGAGATAAGATTTTAATAAAAATCAGTAAAACAAGAAAAAAAAAAATGAAAAATAGCTATGAAATTAATGACTTTAAATTGTATATTTTATGAAATTACATAATTTATAGCATCGTAAAATTTAAAAAAAAAAAAAAAATAAAAACTAGAAAAAAAATAAACTACTGTAGAATTAAGAATTTTATTAAATAAACAATTTTTTTTTGATTTAATGCTCTTTGTAGACATTTTATAACTAATTTTAAATTTATATATTTAAAAAGAAAATTAATAAAAATATAAACAAAATCGAATTAAAAAAAATTTTAACTGACATTTTTCAGAAAATTTAAAAAAAAAGAAAATTCAATCCAAATTGTTATTTATAATAAAATATATATATTTTTAAAAATATTTCGATAATTTGTCTTTTATTTTTTGGTGGTATTTTTGTAATTATATTAAAATTTAAGGAAATATGTCAATCATTTTCATTTGTAGGGAAAACGATAATCTTCATTAAAGACTTAAAACCATAGCATATTTATATATTTTATAAAAATTTTCATTAACAAACATTTATTAATTTTGATATTTTGTATAAATATTAAATTTTTTGTGACAAAAAGAATTATTTAGAACACACTCACACATGACTTTAGGCTTATTTTATATTTAGGTTGTCTTCGACGGTTTTTTTTTTCATATTACATACAAAATTGGAGTTGCCACGATTTTGTGTCGCAGTCACACAGCTGCAGATGAACCAGATTAAACTAATTAGTGTCAAATATTAATATTTGTGTAAAATGCTGAAGATAAAATCCTAAGAATATGTAAATCGTTATATTATGCCTACACCAGGCAAATTTTATCTGTTCCAAACAAAAACCGGCATAAATTTAAAAGCAGCTTTAATCTACTTAAATTTGTTTTATTATTTTACTCGTAATTAAAAATTATTTATTAAAATTAATATTTACTATTTAAAATTAATGTTCATTAAATTCGAAAGTCCTGTAAACATATGACATTTTTTCAGCCACGGTAAGGATAATATGTGGTTTTGGCAATAAGATTGTAAATATTTCAAATTATTGACTGTTTACCAAAAAAAATTTACATTTTAGGCAAATTTGTAATACAATTTCTCTACTTGAAGCTGTACAAAATCTGTTCTTCAGCATCTAAAAAATTACAAAATATTGATAGTAAATCAAATATTTATACCATAATATGTTTAATAATTACACCAGATTATTTATCATTTTCATAAAAACTCATATAAGTATTAAATAATCGAATTGTATAGCAGCGTTACTTAGATGAGGTATAGGTAAATAAAATATTGTTTCTATATTTGCCAAAGAATTCCAATCTTATGTGCATAGAAAAACCTCTAAGACCTGCAAATTAGGATATTCTTAATTTCTATACCAAAAAACAACTAAAAAAACAAACAAATATGGTATTACTGAATTATTATAATTATATGTATATATATACTATTATTATGTTTGCAAATAAACTTAACCCAAAATAGGAAATTCCATATTGCAATTTTCAAGCTGGAACATTGTAATTATATTATAGTAAATATCCTTGAGCATTTTACTTTTTTTACAATTTGTGTTAACAAAATAACATTTTCTATATTACACAATGTAATTAATATTTTGTTTTAAAATATTTTCATTTTGTTGTTCTAATTTTCATAGACCAAAATTTTCTACACTAAATTTACTATATAGAATTATACTAACCACAAAAACATGAAATTTTATGTTTAAAAGATTAAACAGCTTTTTTCTAAAAATATATATACATACATATATTTATAACAATATTATATATATATATATATTTTTAGAAAAAACTATATTTTTTTTAAAACTATGTATTCAACTACAAAATTTAGTTTTCACTTTTCTCAGTTTCCTAAGAATTTTAAATTGATTGTTTTCTTTTATCTGATTTAGTATTTTCATCGTTGACAAAAAAAAAAGAAAAACATGTACATATATATTTAAAAAATATATTGGACTGAAAAATTGTTCATGTTAAAATAATAAAAACATACAAGTATGGTAATAATGGTGATATAAAATAATTTATAATTTTAATCTTTCTAAATTAAATTTAATTTGATAATTTTCTTTTTTTTGTTTTCTACTTGTAATTGTTTTATAATTATTTGGGGTTAATTTTAATTGTAAATATAAACCAAAAAACAGAAATAAATGTGATATCGTATCACGTTCTATAATATAATTACTTAATGGCATGTAACGTGACGTGTTGTAGAAAAGCGAATAATTTAATGAAAATGTATAATAGAAAATGATATAAGTATGTACTGTAGTAATTAATTGGCAGCATAAATTCATTAAGTATGTAGTATAAATTATTGGGTACTTTATATTTAACGAAATATACGAAATTATAAAATTAACAAGAAATAATTGTTAATAAAATAAATAATATAATTTTCTTAATCACATGGCAATATTGATTATCTGAAATATGACTAATTATAAAAAAGAATGTTGTAAAATAATTTAAAATAAGTATTTATTTAACCCTTTGTCTACCAATTTTTGAATTTCGAAATATAGCTTTTGCTACTTATATTTATAATGACTTTGAACTACAAATTAACAAATTTATTTTTCAATAATTTGAATCACAAATTACAAAATTATAAAATTATAAAAAACGGTATAAAAAGATAACATTCAAACAGAAAGGTAAAAATAAATTATTGCAAATAATTCAAAAATACCTATGATTTTATGCTATCGGTGGCCAGTAGTAGTACTAAAATCAAAACTGGCAACTATACAATAATTTCGATAAAATATTAAGAAAAAGTTACGTTTCAACTAATTTGTAGATTCTTATTTATGAAATTTATAACATTCATACATTTCATCCTTTTACATTTTTTCAAGATTTAGGCCCGAATTAATAAATAATAATTGGTTATTATAAATAACCAATTATTATTTATTAATAAATAATATTTTAATATTTTCACGTAATATTCTTATAATCACTATAAAAATATAACTAAAAGATGATTTTGTTTTGAAAATTATTTGTAGTCAAACGGTTAAATAAAAAAAAAAACGTAATAGAGCTTTTGCCAAAAATTTTTTTTGACATTTTTCCTAGTTCTGTTTCCCACCGCCAGGACTAAGGTGGCTAGTTTTATCTTTAAACAGGACTAAATGTGTATTATACAGTCAAAAAACTAAAAATGTTATCATAGAAAATGATGGTTATTCAAATTTGAAAAATAAAATTTTCTTAATACAACATTTTTAATTAAATTAAAGCATAATCATATTAGCAAATCTTTTTCACAAAATTTATTTAAACTAAACATCAAATTCTACAAAAAAAAAATTAAAACCCAAAGGATATATACGTATAAAAATAAAAACAATATTTTTTGGTTATTATATTGTCTTCTACAAAATGAATTACATCTACTTAGCGTGCTGTCAGGTGCAAAAGATAAACATAATATAACCAAAAAAATTTCTCATTCAAATAACATTTTTATCCCGCCAAAAAAAAATATTATGACTTACAATTTTCGTTTTAATATGAATTTTAAAAAGGACGATCCACACAAATCACTTTATAATATCAAATTCTTTGACTACGACATATTCTCCTGATATCCTGTCATGCCAAATAAGAAGGATTTAAGGGCTTTTTGTATTTAATTCATTTTTTTTTACATAAATTTTTTTTCTTGTTTTATTATTTTTATTCTATGTTTTTGTGTTATTGTATTTTTTTAGCTTTCATTTTGAATGATTCATAGCGACAGAAGTAAAACATAAATTTTTGTCAAATAATAATTGAAGAAAATAATAAGATACAATATTTTTATTTAAATATAATAGAATTTTTCTTTCTAGTATATAATGAAAAGAATATCATCAATTCAAGGTAATTAAAAAATATATTTTACTATTAAAAAATAGTTTAACAAGATTTTTATAAAAAATATAAAAAGTAAAAGTATAAAAAATGAATTTTAGTAAATCGTCAACATTTTTTACTAAAAGTATAAAAAATGAATTTTAGTAAATCGTCAACATCGTTTAAAATTAAAAGATATTATTTTAAAGAAACTTATTTTATAAAAAAATAATTTAACAAGATTTCTTAAAAAAATTAATTTAATTTTTCATAATTAAATTATAGAAAATGCACCAAAATATCCCTTGAAATGGAAATTAATATTGTTAAGTATTTTGTTCCATAGAAAGTAAGTTTAGTAATTATGCTAATATGTAAGATAATTTTTATTAAAATTTAATTTAAAACCCATTGGTATGGTTTTTGCCTAATAAAATTTAGATATGTAATTTTATTAGTCAAATTGTATTTGTAATTTTCTTTAAAAAAAATGTTGCAATAAATGTGAAAGTTATTTTCTTGACAGCTAAGATAATTATCTTTGCTGACATTCATTCAACTTACAAATCTTAGCTGACACTCAAGTTATAAAACGTTTTACATACCGTTACATAACTTTAACATATTACATAATGTAACGTGTCAGGTTTTTAATAGCAAAAACGTCAACGAAATTAATTGAAAGTGCTCAGCAAATTTTAGTATAAGATATGAATATGAGATTTATATGTACAACATTGTCCAATATTATCATTCTTGAAAATATATTTTGATATTTAAAATTTAAAATTTTTCATTATTTTAAGTAAAATATATTTTATTTATTTCATAAAAATCTAAAAAATTGTTATTACGAAAAATAATCATTTAACAAAATAATCTAAACAAATCTATATATTTTTTTTAAAATTAGATAAGTGATTTTATACAAATGTATACAATTCTTTAATCCTCAAAATTAAATTAAATTAAACTAAATTAAATTAATTATATTTGCTATAATTTGCTACAAAAAAAACCTTAATTAATTATTGTTAATTTAAATCTAAATTACATAATAATTTTATATTCTTCTGGTTTTAAACACTGATTTTGATGTAAAATTTATGCTTGCGCATTAATTATAAAAATTACGTGATTTCATTAAATTCTTAGTAGCAAAAAAGGCGTTGGTTTCTTTTTTCTTCGAAATTTTTTGTTTTTATTTTTACGTTTTTATAGTATAATTGGTTGGCTTGTTTTACACTTAATTTTATCAAAATATCATTTTATTTTATTTTTGTAATCTTAAGTGATTTATTATTATAAATATTTATTTTAAAGAAATTTTAAGTGGGAATGTGTTGGGATTATATTAAGTGGATATGTGTCGAGATTGTATTTGATTATATTTTTCTTTAATATGTATTAAAGTAATGTCAATTAGCATTGTCGTTATGTACATACATATAAGAAATTTCCAAATTTAAATTAATTTTGAATATTTACGCTTCAATTAAAAAATTTCATAATTGAAAAATAAATATTAATTGAAAATAAATTTTGAATTCACAATATGCATACCACTACAATATTAAATAATCTTAGTAATTGCATTAAGAAATTCTAGTACATATTGTGACTAACTTAAATATGTTCAAGTCGTCACAAAAAAATTAAATCAAGTATAGTTTATATAATTAAATAACAAAGTACTGCTTTGGGACATTGTTATCCTTAAACCGTACTAAAATATCAAATCTAAATATTTTAAGGATGGTAATGATTAGGATCATTAGCATCCTTAAACTATTTAGAACTATTTCCTAATCATAAATATTTTAATTACAGCTCAGTAAAGTTAGCATATAAAACCATAATTCATTACAACATATTGCATTTGCACTACCCTACTATGTACTTGCAAAATTTTGTATACATAAATAAAAATAATCTCATAATTAAGAATTTTACTTACCATTAAATAAAACATTATTACTATTTTAATATTTCTTCTCATCTCTTTTAAATATTCTGTATAATATTTTTATATTCTATAATAATAAAACCATTTTTTTTTTTTTGGAATTTAGCATACTATAATAATAGCAATAATTACATAATGCCACATAATAACCTCACATACACCACATAAATAATTGTGCACAATGAATAAATATCTATTTATATATGTATGATATGTTATCATCAACCATAACCAAAAAATTAATTTAGTGAACTAAATCGGTTGAAATAAACTAATCAAAAGGATATTATTATATCATTTATGTTAAATTTCCATTATAATTATATTACATATATATTTTTTTTATTATAAAAATATTTAATCAAATATTTTTTCACACGAATTGTAAAAACTTTTCTCTTATTTATTTTCCACAATTATTAGTTTTTTAATTTTTTTTGAAAATTTTACAAAAACTATAATAATTTAATATGACAATAAAAATATTATAATGAAAATTTATCTAAAAATATATATTTTTAGGAGTTAAATATTTGAAATTTTATTATTTTTTGGTTATTATGGGTAAATAAATATTTTAATAGAAAAATTTGTTTCAATGTTTTTATAATGTGTATCCTTGTTTTTATATTCGATGGCTTTATTAACGGATATTAACCGCGCAAAAAAAAAGGTAAATTTAGTTATGTATAGATATTAGATTTAATATCCGACAATTTGTAAATTTATACGAAAATATAGTTAGTATAGGAAAAATGTTATTAGTTCATGAAAATTTTTTAAATGAAATTCGCGTATATAGACTAAATTTAATATTTAAATTAAAATTTGTCAAAAACTTTGTCATTTGAATTTTGATTATTTAAAAAAAAATATATTAATGACTGCAACATTGTTTTTCCATAACCAATAAAAAACATTCAAATAAGGACTAAGAATTGTTTGAGACTGGAGATTATATTTTTTAAGACACACAGTTAAGTTCAATTTATTAATTAAGAACTTGTTTTAACATTTGTGCCGGATTTTGTCTGAGACGGAATTTTTTCTAATTCAATTAATTGAAATTTGGAGGGCCGAGAATATTTCGTCGCAACTATAGAGTTGAGCCAGCTTGAGGATAAAACCGGACAAATCAGTAAATTGGTACATGAAAATATATTGTAAATATCGTGTGCTGCATATAAAAATGGTGGCAAATGTAAAACAATGGTAATTTTAAAAGTTTAAATTAATAATCGCAAAAGGTATAAAATATTTTTTAATATAAATTCAAGAATTCTGTAAAATTTCATTCAGCTGTAAAAGTTTAGTCTAGCCAAAAGAGTTTTTCATTATTTCTGGTATCTAATATATATACGTATTATATTATTTTCTAGTTACATATAAAATATTTCGAAAAATTTGAATTTAGAATGAAAAAAAAATGAAAATACCAACAATTTATATTAAGATTTGCGCCTGAAAATATGCTGGAATTTTCTTTAAAATCATTTTCTATTTAGATTACTGCGAAGAATTATATATATAAAAAAAAAAGTATAAACTACGTGACTAAAAATGAATTTATAAATTTTATGTCTAAATATGTAAATTTCTAAAAAAAAAAAAAATATAATATTTTTTATAGCATTCTGAAAACAACAATATTTTTAAAGTACTGTCCTTATATCATATTTAAAAATAACATAAATTAACCAAACACAATTATATTTAAATTTATACTAAACAAAAAATATTACAAAATATTTTTAAAATTAACATAACCCTATGTATAAATATTTACCACAATAAATTTTATTTATTTAAGGTAAAAAATAATTGTGGACAAAGTAGTAATTAACTGTATGATCCCTGAAAACTAATTTTAAAAAAATAAAAATGTTTATATAGTCTATATGTAGAAGGATTGCAGCTAAATTATCATATTTATTATTGCACAATATTTACACAAGTACATCTAATACAAATACACTTCTAAAGTTTAAATAATTAGAATTTCAAATTTTTAAAACATAACATGGATACAATAATGTCCTTTCTTATATTAGAATTGTAGTTATGTAAATATATGTATATATGAATATATTTATTTCAATTGTACTAAACTTTAGCATATCTACAATATGTAATTTTAATTCACAAATTTAATAAAAAATTGTTTTGACATCAAATTAAAATGTTTTTTATTATTTTTATTAAAACATTTGTCAACGTATGGGTGTATTGGGTAGGAGCGTTTTTTTATTAAAAAATTATTTATCAAAAGGATATTTAAAACTTAATTAAATTGCCAATAATAAATTATTATTTTTTCTGCATATGTATATATATTTGAATTTCTTCAATAATGAATATTGTAAACTCTATACAGGACCCCATATTTATATAGATGACTAAAACAATTTTTATATTATTTTTTTTTTTTTATTTTTCCTGTTGTCTTGTTAAAAGAAAAATTAACTTTTTCTGTTATGGTGATAATATTTTTTTTTTTTTTTGTAACCCATAGAAAAATACTGCGCCATGATAATGAAATATTATCATTGCCCTTTATGGTTATCTTCTTGTGTACACGCTATTCGAACAAAAGTTCGCGACTATTAAAAAGTGACAAGCTGTAAAAAGGACTAATTAATTTACTGCTATAGGAAATTAAACGCTAAAATATATTACAACATTCTTCCTTCATTTTATTTTTATATTTTGTGTTTTTTTTTTTTTTTATGTTTAAGCATGAATGTCCTTTGTACATCAATTTAAAGTGAAATAAAGTTTTCTGTAGAAAATTAATGAAAATTTTTTATTTTTTTGGTTCTTTTAATAATATTGAAACATAAAGAATATTATAATTTATAACCTAATAATAAACAACAACAACAAAACTGTATAAAAAATAATTTTAATAAAATTTTAGGACATTTTTTTGATATTAAATTAATTTTGTATAATTTTTTTGTTTTGTTCTTAAATTATGATTTATAAGTAACTATAAGTTTATATTAAATTAATGAAGATTTATTTTTATGTCTAGGGAAATTGTAAAATTATGAAGATGTGATTTTCAAATTATTTTTTGCTTATATTAAAATAAAAATTTTGTTGTCTAGTTAAAAATTTAACTTCGCTTACTTCAACCAATAATTTAATTATTTATTTAAACTTCGTCCTTTCGGTATTGTTGAGTTGTAAAACGACACTGTTGGACTTAATAGTTAAATGATATTTCTTAAAAACATAATATTTGTTAAAAACTGGATATTTTTAAAATGCGATATATATTAAACGTGATATATTTTGAGTTCATGGAAACTTGAGTCCGTTCATGGAAACTTGTAAGAAAAAATCAAGTTGCAAATTTGCAAGAAAAAAATATCTTTTCACATGCTGATTTTGAGAAAAATCTCAATTCGAAATTATTTTTTTCTAGGCACCCAAATCTTCAATAATGATTTTCCCACATTTAATTTAATCCCATTAAGGATTGGTATCCAAAACACGATTTATATAGTTTTAACAATACGAAAATTATTTACTTATTTGAAAAATTTATGGTAAACTTTCGTAGACTTGGTATTTGTGGATTCAGATAAATAATAAATAATTAATGAAATGTAAAGTGGATGAAAAACAGTATTAAAGAGGATTATAACCTGTGGCAAATATTTAATAGCTTAATTTGAAAATGTTCAATTTACAAATTATATAAAAAATATTCTGCAAAAAAACAAAATCAATAAAATTTTCAATATGTGAAAGAAAAGAAAATATGGAAAATCTATTAAAGTAAAAGCTAATATAAAATTTATTTAGATACACATTTTTTATTATACTAAAGTCGCTTATGTTGACTTAAAAATTATTACTTTTAAAAGTATTTCGGTAGAACAATCTTATATTGGGTTAAATTCTCTTTCTTGTGGTATAAAATTTAATTATTTTATGGCTCATTGAACTTCAATTCTACGAAATGTGGAACTTCAGATAATTTTAAAATAAAGAAATTTAACCACAATCAAAAATCGTTAAAAAAAGCTATACGTTATTTTCGAAAATATATGAATATTCATAAGTATGAGGAATAAATAACGAACATTTGTTATAATTTTAATCCTGTAGAAATAATACTAGCAAATTTACTGTCTAAATTTAAAAGAATTGAATTAAATAAATAATGTTAGATAATAGCAATATATATCATAATAATGAATCATATTTTTTTCCAACTATATTCCATCTAGTCATTTTGACTTCATGACACAAGTTGTAACCTTTTCGAAGTAAAACAAAACTTTGTAAATGTTCATTTAAAATTCGGTATGTCTTTTATAATATTTACGAGGTGCACTTTATCTTTGAAACTCTTCTAGAATATGGAAAATGAACTGAAATGGGTTACCAAATTAGGGGGGAAAAAACTTGAAAAAAAAAATTACTATTCTAAAACTTTCAGTATAAAAAATTACATATTTTCTTTCGCAGACAACTCATAAATAAAAACTTCAATTCCACTAGTTTCAGTGTTTTATTTTTTTTTTTGCTGATATTCTTCCTGTTAAATTTTTTACATTTTAATTTAAAACTTTCTCTTCCGAAAACGGTTTAGTTTTTTTGTTTTTTTTTTTTACTTTACTCTGAAATATTTAATGAATGCAACTGGCAAAGCTTCAAAAACTTTTTCTTTTTTTTTTTAAATTAAAAAACTAAGGAACAACTTAAAATTCATTAGTTAAAATTCAGAATAATATTTTTTTTTATATGCTTCTTTATGTCATTTTCTGCTGACCATTACATTTACTCAAAAAATGAACAAAAAAAAAATGTTTTTTTTTCTAGAAAAATTTATAAAAAAAATTTATGTTTTTATGAAATTTTTTTACAAAGATATTTTCTAGATAAAAAATGATATTAAAAATAAAACAAATTATTGGGATGATAGATAAAAGTTACCAAAAAAAAAAAAAAAAATACTAGTTGAATTTTAGAGAATTTATTGAAATGAAAATAAAAAGAATGTTGCAAAATTAATTTTGAATAAAGATATTTGAATACTAAAAGAAATTAATGGAATTTTTTTAATATCTGTTTGTAAATAGTCTTTTAACTTGCTGTTTTAACGAAATTAGTTTTTTTTATTAAATCTAAAATAAATTAGAGTTTTCCAATGAAATTAATTGTTTTAGTTTTGGTTTATTAAACGTTACTTGAATGGTAGAATTCATAAACGACAATTAACTTTAGATTAATCATAGAACTTGCTGAAAAAATTATCTGTTTTGAAAATCTTAAACAAATCTCATTTTTGTCTGTTAACAAAGGCTATCAAATATGAAATTTTTTCCAATAAATTGGAATGAAAACTTCAGAAAAAAAGTCACTTGAATTTTGATTTTGATGTTTTAAATAATTTGTCATTTAAATCCACTAAAGGTTTTTAATATAATTAAAGTTTTTGTCGCAAAATTCACACAGTCAAAACAAACAGAGAACTTTAAACGTAATTTACTCAAAATGATAACCTCAATTAATATCTTGATCTTCACTTTAATTAAATGTTTACCAACAATCACATATAAGAAAGTTTTATGAAAGATGTTTTCGAAATTTTCCAAATAATAATCATCCAGATAGTGAAAAAAAATTTCGGTGACCTTTAAAAAAATTTCAAATAAACATTTTTTCTTTGTGAATGGTCTAAATTTTATCGACAAAAATAGTTTTCTCACAAATAAAAAAAAAAACAACTTGAATTATTTTAATGTAAAACATAATTTTAAATAAAATTTAATTGATTATTTTTCGTATCTGTAAAATAGTATATATATTTTCTGCCAGTATACAAATTTTTTTAATTTCAGCAAAATAAGTAGTATAAGAAAATGTTAAAAATTTTCATTACCAAAATATATATTTAAAATTAAGGTTATAATAAAATTTTCTTTATCTCATATGCATATATGTATATAAAAGAAAATTTACCAAACGTTCTAAAAAAAGAAAAGAAACTCTTTTAAAGTTTAGTAGACTGGAAATGTGTCAGTCTGATTAAAAGTGTGGGATATTGGTAATGGGTATAACCGTGTATCTATATAATATTAAAAGAAAATCAAGATATAAATATACATAAATTGTAATTTTTGTTACATATATAAATTATCATATCTTTATGGCAAATTCACAGCCTTTTTAACTTAACAAAAAAAAAACCCCGTCATTTGATAAAAACGAAGGTAAATTAACACATAAAATTATTAAGGATATACTTATCTTAAAAATTATTACATTAAATACATAACCCTTTCAAGTTTTATAATTATTATATATATTTTAGAATATTGTTTTTAATTTTGCAAATAGCCTGGAAATTAAAATTAATAAATAATTATTTTAAGAAAAGTAATCGTAATTTCTGTAAAACATATTTTTTTTCTAATTAAAAATTTAAAGCTAAAAGAGTTTTTGTTACGGGCAACAGATAACTAAACGCTATTTAAAACTATACTTTTATTTATATAAATTTGTACTTTAGTAAAAATTATTATAACATTTAAAAAATCGTGCCAACAAAAAAAAAATGTAAAAAATAAATGTCATTTAAAAAAACCAAAAAAAAAACTTATATTAAATCCTTTTTTCATAATCCCACCTGATCTTTTATGTGGTTATTTATATTTAGTATTATTTTAAGATTTCATATGAAATTCCAAAGAGCAAAAGATATTTACCACAATTTAACATACATATTTTTTTTTTTTTGGTTTTTGTCTTTTTATGCTTCGACAAAACTAATATTTCTCACTATATATTAATTTTTTTTCACTATATTTAATAATTTTTATCAGGTATATAACGGGTGAGAGAGGTAAGAGTTTATAATAATCCTTAGCATATTTGTCCATACCAACCCTAAATCTTTTCTAAAGAAAATATAGATATTAAAGCTTAAAGTTTTCATAAATATCCTAAAAAAAAAACATTTATGTTTTTTTTTTTTGTTCGAAAATGATGTCTTTTCAGATCATAAAATCTCACTTGGTTCATACTTTGGTTTAGAATAAAAGTTTGTTGTTGTATTTTTTTATTACTATTTTCTGGTAAAGGATAAAAAAGGATAAAAATAAAATAATATATAGTTTATATATTACCTAGCTTTATACTTTATTTTTTTTTTTTGTGCCGTAAAAGGATGTAACAGGAAATTTATATTTTCTTCATTTATTTGATACAGAAAAAAAAATAAAATATTATGTACTCGCGTAATATCATAACAGATATTCATTCATAAGGATATAAATATATATATATACCGTATTTTGGAAAAAATTAAGTATATCATGGGTAACAATATTTTTTATACTGGAAATATTATCCTTGTTATTAGAATATATAATAATAAAAATATATACATATATATAAAAAAAAAATGGTGTGATGAAAACGTGTTTATTTTTATACATGATTTTCTAAATAACAATAATTTTGTTTTGTGCCAAAACATAATTTTTTTTATATACATATTATATGGAAGATATTTTATTTAGTGTAATGATATGGCGACAGGTGCCAAAATTTTTATATATATATGAAGATATCTAAAAAGGGTTTTTTATTATATAACGTTTTTGTATCCTTATTTTTTTATATATCTAAAAGGATTTTCTTCATTTTTTTCATACATAATATTTATCTGATATAAATATATTAGTAATATACCTGTTTATATTTTGATTATACATTTAAAATTATGGTTTAGAAATAAAAAAAAATTAATGCTTGTTAAATGATAAATTTTAAAAATTTTAAAAATATTATAATCAAAATTTTTATATGATTTTTTTTTGTAGTATATGTACATATTTTGCCAATTTTTCATATTAAATATAATTATGTTGAAAATAATATTCTAATATATTTCAATATTTTTATGCCAAAAATGATTCAAGTGTGAATATTAAATATTTACAAGTTTATTGGTTAGTAGAAGCTTTATATTTTTCTTATTAATTGCTCTTTGAAAGTAATATTTAAAATAATGCCTATAGCTTTTATTGTAATTTATTTTACAATTAATCTAATCTGTCACGATTTTTGGTTTATTATTTTTTATATATTATTTTTTTTCCTTTAGAGTTACAAAATATTTTTTTGGGTGATTATTCCACGTATAACCAAAATTTTAATAAAAAAATTTTATAAATCACCTCTAACGATTTTCCACCAAAAAAAAAAAAAAAAAAAAAACAAACAACATCAAAAATAATTTTTAAAAATTAGGAATTCTTAAAAATTATACATAAAATTTTAATTTAAAAACCAAAACTCTTTAATATTTATATTAAACAGAGTATATATTTTGAAATTTTCACAAAATATATTTTAAAAAAATATTAAATATTTAATTTATTTCCACAGTATTTAAATTCTACAGAATAAATTTTCTTTTTCTTTTTTGTAAAGAAAAAGTCTATTGAAAATGAAAAGTCCTTGAACTTTGTTAGCTTAAAATAAAGTTTAGTGATGGGTATTTAATAATTTTGGAAATTTTCTTTTTTTTTTGTATCTGTACTATAGTGTATATAGTAGTTATATTAACAAAATTACAAATTAAATTAACATAAAATTAATTTTTGAATTTATATTAAAGCTTGTTATAATTTTGTCATTATTCAAATGACAAAATTATATTTTTTTTACAAAATATTTTAAATTGTAACAAATTACATGAAGTCAATTTAACTAAACCCAACTTTGTATTAAAATGTAATTTTATATTCCTTATTTTTGTACTTTTTAAAAATTATGCTACTTAAAAATAAAATTTTCAGGTGAAAAACCAATGTTTATTTATTATATACGTGCCAAGAAAATATTATACCATAGTTATAAATAATTGACTATATGTATATTTAAATAAATTCAATTTTATAAGTTTTATCAAATAAAATTATTGAACTTTCATTTTTTTCATATATTTTTTTTTGATGATTACATCGCAGATACAAATTATTTTGTAGAGTTTTTATTTATTTTTTGTTTATTAGTACGTGTGTAGACAAAATATGTAGAAATATTTATGAAATTTATGTTGTTTCAAAAAAAAAAAACCTACAGACATTTTAATCTAATCAAAAATGATTGATTTTACTAAATATGTAATATTTTTGAATTTAATTAAATTTTGAAATTGAAATGAAATTTAAAATTTATGCTGATGAGAAATAATATTTTTAAATTCGTTTTAATTTTAATCAATTACACGTGTCGTAGAGTAAATAATTAATAATTTTTTTGATATTATCCTTAAAACAGGATTCAAAATTTTTAATATTTTATTATCAGTTATATTTGTTAAAAAAAAAATTATTCAATGGAAAAAAATAAATATTTGTACTTATGGCGCCAATCCCAAAAGACACAGAACCAAAAAAAAATTAAGGATATTAAAAAAAATATTTTGAATAATATTTTGAATTTTTTATAAATAATCAAGTTTTATAAAAACATTATTAATGGAAAATTTCATTGAATTTTTAATTCCATAAAAAAAAAATGTGGCTTTTATAATATTTATGAAAATAATTTCTATCTCACAAAAAAAAAATGTTGTAATTTATTGATAAAATTCTATAAGTAAAAACTTTTTTAAAAAAAAGATTACATATTTTTGGATTCACAAAAAAAAAAAAAAATTGTTAAAAAAAATGTCATGAAATTTGATAAAATATTTAATACCTAATTTTTGTTAAACATTCTGTTAAATTAAAACCTATACAAGAATAAAAATAATAATAAAAACTATGCGACAAGATCTACAAAAATATATATTTTTCTTTTTTTTAAATTATATGTTCCAGCCAAATAATATGTAAATTCTATTTCGAAATATATATCCGTAGGTATACAAATTCTAATATATTTGAAAAAAAAAAAAATATCATGTTCGCATGTTTTAATTTCAAACAAATTCTATAATATACCACATATGCCAAAAAAACTAAAACCATAGGAAATGTTGTTCTCGTTATCTTTACTGGCCAACCAAAACTATGTACATACATGTATAATATATTCTGTTATATATATCTTTATAGAACATGCTCCCAAATAAAAATATGTAGTATATAATAGATATAATCTTTTTGTCTAAATTTTACCCAAACTATAGAACATATGTCCTTACAAATATGGTAACAAATTAAAAATAAGGTAAATTTTCCAATATTTCAGTTAAATTTCAGAAAATTTCGGAATTTTGGTTTTTTATAATTTCGAAATATAAAATATATAATTACATATTAGTGAAATATATAAAATGCTAATATAAAGTTTTAGTTTCTAAATTTTAAGAAAATAAGTGACAGTAAAAGCATAACTATAAAAATTTTAAATTATATCATGAAATTTCCTCACTGAATTTTACTAGCAGATTTGAAAACGATTAATGACTAAAATTAAAAATATATAATTATTTTTGTTGCCTATTTCATAATGAATAATTTTGAATAATAATTTTTAGAATTTGTTAAATCGGTTCCTGAAAATGTTAAATCATTTTTGGAAGTTTGTATATCGGTTCTCCGGTAATAATTTCTTCTTATCATACAATTTTTAAGTAATAAAACCAGAAAATGCGAAATTCTATATCTAAAAGAAAAATTAATAATATATTTCAGAGTATGATTCGTAATTAAATTAAATTCGTTACTTTTATATGATATCTGTAATAATTCATTGTAACTGAATTTGTTACCCTAATAATTTTCTATGTAGTGAAATAAATTTTTTTTTTTTTTTTGTTAAAATGAAAAAAATTATTTGTCCTGTGCAATCATCGAAAACATAATCTCATGCATACATAAAACTTTCCAAAAAAATACATAACATTGAAAAGCTTTTCTTTACAACCTTTTTTTTTCAGATATTTATTATATGCACGAAAAATGTTGAATAAAATGTACATATTAATTATATTTTTGTCTTGGTTGCTTACAATTATAGATAATCTAATAAGAATTGTAGATAATTATTTGAAAATCTGGTAGATTTCTGAGCAAATAAAATGTTTTTAAATAAAATAAAATTACCCTACACAAGACTCTAACATTATTTAATAAATTTTTTTAGTTAAACTATGTTTAATAAATAATTTTTTAATCATATATTTTAATTTTATTCTAAACAAACCCAATAATTTTTGATATCATTAATTTATTTTCAAACTCTTTAATTTTACAAAATTTTAAAAACCTATCTTTATATACATATGTATATATAATACAAATTTTACATTTTAGTAATACTTCAGAGATTTAAGAGATAATTTGTATAAAATTAGTTTTAAATTTCTAAAATATATACATATGAATAACTAAAAATGTACAATTTTAGTAGATAAGACAATTCATTATAATTCAACTAAAATTTTATGTTAGTTATAACAGAGTATATAAAGATTTAACTTGTAAATCTCCATTGCCTATAATATGCAAATGCATTTTGATACAATATTTCATTATAAATTATTTAAAATTGTAAAATTTTCCAAACATTATAATGGTGGAAGTTTTTTATTTTTTTTGAAAATATATATTTATTAAGAGTATTATAACCTCAGAATTACTGAAAATTTTACAAGTTAAAATTGAAAATTTTCATATAAATAAATTCAGGAACAAAAAAAGTTAAGGATTTTTTTTTTTTTTATAGATGTTTTTCAAAAAAATTTTTATAAAATATTTATGAAACAGGAATTCTAAGGATATATATAGTAAATATTTAGAAATAAGATATTTTTTGAAATAAATAAAGATTATTAATAAATATATTTCATTAAAATTTATTTAATTTTAAAAAAAATAGAAAGATATAGATATTAAATTCTTGATTACGTAAATAATTTAAATGTGTAATCCTTAAGGTATTTCAAGATCAATAATTTATTATAAGATTGAAATTTAATGAAAGTTTATGTATATAATAATTATTGACTGAAAATATATATAATTAACATTTATTTCTGATTTAAATAATTTATATTTGGAAATGTATATAATATATTAATTCATTTAAGGAAAATTATTAAAGATTATTTTATTTAACTTATTAAAATGCACAAACATTTATTTGATCTGATTAGTAAGTGGATTAACTAAAAAAGGACTTTAATATAAAATGTAAATTATAGATTTTTACAATAATTGATCAGCTAATTAACTCTTTTACTCGGCTAATATTTTTTATGACCAATTGGTAAGACTTTTCCTATCAAACCTCCAAAATTACATTACATATTTATTAGGAAAAGAACAACATCGACTTTTACATACTGTTTCCTTCAAAATTCACTACTTATTACCACTTTATTCCTTACTTAAAAAAGTCTCAACAACTTCCTTAATCTTTGTTATATTAAAATTATTTTTATATTTAGCATTCGTTGTACTAAAACGTATTTAATATATCGTATTTTTTTGATGAAAATTCTAAAGAAAATATGTATATATAGTATTTCAAAGTTCTTTCTTCAATTTTCACATAATTGACATGAGAAAAAAAAATTCAATAAATTTTCATTGCTTTTTCCAAACTTACATTTTACATTTTCAAAATAATTTTCAATATTTTGTGCAAAAAAAAAAAAAAATAAGAAAACAAATATATATTTCTTAAAAAATGTATACAAATATCTTATAAATTGGAAAAAAATAAATATATATATATTTTTCAGTCAATATATTTTCATATATAATCCTTTTCGACAATCACTTTCGCGACAAGAAAAAAAAAATATTCAATCCCAGATAATATGTAATAAATACGTAATTCGTTTCTTACAAGGATCATATAAATCACTAAAGATTTGATGTATAATGCCTTTTGAAGCCTATTCAAAATACAATGACAAAGAAATATATAAATTTGTCCTTAGATTTTTTATCCATCATTCTATCGAAATGATGAGTACGTTTATTTATATCCATTAAAAAAAAAAACCAAAATACGAAGAAATATTTTGACAATTCAAATAAGATTTTGAATATTTTCCAAAACATTTTATATATACGTGCAGCGTTTTCTGTAAAAAGACTAGAAAATAAATTACTATGTTCAATTTCTAATATAAATAATGGAAGAAAAAACTAATTGATTAGAGGATTTTCTATTATTATTTCCTAAAATCCTAAATCTTTACATGTCAATCTAAAATTTTGATTCGAAAATATTTATAGGTAAATAATAAATTACTTAGCTTACGATGATGGTTTATAATTCATTAACTCTAATATACGAATCTTGATCTGAACACTTACCCTTCTTAGCTTTAAATATTTTTATACCAAAGTTTATGATAATTACGAAAAGAGCTTAATTTAACTTGAACAGTGTATGAAAATTACTTGGTTTTAGGCTATTTTGACCTACAATTTAAATTCTTAAAAAGTTCTCAAATTAAAGATCATTTTAAGAACATATTATATGTCTAGTCTGTAAATTAAGCAATAAGTTACGGCATGCACATATACATAGTTAATGGATTGGACTAATATGTAGACAAATATTTGCATTATTAAACAAATACCATAAAATTAACCACGAATCTGTACAAGGAATTCAAATAATTCTATCAACAAACAATTAATTTGTATAATTTACTCATAATAATTACTTGTGTTCATTTTACAACATTTAAATTAATATAATTAACCAATTACCGAAACCAAAAATAAAAAAAAAAAAACCAGAAAGAAAAAAAACCTTATTGATTTTCCCAACCGCATTGAAGAAAATCATTGAAAATTATATATAGAAAAGAGGAAGGATAATGCATATTTATATATTACAAGTTCAATGACTATAATCTTGCTAGTCTACACCAAAAATAAAAAATAAATATAAAAACCAATAATTTTCAATTTAAAATACTTTAATATAGAATAATAATTAAAAAAAAACACATTGTTAATTTACACAAACAAACTGGATGAAGTTTTTATTGCCATTCTAAATTGTCCGGCTTGTTGTTACCAACACATTTTGCCCAAGGACTCGACCCATATATAAAACAAAATGATAAAAAAAAAATAACTATTAAAAAATTTTTCTTCGTTTTTTTATTAACAACAACACTAATACACTTAAAAGTTACAATTTCAAAACTGTTAAATACTTTGAATAAAATGGAAAATTTATATATTTACGAAATAAAATATATTTAAAAAAAAAAATCCTTTTTTTTTCACACCCTAAACGAAATATACAAACAAATATATTGCACAAATGTGAGAGAGAAAAAAAAAATTGTATAAAAAGGATTTATTTAAAAGTTGAGGGTATTAATTGTCGGCACAGTAATTAATTTCATCCTGTCTTTTTTGATTTAAATTCATGGCTTTTACAAAAAAAAAAAAAAAACGTTCCATTTTACTCTCCATTGATTATTTTTTATATTTTTTGTATATGAAAATATGGAGCAACTAAAATAACCAGAGTGAAAAATAGAACTAAATATGTACATAAAATAAAAAACAAGCAATATAATCTGCTTTTGGAACAAATTTTTATTTAATAGCTTTTAAAAGATTTTTTATTTTGGTAAAAAAAATATATAGCGATTAAACAGAGCATTCAAAAATTTATTTAATGCACTTGAAGGATTTGTGACTAAATTGAATATATATATATATTTTTAATATAGTCAGAAAAGACCAATAAATATTTAAAAAAAAACGTATTGTGTTATTGATACGAATTAATGCTGGGAGATGTAACAGAGAAAATATGTAGATTAATGGATACTATGGAGCAAGAATTTGATATTTTTGATATGTTTCGTGAGCAAAGTATATATTGAAACTGTTAGAGTATTTACATTTTCAAAATATGTATCATGTGTAAAATTTTGCGTTTCCTACAAATATGTACGTAAAATTTGCTACAACAACTTAACATTATATACATTTCAAAATATTTTTTTTCTAAAGCCGAAAAACATATATATTTTAGGTTAGGATGCATAAAAAACGTCATATTTGATACAAATATCTCATTTTACAACAATGTTACTAAACACCTTTATATTCAAAAAGGATTCTTTTCAGTTTTTTCTGATTTTAAATATCAAGAAAATCTTTAGAATACAAAATCAATATTTTCATGTGAGAAGAAAAGATATTTTCATTTTCTGCCAGGAAAAATTATTAACAAAGATTAACCATACTAACCGTCTAATTGTTTATGCTCTATTTCGGATAAATAAGTAATTAAAAATAGATAAAAAAAAATGTATTTGAATATAAAATTTTTTGCTTTGTTGTTTTATGTAAAATATCTTGGATGCTGTGAGATATTTGTAATATAATATCCTTTTCAATATGTTATTATGTATATGGAAAAATTAAACATGTTGTATAATAGGGACTTTTATTTCAAATATATAACTTTATGTAAAAGAGCTATATATCAAGTAAACTTGCTGTGACGACACCGAACTTAATACCTTTGAAAATTTTACAAACTGATGATGACAGCTAATTTCAATTTATACCAGACGGTCACATTAACACAAAATTATATTGAAATATCGAAAAAGTAATAAAAAAAAATTCAATTTTTACCATCCAACTTAACACTCATAATTAAAATAATAAATGTTAACTATGCTTAATCAATTAAAAACTAAATTTACTTAAAAATCAATCAGTTCAATATATTAATTGATAATTTTCCCTTTTTTATATATACGTATACATACTTTGAAATAAATGCTTTTAAATAATTTTACGCTTTTTTTAGTTTTTCCGAAATATCATTACAAATATTATTCATTCATTTCTGTATACTAAATAAAACTTAATATTTTATTTTACGGGTCATGTAACTTTTAAAAAGATGCTCTAGTAAACTAAAAAAAAAAACAACAGCAACTGCAGAACATAATTTTTTTTTTATATTTTTACTACTTCAATTTTGATGTTGTTTTTAAAAAAAAAAAAAACAATTTTTTTTACATTTAACATCACTCAACATTTATTCATTTCATAGCACACAAAAATATTTTCATTGAAGATGAAAGTAGATTTTATTTTATGTTTATTTTTTTTCGTATTTCTACTTTAACTTTAACTCGGGTGTAATTTTTCAGGTGGTGAATTTATTTTTTATATGGTATATATTTATGGTCTCTTAATCCTTGATAATTTTTCTAGAATAATGAGGAGTAATGGTTGAAAGATAAGATATAAATGTTTATAAAAAGAAGAATTTTTTTATATCAGAATAAAGAAAAACATAATAAAAATGAAGATTTCACTAAAGTCATTAAGAAAAATAGCGAACAGGTTGAAATGTTGTTGCTTTATAATATTCTAGAGACTCGAAATAACCATTATAGAATAAAAAAAAAAAGAAGTAATCTTATGATCCATTATAATAATTTTAAATTATATTTTAAAATGAAGTAAAGAAAAAATAAGCTTCTTTTAGAATTTTTCTAGTCTGGTCACTGGATTGTATAAGTTTGTGCCCAGTACTATAATTTGTACATTAATCATGATGTCCTATAAATTAATGAGCGCCAATACATACGAAGTAACAAATATAAACGTTTAGAATTTTCCAATATCAACTCAACTCAGAGAATAAAGTTGACGGCTATCTAATAACTTTTTCCTGCAAGAAAGGGTGCGGAACTACTCTCTGCAAATGATTAGTAATCCAATCAAATACGCAAAAAAGATGAACAGTCTTTTGCTATCTTTTAAAAAAGTGATGAATGGTTCTGGAACATTATGCACAATGCAGTCAAAAGAGAAGATGCTGGCATAGATTGTGTAAAGAAACAAAAGGGTCTATATATCGGAATTCATGAAAACTATGAGCTGCTTCATTTTTCCATCCCCACAGCGAAAACTCTGGTCAAACTTTTCATAAAGAATTATAGAATCATTGGAGAACATTAGTATTTTTATTTTTGGGCGATAATATATTGCAAAGCGAACAAACACAGCAAAAACGGATATCATCTCTCACTTCTTAGACTAACTTATCTATAAATCTTTTCTGAATACTATCGTATCTTGATAAAAAACTGCAATGCAAAATGTCAGGAGTGTAGAACTAAATATTAAAATGCACTCTGAATTTTCAAGTTCAATTAATTTAATTAACTAATTCGATTATATTTGATAAATTTATCTTAAAATAGATTATTATCTTAACAAACCTTTAAATATGTCTGTAATACTGATTTCTTTCTATTCCCTTTAATTCCAAAATAAACAATTAGCATAATTTTCCTTTCTTATCCTTTTCAAAAAAAAAATATTACTAAGGACAATCGTCTCAACCCCAACATCAAAAATAATCATATACTAAAAACCATCCTATTTAAATAATAATAAAATAATATTAATAAAAAACAAAAAAAAAATAACATTCTGTTAAAATAAAAGCTTTAAATACACCCCTTTTATTATGCATAAACTCATTTTTGTAGCTGTAGACTCTTGTCTAATTTACATTTTTTCAAGTAAATTTGCTAAAGTAAAACGAAAGACCATAGAAATAAAAATGAAACACAAACACATTAACATTTTTTTTATATATACTTTTAACGAATTATGTTTACGCATATTTTACATATACTATATATAAGATAAAATTTATTTTCCTAAGATACAAATAAAAAGATTAGCTTATAAAAGTTAACCATAAAAAAAATTATTATTTAGAATATAAATAAAACCAATGAACATTTTTGTGTTTTAAAGTTATTTAAAAGTATTTTAAGTAAATAAATGGGTAATTATTAATACCTATTTAACTGGCAACCAATGACTAAATGTAGTTTACTAATGATGCCACCTAGATGTGAATATTTGAAATCTAGTATTACTATAATTAATTCACTAAGTAGTCACACTAATTCTAAGCCTAACTTACAACAATTTAGTCTACGTTCTGTTTACTGTCATGCTACTGAATTGCCTCACAATATCAAGACCAATTAATGACTTCAATCTAGTATGAAGCCATATGATGCTACTAAAACCAAACACAGCATATAATAACTTTCAACTATTCAAAACAACATTGAGAATTAGTCCTGTTTATTGCAGCACCGCTTCAAAAACGAAATCACTAATTGTTGCCTAATAACTTCGCTTTGATCTATTTTGTTATTTATGTACACAAGCCTCTTTTTAGGGTGTGTACCTAATTTTTCTGTTTTTGCGATCAATTAAAAAAAGTTGTAAACATGGTAATTTAATTCTTATAATTTATACATTGTTATTTGGGGTTTTTGAAAAATTTGTATACTATACCAAAAAAATAAAAAAAAGCTTGTTTGAATATAATATATATTTTTTATATAGTTAACAGCATAAATATGCAAACATAAATATATTAAAATTCATTTATTCAACTTCTGTCGTCATATCGCCAAAAGGCTACTAAAAAGTGTAAAAAAAGGAAACAAGAAACAACAACAAAAAAAATTGCTTCCTTCATGAATTAAAGATGTTGCTTGCATTAAATGTTAGGGTCGATACAATAAATTTTTAAAAAATTCTAGCAAAAAAAAAAAAGAAAACTTTTAAAATTTTCAAGTTTTGGTTATTCTTAATGTGATTAGGAAGACACATGCAAAATTTATAGGTTTTTTCTTAAAATTCCTTAAAAAGTTACGGTCAAAAATTATTGAAAAGTTCTGAAAAAATCACGAACGAATAATCCAATCATATTCTAATAAATCAGTTGTTGTTAATGAAGATCACATTTTAATAAAAATATTTTCAAGAAATAATTTGTTTTTGCAATCTCGGGTATTTATCAAAAGAAAAAATAAAGAAAATAAGAATAAAACATAGTATTCACAAATACAATCATAATATATATGAATATGAATTGTATGATGAGACACAATACAATTAACTCGAACCAGAAATATTTAAATTTTTCTAAAAAAAAAATGTACAAAAAAAAGTATATAGAAAAAATACATCTGGTATTATTCTTAATCAATGACATTAGGTAGATTTTTGTGAATATCTGAGCAATAAATATGCATGATTTTCGATTCCACTTTGAGCACAGAAACGGAAATTGAATGAAAAATACCGAGGAAAGTAAAAAAGCTTTATAAACCCTTTTAAATTATCCATTTTGAACGGTTTCTATGTGTAGATCCCAAATACATAAATCACAAATGTTACTAAAATTTTACACCATAACATTTGATCAATTTTCCAATTACAATTAATTTTCATTTCAAAAACTGTTTGCAAAAAAAAATATAATTCTCAATAAAAAGTTATGTAATTTTATGATGCATTGCAATTAAAAAATTTTTAATTAACTAAAAATATTTCATTACGATATCATCATTAATACTCTGCAAAATAAAATTTAATTATATTTAAATATTTCTACGGGTGATTTTTTTTTAATAATTTCACGAGCACAGTTAAAGTTTTGATTTTGATTTCTTTTCTTTTTTTGTACCAAAGTCCTTATTTCCAGTTATCCCAATACAGAAATAAAGTTATCCCAATTCGGAAAAGTCAAAGTTTTTAATAGAATTTCAGTGTAAATTGTTTTTTAGTTTTTTTTTTTCCCAAATTTTATTTATGGAAATTTGAAAAAAAAATTTACATTAAACAACATTAAATGATTTTTCATGTTTTTTTTTATTTTCATTTCATATTTTTTTTTTTTGAAAGAATAAGTTTTAAAAAAAAATTGTAATAAAATTTATTAAAAAGTTATGACTAATTGAATATTTTTAGTATACCACAAAAAAAGCCAATTTACCTTAAATTTTATGGATAAATTTTTCAGCGTTTTTTAATTATTGAAATGAGAAGAAATGAAGAATTATATTAATTAAAATTTTACACTAAAAATCTACAAGATAAACCAGAACAAAATATGTATACACTATGTATTTTTATATACACTAAAAAAATATGTATATAAAAATGATTTGAAATTTAAAAAATATTAATTTCAATAGAAACATCAAGTTTTTCGGAATTATTAAGTTATACAGTTCTGACAATGTTCTGGGTTGAACATTTCTCTTTCCTCGATTAAAACATTAAAACATAAAAGGAATAAATCTAAATTTGAGTTATTTTCCATTAATCGTTCGATGAAAAGTCATATCTTTCTCCTCAATGGTTTGAAAACCTGGTGACCTCCCCTCATTTACCAATTTTTCTGGAATCTTGACCAACTCCAACTTCGGTTTACCTTCAAAATTGTTTGTCTCCACAAGCCATTATTATTGAGTGGCCTCCTGATTACTTTCTTGCTTTGCTTAATCTAAGTATCACTCTAATTAGTTTTTTATAACGGTTGCAATTTCATTAGATTTAATTGTGATGAAAATTTAGGTACATAAAAAAAAGCTGTAAGCTTTGGCAAATTGAATATTTTATTAATTGTTATTTTTATTTGAACTAGGCAAGTACAATAAGATTGTCAACATAAATTTAAAAATCTTAAGTGGTAATGACATTGAGCTTGAATAACATTATTATATTTGACAAGTAATTAAGAGAAAACGATTCAGTTGTAAAAGTTAATTTCAAGTTTACACAATCAACTGCGATACATACTCAAAATAATCTTAAAGTTTAAGTAAAATTAAAATATTTAAGTTGATAAAAAAAATTTTTATGGAAAAATTATTTAATAAAATTTTTATATACATATATTTTTTTTTTGTACAAAATTTAACAAATTTTCATTTTCTTCTTTTCAGAGATATTCTTAAAAAGTTTCTAAATGCTCCCAAAAAAAAAAAAAAAAATATGTATTTCTCATTACGAAAAGATGCATACATGAATAAATAAAAATTACATTAGATAACTTTTTTTTTTTTTTTCATTTTCATTTAAGATTAGATAAACTAAGTTTTTATAGAAAAGTTTATTTTAGGATAAAAAAAAAAACCCACTCATATTTATACTAAACTTTAAGTAAACTTTTTCATATACATATATACATAGATGTATATAAATTGACGACTATACACTTTATCTATATTAATACCCCATGTTTCACAGAAAAATTGTTTTTCTACTTTTTTTTTTTTTAAGTTCATATAAACACGTGCCGTGGATATAAAATCATCTTTAATTCTTTTCAATTTTTTTCTTTTTTATTTTTTGCCTTTCTTACTTTTTACGTATGTCGAAATTACGATTAGTGCGTGTGCTCATAAGGTATATACGAAAAAAAAACAACATAGAAACTAAAATTATTATCGATAATAATTTAATACTTTATTGTGTATTTGTAAATCAACAAATAATCTAAAAAAAATAAAATAAAAGTTTAAATGATATATTAACAATTTACACTGTCAATTAGTGTTAATACGTTTATAGATAAAGAAAAACTCTATAAATCGTATTCGTTATCCTTTGGAAAATTAAGACACACTTAGTATAAGAAAATTTTTTTCAACTTTTTATATAACATTTTACAAAAATAATAATTTTATGATAAAATAATTAAGTAAATTATTAGGTGGTCTAAAAAAGGATTTACAGCTCAGTGTGTGTACATGAACTTTTATCAAGATTAATATCAAATTTGGTTTCCATTTTTTTTTTCCATATATGTATTCACAAACTGCTATTAAAAGACAAGACACTTGAAACTTGAGTCATATTTTTCCAATTTGTTATAATTCTAACATCTAATATGATATACAATCCTGAAAACGTACAAATATCAAATCAATATTCTAGTAATTTTGCAAAATATTCTAATCAAATTCAAATCTCTTCCATATTTTTTTTTTTCATAAAATATTTGTCGTTTTTTTAAAACTTAACAACAAAAAATTGTTATTCATTTTCATTATCCTTGTTATTTTTTTGACATCAAATTTAATTAAACAATTACATAAATATGATGTAATTCTTATAGATATAATTTTTAATTTCAAAAAATTCACAAAATCGAAAATTTTAACATTTTCTATTTCATCTTTTTGAAGTATACAAAAAAAAAAAAGGATTTAGTGTCGTCATTTTATAAATTCCAAGCACATTAAAATCAAAACAAAAATATCTAAGCATCACAAAAAAAAAAAAAAAAAAATGGGGACAAAAATAACAAAAACAATTTTTATTATCCTGCCAAAAACAAAATGAAAAAAAATCTTCTTTTACAAATACAAACCAACAAAATGAAGTTTAAACGAAACAAAAACAAAAAAAAAAAAAAGGATATGTGAAAATATATAAAAAAAAAAGTTGAATATTTATTTAAACACATATATCCTTTTTTTCATTTTATTTTTTACATTTTGGTTTTTTTTTTTTTTTCTTCATTTTCGAAATACATTAAGTAGGGAATAGGGAATTTGACTTTTCTTTTCAAGTTTGACATGATAGTAGCATAAAAAAAATGACAAAAAATGAAGACAAAAAAAAAATTATATAAAGAATATAAATAGGGGGATTTTTTTTCAACAACGACGACAAATATCCTTTTATTTATACTGTATGTTAATAGTCTGTTGTATTCGTGTAGGGCTGTTTGTATTTTTTTTAAAAGAAAATAAATAACAGCAAAAATAACAAATAAACAAAAAAAAATATTGAAAGAATCAAACCACATTACATCATGCACATTCTCTCCAAGGTATATAATCAACTCTTCATGCATTATTTTATTATTCTATTTTAAGGTTCCTCTTTTTTTTTTTGAGAATATAATGAGGATATATATATTAGATACCGAAGTTTATGAAACATTATATTTAGTTTCAATTTTAAATTGATACCAGAATATTTTTAATTAATTATATTCTAGTTTTAGTTTAATCAGTATATTAAGGGGCTATTGATTCATGCCAATTGGTGCTTAAGAACTGTATTTGTAAACAATATAGAATAATAAGCTTGGTGAAGAAAAATTTTAAGTGAAAATTTTATAAAATAAGGTATTGTTGCAAATATGAAGGTTTTAAATGAATACTAAAATTTGTATGTTTTTAGTTACGGCTTTAAAAAATATAAATATAAATCTAAATAAGTTCTTGTAGCAAACTTTATGTACTTGTAGTAAACTACAAACTTTAAACCTAATTTACACAATAAGAAAATCTTCATCCTCTAAACGCTTCTGTAACTGAGGTAAAAACCATCATCTTGTACAAATTAAATTTATAGATATGTAGATTTAAGTGACCAAGTAACAAGTTTTTAGTACAAGACAGTTGTGCATTTCTTAGTAAAATTTTCATAACTATTTATATTTTTAGTTTCTAAATTAACATAATTCTTTAATGCATTGTAATATTGTTAACTTTACTTTTAGTATCATTAAAAGCAATTTATTTTAAGGCTACCTTTCTAAATGGTGCAATAAACATTTTAATTTGATACAATACTTTCATATATTCAGCCTTGTTTGATCTAATTGCAACTTTCAGTTTTGATGATATTTTTTAAAAAGCTGCGATACATTATTACAAAACTATTAATAAATAAAAAAAAAAAAACATATTCTAATTAATGTCATAGCTTGCACTAACTGCAATTATTTTTTAATTAAATTTTAACAACTAATGCAATAATAGCTCATACATCGTAATATATGATCTATTATTCTAATATTCATCAATAATAATAACTTCTTCTATAAAAAAAACATTTCAAGTTTCGTAAAATTCCCATAGAAACAGAAAATGCAAAACCCTTCATAATTAACCACATTTGAAACCATCCACACAAAAAAAATCTTATAATTTTACTTTGACTTTATACAAAAAAATGAAAAAAAAAAACCAACCACATATAAACAAATTAAAAAAATATATATGTACCGTATATACATAAACTTTTCTACGGATCATTTTCTTTTTGTGTCCTTCATCATTTTACAAAAATAAATAAAAAATAAGGAAAATTACAAAAAAAAAAATAATAAAAATAGACAACAACAGTGAAAAAAAAAAGCTCAACCAAAACTTTAACCACTGACATGGAATTCAAACTTGTCCTTTGTTTAACCTTATAAAGAAAAGTTTAGAAAGTGCAGTGCATAAAATTATTTTATATTCTTTTTTTTTTTTTAAAGGACACAAAGAAAACTTATTTTTCTAAAGCAACGAAAAAAACAGCAAAATAGTAAAAAATAACACAACAAAACATTAAACCATTTTCCCGGTTGAACTGTCCTTGTACATACTAAATACAAACACCATTAATGACACAAGAAGAGATAAAACAAAAATGAATTTCCTTTTTTCGTTCTTACCTTGAATACCAAAAAAAAATTACGGAAAAAAAACGAATCCTCTTGCGCGATGATACTAGAAACTAGACAAAATATATACGTAACGAAAACAATGAAATTTATATTATAAAGTAGATGTTATATAAAAAGGATATTATCTGACGTGTAAGGACTTTGAATGTATATTCTAGTTAGTGCAGATGGTATAGTAATTTTTTTTTAGTACTTCTATTAGAAGTAACTTCATGAGTCTTGTGAATAATAGTTGATCCTGAAATCATATTTATAGAGTTTGTTGAAAATTGAAATAAACTTTGTTGATAGATTCTTGAATCTTTTATCTATCTGGAATATTTGAAGTGGATTGATTTCAATTCTTGGAATTATCTTAATTTCTGGATATGTCAAAGAAATACTAACTCGAATAGTAGAGCTGGTCAAGAAATTTTTAAAATTTTATATATATTATTCTAATTACTTTGCCAAAGGCAGTTTTTGTCAAAAATTAATCATTATTATTAAATTAAAATTATTTAAAAAGATAAAATTATAAACGTAACGAAGATGAGTTTCTTTTCATTTACAATTATTTCTCTTAACATAATGATTCATTTCTGACAAAAATCTGTCATTTGGCAATGTAATAGCCAGTTTTTTTTTGACAAAAAATGGAACTACATATATGTATATAATTATTGAAATTTTGCCTTTGTCAAACCTTTGTTTAGAAAGTGCAGTGCAGTGCATTGTAGTGCATTTCTGACACTACAGTTAACAACACTCAACTTCATTTTAACCTATGAAAAGAAAACTCAGACAATTTTTAAATTAAATATCTGATTTCAAGTTAAGCATTACTGCTAAAATTAATTATTTTGTCGATTTTTACAGAAAATTTCTAATTATTTCAAATACCAGATTCAAAAAAGAATTAAATAATTAAAAACATTTTTTTAAGTAATATTTTTTTTAATTTAAAATCAAATAAATGTTAATTATTTTGTTTTTCTTTTAATAAATCTGAAATATTTGAAGTGAATTTTTATGAAATACCAGGTAAAAAAAATGAACACAGATTGTTTACTGGTTCGTTAGTTTTAAACATTGATTTTTTCTTATTTCTAAAGAAAAATGAAAATCTACTTTTAGTTTTAATATCGTTAAAGTCACCGTAACCATTTTTATTTTCTCAACTTTATTTTTAAATCCTTTTTTTTTTCTTTCTATTTTCTTTAAATATAAATTGTGTGTAAAAATGAAGATATTCTATTAGAATTCTAGAGAAATTCTTGTAAAAATCGCGCTATTTTCTTCTTAACAATATTACTATTTATTCTATGTTGTACATATACATTTTCTTTTTTTATAGTGCAGATCACAATGGATAACCTAAGATATTTAGCAATTTAAAAGACATTATAGTTCAGATTTTTTTTTTTTTCATAATGCTTAAAAAATACATTTTATTTTCTGATGGTGTTAATTTATAAAATTTCTGAAGAAAAAAAAAATATAATATTATGTTTAAAGAAAAATTTGTATGTTTGAGAAAAATGTCATAATATTCGTATTAAAGCATAAAAAAAAAAATAATATGTTTATTGTAATAAAATTTATTTTAAATTTGAACTAGAAAAAAAATGTAATAAAATATAAATTATTCATGATGTCACAAAAGATTAATGACTTTAAGTAAGATTGATAAAAAAAAAATATATTAAAGAGTTTTTTAATAGAAAATTATATCGTTTGAAAAATTTAAACATATATGAGTTAAATAAATTATTTTATTTCAAGGTTCGTTTTTAATTTGTTAATAACAAAAAAGGTTTTAAGTTGGATGAATGTGGTTCAATCTAATTAATTCAATACATATAATAAATTATTATAATGGACTTTATCAGTCACACATAATACTGGTTTCATCAGTAATTAATTAGTATTTGAGACCAACTTTCATATTACAGCGAAGTTTAGAAACAAATTTATTGCTAGAACCAGAAAATTATGGAACCAACTACCACCTCAAAATATAGTCTGAAAGAGTTTAAGCGGAATATGAACCTTTTTCTGTTTAACCATGGTACTTTAATTTCCTAATTTTCTCATCCCTTCCCATAGCCAAATAATGTGTTCTCAGTTGAGGAAGAGTTTTCTCATTATTTGGATACAAGTAAGAAAACACATGTTTATACTGTAATTCGATTACGAGTCCTTAATTTGCATAATTATATTTAACTTGCATATTGGGTATATGCAGTAGGTTCTATATAGATATACTTTTTGTGCATAATATTATTAGTTCGTCATGACTATTTATCCGATTAATAAAATTAAAATAAGGAAAAACAAATTGTTTTTCTCAATATATCCCATCAAAAATATTATTATGATAAATTAGTAATTATCTAAAAAAAAACAATTTTTTTGTATAGTTATAATATACAAGTATAATTCCACTTTAAAATTCTGAACTAATTCCATCATTACAAAATCAATTTTGTATACTAAATAAATTCTAAGCACAGAACTTTGAAAAATATATTTTAAATCATATTAAAAGCTTATAAAATAATATTACTATCCTTCAACAAAAATAACTTAATTTTTATTTCATAAAATTTTACTCTTCTTGTTTATAATCAAAATTTTACAAGAATTCATTAATAATTTAAAAACGATTATAAAAATATAACACAATAAACTTAAAACTCAATTATTATACAAACTTTTTCAATATTACACTTTAATTTCAAAACTAATAATAATAAGTGTAGAGAAATCTACTTGAAACTTTTATTTTTTTTTTTTAATTTAATTGGCTGCTTATTCTGGATATTTTATAAATAAAATATTCACGTTGTCCGTATCTGTAACATAATACATTTCAGAAAAAAAAGAAAGAAATTATGCAAAAAGGAATACATACTTTATTATAATCAGCTACATCATTAAAAAATGATTTTGAGCAAGAAAAAATAAAGTTACAACTAAACAAATAAGGAAATGGTATCCTGACAACAAAAATTTTTTTTTTCTTTGCCTTTCATATACAAACAGTATTATTTTTTATTATTACTGTTGCTGATGACGATAGATCATTAACTCTATTAACTTCTAGCCATATATAGCTCCTAAAATAGAATTTTTTTAATTTTTCAAAGAAGAGAAAAAAAAATGAAAAATACGAGTACATTAAGGGACAAAAAAGAAACATTAAAGGAAATACATTTCCTTTTTCATTTGACTCTAATTACTGAGTAGAAAAACTACTTCCTTTTGGAGATCTCTCTCCCTTTTTAAAAACTTTTTTTATTTTCAAATTTATTTAATTTTTGGAAGGAAAAAAATTATCTTTATATATTATATTTTCTTTTTTTTTTTTGTTGGATAAAAATTCATGAGAAAAGTGGTTTTAATATGAATACAAAGGAAGCTTCAGGATAATAAACTCTTGCATTTAATTTTGTTCTTTATGACTTTTGTTATTTAAAGTTTTAACTCTTTTATATAATATATATTTTTTTGGGGTATATTATTTTGTAGGAAAAGGAATGCTGTTCAAGTGATACACCCTCCAAACTGTTTTTTCCTCTTTTCTTTTAAATGAACAAATGGACTAACAAAAAGTTGGAAATTTGTTAGGTCAAATGAACAAGTTTTAATGACACTTTTGAATTAAAAAATACAATTAACTTTACTTTGATGAAATATTTTTTAATTATTTGTATTTTCCTTTTTATTTTTATTTTTTTGGGGTTTTTAATTTAAATTATAAAAGATTTTCTCAATCCCGATATAACATTTATATTAAATTGAATTTTTCCATTATTTTTCTTTATAAGTAACTAGTCTAATGGTGTTTTATGTAAAGCTTTAGAACGGAAATTAAATCTTTAGTAAAAGACTTGTGAAAGGAATTCTAAAAGGAATTATAAAAATAAATCAATAACCTTGTACGTTAGTTGAAAAGGGCTGTCGCAGAATGTCACATAAGCTATTTATTTGAAGAAAAAAAACGGAACTCACATATTCCTGGATAAAGGGGTATCATTTGAAATAAACTCAACGTACTCCCCGTATACATACCATGTCCATCACGAACCATTTCTACAATTAGGATATCTCTGCACGTCAATGCATGTACATCAATGCAATACAAACACGAGTCTATTGTAGTATGAATACCTATTTAATTTTGAAATGTCAACCAATATTATAGAAGTATGTTTGTAATACAGGACAAGGACATCGATATAGCAAATAAATCCAATCATAATAATTATACTTAAATTTAATCACCTAATTTTTCTGTTTCATTTATATCTAATTAAAACAACAATTTGTAGCATTTTTTTTTTATAACTCATATTTTATATAACAAATTCAAAGTAATTGAAAACATTAATCGTTCCGATTTAAACAATTGACTTGATATTAACTTACATCACTAAAATTTATTTACAAGGATTTAATATAACCACAGAAAATATTATTATCTGTAATAAATTTTCCTTATAATTGTTCTGCAGAGTTCAATTAAATGTGAAAATATATTTATTCGACTATCGATCTTAAAGTTAACGCATTAATAAATTTAAGGAACATTTTATATTTTATGGTTTTTAACGTAAAACCAATATAATTATTTTAAATATAAGATATATATTTATATGAATCAATATTATTATAATTAAAATCAAAATCATTATTGGAACAATATATTTTCTTATGGTTAACTAAAATTACTTAGATTTAATGAACAATAAATATTATATTTCAATTTCTTACAATAAGAAATGTAATTAATAAAAATTTATTTAAATTAAAATAATATTGATAACCACCATTAAAATGAGGTCATTACAAAATATCATATATACTTTAGCTAAATTGTATCATGCAATTGTATAATAGGAAAAGTGTGACATCATGTCTTAAATCGTACAACTAATTCTATTCGGCAACCAAATAATATTCTGAATATCTATTGGTGGGAGATTGTGCTAAAAGTGTTGTATAGTGGTACCAATACTAAAAATTAATTAACCACACTTTGTAATTTTAAGTTTAAATTGTGGCAGACAATAGGTTTTTTATTGACTATTTTAAGAGTGTTTAGGAGTAACTACTTTTACGACAATACTACTCTTTGGTCTTTTACTAAAAAATATCAAATTTTAAATTTATTACAAAATATAACCATTTGCCAAATATTTGTACACATAAAAATACCGGAATACTGAAAAGTAGTGCGTTTTTGGCGATTCTCCCTTCATTGTCACAATAATTGTGTCAATTTCTATACATATATATGGAATTCGAATTAAGGATTAGATGATATTCAAAAATTTATCTATCATTTTTATTAGCTCAATTTCTTAAAAATTTATTACAATTTTCTAAAATTTTATTTTTATTATCATTATTGGGGAATATTTTTTAATTCTAACGATTTAAGAGATTTTTCACATGTTAAACCTTCATAACACGAATAATTTCTAAGAATGTTATCAAAATATTACTATACTTTAAAATCGGAAACTATACAAATTGAACCATATATACTCAACATATTAATTTTATGAAAGATACATATTTCATGTGGTTGGAAAATACATTTACAAAATATATGTGAATTGGTTAGTTTTTTTTTTATTATTATTCTGGTTTTATATGTTCTTGCTGTGGTTGTGAATTATTCCAAAGAACATTTAAAATATACATTTGATGATGCTTAGTAATAATTGGACATGTTTGTCTATCTAAATATAATTGGAAATCATTATAATAACAATGTTTTTAACCCCTATTTTTGGTTAGATAACCACAGCAAGCAAAACTACAAATTATAATAGGTGTCATAAATTTATATAATTTATTACATAAAACATTTCCAGATGACTCTTTAACAAAAGAAAATATATATTCTAATATGTTTTTGCTGTGTTGACTATATTTATATTACAATAAAATATTATATACCAAAATAAGATATACGAATATTATTTTGAAATAAAATAAAGAATTGTGAAGAAGATTTTTTGACACTATTTTTTTTTTCACTGTGAAAATCATAATCAGTTAAATTCTATAATTTAATTATAGTTTTTTACTTTACGTGCAAATAGAATAAAATTATTAAGGACGCATTTTTATATAAATAGAATAAAATTATTAAGGAAACAAATTGTGATATCAAAACGAAATATTATTGATTAATATGTGCTTGTATTAGACAACTAATAAGTGAAATTGTGATATGTAGTGGGGAAATTGTATTGACGTACCAAGAACTTTCTAGATTTGTAATGTAAATAGTAAACAAATTATATAAGAAACATCAATGATTTTGACTGTCAAGTATACGTATTATAATTATGTTGATTTTCAGAATTAATTTTCAAAATAGTTTATCAGTTTCAAGCAATTTATTATACATATATGTATACGTAATATCAAAAAATTTATTTCTACCGTATTTTCAAAATACTGTTCTGGTATCAAGCAATTTTTGCTGTTATAAAAATTACATAAAGCTGTTTTTAACATTAAATACAAAATTATTAAGCATAATAATTTTATTATTTATCTTTATATTTCATAACTTTTTTATTCTTAAGGATTACTAAGAAATCATAAAGTTTTATTTATATTTATACAAATCATCAGAATGATTTTTATATCATTTTTATTTTTACATAAAAATCTGAAGCTTATAATATATTCTCTTTATGTTACCTACATTTCTGATCTTAATTTAATTGTAAATCTCTGTAGCTTAAATTAATTTTTTTCACATTACTTTTATACCTAATTTTTTTTTTCCTATATATATTTAATATTACATTTTTGTGACAAATAACTTCCTAATAACCATAAAAATATCACATATAATAATATATATATATTTTTTTCATATTAAAATTTATGTTTTTGGTGTTGGAAAAAAAAACATTCACATACTTGATGCATATAAATATTATTATTAATATTTTTTTTTTTTTTTTTTTGTGTGATACATAATATATTTTCAGATTTTATTATTAAAATTTCTCAGTATCCTTCCTTGTACAAGGACATTTTATTGATGGTAAATTTTATGAAGATATAAAAAAAATAAAAAAAAATATCTTGTACATATTTACTTATTTTTTTCTGTACGATTTAATTTAATAGGAATTTTATTGAAAACGATTTTATATTTTCATATCAATTCCAAGATAAATAAATAAATTTACCTATTGCGGTTTCTTTTTTTTTTTTTTGCCTTTATTTTCCCAAGAGTTTTCTATTTATATCTGATGTGATAGCATTTTACAAAAAAAAAAATTATTGGAAAAATAGGTTTTTCGATTTTCATTCAAAAATTTATTTTTTAGCGTATGTCGTCGTTTATGTTATATCTGGTCGTTTTTTGATACAAAAAAATTAAATAGAATTTTACCTCGGTTTCCTACAAAATCACAATAATTTTTGGAAAATTTGTATTAGAAGAAAATGGCTATTTTAATCGTCCCATAAAGATCTTGGAATATTTTGCCAATTCACTATTAGTCAAAAACTATAATTGGTAGAATATTACATGTTAGAATGGAATATTATAGTGTATAACTTAAGTATTTGAAGCACTGATCTATTTGCATGTCTAAAATGAAATATTACCTTTTTATGTTAATTTCAACGGAAATAAAAAAAGTAATAAAAATTATTAACATTCAACAAGTCCTAGTAGAGAGATATTCTACTTTCAATTTAAAACGACAATTTTTATTATTCAGATTCGAATAGGTAATAATTACAGGGTACGGCGTACTGTAATATAATTAGGCATATCTAAATACAAATTCAATTTGCTTTATGTTTTTGGAGATGCAAAAACTTTCAGATAATCAATTAGTCAGATTTTTAATTTCAACTAATTTAAAACTTTTGATTATAGTTTAACAGTTAAATAAAATACCGACAGTAACTAAGGGCACTCGTTACTAGAACTATTTTTCCAAAAATCCTGTAGGCTTTGAAATTTTTATTTCTTTGATGTTCACACAACCAATTAAAATCATTGGGTTGATAACGACATATGGGTTAAGAACATTTTTGGGGTTCGTTAAACGACTTAAATACGTTGGGTGGCAGTAATAGCATAGCAGCTTATAGTGTAGGTTATAGATACATTTAAGTTATTTCCTAATTAATTATATTCTTAAATTATCTAAAATATTTCCCAAGAAAATTTTAAACTAATATTTTCGGATATTTACATAAGTTATGTTTCACATAATTTTACATAAGATATATTACATAAGTTAATGTTTTATTCTATTTTTAAAGATTTCGTCTGTAAAACTTTTTCAATTTCAAAATATATTTACAAAAATAATAAAAGTTAACACACACGGAAAAAAAAAAAAAACTAATTTAACATGAAAATTTGAAGAAGAAAATAACTTTTAGATTTATTTATTTCAAATTGACAGTTCAAAAGATATAAAATAAAAACAAAAATCTATAAACATTAAATGTTGTTTTTATATTTGTACTTGTGATTCTGTCATCATAGTCATTTCAATGCAATTTGAAAAACTTTTTCCATTTCCTAAACTTTCTATTACACAAAAGTCAATATTTATAAGGTATGCTTGATTTTTTTTTTGTCATTGCACAAAGTATATTTTCTAAATATCATATATTTTTATGTTTTTAGTTGGTTTTTGTTTCTTTTTTTTTTTTGGTAATGTTTCCAGTAAATTGACTGAACATAAAATGTTGAACATCACTTTATACAACAAAGCAAAAATGTTCTGTTCCATATGCTTTTATCTGAACTTCTGGGTTGTGTTATTTTTTATCGCGGTCATGCTTATAATTTTCGTTTAAACACAAATTGAATACACAGATAGTATTATGTTTTGATAATATTTTGAGAAAATATTTTGTTATTTTAAAATTTTCTTATTATTATTTATTTTAGAAAAATTAGTTTTAGAGCTGAAAAACGAATTTACTATAAAGACTAATATTTAAAGTTATTACAGAAGTTTATAGAATTTATAATATTTATTTCTATACTTTAAAACTTTTAAAAGCTTACAGGTCATTTTAGAAAACATAGACCACCTTAACTATCATTTTCTAGCTTGCCAACCATTAAATATTTTATAGACAGTTTTAATATAAATTTACTACTTTCACTAATATTTTATAAAAAAAACTGAAGATAAAACAATAGTATAATAAAATCCAGGTAAAACTAGAGATTAATGTTGATGTCTTTATCTTTAATTTTAATATTACTAATTCTACATTGAATATACGGAAACTTATTTTGATAGCTATACCGGCATTAGTTTATAAAAAAGTATCAATTTAGAATTTACAAAAGTCATTTACAATCATCTATTAATATTTCACAAATTATTACAATAATTTCTCAGTATATATATTTTAAAGACCATTTTTATCACTATGACAATCCTTATTATTTATTTTATTCATATTAATAACTTTTTCATTAAGTTTTGCCAATAACTGAATAAGATATTCTTTAATTCAGATAAATAAAAAATTCACAAATAATAAATTTTAATATTTACCTATATTCTACATTGACTAGGATTATAGTTTTATAATTGTATATTTCAAAAAAATTGTCAATAAAATATTCAATGTCAAATTTAGTAGTAAACAATTTTATTTTGAAATATACTATTATTTGATAATTCTTTTAGAAAAATTTTAAAATTTCTATTAATATTTCACTAATTATCATAATCACAATAACTTTTAGTATATATTAGAAATATGAAATATCATCTTATCACTACGGCAATAATAATTTATATTTTATTTATTAAGTTTAATATTTTAAAAGAAATTATTTTAGGAATAATTGAAAAAGACTTTATTTAATTTGGATAAATTTAAAATATATTTGTATATTTTGTGTATTGTCAAAACTAAATTTCATATTTTTTTCGATAAAAAATCTTCTAAAAATATTATTTAATAATGCTAGAAAAACCAAAAATATTTCAGGTATACTAAGCTTTGAATACGGGTTGTTCTTCATAGAATTTATTAGTTATTATTAATTTAAAGAAAATAATGTTCTTCTAAAGCTGAGTACTAATAAATCACTGTTTTGACCATATACTCAATGTATTTCACTGTAATCAATTGTATACCATATACTCAAAGTATTTCTTATCTAAATTCTTTAATTTCTATTACTACAATATATTTTACATTCAAATACATATTTTCTTTTTATATATATATTTTTTTTTTAAAGAAAACTTTAAAATATTTTTATGTTGGCCCTAAGGTGAATATATAAAAGTTACTTAATAATACTGAAAAAGTATATTAAAAGTTTTTGTTTCTTATTACATATAGAACACAAAAGTTCATACATGTACATTATTTTATCAACACATACAAATATACAAAAAACATAATATTGAAAAACATATAAACTTTAAAATATTATATAATTTTAGTTTTTTTATAAAAGCGTTGAATAGAATGGTATATGTACCTTTGAAAATAAAAGGCAAAACATTTTTTGTATCCCTTATAGTAGCTGGTATACACATAACTAAAACTTTCTTATAAATAGTGTTTTTTTTTTAGCTTTTTTTTGCTTTTTATATTTTATGTTTCTTTATATAATTTTAAAAAAATATTATATTAAATGAAGCATAAATATTCGCATTCTAAACTTAAGAAATTTTTATAAGTTTTTCATAAAATATTTTATTTTTTTTTCAAAACTTAATAAAACTTCGATATTTTAAAACAAATTTTATAATAATAACTTTTATATACCATTTACAATCAATTTGAATCATATAAATATGAGCATCAGACCTAAAATGAGTATTGGTCTTTTATTATAAATGAATAATGATAGTGGGTTTCGAAATATTTTATTGCAATTTGAATGTACATATAATAATTTTTATAATGGATTCCAAATTATAAATTGCCAAATACATATATATTCATATATTATTATAGAAATTTTGTTTGCTATGAAATTACAAAATTTCCAAAATTTAAGAATCATTTTCCACTAAATTTTATTCCTTGTAATAATTTAAATATAACAAAACTCAGGAAATTATGTTTAGCCTTAACACCAACGAAACTTAGCCTAACACCAATGACTCTGAAACTAATGCACCACAGTATAATTACATTACACCTACAACACCGTTTCAATTTTGGGGACATTGGAAAAAGAATTTCTAATTTAGTTATATCATACGTAAGCAAAACGAATATAGCCAAGAAATTTATGTCATAGTTATTTCAATTTTGGTATGTAATGCAATTTCACTTACCAACATTTTTTTTTACTATTTCATGACAATGATTAAATTACTTTTACTTAAAAGGAAAAAATTATACTTAAATATGTACAATTATATAACTGAAAAACTTGAAATATATTCTTGATCAAAATGCCGCGAGTGTTTTCAAAATAAATTACATAGATATATTTAAGTGCAATATCCTAAAGGAAATATTATACATTTATCATATTCGTATATTTGTTTCACATATAAGAAGACTTTTTATATTTTAAGAAAGTGCAATAAAATTTCATTTATCAAAAAATTATACTGAAGTAAATTTCAAAAATGTCATTATAGTTTCAATAACAAAAAAAAAATATTATTGATTTAATAAAATTGGGAATTTAATTTAAAGAAATGGTAAGATACTGTATTTATGGTCAGATACTGTAAAACTGCCAACATTTCATTCAAAGGTAATTAAAATTGAAATAAATTATCATTCATTTTTAACTATTTTAAGTTAGTAAAAAATTTGTAATACCTGGTTCTGAAAGGAATTTTCGATTTCTCAGCTAATTCTGGATGCTTTAAAAATAAATTTTTACGCCCTTTCGATATTAAAAACCTTAAAAGTTTCGATACTTCTTACCTGCATTTTGTATTGATATATTATAATGGAAACTATTGCGGTGCTGATCATAATTCATAAATAACATTGTGAACATTTATTATAGATAAGATATTAAAGTGAAAAATCAATGAATTTTATATAAATAGAAATTGAACAGCAAATAAAAAAGTTACTATAAAAAATATAAATCGAAAAGTTTGATTTAAAAATTTATATTTATTCTTGTATAATTTTTATTTATTTTTTTTTTAAATGAAGTTTGGTGTTATTTTATTTTATATTTATTATAAAATTTTGATTTTGAAGATTTATTTTTAGGGTGCCTCATAATAATTGGGAGATTTTGTACATTTTAAATGATGGATCAATACTTTATTAAAAAAAAATTATTCAAGAAAGTATAACGCAAGAATTTTAATTTGTGCAGCCATTTTCCTTATAGTGTTTTTCCTAGCATTTAAGTGAGTACTTTCAATAACACGTATAGCTGTTTCAGTAAATGAAAAACTCTCATTCTGAATAATTTTTCGATATTAAAATTTAAAACTTTACAAGTCTACAATAAAGGCTTTAAGATATCAGGACCACGCAGGTATAGAATGTGTTATTGTAGTGCTGTTGGTCCACTCTTAGTTACTGTATATATAGAATTTCTCGACATATCGCATCTCCAGTAAAATACAGTAATTTGTTATTTTACGACACTATTCATTTCAAAATACCGTATATATATTTTTTGTGCCCATTTTGAAAATGCTGCCATTTTTTATTATTTAAATATCTATTTTAATCTTTTTATGACAAAGAATATCGAATTTTTGGAAAAATCTGCAGTTTTCTTTGGAAATCAATACTATATTTTGTAAAAGTCAAAAAGCACTTAAGGCGGTTATATCAATGGTTCAAATTTCACCAAATAATCTTAGGTATTAAAACCTCAATTTCGTTGCCAGATTTGAACATAGAGATACCTGTCTCTGAGCAAAATGTAAAGAATTCTCCGTTTAATTACGCTATTTAAATAACCCAAAATAAACTTTAAACTTTTTGAGATAATGTTGTCTTTTGTTGGCTCAATACTCTTAAATGGATTGTGTACTGTTAATTATATTGATTTCTAGAAGTTTTGTGGTTTGCTTCACCCTGTACTGATACAGAGGTTAGGAAACTTATCGAATTTTTATATATAATTCAGGAGAAACATACTATATTTTATATAGACAATTCATGCATTGGTAATATAATATTTCGTATAAGGAACTAATGATACACGATAACATTGCACGTTATATTTTTTTTTTTTTAAATTATATTGTAATTCTGGGAGAAATAAATATTATCGTAGAAAAGGAGCGATATTTATTTTCCTTGTTAACAAAGGTTCTTTTAAAAAAAAGGATAAACGTAGAAAACTCGCTTTGTTCATTTTCAAAAAAAAATTTAAACTTACATTAACTTTAAAAAGTTATACATAAATTTATAGTTAGTTTTTAGCAAAGGTTCTTTTAAAAGTAGATTAGGATATTTTTTTTAAGAACATTTAAAGATATGAAAACGATCTTTTGTTAGATAAAATCTTGAGTTATAAGCAATTTGTTATTAATATACCACATTGTGGTTCGTATACCTAAAAAATTGTTAATCCACTAACTATGAGTTGTTGCGAACTCTTTAGTAATTGTGCTATAATTTTAGTAGCATAGAATCTAAAAGATATTTTTTTTAAATTAACAATAATCTGACTTTAACATAAAATTAAATTTTGAACAGTTTATTTTATTTAATAGTACAAAATTTTAATTAATTTTTAAAAAAAGCTTTTGACAGTTTTTTTTAACAAAGAATTTGAGTGCTTAACCAAACTCCTATTTTGTAGATATACTTAAAATTTAAATATTATTGTCATGAAAATTAGGTAAACAGGATTACTTTTTTTTAATAATTTTACAATTGTTTGCGAAAAAGTTTTTCAGGTCCGATGAAAAAAAATAATAAAATTGAATTACTTTCCATGAAAAATAATGAAAAATATTTTAACTTCTCTATAAAAAATATAAAAAATTTCATTAACTCTTAGTTCATTTTTGTCTAAAATTAAATATTTAATAGAAAATATACTAAAAGAAACTGAAAAAAAAGGAAAATTTTTATAATTTACATTATCAACCGTAACAATATGTAACACAATATTAAAAGGAAAATAAATGACAATAATATTAATAAAATTTTCAATTTTACCATCAAGATAAACGTTACAGAGATTCTCCTTTTTTTGGTTGTTTTTCCCTCCTTTTTTTTTTTTAGTTTTTCATTTATTTATATTTTATTTTTTATTTATAAAAACCAGGAAGCAGGAAACCGTCAAATGATAGAACAAGTAGTAACAGAAAAAGAAAGAAAAAAAAAAAACAAGACAAAAAAAGGATTTGAAACTTTTAACAAAAAGATATTTTAACAAGCAATCTAATCACAGAACATCTTTTTGTGGCAAAATACGCAATTTAAAATTAAAAAAAAAAAAGTCTTTTTTATTTTATTTATTTTAACTTTTAACTGAAATGGTTTTTTATTAAAATTCATATATATTTGTTTTTTTTTTTCATTTAATTCTTATCATCAATATTAAAAGGGTATGACAGAATATTTAAAGACATCGCAAAAAAAAAAAACATAAGTTGAAACTTTAAAAAGAGATAAGGTAATTTTTTTGATATAAAATATAATTTAAGCGATAAAATATACTTGACGTAGTCATGTTAGGAAGAAAAGATACAAAATTGACAGGGAAGTTACTATTTGCCTATATCTTAGAAAATTGACAATTGACAAAATCAACAAACTGGATGATATAAAAATACTAGAAAAACGCAGATTTTTATATGTATCCTTCATAAAAGGATCTATGAAGGTTATATAGAGTTTTTTCATTTATATAATTTTCAAGAAAACTTTTAGACCAGTGAATACATTTATGTAATTATATTTCTATATTGCTAACTAGGAAAGGATACATATGTGCAGGGAAATGTTATCTTGGCTTTCTTTATAATTACTATAGATTAGGGCTTGCAAATCGGTTAAAACTTAAAACCGTAACAAGTGTTTCGTTGAAATTTAACAAAACCGTAAAATCGTGTATTTCCAAAAAACCGAAATTCAATTATAATTTTTTTAGCTTTTTCAAGTGATCACTTATAAAATTTATTGAAATACTAAATTCTAATTTTATGGATTTGTTCATCCTGCACAGTTAATTAAAAGTGTCTCTATTCCACAGAAATTCCACACAAATATTTCTTCATCAGCTCTAAAATAAAATACGTAAGTCAACTAAAATATAAATCCACAGCCTAAAGACGTATATAAAAAATTGCATAAATAATCGTTATTTCTAAACCTTGTGTACAAATTTATTTTCTTCTTTAAAACCAACATAATTTTAATTAAATATTTTATACATATTTAATATCTGAAAATTTATATATTTTTTTTTATTGTGAACAATCTGTTTTAACAATTTTTCTTAAAATTAAATTCTATAAAAAAAATATATATATTTTCATTTCCGAATTTTTATAATGATAATTGTTAGACTATTGAGGATGTATAGTCTATACAAAAAAAGGCCAAACTATATAAATATAAATAAATTTTTTCTATCTTTTAAATTTATAAAAATAATTTACAGTGAACCCATTTTTACAATAACCTATATAATATTTATATATTATATGTATCACAAAAAAAAAAATAAATAAAGGACACTATAAAATACTGTCAACAACAATAGCAGCATAAAAAGCACCCAGACCCATAAAATCCTTATGTAAAAACAAAAACTATATATATACAAAAAAAAAAAAAAAATAAAGGAAGTAAGGATGGTTGAGAACAAAAAATATAATAAATAAATAAATAAAAAAAAAACTGTTAAAAATGAGCAAGTTGAAAAATTAATGTCCAACTTGTCATCCTAAAGTGTCGTCCTGACGGATGTCATTCAGAATTTCTATTTTAGGTTATGTTGTAATTTTCCGTTTTATTTAGTTTTTTTTCGAAAACAAAACAACAACAAATAGCAATAATGAAAAATAAAATGAAAAATATTATATTTTTAAATAAAATGAAACTTTTTAAAATGACGAAAAAGAAAATATATTTCTGTTTTTAAAAAAAAAAAAAATCGTTCAAAGTGCTAAGTTATTTCCGTTTTTTCTTATATATTTTTTTTTTTCTGTGTCCTTTGTGATATAAAAGAATATTTTTTGCCGGTATTCTAAGGATATTTTCCAAAAAAAAAATACAAAAAACAAATACCTATAAGAATAATTGTTATACAGAGAAAAAAAATTATATTTTGTTTTTTTTTTTTAGTTTGTTTCTGGTTTAGACTTTACGTCAATGTCAGTCTCGAGGCAATCATTCATAATAATTTTTTTTTTTCGTTGTTTTTTCAAAATGATAAAAAGGATACTAAAATTAGAATAATAAAAAAAAACCAAAAACATTTTTAGGACTTTTCTGTTTTTTTTTTTAAAATTATATTTTAGAATTTAGAAATTTTATTAAATTTTTGAAATGAAATATATAGGGGAGAGTTGTCTAAATTATATCAGTTATTAGTATTCCGAAATTAGTATTTGTGTAGAAATACTTAATAAATAAACCATTTTGTAATAAAATAAAATATTAATTCTTATTACAAAATATTATTTTTTTTTTAGTAGTCCGAAATAAAAAAACCTTCAAAATGGTAAAATTTAGAAAACTGGTACCACATAAAAATTTAATGTATCACATAATCGTACCACATAAAAATTTAATATATTTTCAATTTGCCTTAATTCTACGGTACACTATATAGGAATAGTGGTAACATACTGTTTTTCCTAATTTAGATAATTCCTAGATTTACTAACATAAATATTTAATTACAAAGATTTTTAATGAAATAAAAGTTAGTAGTTTAATTTTGTTGTGCGTTAAAATAAATAAATCCTTACTTAATTATTTAATTTTAACTCTAAAAAACTCTTAGTCCCTATACATACTATTATGTCTGACACACTTAAAACTTAAAATAACAATAAATAAATACTAATGTGGCGAAAAAACTTTTAATGTTACTATCATTTATTTTTAATATTTTTAGCACAATTATCAATAATAAAATTTACTTTCCAAGTTGAAGCAATGGTAGGAATTAGGAAGTTTCCTATAATTTTATATAAATTTAGTTATACCACTCGTAAAATTTGTAGAGAAGTTCTGTATAAACTTTGATGAAAAATTTTCTCTGCATCAAATGCTACTATAATTTTTTTATAACTTTAAATTATTATTTAATTCCTAATGAATTTAATAATTAATTGAAAAATGTCATTAAATGATGTCAGATTATTTAATGAAAAACATATAATTTCTATGTCAGCATTTTTGTTATAACACAATTTTTGCTTTGGCACGATATGATTCTTAATGACATATTAATTGCCGGTATATTAATTTATAATAATCGATTATTTGGCTTTGATATATTTTTTTTTTTTTAAATTAGTTTCCACAAGAAATATTTATTCCACAAAATGATTGAAATTTTAACTAGAATTATAATATGCAAAAAAAAAAAAAATTAAAAAGTTTTCGCCAAATATCCTTTTACGGATCGAAAAATTTTCTGCAGTGGGTTTTCATTTAATATTATTTTATTTTCAAGATTTTTAATTAATCTCTTTTATAAAGTATCAGAAAATTAATTAGAAAGGATAAATTTGTATGAATTTCTGATATCCGATCTTATATTAATTGTGCAATACGGCTGTCACTTAATTAATGAAAAATCTGTCAAATGATGTTGGAAAATTTACCTACATATTTATAAAAATTTATTAAGAATAACATTAAATATAAATTTAAAATACCTGCAGCATTATAAATAATTACTTTTAAACACAATTTTATTAATTAATTTTCAATAGTCTTTAAAATAATCGGACTTTTCTGTATTTTGAAACAATACAAATTTATTAAAATGTATGAGTATAATTAAAAATATAAAGTTTCAGAAATTATTTCGTATTGAATTTAATTTTTAATTACAAATTATCAAAGTTATGATTGGAGAGAACTGTAAAATTTACTTTCTACATGAAAAAACAAATTTAATTACATAAAAATTAATTGAAAATATGTTGTAATTTAAATTTAATATAAATGTTATGTTGAAGAATACACATTAACATGTTGTCAAAACTACATAATTAATATTTTTGTAATCAAAACGTTAAAATATTTTTTAATTGAAACAATATTAATCAATGAAATATTTACAATTTTTTAATATAATTTTTTTCATAAAAAGTTATCAATTTATTCTCTGCAATGATAGTAAATTTCAATAATAAAAAAAAAAATCATCCAGTTGATTAAATAAAATATTAATAATTAATTCAAGAAATTTCAATAAGTTTATGGAAATCATGCAGAACTATTCAAAAATAATGAATTTTCTTTTAGAATAAAATTGACAAAAATTTCGAAATTAAAAAATTCTTAGATTAAAAATCAAATTTCGACAAAAAAAAAAAATATATTAAAAAGTGTCAAAAAAAAAAATATTGAAATTTTCTATAAATTTTTCATTACATTAAATATAATAAGTTTTTTTTTTTCATTATTTTTTTCATTTCTTTAAATTCATTTATGACCCTCTTTATACCATTTCATAAAATACTGGAGACATTTATAATACAAAACAAGAAAAATTTTGTCTATCCCCTAAAGAAATCATGACCGTCTCAATTTTAAAACATCAAAACATAAAAAAAAAAAAAAATTGTTCATTTAAAGTTCTTTGTCTCAAAGATTATAAAATTGTTTTAAAGAAATATAAAAACAAAAATGATCATTGAAATTTGTTGCTCTTGATGAGATTTCTATCTGTTAATTATACATTACTAAACATAAAAAATATCTTTCTTTTTTTTACCCAACATTAAAACACAAAAAAATGTTTTCAAAAATTCTGTCGCAATGTTGTTTTTTTTTTTGTGTTGATATTCTGTCGGAAATTATTTTTAAAAAATCCTTGAAATGGTATGAACTTTTAACCTTCGTTTACCCAACTACAATTTTTTATACGCAATTATAAATTAAATTCCATTTTTTTTTTGTTGTAAATATTATTTCGTAGTATTATTTTCCGAAAGGACTAAAACAGACAATCATAAAATAATCCTTACTTAAAAGAAGTTAAAAGATATGATAAAATTTATCATGATTGTAAAATATTTTCAGAAAAATTTATCTGTTTTTTTTTGTAGTATTTACAATGAAAATTTAAATTTTATGTATTATGTATATACATATATACGGTATATCTAAAAACGGAAGAATTAACAAAATAAAAAAAAATATATATATTTTTGATTGGGCTTCTTAAAAATAATATTAAAGGAAAATGAAGAAAAGAATATCCTTTCAATTTTCTTAATGTGTTTCACAAAAAAAAAAAAATAATACCGAAAACCATCACAGGACTTTCGTTATAATAAAATTTTGTGTGGTATTGAGTATTTATATAGAGAAAAGGATATTATATTCCCTCTAAGGATAATTCGAAATCAACCAAATCTCAAGAAGGAAGATAAAAAAGATGAAGTTAAAAATCATAAGATTTGTGAATTCGTTAAGCATTTACAACATAAAAGAAAAAAAAAAACAGAATTTGAATATTAAGCATATTTCGATATTTTGGTAAATTTTAATTAGTAAGTAATATATTTGTTCTGTCCGGTAGTTTTAATGGTGAGTTAGAACTTTTCACAATACACAACACAAATTAGAACTTACAATTTTAATTATTTTTTTTTCACCAAAAATGTTATCATTTTTTATGCAGAAACATAAGCTTTTTATTCAATAATATAATTACATATTATTTTTTTAGCAAAATAAAAATCTCGAATAGATTACATTTATTTTTTGTATGCAATTATGTAGGCGACAATAATTTTTTTAACAGATTATCCTACAAAATTTTATTTAAATTTCACAAAACTTTTTCCTTCGAAAAATATTATAATTTTTAACTCTTTTTTAAGATTATTTCTTATCATTGCTTTAGATATTTGCAGAAAATCTTTGTCGCTTGAATTATATAAAAAATTGTAAAGTTTCACATAAAGCGGGTCCGTAATCCTTTTTGAAATAACATAAAAATCTTAGTTAAACAGTAACAATGATCATATTAAAAATTTTAAAAATAAATTTTCTAAAAGATAATCATAAAATTGTTATCTAAACAAACTCTTTAAATTGTCATTCTTTAGATATTCATTTTTTGTCAAAAAAATTTGTAAAAAAAAAAACAAAAAAAACTTTTAAAATAAATGATAATTTTAATAATTTTCCGTCTCTGATTGTAATAGAATATAAATTAGGAGAAATTTCTATTAAAATATATTTTACATAAATATATAAAAAATATATCTATTTATATATACATATCTAAATATAAAGATATCCGGAAGGGTAAGTTTAGTTATGTGTAAAGTTTGAAAAAGTTTTGAAAATAATATTTCTAATAAAATTTCTAATATTAATGGGATGAATGTAAATGTTTCCGGTAAAGCATTGATTCTAATTTTCTTGTTTTTTTGGGTTGAATGGACTTTTTAAATCCTAAAATTATGATTATTGTTAAATTGTGAGTATAAATTGTGAATCTAATAAAATTCAAGTACATATTTTACATTTTTTTAACAATAATTCTAATTAAAATTATAATCAATTGATAAGCATAAATTTTATCAAGTCAATATCAATATAAACAGAAACTAAATAATTTCACTAAAACTAGAATCTAAAATATTTACTACTTTTAATCATCCAAAAAAAAAAAAAAAAAAACACAAATATTCTAATCTGTAAGATTAAAATAAAACTTTAATAAATTAACTTTTTTTTTCGGTTTATAAATTTATAATTTTACCAAAAAAATTATAATTTTCTATTAAAAATTATTATAATTTTTTATTAAACATAAATTTTCAAAGAAAATAAATCAAAATTTTATAGAATTTAATTTTAATTTTCATATAAATTATGTTTAAATTATATTTATTTCATTTTATATTATAAAATGTAATTAATTTTAAATAAACATTAATCTAAATATGTATATATAATATAAAAAAGTTAGGTAATTAGATCGTATTTACTAAATAGATTACAAAATTTCTTGTCAATACATTTATTTTTATAGGAAAATTCATGTACAAATATTGAAATAATATATTTCCCAATTTTAATATGAAACTAGATAAAATTTAATGTGTATGTTAGTATGTTACAGCACAAAATTCAGTTAAATTAAATTTCATTTAATTTTTTTACACAAAAAAAATTTTGTACTTTCAATTCATAATATTTTGAAATATTATTACCAATTTGTCGTTTTTCAGGATCATAAATCAGTCAGTTTTTATTGACAGTCTTATTACCACTTAAGCTATTATTGAAGTTAAATTCATTATATTTCCATATGTAAAACTTTGATTTGGTTTTATTGCATCTAAATTTTATTTAGTTAAATTTTCTTAAATTAATTCACATCCTTTAAAAATATGGACTCTGTACAATATCCTAATATTAAATTAATAATTTCATTACTAATTACATGACTTTTAATTGGTCTAGACAAGCCTGACGTTATGCCATGAGCATGACATTGACAAATCTATCTTAATTATTATTTCAAAAAAAAAAATTACATATAAATTTACAATAATCAGACAAATTATCCGATTTTTACTCAATACTTAAAGCATAATCGGGAATTTTATTTTGCTTAAAGTCATTTACTTAAATATCATTATCATAATAATTATATAATCCGTAAAAATATGATCCTTTTACGTTATTTAAGTTAATTACTATTTAAACAAAAATATATTTTCATTTTATTTTACAATAATTGTTCTTTTTAAAAAAATATGTATATGTGTATGTATTTTTTTAATCCACAAAAAAATTAACTTTTAAAATGCATTTTTTTTCCATTTTTTTGAAAACTTGTAATAATGAATTTCCTTTTTTTTCATACCAAAAAAAAAAAATAAATATAAAAAGAAATATAAAAGAAAATTTATATATTTTAAAATATTTTTCATCCACATTTCCTTGTACTTAGAGAGATGAATAGAAAATAATAGTGAAAAATATATTTTTTTTAAGTGGTAACCATTTTTATGAAAACTAATAGGAAACCATACTAAAAAAAAAAAAATTATATATAATTTTCACAAAAATTGAAAACTTAACAAATTGTTTTGGAAAAATTTTCCAACCAAGCATAACAAAAAAAAATTTTTTTTTTTAAATAAAGACTTTGGTCATTTAAGTTTTTAGATATAATTATATATAAATTAGTATTTACAAGTTGAGTTAACGTCTAAAATAGTTTTTAAGAAAGAATATTTTATAAATGTATTTAAATTATTGTGGTTTAAACTTTAGTTTTCTACTATGTAAATCATATTTATGTTAAATGAAAAACTGAAATAAATTTAAGTTAATTAGTTCATAGTTAATATTTTTATTAAAGTCATCAATCAATTATATAATTTATATAACTTTATATATCAATGTTTAATAGCATGATGACAGTTTTTTAAGTGTAGAAATTCTACTTATACTTAATCAATATGAAGACAATCAATCGTATTTATTTGTAGTATCAATCGTATATCATCTTTACTACAAATATGAAATAATCTAAACTAAATCGTATAAAAATTAGAAATTAAATCGTGATATGTCAAGTTAAGTTTCAAAGTTAGTCTAAATTGTACAAGAGTTTCTAATGAATTTATCTATATTTGAAAACATAAACTAAATAATAAAATATATTTACTATATTTGGATAATATAATTATTTGTTTAAAAATAATAATATGGAAATTAATAGAATATTTAAGTGGAAAATATTAATTATTACATTAAAATTTCTATTAATATGTACAGATATTTATTTTAATGAAAATCTCAACTTTTTAAAAACCAAATAAAATAAAATAATTATATAATAATAAAAAAACCATTTGTAAATATAATTATTAATATATTTTTTTAATTCCAAATACCAAATATAAATATATAATTTTACAATTTTTATAATTCTAGTTTTGTAAATAAATTGTAAATAATTATATTTAAATAACTCATATTTTATTAATTATAAATCAATAAAAAATGTTGTAATAATTAATAATTATTGAATACATAATATTCAGAATTTTTAATAACGTATTAATTTGTAATGCTAAAAGTATATAAGTGTATATAACATTTGTTGCCAGAGCGATTATTGACATAAATTTATTTATTTTTTTAATAGATTTCAAATTAATATTTAATTTATACTTTAAATATAATTTATAAATTTTTATGGTTTTTTTTCGAGTAATTTTTATGGTTTTTTTCGATTTTTAATAAGGATTTTTTTTAGGGAACAAAAATTTACCACTACTGTTGTAACCGATTTTCATGTTTTTATTCCTCTGGACTAAAGAACTCAATCTCATCATATTTTGAAGGATATATAAATTTAAATAAATATTATCAAATAAATATCATTGAAATTAAATGAGCAGGTAAAAATATAATAGTTCTAAGTGAGATATTTTGTAAAATGAGGTATTATTGTAAATACGTACTCAACATAAAAATGTCGCTTAACACCTTTATCATACAAACTCTGCAAATAATATCGGTTTATAGAGCAACAGTGGTTTATTTTAATTTTAAGTTATATACTTAAAATTAAAATAAACCACTATTAAGATACTATATAATATGCACAACTTAAAAAATATTATGATTACATACATAAATTACATAATAATACTAAATCTGATATTAAAAAAAAAAAAAACTTTTACATATTTTAATGGCGCACCCGCATATAGTATAAACTATAAAGGATTATCCAAATAAGGTAAAAAAAAATTGCATCGTAATATTTTTAGAATTCATAATATTTTTGAATTTCTATTTTTAATTGATGATTAAAAATATATCTTTTTATTTTCCATTAATCTTTATCAAATATTGAAATTTTAATCTACCAATTTTGTCTGAATTTCAAACCATAAATTGTTTTAATAGTAAACATAAGTTTGTAACTCGAATGAATTTTAATACTAAATCCTTTTTTTTTATTATCAGCACAGAGATTTGCTTTTAAAACATATAATGTTAAAAATCTGGTAAAACGCAAAAAAAAACATACGAGTATATGAATTTTGAATTTAAACAAATCTAAAATATATTTCAAATAAAGCTTTTTCCATGAATTCAAAATTTAAAAAAAGTTTTTCTAACCAATCAGTTTTATACACAGAATTATGTATTCGATTTTTTTTATTAATTGAACAAAATTCTACAGAACTATTATACAAAACTATCTTGAAAAACATATAAAAAATTATTAAACTTATGTTAAATTTCCCAGATTAATTTAAACCAGAAAAAAAAATAATAATAATAATATTAATATGTCACAAAATTGAATGTTTCAATAATAGAATAATAAACCACTGACATAAAATTTTCTATAAAATAAGTTTATTAATAACACTGTTTTATTGAAAGTCCAACATACCGCACACTATGGTTTTAATTTCATTTAAATTTATTATAAAACAGTTCATTTGAGGTTACAAAATGTATAGCAAAATTAAACTCTATTTTAAAATTATATTTGGTGCCTTGTCATTTTGTCAAAAACATACTTTGTTTTAGAATATTTTATATATTTATATATAAGTATTTATGTAAAATGCATAAGCAATGTTAAAACAACAAGATCAAAAAACTATATGATTTTATTTAACAATAAAAAGGTAAATTGAATGAAAACCAGAAAATAATTCATAAATCTGTATATATCTGAATAAATATATATAAAAACATAAATATTTGTATAATTTTATTTAAACCACATTTAGGTATATTTTTTTTATATCCATCACTATCAGTTACAGGCAATTTGCTTTTATCAAATTATGTCATTTGTCTACTTTGATATTATTAATAATAAATTTAACCCCAGAAAAATGTTATAATAATATCATAAATAAAATTATATTTTAAAAACATATCATAATATTTTAATAACAAAATACATAATTAATTGGTCATTTTTAAATGTGACACAAAAATATATACTAAAGATTTTTTTTTTACTTCCTAAACTTTACTAAGAAATTAGCGATCGTATAGTCTTATTTAGGAATCAATATTAATAATTTTCCAATTATGCATACCAATCACCCACAAGTTAAATATTTTGTATGTAAAAAAATACCAATTAAAACCAAATATTCAAAATATTCAAAATTATTTATTACAATAAAAATTTCCTAGATGACGAAAAAAAATTCTAATTAAAATGGTGTAATGATACAATTACGCGTTATTTAAGTAATTTCCTTATAGCAATATTATGTAAAAAATAAACTTAATCGAATAAATAATATTTTTATTTTCCTCAAACTAAAATTCTATATCAAATGAAAATTTTAAAACTTATAGCAAAATTTAATTCCTACGAATTCTTAAATCAAAAAAATATTTATGATCTTTTTTTAAAAATGGCAAAAAATATACCAAATATAATTAGTTTTTGTTAATAAAATTTTTCTTCAAAAAATAATTATTATCTAAAATCATATTTTCATTTAACTACCAATTCTAATAATTATATAATTTTCGTTACACATGCTATTATAACAAGGACAATTTTGAAATATTATCATAATTTTATGTCGAAATTATATTCTTTAAAAATTTGAAAAAAAAAATCTAACATAAATAAATCGGATTCATCAAAAAAAATTTTTCGAAAGTGATATAAAAATATGTTATTTAATAAAAATTAAATATTCATAGAATACAAAAAAAATATCTTTTACCAGCATGTTTTGCATAAAACAAATATTAATTTTCATTTTTTGGTCAAATATTTTTGAAATTTTTTTTTTTTTAATAAATAAATGTACATATTACATTTTTTTTTGACAAAGTTTGATGAATTTTTTACATTATAAATTTATATAAAATGGACAAATTATTTTAAAAAAAATTTTTTTTTTTAAATCAATTTCACTCCATATGAATATTATATTAGCCTTCAACATAAAAAAAATAACGAATCTATTACAAATCAGCTCACAGGATTTTGAATATCACAAGAGATTCATTTACCAACAAACAAAAAAATGTGTATCAGCATATAAAGTAAATTATTAAATTGTTAAAAAAAAAAAACTTCATCGTTTGAATTTTAAATTAATTAAATTTTATATTAAAACGTTACGTTTAAGCAAATAAAATGAATGAAAATTCCTACAAATAAATAAATAAATATCTATTCGAAATATAATTTAAATTTTATTTAATATAAATTTTTGATTTCCATAAATATGTTATGGTAATAAAAATATAAAATATGTCATATACAGGATATACCAAAAATAAATGTATTTATAAATAAATAAAAAAAATTACTAAACATTATTTATTTAAACTATAAAAACAACTTAATAAAATATATTTTTGTGTTAATAATTTTATGATTTTGCATAAAATGAAACACAAACATTAAAAAAAAAAAAAAAACAAATAAAAACAAGGTTAAAAAAAAATCGGAAATACCTTTTTCAAGTGAATGCAGATGAAATTTACAGAGAAATTCTTTTTATTTGTGTTGGGGTAAACTATGAATTATATTTTTAATGTTGTCCAGTAATCCAAATTTTTATCATCATATATTTTTTATGGTAAAATTTCAAGGGGTTTTTCAATTTGTATTATAAAAATTGATTGATTGTTAAGAAAATTTTAGAAATTTATTAACATATTAAATATGATCTTTGTTAAAAATTTCAATAATTTATAAAGATTAAGGAATAAATACGATAAAAAGAGATATTTATCTTGTACATTACCGAATTAAGATGGATTTGAACTTACCACGTGGAGTACATTGTACGAAAAAACAAAAAACAGATAAATTTTTAAAGCTAGCGCGACGATAACACAGATCAAGACCAATTGGCGAATATGAAGCCAGACTAATTCATTATCAATTAAAGAACGACCGAAACAGAGATATAATTTATATGCAATAATAAGCTTCATCCAGTACTTGTACTGGCCCGGGCTAGATATTGCTTTTTTGGCAGTCATTATTCCTGAACGAAATCAACAATTTAGTGTCTAGTGTCTAGTTTGTAAACATAACAATTTTATTAATATTTGACCCATGGTTTCTGAATCCAGAAGGCCATGTGCAACCTGTCGATCAAACCAAGTAGTATGAGAATGGGTAGTAAAAGACCTGTAAGAAGACGTTAATTGGAGTGTCCTAGAAGGCTCACAATTTTTACCAATCGACCAAGGTAGTTATTACAGAAAAAAATTATAAATAGTTTGTTTAGCTTCTAATACTGTTCCTAAAATAAAATTCACATGACTTGCATGGAACTTCACAGGACTTGCATGCAATTAAAGAAACTTTTCTTATCGTATTAAACAAAGAACAACAATGGTTGTCAAGTTTTATATTGCCAAATTTAATTTAAAAAATTAAAGTGTCTAGTACAAAATATACAAATTTTGTACAGCTTTACATTCAATTTTAAAGTTGTTTCACCCTATTTTCTTTTGCTTTTTTTTTTTTAAATTTATTTTGGTTTAATATTAGTTTTTGTATTTATAGAAAAACGTGCAGGTGCAACCACGTGTAGTCGAAATTAAATTCGATTTTCTTTACGGTAAATAAAATGTGGTACAGGTTTTTCACTATATGAAAAGGTATACAAATAAAAGGAAAAAAAAACCAGAACAAAAATATAAATTTACCTTCAAAATAGTCTGTTTTTTTTTTCTTTTTTGTTATATATACATACATAACATAATTCCGACTGTGTGCTCTCAATATCAGTCAAAAAATAATTTTATATATAAAAACCTGCGGAAAATATTGTATAAATAAATCATTTTGGTTTTATTTTTTGAATATTCATAAAATTTTATATAAAAAATATTTGTGTAGCATAAATAAAATATTAAATTGAAGAGTTATGTTTTATGTTTGTTGCTGTTATTTATTTATTTTTTTTTGTTATGTAGTTAAATATAAAAAAAAGGGATAATAAAATGATAAAATAAATAAATAAAAACAAAAAGTTTTGTGTACATATTGCAAAATGTTTTTGGTTTTTTCCTCGAAATTGCATGCTACAAAAAAATTATTTGTGTACACAAAAGCAATAACGTAATGCAATGAATAAAATTTAGACAAACTTTAATAATTTACAAAAAAAAAATGGACTTGTAAAACAAAATTACTACAGAAATATTTGAAGTACAAATTCTTTTAACATAATAAATCATATAAAATTATCTAAAGGATAAAAAAAACATCCAGTAAGTTATTTTAAAATTTATGTGATACCAAAGGTTAAAAACTGCAATGACTATATGTATATAATACATACTTAAATTTTAGAATATCTGATATATATTTTTGACATGTCAAAGCAATAATTTTTCTTAATTTTCTGTTAATTATGCATCACATTTTCCTGCTGTAATTAACAAATATTAAGAATATTATCCAAAATTATTTTGTAAAATTAAATGTGCCATAAAATATATTTATATTTCTAATTACTTTACATTTATTAATTTTAAATTAAAGTTAATTTTGGAAATTTCTTTACGGCTGATTTGTTTTGTTAATACATAATCTTAATTATAAACTAAAAATTTATTGTTGCTGGTTGCATTTAATTATTATATCAGGGATGGTAGGCCTGCAAAAATGCAAATATTTCTCTTTTTCCATGATGATTTCAACTCTAATTCAACTCAAATTAGCGTCCTTGGTTTTTATATCGCTTATCAATTACATATTTGTTAATTCACCTTAAAAGTATATTCTTTTTGATGCAAATGTCAATTTCATTCCCTGCAAACTAACTTTTTAGTACCTTCACTAGAAATGTTTAAAGTATTACGACAACAGAAGGTTTTTAGTGAAATAAATTACACTGCCTGCAATTGCAGTTTCTTATCGTTTCCTGCAAGTATTATTAGAAAATTTTTATTAGTGTTGAAATTAAAACTTTCTATATGAATAACACTAATAAATTATAGATAGTTTTAAATAAAATGTAAGAAGACCTAACGAAAATTAAGCATTTCCAAAATTAAATAACTGAAGATTTCCCATATAAATTTAATTTGCCAATATTACATATTTTTAAAATTTCTTATTTTCTAAAATTGTACCGAATATAATTACGTATAGATTAATCCACTAAATTCAATAAGAAACTAAATTTCAGCGAAATTATTAATCAATTTTTGGATAAGTAATTTTCATTTTATTAAACAAACAAAATAAAACTTTCATTAATCAGGATAACAACAAAAAATTTTCGATTACATCATCAGATCAAAATTAATTAATGAAATTATTTTCTAGTACAATATTTTTTTTTCCATATTTCCTTTCTTCTTGCTGATTATTAAAAAAAAAAAATTAATCTTAAACAGTCACTCATTTTATCGTACATTTTTTTTCTTTCGAAAAAACCATCTTATTAGAAATTCAAATATTGTGAAAAAAAAGTATATATATTTATATATGATCCAATCAGTTTAACAAATTTTGATTAAGATTGATTTGTAGGTGCAGTAATAATATAAAAAAAAATGTAAATGTACATATAAAAAAGGTCTTTTCAATATGAAATTTTAACCCACAAATTCTATTGCTGAGTACGCAATTAAAGGAATGGAAATTAATTTTGCATCGTCATCTTTTTCTAGATATTTTTTTTTTTTCGTATTTCTTGCCATAGTGTAGTAATATAGAAAAATGCAAATTTTTACACAAGGTATTTTTTTTTTTCCTTTTCAGGTATTAGAATTTTTCTTTTTTTATTTTGGTATATCCTTACACGAAGGTTTAATAAATTAATTCTTAAGCTTTATATTTGTACAAATTTAAATTAATTTTTTTTATACATATATATATTTTATGAAAAATCATCGTGAACTTTCAGTTTTCATTCTTTATTTACTTTTAACACAAAATATTAAATTTATTAAATATTCTATGAAAATGAAAGAAAATTTTACTTAAAATAAATTTTCTTTCTGTGTCATATATATGATATTAAAATATATTACTAAATTTACAAATATTTTAAAATTTATTTTTATAGTCTTAATATTTTTTTTTTGTATTAATTTCTTATGGGAAATGCGAAAAAAATATATAATTTTCAATGAAAATATATATATACATAACTTATACATATTTTTATTTATACATTTTTGTTGACATTGATATATATATATATTTACTCAGTGGAATTTTTGTTTTAAATTATATAATAATTTTTGGTTAGTGTCACGAAAGTACTTTAACTTAGTTAACTTTTCAGTTGTTATTTTTTTTCATGAATATTTTTATAAAATTTATATATATGTATATATAGATATATTTTTATACGGAATTATTAAGTTGGAAAAGTTTAAATTGGAAAAATAGCAATAATTTATAATTATTTAGTATAAGAGAAATATAGTAAATTTGGTTATATTACTTTTTTAAATTCTTTTTATAGAATTAGCTTGTAAATCACTAATGTTAATATCATTTTTTGAAAAAAAAATCATGGCAAAGTATTAATAATAATTATATAAAAATCTATGATAATTAAAAATTATTTGTACAAAATCTAATGTGACCAACATAAACCTAACGATACTATAAATATTTAAATATTACTATTAAATTCATTAGCTTCTAATACAAAACCATAAATCGTTATTATAACATTGTGTCAAACCATCCCAATTAATTTTCAAGTATGACATTTTCATAACATGGTGGGTTCAGCAATTAAATTGCTAGTTCTTTGAATTGTTAATTTTTCTATATTTCGTTAATTTTCAATATCATATATCTAACAAAAAGTGTCATAAGTAAACTAATTTTTCTAATCTAAATTACACAAATATATGATTTTTGGCAATTTTTTATAAAAACAAAAATTGGTAAAATAAACAAAAATTTAATTAAATGTTTTATTTTTATTGTATTTACAAAATTTATGTAAACATTGTATTGCACATCTTATCACAAATTCATTCCAATTTACCAAAAATAAAAAACCATTTCCAATCAATGGAAAATAACTTTTAAAATTATATGCAAAACCAATTTGTTTTTTCCATGTCTGTCATCTATGGATGAATTCACCAAAAAAATAAACATACAAAAAAAAATTGCCAATCAAAATATGATTTTTTTTTTTTGATTTTGTTCTAAATTTAAAACAAAAACATTTTACAATGTTATTAAATTATTTCGTATAGATAAACAATACTCAAATAATACCACTCAATATATTTCAAAAACTGATGAATATCAAAATATAATCAATTTTATAAAATATGTATATGACAAAAATACAAGGTAAATAAAATTGTAAATTTAAATTTTTTTTTTATAGTTTTCAAAATTTACGATACTGATAGAAAATTTATTATGCAAAATATCATAAAAAAAAAGAAAAACATACAAATATCAAATTAAAAAAATTAAAGTAGCTTGTTCAAAGGGGCCATTTTACAAATGTCGTAAAGGAAAAATAGGAAAATGTTCAATGGGGAGACCTTATAAATTAATATACTACTTTTCCTTATTATTCTCTCCATTTTTATTACTCTTTTACTTAAACATTAAAAAGATACAAATTCTAGAAACACAAAAAACCTTCAGGAAGAACCAATTATTATTGTTTATTATTATTAAATAATAATTGTAATCTACTACGTGACCTTAAACTTTGATGTAGGTCAAAAAATCGTCATTGTCAAATCTGTAATTCTTTTTCTATATTTTCTCATCAAAACGAAATACAGAACCAACACTCGTTATTCGCATATAGCCAATATTGCCAAAGTTTAATTCTTTACAAAATCCTAAATAGGCATTCAATCGTACACATTGTTATAGAAAGTGTTAGGTCAATTTTAATGGCTCGATTATTTCATAGCAAACAATGCCCTACGTATTTATTATACAAATCCCGATTAAAATGTATGTACTAATTTCCGATATTTTTTTTAGCTTGTAAATTATGGATATCGGAATCGAATATTTGATGAAATCAGTATTTATTCCTTTACACATAATCTTGATAATAAAAATAATCATAATATAACGCCAAACATACCTCTCGTATTGTACACTGGACTTAAAAAAAGGAGATCTACTTAATAACTAATTAAATATAATTAATTTTTTCACAAACAGAATAAAATTTACATTTCAAACAAATATAAAACTGATAATTTTATTATAAATAAATTATGAATTATAAATAAACCAAATCTGTTGATTAAATATGGTTAGAGAAGTCTTTACTAATATTTATACATTATCCTCTTCAGGCTATATACAACAATTATTCGACCAATTTACTATAATTATATTATCCAAAGTGTGAGTTCTGTTATAAAATAAAATAATAAAAATATTAATTCATTAAATATTTTTATGTTATTTTATTATTTCGCCCTAAAGTTATAAAAATTATTTGGAATTTACAAAATTATTTATGTTGAAAGTTAAATATTTATTAATAACAATTGAAAATAATTTAAAACAACATAATTAAATGTTAAGATGATAATAATGAAAATATTTGATTTTGTAATCAACATTAATTTTTACAATTTGTATTTCGTTTAACGTCACATATATATTTATAACATAAAAAAAAAGAAATTGTTACTTCAGATTTATTTATAGATATATATATATTTTTTATGGTTTGTTGACATTCAATTCACATCATTTTAGCAGAGTTGAAAAAAAAAATATCATATACGAAAAGATATCAAATCACATTTTTGTTTAAAGTACTAATACACATAGGAATATGTACATATATACTATTTTGGAAAATATTTATACATAAACTATATGTATCCTTAATGTTCATGGTTTGTGTCTAAATCTTTTGTTAAATAATTTATTTGAAATATAATACATCTAAACTATATATAGATAATTTTTGATAATTCATATATTTTGTTACAGTACTCGAAACTTAGGGTTTGTTTAAAATCAAATTTATAAATTTTCAGTTTAAGTTGATACTAATTTTTTACCCAAATTCAGTAAATGCTCCAACTTATGATTTTTGTAACTTTTGAGAATTCTAATATAGTATTTTATAGATTAAGTATATTCGTATTACAGAAAACCTAGATAGTAGTTAGTCCAAATCAGTTACCATTGAGTTTACAAATACAACTTGTACACCTCAACTATTTCACACTAATCAATACAAAATTAATTTAATAGATGAAAAATAGAATTATTTTATGGTGATAAGGGCTCAATGATTTAATAAGGTCTTGTTACTTTATGTATTCCTTGAGGAATAAAGAGAATCCCAATCACTAACTATATACACGATATAAAGCAGTGCTAAAATTATAATACATATATTGAAACTATCCAGTAAAATTTAAATTATTCTCTAAAAATCAATGACTTATACTAAGTTCCAATTTTTTTATCTCCGTACTTGTAAAACTACCAAGTACGTAGTAGGGCATCAATAATAGAATAAATAAATTGTATAAAACATTTGTACTTTACAGTAATTTATAGAAATTTCAATGAAAAATCATAAATATTTTTTAGTCCTACTAAAATAATTGTTGTAAGATTTTACTTTCCCAATTTTCTTGAAAATATTTTGTATTATTTTTTTTTCTACAATGTTTTCATAACATAAGAATTTATATATTGAAAAGTATCCGAACACAACATATATATATACAAATATCTCATGTTCTATATATTTCCCAAAAAAAAAAACAGTGATAAGCTTTAAAATTCGATGAAATGATGAAATAAGAATAATCCAAGTAAAATATTTTGATAGATATTTCGAAAATATTTATATGTATTATTTAACTGAAACATATATTTTACTTATGTACTAATACATATCATATAGATGCCAGAGGACATCATCACCAAAATTTTTTTTATTTTCTAATAGAAATAGAAAAGGACGAGATGGGTGTAGTAATGATGGTCTTGATATCCTCAAAAAAAAAAAAAACACAAAAATAACAAAAATATCGTTTGTTGACGAAGTGAATTTCTTTATTTTTTCCTTCTACATTATATTTATATCCTTTTTGTTTTTTTGTTTCATATTTTTTTTTTTTGCGTTCATATTTTTCAATGGCATATCAATACTATGCTAGTATTTTTATGTCCTTTTACTGATAACAAAACATTCACACTTAATAATATCTTAGAGAAAAAGTTAGATTTTTTTTTTATTGTTTCATTATTTTGTTTTTTAACAAATTTTTTTTGTTTATTTTCTTGGATTTCAATGAGGATTTTTATTTTTATTACTTTTTGTTTCCTTTTATTTTTTAGTATCTGATTATATAAATTTTCAAGATCGATTTCGATATAAGATTGAAAATTACTTGTTTATATTTTTCATAAATTTTTTCTACAAAAAAAAAAATATTCTATATAAAATAAATTTTGTATTTTGTTGTGTATGATATCTTAGTGTTAATAAAATATCAAAATTGGTAATTCTAATTTTATTTTAGCTACAGGAGATATAATGTTTTCTTGTTTTTTTTTTTTATTCGAAACATTTTTGTGCAAAAGGATAATTTATTTATTAATTTTTTTGTTTTAAAAAAAACACACACAAAAAATTTGTTGAAAATTTTTTTATATTTTCGAAATTTCTATGATTTTCTTGTTTCAATTTTCTAACCAGATTTAGTTATTTCAATATTTATAGTGTCGATACTTAATATGAAATTTAATTTAGTGCATTTTCTAAAGCAAAAAAGAAAAACATTTTCATATTTTTCAATTTAAAAAAAAAAAAAAAATTTAGTTTCCTTTTGGGAAAAATTTATAGTAAATAATATTTTATATGAAAGTAGAATTTTCATTTGTACCAAAAAAAATAATAAAATAAAATGAATTTATTGATAAAAAAATATGTATTTGATTTTTTTTTTTTTATGTATCTGACATGGGAATGAAAAATTTAAATTTGGAAAATTTCAAAAGCAATTTAATTAAGAAATATTTGAAAATATATGTACATTGTGATAATATTGAAAATCAATTTAAATTTTAAAATATTTGTCAATTTGTCGTTTCATATAAAAAAAATTATTTTACAAAAAAAAAATATAATTTTATTAAGTAAATTTATGAAAGTATGTAATAAAATTTAAGAATAATTTATAATTTAGAAATATGTATACAAATATGATACGTAAATATTATACTATGTACTTGGTCCTTTGAACGAACAAAATTGTTTAGTTACTTTAATAATTATATACTGAATCGTAATGTCAAGTATAAAATTACAGTTCTATTTATCGTATTATTTGCAAAATGCTTAATTGTAATTTAGTTCGTGATAAAAGTGATACATTGTCATAAAGTTCAAATAATGGCTCTTTGGTGCAATTTCCAAAAATTTAGTTACATAAATTCTTAATATTACCAACTAAAATTTAATATGCAACACTTATGCTTTCTGACCAATAAAAGTCAAAAATTTAAATCTAGTAAACTAATTTAGACAATTAGTTGCAGTTTTCCATTATTAATCTAAAAACTAAACTATCAAATTAGTTCACAAGTACGCTTACTAAAAAGAAAATTATGAAAATTAATTGGATGGCCTCTTTTAACCGGAATTCCATATAAAAACTGTATAGTTTAAAAACAAGTTTAGAATTTTATTTACATTCTAATCTGGAACAGTATAAAAATGATGCTATAACATATATATTCAAACAGCGAATATTATTTTTCTTTGTTTTATGTTTTTTTTTTACAATTTTTTAATATTTAACTAAAAAAATCATTCTCAAATATTTTGAAGAAACTTCCTGTGTCTATTTTTCATTGTAATTTTTTCGTTTTTGTGATTTTACATAAAGTTGAAAATTGTGGTTACTTTTAATATATTTTGTAGATATTCATATAGTACATATATGACTATTTATTATTAATACAAAAATATAAGCAATGTATACTATCCGCTACATGCGTTTTGTAATAATAAACAACAAAAATATACAAAAATTTATATTCCTAAAAATGATTTTATATTTTTTTGTTTTTTTTTTTTGTATTTTGTTATCTTTTGAACCAAAATCAAATTTCACTACTCACGAAATTCAATCTCAATCAATTCAATATATATCAGTATTATCCTGGCTGAAAAAAAAAATGAAAAAAAATAAATAAATGTTGGTCTAACTAAAAAAAGAACAATTTCTATTTGCATGCTCTGTAATAGTCATATCTTTTTTTATGTATTGAAGTTTTTTTTTTTTTTGTTTTAAGTTATGTTGCCTGCGGCATGCAAATTCGTGAATTTCATCAATGATGAATGACTCTTCATTTGGATTGCATAAACTTTTTGGTCAACAAAGCGAATAAAAAATATATTTTTTTAAATACGTACATACTATATATATATACATATAATATATACGTATCATAGGGAACTTTATTTTGCCCTTTATCCTTTTTTTTTTTAGTTTCTTTGTTTCTTTTTTACAATGAATGAAAAAGGATCCTTCTATATTTTTGTATTATGCCTAGAACAGAAATATTGTTATATTTTTTTTTTTTAAATTCAATTTAGATGAGGATTTGCTACTTTTATTTCAATTTTTTTAATCTAAGTGAGCAAAGAAATCACAATAAATTTATTAGTTTCTGTTTTTTTGGTAATAGGATTGGTGGTTAGCTAAAGATAATAAAATATTTTGATGTATTTTTTGTTTTTTTTTTTGTATATATTTATTTCAGTTGTTAGATAAATTGAATTTTGAGGAAGGTTGGACAGATATTATTTTAGCTATATATCACCGATTTTTGTCTTAAAAAAAATATATATATATATATAAAAATATAATACTATTAAAATAAAAAACTGAAATTTATTATGATAAAAATAAGTCCTTTTATATCATGAGATTATAATATTTTTTAAGCGGAAATAGAAATGAAAGCTTTTAATTTATATAGATTTTAATAAGCAATAAGGTCAAAATATTTTCAAAATTTACATATAATTTAAATAAAATATTTAATTTCTTTAATAAGTTGTGAAATTTAGATAGTTAATTGAAATTTCAATACTTAATGGAAGAAAGATATTTTAAAAAAATAAAAATTTATTGAAATTTTTTAAGAATTTTTGTGAAATTTAATACATATTTTTAAAGTGAAGTATTTTATTTTTTTTTTGTATATGAAATGAAATAGAATTATGGTTAAAATATATAATATATGTATCCAGAAATAAAATATAAAACAATTTATATTAAAAATATATAAAATTTTATGAAACTATAAAATAATTTTAACATATCCACAAGAAGTTCATTGACCAAAACCTGACATTATAAAATAATAATTTTGTAAAGTTTTATGGTAGTTTTTTTTACTATAATGGACAAACTTTTCACATAATTTACCATAAATAAAAATTTAAAATTAAATTGTTTTGATCATGTCTGCATGTCAAATAAGTCTTAACAAAAAACTAAACTTTTCTATTATTGAAACAATTTCATGTAGCAACATTAAATCTGTGAACCTATAAAATGTAAATGAAATCAAAAATTATAAAAAAAAATAATAAGGTTTCCTTTTTTTGGCTAATATTATTTTATGACTAATTATAGTGTACTTAGGATAAAAATATTTATGGTCCTAATTTAAAATCAATTCATTTACAAAACTTAACTTACTTATAATAACTTTAAAATAAAATTCTCAAAACCAATTGCTATCTAGTACGTGCTAACAACTTTGATTTTATTAAATTTAATCTAAATTAACTTTTAATTAAAACTACAAACTTTTATCTATTTAAACCTTTTTTTTATTTTCTTAAAATTCTAACACAAAATTATTTGTTTTTTTTTTTAGAAAATAAAAAACGCTTTCATTTAATAAAAATTGTAACCATATTTATAATTAAAGTTAATATTAAAATCCTTAAAATCTCTTGTACAGACCCCATAAATGTAATATAAATTTTGATTTGCCTTTAATATTATATATATATATATATATATATATTATTTCTAGTTAGCATACTTTTTAGCTTTTCACATGTCACGTTTTAATTAAGGAATCTTCAAAAAAAAAAATAATTTTTTTTTGGGTTTTAGATAAATGTTTTTTGTTTTGTAGTTTTTTATTTATTTTCGACTGTGACATAGAAAATAGAATATGTATCCATATAAATATATGTATGTAGTTACATATTTATATATGTATATATACCGTATATAGATAAATATGTAACTATTAGGTTTTTGGTTAAAATGTCCTTTGTCTGGGATATTGTAATCCAAAATAACAAAATAGTTTTAAACTTTTACTAGATGAATAGTTTTGAATAATAATATAAAAAAAAAACCACCTAAACAGTAATTGAAAACGAAAACGTAAATTTATCAAAAATTGAAGTTCAAAAAAATGAAATAAAAATGTATGTACCTGATTTTATTAAAAGCTTAATATGCAAATTAAAAGGAGTAAAGAATTTTTCGAATTGAAATGCAAGACAAATTATCTGTAAATCTCTCAATAAAGAAAATGACATTTCTGATTAGAAAAAGAAGTAAATATTTTTAAAAAAGTGAACAAATTTATTTCTGTGAAAAATTATTTTTTAATAAAGGATATATATCACAAAAACTGAAACGGATTATAACAGAAATAAAATTTTATTTTATAGACCACTTTTACTATCATATATATGTCACGTTTTGATTAGAACTCACAACAAATTAGATGAAAATTTCCGAGAACATGAGGACTACTTAAAACATGATAACTACGGCGGCTAAAAAGAGATTTTTTAAAAATTTTCAAAAGACAAGAATTTTGTATAACGCAAAAGAGTTTTCGGAAAATTTCAATATTACTACATATTTAGCAATCAAAGTCGGAAGTGTTATCTAAATAATTCAAAAAGTCTAACCTCTTCAATTATCATGTTTTGGCAAATTTTCACAAAATTATTAGTCATACTACTTGTGCTTCCAAAAATTTGAAAATGGAAATTCAAAATTAATTTTTTTCTTAAATTTTATTAAACAAATTCGAAAAAAAAATATCCTTATTTTAATTTCATTCCCAGGAAATCATAAAATATATTTAATCATTTTTATAATTTTTACCAAAAATATGTAAAAAAAAAAAAAATAATATTATGGAAAAATTTCATTTTATTGAATTTATTTACTCGAATTTCTCAATAAATTTAATCATCCGTGACATAAAAGTTTCATCTCTAATATATAACAAATTGGCAACAAAAAAAAAGAAAAAAAAAATTATCCAATAATAAACTCCAGCTGACGCCATAAAACTCATTACTCATTAATATATTTTCTCCTTGATCCTTATCATTTTTTTTCCCTCTCTCCGAAGCTATCGAAAATCTATCATTCATCCAGTATAAATAAATAAATTAATCCTTAATATAAATTTTCGCCAATCCCATGGTTCCTATAATCCAATGCCAGTTTTGATTAGTTTTTTTTTGTTGTTTTCTTTCAGTTTTATTATACTGACGATTAGCTCATTAACCTTTTCACATAATATGTCAATAAAATCTATAAGGATATAGGATATATGTCTATAGTTCTATAGTGCGTAAACAAAATATAGACATATATATGTATATACATATACATAATGCCAAAATTTTAGCAAATTAGGTTTAATGATTTTAGATAAAGAAAATCTATTTAAGTTTTATTTATGAAATTTAATTAAATGATGATAAACTGTTGACCAACATTTGATTGTATATTTTATGACAATATTAAAAATCAGCGTGAAATGAAATGCTTTAGATATAGCGTTGATAAAATAGAGACCCAAAATTTAATATTTTTTAAATATATTCATGTTTGTATACAAAGTATTCACTATTATTTTATCGCGAGTGCTGTAATATTACGTAAATGCAAATCATAATTATAGCACTATTATTATTTCCATTTTCTATTTCGAATTTTTTCGAAAAAATTATGGTATACATTATGCTATATACATTAGTGCAGAAATGTATCCCTCGGACAAGCTGAAAAACCGACCTACCCGAACACTAATTAATGATGTGATTTTTCAATAAATTTAAATTTCGTATATTGAGTGAAATTTTGGCTCGTACAACATCAACACGATCTTGTTTCAATTTTTAAACCAATTAAATTATACTCTAATTTATTAGTATTATAAAATTAGACTGTACCAAAATAGTACAATCAACCGAAGATTTCATATCGGTTGATTGTACTATTTTGTACAATCAACCGATATGAAATCTTCGGTAAAATTTTTTAATTTTTTAAATATGATTTGACTTCAATCCGTTTATAAAGCGTTAAAAAAATTAAAAGAAATGTTTTTCGTAGCTCCAAAACTATTATAGTTATCTCCATACAAATTATCTCCATACAATTTCATATATATTATCATTTTATTCAGCCAATTGACCACATTTCAAATTAATTTAATTTAAATTAATTAAAAAATTTGTATTATAATTAAATTCGTATTTAGAATATTAAAGTTTTTAAATGAAAAATTTAATCAAATAGATAAAATTAATATTCAATTCAATAATTACTATAAAACTATCCAATTATTTTAATCTAGAAGTGAAATTTATAATTAAAATTTTATTTATAAATCAAAATCAGTCTATTTTAATCACTCATTCAAAAATCACATTTAAATATTATATTACATTAAAAATTTAACTAATATACATACATCTAATGATAAAAAAACTGAATTGAAGAAAATTTCTAAAGACAATTTTGATTTCCTGAAAATTCAATTGATTTTCACCTCCTCACTTTTTAAATTACAGAACATATATACATACCATATAAAATTAATAATAAATATTTCACTTTTAAATTCAATATTATTATGCAATATATAGAAAAAATTTTAGATGTCCTTGATTCCACAAGAAGATAAATAAATAAGAAATTATTTAAGAATGAAAAAAAAATAATTTTACTCAATATGTATATATAGATATAAATATATTATATGACATATAAAATATCTCACCCATCATCATTCTTCATATTATAAATCCAATTTATTATTAACATTTCAAAACTATGACATAAAAAACTATTAAAAACTACAGGATATCATTTTATATATATACATAATAGTATAACACATATAAACAAAACTTATTCAAGTATTAACTTTAAATAACTTCAAATTGAACCTCTTGCTTGTTTAATCTTTTTCCCTATATCCTTTTGAGATATTGATATATATATATATATATATATCCGAACATACTTGCTTCAATCATAACAACATCTAACAGAAAAATAATAATAATATAAAAAAAAAACATTATAATTTCGAAGGAAAAAATATTTTCATATTTTTCATCTAGAGAACATGAAAGTATACAGGAGGTTGACTGATGACATGGGACATGAAACCTGGTGAGCAAGGATAACATAAAAAAACAAAAAAAGAAGAAAATTCTATATAGTATATAATATGATAAATTATTGAATATCGATCTTTATAATCTCCACACATGTAAAAGGAAAATAATCATAATTTTTTTTTTTATCATTTTCTGTTTATTTACACAGTCGTATATATATAAAAACTATATATATAACATACAATGTCAATAATATAAATTTTTATATATGACCTTTACCAAAAAAAAAAAAAACATCCTTTACGTATATATTATGATTATTATATATAGATTTGCAAAATTTATGTTAGGCTATCATATACAAATTTGATCTCTTATGAATTATATAGTCTATGATATAAAATAACTATAATATATACATACATAAAATAATAATAAAAAGCCTTAACTTCTGATATAGGTGTCGAGGCATGTATATTATAACTTCAATTTGAAAATATAATTTAATTTATTTACGCCTGAGGTTTTCAATTCAATTTTTAATATAATATTATATATACTTTCAATTTTTATCTATTTTTAATTCTATTAAATTTTCGATTAAAATTTTAATAAAATTAATTATTTATTATTATATAGTATCATAGAAATCTCTAAAATTGTTAAAATAATTTTTAAAAAAATTTCAAAATATATCATAATATTTTTTTTTTTTGTTAAATGTAAATATTTATTCAAAAAAAGAAAAATTCGTATATTATGTTTTAAAATTTAGTTTTATTAAGATTTACATAAATTAAACATAAAAGTTTTACGAACTGAAAATATACTCAACTTATTTATCAATTTGAATGTAATTAATTTTGTAAATGTAAAATCATACAGGTACAAAATCTAAAATCTTTCAAATATATATACATACTTCAGTATCTTTAGTAACCTAGTTCTATATTACTATTTATAATAAATAAGGTATTTTTCTGAATGTAAGTATATTTACAAGATGTAAATCTAAATATTGACACCATTCAGCTAGAATGTACTAAGCAACATTTTCAGAATTTCTAGTGGTTGTTAAAGAATTGTACGGAATATAACACTAATAAAATATTCTGTAATTGTGATAGAACCCAGCAAACTGGACCAAAACATACCATTTCATCAAAACTATTACTTTATAATAAAAAGTGATTTTTGAAAATATTTTCGCTTAAAACATTCTTGCGAAAAGATTTAAATGTTACAAAAATATTATGTGTTTTTTTTAAAAATAAATAAGAAATTCTCTCTAATAACTTTATTTATAAAAACTATCATAAAACTTATTGATTTGTCACTTTACATATCCGAACTATTTCCGGTCTAAAAATTTATTTTACTAATGTATATAATATCAATATTTTGCAACTTATGCTAAAAAATATATCAGTATAAATAAAATCAATAAAATTTAATACAGATAATATTATGATATTTTAAATGATATTCTTCTGATAGCTGGATAGTAACTATTAAAGAGGAATTAATTTTTGAAAAATATGTTAGAACATAATATATAATAATCGATTTTATATTAAAATATACGTAAAAGTTAAATTATAGATTTTTCGTTCAAATATTAAATTGTCGTTTATTTGTCGTATATTTTAGTTTATTTTTGTTGGAAATATGCGATTTAACTTTTACACATAAATGGTAATAAATATTCGAAATATGTACAATAATTGTTTTCAATTAAAATTTAAATTTATATTTTAAATAGTATAAAATATATTTGCAAATATTTAAAAATTTGATTTTTCATTTTTGAGTTTTATCAATGGCAATCATATTTTTAATATTATAGTGTTCTGTTAACTAACACTTTAATATTAAATATAAAACTAACTAAGATACTATTTCAGTGAATTTTGTAATAAATATAGTAGAAATAGAAATTACCTATGTATTTTAACATAATAATTTGCGGTAAAAAAATATAATCATCTTATATCATTAAAGATTTTTTTTAATTCGCAAATAAAAGCATAAAAAAATATATTTTCCTTTTAAAACTATAAAGTTAGTGCAAAGAAAAAATCATAAAATTATCTTTTCATAAATACAAAAGTTTCAAAAATATTTAAATAGATACATTTGTATGTAACTGTCAGAAATACGAGTAGTTTTGCGATACTAATTTTTACAATAAATTTTGAATACAATTTGTTAATTTTTACAATTTGTTAAGTCTGTCTGTTTCGAAGGATTATTTTATTTCTGTAAGTGATGTTGGTCTAAGTTTACTCAGATTTAAATGAGTACCAGCTATAAAATTACAATAAAATGTACTTTAAGAATTAGACTAGGAAAAAATTTAACTGCGTCTGTGCTAACAAGAAATTTCTTACTAATAAAGCCATTATTTTGTTGCAATTAAAGATTCTTCACTACAAACAGATGTACGGTCCGGAATCTATATTAATAGGTCCAAAATACAATAGAATGTTAGGAGGCCGTTTAAGGGCGTCCTAAGCATGAGCTGTAGCGCCAAATAGAAGTAACTATAATATCTTAATTTTTACTCAATCTTTTTTTGCAATTAAATTTCTTTGGCTAGTTTATGAGTTAGAGTAAATTCCAGAATATAATTATTAATTTTGGTCAACCTTCTGCGGATTCTTAACAGTAACTGACCAATTAATTTAGGATGTCTGATGCATTTAATAACTGATGCATTTGACACATCTGACAATAATATACGAAATACGATATTTGATTAAAATAAAAAATGTATACATACATTTTTTATTTTAATTTTTATTTTAACGGAAAATGTATTTTAATTATATTAATTTGTCATAAATCATTTTCATGAAAATATTTATTAACAAACACTTAATATTCTGGTATATGTATTTCTTTTTTTTTATGTACATAGTATGATTGTACAAAAACATTTTCATTCAGTACTTTTGAGCATCACATATTCATATTTTCATATATATATATATAAAATGTTCTTCTTTTGATATTCTATCAAATCCTTGGATAAAAAGGATATTTATAGAGGAATATTATGTTCAAAGCATAAAAATATGTCGAGTTTTCGTTCTGTTTTAAATGTATTTTATCAAATTGTAATTGTGACCTAGTGTGTGTTTGCTTCCTTTTTTCTTCTTCTTTTTACTCATATTTCATTTTAACTTAAAACGGTTTTTCCAAAGAATTGAAATTAAATTTTTAGTTGCCTTTCAAAATGGAATTTTTTTTTGTAAAAATAAACTAAATGATTATGGTTCTGTACATTATTTCACAGAGTCTTTAGCATAGAATTAGTTTAACTAAAAGACTTTTAGTAGCAGAGATTTTTTTAAGATAATAAATATGTTTATTAAAGTAAATAATATTCAAAAGAACCACAGATTTTAATATAATATTAGCATTTTTAATGTTTATATTTATGTTCAAAATTATATAATCATACAAGAAGATAGAAATTGTTTTTACAATTATAAAAGAGAAATTATTTTTATTATTAAGTAAATTGCTGTTATTATTTTCTCATATTTATTTCGAAAAAAAACACATTTTTGTGGTACTATTATGTATTGTTTTAACGTTTATTAAAAGAGTTTTACTCAACATTATGGGGAAAATACGACCATTCCATCTTTACTCAAAAATAAACTTTTCTTCTGTATAAAAATATGTTTCTTTAAAATTGTATTAAATGGATTTTGATCGGATTAACAATTTTCTACCAATTTTTTTCTATTGCCTAACCGTTAATTTTTCCTACTTCCCTCATTGTTCCATTTCCAAAAATTTGAATATATGTACATATATTCCCCACACTTCAAATTCAACACATGTTTTAATTGCCAGAAAAATCCATCTTTCGTTTCAATCCCGATTTCAATATTGTTCTATTTCCATGTAGCATAAATTCACTGTCAATATTTCATTCATAACTTTTACGCGCTAAATTTTTAAACACCTGATTGCTGTCAAACATTTACAGCTGATTCCTGTCAAACATTTACAGCTGATTCCTGTCAAACATTCATAGTTCGAAAAGATCTTGTAGATTTAGTAGATTTCACATTGTTGGAATTATTTTGTAACAACAATAATTTAATTAAATTCATATCCCAAATAAAAAAAAATGTTACGACTTTTAATTTCAAATTGTGGAAAATCTAATCTACAAAAGTAAGTAAGGTATTAAATGTTGTGGGAAATTATATTTGCTAGATATTAAAAAAAAACTTTATTTAAAATAAAATAAAAACGTTATGTCATCACTTAAATTATCGTAGAAGAAAAAAAATATTTTACAATTATTCCAAAGTCCGTTTAACACCAAAAATTCAATTTGTTTACATATTTGTTTTGTTTTGAATTTTACTTACAGCACTTTTTACAATAGTAATAGATTTAAAATACAATATAATAATTTTACATCAACTGCCAGAGAATTTAATAGTAAATTAAAATTAAAAAATAACTTTTTCAATCGAAATCCAATAAAAAAATCAACAAAAAATAATGAAATTAGCATAAAAACAAAAAATTTCATATTTGCTGGATGTGGTATATCAATAGGTTTATTAGCTAAAAATAAATTATGGTTTGTAAATTGTGATGCTGCTAATCGTTTAACAGGTAATTTTTATTAAAATAATTTACACTAATTAATATTTTCATTTATATAATTAATTTTAGGTGTTTTTCCGACAACAATTACGAATAATGATATAAAATTTGATTGGAAAAAATTTTGGAAATATTTAGAACCATATATTTGGGAATTTATTACTGCTATTCTAGTAAGTTTTACAATTGTTATTTAATTATTAATATATTGTAATGTAATTTGGATTTTAGGCAGCTTTAGCTGTTGCATATTTTAATATAAAAATACCAAATTTACTTGGTGATTTAATAAATACATTAGCTAAATATGCCAATACATTTGTTAAAGATCCTCATTCAAATACATTCCTACGTGATGTACGCGGCCCAGCTGCGAATTTATTAGGCATATATATACTTCAATCTGGATTTACATTTTTTTATATATTATTATTAAGTAGAATTGGTGAAAAAATGGCATCTAAAATACGTCAGGATTTATTTAAACAAATTATAATACAAGATTTAGAATTCTTTGATGAAAATCGTACCGGTGAATTAATAAATCGTTTAACTGCTGATGTACAAGATTTTAAATCATCATTTAAACAATGTATATCACAGGGTTTAAAAAGTTTTGCCCAATTAATTGGTGGTGCAATATCATTATTTATGATATCACCACATATGGCGGGAATAGCATTAGCAGCTGTACCAGCAATTGTTACATTTATGACATATTTAGGTAGATCTTTAAGAGATTTAAGTAAAAAAGCACAAGTTCAAGTAAATAATATATATATATATTAGATATAAAAAATTATATTGTAAAAAATATTATTTGACAGGCTGAACGCGCTACAGCAGTTTGTGAAGAAGCAATATCAAATATTCGAACAGTGCGATCTTCAGCATGTGAATATCGTGAATGTGAATTATTTGTATTAGAAACAAATTATGCTGCCGATGTTGCACAACAACTTGGTTATGGTATAGCTATTTTTCAAGGTTTAACTAATTTCTTTTTAAACAGGTGAAGTTTTATTAAAAATTTATCAATAAACTTGTAAACATTTCTTAATTTTAGTTTAGTTTTAACAACATTATTTTTGGGAGGTCATTTAATGTCAACAGATAGTTTAACACCAGGTCAATTAATGGCATTTTTAGTTGCTTCACAAGGTGTACAAAGATCATTGTCACAAGGTTCAGTTTTATTAGGTACTATGATAAGAGGAATGACAGCAGGAACTAGAATTTTTGAAGTAGTATTACATTACTATATTTATCTATAAATAATACTTAAATATATTGTATTCATTTTAGTATTTATCCATTGAACCAAAAGTTGATTTATTGAAAGGATATACAATACCACCAGATAATCTTAAAGGTGAAATACGTTTTGAGAATGTATCATTTTCATATCCAACTAGACCAGATCAAGTTATATTAAAAGATTTCAATTTAACATTAAAACCTGGCCAAACAGTAGCATTGGTTGGTGCAAGTGGTTCTGGAAAATCAACAATTGCAGCTTTATTAGAACGTTTTTATGAACCAACAAATGGTTCAATTAAATTAGATGGTTATAATTTAAAATACATATCGCCGTACTGGCTTAGGGCCGAAGTTATTGGATTTATTGAACAACAACCAATACTATTTGCAACTTCAGTATTAGAAAATATTCGTTATAGTCGACCAATGGCTACCGAAGAAGAGGTACAAAATATGTCAATATAAAAAATCTTTATTCAAGTTAGTTTTGGTGTTTTAGGTAATCAAATCAGCAAAATTATCACAATCACATGAATTTGTCTCAGCGCTGCCAAATTCATATAACACGAATGTTGGCGAACGTGGTTCACAATTAAGTGGTGGACAACGTCAACGTATCGCAATTGCTCGAGCTCTAATTAAAGAACCAACAATATTAATATTGGATGAAGCAACAAGTGCACTAGATGCTTCAAGTGAAGCAATTGTACAAAAAGCTTTAGATGCAGCTGCAATGAATCGAACAACTTTGGTGATTGCCCATAGACTATCAACAATTAGAAATGCTGATTTAATTGTTGTATTAGATCAGGGAAAAATTGTAGAGGTAAATTAATATATTTTATTTCAAAAGGTTATTATAAAATTATTGTCAACAGATGGGAAAACATGGTGATCTTATGATCAGAAAAGGATTTTATTATGATTTGGTACGTCAACAAGAACGAAAAGATAAAATAGTTGATAAAGAATTGATTGACGAGGAAATACAAAATAATTTTAAAACAAATTCGTCTAGTAGAGAAAAAACGGCTCAACAAGGTTAAAAAGAGAAAATAGGAAATTATTTTTATTTGTATAAAAAATTAAGTTAATAGACAATAAATTTTATTAAATATTTAATGCGAAGGAATAAAGTGTTAAATAAAATTGTTATATTTAAATAATTGTATTTTAAATATTTTTTTCTAAAACCAATTAATATTATTGGACCAATAATATTATTGGACGTTGTCTAGACACAGTAAAAAACATATTCGGGAGAATTTAATTTACTTATAGAAATAGAAATTCATTTTTTAAGTCAGTCTTTTACAAAAAAAAAATTATCACTGACCTTTGATGATCTAATGGATAATCCTTTTTTCTACAGGTACATCAATCAAATCAAAACCAAATACTTAAATATCATAAAAATCTTTTAATTTACTTATTTTAAAATTCATGATTATAACTCGTTTTTTTAAAATCTATTCATGATTATACATTTTAAAAATTCTTTGGTTGTTTATAATTAGAATAACACTAAACAAACACTAACTAGAATAACACTTAGATTAAGACTACAGTTTATACTTCAAAATGGAGCCAGCGTTTACAAACTAGAAACATACCGTTTGTATCTCTCTGAATGCGGCCAAATTTTTGTCGAAAAAAGAATATTCTAATAAATTTGGGTTCCCGATTCTCGTGAGAAAAAGTCTTGTTCTTATTTGCATTTGATTGTGCTGCGTTGACGTAGCATTATTAATCCAGATTAACAATTCAAATTTGTTCTGAGCAGCACGAAAAAAGTTTTATTTTGAAAATCTATTTTCGTACAAAATTGAACAAAATTATTAGAAAAGTGAAAATTTATTTTCATTCAAAATTCAAAGAACTATTAAATTCAAATAACTATTTTTAAGATGATTTTAATTTAAGGAAATTTTTAAAGTGAATTGTATTTAATATAGAACATAACGTTTCTTTGCATAAAATATTTGTTATTTTTTTTAAAGAAAAATATATAGATTAGTTAGTGTTAAAATATTATTAAACATTTTGTTTTTTTTATAAATGGAAGTTAGGAACCTTTTAAAATAAATTTAACGCTTTTTTTATTATTTTCTGAAAATTCAGAGCAAAAACGCAACGGTCGCGGGAAGTTTCTTTCGACACAATCATGAAAAGCTACGAGGAAAAACGCTGTAAAACTAACCGTTTTCGTGATGTGTTCATTCAGATAAACATGCTGCCATGTAATTGAAGGCCATCTTTATGCCTCAGGAATCTCGCCGTTTGTGGCGCTACAAGGCCGTCTTTATGCCTCATGAATGTCGCCGTTTGTGGCGCTACAATACATTCAGTGCGTCTCCGTTAACTTGAAGTAAGGTTGACGCTGGCCTTGAATTTAAAACTACAATACCGACGTTTAGCAAATTAAAACCGGGAAAAAGCGATTTGTATCCGATTCAATTTGCATTCGTAAAAATCGAATTCATTTTATTTTCTTACCGGGCAGGCAGCATCTGTCCCGGAATATATATATGTATTCAATGTCACTTGGAAATCGAATGAATATTATCGAGCATATTTTTTTAACACGACAATACTACCTATAGTAATTAAAAATCTACTTATAAATTTGTTCTACGCAATTCTGTTTAGTTTTTTTTTGACATTTTGCATTTTAGTAAATTGTAAATTTTACAATACAAGACTTTCAAATTAAAATTCATAAAAATGAGTGATTTAAATAAAAAAAGTGAAAGTAATAAATTAAAAAAAAATAAAATAAATCAAAATAATACAAAATATCCAATTTTAAGTATCTCAATTTTACGAAAATATGAATTTGAAAAGCTTATAGAATATATAAAAAATCTCCACCATGTTCTTTTGAAGAAAGACAAAAAGCTAAAAAAATATAAAGAAAAATTAAAAGATTTAGTAAGTTACTTTTTTTATTATTAACTTATCAACATTATATATTTCCATATATATTATTAAATTTTAGAATAGAAAATCAACTAAATCCGAAATTATTAAAGTAGAAAATATCGAAAAAAAACCTATACTAGGAAGTGATATACAAAATGAATCTGTGAAAAATGAAAAATCACTAAATTTTCTTGATGAAATTCGTGAAGCAGCGGAAAAAGCTCAAAATCAAAATGGTTTTATATATGAGCCCACATCAGGATTATATTATGATCAAAATACTGGATATTATTATAATGCTGTAATTTATTTTTTTATTAATATTTAAAAAAAACTTTTCTCTATAAATATATAACTACATATATATTTATATCGACAGGAATATGGACTCTATTATGATGGAAATACAGGATGTTATTATAAATTAAATACAGACACAAATGAATTTGAATTTCATTCACAAGCTGAATCAAAATCAAATGAAAAAGAAAAGGTTTGAAAAACTCGAAATATCCAGAATGGTTCTTCAATTAATTATAATATTATAATAAATTTAAAAAAATTTTATTCATCTTAATATATTTTTAGGTTCATGATAATTTAAGTACATTTATAAATAAATTCTCGCAACTAAATATTGATAAAATGCGTACAAACGCAATAGGTAAGCATTAATGATGATAATAAAGATGAAAACGCGGATTTCTTTAATGTTACAGGCTGATGATAAGGATGGTCATGATGTTAAACCAAAAATAACTAAAAATTACGTTAAATCAACCTATTATAGTGATGATGACGATTATGAAAATTATGAATATCAATATAGAGATGAATTTAAAAAGAAAAAATATTCAAAATTAGAGAGAAAATATCAGAAGAGAAAAATTATAAAATATGATGATGAGTATCTTGAAAGTGATATTGAAGATGGTGAACTATTAACAGGTTCAGATGATGAAGAGAAAGTACCCGATTATTTACGAGAAAAAAATAATCAGAGTAATGAGAAGTATGAAGGTAATTATTTTAAATTTGATAGAAATTCGCGTATTTCATTTTTATTGCATATTTAATTACAACAAATTATAATTTTAAAAATATTTTTAATTAGATATTGCTAAGAAATATCCACCATCCCTAAGAATTATTGTGCAGGACACCAATTTAAATAAAATTAAAGTTGGAACATTATATATAATTACATTTAAAGGAGGTTCACTTGGCAGAGAAGGTGATCATGATGTTGTTATTCCAGATATAAATATTTCAAAGGTTAAATATTAAAATTATTAATATATTTATTATAATTATTTATTTTGAATATAATTTTTAGTTTCATTTAAAATTTACATATAATGAAAAGAAATCTGTTTATCAATGTATTGATTTGGGTTCACGAAATGGTACAATTTTAAATGGTAAAAGAATGTCAACAGCAAAACAAGAAAGTGAATTAATGGATATTGTTCATGGTAGTACAATACAATTATCTCAAACAAAATTATTATGTCATATACATCCCGGTAATAGTACATGTGGTTTATGTGAACCTGGACTTTTAATGGATTTTAAAAATGATGAAAAATCAGTGTCTTTAAGCCATAAAGAACAATTAAAGAAATTACAAAAAAGATATGGTTTAGAAAATGATAGTAAGTAATTTTAATTGAAAGAATTTTATTTCTTTTTAATTACTGAGTTATTTGATGGAAGGATATGTCAATATTTCTGAATTAATTTCTTCAAAATATTGAATTCTAATATGTATTTAATATACAAATTAATTTAATTCTAGAATATATTGAAACAAAACAAGATTCAAAATATAATGATAGAGCAGCAGTAAGAAGAATTACAGTCGGAAGCTCTAGTCATCACGAGAAAACCGAAATGGCATCAACTGAAACGTAAATAAAATTAAAATTAACAAAAAATTATCGTCACGATTTATTAATAAATAATTTAATAAAATTGTAGAGCAATATCTAGTGAAAATAAAGGCTTTAAAATGCTATCAAAATTAGGTTGGAACAAAGGTGAAGCTTTAGGCAAAGGAAATGATGGATTATTACAACCAGTACTTACAATTATTTTTAAAAAAAATATGACTTATGTTAATACTATTTTTATATTTAGATTTCTGTCACTGGGAATGTTGGTACTAAAGGACTTGGTAATAATGAGCCTGTGCCTGCTGTAGCTGCACCTAGTAAAATTGATTTTAAGAAAGCACAAACTTGGAAAAAAACACAAGATCGTTATAATAAATTAACAAACTCTGATATATTCAATAATGATGATAGTGAAAGTACTGAATAAAAAATTAATTACAAATTAAATGTTATTTTTTTATTATTAACAATGAAAAATGTTTTAGATATTGCAAATGTACCATATTTGTGGTAATTGGTATATTAAATCAAATGTATTTTAATTAGTGTATCAACATCATGTAACTGTCGTACAAAATTTCTATATTTTACAATATTAATACATTAATTACTATTTGTAAAGGTGTAATTCTGTAATTGAATCGAAAAATCAAAGACGCTGCAGAGCATTTTCGAAACAATTGTAATACAAGATAAAATTATTGTTTCAATTTATACAAAAACGGCTTTTTATTTTTTTTACCTAACAAAAGCAATAAAAAGTGGATAAAATTATATCATCGTCATCTAATTATATGAAAAAAATAACTCTAAATTTCCAGCACATATAAATATGAAAATTTTTTAAACAAGATAATTCCTATTAACTAGCAACAATTACATGAAATTAGCATGATTCGAAATTTTATCAGTTACTAGAAATCAATTTGAAAATGATATAAAATAAGTGATTTTCAAAGAAAACATTTAGTTCATTTTTATTTATCAAATAATAATAATGAAAATTTATTTTATAATATTTTATTTAACTTACTTCAATAATTTAGTAAAAAAAATCAATTTTTATTAAATTATTAGATACCTACATATTTTTTTTAGATTAATGCAAGAAAATTAAAAATAACTTTGATAAAAGATATGCCAGTTGAAGATTGCAATGGATATCCACCAGAAACAAGTATACACAATTTCTGTGACTTCACTAATATAACTTATGAACGTGCGAATGAAGATGTACTCTTAGTGTCTGGGGATGTAATATATAAAGGTGGTCTTGCCGATATCGATCATCCAACTGAGGTGAAATTTAAATAAAAATACTATTCTGTTAAGAATGAATTATTACTATAAAATATTTTAGTGTCAAATAGATTACTTTATACAAAAATATGGTGTTTGGCAAGCTACACCTTTCGTAATATATCGCCAGAATTGTTGCAGTGATTTATTTGGAAATAATGAAGACGAATGGTGGTATGATTATATACAAAAAACCGTAGGGAAAAAAATATGTCCAATTGCAGTCGGAGTATAATCTTATTAAAAACTGTGACATCATTTAATTTTTCATCTTTGCAGGAAAAATTCACATTTGATAAATGGGACATAGTTGGAAAAAACCAAGAGAGTTTTCCATTAATATCGGCCGGTCGGTATAAAACAGTAGTAACAATGAAATATAATAGAAAACCAAAACCAGTATTAGCATGTTTTCAATTTATCGCGGACTTGCAACTTTTAGAATCATAATTTGTGTATTTTATAAGAAAATGCAATTAAAAATACCATAATAAACCTGATTTGAGTTTTATCTTTTTGAATCAACCTTAAAATTATATTTTAGCAAAAAAAAATTGTAATGATTCCAAGTTTTGCTTCGAAATCAATTTTTTTAATAAATTTACATCATTTATTGAAATTGTATTTTACAAACAAAGTTGGTAAACTCATGAAGATATTTTAGGCAAGAAAAGAACAATGTCAGCATCGCAATAGGAAATAGTAATAACATTTTAACATAACATCTATATTGAAATAGCTATTATTTATATTAAATTATTGCTATCGATATGATTTGAATACAGAGAAACGGAAAAAATAAATATGCTTGATTTAAGAATTAAATAAACTTTTGGGTTTTATTATAATTTACCGTTGTACCCTTCGGAAAGGATCAACCGGTCAGAGATTTGAGATAAAACTCAAATTTATTGAATAAATAAATAATGATCATTTTTTGAATTGATTTAATTAACCTTGGTTAGGCTAAAGTTAATTTTTTTTTTACAAAGGCTTGGTGTTCGGCACTTTAACACCAATAAACATAAATCGCTAAGATGCACATATATACTGTAATTCATTTTCATTGTCTCCAAAGTCTGTATTAAAGTATATGTGTTAAGTGTTATATAAAGCTATGAAAACAAAATGTCTAAGAGACACCTAACTTTATTTAAAACAATTGCTTAAAATTCCATTTCAGTAAATAAACTTGTCTGTAAATGTGCCGAAACGATGAGAATCGTAATAACATTTATATATAACATTTAAATGTCTACAAGTTATAATAGAAGTACGAAATTGTAAATCAGTGAAATTTTAAATGATTTATAAGAAACCTTTGAAATTTAAATTATTTTTTCAATTGATTAAAGAAATTTTGTTTATATAAGAATTTATTTTTCCTTGTTTACTCCACTGGGTATCTGCATTTTGAGCACTATGCTCCAGTTTCTTTAACTTTTTTAAAGAGTTGAAACAAAGTAGTACCGCACCACAGCTTAGTACACTACCACTTAAGCCATCGCCGGTCTATAAGGATTTAATAATTTGAATATATAAGAATAAATTTAAATATTAAAGACAGAATTAGAGAATACAAAAAATACGATTAGTTAATTCTTTACAAAATTAATTAAGTTTCGTTATCGTCCATAATTTTAATTGTGTTCGGTAGGAGTTCGGTAGGATTTAGATGTTTGGATCATTATTCTAACATCTTGGAGTTGTTGATGAAGTTTAAATTGATAAGAAATTCTGCAAAATAATTATATCAAAAATAATAATGATTTTTGACTATTTTATTAAATCTTCAATTAATTAATTTGAACAAAAGCTTCCTACTTGATCCGGTTATAGTCTTAACTCAAAAGACCTAATTAACACTTACCTTTTTTTTAAACTAATTAGGACTTATCCTTTTTTAAATTTTAGAATTTGAAAATTAATTAGGATCCTAAAAATGTTATTTTTTATTACCTCGTATGAGTAAGATGATTTCCAATCAAGTGAATTTTTAATACTTTATAATTATGGATTTTTTTTTTTTGTTAAATTGTAAATTTTTCATATTGATTAGTTTTGATTACAGTTTTTTTTATATTAAAGGGCAATTCTGCAAGAAATTATAACGCTTTATTTAATAATTAAATAAATTTTAAAATTTGCTAATAACTTACCACAAAAATTAGATTGCTTCTCTTCTATTAGAATAGATTATCATAAAATATTTTAAATTATTAGTCAGTATAATAGTTTAGATTATATTTAGTAGTGAATAAAATAATACTGGTTTAGTAGAAAAAAATAAATAAAAACTCTATTTTTAAAACATTTCCTAACATAAAATTATATTTTTTTAATTATATATAAACCAATTAAATTCTTATGAACAAGCATTACATCAAATTTGCATGATTAAATTAATATATTTGTAATCAAATATCAAATCATCATCTCCGAAAATTTATATAAATTATATTTGCTCAAAAAATATGTTAGTTCAATTTTGTTTTTATTGGAAAAACTATTCATAATGAAATATAATTTTTCGTTTATTTGTTATATGATTTTCATCAATAATCTGGTAAATAATGTACTTTATGTTATGTTATACTAAACTTATACAATTTTTACAGGTTGATGGATTAATGGAATATCAATATAAATTTATGTTTATAAAAAAGAATCCACTAGAAGATTGTGATGGTTTTGCACCAGAAGCAAGTATAAATAATGTTTTTGATATTTCAAATTTAACATTTGAACGAATCAGTGAACAAGAAGTTTTAACGAGTGGTGACTTAATATATAAAGGTGGTTGTGGTCATCCAATTGAGGTTAAATTAAAATTTATTTATAGTATAATGAAGCATTTTTTTAATATTTAATTAATTGTTTTTATTTTATTTTAATTCATTAATTAATTTTCATTAGGGTAAAATTGATCTTTTTGTACAAAAATTTGGTGACTGGCAACCAACATCATTTACCATCTTTCGCGAAGATTTCTGTAAGGCACTGTTGGTAGACAATGAAAAAGAATTGTGGTATGGATCGGTACAGAAAATTGAAGGTAACAAACAATGTCCAATGGAGCCTGGGGTATGATATTATTGTAAAATTATAACAATTTCCGAAATATTTTAAATTTTTAGACCAAATTAAAGTTTAATAAATTAAACATAGTCCCTGCGTGTTACGACATGATGGCAACAGGATTGGCTGGTCTTTACAAAGCAGTAATAATGTTTAAATATGAGGACAATAAAAACCAGACACTACCTATATGTTCACAAATTATAATGGAAGTACAAAAGTGTAAACCTGTGTAATTTACAATGTTGTATAATTATATCGAATTATACAATAGTGTCTTATGAAATAAATAAAGAAAACGTACTTTTCAGATTTACAAACAATTATTACATTTATTTATTAAGTATTTTCTTATTTCTACTTAAAGTTCAATTATAATTATTTATTAAAACTTAAATGAAAAACAAATTTAAACTTAACAAAAAAATAATTGATTTTAACTTAACTAACTACCGACTCTTATTATTATATATAATTTTAGGACTTTCAAGAAGAACTTCCCGAACCGATGTTCTTCCGTTTAACTTTTTCTATCAACTCCCCATTGTTTTAATCAATTAATTAATTATATACTTATGGCTTTTTCCAAAATATCGCATGCGATATTTGGAAAAACCAATCAGCGATCAAAATTATTTTTATTTAACACATCAACATAAGTAATATTTAATTACTTAAGTTGAGTGACTCTGCGTGTCCCTGAAAGTATCCGTAATCGGACACCGCAGGTAATGACTTTTGAATTTAAAAAATAATTTTGGTCGCTTAAGCTTAATAATCATATTTTAAATTAATTTAATTAAAAAAATTAGGAATTGCATTTTGCAATTTCCGTTGTGAATAAAATAAAAAATATAAAATAAAAAAAATAAACAGGGTGATCTCTTTTATTCACAACACCTCCCCTTTTCGAAGAAAGAGTTACAAGACACAAATAATTTTGGGTCTCGTAACTCTTTTCTACACAGGTGTGTATATTTACTTAAAAAAAACCCTACGTGAAAAAAAAATCTACGTTTAAAACAATTTTATGTTAAAAAAAATTTTTTCGAATATTAAGTGCCGGTATTACAATTGTTATATATATAAAAACTCAAAATTTATGAGCATATAAAATCTTATCAAAACAAATTTTTCATGCTTAAGGTTAATATATAATTGTAAGAAATATCCAATTTTGGCATTTAATTGAATATATATATTTTGTTCTTTATAATTTTTTTTATCTTAAATGTATCAATTTTCTAAATTCTTTTACTTAACTATAAACTTAGAAACAAAAACAAATTTCTATTATTAATATTCTTTACTTATTTTAAAATTACCCCATTTAATTAATCTACATTTAGTATTTTAAATACTTTCGTTGTAAGAAGTATATCAGTAAAAATCCTCTTTTTTTTCTTTTTTTTATTAAAAATAAACAACAACAAAATAAAAGAATCAAATCAACCAAATGTTTTTTTTTTTATATTTAGTATGGGGGATATAAATGAAAATTAGTAAATATATAATAAATATTATTAGTAGTATAAAATTAGTATTTAACATGGGGAATAAATCATTAGACCATTTTCGTTCCATTTTTTACATAAATGTTTTTCTTTTGGTTTTCATTTACTGTCCAGTCCGTAACCGTCTTCTCCTTCGGGAGTAACCTATTAGCAAGGTTTTAACCCTATCGGTACCTAAACCATTTCCACCAATTCTATTAATTTTATTTACTTTTAATAAATTACTTTCCAATTTATCTCTAGCCTTATTTACTACAGAAATATAGTTAATATAGTTTATAAAATTATTTGTGTTTACTTGAATTTTGCTATAGATTTTATTTAAATCAACATTATCCTTCATAACAACTATCTCTTCACCATTAACTGCCTCTTTATTATCATATACTTCCTTATCTTCTTCTAATTTTTGGTTATTTTCAACTCCCTCCTTAATTTTGTTATATTCTTCAATATCCTTTATAACTTTATCAATATCTTCCATTTCATCATAAACTTCTGCTTTAAGTATAATCAACTTCATAATATTATAATCAACTTCATCTTCAATAATATTTGCTGTTACTGATACAGCATTCTTAATTTCAAAACTACTATTCACTAATTCTTCTAACTTCATCTCTTTATCCTCATTATAAAAAGCTCCTATAAAATTATCTGTTAATAATTCATTCTCAGCACTAAAATAATATACATTAAAATTTCTACTACCGTGATCAGCTGAACTATATGTACAATTTACCAATTTAATATCTGGAATATCAACATCTTTATCACCTTTTTGAATATTTTCTATCTCATTATCACTACTTATAACCAATTCATCTAAATATTTTAAGTCTACTTCAGTATCTTCACAACTATTACTCTTTTCGTCTTTTATGTTATTCTTTTCTTCTACAGCATTTCGATCTCTTATTATTTTCTTAATTGTTAAATCTATCCTACTTTTGCCTATCAGCTTTTTCAGTTTCTTTTTTATCTTTTTCTTACCCAACTGAAAACGTGTAAATTTCTTAAATATATTTTTGAATCTTTTTCTCCTTATTTTATTATTTATAATTTTATTTTCGGTATTATTACCTCTTCCCCTATCCATTCTAAATCCTTCTTCATTTTTTTTATATTCTAATACCGAATTTATTATGCTGCCTTGAGCTTTGTTATTCGACAATCTTACAAATTCTTTTCCCGCGTTATTTATTGTTCCGCCCCTCTCTTTATTTCGGAATGAATTGGGCTGATTTAATTCATTCCGTCTCCATTTCCCGACTTTAAAGAACTTGTTGCCTCAAAGTTTTGACGATAAGGACATGTCAACAACCTATGTCCCTCTCTCCCACACCATACACAATTACTATTCGCATTCTCTTCAAGCGAATGCACTGTACCTTGCTTTGTAGCTGGTGAATGAATCTGTTGGCATTGTGTTGAGTCATGCCCCCTCATACCGCAGATTGAACAGATTTTTACATTTATTATATTTTGTTCATTTCTCGATTCCCTACATTCTCTACTTATGTGGCCCAACCTTCCACATTTATAACATTTAACGTTACCATTACGATTTGGCGCATTCTCCCTAAATCCATAATTTGTTCTGTTGTTATTATAGGTATTATTATTATTTCCGTAATTATTAGATCTCCTAAAATTGTTATTTTGATTATTATTATTATTATAATTATTATTATTGCTATTATTATTATTTATATTTTCATTATTGTTAAATCTTTTATTATCATTTATATTATTATTCCGTTGTGGATTAGGAGTATTTTGCATACCTAGTTTTTTCATCAGGTCTGTCAGGAGATTTAAAACCTGATCTCCTGGAACTGTCTGACTATTTACCGCCGGACTAGTATTCGCCAAACCCCCCAAACTCAGGGTTTCTCGAATATATTGTTTAGCCGCGCCTATGGCAACCCTTAAATTTTCTGGATTTTTGAACAACAGGTACTGTTTTACCTGTTCTGATCTTAAACCCCCTAAAAATACTCTTTTGGCCGTTAACTCCATCTCGTTAACTAAAGCCCTACTTTCGTTTGGATACCTTTCATTAACCCTTGTTTTATATGCAGCCAATTTTTCTGCAATTCTTTCACCAAACAATTCCACGGATTCATCTTCAAACTGGTAAATCCCCAACATCTCCGAAGCCAAAGTAGCCATATCTTTGGTTTCCAAAAATCTATTACGTAGAATATCCCTAAAGTGTTCAAAATTTTCTACGTTGGCGTACTTGAACAACGCATTCGCTCTTCCTATCAATTTACTCGTGATCAAAATTCTGAGCACCATACTCCGTTGTTCCTCCCTAGTTATGTCATACGCCTGTTGCGCAAGTTCCAAAAAGTTAGTTAAGTCATTCTCTATGCCCAAACCTGTACCTGAAAATGTAGGAACTTGGAAAAGGAATGTTTTGAGGACCTTTTCTATTGGTAGGAGAGTGGGTTCTAAATTATAGGAATTGTCGTTAGTCAGGTTGAGAACATTAATAGGATGGGATTGTTGATAGGATGTTAACAAAGGATTGTCATTAACTAATCTTAACTCAGGATTAATATTATTAGGGATAACATTTGTAGACATTTTGAAAGGTTGAGGATTAAATGCAGGTGACGGGTTTGGTGTAGAGTTTATCCTACTCGTAGCTTGAGTTAATCTTGATGTTCCTGTCATCTCTAACTTCCTATTAAGCGTTGTTGTATTTGTTGTAGGAAAATTGAATAATTTTGAACTGGTTGATGGCTCCATTATCCTGATCGATTTATTTTTTCTTTCTTTAGATTTGAACTTCCTACAACTCTTTGTTTTTACTGGTCCTATCCTGTTGTATTTAACCCCTGATCTTAATGTACGAAAACTTCTGGCTGGTTCGGTCGGTTCTTCCTCGTCTTGAAGTTGATGTAAAAAGTCGGCAAAATTATTCCTATCTAAAACCCCTAAATTAAATTTTTCCCCACTCTCACTGTCCTTGTTCGTCGGTAATATACTATTTGTAGTAGAATCCCCCAAATCTGGACTAGTATTTATGAATGAAAATGTACCTATTTTCTTGGCAAATTTGTTAAAAGATTGGGCAATCCCTGATGTCGATGGTCTAGATTTATCCTCCGACATTAAAGTAGAAACGAATTCAAATACCAAAATCAAACTTCAAATAAACAAAGTCAAGTGAATAAAAGAGGGGTTAATTATAAGAGTCAGTAATTAAAAATTAGAAAAACTAAAATAAACCACAAATTACAATAAAATTCATCGATTTTTATATAAAAATCAATTCTATTTTATTTTTTATAATTGTACCAAAATGAATCAAAATATTTAAAATATCTTTTTTAATATCCTTCTTAAAAAAAAATGTTATAAAAAATTCGTAACGATAAAGAGAAAAACAATTTGATTTATTGATTCTTTTATTTATTTTTGTCAAAAAAAAAAAAAAAAAATTGTATTTCGTATTTTCCAAAAAAAAAACTATTAATTACGTTATTCGTATCTTATAAAAAAAATAACTTTATAAGAATATATTGAGTTTTTTTTATTTCATTTTCTTTCCCCTTTTTTTACATAAATATATAATTAAAAAATACAAAAACAAATAACTCTGCCTAATCTCTATAATTTTATTAAAATATATTTATTTATTTAAATTTATTAAAAAAAATCCACTTCTTAATTTATTTTAATATTTTAAAAAAAAAATATTTTACATATATATTTTTTTTTTTCAAAAAATAATTATTTATTTTAGAAATATTTACTTTTATATTTTATAATTTAAAAAAAAATCTTTATTTTTATTTATTAATTTTTAAAAAAAAAAAAAAATCTTTTCTTTTTATTATTTTTTTTAAAATTTGTTCATACAAAAAAAATTAAACCATTGTAAAAATTAACAGTTTTAAAAAAAAATTATTTCTTACTTTACTATAATTATTTTTTTATTATTTCAAAACATACGACTCACCTAAAGTATTTTTTTTTTCAATAAAAAAAAATGTGCCGCTACTGGCTGCTATACAAATTTCGTATTCTTCAAAAGTTTATCTTCCTACAAAATTCTTCTTCTGCTACACTGCTGCTCCCTTTTTTGGTCTGCCACTGCTTTCCTCGTTCTCTGTTTTGTATATTTTTTTTTAAAAAAAAAAAAAAAAAGCAAAAACAAAAAATATTATTTTCGTACACAATAATATTTATGTTGTTACAAAACAATTTTTGTGATATTTGATATTTTTTATTATTTTTTTAAAGAATTTACGTATGTATGTATTTTAATTACTGAATAAAAAAAACTTAAATATTTTTCAATTTTATTACACGTCATTTACCACATAGATTTTATTATTATGTCTTTTTTTTTTTTGATAAATGTATAAAAATGTGTTAACTTTAAATATATACATATGTATGTACTATGTGTATATAGATTTATATTTATTTCTCAAAAAATTAGTTTAATTGAAGATTTTTTTTGTTTAAAATTTTTGTCTAAAAACATCAATATTTCTTCACTTCTGAATTTAATATATATGTATATATGTAATTTTTAAATTTGTCCACAATTTCAATATTTAATTTTTTCTGCAAACAACTATTACTATTTCACTGTTTATAAATTTTCCTCACTGTGTATAAAAAAAATCATGTCTTTACTGTATTGTATTTTATTATAAAATTGTCTTTAAAGTATTATGAGTTTATTCTATCACTATTTTCACTAATTCGATTTTAAAAATGTTTTAATTTACAATTTCTCTAAACTTTATATTATTATTTACACTTTTTATTATTTTTTAATCACTGTTGTCCATTTATTATGAATTTTGTTTTTTTTTTTTTCACTTTTCACAAATTTTTGTTTTTCAACAATTTTGTATTTTTTTATTTTCAAATTTAACTTTCCCGTTTTACTCGAAAAGTTCGTCCCAAAAGCGTAATTTTGGGTTAGTCCGCAGCGCCATTTGTTGTATAATTATATCGAATTATACAATAGTGTCTTATGAAATAAATAAAGAAAACGTACTTTTCAGATTTACAAACAATTATTACATTTATTTATTAAGTATTTTCTTATTTCTACTTAAAGTTCAATTATAATTATTTATTAAAACTTAAATGAAAAACAAATTTAAACTTAACAAAAAAATAATTGATTTTAACTTAACTAACTACCGACTCTTATTATTATATATAATTTTAGGACTTTCAAGAAGAACTTCCCGAACCGATGTTCTTCCGTTTAACTTTTTCTATCAACTCCCCATTGTTTTAATCAATTAATTAATTATATACTTATGGCTTTTTCCAAAATATCGCATGCGATATTTGGAAAAACCAATCAGCGATCAAAATTATTTTTATTTAACACATCAACATAAGTAATATTTAATTACTTAAGTTGAGTGACTCTGCGTGTCCCTGAAAGTATCCGTAATCGGACACCGCAGGTAATGACTTTTGAATTTAAAAAATAATTTTGGTCGCTTAAGCTTAATAATCATATTTTAAATTAATTTAATTAAAAAAATTAGGAATTGCATTTTGCAATTTCCGTTGTGAATAAAATAAAAAATATAAAATAAAAAAAATAAACAGGGTGATCTCTTTTATTCACAACAACAATTTGTAAGAAATTTCTGTTATATTAGAAATATTGAATAAATTTATAGATTTCTATATGCATAAAATTTTGTTTATAAAGACATTATTTTATACTTTTAAAAATATAATCCCTACATCAGACTTTAATTTGTTTTTATTTATTTATTAAATGTTTAATTTACGATCAATAAAATTATGACACAATCACTATCTATAGTCATAGTGCAGGTTTAGCGATAAAAATATAACATTGTCATGTTATTTGCAATGTCAAACCAAAATAACAGACCATTTTTCATCGTCTATATTTGGATATCTTATCCATATATACATGTAATAATAAATTTATTTCAAATAAATCTGAAATTAGATTTCTCAATTTTAGATGGATATTAATTACATTTCGTTTTCGTTCATCATTTTAAGTATACCATGCTTACAAACAGCTCGGAAGCATTTAGATCTTAGAATCATTATTTATGACTATTTTATTATACATATCTTGAATTGTTTATTTCAGTAGTTTTGTATTGAAATTAATTTGCGCTTTGGTATCCTTAAGAAATGAGACGAACCTTAATTTTTTATAAAAAACTTACTGCAATTTAAAAGTTAATTAGAATCGTAAAATTTTTTAAAGTTTTTATTTCTAATGTTGTATGAGGGATAAAATCTGAGATGGTATTCTTCGTTTTTCCAATTTCTAATTAATTAAAATTCCAATTCTTTATAATTGTAAAAAAAAATTATAAAAATCTAATAAAGTTATGTTATGTATTGAATGATTTTTATTTATTTAAATTGCAAATCATTTAAAATAAAAATAACAACCTTATTATTATTGATTTCCATTAGTTTAATAAATTACAACAGAAATTAGGTTTCTACTTTTCTATTAGAATAGATTATCAAAAAATAATAGTTAAGATAATATTATATTATCTTATTTAGTAGTGAATGATTATTCAAGTTTAGTAGAAAAAATAAATAAAAAACTATTATAAAATTTCTAGAACACTTCCTAACATAAAATTAAATTTTTTTTAATTATCCATAAAACAATTAAATTCTTATTAACAAGCATTATACATGAAACTTGCATGATAAAATTAATATAGTTGTAATCAAATATCAAATCATCATCTCCAAAAATTTATATAAATTATATTTGCTCAAAAATATGTTAGTTTAATTTTGTTCTTCGAATATGCAATAAGTATTCATAATGAAAAATAATCGTTTGCTTATTTTCTATATGATTTTCATCAATAATCTGGTACTAAATCAATTTTTTTATAATACTTATTCTTAATCAATGCTTATACTTTCTTATACACGATCACTGCAGGTTTATTCAAAAATAGAATATAAAGCAATTTTCCTAAAACAGAATCCAATAGAAGATTGTGATGGTTTTCCACCAGAAGCAAGTATTAATACTTTTTTAGATATATCAAATTTAACATTTGAACGTACGAATGAAGAAGTAGTCTTAACGAGTGGTGACATTATATATAAAGGTGGTTTAGGTCAGACATTTGAGGTGAAATTAAAATTTATTGAATAAATATTTAATGATCAAATTTTTGAATTGATTTAATTAACTTTAATTAGGCTAAAGTTGAATTTTTTATACAAAAATTTGGTACTTGGCAGTCAACACCAATTACCATATATCGCGAAGATTTCTGTAATGCACTTTTTGGTGACAATAAAAATGAATGGTGGTATGAAGTTATTAAAAATTTTCAAGGCAATAAACAATGTCCTATGGAACCAGGGGTTTAACTTTCTTTAAAAATATTGTAATTTATGAAATTGTTTAAATTTTCAGAGAAAATTCAAGTTGAGTAAAGTAAACTTGGTATCTAAATGTGCAGAAATGATGACAACAGGATTGGCTGGTCTTTACAAAGTCGTAACAACATTTAAATATTACAATAAAAAACAAACAAATTTAAAATGTGTACAAGTTATAATCGAAATACGAAATTGTAAATCAGTGTAATCTACATTAATTTGCAAGAAACCTTTAAATGCTGTTAGAGTAAATGGATATGCATTACTCGCCAGAATTATTACTAATAAAGATAATTGGATATTAATTTGTCTTTTTTTATTTACTGCACATTTAATTTACGAGTAACATCAATACGTTATTAGAACATATTATTTTACAAATTGAATATTGCCCATAGTCAGAACACAGTGTACGTGTACCCAATATTTTTATACATAATATTAAATTTGTTTCAAATAAATTGTTAAACAAAATTTTCAAATATTATAAACAGAATACAAAAATACAATTACTTAATTTTTTTTCAGAAATATTAAGTTTTATTTTCGTCCATCATTTTAGTTGTGTTTAATTATTTTATTAAATTTTTAATTGATTAATTTGCATATTCGATTTCTCCTGAGATTAATTTGTCCGCTGATAGTCTATCTATCGAAATAAGGTGTACTTTTAAATTTTGTTAAAAAAAAGCTGATAACAAATATTCGAAAAATTAATTAGAATCGTGAAATGGTAAGATTTTTATTTATTATCTTGTATTACTGAGAAAATGTACTTAGGGTTTTCTTCGTATTCCCAATATCGAGTTAATTAAATTTCTCATTCTGTTATTGTAAAAAAAATTATAAATTACGTTCGTAAAGGATTTTTTTAATTGCAATTGTAAATTATCTGAATTCTAAACTCATCACAAAGTAATTGAATTAATGAAAAAAGGTGATGAATTCAATTTCAGAATCAGACCAGGATATTCTAGTAATCAATAGGATTCAATAAATAAAAGCTTTATTTATATATAAAGCCTTTTTTTTTTATTAGAGGAATGATCTCTTTTTAGTAGAAAACGTTTTTGAGGTTTTATAGAAATAAGAAATAATTACGCTTGAATTATTTTATAATAAATTACGACAAAATTAGGACCAATTCAAATACGGTATATTATTCTTTCCAATAAAAAGAATTTGGCTGATAATCTCTTCACTTATAAGTACACAGTTACTGTTGATGTTAATATTGGGTTTTATTTTTATATTAATAATACATGCTGACATCATGTTAACATCTTTGAAATAGATCTTGTTCCATCTTATAACTGATCGTTAAATCGCTAACATTAGATATTCTAGCTCCGAACACAAATAAATCTACATGATTCTACTGGAAAATATCTTTGAAATACCTAAAACATGATTATTTTACTGTATTATTCTAACAATAACATGAATAACTATATTCTTAGGTTGTTAGATCAGAATTCGAATTATATCGCAAAATATACCAAAAATTAATTAATTATAAATATCATATTATAGTTTATTAGTACATAATTATTATTATTTTTGATTAAGACAAAAAAAACTATCTAAATTTTTAGAATATTTCCGAAAGTAAAATCATTTTTTTTTTAATTAAAATTTTTTTTTTTGTGAAACAATTAAATTTTTATTAACAAACAAGACATGGAACTTGCATGATTAAATACTGATCTACATATAATTCTAATCAAACATCAAATCATCATTTCCGAAAAAGTATATAAATTATATTTCCTCAAAAAATATGTTAGTTCAATTTTGTTGTTCTTGTTGGAATAAGTTATTCATAATGAAATATAATTTTTCGTTTATTTTTTATATGATTTTCATCAATAATCTGGTAAATAATCTATTTTATTTTATAATATGCTATCCTCAAACTTATACGATCCAGGTTGATACAAAAATAGAATATAAAGTGACTTTGGTAAAACAGAATCCAATAGAAGATTGTGATGGTTTTCCACCAGAAGCAAGTATTACTAATGTTTTAGATATTTCGAATTTAACATTTGCACGAAGCAATGAACAACTAGTCTTAGCCACCGGTGACCTTATATATAAAGGTGGTTTGGATTACCCAACAGAGGTGAAATTAAAATTTATTGAATAAAAATTAAGACAAAATAAATAATTAATCATTTTTGTAATTGATTTAATTAATTGTTATTAGGTTAAAAATGAATTTTTTGTACAAAAATTTGGTGTTTGGCAACCAACACCATTTTCAATGTATCGCGAAGATTTCTGTAATGCGTTTATGGAATCCAACCAAAATGAATGGTGGTATGGAGTTATAAAGAAAATTGAAGGTAAAAAACAATGTCCAATGGCGCCTGGGGTATGATATTATTGTAAAATTATAACAATTTACGGAATATTTTAAATTTTTAGAGCAAATTAACGTTCAATAAATTAGACGTAACGCCTGGTTGTATCGAAATGATGGCGACAGGATTGGCTGGTCGTTACAAATCTATAGTAACATTGAAAAATGATAATAAAAATCAAACACTGCTTATATGTTCACAAATTATAATTGAAGTACAACAGTGTTAACCTGTGTAAATTACAATTTGTAAGAAGTTGTTATATTAGATATATTAAATAAATTTATAGATTTCTATAAACATGAAATTTGTTTCAAAAATTAAAATTTATTGAATAAACATCAAATTTTAATTTGTTTTTCTTTATTTATTACACGTTTATTTTACAAGTAATATCAATAAAGCGCTTAATTAAATTATGACACATTCAGTACTGTCTATAGTCAGAGTGCAGGTTGAGCTATAAAAACAGTATTTTTAAGAACTATTAAAAATATCATGTTAGATGAAAAAATAAGAGACTATTTTTCATCATCATACTGTTCATGTAGTAATAATTTAATAATAGGAATAAATACATTTGTCTATACTTTATAATATTTTAATGTTATTTATCAATATTTTTTGTATATAATAATATAATTGTTGCAAATAAATCCTTATAGTAAATTATATTTTACAACTAATAAATAATATTCTAAATTACTCTTATTTTAATTTTAATAACTTTCAAATATTATCTATATTTTATCAATTCTCTGTTTAAATATTTCATTTTTATTTTAGACCAGGTCACAAGTAGTCATAAAGTTTATTAAATTATAATAATTTTGTAAAAGAAATTCAATAAGTAAGAAAAAAAATACAAATGTTAAAAATTCTGTATTGTTGGGATTGTTAATATGTATGTGTTGCTTCTTGTTGGCCTATTCTGTTATCTATGTTAACTTTATAGTATTTTAAAAATATATGTTAATTACAATTACAATAATAAAAATAAAAATACTGCTTCATAATTAAGCACACCGATTTTAAAAAGATCCATTAGGAAATAATAACTAATTCAATAAAAATTAAATCACACTTTTTCTTTTTAATTTAGAATGATTCTGTGTTTTTTTGATAATTAAATTTTTTTTATTCTTCTTTATAAGTTGATTGACCCAAAAATGGTACTATTATATCAACCATATTTGGATATACTAAATATTTATAAACTTCATCGCATAATTTACTTTCAATTACATTTGTCACAATACTCCAATCAAATGTATGATCGCCAACAGCCGGTTTAGCTGATATCCAAAGTCGAGGTGGTCCACGAAAACTAAAAATATAATTACAATTAATAATAATTTCTTTGAAAGATAATATTACAAGATTATTTCTTAACTTTATATTATTTTCGATTTTTCTTTTATTGTTATTTTAATAGATAAAATTGTTTAAAATTGATATTACTTACGCAATCCAAATACGATCTGATGGTGGGGGTGGGATATTAATAACAACTCGTGATACCAATCCTTTTAAGTCAACACGTAATGTAATTTTTGTACTCATATTTTCCATAGCACGTTGTACATATGAAATTTCTGTAGCTGATTGAAATAAATTTGATGCTGTGATACGATCTACAATACGTAGTAAACGTCTACTACTACCAGGTGCTGGATGATGAAAACCTTGGGAACTAAGCAAAAAAAAAAACAATTTTCCAATTATCACCTATTCTAAAGAAGGAAAAAACTATTTTTAATTTTAATAACTTCAACTATTACTCATTTATTGTTAATGTTGGATCCAATGAGCCGGTTGGCGTTTGACTTTCAGAATCTGAACTACTAGCACCGCTACTCTCAGCATTGCTATCATATATAGCTGAATTTGGCAACATTGTTCCTGATTCATTAGTATTATTATTAATAGTTGAATTAATACTATTATCATCATTCGGATTTAAATTTATTGTATTTTTATCATTATCATCAGTTGATAATTCAGAATTATTTCCAATATTAGAATTAATTGAATTGTTAGGTGTTGTTATAGAATTAATAGTTTCACTTTGACTCGGATTTGTTGTTGTAGTGGTTGTAGATATATTTAATTTATTATAATTACTATTGCCAGAATGAATTGATGATGATGGTCTATTATGATGTTGACTACGTTTTAAACGTAATAAATTTAATTTTGTTGTTATTGTCATATGCATTAGGCCTTCATATGTAACATCAGCATCAATCCATATACCACGTTCATCTAATTGTGGTTGAGATATACGATGTATTAAAGGTGGTGTTTCACCCAAATGTACTTGAGCTATTGATACATCTTCCATAAAACTTGGGAGCTAAAAATATATTACATTCAATGTGTTTCTATATAAACATCTGTTTTTCTAATTTACCCTAATTGCACTCAATTTCTTTTGTAAAAATTCTTGAATTTTTCCTAATAATATTGTATCATTTAAACAGCTAAATAATATTCGGCCGATTAATACATTTGCCCATACAACACTACCTAATGGGCCTAAATATAGAGTTTGATCAATACCTTTCCACAAATCATCTTCCTGACGTTTTTGACGTCGATTCTATAAAATATTAATACATGTTATATGTATATTCGATAATATATATTTCAGAGTTGAAAAACATTATTTGTATCATAATCTTATACTTTTGGGACATTCATTAAAATTATGATACAATAATGTTAATGTGCAACAGTGCTTAAATATAATAAGTAATATATTTTATGTACAACAAAAATACAAAATTTATAAAATTTAAAGTATTAAAAAATAAATAAAAAACGTACTCTTTTTATAGAACTATCAGTTGGCGTTAAACTATTTTTTACAACTGGTATATTATTTTGGGAACAAGCTTTCTACAACCAAAATAAAAAAAATTATAATTAAATAATAAAATCAAATTAATTCATAATTCATATAAATATTAATTGTTGGTGCTAATTACAATAGTCATTTTTGTACTTTTATTATTTTAATTTTGATTAAAATATCTTTATATATAATTTATATATTTTACTTGTAATATAGAATACGTTAGAAAAAAATGTTTTAAAGTACAAAAATGTCTAAAAATTATAAAATTTATTAACCTGAAATATAGACATAAATTTAATATATTCTGGTGAATTTCTCGCTGAACACGAACTTAATAATAGACCTTCAAATTTTGATGTGGGTGTTGTAGGTGATTTATCATCTAAATGTTTACTATTATCTCCATTTTTTTGTATTTGTTCAGAATCTAATTCATTCACATTATTATCAGTTTTTGTTTTTGATGTTCCTGTACTGATTTTCCTGGTGTTTTTTGATAAATTTTTCAATAAATTACTAGGAGTAGAATTATCAGTTGCTTCTGGAGCCATTGCAAAATCGCCTGTCTGAAATATTTAAAAATTAATTACTTTAAATTTTATATCAAATAAATTATGTAAACTTCAGATTCATTTGTAGCTTTAGTTGTAGCTTTAATAGCTTGCGCAATATCATCATCAGTGATCATTACAATATCTGGTATGCATAACTCTTGATCATTTATAGCACCAATACTAGCTGAATAAAATCGCCGATACCAATCTTCCTTTTCTCTATCATCACGGGCAAACAATAATATACGTGTTTCATCCCCACATGGTAATGAATTCTTATGGCTGCTATTGTTATTATTTGGTGATACATTTTGGTTTTCGTTCAATTTTTGCAGCTTTATAAAAGAATTTAAAAAAATATATAGGTATATACAAAATCCAAATAAATAAAAATATTGGAGGTGGAAAACGTAACGTAAAATATTAGATTACTTTAACACTGTATTTAATTGAAATTTATACAATGTTAATTAGTTATACAGCGTTACGTAATTAATTGGAAAACTGTAATGATGTAAGAAATGAAAATCGTTTTCCATCTCTGAATTAATATTATATTTAAACTAACATCTGCATTAAGGATTACTGTTGAAAAATCGAAATCATTTTGTTGGGGATCATTATTACTTATTACAGAATTTGTAGGTTCATCACTTAAATCAGTTGATGTTTTTTTATCTTCAGAATTACCAGAATCTTTATTATTAATTTCTTCAGGCAAATTGTCGGTATTTGATGATGATGGTGTTGCAATTATTTTACCCGATTCAATTTGTTGACTTGTTAATCGTAAAGCTTTTTCAATAATACCATTGGTTACATCATCTTCAAGATTACCTGTTGTTGATAATTTATCATGATTTTTAATAACCAATTGCATTGGATATTTTCGACTGAAATATCTTTAAATTGCAATATAAAAAGACATTATTAATTACTGAATATTAAAAAATATATAATGGTTTATTTTTGTTCTCAAATTTATAAATATACCTTTTTCTAGCTAAACCTCTTGGTAACATTTCAACACGGCATCCCAATAAATTAAAACATCGACTACTTGTAAATATTATATTTTTTCTATCAATATTACTTTCATTCCATATTGAACGTTTTGGTATACGGGTTGATGTATTTGATATTCGTAAAATTGATCCTTAAAATAAAATCATAAATATTGATTGTAAGTTATTAATTTTAGAATGGTTAAAATTAATCACTATTAATTAATTTAATTTACCATCTAAACGAATATAAACTGAACGTGTTAATGATATATGATAATTTGCTGGATCATAATTATTTATTTCATTCATCCAACCCTGTAAAATAAATAAAAAGACATTTTTTAACTAAATTTAAAACTGAAAATAATATAACTAACCGAATATGATTTTAATGGTTTATGTTCTTCAATATTTGGTGATAATTCAATAAATTTCATTTTATTATAATTTGGTATTTCAAATTTTTTTTTTTCTGGCCCATTACCACTACCAATAAAATCAGTATTAATGTAATTAATTTTACAATTATTAACATTTGAAGATGGATTTAGTTTATTATTAATAAATAATTTTACATATTTCCATATAATATTAAATAATTGCATTGTAAATAAACATGTTATAATACCTCGAAGAAAATCATTTATTGGTATAAATATTAATATAAATAAAAATATAAAAATTTTAAATATATTTGAATTTTTTATAATACTACTAATTTTTGTTATATTATTTATACTAATTATATTAATATTATCTTTCGAATTATTATTATTCATATTACTTTTACTAACACAACCACTATTATTATTATTATTAATTTTATATTTAATTATATCATCTTTTAATGAAATTTTTAATAAGTCATCTTCACAGTCATTTTTATTTATTAAATTTTCATTAATTGAAGATTGATTTAATAGCTCCTTTTTATCAATAATTATCATATCTTCAAACATTTCAATACCGGATTCAATATTATCATAATCACGTTTAGGATTAGTATTTTTATTTTTTTTATATAATATTGTTTTATTACAAATTAAATCTTTTTGATTTAAATTTTCTTTATCGGTTGTGATATTATTGGAGGGAATATTAGGTGTAATTATTTCATTATTATCATTATTAATTTGTTTTTTACGTTTGCGCAAAAATGTGTTACGTATTGTATTTGATGTTATTAAATTAGTATCATCTTTTTTATTATTATCATTATTTATTAAACTTGATTTAGCTTTTGATCGTAAATTAGCTAAGGATTTACGTATTGTTGATGGTTCATCATCAATTGTTAATTCTTGATTAATATCTGACTCTGAATCACTTTTATTATTAACACGATTAAAATTGAATAACTTTTGTTGTTGATTTATTTTATTTATTTTTTGTGATTGTTGTTCTTGATTATGACTATTATAAGCAGTTGATTGTGATGGTGTATCTAATGGTAATTCATCACTTATTGAACTATTTATTGTAGTATCTGAATCATCATTAGTTGTAGTATCAGCTGAAAAATATATATAAAAAAATATTACTTTCATTTTTTATTTTTATTATATTACTGAAAAAAAAGGTTTTAAAATTAAATTTTGAATAATTTTAGTTTTAAGATGTTTTCTATTTCATTAAATATTAAATTCTATGTGCATAAGCAATATATAGGTAAATTATCATAATGAATCAAGTTTAGTAAGAAGATTTTCATCGGTTTCTGAAACCGGTTTTTATTTTAATTCAAACTAAAACCATTACGTCAAATCCGACTGCAACCATTAAGTGATGTCAGAGTGAAATCAATTCGTGAATTCAGACTAAAACCATTAAGTGAATTCAGAGTGACACCATTTCGTCATATCAGATTGAATCCATAGTTTCAATAAATAAATTTTATTATTTTAATAAATGAATTGTATTTGGAACAGCACAGAAATGAAGACTTAAATATTTAGGTCTTCATTTCTGTGCTGAAAAGGTATAAGATTTAAAGTACTTTTTGATAGTTTTTCAGAAAAGTGATTTTAAACCTTAAGCATCATATTACATTAATAATTTAAGCTGTTTTTTGAATTACTATAACTTAAAGATATTGCAACGCAGGTTGGACGAATAGTTTACCATTAAGTTCCTTAAAAAAATTAAAATAATTAAAGCCACAAAATAAAATATATAGTTTTTGAAATGCACAAAAATAAAATCTTGGAATTAAACATTTATTTTTCGTAGTCAACTCATAAATGATTAAAGACTTATGTATTCTTATATAAAGCATATTGAATAGACCCAGGATTAATCTACATACTATTTTGCATAAAATCTATCAAAAAATAGGATAAAATAATGTTAATTAAGCTTTTATTAATTAATGCTTTTAAATGAAATTAGTATAAACATAAACTTAATTATTTTATAGATTTATGTTTAGATTGTATTTTTTAATCTTTCTCATGAATGTTGAAAATACCGCTTTATCTGCTTCTCACTATATTGCTCAGCTGATGATAGGAACCTATTAGAACAAGCTCCTAGAAAACAATAAATGTTCACATTTACAAATATCGATTTTTTTGATTTTAAGTAAGACTTACTTTTTCATGAATTATATTGAAATTTGCCTGTTGCATTACTTACAGCCGTCCAACGAAAACATAAAGCGTCCTTGTCACTTAATATTGCTCCTTAAAAAATTCTCTTATCTAATTAAAAATATGTAAATTTTTTTAGAAATCATAATTTAATATGTACAAAAAAAACCTAAAAAAACAAATAAATAGTAGAAAATAAAATTTCATACTCACCGTTTTAAAAATTTTCCACAGATATAAAAAACAAATTAAAGCAGATAATTATATCTTGCTGTTTACTGCACAAATATACAAAATAAACTGATTAGGCAAAAAGAAATTAACACAATTTGCGCATTTTACTTAAGTTTAATATAATTGCGCATTTTAATATGATTTCCTTAACTTACTGAAATATAAATGAAACATTTCATTAATATTTCATTTTCTAAAGCATTTTAGAAATATAGTTACTCGATTCCCGGCCAAGTGGGTATTTTTTCTTTCGCTCAAATAAGGCCCGGTTTTAATGGACAAAAAATGTGTTTGTCGCGATCCTGAAAAAGGATATTATAACTTTACATTATATTACTGCCTTTGGGAAGTACTTGGTGAGGAAATATATCATATGTTCAAATAACGACGATTGCTATTTTTTTTCTGAAATTTTATCATATTTTTCCATACAATTTATATAAATAAAGTGTCCAACCAAAACTAGTAGTTCTCTTTTTATTAATCCCCGGAATCTCAATGCCAGTTTATGAAAATTAATTAAAAACATTAATTGTGTAGACTACTTATTCTATGCATAATTTGTAAAAATATAATTCTCACGATATTTTTTGCCCATTAAAACCCGGCCTAATACTGATTAACATAATTTTGTTTTTGTCAAAATAATGATTCACTTATTTATATATTCACGAGACTTTAGACTTTTAGTTGCAGATAAATTTCAAAATATTAACACAGAATCAATAAATGTCGAGTCAAGATATATTTTATACTTTAAACTGTCAATAGAGATTTAAAATTGGATAGGAGATCAAGAATGAAGCTTTCAGTTTTCTCCGTCACGTAGTTTAATTGATTTCAGAGTAACAATATATATTGCATACATATTTTTTTAATAATAAAAAGAATAAATTTTGAAGTTTTTCTGTGAAAGCAATTATTAAATCAATTTATTTTTAATTGGATAATTTTTATAAAAACGATATTTTTTTAACTGATTAGATATATGATGTGGAAGATTACTGTTTAAAAACAATTAAATTGTTAGTTTCTCAAAATACTCTTTCCATATATTAAACTTATATGTATTAAATAATTTCAAATGTAGCACATGTTTAATCAGGGATGGCTTAAGCCAATTAATACATAATAAACAGAACAGTTCATTTGCATAATTAAAACTTTTTTTTTGTATATACTCACTTTTAGTTGGTAAGGAATGTTGTTGATGTTGTTGTGAAGGATTTTTTGACCAATTAATATCTTCCATTCCTTGTGATAATTTACCCTTTATTAATTTCCATGTGCCAATTGCATTTGTTGTATCAATATTTGTTGAATTATTAATTATACTTGAATTTAGTGATGAAGATGATGGATTCTTACTAGTATCACGTTGATCACCTTCAATACTACCTGATCGTTTTCTATGAAAAAAATTACTCGATAAAAATTCTTTTCGCCAATTAAAATCTTCATTATTTTGAATAGGGCTAAAATCAATTGGTGTTGCTGATTGTGATGTTGTCGCTGTTGCTTCAACTTGTTCATCACCAACGTTAAAACGAACTGCCATTGTAATACCAGATGACGATGATGATTTCTCTGTAAAGAATTTATTATTTTAACTTTGTATACAAAAACTATGTAATTTCTGAATCTGTGTTTAGAAATTAAATTTTAAGTTAATTTTTAGAATTTTTAACGATCTTACCTTTTGTTGTTTTTCCAGAATCCATATTTACTATATATATGTATTTTCTAATTACTAATTACAGTATATATATATTATTTTTATTTCAATATTAATTTAAATATCACCCACAAATTAGCGAAATATTTCGAACTGAAAAATAATCTTCTTATCTATGTTTGTAATTCTACTGAATCATGTTATAATAATACAGATTAAAGATTATTTTTTATTGGTTATTTTTTATATATATTAATTAAGTACATTTACATTTATTTATTCAATATTTTATATTTCATTTTTGATGACGAAGCTATAATTGGAACTATTTTGGAATATATTTTTTATTTTTAATTCGTATTATTTACATGTCGTATTTGTTTTATATTTCTTGTTTTTAAAATTTTGGAATTAATTAATTTGATGTTATAGAAAACAAATTTAAAATAAATTTATGTAAAATATTGTAAAAATTTAATTTTGTTTTGATTTTTTCTTTAAGTCAAAAATGTCAAAAAAAAAAGAAAAATAACACAAAGAAAATTTTAAAGGCCTTTCACCAATCGGTTGCACAAGTTTTCTTTCGAACTGTCCAATGCCAAAAAAGACATGTACTGTTAAGCAAAAACTGACAATTGTCGCGATATCTAATAAATTGATATTTTGATTCAATATTTCATATAATTTCACACTACTAATACGAGTACTATCTTCGAAACATTTTCCACATTAAAGTATTAATATCGGTTGGTATACAAGAAAAATTAATATTCCTATATTAAATTAATTTTCGTATAATTGCCGGTATCATTTTTACCACAATAAATATGCACGAGTCTTTGGGAAAAATTGTGAATTCAATGTACTGTGAAAGAATTGCTATATAATTCTCAAAAGAGGATGTTAAGAAAAAAATAATGAGTGTTCCTACAAACTTAAACAAAGCAAGAAAAGTGGAGCAGGAACTAATGACGTATATGAGTTTAGGACAACTTGAGTTTTATGCCACCTTATTTAATACAAAGACAGTTTGAGTTTCCTCTAAAACTCTCATTTGCTCAAAAACTAAACTTCTATTTGTCTTCGATTTTCGTCACGAAAATCAACCGATGAGAAAAAGTAAAAGGTGGCAGCCCCAAGTAAAAAAAAGCATAGAAAATTAACAGATTTTAAGCCTAGACTCGAATCATATTAAAACAGCAGAATTTGTACAGATATACATTATCAAATACATATATTCAAATTTTAACATATTTTATTTAGTTTTCCAATAAAATATGTAAATATGTATTTCTGTAGTATTTGAACATGGGAGCTTCCCAGGAAAATGTGTTAAATTTTTAAAAAAAAATTTTATCTAAATTTTTTTTTATATAAGCGAAAAAAATACAATTCAAAATTTTCAATTACATTTGTGAGAAAATCAGAAAACTTCCTACCGAGTCACATAAGATAAACGCAAAAATTGAAAAAGAAAATTTCAATTTCAATACACTTTGATAACATTAAACTTAACTTTAAATTAATTTCTAAACTTAAATCATAATTTGGTGCCATCGTAGAGTTTATCATAATTTTGAGTTGATAAATTCCAATGGAATTTAGAAATTAGAGTTTAAAATTGAACTCTAAACCAAACTCTAAATTGAACTCTCACTCTAAAAAGTTATTTATTTATCAAATAAATAATGAGACAAAATCATGATTCAGATAATTATATAAAATATTTTTATATATCTCATACTTAATTTTGAAATTATTAAAATATGTATACTTAGACATATTTTAATAATTTCATAATATAAACACCTTGTATATAATATTAAGATATCAATTTAAAATCATCGGAAATGTTAAGAGAAAATTATGATTTATTTTTATCTAGATCAAAAAATAAAATATAAATATATATATATCTATATATATGTATATACGAATAATCTTTAAATGTAATTGCAATTTTGAAATTAATTATTAATGTCATCCAGTTCCGTTGTCGATTCTTTAATTATATTTACATTTAATATTTTTCTAAGCAATAATTTTAAAAATAATTGATGATGTGTCAGTAATATTATATCAGTTGATTTTGAATGAGTAACAATAATAATTCATTGATTAAAATATTTTACGTGATTTTTGTTAAAATATTTTTATTCTTAAGAAGAAATTTACTTGGCATTATATTTAAAATTAAATTTATTTTAAATATAATTTAATTTTCTTCCTAGAATTAAATAATTTCCTGATGATTATACATTTTCCAAAAAATGTGAATAAAATTAAATAATTGATTCATAATTCGAGAGGTAAATTTATTTCATGATAATTGGTTGATATAAAATGGAAAATGTATATAATTATAATAAATGAAGAATAAATTTAATTTAATTTTTTGTGAATTATTTATTATATTTATTTAAGATTAAATTTTTTATGAAATATTTTTTATTTTTTTGCAGAAATCTAATCTGATATGTTGACAAATGGATCCTTTACATAGGAAAACAATACGGAAATAAATATTTATTGACAAACCATTTTGAAAAAAGGGGTTAAAAGTTTCAATTTATAAGGAAATAAGGTTAACTGGAATATTTTTAATTCAATAAATTCTAAACGGAATTTAATTAAATTTAGTTGTGTGTTATTAAAATTTTCGATACATTTTTTAGTCTGTAATACTCAAGTAAATAATTAGTAGAAACGGTTCACTAAATTAGATTAAATAAAATAGAGCTGCCCAAAACTGTTAAGGCAGAAACCATTAATCTATTTTGAACTAGACCTTCACGTTGTAATCTATTTTAGACCTTCACATTCGTATGAACTGTGCTATGCATATATTTTTTATAGTCACTGCAGAGTCTGCAGTTGGCACTCAGCGAACTGTCAATTTTTTTGAAGGTGGTATTTTACGCGACAGTAGCCAGCGAAAAAGCCGATTAAAAGATGTATACATACTTCAATTATCTTAGAGTAAAAGATTTAGGCCGCTCTTTTCTTATAGATATGTATACAAATATGTACTAACTTTTTAAGGGCTAGAATGATAATTAAAGCTATCCTAAACTTATTAACTAGTTTATTCTATTGTGGCAATTAATTTTACTTATTAACTAGTTTATTCTATTGCGGTTTTACTTAACAGACATTCAAATTATCCAGAATTAGAATAGAATTTCATAATAAATATAATTAACATCGAAAGATTTATTTTATTAATATTCAAAAAAGCAAATGATTTTTTCCAGTTTTGTAATGAAAAATCTCATCGATACCTGAAGTAATGCTCTTAATTGAACATTCTCTTTCATTAACTTATATTTTATTTCACTAAAAACCAAAAAACAATAATTTTTATTTATGAATTTTTCTCATTTAAAACATTTCAAGACATTTTAAAAACAAAAAATTTAAAAAATTATTATTTAAAAACAATATTCACTATAGCAGTAGCTAAAATAAAAATAGTTCTTATAGATATGGATACAAATACAGTTCATCAGATAAATTTTTATTGCTTCTTTTATATAAATATTTTTTTGTATTTTAAAAAAAAACGAAGGAAAATATTTTATAAAAGAAAAACTAAGTACTTCGTTTTAAAAGAACACTAACTTAAGTGCATTTTCCTAATGATATCTATATGCTACAAAAAATATCTAAAAATGTTTCTAAATAAAATATATATATACATTTTTTTTTTTTAGCTTAAAATGAGGATAATGATAATGATTCGTTTCGTGAAATATAATATCTATTGGCATATTAGATTTTATTAGGATATAGAAAATACATATATATGTTATATCTATATTATAGAATTTATATTTTTTTATCTAAATAACTCTTTTGCTCTCAAAGGTATAATATTATTTCTATATACATATATTTAAGTCGACAACAACGACGAAAGATGATCATGATGAAACTATTAAATTGTTTCAGATTGCAACTAATTGTCTTCTTACCTTTTTGTTAGACAATATATATAAATATGTATCTATATAAAGATATTATTTTGTGAAAATTCTTTAATTTTTTTTGTCTTATAAAACATTTTATTTAGAATTGAAATTGTCTGAGAAAATGTTATATGTTGTTCATAAGATATTTTCTCTATTTTCATATATAGATTTCAAACAAAAAAAAACAAAAACAAAAAAAAATATATTTTACGTAATACTTTAGTTTAATTTGGTAATAAATTTTATCAAACATCTATAAGATTTTAATTTTTTTTTTTGCAGATTATTAGAAATCTTAACTAATATAATGTAGTTCAGAAGTTTAAGAAAATTAATCTAAATAGGGTGAGTAAAATTATAAAATTTTCTGAGATTTTTTTTTTTCATAATACCAAATAAATCATAACAAAAATGTGAAGAAAATGAAGACTATTTTTAAGTTTTAAGTTGTTTTTATACAAAAATTTCATAGTTTTATTCTAATGCACATGTGTAGTCTGGATCTATAAAATATACTGTAGTAAAAACTATATTTTTGCTTATTCTAAGAAATTTAGCATATAAAATACTGATTTAAAATAAATTTTCTTGTGTATATATGCAGGAAACCTTTAATTAATTTGCTTAGAAATATGCAATCAACATAAATCCGTCTTACGTTTGATAATAAAGAAGCTTCATAATATGTTTGATGATACACAGATAATAAAGAAGTATTGTCTCTGGTTTGTAAAATAAGAAACAGGTATGCATATTTATTCTATAATGTAAGAATTGACCGGAATGGATTCAATTTAAATTTCTAATTCTGGTTGATGCATTCATTTTGAAATATAACCTAATTTAAATCGTTACTTTAATTAGATATTTTATACTATTAAATTTATAACAGTTAATGAGTTCTATAATTTCTAACTTACACAAAAATTATGCTAATTAATTATCTTATTTTCTTAAACCACCTGAACATATTACATTTGGAAAAACACCAGAAACTATGCAATCAATTTAGTTTTAAATACCTTGAAAAATATGCAATATACACTTAAGATATTTTACTAAACCTAATAAATTATTTTATCATCTATTTTTATGGTAAGATTTTATATAAAGCAATAATAAATTTTAAACATTTTGTGAAATTAAAACTACCTTTATTAGATTTATATTTTATAAACTATAGTCTATAGAATATTATGAAATCTGTGTAACTAGATATTCATAAATTAGAAATATTGTAATTAAATTTTATTAAGCAAAAAAGAATATAACATCAAATATATTAAAATGTTATATTCTGTAAAAAGTAAAAAAAAAAAATGTTATATACAAAAATCATTAAAAGTAAAAAGATATCATCATGTCATGACATTCTTTGAATTGCAAAATCATTAAATAATTGAGCGTTTATTTTTGTCTAATCCAATAAAACCTTAAGATACAAAAATTAAAAAGTAATATTACCACCATATTCCGACAACAATATTATTATAACATGATTAAATATATCAATATAATAAATTGGAAATAACATCAAAGTAAATTTTAATTTTTTTTTTTTTTTTTTGTTAGTTAAATTGTATCTGAATGGAAAATATAAATAGTAATTCTATATCAAGTAAGAAAATTAAAAATATGTATATTTAAAAAAAATAAAAAAAAATCTAAAAAGAATGAATATCTATATAGAGAGAGAATATATTTGAAAATAATTAGAGTTAAAAATGAAAAAAAAAAAAAAACTGTATATTATGTTATTGCATAAAACTATTTTTGATCTTGAGCATAATATATTACATAGGAAAAAACAAAATTAAAATAAACTCGACAAACACAATATATTACCCAGGTTCGTTTATTAACTATAATACCTATGCCAATTTATTGTCAATTCATGTCAATCTCTTTGATAAGCTTCTTAAGTTTATATAGATATATCTTTTTGTATATACATATGTATATATGTATATAATTATATTCAATATATATATAAATGCAATATTCTTATTATTTTTGAATGGAAATATATATATGTAACAGAAAATATCAAAGGAAAATATATTTTTGAAACAATGCACAAAATTATACAAGAAAATTTTGCAATAAGGCTTCTTTTGTTTTATCGAATTTTCCATGTTTTTATTTATTTTTATTTTAGTTTTTTTTTTTTTTTTTTTTGTAGGTTTAAAGTTTTACATAAGAAAATCAGCACAATTGAATTTGAATAATAAATATACATATGTTATTATTAGAATTAACATATAAATAAGTAAGTAAAGATACCAAAAAAAAATAGATATATTAAAAACGAACTATTTTTGTATTCTATTCTGATGCTGTTCTCAATTAAATGTAATGGTAAAGTATATAAAATAGTTTATTAAAAATCTGAAATATTAAGAATATGTATATGTAGAACAAAAATATATTTAATGGACCCTTGATCTCAAAAATAGTCAGCCTTCACAAATAGTCAGATTCGAGTAATAACCGAGTTTCTAAACTTCAGTGTACGATGGAAGTTGGTCTCAAGTAACTAATTGTGAGTTGCTCTGCGTATTTTGAAGTTTTGTTGTAATACACTTAATCTCCTTGAAGCAGTTTTCCAGGAGATACCTGTAAAACAGACTAAGAAATCATACATTACAGCAGTAACTGAGAGATGTTAAGTTATTGTCATCATTTAGTAAGTTAAATTTATTTACAGGAGAAAAGTATGAAAATGACCAAAAAATATATTATATTATGAACTAAATTTTCAGTTGCAAAAATAAAACATTTTATTGATTTTACTGTAACATACACTTACTGTAACATACTTAAAATTGATTTTAAGTATGTTACAGTGAGTCTCTGTTTTTACAATTTTATTCTACAACTAATAATATAGCTAAGATTTTAATATACAAAATAAATTTAATTTTAATTTTAATTTACTTCAAAAGTTATATTTCACCATATTGCTTAGTTAAAAAAAAAATCTACTTTAAAATCTACATTTAAACAAGCAATGCACTGCAACAAGTCATAAAACCTTAAATACCTGGTATAAAAAAAAATAATAATAATAATATTAAAACAATCAAATATCCCCCCAGACACAGACAAACAATTCATAAAAAATAATAATAATAAAAAAAATCTTTATATAGAACTCAACAAGTAATCTTTTATTCCCTGTTATATGAATTTTATCCTTATAAAACAGATATGAGTCCTGTTAGCAAATATTATATGAATATCATTTTAATATAACCACTTAATCATGAAAAAAGGGGGATTTTTAAAGGAATTATTATACAGAGTCAAGGACGAAAAATAATTTTTTTTTTTGTTTTCTGTAAATAGATAAACCACTTTAATGTGACAAAAATATTATACATCAATATATATCTTTAAATAAAAATAATATTTTTATTTTTTATTACATATTATTATTTATTTATTTTGCTATTAAAAATTATTATTCATTTATTATTTATTTTATTTTAACAACATTTTATATACAAAAATTCTATGTTAGTCAATTAAAATATGAAAATACAATTCATATAATATAATAATTTCCAATTAAATTAAATTGTTATACGAAGTGAAGTGTAGTGAAGTAAAGAAATATATAGTTTGACAAATTAGTAATTGATTTTTATTTAATATACTTAAAAAAAAACAAATTTATTCATTTTTATTGAATATTGTTCATTTGTCAATAAAAATCATAGATACAATGTTACAAAAAATGATTATGAAAAAGCTTTTATTTGTCTTGCATTAAATTTTTCTATATAGATATATGGTGTGTATATAGATACAAAAAAAATCAATGAAAATTATTATAGTATAATTGTTGCATTCAATTAATATTAATATCTTGATATATATGTAGATTTGTAAATCATATTTGCGACTGAAATTCATGTTATAGTTTTAATAAAAAAGTAAGTATTCGTTAAAAAGTTCTATAATAGGCTTTACCAGGACCGGAAATAAATGCAAAACAAGTATGGTCTTACAAGCTAAATTATGTATATATCTAAATAATTGAAGAGTTTAGTGGATGAAGAAGTTCAGGGATATTTTCATTTTGATTACATCTCGTTTAAAGAACTCAGTTTACTAGATATACAAAAACTATACAATTTTTAGTTTAAAAAGTCTTCATATTTGCTATAATATCCCATTTAATAAAAATATTGCTTAACACCTTCATGAACAAATTGTTTTTTGTTCGAAGTTTGCGATCAACAACAAAATATTTCAAAATAATTCTTCAGGCATACAATTTTACAATCCATAAAGATATGATAAACTAAAACCTACACAATATTATATAGATTCCAGAAATGTTTAAATAAGAATTTCCTATTCTCTAAATTTTATATTTTATATCCAGTTGACGAATTAAATGAATGTCATTAAATAATACGTATCCATGATTTCTTTAAAATTTTAATGAAAATTCTGTCATAAATCCTTTTTTATTTTCAATAAAATCACCTAAATTAATTTTCTTTTCTTATCAATAAGAAAAAAACTCAATTTTCAATTAAAAATTTAAATTAATTTTTCATTATAAACATTTTATCATAAAAAAATCACAAAATATGAATCTTTTTTACCTTATATTAAATATTTATATATTAATTTTATATTTACTAAAAAAAATTCTTGTTTAATCCGGAAAAACTTCAGACAATATTAAGCCTATTGAAATATCCTTATATTCTATAAAGGATAAATCACTTTTTCTTTTTTTTTGTTATACCTTTCTAAATAAATCAGAATTTTACATCCTAAAAATTTTTTAATTATGGTAATGGTAATTTATATAACTTTTATGTTTATAATGGATTTTATCGTTAAACAATCAACAGGTAATATTTTTTAATTTAATTTTAATTTAGTTGCCAAAACTCGGTATTAACTGATTAACCAAAATTATACCCACAAACAAAATATATATAAAAATAAAATAATAAGATTTATTTTATGCTCAGTTTAATGATAAAATTATACAATAAATTTTATGAAATATTTACATAATTATTAAGAAAATTAATTATTAAAAAAGGGATATAGGTGTATTATGTAATTCGGAATTCTGACAATGAATTTACTTTTCAAGTTCATATTTTGGTGGTAATTTATTATGTATTTTTAATATATTATTACCAAATACCAACATGTTTAATAATTACTCATTCCAAAAGTTATATGCATAGAAAAATTTGAATATTTAAATTTGGTTTACAGAAAAAATAATTGAAATTCTTTAAAGCCTTATAAAATAATTTTGTTTTCAATGTAATTTGCTTTAAAACTTTAAGTAAAGATTACAACGTAATTATTTGTTCGTAGGTTCATTCTTAGAAGCAAAATAATTAGAATATTTGTTGACTTAATTTTTGGATTTAAAACTACTTTTTTATTGATTTTACTGCAAAATTCGATTTTATTTTCTATTTTAAATTTTGTTTCTTCTTCCGAAAATTTATTAAGCGACAGAATTTTCAAAAACCCCTTTTTATAATAAATAAATAGTTTTGATGAAATGCCATGTTTTGATCTACCTTTCATGGGTCGATTTCTATCGCAACTGCAAAAAAAGTCAGATGACATATTCACCTTTTATCATAATTCTATTACCAATTGAGTCCGTTTCACAGCGCAATTTAGAGTTAAGACAATACATCATAATTATTATATAGTTAATTATTACCATCACAGATAATCAATTCTACGAAATTACCAATTTGATGGTTTGAAATAAATGCCAATAATGTATTTAGAAATTCGGTAATACTGTTAGCACAAATCTGTTAATAAACGAAAATCAAATTATCATCAGTGGAATTTCCTTTTTACATCAGTAAATTATTTATAACACAAAAAAATATTTTTAATTTAATAATTTTTTAATTAGATTTTCCGGATTAGCTGCTTTTCCGGTTACACAATACCAGAAAAATAAATAATTTTAAAATTAAAATTTTCTATTAATATAATTTTAAAAACATTTAATCATTGATTTAAAAATAATATTTTTAATTTAAAAAAAAATTGATTTTAATTTAAAAATAATATTATTAAACTAATATTAATATTTTTCTGACGTCATATCCTTTAATAAAATAAAATTATATATATAGGAATATAATGGAATTGAATAATCAGCTGTTCTAGTTCAATATTTCACTACGTGATGGCGGAATCAAACATATTCTATAAAACATCATGTCATGACGTCAAAACAACAGTATCACTGAATACTTGACAAAGAAAACATTGATACCGAGGCAGTAAATCCGAAATATTTTGTTTGTTTTTTCATTTTTTTATTTCCAATTTCGTCGTTAATTAAAAAAAAAATATTTTTCAAATTAAAAAAATTATTTAGAATAAACACAAAAATTAAATCTTAATTATTTGAAAAGTAAATAAAAAAAAAACGGAAGTGTTTTTCTTTTAAATATTTTGTGTAAAAAAAAAAAACAATTTTCTTTTTTCGGTTCGCGTACTAAACATAAATAATATTTTAATTTAAATTATTCTAAAAAATTATTAATTTTATGTTGTTTTTTTTTTGTATTTATTTGTGTTTATTTTAAATAAAATTTTTATTAATTGTCAGCAAAAAAGTTTTATTTTTAATGATTTTTTGCTCTCCAAAAAAAAAATTTTGTGGCGGAAAAAATACTACTTGCATTTTAGTTTAAAAATATCGTAAAAAATTTTCTTATTTTTTTTTTGTATGAAGAAAAATGTTTAACTTTTACCGGCATTTAATTTTTTATTTTTTTGTGTTAATTGGCAAATAAATAAAAAATTTATTTTAAAAAAAAGAAGAAAACAGTGAAAACTGTTCTTCATTTTAACTACAAAAAAAAAAACATTGGAAAGAAAATTCAGTTTTACATTAAATTTTCGCGGGTAAAATTAGTAAATTTCATAAAAAAAAGCGCAATTTTTTTTATATTTACATATATTTTTTTTTTAATTTTTCTTATTAATTATTGTATATTAAATTTCAGTAAAATATCATAAAAATGAGTTTATAATAAATAATTTAAAAGAAGTTTTTTTTTGTGTAAACATGTGATAATTTTTATAGTTATTATTTCTTTTTTTGCTTTAGCATAAAATTTTCATTAATTTCGTATATTTTCAGAAAGATTTTTTATAATTAAATTTCCATTTTATAATGGGTACAATAAAAAAAAAGTGTTAATTTTTCACAAAAAAATTAATTTAAAAATGTTATTTTTTTAAAAAGTAATTCAAAATGTAAGTACAATTCATAAAAATTATTTTACTTAATTATTATATAGTTTTAGTTTTAATTATGCAATTTTAAAAATATTTCTGATTAAATAATTTGATTTGAAATTTTCGAATTCGAATAATTTATCTTAAAAGTTAAATAATTATAGATATTTTATGCTAAATTTACTTATTTAGAAAAGAATTTATAGCAAAAATAATTCTTTTTTTAAATTAAAATTTAAAATCTCAATAATTTAATTGAAAATAACCGCGAAAAACATAATACATGAATTTAGTGGATATTTTTAGTGTTAACTAAAACTTGGATATTTTTAAATAAATCTAATTTGTTAAGCTACATTAATTTATATTAATAAGTTCTTGAAAATCAGAACTTATTAATATATTTTAAAAATTTTCATAGAATTAAAGAAATCATTTGTATTTGAATTTTTAATCAAAATAACTAATTTTTTTGATATAATGTTTTAATTTTTAATAAAAAAAAGGAATATAAACATGGAAATTATTATAAAATTATGATATTTATGTTTCTATTCCTTAAAAACTACAATTTTATATAATTCTTAATTATAAAAGAATTTTTCGCAAATGATAATTTATAATACGTCAAATTATGATCGAAATTTTTTTTAAGAATATAATTTTTTAAAATATGTATGTAGTTTCTTTTATATAAAATTTAGGAAAATTAAAATTATAATTAGCGGAAAATATTTATACAATTATTTACATTAAAACCTTAAAAAATCAGTTACAAATATAGTCAGTTATAAAATAAGTTGTAACTGTTGCATTCAGTAAAGTACAAATATAGTTGATTTTGATTCAAACGTTTTGAACTAAAAATAATTCAGGAAATTTAATTTTAACCATTTATTTTAAATTGAAATTGCTCAGAAATGAAGGAAATTTTTCAACTTTATGGAAATTGAATTTCTTTAAAGTATAGCTTATGAAATTATTGTGTTATCATAAATTTAATTTAATCAATATTCATTCTACAAATTTGTGATCATTATTTGAAAATCGGAAAAACTTCCTAAATAGATCAGTGAAGACTAGCAGGTGGTTTATAAAAACACTTGTTTGATTAATGTGTGGGATATAGAATTTTATTTTAGTTTTTTTTTGGCTACTGTACTGTATTTTTTAGTGATGAAAAACCAAATAAAATACTTGTTATATTAGGTGGCATGAGTGTTCCCTCAGAGGGAATTCATTTGAGGGTAGGGTTTAACAAGGAATACTCAGTTTTAATTGTCAAAAAATTAAAAAAAATAATTTCTCTTATTAAATGCGGTATTAAAATCCAAAAAAGTAGTTCTTATCGATTTGTCTCTTAAAAATTACAGATAGGCAATGGAAGTACTTAACGCATAATTACAGATAGGCTATGAGAAATATCTAATTTTTATACAATTTAATTTAACCGAACTCTCCAAAATTTGAGGAATTATTTCAAGTCATTAATTTCTTGTTATTACAGTACAAATTTCCTAACCGGAAATAACGTATAGTAAAATATATAAATAACGCTTCGGATGACATGGGTTCCATATCTAAATTTTTGTATGTACCATAATCACTAATTTATGCTGAATATCAAAATAATTTTCTTATTGAATAAACTAATTTTATGATTACAACAGCATAATCATCAAATTAATAATTCTGGCCATTTCTTACTCAAATTGATTTTCTTTAACAATTTAATAAAATTTAAATGAAATGTTTAATAATATTTTTGTATTATTAAGTACATATTTTAATTATATATTCCCAATAAGTATTTATAAAATTAATAATTTATTATCTCTTATACCATAAATTTACTAATAATTCATAAGAATAATTTAATATACTGTATATATTTTTTATAATATCCTTTTACCAATAAATAATATTAAAAAATTTTCCTCTAAAAATGAAAAAAACAATTCAATTTGCCACCTCATCATCATCATTAAAAAAATATAAAAATCATAATTCTTAATATTATTTTTTTTTTTTTGGTTATATTTATTCTTTTTTAGATATTAATGAACTTCTTTTATTTACTAAAAATTTTTATGGTTTATTAAAAACAATTTAATATCACTTTGATTGATTTGTGGAACGTGTCTGACATACGTACGTATCTACAATATTTTTAAAGTCCTGTATATAGCAAGATATTTATATTTTATGTGTAGTATGCACGCACATGTTGCATTGATCTGTTTTTATTTTTCATTTTTTTTTTTTTTTTTTGTAATTTTTAACCCATTAAGTTTTATTTTGGGAGTTAAAATTAATAATTATGGTCATAAAATTAATGTTTCTACTTAATTTTTAAATTAATTAAATACATTTTTCTATTACATAAATTTAATATTAAGTTTTGATGAAGGTCATTTTGAGAATTTTTGCCTTTTCCTCATTTTATCAATTTATCATAAAAAAAATCAATTTAACATATTATTTACCACGACAGTGTAGTCAATTTATCATAAAAAATTCAAATTAAACAGAAAAATGATATCAAACAACCAATTTTCTAAAAACTAAAATACTAAAAGAAAATATCATTTAGTTTTCAAAATTTATTTTATAAAATCATAAATTAATTTATTAAGAATTGAAATAATAATTTTTCATAAAACATTTCCTAATATTCTTTAAATAAAATTATAAATTGTAAATAGTATAAATATTAATAAATTTTTAAAATATGTAATTTAATGATTCCAAAATTAGAACTTCGACACTTTAAAGAGTAATGTTTTAATGTTTTCATATTCTAAATATGGCATTAAAATTAAATTTCAATAAATTAAATATAAAAAATAATGCATATTATTTTAATACAAAAATATATTTATTTCATTAAATTTTTGGCGGGCTATTAATTTTCTTAAATTTTTGGCGGGCTAATATATAAATAATTTTAACCTTTATTCACCTGCGTAGGGTTAAATTTTTTACTTTAAGAATGCACAAAAATTACAACAAACTAAATAAAGCATGGTCAGCATAAACATAAAATTCAACGTACTTATACGAATTTCGTTAAACAAAAATACCAAAAAAAAAAAAAAAACAACATATTCGAGCATACGAAAAATTATTTTTTTGAAGAAAAAGAAATTTTGATTGGAATTTTTCTTTGGAGTTCAAATACTTTACTTAAACTTTATTTTCTTTTTTTTTTATTATTATTATTATTATTATTTTCCTTTCGATTTAGTGGTAATACGAAAAAAAAAAAATGTATATAATAAAAAAAAAAAAAGAACAAAACGTTTTTATTGTCCGTCGTCGTTTGTTGTTGATGACGTTCTTATAGCCATGCACTTAAAATGTTCACGCGGTTATTTTACCTTCTCAATTTTTATACTTATCATATATATATACATATATATGTACATATCTACAAACTATATTTTATGTATATATATATATATATATATATATGTATAGTAAACATAAATTTTTACCTTAAAGGTTTCCATGCTGAGACTATTGCAGTCTGGCTGAATGGGTTGATGGGGGATTGCACTTTTTTAGTTTGTTGCAATCAACAATAAAAATCTTTATATAATATTATATACATATACATATAATATATAAAAAATCGCGATGCACTTTTTATACTGAAATATTATGTATATATCAATGTACTTACTATTACTATCGAAAGTACTCAGCATGTAAAAAAAAAAGTTTATTTAATTTTTATTGTTTTTTTTTTGTGTTTTTTTTTTTGTGTACAATTGGAAAGAAAGAAGAGTGTATCTGACGTGGTCTTTAGCAAAAACTTAAACTTTCTTGGCATCCATATTAATTTTTTTTTGCTCAGAAAAAAAGATCTTACTTTTTTATGAAATTTTTCGAAAACCATTAAAGAAAAACCATTTTTCCAACAAAAATTATTTTTTTTTATTAAAAAAGGTTAAATATTTTATACAGAAATTATAATAATATTCCTTTTTTTAAAATTAAATTAAATTTTCACCTAATAAATTATTTTTATAAATAACTGATAGGTTAGTTAAATAAATATATATTTTTCTGTGCAAAATTATAATTTTTCTAAATTTTCTGCACAAAAACTAAATATTCTGCGCAAATTCTAAGTTTTTTGCGCAAAAATACTATTCGCTGAAAAAAATCAATAATTTTTGTAAAGGAAAATTAATAAGTAATTTACATGTTTTGATGCCAACATGTAAATTTCTTTAGGCAAATGAATTTGATTGTTATCACGATTTTTAATACATCCATTTTTTGAACGTGTTTCATTTGGAAGGACTTCAGTGTAGCAGTACTTGAACTTTGTATTTAACAATTTTTATTGCAACTTTGGACCTACTAATTCCTTATACAGATTCCGAACCATAAATTCCTTTATTTAAAATATTGAAAGATATCCAATAGAATATTGAAAAAATTAGAAAACTTAAATTTTGCAGATGACAGTTCATATCCAGGTGGTAAAATACTATACAAGAACCAATATATTTTTAACCAACAAAAAAAACTTTCTTCTTTAGCAATAAAAATTATTCCAATTTAATAAGAAATTTATTCCAAATAACTTTTAGTTTATTTTCATTTATTTTCTATGAAGATTTTCCATAATTTTTTTTTTCTTGATGTGCTTGCTTAGTACACACTCCTTGAGGTCAAGTGAAGTTAAAAATAAAAGAAAAACTAAGTTAAGAAATAAGAAAATTATTATATATATAAAAATTTATGTAAAAATGTTGATTTTAATGATAATCTAAAGTGAAAATTCTTAATAGAAAAATTTTTTTTTTGTTATTGCCTTTATTTTTAACGAAAATCTGAGATATAGAAAAAAAAAACTTCTTTTTTATTCTGTTGCACATTTAAAAAAAAAAAAAAATTTCATATAGTTTGAGAAAAGATTAAAAGTGTTTGTATAACGTTTTCAACAGTAAAATAAATTATTATTATGAAAAAGTTTTAGTAATTTTAATAGTTTCTAAAAAACAAAAAAAAAAAAAAAGAAGAAGAAAAATCGAGGAAAAGAAAACTTTTTAAAATCCTAAAAGTAAACAAGTAATTGTTTTTTTTTTTTTAGTTATATACCTTCTTAACTATTAAAACTATGTAAAGAAACTTAAAATATATACATATATATATATTTATATATGTTTTTAGTATCTTCAAGTCTACTCAAATTCTAAAATAATAAGCTAAAAAATATGAGTTTTTTGTTTTTTTTTTTTTTACTATAAGGAAGGAAGGTAAGGACCGTAGTCTAAACAAAAACAAAATTTAAAAAAAAATTATTTTTAAGTGCTTACTTAGAATAGTTTTATGTATCTTATTATATAAAATATAGATAGAAAAGTTAAACAGATTTTTTTTTAATAAATTTATATAATATATAGTTTTATTTATTTATTCAAAAAAAAAATGTAAAATTTACTGGGTGTCTTAAGTAAAATTTAGAATTGAGAAATATTTGTTTAAAATTTAAATTTTTGTAAAATTAAACTAGAAAATATTATTACTCTAAACTAAGTATTTATGACTATGAGCATGAGAAATGTCTGAATATTAAAAGTTTTATGCGGTTTGTAAAGAAGGAGAATTGTACTATGCATGCATCAAAACTACTACAGTCTGTTGTATATTGACATGTTGGCTATGTCGTTCATAACAATTACTAAAATGATAAAATTTTGCAGAAAAAGTTCCCATTAATTGGGTTATATATTTGACAGAAAAAGTGCAATTTCTGTTTTTCACTTAAATTGTTAGATTCCGTAATTTGATAGATTACACAAATTTTATTGAAAATAAGATCTGAATTTTTTAAATGAAATTATACTAAAATATTAATAAAACTTATCAAAAGAAATGATGAAAATGCCCAGTAGTTTATAGGTTAGACGAGAATTTTTATTCATTTTACTTTAAAAACTATTATAATTTGAGTGCTTTCTAACATCTGCTCAAAAGAATGAAATTATTATCAATATTACATAATTATAGTCAAATTGTTTTTATGTTATTTCTAACACTCAGTATAAAATATTAATGTTACTTACGCACGCTTTGTAAAATTCTATGTTATTTAGTGAATATAATAATGAAGTATACTTTAAATACTCATCACCTTTTGCTTATTTATGCAGTATTAATATTTATTACAAGTATATTATATACATTAAAAATGTGTAAAATTATACATAAAGTATGCATAAAATCTTATTTTGAAAACAAAAACAATATTCAAAATAAATAATAAAAATCTTAAGAATTTCTTAAGATTGTTGCTGACCAAACATTATTATTTGGTATTTTGCTATTGCATAGTAAAAATTAAAAAGGTTGAGGTCTTTAAAATGTCTAGAAAATTATACTAACAACAGCATAATTTTGTTGTTGATTGTTTTTAAACTAATCTTAAATATATACAGGGTGATTACTAATGTTATTTCTTTATTAGTAGAAAAATTAATATTTTGAATTTTCAAGTTGAATTCATATTCATAACAAGAGTTTATGTGAGCTATGCTTTATATCTTAAAAATTAGAAATATTATATACGGTATAATTACATCTAAGTTTCATTCAAAAATTTTATTTTAAAATATATAGTATATAAGATCTTAAAGCTGAAATTATAATATAATTTTCAGATATTTTTACCTTTAAAATCATTTAATAATAAATTTTAAAAGTTTGTTTATTAAAATTATTTTATTTTAAAATTTTTTATTAAATATTATTAATTTTTGCGAAAAAAATAATCAATAATTTCCAATTATTATTATGTACTTAATTTTATTATTTTATTTAATAAAAAACAGAAATTCCTTTCCACTTAATAAATGCTTATAAAAATATTTCATAAATTTTCTACTTTCTTAAAAATTTATTTATACATTTTTTTTAAAAAAGAATATTAATTTTACTAACTAGTTTGTATTATTAAAATAGTAATAAAATATTTAAAATAATTATTTATAAAGAAAATATACATTATAAATTTATTAAAAATAATATTTAATTTTAAAACTGGTATTTATCTTGAAGTTTATTTAAAATTTAAAATTTAATTATAATTTTTATTTATTTTTGTAAATTTAAAGTACATATACTGTTTCAGCTGGCTGTTAAGTTGAAATAATTTGTTTTAATAAACGTAATTAGAAAATTTCATTTTAATTAGTTGCAGTAAATTAAATATTTTACTGTCATAGTTCAACTTTTTCTTATTAACTCTATATTAAACTAAGTATAATAAGTCGAATTGATAATTATATCTGCGACAATTTGACAGATCGAGTTATGTAAAAACTGCCAAGTTATATCCTGTGAGATTATAAATTGAAATAGTCAGACTTACATGAAGTTATACATTAGATTAATATTCTCTAAGACCAAAGATTTATTTAAAAAAGATTTTGTTGTAGTAGTCAGCCAGCTGAATGTTTTACAACAATGATCTACCTGCACAATGATCTTCTTAGGAATGATCTTCAATGATGTTCTTAGGAAATTATAAAATTTCAAATTTTTCCTGGCATTTTAAATTTTTTACTCATATTTTAAAATTTTGGAAGAAAAATTAAATTAAAATTTAATATAAATTAAAATTAAAATTGAAATGTGACATTAGTACTTTTTTAAAATTGTGAAATTTTTTTAAATTTGATAATAAAAGTTGTAATTTGAGGTGAAAATCATATAATACATAATAATTATGATAGTACTTGAAAGATACCAGAAAAGTTCTGAGTAAATTGGATCTGGTAAGGAGTTTACTAGTTTAGGGCTAGAATTTTATTAAACTAGATATTTGTTAAATTATTAATTGATAAATTTTTATTCTAAACTCTGGAATTTTTAATCAATATTATAGGTAATATGAAAATATTAATTAAAAATTTGTATAATTTTTAAAATGTCGATTACTTTTTAAATGATCTTTATTGAATTTACTCTAAAGACTAATTATTATCTGAGTTTATTTATCTACTCAAAAACATGATCAAATTATTTTTAAATTATTTTTTTATTCGATTTGCAGAATTTTACAGGGAATTCTTTTACTACAAGAAAATATCGAAAAACGTCATAATTGATTTTCATTTAATAACATTTCTATCAAGCTAATGTAGAAATGTCATGTGTTACATGCTTTCAATTAACTTGGCAATACTAATTAACTTAGAAAAACCGACAAAAATATAAACGTATACGTATAAACGTATTTCTAATCATCCGAGCAGAACGTCTGTTACCTTACTACATAATTTCTAATAAATTACATAATAACCAGATTTTCCGTACAAAATATAATATAAAAAAAATATTTATTAAATATTTTAATATAATTTAATAAATTTTCACATTCTTTCAAATTATATATATATGTACACAATAATTTCCAATTTGAAAATTATACATTAAATTCTTGGAATATTATAATTTTATATTATTTTTCCATGAATTTATTTTTAAAAAAAATAAAAACATATCTATATTTTTTCATCAAAAGTTTTATCGAACTTACAGATTGCATCAAAGTTTTAATCGAACCGATAAAAAAAAAATTATTTAAATTATATTAAAATTCCATAACTATTTAAAATATTTTGTTTTTTATTATTATTTTATTTTGGTGGGTGCAATCTTTTTTTTTTTTTTTTTTAAATATATCATCCATAAATACAACCTTGCAATACCAGTTTATGAAACTACAAAAAAAAAAAACATTTATAATAAGTGATAATTTTATTAAAAAAAAGCAATCTTTTACTATAAAAGACACAGTTAAATAATAAATTCTTGTTATTAAAAAAAAAAAATCTCCAAGTTTGTTCATATTTTACGCACGCGCCCATACTTTTTATATTGTTTTTATTAAATATATATATTAGACGCCATCATATAATCGTCATTATTTCTTCTTTTTTTTTCTTTCTTATATTGATATTGATGATCATGTTGTTGATGATGATGATCTTCATCTGATTCTGCAGCTAGGAATTTAAAATATATATATATACATATATAAATTTCCAGACAACCTTTGCAATGACGAATATAAAATAACATGAAATCAAAAAAAAAGCGAAATGTTTATTTGGAAAAACAGACAATAAAGGATAAAAATTTTAAAACACGATGACATAATTTAAAAATTGATTGAGTAATAAAAAAAGAAGAAGAATATAAAAAAAAATAGGGAAAAATGTAAAACCGGCTAAGTTCATAGAATTACTATTAAATCAGAGATAGTAGGGAAGTGTACTAGTATATTTAAAGAAAAAAAAACATATTCGCAAACAATCCAAGAACTGAATAACAACAACCACCAAGAAAATTAAATATAATATAAAAAAAAAATTAAATAGTGATTTACCTGAATGGCACGAAATTATATACATCGTCGTGTGTGATCTTTACTTAATAATATATGGCGTTTAGTATAGAGTACACTAACTGGGAAGATTTTTTTTTATGTTTTTTGCTGTCTTTTTTTTGCCGGCTTTTAAATCGAATATTTCATATATGTATTTACAAAAAAAAAAATTAATAGTTAGCCTTAAGTGTAAAATTCTGGAAATTTAAAATTATATTTAAAAAAAAAAATATGTTATGAGACAAATTAGTATCAAGATAAAAATTTTTTTTTTTTTTTATTATATTTTTAAGAAATAAATGAGATTATTAACGTCCGATTAACAGATTCTGTATAACATTTTAACATTGTTTATGAAAACATTTTATTAGAGGAAATGTTTTTTTAAAAAAAAAAAAAGTAATTATAAAATGTTGAAGGATGATAGTAAATTATATTAAAGACAATATTTGTCAATTATTAAATTATTCCAACCATTTTTAATTATGATAAATGTTACCATGTTTAGGATTAAGTAAATGCAGCTATTTATTTACATACTTTTAGTAGTCATTATATATTTTATATTATGTACCAATTAGTACATTTTATAATTAATTATGAGATGATCGCGAGATCGTATACAGTAAAATCATTTTTTGATGTAATTTCTAATTCAACTTTGATATCCTTCGTCATTGGACGCAAAAAAAAGCTATAGGAGTGGAATGTTGCCGCGCTCTGTGATCTCTAATGAGTTACATAAATAAGAATGTAGGAACAAATCGATGATGAATAAATGAGTTCCATCCAAAATATCCTATCCATTAGCGAGATAAAAAAAAACTTTTATTTTCATTTCTATTGCCTTTCCAGTAATTTAGCTATTGTCTTTAAGATTTTTATAAAACTATAATTTTAGCCACTAGTATTGCTGCAAGGCTTCATCCAATATCCAAACGACAAAAGATCTAAATATATGTTGGAAATACTGATGTATACAATTTTAATAAAATGCTCACAAAATTCTACAAAAATCTGATAAACTTAAAAAAACTCCACAATTTTTAAATACACAATTTTACAATTTTTTGTACGGTTCAAATGCTTGTTATATCATACAATTGTTTGTAATGGCAACCCTAATTTTGACATTTTAATATGCCAACAAAATATCAAAATAATTTTCATTAGTATAATTTTCAAATATTTCTTTTGAAATTATTATGTATGTATATAAGAAAATGTAGATCATCAGAAAGTTAAACGTTAACAAAAAAATAATTTGTATAGGTCAGGACATATTAGCGTTTAATCGTGACAAGCTTTTATTTTTTTTTTTTTTTTATTTTCACATTTATTTTATATAAATTATTTTCTCGGAATACTTTTAAAAACTCATTCCAAATAAAAATGATTAGTTGGTGTTATTTGTATTTTATACTATATTATATATTAATGATGTGTATTTCTACGTAAAAACATAAAATACATAAAACAAACAAAAAATTCAAAAATATTTATAACAATTTCATTTTTAGTATATAATTTAATTTCTTCAAGGAATCAGGTTAAAAATTTTAATTAATGTAACGAAAAATAACAAAAATACTTAAAAAAAAATGTGAAACTAAGTAAAATGATATTTTCTTTATCACTTTTTTATCTAATAATTTTACAAAAATATGAGAAAAAGTGTGGCCTTATCATAATCATATTTTTTTTAAAAAAAATGTCAAAAAAAAAAATAATTAAGAAAATTTTAAGTTATTTGATATTATTTTATTTAAATTTTTGGTTTTTACAAAATATATTCAAGAAAAAGCATAATATTTTTTATATTAAGTATATTTCTCATCAAATTTCTATTAATCACAAAACTGGGTGAAAACTGACCTACTCAATTATTATCGATGTGACACAATAAACGTTTTATTATTAAAATATTAAAATTGCTGATTGATGTGTTAATTCGTTGACGCGACATAATTTCTATTAAATTAATTTTATCAATTTTATAATTGCTTAATACACAGAAGGATATCCGATATTACATAATTAAAGACTGGTTTAATGAATTATATTTATTTATTTTTTCTCACAATATTAATTATATCATTGAGGAGATGGGTATTATGATAAAATATATAATGTAGACAAAATAGAAATTATATTTTGTCTACAGATATAATAATTTATCATAGACAAGAATTCAAATATGATAATTTATAATTGGGAATGCAAATAAATTTTATGTTAATATAATATTATTATTTTTCTGATCCTAATATTATTTATATTTCCGATCCTGATAAAAAATTGATAAAATATCCTTTTTTTAATTAATATATTGTTATTTTAAATTTCTGAAAAATTTCAGAAATATAGAAATATTTTGTATTAAAAACAAATAAATTCATGTTGCAAAACTGAACTGGGTTATTTAATTCCATATTTTGATGTTGTTACAAAAACAATTAGACTATTTTGTGATTAAAATATTTTTTAAATTTATAATTTCGTTAAAAAATTTTTTACGATAATTTTCGGTTATTTTTATATTGGAATTCCGTACTGTCCATGTATAAAAATTACAAAAAAACAATATTTTTAATATCTATTTTGAGAAAATTCGCAACGCGAAATTTTTTTCTATGCACTCAAACTTTTAACATTGATTTGCCAACATGTAATTAATGTCATACACCAACATGTAAACAACGATTTATTACTGATCCTGTTTTTTGCTCTTTGGTAATTCGATTTTTAATTTCATTTAAAAATGAATAAAAAATCTTGAGAAAAAAAAACAACTATAATTGTAGATTAATAATCTCTTAATTATTCATATAAAATCTAATTATAGATTATTTAATAATTTGCTATAATTTTGTATATATTTATTGTGGGAATTTCTATTTATAAAAAAATTTATCCAAAAAAAAAATAATGTGGAGGTTGAATATATTTTTTATTCTCTCGCTTTCAATATTTTATACGTTAATCCACATTATTAGTTAAAAATACATAAATTTTGAAATAATTTTAATTTACCATAAAAATGTCTTTTAAGTTAAACCGACAAAAATATATCATGTTATTTTTTTTTTTTTAATTTTAATATTTTAGAAAATATTAAGAGAGAGACCCCTTACAGTAGCTGACAAAATATTATTGAATCTGAAATATTACGAAATTATCTTTTTTGCATTAATTATAAATGTTATTTGTTAATGAACCCACAGGAAACTAAAATTATTGTAAATATTGTAGGCGTATTGATTATCTTCCTATAATAATTACTTATACATATATGTATCTATAATAAATAAGACATTAAACTGAATAAATTGTTTGCAATATTTTGCAGACAACAAATATTAAGAAGTTGCGTAAAGAGTTGATTTACTATTTAAATTATTTTTTACAACAGTTTAATTGAGAATACTTTAATTTTTAATTAATTTAAGCTAAATTGGAGGAACACGATTGTGGTTAATATTTTAAATAAATTATAAATTCTTTGTCACAAGTATTAGTGTAGTTTTTAAATTTCAGTAAATTCAATGCAGTTAATAACTTCAGTTTAAATTTGTATTCATTCCATAGTAAAGCTGTATATTATTTCGTATGAATTGCTAGTGTTTAATGGTTTAAAACATTATAATTACATAGAAAATTTTCAATTTTTCAATGCATGCCCCTTGAAGTGACTGGAAAAAAACTTGTTACCAATTCGTCCTTCTTACTCAAATCCACTTATTTTTATGAGATACTATTAGCTTAGTTTTAGAATATTATACCATTTATAAATTTTCATTCAAATTATTAAAATAATAAATAGTATATACCATATATCCACTTTTAAATTAAATTTACTAAATATATTTATAACTCTCTTCACAGAGAAAAATCATAATTAAAAAATAATAAAAATATTTATAAAAACTAATAAAATAAAAAATATTTTTTATTAAATTTTTCCTGTTCTACTAAAAAACATAAAAACAAAAATATTAACTAAAAAATATTTTTTTCGTTTTTGGTTTTACTACTGAAAAATAATTTAGCTTTATATTTTAGTGGGAGGTGAAAATTGAAAATAAAATTTTCTTAAAATTTTGTACATTCAAAAAAAAAAAAAAAAGAAAGAAAGTATTTAAAGAATTTTTTCAAAAAAAAAATCACAACAAATTAAGTAAAAACAAAATTTTATTTGTCATTAAATTTTTCATAAAAGTATATAAATAAAAATAAAATGTTATATAAATTTTTAATATTAAAATAATAACTTAATTTTTTGAGTTAAATGACCTACTCGCTACTATATTCTTAAATAATTAAATATTTATTTAAAATTTAATTTATTTTTATTTTTATTCTCTTCCAGAAACGACAAAAATAAGGAAAATTTACCAACCAACTAGCAAAGAAAATTTCTGATTTCAAATTAAATTAAATTAAAATAAAAGAAATGAAAAGTGATGAAAAATAAAAAATATTTTTATATGAAATGAAAAGTAATAACAAAAATGTATATATTGAACGGTGATGTAAATGATGAATTAAATAAATTAATTAATAAAGTAATTAATCATAATAATAATAAAATTATTGAAAATAATGATTTAATTGAAATAAATATTAATAATAAAAATGTGGAAAAGAAATTAAATTTAAAAGAAAATAATTATTGTACAGTGACCTCCAAAATTAAATGTACAAGTATTATTAATAATAGTAATACTAATAATAATAATAATAATAATAATAATTACTATATTAATAATAATAAGAATGAAAATATTACAAGTAGTAAAATTGAAAAATATGTTTGGAATGATAATAATAATATTTTTAACAGTATTAAATATAAACAAAATGATAAATCATTCCATAAATCAAATTATAAATATAAAAGAAGAGAAATTTTTAATATTAATAAAAAATATATAAAATTTAATTATTATGAAATGATGTTAAATAATTATAAAAATAATATTAAATGTAGTTTAAAAATTATTTCAAATTTATTATTATTTATTTATTATTTTAGTAATATTGTTGATATTTTAATTAGCCAATTTATAAAATATATTAAAAATAATAATAATAATAATAATGATATTTTATATCAACAACAAAAATATAAACGACAATATGTCAGATATATAAAAATGTTTATTAATAAATTATTAAATATTAGTAGTGAGATTGTTACACGATTAACAACTGTAACAACATCAAGAAAAAGAACATCATTTTTATCAAATGGTTATATATTATTAATTTCAATGTTGGTTGTTATATTTGGATTAACAAATATTACAGAAGGTAATAAAAATTTAATTTTATTTAATATTATATTTTAAAATGTTTCGTAAAGAAAGTTGTCAATTATTTTAGTAAATAAATTTATTTATATAAACAAATTACTAATATAATATGATCATCCATATAAGAAAGTAATGCAGTTTTCTATAAATTGAAATAACTTATAACTGCTAATTATGAAAGTGGTCTAATTATACCTAATATTAATATCTAGTTTATACATACTAAATTTACTTTTATTAATAACTTAAATATTTTACTGAGTGCATAAATGGTATTTTCATAGCATAAATGCAGTAATTTCATCTTTATTTTATATCCCCAGTAAAAATATTTTATTGACAGTAATTCCAGTACTCGTAAATTAGTATATTTTAAAATTCCGAAACGAGATAATTATTTTTTTTTAAATAATGTATACTCTGTTAATTTAAGAGACGTTCCTGAAAATTTGAGCCTGTTTTAGAGGCTAAAAAAAAAAAAATTTGAGCCATTTCCTTCTTTTGTAGTTGCTTTCCAAATAGTAATAGAAAAACTTGTTACCATTCAATATAGTTATTTCCACAAAGTATGTGCTGCCATTTAGGATCTAGACTAGACTAGAATCATATCAAGGAACACAATTATGATATATTTCATTTCAAGGAACACTACTAAAAATAATTACTTATTAGTAAAATAATAAAACTTTCTTTACTTTCCGCAAAAACTAAAAACTATTCTTTTAAACTTTAAATGTCTATTATTCAAATAATGGTTTAAATTTTACAATTTCCGTCGTATTTAAATTTTTAAATCAATTTAATTAATTCTGACAAATATTTAATTTTTTTTATTAATATACATAGAAAAATAATTGGAAACATTGATTCTCAGTTGTAATTTGTTTATTTTTCAAATTACTTGTCAATTAATAATAAAATCTTAAGCTTTTGCTAATGAAAAAATACCTCATGCAATAAATTAGAAAAAGATTTGAATATTCTTTTTATGTATAATGTTCAAAAATAGAACTTATTATTTAAATATTTTATGGGATTGTCGGAAAATATATTTTTAATAGAACCATAAAATTTCAATTTACTAGCGACTCAAAGATTTTTCTAGTTTTTTTTTTTCAACTGTGAAAAATAAAAAAACCAAAACATACTAAAATAATTTAAAAATCATAACGCTTTATGTTATTTTTTAAATATACTATATTACCGAAAACACCAACTTGCAATAAAATTTTCAATTTATATATGTACATAAACAAATTTCCATTTATTTTTCATTTTTCTTTATCGTCTGATATTCTTGAGCAGAGAATATTTAAAAATCACACTTGTTAAAAAAAAAAAAATTAGATTTTGAGTACATGACTTCATTTGATCAAATAAATTGGATTAAATGTGTCAAATTATTTCAAAAATTGCAATTTAATTCCAGGTATTACATAAGTATTTTTCCAGCTGCGTGCACATTATATTTTTTTTTTTATTTTAATTGAATTTCGGTTGATTTAATTATTCAATTTTTGTTTTTCGTTCGTATTTGTACAAGAAAAATTCCAGTGCATTGTAAAAAAAAAAAACGAAAATTCATAAATAAAATTTTAACCAGAAACACCATCATCATATAACAAAATAATCTAAAAATATATTTTGAAATTTTCGTTTACATCCGTTTTGCATAAACAATTTTTTTTTTTGAAAAAGTGTTATTTTTAGAATTATGCACATTAAATGAATAAATGAATCCGGAAAATTTAGAAAAATATACCATACATAAAAATCATCAAGTTTTTTTTTGCAGCACAATTTTGTGTTGTGTTTTATTATTGAGGTGTAATAGTTTAATGATTTCGATTTCATTTAAATAAACTTTAATGATTTTTATATCAAAATTGATGTAAAGATTATTAGATAGATTTCATATTTATTTTCTAATACATACTTAATTGGGTTTTCAATAGTTTTCATGCAATTTCTTTCCTACCATTTAAATTTAAATAATTTAATTTAATTACGAAGCTTAACTTAATTAAGTATAGTTTCAGAATGATTTTATTAAATTTTATTTAAGGATTGTTCAGATGGATTATTATTAATGTTAGCCTAAGGTCATACTTGTTGATCAAACAGTTTTCATTACATAGTAAAACAGATGTTGTAAGAAATTTTTTTTGTGATTTTGTACAATAAATCAATTTTCGATTATTTACTAACATTGGTACTATGGTCATTTTAATTTAACCAAAAATTATTTCTACACAAGTTCAAGATCATACAATGTCGAAATCACTTACAAGAATCTCGATTTTTTGAACAATTTTAATGATAAGGCTAGTGCCAAAATGGAAAAAAAGTATTTAATTTTTTTTATTTTCGTTTTTTTCTTTTCGATTTTTTTTCATAATATTAAAAGTTAGATTTAAATGTACCAAAAATATTGGCACATATTCAACAATTGAATTAATTAATTCTTTCAATTAAATTTTATTTAATAATAAATTTGTACAAAATATAAAAGACAATTTTATACAATGTATAAGTATATATTAACCATAAAAGTGATTATTTATAAAATATATAAAATTTATATTTTAAAAGATATTTAAATTATATTTTATACTTTATGTAAACTTTCGTTTTGTACTGCTTAGTGATGTTTAATTGGTCTAGTTTCGTTATTAGCTGAATTTGTTTAAGATTTTTTCTTTTACATTTTCACTATATTTCACTAAAATACGTATTAAATTTATACATCAAATGCTTCAATTGAATATATTATAAATTATAGATTGATTTAATTGAGTAATATTTATTTAATTGTATTTACAATTGTATCTGAAGAAAAATTTTATTTATCTTAAGATATAATTGTTTCTATACAAGTTCAGTATTAAAAATTTGTATTTCCCTTACGACTTATTACAATTAAACTTATATGAATATTGAAGCCTGTCTCAACTAATTTAATTAGCATAGCATAAAATTCATTAGCATAAAATTAAACGCATTATGTTCTTAATAATTTGTCTGAGAATGAAAAAAACGCTTAGTTTGTAGTAATAATCAATAGTCTAAGGCTAAGTTATACTCAAACATTACAAGAATATTACAAAAAAAAAATATGAAGCTCATGGGAGCGTAAAAGGAATATAAAGTTATTGGCAAAAGTAAGTAATTAAATTACTTAAACGATTCTTTTACAATTCTCAATTTTTTTTTTTTTGTTTATACATTATAATATGGTAGCAGACAAAACAGAGTCGGTCAGTTGAAATATAATTTCATATTAACTGCAGTAATAACAACAGACCCCTAAAGCAATTACACCATTAAACCAGACGAATTATTTTTTATTTTTTTTTTCAATTTTGCAATTATACTTTTTTTTATTTTTCTATATTTTGTGTAAATATAACTTTTATTCAATTTTTTACTTATGTCTACCTGATTTTTTTTCAACAACATAGTTTTGTTTTTATTGCATTACTTATGAAATTTTTAATTATGTTTCAATTTGTATTGTTATAATATCAGATTATTTCCTAAAATATAAATTGAAAATATATTTTATATATAAATATACTGTCTGACATAAAATTGTGCCAGTGCACCAGGAATAATTTTTTTTTCTCTGTTTTTTTGTTGTCCTTGTGGCTCGTGCTCAGTGGACCTCGTCGGCTGGTGACCAAAAATAAAACAAAAAAATAAAATAATAAAAAAAAAAATTATACCTTTCACTCATTTTGTATATAAAGTAAGTTTTGTGCGCAAAGTCTATGTAAAAAAAACAAAAATATGCTACACGCGACTAATTGGAAGTTAGGTCGTGCGTCTAGCTTAGAGCTGTTTATTGTATAAAAAAAAAAGTATCTATAATAAAATTATTATTTTTTTTTTGTATTTCAAATAAAAAGATACAATATATCTGTAACTGCAGCATAGTTTAGAGTTAGAGTAAATTTTAATTCAAAAATTACTTTGATTGTAGATTATTTTATTTAGAGAAAAAAAAAATTAAAATACCGTTTTCAGGGAGTGTATTTAGAGATTGCATTGTGACCGATTATTATGTTATTTTTTTTTATATATATTAGATAAATATTAGAATATTATTATTGGTTAAATATCTTTTTCTGGTTACCTTATAATTCAGTTGTTTAGTCATTTGGAACCATTAAGATTAACGTTATAGTAAAACCAATTGGAATTTCTTTTAAAAATTTCAAATAATTTTTTGCAAATTGTTCAGAAACAATTTTGGTTTAAAATATTTAATAAAATTTTAGGTTTTTTTTGGATCAACTTGCGTTCTGTTTCATTGAAAAACTATATTATGTATGAAAACAGACTTTTAGAAAATAATCGTTACAGTTTTGTTATTAACAAAATTTTCGGAAATAATCGTAATAATCGTTACAGTTATGTTATAAACGTTCTGATCGAAATTTCCGGCATTCGATTGAAATTTTTTATTCCTTCATGCGCTCCGCCGAGTTGCTGAATATAATTTTTTTTAAACTAGTAAACGTTACAGCTCACATTTCATATACCTACACATAATTTTTCCGCAACAAATAAACTACATACAAAGTGTTACAAAGTGTCAGTTGATTAAATTAGAAATTCACCGTGTCACAAATAACTTTCTAGTTTACTGATTTACGGATTTATTCCGCCGGAACACATTCGCCGGACTACTGGAATCAGCAAGATTATTACAATAAATATAAATCCACGAATCAATTGTATTAACCAAATATATAACAAATATAAAAAAATACATCAAAGTTTAAGCCCAATTTGCTAACTTTTATGTCCAATTTGCTAACTTTCTTGTTGAATTTTTAATTAAATTTCGAAATTTTTTATTATACAGCTGGTACTTGTTGGATTAAAAAAATGGATAATGGTAAATGTAAAGAACTTTACTCAAAAAATATGTCCAAAGAAGAATGTTGTAAGAATAGTCAAGAATTTGCGTATACAATAAATGAATTATCCGATATGGAATATTTTTTTGCAATGGCAATTGGTGATGGTCATTCATGTGCAGCATGTTTAGGTAAATATATTTTTTTTTATTGTTATACATATATTATATTTTTAATTTGACCGGGTTTACTAAATTAAAATTAAAAAGAAAATTAGAATAAGAAAAAAATTAGTCTATTTGTATAATAATATTTTAATCAAAATATCATAATTTTTAATTAAAATTTACTTAGATTCATGTGATAATGCTAAATGTTCACCTGGTAAACGTTGTGTTATACGAAAAGGTCAACCAAAATGTATTTGTGCACCAATTTGTAAAGCTTCAGCCAAAGAGAAACGTAAACATAATAAAAATCAACAACAACAACATCAACAACAAAATTTTAATAATAATAATAATAATAATAATAGACGTAATCGTTTATTTAATAAAAATATAAGAACACAACATCAACAGCAGCAACAACATGATTTAGTTAATTTTGAAAATAGCCCACCAAATAGAAAATTACAAAATAGTTTAAGTAAAATTAATAATATTCAAAAACAACAAAATAATAATAATAATAATAATAATAATAATAATAATAATAATAATAATAAGTATCAAAATGATGATGAATCAATAGATTCAATTGAATCATCAACAACATTTAGAACATTTAAAAACCAAAGAAAATTAAATTCAACCAAAAATAAACATCGTCGATCAAATTCAACTAGATTAATAGATAAATTAGCAAATACCAATAATAATAATAATAATAATAATAATAATAATCATAATAATAATAATTTTAATTCACATCATATTAAAGATACAGAATTATTAGATATTGATCATCAAAATGATGATAGTTCTTATAATCATCATAATGCAATGAAACATAGTGAAAAATTTATAATAACAGCTAATGATGAATTATTACAAAATAGAAAAATATTTAGTCAAAATTTAGGTAATTTAGATAATATATCAACAGTTAAAAGAAAAAAGAAAAATATGAATATAAATTCAAAAAATATATTATTAATACAAACAAGTTCATCATTAGATAAAAATATTAATATAAATCAACATGAACAGCATGAAAAAAAACATCACATTAAAAATAATCATAATCATCATGATCATCAACAAAATAAATTACAACAATCAAATAATAATAATAATAATAATAATAATAATAGAAATCGTCAACGTAAAATTAAAGACTCAAAATTACATTTAACAAATACAAATCATATTGATGATTTAAATGGTAATTTAACATCAGGTTTAACTTTAGTTAATAGTCGCCAACATAAAGATTATAATCATCAACATCATCAGCATAATCAACAGAATTTTCAAAAAGAAAAATTAAATAATATTGAAATTTCAAATATAAATGTTACCCGTTCCCATCAAGAACAACAACATCAGCAACAGGATCAACAAAATAGACGCCAACATCAACAACAAAAACAACAACAACAGGAACAAAATAAAAAACAACAACAATTAATGAGTTTAGATGAAAAAATACGAAATGGATTTTTCAATCATGGATTTCCTAATCCAGAATTTGATCTGACGGTAAGCTAAGTTTAATGTTGTGTTTTTTTTTGTTTTTTTTTTTTGGTATACGTTTTATTTACATATTATATGGTTAATAATAAAGAGAATAATGATGAATGTGCAGACTTAATATAATAAATTTCTTAACCATTTATAGGAAATTTAAACAGATGCCTGACAGGGATATAAATTTGAAAAAAAAAAAACAAATATATGTAATTATATTAGTTTCACAATTTCGAGATTTTATTATAAAGTTAATAAAATGATTTCTATAAAGATTCCAATAACATTAACAGATTTATTTTAAATTCAAATATATTATCTTACAGTTTTTTTGAGAAATTTACTTATGAGTGGACACTCTAATTTAAATTTACTTATTTTCGGATTTATTTTATGTTCAGAAAAATTCTAATAGTTTTATGAAAGTCTAATAATTTCATAAAACAGCATTTGTAGATTGAAATTGTCATATTATATGGGAGCAATACAAAAATTCTATAAAATTTAGTTAAACATTAAGTCCATATAAAGTTCTTATGAAAGATTGTATATGTTGATTTACTATATAAACTTATTACAAATTTAAAATTAAAATCAGTTTACCATATCAGTTTACCGTCTGTACCATATTTTAAAACCATACAAGAATCGCAATTAACTTTAATTTTAAATAAAGAATAAGATAAAATTTGAAATTTACGTTTTTTTTTAATATGTTCCCTATTTTAGTGTGCCAGACATTTAACAATAATTAAAGATAGTGAAATTGAAACTGACTTCAGATATGTTTGTTTTTAAAATTTTAATTATTTCGATTTTGAATGAAAAATGAAAATATTTCATTCTGTCAGATATAGAATTCTATGACTTCTTGCTCTCTAAAAGAAAATGTTGTATTTTTTAAAAATCTAAGGTCCTTTAGATAAAATAGGGTTTCATAATAGGCTCAGTGTGACCGCACTGATTTTTGGGCATCGATCTTGACCAGCCCTGTAATCTAGAACTAAATAAAAGTATAACCAAAAGTTATTTGTGAATAATGTAATGATTATTCTGTAAAATGTGACACAAGGTTACGGTCGGTTATTTATTTACAAAATCATCTTTTCCATTTTTCCATTCTTTCCATTTATTTTCTATGCTTTTACCTTGCAGTTTTATCTATTATAAAACGTACAATGAACTTATCTAAAATATTCTATTTTCTTTTTTTTTACCTTTTAAAAAATTTTTTTTTATATGAAACAAATTTGAAAAACTTGAGAACAGCAACAAGAACATCAATTGCAAATATACCATGGAGGATATGCAAATCCAGTTTGTGGAAGTGATGGACGAACATATCGGACAGAATGTCAACTTAAAAAAAGAGCATGTCGACGTGAAATCACTACTTTATCAGTTGCATACCGAGGACATTGTCAAAGTAAATAAATTATATTCATTTTAAATAAATTATAATATGTAACATAATTTTTATTTTAAATATATAATAAAAAAACGAAAAGAATTTAAATTCTGAATAAAATTTTAATTTGTGAAATTCCGAAAATGCAAATTTAAAATATTTTCATTTAATTTTGGTTTTGGTTAAATGAAAATGTTTTAATTTTTGAAAATTCATAAAAATTATAATATTAATATAAATATTTTTATTTACGATACAGAGTTTCGAAAAAATATTTAATTGCTTAAGCAATTTGACAATTAAATTATTAATTTATTTGAAATATAATTTTGTATAATATATATTTTATTAAATTTTATTACAAAATTATAATTTTTTGATTTTTCAAAATATATAAATTGAATAATTTTATTCCTGTCTACTATTTATATCTAATTAATTAATTTTAGTTTTTATTTTGTAATTAATTTGAATTTAGCCCAAAAATTATTTTCACACTTTTCTAAATAAATTTAAAGATAAATTTAGAATTATTATTAAATATAGTTTATTATTATTATTATTATTTTTTTGTTGTTTTGGCTTCCAACTAGCAATGCCAAAATAATAAATTAACCATAAAATTATTAAAAATAAAATTTAAATACTATATTAATAATTAATAAGAAGCATAATTTTTGAAAATATTATTTAATATATTTTCACCTTATTTACTTTTGTTTTTAATTAATTTTCCATTGATAAATCACCTTTTTTTTCCAAGATTATTTATTTATTTTCAATTGAATTTCTATTGTAAATATTATGATTGAAATTCATTTTTTTTTTTTTGCAGCTTCTTTCGTTCCATAAAAGAAAATCAAATTATAAAAATTTTCTCATCAAAAATTTGATTTTGTTTATGTGCCAAAAGATTTAATGAATAAATAAAAAGAAAATTGTGTAATTTGGCAAAGATTTTTCAATGAAATTGTATTTTATTTCATATACCGTATATTTTCTTTTTTTTTTAAATTTAATTTTTCATTTTGGTTTTTGCTTTTGCAATAAGTGAACGATTGATTTACACCCAATTTAATAGTTTTTGCATTTGTGCCATTAATATATTATTTGTTTTAGAAAATCAAATAAAATATAGAAAAATTTTCTATGATTTTTTGTTTTGATTGAAAATGAATTGGCAGCTGGTCGATAAACTTAATTGTTACAGTCAAAAATAATTAGATAGGATTTTAGTTAAATATATAATTCTTACTAAATTAGTTAATTAATTTTTTGTTTTTATAAATTATATGAAATTTCAAACGATAATATTCAAAATTTTCAATAATTTTTGAATGTTTTTTAAAGATAGCAAGGTAATATGTTACTATTATATAAGTTAGGTAATATTAAATGTAAGGAAGGGTAAATTATTTTCAATTATTTTCAACAACAGACTATAAATTCTTCTAGTTGTAACAGATAGTGTTTAATCTAGTACTTGTATAATTACAAAACACTATAACCACTCATATTAGGATTGAATGCAGTTAAATTTCCTGTAAATTTATATTTTATGGATTGTAATATTTGGCTAACATAAATTCAATCAATTCATTCATAAAAATTATTGATTTTCTTTCACTTCTTATTGAATATTCTATTCTTTAAATAATATTATACATATAGCTCTATATAAACAAAAATAGATTAGAAAGTCTGGTTGGTAATTATTATATGAGTGCAAATGCATTTGAAGAAATTGATTTTCTTTTTTTTTTCATCTTATTTTTAAATTGTATTTCAATTAATTTTTAATGAAATTTGTATTTTCTTTTCAAATATATTATTGAAAAATAATTTATCGAAATATTATTGAAGTATGATTAATTACATATAATTTCTATGTTATTTTTAAAATTTATATTTTATTATTTCAAATTTAATTTAATTTCTTTAAATATTTTTAAAGCTGAAATATAAATATTTATGGTCATTAATTTGAGAAGTTAATGGATAAGCTTGCAGTATATGACTTCAGCTATTTTTTATAACCATTATATTTGCTGTCACGAATATATTTATAGTAGCTTTTAGTAGAAATACCACGATTCGGATTTTGATTGTATATTTAAAAAACAATCAAATAAATCAGATTTTTTATTTGAATCAATTTTTTTGGTTTAAATAAGATTTTTGTTATATTTTTGAATTAAAAAAATTTTTTAATCACTGAATTTGGTGTTAAAAGATAACAAACATACATTTAAAAACAAATAGAACAAATCAAATAAATTTTTAAAAAAAACAAATTATAGGAAAAATTATCTACAAAGTTAGTAGTTTATGAAAAATAATGAACAGGCAAACAATAAAATATTTTTCTTGTAATAAATAAACATTTTTCTTGTAATTTTTCGTAATTTTAATTCATACAAATGTTCTTCAACATATAAATTAAACAGTCCTGCTATTACAATATCCAATTAGTACTGCCATAAAATTTACAAAAACATTTCCATATTCTTAACTCAAAAAATATAATTGCATCAAATTTGAATTAAATTATACAAAAAAAACTCAAAATGATTTTTCATTAAATCATTAATATTAAAAATTACATTTTATTATTGAAATATTAAAGTGTAAAAATTAAAATTTTCGATGTTTTTGACTTTTTGATTTAAATTCGGGAAAAAAATCATTTGATTTAAATCGGATTTGAATCAATCATTTAATTCAATTGAAATAAACCATCAGGGAAATACAAACAATTATTCAAATACTAAGAAGAACATCAGCCCATTAGGGAATTATTATCAAAATTTTTTTTATAAAATACTAACAAAAACTTTTAATTAAAATATCTAGAAGAACGTAGACAAACAATTTTAAACTATACCAAGTATTCTACTTTAGACCTGTTGAGTACTAGACCGGAAACTGTTTGAAAAATATTAAATTTGGCACACATACTAGATGTTGAATGTTAATTGCTAAATTAGCATAAACATAACGTCACACTTAATATCAATAGTAAAATAGAACTTATTACATTAGTAGTTTTGTATTGTATTAATAATATTATGACTTAACATTAGGTTTGCGAAAATAGAACTAAATAATTTATTACATTTTTTTATTCTGATTACTAAACTTTTTATTTTATATCATTTTCCAAAAAATCATATTTTTAATAAAAATAAATTTAATTTCATAAAACAGGTCAAATATTTTTTATTTCTTGATACAACAAAAAAAAAAAGAAATTTAATTATTTATATACAAATAAGATTCAAAATACTTTTTAAGTATCTTTTTTTATGTTATTATAATGCATTAAATATTATATTTTATTTTAGTAAAGAACATAAAAACATTAACTTACTAAGCATTCAATTTTTTTTAATTACAAACTGAAAAAATTACAACTTTATTTTTCAGTAAATTTAAATATTTTTATTTCGTACTTTGATTTCGATTGATAAATATTTTGGCGGCAGTAGTCTACAAATATTTTTTATTATATAAATTTATTTATATTGCATTCATAATAATCATAATTTTTTCTGTAAAACCGGCAAAATCATAATTTTTCCATAAAAACGGCATAATTTTTTTTTTTTTAAATATATTTAAATATTAAATATTTTCTTATAAGTAATACAGAGATGGTAATTTTGATGTAATTTGTATTACAAATTTTATTTTAACATAAAAAAAATGGTAAAAATTAATTGATACCGACAATGTTAATTATGGTTAGAAAAGTATAATTATGAAATTTGAAATAAATAAAAGATTACAAACCTTTTTCTATTCTAAGTAAACTTAGAGTAGATACATAATAGAATCATTAAATTAATTTGTATTACTTATAAGTAGAAAAGTGATTTTCACATTATTTTTTAAGTATCTCTTTCTTTTTATAAATTTAAAATGTTGTACTTTATTTCGAAAGTAAATTGTATATGACATTTTAGAAGAATTTCGGTCCATAAATAATGTTCTTTTAAAGATGATTATATATTTACAAACTAAATTATTATGTATACCGCCTACTCACACTGACCTATCGCTGGCTGATCTTTTTAGATAGTGGTTTATATTATGATCTTAATATCAAAATGCAATATATAGCATATACATATATGTATATATATATAAAGAATCTTTTACAAAAATAGAAATATAAAATAAAAATTTTTTAAATTCCTTCAATAGAGATTTTAACAATCTTGTTTTGAGGTTTATATGTATATATAAGTATACTATTTAATATTGTAGTATATATATCTAATAGTATATATTTAAATTTCTCTATTTATTTATATATATATTTTATAAATACATATACATAGATATTATAATTATAGCGGTTATTTCTATAAGTTAGTCTGGCGCCAAATAGTAAAACTTTTGATATATTATTTTATCTAATTTCTGTTTTTATGTTGTTTATTCAGTAATACACGCATTTGAAAATAAAAATAAAAAAAAACATTCTTGATACTCCAATTTTCATATATCTAATAAAATTGTGAAAATTTTATAATTATTTTTTTTTTCCTTATTCTATATTAGTTGGACCATCTGTCATCTTTAATATCTATTTAAAGATGACTTAAAATATAATTAATTAGACATTTAAAATATTTTTTTTTTTTTAAATTTATGATAATAATTTCTATAATTTTATTATAAAATTATTTAAAAAAAAAAAATGAAAATGAAATTGAACATTTTATCAATTAGCATAAAATTTATCTGTAATAATATTTTCAGTTAAACAAGTTTTTTGTATTTAAAATTAAAAGTATTAGCCAGCAAATTAAGTTTTATTAATATTTGTTACGGAAATAAAAAGTCTTAAAGAAATTATATTTTAAAACCTTGAAGAAACATTCTATTAAAATTTTTTGTGTATTCATCTATTATTATTATATAAATTAAAGTGGACGATTTGCACTACCCAAGAAATAAAATTATGCTATAAATTTTTCTTAATCATGGGTTAATTTATTAGGTTTTCATAATTACAGTAATTTATGTTTTTTTAAATATTTTACCCAGTTAAGTAATAGTAGTCTAAAAGGTTTTTTGCTTGAAAAAAAATTGGGAAAATTAATATGTATATCCAAAAGAAAATTAATTTATCTAAAAGTTGGCAGCTCAAAGTCTTATATTATTTTAATAAATTTTTAGTTAATCATGGGAAAAATATAAAAGATATAATTAAGTCGAAAAACAAAAACCTTTGTATTGATTAAAAGAAAAAATTATAAGGGCGAAAAATGCGCCCTTTTATCCTTCCATTTCGACACATACACTTTATTCTTTCTTCGCCATATAAACTGACCCCTTTTAAGTTTTGCTGCTACAACATCCTTGGGGATTCCTTTTCGGTAAGAACGTAGAGTACCAGTACTATGCGTTTTAAAACATAATAGCTCTTCACATAAAGGAACGCTATTATAAAAATTGTCCATGAATAAGTGGTGTCCATTATTCAAGCATCCTTGCATTAGGCGCATAACCAGCTCCTGTGTTTTAGATACTTTTGTAGATGATTCTTTTTTTCCTTCGTAAATTTCAACATTTAAAACATAACCATTATGAAATATGCCAAAAGAATTTAGGTGTTAGTCGACCAAATTATACAAGTTTAAACCGTTTAATAGCTCAAATTGTATCATCGACAACAGCATCACTACGTTTTAGTGGTTCAATGAATGTTGATTTATACGAATTTCAAAAAAATTTAGTACCTTTTCCAAGAATTCATTTTCCTCTTGTTGCATATTAAATTGAAATAATGATTAACTATGAAACATATATAAATATTTTTTTTTTAACAAGATCACAGATCGTGTACAACATAAGATTTAACACATTATAATGTTGTAAAATAATTACCAATATTAAATTTTAATATTTTATGAAATTTGAAAAAAAAAAAAAAAAATTGTGTTAAATAATTACTGAAATTACTGAAGCTATTAAGAAATAATTATTTCTGAACTTTTAACTTTGAAAAGAAAATGTTGTAGAGTTTTAATTGAAAAATGCTTAAAATTAAAGTTTTTAAAAGTATTTTTGTGCATTTTTCAGCATAAATTTTAGTTTTAAACAATTAAGTTTTTATTATTGGTTATTTTTAATATCGACTTTTAATTAGAAACATCAGTTTTATTATAATAGATGGTAACTAATTTTGAAACTAAAATCTAATTTTATTGAAACGAAAAGTAAACTTTGCTTTACTTTAAATTATTTTTGTTTATTAAAATAACTTTTAAAGACAATAATGACAAAATGTTCAAAACCCCCTTTTTTATAGATAGTTTGGATGAAATATCATATTTCAATCCAGTTTTCATTGTTCTATTACAACTATTAAAAAATGTAGATGACGTTTTCTCCTGTTAATAAATTTTCGCAGTAAGGTGTTGATATATTTTATTCGTGTGTTAGGCACTTTTACATCTTAATCAACCAATATTAAAATTCAAATTATACCTTTTTATGTTGTATTTTTAAAGTTTAAACTTACCAAAAATAGCCTAATTGGTTTGTTGACACCTGGCATAAGTGGGTGATACTTTATTTCCAACAAAAAACTAAACTAATACGTTTATAATTTATTTCGTACTTTCATAGCCAAAACACATACTTTTATCTGTTGTATGCTTGACTGGTTGAATTTTCATCATTCTGCAGACATGCTTCAGAATATTAACAAAACTTTTATCTTTATACTCATAGCTTTTATTTTTAAAATAATTATTTTAGTTTCAACTATTTTTTATTTATTTAAATTTTATCATCCAAATAATTATAATTTTAATTATTCTTTTTAAAGTTTTTTATCCCAACTTAAAATACTATAATAATTTATGATGCATTTTATTTGAACAAGTAAATCATGCGTACGAATGTTTGCTTTTAAGTCATTTCATTAATCTTTTCGGTATTTAAGTTTTATTACATTTTACTTTAAGATTTTATTATTCTATTTCTCTTTTTAAATTTAATTAAAAAAAAAAAATTCACTTGATTGTAAATTTAGTTAAAATTAATTAATTAATTTAAAAAAAATGTTTTTTTTTTTTTTAACAGCATCATGTAAATCAGTTCAATGTTTACAAAATTTAACTTGTGTTGAAGATCAATATGGTATACCACATTGTATACCATGTGAAATAAATTGTCCAAATGATGATCCAGTTAATTTAATTGATCCAAGAAAAGCTGTTTGTGGTGTAGACGGTCGTACATATAAAAGTGTTTGTGATATTAATCGTCAAGTTTGTATTACAGGACGGTCAATTGCAGTAGCATATCATGGATTATGTAAAGGTAAATAATTTTTTTTAAGTATATCAAAATTGTTTAAAATTATTGAAAGTTTTTTATTTGTTTAAGAAAATTAAAAAATTATATAAAAAAAAATATTGACAGGCGGTAAAAGTGTAAATTTGTATATAATTTTTCTATTTTTTGAAATTAATATTTTTTTTAGCTATCTTTTGATATAAAGAATTTATCTTTTTTCTGAATCATTTTCCTTTACAGTAATCAGTCATGTGTGATACATTTTTATAAAGTTTTTTTTTTTATAAATTGAAAACCACATTTTCAATATTACAAAAAAAAAAAACTAAGATATGTGTTTATTTATGCAACCACATTGAAATATATTTAATTACAATTTAATTATTACATAGTAGTAAGAGTGTTAAAAGTTATTAATACGCAACAGTTGATATCTTTATTAATTAATGGGATCCAATGATAAGATTTTCGCAATCAAAATTCAATTATTCTACACACATTATAGTCAATATTTACATATAGTGAATATTTCAAAAACAAAAAAATAAAAGTGTTAAAGTTAAAAGTGTTAAAATTTTAATATCATTTGAAATAATATATTTTTTTAATTAGTAATTTCTTCACTAAAAAAACATAATACATTAGATAAAATTTTGACAAAATTGCATTAAAAAAAATTAATTTATTGGTGATTTAAGTAATTTAAAAGAAACCAGTTAAATTTTCAGTTTCTCAAGTAGAATTATATTGGAAGCATAAATTATATAAGATTTTTTTTAATAGTACATACATATTTCAGTCTAATTCTAATCAGAATTATAATTATTATTATAAAACCTATTTTTCTAGTTAATATTGTATTTTAGTAACAGGCGTAGAATTATACACTTAAATACTGTAATCTAAATTAGCTAAAGGGCGCCTTATTCTTAAGTTAGTCTTTTCTGAATGATTAGGACTTTCAGGTTTATAACTAATAACCTTTAGTTATGTACTTAAAATACTGTTTTTTTTTTTTGAAATATATCGGCTACAAAAAAAAAAATTGTTATGTTGTACTTCATATAATTAGATAACATTAAAAAAAATAATAACTTACAAAACCTTCTCACAATTCAATTTTCTTCAATCTTATATAAAATTAAATTTTCCTATAACTTCCTTTATATTAATCAACTCCATGTAATCATCTTAATTAGATTATACATTAAAGAACAAAATTAATCTATTATGAATAATGATAACTATTTAAAGTACAATAGGAAATTAAAAAATAAAAAATTAAATTAAAAAATCTATTAAATTAATCTGTAATCAAATAAATTGTAATTTTTGCATAATTCCTTTTATTTTTCTTGTAACTTTGTAACAAAATATTATTGTAAGAATATATATTCTTAATATATTATTACAAATTGTTATTATAATTAAAACATTGATTTGTGGTTTAAGAAAAATCTAATTTTCATTTTAATAGATAGTTAAAAACATACTAGAAAACAATTATATACAAATAATATTACAGAAATATATCACTTTCCTTTTACAATATAAAAATCTGTTCATATAATTTTGTAATTTTAATATATGTATTACTAGGAATTTCTACGTACGTAAATAAGATATAATAACCCATCTGTAGCTGTAATAGGTATACAAGAACGTGTTTCTATCAAATTATAGTGCAACACTAGATTTTCATATAAATCTTTTGTGGTTATAGATTATTTTTGTCTTTATATCGATAATATCAGACTTATTATAGTTACTAGAAAAAAAAAATGTTGTTTTTATGGTTTTGTAAATCCTTAATATTAAACACATCAAATACATCCGACTGTCAATGTGAGGTTTTTATGGTAAAAAAAAAATATATAACAAGTAATACAATATGACAAAATAATTTCAAACTTCAAGAAATTAATTAATATTTTGAAAAATAATGTCAATTATCAAAATTAATTATAAATTTTATAATTCAAATTGAAATATTTATAAATAAATTCAATTTTTATCTAATTACTATTAATTTTAATATTTATCTATTTAAATATTTCTGTATATTCTTTGGCGGTATGTCAGCAGCTTATTATATTTTCCAAATATCATTTTAATTGACAACTGACCTTATAGCCTACTCTAAAGATTTTTTCGATTAGCTAGAATTAATATTATAAATGTCATTATAAAAATTTAATCTAATAAAATATCTGCATAAAAATTGGACTATAGCAGCTAAAACATTCTGAATAAATATAAAATATTTGCTCGTTCTAGTCTAGACCCTACCGCCCTGAATAAAAGTTAAAAGTCATTTGAATATTTTGTTATCGACAAACTATGTTTCTATGAAAGTGCTGATTGCAGAAAAGCGTTTTAATTGATAGGAGTAAATTACAGCACATTGTGTAATATAAGCTAATTCTCTATTTTATGTAAATCTAAAATGTCATGGTATGTACAAATATATTCATGGTAAAAAAATAATTTTGTTTCCTTGCAAATAATAGAAACCCTTCATAATACAAATTGATAATTTATATTTAAATATAGAATATTATTGCAAAAGTACCAATATCTAAATAGTTTTGTTATAGTTTTTTTGCTTTAATTAAAAATGATTAAAAAGAACTTACCCTAAAATTAATGAATATATTTTTATACCGCAATTACATATAGCATAACCTAGAATTTTCGCAAATTATAAATTTATCTCGGAAATCAAAAACAAATTATGAAATTAAGAAAAAAAAAATATACACAGAATTTATGTTTTTGTTTTTTATGCCTATATCTAATAATTATTTAATATTAAATCGTGTCATTTAAAATGAAATAAAATAAAATTGAAAATCACATATACGTAATGTAATTTTATTAGTTCGATTGTAAAATTACATACATTTTATTTTATTAATATTCACCTTGAGATTAATTTTCTTACTACATATTATATATTTAAGATTTAATATGACAACAGCGAATTAAAAATCAACTGAAATTAATAGTTTTTTTTTTGTTATAGAATTATTATTGCTTGTAAAATATCTTATATGTGAATTGTATACAATGTTATTTTATTATTTTAATTTAGTAGCAATATTTTTATATTTTACTTTATAGTAACTATAGTATTATTATTTAATTACTATATTAAAGATTAATTCATTTCTTTTGTTGCACAGGATAGTGTATATAGTGGGCATACCTAATCATTATAATTAATTGAACTTAAGTGAAAAATTTGTTAATAATTATTCGGTTTTTGAAGTCATATAAACAAGACTTTGTTTATTATTAAGTATATTTTTTAATTTTAGTAGCAACAGAATGTAGTCATAAAAACAAATGACATATATATGAACAAAAAAGATTAATTAAAAAAATTTAAGCTATAATAATAAATAGTGTTATTAACTATCATTTGTAGCACATTTGTATAGTAAAATTGGAAAAACTAATATGTATATATATTTTTTAATTGATTTACTAAGAAATCACTATATTTATTGAAATTTTTGAAAAGTTTCTTTAAATTGGCATTTCATATTTAGCCTATGAATAATTATCTTTTTCAACGGTGTAACAGCCAAAATAAGCCTTCCATTAACGTTATCTGAACATTCTATTACAATTTGGATGTACTAATTGTTATCTGGATTCCGAACCATAAATTTCTCTATAGTTAACAAACTTGAATAGGAACAAACTAATAGTTTAAATGACTTCCCTCGTTCCCAGTTTTAAATCACAATTTATTACTGGTACTCTTTTAAAGTTCATTATAAATAGACCAACATCGATGTCTCGGAGGGAAATCGAAACCAGTACCTACCGCCGGTGAATAAGTATACTACTACTATACAATAAGACACAGTCGATGAAAATAGTCAAATGTCTCATGGAATGATATTTTATGATTGAACATTGTCAAAATTAGCATAAACTATTCGTGAGTTTTAATACTGCTACAATATTTTTATGTGTATATAATTTTTCTGCTGAAATTGTTTAAAAATTTAATAAATGTTTTTTTTAATGAATATAAGAAAATAAAAAGTTCAAAAAATGTACGACATAAATTTTTACTTTCTATAAATACTAATTTATCTGCAAAATTGTTTTAATTTTTAAAGTAAACCCATTAAATTGTTTAATAATAAATTTTCATATTAGTTGATGTAATAATTAACACAACATAATTATTGTATTAAATTGCACGATATATTTACAAAGTTATATTTACTTTATGTGTTAATTATGATCAGAAAAGTATACTTATATGTTATATTATATTTCAATCTTTAGTAAATTTCTTAAATATTTAATTTGTGTTTATTTATGCAAGTTTGTCAAATATACAAGTATCTTTGTATTTTTTTTCGATAAATACAAAACTATCTTTGAAATATTTTTTTAATTTATTAGTAGTAAAATTATTTTAAATTTTAAACTTGTTAACTAAACACTTTACTCCTAGCCATTAAATTATAATATTTAATTAAATAATTATCGCACAAGTATTTTTTTTTATTCAATGTCAATTTGAATTGTTACATAATTTGTCACCTTACTGTCTAAGTTAATACTTCCTCAAAACTAATTAATTTATAACATTTTTTTCATATATCATACACATACATATATATATATATATTAAATATATATTACATATTTAATGACATTCATTGTTGCCTTTCTACAAATCATCATTATTACCTGTTTTGTTTCTAATATTAATCATTTCATAAATAAAAAATCTTGAATCTTAAATATATAATTATAACAAGGGGGGTATACAACAAAATAAAAATATTAAAAAGCATTTATAAAGCAGAAAAAAATAACACAAAAACATGTGACAACCCGTCATAATTTCAAAACATAAATGTTCTCAAGTCTATAGCATTAAGACCAGGCCCAGACAGCCAGACGAAGAACAACAATTTAAAATACGATAAATCATCTTGCATAATTTGTAGCTTTTAACTGGTCGTTACATTTGCATAATCTCTTGTTACATAGTATTATTTTTTTCTCATAAGTTTTTTTTAGTTTTTACCCAGTATTGTAATTTAATGTTTTACCTACATATTGTTTTATAATATATGTAAAATGACTTTAAAGTATGGGGGTATAACAATTTTCGGTAATTTTTTGTTATTTGTCTGTTTATAATGAATATTAATTAGTTTTTTTTTTTAAATATTTATCTTTTTTGAATTAGAATTAAATTGAAATATTCTTTTTTTGGAGAATATTTTTTATTAAATTTGTAGAATATAATGTTCAAAAGCTATTATTCCCGCATCCATATTTACAGACCAGGGAAATAATTTGAATATTTGAAAAATAACTTAAATTACAAGAACTAATTTTTTTAACCGGGTTCTTTTCAATAATTAAACTAAAGTTTTGTAAGACTTTATTTACTCAGTCAATCATATCATGTCAATTCTGTATTTGCAATTTAAAATTAATATACTTTTGATTTAAAAACTATAAATTTCAATACAAAATGGAAGATATTCAAAAATATTGTAGCTATTGATTTTTAATAAACCAACAATTAATTAAACAAAGTAAATTTAACAAAATAAACTTAAACTTAAATAATTTTATAAGCGTAATATGTAAATAATCTTATATTATAAAAAAATTATTAGTCAAATGAATAATGTAATTTGGACAGACACTCTAAAATTAATATAAATATATATATTTTCTTAAAATATGCTAATATAAATTTGCCAAGAATAAAGATTAAAAATTATATTTTTTATTTTATTACAATATTTTTTGTCTTTAAAGTTTAATACCCATTATGATAATTAAATAATTACACCTTTATTGATTTCCTTGCGGTAAATAAATAATTATTTGAAATATATTACATAAAATTATACATAAATGTAGTTTATTACTGAAAGATAATATCATATTTATAATATTATATAATATTTAGTTTACTTTTATGATACATTTAAAATCTTCAATATAATTAAAAATTAAATTTATTAAATTAGTCACTTAAGATGACTATAAATTAAATTGATTTTATTTTAAAGATACATACAATTATATACATTGTAACAATCTTAATGCGATTATGTAAATTATATAAATTGTTACAATTTAATAATACACAGTAATTAATAAATATAGTATATTTTATAAAAATATTATAATTATATATATTTATTAATGTGAAAATTTATTAAATTTGTAAACAGTTTTATAAAAATAAATCTTCTTTTTAGCAATAAAGCTTATGCATTTAAGGAAATATTCTGTATATCTCAAATTTATTTTCATTCTTTAGTTATTTTAGACTTTAAATAATATTATTTCATGACATAGCAAGTACACATAATTGTCAGTCGATCATTTTAATGATATTCCAAAAAAAAAAATATTCAATAAAGGTTTTTTTACTTTGTTACTACTACCAAGGATATTTTATCTGTCTGAATTATATAGTTTTTTAGTTTTATTAAAACCCAGACAAAATATATTTTAATGCAATTATATGTTAGCACCAGACACAAAATATCATAATTCATTTATCGATAATTTATTTAAATTTTTTTTTTTGTAACGTCTGGACATTACGACCAATTGTAAAAAAAAACAAAACAATATTCTCCGTCATATGCAGACATAATTAATATGCAATTTTATAAACAAAATAAAAATTATATCTTAAAATAATAATTTCATTAATTTAAATTTAAAAAAAAATTATATTTATTAAGAAAATTGGAGTGATATGAATAAATAATTTTATAATTAGAAATTTTCAATTATATGATTTCTAAATTTCGAAGTGATTATCAATTGAACATTTTAAGTTACATTTTGATATAAAACGTCTACCGAGAAAAGAGTATAGAGTATATTTTTAAAATGGGTTCTTTTTTATAGTTAGTTTATTTCCATTTTATAAATTCAAGATTTTTATATTTCAATCTCATAAGTCAGTAGTTTCATATAAAATCTAATTTTTTAATACAATAATGTAAATTTTTTGAAATTTTTTCAAATCTGTTAATTAGAGAAAATCCATTATATTTCAAAGAAAAAACGTTGGCAGTTTTATCCTCATCATCACATATTACCAGTAAATTCAGTAAATTTGTACAGATTATTAATTAGTTTTCTATCATTTATTGGGTATTTCTAGATTTATTATTATTTTGGTACTGAAATTTTTTTTTTTAAATGGCTTTAACCAGGCTTATTCAGTTTTTACATATAATTATTATGTAAAAACTGATTTAGCCTGTTTAATTACATAGAAAATTTTACCATTTTCTCGGACTAAGATAAAACGAATTGATAGTGTATAATACTAAGAAAAATTCAAAAAATATCAAGTTCTTGGGCGCTAATTTGAGTTGAGGTAATTTGAAAGCAATAGTATTATCACAACATATTTTTTTTATAATATTTATGTAAATATTGTATACTGTAAAATGTACGTAGTTCAATAATATAATATGTACACTAAAATATGATGAGAAAGTTATTTTACTTAATTAAATTTAACAAAATTATCCTTAACAAAGATAAATTTATCAAATAAACTATTAGTATTCCAATTTTGATAATAAAATTATTATTAGCATTATCATCACTCTTTAAATAAATTTGACTAATGTAAAATATATTTACAATAAATTATTATGATATATAATTTTCTTAGGACGACAAATCTTATCTGAAAATTAACATTTTTTTTGATAAATTACTAGCATAAAATAATAGCATCCGTTACCTATAAAAATTCAAAAAAATAATAATAATAATAAAAAAATTAATTATCCGCCACTGTCCAACATCAAAATTTATGAATGAATGAGCTGATTTTTTTTTTTTTTGTATAATTATTATGTATTACTACTATATTCACAATAATTTTTAAATCTTATATGCTGCATTCAATTCATTTTACCACAAATAACAATTATTTAATGCTAATCGGTTGTTTTCGTAAAATAAATTCCTCAAGCCATCCGTTCTGTTACGTATATAAATAATGTATTTAATATATATTTATATATATATATATATGTACGATTTCCCTAGAGTATCAGTTTTCATTAAAATGCACAAAACTTTATTGCAGTATCACATATACATTTAAAAAAAAAAAAAAAACTTTTTTGTTTGTTTTTAATTTTTTTTTGTTTTTGTAAGTAAAATATCAGACATAAACAAAAAATGCAATATTTTATTTAAAAAAAAAAAAATCATATAGATTCTTTTAAAAGTATATTTATTAATAATAAATATAAATATTATAATATTATGTTATTTTGAAATTAAAATAAAAAAAAATTAATATGTATATTATTATATTAATATAAATTTCCGATATACCACTATATAAAACTTAAGAATGCTTAATCTAAAACTATAAAAAATATATGTTTTTACACCTTTTTTTTTTTTGTTTAAATAAACAAAACATAGATAAAACAAAAGATCAATGAACTAATATATATTAGTATATATAAGATATTATCATACGTTTTTTTTTTTATTTATTTATTATAAAAAACATGGGTGATTGTCCGTAAAAATGGCGGTAAGATTCATTTTTCGATAATATTTGTAATTTATTTTATAATAATATGAATCATTATTTTTTTTCAAAAAAAAAATATATATTTTATAAAAAAAAATTAAATGATGTTTATTACATAAAATAAAAATGTATATTATATATACAGACTTAGAAAATTTGCTAGAATTTTTAATATATGATAAGCCATTACTGACTATATGTATATTTATTATAGTAATTTTTAAGATATAAGATTCAAACTGATATTTTACTTTTTTATTTTTTATATCAACTTCAGCTAAAATATCATAAATAAATTACAAATATGGGAAAATAGGAAGGAAACAAAATATTGTGGGGAAAAATTATTATAGATTTTCTTAATTCAAAATTTTTGATGAAATACAAATTTAATTTCGAATCTAGAAATATCCAATAGATGATTTTGCAAATTTACGAAATCTATTTTTTTTTCATAATATTTTTGATGAAAAAGATGAAAACATATCCTATTTTAATTACTAGAGTATTCGGATATTTTAAATTTATATCAATTAAATCAGAGCAAACTGCTTTCTGTAGTAAATTTTTTTAGTTGCAATCATTCTTAGAAATAATTTTAATATTAATTTGAACTTTAGTTTTGATATCCTTTAGCTAATATTATCAATAATAAATAAATTAGAAGGATATTAGTTTTAACATATGCAAAGGACACTGCCAACATTTTTCTAAAATATCAATAAACTGTTAAATTTTATATTTATTACTGCCAATTTCTTCACAAACACATTGTAATTTGCTCTTCTAGGTATGAGCTTTGTTAAATTACTTTATTTATTCATCATAAACTTACATTTTTTTTTATTTATTTGAAACCATATAGATTTTTATTTGATAACATATTCAAATTAAAAATATAATTAAAAATATATAGGATTATATTTTTAATCCTTAATATTTCAATATTTTTGGATAAAATTACTTTATTTACAACATTTCTGGACAAATTTTACTTTTGAAAATTATTTTAAAACTTAAACTTTATATTACTATAATGTATTTTTATTTTATTTCTGTCAAGTATTGTCTTGCACCTGTATATAAATGTATTAAAAAATAAAATAACAACAGAAACGAAATTCGAACGATCATAATATTTACACCTGCAAAGATTCTCACGCCTTTGAAAAATCAAAAAGTCGATGCTTCTTCGTCGCATTAAAATATTAAAAATATTTATATATATTGTACATACATATAGTAGCTTTTATTTTCGTGAATTTCTTAATATTTACTTTTTCCTTTACGATTTTTGTAACCATTGAAATGAAGAATAAAAATTCGATTTGGCAAAATGAAAAAAAAAAAAAAAAACCAACCAAATTTTCAGACAATCTAAAAACTTCTTTCTCGACAGGTGTTATTACTTTTAAAAAAAATATTTTTTTTTGTTTGTTGTTTGATTTGGTCCACCAAAACTAAAGTAATAATAATCGTTAAAAAATAACATATAAATGTGCTAATAAAATGTAAATTATTTTTTATTTCTTGAAAACTAACAAGCAAAAGTATTTATATTATTAGCATAAAAAGTATAATTTCAGACAAAAAAAATGAAAATATTTGATATTGTGAAGAATATTAAATAAATGCAATATTGCTATAATAATTTAGTTAAATTACAGATTAATATTTTTAAACGGAAATGTATCTTACTTTAGTTTATGCTATTAATTTTTTAAAACCATTAGTATTGCAATAAGTTTTGTTTTATTCCTTATGTTATATCCTTATAAGTTTTATTTATTTTAGTGAGGCTTGAAATTGTATTTGATATACTCCCACTTAAAAATTTCTATATAAAAAAACTACATGATAGGATTTAGTTAATTTGCTTCGTCGTGATTTAATAAATATCTCAACTTCTGTTTGAATTGGATTGTAATTCTCTCAAAACTCCATTACAGGCTAATAATTTTAATTTTACAATCACAATATTACTCGCATTATGTATAATTGGAAAAAAAAGGCAATGCACCAAAATGCATTTTCAATTAAAGTACTTTTTACTGTACTAATTCTGTTCTAGAATGGCGAAATGAAATTGTGTTTTATTTTGTTTACTTTCATTATAATAGTAATACTATTTTCTTAATTTTCCATAAATACTTTTCCAATGTGAAACTTTAATTTAAAAATTTCTTTTTCAAACATAAATCCAAACTGATCATAGAAAATCGATCACGTAATTAATTTAAAAGAACATCATAGTAAATTTGATTTAAACTAAAGTGAAAAAAAACCAACCACTGAAATTAATAATTTATTTTCCAAAATTAAATTTAACCTATAATTATTTTGCAGTTGAACTTAAATGCCTCAATTATTTCATGACTTGAAACTGATCTCATTACAGCTCTGTAATTTTATTTTGTGGCTATAAATTTTTTTTGGAATTTTCTACCATCCATATCCCATCCAAACTCTTACCTCTTAAATTTGATCATTTTCACTTCAATATCCTTTCGTATATCAGACGCCATTACCTGTTGTAAAAATAGCCAAAAAAAAAAAAAAAAGAATTTCTTAAAAAAAATGCACATTTTCAAAATATTTGTGGACTATAAAATGTGAAATGCACTCAAGGATGTGGTTCCATCGAAATATGCATTCAATTTAGGATTTTTACGTGTTTTTTGTTTTGGATCGAATTATATTTGTTGTTGTTATCCGTCTGGAAAGTTTTAATTCGCTTGATTACTCAAATATCTAAAAAAGCAAAAAAAAAATGCCATAAAAACCAAAACACATAGAAAGAATCGAGGATGACAAAAATGCATTTTTAACTTTTTTTTTTGGGATGCATTTTATTGAAACCTGAAGGTTGTTGCACCACATCGTTTTCATTACCTTGAAAAAGCAGATGCACTAATGGTACAACAAAAAATATTTTTCGTTCACAACGAAAAATGCAATGTGAAAACCAAAAAAAAAAAAATATAATATTTTGTGCATCATCAAAAAAAATAATTTTATATATAAATATCCTGTTTAAATTTTTTATATTTTCAAAATTTAATAATTTTTTTTTTTGAAAATTTGATAAGAATTTTTATTATTTATTAGAAAAATTTTATTGTGGAGATTTTCAAAATAATTTGTTAGCTTTTAAAAAAATAAATATATTATATTTTTCTTGAAGACAAGTGGTTTTTTAGACGTTTTTGAATATAAACAAAAAGAAAATGCAATTTTACAAAAACGTAAACAAATTTGTGAAACATTTACAATCATAATTCAGTGCATCAAAATATGAACAATATTTTCTGTTTTTTTTTTTTGAATAATAAATATTATAATTTTTCCAAAAATATAAAATAAAAATCGAAATAACCAAAAAAACAAAAACAAACACAAAAATGACGCAAAATTTTCGTATAAATTTTGGCGACTTCAGCACGTCAAATCATTAAATTGTCTAGACATACTCTCACGCTGCACAATATTTTATTTGGATTTTTACAAAAATTATGTGCCTCAAAAGGAGCTAAAAAAATAAAAGAAATTAATTTTGGTTTTGTTTTCGATTAAAGTTTTACAAATTTCAGTTTAATAAAATTAATTTTTTTTTTTGTTTTTTAAGTAAAAAGGTGTTAAAAGTTGATAAAAACAAAAAATTAACTTCATTATAGATAAATTAAATATTCGTTTTTTTTTTAATGGTCATGTAAAATGGTCCCTAAATTAAATTTAATCTTTATATGAAAGTTGTAGATCGATTAAAAATTTGTAGAACGGCTGCCAAAGCAATCATTTTTGTAGCGTAAAGAAGCTCCGAAAAGGATAATTTACTAATGCTTAAAGCTCAACCTGTTACAGATACGAAGAACATATGAAAAATTGAATGATAACCGAAATTCCATTAGCTATAAACATAATCAGACATTCGAGGTAATCGAATTAAATTATTTATAATTCAAAATTTTTTTTAAAAGAATTTAATTAGAAATTTCAATTGGACTTTCGAAATCATTCGATGAATGAGTTAAATTTAGGCTACAGAACAGAAAGTTTTCAAAAAAACAAAATATTTTTTTAAAATTTTTAATAAGAATATTTTATGTTTATGGCTTAAAAGTTAGAAATCTCAATGGAATGTTTCTAAATCAAGAATTGAATAATAATAGAGAGTGGTTTATTGTAATAAAAAATATAAATCTTTTCCTAAATTTTTAAAAAGTATATATTTTATTTTATAACTTCTATTTTATTTTGGTTATTAAATCATGTAATCATTCATTCTTTTCATACTCCAACCAGACACAAAAATATGATGTTATTATAACACACTAAAAATTACAGGCCAAAAAACTAATATTTTATATCTTATGGATAATAATTCAAATATTACTACATTTATCCTATCAATATTTATGTACAAAAAAAAAAAAAAAAAAACTGCAAACCACAATAATAAAAAAACGTAAAAAAAAAATGTATAACAAAACGAAGAATGTTAAAATGAACACAAGGTCTATGAAGGTCATAATTGTTGCATTATGCATCTCGTGTGTCTGGAATTGGTTACTTAATGCAGTCACTGTTAAAATTTTTGATTTTTTTTTTTGTGCTCTGTATATGTGTTGAATTCTTACTTGAGTTCCAAACTTGCAAGTGTTTGAATCCTTGTTACGTATAAATAAATTGTAGATCGACGAGACTGCATTTTATATCTTTTATGTTATATACACTTATACAGTTAACATCCTGTGCAAAAAAAAAAAACCAACAACTTAACAAAAAAACTGATGCATTTTAAATAATAGTCCAGGAAATTTAAGTAGATACATAAAAATTAATTTATTTGAATTTTTCATTTAGGAATTTTCCAAAATGAAATTGATTTTTCTTGCTGAAATGTATTGACTGAGTAAGTTTTCGAATTTATCTGAGAATTTATAGGAAATATTACAATTTGACCCACAGACCAAACCAAGTGTTTATTTTTGTACTTTGAAAGAAATGCTTTTAAGCGAAATTAATTTCAAAACTTTTGGTTAAAACTTATAAACCCTTATATCAATTTTTAAAAATTCTTGTAAAATTTTGTGTTTGAAAAAATACGATTATTATTTTTCGAAAATTGCATTTTAGATTTAGGGTATAAAAAATATTAAAAGTGCAACAATTATAATCAGTTTAGTTAGCGCGTGTATTCCTGGTGGCTTTGCAAATTTCACGTTATCAAAATAAATGTAAAGATATTTCCAAAAAACCAGAAACTCACGTGCAAAATTACAGTTTTTTTTTTTTTTTTTTTTTTAAAGCGATTTCAACTTTTTGATGAAAAATATATTTTATATATTTCGTCGCATAATTTATGTTTTTTTGTGCAGACTTTAAAATATAATTGTTTGTAACACTACCAAAAAAGAAAAAAACACAATTTGTGGACGTGAAGTTGCTGAGTTTTAAAAGAATTTGTAAATAATTTCATTGCAACCATATTTATGTTGTTTTTTTTTTGCTTTGGCCAGATGGTAGTCTGATTAGTTTTAATTTGTTTTGTTTTTCTACTCTGGCTTCAATTTAATTCCAGTTTGTTAGTTTTTTTTGACACAATGTAAATATTTTGGTTAAATGCATTGAAGAAAGCCTATTCCGAGTAATGAATATTAAAATAATATAAAATTTTGGTATTTCTAAATTCGTCAGAATTTTGAAAAAATTACATGAATATTGTTAACCTGGAATTACTTTCAATATTCAATTCATTTTATATAAATTTAAAAAAAAAAACAGATGAATAAATTGACCTTGCATTATACTTATGCTCTGTTTCACTCTGTGGCTGTTTGCCATGATATAGTAAGTGCTGGCTCTGGCTCCGATTCCAGTCCAAGCCATTGATATTGATCTAAATTTAACCAGTAGTTATGAAATTACACTAAAATATCATTGTACTGTTCGGAATTCATATAAAATTAATAGGATCAAATTGCAATCGAATGTTAGGAGTCCATTTTGGAAGTGCCAAAAGTTTGAACCCTGTGCCAATAACAACTAGAAAAATAACTTATACGATTTGGACTTGTTATAAGTATAACAAAATATTGTATTATGTATTACAAAATTTATAAAATTTTTAGTTCAGATTACGGCATACTCTTATTTTGATATAATCAAAATTGACCTATAAAATTTAGACTATTTCATATTTATACATACTCTTTATTTTGCGTACAAGTAAAATGATTTCTTTTCTTGATTATGCAATGTGCAATGTTTAATTGAAATTGTAAATTATATAAAATTATTTTGTGTAGGTACCATAAAAAAATTTACTAGTATCATAAACAGACATTTTACAGATTCTTAATATTAATAAATTTGCACTTAAAAATAATAACTACTTCGGGCTGTAATTTACTAAAACTGCTACTGGAATATAAATCTGAGATATATAAATATTTAATTATTTTTGAACCATCAAATTTTCCAATTACATAATACTTTGTTGCATTGAATAATAATAACGATTTTTAAATGCTTTTTTTATTTCATTTTATTTCAGTTATTTGACTGATAATTTCAAAGTTTCGCCTTTTTGAATATGTGTAATGAAACACAAAATTATGACGTTTTATTCAATTTTTACAACATCTCTTTTCGATCTGCGTGTTTCTTATTTTATCCACATCTTAATTTTTTGTTTTGTATTTTTTATTGATTTAATGATATGTTTCAGGTTTGCGATGATTTGTCTTGTAGGCTCATATTGTGGTTTCTTTTTCATTGATATACAATGTTGCACTTATGGAAATTTAATTTGTTTCGATTGATTAGCCTGCAACCATAAACCAAATGATTGGAAATATTGAAGCAAGTTGCATGATATATGCATGATATATATGTATAATATATATGCATAGTAATATGCATATTTTTTTGTTCCATATATAAAGTTATGACTTACTAAATGAGATTGTTATAAAAGTTATAAAAGTTATTAAATTGCATTTTATTTTTATTTTTAATGTAAAATAATGAAGAATAATTGAAAATAACAAATTGATCCAGTTTACTTAAGTATTGAAATTTATAAAATCTTGTTAATCTTAACGAGAAAAACTTAATACGATTTAATTATTGAAATCTTTTAGATTTTTTTTTGTATAATCCCTGGTAGAATTATAAACTAAAGACAATTAAAACAAAATATATTTGTTACGTTTGTTTTTTTCAGAAGAATCAACTTGCAACAATGTACATTGTGGTTCGAGAATGATATGTTTAACTGATTTGATTACACATAAGCCACGTTGTGTTTCATGTAGTTTTAAATGTCCACGTAAAAAAAGATCACAGGTAAATATTATACTTAAAAAATGATGTCTTATTAAAAAAAAAATTCTCTTACAAAATAATTTTTGGTTTCTGTTGTTCTTCCCGTCATTGTAAAAAAAAAATTTAAATTAAAAATCAGCTTGTGGCATAATAATTTCAATTATATTTACAAAAATCATTATAAATTATCATTTGAAATCATAATGCTTAACAAATCTTAAAAGATTATTTAAGAAAGTTCAAAATGCTGTAAGACATTTTTGTTTACTATTTTTAACCGAATTTATGTTAACAAAAAGATTGTAAATTTTTGTCAACTTTTACTAATCTAAAGAGTACGACAATTATTGTTGTATATAATTTAAAAAAAATTGCGAAATTTTAATTTTTTTAAATATTCTTAAATATTTCATATAATTACTTAATTATAATTAATTTCCAATTGTTTGGGCATTGGGTAACGATCACTACAGGATCAGTTGATACTGTAATATAAAAATACAGTAAACTAACGCTTTTTTGCTTACATAAAAATTTTTTGAATATACAATTAACGTGAAACTAAAACGTTCGAATTTATTATTTTATGACACTGGCTCTGTTAATTAAATTTTATGACAAGAAAAATTCATTCAGTTTCTTATTCTTAATATTTTCCAATTAATGAATCTTGTACATGTACCGCTTTATTGTAGTGTAGATTTATTACAAACTTTAATAACATAATAAATAACATTTTGTTAACTAAAAACCAATAAATATCTGAATGTGTGTCTGCTTTTTCGTTGTTTTTTTTTTTGGGTTTGTTTTTATATTGGTTTTATTTTTACTTTTTTTTTGGGTATCGTATTATTTATTTATTTCTTTTGGCTACTACACTTGCGCGCCATTATTGTCGCTAAGCAGTGTTATCCAAATGAAAAATTGATACGTTGACAGTCAGTCTGCTGTTTAAAGTTTAATTGAAAAACTAGCCCGCCGCCATCCGTTAACTTATAAGATTAACGACATTGACAACTTTGTTGTTTATTTCGAGAATTTACGTTAGTCTGCGCATTCATAATAAAATATATGGGCAGCATTAAGGATGCTGTATTTTTTGTTTTGTTTTTTTTTCTTGTTGAGGATTATAATATCTTAAATATTAAAAGCCATAATAAATTTCATAAAAAAAATAATAAAACCAAGAAAAAAAATTACATTTCTGAACAATTTCTTTTTCATTTCTTGCATAAATTATGTTTGTCTGAATGAGTTTTTTTTTTATTTTTATTTTTTCGTGAATTTATTTTTAATGATTAAAAGATTGTTTTAAAAATAATTACTATAATTAATTATTTTGATTAATTCATATTAAATTTAGATATAAAATTTTAACATTTAATGAGTTTACAATTTTTTTTTATTATATATTCTAATTTTTTTTTAATATGACAATGTTTCACAATTATTTCACTAAAACTGGATATTTTGTTTATTAATATTTTAATACGATCGGCGAAAAATTAAATTAATTAAAGGGTGCAGTTTGTATGTTTAATTTTAATTAAGATATGTCTGTGCAAAAAAAAATATTGGAAAATGACAGAAAATAAATTAATTGTAATAATTTAATTTATTATGTATAGATTTTATATTTTGTGTGGGTTTTCAATAATTTTTTCAAATATTAATAATAAATATGATGAAAGTTTATAAATTAAAAAATGATTATCTTAAATTGTTTATAGAAGATAATCATTATAAATGTATTTTTTAATAGAACAATTGAAAATGAATTTTCATAAAATAAGAAAAACTTAACCCATTAACTGCGCCTTGCGGTTGCTGAACATTTCAAGAAAAAATATTTTTTTTTTAACATTCTTAGAAATAATTGTATATCATGGAAAATAATTGTATTTAATTAAAAAAATTGTATATCAGTAATTTTGTAAAACACATTGTAAAATATTTGTTACATATGAAAAAATATTAAAATATGAGATGTTTCTTACGAGTTTATCATATGACTAAACTAATATAGCAAAAACCAACCAACACCGTAAACCTCTTTCAATACATATATACTAACTGTGACCCGCCCTTTTATTATTTTAAAATACCATCGCTTGTACTAAAATTTATTACGTACATACTACGAAAAATACTTTGTAACAGTTTCCCACTAAAATTAACAAATTGTTGGTCATAATTGCAAAAATGACGACAAACGAATAGGCAGATGCAAATTATTTAGTTTATTTTTGAACTTATATTATAAATGATTCATAAACAAAAAATTATATTTTTAACTTACATATAAAACTGAGGTTGCGCTAATGCACGGTGTATTATTTGTAGAGCATAGGAATCTAAAATTTCAAAGTCTATTGTTATATTGTCACTAAATAAAGAGAATGATCTGAAATTAGCTTATTATTTAAATTTGAATCACCTGTACAAAGAAACTGGTTAAGGAAACTGAGAAGTAAATCGGTAGAAAATATTTTAATCAATTCATTATTCCTTAGAAGCATACAATTTTTCCTAATTAATTTATAAATAATCTAATTTTGTATCTTTTTTAAAAATAATTCAAAAATTAGTTAATGAATAATTATGAGATTGGTATTACTAATTTTTTATTATTTGTTTAGTGACCAATAAAAAAAATTATATTTGGTTTTGTCAGTTTAAATTTTTTATCAATTTTTACTAAAAATGTTTACCGAATTGTTTTAAAATCATTTCGAGATTGTTAGATTTGTTAGTTATATACGTAAAAGTAATTGAAAATAAGAATGTTTCAACAAACCCTAGAGTTGTATAGTACTGTCTTATGACAAATGTCATAATATTATAAGGAACAACAAAAATCATTTTAGTTGCATTTTTTAACTTTTCAAATAAAAATTGATGATACTTTTATGGATAACACATATTTCGAGTTAAAAGTTTTATTATTTTCGAAAAAATGACGAATTTCAATAAAATCTTATGTTTTGGGGATGCGTCACTACATACAATGCTAGTTTTTTTAATTTGAAATAATTATAATACCAAAAATAAATTTATTTTTATTATTATTTATATTTGATTAGTCAGTTTGTCAAAAAATTTGTTAAGTTTTTAATAAGAAATGAGCAAAAATAAAATTTAATTTTTCAGAAATAATATATTTATAATTTATTTAATTCTTTAAATTAATTTGCAACCCAAAAATGACATTATTAAATATTTCCTTTTAATTTTTCATTATTAATTTTTCTCCATTTAATTTATATTATTTAGAAATTTAATTATTGATAATATCTAAATAATGAATTTAATTTTATTTCCTTTTAATTTTTCATTATTAATTTTATATATTCATTGCTGAGAAATAACATTACATTGAACTTCTGGCGATAAAGTTAAAATGTTTTATTTTTATTACAGAAATAAAAATTCAAATTTTATTTTAGATAAAATTATGGAGTTTGTAATATATTTTGTTTATCAATTTGTAAAATCGATAATTGCATCAGAAATATAAAGACTAAACCATAAAATTGGTTATAAAATTATAGATTTCAACTAATACTAACTAGAAAATATTTGAGCAGCATAAACTGTATAATTTTAAGTAATTACTTATTAAAAATAATTGTACAATATCGTAGAAATTTTAAAAGCAGAAAAAGATATTGCTTAAAAATATGAAACTTGAAAAATATTACAATAAATAAACAGATAAATTGATTTTATGTTTTTTTTGGGAATATACATATATTAATTTTCGACCAATGTACATATTTCTATGTGCAAGTTGATGTATTTTCTCAAAATATTTTAAGTAAATTTTAAATTTCATATTATGTACTTCTAATAAACAGCTTTATACTAACAGATATAATGAAATTAATATTCATATTTTTATTCTTATTATAACAAAATGTCCTAAAATTTGTAGCTGTCAAAGTAATAAGTATAATTATAACGTAACGAAGTGAAATAACATTTGTTTAGATTGACAGAGAAATATGCATCAAAGATATTTTTACTGAATTTTTAGATCAGATTTAAAATATAATTATAAAGTAAAACTATTATAATTATAGTTTCTTTATTTCCTAATACCTGTTTAAAATCCATGTATATTTCATATAACTATTATAATTTTTATATATTTTTTATTCATTAATATTATTTTGATCTCATTTCGATTTAAATTAAATATTTCTTACAGCAAAAATTTTCTACTATTGATTTGCAAATAGTAATTTTTTTTTCTATACAAATTATATAGCAAGAATAGTGAAAATCATAAATATTTTAATAATTTTTAATATACACTGTTAGAAAATATTAAAATATATTAATTTTCTAATATGTACATATCTGAAATTTTAAAAATCTGGATATTCATATAATATTGGAAATAGAAAAGTTGATAATTATCGATGGAGGATTAGATATATATAGAGATTTTAATAAATCTTTATAAATTATATAATATACGATAAATAACCGGCTTGCGGGTTATTTATCGTATATAATGTTGAACGGAATGTTAATAAGAATTCATTAATTAGTGATCTTTAAAATAGTTTTTAACCTATTTTAAAATAGTTTTTACCCTACAAGAAATAATGTTGTAAACTGAGTCTTTTCCAAATAATTTTTTTTTTATAATTATGAATTTTTTTTATTTTTATGGAATTGTTCAGGTGTCAGGGTCCACTAATCGAAGAATAAAATGTATAAAATATTTTTTTACTGTGTACTTTTAAAACAAAAAAAAAACTAATTTTATTTCTTAAAATTCAAGAAATTTATATTTTTCTTGTAATCACTTGTCAATAAAATAACAAAAAAGCATGTTGTCTCCTTATTAGCATTAGATCAGTATAATTTTTTTTCCATGTAAGTTACACGATTATGAGATGTGGTGTACCAAGCTATTCAATTGCAATTAAGTTTGAAACAAACTGCCACAAGCTTCAATTACATTTTTACGACGTAAATTAAATAAACATTATTTGTCCGGTCTTCTGTCGTAGTTTTTTTTTGCTAGACAACGCACAAAAATAATCACATTTTCAGTTTTGCAACTACATACTTTGATATACGAGTAATATTATGCACTTTTCTTAAAAGTTAGTACCATGTCCATAAAAAGTATGCTGTGTATAAAATAAACTTTATCAAAGTTCGATTTTTAAAATATGTACATATATGCGCGCATTTACGCAAATATTTAATTACTGAACACTATATTTTATAATATGTGATATTATTTTGTCATATAGAGAATTTCTCATTAATTAAACATTTAATTGCTAATGATAGATAGAGGTTAGGTGATACTTGTTAAATACTTATCAGACTGTCAGGTGACGATGTTAATTAACTTCCATAAATTGTTAAACAGAGTGATTAAAATATATTTTGAATTTTTAGATTTAAAATTTAATTACTGAACAATAAAATATTGGACCTCAATAAACTACGTGAAATAATTTTAATTTAATGATAATGACATAATGCTAATGTTATTTAAGCAATAATACCAAATTTCTCTTCATTTTGTAAATCAATTAAAAACGACTACTATTTTACTATTTTAAAATCAATAATCATATTGCATATTAAAATATATTTTTAATCACTCTGTATAAAACTTGTGAATAACTTTGCACTCTATATACATAACTATCAATATCAATCACAGAGATTTGTCAACTCTTGAGTAATTTTTTTTTAAATTTTTGTAATTAGAATCTTAAATATATTTTTAATTGCATATTTAACTATACATAAATATTTTCATTTATAATTTAAATTTTCTTAATTATAAACTTTAATATATGTAATATACTAATTAAAAAAAACCTGATTTAATTATATAGTTACAGGGTGATAGATATGTTGATGTTAAAATTTGTGGCAATAATAATCATACTTATCATTCATGGTGTCATATGAGACGAGATTCGTGTAACACGGAATTATATATTGATATAAAACATATTGGAGCTTGTCATAAAGGTAATTTTAATTAAATTTTAATAATAGCTATGCTAATTGATAGCATTTCCATTTAAAATTAGATAGTAAATTATTAAAATTTTCAAACAAATTGAAAGAAATTTTAAATAATATCATTTTTTTTATTGTCATAAATGTTATGTAACCAATTATTTAATTAAAAAATAATTGGTAACATAAGTTTTTTAAGTAAAAAAATTTAATATAAAATTTATTCTATTATATTCTAAACTTAATATTTTGATTTAAATTTGTATTAAGTTGTATTAAATGAATTTTCGAAATTATCAAAAAAATATTAAAGTTAACTTAGAATACATTTATGAATAAATGTCTTCTTATTAGTTAATTTTTATCACTACAAAATCTGTTATTGATATCTTAAAGAGTTCTAAATCAAATTTGCTTAAAAACTTAGTATAATTTAATCTGGAAATGCTATACTATGACATTAGTATTTCTTTTTGCTTAATTGGTGTTATTAAAATGAATATCTCAATAATTAAAATATTTTGAATAAATACTTACTATATATTATTTATTTTTTTCTTAACGATAAATTTTTAATTACTAATATGTATAATATTTTTTCATAAAAAGTAAATTAAAAACTGTCTAGTGAATATAGAAATTATTCAATTATTTTCGCTGATTTTTTTAATTTATAATAAAATGATGAATTATTTAAAAAAAAAATAAAAACATAAATAATTACGTGTAAAATTACTTGTTTAATTTATTTTTAACAAGTTATAAGCTAATTCATTTTTATTATATATATTAAAACTTATTGTTTTTTGCTGTCGAGTGCAATTTTTTTTTAAAAAAAATTCCAAAACATGTTTGAATATTCAATATGTAAATATTGAAATTGAAAGCTTTTTTTCAAGTAAACAATAATAATAACATAGTAAATATTGACGGTTTTTTTTCAAATAAAAATTACTATATTCATTATGTATGATAATTTTAACACTTTCTTTATATTATTAATAGCAATGTACCTGATGGATTATCAAATTCTTGTAATTGAAATAGTAAAAAGAATTTAATTAATTATTCTAGTAAAAAAAAAAAATATAATTAACAGATTAAACTAAAAACAAAAATTTTATGATTTAATTTGTCAAAGATTATTTTGCAATTTTGTTAGTTCGTCAGTATAAATTTATATTTGTAATGTGTAAGATATTATTTCTAATATAGAAAGTTATGTTCCAGACCAACAACTTGTTATTTTCAAAATTACTATATTAAAAAAAAACTTTTAAAATAATTTTCCAAACTTCCTAAACAGAATGACGAATTAAAGAATTATTTCGATAAAATAGTCCTGCATAATAATAAAAATATGAATTCAAATACAATTATAATATTTCACTTTAATTTATAAGCTGAAAACAAAGCTAGAAGGACCACATTCTCATTATATTTTTTATGACAGTTTTTTTCCATCGGTTTTTTTTTGTAACAAAAATTTATAAAATTTTAAATTTAAAAAAAACGAATTAGTATATTAACTGCCATCTGTACGTCGAATATTTAATTTTAATTCTGAATATGTATATCTAAGTTGCAAATAAATGAAACATCTTGTTATATCTGTAAAAATTCTGTTGTTTTTTAAGTCTACACTTAAAAATCTGTTAATTCTTGTAATTTTTCGTATTGAAAATTTTTTTGAAGTATTATTTTTTTAACTTATAGAAAAAAACTGCCTTTTTGTAGTTTTGACATATAAAACTAAGAAATTTTTTCGAATTTAAATGAAATGTAACTTTGGTATGAGCAAAATTATCTAAAATGCAATTACGTTTTTTTTACATTATGCAATATGAATATAGAATAAACTATATACATGAATCAATGTTTAGATAAATTTAAATTTAAGTGGTGCCATCTATTTGTTAAGTAGAAAACATTTTGTTTCGGAATTGGATTTTTTATTCATTTAAAAAATAATCGAAAAATATTTAAATACATAATTCATATAATTTAAGAGCTTAGATAACGGTGTTAAGTGACTGACATTTTATTTTTACGATAAAGGTTCTTAGTTTGCTAAGGTACTTAACACCTGTATATATTTGAAAATACATATTACTTTTCTAAAGCAAAAAATACGATAACTACAAACGTTCAATAATTTAACAATAATTTAAGATCACATTTTACAGAATGGATAAACATACAATTACAATTTACTTTCAATAATGAAATAAATTATTTTAATTGATTTGTTATTAACAATATGATATATTTTTGAAGTTTTATGATATATTTTTGCAGTTTTCGAAATATAGCAGATTTTTAAGAATTAGTATGGAGCAGTATATGTAAATATCTATAATTTCAGATAATAATTGTAGTTTTACTATCTATCATAGATATACTTTTTTTTGTTACAAATAATATAAAAGTTTAAAAAAATTAATAAAATGAATTAATACACTCTTAACTCTTAATTAATTGAGTAGTAAAGTTACTTTTTATTTAAATCAAATTATATTTATTTTTTTTTGTTAATTACTAAACTATATGTTTTATTTTGTATTATTTCAGATTCTTTCCCAAAGAATTTAATGGATCCATATGCTAATTAATCAATAGATTCTACACTTAAATAATAGTTAAATTTAAAAGAAATTCTGAAAGTTAAAAATATTTATAAAAAAAAAATTCTTTAACACATTACTAATAATATAAATTTCTAAAAAAAAATATATAGATATATTTAAAGTATTATAAAAATTTTTGTTGAAAATATACTTATTAAATACCATTGACATATATCTTATTTTTGTATATTTATTGTAAATTTATTAATTTATAATTATCATTCTCTGTAATTAATTAATTAACATTATTAGATGATAGAATTTTAAATTTCTAAAAAAAAAATCTATGTATTAATATAATTTTTAAATTTTTAGTTAAAATTTAAAATGAATTATTGTTAAATAGCTATTTAATTTTTTTTTTTTTAATCTTATTTATTATTATTTTTTTTTTACATTTTAAATTATTTTAATTTTTAATTATATCATAAAATTGATTCCAGAATAAAAGAATCTTATTTATAATATATATATAAAAAAAATTAAAATCTGTTTTTAATTTTAATTATAAAATTTTCATGTTTATTTATTTATGTTTTTATATTAATATACATAATTAACAAGTTTTCTAAAATAATAATAAAAAAAAAAGCTTATAGAAGAATTTATAAAAAAAAATTAAAAATGTTAAACTTTAGCTGAAAATTTTTAAGTTTAACTTAAATAATTATATAAATTTTTAATAAATTTTTAAATAGTTAATATTTAAAATTTTCAGTATATATAAAAATTTATTATTTTTCTTATAATCTATTAGAAGAATTTTAATAATCTGTATTTTAGATATTTTTATGTTGTTCTTTTTAAAAAATAAATGAAAAAGAATAGAAAATTATTTTTTATGTTTTTAAGTTGACTGATAGATTAACAAAATGTTTAAAAAAAATTTTAACCTTAAAATAAATAAATAAAAAAAAAACTGTTTTTAATTACATAATTAATTAATTTGTATAAAAAAAAAATATTTTAAATCAATATATCTAAATGTATTAAAAAAAAAAGAATTATTAAACAAAATTATTAATAAATATTTAAAATTGTATAAATTATTATAATAATTTTATTTTAATTTTGAATTTTGGTTTTTAATTTATTTTTATGTTTTAAGTAGAATTAATTAATATGAAGAATTTTTTACTTGATCGAGGTATTGCCCTCCCGCGAAAATGTATTGAAACGACATTTTTCAAAATGTTACAGGAAACGAAAAAAACTTCCTAGTTTTTTTTCTTTGTTAATTAGACATTAGAGTAAATTGATTATTTTAGTGTATTATTATTATGTATGTTATTTTTATCGTATGAGCACAATTCCGCTTAAATTCTAAATTTATACTAATTTATTAACTTATAAATTAGAGATAAGGTTTAATATTTACAACTTATTACATCATTATTCTAAATAGAAGATATTTATAATTATTTTTTATTTCTGTATTAAATCATTACTAATTAATTTTAAGGAAAATATTTAAAATAATTATGAAGAACCAGCTCTAAATTTAACACTTATCCTAATTTAACAACAAATATAGAAATATACATCACCGAACAAAATTTTACTAATTTCAATTATAATTATGTATAATTGAAATTAGATACCTTAGATTTTTGATATATTGTTTTGTTTTTTTGAAGATTATTTATATGGAATTTGGCGTAACTATACCACAACCATAAAGCATTACGATAAAGATCATTTTGTATAAAATAAATTTAATTTCAATTGATAGATTTGAATTGCAGTTAATAAAAGGATATGATATTTTATCTTTTAATATTTAATCATTAGTGGCTTGAATCGTATTTTTCTATTTGGAAACCATTGCAACTACAACTAAAAACCATTGCAACTACATATTTTTTAAGTTTTTTTTATTAATGTAATGAAATAAAACTAAAACCATAACAAAATAAATCGAGATACAAAATTAAGTAAAGTAGTTCATTTTTAAAAATAAATAAAAAATTAATAAAAAAAAATCATTCTTATTTTAGGAAATGTGGCTATAAAAAGCATAAACAGTTTAAAGATTTATAAACTGTTTAAAACAAAATTCATAAACAGTTTAAAGCAAAATTGCTTGATAATAATTCCAACATTATAACGGTTTGAAAAACGTTGTAATAGTGTAGGAAAACCTTTCACAAACACAGTTGCAACGTTTATCAAATATTTACAACGGTTTAATTGTTTTGAAAAACGTTGTAAAAGTTTGGAAAAGCGTTTGAAAAGAAATTATAACGTTTTTCGAACCTTTACAACGTTGTAATTATTTTGAAAAACGTTGTAAAATTTTGATAAGCGTTTTCAAAGAAATTACAACGTTTTTCGAACCTTTACAACGTTGTAATTGTTTTGAAAATCGTTGTAAAAGTTTTTAAAGGCGTTTTCAAAGAAATTACAACGTTTTTGAACCTTTCAAACGTTGTAATTGTTTTGAAAATCGTTGTAAAATTTTGATAAGCGTTTTCAAAGAAATTACAAAGTTTTTCAAACCATTACAACGTTGTAATTGTTTTGAAAAACGTTATAAAAGTTTTGAAAACCGTTTTCAAAGAAATTACAACGTTTTTCGAACCTTTAGAACGTTGTAATTGTTTTGAAAACGTTGTAAAAGTTTTGAAAAGCGTTTTCAAAGAAATTACAAAGTTTTTCAAACCATTACAACGTTGTAATTGTTTTGAAAAACGTTGTAAAAGTTTGGAAAAGCGTGTGCAAAGAAATTACAACGTTTTTCGAACCTTTACAACGTTGTAATTGTTTTGATAAACGTTGTAAAAGTTTTGAAAAGCGTTTTCAAAGAAATTACAATGTTTTTCGAACCTTTACAACGTTGTAATTGTTTTGAAAAACGTTGTAAAAGTTTTGAAAAGCGTTTTCAAAGAAATTACAATGTTTTTCGAACCTTTACAACGTTGTAATTGTTTTGAAAAACGTTGTAAAAGTTTTGAAAAGCGTTTTCAAAGAAATTACAATGTTTTTCGAACCTTTACAACGTTGTAATTGTTTTGAAAAGCGTTATAAAAGTTTTGAAATGCGTTTGCAAAGAAATTAACGTTTTTCGAACCTTTACAATGTTGTAATTGTTTTGAAAAATGTTGTAAAAGTTTTGAAAAGCGTTTTCATAGAAATTACAATGTTTTTCGAACCTTTAAAACGTTGTAATTGTTTTGAAAAACGTTGTAATTGTTTTGAAAAACGTTGTAAAAGTTTGGAAAAGCATTTTCAAAGAAATTACAACGTTTTTCGAACCTTTGCAACGTTGTAATTGTTTTGAAAAACGTTGTAAAAGTTTGGAAAAGCGTTTGAAAAGAAATTATAACGTTTTTCGAACCTTTACAACGTAGTAATTGTTTTGAAACACGTTGTAAAAGTTTTGAAAAGCGTTTTCAAAAATATTATAACGTTTTTCGAACCTTTACAACATTGTAATTGTTTTGAAAAACGTTGTAAAAGTTTTGGAAAGTGTTTTCCAAGAAATTACAACGTTTTTTGTACTTTTACAACGTTGTAATTGTTTTGAAAAACGTTGTAAAAGTTTGGAAAAGCCTTTGCAAAGAAATTACAACGTTTTTCGAACCTTTACAACGTAGTAGTTGTTTTGAAAAACGTCAAAGAAATTACAACGTTTTTCGAACCTTTACAACGTTTTGATTGTTTTGAAAAACGTTGTAAAAGTTTGGAAAAGCGTTTGCAAAGAAATTAGAATGTTTTTCGAACATTTACAACGTTGTAATTGTTTTGAAAAACGTTGAAAAAGATTACAAAAGTTTTGAAAAATTTTTCCAAAGAAATTACAACGTTTTTCAAACCATTAAAACGTTGTAATTTCTTTAGAAACCTTTTTAAAAACTTTTGCAATGTTTTTCAAAACAATAACAACGTTTTAATGGTTTGAAAAACGTTGTAATTTCTTTGGAAATTTTTTTCAAAACTTTTGCAACCTTTTTCAATACAATTACAAAGTCAAAGGTCAAAAGTCAAAGGCCAAAGGTCAAAGGTAAAAGGTCAAAGGTCAAAGGTCAAAGGTCAAAGGTCAAAGGTCAAAGGTCAAAGGTCAAAGGTCAAAGGTCAAAGGTCAAAGGTCAAAGGTCAAAGGTCAAAGGTCAAAGGTCAAAGGTCAAAGGTCAAAGGTCAAAGGTCAAAGGTCAAAGGTCAAAGGTCAAAGGTCAAAGGTCAAAGGTCAAAGGTCAAAGGTCAAAGATCAAAGGTCAAAGATCAAAGGTCAAAGGTCCAACGGCCAAGGTCCAAGGTCCAAGGTCCAAGGACCAAGGCCCAAGGTGCAAGGTCCAAGGTCCAAGGTCCAAGGTCCAAGGTCCAAGGTCCAAGGTCCAAGGTCAAAGGTCCAAGGTCCAGGTTCCAAGGACCAAGGACCAAGGTCCAAGGTCCAAGGTCCAAGGTCCAAGGTCCAAGGTCCAAGGTCCAAGGTCCAAGGTCGAAGGTCCAAGGTCCAAGGTCCAAGGTCCAAGGTCCAAGGTCCAAGGTCCAAGGTCCAAGGTCCAAGGTCCAAGGTCCAAGGTCCAAGGTCCAAGGTCCAAGGTCCAAGGTCCAAGGTCCAAGGTCCAAGGTCCAAGGTCCAAGGTCCAAGGTCCAAGGTCCAAGGTCCAAGGTCCAAGGTCCAAGGTCCAAGGTCCAAGGTCCAAGGTCCAAGGTCCAAGGTCCAAGGTCCAAGGTCCAAGGTCCAAGGTCCAAGGTCCAAGGCCCAAGGTCCAAGGTCCAAGGTCCAAGGTCCAAGGTCCAAGGTCCAAGGTCCAAGGTCCAAGGTCCAAGGTCCAAGGTCCAAGGTCCAAGGTCCAAGGTCCAAGGTCCAAGGTCCAAGGTCCAAGGTCCAAGGTCCAAGGTCCAAGGTCCAAGGTCCAAGGTCCAAGGTCCAAGGTCCAAGGTCCAAGGTCCAAGGTCCAAGGTCCAAGGTCCAAGGTCCAAGGTCCAAGGTCCAAGGTCCAAGGTCCAAGGTCCAAGGTCCAAGGTCCAAGGTCCAAGGTCCAAGGTCCAAGGTCCAAGGTCCAAGGTCCAAGGTCCAAGGTCCAAGGTCCAAGGTCCAAGGTCCAAGGTCCAAGGTCCAAGGTCCAAGGTCCAAGGTCCAAGGTCCAAGGTCCAAGGTCCAAGGTCCAAGGTCCAAGGTCCAAGGTCCAAGGTCCAAGGTCCAAGGTCCAAGGTCCAAGGTCCAAGGTCCAAGGTCCAAGGTCCAAGGTCCAAGGTCCAAGGTCCAAGGTCCAAGGTCCAAGGTCCAAGGTCCAAGGTCCAAGGTCCAAGGTCCAAGGTCCAAGGTCCAAGGTCCAAGGTCCAAGGTCCAAGGTCCAAGGTCCAAGGTCCAAGGTCCAAGGTCCAAGGTCCAAGGTCCAAGGTCCAAGGTCCAAGGTCCAAGGTCCAAGGTCCAAGGTCCAAGGTCCAAGGTCCAAGGTCCAAGGTCCAAGGTCCAAGGTCCAAGGTCCAAGGTCCAAGGTCCAAGGTCCAAGGTCCAAGGTCCAAGGTCCAAGGTCCAAGGTCCAAGGTCCAAGGTCCAAGGTCCAAGGTCCAAGGTCCAAGGTCCAAGGTCCAAGGTCCAAGGTCCAAGGTCCAAGGTCCAAGGTCCAAGGTCCAAGGTCCAAGGTCCAAGGTCCAAGGTCCAAGATCCAAGATCCAAGGTCCAGGGTCCAAGGTCCAGGGTCCAAGGTCCAGGGTCCAAGGTCCAAGGTCCAAGGTCCAAGGTCCAAGGTCCAAGGTCCAAGGTCCACGGTCCAAGGTCCAAGGTCCAAGGTCCAAGGTCCAAGGTCCAATGTCCAATGTCCAAGGTCCAAGGTCCAAGGTCCAAGGTCCAAGGTCCAAGGTCCAAGGTCCAAGGTCCAAGGTCCAAGGTCCAAGGTCCAAGGTCCAAGGTCCAAGGTCCAAGGTCCAAGGTCCAAGGTCCAAGGTCCAAGGTCCAAGGTCCAAGGTCCAAGGTCCAAGGTCCAAGGTCCAAGGTCCAAGGTCCAAGGTCCAAGGTCCAAGGTCCAAGGTCCAAGGTCCAAGGTCCAAGGTCCAAGGTCCAAGGTCTAAGGTCCAAGGTCCAAGGTCCAAGGTCCAAGGTCCAAGGTCTAAGATCCAAGGTCCAAGGTCCAAACTCCAAGGTCCAAACTCCAAGGTCCAAAGTCCAAGGTCCATGGTCCAAGGTCAAAGGCCAAAGGTCAAAGTAAAAGGTCAAAGGTCAAAGGTCAAAGGTCAAAGGTCAAAGGTCAAAGGTCAAAGGTCAAAGGTCAAAGGTCAAAGGTCAAAGGTCAAAGGTCAAAGGTCAAAGGTCAAAGGTCAAAGGTCAAAGGTCAAAGGTCAAAGGTCAAAGGTCAAAGGTCAAAGATCAAAGGTCAAAGATCAAAGGTCAAAGGTCCAACGGCCAAGGTCCAAGGTCCAAGGTCCAAGGACCAAGGCCCAAGGTGCAAGGTCCAAGGTCCAAGGTCCAAGGTCCAAGGTCCAAGGTCCAAGGTCAAAGGTCCAAGGTCCAGGTTCCAAGGACCAAGGACCAAGGTCCAAGGTCCAAGGTCCAAGGTCCAAGGTCCAAGGTCGAAGGTCCAAGGTCCAAGGTCCAAGGTCCAAGGTCCAAGGTCCAAGGTCCAAGGTCCAAGGTCCAAGGTCCAAGGTCCAAGGTCCAAGGTCCAAGGTCCAAGGTCCAAGGTCCAAGGTCCAAGGTCCAAGGTCCAAGGTCCAAGGTCCAAGGTCCAAGGTCCAAGGTCCAAGGTCCAAGGTCCAAGGTCCAAGGTCCAAGGTCCAAGGTCCAAGGTCCAAGGCCCAAGGTCCAAGGTCCAAGGTCCAAGGTCCAAGGTCCAAGGTCCAAGGTCCAAGGTCCAAGGTCCAAGGTCCAAGGTCCAAGGTCCAAGGTCCAAGGTCCAAGGTCCAAGGTCCAAGGTCCAAGGTCCAAGGTCCAAGGTCCAAGGTCCAAGGTCCAAGGTCCAAGGTCCAAGGTCCAAGGTCCAAGGTCCAAGGTCCAAGGTCCAAGGTCCAAGGTCCAAGGTCCAAGGTCCAAGGTCCAAGGTCCAAGGTCCAAGGTCCAAGGTCCAAGGTCCAAGGTCCAAGGTCCAAGGTCCAAGGTCCAAGGTCCAAGGTCCAAGGTCCAAGGTCCAAGGTCCAAGGTCCAAGGTCCAAGGTCCAAGGTCCAAGGTCCAAGGTCCAAGGTCCAAGGTCCAAGGTCCAAGGTCCAAGGTCCAAGGTCCAAGGTCCAAGGTCCAAGGTCCAAGGTCCAAGGTCCAAGGTCCAAGGTCCAAGGTCCAAGGTCCAAGGTCCAAGGTCCAAGGTCCAAGGTCCAAGGTCCAAGGTCCAAGGTCCAAGGTCCAAGGTCCAAGGTCCAAGGTCCAAGGTCCAAGGTCCAAGGTCCAAGGTCCAAGGTCCAAGGTCCAAGGTCCAAGGTCCAAGGTCCAAGGTCCAAGGTCCAAGGTCCAAGGTCCAAGGTCCAAGGTCCAAGGTCCAAGGTCCAAGGTCCAAGGTCCAAGGTCCAAGGTCCAAGGTCCAAGGTCCAAGGTCCAAGGTCCAAGGTCCAAGGTCCAAGGTCCAAGGTCCAAGGTCCAAGGTCCAAGGTCCAAGGTCCAAGGTCCAAGGTCCAAGGTCCAAGATCCAAGATCCAAGGTCCAAGGTCCAGGGTCCAAGGTCCAGGGTCCAAGGTCCAAGGTCCAAGGTCCAAGGTCCAAGGTCCAAGGTCCACGGTCCAAGGTCCACGGTCCAAGGTCCAAGGTCCAAGGTCCAAGGTCCAAGATCCAAGATCCAAGGTCCAAGGTCCAGGGTCCAAGGTCCAGGGTCCAAGGTCCAAGGTCCAAGGTCCAAGGTCCAAGGTCCAAGGTCCAAGGTCCACGGTCCAAGGTCCACGGTCCAAGGTCCAAGGTCCAAGGTCCAATGTCCAATGTCCAAGGTCCAAGGTCCAAGGTCCAAGGTCCAAGGTCCAAGGTCCAAGGTCCAAGGTCCAAGGTCCAAGGTCCAAGGTCCAAGGTCCAAGGTCCAAGGTCCAAGGTCCAAGGTCCAAGGTCCAAGGTCCAAGGTCCAAGGTCCAAGGTCCAAGGTCCAAGGTCCAAGGTCCAAGGTCCAAGGTCCAAGGTCCAAGGTCCAAGGTCCAAGGTCCAAGGTCCAAGGTCCAAGGTCCAAGGTCCAAGGTCCAAGGTCCAAGGTCCAAGGTCCAAGGTCTAAGGTCCAAGGTCCAAGGTCCAAGGTCCAAGGTCCAAGGTCTAAGATCCAAGGTCCAAGGTCCAAACTCCAAGGTCCAAACTCCAAGGTCCAAAGTCCAAGGTCCATGGTCCAAGGTCCAAGGTCCAAGGTCCAAGGTCCAAGGTCCAAGGTCCAAGGTCCAAGGTCCAAGGTCCAAGGTCCAAGGTCCAAGGTCCAAGGTCCAAGGTCCAAGGTCCAAGGTCCAAGGTCCAAGGTCCAAGGTCCAAGGCCCAAGGTCCAAGGTCCAAGGTCCAAGGTCCAAGGTCCAAGGTCAAAGGTCAAAGGTCAAAGGTCAAAGGTCAAAGGTCAAAGGTCAAAGGTCAAAGGGCAAGGGTCAAAGGTCAAAGGGCAAGGGTCAAAGGTCAAAGGTCAAAGGTCAAAGGTCAAAGGTCAAAGGTCAAAGGTCAAAGGGCAAAGGCAAAGGTCAAAGGTCAAAGGTCAAAGGTCAAAGGTCAAAGGTCAAAGGTCAAAGGTCAAAGGTCAAAGGTCAAAGGTCAAAGGTCAAAGGTCAAAGGTCAAAGGTCAAAGGTCAAAGGTCAAAGGTCAAGGGTCAAAGGTCCAAGGTCCAAGGTCCAAGGTCCAAGGTCCAAGGTCCAAGGTCCAAGGTCCAAGGTCCAAGGTCCAAGGTCCAAGGTCCAAGGTCCAAGGTCCAAGGTCCAAGGTCCAAGGTCCAAGGTCCAAGGTCCAAGGTCCAAGGTCCAAGGTCCAAGGTCCAAGGTCCAAGGTCCAAGGTCCAAGGTCCAAGGTCCAAGGTCCAAGGTCCAAGGTCCAAGGTCCAAGGTCCAAGGTCCAAGGTCCAAGGTCCAAGGTCCAAGGTCCAAGGTCCAAGGTCCAAGGTCCAAGGTCCAAGGTCCAAGGTCCAAGGTCCAAGGTCCAAGGTCCAAGGTCCAAGGTCCAAGGTCCAAGGTCCAAGGTCCAAGGTCCAAGGTCCAAGGTCCAAGGTCCAAGGTCCAAGGTCCAAGGTCCAAGGTCCAAGGTCCAAGGTCCAAGGTCCAAGGTCCAAGGTCCAAGGTCCAAGGTCCAAGGTCCAAGGTCCAAGGTCCAAGGTCCAAGGTCCAAGGTCCAAGGTCCAAGGTCCAAGGTCCAAGGTCCAAGGTCCAAGGTCCAAGGTCCAAGGTCCAAGGTCCAAGGTCCAAGGTCCAAGGTCCAAGGTCCAAGGTCCAAGGTCCAAGGTCCAAGGTCCAAGGTCCAAGGTCCAAGGTCCAAGGTCCAAGGTCCAAGGTCCAAGGTCCAAAGTCCAAAGTCCAAGGTCCAAGGTCCAAGGTCCAAGGTCCAAGGTCCAAGGTCCAAGGTCCAAGGTCCAAGGTCCAAGGTCCAAGGTCCAAGGTCCAAGGTCCAAGGTCCAAGGTCCAAGGTCCAAGGTCCAAGGTCCAAGGTCCAAGGTCCAAGGTCCAAGGTCCAAGGTCCAAGGTCCAAGGTCCAAGGTCCAAGGTCCAAGGTCCAAGGTCCAAGGTCCAAGGTCCAAGGTCCAAGGTCCAAGGTCCAAGGTCCAAGGTCCAAGGTCCAAGGTCCAAGGTCCAAGGTCCAAGGTCCAAGGTCCAAGGTCCAAGGTCCAAGGTCCAAGGTCCAAGGTCCAAGGTCCAAGGTCCAAGGTCCAAGGTCCAAGGTCCAAGGTCTAAGGTCCAAGGTCCAAGGTCTAAGGTCCAAGGTCCAAGGTCCAAGGTCCAAGGTCCAAGGTCCAAGGTCCAAGGTCCAAGGTCCAAGGTCAAAGGTCCAAGGTCCAAGGTCCAAGGTCCAAGGTCCAAGGTCCAAGGTCCAAGGTCCAAGGTCCAAGGTCCAAGGTCCAAGGTCCAAGGTCCAAGGTCCAAGGTCCAAGGTCCAAGGTCCAAGGTCCAAGGTCCAAGGTCCAAGGTCCAAGGTCCAAGGTCCAAGGTCCAAGGTCCAAGGTCCAAGGTCCAAGGTCCAAGGTCCAAGGTCCAAGGTCCAAGGTCCAAGGTCCAAGGTCCAAGGTCCAAGGTCCAAGGTCCAAGGTGACAGGTCAAAGGTCAAAGGTGACAGGTCAAAGGTCAAAGGTCAAAGGTCAAAGGTCAAAGGTCAAAGGTCAAAGGTCAAAGGTCAAAGGTCAAAGGTCAAAGGTCAAAGGTCAAAGGTCAAAGGTCAAAGGTCAAAGGTCAAAGGTCAAAGGTCAAAGGTCCAAGGTCCAAGGTCCAAGGTCAAAGGTCAAAGGTCCAAGGTCAAAGGTCAAAGGTCAAAGGTCAAAGGTCAAAGGTCAAAGGTCCAAGGTCCAAGGTCCAAGGTGACAGGTCAAACGTCAAAGGTGACAGGTCAAAGGTCCAAGGTCAAAGGTCAAAGGTCAAAGGTCAAAGGTCAAAGGTCAAAGGTCAAAGGTCAAAGGTCAAAGGTCAAAGGTCAAAGGTCAAAGGTCAAAGGTCAAAGGTCAAAGGTCAAAGGTCAAAGGCCAAAGGCCAAAGGTCAAAGGTCAAAGGTGACAGGTCAAAGGTCAAAGGTCAAAGGTCAAAGGTCAAAGGTCAAAGGTCAAAGGTCAAAGGTCAAAGGTCAAAGGTCAAAGGTCAAAGGTCAAAGGTCAAAGGTCAAAGGTCAAAGGTCAAAGGTCAAAGGTCAAAGGTCAAAGGTCAAAGGTCAAAGGTCAAAGGTCAAAGGTCAAAGGTCAAAGGTCAAAGGTCAAAGGTCAAAGGTCAAAGGTCAAAGGTCAAAGGTCAAAGGTCAAAGGTCAAAGGTCAAAGGTCAAAGGTCAAAGGTCAAAGGTCAAAGGTCAAAGGTCAAAGGTCAAAGGTCAAAGGTCAAAGGTCAAAGGTCAAAGGTCAAAGGTCAAAGGTCAAAGGTCAAAGGTCAAAGGTCAAAGGTCAAAGGTCAAAGGTCAAAGGTCAAAGGTCAAAGGTCAAAGGTCAAAGGTCAAAGGTCAAAGGTCAAAGGTCAAAGGTCAAAGGTCAAAGGTCAAAGGTCAAAGGTCAAAGGTCAAAGGTCAAAGGTCAAAGGTCAAAGGTCAAAGGTCAAAGGTCAAAGGTCAAAGGTCAAAGGTCAAAGGTCAAAGGTCAAAGGTCAAAGTGAAGGTGAAGGTGAAGGTGAAGGTGAAGGTGAAGGTGAAGGTGAAGGTGAAGGTGAAGGTGAAGGTGAAGGTGAAGGTGAAGGTGAAGGTGAAGGTGAAGGTGAAGGTGAAGGTGAAGGTGAAGGTGAAGGTGAAGGTGAAGGTGAAGGTGAAGGTGAAGGTGAAGGTGAAGGTGAAGGTGAAGGTGAAGGTGAAGGTGAAGGTGAAGGTGAAGGTGAAGGTGAAGGTGAAGGTGAAGGTGAAGGTGAAGGTGAAGGTGAAGGTGAAGGTGAAGGTGAAGGTGAAGGTGAAGGTGAAGGTGAAGGTGAAGGTGAAGGTGAAGGTGAAGGTGAAGGTGAAGGTGAAGGTGAAGGTGAAGGTGAAGGTGAAGGTGAAGGTGAAGGTGAAGGTGAAGGTGAAGGTGAAGGTGAAGGTGAAGGTGAAGGTGAAGGTGAAGGTGAAGGTGAAGGTGAAGGTGAAGGTGAAGGTGAAGGTGAAGGTGAAGGTGAAGGTGAAGGTGAAGGTGAAGGTGAAGGTGAAGGTGAAGGTGAAGGTGAAGGTGAAGGTGAAGGTGAAGGTGAAGGTGTAGGTGAAGGTGAAGGTGAAGGTGAAGGTGAAGGTGAAGGTGAAGGTGAAGGTGAAGGTGAAGGTGAAGGTGAAGGTGAAGGTGAAGGTGAAGGTGAAGGTGAAGGTGAAGGTGAAGGTGAAGGTGAAGGTGAAGGTGAAGGTGAAGGTGAAGGTGAAGGTGAAGGTGAAGGTGAAGGTGAAGGTGAAGGTGAAGGTGAAGGTGAAGGTGAAGGTGAAGGTGAAGGTGAAGGTGAAGGTGAAGGTGAAGGTGAAGGTGAAGGTGAAGGTGAAGGTGAAGGTGAAGGTGAAGGTGAAGGTGAAGGTGAAGGTGAAGGTGAAGGTGAAGGTGAAGGTGAAGGTGAAGGTGAAGGTGAAGGTGAAGGTGAAGGTGAAGGTGAAGGTGAAGGTGAAGGTGAAGGTGAAGGTGAAGGTGAAGGTGAAGGTGAAGGTGAAGGTGAAGGTGAAGGTGAAGGTGAAGGTGAAGGTGAAGGTGAAGGTGAAGGTGAAGGTGAAGGTGAAGGTGAAGGTGAAGGTGAAGGTGAAGGTGAAGGTGAAGGTGAAGGTGAAGGTGAAGGTGAAGGTGAAGGTGAAGGTGAAGGTGAAGGTGAAGGTGAAGGTGAAGGTGAAGGTGAAGGTGAAGGTGAAGGTGAAGGTGAAGGTGAAGGTGAAGGTGAAGGTGAAGGTGAAGGTGAAGGTGAAGGTGAAGGTGAAGGTGAAGGTGAAGGTGAAGGTGAAGGTGAAGGTGAAGGTGAAGGTGAAGGTGAAGGTGAAGGTGAAGGTGAAGGTGAAGGTGAAGGTGAAGGTGAAGGTGAAGGTGAAGGTGAAGGTGAAGGTGAAGGTGAAGGTGAAGGTGAAGGTGAAGGTGAAGGTGAAGGTGAAGGTGAAGGTGAAGGTGAAGGTGAAGGTGAAGGTGAAGGTGAAGGTGAAGGTGAAGGTGAAGGTGAAGGTGAAGGTGAAGGTGAAGGTGAAGGTGAAGGTGAAGGTGAAGGTGAAGGTGAAGGTGAAGGTGAAGGTGAAGGTGAAGGTGAAGGTGAAGGTGAAGGTGAAGGTGAAGGTGAAGGTGAAGGTGAAGGTGAAGGTGAAGGTGAAGGTGAAGGTGAAGGTGAAGGTGAAGGTGAAGGTGAAGGTGAAGGTGAAGGTGAAGGTGAAGGTGAAGGTGAAGGTGAAGGTGAAGGTGAAGGTGAAGGTGAAGGTGAAGGTGAAGGTGAAGGTGAAGGTGAAGGTGAAGGTGAAGGTGAAGGTGAAGGTGAAGGTGAAGGTGAAGGTGAAGGTGAAGGTGAAGGTGAAGGTGAAGGTGAAGGTGAAGGTGAAGGTGAAGGTGAAGGTGAAGGTGAAGGTGAAGGTGAAGGTGAAGGTGAAGGTGAAGGTGAAGGTGAAGGTGAAGGTGAAGGTGAAGGTGAAGGTGAAGGTGAAGGTGAAGGTGAAGGTGAAGGTGAAGGTGAAGGTGAAGGTGAAGGTGAAGGTGAAGGTGAAGGTGAAGGTGAAGGTGAAGGTGAAGGTGAAGGTGAAGGTGAAGGTGAAGGTGAAGGTGAAGGTGAAGGTGAAGGTGAAGGTGAAGGTGAAGGTGAAGGTGAAGGTGAAGGTGAAGGTGAAGGTGAAGGTGAAGGTGAAGGTGAAGGTGAAGGTGAAGGTGAAGGTGAAGGTGAAGGTGAAGGTGAAGGTGAAGGTGAAGGTGAAGGTGAAGGTGAAGGTGAAGGTGAAGGTGAAGGTGAAGGTGAAGGTGAAGGTGAAGGTGAAGGTGAAGGTGAAGGTGAAGGTGAAGGTGAAGGTGAAGGTGAAGGTGAAGGTGAAGGTGAAGGTGAAGGTGAAGGTGAAGGTGAAGGTGAAGGTGAAGGTGAAGGTGAAGGTGAAGGTGAAGGTGAAGGTGAAGGTGAAGGTGAAGGTGAAGGTGAAGGTGAAGGTGAAGGTGAAGGTGAAGGTGAAGGTGAAGGTGAAGGTGAAGGTGAAGGTGAAGGTGAAGGTGAAGGTGAAGGTGAAGGTGAAGGTGAAGGTGAAGGTGAAGGTGAAGGTGAAGGTGAAGGTGAAGGTGAAGGTGAAGGTGAAGGTGAAGGTGAAGGTGAAGGTGAAGGTGAAGGTGAAGGTGAAGGTGAAGGTGAAGGTGAAGGTGAAGGTGAAGGTGAAGGTGAAGGTGAAGGTGAAGGTGAAGGTGAAGGTGAAGGTGAAGGTGAAGGTGAAGGTGAAGGTGAAGGTGAAGGTGAAGGTGAAGGTGAAGGTGAAGGTGAAGGTGAAGGTGAAGGTGAAGGTGAAGGTGAAGGTGAAGGTGAAGGTGAAGGTGAAGGTGAAGGTGAAGGTGAAGGTGAAGGTGAAGGTGAAGGTGAAGGTGAAGGTGAAGGTGAAGGTGAAGGTGAAGGTGAAGGTGAAGGTGAAGGTGAAGGTGAAGGTGAAGGTGAAGGTGAAGGTGAAGGTGAAGGTGAAGGTGAAGGTGAAGGTGAAGGTGAAGGTGAAGGTGAAGGTGAAGGTGAAGGTGAAGGTGAAGGTGAAGGTGAAGGTGAAGGTGAAGGTGAAGGTGAAGGTGAAGGTGAAGGTGAAGGTGAAGGTGAAGGTGAAGGTGAAGGTGAAGGTGAAGGTGAAGGTGAAGGTGAAGGTGAAGGTGAAGGTGAAGGTGAAGGTGAAGGTGAAGGTGAAGGTGAAGGTGAAGGTGAAGGTGAAGGTGAAGGTGAAGGTGAAGGTGAAGGTGAAGGTGAAGGTGAAGGTGAAGGTGAAGGTGAAGGTGAAGGTGAAGGTGAAGGTGAAGGTGAAGGTGAAGGTGAAGGTGAAGGTGAAGGTGAAGGTGAAGGTGAAGGTGAAGGTGAAGGTGAAGGTGAAGGTGAAGGTGAAGGTGAAGGTGAAGGTGAAGGTGAAGGTGAAGGTGAAGGTGAAGGTGAAGGTGAAGGTGAAGGTGAAGGTGAAGGTGAAGGTGAAGGTGAAGGTGAAGGTGAAGGTGAAGGTGAAGGTGAAGGTGAAGGTGAAGGTGAAGGTGAAGGTGAAGGTGAAGGTGAAGGTGAAGGTGAAGGTGAAGGTGAAGGTGAAGGTGAAGGTGAAGGTGAAGGTGAAGGTGAAGGTGAAGGTGAAGGTGAAGGTGAAGGTGAAGGTGAAGGTGAAGGTGAAGGTGAAGGTGAAGGTGAAGGTGAAGGTGAAGGTGAAGGTGAAGGTGAAGGTGAAGGTGAAGGTGAAGGTGAAGGTGAAGGTGAAGGTGAAGGTGAAGGTGAAGGTGAAGGTGAAGGTGAAGGTGAAGGTGAAGGTGAAGGTGAAGGTGAAGGTGAAGGTGAAGGTGAAGGTGAAGGTGAAGGTGAAGGTGAAGGTGAAGGTGAAGGTGAAGGTGAAGGTGAAGGTGAAGGTGAAGGTGAAGGTGAAGGTGAAGGTGAAGGTGAAGGTGAAGTGAAGGTGAAGGTGAAGGTGAAGGTGAAGGTGAAGGTGAAGGTGAAGGTGAAGGTGAAGGTGAAGGTGAAGGTGAAGGTGAAGGTGAAGGTGAAGGTGAAGGTGAAGGTGAAGGTGAAGGTGAAGGTGAAGGTGAAGGTGAAGGTGAAGGTGAAGGTGAAGGTGAAGGTGAAGGTGAAGGTGAAGGTGAAGGTGAAGGTGAAGGTGAAGGTGAAGGTGAAGGTGAAGGTGAAGGTGAAGGTGAAGGTGAAGGTGAAGGTGAAGGTGAAGGTGAAGGTGAAGGTGAAGGTGAAGGTGAAGGTGAAGGTGAAGGTGAAGGTGAAGGTGAAGGTGAAGGTGAAGGTGAAGGTGAAGGTGAAGGTGAAGGTGAAGGTGAAGGTGAAGGTGAAGGTGAAGGTGAAGGTGAAGGTGAAGGTGAAGGTGAAGGTGAAGGTGAAGGTGAAGGTGAAGGTGAAGGTGAAGGTGAAGGTGAAGGTGAAGGTGAAGGTGAAGGTGAAGGTGAAGGTGAAGGTGAAGGTGAAGGTGAAGGTGAAGGTGAAGGTGAAGGTGAAGGTGAAGGTGAAGGTGAAGGTGAAGGTGAAGGTGAAGGTGAAGGTGAAGGTGAAGGTGAAGGTGAAGGTGAAGGTGAAGGTGAAGGTGAAGGTGAAGGTGAAGGTGAAGGTGAAGGTGAAGGTGAAGGTGAAGGTGAAGGTGAAGGTGAAGGTGAAGGTGAAGGTGAAGGTGAAGGTGAAGGTGAAGGTGAAGGTGAAGGTGAAGGTGAAGGTGAAGGTGAAGGTGAAGGTGAAGGTGAAGGTGAAGGTGAAGGTGAAGGTGAAGGTGAAGGTGAAGGTGAAGGTGAAGGTGAAGGTGAAGGTGAAGGTGAAGGTGAAGGTGAAGGTGAAGGTGAAGGTGAAGGTGAAGGTGAAGGTGAAGGTGAAGGTGAAGGTGAAGGTGAAGGTGAAGGTGAAGGTGAAGGTGAAGGTGAAGGTGAAGGTGAAGGTGAAGGTGAAGGTGAAGGTGAAGGTGAAGGTGAAGGTGAAGGTGAAGGTGAAGGTGAAGGTGAAGGTGAAGGTGAAGGTGAAGGTGAAGGTGAAGGTGAAGGTGAAGGTGAAGGTGAAGGTGAAGGTGAAGGTGAAGGTGAAGGTGAAGGTGAAGGTGAAGGTGAAGGTGAAGGTGAAGGTGAAGGTGAAGGTGAAGGTGAAGGTGAAGGTGAAGGTGAAGGTGAAGGTGAAGGTGAAGGTGAAGGTGAAGGTGAAGGTGAAGGTGAAGGTGAAGGTGAAGGTGAAGGTGAAGGTGAAGGTGAAGGTGAAGGTGAAGGTGAAGGTGAAGGTGAAGGTGAAGGTGAAGGTGAAGGTGAAGGTGAAGGTGAAGGTGAAGGTGAAGGTGAAGGTGAAGGTGAAGGTGAAGGTGAAGGTGAAGGTGAAGGTGAAGGTGAAGGTGAAGGTGAAGGTGAAGGTGAAGGTGAAGGTGAAGGTGAAGGTGAAGGTGAAGGTGAAGGTGAAGGTGAAGGTGAAGGTGAAGGTGAAGGTGAAGGTGAAGGTGAAGGTGAAGGTGAAGGTGAAGGTGAAGGTTGTAAAGGTAAAGGTGAAGGTGAAGGTGAAAAGCATTTTCAAAGAAATTACAATGTTTTTCAAACCTTTAGAACGTTGTAATTGTTTTGAAAAACGTTGTGAAAGTTTTGAAAAACATTTTCAAAGAAATACAACGTTTTTCGAAGCTTTACAACGTTGTAATTGTTTTGAAAAACGTTGTAAAAGTTTGGAAAAGCGTTTGCTAAGAAATTACAACGTTTTTCGAACTTTTACAACGTTGTAATTGTCTTAAAAAACGTTGTAAAAGTTTTGAAAAGCGTTTTCAAAGAAATTACAACGTTTTTCGAACCTTTACAACGTTGTAATTGTTTTGAAAAACGTTGTAAAAGTTTAGAAAAGCAGTTTGCAAAGAAATTACAACGTTTTTCGAACTTTTACAACGTTGTAATTGTTTTAAAAAACGTTGTAAAAGTTTTGAAAAGCGTTTTCAAAGAAATTACAACGTTTTTCGAACCTTTACAACGTTGTAATTGTTTTGAAAAACGTTGTAAAAGTTTGGAAAAGCGTTTGCAAAAAAATTACAACCTTTTTCGAAACTTTACAACGTTGTAAAAGTTTTGAAAGGCGTTTTCAAAGAAATTACAATGTTTTTAGAACCTTTACAACGTTGTAATTGTTTTGAAAAACGTTGTAAAAGTTTGGAAAAGCGGTTGAAAAGAAATTACAACGTTTTTCGAACCTTTACAACGTTGTAATTGTTTTGAAAAACGTTGTAAAAGTTTTGAAAAGCATTTTCAAAGAAATTACAACGTTTTTGTAACCTTTACAACGTTGTAATTGTTTTGAAAAACGTTGTAAGAGTGTTGAAAAGGGTTTTCAAAGAAATTACAACGTTTTTCAAACCTTTAAAAGTTTGTAATTGTTTTGAAAAACGTTGTAAAAGTTTTGAAAAGCGTTTTCAAAGAATTTATAACGGTTTTCGAATATTTACAACGTTGTAATTGTTTTGAAAAACATCGTAAAAGTTTGGAAAAGCGTTTTCAAAGAAATTACAAAGTTTTTCAAACAATTACAACGTTGTGATTGTTTTTAAAAACGTTGTAAAAGTTTTGAAAAGCATTTTCAAAGAAATTACAACGTTTTTCTTAGCTTTACAACGTTGTAATTGTTTTGAAAAACGTTTAAAATTTTGGAAAAGCATTTTTATAGAAATTACAACGTTTTTCGAACCTTTACAACGTTGTAATTGTTTTGAAAAACGTTGTAAGAGTTTTGAAAAGCGTTTTCAAAGAATTTACAATGCTTTTTGAATATTTACAACGTTGTAATTGTTTTGAAAACATTGTAAAAGTTTTGAAAAGCGTTTTCAAAGAAATTACAACGTTTTTCGAACCTTTACAACGTTGTAATTGTTTTGAAAAACATTGTAATAGTTTTGAAAAACGTTGTAAAAGTTTTGAAAAACATGTACAAAGAAATTACAAAGTTTTTCAATCCATTACAAAATTATAATTGTTTTGAAAAACGTTGTAAAAGTTTTCAAAAGCGTTTTCAAAGAAATAACAATGTTTTTCAAACCTTTACAACGTTGTAATTGTTTTGAAAAACGTTGTAAAAGTTTTGAAAAACGTTTTGAAAGAAATTACAACGTTTTTCAAACCTTTGCAATGATGTTAAAACTTTACAACGCTGTAAGAGTTTTGAAAAGCGTTTTCAAAGAAATTATAACGTTTTTTGAACCTTTAAAACGTTGTAATTGTTTTGAAAAACGTTGTAAAAGTTTGGAAAAGCATTTTTATAGAAATTACAACGTTTTTCGAACCTTTACAACGTTGTAATTGTTTTGAAAAACGTTGTAAGAGTTTTGAAAAGCGTTTTCAAAGAATTTACAACGTTTTTCGAATATTTACAACGTTGTAATTGTTTTGAAAAACGTTGCAAAAGTTTGGAAAAGCGTTTTCAAATAAATTACAAAGTTTTTCAAACAATTACAACGTTGTAATTGTTTTGAAAAACGTTTAAAAGTTTTGAAAAGCATTTTTATAGAAATTACAACGTTTTTCGTACCTTTACAACGTTGTAATTGTTTTGAAAAACATTGTAATAATTTTGAAAAACGTTGTAAAAGTTTTGAAAAACATGTACAAAGAAATTACAAAGTTTTTCAATTGATTACAAGATTATAATTGTTTTTTTCAATCCAAAGTTTTTCAATCCATTACAAGATTATAAATAGAAGAACCTTTCAAAGACACTTACAACCTTTTTCAAACATTTACAATATTGTAATTGTTTTGAAAATCTGTGTAAACGTTTTTAAAATCGTTTTCAAAGAAATAACAATGTTTTTCAAACCTTTACAACGTTGTAATTGTTTTGAAAAACGTTGTAAAAGTTTTGAAAAACGTTTTGAAAGAAATTACAACGTTTTTCAAACCTTTGCAATGATGTTAAAACTTTACAACGCTGTAAGAGTTTTGTAAAGCGTTTTCAAAGAAATTACAACGTTTTTCGAACCTTTAAAACGTTGTAATTGTTTTGAAAAACGTTGTAAAAGTTTTGAAAAGCGTTTTCAAAGAATTTACAAAGTTTTTCAAACAATTACAACGTTGTAATTGTTTTGAAAAACGTTGTAAAAGTTTGTTAAAGCATTTTTATAGAAATTACAACGTTTTTCGAACCTTTACAACGTTGTAATTATTTTGAAAAACGTTGTAAAATTTTGATAAGCGTTTTCAAAGAAATTACAACGTTTTTCGAATATTTACAACGTTGTAATTGTTTTGAAAAACGTTGTAAAAGTTTGGAAAAGCGTTTTCAAAGAAATTACAAAGTTTTTCAAACAATTACAACGTTGTAATTGTTTTGAAAAACGTTGTAAAAGTTTGTTAAAGCATTTTTATAGAAATTACAACGTTTTTCGAACCTTTACAACGTTGTAATTGTTTTGAAAAACGTTGTAATAGTTTTGAAAAGCGTTTTCAAAGAATTTACAACGTTTTTCGTACCTTTACAACGTTGTAATTGTTTTGAAAAACATTGTAATAATTTTGAAAAACGTTGTAAAAGTTTTGAAAAACATGTACAAAGAAATTACAAAGTTTTGCAATCCATTACAAGATTATAATTGTTTTGAAAAATGTTGTAAAAGTTTTTAAAAACGTTTTCAAAGAAATGACAATGTTTTTCAAACCTTTACAACGTTGTAATTCTCTTGGAAAACGTTGAAATTGTATAGAAGAACCTTTCAAAGACACTTACAACTTTTTTCAAACATTTACAATATTGTAATTGTTTTGAAAATCTGTGTAAACGCTTTGAAAATCGTTTTCAAAGAATTTACAATGTTTTTCAAACCTTTACAACGTTGTAATTGTTTTGAAAAACGTTGTAAAAGTTTTGAAAAGCATTTTGAAAGAAATTACAACGTTTTTCAATCCTTTGCAATAATGTAATTGTTTTGAAAAATATTGCAATAGTGTAGAAAAGCCTTTCAAAGACCCTTACAACGTTTTTAAATCATTTACAACATTGTAATTGTTTTTAAAAACGTTGTAAAAGTGTTGAAAAGCATTTTCAAAGAAATTACAACGTTTTTCAAACATTTACAAGATAGCAATTATTTTGAAAAATATTGTAATAGTGTAGAAAAACCTTTCACAAACACTGTTACAACATTTTTCAAATATTTACAACATTGTAATTGTTTTTAAAAACGTTATTTCAAAACTTTACTATAATATTACAACGTTTTCAGATACACTTACAACGTTTTTCAAACATTTGCTACGTTGCAAGAGTTTTGAAAAACATTGTAAAAGTTTTGAAAAGCGTATTCAAAGTAATTACAATGTTTTTTAAACCATTACAAAGTTGTAATAGTTTTAAAAAACCTTATTTAGTCTTTTTTCAATCTCGAGAATCGAGAATAGTCTTTTTTAATTTTCTCCAGAATATTGAATTCTCGAGAAAATTAAAAAATACATTGCAACTACATATTTTATAATTTCTTTTATTAATGTAATAAAATAAAACTAAAATCATAACAAAATAAATCGAGATATAAAATTAAGTAAAGTAATTCAGTTTTAAAAATAAATAAAAAATTAAGAAAACAAATCAGTCATATTTTAGGAAATGTGGCTTTAAAAAGCATAAACAGTTTAAAGATTTATAAACAGTTTAAAACAGAAAACTATATACAGTTTAAAACAAAATTGCTTGATCTTGACAAGTTTCTGTGATTTTGAGTAAATGTTGGAGCTAATATATTCACTGAACTTAACTTCCAGTTGAATAAAGACCGGATGTGGATTCAAAATCAACAGATATTTCAATCTTTCAATATCTTTCGGATTGCGCTGTTGGAAATCTCCCTGCTAATCGTTAGCCTGCAAGCTAAAGAATTTTATTTTCAAAAGAACCGAGTGGAGTTCTTAATATGTTTACCTGACAAAATATTTGCACGTCAACGAATAACCGTTTTTTCAAATACATATTTGTGTTTATTAAAAAAATGAAATATGTAAAATCTAACAATATAGCAGCATTAACTGATAATCATTTACAATCATTTTTAGTGATTGGAAATTAAAGATTTGATCCCCAATTTAATGAAATATTATTAAACTTTCGGCAGTTTCATCCTTCCCATTGAAATTTATTAATTTTTTTTTAAATTGAAGAAGCAACTTTTTATCAATAGTAAAACAGTAAAATAATATGAACAAAATTTGTATAATATTACTAATATATTTTTTTTTATATAGTCCAGTTATTAGAGGCTTAATATTGTATATTTTTTGGTCCGCTGAATTTGCAAAAATGAAATTTTGGCCCTTAAAAGAAAAAGTTTGCCGACCCATGATCTACAGAGTATAAATTTTGAAATATATTATGTGTTGCTCTGTTTTATTGTTGGCCAATAGAGAAATTAAAATAAAGTGGAAATTTCTCGAGAAAGGGAGGACAATTCTCGCGAAATGAGAATCTTGGAAGTAAGTCAAATTAATTTTGTCGAGAAAAGCGAAGCCATATAAAAAAAAATTTTCGAAAATTTTTGAGACAGAAATTCGCAAGCACAATCTGTACCAGTAAAATAAAGTTAATTAAATTAAAATGAATATGTCGCAAAATTTGAACTCTCATTAACATATCACGACCCTAAATTTTTAGTCAATATATTATTGGTTTTATTATAATATAAATCTGATTGCTACGTTATTCTTTCAATTAGTTGCATTCAATTAAATCAATTAAAATCCATATTTTTATGATTATAAATTCTCATATATTCCAAAGAATAAAATTATTGGAAAAAATTCTTAAAAGTTTCTAAAAATAAAATTCACAACATTATCTAACATAAAATAAAATTCAGAAAAGATAAATATAATTTTTTTTTTTTGTAAAATTTTATTTTATGTTGGATAATGTTGTGAAAGGTCAAGTCAGTACGAAAACAGTATTTCCTGATGAAATTCAAATTCCCGATAAGGAATATATTACTATCAAAAAGAATTTTTAATAAATTTCCATCACGTTTTCAAATTATATCACCATAAAATGTCTTAATCGTTTTCCTTAAATTATTTGACGGATATGATACATTCAATACAAAAAAAATAACATTAAAATTAATTCAACTACAATACAAGAATTTAATTTTTTAAAAAATCGAGGAAACTATTCATTGGGTTTCATATTAATCCATAGCTACAAAAAATAAAATATTTTAATTGTAAAATGCTTTATGCGTTTATTAATAAATAATAAATTAAAAACATTTTTTTATTATTTAGAATTTGTATTCTATACTTAATAGTTTGTCTACTTCATTAAAAAGCTAGTTTGTCTATCCACATTATTGAAAATTATGGAAATTATTTATGATGATTAAGAATAAACTGATTCAAAAACATATATTTGCCTACTTTACTTATATTCATTACGGAAAGTAAAAATGATAATGCTAACAATGGCCATGTAAAATGTCATTGGTGGTGGAAATAATTATGTTCTTCGCTTTGTGTGTTTTTTTAAATTCAAGTAATTTTCACCGTAAATTATGTAGAAAATCACAATTATTACAAATTATAATTAAAGAAATAAATAAAGATATTGACCCTCGAAATGTGAATATACTTACTTGTCTATATAGCATAAAACAATAAAATCGTTATCTTTTGGGGCAATGTTAATCGTTTAAATTCCCATAATTCGAAAAATTTAAGTGAAATTGAAAGTAAGTTTAAAGTAGAAAACTCCGAAATAAATGAAAATCAATTGTAGGAACCGTAGTATAGTTGGTAAAAAAATATATTAATAAAGAGCCACAATTTTGATAGTTTTATTAACCAGTTTTCAATAATTATTGGTTTCTGTTTTCGTATTAAACTCATTTTTATGGTATCACATTACTTATGAAAATAAAAGAAATATTTTTTGCTATAAAATAATTAAAAAATTGTAATAAATAATGTTATAAAGACAAAAACTTGTAGTTAACGTTACAGCAATAATGTTTGATAAGCTATTAGTTCTTTTGGTTACGCATTTAAAATGAATGATATCTAAAATCTTAATTTCGTCAGATATTTTTTGGCAGACCTAAATATGAATAATCTCATAACTTCTTACAAAATAAACACAAATACCTTAACATTTGAAAATATGTTGAAAAGAGAAAATCGATACAATTTTTCTTGGTAACAATATTTCCCTCAAATGAAGTAAGTAGTGTTTGGAATGGATTTATATTAATTTTTTTTTTAAATTTTGTTCCATTATAGAATTTTTTATAAATAATTATTGAAAATATGTATATTTATATATATACATTGATTATTTACAATAATTTTCTAAAAACTTTTTTATTTCAAATAACTACAAATTGTATTCAATTTACTTCAATTTGTACTATAAAATAATGATTAGTTCTGTTTGTATAATTGTCACAATTTCTAAAATATATTATATGTTGTAAATAAATTAAAAAAATTTTACAGAAACAGAATACAGAAACTAAATATTATTTTATACTTTACAGACTATTTTCACGCACAACAATACCAAAAACAATTTAATGTATGTATATATACAAAAATAAAATATTTAAAATATACGCACTTGTCGATTATTGTCGTGTATCTTAATATTTTCATTCAAAAAAAAAAAAAATACAAAACATAATAAAAATATAATTAAATAATAAAAGAAAGTATGGAGGGAAACTAAAATAAAAAATTATGTACATTATAATTTTTGTCTTGCATATAGTCATGACATTTGATAGCGTAATACAGTATAACTACTTTTGACTGGAAATTGTTTTAGTCTCGAGCTATCAATCATTCCGTCAACTACTACATAACATAAAACTAACTAACAAATTTTGTAATTGAATATTTATATTAAAGAAAGTTAACGTATATAAAATTTTTTAAATTTGTCATCATTTAATAATTTATATCAATATTGGTCATCGTATAAAATAATAAATGTAAATTAAATCAATTTATTATAATATAAAAGAATTTCTTTTAAAAAATTTAAAACTTGAAAGTCTGACTTCATAAATTCATAAATTTGTTTTGGTATAACAAAACCCAAGGTATTAAAAATTAGTGATTTAATAAATAAAAAATAAATAAATTTTGAAAAATAATCAATAAAGAAGTTTCATATGAATGAATCATAAATAAACTGGGAATATACCTCGCACAGATACATTATTTTTTTTATATATATAAAATATTTAAGATATTTTATGCTGAAAAGTCGCGTGCTTTTTCTTAAGGTGACTTGGCATCGTTTTATATATATGTACATATATAAATATTATTATATAGTAAAAACTATTAAAACTCAGCAAAATTTCTGTGAAGTTAAGCTTAATCATCACAGTATAGTGGAAAAATAAATAAAATGAATTGTTATTTAAATTAAAATTTTTGTTTCATATATTTTTTATGTAGTGTTTGTATCTAGTGAGTAATAAAATGAATTGGTGACGATTATAATAATAAGATATTTTTTTTGCACGTTTATATTGAAACAGTTTTAAAACTAACTTTGATACGAACAGAACAATTTTTTTTAGTGAATCTTATTTTTATTTACGAGTATATAGATGATAATAAGAAAATTATAAATTATTATTTATTTAAGATAAAATATTTATTTTTTTTATTAATTAATTATTTAAATTAGTGATAGTGTAAAAAAAAAATTAAAATGTCATCACAAGTTAATAAATTTAGTGCCAAATTAATAGTGATAAGTTTAATGGTGATATCAATAAATTGTTTTAATTATTCACCAAAACCGAATATGGTATTTCGTGAGCCACAATTAAAAAAATATTTAGATAAAACGAAAAGTTCATATTTTGGATTTACATTAAACTTGAGACAATCAAGGTAAGTTAGATAAAAATCAAAATATGTTTTCTATACCTAAACATGGTTTATTAAATTTTTTTAAAATTATAATAGATTGTTTGAAATAAATATGGTTTATTTTTATATACTATTAGATTTCTGTTGTGATAAGAATGTGTTTTTTAATTAAATTATTGTAACCAAAAAAATTGTGTGAGTTTCATTTTATTCAATTTCAAATGAATTTTCAAATAAAATGATTAAAGAAAAACAAAATTTTTGCTTCATAAAATAATATTAAAATTTTAGTATATTACTACAATTTCACTTAAATATTACAAATTTTATTAATATTATTAAATTTACCAAAAACACACCCTAAATTTGTGGTCAATTTCACAAATATTGTTTATTTCGAAATATTAAATTATTATATTTTCTATGAGTATATCAAATGCAATTTTCTGTAAAATTATTTACATTATTTTGCAAATTTAATTGAATTAATGATATTTCTAAAATATTTTTTAAGTATTTTTGAGAAATTACATTAATAACATGTATACACTAATAAATTATGTATACTTCTTCCTAATATAATTTAGCGATTGAGGAAAAAATAATTTTGCTAATATAAAATTAATAAATTTAATTATTTTTTGTTTAAAAAAACTAAATTTAATTATTATTACTTTTCTAAAAAAATTATAATTAAATTAATTAAAATATTTAATTAAAATTAATAAAGTGCTTAGTGGAGATAATTTAGACATAAGGTACAAATAATTAAAGTAATTAACGAAACTGTCACATATTTTTAATAAATATTTTGTGCACTTATCAGTATCCGACAGTTCAGTATATATTAAAATTTAGTTGTACCAATTTCTTCCAAAAATACTTTCCAAACTCTGAATTTAAACATTTCTAAAATGAGTCATCAAATGTTATGATACATTAGTAATTTCATTCGTAATCATCAATATCTCCAAAACCAATTAAGTAATAATGTTTGCACATATTTTTTCGATCAAAATTTCCAAAACTGAAAACTTAGAAACAAACTTTTTCTAAAAACTCGTTTTTACTGAAAAAAAAATTTTCTAATAATTTGAAATTTTTTATTAAGTTAAGTTTTAACAAAATTACATTTACATTTCAAAATTTATGAATTATAAAAGTTTAAGAGCATAATTAGAAAAATATATTATTTAATTAATTTAATCAATCCATTAAAATTGTACAATATAATTATGCGAAATATTTATATATTATAGTTTTAATGACTCAGATATTACAATTTTATTTAAATAATTTTTCTTAGGCCTTTGAACCGAGTTTTGTTAGTAATGATACTTAAAATTATACAATTTCTATTAAAAATAAATATAATTTTAAAAAAATGGATGGATGAGTAAATTTCCCTTATCATGTTATCATAAAGGAAAAAAATATGCAGCTTACATATTTAGATAAAAACTATATAAATAAAATATTTTTGCTCTTCTTTATTTGTAAGACATAAGATATTCAATAAAACTTTAACCGGAAATAAGTATATTTTTCCTAAACATTTAATATAAAAATATAAATTAAACTATAATTAAATTTAAAATTATCACAATTAGTTAATAAAAAATTTTGTCGTAAAAATAGTTTTAAAAATAAAAATCTAAAAATTCTAAATTAAAAAAAAAATAGAAAATTTTCGGTTCACATTTTTTCTATTAAATTAGTAACAATAAATATTTGAATGTGTGAAAAAATGATCAAATATTTAATTTCCGTTTAAAGCTTTTTGTATAAAAATTAAATTTTTAATAGAATAGACAAAAGTTGCAGGTCATGGTTCTTATTTATTTGTGGATAACATCATACCCCAAAAAAATATGCTAAGTAAAATACTATGAGGTATAAAACATGTATATACATAGAAACCAGTGACTAAATTGTTTGTAAATTAAATTATTTAAAGTATGTTAATGTCAGCACCGCAATTTTTTATAAGAAATTATTAAACTTAAGATATATGGTCAATTACAAATGAACTAAAGAAAAACTAATTAATTTATTTTTAAGAAATAAAGATATTTTACTAGAGAAATAATTTGTTTATGAATTGACCAATACGGTATGTTGTAGGCGCCTTATTGGCAAGTACTTTTAATTGCATATTTTGCTATTCTTTACCTCTGCGTTAATTTGTGTTAACTAACAATTTACAATCAAAAAACTATATTGAGAGATTTAGGCGGGAAATAGATAGGCGGCAATAATTATAATAAAAAATATTCAAGAAATTTACGTTTGATAATAAATTGAGGGCTTGAAAGATAGATTAAATTGTTGACTATGCGGCGACTAACTGATTGCGCTAATGTAAGGTAGTAGAAAAACAAATTTTTTTTTATTATCTATTACCTGAAATTTGTAAAGTCAATAAAATTAAATTATCTATTTTATCTATGAATACAAGTACAATGTTATTTAAAAAGTCATTAAATAAATAATTATGTATAAGATTCGTGTCTAAGATATATAAAAACGCATATTATAGCATAAATTTGACATTGAAAGGTTCTTCAAATTTAATAATAACTGATAAATTCAAAAATTTCAATTTTAAAAATGCTTATGAAAAAATATACCAAGAGATTAGTTTACACTGTGATTATTTGCCCTATTTGACTTATACATCCAATATGTATTTATGTGAAATCAAGCATAAACTGTATTTTCTTTTATCAATTTCTATAATTATATTACTCATATTATTTGAACTTAAAAACACTTATTCTGTAAACTTTGTTGATGATCAATAATATTTCTTATTAATATTATTAGTACGCAGAGAAAAAAATAATTCGTTCATATTAAGCGTGTAAAAAATCTTTTTAAAATTACAGATTAATAATTACAAGTTAATTAAATAGTAATTAAACTAATCGACAAAAAAAAAATTATATTAACATAAAAAAAATTGTAATTATTGCTAATATTAAAATGTTTATGAAAAATAAACCAAAACCATAAAATAATAAATTTAAATGTTGCTTGGTGTAATTTTGCGTATACAGTAAGCAATAATTACCAAAATTTGATGAGTCAATAAAATTATTATTGACAATTTTAGTCATTTAAAATCTAATTATGATGTAATTTGAAATTTAGGTGTAGCCTGATTTAAATTTAATGACATTTTATGCTTTTGTTATGCTAAGAACTTTAATAACTAGTCTTTAATAATTTGAAGGGTTTTTTAAATTTTATTGAAAGCTAAGCTGTAAAATAAACAAGGAAATATAAAAAGTAATTCTGTATTTGGTTTTTTCCATGTTTTACATTTTCTTCCCAAATAAGCTAATGTACTACAAAATTTCTAGGTAAATGAGCTCATTTTCGGTAGCCAGAAATTGGATCTTAAACTTTTCAGCAGTAACTTATTTCAGTAGGTTATTTCATTTTTGACATTTATAGATAAAAAGTCAGGATTTTTTTGATACTGTGGAAGTGGAATATAAGTATACAAAAATGAAATATACGCAGTTGTTACGCTAATATATATGCAATCATGTCTAAGTTATTATAGTAAACTGAATCTTCAAAACAATTGAATCACTAGTTAATACAATATTAGGTGATAATAAAATTCGTAATTTACTGATAATTAGCACCATACTACAGAAAGATTTTTAAAACAAAATTTAAATTCGAAAAGTCTTATAATTTACTTTTGAAAGTTCTAAAACGAAATTATAAAACCGGATATAAAAAATCCAGAAAAAAAATTACAATACATAGGTATATGTTTTATTTGCATTGTTTTCATTGTGCTACAACAAAGTAACTCATTTATACACATTTAATATGCAAACGAATGAAATTAATAATAAAAATTTCAAGTTTATAATTTTGTATAATCGTATGTGATGTATTTCTATTATAAATGATCAAAACATAACTTCAAATATGGAAATTTAAACATTGAAAAAAAGTATGTGCAAATATTTATCAAAAATCGGAATATGTTTAATGTAAAAAAAAATATTGCGTTTTTAAGCTTTTTATATGATTATTCAAAAGAGTACATTGTTACGACAAAAATTGTTTATTTACTTAATTTTGCATTTCCAAATTCTTGGAAAGAAAAATTTGAAATTGATTCAAGTAATATTTTAGGACAATTTATGAAAATGTGTATAATATTTTTTATATGTACATAAGTATAGATATATTATGTAGTATGTTCTCTGTAAATATTTGTATAAACTTTTCGCATTCAAATAATTTTTTATCATTTTTAATATGAAAATGTACAAAAATTCTCAAAATAACTAGTAATAATTTTTTATCTCTTTTTTTTTTTTTTGTTGCTTCTGACAAATATTTACTTATCAATATAAGATAAGATTTATTCTCAATAACCTGTAAGTAAAATTATTTGAAAAAAAAGTATTAATCTCACACGTTTTAGTATAAATTTAACCATTGATTCTGTTAGTTTGAATAAAACTTCTTCAAAAATAACGTTGATTAAAAAATTAAACATATCTTAATACATATATATATATATAAAAAATGATATTAATTAAAATATTTACATTAATATCTTTACTTTGTGCTACAAATAATGCTTTTAATATTTCGCCAAAACCAAATTTAGTTATAAAAGAATCGAAATTAATTACATATTTACCAAAAGAACGACCAAGCTTTTTTGGATTTAGTATTATATTAAGACCTGGAGGGTGAGTAATAATATATTGTTAAATAATAATAAATTTTTGTTATGTAATGTCATGGCTTCAAATAGTAACTTCGATATTGGTTTAATAAAATATTTATATTGTGTGATACCAAATTAATATCGTAAAATTAAATTCTGCAAAATACAATAAAAAAACATTGTGCAATTGGAGATTTGTGCTAATGGTGAAGTTTTTAGTTTTTTGGTACGGATCAAAAAAGTTCGCTTGATGAAATTAATAAAATGTGCAGTGAATTGAATGTATTAGGGCAAAACAAATTAGAGTGAAAAAATCTAGGGTAGGTTTTTACCCGAAATATATAAAGGAATATAGAACCAGGATATTCGTCCAATTTTAATTAATTGATTTAACTTGAATAATTAACCTTAACTTTAAGCTTTAACATTAATTTACCTAAACTTGAATTAATAATAGACAAATTGAAGTTTTCATAAATATTAAATTTGATTCATTTGATAATTTATAAGGTATTTAATTCCATTTTTTTCGAATTACTTATACAAATAATAATACAAATATTCGAAATAGCCCAAACATTAATGTTGATTATGACACACCTCAAAAACATAATAATTTAAAGATTATTACATATATCTATGTTATTAATTCTTATCAACTTTAAATTCTAAAAATAGATTACATTAAATTTAAAAAATTGATTTTGTTGATAGTAGAGATATGTTCATTATCCAAATAAAATAAATATTTGAATCAAATCATCAATACAAATCATCTACTTAATTTTTTTATTGCTCTTTATTGGCAATTATTTATGTTAAGTATGCAATTTAATACAAAATCATAATATTTTGTAACAAATAATTTTATTATGCAAAGAATTGGTAAATTTATTTAGAATATTTATCATACCTGACGTCATTTCAAAACACGGTTTTTATATTTTATTCAAATAATAAAAAATGAATCATAAATTTATAAATAATTATGTACTATATTATGTATTTTAATTACAAATATTTTTACTTAACAGCGTGTTTGTTGGGGCACCAAGAGCTCAATCATCTTTGGAATCACAACGAAAAGTTAATGAAACTGGTGCAATTTATAAATGCTCATTACTAACTGGACAATGTAATCCATATATTTTTGATAGAACTGGTAATCAAAATATTGAACATAATGAATATACATATAATTCGGAAAAAAAAGATTTTCAATGGTTGGGAGCATCAATGGATGGTGGAACAAAGGATACAGATCGATTAGTTGTTTGTGCACCCCGTTTATGTGCTGATGTTACAAGAGAATATCTAATGCATGGAGCATGTTATTGGACACCAAATACACTAGATGATCAACCCACAAATATAACAAGAATTGCACCATTAAGACTGAAAAGTAAATTTAATTTTTTAATTTAAAAAAAAAAATATAAATTTTTTTTTCAAATTGTTAGGCGAACAAGTTAAAGAGGAAACATCTCAACGATTCTTTTATTATATGTTTGGTGAACAAGGTATAAGTGTCCATTGGACTGAAATTAATGAAGAAATTATAATTGGAGCTCCAGGTCTACACACATGGAAAGGTAAAAGGAAAGTTTTTTTAAATTTTAAAATAATTCTAAATATTTTTAATCTAGGTTCTATGATTCGTCATCGAAATACTGTAGAAGAAGATATCGGTGGTATAAGTAAACGTGACACTTATAGTTACCGAATACCAAGACAAGCTACTAGTGTATTAACAAATGAAGTATTAAATCCTGAATTATGGGATCAACCGAATGATTCATATTTTGGTTATGCAGTTACCTCAGGAATTTTTGAAGGAAATCAATCAGCAAAATTATTATATGCTGCAAGTGCGCCACAAGCAAATGAACAATCTGGAGAAGTTTACATCTTTGACATAATCAAAACACAATTTTCAAGATTTACGATACAAAAGTATAAGACATTTCATGGTCAACAATTTGGTGAATTTTTTGGATATACAATATTAAGTGAAGATATAAATGGCGATGGTTGGGTTGATTTAATTGTATCAGCACCACTTTATGCTGTTGATATTAATTATGAAAAAGGAGCTATTTATGTATTCATAAATCGAGGAAATTTTCAATTTGAGACACAATTAATTATTTCGCCAAGTGATATGCCAGGAAGATTTGGTACAACACTCTCAAAACTAGGTGATATCAATCACGATGGTTATAATGATTTAGCTATTGGTGCACCATTTGATGGAAACGGATTAGTTTATATTTATTTAGGAAGTTCAAGTGGTCTCCAATTGAAACCAAGTCAGATTATAAAAGCTCCTGTAATTAAATCAATATCTGAGCAACATATGTTTGGTCATGGGCTATCAAGAGCTGTTGATATCGATTCAAATGAATTTCCTGATTTAGCTATTGGTGCACCAAACGCAGAAATAGTTTATTTATATAAAGCATATCCAGTTGTTAAAGTGATTGCATCAATTAGTTCAGTTAGTAGAGAAATTAAAACAGATCAAACGAAATTTCAAATTCGTGCATGTTATAAAGTTGAGTCAACATCACAACGGAGTTCTACACATGATTTAAAAATTAAAATTAAAGTTGATCCACAAGTGAAAAGAGTTAATTTTCCTGATGGTAAAAATGAAATGGAATTTAATGTTACTGCTTCAGATATAAATGTTTGTAAACTTTATGATGCAAATGTTAAATATAGTCTGAAGGATATTTTTAAGCCAATTGAATTGGAAATGCATTATGATTTAATATACAACGTTCCTGACAGCGAAGGTAAATATACAAATATTTTAAATTACATCATATAATTATAATATAAGTACTTAACTTAAAGAATTTTGTGAAAAATGTGCTGCGATGGATCCTTCATCACTGGGAGTCAGTAACGAAAAAATAATATTTAGTACAGGATGTAAAAGTGAAATGTGTGTTGCCGATTTAGTATTAACCAGCTCTGGAGTAAGGTAAATATTCATGTGAACAAAAATCAAATATTTTTTTTTATGCTCAAAATATAAGTCCATTGTAATGTCTCACTAAATAATTTCGATCAGTCAAAAAAAAAAAAGTTTAAAACCCAATGATATCGAAAAATAAAAACATGACTGAATATTCCAAATGAGATAAGCTTTCAGTAAGCTTCATTTTTTTTTCAAAATGCACGCACTCAGAACTTACCAAAGATATTTTGGTTCTTTTTCGTAGCTGATTGTTTTTCTTTTTCGACATTAAAGATTTTATGACACTTAACAACGCGTGACTATCTGATTTCTATGTTTAAAATATTGCAAACTAAACTTATTAAAAATATTTAAAATTATTTTTAGCCCATCTTTTGTACTTGGAAGTAGTCGAACAATATCTGTTAAATATGAAATAACAAATGAGGGAGAATCTGCCTATTTACCACAAATAAATATAACCTCATCTAGTCAAATGCCATTTGCAAAAATTCCGCCCTCATGTACATCAAAAGGTTTTAATTTATTATGCGATCTCTATCATGGTCAACCAATGAAGAAAGGCGACAAAGATATATTAACTATAGTCTTTGATACAACTAATGTTGGTGGTACTGATATGAGAATAATTGCTGAAGTGTTCAGTACAGGTGGTGAATTGAATCGTAACAATAATATTGTACTAAACAAAATACAATTAAAAGAATTTAGTAATATTGAAGTAAGCGGATCAAATAATCAAGGTATTATATCACTTGAAGAAAAATCTGGTTTTACAGAATTTCATAATAAATTCGAAATAAAGAATTTAGGTCCAAGTACTATTAAAGAATCTGAAGTAATATTATCTATTCCAATTTCATACTTAATACCGAATTCAAATAATCGAATAAATTTAATTGATATTAATAATTTAACTGTAACTGGCTCCTATATACATGAACCATTAAATTTCCAGTTATATCAAAATAATTCACTTTTAATATTGAATCCATCTACTGGTGAAAAAAGAAAAGAATATAATGGACTAGCTGCAGTTGATAATTTACAAGGTATGAACTTTGATTCATCGAAAGTTGGTTATTCAGTGGAAATGGATAATGTTTATGGTGATCAGTCATTTGATAATGTAATGTCTCGTAGAAAACGTGCAATTGAGGCGCGCGCTACTGAAGCTGAATATGCAAGAATTTCACAAAGAAAATTATCTAAATCAGCAAGTGAAGAATTATTTGGAACACTACCAGTTAATCGAACTATTCTATTTAATTGTAAAGATCCAGAAGGAACACTTTGTGTTCAAGCTAAATTTCGTGTATACAATATTAAACCAGATAATGACGGAGTTAGTATTTCTGTGAAATATTTTGTTGATTTGAAGGAAATTGATAAAATATTAATTGATGATAAAGAATTTTTTGTGATTGTAACAGATTTGAATATAACAAAAATTGGAGATGAAAAAGGGTAATTAATTTTTAAATATAATTTATAATTCTTTTTGTTATTCTATTTGATTTATAGCGATACTATTGAAGTGCAAAAGACCATACCACATAACATTATTTCTAAACATCAAATTCATTCAACACCAATTTGGGTTATTATAATATCAGTTTTGGTTGGTCTTTTGGTTTTAGCATTACTTACTTATGGAATGTATAAGGTAAATTATTAATAAAAAGATAAAAATAATTTTATAATATAAATTATTTAATGTTTTAGCTTGGTTTCTTTAAACGCGCCAAAAAGGAAGAAATGCAGAATTTAACAAGAAATAGTCAAAGACAAGCAGATGAGACTGAAGATGAAGATGAGTAATACAATAACAAGAGTACAATTCCATAAAGTTCGTAAAACTATAACATATTAAATAAATAATACATTAAATTTAATTATTATTGCAAATTCTTTAATTAAATGAATTTTTAAAAATAATTAATGTATTAAATAAATTTAATTAAGCAGAATATTTAAGTTATATATTTTTGTTATGATTTATAATGTTTTGTGGCTGTGTATAAAATGTTTAAATTGTATGTGTAGTTTTAAAATATAAATAGTGTTACCAAAGTATTAATTAATTAAAAAAAAAATCGTAAATATTTTTTAGAAATAAAAATAATGTTTGCCAATTTTGCAATTGTATGCAATTAATAAATTTCCTTTCTAGGAATTTGCCACTTTTATATAAGATTTTTTATATATTTTGTAAGTCATATTAAAATTTCTGTAAATAAAAGCCATATCGAAATTAAATATGTTTCTTTTATCTTGTATACATGAAGACAATAAATTATAATATGTAATATGAAATTACATGGTTTTTTTTATAAAGATTTTGATTTCCATGAAATTTAATTTAGCACCTAATTATTTCTATATATTGCTACCATATTTTTCAAAAGAGAATAATATTGTTGCTATTTTCTTTTTAAACTCACAGTTATGTGTAAAAATCTGTTATCATGTTTAATATTGAACAAAACATAATCAATCAGATTATTACCTGCATTTATTTTTCAACTGATCTACTGTACTCAAAAATGGAAATTTTTAATGCACTCAAAAGTTTATTAGTATGAAAATATTATATTTATTGAATTGAAAACAAAAGAAAACGAATTTTTCATTATAGATTGTCTGTTAGTTAGCTCTTTGTCCTCAAAAAACCGAAGAAAACCTTACTGTACTCTTAATATAAACTGTATCCACCTATAAGTATACATTTGATTAATTTGCTCTCTAGGAAGTTTAATACATATTTAATTACACAATATGTAATTAGAACTGTCCAGTTTAAATAAAAATTCATGAAACGCCTAAATATATGCAAACATTTATTACATTAAAAATAAATACATACACAATTATTATTTTTATAGAATGCCGTCCCCTCCTTGAAGAAGGTTTAATTTTGTGTACTAACATATAATTTGAATATATTTTGAAAAACAGCAATAATAAATTGTTTTACGATCAAATGTTAAAAATTCTCATACACAAATTATTACACATACTAAAAGTCAGTAATAATTTGTACAATTTTCCACCGCCAATCAAATGAAATATTCTGTAATTAAATATGATGTAAATATTTTAAATATTTTTACTATTTAAATAAAACAATTTTAAATTTTAGGTAAAAATTATAATTCAAAAATTCAAAGAAATATCTAGTAGAGTTCTTTTCTTTTTAAATTTAAAATTTAAAATTCGAATTTGGAATGAAAATGAATAACACAAGGATGAAGCCGCATTATAAATATTATTATTTATGTTAAAGAATTTAAGTTTGGGAAAATATATTGAGAGAAGGAGCAATAAATATAGTTTTATTGTGTAGCAGAATCATGCCTATTGTAAATATCTTTATAATTTATTATGAAGAAATGAACTTCAACTATTTATCAAATGATTTATCAAAAGAATTTCCGAAATTTTATTTAAAATATCATTCGCTAATAAGCTGCAGGTTATTGTTACTAAAAACTTTCAGTTAATATATTTATAATTTAACTAATACTATTAGTTATTGAAGAATTTCAATTTAATAACCCAATATATAAAAATCTAATAATATTCTTAATTTTTTTTCTAGAAATCTATAACTTCTTCACACAAATCTTCAACGAAAAATTTTATGTTAAAACCATTTATCAAAAAATATTAAATTTAATGTAAAATGGAAATGCAATGATTCTATTCATAACTTTTGATAACGAAACACATTCGAATAAAATGGGATTTATGTTGAAGATAAGAATGTCTATAAAAATATGTCTATAAATATCTTATTATTGGAAAAAATAATTTAAAAAATATATTGAAAAACTTATAATTCAAAATATGCTTTACAACATACCATTAATTGTAATGGAAAATAGAAAAAAGTAATTATCACTCCATCTATAGTCATCATTTGCATATTCGGTAAAATCCTATTTGCAATTCGAGTTAACAGGTTTGTGAATATTAATTATATTTTTAAAATTCTATACATACTTGATTACATTATAGAAAATAAATATATAATTTTATTTTCATTATCTTTAAATAAATCATACTTACTTTCTAGTTTTCTGATTTAACATAATTATTCGTTAGAATAATGGATAGGTTAATGCACTTCGTAAATTATGTATTAATTTGGATGAATAAGTTTTAACAAACTCTAAAAATTGATTAATCCTTATTTATATTTTAATCTACTGTATTATTTTAATATGTGTATTGCCGGATAAGTATCCGAAGTGTATTTATATCACGTATTATGATTCATCATTTGGAGAAATGGGTGATTTCGAATATGCACTAATATCTAATAAACTTAAAACACAATTTTGGTATTCTCTAGATTTTATGAACAGATAAAATATAAGATAATTCGTATTCAACTTTGTATAACAAAATATTACACATTTTTACTACGAAAAATTATAATTAATAATTTTTTTGTAGTACAAATAGTTGCTAAAAGCAGAACTAAGAACATTTCTTAACGGAAACAATTTAAGTTAAATACATAAACATTTTAAGATACCATATAGTAAATTGTTGATAATTTCAGAAATCAGGCTGTCTTCTTGATAATAAAAAAAAAACCCAATAATCTCATTAAAGTGATATGCAAATTATTTTTTACTCTTTCCCACTTCTGGCCATTATTTTTTAATATTTTTAGTTTTGTTTCTTATTTTCATTAAATTTATAACAAACATATTGGTAGGCACAATAAAAACTCGTTACAACAAATATAAATAGGCGGCTTATATAAAATTATGATTTTCTATAAAATTTTAATTCAAAATTTTATTTTAATCAACAGTAGCAGATTAATAAAATCAATAGTCAACGAATGTTTATAAGGATTATTTTCGATCTTAAAATAAGTTTTACTATAATATTGTACGAATACAATGTTTTTAATAATCATTCTAATAATATTAATATTTCAAAAAAGTTTTAATTGTTTTAATTTATCACCCGACCCAAATTTTGTGATAACAGAACCAAATAATATTAAAAAAATGAATAATTTACATTCATCATATTTTGGATTAACTTTAAATTTAAGAAAAGGAAGGTTTGAATAAATATATAATAAATGTTAATGAATGAATTAATTAAAAGTTTCTTTTTATTTTGAAGTATTTTTATTGGTGCACCACGTGCCAATTCAACATTAGATATTAATGAAACTGGTGCAATTTATAAATGTAAATTTAATTCGACAAATATAACATGTAATTCGTATAATTTTGAGAATCAAGGAAATATTTTTAAAAATGGTATATTACATGATTGGAATGATGAAAGACGTGATAATCAATGGTTAGGTGCGTCAATTGATGGTGATGATAATGATGATAATCCATTAGTTGTTTGTGCACCGCGTATGCGTTCAGCTGAAGGCAAGAATAGTTACGGAATGAATGGAATTTGTTATTTTACGCATAATACATTAAAAGACCAACCAGAAAATGTTATTAAAATAGCACCGTTAAGAAATCCAGGTAGGTAAATTGGATATGGGGTTTAATTTTTATTGGTGTCTAATATGTTAAGAAAACTATTTCAATTTTAAAATAGATGATCAAACTCATGAGGATCAAAATAATCAAACATTTTATGAATATATGTTGGCACAAGAAGGTTTAAGTGTTCACTGGATTGGTTCAAATAATGAAATACTAATTGGAGCACCCGGAATAAATGATGGAAGTGGTAAATTTTATTTTATTTTATATACTGTATATTGTTTAAAGATTTTTCATATATTTTATACAGGGTCAATTATTCGCTATAATTTAATTAATGGTACTTCAGATATTCCAAATCCGGATTTATGGCATCAACCATCATATTCATATTTTGGTTATTCTGTATCCTCAGGAATATTTTATACATCAAAAAATCAGAAAAAATTATTATATATTGCAAGTGCACCGAAAAAATCTACAGCAGAAGTAAATATTATAAAAGAATTTAAACAAAATTATCAATTAAATATTTATTATATTGCAGGTTTATTTATTTGAAATATTTCCAATTTTAACTGGGAAAACAACACGGAAACATGGAATTTTAAGAGGACAAAATTTTGGTGAATACTTTGGATATACAATTGTAACAGATGATATTAATTGTGATGGTAAAACTGATATTATAGTATCCGCACCAATGTATGGTATTAAAGAACATTATGAAATTGGAGCTGTTTATGTATTTTTAAATACTGGTGATTTAAAAAATTTTACGACTCAATTAATAATTTCGCCAAGTATTAATCCTGGCAGATTTGGTACAACACTTTCGATATTAGGTGACATCAATGGTGATGATTATAATGATTTAGCTATTGGTGCACCATTTGATGGAAACGGATTAGTTTATATTTATTTAGGAACTTCAAGGGGACTCGAAACGAAACCAAGTCAGATTTTAAAAGCTCCGGTAATTAATTCAATATCTGCGCAACATATGTTTGGTCATGGACTATCAAGAGCTGTTGATATCGATTCAAATGAATTTCCGGATTTAGCTATTGGTGCACCAAATGCAGATACTGTTTATATATACCGTTCATATCCAGTAATTATTATTAAAGCTTATATACGTTCTAGAATACTAGAAATTAAAACTAATCAAAAGTATATACCAATTGAAGCTTGTTATAAAACTGAACGAAAATTGAAGAAAATCAATTCATGGAAAATTAAAATTAATATAATTGTTGATGAAAAATATCAAAGGTTTTTATTTGAAAATAATAATATTACAATTAATGTCGAGAATCTTACAATTTCATATAAGAAATCATGTCAAAAATTTAATTTAACATTAAATTCAAAATCAAATTTAATGAAATATATTTTTGAGCCAGCTAAATTAATTTTTACTTTTGAATTAATGGATAAAATTACAGAAATTAAAGGTAAATATTATAATGAAATTGAATTCGAATTATTGTTGATAAATATATTTCATTCTTACAGATTTTTGTGAAACTTGTGCTTTAGTGAATACAGCGAAAAATAATTTTGTTGAAGGTATTTTAAAATTTCATACAATGTGTCAACATGCAAAATGCATAGCCGATATGAAAGTAACAGCTTTGAATTTTAGGTATATCAAAAAATATTATTTATTTACTTATTTATTAAAATTCAACAAATAACTTTAATAATTATTTATTAGTTCAACCACAACACTAGGTATAAGTGAAAAATTACCAATAATACTTAATATTGAAAATCAAGGTGAAATTGCATATTTACCACAACTAACTATTAAATCATCAAATGAATTAACTTTTGCTAAAATTCCACCATATTGTAATGAAAATAATACAATTTTAACATGTGATTTCTTTAAAGGTCAACAAATGTTAAATGGCACAAATACTTTATTACCAATATTATTTGATATAAGTAAAATTATTGAGGCTTGTACAATTAATGTGACAGTACAAGTATATAGTGCTAGCGATGAAAAAAATCATATTGATAATATTCTAATAAAAACAATCAAATTTATTGAATTTAGTAATATAGAAGCAATTAGTACAAATAATATACCAATTCATGGTATTAAAGAGTTAATAGGATGGACAAATTTTACAAATAAAATTAGTTTAAGAAATTTTGGACCAAGTTTAGTTAAAGAAGCTGATATTATAATATCACTTCCAATATCATTTGTAATGCCTAAATTTAGAAAACTAATTAATTTAATTGATATACAAAATTTCAATGATACTGGAAATTATAGTGTTAACTCAATTATATATAATTTTAATGAAAAACAATTTATTGATTTAAATGAAATTGATATGGTTATAAGTCAATCAAATTTCTGGAATTTATCAGAACCAGTACATAAAAATGAAAATCAATTACATTTAAGAAAACGATCTATAAATAGTGTTGAAGAGCCTATATCTATAATTAGATTTGAAAAATATATTCATAAGACGTTAACCGAGAATTTACTAGAAAATCAAACTATATTTTTGAGTTGTGATAACTTGAACAAAGTTTATTGTTTGCAAGCAAAATTTAAAATATTTAATTTTCGACCAATTCCAAAGTATCCCATTAATGTTGATTTAAAATTTTCAATTAATTTACGATATTTAAAAGAAATACTTGAAAAAGATATCGAATATTTTGTAATAACACCAAATATTCAATTTAATAAAATTGGAGATGAAAATGGGTAAATAAATAATTTAATATAATATTAATACATATATAAATTGAATAAAAAATAAAATTTCAGTGATACTATTAACATTTTTAAAAGTATGCCAGTTAATATTATACGAATAATAAAAATTGACCAAATACCAATTTGGATTTATGTTGTATCAATAAATGTCGGAATTTTATTATTAATACTAATGATTTATGGATTATATAAGGTAATTAACATATTATTTAAAATCATATTTAATAATAATATTTGATTAAAATATTTCACCAAAAAAAAAATTAGTTTGGATTCTTTAGAAGATTGAAGAAAGAAGAAATGGAAAAAATTTCCCGAATTAGTTTAATTCAGTTAAAAGAATTAGAAGATTTAGATGAAAAATTATGTGAAGAGATATTAAAAGAAGGATGGTAAAAGATAATTATTCGTTGTAATGTTCGGTGTAATATATTTATTTTTAAAATACATTTTTAAGAAGTTAATCTTAATTAACGAATGGAACTGATAATTTTCAATAATATTTGATAATTAATTTGTATTTTGTAACGACTTTATTTTGTTTTAAATAAATTAAGTTCCCCAAAAACTTAATAAAAATTTATGAGCAGCTAGAATTCTGAAAATAAATTTACTTTTATATTTTATGAATATTAAATAAAATAAATTTTATAACATTTACATATTCTTCATTTTATTTTAATCTTTATGCTTGATGAATTAAAAATATAAAATTTATAAATATACATTTGAGCATTTAAAAATTATTTTAAGTTTAATATTTTCAAAAGAAAAAATATTTTTTTTTTTAAATAGAATTAAAAATTAACAAAAATAATCTTAAAAAAATTAGTTTATAGTTCTTTAATTTTAGAATACATATTTTTAAAAAAAAAAAAAGATGATATTTAAAGTTTTTTAGTAAAAATATATTTATAATTAAATTTAAATAAAATTATATTTGTAGCACGATCATTTACTTTTACAATATTACTAAGAATGAAGAGCTTAGTGTATAAAGGTTTTAAATGAGTTTTTTTTTTGTAAAATCCGATGTTGTTGGAAATATGAAAGTTTTAAAGGTATACTTACACTGATATATTTTTAGTTACAGTGTATTCTGTATTAGAAAAGAGATACTTTTAACCAAAGATATTAAGAATTAAGTACTACTCCTAAAGGTTAAGTAATTGTAGTAAACTGAGAACATTTAAAATAAAAAAATCATTTAAATCCTTTATCAACTAAGCTCGTCAAATAATATGATAGCTGTTGAGAATTTTTTTGTGTAAAAGTATCATCAAAATTTATTTTACACAGAGCACATTATGATTATTTTATGAACATAGATTTTACAATAATTTATAGTCTTAACCCTTTCGGCTTTTACTGTCATAAAGGCATGATAGTTAAAAGTTTCTTTAAAACTTCACTGGCTTCTAAGTTTTATAATATTTACGTATTTCATTTTTTTGAGAGACCTTGAGCATAACTTTAAGATTTAAATAAAACTGTTGGAAACGAATACGCGAGGATTTGATTAAACTAGTTTTGTTGGACTAAAAATATTGTCGATAGGAATAATTTTATTTCCTTTATTTTTAATCTAAAAAAGGTCCTTACAGAAAAAACAGTGTTGGTGTATAGAGTATTGGTTATAGTATATATTTTAAACTATAAATTAATATATAATTATTGTTAAAACGAGCTTTTAACAATAATTATATATTAATTTATATAGCATGCTGCTTGGCATCAAATTCGTTAAGATAAATAAAAAACTGGAATACACAATTGATGTATGGAAAATTTGCAATTTCTACTTTATGTAAATGTCAATTAAAGTTTTTTTTTACTTAATTAGCAAAAGTAATGACAAATTAGGAACGCGGAATTCATTAAATAAATATTAATTTGGTACAAATACTCACGGGTTTGATTCTTTTTATTTTTTACCGTTACATCTATGTTTTGTTTTTCAGAATCATCTGCAGTAAATTGTAGGATTCAAAATTTCTTCTGATAAGTTTTCCAAATTTCCAAAAATATAAATTAATCCTTTCTTCAAAATCAGTCTCATCCAATTCAGGATCTTATCCAATTGGGGATCATCTGAATTCTCAGCAATTTGTCAGTTTGTCATGGCTTTCTCAAATTTAGAAGAGCTACTTTTTGAAGATATGGAAAATTTAGTAAATTTATCAGGACATATTGTTTTTATTGAAAAACTTATTGCAGAAAATCCTGAAACAGGAAAGAGTGATAAAACCAATATGCTAAAGGTCAATCAGTTAAATAAAATATATTTTTTTCTGCCAGTAATAAAAAACATGTACGGAAAGGATTAAATAAATTTTGTTTTGAAGAAGTTATTGCACTTAGACATTGAATATTTTAATTTTTACTATTGCAGTACTATTGCAGCAGATATATTTACTAACATTTATCAACAATTAGTAAGATTTACTGTTTATGAACATTTATCAACATTTAGAAACATTTAAAAACATTTACCGACATTTGCCATTCAAAGAAGTTAGAAAATTTTTTGAATATGGAAAATTTATGTAAATATTGTATGATTTTTTAATAAGAAAAATTAATATGTATATTTCGAATAAAAATTATAAATTATGTAATTTTATTTATTTTTTCGTGATTTATTAAAAAGTGAATATTCTTCATTTCAAAAGACAAAATTTTTAATAACTTTAAATTATTTATATTACTCGGATTTCGTCATTTCCACAAAATATTTCAAATTAATATTTCAATTTAAACATAATGTTTACAGATGACAGAACTCTGTGATAATATTATCCTTCGTTAGACAAAATTTTTTCAAATTTTTTTTAATAAAATTCTCCTATTCTGAACCAACCTGGGTGTCTATTTATTATATGTATAATTTAAATTATGACTGTATGTATTTTGTATCAAAAAATTTATTTAAAAAAATAAAAATATTAAATTTTATATTTTAATTTTTAATTCTAAATTGATTTTTATATCAATTATTTTAATTTTACCATGATTAATTTTTTTTTTAAAAATATATATTTTTTCAAATTAAATTTTGATTTATAAATTTTTCTTATTTATGTCAATGTGTCTTTTACATAATTCTTTGTTTTTTTTAATATATTTTGAGAAACCTACAGATTTACATTTTACAATATATATTATTTTATATTTTAAAATTGGTTTTTGGTTTTTTAATAATTTTATTAAGATTTTCAGTTTTGGATGAATTTATTTTTTAATACACAGATACATAAATTAAGTTTTAGTGTAGAGATATGCTTATTATTTTATTAATTTTAATTTTTTAATTTTCATAAATTTTATAGGATAGAATTTTGTTTTTTTTTATTATTATTATTTTTGTAATTTGTAATGTTTTTTCAAATATTTTTTTTTATTTTTAAACTTAAGTAGTTTTCGAATCCATTACACTTGAAACTTTTCCGAATCATTTACATTGAAATTGGACTAGCATTAGTTCTGTCGGTTCGAATTCTATAAAATTTCAAGTGTTTTACAGCCTACACTAATTATAATTTCAGAGCCATACTAATAATACATTTTTTGCACATATTTTGCTATTCAATTTTATGTAAATATAAATGTATGAAATTGATTTTAATCGGTTGACATCTATCAGTTAGTTACCGAAAAACAATTGTGTAGGTGCGAAGTACAAGTGTAGTCAAGTATAGTTCGAAAATAGCCTTAGTATTCATTTTTTTTTTTTTATAAAATTTATTATTTAATTAAAAAGTAAATTATATTTTAAATAAAAATATATTTATTTTATATTTTATTTAATATTGTCTCAAATATCATCATAATTTTAATTTTACTTAAGCAAAAAAAATAAATTATTTTAAAAGAATGTAAAATTAAGAAAATAAAAAAAAAATCTTGATTTTGGAATAAGATCTTTTATATAATATCGTGTTTTTTTTTTAATAATTGCTAATTATGTTATTTTTTTATATATAAATTGTAATATTTTAACATTTATTGCCTAATTCACATTTATGAAAATACGTAATTTTTTTTTTATATTATTATTTTGTATTATGCGGAAAATAAAATTAAGAAATTATTTCGAATTTCTTATATATAAATTTTGTATATTCTAATTGTAGCATTTGCTGGGAAAATGCAAATAACACTTAGATCCATATAACCTTTACATATATATAATGATTATCTAAACCTTAAATTACATAAAAATTTCGATAGAGTTTAGATTTTAGTGAAAAACTGTCAATTTAAATTGTTAATGTTAATCTTTAGGTAATACTGATGAATAATAAATAATTCACCATACCGAAATTGAACGTTAAAAAAAAAATTGATGATATTAAAAATTAATTATTCAACTTTATACATTATACGAACGAAGATTAAGATTAACATTAGCATTGGCGAAAATGTTGGTCATAAAAAACCTAGACAGCTAATTTTCGATTTCGTTTTTTATTTATTTCGTGTGAAAATCTTACAAAAAAAAATTTTTTTTTAATCAATATTTACTTTCCGGTATTTGATAGAAAACTGAAAAACATTAAAATTTTGAATTTTATTATATATAAATTAAAATTTATAAAAAGTTTTAATAATATAATATGTTTAAATCTTTCCGATACACATTATTAGCAGTCTAAGGTTTTACCCTCCAAACTTAAAAGTTTTTAAAAATTTACAACAATTACGATTTTTATTAAAATATGATTAAGTTTTAATGTTTTTATTCTATATATATTTATGATTCACAGTTGTTAAAGCAAATTATAGTTTTAATTAAGCAAGAAAAATTTAATGTTTAAAAAGATTTAATTGAAAAATTTTAAAAAATCTTGAAAAGATCTTTAAAATTTTCAATTAAATTAGTTGAAAAACAACAGTTCATATATTTTATAGCACGTTATAAGAAGGAAATTTCTGATCGAATAAAATATGTTATAAATATGATATTTTCAATACAAATTTTAATCGATTAGATTTTCTGCAATAGATGTGGTAAGTTAAATTATTTATTTAGTTTTTTTTTTTTTTATTTTATTCGTTTTTTTATACCTGCATTTAGAAATGAAATTTTATATATGAGATTAACTACTAAATGTATTTTAAAATAATGCAATTATTTTGCTTAACTTTAAAATACAAAATTATAAATTGTTAATTATTTTCCATTTTTTTTTTTTTTTTTGATAAATTTCAAAATATAATTTTCTTAATATTATTAAATTTTTTTTTTTTAATTAACTACATATATATTAATATATTTTCTATTTACTAATTTATTTAAAACAAAGTTTGTGTCTTTCAATATATATAACAATTTAAAACCAATTATGTAAATATAATATTAAAAATGTAAACAAATTATAAAAATAGTAATATTTTTGTTTTTTAAAAAAAATATTTAACTAAAAATGTACATTAAAAACTTAAAAGCGACAATATTAATGTTAAAAATGTTAAAAATATTTTTTTTTCCTAAAAGAGTTTCCTAATTTTATGAAATTTTAATTAAAAATTTTCATTTTATGATTTATACAATTTTTTTTTTCACATAATCAATAATTATATAAAAAAATTTATGTTTGGTATAAAAAATTATTTACAATTTATTTATATATTTTTTCATAACTTTCAAATTCTTGGTTAATTAATATCTAAATAGAATTTGAATAAATGATTATTTAAATTATGTTATATTTCGATATAAAAAATATGAAACTGAGATTTTAAAACTTATTTTTAAAATATTTAAAAACATATTTATGTAATAATTAATAAACGAAATAATTATAAAATAAAAACTAATCATTGAGCAAATTTGCAATTAAAAATAATTTTAAATGTTAAAGATTAATATCCGATAAAATAAAAAACCAGCGGAAAATATATGGGATATTTATGGTATATTATGTTTTATTATGTAAATCATAATAAAACATAATAAACCATAAATTAACTACTTTATATACCATGAAATTAGGATTCAAAAATATACATTAAAAACTTATGGTTCAGCTAATTATGGTAACATTTTTAAATTATAGTAATTTTCTGACATTATGGTAAGTTCTTTGCTTTCAAAATTTCGGAAATAAAAACATTACGTTTATATTTCGACAATCTCAAATTTTATAGATAAAATCTAATTTATATCTATAAACATCTTTCCGAACGATAATGAAAAAATTTTTTTTTCCTTATTTTAATTATAAATTCTTGAAGTCTTAGTTAAGTTAATATTCCATTTCCTATTCTAATTCCAGCTTCACATTTTAAAAATAATATAAAATATACATACAAGCCGCTACATATACTTTAACACGTTGAGTCCGGCATTGTAAAATACAATTTAACGTTTTGGACGGCTGTATTATTAATACGTTTGTATATCGGACGGCTTAAACGCCTTAATTTTACGATAAGTCACCGATTGTACAGGCAGTACAATTAGCTTATTTCATTTGAACCTCTGGTGGTAAACGCCGTCCATTTAGCTTGCTTCGTTTGGTGGTATATGCCGGTTTTAACTTGTTAAACAATAATTAAAAACTTATTATAAAACTGAAAGAAAATTATTAAAAAAATAATAATAATTTAACACATTGTTTCATTGTATGGTGGATCCTTTTCTGATTCTGTACTACTTTTAATATTTGATGATAATTTGGCAATTTCATCTTGTACAATATTTGTACTTATCATTGGTATTATAGTATTATTACCAGCTTCATCTTGTTCTTGTTGTTGTGTAAGTTCTTGTACTTGTTGTTCTTCCTGTTGTTGCTGTTGCTCATCTTTATATTCTTCAGTACTAGAACTACTTTCTAATAAAACATTCAAACCAATTTTTGTGGTTGGTTGTGGATGTTTATGATGAGTACCTTTTAATATTGATTGCGGTAAAATTTTATGACTACTTGTACTAGGTATAGATGATGTTGCTATTGCTAATAATCCTGTTGTAGCCGATGATGTTGGTATACCAATAATATCATTTTTATCTGATTCCGATACTGTACGTTTTGGTGAATATTTTGTTTGGTCCATGCTAAATTGTTTTTTTAACATAGCTGTTCTTGGTGGTGGTAATGGTTGATCTAATGATTTTTGTGTTTTTATACGTATATCACTAACAGCGCCAACTGATGCTGTTCGTATTGGAGTTTTAGCAGTCATTAAAAAACCACTTGTATTAATAGGTAATACTGATTGATTATTTTCAATAACTTGTTGTGCGTATATAACTGATGCTGTTCGTATTGGAGTTTTAGCAGTCATTAAAAAACCACTTGTATTAATAGGTAATACTGATTGATTATTTTCAATAACTGTTGTATTTGCACTTATAGTTTCAGCATCTAATGATAAATCAGCTGTCATTGATGGTGTGTCAATATTATATGAACCAGTCATTGATGTGGTTGTATCATTAGAATTTTGTTTAATTACTTTATATGGATGAGCTGAATAATCTGTATCAGTACTTGAGTTTTTTTGTAAACTTTCTGATGATTTTTTAAAAATATTAGATGTAATTGGATTTGTATTGGTATTATCAATATGATGTTGTGTTGGATTTACTAGTTCACTTGTTGTGCGTATATAACTATGTGGTGATTGTTGATTACGTTGATATGTTTGACAATCGGCAGATAAATGACGATTATAATTACTACGTGCAGCAAAATCAGATTCTGCATTAATTTGTTGTTTTGATGGTGATAATTCGACTGCACTTTCTCGACGAAATGGATGTCGTTGATTGAAATCAATTGATAAACCCTAAATGAAATATTTTTGTTATAGTTCACTTATAGTTCATCTAGTTTAATAATCAGTACTTTAAAAATTGAAATAACAAAATTTTATAAAAAAAAAACTAAAAAGATTGGTGGTCTGTCATGTACCTAGGTTATATTTCATATTTACCACAAAAAAAGTTAAAATGGACTTACTTCTAATGAGGTACCACTAGTTTCATCAATTGAACCTCGTGCTTGAAATAAACCTTCTAACATCAAATAATCATGATCCTCGCATTCTTTTAAATGTTTTGTCTCTATTAATGCTGCACATTCTGCTTTCGATAATTCGTGTTGATATTTTGGACGGTCTGTTTGACCTACAAAAATAAATTGTATTACATAAAAAAAATCTTAAACCAAAGGTTTTCGTAAAAAATTAAAAATTACCAGCAACTGATGTTGTTGGTGACGCAATCATATGACAAACACTTTCAAGTTCATCCGTAATGGAAGTATATTCAGCATGAAATTGTAATAGTAAACTTCTAGGATGTTTTGTTGCAGGAACAACAGGTTTAACTACTGCAGTCACTGCTGCAGATTTCAAATATATAAAATATAATAATTTATAAAAAATCTTTTTTTGTGATAACTGGAAGTTTGTAATCTTACTCGGTTCATTGACACTGTCCGGTTCAGATTGTGTCAAACTCAATTGGCGTCTAGTCATTGCCAATTGATTAAGACTAGCTTGTGATCGATTTATATCATAGTTAGAACAGCTTTCAGAATTTCGTCTTGCTATTGCTGGATTTCGTAAACGGAGAGCACGTTGTTTCGCAGCTATAATTAAAAAAAAAAACAATATGTATATAATTTAATTAAACAAAAATATATTTGTACTTTCAAAATTTAATTCCATTATATTTTCTGTTGATGTATCTGGATCATCAACTAATGTACGATTATCACTATTAGCCAATGGTGTTAAAGTATCCTTACTTTCTGTGCTTGTGGTTGTATCTTGACGGACATTTAGATATGGTGGTTTACGCATCACAACCGTTTCAGTAATTGATGGTTTTTGTGAAAGAGGAATATATATCTCAGAATCTTCTGATTGTATTGATGTTTTACGACCACCACCATAAATTTCATTCAATGTTTCATGTGATTTAATAATTTCTGATTCTTCGGGAACTGGCACAACTTCGAAATGTGTACCTTCATCAAAAATATAAGCATCTGGACGTACTTCAGTTAAGGAACGATTAAATTTCCGACGATTATGTTGTACCTGCAGATAATTTGAATAAAAATATTTATAATATATTTCCTATTTACGTCCGGTATGAATTTATTTTTTACCTGTAACGTATTCATATTTTCTGGTTCTGTTACAGATACAGTACGATATCTTATATCCATAGCTATGTTTGTTGATGAATCTTCAATAGCTTCTTGTGTGGACGTATGCGTGGACATGAAACGATGTATTACACCTAAATGGGACAAAATTTGATCAGCTGATTCTTCAACTTTTCGTAGACGAAATTCAATAGTCTATAGTCATAATTATGAATATTTTTATTATTATCAAAAGATTTTTTGGAAATTTGTATTATAATTGACCTGTACAGTTGCTGTTTGTAAATTTTCTTTTTGGTTGATATCTTCAATTTTTTGTGACATATTTTCAACACGATCTGTAGTTGATCGAATTCTAGCATCTGTTGATTGATTTAAAATAATTTCTTGTTCATGAAAGAAACCCTCAACACATTCTTCCTCAAAATCATACAATCTTTCTAAATCGTCTTTTTCCAAAAATAACTTTAAACCATTATCACGTTGTACTTCAAGTCCTTTTTTATTTGGGAAATATTAAAAAAAAAATTATGTAATTAATTTATATTAGTACATTAGTTTTCCTTTAATAATTCTTCTATAACAACAACAATAATTAGGTTATTTAAAAATTAATAATACGGAAATAACAAGAACACTAAAAATAAAAAGAAATAACTAAAAAACTGACTATAGAATAGTTTAGGTTAATAAAGTAAATACAGTAATCCCCCGATTTACGAAGGTTTACGAAATTTCGATATTACGAACATCATTCTTAAAGTATAAAATTCGTTCTACGAATGAAAAATTCGCTATTACGAAAAATTTAATTCAATTTGGAACTCCCCGTGTAAATTTTCTTTTTTAATGAATAATGTAATATTTATTATATTTTTGAAATGAATAAACTCTTTTTTCTTTTCTTTTCTAATCACTTTGTTTTAAATATTTCTAAAAATAGGATTTCGTTTAACGAAAATTTTGGGTACGCATCTACGTAGTTTTAACATATTTTAAATAGAATACCATACTAATATTGGGCTCGATATACGAATATTCGATATACGGCCACTTTCACAGAACGTATCCTGTTCGTAAATCGGGGGATTACTGTATACAAATTATAAGGTCTAGTCATTAAGATTTAATGAAAATTTAATCACTAAACTTCTTTTTTAAATGAAATTTATAGCAAGATGAAATTCTGACTATTTAATTAAAAACTTATCTTACATTTTTATGATTTCTCTTAATTAATGATTTATAAAAACTATTTAAATATAATTTAATTGAATTGTAACTAAATTAAAATGTACCTAAAGTATACTTTAATTAAATTGTAACTAAGGTGTCTAAAATATAATTAGTTATACTATTTTTTATAAATCAAGTAAGTATTTAATATTTTATAAATTTATTATTTCAAATTAAATTATAAAAACTATTTGAATATTTTTGAGAACATCTAAAGGAATTAATTAAATATTTAAATTTGGTTAAAATTAATTTTACGACTTTAATAAATGAATTAAAATAGGTGAAGAAAATTTTCTAGTAAAGATAAAATTGTAGCCATATTTTTTATAGAATTAATGATTCATGCAACTACATTTTGACTATAAAATAAATACTTTCTGTCATTCTTACAAAATTAATTGCATATAAATCCAAAATTTTGAATAACCATTGATTTGTATTTCTATGATATTTTTTTTTTTGTTATGGTAATTTACAAACTAAATCATATCTAATTTTGTAAAATTCCCAATAAAATAACTCAGTAAAATATATTGAATACATGCCTAATTGTGTTACTTTGGTTAAAAAAAAATACATTTATCTACATTACACCGATGAGACCCACTCACCCCGCCAACCCTTATCATCGTTACCTTTTGCTTTCCGACAACAATATTTCAGTAGTGAATAACAATGACAAAAAGCAATAAATGGTGGTGGTAACACTGGTTTTTGCTGATATTCCATAACAACAGTAAAACGCTGAAACATCCATACCTGTAGATTAAATTTATGTTAATTAATTGAACTTTTAGATGTGTCATTTAATATTTCTCTTTGTTTAATTAAATCAATTTAGAATGCATAAAATTTGAAAAATTTATTAATTTTTAATAAAACAAAATACTAATTAAATTATTTATTTTAATAAAAATTTTAAAATTAATGACTGTTGTAAAAAACAATTATACCTGATGTGAAACAGCATTGACTTCATTAAATATATTATTGAAAACGGCAATAAGTAAATTAATGAGCAAAATATTGGCAATCAAGAGATACATTGACATTGTAATTGGTGTCACCCAATGACCTGTTGAAAATATCAAAATTTAAATTTAAAACATTTTTTTTGTATATCGATTAAAATTGTATGCTTTCTGGAAATACAAGTTTGGAAAGGTTTAAAAGCTTCAAAAATTTGTTTTATTCCGTTTCCTGAATACAGCAGTTGGTTTTTGTAACTCAGTCCATAACATTTATTATCCACTCCAAAATTTTTGTAAATTTATGCAAATTTATGTAAATTTCTTTTTATAAATAGTACAAATAATTGCACTGAAATAAATTTTTTGACAAAATATATAATTAGGCCTAAATTCTATTGATGAAATAGTGATTTCATCAATAGAATTTAGGCCTAATAATTTATGTCCCCAAATTGTATGAACATAATTTATAATTTTATGGAATCACTCTCAGTGCTTGAGTTAAAAAAAGAAGACATTTTTTAGTTACGTCAAATTAAAACTCATAAATTGAATGTACTATTTATAATTTCTATTAATTTTTAACACCCTTTGAAACTAAATTACATCATTCACTCTAAAGACGGATCAGATTACAATAATTATTATATCATCGTTGTCTGTTGTTTGTCTAGAGATGATATTTTGCATAAAAGCATAATTATATATTCACATACAATCAATCACCCACGAGAAATTTAACCAATTTTATCATAAAATGACTGTCATTTATATATTGATTTATTTTGTCCTATCAATGTGTCTTAATGTAAAAATTCATATTTAAAAGAAATTTTAATATTTATAAATTTTTTTTTACCTGTCACACAAGCTGGTTGTGATGGATCCTCACCACATGGTGGATCAATATCATCCGCAAATACTTCTCCGTATAACATAAAATATGGCTGATAGTATACCTATAAATGAATTATAAACGTATATAGTATACAACCACAAAAAAACCATAAAAAAAACAAAGTGAATTTTTTTGATGAACAAAAAGGAAGGAAAAATATATTCAAAATTTGTGATATTATGAAATCAATTGATAGGATTTTAAATGACATGTATCAGCAGTTTTAAATCTTTGTTTGGGGTAATACGGAAATATTTTGTAATTCATTTTATTCACAATCTTTTTTTATTGGGGGTTGAAGATTAATCATCAATTATATTATAATTTGTATTTTGTTAGATTCTTTTTAGTTGATTTATTTAAGGGTTTTTATTTTTCAATACAAATATTTTTTTTTAACGAGTTTGTAATTTATTGTGTTTTTTGGGAATTTTATATAATAAAGAATTTAAAGAAAAGTATTAAATGGTTTGAAAGTTACAAGTTGTAATACATTAATAATCCATTTAATATATATTACATATATATATTTTATTTGTATATTAGTGAAAATATAAGATTATATTTTTATGTTTTAGATCGGGTCTCTAAGATTTTTCCACAAAATACGGTGTAGATATTTATTGAATTTATTTTTTTATAAATTAATATTTAAACCACAAATATGTTCTTAATAGCACAGATAAAAAATTTGAAATCCTGTTTAATAAAATCAATAGCTTTTTTTTTGTAAATATATATATATATACTTACATTACGTAATAATTTCCAACTAGGTTCACTATTTGGAAATAATATAGCTTGTCTACTAATACCAAAACTCATTAAAACAACAAGTAAAAGTACAACAAAATAAATCATATTTTTAACCATTTTGCCCATCATTGTTACCAAAGGACCTTAAATTTAAAAAAAAAAATTAATATATAATAGTTCTGTTAATAAAAATATATAATTTATATTAAAAAATAATAATATTACCTAAATATTTATTAACACCTAAAATATTAAGTATTCTTAAATACCAATAAATACTATCAACACAATAAATAACTCGTCCAATATCCATTGTATTTGGTCGAACACGTAACGATAAACCAATTGCAAAAAATATAATTGCAACAGCATCACAAGGATTCCATGTATTCCATGTCCAAACAGCAAATTTATGACTATTAAATATAATAATAAATAATAATGATGAAAAATCATAAAAATCTACTTTGATATTATTATTCTAAATGTTTTTGGTATTTATACAAATTAGTATAGAATGTTAAATTCTATTAATTTGTAAAAATTTCGAGGATATTTATTTTGGTACTTTTTTATGCTTATAAATTTTGTTATGTTAATTTTATTATTATTTAAAAGTAATTAAATATATGTGAAATTATTTTTGGTTGCTGACTTTTTCTTATTCCAAATTTTTAAGCATTTTTTAAACAAGAAATATATAGATACATCTATGTAATAATTACAAACATGTGTATTAATAAAATTATGGATTCCCCAAACCGAGGTGTTATTGCAATTTATTTTTTCCCAACGATTTTTTTCGCAAAAAACCCTGCAAAATCATGCAATATTTTCATAAGCTTATAATTAATTAAAATTTTCGAATTAGTCGATTCAGTGCCACTGAGAAAAATTCGCATCGTTTTATGGGTATTCAATTAAATATAATTTATAGTACTTACGTAATTGCCACTGGTTCGGATGATAATATTTCTCTTATTTTTTCACAGCCCAATGTTAAAATATAGAGAATTGAATAAATTTCTTGCCATCTTGGTATTGGTTCCATTTTAACTAATACTGTATAAGTGAACATAAATAAAAAGAATACGTAGGCCAACTGAAATTATAAATTAAATAAATTAACTTGTATCTTGCACGAAGAACTTTTATTAAATTAATTATATTATTTACCGAATCAGCCCAAAATTTCGTTATTGGTGCTGTATAAAATTCATAAAATTTTTTTTTCAATCTAAGTGGTTGAAATTGGCGTATTTCATAGTCTTGTGTTGAATGAAAAAAATCACGAATTTGTGATGGTTCCGTATCGAATAAAGAAACCTAAATTATTATTTATAATAAAATAAATTTACTATAAATTAATATTAAATATTTTTAAAATAATTTAATTATTGTTTGTGTTATTTATATAATTTGAATAAATTAAATTATTTTATATCGTATATATTTTTTTTATTAAATGAGTTTTAATATACTTTAACTTATTACTAATTTGTTTTAAATTGTTTTAATACAAATATTGTAGGTGCGTTTAGTATAATAGTTGATAGTATAATTTTTGGGAGTGACAGGGAATGTGTATAATGTTTTAAAAAAAATTAATACATTATTCATGTCGCAAAAATATAATACAAAAATTAAAAATTATATTTACCGAAAATATACTGTAAGTACAAAAAAATTGTTTAAGTAAATGTCCTAGTAATGAATATGTATTACTAAATTACTAAAATAATTTACTATTAACTATAATAAATGTTATTACTGAATATGAAACAAATTAATGAATTAATAAATGTTTGAAGTTAACACGTTTTCGTTAAATTTAATCTATTAGTTTCTTTATCGTATTTACTCGCAATAGCAGTTACTATTATTCAAGGACGAAAATCACATATATATTTCAGTAATATAAATTACTGGAAGGTGGATGCAATTAAAAGCCGTCATAAAATTTATTAAATTGCTGAATATAATAGAATATTGATTAAAAATTTTTCTTTTTTAAATACGGTTTCCTACTACCTTTTACCAAGAATGAAGAGCTTTTAATACATAATATTTTTTGACTGTAGGTAGATGTCTTTATTAGCAAGGTGTTCAGAATTGTTTCCGAAAAAAATCATGCACACGTTGCGTGTAAATACTAAATGTAATTTTAAATAGAATTGTCACTTCCTTAACTAATTTGTTAATGTATTTATATTGAATAATTTGTTTTTGTTTATATTTTGGACGTATTCATTACTAAAAATTGGACATTTACCTCATTATTATTTGGATTTTCAAAAGTAACTTTATTAGCAGGTAGTGCATCAGCTCCAGTTAGACCAACCTAAATTAATATTTACACACACAAAAAGGCAAAACCATTTTTTTTTTTTTTTAATTTTGAATATTTTGTTATTGATTTAATGTATTTTTTTTTGTACGTGATTTTGGTGAGTAGGAAATAGTGAAAAAAGAACAATTATGATTATTATTATTTATTATAGAAAAATATGAAAATTATTTACATATAATATATATATATAATATAATATGAAATTTTAGGTTTAAATATACAAATAAAGCATTAAAGAAAATTAAAAGCTATATAATTTCTAAATTAAAAATAAATAATACAAATTAAATCAAAAACCAAAAATATAAATTAAAAAATATATTCAAATTAAAGCAACAATAAAAAACTATTTTTATATAAAAAAACACAATTCTTAAAAGTTTTACTTACTTCACCATTTTCTTGAACTTTAGTATCTCGAAGTGAATATGTGTCAGCCAGAAGAGCCTGGAAATTTTTTGTTTTGGTTTTTGATTGGAAGAAAATTACAATAAAAAAAAAAAAATAATAAAAAAGAAATAAAATTAAAAAAAACTTGGATTACCTGATTGGAAATTATACATATAAAAAAATTAATTATATTTATAATCTGTATTAGGATATAGTGTTATAAATTAATTTAGTTACAGAATTTTACTTTCACAATATACATTTAATAATTAAACAGAAATTCTACAAATAGTGTTTTAGTTTTTACATAAAATTAGAATTATTTCCTTTACGAAGCACAGGGTGAGTCATAAAATAAATGTAAAGCATTTTACTAATTTAATATATTTATATATTTAATAATAAATGACAATATCTTTCAATATATACCATAATAATCTGAAGTTGAAAAAATTTCAAATGCTTATAATAATATAGAGAATAATGTTCTTTAAATCATGTTAGTGGAAAATTGAAAATTGTTATTAATTTGGCCAAGAGACGAATCAAAGAAAGAAATTTAAATGGCCTATATCCTTCGTTGAATAAAAAATGTTAAGAAATTTAATAAAATTTAATATAAAATAATTTAGTTTTCGAATATTATTATTGACAATTAATTAATAACTTTCCACTAAAGATTTTACTGCGAATTTAAGATATAATGATAAATGATGCAACAAACATTCAACAAACTACAATCAAGTATATAAGAGAGAAAAGACTTTTTTTAAATTTATATAATATAATCTTTAATTTTAATATTTGCTAATTTCTAAAAATATTTATAAATTTACTAGAATACTATAAAAAGGATGAAAAGATAATTTACTAAATTTAAATAAATTCCTATAAAATTTCTTTTATTTATTGAACAAAACTTACATAATAAAAATCTCTTCGAAATTACAGCCAATTATTTATTGTTCATCTTATTTTTCCAATTAATAAATAAAAAATAAATACATACACACACACACAAACATTTTGAAAAGCACATAAAATAATTTAAGAGATATTTTTATAACACAACAATAATAAATAATTTATCAAAAACATAATTTATTCAATTTAAAAATATAAGTAATTTTTAAACAAAATTTTAGTTGAAGAATTTATAATTTTAACCATTCAATTATTATGATATTAACCACTCAATTATTATGAAGGAAGATAATACTTTTACCTGAGGCATCCATTTCCAAAACTCACATTATTCCGAGGAAACAAACTTTTATATTTTATGGCCTCATATAGAAATAATGTTTATTGTTCCTAGGAAAACGATTAATTTTAAAGAATATTTTTACTCATGATTTTAAAAGCTATTAAAGTCTTCCATTTGCAAAAACTATCAAATTTTTTGTTGAATATGGAAAACGTTCGTTTTGGAAATGGATAACTCACATAATGTTTCAACAAAAAAGTATATTTACGTTCTTATTCTACCTAATAATTACTTTATGAGTATTGAATAAGATTTAAATATTTAGTAATATTTACAGAAACAGTCGCTTTACTCAAATAATAGAATATTATAGTATGTAATATATGGTTCTATAGTGAATCACTCGGTAGTATCAAATAAAAATTCGTTAATGAAATAGTATAGTAGTTCAAATACTATGTTTCAAAGAATATTTAAAATAAATGATTACACGAAAATTGAAAATTTCCTTTTTGAAAATCTGAATTGAAAAACTTATTTTAATAATGCAAAGATGACGAAAACAGGATAAGCTAGATTTGAATATGAATTTTTACTACTATATTATTTTAATGACGTATTTTCTCTATAACTTACTTAATAATATATACAATAATAGTCACACACAAATTCACATAAAACATGGATATGCAAGCATACAATTTATATACACTTTTTTGTTTATATATTTTGGAAATTTTATATAAAATTTGCATAATATATTGTCCAATAAAAAAAAAAAAAACTTTAAAGCTTAAAGCTATTTAAATAATTTTTGGGTAATATATTTTTTTTTATAAATTAAATGTTTTTTTTTTTTTTGTTACATTTTTGGTTTATAAACATACAACAATTTGCATAATACCTGAGCAGATTTATTTCCCATTTTGTATTTCAATGAAATAGATCGTTTCGCTCTAGCAAGAGGACTCTGAACATTTTGTGGATTTTTTGGTTTTTATTTTTGTATATTATTATTCAAATAGATTGTTTTTTATTTTCAAAATTGTTTTTTATTTTGTTTGTTTATGGGGAAAAATATTAAAAAAAAAAAAATTAAAATTTTTTTTTTAGTTAAATATTTAAAACAAAAATTAAATTAAAACCAAAAAAAAAAGAAAAAAAAAAACAAACAAAAAAAAACCAAAAATTAATTAAATATTATTTACCTCAACGTCAGGATGGCTTTTATCATGATCCTCATAATCTAAATTTTGATTTTCTATGTGCTCCTCTTCGGTTTGTGGCATTAATTGAAGTTCTTCTTTTGATTTAAAATCTAATTTTTTAATAAACGCTGGAAATAATAGGCCTAATATAACCTGGAAAATATTCAAGTTTTAGTTTTAAGATTTAATTTATAAACTTAAATTGTATAAAAATATGAAATATTTAAATAAACATCGTAAATTTAAATACGTACTAGCACGTACTAATGCTTAACTATAACTCTAGTCGCTAATTAACGATACTTGAGTTTGAGTATTCATCGTATGTGATATCGAGTTTCAAGCAACATTTTGTGGATCACGACACAATACTGAGACGTCAGAAGTAGAAAATACTTCATTATACTAATTATTGCTTGAAAATACTTAACCATGCTACTAGGTACTTGAGAATAATTAAGGATGATTATTTGACTTGAATTGAAAATTAAGTTAATAATTGCAAAGTTTGAAAACTTATATATTCTTTACAGATATTTTATTGTGTTTCATTTTAAAAATTAAAAATTTGATATGAAGAATCAATTTAATTATATTAAATTTATATTATTTTCAATAGGTCTTATAACTTGTTCGTTCAGTTCAATAATAATCTGTGTGTACTTAAAACTTTTAATACTCTCTATTAGCAGAATTTTGAAAAAAAACTGCTAATATTGAAATAAAATTCAAAATGTATATAATTATTATTTTAAGTGTTATCGATTGTAAAACAACGAAAACATTTGTAAAAGTTTTAACAAACCAATTATTTGTTATAATATCAAAATATAAAAATTTAATAAACTACAAAGACTTCCTAAATTTAATCTGTTTCCGTAAAATAGCTACAAGCAAAAAGAGATAATCAAATTTTCCTTTATTTAACAAGTCAATTTTACTTTTAAATTATAATAATTTACAAAAAAAATATTTATTATATTATTTATCTCTTACATCTTTGAAAATTAAAACTTTATAATTAGAATAAAATTTCTAACTTAAGTTAGAAATTTTATTCTAATTGTAAAGGCTTATAACTTTATTAAAATTAGCTAAACACTTATTCCCGAAAAAGTAAAAAAAATTGTTAATTATGTACAAACAAAGCATATGGCCAACCATAAATAAACTTATTTATTATGTACTTATTTTTATTTACATAAAATTTAAAACACTGTTTCTGAATTTAATATTAATAAATTAAATTTAACCCTTTTATTAACCTAATTTAAATTTACCCTAATTTAAATAAAAATACTAATAATCCTTCTTTATTTTTTTTCGAAAGAAAAGGAATATTTTGGTTTTTATTCTACGCGAAATAAAATTTCTCTTACCTTTAAATTTGTATTTTTTCGGGTTCTTAATGCTCCCATCCACAAATCAGCTAAAATAACTTGACTACAAGGATGTGCTAATAGAGCACGATGATTAGCAGCAACAGCTAATGATAAACAACTTTGACTTGACCATGCATGTAATTCACATGTTAATAATCTTTGAGCTTTTTCACCATCTTGACGATAACAAAAATCTAATAATTTAATTCCTTTTGTTTCAAATTCTTTAGCATAATTTCTTAATTCATCATAAATTTCTGTATCTAAATCATCCTCAGCAGCTTCATGTGCCATTGCTTTATATAGTTTACATGCAACCAATGATTTAGCTAATGCTTCTTCACCATGAGTCCACATTAAAAGTGCCATTTCTTGTCGTTTTGTTAAAACTGACCAAATCTATTAAAAAAAATTAATTATTACCATAATAATAATATACTATACTATAATTAATAATAATCAAACCAATAGTTCATTAAAAGGAAATTCAAATAATGCCATTTCTGATGTAAATGGTAATAATCCAGTTACAAGACTCATTGAATTAGCACCTGCACATCGTTGGTAAGTTGATAGTTTTCTATTATTCGCATAGCTATTCATAACTTTTGCATAAATTGGACGAAATTTTCGACGAGTATAATATGATCTGAAAATTTTCCAAAAAAAAAAAAAAGCACCATCAATTCGAATATACATTAAAATAAAAATTATTATCATAATAATTGAAAATACATTCACTTGTCAACTTTATTAAAATTCATGTCACATTGAATTCTAAGATATTCAAAAACTAATAAAAATGTTAAATCCCAAAAGAAAAAGGATTTGAAATTGATATATCCATTCATTTATTTAATAGAAGTGATAAAATCTGTCAGAAAACTTTTTAAAGTTTTCGGCTCTATGGGCAAATAAAAGAAAAAGGTTCAGATAATATAAACACATTTTTTTCCTTTTTTTTGTTGGTTTTATTTACTATTTAGGAAATCTTGTGGACAATATTTTTAATATAAATTTTATTTTGTGTAGGCTTTAATTTTTTTTATGATTTTTTTTACTAGTATATGTAGTTAAAGTAGGAAAATAAGGATAAATAATGCCTAATAATTTTTTTTTGTAGTTCTAGGGAATTATTTACAACATAAAGATTAAAATTTGTAGTTTATTATAGGACAATGGGTAGAATTCTGTTCTAAATTTGATGTAGTTACACATTTTTCAGATATTATTTTACATTTTTTTAAGAATTTTTAAAATTTAATGATATTTTTTTAAAAAATAAGTTTAACATATTTGAAACTTATTTTTAAAAAAAATATCATTAAATGTACGTGCTAATACGTATTTTAATTTACGAATAAAATTGTTTAAATTTAAAGTTTCTTCACTTCAATAAAAACATAATGAAATTATCAAGATCATAGTGGTCGTACCATTGAACGCACCATTTTGACCGTATCATAAAACAATGTCTATACAATTTTCATATTATTAAGTTTTTTAATTTAACCTGCCTAGTTTTTTGAACTATCCAAAACAGACTGTAAGGCTTTCAAAAATACTTCTCCATAACGACCACACTTTTGTACCACTTCTATTATATAAAAGTGTTTTCTATTATATAAAAGTGTAAATTTTCACTACAAGCTAAAAAAAAACCAAATAGACTAAATTTTTAATTAACATTTTACATTCGGTGTATAAAGTTATATCGTCCTGAATATTTTACATAATAATTCAAAATCTATTTTGATTTTTCCATATTAGGTATGCATATATGATTTTAACTAATTGGATAAATTTTTGTATTTCCATAAATTTAACGAAATTATTGGAAATTCCGAATTTGATTTTCATATTTTAAAAAAAATTTTATTTATAATACGTTTATTAAAATCAAAGTTTAGTTCACAACGATGAAATTTTTATTTAAATTAATTGGATATAATATGATAATTTAATTACTACATTATTAAATTTTAAATGATAATTATAAAAAATAACAAATTACCTGTATGCTCCACCCATCAGTTTATTTATAACTAAACCTATATCATGTAACGTATAAATATAACCTTTCGGTATATGTGGTCTAACATCTCTCAGAATATATCTGTAATCAATAGTAATATTATTTGTATATAATTTGTAATTCAATAAAAATACCCGAAAGTATTTGCTGGTCCATGTTTTGTATTGTATAATTCTTCTAAACGTGGTATTGTCAAAAATTTCTTCATTGAAACTCCATTCTCTAATAATAATTTCACAAAATCAATTCGATCATGCTCTAATGCTTGCATCATTGCTTCATCTAATGCACCTAAAAATATTAATATTACGATTATAGAAATACTGATTAATATATACAAAGTCTGAAAAGTTTAAAATTTTACAAATTTTGAATAAAGATTCAAAAAATTTTTATGAACTGTGTTAAGCTGATCACAAAAAATTATCTTCTATTTAATTTCGTAAAACTTCTATTTAATTTGTAGAAAATTTCAAAAAATTGAATTATAAATTTACCATTCGGCCATTCTTGTCCATATACAAAAATTTCTGTTCTAGCAATATCAACTCGATTCCATGTTAATGCTAAACTTAATTGTTCCGGTGGACTTAAATGTTGTGATTTAAATAAAGCTGTTAATATTGTTTGATCTAATTCTTGTGCTTCACCATCCGGTTTTTCTTGGATTCGAAAAACTGTTATCTATAATACAATAAAAAAATTATTTCATAATAAAATTCAATTTATTTAGTGTTTGCATAGTAATTTTTGGTAAAGAAAATAATGTAGAAATAAGTAAGGTTTTATGTAGAAATATGTAAGTAAGTATTTTTATGTTTACAATATTTTATAATAGGATTTGATACGAGAAAGTTTTTAATTTTAAAAACTTTTATATTCTTTCCTTTTATTGGAAAATTTTCATATTATAAAAACTATATAAAGAAAATTTTTGAAAATCTTTTTTTCAAAACATATTTTACTCCTACATTTTATGAATGTAGGAGTAAAATATGTATTGAAAACATTTTTATTTTTTTATTTTTTATAAAAAAAATTTTATACCAAGATAAAGATTAAAGCTTTTAATGGAAAATTATAATTTATGAAATAATATTATGGTTAAAAAATTTCTTAAAATATAAATTGTAAAAATGTATATACCATAATAGTAAATTCAAATTTTTTCCATATTTTCTATAATTTAAATTGAATTGTATATTTATGTTGGTTATTTATAAAATATAAAACAATTTATATATTATTTTCTTTTTAATACATATAAGGCTATGTAACAATTTTAATGATATTGCTTTTGATACATATTGCATTATGAAAAATATATCATTAAAAATACACAAAATAACGACAAAATATTGATAACTTTTTATTTATATGAACTTTTTTATTATTATATTGCTATTTTAATTAGTTTCGAAATATGGTTAATAAAATTGCGATTTTATAGAAAAAGTTACATAAATTTTTTTTATTAATTTTGTATTAATAATATTTTTGATACAGAATATTTTTCACAATTATGTCAATAGTTTCCAAATTTGTAAAATATGTCAATCGTAAAAAAAATATTCAATGAAAATACTTTAATAAAATAAAAAAATATTGTAATTAAAACACTAAACAAAAAAAGTTTTTCAGTTTATATGTAAATGAAAATAAATTAATTAATATTTATTTTAAATAAAATTATATTTTCAAAATTGTAAATAAAATACAACTAAAGAATTTAATAAAAAATATTCAATAACAAGAATCACAAATTAAACATAACTAAAAAAATTTCATAAAAAATCTGTCTAAAAAATTTGTGAAATAAATATGTACAAATATCGTTTTCTGAAGGCAAAAAAAGAATATTGAAATATATATTTATTTTTTTATCAAAAATTATTAATTTTCGTTATAATATTAACTGAAAAACAATAATTTGTCTAAGCTCTATTATTTTATATCTAATATTTTATCAATAAAGATAAATAATTCGACATTGCTAAGTTTCAATGAACCTTAATCAATTGAAAATAATGAATTTTGTAAAATAACTTACCAAATTTTTATTTCTAGTACATTGTAAAAGTTCATGATAAAGTTTTTCAGATTGATCAAATGATACTTCAAATGTTTTTTGTATAGTTCCTATTAAATATTCTCGCATAGATTCCAAAACAGGCTGTTCCTCACCATCAGATGCATATCTAATATAATTTAAATATTGAATAATGTTAAAAAATAGCCTTGTAAAAGAATTTATTTTATTCTGTTATAATATATTTTGAGCACTAATAACAACAATGTAAATTATTATTAGAAAATTCTATTGATGTTATCTTTCTGAAATACTGACACAATTTGTATTAACACTTTCATATAACAAACATAGACAAATTTCAATTATTTCATGTAAAAGCGTTTAAAACAAAAACTTTAAACAAAATACGACAGAATTACATAAAAAAATGAACTTTATTATGCACAATATATATATATATATATTATATTCATATAGAATACTTACTTGTGAACAAATGCTATTATATCTGCTGCCCTTCCGGAACCATCACAAACTACAACTGGGACTGGTGGTGTATCTGTAACATATTCAAGCACAGCACGTATTGTATTTGTTCCACCCTCAATCACTAAACAAACTACTGGTGTACATGAATGTGTAACTTAAATACAAAAGAAAATGAAAATTTTATTTATTATATAAAAAAAATTTCCCAAAAATATATTGTATGTATATATAAATGTATTGGTTCATTATTCTTGAAAAACTTATACGGTACTATTACATGAACATTAGTTTTTCCAAGTATAAAGACAAATGTTTAATCAGAAAAGCAATAATGATCAATTAGATCACAGATTTTTCTAATTTATCAAAAGTTTTTAGTAAAATCTTCAATGATTAAAGTACATTAGTGTTGTTTGTAAGATACATATAATATAACAATATTTGAATATTTGACAAAATATCTATTTGTACTGAATATTTGGTTATGAAATTTTCTATATTTTCATTATGGTGTGTACTGATTGAAGAATACAAATATTTTGATAATAAGAAAAAAAGGATTCAATATATTTGACTTTTCTCGACCATCTTCAAAAACCAATATATAATTAGCCAACAATGTCAAACAAAGAAAACAAGAAAATCTAAAACCATACTCAAAAAATTTTTTGTAATTAGTTTTTTTGGTTACTTTACGATGTTAGGGTATGTAAGAATAAAATACAGAAAAGTAGATTAATTTGTGGTTATTTTTTGTAGTAAAATTTTGGGTTTCCCATTAGCAACATATTTGAATTTTGATTTCTCTTTATATTAAACCCTAAGGATATTCATTTGTAATATGATTTTTAATTGTAATTTTTATCTTTATTCCAGAATAATAATTTTATTGAGATACATTTTATGACAATTACTTTTAATTTAGCTTTAATATACGTATATGTTTTAAGGATTCAAAATAAATCTTTGAAATGTGAGTATAGGGTTTATGATAGCAAGGAAATAATATTTTGAATAATAATATTAGAATTGAAAACGACAATATATTATTATATTTTGCAACATAGAGATATATTTTAACCAACAAGTCCTTACATTAAAAATATAAATTATCCATATATCAAAATCAATTTAGTAAATAACTGATATAAAAAACAAAATCTTATCCTGGAATAGATTTTTAAATTATCTCTTATATATTTTTCTTTCATTAAAAATTGTAATGAAATAATTTTGTTATCAATCTCTATTTTAAAATTTATTTTGAAAAAGTAGATTTTTCATTAAAGCCACACGAAAAATGTAAATTTAATTTAAAGATTTAATTTAAAAGTTAAGTATTTTTTTTTTGAAATATATTGTAATTTAAAACTATTTTTGTTTTACTATTATTTTAAGATTTCAGTAATAAATATGTAAATTAGTTAAATTAAAACAAAATCACAAAGAAAAACTTTATTTAAAACTTTGTCCATAGTTTGTTAAAAATACATTCACCTAAAAAGAATAGATTTTTATTATCTTAAAAGTTTTAAATGATTTTTATTTTTATCCGATTTTACAAATATTTTACTATCTTCTTTATGGTGTATTTAAATCAGTTCTTATATATTATTTATAAACTAAAGAAATAGAAAACTTTCGAATTAATAAATATACTATGTATTGTTGAATAAGCTATGCAAAAAAATTAAATATTTGAAATTATACTTTTCTGAAGATTATGAAAAGCTTTTTATTTGTTTGTTTTAAAATAAATTTCTTTTTTTTGAAAATACATCTTTTAAATTTTTTTTTTTTCTTAAATAAATAAATTTAATTTGAACTTCCAGCTGTGGGTACAGGTTTATTAATTTTGTTCTTTACTAAAAATTTAAACTAAGCAAAGAAATTGGAAACAGAATATAAGTTAAACTAAAAAATATTTAAAACATTGTACCATAAATTTTAAATTTACATCACAAGCACTAAAAACGTTGTCAATTAATTTACATCACAATCACTAAGAAGTTATCATTATCTCTGTTTCTTTAGTTAATTTCGGTTACTGCTTCATAATATTTAAATTACAATTGTATATGATTAAACACGTGTTATATATCCCAATGCCACTTAAAATTGAAGTTTAAACAGATTTTACTTAAAATAATTTATTGTCGGAGCAGTTTTAACATAAGTCTATTATTTTGTTGTTTTTTTTTTTTTGAGAAAATAATTTAAAATAAATATTTGAAGATCTGTTTTTTCCAAAATTCAATTAATCATTTACGTACAAAACTAAGAAGAAAACTTTGGTGTTGCTAGCAATATCAAATATTTGTGAAAAATTCAATGTTTTTTTTAAAAAATTGGTTTAAAAAATTTGAATATCATTTTCAAAAACTCAGTTGATAAATAAATTTTAAGACCTTAGAAGTAATTCAATTATTTTTAAACAATGATTTTTTTAAAATTTCTATTAATTGAATTAGCTTTAACAGGTATTAAAGCTGAGTTTTTTTTACCCTATAGCTATAGATATTGTAATTCACCATTTTGTGCATATGGTAGGTCTTTTCTAGAACATATTAATTGTAACAATACTCATGTAAGTTAGATTTATTTAATATTTTCGAATTTATAATAAAAATAATTAAAAGTTTTTATTTACATTTTTTTTTTTAAAAGGAAATTAAATGCGCTATTGATAAACCAACAACTCCTAAAGGTCCATATAATGGAGAATTACATATTTTAACATCAGCTGATAAACAATCAATTGTTGATTATCATAATGAAATTAGAAATAATATTGCATGTGGTAAAATATCATCATATCCATCTGCATCAAGAATGAGAAAATTAATATGGGATAATCAATTGGAAGAAGCAGCTATATTAAATGTTAAATTATGTGATTATGGATTTGATTGTCATAATACAGAAACATATCCATTTAGTGGACAAAATATTGATTTAAAATTTAAACTTGGTGAACCATTTACAAATCCAATAAATGTTGCTATGTCAACAATTAAAGATTGGTATAGTGAATTAAATAATGGAAATGAAAGTCTTATACAAAATTATATAAAATCAAATGATGAAAAGTATGTACTTATAATTTTTATTTTTTAAATTATGCTAATATTTGTGTAAAATATAAATTATTATTTGTTGATTTTAGTGCAGACTATAGTCATTTTACAGAAATGGTAACAGATCGAAATACAAAAATTGGTTGTGCTGTTCTTCAATATCAAAATATTGAATATGGCGAAATATGGTCAAATGTTTATACCGTTTGTAATTATGATTCAACAAATATACTAGGTTGTTCTGTTTATGATAATGGTGTTATTGGTTCTGAATGTCCAAATGGTATGGATAAAACTTATACATGTTTATGTAATGATTAATTAAAAAAAAAAACTATTAGTTAATATTTATTTATAAATAGTAATTAAGAAAAAAAAACACTCTTATTTTTATAAATACTGTAATGTAAAGTGCGTATAATTTATTTTTAAGTGATAAATAGAATATATTTTATAAAATTACATTGAATTGTATATCATTTTTGGGGTTTAATTGAAATTAAAGCTTATTTTTTTATAGCGCCTAAAAAATATATACGTATAATTTTTTACAAATTATGTATTTTAATAAATTCCAGCATTTTTTGTACTTATGTATATTAGTAAAAAAATTAACTTTTTAAGCTTTTACCGGTACTTATTTTATCAGGTATTGTTATTTACAGAAATTTCTATTTGAAAATTTTTTTGGCTTTTAAAAATTTGTTAATTTAAAATTGTACAAAAAGCTTTTTAAAAGTCTTTGTCAATAATTATTTATGCTCAATTTCAAAGTATTAACAGAGATAAAGATAATAATATTTCTGGTATTAATAAGAAAATTTAATTTAATTTTTTTGTAAAAATTGATTTCCATTGAGATTTCTATATAGTGTCAATATATGTAATTGAAATTTTACTTTGCAACATATTTCGATATTGTAGCATATTTCAAAAAACTGTCATTTATATTTCAAAATTTCAGTTTATCAAATTTTATTTGTTATCATTATTATTTATATTAATTTTTTTTATATAAATGTATATTATATACTTTTATGAAATATTTATTTTATACTTACATGGATGCAATTTTAAATTTGATATAAACTTTTCTAATTTTCGTCGTAATATTAATTCAGCACCATATCTACCTTGGGTACCATTATCGACTAACAAAAAATATGTATGTCGATTATTAAGTACAGCCAATTTTGATCTGTAAAATATACAAAAACATAAAAAAATATAATAATTTCAAAAAGTAATAAAATAAAAAAAAAAATACAAAAAACTTTTAATAAAAATAAATAAAAACAAACTAAATAAATCAATAAAAATCTCTAGAGTATAAATATTTTTTGGTTAAAGTTTATCGAAAAAAAAAAAACGAATATACAATTTCATTTAAGTTTATCAAAATCGAAAAAGAAAATACCTTTTATATTAAATTTTATTAACTTACCGTGGTGAACTAATACTATGACATGGTATTTCACGATTACGTCCTAATAATTCGTGATTTCTTTCAACAATTCCCCACGGTGCAATGCCAATACTAACAACACGTCCAGTTCTTTGTTGTCCTTCGGATAATAGAGCATCGCCAACTTGTCGTGTAACTCCTTTTTAAGAATAGAGAAAATAAAGTTTTTTTTTTTTGTGTGTATAAGGATATTATATTTTTTTTAAGGATATTTGAAGTATACAAAAAAAAATATTTTTGGATTTAATATGACAATTTTATGTAATATAATATATATTTATTAAGGATATTTTATTGTAATTTTTTATATAATTTTTTTTTTGCATTGTTGAAAATTTAACAATGTGTACACTTATATTTATGTATAGTGTTTTTATGTCGTAAATTATTAAAGGATTTTCTTCAGTGATTTAATTTATATGATTAGTAATTTTTTGATTTTTTTATATTTTAAAAGGATAAATTCCTGGAAAAATACAAAGTGACAAAATAGAATTAGAAAGTTATTTTTTTTTTTATTTGGGAATTTTATTATCCTATTTTCCAAAATTTATTTTTTTTGTTTTTCAAGGAAAATAAAAATTTTATACACTAACAAAAAAAAATAAAAAAAGGGATAACAAAAAAATTAAATTGATATATTTTTCAAAAAATAAAAAATTTATAAGGTAAAAAATATAAATCTTCTTTTTATTCTATAATAAAGGATAATCTTTGTTGTAGAAGCTAAAGGAAAAGGTCACAAATAAACCCTTATTATTTGTTGATATTTGATTAGGTACTAAAGTTATTTTTTAACTTTGGAGTCGACTTTAATAAGATTATCCTTGTAATGTGGCACCAAAATTTTTAATTTTTGACAAATAAAATTATATATTTATTATTGGATTAAATTTGAAAAGTGAATATTTTAATTTTAATTTTTGTTAATTTTTTCATCTTGTAAAACATTTTATTTCAGATCTTTTTATATCTGCTAATTAATCCTAGATTAATATTTATGCTTATCAGCTTAATATATATTTAAATGATAAAAAGTGAAAAAATCTATTTGAAAAAATAGAAAGAAATCACTAAATCAATAAAAATTTTCTTAAATCACAATTAATAAACACTGACATATTTCCAAAACAGAATGATGAAAAAAAATTTTTATTCTATTTGCTGATCCTATCAAAAAATTCTAGAATAATTTCAAATTCACATTTCAATAAAACTTTATAAAATTAGATTTTCAAATAGATTTTTTAAAAAATTTTGCATTAAAAGTTTATTTTTAATTTTTTAATGAACTACACTATTTCTCACTTAAAATATTTACGAATAAAATAGTTGAAATATTCTATTTTGAATTTCATATAAAAAAATAAATATAATTTATCTGACATAAAATCTAAATTTTAAAATATTGAATTACCTGTATTAGTGCCACCAGTGAATATCCATGCTCCTGTTGTTTTCGCAGCTTTAAGTAATCCTTTACGAATTTCCTGTCAAATAAATTTTTTTTTTTTTCACAAATAATTATATAATAATCTCAAATTGAAATTTAAGTACGAAATAAAATATTAAATTTATGTATGTATTAAATATTCATTTCTCATAAAAACTGAAATAAATATCTTTTTAAATATTTCATTAATTTTTAAATTAAAATTTACAGAAATTTGTACGAGAAAAAATTTTCTTCAATAAATTTATCTAAAAAAAGTTTATCCAATTAGATGAATAAACTTTATAATACTATTATTTTACCTTTTTTAGTTTTGGTTGTAATTCAAAATTAGCTTTTCCACCTTGTACGGTTATCAAGAGCTTTGGCAGCTCAAGATTCCATTCTTTATTAAAAAGTTGTACTAATAATTCTGGTCTTGTATCAAAAGATAAACGAACATACTATAAGGAAAATTGAAAAAATTATCTTAAACATAAAAAAAGAAACGAAGCAAAATGATAATAATAATATTAAAAGTTTTTTTTTTTGTTCTTACTTGTGCTTTTGTTGGATGTGCACCTCCTTGAAATTCAATTGTTCCATAAGCATCTGTAGGTTGTGGTCTGGTGTGCTTAAAGGGTAACCATATATCCCCAGGTGAACCACAATCCATACGAGGAATTGTTGGATGGGTGGTACGTGACTGACCGCAACAGCATCTTTTTATTAAAAATATATTTATTACAAAAATATATTTGAAAAATTTATAAGTACATATTTGAAAAATATAAATTATTTAATTTTTAGATTTACTGGCACAGAATTACTAATTATAATGTTTATGTCAATTTTATTTACTATATATAATAAAATTTTTAATTAATTATTTTCAAATTGGAAAAATTACAACTTTTATCTGCACAATGACCAGAAAAAATATGATTGAATGGTAGAAAAATATTTATTTCTAAAAATTCTCAATTAATAAACATAGTTACAGATCAAAAAATATTAAATTTATTAATTTTTATTTTCGGAATTAATTTTTTCTGAACATTAAATAGAAATCATAGGAGAATATGTGCAATACATTTATTGATCCTTCTCTAATACTTATATATCTAATAGTCGTATTCTGTCATGCAATAATTCCGCTGTATGATACACGAGTAATTCTAAATTGTATTACTTTTGAACATTTATAAAAGTGAAATATTTTTCATTTATATTTTTGGCGAACAAGTCAGTTTTGATATCTAGATTGCTGGAATCACGTAATAATAAACGTGCTCTGAGTTACATACATATTTATAGTGAAAAACATTTTATTAAACGATTCTAGTCACTGAGACGTATTTAATGATTTTGTTGGATATAAAGTCGTAATTTTAAATTCGATAAATTGTCAATATTTAAATTTAGTTAAATTTAAATCTTGACAAATAGTAATAATAATTATTAACTGATCATAAATCTTTTACATTCTTTAAAATAGTTAATTAAGTTATCATAGAAAATGTTTCCAAAAAGTTTCCAATTATGGTCACCTCTACAATTAAACTTTGATTAAACTTTTTAAATTAAAGAGCCAAATTGAATATTTCGTTGTCAAAACACCACCGAATGATCTTTGTTTTTTCTTGACTTTTTAAGGCGACAGATGACACCAGCATATTCTGTTTGGCCATTTACTTTCCCAAAATCTAAATTACAATAAAATAAGGCAAATAAAGTTAGCAAAACTATGATTATTTATTTGGAGCCGTTTAAGGTATGTTTTTTACATTGATATTCTTCGATTATAAAATATTTTAAATCTTTAGATTGTATAAAATTAAATTTAATAAAAATACTTACCTTGATTCATCCTTTGGAAATGGTACAATTTTAATACATTCCCTTTTTTGAAAATTTGCCTCAATCCAGCTGCGAGGTGTACGCTGTAAAATAGTAATTAACAAATTACTAAAGCAAAATTATATAAAAAAAAAAAAATAATGGTAGAAATAAATTTTATCAAAAATCTGCTTTCTTTAAATCTTTCAAGCTTAAAACATAATTAAAAAACAAAATTTCTTTTTTAAATGTCTGAGGAATTTGTTGTTTGTTTTTTGAGTTCATTATCTTAATAAAACGCACATCAAAATTACTTTTAACAATTAGGAAAATAGTGAAAATTAAAGTAAATTAAAAGAAACATTTAGAAAAAAAAAATTATGTCACGACAAAAAAAAAATATGACCTAAATTTTTGTTTTTTTTTAATTTTAAGAGAAATATGTTTGTTAATATAAACTTAAGTTTTTTTTTTAATTATCTGATAAAAATATTTTTAATACTAAAAAAAAATAATTAAATTTATTTTCAATATTAAAAATATTTTTTTACTGATAAACCAAAGCTGAATATTTAAATGAAATTAATAAACATTGAGTTATGTTAAAAAAAAAAAATAGAAAAAATTTCGATATTAAGCATAAAATATAAAAATATAAATATTTATGTTTATTAAAATTATTATTAATATAATATTGAAAATATTTTATTATTTTACATAAAAAAAAATATGAAAATTAATCTGAAATAGGAAATAACTATGATACGAAAATTTAAAACTAACAAATATTTTTAAATTATTCAATTTAAATTTATTAATGATTGATATTTTAATGATTGTTAATATTTAAATATAAATTTAACATTTAATTCAAAACTATATTATTTAATCTAACAAATATTTTTTATCTTATTAATATATTCGGGTAATTGACCTTATTATATTTATTTGCATAAAATCTTATTAATGATTACTTAATATTAATATTAACATTTTATGTTTTAGTAATTTGATATGACATTTATATAAATAAAGAATGAATTTATAAAAATGTGATCGCGAAACAACATAATAACAAAAAAAAAACCAATTATATTAAATTAAATATTCCTATCTACACAGTTTTTATAATAAAAATAATCATGCACTGATGTAAACATAAACACAAGGCAAGAATATTGCTTTTAAATAAATAAAAAATTTTAAATTTTTTAATATAAAATCTTATGAATTATGTAAATAAAATTATATATAAAAAATGAATTATATGTTGGAACATATTGGTATTATTTGCTACAGTAAAATTTTAGTATGTTTAGCAAGATGCTATTTTAGTTAAATATAATTTTGTATAATGATATAACGAAGTTATTACAATTCAACCTAACTATAATGTTTAGCCTGTAAAACTTTTCATAATTAATTTTTTTCAGCTAATTTAAAAAAATTACAGTTTTATGAATAAGTTAATATGTAAATTCGACAAATAACGACTGATATTCACAAATTATAAGCAAACTCTATTTTATATAAAATGTAGAATAGTTGAATTTCAAATATTTATTATTAGAATTATAACTAAAATATTTAATTAATAGCCATTTGCATCAAAGTTTTATAATTACTTAACTTGTTCTCTTATCAGAGTTCAAATTATTTTCATAAATTTCACTAAAATCATTGTTTTTTTTTGTTACTTAAAAGTATACAATTATCTAATATTTTTCTGACTGATTCTGCTTAAAATATTATAAATGACATATATGCGCACATGGAAAATCATAACAATATTAAATTTGAATTTTACAAAAATCTTTAACATATTTTTTTTTTTTTTTTTGGTTTCACTTTACAACACATATATTTCATTAAAAACACTAAACATTTATCCGATAATTATTTACCTCTGTTATTTCATTAGCTGAATTTGATCTCAACAAATCTTTAACATTTAATATTAATACTTTTTTTAATGTTGATTTTCCTGAATCGGTACGTTGACGTTTTTTACTTTTCATTATATTTTTTTTAATAATAATATATTTTTTTTATTTTAAGTTTTTGTGTTATTTTTAATTCTAGTGAAAATAATAATAAATTTTTTAATGAAATTACACTTTATTATAAAAATATAATATGAAACTTGAGTTACCGGGTAAAGTTTCTTAATATATGTACATATACTTAGATACACGACTAGACAATTTCTTTTAATATGATAATAAAAAAAAAATGTTATAAAATAAAACAAAAAAACTACAAAAAAATTTTTGAGATAAATATTATAAAAAGGTGAGTTGTGGTCGTGGTGTTGTCAGTTTTTTTTTAAAAAAAAAAATTTACTAAATCTGTCAACTTTTATTTAAGATTTGTTTAACTTCAAAAAAAAAAATAATAATAATAAAATTTGTATATTTAATTACAACATATTGTAATTTTTATTTTACTGAAAAGAGTAAAATTTCAGATAAAAATTTGTATTAATATTATTATTTATAAAAAATGTGTTATTTTTTTTTTTTGTAAGTAAATATTGAAATATATTTGAAAATATTTAGTGTGATGCAAAAACAGTCATAATTAAAGATGCAAAAATATATTAATATTTTTAGTATTTAGAAAAAGATTTTAGAATATCTAAAACTATTTTACAATTATTAAAATTGTTAGCGTAAATATACGCTATCAAGTCATGCATATATATTGTACATAATAGAATTTAAATGTGACAGTTGTTTTCAAAGTTTAACCATAATTTGATTAGACATAATATATCTGTAACAATTGAAAACTATATAATATATATATTTAGATGAGCCTATAAATTATGTCAGTTAAGTAAAATTGTGGATACAGATACGTTTATAAAATTAATCCCTAAGTTGCTCGTATTTGTTTCGTACAAAAAGATGTCAATTGATTGTTATTTTATATGTTTTAAAATTCTGGGCCACTAACTCACCTAAATTTAATTTCTACACTAAAATTTTCTTTACTATTTGCCATTTAATTTAAACTTTAATAATAAAAAATTACATAACTTTTATTATTATACATATTTATGTGAAGAATTAAATTGAAAAATACGAATTTTTTAAATTAAAAGTTTTATATTCATTTTCACAGAACTATTATATTTCAAAGTTTTTACACAATCATTGTGTTTTTTTTTATATGTTTAAGTATTATTTTAAATTTTTGCAAAACAGATTCTATAATAATAATTTTAAATTTTAATATACATATACATATTATTTTTTTATGATAAAATATTTTATGAAAATGAATGGAATGGTGCTTTATAAACCTTGTTGTTGTTGATAAAATATTATAAAAATAAAATATGGTGAAAAAATTAAATAAAAATATGAAATAAGATTATTTATTATAATGCCAATTATTTAATTTTTAATTTTTTTTTGCAACTTTATAAAAGATTTAAAGTAATTTTTTTGAAATTATAATTTATTGTTTTCTTTTCAATTATATTTTATTAATTAGTGCCAAGTGTACTACGGGGTTAAATAGTTCGTTGTTATTAACTAAGGTAAAAAAAAATAACTTAAAATAAAATTTCAAATAAAATGGGAAATCAAAAAGTATAATTAAAAATATCTGGTATAAAGAAAAGCATATTTTAATTTAGAGTAACACTCGAGTTCAATTATTAATTTGTATAAATTTAAATTTATTTTTAGTTGCCGAGTTCGTTTTGTTCAAACAGTAACTACAATGGTAGTAAAAATTAATTAATGTGATAGTAAGACTCCGTCCTGAATTACGAATTTATTAAGTTTATACAACATGGAGTACTATATTTAAATATTTCAGAAGTAATAATATAACAAATATTATTATAAAAAATTTTCTTAGATATAATTTTACTATAAATACAATTAATAAATAATTTTAAAAAAATTCTTAGAAAATTGGAAACTTTTCTGTTTTTAGTGAATAAAAAATAAAATTAGGAATTACATAATTAATTTGGAACTTAATTCAGTATTCACAAATATGTATTAAAAGTATTCACGTTCTACATGTTAAAAATATATTTTCGATGTTAATTAATATATAGTCCCACAAAGTTAGATCCCACAAAGTTAGACATATAACATCCAAAAACCAATTCTTGGCCTTATGCTTCATTGAAAAATTACTTATCATCGACAAAACATTTGGTATCTTAAAACTATTTGTTAAGTGACCATAGAATGGAACATTAAAAATATTTTTATACGATGTCACTATTACGCCATACATATGCTGATATTTTGTAGTTTTTGAGCCATTTCAGTCATATATGTATGGGTAGTAATATTTTGCGACATCATACAAATAATTAAAACACAAAATAAAATTATTCCTTTTCATGCTTAACATCTTGTGCTTAGTATAATTTTGCATAATACATATTTTTATCATTTGAGATAATTTTAGTCATTCTTTCTCAAATTATCTCAAATGAAAAAAAAATTGAACACGAGTGTACACTGTTTTTTTTTTGGTCCAGGATACAAAAATTTGGTATGGGAAGTTTTAGTGTTACAATTAAATGAATATAAACATAAATTGATTTTCCCAATAACATAAATAAAGCATACATTTTTTTTTTATGGAACATAATAATAAAAGCCACACTGAAAACAATTGTTCACAAAAATTTTGTTTTTTTTTTGATAAACACAACATAAAACACATATAGAAAAACAACAAAACAAAACATATTTTAACCAGAAATTTATAGAAAACCAAAAAAAAAACTAATAGGAAAATAATTAAATTTTTTTTTGTTTGTTTGCTTTTTTTTTTTTTTTTTTTTGAAAATTCTTACCCTTGGCACTGTAATATTTATAAGTCCCATACAGATTTTTTTGAGGCCCCATCGTATCTTCTGTTTTTTTATATATATTTTATAGATATTGAAAATAATTTTGTTTTTTTTTTTTTTGCAATTCGTTGTTTATTTATTCAATTGCATTAAATTTTTTTTTTTAATTATATAAAAGTTTTTTTTACACAAAGATATAATAAATATGTATATTTATTTATTTTATAGCGTTATACAAAAAAACATAGAAAGAGATAGAAAAATAATAAACGATAATAAATTAAACATAAAAATAAATAATTTAGTTTATTTATATTTATAATATATTTATTTAGACGATAAATCACTAATGAAGCTAAATAAAATGAAAAAAAAAAAAACATAAAAATAAATAAATGAAAAATTTAAGAAAAAAATTATTTATATTTTTAATTATTTAATTTTAATAATATACCTTTTTATTTATAATAGGATACGATCAAAAATTCAGTCTTTGTACAATTTTTTCGACGTGAACCAATTTAAAAAACAAATCATATTTGACCAAAAATTCAACTGGTGTCATTCGAATTTTCCCCATTTTATAACTATAGATTTTGAGAGAAACCAAACCCAAAAGTGTTTTATTGAAAAACGAATTGAAATATGTTTTGAATATTAATATGCTTAATTTCAGTACACAGTAATCATAATGGACATGCAAAAATCATGTTTTATTGAAAACGTGTCGATGACAATTTTTCTCAGAATCGTATTAGTTATATGTACCAATACATATTACTCTGAAGTAGAAAAATGAATATTATATCAATATATAAATTTCTTATTAATTTTGGATTTTCTAGCCTTTTTACGATATTAATAGACTTAAATGCGGTATAGCCTCGATTTCAATCCGACAAAATGCAATGTTTTTATTGCAACAAATTAAAATTTTTGATTTGCGACTAAATTCTTGACTGTACCCATTAATATTTATAATATTTTAGAATATAATGTTTTCTGTCACTATTAATCATTATTTTTCATTCAAGAATAGCTAATAGCTAAATAGCTGGTAAAGTAAATAATTTAATTGAATTTAAAATTACAATATCTACATTTAAGAAGAAAAAATAGAATCTATATAAAAGCATAATTCTATAGCATCTAGAAGAGGTTGCTATGTCATGCTATAATTTAATTAATATCATTTTATTTTAATAATAATTTTTAATAAAAAAAAAAATTCCCTCTAAGTCAGGACAAATTATTAACATACTTGTTTGTTAATTTAATCTAAATTTAAATTTGAATAATTTTTATCTAAGATTTCATCAGAAATGTTCTAGTTAGGCAGAAGGCAATGTTGATAAAAAAAAACGGGCTATAATTAAAGTTTTTCTCTAAGCTGATAAACGAGAAGTTTTCACTTATTTTAACAAATCTTCTATTTTACAATATTTTTATATTTTTAAATTTGTATGCAATATCAAAATTTTGTCCTGTTTATAGAGAGAGGCTTTTTAATTATTATTTTTTTAAATTTCAGTTTTATCTACAAATTATATTATTAATTAAATATAATATTTTTATATTTTTATTTTGCAATGCATTTGCCATACTATTTTCTAAATTCTGTATACGCTAACTACAAAGCATTTAAAAATTAATTATAAATATAAATTTATCAGATATACTAATTGTGTTCTTTTATCCTTATTATTTTTTGAATAATTAGGTTTAATCAATTGGTTTTTTTTTAATAAATAGATTGGCTACTTATTATTATTTATAAATTTTACATCATATATTTGTAAATTATGCTAAAGCTTGCATTTATGCTTTCAGAAACAAAAAAAAAAAAAATTGAAAATATTCCAAAATTAATTTTATGCTTTTAAACAAAAAAAAAAAAAATTGAAAATATTCCAAAATTAATTTTTGATAAATTCATAAACATATTGTACTAACAGATTGTAAGTTTGCTAAAAAAAACTGTAAGTATCATTGTTGGTTTTTAATTAGAATTATAATTATTGATTAATGGAACTTTACTACTTAAATTCAATAATTGTAGCAAAGTTATGCTTCAGTAAGAAATGATATACGAAGTTTTCTATTATCCTTTGAGACACATATCATTCCTAAAGTGAATATATATTTTTAAATTTAAAACAAATGATCTATAATTAGTTTATATTCTATAATATTGAAATTTGAAATGTCAGAATTAGTATTGCCAATACAGTTTTCTTTAAAAAATTTAAATATACAAATTTTTCTATACAACTTGGTCAGCATAAAAAAAAATAATAAAATTGTATATAAAAGAAAATTCTTTTATATAAATTTATTTCATAATAAATGAATTAAAAGGTTTTCACAATCCAACAAACAAAGATTAATTAAATAATTTATAATTATATTTTCCTTTTTGTTTTGGGTATTAAAAAACGGAAATTAATTTATTTTAACGGGTGCAAAAACTTGTTAGCACGTTTTTGATATTAAATCATATATAATTAATTTACCTGCCGTATTGTGGTAATCAATAAACAGACTTGTACGTGTCAATCTATATTCATTAAATTTACGTCAATTTTTTTAACTATCGTATTAAAAACCAAAAACAAATAAATGTGTTTACTTATAATTTAATACTAAATACATATTTTATTTTATTTATAAAATCTTATATATATTTCTTTTCATAACACTTTGAAATATTCTGTATTCTTCTGAGTGTGAAATAAATTAATCAACTGTCTACGTCTACGAAGTAAATTTATTATAATTATAGTGTTGTATTTAGGTAAATAAATAAATTGTAACTATTTTTATTATAGAAAACTTATGTTCCTTTGAAGAACTTTTATAAAAGATTTTATAAGATACATTGTTATAGTAGCCATATGTATCGTAAAATTCTCGAGACACATATGTTTGTCCACCTGCTGCGTAAAATTTTATAATCAATATTAAATTCTATATTCAATTACATCTGTAATTTTATACAATAATATCCAATGTCACGACCACAGAAAATAAAATAAAAACTAATTGAATGGCAAATTAAGAAATTAATTATTAGCCTGAAGACAGTTTTATTTATAAAAAAAAGACAACATAGTTAAATGACACCATAAACATTAAACATCTGATAAAACTTATTTTCATTTATATACTATAGTAATTAATAAGAATTTTCTACAATTTTTTTTTAGATTGATATACCGTATATATCTTTCCAAAATATAGTAGTATATATATTTTTTTGGAGAATGGAAATTTTCTATTTTGATTTGACAATGAAAATGATATTTTGATAAACAAGAAAAAAATAGTTTTAGGCGATAATTGATTATATTCTATTACAGACTACACACAAAAAAAAGGAAACCTTCAGATAGCAAAAAAATTATATATTTTTGTTAGAAATTATCTAAAAAAAGATTAATTGTCCTGTCTTAACCAATATATATCTATAATAATATCTGTACACCTCAGTAAATTATTTCTAGACAATATTTTATCTAAAAGTATATATAAAAAAAATTGTTAGTTCACTCACCTTAACTATTATTTTACTTAATAAATTGAAATCATAATTCAACGTAAGAATAATACTCAAATAAAATATCAGCACTTTATTTTATTTAATTTGGACAAATTAATTTGTTTTTACACAATCAAAAATTCTTTTATTTTTTCATAAATAAACTTAGACCATTAATGAACTAAACTGATAGTAATAATTTCAAGATATAAAAAAAAAATGATTATTAGTTTAGAAAAGATTGTCTGTATTCTGTGTTCCAAAAATTTCAGTGAATTATTTTTAAATTTAATAAGATTAAATCTATGTTAAATATTATATAATTTTCACTCTGATGAAACTCTGGCATATAAAACCAGTAACATGATAATACGATTTAGATAACTAAAAACCGAATAAAATAGTATATTACTATATATTTTTATAAAAATATTTTAATAATGTTGATTTGATACAAAATTCAAATAAATAAAAAAAATATGACATGAAAAGATCATCTTTAAACACCCAAAAAGTAAAGTGAATTAAATATGACTTTAAAAAAAATAAAATATTGTCTGTAAAAACCAAAAAAAAAAAATAATACATATCTATAAGATTTTATTCCAAAAACAATAAATTGAAATGGAAATTTTTCCATTTTCAGATAGAAAAGTGTATTTAAAGATATTTGAACTTGAAAATATTTTTTACCTTTTCAAAAATTATACATATTTATAAATTTTTATGTATCTGTGGTACATAAAAATTAAAAAATCATATTTATATTTACACATGAATAATTTTTCTCTTTATAGTTGAAAAAATTTTACGAATATATAATAACCCTCTTCATTCTTAATTATATCTATGTATAAAAATGGTTTTAAAATATTTTATTAATATTAAATTATCATTTTTTTTTAACTATTTTCTGCAATGCTTGCTTTAGAGCTATGATAGAATGACGCTTTGTAAATTTTTAAAATAATTCGAACACATGGCAGGATAATTTAACTAATATTTGCAAATTTTTCATAAAAATTATGTTAAAAAAATACCATAGCAAATTACCAACGAAATTTGCCATAAAATATAAAATTAATTTTAAGTATATGCACTTTATAAACCATTTTAATTTTGATTGGAAAATAATTCGAACTTAAGTAATTTAAAATGTTCTAGTCAGTTGTCAGTTAGGTAAATAAACGAAGAAAATCTATAAAATTTATTTAATAATTTTAATCCTATCACATATATTTTAGAAATATGCACTCCAATAGCTACTTAAAATCTTCAATTTTTATTAATAACTAAATTATACTCAATAATCCATTTTCAATCAATTACGATTATAATTTATTTTCCTTGTTATAATTATAAAGTTTTCTGAACTGTAGTGTCTGTAATAAAAAATAATAATTCAACAATAAATTTTATTGTCAAAGTGAAAAAAAAAGCTCAAGGATTTAAAATCTATTTACAGGTGTATGCAATATTAAATTTATTTTCTACCATAATAAAAAAAAATACTGAAACAATTTCTATCCTATAAAAAAAAAACAATTTTCAGTAATCTTTTCATGTTTTGAACAGATATGCTGTTTTAAATTCACTTTATGTGTACAATCAAGTATCTTTTAAAAGGGGTGGTAAATAAATTTTCACTCACTAGCATCCCCTCCACGATATTAAGATTTATTTTATTTTTTACAATTTAATATTATATGAACTGTGTGGAAAATATTTTGTGTTTATGGAAATTTGTTACAGTAATTGAGTTGAGATTGTGTTACACACACTAATTTTTTTTTTTTTTTGACTAACAAAATTACACTCATCCCTCGCTTTACGGAAACTCGATTTACGGAATTTCGCTATAACGGAATTGAAAAATTAATTCTTGGTTTCTGTTTACGGAAAGAAATTTCGATTTACGGAAAATATTAAGCTCACCTAGTAGGCCTTGCATTTTACAATATTTCATTTTTTTTTTTTTTTTTGGATTTCCAGAATGATAACTAAACAAACAACGACCGATTTACGGAAAATAAAAAATTTGCATACACATTTGTACATAGTTTCAAACATTTTAAAAAAACTCGATTTACGGAATTTCGATTTACGGACAACTTTTCAGGAACGGATTGTTTCCGTAAAGCGAGGGATGAGTGTATTTGTAAAAATTTTCATGAAATTTTCATCCTGACAGAATTTTTTTTTTTTTTTTTGTAACACATTTATTTGGTAGGAGCTAAACTGTCAAAATTAGTAATGGTAGTACTAAAATATTTTTCTTGTTGTTAATATGAAATATAATGTTTAAAAATATAACATATTTTTTTTGGGATAGATGACAGAAACATATTAAAAATAATATCAGAATTGTTTAAATATTTAAGGGTGTAAATATTTAAATATTTAAAATTTCAACAATTTATTCAATTATAATGTAAAACTAGCTTTTATTTTATCCGGCAATTTATATATCCTTTGTTTAATTTTAATTCTATTGCCAGTAATTCTATTACTGGTGCACTTTTATAATATATAACAAAGTTTTATCAAAATGTGACCAGCTTGGTAAAAAGGAATTTTAAATTTAATTTCTATATGTAATTTATTTAGTATGTATCACAAAAGGATTTTAAACTATTTTTAATATTTTATAAAAATCAAAAGTATTTTTAGCAAAGTAATTTTAAGGAAATTTGATAAATAAAATAAAATTTGTCACACCTTTTATAGATAAATTAATTAAAGTTTCATAAAAATTCTGTTATATTTAATTATTAATTTATTCTATAATTTTTTATGTAATTTTTTTTTATATTTAATACATTTTTATGATAATATAAAAGAAATTGCTTTGAAAATTATTTTAAGCAAAATTTTTGAAAACGTAGTTATAAAATGAGCTAAAAGATTAACAAATATTTAAAATTGAACTAAAATGAATGAAAAATGAACTATATATAATCCATTATTTACAAATATTTATTGCTTAGCTACTGTTGACAGTCCTTTATGTGTTGTCTCTAACTTGATGTCCAAATTACAAACCGGAAAACCAGCAAAGGGTAAACTTTATCTATTTATTTTTCCTTATTATAATTTATTTTTTCCTTTTTTTCCTTAATATACTAAAATTTTACTTGTTGATCACTAGGCGACATAATGACTATAAAAGTTGTAACTTATGATACAATTTCTTTTATTAGAAGTTAAACTCATAAAAATCTATTTATTAAAAGGTTTCTTAAATTTAAGTTTGTTTTTTTATAATGTACGGAAATTTTTTAAAGAAGTAAACTAAAATTTTTGACACATTTTCAGTCATTAATACGGAATCGGTATGTAAATGATGCTAAAAAATGTATCCATTATACAACAAAATTATAAATAATTTATATTCAAAAAGCATATAAACTTGGAAATTTTGACCTTCTTTTTTTATTTCTTGTGTTAAAAGTTTTTCCAACTAAATTAAACATTACCACATATTTCTTTTTTTACCAAGGACATTTTCTTTTAGTATTTTAAATTTTTACCAAACTTATTGATGTTAGCTTGAACTTTATCTGGAGTTTTGGCATATTTCCAAAAAAAAAAAAAAAAAACAATTAAAAAGTAGTTTTCTTTCACAATATTTGCTATAAATTGCAATATTTCGTGATAAATGGCATTTGTACAGGAAAATGTTTTTTATTGCAATATATGGTATATATATATTTTAAAATACATATATCAAGATTGTTGATTTTGTCTGTAAATTGTAAGGTCAGAAAATTATGTTATTTGTATTGAAAATTTGTAGAAAATTAAAAATGTATGTTGGAAAATTGTAGAATATGTGACAAAATTAAATATTTATTTTTTGTTTTTGCTTTTATTTTAAATTTTCTAATATTATTCATTGCAGCTTTTTTAATTGATTTACGAAATTTCATTTTAAATAATATATTATTTGGTATAAGTTCAAAGTAAGATTTTATTATATCTTTATAAAGAATTAAATTATTATGTAAAATTGAAGAATTATATTAAATTAAAATAAAAATTCTGTAAAATAATAATTAATTGGATTTAAAAGCTTTATAGCTCAAGAATTTATAAATTAAGAATTTTTTAATGAAATTTTACACATTAAGGACATTTAAAAGAGAAATAAATTACATTATTTATATTGAAAGACTTTATAGAATTAAATTTTTAAATTAAAGTTTAAAATGAAATTCCTTTTAATAATTTTATAAAATCAATAAATTTGAACTATTTAGTCATAATTATGATATCTTTAATGCGACTGACCTAGTTTTCAAATTTTTATCTCTGTAATATTAAATTCTATATGAAATATTTTATTATGCTATCATTTTTAATATAATTAAATATAGATTTACAATTCCCATTAATCCCATATAATTTACTGAGATATTTCAAATATAATTGGAATAATATTAAAATTTAAATTCTTATTCTAACATAATATTTTAAAATTTTTTATTCTTTTCTACTTATGTACCAATAGAAAATATCAGGCAATGAACATACTGTAATTAAATAATTTGATTATATTCGCCTAACTAATTTTGACATTTCTATGCGCGTTTTAATATAAAATATGTTTCTGGCAATTATTTTAAAATAATCTTCTTATAATAGTATATTGGAACGAACCTAAAATTATTTCGAATTTCCGATAAAAACAAACTATTTAGTGTCTTATTTTATTTTATTTTAATATTTTATTATATTTATATTATTTTTTTGAATTTAGATTTATTTATTTAATTATATTTCTTTGCATATGCGTTCATTAATCTACAAAATAGCTGCAATATTATTAACTGTGTGAAGTTATTTTTCTTTAATTCAATAAACTTGTGCCTAAATATTTAACAAACCTAATATACGTACATTGTGCAAAATTTATCAATTATATTGAATAATAAATTTTTGAAAATTAAGAAATATATATATAGTATATAAATAAAATCCTAATTAAGAATTACACATTTAAATTAAATAAAAAGAAAAAAATAAATTAAATTAAATTAATTATTATAATTATTTAAATTAAAAACTTACCGGTTGTCGTTGACGTCTATTCTTTAACATATTCTAATAATATATTTTATAAAGTTACGATTTAAATAATGTAAATATATTTTTCGACTTAATTCTCTTGAAGATATCCGACTTTTTGATAATTTACTAAAATTCATTTCCGTAATGGAATCATAGTTGATGAATTCAAATCTGTGTTAATTTAAATAACATAAATAATAATTACGATTCAATTAAGGAAATTTTTAATGATTATACCAAAATTTTTATTCCAGTGATAACAAAACTTTTGATTTAGATAATTGGATTTTCTTGAATTGTCATTAATGATAAAGAATCTGAAATGCAAAATAATAAAATATTTAAATTATGATTATGAAATATATTAAATTTATTTTCAATTTAATCATTATCACACTTGATAGTCACTTCATATTTAAATGTCATTTACAATCGCCAATAAATATAGAATATTTTATTAATTTTAAAAATACTAATATTTTCAAACTATTTTCAAAATACTTCTATCCAATGTTCAGGTAATACAGAATAATAATAAAAATATCTAAAATCCCATCAAGGTACTAGAATTAAACATTAATATTTAATGAGTCTCATCCTATTTTTTGTTGAAAGTAGATACACAAAATAAAATTGGAAGTTAAAACTATTATACGAGCTTTATCTTATTTTCTATCTTTTAAAAACAATATATTTTTAAGAAATATATTTAAAAATATATTTAAAAAAAAAAAAATCATCGATACATGAAATTCTTGCAATTTAAAAAGCATAATTTATTTAATAAATATTTATTTTTATATTGTTATTTAAGCTAAAAATAATATTTTTACATAAAATTTTCTTTTATATTAACATTAAATTTTGTGAGGAATTTGTTTTTTCTTATTTATTTTTTTTTTTTCATTTTAGCTTTATTTACTGATAATAACCTTTTAAGACTTCATTTTGTGTAAGCTTTACAACAAATAAACTTTAATTCAATAATACTTATAAAAATTTAATTCGGCTGTAAAAAGATAAATAAACATTACTTTTTTGAATATATAATAATGATTTTTAAAATATTGATTTTGGTATAGGCTGTCTAGTTATTCTTTAAATTTTACACCATTTAATCTCGAAATAGTGCTAATTGAATTGCCGTTTACCTTTTGAAAGATCATAATTTAATTTGGGGTTATTAATTTTTGATTGCATATTCTACCTTCAGATATTTTGTAGCAAATCAATTTACAAGTCTATGGGAAAACAAAACCCTTGTAAATACATATTATTAAAAAAAAGGCACAAGAAATAACATTTTTAAAAATTCTTATAAAATTTAAAATTATTTGATAATTCTATTTCTACTCTTCACAAACCTCAAAATTTCTATCACAAATTATTTACACTAAACCTTTAAAAGCACATTGGTGTCATCCGAAAAAAACAAAATATTTGTATATGTATAATAAAATATCGAGAAACTTTTAAAGGCAGACGACATCCTTTTATAAAGATCTAAATTCCAAAATAAAAATATATTTTAACTTTAGCATCTTAAAAATTGTTACAGGTACACAAAAATACAATTTGTTATTTTTCATTACAATATATATGTAATCAATTTTTTTTTTTTTGTAATTTTAACCATAAAAATTATTTAAAGATATTATAAAAAAAATTCTATTTATCTGTAAAAGGACTTAATCGACCGGTTAAAAGAATTTTCACGTTATTTATCGTGTGAGAGACAAAAAACTCAACCTGACCATCTAAGAAAAAAAGGTCAATTTTATTATGAAAGACTAAAACCAACTTGGGTAATATCATTTAATACTAAAACTTTTTGATTAAAACTTTTCATGATCTTTTTTTCTTAAATAGATAAAAGTAAAAAATACAAAAATATTAATTTTTATGGAAAAGGTAAAATGAAAAATAAATATTAAATTTTCTTAGAGGGTTTATTCTTGTGTTTTGATGATTAAAAGATAATCTTGGTCAAAATATTTTAAAAATCTGTTGAATTTTCAGACTTTTGAATTGTAAAATAAGATAGACAAAAATGAAAACAAAAAAATAATAATATGTACTAAAGTCCTGAAGCAATTAAGATATTTTTATGAAAAAGAATAAAAAACCAGAGAAAATTTTTAGAAAACAAAGAACAAAATAAAGTTTTGAATAAATGATAACTGAGAAAAAGAAACGGAAGGAAATTAAGTAAAAAAAAAAAATATTTCCCCATTTAAAGAGACATAAAGTCATTAACAATTGTTAAAACTTTATGTTGACGTCATTGTGTTTGGTCCTCCGGGAATTTTCAATTCCTTTTTTTCTGGTCTTTTTTTTTTTGGAAAACAATTTTGATAGAAATATTATCTGATTTAAAATACAAAATAAGAAATAGAAAATTAAGAAATGAAAAACATATTTATAATCATTTTATTTACCAATCTTATATTAGAATTTAGATCGAAATATAATTTTAAGTAAAGATATGATTGAGATGTTCTTTGGATTTGTAAACAGGAAAATTGGAATTATAAAAAAGGATTACAGAATTTGTTTAAACATAAAATTGTTCAACAGTTTTTACTTGAAATTTTCAGGTAATTCTATTAGATTAAATTAAATTTTGAATTAATTCATAAATAGTCTTATGATATTTTTAGCAATTTGCAATTCAAAATTTCATATAAAAAATGTAATTTTTAATAAAAAATATAAATTAAATATTTTTCAGGTCAATCTTAAATTTAAATAAATAGAACAGAATTCCATTAATTAAAATTTAATTAAAAATCACAATTTTTCAATTTTAACTTGTCATGAAATTATTTTTTTTTCGTTTTCACAATCCTTTTTTCCTTCTAATATTACAAAGAAAAACAACAAATCAACGTAAATTATTATCCTTATTAATTCAGTTACAAAATATTAAGAAAAAAAAGTACATTAAATAATTTGCTATCTTTATAATAAATATCTTGGTAAGAACTTGTTTTAATTATAATTTCCCATCATCACAACATTAATTATCACAAAACAGTTCAAGTGAATTTATTATTAAGCCTATATTTTGTTGTTTAATATACAACGTAATAATTAATTAGTCCTATAAACTTTAAGTATATTTGTAAACATAGACACTTTTCTAAATAAATATCAAACTAAAAGGACTAAAAGTACAAAAAATATTGTTGAGTATCCTTGTTAACAAACCAATAACAACAACAAAAATAATCAACACTTTATAAAATGTGGGTTATTTTTTTATTTTATCATTTATGTCGTGATTTTGTTGAATGATGAATTATTTAAATATTAATTTATTCACTTCCTATTTTCATATACATATACATAAATAGAAAATTGTAATTTCATTATTTCTTTATTGTTGTTAAAAAAAATTTTTATGTATTTGAGAAATTGATCATATTTTCTCTTACCAATTAAATTCTAGTCTGTGTTTATTTTCAATGTCAACAAACAAGAAAATTTTTTTTTTTTTCACTAATTTAATTGAATTTTCTTTTGTTTTTTCTAAATTGTCTACGGGGAAAAATCAACAGGAAATTGAAAAAAAAAATTACACAAAAATTTCTTTTTAATTTCCTATAATTGAAAATTTTATTGGTATTTAAATAATAAATGTCTGCGGTTGAGTAAAGACAAAACAATCTTTTTTTGGGAAAATTGAACTTTGAAAATATTTGTTTAATTGAGAGAAATTTTATTTATTGTTTTTTTTTTTTTTAATGAAAAATTATAATTTTAAACAAAATAAATACAATTTCATTAATATTTCATAAAATATTTATAATGTTGATTATTATTTATTACCTCATTAATTAATTTTAATTATTAATTTGTCTTGTAAGAAAAATAAAAAAAAAATTTTTTTTTGTTGAAAATTTTAGAATTAATTCGTCAAAATTTTGGTTTTTCATATTTTGTGATTTTGTTTAGGGAATAAAACTGGAAAATAGATAGTCTAAAAATTAATTAACCAGGATTTTTTTATAAAAATATTAGTCATAAATTTTTATTAACGTATTTTTTGATAGATTGGTACATGAATGTATATGAACAAATAAATTTTTTTGTGGTAAAAAATTATTCAAAATTTATAATATTTTCTAAAAAAAAAAAAAAGAAGAAGTGGAAAAATTCCTCCTGATATATTTTTATTATTTTTTTAATTCCAAAAAATAAAAAAATTTGGATTATTTTAGCTTTTATTTACTTTGTAAAAAGTTTTAATTACTTTTTATCCTTTTAAAAGATATACAAAATTTTTTGATATAATTAATATTAATTTAATTATTACTAGTTTATACTATGTATATATTTATTAAAATTGACAATTTATAGAACATATCAAAATTTCAATTTATATTTATGGTGACACGAAACACTTAAAAAAAACTTTTATAAAAATAGATATAGATTTGTTGTGTTAAAATTTGCTCAATATTTGTTACCTGAATTAATATAAATTTATATACACCACAGAAAATTATTACTCAAAATTGGTAAAATTATATATCACATGAACAAAATTATGCAATTTATATAATAAAATTATTGTAATTTAATATTGAACATAAAATTATATTATAAGTTCTTTAATGAACTGAGAAAATAAAAATTTTTATGTGTTAAAAATACATTTTCACATTAAAATAAACTAATTAAATTGCCACCAACTATTTTTATAATATTTCAGATAATTTAACATATCTATGTATCTATAATATGTAAAAAATTTAATAAACTATTTAAACAAAAATTATATAAAATTTCAGATGAAAATAATTAGTGATGTTTATTAAATTTATAACTTTTCATATAGACAATATAAATGTATATAATCGGGTTGAAATTAATTAATAATATATTTTCATGTAATGTTTTTTTTTAAATATAAACACAAAATACCTGTGGCTTTTAGGTAAATTACGGAGCAGACAAAATACCTAAATTATTAATGATGATGTGTAGTAGATACATATATGTATATTTTGTTAATTATAAATTTTGTATAGTTGTTTTTTTGAAAATAAAATAAGGTTTTATTTTATTATCATTAAATATTGAACTTAATGAGCCCCTTATACACATTTTCTGTTATTATAGATTAATAAAATGTGTGAAATTTTCTGTAATGAAAGATTTTTTATTATTAAATTAATTAAATACTTGAATTAATTTAAACAGAATATTGTTTCTTAAATTTTTTAATTTTTTCAAAATTTCAAGATTTTGTAAATAATTTTTATAGTAAAATTTACTTTAAGTGAAACTTCGAACATAATATGAAATAATTGAATATTAAATTTATTTATAATGATAATAGTTTTCTTCACATTTAATTCATTCACAATTTTGTAATTTTAAATAATTTTATTCAATTTTATCGATAAAATTTTAAGTGAGATATTATAGTTTTATTATCACATTTCACCATAAAAAAAATCAAACAAATATTTCAATAACACAGGTGGAATTATACTATAAGGATTCTTTTTTTTGTTAAAATTTTCTCGTGCAATATATTTTACGGGAAGTAATCAAAGTGATATTTTTAAAACGTTTTCATATACCATTGAGTTGTCAGCAAATATAATATAATTTCAATTTATCATATATAATAGCATACTAAAAAATGCATTTATACATCCAATGAAAGGGTATTAGTGATAAAAACTCTTTTTCGTACATAAAAGGAGAGAAAATTTATATTAAGTTGTTTGTTTTCGTATATAAAAATTAACAAATTTTAAAAAGAAGTAATAAAATTTATAGTACACATATGTTAACACTAATTATTTAAATAATGAATTCGTATGATTAAATTAAAACCATCAAAATAAAAAGAAAATATTAATCAATTTACAAAAAATAAAATAAAACTAAAAAATCAACAAGTGTCTCTTATAAATATGTAGTTATAAAATAGGATATATAGATAAACTTTGGGATTCTTTAAAGAATAAAATCAATAATTTACATTACGAATTAATCAACAATTTTCTAAATTCTTTAAAAATGATGAAAAAGGACATGGAAAAATAGAATATTATTACAAATAATTTTAATTTTTATTTGTAAACGTTACAATTAAAAATGTTAATATTTCCTTTATAGGAAGTAAACTAAATTAGCTTAAAAGGACATAATCGTATTTTTCTTAAATAATTAAGAAATTTAAATTTTCTCTTACCTATGAAAATTTAACAAAATTTTTTTTATATTTTTTTTAATTTTAAATCAATTAATTACTATACATATTTTTTTTTCAAAATTAAACTTTATTTAAATATTTATGGTAATTTATCATTCCATTTCATTAAATTTTTTAATTATTAAATAAATATTTTACGATAATCAATTAATTTTAGAACACCTTATACCACCCCAAAAAAATATTACAAAATTCCTTTAATTTCCATAACATTTATAATAATTTTGAAATTTTTCCTGGCTAATGGAGAGGTTGAGAATTGTTGACGTATATTAAATAAAAAAATATTTCTCGATTAAGGACTAAGAAGGTATTTCGATTAAAATAAATTTACACAAATAATTAAAAAAAAAGTTTTTTTTTTGTATAAAATAATTTCCCCCCAAAACATAAAATTGTTTAGTTAAATAAAAATATTGCCCCTGCTATAAAATCCTTAAGAAGTATTCATGCAAATGCGTACATTTTCCGAAAAGGAAATCCTTTTTGTAAATAAAATAAATTTTTGAAAAGAAAAATAAAAACAATTCTTGTTAAATTTTGTTTTTGGAAAAATTATAGTGAGCTGAGTAGGTAGATTGAAAAGTTAAATTTTTGTTCAAGATAGCATGAAATTAATTTTGGCTTTTCGGCTTACTCTCATCATACATCAAAGTGTTATGAAAGGAAGTGAGTTTTAAAGGTTACTAAATGAACTTAAAAAATATTTTTTTTTATTATTATTATTTTATTTCAGTTAATGCTAAAAGATTTATGCAAAATTTATCTTTAATTATGTTTACGAAATACGGTATACAAAAAATTATTACAAAATAAGTGAAAAACGGATATAATGTAATATGTTTTCTTTCAGTGAAATTATAAAATTTAATTAAATATCTTAATTTGCTGTTACTTTAACCAAAATTTTGTTTAAAAAATACAGAACTGGTATCGTTATGAAAGGCAACAAAAATATTTTAAATTTAATTTTTACAAATTTGATTTATTTTTTTATCTTTACATAATTAAATTTCAAAAAAAACTCTTCTTCTTGTTTCTTTTTTCCTAATAAGTAATCAGCAGAAAGTATGAAAATTATTAAAAAAAAAATTTAAATTTAAATTTATTACAAATATATATCTAAATTATTATTATCTGAAAATATTTTTCCTAGGATAAACATACGGGTAGATATTAAAAGAAAATAAATCCATAGCAAATAACTCCATAAATTTTAAATAAATTTAAAAAAAACGTGAAACTTTTATTGAAAAGAATCTAAAATAACCTAAAACATATTTTCTTAATATTTCTTTACATTTTAGTTCTATTAAAATTTGATGTAGGTATAAAATCAATTTTCACAAGACTTTCAATATAATTTCCGTAGCATTTACGAAATTACCAGTTTTTTGTTATTGAAAAAAAACTTAAGTAGGATTCAGATGGTTTAATAAGTCCCATCCTGAGGGAAGGCACTAACATTATGAAATTGAATAGATCAGTAAAAATTGTGGGTAAACTTTAAAACTTTTGAAAATATGTATAGTTTAGGTTTAGGGTTTAGGTAATCCCAGAACATATATTAAATGTTTTCCGACATTATTTAAATTGGTATTTTTAATTAATATTTATCTTAAGACTATGAATATTAAGTACGAAATTTTTATTCTTTATAAGTTTTATTTTGAAGTTTTATTTATGTCAAATTAAACTCGATTTTCGAAAATATAAATTTCAAATTGTCTGATATAGTATTTGGAAAAATATAATATATAGTTTGTTCACTCTTTATAGTTCACTCTTTAGTTTTAAAAATTATTCATAGTCCTTATTTTTTTCCCGAAAATTAAACGCAAAAAAATTTATATAAAAATAAAAACATAATTATAACAAATTAATGGTTATTTTATTTTTTAACTGATTAATTTATCAACAATCCTGTTCACAAAAATCGTTTTAAGAAAAACTATATTAACACAAATCCTTTTTTTAACAAAATATATAAAATTACTTTTTCAACATAAATAATTTATCAAAATTGTCAAAAATTCATATTATATTTTTCTTTAAAAAATTATTTTATGTTATACCACAATCATTAATAATAGGATTAATGTTAAAAATTCTTAACTTTTTATTTCAAAGATTGATGGTATTGTAAATTACATTTGCTAAGTGTACCTCTTTAAATTTTATTCTAGGAATTATTATTTATCAAGAGGAATTTATTTCTAATAATAAAATATAATAAAATTTATTAATGAAAAATATTTCATGGTTAATGAAATAGAAAATAGTGAAAATAATATATATATAATATAGATATTGTATATCGATCCGTAAAATTTTAATGCTAAAATATATAATTTTAAATAATGCTCAGCTGTAGATAGGAATATTTCGAAATAATTTATATATATATCAGTGAGAATAAAAACTAGAACCGCATTTCAACAAGTCATCTAAGTAAAATTATTAAAAAAAGTTATACGGTATGACAAAACATGTCTAATTTAATGAAAAATGATTTTTTATTGAATATACATTTTCAATCAAATATTTAATTTAAAAAAAACTTTATTTTAAAAATAACCAATAATTTTAAACGGTTTTAATTTCCACGGTTAATCTATAAAATCACTCATATTTGTGAAAAAAGGATTTTATTTATTTTATAAGCAATTTGTTCAAAATATAGTTTTTTATTAGAATAAAAATAATTGAGATTAAAAGATTTTTTTAAACATAAATTATAAAATCTTTTATAAGTTAATAAGTACGAAAATCTGAAAAAATTACATTAAGTCAATTATTATACCCGTATGAGTATTTAAATTTATTGAAAGAGTAATGTAAAGCAATTAAATGCCATTAAATTCATAATTAGTCAAAAAATATATATAAAATTTTACATATATGTAAATGTAATGTTATATGTTAAATTACATATTTTTGTTAATATGTAATGTAAATACATATTTTAAATTTAAAAAACATTTAGAAAATATACTTATTTAAAATATACAGTGTAATTTTAAATTTTATTCACCAGTAGCAAAAGAATTAGGAACGTAAATTACTAATATTAAATAAATTTAATAAATGATATAAAAATTACTAAACTATCTAAAAATATAAACTATTATTAAAATTAATCCTTAAAAAAAAATCTCTTTTGTATTGTAAATACTAGTAAATTTTCTTTTTTTAGTAAATTTTCTTTTTTCCGCAAAATAAATTGCCGGATTTTGAAACTTGTATTAACTTGAAAAAATTCCTATAAAAACTATAGAAAACTAGAAATAAAAACTTAATTTTCTTAAATTGATTGCAACATTAAAAAGGCGGACAGAATTTTTTTTAAGTTTATTTCATTCTTATCATAATAATTGATTGATTGATTGTTTAACAAATTGCTTCAAAAATTATCTAGAGTTTTTAAATATCCTATCTTACCAAAAAAACAAAAAAATAATAAAGTTTTTATGTCAATAATTCAAATTTTTCCCGGATTTATATTTTTTTTATATATATAAGTACGTTTTAATTAAAAAAAAATTCCTTGAATAATAAATTTTCACCAAAATTAAATTTTTAAAATTATTTTTTGATAAGCATTAACATAAATTTATGTCAAAAACTAAAATTCAGTGATCAAATTATTAATCTTTTTAAATCGTTTTGAAAAACTGATAAAAAGAAAGAAGTATATAAGATTATGGTTTCTCTTTAAAGTATAAAAAATTTAATAAACTTTTTCCTCCAATTAGAATAATTTTTTTTTCTACCGTAAATTACATAAACAGAATTAAAATTATTTGATAAATAATTATTATTTTTTGTAATAGGTATTTTTACACAACATTTATCTTAAATTAATATTTTGTATATTTTGCTCATGTTGACATCAATTTTCATGAATATTCTTCAAAATAAATTGATCTATAAAAAAATCTAAAATATTAAAAAATATTATTTTCTTATATATAAGAATAACTATATTTAAATTATTTATATTACAGATTATATCAAATTTTCATGAAAATTTTAATTTTCTAAAAAAGTATTATTACTTATACATATTTATGATGCACCATAAATCATTTTCTTTATAAAATAAAACTAAAAAAAATAAATAAATATGTACATATAAATAATAATTTATAATATATACTAGTAAATATTATAATGAGACATATATTTTACATATAAATATTTTACAGTTAAGTAAAAGTACATAGAATAATCCTTCATTTCAAAAGCTACGTCACTAAAACAGCTGCTAAGAACAGAAATTTGATTTTCATTTAAAAAAATTTGATGAATTGAATTTTTACAAACGTTACTGTAAAACTAGAATTTTATTAAAAAAATTCATACATAAACGTACACAATAAATGTGTATTAGGTCAAGGATAACCAGCAAGGAAAAGAAACATTAATAATATCCTTTTAAAATTATAATCTTCCTAAAAATTTACATATGTGTACAATGTAATTGAAATAGTTTTTACATATTTTTAGTTTATCACGCACTTTTTTACTACCTTTGTTAAATAAAAGTAAAAGCTAAGATATACAAATTTATTTAAATGATAATATCATATAATAAAGAATCATCTATTCTTATAGACCTACAATATTGAAGAAATTTGTATTGATTTTCCATTTTTCGTTATCAAAAATACGCAAAAAAAAAAAATATTTCCTGCTAAAAAATAATTATTATAATAAATTTATTAAACCAAATTAATTATATTACAAAATCATAAATTATGATTTATAATAACACGCAATTTTAAAATCAATTTCAATTAAAATTGCATTAAATAATATTTTCTGTTATACTTCGAAGAAACACAACCTTTTTGATTAACAAAAAGGATTTTTTCAAGTAGAAATGATATTTATTTTTTTTTTCCCTTTAGACAGCAGAAAACATAAAAAACAACATAAAGAAATTATATATTTTTTTTTGTTCGGAGTAACAAAATTCTTTGTTATTATTGAAGCATAGTATCCTTTTGTTAATATCGTTTCTTGCTCAACCTATCAATAATAATTTGGCAATCATTTTTCCAGAAATATTAAAAATGTATAAATCCTATTGAACTAAAAAGAAATTTTTTATTTTAGAATTTTTTTGGTTTTTTTTTTAATTTGCCTTAGGATCATTTTAAATAAATTACATTTCAAGTGCCAAAAAATAAATACAGTGTAATTAAAATTTCTAAAAAGAACATGTTATTGGCAAATTACATATTTGATGAAACTATTTTTATAAGACATGAAAAATGAAAATTTTATAATTCATATTAATTAAAATTTTAAATGGTGCTTGAAATATAAAAGGAATCATTTTATAAATCACTGTTCAACACTATGAGAAATTATGTTTTCAAAGGGCAATAAATAAAATTTATATTATTTCAAAAGTTTATTTACAAAAACAAAAAAAAAGGACTCATAAAATGTAATTGAAAATGTTGGGATTGGTGTTGAAATAAAATGTGAAAAAAACGACATAAAAGTGTTTAAAATCGATTTCAATTTAAAATAACAGAAAAGTGATTAACAATATTAAAGATTGACTTTTTTTATTCAGTCAATAAATTTAATTATTTAAAATGAACTATCGATTATTAAAGTAGAATTTACAATCAAAATATAAAATCGTATTTCATTTTCTTTATACGTATACGTATGTCAAAAATGGTATCGATTTCCGTAATGTAATTTCTTAAATATTTTTCTTCAAATTTTCATTTATTGAACTATAGTTTGATTATTAAATCGAATTTTATTTGTGATATAATGTGTATGTACGTTTTTTAACAATAATGTAATGTAATCTTTATTTACTTTGAAACTTTAAAAATTGTTTTTCTTTATTTTATTTCAATATTAAAAATACATAAAAGTTTATAAAATTTTGAGAAAAATCGATTATTAAAAAGATATGCAACAATTTAAAATATTCTTTTAATAGAAATAAAATTTGAATATCAAAATAGTTTATGCATTTCTCTCTCTCTGTGTGTCTGCTGGTTTATTGTAAACTTTTATTATTAGTTTGCTTTTAAACACTTTATATTTATATGTAAATTGTTAATAAGAATAACCTTTGCAATAGAAAGTTTGAGAAAAATTTAGAATAAGATAAAAGAAATATGTTTTATGTTTCTAAATAAAAATTAAAAAAGTATGTAAGTAGGATTCTTATAAAACTAAATAAAAGCAAATAAAGTAAAATAATATTTTTACTTTCTTTGATAGAAGGTAATACGATTTTATTCTAAAACTTTATTTCTATCTATTTCTTGTCACTAGGGTAGCCATAATTTTATAATTTTTTGAAATGCATTTGAATGTGGTAAATAGTTACTAGAATTAAGAATAGACTATAAAAAACTAAGTTAAAAAAAATCATTTAAAATTGTGACACAAATTATTTTTACTACTTTAATGGCAAAAGTTGTAGACACAAAATACTGAAACTGTAACAATCTTATAGCTTTAGAAGGCTGACATTTGGTGTTAGCAAAAAGCCTCTCTTAACCGCAAATATTTTTCCAAATCTTAAAATTATACAGTTCTATGTTCCAACGCATATTAAACTATGCAAAGCAATGAATATGGCAGCTAAGTTAAAAAAAACACAATATTTATTAACAAGTCTACAGTCTTCATTTTCCATACTAAAAATACAACATTGTCTACAATTAGGCCACTAATATGTGAAAAAATATTGTTAAATATAAACTTGTTGCCCGTCAAGAAAAAATGAAAACATTATAAATCGAAAAAATTCAAAAAAATAATATCTTGAATAAGATTGAATATCTTTTAAACTCTTCTATATTAAATATTAGTTTTTTGAGATTATTTGAAATTTATTATGAACCTTGACATTTCATTAGTAATTGTTATAGTTCTTTGTAACTAGAAAATCGATTTAAAAAAGCTCATAAAATAGTATATAACACTTAGCGTGTGACCTAGAATAATAAGTTTTTCTTAACTTAAAATATTATGTAATTTATATTATAGTAAAGACCTAATTAAGTTAAAAATATTTACTATCGTGTTTTAGGGATGGATACTACATAAAACCTTTAAATATAACAAAATTACTCACCGCAGGCATTTTAATGTTTTTTTTTTTTTTTTTAATTATTTATAATTTATAGTTTTTCCTGTTGAATATTTTACACTTAATTGTTTCTCTGTTAACAGGTACTTGAAAGGATTTGAAGGAAATACTTTCCTTAGTGTTGTTTAAAAATGTTTTGCTTTTGGGCAATTTGGTTTCACAAAATATTTTGGTCATAAGTAGGTGAAATTATGATGTAACAATATTGCCAACAAATGGTCTAAAAAATAATTATTTCTAAACCGTTTAATCGTTTATACAATTTCTTTTAAGCAGTATACTATTTTTTTGAAGAAGTACAAGCCATTTATTTAACCTAATATTACTATACAGTAAAAGAAATTTTAACTATAGGTTCAATGAACTAATTTATTTGCTAATTTACCATTTTTAGTCCATCAATTTTTCAGAAAATCTGTATAATAATCAAATTTTGTTCACAACTTTTTCCACTAAATAAATCAAATTAATGTTTCGCATTACTAACCAAGCTTTAATGCGAATCAATATAATTTATAAAGTATTAAGTTTGTTAATTGATTACAATCACAACATTTTTCCATAATAACTAAAATATATAAATAAACCAAAAAGATTAATAAAAAAAGTTTAAATTAAATTTTCTACTTAAAATAGACAAAGCATATAGATAAAAAAAAATTAGATTATCTAATATTTATTTATTTTTATCTTATAGGAAAGTTTTAAGCAAAATACGAAAATCCCCTTCTTATTATCGAAGAATTTTCATAAAAATTTTAAATATCTAAAATAAAGAAAGCTTTTATTCTGAAATTTTTCTTATCTTCGTCTTTAACGAAAATTTCTTAAAGAGATCATTTAATGGCAATTTATTTTTCTTCTTGAATTTTTTTTTGTTTCTTTTTTTAAATGTTTTAATGGAAGTGAAAATTACCGAATTAAATAAAATAACCGGCAAATATTAGCACCTTCTAAGAATTACGTTATAAAATAAAAAATAATTAATACTAATTCCAAGCTTTTATGAATATATTTTAATGTGAAAATAATTTAGTAAACGATTATTTAAGTTTTTGAAAATAATCGTTTACTAAAGTATAATTGTTTTTAAATGATTTTCTGTACTTCCTCTATATTCACTGTAAGACCAAGGAAATAATAAAAATCTGAAATAGGCTCAGTCTTAGACGTTAGACTAAAAATACTTCATAATATCTAATGATTATTAAAAATGTTTGTATATAAAATTTCTTGATATAATTTTCTGAACAAATCCACCTTTAGTAAAGAGTTGGAATAGAATATTATAAAATTTATTTTATAAATTGCTGTAAGGAAGAAAATTAGATTAATTGACAGTATTTTCACTCAGACAAATATCCACAAGCCCTGGTATTCATTATAATAGATTATTTTTCTCTGGTATTGTTTATTTTTGTAAAATATGGACAATTCTGTATTAATACTCTTGAGGAATTTTTTTAAATATTAATGTTTTAGTATTCACTTTTATTGCTGCTCTATAAAAATATTTTCTGGAAGATTAGTTTATATTAATTTTATAGTTTAAATAAATAATATTCATAATCTCTTAAATTGATTTCATAATTTATGTACAAAACAAAAAAATTTTCTATTAAACCTAATTCTAATGGTAGGTAATGATACTTAATTATTTAAAACTTTAAAGTAATTTAAAGTAATCTAAATAATTAATTTAACTAATTAGAAATTTTAAATAAATAATAATCACAGAATAATTAAGCTTAGTTTTGTGGGCAATATTTTTAATTTTTATGCAACAAATTCAAACTAAATTTTTAAATTAAAATATTCTTTTAAAAATATAAAAAATCTATTTCATTTTTCTGTACTACACGTATTCACAAATTAAATCATGAACTTCAAATTGTTAAATATTGATTTATTTACAAAAAAAAAGATTGTTTTTTAAAATAACTATCACAATGTTTATTTTCTTTAACAATGTTTATTTTCTGAACAATTTTACTCCCCTTCAATATAAATAAATCTTTGTCAAATTAAAACGATTTACTATGTTAAATTTAATGTACAAAAATAAAAAACTATAGAAAATTTTTATTTGAAAAAGAATTTTTCAATTGGAATTAAATATTAAAAACCTTAACGGAAGGATGTTGTTAACCACAATTTTATACTTTTTGAAGTAAACTATTAAAATATTTATAATTTCGTTATATAATCGTTGACATAACATTTATAAATAATTGAAAAGAGTTGTTTTTTTTTGAAAAATTACTAACAAGTCTAATATGCATATATTTTTTAGTTTCCGTAGTCACAAAACATTAAATAAAATAAATATTTAATTATATAGATACATATATGTATACATAATTTACTTATTAATATTAGATAATCCCATTTGCACGACATTATTTTATAATAGATAAAAGGATATTTAAATTTACAAAGGATTTGAAATGTAGGAGACAATAAATTATATTACGATAATGATTTTGAAATATACATAAAATAAAATAGTTTTATTTTATGGACTGTATTTCAAATTAAAGTAAAAAATGTCTTATAATGAATTTATTTCTATGCAGAAAATAAAACAAACTATATTTTGTTTAGTAATCAGTGGAATATTTTAAAGAGAGCATTACAAAACTCAAAAAAAAAAATTAAATAATACTATATTTTAAATTCTATAATAATTGCCAAAATAATCTATGGCACCACTTATTTTTATGTATGGAAATTTGAAGAATAATTATTATAGTTCTTCTGCTAATATATATGTATTTTAAATCTAATATTTTCTTCAACTTTTATACTTCTTAAACCCAAAACTTTTATCTTCTTCCGTAACAATACTAAATTTTGAAATATTGTATTTTTATTTGGACCAACTAACCTAATAAGAATTTCGAACTATAAGTTTCATTATATTTTGTAGAAACTTTTACTTGCAACAAAGAAAATACTAATCCTAAACAGATTATACTTTTATAACAAATTTTCAACAGAAAGTATGAAAAAAAACCCCATAAAATCACAAAAAATTTATAATATTTATAAAATGTCCAGTGATGATTACTGCCATATTAAAATTTTAATAATATTAAAATTGTGCATTCCCCCATGTTGTATTTTTACAACTAAATTATCTTTTGAAAGTAAAAAAAAGTAATTTAAGGAAAAGTTAAAATTTATTATAATTATGTAAAATTATCTTCTTTAAGCTTAAAAATCCTTATCTTTATTCTGTTTATTATTAAATTTAAACTTTATACCTAAATTACTATTTATTAGATTTTCCTAGAAAAAACTAAAATAGCAACGAAAAATTTAATTACAAAAATTTGTGGAATAAAATCTTATTTAACTAAAAACTATATTAGTTTTAAAATCCATACATATATTTTAATTTTATAACAAAATAAAAATATGAAAATTAAATTCCAGAAATTTTTTACTTTTCCCTTTAACAATGAAATGAGCTGCAATTAAAAAAAAAACTTTTTCAAAATCAAAAAAGGATATAATTATGAATGTTTAATATTTGTGAGAAATAAATTCAATTAATTAAATCCAATTTTAAATGATGATATTCATAATTTTATTTTTGATAAATTTAATTTTTTTTTTGTGAATTGAACACAAGTGAATATTGATGTAAATCAACTTTTTTTCGTTATCGATTACGAATCAAATACTGTATATATTGATAATCCATTTTGCTTTTTGCTTAATTGCAAAATTGTAATTAATTAAAATACAACATTTTTCTGTATAAAATTTAGAAGTTTTTCAAATAAAATTTTACATGACTTGGTTTCCAAAAGGAAATTAATTAAAGAAATTAAAACTCTGTGTTTATGTTTCTTATTAATTCAAAAACTTTTTTCTCCTTTCAGTCACTGAATTATACAGAATTTATTAGCTTATAGTAATAATTTTACATTCCATTCATCTGGCTGATTTACATTTCACAAAAAATTTAAGAGAAATATAATTATTTGATTACTGAAAAATAAAAAGTTTTGAAAATGAGAAGACTCGTTAAATTATAAATGAAAGATAAAGGTCGGAGAAATTAATTGTATTATTTACTTCACCTAAAATCATTTATAGTAAATAAAAATATATTTAAAATTAATTTACTTAACACAAATCTATCATATTTAAATATTATCCTTATCACTTAACAATCAAATTTACTTCCTAAAATCCATTAATAATAATTTTCTTATTGTTAAGCTTATTTGTAACATAATTTTTCCCTAAAATATTTACATATATGTATATACATATATTATATATAGTTTTACTAAACTTAAATAAACATAACTTTACCTTTAATATTAAACACTTATTGACCACATTAAAAGGAATATAATATGTTAATAATTCGTCCTTAAACTATAAGATACACAAATATTGAAAATCTGAAACCATAAAATATATTGTTAACATTAGAAAATATGTATTAATAAACATAAAATATTCTATATACAATGTTAAAGTTCCGCACCCACAAATTCTAACCTTAAATTTATTTTGTTTCGAATTTTATTTGGCAAAGAATTTGACCAAAAATACAAAAAAAATTGCAATGACCTAAAAAATAAATAATTTTTTTATCCTTTGTGAAAATTGTTGGTGTTTTAAAATATTTTTCGTGTCAGGATAAAAGCATTTTTTTAACAACTCTATTTTTATTGCATTTTTCTGCCCAACATAAAAGTTTACTGACTTTTTAAAAACTATCATTTTAAAAACTACTTTCGACATACATAATTTCATTATTAACTCTTTTCACCTGTTTTTTTAATTTTTGAAATTTTTCCTTGATATCAAAGCATATTTTATCGGCTATTTTAGTGCAACTAATTTATTCGCTCAAACAAGTAATATTGAAGAGATTTTGGAAATCCAATAACCTAACCTAATTTTGTTATAGACAATATTATAACAAAGAGTGTATACCAAATTTTATAAGATAGAATTTTCCGAAAATTTTCTTATTTACATAAATGCTTTTAAACTAAATTTAAGAAAGAGATTAGTCATTGAATTTGTTAAATTATTTATTAACTCATTTTCCCTTTCGATTCAGATTATAATAAATGAAATTTATGAAATTTTCGATATTTCAAAATTCGATTTAATGTCTAGGTGACTCAAAATTAATTTCATTTGGAAGAAAAATCCTGTAGGCTAGATTAAAATTTTAAAAGATATATATGTTATTTAGTATTACCGAGAAAAATCAATAAATATTTTCAATCACCTTTTTACTAAATGTAACTATAGATTGATACTTACAAAATAATTTTTAAAAAATACCCTAAATATGTTATAGGCCACAAATTTACAACATGAACATATAGTTTATGTCCTTTTCGAAACTGCTATTTGAATAGCAAAAACTTTTAAACAAAGCCTCTATATTTTCATTTTGCATAAATTTAATTATATGAGTATATACTAATTTATGAAATTAACAACTAAAAATTACTAAAACATACCTAAGTAATAAAATTATTATGGTATATGTAATTATATATAATGTGTGATTTTCCAAGGATAAAAAGAAAAATATGCCATGGTTCTATAAAAGCCAATTAAAAATTTGTTTATTAATGTACATATTAAAGGGGTAATTTGGTTGTTTATATAAAACTATATCGTACAATGATATAAACTATTAATAAGAAATTCTAATATGTATAATATAATAAGAGAGAAAAGTTATTTTATATAAATTTTTCTATTTGAATAAATTTCTAAAATTATGTAAATTTTTTGAATTCTTAATATATAAAAAATAAAAAAGTTCCATTAATTTTATTACTAGAACATTAATCTCCGTGAATACTTTATTTATTGTAGATTTATTAAAAACAGAAAATTTTAGTTAATAATTATATATTACAGGTTATTTGTTGTTGACACTTCTAAATTTATATTTTATTCAGATTACTATAGAACATAGATTTAAAAAAGACCATATAAGAAATAATATACTGAAATTCATCAAGTACATAAAACTTTTTTAGCATTGAATAATTTTAAAGACATAAAAATCGTAATGTACATATTCGATATGCTTTACAGACCATAATAATAGTGAAAATAATTTCATTATAAAACTTTTAACTGGAAAAATCAGAATATTATTTTAAAAAAATACACCAAAATACCCCAAATTTAATAATACTTGCGAGTACGGTGGAAAATTTCAACTAATTTGTTTTTATTTACCTGTTTTGACCTTGTTCTATTGTATTATTTCACATATTTTCATATAAATACACAATCACAATAGTAATAAGTTCAAGTGCAAAATATTCCAAAAAATAATAAAAAAATATATAAGGAAATTACTAAAAGCAAAAATTAATTTTATTATAAGCAAATAAATTTAAAGAAAATATTAGGTAAAATAAAAGTTTATAATAGAAAAAAAATTTTCCCAATACAAACATTAATTTTCCTTTTTTTTATGTTATAAGGCAGCTAAAAATGATTACTTAAATTTATGGAGAACAAAAATAATAAGAAAAGAAAAATTATTAATTAAATTTTAAGATACAAATTGTTAGGAAAATTTTGAAAAAAAAAAATTAAATTAAATTCTTTTTAAACTTTTACAATGCAGTGATATTCATTTGCATTTAAAGAGATTATTTTATTTATCCTACACATCTTTAATACTTAAAAGATTGGAAAATTATGTACACATGATTAAAATATACCATTAATTCTGAAGAATAATACATTTTATCTAAATTCATTTTGGAAAAAAAAAGTTAGTTAATGTTGTCGGTATAATGCATAATTACGAAAAATAATATTGAAGAGAAGCATAGGTATTTTATTTTAAGTACATCCTATTATATAAATGACCTGATTACGTAAAAACACTTTAGGATTAAGTAAGTAGATTTAATACTACAAAGTAAGAAGAATTTCTACACACTTCTATCGAATAAAATTTATCCAAGTTATAATAATTATGTTAAATTATTAGTTAACAAATTGAAAATAAAAAAATCACTTTTTTTTCAAAACTACAGGATAAATGGGGTAAAAGATTATGTGGATACTTTCTGGAAAATTTATTTACTAAAGTGTTATTTTGATGTTGTTTTTTTTTTGTTTTTGCAAGCTGCTACATTTATTAGTTTAATATTTTTAATTAGTTTGGAAAAGTTTATTAATATTGAAGTAATTTAATTATGCTATTTACAAAGATTATTTATTATTGAGAGGCACAATTACATAAATATGTTTTTTTAGTTTCCAATTTTAGGAAAACTATAATGGAAATATGATTGTTTCTCATTTATTTAGTTTAGTATTAATATTCATATTTGTCTCATAGTTGGAAAACCTTTTTTTATTACTATTTGTCAAGCTGTAGAAAAATTTTTCAAACTTATTGACATAATGTTTAAATAAATGTTCATTCGTCACCTTAAAAAAATATTAAATATCTAAATAACATCTTACTAAAATAGTACTATATTATTTTCATAGAAATTCGTATGGTTTTGATTGATGAAGATTTTATGTAGCATATTTATCCCTAAAAAAAAACTTATTAAAAAAAAGAGTATACTAAAGTTTTCCGATAATTTATTATGCACATCATAAAAAAATTACTATGTCTAACCTTTAAAAATATCGAAATATAATGTTGTGAAAAAAAAAATCCAGTATCAGATATTTTTTCTTTAATCTATTTTTTTTCTTTTTAACTTTTTCTACTGAACCAAATAACATAGAAACTTTCTGTATGAAAAACGAACAGAAAAACGAAAATTAAAATTTAATAAAGTAGATTTATAAGAGAAAACTTTTCGAAATTAGATTTTTTTTCTCTTCGTATATTTTATACTAATAAATTTATATTAATACATATTATGGAGCTGATTTTACCTACCACTTTACAATACATTTTATTATTATGCTTTACATAGTATAAGTATAATAATATTTTTTTAAGGAATTTAAATCCTGAATATGCGAATTACAAATTTTTTAACAAAAAACTAGTTATTTAAACTTAAAAAAAAAAATATACAGATTTTATATTCTAAAAAATTATAGAAAGATTTAAATTATATAATTGGAAAATGATTTTCTGTAGAAACCAATTACACTGTAATTAATTAATTACTTAAGTTTTAATTGATTTAATTTAACAATAAGTTTTATTTCCCTACTGTAATCTTAGTTATTAAAAAAGTTTATTAGTTACTAATTATATATAATTTAAAATTAATTAAATTCCTTAATAGTACAATTCTAAACACAGGGAAAATGGAAAATTTAAAAAAACTTTAAAAAAGTAGAAAGTTAAGTATTAAAAAAAATTAAGAGACCAAGTAAGCTATATGTTTTTGCAAGCTGTTACAGATAGAAGTAGAAAGAATATATGTGATATATGTATTAGAAACTTTTTTTATGTACATGAAAAAATACAAAATTTATATACAAGAAAAATGTATATAAATACAAGAAAAATGTATATAAATTTTGTAATTTTTCTGTAATGTACTATATACAAAAATATGTTGTTCCAAAATGTTTTTAAAAATATTTTTCGGCTCTTTTTCACTAAAGAATGAACAATATTAATAAATTTCAAAATCAATAAAGTATTATTTATAATTAAAGTCTAAAAATTATTCTAACTCCCAAAAACTAGTCACACAAAATAATAATTAAATTTTGAAATGATAGCCGTCAATTCAGATTTAAACATTCCAAACCACACTAATTTTCATAAATTATTTCATGCCAATTATTTCATGCCTTTTCACAAAAATTTTCTATATTGCATAAATTTGAAATACATACTATAATATTGCCACTAGCTAAAACTGTAGTAGCAATAGCAAATAACTCTGGTAAACACCTGGTACATTCTCCATTATCATAAGCATAAAATGGATAATATATTGATTATATTATATCCATTATAACATTGAGAAGATAAGCGGTATGATAGTAGTCTGCTAGTTTGAAATCAATATTATAGTCTACATGAAATCGAGATATATATCTAATAATATGGCCATGTTCTATACTTTAATCAACTTTTCATATTTTGCTCGGAAATTCTTTAGCAAATAAGAATTAGTAATCAAATTTTACGTACTATAAAAATAACAAAGAACAATTAATCTCATTGCTTTTACCGGAGTCTAAACTTCTACATAAAATTTGCATAGAAAAGACTTGAAAATTTACATATTATTTCATACGTACGTATATGTACAGCTTTGTTTGTATTCTAGCTGAACTTGATAAAATATTTAATAATGGATTAATATTTAAAGGAATTTTTTTAGTATTTATACCATACTCAATTTGAATTTTATACGAAATTTTTATGTCAATACTATATTTTTTTTATTACAATTTCTTTTTGCTATAAAACCAACATAAATTTTTTTTCCTTTTTTAATAGCAATTTTTTTTTTGTAAAGGCACCTGCAGTAGTTGTTAAAATTTAATTTATTAATTTTTTATTGTCATCAGCTTAAAAGTATTTTTTTCATATTTATTTAATTTGACTATTTATAATGATTTTTATTATTTATTTTAAAATATTTTAGTACAATTTATTAAAAAAAGCTCATTAATAAAAATCAATTTGCTGTAAAAATTCATAAACACAACAATTAAATATAATGATAAAAATACGATTCAGAAATTTTGTTGTCGTTCTGTAATATTAAACTTACAATTTTACAAATAATTTTCTTTTTTATTTTTTTTTATTAATTTTAATTAACTTTTAAGGATAATACGCCTTATCCTTTAAGCGTTCTAACTAAAATAATATTATTAATTAATTTTATTGAAAGTAATTGAAATTTTGGTTCTTAGAGTATACATTCAAATAAAATTATTATTTTTATGTATCTATCTATCTTATACGTATTATATTTACAAAAACTTAAATAAAATAATAAATAATGTTTAATTACTGAAGCATAAATATAAATAAAATTAATAAAAGCTTCTTTTTTATTTGTGTAAATAAAAATTTCTAAGAAAAAAATAAACCGAATTTTTTACACCTTTACATTTTTGTTTATTTAATTCTTTACAATCAACAATTAATGTAATGCGTATACAAAATAATATTATATTATTTTTCTTTATAAGCTTATTTAATGTTTTAACACATGGATTGTCAAAGATACAATTGCTAAATTGGTAGAAATATGGAATGAGATAAAAACGAAAAAAAAGGTAAGTATTTTGCTTTTCCACAACTTAAACAAATAACCAAAAATTTAATTTTGTTGTCAAGTTATATGCTCTTTAAAATTAATACAATATAAGTAAAAATGAAATAAATCAAAATCATGGTAAAAATATTTCTAAAGGATTTTTAAAACAAAAAATACCATATATCACTTAAACGTATTAAAATGGAACATATTGTAATTTTTCTTAAAAGAGATTTGAACTTTAATTACACAAAAGCATAATTTTTTTAATTAAAACTCTAAACTTTTGTCATTTAACATTTAAGTATATCTTTTATTAATATAAAAAGTATTTTAGAAAATTTAAATTAATATTTAATTAGTCTACGTAAATTTAAGAATTAAATTAAATATATTTTTAATTATATTTTATGAGTAATCCTTAATCGGGATATAAATTATTATATCGCTGGTAAAAAGAGCTCAGTGCTACATAAACTTTTATTATATGACTTTATTATTACAAAAATTATTTAAAATTTTAGAAACAGTTGAATTTGTAATACATATATGTAAATTAAAGTACAAATTACAAAAATAATTATAATACTTTTAACTGCAATGAATTAAAAAATTTATTTTTTGTAATTAATTTTTAATTATTTATAATTCAAATAAATTTTATTTGTATGAAAAAAAAATTTAAGGAATCCACTTATAAATTTTAGTTTGTCAGAGAAATATAAATGAAAAAATTTTCTAATTTATGTTAGCTTAGGGAAATTAATTTTGAGACTGGGTAAAAATTTAAATATAACTTTATTAAAATGTGGTACAAAAAAATGATGAAAAATCATTTTTAGAGATCGATTTATATCTCTTTTAAAAAATCATATTTATTTCAAATTTCTGTTATATTTTGTTGATATTTGAAACTCTTTTAATATTGTATTTTATTTTTCGGCCATGATTTAAAAAATATTCAATTTCCAATTTTAAAATATTAGCCTAAAGTTATGCTAATGGCTTTGATTAAAACTGATACATAATATAATTTAGATTGCCAACGTACTTGAAAATCGAGTCAGAAATTTTAAATGTGTTTTAAAAAAAAATATTTTGACTAGAATTATTTGCCAGATATTCGCTAGTAGCACTTTATTGATATTATTTAATACGAAAGTGAAATACCGATTGTTAAGAATACGCAATATTTTCAATTAATTAAAAAACTTTATCAAATGTTTCAATATTGTTCAATAATTTCAATTTCAAATGCAGCCCAATGTGTTTTTCAAATTTTTAAATAAATAAATAAATCTTTATTTTTTATTATTGTTATAAAATATCACGTAAAATGTCATGTTGCTTTGTTATCATTTCGTTTGTATAAATGAAAACTTAATTTTAAACATAAAGATAACTAAAGAAAATAACGAATTTTAATAAATAAAGATTTAAGAAACGTCTAACTATCTTTACCAAATAATAGTTTACTAATTGAAATTCTAATAAAAACGAAAACCACAAATATTTTCTTCTATAATAATAATATTAATATTGGAAATTTTTAACTATAATGTAATTTATTATAAATATCATCAAAATACATAAATTATATTTAAATGTTCTTACATATTTTAAAATTACCACAGTTGTTAAGTATTTATGTATGACAATTAACCACATTTAACCAAACCAAAGTTTTATATTTCATTTGCAAATATGTATAACTAAAATTAATTGTTAAATAAAATAAGCAAAACAAATAAATGTATATTTTTCTATGATTATGTTTTGTGTACATACATCAAAAAATTTGAAATAAATACATTTTACGGAATAATTACTATATTTAGAAAACTTTTATTTATATATTTTTCAAATTTATAAATACTTTAATATATGTTTACTTAAAACTTTCAATGTTCAGTAAATGATACAAAAATAAATCAATTTGCAGACAAATGAAAATGTCTGTAGTTAACTTGAAATAAAATGTCGAAAATTAGGTGAAATAAATACTTTTATAACATTATAAAAAAAATGTCAAAGCAAATTGATTGCCAAAGATAACGTATAAAAATAAAACCACTAATTTGTTTGTCTCAAAAATTCAAAATATCAAAATTTAAAAAAAAAATATCAAAGAGAAAGTTACTATAACAACCTTAAGATGACAAATGTTACAAGCAAATCTGTCAGATTTACCTTCATAAAAAAGATAACCATTTAAAGCTTAAGAAAATAAAGAAAATTCTATAATTTTCTTATATTTTTATTTGGTTTTTTTTATAATTTTTTTTTAACTGCACAAGAAAATTGTTGACTTTGATTACTTTTTTATTTATTTTTTTAAATTTATGTGAAGATAAAAACTTTAACTTTTTATTATACAAAAAAAATTTATAATCTGATGATATTTTAAAGCAAATTATTTTCCTTGAGAACATACTTAACATTGGCATTATATCTCAGACAATAAGGAAGGAAACAAATTACGGATATAATGGTACAGTGTGTGCTATATACCTTAATGTTATTTATCATAAGTTTGTAAGGAAAATTGAGGATACACTTTTAAAGAACACAATTGTAATGTAAAATTAATGAGTAACTAGTTCACTGTCATAAACGATGGCAAAATTATTATGAGAATTATCAAGTACTCCTGTAATCTTTCACTAACAATATTTTCTGTTTGCTGGCTCAAAGTGATCCTCAATGTTAAGTTCTTTCGAAACGCCGTGTTTTGTGCAAAATCGGGAAAGTAAGAATTTACAAGTGTTAATATGTGGATTCGAAATTTAGATTAATACTTGTTGGTTGTAACATAACGAATATATTATTTTCAACCCCAATCATTATATAAATATATTTTGAAAAATGTGGAAATGTAGTTTTTAATTATACAGCTTATTTAAGGAATTAAAAAAAATTCTCAAAATTATTTTTTATAGATAACCACACAATTATTTACCTTTATAAATGGTTAATTTTATTAATTGCTAAACATTAATATTCTGTTTAATATAATTTATTATGCATAACTTCAGGCACAAGAATTAATACATTTATATTTGGAAAATTTTAAATTTATAAATATATATATTGTTTTTTAATATGTGAATAAATTATCTTACAACGTATTGTTAGATATAAGAACTTAAAAACACCCTATAGTATATATTCCAAAAATATACTTGTACAAATTAAATAAGGGCAACAATCTAACAACATGATTTGTAAAAGAAATGATAACAATGTGACTTTTTCGGCTAAAGAGACTTTTGAAAAACTTTTATACATTTTTTGTATAACTAAATGGTATATTTCCCAACCTAACTGTGATCCTTTTTATTCGTCATTTTATGTATTGTTTTTTCCACAAGGTTTCGAATAATAATGCGGTTTTGTATAAGAATAAAAAGAGATTTAACATAACAAAAAATTATATGATTGTAGAGGTTTAACATTCAAGTACCTTGTTCACTAACGTTACCAGATTTTGGATCAAAAATTTGAAGATTAATTTATGTCAAATTCTATTTTTGTATAATTGAACATTCTTTTAACATACAAAATATAAAATTAATACTTAAATCCTTATCCATTCGTAAATTTCGCCCGATAAGCAATGAATGCTATGCTGGATTTAAGTATTAATTTTAGCCGATCAAAGTTAACCAATTTTTTCCAACCGAACACCTAAGTTTTCAAGATTTCTGGTTTACAATTTGCCATATATTTCAATGTATACTATGAGACATCACAAATTTTAATTTCAATAACCTCACACATAACTGTAACACAAAAATTCTCAGTCTAACTTTGATGGCGAGTCCAAACTTTTATTTGTCTACATTTTTGAAATTGTCCAACTCAACCCTGCTTAAATAAACTAAACAATAATCATACTCAGACCTCATAGAGCCTTCCAAGAAAAATTAATTTTAAAAATTAAAATATATGAGGTTTTGTTTTTAAATTTTTGGTTAAATGTCAGAAAATTTATGTAGATACATTTCTACACAAACAAATAAGAAAATTATCCTATTTTAATTTATGAATTTTATAGATTAAAATTATCCCGTATTGTTTGTGTTTGGTAAGCGTTAGAAAATTTTTGCATATAGAAAATTTAATTATATTTTAAGATAATATTTGTTATATATCTTCCTCAAATAAAAAAAAATTTTCAAATTTTAAAGAAAATATTGTGAAAATTAAGAAAATAATGTTATTATTAAAAAGGTTTTATTAGGTCATAATGAAGGTAAGATTAAATAAAATATTTACTTTAAATAAAACTTTGTTATAAAGTCAACCTTTTTTTTTGTATTCTTATTAAATTATTAAATCTAAATTTTTAAATTAACGCGTTAAAATAAATTTTCAAGGTTTTTCACTTGAGCATTAAAAGACGAATTAAATAATGAATATTCAAATTTTCTAAAAAAAAAAAAAAACTTTTGTATATAGTTTATTAAATAAATTTACAAATATATATAAATAAAATTTATGTTCCGAGTAAAATTGCTAAAAAAACATTTTTATTTAATAATATAACAAAAAAAAAATTTAAATATTTATGCTTGATTTTTAATTGTTTACTATTCGTGTTCAATGGACAACAAAATTAAGATTTTTTTTTACAAGTTTTCATAAATAAATTAAATAAACTTATATTTAAAAAATATAAATTATAGTCATAATTTTCGATATAAAACTACAAAAAATTGTGATTTAAAAGCTTTCCTCATGATTACAAATATTTGAATTAGAATTAGTTTAGAAATTAGTATATAGTCACGCATTCATAAAATATTTATGGCACAATTATTTAAAATAAAAGTTTTATATAACAAATTCCAAATGCTATTTAATCTAACAATTACATAAAATTTAAACTATATACTAATTTTACTATAATAATAAAAACAAGTAAAATTTTACGTTACTTGATATAAAAAAGAGCTTTTTTCGGTTCCTTATATGTATGTATATTAAAAATTTGAAATTTTTAACAATAATTTTCGACTTCAGTGGCAACATATTTTTGGAAAAGATCATAAAGTTCAGATTAGAAACATATTTTCCTGCGCTTAATGATCTGAATATTAAATTGCTGAATTGAATTTTTTTATAAATCAAGTATCTATCTCCACTTCTCAGAAAAAAGTGAATGTTTAAATGTTATTACATTTTTAAGATAAGAAAGATTTCTGGTAACGACTTCAATCGATATTACACTAATTTAATATATTTTAAGGTTCAACCAATTTAAATAGAACGGAAATTTTTATATAATTTGAACAGCAGGAATTTAAAAATTTTTCTGTATGTGGAACAATTGTAATCCTGGTGAAAAACTGTAGGAGATTTTGTTATATACCTGTATTTGTCATACATTTATTATTTAGTAGGAATACCAATTCAAAATTCGATAATATTTTATTTATTTATTATTATGCTGCAGAGGCCTAGCTGATTAATTTGTATTTTTTTTTCTCGCATGTTGTTATAATTTACAAACTTGTTTATAAAATTTTGCAAAATAAAAATTTTATTTGTAACATTACTGGGGTAGATAATATAGCTGTGGAAATGGAGATAAGAATTCTTATCTGTACGCCATATTCAACAAAATAAACTAACTTTCAAGTAGTTTCATGAGAGAAATAATTTAAATAAATTATAACACTATATAACTAAGTTTTATAGGAATTACACTCTATGGTATAAGTAAAACATTTACTTAATAGTTTTTAAGATTACGAATGAAAATTGTTTAATAACCATTATTAATAAAAAAAACTAATTTATAAATCTATGTTTATTAGTCATATTTATTATACCACAATTTAGAACAAATCAGTAAAGTCAACAAATTAGAATTTCTATAAATATTTATTTAATAACATATCATAATACTTCTTTAACATTATCGGATTGTGAAATATTAAAGATATCAGATTTTTGAAAATATCTCAAAAATGGATTAAATATAAAATACTAAAATATTATCAAAATATATAAAATTTTCACCAAATATTATAACCAATTAATAATAATTTCGTAAAGTCAATGTCATTATTAAAAGCCTATAACAATATATTAATAAGACAATATTATTTTTAGTTAATATTGATTATACGGGATAAAACCAGCAAACTATAATTAACAAAATAAATATATATATTTTTAGATTAAGGATATCCTCTATAAATTTAGAAACATATTTTAAGTAGATATACATATATATTCTAGTATGGTTCATTACAAAATTTAGTGTTGAAATGTAATTAAAGACTAATTTGTGATAGGTTATCAAATTAACCACAAAAAAATAATATAAGAAAGTTATTTATAGATTTTAATTTTGGGTAAAATTGATTCTTTCAATCAATATTTTAATAATAAAATTGTGGTACATTTTTATTCAAAATTAAATTAATGAGTGAAAATAAAATTAATTTATATTTTTTTCCAAATATAATTAATGAACCATAGAATTTATTTCTGATATGTCCAAAAAAAACCTTCAAAAAATATATTTTCGTTAGTTTAATTTTAAGTATTAAAATTTTCATAACAATCAAAAAAATAATAACTAAAAAAGCATAAAATTTTAAAGTTTGACATGTGAAAAATCCATTAAGTCGATTTTTTTTTTAAATTTTTATTTACTTCTATTTTTCGGATTTTTGTTTGTTTGTTTTACAGGTGAATATTCTATAGTACGTAATAAATTTGGTTATGTTTTCTTTATTTGTACAGCAGGTAAATTATTGAGTGAAAACGTGTTTTTTTTTCAACAAATTTAAATTTTTTTGGTAATTTTGTGGTTATAAAGACAGGAAATTGTTGTGTGTTGATGAAAATTAATAAATTTTTTGTATTAATTGTCAAAGATATGTGGTCGGAAAGAATTTTATTAAAAGTTTTAAAGAAACATAATTTTAAGAACGACACTAAAATAGCTACAACGACACTAAAATAGTATTTTCATTTCTTAAAATATTAGATTTAGGGAAAAATTATGATTATAAATATAAAATTGAAGGAAATACAAAAATTTTTAATATTTTTTTAGAACTTAAATGTACTGGAGTTTCAAAAACTTCAAATTGATCCAAATACTATATAAATTGAAAAGCCAGAAGGAAAGACAGATTAATTAGAAATGGACATGAAATAATGCTAATGATGCCACAGGGCATTACAGATAATTTAATATCGTACTTTATTTAAATACTAAAAGTTAAACAAAATTTTTGACTTTACTTTTAAAATATATAATTAATTTTCTCTGCGTTCATAATTATTTCTCCCTAGTTTTTATAGTTAATAAATAAAAATTCAAAACTTCTATCTTTATTTTATATACATATACATACTACATTCAAATTCAACATTTAGATACATAAACATTTTGAAAATCAATTTTAATTTCCTTTTTATAAAAATTAATGAAACTTTTGAGTGCATCTAGAAGAGCATTTCAAAAGCATCACTAAATTTAAAAAAAAATAATTTATATTTATTTCAAGGATATTATATTTTAAGTAAGTTGCCATCAAAGCAAAATGAATTCTATACAGATATAAATATTATTTTTCAAATTTTCAATTTCCAAAAAGAACTATTTAAAAAAAAAACACTTAAAAATTTTTCAATTCTATATATAAGCTATAAGCTATCTTTCGTAGTCATTGCGATAAAAAAAAAATAAAAAAATTTAATGAAAATAAAATAATCCTATTAAATTAAATTTACTATTAAAAATGCACGTAAGTATATTACATTGCAAGTTTTCCTTGATAATAAAGTATTCATTAATAAAAATTTTAAGTAATTCCATTAATAAGAGAACAGTTTTCAAGTTTAAAAAATAATTATTTATCTTTAAATATGTTAATTCATTTCACAAATTTTATATGAATTTAAATTCAATGTCTATTAAATATTAAAAACCATAAAATTAAATATAGTATATAATAAAATATATATATATATATACTTAAAGTTTATTATGAAAAAATTATGCGGTATTTAAATTGTGAATACCGCAAAATTTGTATATATACATAAAATATTTTCATTGGAATTAAAAATAATGTTAAAAAGTTTGTAAAAAGCTTACAATTTTTGTTTTTCGTATATAAAATAGTAAAAAGCCTAAAATAAATACTGTATTAATTTTAGCATAATATTTAAAGAGAGCTAATACTGATATTGTTGCAAATGGTTAGTTCGGTTTTAATTAAAATTAATTGAATCATTGAAATAACAACTAAAATGTTAGGTTATGTTATATTAAATTGACGTTTTATTCTAGAAGAGTTCTTCAATGATATTGGTCTGATTTATATAGATTATATAGTATTCCAGAAAATATTTCGACAAGAAGGTATTTTGGAGAAGGATTTTTCTAAAATATTTAGCAGTCAGTGTAAAAAAATTGGAATATTATTTTATTTTATTCTGTCACAAATTAAAAATTATACTTTCTTCTGCACTGCAGTTCTTATAACATTTATTTTTTTCTAATAAATTATTGTACCCAAAAATTACAAATTATGGAAATTTTTTACAAGATATTTTTAAATAAATTCAATGTACAACCAGAAAATAACAAAATTTTACATAAAAATAAAAATTTCTTACAATTAATTTAAAGATTATAAAGTAAATAATATGGAAATAGGAAAAATTTATTGAAAATCATGTGATTTAATAAAAATAAATAATAAAATTATAAAATGTTTTGTTTATTTACCTTTTGGGCAAAATAATATAATTTTTTTTTTTGTTCAAAAATACGCGTTTTTTTTCTGGAAATAATGATATCCTTGTTTTTTTTTTTTTTTGGTTTCAGGAAATCCACAAAATTTTCAACACAAATTATTATAATTTTCAATATAAAAATAAATATTTTTATTTATACGTACTTTATATATATTTATTTACTTATTTTATGAAATATTTTCAAATAAATTTACAATAATAAAATATTTTAAATGTTTTTAAAAATTATATTTGCATATTTCGATAATAAACAAAATAATTTAATTTAATTAAAGTTTAATTAAAGAATTTCATAGATGTAGTAACAACAAAAATTGCACTTTTAAAAATAATATAAACAAAAATTTTCAACAAACATTAATTTATATTTGAATTTTATTTTTATTATTAAATTATTCAAGAATTTATTTAAAAATTGCACTTTGTTTTAATATTAAATATGAATTTTATATTAAAAACTTGTTATAAACTAATAATGTTTAATATGTATTTTTTTTTCTTTTTCCAATGATTAATCATAGCACATTATTTTTTTTAATAAACTAAATTAAGATGAAATCATAAAATTAACTACAATTAAAAGAAAAATAGTGTTTTTTTTATATAAAGTTATATAAAAAAAATTTACTTAAAATATTAAATATTTAATAAATACAATTAAAATAAGGTTTAAAAAAAAATATGTTTTTATTATTTATTATAAATATATCTCTTATTATCACAATTAAACACAGTAGCAGAATTTTCGGAATTTTTATTATAAATATTTTTTAAACTTCTTTTTTTTTTGCAAATATATGATCAGCTGATAATATTTTTGACATGATCAATAAAGTTGGAAAAAGAATAATTATTGTAGATGCCAAAACTGACAGCTAAGGTTCTTAGTCTGGTTTGAGTCTAGAGAAAGTGATCTTTTCTTAAAATTAAGATTGCCTAATTTTGGGTGTAAGAAAAATTATTTAATGTGAAATTTAATTTTTTTATTGGTAATAACTTTTTAAAAATATTATTTAAATTACAGGTTTAAAGAATTTCATTAGATTAAGTAAATAGCCAAATATTAATTAAACATACATTTCGAAACCTTTAAACAGAAATTTTCAATTTTTGTACTTTGAATCACATTTAAATAATTTAAAAGAATATATACCGTATATACATAAGTTTGTAAAATTGACACTTAAATCAAAATCTATAAATTATAATTCTGACTAATTGGAATGTTATCAAGTTATTAATTGAATAAAACTTATAGAAATACTATAAAACAAAAATTATAGGAAACATAATTACTGGTTATTAGTTATTCTAACTTTATTAAATTTTCCTGTCCAAGTTATGATGAATTATATTTTCATTTTGTCTAGTAAATCAATTACGAAATTTTATTACTTTTCAATACAATTTGTGTCATAACAGATAACAAGACATAACTTTTAAATTTTGAAGTAATTTTGTAGCTTCTTTATCATAAATCCATAAATATACACAACCTATCAAAAAAAAAAAGAATAAAGTCAGAGAACAACATAACATGACAATTGGTAAAAGAAACAGGTAATAAAATTTTGCCTGAAAATAATACTTTTCTTACATAAACGCTCTAAGGATATTTTGAAAATAATAATAATTTTTCTAAATACTAATTAAAATTCAAACATATATGTTAAACATATTCTGACAAAAACTCATTCCATAAAATAAATTTTTCGAATTATTTCATGTTATATCTTTTATTTAATTTAGATAGTTACATAAGCTCATCAAAACTTCAATTAAAATAATTTTAAAGGAAACTATTAGTATTATTAAATTTAAAAGAATTTATTATTGATTAATAGTTAATTTTTCTAATTATTTCAAAATTAATTTATTTAATTAATATATACTCTAAAATTTCATTAAAATTTTATTATACACTAAAATCAATAACAAGAATTTTTTAAACTGTCATAAAATTAAAACAGTATAAAAGAAATTAATATTACTATTCTTTTACTTTTTTCAGAACTGCACTATCAAATTTAGTATCCTTTAATTTATTATGATTTAAATTATCCCAAATTTAAATATTTTTAAACATTTATGATTTATTTACAATTTTTTAAAAAAAAATTATTTATTTTATATCACATAAAATAATATTTTTCGTTAATTTTATAAAATAAAAATTGTGCTCTTTTAACTTTAATTTAACATAAAAAATTTAACACTTTAATATTTTTTTTTTTGGTATATTATATACATTATAGAAATTTTTTTTTTTTTGAAAACTTGAACTTGAACTAAAAAAATATTGAACCGTAAAGTTAATAAATTTTTTATCAGTAAATTTTTTTGAGTATCAATTCCGAGCACTAAACGACAACTGATTTTATTCCTTATTTGCGGTGCTATTTTAATGCTGAAGCCCAGACGAAATTATTTCAATATAGTTCGAAATTATTATTATAAATGGGAATTTGATAAGATTTGATTTTGCGCATTTTTATTTTGTATATATAAATTAGGAGAAAATACCAAAAGGATATTTAATTTTGTCCATTTTAGGGGCGAAAATCACAACGGATAGTGGAGAAATTCCTAATGATAATAACAGAAAATTAACAGTAGCCTGTTAATAAATATATTGATAACAAAATATTTAAATAATATTGAAAATAATAAATAATTTTTTATGGGCGAATATCTAATTTTCATGGGGGCAATTTCTAACAATAATGAGAAATAGGATTATCAGATATGACAGACTATTAAATAAAAATTTTTTTTTCTAAATATTGTGAAATATATTTCCTATTAACATTGATTTATTTGTTTTTATTGATTCGATTAACGATTAAGAATTTATATTATTTGTATTATGACACGAAATAATTCGACATTTCATTCGGTACCACGTTTTATTATTAAATTTCTTAATTAAATCTTAGGAAAAAAAATAAGGATGAAAAGAATTTTATAGTAAATTTCAAATATTATAAGAAATAATTAAAACTCAAATGTAAAATGTCCTTGTTTGATATGTTCTAGTAACCTACATTCAACGTATTCATTCATGACGTCATACTATTAAATTCAAGAATGTATCCTACATATATGTAATTAATGAAATACATAATGAAATAATACATATATATCCAGCTACACTATATATAAATATGTTATATTAAGGTTAACTCATAATTTATTAATTTTATATGTCCTTGACAATTACTTAATAAATACAATACAAATAATTAAATATATAAAGCATAAAGATATATAAATACATTATGTCTAAAAATAATCTTTTATCTGTTAATCTAAAAAAAGAAATGAATTTAGAAAGTTACTTGTTGATATTCTCTGAATAGTGAAAAGAGAAATTGTTTGCTATTTTAAACATTTTTTTCATTATTTTTTAATACACTTCGACACGAAATCAATACTATATCTATATTCATATATGTTTTTATATTCTCAGGCAATCCTTATCAATAGAAAATTAACTAAAAAATTATATATTTCTTGAGATATTTGTTTATAAGACCATTTGATTATATGATTTTTATAAGTCAGATTATAGTTTTGCTAGAAAATGAATATATTTTATAAAATAATCTGTATGATTATTCATTTCAAATTATCTTCGCAATTTCGGATAAGTTTTACCATTAAATGGATACATTATATCATTCCCTATCTTAAACTTCCGGAATAATTATTATAATAGAATTAAAATTGGGAAAACTTTGCAGAAATTAATGTAACATTTTTCTGAAATTGAGGATATTTCAGTAGCGAGAAAAAAATGTGGAAAAAAATACAAAAATAAAACTAACAATGACAGAATTTTGTAATTGCATTTAAAGTTTTATGATTTTCTCACTGGAAGTAGGAAAAAAATGAAAATTTCAAAATCTTCTTGTTTCCTCAAATTTTTATATAAAACAAATTTTGTAATTCCAAATTTTTAATTATTTAATATTGGTTTTTGCTAAAAAAAAATAGCAAATGGTTCTTCTTTCCCCTTTTTTGATTTTTTTTGTCTCGATTGGACCACTGTTTTCCCAATCATTTCAAATTATAGTCCACAGAAAAAACAATTGGTTTAAGGATATGGTTTTTATACCGATTTTGATATATAATAGGAGACATCTATATTATTTTCTTTTAAAAAAGGTTCGTTATATTAAAAACTAAGCGAAAAAATGTTAAATGTCTGCTAAAATGTTATTATGAAAATAAAGGTAGTAACGAGTGAAACAACGAAAGTATTCTATTTACTTACTGTTTATCAATTGTTCAAACCCCATTAGTTTTCCAACAAGAATGTAAAGTGTTGTACACACTTGAAAGAACAGCTGTTTCTACTTGAGAAAAAGGTGTTAAAATTTAAAAAAAATACCCAAAATAATTATTTGGCAACCCCCACCTTACTTTGAATAATTTGTTTTATATAAAAAAAAAAAAATATTAAATAATTAAAAATATTCAATTACAAAATTTGTTTTATTAAAAAATATGTATAAGGAAAGAAGAGGTTTTTGAATTTTTCACTTTGTTTTCATAAATTATTTAAATAAACTGTTTAGATCAGTTAAATATTTTGGATTAGATAAAAAATATTTTAGATTAATTCCTAATCAGGATACAGCAATAAGGATTCATTATTTTAACATCGTGACATTTTAACATCCTACACTCCAGCCTTATTCATATGTATTACATTTCTAAAATGGTCAACAAAAAAATGTTTTTACAATAAAAAATTAAATAAATAAAATTTAAATTTTTGTTTTTATTTTTATTTATTTAATTATTCTAATTAAAAACAAGTTTGGCTTGCAAATTACTGAAATTGTGTTAAATTTTGTTCAGAAATGGTTTTACCCGAGAAATTGTGTAAAATTTAGTTTATTGTTTAATTAAAATATTATAATGTACGACATATAAAAAATTAAAAGTTTATTGAATTCTTTTTTTTATTTCACTGACCAAAGATTCAATTTGAATTTCGTCTTCATTTCTCGTACTAATATCTCTCAATTTAACTATACCATTTTCCAATTCTGAATCCCCAATAAGAATTGCCAATGGAATACAATTATTTTCACAATATTGCAATTGAACTAGTAATTTCGGATTGGCTTTATAAGAATGCCCTGCATTTATATTGTTATCCCATAAATAATTTACAATTTTCAAACGTTTTTCAAGTAAACCTTTGTGAACTGATATAACATAAACTTCAACTTCTCTGGTATGTTTTTTTTTGTCATCAATTTGTTGCGCTTCAATAATTGAAAATATTCTTTCAATACCAACTGAAACTCCTACACATGGAATTTGTTTATTTTTCGATGTAAACAAACCAACTAAATTATCATATCTACCGCCGCCAGCTAAAGATCCAATTGGTCCTGGTTCATCATCAGTTTTTGTACTGATTTTTGGTTCTGCTTTTAACGTACACTCGTAAATAATAGCTGTGTAATAACTTAAACCCCGCGCTAAACTTAAATCAAAACGAATATTATTTTTTAAACCCATAATATGACAATAATGAAATAGTAATTTAATTTCTTCAAGACCCGTAATAGCTGCTGAAATTTTCGATAATTTTGCATCAGTCAAAAGTTTGTCAATTAATTCCAGTCCACCGTTTAGTTGTACATATACACCAATATTATCTGCTGTTTCAGCATTTAATCCCCTTTCATTAATCATTTCTGTCCGCACATCTAGCCATGGTGTTTTATCTAATTTATCTATAGCTGTACATATTGAACGAAATTTATCTGCAGGAACACCACAAGCTTCAAACATGCCAGCCAAAAATAATCTATGATTTATTTTAATTATGAATTCTCCAATTGCTAATGCTTCCAAAATTTCAGCCACAATTTTAACACATTCAGAATCAGGAATCATTGAATCAAAATTACCGGCTATATCAAAATCACATTGATAAAATTCTCGATAACGTCCTTTTGTCATTGCTGGATTATCTCGACGGTACACTTTTGCTATATGATATCTTTTAATGCTTGAAAGTTTATTCATAGCTAAATACCGAGCAAGTGGCACTGTTAAATCATATCTTAATGATAATATTTCACCGCCTTGATCTTTTAAATCGTATATTTTTTTTGCATCTTCTTCATGATTGTAGAAAACACCCTAAATATACATACATAAATATTTTTAAAAATTTTTTAAGAAATTTACAATATATTTTTGTTACCAGTTCAAAAACTGGGGTGTCAATGGTTTCAGCTCCGTGTTTTTTAAATATTCGAATTATCTTTTCTAAAACATTTTGTCGCAGTGCAACTTGTTGTGGGCTATAGTCACGGGTACCTTTTGGTGTCTTTAAAATAAATTTTTGTTGAGTTTTGCCATGATATTGTCCATTCACTGGCACTACCTTGCACAATTCATTATCAATCTGGTACATAAAAATAATTTATAATATTTTAAGTAATATTTTCACAAAATTTATATAGCTGCCAGGAAATTCTAAATAATTTTATTTGGCATCGAAAAGCTCTTGCTTTTATCTGCTGCCATAATAAATAATATTAAACAATTTATAATTTAATTACCGAAAAAAATTATGTTTTTTTTTTCAAAATTTTACCTTTCCTAATGGATTCTTCATTGCATTATTTAATTGAATAACTAAATCTTGTTGCTCTTTAATTGTTTTTGAAATAGTTTGAAAATTTTGTGTCATTTTGAACTTTTACAGTATAGTTTTTTTTGCAATTATTTAAATAAAATAATGTATTAAATTTTGCCTCTGCAATAACAAAAGATACAATATGCTACGATATTCGAATTCAAAATTGAACTGAATAGCTTAAACAAAATATTATATTTTTATAAAAAAATGTTTTTAGAGAGCACACAAAAATAACAAACATTTTTTACGTAACTAAGCAAAGTGTAAATAAAGAACTATGTATACCTTTAACAGGAATAAATAATTAACACTTCAGAATCTACAAATAAATTCATATAAAAATTTAAATACTATATTAATTTATACTTTTTTTATTATCTAATTTTAATAAAAAAACCGGACAAACTCGACTCTTTTCAATTTTTAAATATTAAATCGTAAATTTGTTTAATTTTAAACAATAAAATAAAATAAAAAATATAGCATATATCTTTGTAACTGAAGGTAAGTAATTAATTACACATTTTAAGAAATCGGAGGTTTAAAAATAATAAAAATAGATTCAGTTCTAAATTAATACTAAACAATTTTTCTATAATAACTAAATATATTTCCTACGCCATCTAATAATTATTTCTTGGAACTTTCAATATATTGGAACTTGTAATTTTATGATATGGTTATTCCTTTAGTTTGAAATTTTATGTTAACTTATAACTTACAAAATAAAAAAACATTAATTAATTTTTGTAAGTTAATTAATTTATCATCCACAAATATAATTTATTTTTTAATATATTTTTTAATTTTATAATATGTATTTAATTTTAAACAATAAAATAAATTGAATTCAAGAAATATTCAATGAATATTTTAAAGTACATTAAACAACGATTTGAAACTCATATTTGGAGCACAAATAATAACTTGGAATCTACTTTTATAAGTTATAAAAGTCTTGGTATATTGTTTTAACATTTTCCCCTACTTTATTAATAATTTTTTAAATGTTCAATTAAATATTATAAAAGTGATAAAAAATAATCAAATTTAGTAGTTTATTTTGACAAAAAACATAACAAGTTTATTTGTATTGCACTTTATAAGATTTGTAATATTAAAATACGATATTTTAAAGTTCAAGGTAAATTTATTTGCTTAATTTTTTGGAATAAAACTTTCGTTGCATCATGTTTTCAAAGGAATTTGATTCCTGTTTTCAAAGAAGCAATCAAATTTTTTAATTATAAAATTAAAATTTTGATATTATATTAAAAAGAAATATTATTGTTAATATTAATTAGTAATATTAAGTAAGTGTACGAACAATCTTTAAATTATATTTTTATGAAGTACTATTAAAAATCCAATATTGTTGTCTGTTGTGTTTATTTTTAAATTGAAGTCCTTCTGATGATGTTGTCGATGTTACACTTCTTTATTCAAATTGTTAATTTAATTAAATTCAAATTTATATTTACTTGCAAACAAATTGTTATAAAATTTAAATGACATTGATTTTCCAAAAAAAAAAATATTCTCCTTGTTAAAATTTAATAATTTTTTTTTTTATGAATTTAAATACATCCTTATAATTTAACAATATAAATTCATGATATGTCAACTCATTCTCCCCGTAAACTTTAATCTATCGTAGAAAAACAAACAGAAAAAAACCAAAAATGTTCATTCAAATAGAATAATCTTTATACCAAAAAAAAATTGATTCCTTCCGTCTGAATAAAAAGAAAATTATCGTGTGTATTCCACTGGTAAGGCTTACCAAAAAAAAAGCCTAAAAATTATATTTTTTTGCCTATTGAAAATATATATATTTTCAATGATATAAATAACCTTTGCCACTTAAAGTAATTGATTTCCCCAAAAAAATAATATCAAAAAAAGAATCGAAAATTTATATAAAAAAATTCCCACAAAGAATTTATTAGAATTTAAATTTTATAAAAACATAAATGATTTTGTCAATCCCTGAGGTTAAATATATCAATAATTTCAATACTAAAATTAATTCATTTTATTTAAATTATTAGAAAATTTTGCTATCGGGGTAAAAAAAATTATGCTTTTCTTTACAAAATAAAAACAAGGTAAATTCGTTATAAGCATTGAAAATGAAATATATATATAAAGTACCAAAAGAGTATACGTTACGGAAATGCGTCATTAATCTTTATAACCAAAAATAACGTATAGAACAAAAAAAAAATAATTTTCATTTTCATTTCTGTATCCGTAAATGACATGAACGTAAAAAAAAATACATACGCGTATCTCTACTTATGTCCTAATAGAATAAAAAAAAAAATCCGAATATGGCATATGGGAAATATACTGTCAAGAACAAGTACAGAGAATATAGATGAAAGCTATAAATTTATCGTAGAAATGCTGCGATTTTGTCTGTAATTTACCAAGATAAAAGTATCCTATATACGCATATTGTATAAGTTACCAATATTTAAATACATACAAAAAAAAAGGATCAAAGTGGTGAAAATATTTAAGAATCCCTGAGGATTTCTTATCATTAGAGATGTTAAAGATGAAAATATTTTGACTGGGGCATACAATTTAAATTATGATGTGAGAATGGGTAAATATTAAATGTTATAGGTACTATAGAAAAAATTTAATTAAATTCATAAAAATTTGGTTCAAGGTAAACGATAATTATTATATTAATATTATTCTTTATGATAGTACCAATGGAAAATAAATATACCATTAAAAATATCATCAAGAATAATCAAAATAACATAATGAAGCTAAAGAAAATATAAACCTAATAATCAAAATATAAAAAATTTTGAAAATTTATATTTCAAATACTTTACATAATTATTGTAAATAATAACTAGAAGAGGGTGTAAATAATCAAACTTGATTGAACATTTAAATAACATTTTAAAAATAGAATAATGTAGTATTTAATGTTGGTTGGAAAGTAAAAATTGGAAGTTTATCTTGTATTAGAAGTTTTTTAGTAAATATATTTATATGTTAAATATTCTAGTCTAATTAGTTTTATATTATTGTTTGGAAAAACTTAGTCAACTATTCAATTATTGTTTACAGCTTCTAGCTTTTTAATTATTTTATAATTAAATATTTTTCTTTTGGACTAAATTATATTCTAAATTACAGTCATATTCCTTTTCAACCTTTGTATTTGAATCACTTATTATTTTTTCAAGTGAATCCAGAATGAAATATTTTTATGTCCTTTAATCTATATCAGTACTCCACAAAAACCTTTAATATTTAAATCAAATTGAATTCTTTTCACCGAAACTTTTCATTAAAATTATTATCTATGCCCAGGAGAATCATAATACAATAATAAAAAAATATTCAAAATAGCACAATAGTGTACAACAGTATAGTACATAAACAGCACAATGGTATGTACCATCGAAAATCAAGTGTTAATAAAGCTTATAAACAATCATAATTATATAATATTGCAAATCTTTTTTTTACGAGATAATACTTCAGGTAAGATAAAACAAATATATTCACCACTTGTGCTCTAGACTCTAGAGACGACAAACTCATAAATTCAAAAATATATTTCAATTTAATAATCGCGTTGTTTTTTTTGTTCGTGTAGTAAAAAAAAACAGTGCTTTTGTTATTACCAAAAATCAAAAGCATATGATTAAAATATCCTATCTACTATGTAATATTTTTAACATGCTATATTTTTTAATTTGCAGAATAATAGCGCATGTCATAGAAAATTCACCAAGAAAATTTATGGAAATCAAGGATTCTTGGGGTAAAAATTTCAATTGATAATATTATCATAAAGAATATTTATGTTTTGCGGTAGGAAATTATTGAAATAAATTACAAGTTGTTTTAATAAAGGATATTTCATAATTTTCTCCAGGGAAATTTAAAAAAAAATTATAATTTTTTTTAGGAACATAAAAATCCTTTGACGGGGAAAACAATGTAAATATTTTGATTTTAATTTCAATCTGTTGCCTTAAAATAATTCCTGTTCAATAGAGGGGAATTTATTCGCACATGGTGTTTTAATTATATTTCCTTTTTTTTTTATTATTATTTTGGAAAAATACTGCAGACATTTAGTCTAGAAGTATCAGCCGAACACGGCTGATGATTGGTAAGAAATATTCTGTCGAATTTCATACATTATTTTTCTAAAAAATTTAAAGTCGTAAATTAATGTGTATATCACATTGATTTTAAAATGATTTATAAAAAAAAACTTGAAATATTGAAACTTTTAATTCTAACCACGATAAAGTATTTCGAAAGGTCTGACAATAAATTGGTAATAGAAGTGCCTGAATGTGGAATGGTTGTAAAGTTATATTTTTTGTAAGTTTTTAAAATGTTTGTAAGGTTTTGGATTTTTTATAAATTCATATAATTTTCCATACAGTTCGTTTATTTTTTATTAACAGGGTTTTTTTTTATAATTTGTCAATATCTTTATAATTTGTCAATATTTTCATATTCTTGTCAATCTAAAAAAAATCTGTACTTTAATTACTTTCAAGCTGACGACAAGGAATAATGATCTTTGTATAAATTTGTATTTAATCGACTATATATTGAGTATTCCATTGAGTATTAATTTTAACAAACTAAACAAAATATAATCTATTTTCCTTATTTAGCGTATTGCGGCCTTTTTAGGATTTCAAAATATGTACATACTAATAATTCTTCTAAAAACTACTAAACTTTAAACGACTTTCTGAACAAAATACATTGTAAGAGCATATATTTATTTACTTGGAAAAAAACTTATTCATTTCAAGTTTCAATCTGAAAACACTTTGTATTGAAAAGTAATATCGTAAACAAAATGTTAAGAGACTTAGTAATATCAAGGATAATAAATTATCTTTTATACTTTTGTATTAAATAAATCGTTTACACTATTTTTAGTTTACCCACGAACAAAAGCTACTTTAAACAATTTCTACTCAAATGAAATATATAGTTTTCATATAATGTCATACAAAATATAAATCATGTTGTACAACCAGAACAAACAATTATTGCAGTTTAAAAAGAATTGCATATTTTTGTTTTTTTCAATTATATTTTTAAAATTATTAATGAAATGCAATTTATATTTTTTTAATATAATTATAAATATTTTTATGATAATTATAATTTAATTATAATTATTTATTTTTCCACAAATATTCTTAAATTTTATGATTTTTCCACAAATATTCTTAAATTTTATGAATTGAAATTATATTTCGAAAAATCAGATACTAATATGTAGGTAAATTAGGGTTAAATTTTTATAATAATTTAAAAACAATTACATTATTACGACTGTAATTATGATATTTATTAATTGATAATTTTTTTAATCAGATATAAAAATATTTTAAACTTGAATATTACTTTAATTTTCAATATCATTTTTATCTGTACATGTCTTATCATACAATAAAAAATTACGCAATAACTAAAAAGCTATAGAAATAATAGTAAGGATTTTTCCTTCGTAATAATAATTTCCCCACAACGATATTTATTATTATTAATGAGATAAAAGTTCTTTTTTTTTAATTTATAAGAATTATACTTAATAATAATTATTTATCTTTACTGATCCATTCTTTCATAAAAACCAAATACTAAAACAACCAATTTATATTTAAATTTAATGCTAATTAAAGTTTCCACAAGCAGTCAGTAAATCTAAAACATGGACTAATAAAAACGTATAATTATTTTTTTTTTTTTAAATAAAATCGTATTATTTATGTTAAAATCTGTAATTAGTTTGAAAGCTGACAGACAAATCCGTCAGTGACCCTTGTAACACAAGAGAGATAAACTTTTGAGACAATTTTTCATTTTGCATAATTTTTCATTCTTTTTCCATTTTTTTTTTCTCGAATGAAGGATCTATTCAATGCATATTTATCTTTTGATGTATTAAAATGTTAACTGACTCCTAGAACAATATAATTATATTAATTTTTTTTATAATTTTCATAAAAAATATTATGTCCTAATTATGATAATATTAATTTAAAAAGTCAATATTCTAAATAAAAAGTAATTAAATTTTAATCATATTCTAAATTTAAAAAATATCCATTAATTGCACTTGAACGAATCCCTTCAATTAAAATCCTTAAAAAAAAAATAATAATAATTGATCCTTCAAAATTTATTTAAATATGAAAATAAAGCCAATCAAACAAAGACAAATCATCTATAAATTTATGGATAAAATATTTTATTTTTTTTTCTTGTGATTTATTAGTAATTTATTCCAGCCTTTATAAATATATAAATTACGAAATTAAAGCTAAATCACAAATTAATTTTTTTTTTCAACTCACAATAAATATTAAATTTAGACCAAAAAAAAAAAGATATAAATAAATAATAATATCATCATGGAATTTTGATGCTGTCTTTTTAATATTGTTACAGAAATTACCATTTTTTTTTTGTATACCCAAATTAATTCCATAAAATCCTGAACCAGAATATGTATTTATGATTTTCTATGTTTAAAAAGTAGATGAAAATAAGAAATATTATTAAGAAAATAATGAGAAGGAGAATAGAAAATTTATAAAATTTAATAAAATTAATATCATATGGAATTGGGTCAATTCATGGTATAAATTCATCATAAAAATAATATCAGCTCATCATAAAAATGGTATAAGTTCATCATAAAAATAATTAATATTCTGTTTTCATTATGACTTATAATTCTTCCAAATTGTATTTCTTAAATTTTCAATCTCTATTAAAAAATGTCTATAACCTAAAATAGTTATAGTTCCCCTATATATGAGATAAGTCTCCTAGAGGCATACTGGATTGTTCAGCATAAAAATATCCTTAAGCTGTTACTAAGAGTTCAGAGAATTCAATGTATTGTTTTATGATAAGCAATTATTTTTAATCCAGTGAATTGTTTTTCAAAAGTTTACGAGAAACTGCTCACGGTTAAATGTCCCAATAGCAATTCTTATAAATATTTTTAGAATATTTGGGGGTTTGTTTAATTTATAACTGAACACCCAAACTAGTTTTTAATATTTTTTGGCTACACATTCGCAATATACTATTTATATGGAATTTATTTGAAAATATTGGTAAACATTTATTACCAATGTTATATTTGTATTACAAGCCAATAATTTATATTTTAAATGTTCAATATCTTATTTGAAACAATCTAGGAAATCTGATCAAACATATTTTTTGGAAATTCGTAATATTTAAAAATGTCTATTCTCTTATAGTTTCATATTATCCTTTCTTAAAAAGTCAAGAAGTTACTAAAGTTTAGATAATTAAAATGTCACATAATAGCTTTTTCAACTTGTCTTATTGTCTACTATTTTTATTCTATTGTCTGCTCTATTATATAAAATATTCAAGGTCATTGAAGTCCATTAAGTAAAAACAAAGTTCAAGTCCTTATTTGAATGTGTGCACTGAGTTAAAAAAGGACCTAAAGGCAAATTCTTTTTGTATATTCTGTTTTTTTTTTTTATTTTGTTTATATGAATAAATTTTTTTTCACAATTTCTTTTGAGACCAATTTAACGTAAAAGAAAACTTTATCAAGAAATTTATAAAAGGATGAATTTCCTCTAATTAGCGTTAAAAACAAAACAGTGGAAATTAAACCAGAAAAAAATAATAATAAAATTTAATGACATAAAATGTCATTTTAAATTGATATCTTACACTTGATTCCAGAATGAGTTCTCAAAACAAAAAAAGAAATGATTTATGATAGAAAATTACTAAACATTTACACGCAAAAAAAAAAAAAGGTTATAAGAAAGATTACAGAGATAAGAAAAAAAGTTGATAAATATGCCTCCAAAAGGAAAATGAATTTTAAAATGTTAAAAATATGTGAAGCTGCCTTAACGTCTTTAATTAGAATATTTAGCATTTAATCGATTTCCAACTTCATAGTATAGAATAATGTAGGGTACTAATAAAGATTCAAACTGAAGAATTCTAAATTGTATTTAATGTAATTAGTATTCAATAAATACATTGTCAATAACCTTTGCAATGAATTTTAAAAAGAATATTAGTATTTTTTTTTACTTCAGAGACAAAAACTTTCTAGACAATCTCTCAATTGCATTTTGTTTAGCTAATATACTTTTATACTTTTATTATCCCAACTAAAATGTCGGTACTATAATTATTATTTTACGATCAAAAACTGAATCGAATAATAAAAATTTCATTAAATAATCACGAATATTTTAGGTATTAAGCTGTTTTGAACACACAAATATTTTTAGGAACCTTTCTAGTATCACAGATATTATTTTAATTTTATAAAGTATGTTTTTTAATTAGAAGGATTTTGTTTAATTTTAAATTCTTTAATTTTAAACAAAATTCTTGTAAGTAAAAACCATAGTACATATATAAAAAATTAGTATATTTATTCATTAAAAACTAACTTTTTAAGATTTGTATAAAGAAAATTAATTTCACAAACTTTTATGATTAATGTTAATTTTTTCTAATCAATTTATGTTTTAATTTTTAAAACAAACTTTATCTTTAAATATTTTTAAGTTTTATTATAATTTACAATAGAAATTCCCTTAATGAATCAATGAAATATGAATTTAATAAAATCCTCTTTGATCCTTTTTTTTTCTTCTTCTTTTGTTTAACTATAAAATATCCCTTTTAACCCAAAAAAAAATCAAAAAAATTATTGATGACAAAGAAAGGACATAGAAAAAATTTAAAAGCTTTTCATCATCTGTTATATATACCAAAGGATTTCACTTTTACTTGTATAATAAGAAAATCATTATTCTTTAATAAAAAAAATGTTTTGTTAGCCTTTTAAATTTGACTATAAATTATCATCTTAAAAAAAAGGACAAATTTTCATTGACTATCGTAAATCTTTATTATCAAAAAAATCCTGATTTTTTTTTGTTACAATATTCTTAATATCTAAATTTAATAAAAATAATTTTTATTGAAAACAAAACCTTTAAAGTTATAAAATAAAAAAAAAATGTTTTTAAATAAAAAAAGGATATACGAAAAAATATCTTTATATTGATTTTTCAATTATATAGTAAATATGAAAAAAAAGGATTTTTCAAGATTTTAATAATAATAAAATAAAAAAAATTAAGTATATTTAACAATTTGATAGATTTGTCAAAATATTTTTGTTTTCGTGTTGAAAATATTTTGTAATATCTCATAAATCTTTTCAGAAAATAAAATCATAAATTTTTTTTTTAATTTGTTTTTATATTTCTTTTAAAAACAAACAATCTATTTGATCAAATTTTTGGAAAATTTATGTTGTTGTTTGTATGTAAAAAAAAAGGCTTAGTTTTTTCTACTTGGTACACTGTTGAATATTTCAAATTTTCTTTTAAAAAAAAATAACAATTTAAAGTTAAGGAAAATTGAATTATTATTACTATTAACAAATAAATAAAGAAAAAATTTTAACAATTTATTCTTCAGTTTTTTTGAAATTTAGAAAATTTAATACAAGTTCTATTAAATTTAAATAAAAAAAAGGATATAAGAAAATATATTTAACAATATCTTTGAGACGCCAATTAATTTTATGTCTACATTTAAGTAAGGCATGTTGTGTATAGGAAAACACCTTTGTTTATTGAAAACAAATAAATTTTCCTTAAAATATTGATTTTTTTTTATATTGTCTCGTAAAAATTTTTTTTTTTTTTTATTATTATTTTTGTAAATATTTGTGAATGATATCCTAATCCTTATTCACAGATATTGTACTCTTGATTATAGTATATAAATAGAACAAAAAAAGGTAGATTTTTATTTTATATATTATGTTAAAAAATGCTGATTTTCAATTTTTTTCATTCAATATTTATACATACAGGGATAAAATATTTTTATTTCAAAGATTCTTCAATTCGATTTAATCCTTTGGAATATTAATTGAAGATAATTTTATTTTGATGAAAATCATAGAAAGGTTAGCAAAAATTTGCATTTTATTTATATTTTCTTTAAGTACATCAAATTAAAGCTACGTTAGCTATGAAAATAATTATTTAATGTTTCTAAATATCAGTATTCAAAGTAAAAAATTTTTTATCCAATTTTCGTTATTCATCAATTGTTGCAATCCAATCTAATTGCAAGTCATGTCCTTCTATTGGCAATTGATCCTTACTAACAATTTGTTCACGAAATGCTAATCCAATTAGTATAGTTTTATTTTTTTCAACTTTTTCAACTAAATTCAAATTTTTTGTTGAATCTAAACGATGTGGAAATTTTTCGAAATGCCGTTGTAAATATTTATCGTAATAACCCATACCATGACCACAACGCCCACCATTAAGTGTAAATGCTACACCAGGCATTAAAAATAAATCCAAACCACCTACAACAAGAAAATACAAAAAAAAAAATACATATTTTCTTATTTCCCAGAAATAAAAAAAATAAAAAATCTTTGAATTATTCAAAAGGCCATGAATAATTTTATCATTTTTGTTACCCAAAAATAGCATATACGAATATATATTTATTTTATATTTGTACCTGTTGCTAATGCATTCTCACGATTTTCCTTTAAATTCGGTTGTTTGATATTCCATTTTGTCAGCTCAAGTGATTCATAGTCAGTCATATCCTTTAAACGAACCATTTCCATTGAATTTCCTTCATATGTTGGAATGTAAACCTTTTTTTTTTGCAAAAGAAGGATTACATTTAATAATAATAAAATAAAAAAATACCAAGACCGGAAATTAAATCAATTTTTAAATTTCATAAAGATAATATTTGTTTTAACCATTTTGAGTAAGGAAAAATTTATTAGAAATTTAGCCTTTTTATTATACTTCAGAACAAGTTATAAAAGGAAGTTAAAAATTGGGAAATAATTTCATTTTATTTAGCCAGGATGTAATGTGGATTTATATGGGCAAGATATGATTTTATTTGAGACATTTTATTTTTTAAATTGAAATGCGGCATGCCATTTTAAATTAAATAGTAGAAAACAAGGTTTAAGGATAGACTAAGTTTTAATTACTAAGAACCATATCGCATATAAAAAACATGTATAAAATTGTTAATCCTTGAAATATGTTGGTCCTATATGAGCCTTTAACATACAAGTAAAGACTAATTTAATGTAGTAAGCATATAAGTAGGATTATGGAGTTTCCGGAATTAACTAAAGATTTTTTCAACTTAACATTGCCAGTGAACATGTTAGGAATATTAATTTACGAATTTATGTGTTTAATAATAGGTAAAAATATTATAATTAGAATTGTATTTTAAACTAAAATATGGAATGGTACATATTACCAAAGTTAAAATCAATTATGAAAAATATCCAATACATAATAATTAATATAATTTTTCTAATTTAATTTTTATTGATCCTTAAATTTCCTTTTTATTTTTTTAAAAAAATAAAGAAATCATAAAAAAAAATTTTTATGTACCATTAAATCTAAAATAATCTTTTAACAAAGCTTTTTGATTGTGCAGAATAATTATTTGTTTGGTTGATATAAATATAAAATTTCTATTTCTAAATATAATACACTAGAAAATAATAAAAAATGTATCCTTTTTTTTCTTACTTGCTTTCCCTGACGAAACATTTCTTCAAGAATTTCAATTGTGCACACTTCACCTGTAGCCATACTAAGGTAAATACTAATACGTTGTGACTTTTTAAAGACATCTGATGATAAAATCTATAATAAAAAAAAAATATATATCAATATATATTTTTTTATGCTTTTTCTGTGGATTAAAAAAATTTCTGGTAAGATAAAAAAATTTCTGGTAAGAAAATATAAAATAAAATTCTATTATAAAAAAAAGAAAATAGATAAATAAATTGTTAAAATATATTTTATTTTTATATACTTACTTTTTGTGTAATTGCTTTTGATTGTGAATTTATTGAGTCGACAGACATTGATTTCAGTTTAGTTTTAATTGTTTTTCGTAATAGAGCTTTTAAAGGATTTCCAGTTGCCATCATCATTGAATATGAAAATCTAGAAAATTAATATTCAATTTTTTTTTAAGTTGTCGTCCGTTAATGAAAAAATTAGTTCTGTTTCATTGAATATTTTATGTTGGTTTTTATTTCAAAACTTTAGTTTGTTTAAAACAGGTAGTTCTACCTGTGAAAAAAAGATTTATTTAATTTTATTAAATTTCGGAAGGAAAAGAAAAATTTCCAAAAAATTATAAAGTAAAAAATACCAATTATGTGGAATAATTTTTTAATAAAGTTAATGTTACACTTTTTTTTATTGCTCTTTTAAAATAATGTAACATTTTTGTATTAATTGGAAAATATGGATTTTCATGGTATTTGTGTAAATTTTTAATTAATTTAATATGTAAATTTTAATGTGTAAATTTTTAATTAATTTAATGATTTTAATATATTTTAAAATTGGCCGTCCCTTAATAATATTGTAATTTTTTTTAATAATGTATAAAATTTACAGTGCAAAATTTTATTTATGGTATAATAAACAATTTAATTTCCGGTATAATGAACATTTTCAAAGTGATATTTAAATTAAAATAAATTTTGTTTATTTTAGCTGATGCATAATAATATATCAATTTTTTTCAAACATTTTATAACATAAATGAATTCTTCTTCAAATACATTTTATCTATTAACGAATTTGTAAATCCTTAATTCAAAAATATGCAGCTTAGTGCTGACAAAAATAACTTTTATTATTGGCATTGGCATCACTAATAATGACATTTCTAGGTCCCATGCAGTGCTAGCTTATAAAAAAATTGCCAACAAATAATATACATCAACTTCTTCTAAAACCTATTTAAATTTATAAGGTAGTTTTTTAAGAATATTATTTATTTAAGAATATTGCAAATAACTTAATGTCTTCTCTCTTTTTTCTTATATGCAAAATATACAAAATATATACATTGAGATTAATTAATTGGTACTTATAAGTTCAACAGGTTATCTAATATTGACAAAAAATATTAATAGTGGCTTAAGATTAAATACTCACTATTTATATTGTTCTTATTTACTATAGTAATAATAAAACTTTTATTAACAAAAATATATACTCAACTATTTGGTTTGCAGATATTTATTTAAATCACTTTATTGTATAAAAGCTATTTATTTAACTTAAGTATTTCTTTAAGTAATTTAATCACCTTTTCTCAATTTTTAAATAATTAATAACACTTTCTGAAATTAAATATCAATATATACTACATTATCTATAAAAGTAAATTTATACTAGTGATGTAAACTATTGTAGTATTTAAAAAATCATTGTATCTTTATAAAATTTCCCTCTAAAATTTCCCTTTCGTCAAATGAAACTTGTGGCCATTAAAATTGATTCTAATATTTATTTTATTTAACAAATAGTAATTAGAAATATTTAAATTAATTTGTATAATTGATGATAATTGTATAAAATGGAAATCCTCAACGTTTTGATGTTGAATTACTAGGAAATTCCTAACCAATTTACCAACACTTAGGAATGATAGTATATGACAACTATCAGCTGTTTCTAAAACATATGTTATAGATTTTTGAAGAATTGGTAAACTATATTTTGATTCGTTATGAATCCTAAAGATATGCAAAATGTTAAAAAAAATATATTTGTTGTACAATGTACACGGATTGTTATCTTACAATTTCAAATTAAATTTTATATATATTAATTTACTTAATTATTATTAATATATAAATAATTTCTGTAATTCAAATATAACAATAAATAGACACATTAATGTCAGATCTTAGAATCCCATCAAAAACCCACATGTAAAACATATTTAAATTATCTTCATATAAAATTTATCATCATAAGATAAGTTTAATTTATGTTAAAGAAGAAAAACATATTTTTATTATATACTTAAAAAAAAATTTCCGATAAAATTTTTAAATTCTACATTCTGGCTATAATTTTTTTTATTAAATGTTTCAAAATATTTGAATTTTTTTTTGTAAACAGAGCGTAAAAATAAAGTATGTACATGTCCATTATTTAAATATACAGGACTATACTAATATTATCATTTTTTTGGGCAAGGATCTCCATAAAATTAGAGAAGAATATTCCAAAGCAGTTTTCACAAAACTTAATTATAATTTACCTTATAAAATTTTATTTAAATCAATATACTTACTGTACAATATAAATAATTTCTATAATTCACCTGAATAAAAAATTACAAAAAGATTTCATTAAAACATATTTTTATTTTCTGTTACACAGTCGTTAAAAAAATTTGACTTAGAACTAAGATCACAAAATTATAAAAAAACACAAAAAAAAAAACTAAACAAAATATTTTACATAAAGTTTATAATAATAATTAAAAGATAATTTTTAAAATTTTATAATAGAAAATCTTATTTATAATAATTAATAATTTATTTATGAATACTGTTTATTTCATATTTTTAATTTACAAGTTTTTTTTTGTATTAAACTTTTGTCCAATTATAATTAATTGTAAGATTTTTATATCTTTTAATTTAAAACCACAATAATTTTATTTAGTTTAAAAACCGCATATATTTTTTTAATGCAAAATTCTTTATAATTGTTATTATTTAAAATTAAAAATTATCTAAAAAAATTTCAAATAAATATGTTGTTGTTTAAAACATTGTCTATAAAGTTAGTAAAAAAAAATTAATAAGGCACAGAGGCTATATTACAAAAAAAAATGCTAAATTAAATGACAGCAAAATATAATATTTTTGTCTGAAAAGAAAAATATAATTAATTATAATACATATAAAAATTATTTAATAAATAATTATTTTTAATAAATATTTTAGTTAGAAATAAAATTAAGACAATATTTTCATAATTATTAATAATTCTCTTTAAAAAGATTAAGTTTAATATGAAAATGCTAATTGATTTAAAACAATGATAATCATTAATGTAAATCAATTTTAATTGAGGTTTATGGTTCAAATTCACTACTAGTAAAACAATTAAATAAGACTTTTAATATAATTGTTTCAAAATATTTATTGCTAAATATCAAACCCAAAAAATTAATTTATATTCAGGAGCCAATAAAGAAAATGATTCTCTTGAACATAGATGGATTGACTTTAGCACTTATAACATTCAATATATTTAATTTCAAACTAATAAAAACGCCGATACAATCCTTTTTTAATTACATTCTGACAAACTATAAAATATAAATAATTTCTCTTAATATTAAGCCATTAAATAATATGTTTCAAATAAGGTCTAATTCCGTCTGCTAAATAGCCAAAGGATTTATTACTACAAACCAAAGTGTCAAGTTTTGGAAAATTGGAAAATTGGCTGCTAAGCAGTCAAAATTAGAACTTATTTCATAGTATCTGTACATTATAATACCACATATACACGTCGTAGCTAATTTCAATTCATAATGTTCTCAAATCAATTTAAATTATATATTTTTTTTAAAACTATCTTTATATAAGTACTATTTTTTAATTAATATACTACACACTACTGTGCATTTCTTCTTTTTTAAAGTATGTACTTAATTATCTAATGAATCATTGAACTAATAAAATGTTAAAAAATATAAATATGTATAATAAATATTTACAATCTTACCTTTTCCACTATAAAAATTTTTTATAGCATACTTCCAAACATTCGTTTTCCCCGAGTTAGTACCAAACTAACTACCATTACAGTCAACAAGAAAAATACTAAACTTAAAAATGTTGTCAATATTCGACATCTATGACGAAATTTTTTCTCTTTATCCATTTTTAGTCTTAATTGTTCTGCTCTAGGTAAATCTAATGTAAAATCAGATTCTGGACGTGATGATGGCTAATTGGATTATTCATATATAATGGCATTCATTGATTTTTTTTTTCAGTTTATTTTTGTAAAAATCCATGATGTAAGGATTAATAAAACGTACCATGAAAATATAAAACGAAACATAAAAAAATTAATTATAGCTTTTATGTACATTGATTTGTAGAAATTTAAAACTTTAAAAGGTTTTTTATGCAATTAAAATATGAAAGAAATCTTTTCATATTTTTTTATCATATTTTGGACAAACTTATGCAATATTGTCTATAGATATTATTGAAATTTACAAAAACACGATAGCTACATTTTTGAACATTTTTGTTGAGCAATAGGAATCAGATAACTTCTGATTCCTATTGCTCAACAATTTAATCTCCAAATTTACCAATACATAACAAATTTTTAATTAGAGAAAAGCAGAGAAAAATTGGTAAATTCTAAAACCGATATTTTTATTTCTGTGGTGGGTAAATTTGCCAAAACATGAAAACGGAACTTTCAATAACATAAAAACAAAACATTATTCTAATCTTAATGCATGAGAATTCATAAGCACTTTATAATGACGACAAATTCCGATCGAATTTTCTTAAATTTGTTCTGCTGAAAATTTGTAATTATGTAGATATGTGTTTTGCCAAAATTCCACAGAATTTATGTTAAAGCTGAAATATCAATTTTACAAAAAAGATATTTGTATTATAATAAAAAATATTTCCGATAAAATTTTTTAATTCTTACGACAAGACAACAGTTTTTAAACTTTTTATTAAAATCTTTCACATTTTTGCAATTTTTTCCATAGATATAATTTTCTTGCATATCCTTTTTGAAATTTTTATAAATTTTAAGAATTATATAAAAAAGTAATTTTTTCAATTTTCTGCACTTATAAATTTAAATAATTTAGACTTCTAAATATAGAATAAAATCAAAGTCGAAAATAAATTAAAAAGATTATTTCTAATAAATATATTACTCAAATATTTTTATGTTCAGTCAATCATAATTATTTTTATGTTATGTACATGTCGGTTATTAAAATATATACATGACTAACTAATATTGTCAAGTTTTTTGCAAGGACCTGGAATCTCGAGTGAATTAGAGAAGAAATTTTTTTGCAAGGATCTGGAATCTCGAGTAAATTAGAGAAGAAATTAGACTAAGTACAGACTGACCTCGACTGGAAACTTATTATAATAACTTGTTTGTTATTTGAAAAAGTTACACCTGATTTACTGATTTACTATGTGTTGAATATTTATTAACTCGCAGTATACAGTAAAATACATTGCTTAGTAGTACTGCATAGTATTGATTATTAAAAAGGCAACCTTACTTTTACGATTTGAATTTTAGAAGGGAGGTTAATAGTTTTAATTGAGTCAATCCATTAAAAAGTTTATTAAATTACCGATTGTAAATTTATATTTCGCCGAAAAAGTGAACGGAAATAAGCACGTAACTTAATGTAAATAATAATATTTTCATAATTTATATAAATATTTTATCTAAATGTCTTAAAGTGCTACTCATTAAATGGAGAATTCTTTTTTTGAATATTCATGATGAAAATTGAATGGTCATCTTATTGAACATAATTATTATTGAAAAATAACTCTCTTTCCAACACCAAAATATTACCAGCATTAAATTTAATTTGTGAACATTAAATATATTGTAACAATTTAAATAATTTTTATTATAGTAATTATAGTAATTATTATACAAATTTTTTAAATATTTTTTTAGTTAGTTTTTTGTAGTTATTTATTACAAAAATTTTTGCTATTAAAAAAATGTAAAATTATATTTCTTAATAATTAATTTATTAGTCATTTATAATTTCTAAACACCATTAAATACAATACTAGACTGCACCTTAAAAATTTTCCAGTTAAAAATAATCTTTTATTTTTTATTATTATCTGTTAGTTGAATTTTTTTGCATATCATAAAAATCAACTTACTAATAGTACCACAAAATTTATACTTGGCAATGACAACTTTCTCCCTATCCGCTAAAAAAAAGTGCTTAATATATACTTATTTTACCATTACGACTTAGTATATTATTTTAAAAAAAACTAAAAAACAAGGTATATGGCATCATTTCTTTTTTGAGTATGATTTAAGCGTAAAAAAAATTGTAATATGTTATAACTTTTTATAAATTGCAAATATGCAAATAATTTCCAGGAAATACTTTATTGTATAATCTAGATCTCCGTATATGTAACAGCATTGTATCTGGTAAATAAATTTAATTAGAAACGCCCTTAATTGGCAACAAAATAATTGATTAGTTTCCAAAACATAGCTAATTCATTAGTGGTTATTACTAAATGATTTTGACAGCTTAGTATGTCTATTTGCAGCAATTTTGAATGAAATAAGCTTTCGAAACTGAATATTACTTCAAAGTTCAGCCTGATCCTATTTAAGAAATATATTGGAACATTAACATTATAATATATTGGACATCTGGAAAAAACGTCCAATTTTGAATAAATTAATTAATTTTCAAAGACAAAATGGTTCTACTTTTATAAATAAATATTATGCAGTAAGCAGTACTTATGAATTTAAGAAATTCAAATAGTAGATCCATTAACTATAACCTACAAAACAAATCTTGTCTTACATGAAAATGTAAGACTTTCTACCTTTCGATTTTTTTAAACTTTACTAAAACCTTTCGGAAGAAAAGACTTTATGACACAAAAATCATATTTTACTAAATTTAAAATGCTTAGAAAATCATCTGTGCTTATGTAAAATAAAGCAATTGCAGATTACTATTTAATTAACTTTACTAGATATATCTCCACAATACAAGGACTAAAGCAATTTTATAGAAAAACGAAGAATAAGTGATTACTTTGAATTTTCCACAAATTGAATCTCAGACAACCGAACCATTGAACCCAAATAACCAACGTGTATATATTATTAAATTAAATTAATAAAATCTAAAACTGATTATAAAACATCAGTAATTTTAACGATAATCTTATATGACTTATACCCTAAAAAAAATTTAATTCTTTGCTTTAATGATATGTGCATTTTACAGACGTGATACGGATTTAAATTAATTTATTTAGGTGTGATATTTTGTCTACATGTCAAAAAAAAAAAAAACATAAATTTTTTTTATTACTAATGTTGCCTTGTACACACTTAATAAAAGAAAGCATTTGAAGCTTGTACATCAATTTTTTATATATACACTTATCCCTCGATTTACACGGTACTTGATTTACACGGTTTCGCTTTTACACGGTTTTGAAATTACAAAAAAAAAAAAAATTCATTGAAAAATTTCATTGAAAAATTTAATTGAAAAAAAAAATTTCAATGTCAATATGAAGAAATTTCCAAAGATGTACACCAGAATAAGCAAATGCGGCTCACTGATTTATTCTTACCAATCAACTGTAAATCTACTACTACTGAAGTCAGAAATACAACCAGCAATTCAAATCTTGAAATTTCTATTAGCGATTCTGATGTTGTAACAGCGCCAAAGAAAAGACCAATCCTAGCTTTTGAAAGCTCTGATGATGAATGGACAGTTTATTTTTATGTTATTATAGAAATATATTTTTTTGTTTTAGTTATTGATAACTCATTTATGTTTTATTTTTTTGAAAGACTGTTTTTTATTTTGATTTATGTAATTAATTATTAATGTTATGTTTTTATTTTGGTTGTTTTAGCTAATGAATATTGCTAATTTATGTTTTTATTAATTTTTTATATTAGTTTATTTGCTTTTGATTTTAAATGAATACATTAAATAAATATTATTTGATATTCGAAAATAAGCTTTAATTAGAACAAATCTCTGTTATTTGTATTTCATATATTTATTTGGCTCATTTTACACGGTTTTTGTGAACATATCTATGACTTTTCTATATATTCGTTGATTCGATTTACACGGTGTAAAGATTAGTGAAACCAATCTTAATTTGTTATATGCATTCTAAGTCCCGTTTTACACGGTTTTAATTTACACGATTTTTCATGGAACGTATCTACCGTGTAAATCGAGGGATAAGTGTATATTTTTTTTTACAATGTATATATTTATTTACGATAAATGGGGGGAAAAACATTTTTGCATCTGAATTAGTTTATTTACGTTTTAATATTTTTTTAAAAAAAAATGTCTATACAGTCACAAAACTTAATTATTTAAATAATTATTAAAGTCAGACTTAATTGCATAATATTGTTATGTTTGTTATTATTTATTTTATTTTTAGCAAAATTTTAAGATGAGATATGCTTTAACAAACCCAAAAAAAAAAAAAGATGAATTTTAAATGAGTAATCAGAAATTTAACATTTATAAAAATATTTTACACATTTTTTTTTCATATAAATTACAATATTATAATTTTTATTTTTTGGTGTTATATTGAAACAATTTATTAGATTAAAGAAAAAATCAATCATTTAATGTGCAAAGGTTAAGAGATGCCCTTTTTGATTAATGATTTTTTATAGTGTAAAGCTGTGCCGCGCCAGTAGATTATTTACTGTGATAATTTTCGCAATCTTTTTTTTTTTATTATTTAGTTATATGTATTATATATTTTATAATTTTTTTTTTTAAAATAAATTTAAGTAGCACAAAAATGGAATTATATTATGAAATATAAAATTGAATATTTATGTATTTTTTAATCTTCATATTGATAAAGTTTTAAAATCTAAAGTTTTTATGAAAAAGTTATGCGATAATAGTTAAAAAATTTGTACAAAATAACTTTAACAAAATATATGACTGTATAGTTTGTAAATTTAATTATAAATATTATTGCAATATTGAATAGAGATGTCAAAATAAGTTATGTCAATAATTATTTTTATCTGTCGTGTTAAATACTTCCTAACAGATACAAAAGTATATTGTCAACTTCTTAACACCAAAAATTATATATCTAGAATGTATACATACTAAATTTGATCAGAAATGAAAGCGAACTTACAAGTTATATACTGTGTTAAGTAAACTCAATTTTAATTTTTTGCTAGATCATATTTTCTCAGTAAATTTTAATTAACTTTTACTTAAATATTAGATATTCAAAATAAAGGATATATAATACCATAAATTATAATGAAATTCAATGGTTAAATATAAATCAATTTATTCAAAGGATATTTTCTTTAAATAAAATTATTAACCATAAACCCATATCTTAAAATTAATAAATATTATAATTAGAAATATTAATATGTAATAGTTTATTATTTAATAATAATCTATTTATGTCATAGCATGATTTTCAAAATAATGATTGGGTTATGGTTTCTTAATTATAAAATTTATTGAAACTAATGAAGTGTAAAAATGGTATATATTAGATATGAATGGCATTAATATTCAACAAAAATGGTTAATTTATATAGAAACTTATCAAATATTGTATAAATAAATGACCTAGTAAATATTAATTAATTAACCAATTTTATTTGACTTAATATCATAATTTTAATTACGAGGAAAAATTATAAATTTTTTAATTATTTTTTTGTAATATATATTGAATAGTTTGTCAGATTACAACAATTCGATAAAACAATACTCTTACTGATGAAGCTATATTATAATAAAGCTCATTGAAACTTTATGTTTTTATTAAATTTTGCTAATATTTATAATAAATAACACCTGCGTATATATAGTTCATTGATGGCAATCAAATGAATTAAATTAAATTTACAAAACAAAAATATATTTCTTACGTAAATTCAAATAACTTTGAAATATACTAATTAAGTTTTTAAATGAAAATTATATCAGGCAAAATATTTAGGCTAAAATTATTTCCATTAATCCATAATAATATGAGGGTAAATAAATTACATAATATTTTCCATTAGTTTTTAGTTTTTTTTTTTTCAAATAAATTAACTTTGAAGTGTAACATTTTTTTTCCCATAATACCAAAAGTAATTTAATACATAGTGTAATTTTGTAATTGGCAAAAAATTAATAATTTGCCAATTTACTTTATTAGTAAAATTCGTAAATATTCGAACAGTGTGCATCAAACAATGAAGCTAATATATAAAAATTTATTAAACGTTTATTTGTTTATGGTAACACATTGTACTTTGTGGTAGCTAAAAAAATATGATTATTATCTCATTAGAGATGAAGGTAATAATGGAAGGAATTTGCAATTAGAGAGGAAATTAATTTGGTATTTATGGTGCAAAAATTCCTTTTCTGTTACAGAAATGATTAAAATCAAAATTATTACAAAAAATTTGATGTTGTCAAAACAAATTTTTGGTGACGCAGCTTTGTAAATAATAAATTCCACTTTCTTAAAATGAGTAAAAAATACAATGAATACCAGTTAAAAATCCATAAAGTTTAATAGTTGAATCGTGATCAATATTGACTTGGGTATCTTGTCATAAATATTGTTTTAAACTTTTAAAATATCTTAAAAAATTATTTTCACAAATTTTAAGAAATTAAAAAATAAAATTAATAATTTTTTTTTTAATAACTCAATTATTTCCCACAATCCAGTAAACTAAAAAAACAAAAACAATTTTTGTTTACTGTAAAATGTAATTTTCGCAAAAACCAAAATATTTCCATCAGAGAAAGTTTATCTTTTACACACATATAAAAAAAAATGATGAAAAGAAAAAAATTGATTATAAAAATATTATTTTTACTACTTGATACTCCATTAACCTTGAAAATTTCAATAACTTGAGCATTAAAGTGTTCAGAAATTCAATACAAAATATATTTTTTTTCTTTCGAAAAACACGTTTAATATACTAAATGTTTTTTCACCTCTTCAATATATTTTAGTCTTCCAATCCAATTGATCAGTGAATTGATGCTATTTTTTTGTTATCTGAACTTTCACGCTATAAAAAAAAATATTCAAAATGCGTATTGCAAAATTATTCGAATGCTTGATTTGAATGCTTGACTTTTAAGTGTACACACAATGATTTCTATAAAAAAAAAAATGATTTTATGACAGATGACAACAGAAAAAAAAGAGTTAAGTTTTATTTTTATTATATTCACTTATTGCGGGAATCTAAAATATGCGACAATAAAAAAACCTAATCGCAAATATTATGTCAGTGGTATAGTAGCACTTGACTATATAATTTTATACTTAAATATAAATTATTAATGAATGCCTGTCTATAAATATTTATTGTAATGGGTAACTGTTAAATAATTTGATCTAGGAAATATTGTTTCTTTTTAAATTAGCATTTAACATCTTTGAATAAAAATGATGAGCGTATAAAACAGCAGTGCACAGTAATAAAAAAAATCTGGGAAAAGTCATCAAGAAAAGATTGAAATCCTTCTTAATACTTTCATCACTTTTCATTGAGAAAACTTACAACGAATTGGTTCAATAAGACGTGATTCTTAAAATTTAAAATTTGTATTATGTGAGCACTGAAATTATAATAAGTATTTTTAAAGGTGTAGTGGAAAAAAATGATGGAGAAAACTGCACCAGTTGCATTTCTTTGCGAATCGATTTTCACTAACACAAATTTACATTAAATTTCTGTCCAAAATTTGCATAAAGAGGAGAAATTCGCCGCAGTGTAGTTTTACATTAGTAGCTCATAAGTTTTTTGATATTATTTGTCTAATTAACTAATGGTTCCATAATTGAGTACACTTTAGCAACTACCATTAGAAACGCAGCAAAAAGGGTAATATCATTTGCAAGATCACGTAATATTTAGTACAACCAAAAGGAATTACTAAAACCATTGAAAACATTTGGTAACACTTATTTTAATATTTCTATGTGTAATAATTTTACCATATTTTTTTTCGTAATGACCCTAATTCCTTCTCTGACATAAATTGCACATAGAAGATAGAAATATATAATTAAAGAAAATTATTTATTTTGATTTTTAAAATATCTTTTTTTTTTGTCGCAAGAAATTACCAATAAATGACATGTTAGTGAAATATTCAATTAAGAAATGCATAAATTATTAAAGATAATATTTAATATTACGAAAATAAAAAAATTTATCATTATATTACAGGATGTGTGTTCAACGTTATTATACAATGACAAAATATTTATTTTCTTAAAAATATATAAAATTAAATTTCTAAATAAAATTTACTTTTTTAAAGATGATGTATATAATTAATTAAAAATCTCATTTCTGGTAAACGTTAAGGTGTGGAATATTATCCATGTAATTTTTGCTGTGAGGATTTTATTCATTACACAATTTCTATTAATATTTTTTAAAGTTATTAACAATGAGAATAAGTCTCATAATAAATAAATAGTTATTTTAAATTAAGTTCAGTAAAAGTTAATTGAAAATTAATTTATTTCTTAATGAATCGTTTAGTTGCTATAGTAATTTTTAATATTCTGTGAAATATGTGTTTACCTTTCATTTTTCGAAATCTAAATAAACAAACCTGTACCAAATAGTATAATTTTATTTAAGCTTTCAACATTTTATATAAGTAATATCTGATTATTAAATGTAATATCAAATCTTAAACAGTTTCTAAATTCACCATAGTTTTATTAAAAATTATACAATTTTTTTTAAATTTATGAACCATTCAAATAATTAAAAATTAAACTAAACCACCCACAAAATAATATGTTTAATAAATTTGTTATTTTTTTCACCAAAAATTACTTAATTTAAAAACAAAATCGAGTATCAACCTTGTCAGATTACGAAAATTAAATGGGTAATAGCCCAAAGCTCTATATTCCTTCCGATGTATAGTAACAATTACTTTAATACCTGCTAATAATAACAACAAGTTCTTATCAAAATCTGAAAATCACTTTGCTAATTGAATTGAAACATTGTGTTGATTGAATTGAACGATCTATTTCAGTCAAAATTAATAAAAACCTACTAGTAGTTTGTTTTAACCACATTTTTAATGGTTCTATTGTTATTTTTATTTCTGTGGTGTACAGTGCACTACATTTTATCTATATTTAAAAAAAAAAATTAAATAGTAAATTTTATTTTGTTGTATCTTTTTTAAATATTTTTCTAACCTACTAAAAAATATTATGTTTTTTTTTTTTTGTAAAAAAAAAAATTACATAACTTTTCATTCGATAATGATTAGAGAAAAATTTGGTTATGCTTTAGGTTGGAGCTAAAATATAATTTAAATTTATAAAAATAATACAAATATTTTAGATTTTCAGGTAATTAAATATTGAATGGTTCTATTGGCCAATACATTTCAGAATAATTATTACTAAATTCTACTGTTCCCAGCAGTAGAATTTAGTAATAATTATTTAATGTTTTCTATTATATTATAAAAGAAAAAAAAACTTTCAAATACAAAAAATTTGATAAGTACATATAAAAATTGTAAAATACTATTCCATGGCTCAACAGCTCGTGAAGATTCTCTCTTTTTTGAATTACGAAAATTAAATTTTGTTATAGCCCAAACTTGTCTTTTACTTCCGAATAATAAATTTCTTTATAATAAAATTGCAATACGCTAATTAGCTTTCTTGGTGAGACATTAACAAATTATTAGTATTTTTCTCAATCTTAAAAATGCATTTTATTGTAATTTTATGACTGGGACTCATTTAAAGCTAAGCAAACATCGATGATTCGGATGAAAATCGAAACCATTTCCTATGGACAATATTTTCACTAAATAATCGCCGGTCCATCGACTTCAAAATATAAAACCAATATTAAATTTAAAAATCCGAAAAAGGCCTTTTTTAGAGTAATTTAGGATATGCATATATCTATATCCTAAATCACAGTATAAAATGATCTTAAAATAAGAGTTTATTGAACATCTATATAGAATAATAGTTAATTTCAGTCTCAGAAATTTTCGGAATGATACAATTTCAGAAATTATCTGAATGATACAAAATTCTACTCCATCCTAATTCCAAATATATGTATGTATATTCCAAATATGTATTATAATGAAATAAATAAAAAAAAAATCTTTAAAATTTTTATGCTACAATTACCATCATATAGTATTGAATAATTTCGTGCTACACTAAAGTTGAATGGATCTCATATGTATGTATAAAAAAATTTCAATAATTTTTTTTTGTCATATACTACATCATATACTACCAGAATATTTTCTAATGTATAACATACTATATACTTTGTAGCTATTTTTTATTTGTAAAATTCAGTTCTTGGAAATTGAAACTATTGCACTAGTCATGCATGTGATTCAACCTTAATTATCATGCATAAGATGAACAGTACAAAGAAAAATAAAAAAAAAAACATATAAAAAAAATATCGATCAAAAATTTACACGCAAACAAATAACAAAAAAAAAACCACATGATTATGCAACAGAATGAAACCATTTTGAATCATTTGGAGGATATGTAATTCAATTTTATGTAAAATTAATGTTAATGCTTTAATTTTTTTTTTGTTGTTATTCTCTTAAAAAGTAAATCCAGAGTAATTTGTTTTAACAATTAAATGAATAAGAATAATTTTATTGATTACACAAAATAATGATTAAATATTTATGATTATTTTGAAAGTTTTTTTGCACATATGTTACAGGAAACTTTTATTTATATACATTTTTTTTCGGTTATTATTATTGTGTGCCATGAAGTGTTTTTTTTTATAAAGTTTTGAAGTTGAAAGAAAGAAGCAAAACAGTAAAAATTATTGAATATTTTAACAATTCAAGCTTGAAATTTTTTCAAGAACATAACATAAACATATTTTTTTTTGTTACCCTTGTATATTTATGTAATGACATTATTCAATTGCTAATTTATTGATTTGTGTTTATTCTTTGTTATGTGGTAATAAAAGAAAATATGGGTTTTAGTGTTTCGTTTATGTTTTATTTTATTTTTTTGGTTTTGTTTTTAGTTGAAATTCCTAAATAAGAGTATTTTTTTTTCTCATAAAATTTTGTTTTAGTTTTATTTTATATCTTAGTGGTAAAATTTATTAATAATATAGACGAGGTTCATTGAAGTTTTTGTACAATGAAATTCATAAAATTGCAAACTAATATTTAATAAGTCCTTTTATGTATTAAATTTACAATGTTTGTATACTTGCTTTTCTACATAGTACCGTATATTTGAATCGAAGATAAATCGAGTGGACCACTAAAAGTGGTTTTAGTTTAATTGGAACTAAAAATATGCTCTTTTATTTTTTTAAATATATATTACAAGTGATAGGTAACCAAATATTGAAACAAAATTGATTTTAAATTCATGTCTTATAATATTCTTCTGCTTTTTCAAGAGAATCGCATTTACTGACTATAATCTAATTGAAAATATCTTAGAATACCTGATACCTAGGAAGCAATTTTGAATAATAATTACCAGGTCAGTTTTTTATCTTTTATTCCTGTTAAAGTCAGTTAAAAAAAAAACTAAGTACAGATTTTCAAACAAATAACTAAATTTTCCCATAAAGTAAAATCTTCAATGTAATATTAAATATAAAGTAACTCTAACAAAATTAAGTTTCGAATACCAAGAAAACCACTTAAAGTTTATAATTGAAAACAACATAAAAAACATATTTAATTTCTTACATTAAAATCAAAAGTGTGCTTAATACTTATTTTATATGTTCTACAAAATAATCTCAAAACAAAATAAAAAACATTTAATTTGATAATTAATAATTTTTAGCAAAGTCAGTACAATACTTAAAAAACCATTAAAATTTTAAATTCAAATACTTAATTATTATGATTTTTATGTCTGCAAAAATAAAAAAAATACCAAAAAACAAAATTAATTTCAAAAATTTATCCAAAGCAATTAATTTTATATTGAAATCAATTTGTTTAATTTGAAAACTTCACAAAAAAAAACGATACAAAACCAAATTTAATTACATATAACAACATTGTTGCACATCCAGCACTTTTAAAACTTGTAAACCTTCAATCTTTAGTATCTATCTAGTATATAAGAATTTTTTGTAGCTTGATCACTAAAATAATGTCGTTAATCAAGTTTTACTTGTACTTCACCGTTACCATAATAATACATTTTTTTTTATTTTTGTCCACCAAGAAAAAAAACATTCCATATCTCTGACGTCACAAAAAAAATATAGTACATTTAATATCTTATAAGTACTTTGTGTACAGCATTTAAATTGAATCGTGGAAATAACAAACAAATTATGGTAACAATAATTTTTAACATTATTATGGAAATTTTATATTAAAACAAGTTTTACATATATACTTGTTATTACTATGCTAAACAATACATGTTTAGTGACTTCCAAAAAACCAACCAAAAAATAAAAAAGTAGAGCAAGTTTTAAGTTTCAGGCAAAAAGTAAAGAAGAACCAAGTAAATATAAATTTTAAGATTTTTTTTATTTTGTCGTCTTTATATAATTGGATCACACACAGACCGATCAACTGCTAATTAATTTTTGGGTGCTGCTTACATAACTGTTTCTCAGTATATATAAACTAAAAATTTAACCCCAAAACGACGAAAAAGAAAAACGAATTTAACCTATAAAAATGAAAACATAATATTGAAGGTCATAAGTACTATAACTTGAGCAGATTAAAGATAAAAAATTTTACATACAAATCATAAAAAAATAAAAATAATTTAAGGTGTGTATGAGGGCATTTTGTATAATGATCATGTTTGATTAGTTTATGATAATTTATTATATAAATAATCGGGGCAATTTTTTTGGATGTCATCATTTTTTAATGCTATCAAAAATCTAGATATACAATATTTGACCTTGACTATTACTCTGGTAATAAGTATTGTTGTACGATAACTTTTTTAAATTAATAAATTTTAGGTTAGCACATAAAATAGTCATTGCTTTCTCATTGAAGGTTCGAAAGGTACTATTGATTTTCTTCTATGGTGGCGGTCAACTAAGAGTTACTAAAATTGGTTCGTTTTTCAAGTTGAATATTGTACACGGATACTAATACTTTCAGTTACGCCTTAAAACTTGTGTGTATTATTAGTACCGTTGTTTGAATCTCGATGTGTTAGCAAAATAACATAATAAATGATCACCTAAGTCCTACGTTATAATTGATCAATATGGTCCTGTGTTGAAAATGTAAAAAAGAAGAAATAGTTAAAATATATTGGTATAGTTAGGAATGTTCCAAGTAAAGATGTAACAAAATGTCCCCTACTTGAATACCGGGAACATTTTGTTACTTTCTTCAAGTACCATATTCAAATTTTTCAATATTTTTTGATCAACTGCAATTTTACTAATGTTACTATAAAGCAGATTATTTAAAGTAATAATTTGTCCTACACAAAGCTCAGAATAAGACTAAACCCTATCTTTTTTATACATAATTAAAATATGATCAACAGCATAAACTGTCAAATTAACAGCTGATATTTAATATAGAACTAACTATTATAACAAAATTAGTATAGATCACAAAATTGTTAAAGCTAGTAAAACTGGAAGTAAATTATTGTAAATATTTAAAAATAATTAAGTTATTATCAATCATCAAAATATTATTCACAATAAATATGATTTTTTTTAATGATTTACGTTTATATAATACAAAATATATTTTTAAAAAATTATATAATAAATTGATCAGAAATTCGAAAATAAAACTAAATTAGTATATAATATTCTCTTTAAAAATGTTAATTTCAGATTCAGCTACCAGTTTTAGATATTAAATAAAATATACTAATTTATTTAAGGGTTATTTTAAGCTTATTTTGTTTTCTTCGAAATAACAACTAAAAATTATAAATTTGGTTAAATTAAATTTAGTATACGAGTATAAAAATCATATAAATTAATTAATTTCCATGAAACAAATTAAAACAGTGGGAGTTCAAATAAAATTAAAAAAATTTAAATATTTATATTAAATCTATATATATTTCAATTTAAATTATGATCTCATTGTTATTTCAATTTTAATTGGCATAAAATCAATAGACGAATTTGTAGATTATTTAAATAAAATTTTATTAATTAAGTATTTTTTTTTATCTTTTAAATAATACTTTTAAAAGATTATAATTAATTAAAAAGACAAATATACGCGTTTTAATTATATCAATAAAATATTAAAATTATGTATTTTTAATTTTTAGTAAAATATATATAAAAGGTTTGAAAATTACTATTAGGAAAATTATTTATTATAAAAAGAACCTGTCTATTTATAAAATCTGAATAAGATACATATCTCCTCCTTCTCCCGTTTAAAAATATTTTAAAATTTTATTTAACTTTTCACTATATTACGTTTTTTTTTTTTTTTTGTTAAATTGTCTTTTTCCATGCCAGAATTAAGAATTTAATTAAATTAAAATTGTTCAGCTCTAATAATAATAATGATGATGATTTGATGATGAAGAAAGACGGAACGGCATATTGCATTAATGTATATATACATATAAATTTTTTTTTTATTGTAAGCATGGAAAAGCGTGACTTGAACATATTAAACATAAGAAAAATAAAAAAAAAATAATATTATAAAATTGTGAAATAATTTTTAATTAATTGAAAATAAGCTTGAAAGAATATAAAAAATTTGATTTTCTTAGGAGAAGAAAATCATTATTATAACTTCCAACACGGTAAACATTGACGTATATTACCAATTCAATAGTATATCTCAATTGGTTTAGGGCTGATCACCAATATTTATAAAGATGTCTTAAAATATTTAGGATTATCAAGAATTACAAAATATGAATAGTTTAAAAAAAAAATCATTTTGATGATCATTCGTCCTTGGGAAATGAAAATTACTGAAGACAATATTTACACATTGATATCGAGTGGGTTTAATTGAAATTCATATACGCAAAGCACGCTGTATTTTTAGTATGTTTAGGAAAAAACTAATAATAAATATTTTTAAAGAACGTATGATTTCATCATCCGCTTTCAGCATTTGCTTTTCAAAAGACGTATTCATCCGACAGGAAAGTGTCAGTTTTTTTGTCAGAAAATAAGTTGAAAAATGACATCAATGGTGAAAAATGTAATTGTCGTAAATTGAGTTTTATTTTAAGTGCTTTTTTAAATAATTAAAATTAAACAATTACTTTTTATTAAAGATAACTATTTCAGAATATTAATTTAACAAACCCCATTTTTTTCTATATTATATTTATTTTATTACACAATCATTTTACCAAGAAAGTATAATTAATGAAGTTGATAACCGTATAACGAGACTAACTGATTTCAGATCAATTTTACAGACTTGAATGTCCTTTAAGGTCGTTTAAGACCGGTTTCACATAAAATATCTATATTGTAATATAAATATATATGTATATATATGTTTTTTTAAATTAATATTGCGAAACTATTTATGTTATTTTTTTTTTTATATTTCGCGGTAAAAAAAAAATAAAGAACTATGTTGAACTGAACAAGCATATCATCAACATAAAAATGAAAATTTAAACTAAAAATATGTATAAGAATCGTTTCCATTATTTTTATTTTTTTTTTTAAGGTAATACAGCATTTTTTTTAATAATACGGTTGATTTGGTTTTTTTTATTTGATTTGTAACGGAATTTAAAGGTTATTTTGCACTTGTAAAAAGTTATTCAGATATTTTGTAATTTTAGGAATAGATCAGAATTTTATTTTCCAATTTATTATTACATAATTTTTGTAAATATCAGATACAGTAATATCTATGATAAATTGAAAAAATCATAAAATTTGTTTAATATATTCTTCTAATAAAGAAACCTTTTTATAGTTCCTAAAAATTAATACTATAGTATACACATATACCTACTATAGATATACATATACGTACTCAAGAATTTTTAGAAATTCATAAAGTTTATAATTTCGCATATTTAAGAATTTTGAAACAACAGCAAAAAAGCATATACTAAACAAAAATTAATTCAAATTTATGGCAAATTTTATAGCTATATTAAAAATAAGAAATTCATAAAGAGTTGAATAGTGCATACTCGAGATTTTTTTGAAATTCATAAAGATTTTAATACAGATTTTAATATAGTGTACACTTTTATTATAAATTGTTGTTCTTAAAGACAATAGATGCTTTTATAAGGGGTATAAATGTAGTCTTTTCAATATTTTGATTAACAAAAAATGATTACGTATGTTTAAAACAGATCTATACATAAACGCACACACAAAGCTTAACCAAGAAAAATATAAATTACAATTTTTCAAATTATTACCCGATATGTATACGTCACATTGTAAATTAGTATAACATTTTTTACTTCTAAACTTCTGGTTATTTTTAAAATAGTATGCTTAAACACTGAAAACTGAATTGACTAGCATTATAAGTAAATCTAAAAACTGTTCCAATTATTCAAATCCATTAAGAATAACTGCTTAAAATCAAAATATTACAGCAATATAAGTTAACTGATAGAAAAATAGTATCATAATCAGAGTATTGAATTCTTATGACAATTAATATGTCAGTTGTCTAAAAGTAAATGAATTTCCGAAATATATATGTATGTATTTATTATTTATTATAAAAATTCTCTATGACTATTTCTTTGCAGGATCATTTATAAAATTTAAATTTGTCTCAGCTTGATTTTTTTCATTTTTATAATAACTTAAAGTCTTAAAATTACCATTCGGTTTCGACTGCTTGACAACTAAAAAACTAAAAAACTAAACTGAGAATATAATCACAATATTGAGCATGATAGATAAATTAAAATTTGTGAAGTCAAAAGCCAGAAGAATATAACAAATTAATATTAAATATGTTATTAATTTATAATAAAATTAATTATTTTATATTTAAGTATTTTAATTGATGTGTGGTCTAAATGGCAATTAGTAACAGAAGTTACAGCAGTTTTTTCCAATATTTTTCTTTCAAATTATAATTATAAGCGAGCATCGAAATACTCGACAAACATTCTGCATTAAATATGTAGAAGACTACTATTAATTTTATAAAATAAAATAAATTAAATTAAATATTAATAAAATATAAATAAATCTTTAATTTAAGTTAATATTTTATTGTATAATTTGTTTTAAATAATAAATTAAGTGTTTTGACACTAATTGGAAATCATTATTAAAAAATTTATTTATCTAATTTATTATCTTTATTTTTATTATGGCCTAAAAAATCACACTATTTCGACTATAAATTTTAATTTTAACACTTAATATAATTCAAAAATTGATGAAATATTACAAAAGAAATTAGTAATTTTGAAGTTAAAAGAACATCTGAAATATTCAAATTAAAATTATAAACTTTATAATTTATTTGTTTGAGGTTATTAGTCGCGGTATATATAAATAATTTTCGTAAAAAACTAATATATTTTATCTAAATAACTACGCCCAAAAATATAGAAATGCTTTTTATGAAATGAAAGCAGGTTTTTGGCAGGTCTAATTCTATTTAATTATTTGCTATTTCAGCCCGAACACGAATAGTTTAATGTTGAATTTTTGGTATCCATAAAAACTAATATATTTTTTGTAGTTCTTTTAAAAAGTAATTCAAACTATGTGAATTTTTGAATTATACTATCTTCAATAGAACTGCCCAATTGCTGACCAATTAAAATGCAAAGCATTACTTAATTGTCAAGTCAAATGGAGTATTAATAATCTAATTTTAATATTAATCTAATTGTTTTTTTTAGAGAATCCTTATTATTATATTTTCATATTAAAGCATTTATGAACAAATATACGTAAAGAAATCTACCATATTTTTCTATAGTTAAATAGAGGAAGCATTGGACCAAAAACATAAATATAACATAATATTTTCAAATGCAAACATAATTTGAATAAATTTCATTTATTACAATCAAAAAAAATTTGGAATTTATATTCTGAATTTATGCTTTTTCATTTCTCCATATAAACAATGACTGGTGTTCATTTTGTGACTGGTGTTCATTGCGGGAAATATAATAAATATAAATAAAAATTTTAATATTTAATTGCTATAAGAGAATAACTAAAATTAGTTTTCTTATTAAAATTAAAACATATTATTTCAATGATTTTTGTTTATTTTTTAAATTTTCCGGAAAAAACACTTAATTTTAATTTTAAAATAAAATGAAAATTGAAAATGAAATTTTAGTTAATCATTGAAATATAAAAGGTAAAAGATTATAAAAGTATTTTAATAGAAACCATAATGTTAAAAGAAAATTTAATTAAAATGTTCCCATTATGCAAATTTCAATTATATTTTAATTAAAAAAATTTTTTATTTTAAATATTTGGTAGCTAACGAAAATACATAATTTAAAAGTACAATTTTATATGATATTTACCAGATGAAGGAGAATATTATTAAGAAAGGATATCCATCCGTGGTGAAATTATTTATCGATTTATTGAAAAAGTTAGTTAAACATCGAAAATTTTATAGCACTCACGCTTAATATTATTTATCAATAAAATTTTTAACAACAAAACCTTTTTCAATTACCTAATTTTTCATATACCTCAAAAGTAAGCTAAGTTTTATTATATTGAACATAAAATTATATTTCTTTTGGAAAATTTATAGAACAACATATATGTATATATTTATTATTATTTTTATACTCTGAATAATATCTAATTTAATAATTTCGTCAGTGGTGTTACATAAACAATCAACAAATGTAAAAGCGATACGAATTTATTTAGCCTTCTTATTATTAATAAATTATGTAAGAATTGGTCAATGTTTGAAAAATATTTTTATATATTAATAAAAATTATCTGACCATAAAGAAATTAAAGCATATATGTATGAACGATAGATCTTTAGTTAAAAAAAAACTTTCTAATACATTATTATATCTTTTCACTAATTATATTTACAATAAATAATGGCATTCAACAACAACAAAAAATACCTATAGTGTTAAATTTTCAAATCTTACTAATACGTTACACATAAGTAAATCATATAATTTTAAAAATTATATAAAAATAATTTTAACCATATTAAATAAATCATCACCTTAGTTATATATTGTTCAGTGTCCATTTTCTTGTTGGTTTCAGAAAAACAATTTTAAAAATTTACCGATATTTTCTAGATTTTTTCGAGCTCAGTAATGGCTGATAAAAATTACATATTAAAGAAAATATTTTATAAAAATCAAAGTACATAGTATTATTTCTTAATTTGAACTTCGATTCTTTAATCTGTATTTTAAAAACAGTTAAAAATATAGAATCACGTGAAAATTTATATGGAAACTAAATTATTATTAATGAAAAATTCATACTTGAATTTTATTTAAAATTATCAATTCAACAACTTGGTTGAATGGCTGACAAATAAGTGAATAAGTAAAAATATCTAAAACCCTTTATTTATGCTCTTACATAATATTTTATTTAAATTTATTTAACAAATTCAAAACTAATTTCTCGTATTTTATAGTTTTATAAACTTTAACTATTAATGCAATGTTGTAAATTTATAACTTATTCAATATGAAGATTTCCTTAAAACCAAGGAAGTCAATCAAAATCAATGCTTTTTTTTATGATAATGGCACAAAAAAAAAATATATATAATTATTTGTATAGATAAAATATAAAATAAATGACTTATATATTATTTTTTTTATGTGATTATACTTAAAACATAATAAATTTTACCACAAATAGTTAAACGATTAATTGAAAATTTTGTATATTTGTTTAAAAACTAAATAAAAAATATTTCCCAATAAATTACTTAATAAAAAAAAAATTAAATAAAATATTAAATGTCACGAATGATGATAACAATTTTGTTTTTTATTTTTATTTTTTTATGGATTTTATTTAATTAAGTAATTTATTTAAAGTAAATAATAATGAAAATATAATAAATTTAAATATATAAAAATGTGAATTTGTTGTTGATATTGGAATAAACTAAAATTTATCCTTGACCGCATTCCTTTATGGTGTTTTTTTTTGTTTATTTGAGGTAAAATTATTTGCGGGTGGAATCATTTTTTTTCTTGTTAATGCTCAATTTTTTATTTAAATATTTTTTATAATTTTACACCAATTATTTCATAGATAACCGTACTGTGAAAAATTTACAAAAATATATCCTAACAAGTGTTTATTGTCATATCAGAATAAAAGCTTAGGAATTTGTCAATATAAACAGAGTTCTTGTCAGTACAACAATCCCTTAGAAAAAATATGTTTGAAAGCATCTTTTTATGAAAAATCTCAATTACTTTTTGTGTCAAGTAAAGATTTTGAAAAAAAAAAATGTGTTTACAAGATTTACAAATTTTTTAATTTAATTCACACCAACTTTTACAATTCCGATATAGTTTAATTCAGTACGATTTTGACTATTGAATTAGAAGGATATTGAAGAAGTGCCGCGTAGTACATATTCGAAAAATGACTATACAAGCTTCGTCAAATGTTACAAGTTGTTGAAACAGTTTTGTTGTTTTATTCTAAAGTGAAACTAATGAGAATTTCGAAACGAAATTGATAAGCGTCAGTAGACGATCAAGCGAAGTCTACAGCAAGAGATACAATGGCCATTATTAGTTTTTATCAATGGCGGAAATTATCTACGTAATTTCCACCATTGATAAAAACTTAGATTATATATAAGCGGTTAATAGATTGGTCACAGTTTCTGAATTCGCTGTAGACATAACAATATAGTTGACTATGCCACCTGGACAATTATATAAATCGTACTTAAGTTTTGAACGATTGTAGGATTTTTAGTTCACAATATTAGTAACTTAATATTATTTTAAATTTAAATTATCAATAAAATATAATATTTGTTTAAATTTCAAAAATTTAACAATTTTATTTTATAAAAATTCAAGAAATGGTCAATGATATTACCATTTCTTTAATTTTTACAAAATAAAAATGGTTAGATTTTTGAAACTTAACATATATGATATTTTCTTGCTTTTAATATATTGTCAATTCAACTTATGTACATAGAATAAAAATATGTCAACCAGTAATGGAAAATTTTTTTTTCTTATATATTGCAACAATTCCTACAAAAAAAATCATAAAACAAGTTTTGATTTTTAATGACTTTATTGCTCCAATTCAAGATTGTAATATAAAATTATAATGCTATGAATATATTCTGTTAGATAAAATCCGGAAAATATTTTTTTAGTGGTTTTATCAAAGTAGTTTTATTTTTTATAATTAAACATTACTCTTTTTTATGAGTTGATAGAAAATTTTATGAAAGTTAAATTGTAATTATTTGAAGCAAATAAAACCACTGACAAACTTTTGTAAAGTCAAAATTACTAACAAATATATATACTTTTTTTTGATGGAAAATTCTTTAAAATTTATATTAAATATGAAATTATAAAATACGGTATATGAATTTAAAATGAAATTTTGTTTGACTCGAACAAGATATTTTTAAGCGTTACATAAAAAATAAAAATTTAATTGGTTTGGAAATTTCGCCATACACCTTAAAATTGATTAAGGTCCAGTTTACATAAAAAATTAAGTGGTTGGAAATTGATAAATAGAATGTAATTTCCCACTCAATGAAAAAAAGAATTTTTTTTTAACGTGAATGACACAACTATTGTGAATTATTAATAAAATAGAGTGAACGATATTTAAATTTTAATCTACAAATTAAAATTTAAATATCGTTCGTGTCATTGAAAACAACTAACTTCTAATAAACTTAAGACAAAACTTGAATACTTACCGTACAATTTATAAGTGGAAAATTCAGTGAATATATTTATTCACTATATATTTTGTAAAATATCAATGCACTTAGTTAACTTTAATTACTATTATCAAAAAATATGAATTAAAATATTTCTTCACATAAACTAATTCAGTGTGGTTAAAAAAAAGTCAATGACCCAATAATTATAGTAAGTTTTAAAGAAGCCAAAATTTCTAAAATTATAATATACATAACATTATTTTTGTTATATTATTTCATTCGATTTCTACAAATTAAAATTTAAATATTGTAATAAAAAAACCTTCAAATACAAAAATATTTACTAAACCCTTTTTGTAATCAAATAAAAAATATTATGAAAAATTTAATTTTTATGTAAAAATTTATGGTTTTATGATTTCAGTGCACCATATATATATAATAATAAAATTCATTTGTTAATTTATGTCATAGGCTATGTCCAAAAAAACATATTTTATTTTCATAATGCATAAACGACGAATACTTTTAAAAAAAAATAAAACAAAGAACCTATTGCAGACGATAAAATTTAATGAAATATTTCGTATTACTATCTGCAATATTTTAAATACATATATTTGAAAAAAAAAAATGTTATTATTGTGTTGCATTCTGAAATATTATGTGGAAAATTAAAAACCTGAAAACCTGTTTTGCAAAATATTATAACAGATCGTGAGCTTCTTTTATGGTGATGGCCCATGACATTTATTTGTGTACGAAAAAAAAAATATAAATATTTTTTATTTTCTTTGCAATTTTATTGCAATAATAATTAAAAAGTTTCTTTGAATTTTTATTCTATTTCATGAAATTTTTCAAATATTTTCTATAATTTATATTTTATTTTAAGCCAGTATAATAAATTGCATTTACTTGAAATTAGCAAATTACAGAACACAAAACCAATTTAGTCATGGATGTTTGTTGAAAATATGTAAAATAATTTTTACTAACAGATTTGATTTAAGATTCATGGGAAATTTTATATTAGTACAAACAAATTTTTAATACAAGCCATTAAAATAGATTTTGACTTTTATGTCTCATTAAGATTGAATTTAACTACCAATTGTAATTATATTTAAAGCATACAAAAGCTATAAATTAATATAAAATTCTATGTCATAATGTCATGGAAGATTTTGTATAATTTTGGGATTCTGCATGATTCCGACTCGTTATTTTGAATAAAATTCAATTTAATATCAGTTAATTTAATATTTAAAAGTTGTTAATCAGTCAATCTATTAATACCCAATCATTCAATGTATTAATAATATGCATTTTTAAATTAAAACGTTATGAAAGAATAAATTATATATCTAGCCTCCAGGAAAATCCATATAAAAATATAATATTAAATAAATTAATTGGTTTAAAAACAAAACTAAATTACCAAACAAATTGGAATATTTAAGAATCATATTTACAATTTAACATAAACAAACAAATTTGATAATAACTTGTAATAAATTAAAATCAATAAAAACCACGAACTATGTAGCGTATAGGCATAGCCTTAGGCATTAGAGGTATATACACCACAAATAATTTCAAATCAATTTTTTTATTTTGATTTAAAATAAACATTACCGCAAAAAATTAATACAAATTATTGCAAAATTATTACAAATTAATTATTTAAAATAAAAAAAATTAAATATATTTAATATAAATAAACTCACATATGACATTAAATTTTTTCCACTTTTTGATAATTGACCACGTTTACCCGTCAACGTTTGATTAATTCGATTTGTACCATAATATAATTCCCATGAACTTGGTTTATTTTTATGCTGTTCAATTAATATTAAATCTTTATCATTTTTAATTTGTTCAATATTTTGTACATCATGTTTTTGTAATATTGGTCTATGATATGATAAATTTCGTTGTAATTGTGTTACAATATTATTATTATTTTCTTTACTGGACGCTAATGTTTCACTTTCTAAATTTGTTAATTCATCATTATATATATTATCATTAATTGGAAATATATCTGTTATACTTTTACGTTTTAATTGAAAATTTGGATCACTAGAACGTATTAATGAATTATTTTTACTATTACTATTATTATTATAATTATTAATTTTCATATTATTATGATTATGTTCTAATAAATTATTATCATTAATGGCACTATTTTGATGATAATATTTTTTAATATTTCTAATTGGTTCATATGTTAATTCATATTCACCAATACCATAATCACTATTTGTTAATGATTTACGACGTTCAAATGCTTTTGTCATTGTTACTAATTTTTGATTATTTAATAAACCAGTACAAAATTGTTTTATTTCCAATTCACTATTACGATTCATCATTCTTAAATATGTTTCTAATTCCATTTTTAATACAGATATATTTGATTCTAATTCTTTGGGTATAACATTACTATTTTCATTATCATTATTATTATTAATATTACTATTTTTAATATCATCATTAGCACCAGCTATAACACTTATATTACGAATTTTATCTTGAATATCTTCTAACATTTCACGTGTATTTTGAAAATGTATTTGATCTTCATATTTTTTTAAAAAAAATGCAATTGAATTTGTTCTTTCTGTATTAACAATAATATCATTATCTGGATTTATACAATCAACTCTAATAATTGGATTATTATTAGTATTATTATTATTATTACTACTACCTAAATCACTTTCAACTTTATATGCATCTTCTGGACATGAATTAACATATTTTGAACATTTATAATTACTTTCTAATGCTTCTTCATTAAATATTGCTGTTTTATCAAATAATGGATTATCAATACCATTAACAATTATATTTGAATTTATTATACCATTTTTGGTTGTAATACCATTTAAATTTATATTTTTTGTTTTTTTTTCATTAACTAATAAAAATGAATCTAAATCAATATCCATTAATGAATCATCAACAATATCATCTGTCCATGATTTATTTTTTTTTATACTTTGATTATCAATACCTTCCATAATAGTTGGTAATTGATATTGTTTTGTAATTGAATTATTAACATGATGAATTGTATTTAAACAATCATTAGATAGTATTGGTATATCATTATAATGAATAAATGCTGTTGCTGTTATTGGTGATAAAGTTTTATTTTCCTGATTATCAAAAATATTTAATTTTGGTTGTTGGTAATTTTTTAAATGACGATCTAAATTTTTAATACTTGTTTCTAAAATTCGTAAATTTTCATTCATTTTTAATAATTCATCATTTTGTTGATGTTGATGATGCTGATGATTATGATTTTTTGTTATTATTTGATGTTTTTGTTCTTGATTATTTAAATCAATTTTTAAATTTTTATTATTATCATTTTGTAAATTAATTAATCCTTGTCGTAATTTTAATAATTTTGAAGATGATGATGATGATGGTATCCTTGATGAATCAATAATATCAATAACTGGTTCACTATAAATATGCTCTTCAACTGAACTAGTTGAACATAAATTTGAACTATAATAACCAGATGATCCACTTTTTTCAGTTGAATAATTTGATGATGATGTTAATATATTACCACGTTCACGATCACTAACAACTGATGTAGCTTTATCATAACAACAATTTAATGTTTGTAAATTATTTGTATTATTTATATTTATATTTCTACTAACATTATTACATTGATCTTGATTTAAAACAGGATCAGTTTGTTTATTTATAATAGCAATTGTTGTTTCTTGATTTTTTGGTATTATTGTAGTAATATTACTAATATCTGGTATTGATCTAATACTTGTAGCTATTGATGAAAAACTTGAAGTATTCGTTTGATTTCTTGTATTTAATATTAAAGGTTGTGGTAAAAGATGATTTTCATTTTCATTACAACTACAATTTGTAATACAACTACAATTGCTACTACGGCAACTACTTCGTATAATTGTTTCATTTTCAGTTATTAATGATCTGCAACTATTACTAATACTATTACTACTATTACTTTGTATTACATCAGCTGATATTGTAATTGTATTATTTTTATTATATGTTTGGTTCTGACTTTGGTCTTTTTCAATTGATAATTGGTTTAATATTGATTCATTATTGATATTAACAGATGATGATGATGATGTTGATGATAATGATGCTGATGATGATTGCATTGAATTTGGTAATAATCCAATACTGAAAATATATTATATTAAAAAATATAGTTTTTCAAAATAATTATTATTATATTTAAGAAATAATTAAAGTAAAACGTATACAAAAGTTGAATAAAATCCACAAATCTCCATACCAATATAAACAACTTAAAGAATTATAAATTAGTTGTTTAAAATCAACTTAAAGGATTTAAATTTAGTCCCTTTTGAATAAGAAAATTATTTTCGTACTCATTTCTGTTTATTCTAATACATATTTCGGAATTGTTGTAATTTAAAAATATGTATATTCGAATTTTTATTAATATACCCACATTATTTGACTACAAAATGAATACAGTCTCACGCAGTAGGAAGAAAAATTGTATTGCACGACATACCTGCAATATTTTTTTAAAATAAATATAGTTAGACAGTTTTGTAGTTTTACCATTTTTTTTATAGACATTTACCGCAAAATAGTTGTACAACCGGTTTTATAGTTTTTTTTTGTAAAATCAGAAAATTACCAATTTTTTTTTCTCCCAATATTTATTAGCTAGTTTTTACCACAACTGAGTTGAATCTTCGTGAATTTAAAAAGAAGGAAACATAAAATATATAGAATAAAAAATTTTCTCGTTAGTAAATACATATAATCAATCTATAAAAATCCTGTTTTTCAAATCTAGGTGAACTTGTGTTGTTTATGGTATTGGATATAATATAAAGTTAACATATTTTCTGCACAAAAAGATTAATGTTACTCCGGAAATTTAGTCCAAAAAAAAAAAATTTATTTATTTTTATTTTAGGAAAATTTATCGATTTGTTTAGGTTTTTATTTAAATATTCAAAGTTTTATAAAAATAAAATCATATTTTTTGAATAAATCTCCTACAGTTTAAAATTTTTTAGATTTAAATTTTCATTGCAGTTTTCAGTATGTATATATATGATTGAAAGTGTCGGTCACTGTATAATACTAATAAGCCAGACGGCACCAGTTAAATCTGTGTCATTTAACTTTTAATGATTGCAAAATTTACTTTAATTAATGACAAAATTTTTGCTATTTTAGTATATTATCTTAACAACAGAGACTTTCTTTACTAGTTTTCCAGCATTTTTTGCAATAAATATTTGTGTTGGCAAGTCAAATTGAATTAAGAAATCAGAAATAAATAAAAAATTTACAGAAATTCCTAGTTTTGTAAAAACTTCATGTGATTTTAAGTCAAGCAAAAAGATGAAAGTAATATTTTTTTATTTTGGCATTAATTATAACACCAAATAATATCTATATAAAATTTTCTTTCTAATAAAATATTTCTTAATTAGTTATTTTTAACGAAGTATGATGAAAGAAAATATGTATATGATTTATTTACATCAAAGAAAATTAAATCTAATTAAAGTTCATATTTTTTTAAGTTATGATTCAATAAATTCCTTTTAGCTGATTTATTATCTGCTGACGCATTTTGTTTTTTTCGGAAATACGCAAACTTTCTGTTTTTTATTTTTTATTATTTTTTATATGATTCACATGAGTGGGTTTACAATTTTTACCTTTTTTTATGAATCGTTTAAACGAAAATAAAAATTTTTAACTTTTTCTCGATCATATACATTATATTAACTCAATAATTATAATTAACAATTTTACATTAAAAACGTTTTAATATCATGTTGGGAATACTTAGTTTTAATTATACAAATCAACTTTAATAGTATACATTAATTGAAGCTGCCCATTACCAACATATTTATTGAACAATTTATAATAATATTGTTAACCTGATATTAAAGGATTTTGGTAATTAATTTTTGAAGCTTTATGATATAAAATACTTTACATATAAAATATTTTTAATAAAGATAAGTACGTCGTCACTGTACGGCGTGACAAATTAAACTATTATAAAGTTTTTGTGAAAAATTGTCAAAACGTGATATCTACATTCTTTGACATTTTATTATAACTTCTGATTTTAAATGCTCTTTAACTTCTGATTCCGATTCAACATTTAACCAAATTTACTAATACCTGACAAATTTTGGTAAAACTCTAAAATTGGTAAAACTTTAAAAGCGATATTATTATTTATGGATTGATAGACAATACCAAAACAAGATAATTATTAATATATCTGTTTGCCAAGTTATTGATGTTGAAGCTTATTTATTTGACAAGCGATAATTTTAGTTTTACGAACCATAGTTATTTAAAAGAAAAACCAAAAACATAAAAAAATATTATTCTAATTTAGCATTTCACAAGCATGACAAGTTATGATATAATTTTCTTAAATTTGCTCTACTGAAAATTTGTAATTATGTAGATGTCATGTTTTGGCCAATTTCCATAGAATTATATTTATATAGTTTATAAATAATTGATAAAATTTTTTGAATTTGTGGCTGAAATAAATTATATTTTACACTTTCCTCCAAATTTTAAAAATACTATATGATTTTACGTAAGGATCTTAAAAGGAAATAATTTTACGTAAGGATCTTAAAAGTAAATGCAGACATGTTAATAAACTTTACTATACAAATATTTTCCGTACAAAATAGTTTTTCTTGTTCTAATATTATGATTTGTCTGGATTTTCTTAAATATTGATTAACGATTTATTTTCATATTGTCAATTTATTTTCGTAAGTTTTGCTGATACATACATATAGTTTATATTTTCCATATACATATATAAATATCTTAAATGACTTACAATTTCAAAAATAAGGCGCCATCCTCAAATCAAATTTATTTTGTCAATGAAATTTATTTATCTATAATAATAATCGGATGTCATTAAAAAAAACGTAATAAAAAGTATGACAATAATGATTATTAATGTTTTTGTAGAACTTGAATTTAAATTATTATTCAGAAATAAATCATGAAATTTAACAAATTTGGCTAACCAAGTTTTAAAATTTAAAAATATATATATGTACTCGTATATATAAATAAATTAGTAATTCACCCACAACTAATAAAAAATTTAATTTTAATTAATTAGTTTTTATTTTATAAATTTAAAATCGATTTTTTCTTATATGTTTTAGAAAGAACCTTTAAATTATTTATTATAAAATTTTAATTACTAATTTTAATTAATTATTAATTTCTTATTAGCTACTTTATTAGAAAAAGATTATTGCTTTATGACATAATATTAATTTTAGTGATATTGGAGATTTATACATCAAGGTTAATTAAATTTGCATTTATTTTATTTGAAAATATAGGAAATTTCACTTTTAATTTTTTTATTGATATTATTACTATAAATGTGCACTGAGTATAATAATAAATGCTTGAAGTCAGTATATAAATAAATAAAAAAAAATGGAAAGTTGGTATACATTGTTTGATGTACAATTCCAAGTTACATAAGATAATATTTAAGATGAATAATTATATAAGATTTTTAATTAGTTATTATATATTTTTTTTTGTTTGTTTGAATAATTTGAAAGTTTGAAGTAACAGGAAAAATCGATGTCGTAAAATAAGTTCCTAGATCATAATAAGTTTTATTCGTTCAATTATTATTTAAATCGAAAACTGCAGCTTCCTCGAATAAGATTATTAATGATGTGTCATAAAAGTATAATATCTTGTAATAAAATTGTAAAACAAAAATTAATTATAAAACCTATAAGGTGTTGTTAGATAAGGCGCAAAAATAGGTAACATAAAATTCCATAAAAACACTCACTTATTTTCTCATAAATTTTAATTACTACTGATTTGTTTCTAATTTTTCATAAATTCCAAAAATTAAGAACAAATTAACTTATGTAATATTGAAATTTTTCTTCATATCAAAATTACATATACCGTGCATATATATTTCATGGTCTAGCCACTTTAAAAAGAGCGGAAATTGAAATTTTATTTTATTCAAAATACCAAATAACATTAAATTTCGTTAATATGTAAAACAATTTAAAATATTTTATTATTATTACATAAAATTAATTTTTAAAATAAATCAAAATCATTCTACCATCATAATTCTATATATATAAATAATTCTCATAATTTCCAAAGCAGAACTATTTATGTTAAATAAATCTTACCAAATATTAATGATTTAATTATAATAGTCTACTAAGAATTTCCATAATTTCGTTAAAAAAAAATAATTAGATAATAAAAGGAAATGAAGAAATCATTATGATTTATACAAAAAAAAATAAAATTAAAAGGCTGCTAAAAACTTATTCATTAATTTCCGAAGCCAATTTCATTTAAAAAAAAACATAATCAAATAGTGAATTACTTTAAATATATGTAATAATTTAACAATTATTTAGATTTTAGGTGTGCGCGCACATGCAATTTGTAATAATTTAAAAACATATAATATTTCATCATAGCATTGTATATTATACATATATATAATTTAAAAACTAATTATTTTATGTTTTATATTTTATTACCTCCTTCAGGTTATATTAAAATGCACACAAAATTAACCATAATTTTAAAATACTTTGTAAATAAATTTAAATAAAAATATATTGACTGCTTTGGTCAGTGGTCAGGCCTTGAGCATTAGAATTACATAAAAAAAAATACTATTAATTTAATAGTATTTTATAAGATTTGTAATTTGCGGCAAGCACTCTACATTTGTTATTATGTATATAATCACAAGGAAAAACCAAGGTGAAAAGTTCATTTGTCAAGTGCCAAATTTTTGTTTGAAATTGCAATAAATACATTAAATACATTTATATGTAAAATGAAATTATCAAAAAAAAAAAATTGTAGATACGTTAAAAAATTTTAATAAATTTTTTTAAATTTTTTTTAATTTTGTATATTTTTCGAATGTTAATTAAAAACAGGTTAAGGTCTTTCAGTAGGCGCCGGCTAAACAAGAATTTCATGTGATATACACTAGTTTATTAATATTCATAAAAAAAAAAAAAAACAAATTAAAAAATGCACCAAGCTAGGCTCATCTTAGGTCAGGTGCAAATGTAATTTATTTTCAAGTCACATGTAAAACTACTGATAAATATTTTGATTTTTTTTTTTAACATCTATTTTTAGTATTCCTGATAAATATTATATGTATATATAAATTTTTATATTTAAACTTTAAACGTGATAGTTTAAAATTAAATATAAATGATTTTTTTTATTATGTAGCATACCTTCTTAAAGTGTCCATTTCAGCACGTGCTTGCCATAAGAATAAAAAAAATTTATATTAGTGGCAAAAGTTGTAGTAGATGTTGTTTTTTTTTTTTGCCATATAAAAGCAACGCATAACAAACTAAATAATTGCAAAATATTTTGACAACTGAAGGACATTATTTTCAAAAGGCATCACTGTTTCTTTACTTTAATTGGAAATTAATATGTGAATTAATTGTGTGGGGTTTGTGTAGAAGAAGAATAAGGAGAAGAATTTTTATAAAATTTATAATAAATATTAAATAAAATAATTATTAGTTTATTATTGTTACAATTAATTGTACTAAGTAAATTATATAAATTTTGTGAATTAAAGTATATTTTATAAATCAGTTTCTTCACACACATTTTTCTAGTTCTACTTCCTTATGAGAACTATATAAGTATTCTTTAATAACCACTGCCACTCTGTTTAATTTCTCACCTACTAATGTCAACCATTCTCTGTAATTTCTCTTAGTGGCTTACCTTATTCTAAAGAATAAGGCTTACCTTATTCTATCTACAATGCGGGGTAAAACGTGAAGCTGATCATATGGAAACAGTATATAACTAGCTACATAGTAAATATGTATACCCCCAAATTAATAATATTGATGACATATTGATAATATTCAAAAGTAGAATTATATCTAATTTTTCTTAAATCAAATTTTTGGATGCATTTTCTACAAATGTTTTAATAATAATCTTTAAAATTTAACATAAATAATTTACCTAACTGAAGCAAGAATTTAAATCGGGTTCTGTCGTTAGGGGGCATTCTACAATTCTACTTGAAAATTCAATTTAACATTTGCCAAAATTTTGTAAGGTGTAGTGTAACGTTTCAATCGTAATGAATAGTTGAAAACAATAAAGTTGTTCAATTCTATTTTTTGCCAGCAAAGATTCTCTCTTGCGAAATATATAGAGTTTTTATTTAATAATTTTTTTTAAATAAATTAATTGGTCATTGATTTCACTTCGAAATAAAACAGTGCTCAAATCAATAATAAAAAAACAAGATTTTATAATTACTATTATAAAATATCAAATATTGCATATTTCAATACAAGATAAATAACATTTATTCTTCCAGTATTATTGCGCAATTTCAAGAATGGAAAATAATATAATAATACGGGAAAAGTAAAATAGAAAATCATTCATTAAAGTCCATAAGTATCAAAAGAAAATGTTTATGAAACTTAACGCTATTTAATATTAATTAGAAGTAACGTTGCATTACAATGTTCAATTCTATTTTTTGCCAGATTCTCTCCGGGAATGGAATTTTAATTAATTAAGGTAGAGAATAAAATATATAAGTTTGTTTTTTCACTAATCAATATTTTTCACTTGTACTAATGAAGATAAATATGTTCTGCTGTGTGGCATTTTTTTACATTTATATTTCTTTCTATAACTTAAAAAATTTTTATTCGCTGCACTTTTAAAAATACATTTATCGTTCATTTTTCAAAAAAATATGAATTTTACCCATAACATTGTAAAAAGGCTTTAAAATGATTTTTTAAAGATAGAAAGTGAAGTCAAAATTACCAATTATATTAAAAATTATTATAGTCTTATAATTTAGTAAATTTTATTGTAAAATTGTCCTTAACTTGACCTTAATATCAGAAAATTAAAAGTTTAAATGTTTAGATATTAAAAAATTAAAGTATAATCCAAAATTATTAAAACATCTGTAAGAGTTGCAAAATAATACTTGTTTCATTAAATTGGTATTTAAAATATCTTTAATACTAATTTTAAATATTAAAAAATCACTATTCACATTAATCTAATAAAATCATTATTTTCATATATTTAAGCAAAAAAAAAATGTTTTTTTTTAATATCAAATAAACAACGTCTTTATAATATTTTTTACTGACCTTGTCCTCTTACAAATTTAGCATCATCTTCATAAAACTTGTCTTGCTATAAACATTTTTTTTTATCTATATATATTTTTAAAGATAATATCATCATATTTTAACAATTTAATTTTCCACATTACAAATCTTCTTCTCATTAAATTTAGTTCACTATCATCATCATATTGTGCACATAATTACAATGTTCCTCATTATGCGCACACAAAAAAAAAAAACTTTATATAAATTTTATTTATGCTAATTTGATGCTATTATGTTGGTTAATAAAAACACCTCCTTTGTGCAATTGGAAAAAAAAATATATGTAGTTATAAAAATTCAATGGTAACGCGTTTTAATGTGAAACGAAAGCAGTTTTGGGTTTTTTTTCAGTAACTTAAACTAAACCATCAATGATCAATGGAGGAGACTTGTGTCAATTGAATGCATTTTAATGAGACCAAATAAGTGGTGACGACGAACTATTTATTTTATTGTTTATAAATTTTTCTTTTTTACTTAATTTATAAATAATTTTAAATGTGCGTAACAAAATTTAAATAAACACTGTTTAATTTTTAAAATAATGAAAATAAAACCAAAATAATGTCAGACGTAATGAAATTATTAACGATTAAAAGTGATTTCGTGAAGAGTTTCGTAAATTGTAATAAATAGCCTTTTATTGAATTCAGTGTCACTGTCATTTATCCAATCAAAATATTACAATTTTATTACTTGTTGTTTTGTTTAATTGGTGGAAGGTTAATTAATTTTTTGTATCATTTCTTTTTCCTTGATTTTTGATAAAAAAAAACAAATGGTGGATATTAAATTAACGCATATATTTATTATTTTTATAAATATATTAGATACCTTCACAGGACCTTTCTTCATTTTTTTCTCATACGCTCTAGTGAAGAATTATCTGAACTTGTAGTTTCTTAATATATTTTATTTATTTGAATTTAGATCTAAATAAAATAAATAAAATATGTTCCTTTATAATGAAGAAACCTCGTTAATTAGAATAATAGGTTTTATTCGTAAGGCATTGTTGTTACCAAACTGTAGGAAATTGGATGGGAAACAAAACTTTTCTGAGGAAACAAAACTGTAAGAAAGCCCAATTTGTAGGAAAGCACATGATTATTTACGAATTGTGCTTTACTGCAATTTGTAAGAAGTCACAATTCCTAAACTCTCATCGTTCTCTCTTATATAAAAGAACTAACTTACTAGAAAATATATTTCAATTTAAATTTAAGAATTTGGTAATTATACGTCGATTGAAATTTTGGATATATATAAAAAAAATATTCCTAAAACTTTTCTTTGAAACTCACCTTTGAGATTTAAGCATTGCTCTTGGTAATAAAAATCCAGAATTTTGTTGACTATGTAATATTGTTGAATTTCGATTAATTTCTATTTTATTGTTACTACTAATATCATCATATAATTTAATTTCAGAATCTATTAAATTGTTATTACTATTATCACTATTATTACTACTATTACTATTATTTTGTTGATTTATATTTATATTATTTTCAATGTCATCACTACTATTAAAATTTTCAATATTATTACTATTATTTTTTTCATTTTCATTATTATTAATAATATTCACATCTAATGTTGATGGTAAAAATATTGATGTAAATCGTTTAAAATAATTAGAAGATTTTGTTATTGAATTTTTTGTATTATAATTTTCAATTGAATTATTATTCATTGATGTGATGACACGTTTTTTACCAGACAAATTATTATTATTATTATTATTTCTTTTTGGTTGAAATTTATTATCATTATCATCATCTTCAGATGATGTTGATGGTAATACTTCAATCGCATCAAAATCATATGAATTAAAATATGCTTGTTCACGAATCCTTTTTATTTTAGCCGCTTCCGATGCATTATGATCACCTTCAGATATTGATGGTATTGGTTGTTCTTTAATTTTATTCTCACATATTGGCATTTTTGTAGTGATTTAGAAATTTTATAAAATTTTATCATGCGCGCTTAATTTTTATAATAAATAAATTTGTTAATAATTTTTATTTGACTTTGTCACGATATTTTGTCATAAAATAGTATTTGTCTGAAAATATAAAAAATAATTGAATTTAAATTAAAGATAATATAATTTTATTAAGAAAAATTAGTATATTTGAGATTATATTTGAGAAATCTGATAAATATGTGTGAAATATTTTTAAAAGTCAACAAACTTTATAAATATTTACTACCCTTTTACCCTGTTTGTAGAAGGTAATATGACAGTAGGCTGGAAATTAGTTAACCTAACAATAAATGAATGTTTTTCTACTTTCAATGAGCAAGTTTCAATTCGTATAATAATTTATAGTATAAACTTCATAAAAAATAAAACTGATAATATCTATGGTTGCTATTTGAGAGGGTGAAGAACGTAATATTAATGATATTGACCAAGATCGGGAGATTGTATTAGTATAAGTATCAAATAATGAAGAATTGAAATAACTTATTATTTGAAAGAATATAATAGGTGTACCTCGAAACAGATACAAAAGGATCCGTTCGTTTAGAAAAGTTTCAGCAAGTTTTACTGACAATAAAACCGACCGCAATTGATACTGAAAGAGTATGCTAGCTCTATTTTGTAGTCTTTCAATTATAAAAGACTACAAAATTATAGTTAAACTTTAATTTTGTAGTTTTTTATAATTAATTTTCAAATAACCCGAATACCCGGATTTACCAGAAAATTATATAATAATTAAATTACTGAAATTGAGAATTTCAACAACCCTAAATAATATTCATATTATAGCAATTTACTGCAACAAGTACAAATAGTCAAGTATGGAAGGCTGAAAAAAGCAACAATTTGGCGAAAAACATATAAATTAACATAACTATATCGATTCTTTCTTATACACATATTAATAAACCCTTCATCAACATTTTTTAAGTATACTTTTAAACTATTTTTAGCTCTCATTCAATTTGTGTTCAATAAAACTCAGATATAGCGTACTATACTGTATTTAACTTCTAATAAATAAACTATGACAGCATTGTAATTTTAATGACGTTGAACAACTAAAATATTATATCGTGCGTAAAATAATTTATTTAATTTTTTTTCTATTATAATAATATTTTTTTATTGCTAGTTTAATTAAACCAGTGTAACCTGATATTTATGTAATAAAGTGTTAAACTTTACCGGCATTAAACCATGTATGAAGTTTGCATTATAATTGTCACAATTTATTATAATTTTTCTACATTATAAGATACAAAAAATCATATTAATTAACTATTTGATATGTAAAAATTTTATATATATATTTTAATTATAATTTTGACTTTTAAAGTTTTTCCCATTAAATTTTTATCGTAAAAATATAATAACAAGTGTAATCAATAAACAAGTATAATTAAAAAAATAAATAACTTTTAATATTAAGTTAATTTTAAGTAATTTTTCAATTTAAAATTTTGATAGAAAAACATTTTTTTTGTGACTTAAAAATCTTTAACAGCGACACATAATAAGTCTTTGTCGCCGTAAAAAGTCAAAAAACAATATCAAAACTTCTTTCACTATATATTTGGCGAAAAACATTATGACTATATATTATTATATAATATATAGTCAAAGACAACGAAAAACGACCGGTCGTTGGCGACGAAGTCGACGACAGACGCCAGGTGACAATGACTTAATGTGTTGCCCTTTATTCCCAAATATAACTATACATATTATTAAAGTACAGAGTTTAATTTTAAATATTTAGAACTTAATATGGAAATGTTAGATAAACATAAACAGAATAATTATGCAAATATTATATAATTTTTAAATTTGTCTATACAACTACAAAAATTATATAATAGAACTAAAGATATTAATTAAAAAATATAGGACAATCATTTTCATATCCTTAGAGAATTGAATTTTTACAGATTAACTTATTTTAACAAACATTTTGAATTGAAAATTAATTAAATACTTTTTTTTTAATGGTATTTTATTTTTAATTTTATTTTTTTATTAATAATATTTAAAAGCTCGTAAAATATAATTTATTCAGTTGAAAAATATTTAATTTCAATTAATTAACAATTATATTAAAAATCATTAAAAAAGTAGAACCTACACAATTTTTGATGTTAAAATATGAAATATAATATGAATATTAAAAGTTGTAGTTTGTGATATTTTTATAAAAATAATTCATTACATATTTATATTTCTCTAAAGCAGCATAAATTGTTTTGAATAAAATTTTTTATTTTTCAAAATTTAAAAGTATTTTGGTTCATAATGTGAAGCCATATCAAATATTATGTATTTAGTTTGTTTTTGTGAAATATAATATTAAATGATTGTTTGGAAATTTTTTGACCGCCACAGGATCCTTCTAGAAATTATTAAACTCTTAATTCAAGTATTTGCTTTTATTATTTATTTATAATTTTTTTATATTTCACCAAAAACAAATTTAAATTAGTTTTTCATTTTACTAACATTTTCATTAATAATATTCAAAATGTTTTTTGATAATTTCAATAAGAATAAATTGCCTTGGTATGAACTATTTGTTCGTACATATAAGCGTGCGAAAAAATTGCTGTAAAAATTTAGCATTGCGAGTGCTGCCGGGAGGAATTATTTAATCATAAATTTTTTTTTCACAATTTCAATACAAAAGACATTACCATAATTTATCAATTTTATAAAAACAAGTAATTATTTTCAGGATATGATTACCAGAATATAATAAATATCCGCCTACAAAATGTATAAAAATGCATTGCATTCACTAGAACTTTGTACTTTGTAAAAATAATGATTACATAATCATCATTATTCAGGCTAGACATTTGAGGACATAAGTCAAAATTTATAAAAACACCAATAAACGTGTTTTAAATATTAATTCATAAATCAAAATTTTTTCACCATGTGTTGTTGCTTTTTTTTTTATTTATTTTAATAGCGATAATAAATTCTTATTTTATAACTTAATAGATAAAAAAAAAATATATATATATATATAAATAAATATTAATTTAAATTTAACAAACGAAAAAAAAAAAAAATTACGTAATCTACAAAATAACAGCTCAGACATACCATTATCCAAATATAAACTATTTTTAACAGTGTTGTTATTTTTTTTAGACAATTTATTTTTTTCTTAAAGGAACCTGAACTACTTTTTAATTGAAATTGTCGGGGTTTTTTTACTTAAATTAAATCTATTAACTTCAGAAGAATAAAAATACATTTAATATGGTGAAACAAGAAATTTTATAGACTAGACTAGAGCAAAAATTAGAGTGTTTTGGTTTTTGTATCAAGAAAAAAATAGCAAAAAAAAAATAACTTGTTCCATAATTTTATGTTTATTTTAAATTTATGAAGAAAAAAACATTAATGCCCCCGAAAAAACTTAGTTTATACTAAAATTCATCAAAAAATCAAAATATATTATCAAGTTTTTTATAGCACATTTTTTGATGGACTAAGAGCTGGCAACAATTTTACATAAGTTACAAAATCTTAAAATTCGTAAATCGAAAATTACTGAAGAAAGAACGCACCTACTATTTGTTCGTACAGCCAGCAAAGGAGTAAAAAACTTTACGACAAAAAAAAAATTATCTTCGTTGCAGAAGGCGTGAACCTTAAAGGATGTTGAATCGATGGATACAGAAATGAAAATATAGTTTTCGAATATCGTAAGTATAGAGTAAAGTTGAAGTTATTTTGAGGTTTGGAATCTAATTAATGAACTCACATAGAAATTAGTTAATAAAATGAGAAATAGGAAAGAGACAATATTATTTAAGATTTAATTGATATTAATTTCTAATTGAAAATTATTACTGAAAACCGAAATTTAAATATATCATGGTTTCTAAACTAATAAACATACAATCAAATAACGTAGTTCAATCAAATAACGTAGTGAATTATTAGCTCTCTATTTATTTTATTTTTATTAAAATTAATTATTTTAATTTAATGCCATATACTAATTAAAATATTTAATTTATATTGTGAAATTTTTTATAAATACATAATATATATATATTTTTTGCACAATATTTAAAAAAAATTTCAAATATTTTATTCTATTTTGAGGATCAATGATCTTGGAATGACCATTAGTTGTTATAATGATCCATTAGTTAAATTATTCAAATATTGCAAGAATTTAACCTTCAATTTAAATCAAGTTTTGATTTTATTTTATTTATTTTTTTTATTTTTTGCATATTTAGCTTTCGGTTTTAATATTTTAAATCCAGTTACATTATAACAAAAATTTATGATTATAGAATTTCATCAGGAGTTGCTTTATGTAGAACAAAAAAAAAATCTAAACAATTTTTATATTTTATGAATGAATACATTTCTATGCTCACTGAACCTATCATATTTTGTTGAATACGGAGGGAATCATTAAATTGAACCTTTTTTTTTATTCAGAAACTGGCAATCATTAGTATGTTCAGAAAGCAGGGAAATTGTAAATGTTCTAGTAAATTAATTTATAATAAATTGTAAAATATAATTTTACAGAAATAGCATTACATATAATTAAATTAATATTCTTATGTTGTGATAGAAAATAGCAATGAGAATTTCTGAAAACGTAACAAAAATGTCTTTGGTGAATAAAGTATCTAAAAAATTCAAAAGTATAACAATTACTCCTTAGTTGGCCTTTTACAAATATGTTACAACAAATTATTTTCAATTTTATCAATTCATTTAAAATAATATTCAAAAATAACAAATTATTTCATAACTAAATAAAACACATTTCATAAATTTTGACAATTACTAATAGTAATTTTCCAGATGATTTAATAGCAATTATAAAAATAACATTAAAATTCCACGCTTTCTTTATAATACAATTCCAAATTTGGAATAAAAAAAATTTTTAATAAAAATATAAATATTTCTTTTTCAAGGTTACTGATGGTAAAGCTTACTAAGTAGTTTATATCCAAATCAGAAATTTTGATAAATCATAACAAGAAATTTGTAAAAGTATTTTAATGTTGGTCAAACTATTTGTTCTTTCGTAATAATATGTCTTCAGTTCATATTTTAATAAAAAAAAATTCATATTTTTACTTATTTGGATGATAAATAAATTTGATTGAAAAATATAGATCAAGGATTTGGATATCACAAATATCTAAATTTCAAAATTTATTATATTTGTTATTATATTCAATTCAAAAGATATATATGTCAGTGAATGGATATAGCTAATAAATTATTGTAAATTACAATATGGAAACAAGTGTACAAATCTGAAATAATCAAAATGAATTGAAGGCGTATTACACTAAAAACATATTGCATCATTGAAGTACGACAATTGAATTTCAAGTAATTTGTAACGATTGCTTTATTTGCATAACATATCGATGTGATATAACAAATATAATACCAAAGGAGTAATTATTAGAAATTATACTCCAATTGCAAAAAAATGGAGAAATTTTCACGGTGATAACAAAAACTAATAAAATTTTAAGGAAATTCTAATGGTTTTAAAATTTTAAACTATTTTTTTTTTTTAATTTCAAAGTTATCTCAAATATATTTTATTTAGGGATATAACCATTGTAAATCTATTGAATTTATTATTTATCTGAAATTTTATAAATACTAAATAAACTATTATTATTTGCTAATATTTATCTGAATTTAACTAAAGAAAAGTTAAGCAATTTGACTTATTGATGATCCTAAAAATTAGAAAATCATGCAAAGTTTTTTACATAATACATTAAAAATTTTAAAACGCGTTATAACGCGTTAATAATATTTTTTAGAAATGCGGAAAACATGAAGATAAGTTTTCTGGCAAAAAATATTTTCAAAATTTTATTTAATCTTTAAATAAAAAACTTCAAATTATTCACGGTGATAACAAAAAAACTTGATTATTAAATATATAATATTGGAAAACAGAAACTATTATTTTTAAAAAAAGATGATTAGGGATCTTATTCAACATCAATGAGTGAATGTAATATCACTCAATAGTTATAAAAATTATATAAAATAATACTTTTTTTTATGTGATAAATCAATAAAAAAGGTGTTATAAAACGATTTCGATAAAATTCTGTTAATAAAATCGTCACAGTTAATCAATCACTTTATTGACAAATGTTATATTAAACTATTAAAGTATTCAAGTTACAATTACATATTATTCAATCAGGAATAATTTCTTTATAATCAAAATTTTATATTATATTGCTAAAAACCAATAATTTTAATTAAAGGTGAATTAATTCACAAAAATTTCTTTCTCAATTTAATAATCAGATAATATTTTTTTTAAATCTATTAAATATTAACAGAACAACGCATAATTTATTTTTACCTAATAGCACTTTATTGAATTGACCATTTATATGTGTTTATTATGAAAAAACTTTTGCTAGCAATATAATAATTGACAATTACCACAAATTGCCCATTTTTAATGTTTATCAATAAAAATAAATAATCAGAAACATAAACACAAAAAAATAATAATAATTAAAGTAAAATATGAAACTTTTAAATTGGTGGAAAAATGAATCTTAAATATTTTAACTAGTAGTTTAACATTGAAAATAATTTATTAATGAAAACTGCACTTTCACTTTCATTCAACTAACCAACAAATATTATTATAAAATTATGGTATAATAGAGAAAATAAAATATTGTATATATATTTTTTTCTTATCTATGCATCTCAGTATTGTCAGCAAATTATTCAAACTTAAATTTTTGCAAAATTTGTAATAAAACATAATTATAAATAAATAAATGAACAACATAAAATTATTATATATTATATTTCCAATTAGAGTTGAGCAAAAACACAATTACAAGTAATTGCAGTCAAATTATAAAATACTTTTTAAAAGTATGTATTTAATTACAAATATTTTAAGATATCTGAGAGATATGTAGATTACTTCAAATACTTAAAATTTGGATTACCTATATAAATACATTACGTAATGAAATAAAATTTGGATTACCTATATAAATACATTACGTAATGAAAAGTATTTAATTTAAATAATCTCAAATAAAATTAATGATCCTGATTTATATCTTCAAATAATAAAATTGACTCCTTGATCAAATCAAATTTTTTTTCAAGAAGCATGTTTTTTAATGTTTTTGGCAAACTATATTTGTATTTGAAAAATACTTTTCACTATAACTTTTTTATTTGGATCATTATCTATCTCTGCTCGCGATAGGGAAAATCCCATAATAAACCTATTTTAGTTGTTTTAAACCATAAAAACTTTTAAAAAAAAAATAACTATATATTCATGAATTCGTGACAACACCTGAAGCTTTATAAAGTTTTTTTTTTTTCATTTCGTTTTATTTTTTTTTTTTTCCATATTTGTTAAACCGAGTTCAATTGATTTTTGATCTTTTTATCGGATCATAAATTGTGATAATGTCGAGGGAATTAATAAATTTTATCTTTTACAATTTATATTCCATATGTAAACATAATTAATAGATTTTTTTACATATGCAAAATAAAATGATTTATGATCCTGTTGATTTTAAAAAAAAATTGATTTGGGCGGTATTTGTTGTCGATTGAAACTAATTAGATTTAAAATTTCTTTTCCGGTGTTTTTTTTTTCTTTCTTGTACATATTTAACTTCCGAATTACATAATAATTTTTGGGAAAACATTTTTAACTTTTGTATTACAAAAAAAACCATAATTAAAAAAAAATTGCAAATTCCGATATTGATTTACCAATGAAAGTATTATGTTTGTGGTACTTATTATGATTCAATATTTTATATTTAATTATTAAATAGGCAAAGATTTTTATGTTCATAATTATAATCAAAAAAAAAAAAAAAAAAAAGAAAGTATGTATATTTAAATTAAAAATGAAATTTCAGATAAAACCTGGGATATAATATAGTCCAAAATTAATCATAATAGCATTCTTATGGTTAAAATTTTGAAAAAAAGAAAAATTGAAATAAAAACTATAAAGTAATGAAAATTTATGAAATATTTTTGTAAACATAAAATATTAAAAATTTATATTTTAAAAGTAATCAAATATAACTCGTAATAATTAAAATTTCAATTAATATTTAGTTTTTCAAATTTAAAACAATAATATGTATTACTTTAAAAATTTACTGGGATTGAGAAAATATTTGAATAGCTAAACCAGTTATACTATGTTTAAAATAATTGATCTTATAACTATCTGTATTTGTAAATGTCAAATAGGAAACATGTTGTCTAATACAAATATTTGTATACGTACATATATTTAAGAATTTGTTTACTTATATATATTGACATTTGAAAGCTTTGATTAGTGCTGTGTCCCTAGAGTACAAATATCTATCTACATACTACATCTGTCTACAAATATTATATATGATGGTTCAGACAGACATCAATCGCATAATATATTTCAATTAAAATCAGTAAAATATTAAATATTTATATATATTAAATAAAGTTTCCACAATTACTAGTTTAAAAATTTAAAACAAGCTATTTAGTTTGTAATATAATTAGTTTCAAGTGTAATTTTTTAATTTGTATACTATTTCTGAAACATATGTTTTGTAATTTAGAAACAAATAACTGAAAAATACCCTGCATACAGTACGTCCATATTTAATGAGCAGAGAATCAAAATAAACAAGTAAATATTTTTTTAACATAATGTAAATTTAAAATTTAATAATAATATTTTAAATAAAATTCCTAAAAATTATTCAACCATTTAAATTTTCGTATTTATACAATTTTATGTTAATATTGGCTTTATGTCGAAAATTGTTATTAATGCTAATAAAATTTATATAGGAAATGAAAACTTTCTTAATTTCGTAAAAATATAAATAAAGTCGTAAAATATAAAAAATTTTTCCAATTTTCTCTAAAAAAAAGGTCATTACTTCTATTAAATTTTAAATTTAATCCTTTAATTTAAGTTATTATTTTTTTAAAGTATTTTACTAATTATTAGTATGTATATAATTTTCCATCACCAATGGCCAAACGTCAAATATGGTATTGTATTACCAAATAAGGTTTCTAACATTTATGGTACTATCTCGATTTTAATATTCTGTCTATTGCACTACATATTTAGAAATTTTAATTTATTTTAGTCTACTTTTTTTCAATACCACACCAAAATAATAATTTATCAAATTTTCTCAAGAAATTTTTTAATTAGATTAACGCAACTTTTTCGAATCAATTACGCAAAAATATTATTAATATGTCTAGTAAATACGAGAATACATAAATATACAGTTTGATCTTTATATATTATATAAAATATACAAATATACTTGAAAGCAAGAAAAACTTTAAATATTGTTTGATATGCATCGCAACAATCTAAGCAATGTTTTTTTTTAACAAAAAATAATTTTATCTATTTGTTTCTATATTTTCCTTTATGTATCTTAATAACATTAAAAAAAATTACCAAATAATCCAATGATATTTGCATAGTTTTATATAAACTTTTAAATAATACAAAATAATGGGTTTGTTTATTGATATTTGCATAAACCCTTCATTTACATACAGTTGTTTGAGGCAAATCTGCATGCCAATAATATCATGAATTTCATAAATCTAAGGATAAGATTTTTGTTCATAAATCTAAGGATAAATAGCTAAATAATTTATTTAATTAAATTTAATCTAAATCAAATTTTACAAATCTAATTTCAATCTTTAAGTTTTATACGGTACTAAAAAAATTATTTCAAAGTATTTTAATAATAATGTAGGTAGACTACTAAGTAAAATAGAATTTATAAAAATAATTAATAACATTAAAACATATGCAAACAAACGAATTTGTTCGTACAAAAAAAAATAATATATGTAATACATATTCAAAAAAATTTGAAATACAAAATTATGTAATTTTGTTTTTAATATGTTTAATGATATTTTTATTAAGGGTATATGCTTGGTTAAATATATCTTTTCTTATTGGTATAACAATTGTTAAAAGTTTTTCTTTTAATATTTTCCTAATGATTAGCAACTTGATGTACGTACAAATCAAAATGAACAAAAAAAAAAACTACGTAAATATTACCTTAACTTTGTTAACTGTTTAGTTGCGGTGGTTAGTTACGGATATCTAACTATTGCGTATTTCTATAAATAAAAATACAATTATTATTCAGATTTATTTTATTTTTTTTAATTTCATTTTGCTTTTGAATCTTTAATGAATGTATAAAAACATGTGATAAAATCATCGCGCCAAATTTGTTAATTAAATATTCATAGTTTTAGGAGGGTAAAAAAAAACAAAACAAAAAAACTGAAACAAAACAAAATTAAATGTTATTGATGAAATTCATTACTCAACATGAATTGAAGAAGAAAAAAAAAATAATTACAAAATTAAAACCTATAGAAAATAAGATTTGAAAAAGTTATATTAGTGAATACGAAATTAAATGTTATTGCAGACCTTTGCAAATATTACATAATTAGGGAAATTAATTACATATTTCATAGTAAAGAAGTGAAAATATATATTGTTTTGTTAACCAGTTAATTATTTAGATAATTAGTTGCCATAAAGATGTCAATTACAACAATATTTTTCTAAAACAAAATCTGAATTAATGACTTAAATCACTTAAATAATAAAGTTTTTGGAAAGCTAAATTAAAATTGATAATTATTCTAAAAACTTTCATACATTTATCCACGTAATTTATCTATCCACTTATATTCTGACTATATTTAAAAATTACACAAGTAAAATTGATAAACAGATAAATAATAAGAATATAATGTCAGTGGTGACAGAAATTTGGATTAATATGGTAATTACTATTTTATTTTGAACTTAATTATCTTTTAAATATTTATAATTAATTTTACTATCACTAATTTATAAATTTAATTTAATTAAAATAACAAAATTGGACAACAAATTTCTTTGTATTCACCTTAATTTCTTGGTATCCACTATGTAATTCTAAATGCTTTAAAACTGAAATATACGTTTATTGTAATAAATCTAAAAATATTTACAAAAAATGTATTAAAAATTTAATCATTGTATTTTACATGGCAGAATTTTAATAACGAACAGATGGAAGACGATTTTATCTTGTTCCACAAAAAAATATACATAAAAATTTGTATCGAAATTGAAATTGTAAAAAAAACTTTTTCCTATAAAATATTTAATCAATTTTTAAAAAACTAAAAAAAAAACAAAGTTATTATTTAACTTTTCAATCTTGAAGCTTGGCGTATTTTTATTTATATTGAATTTTAAATATTTATGGGAATTATGTGTTTCGGTGGACAAATGATAAAAATATTTACATATATGCCACAAAACATAAAAAAATAATTTGATAGACGAAAATTTTACCAAAAAAATTTTTTGTATTTCTATCATATCAATAAGTACTCATTTAGTTCTCTATTTTATCTAATATAGTGATTAGATCATAAGAATATATAATTGTAAATATTTTATTTGATATTTTACCTAACTCTGATTAGGCTCATTAATTTTACATGTACATTATCTAATTTTCTTCAATTAAAATTACATAAAAAAAAGAAACACAACAATAATATTATAAAATTAAAAACAACTTTTGCCAACTGTAAAAAAATATATTATATCAGGTTGACAAAAAAACCAAAAATAATAATAATAATAATTCACCTGCAAAATATTTTTAAAGATATATTAAGTTACAAGTAAAATAAAGTTTTTGTTACCATCACAATTTTTTTATATTTTTTATTTTTATAAATATGTATTAAACTTTTCTCATCAAAGCCGGCAATAATGAATTATAAAAAAATGTCCAACAGGTTTAATGTCCAACATAGACAAAAATCTATAGTAAAATAATATACATAAATAAAAATGAAAAATGGAAAAAAAAAATGATTAAAATCGTTATTGAGTCAGAGACCGAAATTGGCGAATTAATTTGCACAAATTAATAACATATTAGCTATTCAATGATTTTAATTATGTATATTAACCATATATTATTATTTAATTTAGTAAACCATTTTCTTTTTATTATTATTGAAATTTTCATCGATTTTTGCATAAAAAACATAATAAAATTTAGATAAAAGGTGGAAGTTAAAATTTATGTTAAATTTATATAGAAATACAATAATAAAAAAAAACAATATAGGTTGAAAAAAAATATATATATTATACTTTAAAGAAAGAAAGTTTAAATAACACATTTGGGATGGTATTTTGTGATATAGGATTTTTTTTAATTCAAAGTAAATTTACATTTGTATAATAATCACAATTATTGTTAAAAATTATGTATTAATAATATATTTTACAGAGTATCCAATAAATTCAATAATAACTCAATAAAAAGTAGTTTAACAAAATTTTGTATTATAAATTTTTATGAAACTAATTTCATAAAGTTTATTAAATTTCAATAATTTCTTTGAACATAATTTTTAAATTATATGATTTTTCACAAAATATTTGCTTAGAATGTAACATTTAGTTGTTATGTCACATTTACTTAATTTTTTTTTATTTGTTAACTCTACTACTTAGCATAGAAATTATCTGTACTTGAAGTTTCTTAACATTTTTATTGCAATTTGAATCTACTAATTTTATATGGAACAAGCTAATGTCTATTTTCGGTGTAATATTTGGCTTCAAACGTTAGCATTATTTGCAAACTTAAAATTAAAATTTTAATGTTTATTAAAACTATTTTTTTTTTTTTAATATTCATGTAACTTTGTTAATCTAAAAAACTGTGAAATCAGTAAATGGTAATCTAAAAATTGGGACACACTGTCATGTAAAACATAAAAGAAACTATATATGCCAGCTGGCAGATCACCCGTGTAAAATTTAAGTTTAAGTAGTTATCCATACTACCAAAGAACCCTAAATGCTCAAAATATTTAACTACCGAAACAAAATTTTACAAAACTGAATTAATGAATGCCAGTCATCGGAGATTTAGATTTCTTGAACTGCATAAAAGCTATGTCTGAATGGAAAATGATTAAAAAACATAGTAATATATATTTTTTATTTAAATGAGCCCAAATCTATTCAAATAGACAATCAGTCCAATCTAAAAATATTACTAATATACCATATTATAAAATTGATCGTTAACGTTATAAAAAAAAATTCAATAAAAATCATTTTAGCGACACCACGTGTAGTATTATGAGATCTTCTTTTACTCTTAATTATTAAAATTATACAAAGCATAATAAAATATTTAAAAAAAAAATTAGTTGTTAATCGACCACTCCTCGAGACAACTTGGTACCAGTGGTCAAAATTTTGATATCATTAAATTATTCATAAAGAATAAAAAAAAAAATATACCAAAATATTTATTTGAAATTTATGTTATTTTTTTTTTAGATATATTCAAGGTTTTTTTTGGATATTAACCATTAATAAGTGTTAAATATATGTAGAAGAATTTAATATTTGGAAATATTATATTTAATTAAATGGACTAAACTAATTTGTCCCTTTCTTCATTTGGAATTAATAATGTAAAACGTTTTATGTGATACAAAATGAAGTGTTAATGTGTCAAGTTTATTTATTTATTTATTTTGATTATTATATAGGGGTTACCATATAATTATATAATAATTACATAAACAATAGACTTTTATGGTTTGTCACTTTTATGGTTGTCACAAACATAAAATTTAAAATTGACTTCAAATATTTTTGATATTAAATTATTATAAATTGCAATTAAGTATTTAGTATGCTTGTCATGTGTTTGGTATGATAGTGGACAAGTTTTCAAGATTTTATGAAAATATAATTAATTAACAAAAAAAATGCTTATAACCAACAAAATATAGTTTTATTTCCGAAAATTAAAAATTGGGTTGAAAATTTCAATTATCAATTTTTTTGTTCCTCCTTGTACATACACTCAGGAACATAGGGCCTTTATAGTGAAAAAACCTTTTTAATTGGAACATGAAGAAACTGTGGAAGAAACATAGACCGACACTCCAGTAAAGCTTAGAACACTACACTAAGCCACCGACGATCTTAACTACCAATCCGAATTTATCAAATGCGCTCCTAGTTGGTAAAATTTCATAACATGTTAACAATATTCCACGAATTTGGCAATAATTTCAACATAAACTAATTATTAGTTTTTTTATTCAATATGAAATATAATTCCGAAAATAAAAAAGAAATCGTGATAAAACTTCTATTAACTTCAATTTTAAAATTGATGCACACTAAATTATTGTAGTGAAATATAAAAGATATATTCTATATATAATTTATTAACTTTATAATAATATAAAATTAAATTTTAATATTAAGAATATAAAATGTGTAACGAAAAAACCAGTATTCTTCCAAGGCTAAAACATTCCCTTTTTATTTAATCAGAAATTTATATCAAAAGTTCCAAAGTAGATATCGTAATAAACCTTTAAATTTAATAAATATTTTAAATAAAATTTTTAATTGTAAACAAAATACCCAAAATGTTTAACATATTTTTTTTCATTATTAGATTATCATAAATTTTACAATAATTATGTGAGATAATGAAGATATTAAATTTGACGGTCATTTTATCAATAATAAATTATTCAAAATAAACTCATTTTGATTTATTCAATTTTTGAAGAATATTTTATCTTAGCTTAAACTATAAAGTTTCCACTGAGTAAAAACTTTCTTGAAGAATATTTTATCTTAGACTAAAAAGTTTCCACTGACTAAAAATAAATACTATATTTTAATATTAAATTTGTGGAAAAAATTTGACTATAATTAGAAATTATTAAACTTTTGTCAACTGTGGCTTATTGGTAGTACATATACTAAACCTGTGGTATGGTAGATAATAAGTTTAACTTCCGTCCGACGCAGCAATGTTAGTCTAAGTATACTCACATTTAAAAGAATTTTATGGTTCGGAATCTATATAAAATAAGAAGGTCCAAATTGCAATAGAATCTTTAAAAACTCTTAGTGGGAGGCCTATAGTTTTGATTTGGGTTGTTGATTCATTGAATAATATGTTTCTGAATTCAATTTTCTACATTCTACATTTTCCTAAATATAATTCTTATCAAACTAATCATAATTTAATATAATGAATAATATATAATATGACTTGTAAAGTATAATAGTTAATAAATAATACCGTGATCTCGCAAATATTTTAAGTAAAATAGTAAACCTATTATAAATGTAGCTAATAAATAAATTTGAATTTAACATTTAGTAACATATAAATTAGTCTTATTCCCCGTCATCTACTTGTTTAACATTGAACTTGTTTAACTCGTAAAAAATTTATTTTAGTACTTATTTTAGTATCACATTTTTATCTAATTCAAATTAACAATAATTAATGTCAACCTTCTTTTAATAAAAAAAAAATATATGTAGCTAATGTATCTAAAAATTTAAAAAATCCAAAAACAACCAACAAAAAAAAATATATTTTTCTTAATTTTTTTAAAAAAAAAAAAAAGAACTCGATTTAATGAAAACCTGAAGAAATTTCATTAAAAAAAAAATTATCAAACGAGGTTATACTATATAAATTTAATTTTTATTTAAGATATATATTAAAATATTATAAACAAGTTTATTTTATTTTATTCTGCTTACTAATTTTTTATATTAGATATTTTAAACATAAAATTTATTTTATTAAACTTTAATATATTAATTATTGTAATGGTTAAATTATTTAGTAATTTTGCAAAATATATTATTTTTTTATATATATATTAGATAAAAATTAAATAATTTTTAATTTACTTATTTATATTATTTAATATAAAATATAAAATTTTACAAATATTTATTCTTGTGATTCAAATGTATATACTTCAGTTGCCATACAAAATTTATCAAGTGCTTCATCTAATGTTGGTGACATATATCTTTTTAATATTATTTTTAAATGATTATTAAATATAACTGCTAATAAATGAATAGCTTGTGTTTCAAGAAATCTATGTTTTGTATGAAAATCTTTTAATGTTGATAAAAATACAACTGGATTTAAACTTTCTTCAATCATCATATCAAACATTTTATACATTTCATGTGGATGAGAATGTATTAATGATAAATTATAATCATTACGACCACGTTTTATAAAAAATTTAAAATATTTTGGATATTTTGTAAGAAAATCATAAAGTATAGCTATAGTAAATATTGGTTTTTTAATTTTAACAATACGCCAACAATTTTTAAGTGCAACTTTTTCTGGTTCAGTAAAACCTATACTATCTTCTTCAAGTAATGAATTAGTTGATTCAATTTTTCTTGGATATGTAGTCATAATTTAAACTAATAATTTTTATATAATATTATATTAATAATTTTTTTTTATTATTTTTTAAATATATTTTTAACTACAGAATTTTTAATTAATATTTATTTAAATTTTGGATATTAAATTATTATAATATTTTCATAATTTTTCGATTTTAATGAAATGTCATAGAACAAAAATTTAATTTTTGAAAATTTTTTGTATCATAGATTCAAAAAATTTTATAATTTTGTTTTTGAGTAGTTTTATGCAAAAATGAATTTTTATGATAAATATTAATCATATTATGAATAACTAATTAACACACTAATAACCTTCGAATTTAAATATTATTTTTTATTTTTGGTCCAGATTGATCAGTAGGTTAAAATTTCGCTTAAAACCACTAATAAATACAACTTACCAAATTTTGTATTGAAAACTTTATTTTATCCAAGAAAAAGTGAAATTCATTTTACACATTATTTTTTAATTTTTTTTTTGTATACAACTAAATATTTTGCAATAATTGTACAGCACACTTTTATTAGTTTCACTTTTACAGACACCGTAAATTAATTTCCTTAAATTTTCAATATCCCAATTTGAACTAATTCTAATAAATATATGTACTTAAATCGTAACAGCACAGGTTATAAAATTTGGTAAAGTTTATTTTTTTATTTAACAAAATTTAAATTCACAACAGTGAAGTTATCTGTTCATTTACCTAACTTTAAAACAATCCAATCCGCGTGACGATCAAAAAAGAACTATCAATGCACCATGTTTATGATTGTGATAATTGTCTGGTGTGTCTGTGTCGTATCTTTCGAATAAAATTAGAGAACAGCTAAAATAACTCGTCTTTACCGTATAATTGTGACGTCACGACTGTTGTAGCTCTCTGAAACACAGTTCATAACGGAACAAAAATTAAAAGTTAGTGGTTAGCTACAAGAGAGCGAATTGTTCAAAGATAATAATACAGAAATAAGCTTTAAGTTGATAATTATTATGTTGGGAAAGATACAGAATGAAATTGAAATTTTTTACAGAAAAAAATTAAATGAATAAATTAAATATACGTGAACATGAATATAATTAATCATTAATAATGTTTAGATTTAAACTAATAATTATTGCTCTTACCAATCTTGGTTTTGCGGTGGCTTGATTTTAGTTACAAATTATATTTAAAACAAATCGGAAACTTTGACTAAGTATTACAAGTATTTTTGTTGATTCAAACTTTTAATTTGTTTTTTAATTTTTATTTCAATTTAAGATATTTTTATTTTGTATCTTAATTTTACAGAATTTAGGAAAACTTTTGTATTATGTATCAGGTCAAATAAATCTTAAATTAAGCAACAGATCTAAAATTTATTTAATCTGTCTAAAATTTTCGGTTTTGGATAAGTTATTGAAAATGCTAGATGTTCAGACTATTCGAAACAAATTTCCAAGATATTTTATTTAAGTTTTATTGTAATAATTATTATTCTTTTAAATGATTATTCTTTCATTTTAAATTTTAAATCATTTAAATTATTTATATTTAAAATTTATATTGAGAATAAAAAATTTAAGTAAATTCAATTATTTTCAATAAACTTAAACAGAACAGTTCTATCTAGTTCTGATAAAAATATTAGAAATTTTCGTACAAAATTTATCAATAGCTTGGTCAAGTATTGGTGACATAAATCGATGTAAGATTTTTTTAAAATGATATTTAACAATATTCATCATCAAACGACCTTCTTCAGGTCCAATAAAGTTATGTGTTTTAATTAATTCATCTAAATTATTTTGAAGTCGTACTGGATTTAAATCATCTTCAATCATATTACCAATTTGTTCAAATACCCAATATGTATGCTGATGTAGTATATTTAAATTGCAATTATCATTTGCATCTTCTGGTGTTGGTTCACGAAATAATTTAAAATATTGTGGATAATTACCATGAAAATCTAAAAATACATCAACAATATATTTTCGTCTATCTGCTTTTATTATTATCCATGCATTTTTCAATGCATTAACTTCAATTTTACTAAATTCTAAATTTGTATCACTAGTATCCTTTAAAATTAATGAATCTACAGATTCTATTTTTTCATAATTAGAAATAGACATTATTATATATATATTATTTTTTTTCTAATAAAATTTAATAAAATTTATTTTTAACCGTTGAAGTTTATTTATGTTTTTAAATTTTTAAAAAAGAATTAATGTAGTTGATTAAATTTTTAGTGATTTTTTCAAGAAATGACATAAAATGATGAAAAATTTGATTAATATATCCAAGATTATAATTATTATTATTATTTTTTAATTTTTATAATTTTAAGAAAAAAAAAATATTTTATTTACTGTAGTTAATTATATTTGTATGACATTTATCGAGCACAAAACAGATAATTATTTGAAATCTTTCATAACTTTCCATTTAATGCAGTTAAAATTTTCCAGCAATTTTAGGTTCTTTTCTAAATAAGAATTAAAAATAAGCGGAGAGATTGAAAGTCCATTTTATTGCTCAAAAAACGTGCGCTAGATTTTGTAATAATTTACTATCATTTATAAATAGAATGATTATGCAAACTTTAGATAAACTCATCAAGCATAATTTAGATTTAAACTCATCAAGCATAACTCTAGATTTAAACTTCAAAAATTCTGAGAATTAGGTGATATTGTAACCAGATTATCTCCAGGCTCATAAAAAAACTAAATCTTTATGAAAAAGATTGCCACAATAGGTCAAATATGTCCCCAGAGCTTATCTTTTAGACAGTAAAAATCACTAATTTAAAATCTGCAATGCGATTCGAAAGACTTAGGTTTAAAAACATTTATGCATAAAAAGTGAAGAAGAACTATCACTGATCCGAAACTAAATAAAAGAATCAATCATCTTTACTGAGTGTGTTTCTAATATATATGCATGTGCTATGTTTCAAGATATCAAAATATACTGCAATAGAAAACGTTCATATGAAATATAAAATTATTTCGAAGATTCGTTTTAAAAAACTTACAATATATTTTTTAATGCATTTTGATATTAAATTAGAACGTAAATAAACAAAACATTTAATTATTTTTTTTTAATAACATAAAATTAATTAAAATTTAACAATTACAACTTTTTTTTATTTGAAAAGAACTATTTAATTAAGTTAATATTATTAATATTATTGGCAAAACTTTTTCAACGTAAAACCAATTTTGATAAAGCGTATGGTTGGTTTATCTTAAAAAGAATTTGATTTAAGAAAATTGTCTGCACAAGATAGATGAAAAATTTTGGATTTCACCCAATTTTCAACAAACAATTTAAATCAATATCAATTTTATATTCCATCTTCTGGAATTGAATATACATAAAAATAAATAACGAAAATATGACTTGTACAAATGTTCTTAATTTGATTATTTTTCGTCAAGTTCCAATTTAATCAGATTTAAATTATTTCGAAGTTGTTTTAAACAGAAGAGTCAGTTAAAACCAGAAATATCATTTTCAGTTTTACTGTAGCATTGTTAAACGTAACTAATTTAACTCAGGATCAAATATCTCAATAAAGATCATTGTTGTCTAAAGTAGAGACTATTGTTCTTGATATAAATCATTTACAAAAATGTTACAAAACATTTTTCCTTGATTATAACACGCATAAATCATAAAATTTATCTGATCTTCTCAAGTATTTTCAATTTTCTCCATAACCTATTTCCGATACTTCAAAATTTAAACTTGTAAACGTTGAATAAAATTTATTTAAAGCAATTTCTAATGTTGGAGACATAGAATTCTCTAATAGTGTTTTCATTCGATTTAGAATCATATCCATTACTAAATAATTTGATTCAGGTCCAAGAAAATGATGAAATAGTTTAATATCTCTTACACATTTTCTAAACAGTCTTGGTTTATCTAATGCACTTTCAATAATAGTATCAAATATTTTATACATCCATTGAGAATGATTAGTAATTGACTGTAAATTATATGTTCCATCTTTTTTTAAAAATAATTTAATATAATCTGGATATTTTGTTAAAAAATCAATAAATATTTCTTTAGTAAATATTGGTTTATGTGTTTTCAATATTTTCCATGAATTTTTAAGTGCAATTTTTTCGGGTAATGTAAATCCAGTTTTATCTGTTTCAGAAATTGGATAAAAAGTTCGAAAACTCAACCGACTAACCATAATTTCAATACTAAAAACTATCCTAAAATTATTTAAACGTTTTACAGGAATTTTGAATTTACTTTGACATTGATTAAAATATTAACTGAATATAAATTTTAGCATAAATATTTTTTTTTTTGAAAAAGCTTACTTTTGATGTTTTTGAGAATATATATTTAATTTAGATACATAATTTGTGAATTATTTAGATCATATCTTGGTACTTGTAGGAATTTTTATACTATTTATTAGTATAAAAATATATACTATTTATTAGTATAAAAAATTTTTATACTATTTATTAATCAAAAATTAGGATTAAAATTAACTTAATGTATATGTATGTTTAAATTTTGTACGAAAGCTAACTTATAAATGCGATAATTATACGATTATCATATTATATATAATAATATAATATACAGAAAACAATACACACCAATAGAAACAAAAACTTTCCGTTTATTCCTAAATATTTTTCGGAAAACCATCACAAACTATTTCAATTTCAATATTTCGATAACTAATTGGCTGGAATCAAAATTGTTCTATCTTTCTGCACCGCAATTAAAATCAAAATTAAAACGCAAAATTTTTGTATTACATATATATCAGTTCAAATAAATCTTAAATTTAGCAACAGATCTAAAAATTATTTAATTTATCTATTTAAAATTTATTGAAAAGAGGACAACTGAATCTTATTAAAAAAAAATATAGAAAATGTTAGATGAAAAATTATAGGAAATGTTAGACTTTTCAAAACAAATTTCCAAGATCTTTTTTTAAGTTTTATTGTAATAATTATATTCTTTTAAATAATTATTCTTCATATTAAATTTTAAATCATTTCAATTATAAATTTATATTGAGAATAAAAAATTTAAGTAAATTCAATTATTTTCAATAAACTTTAATTCTATCTAGATCTGATAAAAATATTGGACGAAATACCAAATTGTACTTAAATTAAAATATTACTTAAATAATTAAAATATAAAAATATTAATCAAACTTACCAAAATTATAGTATTTATTTTTAATGAGTATAATATCCAAAATAGTTAGATTAATTTTAAAAATTTAGTTAAACAAGTTAAAATTTTTAATATTACTTTAAAAATGTTCAAATTTTTAAAAAAAAATTTTTTTTTTTTAAATTTACAATTTAATATTTTTTAAAAAAAATACACAAAATTATATTCATAGAAATAAAGTCTAAATTAAAAAATTAAATGTAAAATTAATCACAATTTTTTCATAAACTTTTTTATAATTTACTTTATAATCTAAGAATTGTTAAAAAATCTTCCGGAAAATTTAATACTTTTTGAAATGATCACCAATAATTGTTAAATAGTTTCATAAAATTTAATTCTGTTAGAGATAAAAATATAATAAAATTAATAATATAAAACAATAAATTATATTTAAAAAATAATAATTTAAATTTTGCAAGCACAGCTTATTATTTAATATTTATTTATTATATAAACGATAAAAAAAAGTGATTTTTTCGACTTCACTAATAAAAAAAAAAACTTCCAACCGCCACGAAAAACAAAGATGAACTGCTGATCGTTTCATATTTCGGAAAATACAAGACCCACTGATCGATCTTCATAAAGGAAAAAAAATAAAACAGATTTTCATTTATCGTGCGATCGTGTTTACCGTATAAAAAAGTCTCTCTGGAATAGTGCAAGAATTTTTTTTAATGACATCACTTTACCACAACATTCCATAGTATCCAAACAGTCATAAGCTACAAGACGAGACCAGGTAATTTAATTTAAATAAAATATGAAATAAATCAGCTGTTTTCAAATGAAATTGAAAGCTTTAAATACAAAACAATCGAAAGTTAAACATATACATGAGTACATATTAATAAATTTTAATGTATGTGATAATTGTGCAGATTAAAAAAGCTTTTGCTTACTGAAAATATAAAACCTGCTTTTTAGAGTTAGCAGTATTTTTAAGCCAGTTTTCTTTTTTAACTTTCGTCTTTAATTTTTTTTTATTCGAATAAAAAACGTTGTTATTTTTTCATACAAGTGTCCAAATGCATAAATGATCTTCAAACATATAATGTACTAGACCAGATATAGACCTAATATACACATTGTTTAATTTGTATAATATTCCAATTAAAGTTTCTTCGTTTGTAATTAATAAATTTTTAATTCTTTTCAATTAATAGCTTTAGATTGTTGAGGTATAAGAACAGAACCCATATTTACCAAATTTTAAATAAATAAACTTCTCAGTGATAATTCTTGAAATTGGAATTTTATATAAAAATATATTAAATAACATACTAACACCAAAATTTATAGTAACATTCAAAATACGTTCATAAATTTTAATAAAAAATAAAATTTTCATTATAGATTAAGACACCAAATGATTATTTCATTTACTACAAAATAATTTTTTGAGAAAAAGAACTTAACAATATTTTTTCACAGAAGATTTGCAATGAACAATTTGTAACAAAAACAAAAATATAAAAAATATATTGCTGATCCCAAAAATAACTAAATAATAAGTTTAAAAATTCATTTTGCTGCTGGCAAAATATTTTTGGATGGGTGCGCTGCCCTTTTAAAGCTAAAAGATCACCTAAAGATGTTGTAGTAGTACTATTATCAGAAGTAAATCTACATTTATATGGCCCAAATATACTCTCAATAATTAAATTATCTCCCAAAAAAAATATATTATTTTAACATCTTGGAAATTATTTGCAATAAATATTCCCATTAATATAAGTTGTCTGTTCAAAATTCTGACATTAATTGCTGTATATTTTAAACAATAATTAATTTTCATTTTAATCGTAGCCATAAATGAAATGAAACTAAGTTATTAAGCTTGAATTTAAATTGAAATAAGTTTTTTTTTTAAATATTATTAACCTGTATGTGTACATAGGAAAAATTCAATTTTCTCAGATTCGGATTTTCAAATTTATTATAAGATTGGATGATTTCTTGTTTTTAATATTTGAATAAGTTTTTTGATTTTTCAATATAATGTGTACTTTATGTTCTAATTCATTTTATTTGTGTTTGCATTTTTTATATTTGCAGGCTGTTTCATATTTTAAACTAAGAACAGTTCATTATTCTTAATATTGCATGCCAGGTTAGAGCAGAAACCTGTCTGCTATTAATATAATTATGGATCATCATTTTTCAGATGATGTTTTTTTTTGTATTCAGATTCAGCTTGCAAAGTTTTGATTTGAAAGAATAGATTTTATAATTTCACTTAGAGTTCTTTTAATCTCGATTTTCCTATAGTTTCTTTGATCTGTTATTACTAAGTTCCATCTTATAGTTAGCCAACAAGGCAACAATTTTTGGAGAAATGTTTGGAGAAATGTAAATATGTTAAATTTCTCCAAAATATATTACCATATATATATATATATATATATATATATGTACAATTAAAATACTATAAATAGAGAATATAATAAATTGGAATTTATTGAGGATTTATATTTATTGAGCATTTAAAAAAACTATAATTAGTAAATTATTACCAATATAATCTTATAAGTTCAAAATTTAGAAATATTTTATATATGTGCACTATAAATAAAATACTATAAATAAATTTTTAAGTAATTTAATTTAATAATTTAATATTTCATCATAGAATATGTACTTATTCTGTGTACATATTTCATTACTTAAATTTGTCGGTTTCTTAAATATTTTGATAAATTTACTATTTAAAACAAAGCTTTTAGTTTTTTCATAAATATTTTATCGAATTTATTTTCATTCTTTTTGTATATTTTAACAAGATTTCAATTACAAAGTTTTAATTAATTCTTTTAAATTTTAAGAACCAAAAAATGTGAACGAAAAAATACTTACATATATGTTTTTTTCCACTCTTAATAAATTTTTAAAAAATAAAATCGAGTTCTAGAATCTTAATAAAGTATTGTTTCAACTTCCAAAATCCGATCTTCCACAATGTATATTTTTAAAATGTATAATTGTTGTAGTCATAATATACAAAACACAACCCTAATATTTGAATACATTTATTTTATAAAAATATTTTTTTTTTGTAAAAGAACCTGTTTTTCGGCCCAAAACAAAACTGCAGTTGCATTATTTATATTTTATCCTTAAATTTAATGTTATATTTGTTGCATATTTATATCCGATGGATATTGAATTGACCTACATTGTTTCTTTTTTGTGTTTTTTCTTATAAACCAAAAATAATTTTTATTTATATTTTGTTACGAATGATTACAGAGGATAGAAGAATTTATTTATTATAATTTTACCAGTCTAAAATGATCGTATTTTTTTCTATAAATCTGGTTGAATTATCAATATCTTAAATTTACATAAAAAATGAATTAAATTAAAAATATTATGTGTTCTATTCTTATAAAACTTTATCTTCTTTATCTTTATGGAAATAATTGTAATTTCCTAACATAAAAAATATGCATTTTGACTTTCGCATTTAATATAAGATTTACATAAAACATAATTCATATTGTTATACAAAAGGTTTGAATTCTAAACGGATGTTGAGATAATTTTTATGCCATTGAAAATGATTTTTTTTTATTATTGGTAATCTTCATAAATAATTTTAATTAATACATTTTTTTTGGCTTATTATGTGAAGGTCAAACTAAAAACTACAAATTACTGCAATGTTGATTAATTTTTTAAGCTTTTTATTTTTATAAATATTAAATACACAATACAATGCTTAAATTATTGTTTCTAATTATTAAACTAAACAAAATTTCAAAAATGTCACGGTTTTGTGGACATATTAAGTATCTATAAAATAATAAAAATAAATTAATCAATCACTTAATCATCAACTTAACCATGTCCAATGATATATCTAATAATCATCTAAAAATCGAAATCTTCTAAAAAAAAACTGTATAGTCACTGATCATTGAAATAAATTAATGAATATAATTTAATTTTTTTAAATTATTAAAATCTTAATTCTGTTAATACTTTTTCCGCAAACAACTACTTCTTATATATGACAAAAATTCATATTATATACTATCAGAATTTAAATCAGGACTATCTACAATTTTATTGTTGCTTTATTTTTTTCTATGTCATTAATTTCTAACATATTCAATTCTTTGCCCAATTTGTAGATATTAAATTCTTTCCCCAATTTGTAGATATTATTTTACTAATATTACACAGAACAATTTTTAATTGTAAATAACTTTTTGTTAAATATATTCGAAATCCATATTTATTTGAAATATAATTTAATAAATAAGTACAATGTTTTGATATACACATAATATATATAATTTTTAAATTATAAATATAATTTGAATAATTATAGATTTCTTTATTTTAAAGATTAAATTCAGCCTTATTTTCGAAAAAATTTATAACCAAAACAAGAAATGTAAGCATTTTGTATTTAAATTTCCTAAATATTTTTTTTTTAAATAAAGAGAAGCCTTATAAATGTTATATTTTTATGAGGGTACAAAAATATCTTTATCGTTTTGTATGAAAAATTTAATATAAATATTATATTAGCCAAAAATTTTAATTAAAAACTTCCATAAATGGAAAATGAGCATGTTGTGGTTCCAATAAATCAATTAAATAGCAAACTGTACCAGCTACACCTTCATATAAACTATATGGTCGATCTGGTGTACGTGCGTGTAATTTAAAATCAGAATTTGTTAAAAATTCCATAAATTTATTAGCACGATATAAATGTTTTTTATTATTAGTTAATCTGTATAATAATAAAAATGCATAACCATTTCCCGCAATGCCATGACAAATTCCAGGACCTTTACGTAATAATCCTTTTTCCCAAATTAAATCACCAGCTTTACAAGCTGATATTAAATATTTTTCATCATTAAAAATTAAATACGCTTTAGCCAATAAATAAATCGTTCCTGGTGAACCATGACACCAATGTATTAATCGTTTCTCACGCCCAGTTTTTAAATCTTCTAATGCAACTGGAAAATTACCATCAAAATCTTGTGTATTTAAATAAAAATCCATAGATGTTTTAATATCATCAATTATAGATTGATCAATACTTTCCGATTGTTTTCTTTTAAACCATGGACCACTCAAAAGGGCATATAAAATTCCAGTTAATCCATGTGCCGCACCAAAATATTCCGTTCCATGATATTGATACATTATTGGTAATGGAGATTTGTTCTGTATTGAATGAGCTCTTCCGCTTTCTAAAATAGTTTCGCATATTTTTGCCAGTTTACAATCATTAACTGGTCTTGGTTTAATTATATCATTTAACCAATAACAACCAGTTAAATAACCGGCACGTCCAACTAAAATTTCATCACATCCATGTGATGAAAACTTTGTTAAACATGGTTCATAACCAGCATCAAAATGTCTTAGATCTTCTTTTAAATTTTCCGATTTTTTTAAACTATATGATATGGCAGCAGAAACTGCATAAATACCTGCATTGCCACATAAAAATGCACAACGTTCATCTGCACGTTTCTTATGTCTTAAAGCATTTGTTTTAGCATGTTTTATATAAGCTTCAGCATGTTCCAATGCTGGATATAAGTCTTTGGTTGCATTTGACTGTGAGAGCTTCCAAAACATATAGGCAATTCCTAAAATATAAAACATTTTTTTAATTAAATTTGTTTTAACTATAATTTGATTAATTTCTTACCAGCATTTCCAACGTATAAATCTCCACGGCAATCACCAAGTGTTGAATCTGGTCGGGTTTTTTCAAGGATTGCATCAACATATGTACATATTAATAATTTTACATCTTCTTCTGGAATTTGAAATTTAATATTTTCATTATATTCTTCATATGGATTTTTTAAAAATCTGGAATTCATTTTCAATTTTGCTTTATATAAAAGGCGTATCCTTTCAGTTTTCTCAGCAATAAATTTATTATGACAGGATCGAAATACGCAATACAAATATTTATATTTATTTATGACAGCCGGCGTTATTGAAATAAGCCGGTTGCTTTTGCTAATCATTAATGTGTTGTATTATTGCTATTTCGTTCCAGAAAAAACACCAAAATCATTTAAATGGGTTTGTAAATATTATTTATGTAGAAATTGGAATAAAAATAATGCAAAAATACCTTTTTTTAATAAAACAAATTATTTATATACAAACTTTGTGAATCTCAAACGATTATTTCTGAAAATTATTTCAATTGAAATGATAATAAATAAATTATTCTGTCTTGTTTGGGCTAAAAAAAACCGACACTTGCTTTGTTTGTCCACAAAAATAATGATTACATTTTATGTAATTTCACGCAAGCTAAAAATTATGACACTTCTTTAAAAAAAAATTGCCCAGCAAACAAGTTTCGGTTAATTCTACATAATTTAAATTTGGAATTCTTAAATTTTGTAAATATTTTTTAAAGTTATACTTAATTTCTTAATTGGACATGGTATTGATGGTCCAACTGAAACAGCGTGCGTGTGAACTAGTATATCGTAATTAAAGCATTTTGTAATTAAATTACAAAATGCAACTTACCATACCCCTTATTATCTGCGATCATAATAAGGTAGTTGACTGGTCGTCATCTGCCCTTTTGTGTGTGAATTGTACTTAGGTGAAAAATAACCTCTTGCAAAGATCTATATATATCAAATCAACTTTTTATATTAAATTTTAATGAGTACCAGCATTATTATTAGAAAAACCGTTTTTTTTTTAAAATATGTAAAGTAAATATGCATACAAATTTATTTCTTAGATAATAAATTGATATTTTTACAATAATAGGTTTAAAAAATAGTTAGACTTACTTTACTAGTTGATAAAACTGAAAATAACAAAATATAGAAATTTTGCGAACTTAAATACACTTTATATAAAAATGCAAATTTTCAAAAAAACAACTTTGATCTTAATGATATAAAATAATGGAAGCCGTTGATTTAGTCCAGTAATTTACATTTAAACTGCTTCTAAAAGTAATGCGATACCCTGTCCACCACCAATACAAGCTGAACCGATGGCACGTTTTAATTTATTGCGTCTAAAAGGTATATTTTTTATTAAAAGCTTATGTGATCAACAATTTTTGTTACTGTAATTCATGAACAAGATGAGCAGTAATTCTCGAACCACTAGCACCTAATGGATGTCCTAATGCAATTGCTCCACCATTTACATTCAATTTGCTCATATCCAAATTTAATGCATCCGCACAAGCCAATGTTTGTACACCAAAAGCTTCATTAATCTAAAAATTTTAAATATGAAATTTTAATTAACTCTTCTGAAATTTAAAAGTAAAATACCTCAAATAAATCAATATCGTTCATTTTAAGTCCAGCTGTTTTTAAAACATTTTGTATAGCTGGCACTGGGCCAAATCCCATAATTTCTGGTGGAACACCAACAGTTGAATAAGCAACTAATCTCGCTAAAGGTTTTAAATTGTATTCTTTACAGGCATCTTCAGATGCAAGTAGTACTGCTGCAGCACCATCACAGATACCCTAAAAGATACAAAATTAACATTGGAATTCGTACGTCTCCATTCCAAATAATTTCATTTTACAGATGCAGTTCCGGCTGTAACGGTTCCATTTTTCTTAAATAATGGTGTTAATTTAGCTAAACCTTCCATAGTAGTTTGAGGTCTGGGATGCTCATCAATTGCAAAATCAACTTCTTTACCTTTTACTTTCAGTTTATATGGTGTAATTTCTGCCTTAAATGCTCCAGCATCAAGTCCTAAAGTAATCATTTTAATCTACCTAAAATTTACCTTTCTACTAAAATATAAACTTTTATTTACCCTTTTTCCAGTTTTGCTGTGAGTTATAAGCAAATTCATCAACACGTTCTCTTGAAATTTTGTATTTTTCAGCTAAATTTTCAGCAGTTAATGCCATTGGTAATTTACAAAATGAATCTGTAAGACCAGCCCAAAGCGCATCTTCTAAATTATAATTACTGCCTAATATTGTTCCAAAACGAATATTTCTGGCTACAAATGGTGTTTGTGACATATTTTCTACACCACCAGTTAATGCAATTTTTGCAGCACCTAAAATAATATCTTGTGCTCCATTAACAACACTTTGAAAACCAGAACCACAAAGACGATTAATTCCTAAAGCAGGACGATCAATTGGTATACCACAATGTAAAGCAGTGTGACGTGGTAGATAAATTCCATCTGTAGAAGCAATCTAAATATATGGAAATATTATTGATAACTTTTTTTTATTTAATTTGTTAATTGTAATTATAATTACCGATAATACATTTCCAATTATCATAGAATCTACTTGGTCAGGACGTACACCGGCAGTATCTAAAGCAGCTTTACATGCCGCTGTTTGTAATTGCGTTTGAGTAATATTTTTAAAGGCACCACCAAATGTTCCAAAAGCGGTTCGTTTAGCTCCCACAATAAAAATTCCTAAATAAATTTAACTATTTGTTTTTATTTTATTGTGACTTTATCTTTATAAAAAAAATATGAAAAGGATAGAACTACAAATTATTTAAAAATACCAGTATCTAAATGAAGTTTTTTAATAATATAATAGTTTATTTTACCTTTTGTTACTGCAGACATTATTATTTAAAATTTAACTTAACTTTTTTAAAAATAGGACAGACAGATAATAGCCACAAGTACGAGCTATAACAAAATTTTATGAGTTTAATGGAATTTGGACTTTACTGCTTATCGTTGGCTGTCTATTTTTGTATACTCTTTTTTATTTATTTGAAGTTGAAGGTTGTTACTCAAACCGATCAAGAGAAACTGCATGTGGGTATATGTCAAAAAATCTTATTGTTTTATCCGAAAATCCATTGGCATAAATGTATATTCATATTGTAGGAAGTAAATTTGCTCTATGCTATCACTATCACACATTGGTATTTTGTGCTTTAACTTATTCAGTAAATGCAGTTTCGTCTTTTTTTTTTTATTTTCTCATACCTCTTGATTAATTTAACAAATTAATGAATAAAAAACATTAATAAATTTATATTTTGTTTACCAATTAAAAGAATAAAAGACTTAATGGGGTAAGCATTTTGCTTGTGTATAATCAAAATTTCCCTAAGCATGAATACAACGAAAACTCTGTCCAAATGTCAGAATCAGAACTGAAAAAAGTGAATTACATAGCGAATTAAGAAACAGCAGGCGTAATTTTAAAACAGAAATAGGAAAATCCGAAGACACAAAATAGAGGAGAAGCCGGATTGTCAAAAATATCGCGTCGCGTACGCATAATATAAAAGATTTTGTTTTAAAATATATATTCCTAAATTTGTATACAAAAAATATGACAACAACAGAATTAAAAGAGCCATCAGCACCGGCAACAACACAAAATGATGATAGTTCTGCAAGTAAAAGTATTAATTTAAAAAAAGTATCACGTGCGGAAAATGTACAACAACAAGATCGCGACAAAGAATCTTTCTACAAGGATTTACAAAATTTTCATGAAAATAGAAAGTAAGTAATAAAAATATATATTATACAGACTACAGAGATTTGACTAAAATTTATCAATAATTTTCTTCAAAATCAAAATTTAATAGTACACCAATTACACGTTTTCCAAAAATAAATGGAACAGAAGTTGATTTGCATAAATTATACTCAGAAGTAATAAGTCGTGGTGGCTGGCTTAAAGTGAATATACGAAATGAATGGGAAGATATGATATCTGTATTAGGTTTTTCACAAAAATGTGTAAATGCATCTGTTGCTATAAAACAAATATATGCAAGATTTTTAGATAAATATGAGAAATTAAATTTTCTTGGCGAAGATCCTGATCGTAATGATGAAATTGATGATGATGGAAGGCATAAAAAATGGTCAACAAAGAATTGTATGCAAACAGTTCCTATGACATATAATTATAATCAACATAATGTTTCTGAACAGACAAGAATTCAGCATAAATTATCAACTGATTTATATAAAAGTTCCGAGTATGAAAAACTTTTATTGTCATTAATGTCTCCATTACCAAATGAACAAGATTTTGCTATAAATGTATGTACATTAATGGCAAATGAAAGTAAACATACTTTGAAAATAGAAAATTGTCCAAAATTATTGGATTGTTTAATGGGACATGCAGGAGTTTATTGTCATAGTAAGTATTTTCTTGGTTTTAGATATAAAAAATTATTGGGGATATCTCAGAAAACTTGTTGTAAACTTTAAAACGAAATTTTCTAATATAATTCTGTGTATTTTTAGTCACAATGCGAAATCTTTTCGAAGACTTTTACACCAACATTCGACGACATTCATTGCAATCTTTTTGGATAGATACTCTTCTGAGTAATACACAAATACTCCAATTATCTTATGACGATTGTTTTCAATCATCTGAAGAACCAAAAAATTTTGATAAAATAAGACGTCGCTTACGATTGGGGCCAAATCAACAACAAAATCAGTCGTCAGATAACGAAAGCGATTTATTTGCTTGTGAGGATGACATTGATTTTAATAAATTGGAATTTTTAGCATTAGGCCGAAGGCTAGGTACTCATGAATATATTGGACAAAGAATACAACAAATTGCATCTATTATTCGAAATTTAAGTTTTTTCGAAGAAAACATATCAGTTTTAGCTAAAAATCGTACATTTATACGGTTTTTAGTAATGTGCTCGAATGTAAGATGGGGAAATTTACATCATATGGCATTAGATGTATGTGGTAATATTGCAACAGAAATTGAATTATTAGATCCATCAACAGATGAATTGACACGCTGTTTATTGGCAACAATATGTGATGGATTAGAGGGTCAAGACCGTGGCGTAATAATAAGTTCATTAGAAATTCTAAATAAATTAAGTCAAAGAGATTCACATGACGACTATTTACATAAATGCTTAGATCAGAAAATATATAATCAAATATGTTTATATTTATCATTAAATGATATTATGTTACTTTTGTATACATTAGAATGTATTTATTCATTAAGTTCATTGGGGTCTAGGTCATGTAATTTATTGATACAAGTCCGTGGAATTATTGATACGTTAGTTTCATTAATAACCGTAGAGGCACAGTCATATGGACCAGATGGTTGTATTTTAATGCGTGTTGTCGAAACTGTACCAGGAAATATGTTACCAATGGTTGCGAAAAATATTGCTAATTTACAAAATGTTGCAATGCACGGTCAAGTTAGTATGCAGCATTTACAACAGCAACAACAACAAATCCAAAATCAAGGTAATGCAACAATAAATCCAAAATCATTCATTTCAAAATAATTTTTAAACAATCGAGTAAAAAATTATTTTTTTAAGAACATAAATTTCATTATATTTTTGAAAAAATTAAACTAATTGAAAATAATATTAACTTTTACAATTCAGGACCTATTCAGCCGCAAAATCAATCTCCTGCAATTCGTTTACCGGCACAAATCTTATCACAAACAACAACATCTCCAGTCGTTCCATCCGTACAAGCTACAAATCAGCCAATTATTCAAAATAAACCTGTTCAAAGTTTACAAGAAAATGAACAATTTGCAATATCATGGTTAACTGCTACATTTGAAATGGCTCCATCGGCTACATCACGTGTTGAACAACAAGAATTATATAAAATGTATTTATCGGCTATACAAAAAACGGGTCGTCGTGGTTCTGTAACACAATCTCATTTTCCACGTATTGTTCGATCAATATTTGGCACCAATATTGGACCTACAATGTTAAAAGTAACTGATGTAAATGGTGTAGAAACTAATGGTTTTTTTTATATTTGTATACGTGTTAGAGCAAATCCTTTACCATTGAAAGGTTCAATAACTATTCAGCAACCAGTAATAGTCAAAACACCAATAAAATCACAAATTCAACAACAACAACAACAATCCCCGATACAGCAGCAACAAACCAGTGCTGAATTGGTAAACAAACAAATTGGAAAATCTGAGGTGGGTTCAAAACATCAACAACAAACTAAAATTATTAACACAAAACCAACAATAGCAACAGTAGTACCATCATCACAATCCAAATTATCAACAAATTCTGTTATTGTCTCACACGTACCACAAGGACAACAAAAAAATGATCAGATTAAAATGCAAATTCAAGAAATACCTTCTAACCCAAATAACACCATTCCAATTAATAATAATAACAGTAGTAATAATAATATACAATTGAACAGACCACAACAAAATATAGTTTTACCTAATAATAACAGTAATAATAGTGTAGCACTAACAAGTGGAGGATTGACCAAAACTCCTGTTGTCAAGAATGTAGTTGTAAATAAAAATATAATTGTAATTCGCTAGTTGTTTTTATAATCGTCATTTTTTCACATAGAATAATTAATGTATTTTCTTTTTTGTTCTTGAACAGCAGCTAAACCAACAGCAACAAAAAGGAATTTCAAATTTAATTATGAAACAAGGACAAGCTATAGGACAAATTGTTAAAACCCCAACTGTACAGACAACAACAACAGGAATAAGTTCTGGCCAAATTGGAGCAACACTTGGGACACAACAAAATCCAACATCATTAATTAAAAGTCTTTTGGCTAATAAGGTAACAACTACTAGTGCAAATAGCAACATTACTACTACTAGTACTACAGAAACAATAATTGCGAGTGCAGCTTCAAATAATCAAAGTGGTTTGATATCCCAAAATGTTAATATGCAGGTAACATTTTGTTTAATGTTGTTTCCTTTTTGTGTTTATTTCGTTCTTTTTGTAGTTTATAAGTTTTAATGCTATTTTTAAAATTACTATTTTTCTGTAATAATTGTTAAGAATTGCTTTACATTTGTGATAGATATAAAGTTGATCTTGATTTATTTACCAAAATTATTAATTTTGTGGAAAATATTAATGTAACTGATTTCATATCAATTTTGCATATATTAATCTTAAATATTACTTCATAAATTGATTAAATATAATCAACTAATATATTTCCATAAACTTACAGATTCATATATAAAATTATAAATGCTGAATTAAAATTTAAATGAGTAATATAGTAGATATAAAAAATATCTTATATCTATGTTAATAGCAACTATAGCGTTGTAGACATTTGTTATTTAAAATTTTATATATGAAGAATAAGATTTTTTTTCTATAAAATTGAACTTACTATAATATAATTTAACTAATGTTTTGACTAAAAAGTATATTGCTTCAAACATACTAAAAATTACTATAATAACTAACCAACTAATATTTTCTTTAATCAATTTATTAAACTAACAATTTTAATTATAATGAAGCTATAAATTCCTAATAACAAATTAAAAAAAAAAAGAAAGTAATTGTTCGCAAATATCGTGTTTTTTTGAAAATGTTTCCGTAGTTTACTAAACATTATTTTCGGCTAATTTTTTTCAACGTTTAAGATCGCATGAAAATTTTCATAGTAATTGTAACGATTTAAAAACGTAAAAAAGTACTAATGTTTTACAAAATATAGTAGTTATACGGGACTAAGAGCTGCACCCAGTGATGTTTCGGCAATAAATGGTAAAAAAAAACACTATTATTATATGAAAATATATAAATTAAGAAATTTATTAATTCTATTTTATTAATTTAACGCAGAAATAATCAACTCATTCGTCATTTTTAATATAATTCGGTATAATAAAATTAAAAGCATAATTTATTCCCAAGACTACCCAAAGTATACAATTAAATAAAAAAGAAAATGTAAATACATTTAAAAAAATAGTACATATGTATATTAATTTCTATGGTGGTTGGGATGGGATAATGTTTTTGTTTTTTAGATTTACCAGTTAAATATTTAATACTTATGTAAAATATTTCTAAAACAATTTGTAGCTTGCACAACGGCAGAATTTGGCAAAACAAAAAGAAGTATCTGCTCAACAACAAATTATCCAAATACAACAGCAACATCATCAACAACAAACACAAATAGTTTCAACCCCAATTAAATTAGCAACAACAACAATAAGTGCTCTAGTAAATAATCCAATTATTCAAACAACACCTGTTAAAGTTGGTCAAACAACAATTAAACCAATCAATCCAAATAGTATTGAGAAGAAAACAACAGCAATCGTACCAAGTGAAAGCATGGATACAACTTCGAATTGGGACCCTGTACCACCTTTAGCACCATTAAGTGGTAATACCATCCGTTCCACTATTATGATAAGTAGCAGTAATAGTTTAGGACAAAATAGTGAAGATTCAAATTCAACCGGTAATAATTCTATTGCTTCTTCAAGTGCTGTTAGTTCATCACAAATACCAATGACAGATGATGGTGAAAATTCTGTAATTAGTTTTGAAGGTCTTTTAATACCAAAATCAAAATCTGCATCATCATCAACAATTGATGATGAAAATTCAAATAACTCTTTACATAGATCTAATTCACAAGTTATAAGTGCTAATCAAATGTTAGTTGATTTATTAGATAAAAAATCTACAGATCCACCATTACATGGAATTAAACGTAAACTGGGGGAAGATACAATTATTGTTAGTTGTGGTAATGATAAGAAAAAAATCGCAATTGGTGACGGCTCAGCAGTAATACCATCAAAAAATGCAGCAAATTTGTATGCTGAAATGGCTGCATCAATTCTAGAAGATGAAGATTTAGAAGAAACACCAATTGCAACTAGCCAGCCACAATTACAACAACAAACAATTCAAAAAACTATAGATAATCAACAAAAACAAATAATATCTATGCCATTGCAGCGACAAATTATAATGACACCACATAGTCAACCAATGATAATACAACAGAATCAAAGCGTATCTGGTAATATTGTTACAACAAATAGCCATCAACAAGCTACAGCAACAATCAAAACAGATTCTGGTTTACAAACAATTCCTGTGATTTTACAAAAACAGATTGGTCCAAATGGTCAACAAATAATCCAACCAGTCATTCAGCATCAAGCGTTACAACAACAACAGCAACAAACACAAACGCAATATGTTTTAGCTACAAATCCTCAAGGTCAAACATATTTAGTTGCACAACAAGCACCTTCACAATCGCAATCATCCCAACAACAACAACAACAACCCCAAACTTTAGTTTTAACCCAAACTGGACAACAACAAGGTGGTACACCAACAAAAACAATTATAATTTTACAACAACAAGGCGGACCACCGCAAGCTGTTGCACAACAACAAATAATCAGTGCACCTGGACAACCGCAAAAAATGATTATGACAACACCCCAAGGTCAACAAATGATTGTCACAACCCAAATACCACGGCCAGTACAACATCATCAAATAATTATGAATCCAGGAACGAGTAGTGTCCTACAAACGACAACTAGTAATAATAATAGTGGTAATGGTAATTTACAGCATCAAAATGTTATGATTACACAATCTGGAACTGTTTTCACTCATCATCCTCAACAACAAATGCAAAAGCAAATGCAAATTCATCAACAGTCACAACAGCAGCAATTACAAATTCAGCAAACTATTACACCACAACAACTAAGTGCATTGCAACAACAACAAGCATCAATATTATCTCAATTGCCACAAATTCCGGCAACAATAAAACTGCATACACATCAACCTACTGGGTTACCATCGGTTATTCAGCAAACACAAACAACTCAAACACAAACAATTAAAATGTTATCTAAACCACAACAACAACCAGCAACAGTTTCAATAATTGCTCAAACTCCATCACAACCACCAGTAGCTCAGCAACAAATACAAATGCAAGGTCACATTGCCAAGCAAATTGCTAAAGCAACAACAATTGTTCCAGAAAGAAAACAAATTATTGTTAGTGGAAATGACATAATTAAACAACAAACTCAGCAGCAGCAGGTTCAGAAACAGATCCAGGGGGTTTCCCAACAAAAACCACAACAAAAAATTATACAGGTACAGCAGCAGCAAGGTCCACAATCACAACAACAAGTACATCAAGCTCCTCAGCAACAACAACAAGTTCACCAACAGCAAACTCAGCAACAGCATACTCAAGTGCAGCAACAACAAAATCAGCAACCGCAATCCAAAACAGTAATACAGCAACACTCAATTCAACAGCCGCAAAATCAAATAATTACTGCCTCTATCCAGCAACAACCAAAAATCGTCAACACTTCACGGACTCCAACACCGACAAATATATTACAGAATCCTGCTGGGACACCAACTCCACCACCACCGCCATCCACCACGCCTAGTATAATAGCTGGTCGACCAGTATCAACGCCGCCATCTTCCACATCTAGTATAATAGCTGGTCGACCAGTATCGACGCCTACTCCACCTATTCCGACATTGAATCAAACCCCACCACCAGTAAGTCCAGCATTACCGAAACCAAAATCCGATGAAGAATTAATCGAATTAAATTGGGTTTGGATATGTGATTGGCGCGGTTGTCCGCGACGGAAATTTAAATCTTTGCAAGAAGTTTACCGGCATGCATGTCAAGTACATTGCCCCGATAATTTAGATCCTGGAGCTGAGATATTTTGTCAATGGGGTCCTGGACAGTCACTTTGTGATAATATACCAAGAAAGCGTTTCTCATTAATGACACATTTGCAAGATCGTCATTGTACCGTTGAAGTATATCAATTGTTTTAAAAAAAATATTTGCTGAAAATTTAATAATTAATTTCTTTTGTCAGAGTTTAAAAGCTGCAGTCCAAAGGCGATTAGTGTCTGGTTTACCAGCAACACCAGGTCCCCACCAACCAGTTACAATTATTAAAAATACATCAGAAATTCGAGGAGTAACTTCATCCCCAACATTATCGACATCATCGTCTAGTTCTGTACCATCAGCAGCAAGTGCTGCAATGCATGCCATTAAAAGGCACACAAATGATTTTCTAAATCCAAAGGAATTAATGGTAAGAAAGAAATTTTTTCCAAAAATTAGTTATGTATTGAGTTTCAAAAAATTGAATTTCTTTAATTTTTTAATTGATAAACTTTCTTTTTTTCAGGATGAAAATGAGGGTCCTGTAACTAAAAGTATTCGACTAACCGCAGCATTGATTTTAAGGAATTTAGTTATGTACACAGCAAATGCAAAAAGGTATATAATTTTGAATTTAAATATAATAGATATGACCTGATTTTATAATTATTGATTTAATCTAAATAGAAACGTACGATTTTATGAACCTCATTTAGCTGGTGTGGCCTTAAGTAACGTGGAATCAAGTCGAACTATTTCTCAAATTCTATATGAATTAAATAATTAACTTTTTTTTTAAAAAAACTATAAAATGATGTATCTAATTTCTAAGTTCAAAAATGAATATAAGCTTTTTTTATGTATTCGAATAAGTTATAAAATATTTTTAAAAACCATTTTTTTTTCTTATAAACTTGCTGAAAAATAAATAAACTTTATTTTGATAAATATTTCTTTTTATATAATATTATTTAAACCGCATACTAATTTTGAAAAAGTTTTGATTGCATATCAAATGAATTTCTAAATTAATCAGGTATTTTTTGTTGACAGTAAATAAATAAAAAATCTAATTTATTTTAATAGAAAATATCGCCTGTTATAAAACTTTATAATCCTGTAATGTTTTCCTTATTACTTTGAAATACTGTTTCTTAGTAGATTAAAATTGTATCCACTGTGCATATTATTTAGATTAAAATTACTTATAGAAAATAAAATATTAATTATTTATTTTTAAGCAGAAGCCTTTATTTCAAAATAAAATCTTAGTATTCACAATTGATTTAAACTGACCGATTCTTTAATTTTTTTAAAAGATTACTCTTAGTGTTTTATGGATAACACTTGACTTTTGATACTTGAATGTCGATTCTGGATGATCGATTATTGATTCTACTCTAATTTTATAATTAGACCTATTTATCATTTTTTATGCTGTTTCAAGATGACTTTACCTTTTTGTGAACCGATCTGTATATTATGATAAAGTTTGGGAAATGTATATAAAGTAAATATTCAATATCCAGTTAAATCTCTCTAAGTCAAAAGCGGAATGGACTGAATTACTTTTTTAACTTATAGAGCATTTCGACTTAAAGATTTAAAATAAAAAATATTGTAGTTTTATTATTTCAATAGCATAATAGTGCAATAACAAATAACTAAATTAAACGTCATTTTTTATCATCAGTTACCATCAATTTAGCATTTTGCACGGCAATCTTTCGTTTTCGATTATCAATTTCTGATATAATTTTCAATTTTTCTTTTAATTTCAACGTTTTCACATTTCTTTTCGACATGTTGGCTTATAAAGATTTTAAATTAAATTTTATTTTGAGTTATAGAGATTTTGATGGACAAAGTGTTTTGATTTATAGAATTATAAATATAGTAAATTTCAAGGGGCGATTTAATTTTTTTGAATTATAGAGCATTTTGAATTTTGAGTTAGAGAGTTATCTGTAAATGTTTATATGTATGTAAGTATATAATTCTTAATGCTATTATTAGTACATATGATATAGATATGTCATGGCATAAAACAATAGTATATTATTAAATAAAATTTTATTGAAATTTAATTTTGATATGCTCTATATACTTATTAATACTAATTTTTACACTAACGTTTACAACATAAATCATTTCTTTAATTTAACAGCTATAACAGCACCTTTTAACTTATGAAAACAGCTTCTAAAAAAAATTAAATATTTGTTAATGAACAAAAAGTTTGTACATATATAAAAATTTTTATTTACCTCAATCGATTATCTTCACCACCACCTCTTTTATTTTCAACAATTTTAATTTGTTCTAATAAAAATTCCATTATTGCATCCACCAATTCAACGGATATATTTGCAATTTGAGTTAATAATTCAAAATAAAAAAATGTAAAATACGATAAATGTTTAATAGTAATTAGTTTTAAATGCTCAATTATTAGACCTCTAAAATAAAATATAGCATTAAAAATATAGATAAAAAACAATCAGAAAATAATGTTTAACCTAATTTCATATGAATTTGAAAAAGCGGAACTTTCTATAATTTTTTTAAAAAGATCTAATAACATTGCTTTACTTGGTACTATTTCATCAATCATCATTAAATGTTCCAAAGTAATTAAGCATGTTGCTTTAACATATATTTTCAACTTATTTACATCATTTGAAATTGATTCAACAACTTCTTGAAAAATTGTAATTACTAAACATGCGTTTGGATCAGCCTGCCGTCTTTGCATTGCTAAAAATACTGATGTGAGTTTTTCAAAAATAAATAACGATAGTGATTCATTATCATTAGTTATACAATTTATAAAAGGACGAGATACAATTTTTGAATCTTTAGACTAAAACAAGAAAAAAGAATTATGATATATTATTGCTGAGACAAGAGAATAAAATTACAATTTTAAAATGTGGTAACCATTTAATAATTAAATCTGTTAATGTTTTTGTAATATATGGATCACTTTTAAAGTTTAATTTTCCAATCCCTTGTATTAGTACTGGCCAAACTTTATGAACCATTTGAGCAACTTTTGGTTCTGGGGGCTTACCAGTTTGTATTGTTTGCGGCAAAATAAATCTAGTAATTGCTACATGAAAAAAGCATGTAATTTTTGACTATAATGAAAATAAAAAATAATATTCAAATTAAAATAATCTTTAAATCAGTACCTTCGCATAAACGATATTAGCACAATTAAATATTATTATAGCTATAAAACTATAAAACCGAAATGATATTTCTGTTTGATCATTTTTATCTGGCAACCATTTTTCAAAATTTATTAAAAAACTATTTAATTTATCTGCTATTTTAAATTTTCTTCTCAAATCAGTACATGATTCATAATTATTTCCAACTGTTGAAATAAAAACACATAATGGTTCTTTTGCTGCTAATAAATCATTTTTGGTTAAATTGCAAAGAAATTGAAAGTCTTCTAAAGTTGCTACAATTTTTGTTAAACTTACAACATCCTAAAATCAAATTATAGAAATATTAGATTTTCAAGAAAATTTAATTTATTTACTTCATTGTTAGATGTTAATAAAACGAGATTTTTCAGCCAAATTTTTATAATTGTAGAACCATCTATTAAATTTGATTTATCAGACAACAATAAATCTAATAAAAATTTTAGTACAGCTCTGTAAAAATTAAAATTAAATAATTTGAAATTACAATATTGTAAAATTTTATAATCATAGTTACTGTTTGTTTATTAAAGCAATTTGGTCCTATGAACTTAATAATCATATACTTACTGTTTATTACAGCAATTTGATTCTATGAAAAATTTAAATAGTTTCTGAAACTGATCATTGCCTGTTATTAGAATACAAAACTCAGCTGCCAATTTCGGTATCCAAATTGAAAAACTTGTTATAAAATTTTGCTTAACAAATGGTAAAATATATAAATTTAATGATTTAAATAAATTTTGATAGTGTATAGATCCACCATTTAAATTAGAAAAATTGGTTGTATGTTTTATTTTTCCAAAAATTATATAAAGAGCTTCAAGTGTTCGTTCTTGTTCTGCTAAATTGCAACCGTTTAAATAATTAGGCAACCATGAATCTATAAACCGGAATACAAAATAATTTTGTTATACTAATTTTAATAACAATTTTTATATACCAATTAACAAATATTCTCCTTGATCAAAACTCATTGATTTTTCGAAAATATCAAACATTCCATCAGCAATTATTTTTGAAACACTTAAATCCATTTTAATTAAATTTAATTGTTGCAATAATTTTGTTGTATAATCGGAAATATCAAGTGAATGTTCTACAAATAGAATTAACATAGCTGTATGACCTTTGGTTAAACATATTTGTCGATTCAGTGTTATTTTTTCCAAATTTATTGAGAGTAATTTATCTTTTAGTTTTTGTGCAATATCACAAAAAACGCCACTAAGTGCTAATATTAAAAATAATTCAATTAAATGATGTAGACCAGTTTCATTTAAGTTCAAAAATTTGGTGGTGCTAAATTTTGAAAAAATACGTCCAAATATTTTTTGTAATTGATTATGTTGATTTGATTTTAAGAAACGTTCTATAGTTTTTCCTAATATTTTTTGATATAAACAAAAACTAGATAAATTTGCATCAGGTAATGAATTTTCGAATAATTTTCGAATTTTTTCCAAATATGCTTTACCAGATGAGCTGTTGTATGCAGAGTAAATTTAATTATATTTGTTGTTATATAATTGTTTTGGAAAATACCTTAAAACAGCTAAATTACTAGGTGCCGAACCAGCAATAAAAAATGATGAATTTAATTTTTTATTAAAATATTCCCAAATAATATTTGGTATATCGACTTTAGGCGGCCACCTATGAAAAATAGATAAGTGATTTTAAAATTAGTTATTAAATATCATTTTTACCAGTCCAATAGAATTGGCATTAAGTTACATAAAAATATTCGAATTTCTTCTTCTGATATATTTAAACTAAAGAAATATTCAACAATATTTTCCAATAATTCAAAATTTTCAACAATCTAAAATTAAAAATATATTTAATATTTATACTTGCATCTTTATAATTGCTTACACGCGAATTACTAGTTCCAATAAAATTTCCATTTGTGTTATATCCATGTAATAGAATTAATCCTTTTAGTAACCACATAGCAAATTGTGGTATGCTTTGTTCATTTAATGAATATTTTTCTAAATTTGCAAAATATATTTAATTAAAATAACTAAATTTTCAACATATATTTAATTAAAATAACATTAACATTAAGAATTACTAATACCTCGATCAATCTTTAATTTTTCTATAGCTTCAGTAAAGTAATTCCAAAAATTTGTATCACTGTTACTATTCGCTGTATTTTCTGTTAGCATCTGAAGTAACAACCAGACTTCTTTAATACACGTACATGAAAATGATGATGTAAATATTAAATCAGGTAAATTTTTCTGCAATTGTTTCCACAGAATATTTAAAATTTAAAAATTCATTAAATAAAATGATGTACCTTTTTATACAACCATATACTAATTTGTAATATATCTTGAATAACTCTATTAAAAGTAGATTCAAATAAATCCTCTTTTTCCTTTGTGTTTATATGGTTTTTTAAAATGACCAGATCTAAAATTCTCCATTCAAAATATCCATGTAACATATGGTAAGCTGGTGATTCAGTCTGAAATAAATTTATACTAATATGCTATTTAATTGAATAATAAAAAAAAATTATAATTACTGAATTTCCCTTGATGTTATTTGCCAAATAAATCATTTTGAATAATTCTGTATTACCGATGCGATTTAAAAGAGTTCTGATGTGTTGTAAATGATTTTCTATATTTTCCCATTGTAGTGAATTCTCCAAAGAATTAATAAGATGATATAAAAGTGTTACTTGTCTCCTAGATTGATAATAGGATATTTCATTATTATCCATTGGTGTTTTAAGACTTGCTGTAAGCTGTTGAATTTGCATTCTAAAAATAATATTATATAAATTCAATTTTAATATAGAGAAAATTCATACATTGTTTCATTAAATATATGATTCACAACCATACTTGAGTGAAGTGAATTTTTCTTAAATTTATGTATAGTTAATTCTATATTACATTGGGAGTCACAATTGTTATTAAAAATAAAATTATTTTTTGCAAATGAATCAGTAGACAGTTGAGTATTTAATAACGAATCTTCACCGAAACAGTTAAATTCTGGATATGGATTAACAGGGTTACTTGTCTCTTCTGAAATGTTAATTATATAATTATAATTATAAATATCATTAACAAAATTATTAAAATACCAGTTGGAATAATACACACAGATGAAATAATATCATCATCTTCTAAATCAAATAAATCGAAATCCATTTTTTAATTCATAATAAATTACTTTTAAAGCTTTACATAAAATATTATAATTTAATAATTTTATTTTTATTGTATTTTGTTTAAATATATTTAATACAATTAATTTAATTTTACTTCTAAAGTTGACATTTCTTAATTATACAATGTTGACATTTTAAATTCTGGCGCGTTTTTTATCGTGCAGACTTTGCAGATAAGAAATCCCTTCAAAAATTATTCACACAATATTTATTAACTACAGGCTACAGAGTGTTTCTGAAATTCAGAAGAAATGATAGAGGTAGTTTTTCTACACAAATGAATTACTGGAAAATACTGATGGCGGAGCTTTTATAAAGAGTTAAATATACGAAGCAAAATGAACTACAATTTATATTTTTCTTTCGCTTATTATAATACCAATAAAAATTGGTTTTGAAAACTTACAAATTTATTTTAATTTATAAAATTTTAACTGCAAACATTTATTAAACATTATAATGTTGGTTTGAACTTTAATAAATTTTTTATACAGTTATTAGCTAGCTTATCTGGAGGCTCAAAGCTCAAAATTATTATCTTTGACAGAATACTGTGGTTTACAACTGAAATTAAAAAATAATAGTTGAAATACAATTTTAATTAGAATATAAATATATTGCTCTCTGTACGAATTTTACTTTTTTAATCTTTGGTATCTCGGTTTTATTTTGTACTCTTTCTAGTCACATACGATCTTGGTCACTTTCCTGTATGAATTGCTGAACTTAAAAGTATTGCTTTCGTCCTTTTGTTTCTCAAAATTGAATCAAGAATTTGATTTTTTTAAGTGCAGACTGCAAATAATAAATGAGTATAATCAGTCCTGCAAGGTAATTTTTTTTTATTTGGAAATTTAAAAAAAAAAACTGTGTTTGCCAATAAAACAAAAGTAAATCTAAAAACATAGTTTTTTAATGCACATTTTATTTTATTTATTATCAGTATTGTGGAACGTGCTGTAACGTATCGAAATATTAACGTAACTAGAAAAAATCGCGTAACATTACGCACACCTTTAACCGAATTTTTCAAATCGCATAACGTTATTTGTTAATTCTATTTCAAATAGAGATGAAACATGATTTAATGTTTAATTTTTATTAAATTAAATAAAATACAAATAGGGTTATATTTTATTTTATGGTTAGGCTGTATTACTTTTTTGTATATGTATGTATTCTGAATTCACAAATATAAAGTAAACTGGGTAATTTTCATTGTATAAGAACGAAAGTGAAAATAACGTTATACCGGAAAGTAACGCAAAATAAATTTGTTGAATACCGAATCACGTGACAGTAACGCTATTTATTTTTATGTTGTAACCAAATGTGTAACGTTATATTTTCTTCCGCGACACTGTTATTAATATAATAAGTGGTCTATATTAATATAAAACTACATAAAAAAATTCTTTCTTAGGATTTAAAAAATATATTATACATTTATATATAAAAATACTAACGAAAAAAGTGGTAAAATCATGTATTTTTTCATACTTCTTTTTTAAAATAAGATTGTATATTTTCTTTTATTTTGATGTTTTTACCACTATTTTGCATGTAGCCTAATAATATTTCACTTAAAGGTCAAGAATCTAAATTATTCTGTGCGGTAACTTCGATTCAGAAAACCAAAATTCAAGCTTGAAAATGTTACAAAAATTTAAATCGGCTAAAAATCTGGCAAAAGTTATTGTTATAAATTATTTTCATCTGTTTTAAATCTGTTGATCTGGCAGCACAGAATATAATATCTGCAAGTAAAGAGTGCACTTCTTGCATTCGACAATTGACATTTATGAAGTGTCAATATATTTTCTGTTTATTGGATTTTCAACATTTTTTATATTGTACTCATAATAATTAGAGGGAAAAAATTATTAAAATGGATTTATCTCAACTTGAAGCAGAGGCACGTTTAGCTGCTTTAACTGATATTAAGAATATGTTACAACGCCCTGGTCAATTAGAAAAAGTCGAACAATATAAACATCGAGTTGGGCGTAAAAAAGCTTCAGTAGATGCCTTATTAAAAACTGGTATGCAAAATCAATTAGATGGGGTCCGTGTTGGATTAAAACAATTAGAAACTTGCCTAACTGATGTAAAAGATATTGTTGGAAGAGTGAAAGATGTGGATGGTCTTTTACAAAATGTCCCAGTTATATATGATGTATTAGAACCAGTGCGCGATGAAAATACAAAACATTCTCAATATGCCACAGCTATGGAAAATTTAAAAAATATTTTTAATGTTCAATCAAGTGTTGAAAAGACGACATTATTAATTGAAGAAGATAAACTTTTAAACGCCCATCAATGTTTAGCAGAATTAGAAAATTCTCGTGATGATTTATTATATGAATTACATAAACAACCAAAACAACACGCGAGCGATAAGATAACATTAAAACGTCATTTTGAAAAAGTTGAAACTGTTTCGAAAGCATTAGAAAAGAAAATTCGTCTAATATTATCAAGAACATTAAATACAGTACGTAAAGAGCCAACAGTAATTGTAACTGCATTGAGAATTATTGAAAGAGAAGAAAAAACGGATCAATTTGCATTACAACAACAAAAAGTTACTGGTTTTTTGCCACCAGGACGTCCAAAAGAATGGCGTAAAATGGCCATGGAGGTATTAAGAGACGCAATTGCAACACGTATAGAAGGTTCTAAACTTGAAGAACGAACAGATAATAAACTTTGGTTGGTTAGAGATTTAGAAATTACTCGACAAATAATATTAGAAGATTTACGTGTAGTTAAATCATTGTGTGTACCAAGTTTTCCACCACACTATGATATTTTCAATGAATATGTCCGAATGTATCATTCCGCTTTGTCTAACTATGTAAGTTTTTTAACTTTACATAATTTTGTAAAAGAAAAATCTTATCATAAAATGTATTTTTTTCAGTTTGATAAATTATATCAAACAATTAGTTAAATTTAATTTTGTTTATTCCTTATTATGTAGCTTGACGGTATCGCAAATTCTGGATTACAAGGTAATGAATATGTTTCTCTCCTCTCATGGGTAATGAATACATATCCTGGACCCGAATTAATGTCACATCCTGACATTCAAGTTGATGTAACAAAATTAATTGGTACATTATTACGCCCCGAGCATTTGAAATCATTAGAACGTGAATATCTGGGTAATATGGAAAAAAATTACGAAGAATGGATGACAAATGCACTTGAAACTGAAAAACAAGAATGGTATGCTGAAGGTCAACCAGATCAAGATGAACAATATTATCATACATCGGCACCAGTTATTATATTCCAAATGATTGATCAACATCTACAAGTAACGAATACAATTCATCAAGAATTAACATTTAATGCATTAGTATTGAGTATACAACAAGTTGATAAATTTGGTGAAAATTATCGTGGTGGTGTTGCTGATATTAAAGAGCGGCATTTTAAAAATCGTGATCAAATAAAATATTTTACACATCATATAATAACAATTGTAAATAATTGTCAGCAAATGATTGAATGTGCACAACAAATGAAACAATTATATTGGCCAAAATCTCGAACAGATCATTATGTGGATTTTGAACGTATGGTAAAAACATTTCAAACAATACGTGAAGAAGCAGCTATATATTTATTAGAAGAAGCCTTTCTCGATTTAGAAGGTCATTTTAATGATTTATTTAGTCCAGCTAAATGGCCGCAATCAACAATATCTATTGATACTATTTGTGTAACTTTAGAAGATTATTTTTCTGATTATAATCATTTGCGACCAAATAACTTTGAATTAGTTATTAATGAAGCACAACGACTGGTTGCTAAACGTTATATAAAGGCATTATTATCCAAACGGTTGTCAAAACCACGTACTGATATTGATGCAATTACAAAGAAAATAAACAAAGAGGCTAGACAAATAAAATTTTTCTTTGAAAAAATTGCACCAAATTTACAAATGAATGAATCACCAATTGATTTAATACCAATGTTATCAAATTTATTAGCTTGTGATATTGAATTGTTAGTATTAGATTTACATACTTTATTGGGTAATTATCCATCTTTAAGTGAAGATCAAATTGTACGATTATTTTATATAAGAAATGATGTAAAAGCAAATGATGTTAGAGAAAAGGTACAAGATACAATGCGGTCGAAAAAGTCATTAGTCAGTACGGCTAAACAGGATAGCATATTTAGGGAGATCATATTTAATGATAAACTGTGGTAGAATGGAATTTTATTTTGGTGCTTGATGGAATGATTTATAATTTATTATTTTATTTAACAATAAAAGTTATACCATATTAAGAGAAAATACTATTCATTGAATTTGATTTTTATTGAAGGATCGAAAATTAAACCTATTATTTCTGTTACTTTTGTAACAACATTAATCCGTATTGTGCTTGTATGAGGTTGTTTTTTCAAATTTAGTAAAAGATTGCAATAAAACCAGTAAATTTCATTGCGTTTATTTAGTTCCTTATTTTTAATAAATATAATGCAGAATTATGGACAGCTATTTCACATATTAATCTAGTAAAAAGAAGCTACCAACTATACGAATTTCATTTATACATTTAAATTTTATATGGACATTACTATACACTTAAATTTTATATCGATATGAAATAGTACCAAATTTCCAAACAAAAACAGAATGTATGTTATACGTATAAAAAATAGCGTGTACTCATTTAAGTTTTGAGGTGGTGAATATTTTTGTTCTAAACATGCATTTAAAAAATTTACACAACACATACTGTTACATTAAATGATATTAAAAAAAATTAAAAATAGCTTTAATTTATTTAAAAAAAATTTTATTGATAATCGTAAGAAATATATGAGAATATTTTTGAAAATGTTTCGGTATCTACAAAAGCTTTAGTTTTTTTTCAACTTCAGTCTGACTAGTTGTCGACAACGTATATTAATTTTTCAATTTCTTTTTCTTAAATATCTAATTCGAATTTAAAGTAATGTTTAAATAATTAAAATAAATTCATATTTGGTAGTGTATTAAGAAAAAAAAAATTAAAATAAAATTGTTTATTAGGCTCTTTATTAACTCTATGTAATTATATTTTATAAATTATAAAATTTTGCGATATAATTTCTAAAAATTATAATTTAATTGCTACTGCTATATTTTGAGATAAAGGGTAATTTAATATTTTTGATTTTTTGGTACTTTTATTATATTTTTAGTATACAACTATGTAAATAGTTATATCTCTTATTCATTTTTACGAATATTTAAATATAAAATTCAGAAATAATCACTTTAATATAATATATTAAAATTACAAATTATATCTTATCTTTAAAGTAATAACAATTTATGTTGATATATTAAAATTATGGGATAATATGGATTACTTCATATATTTTTGTGAAGATATTTCAGAATATTATTATTAGCTTATATAATTATTTTGTTTACATTTTATTTGATTTATAAATTAATTAGCATGATTTAGATTTAGAATAAAATAAATAGAATTTATTTTTATACTTTTCTGGATTATTAAATATTTAAAAAATTTTAACATTCAAACTAGATAGAGATAACATAAAAGAATGTGTGTAAAATGTTCTTAAGTATTAAATACTTAATAAAAAAAACAATGATTCGTAGCATCGTAGCCAAACATATCATCGCCAGTTAGATATAATTACTTTAAATGATTTCTTTATATTTTAAAATAGTAAGAGAGTAAACTAAAAATAATGTCCGCTCTTAATTTCAAAAGTCTGGAAGAATGTTTAGAAAAACATATACCAGCAGATGAATTGAAGGAAGTCAAAAGAATATTATATGGTAGATCAGATGAGTATGGAAAAAATCAATAAACGTAATATTTTGATGAAAAACTTTTTTAAATTTTTAGCAACCCTTTACAATTGTCCGAAGAAATTAAAAACATTGGAGAGACAAATAATTTCGAAATAAAAGGCTATATATTCAAAGCTCAGGCTGAACAGCTAAGTAAACCTCGCATAGTACGTATTGCTGCTATACAAAATTCAATATGTTTGTCAACTTCTGAACCAATTGAATCACAACGTAATGCAATATATAATAAAATTACGAAAATTATTACAGCTGCTGGAATGGCAGGTGTTAATGTTATTTGTTTACAAGAAGCATGGAGTAAGAAAATATTGTATTCCCATTATTAACAATAAAAAAATTCAAATTTTTAGCTATGCCTTTCGCATTTTGTACACGGGAAAAATTTCCGTGGTGTGAATTTGCTGAAGATGCTGAAAACGGACCAACAACAAAATTGCTTCAAAATTTAGCTAAAAAATTAAATATGATTATAATTTCACCAATTTTAGAACGTGATGCAATACATGGTGATACTATTTGGAATACAGCAGTTGTAATTTCAAATCGAGGACACTATTTAGGCAAACATCGCAAAAATCATATTCCTCGTGTTGGTGATTTTAATGAATCAACATATTATTATGAAGGTGATACTGGACATCCTGTTTTTGATACTGAATTTGGTAAAATTGCTATAAATATTTGTTACGGACGTCATCATCCACAAAATTGGATGATGTTCGGTTTAAATGGTGCTGAAATTGTCTTTAATCCATCGGCAACAGTTGGTGATTTAAGTGAACCATTATGGGGTATTGAGGCACGAAATGCTGCAATTGCAAATAGGTTGATTGAAATTAATTTTAAAAGATATCAAATGTATTTAATATATATGATAATCATCTTATAGCTATTTCACAGTAGCTATTAATCGTGTTGGAACTGAGGAATTTCCAAATCAATTTACTTCTGGTGATGGCAAGAGTGCTCATAAGGATTTTGGCCCTTTTTATGGTTCATCATACATTGCAGGTCCTAATGGTACAAGAACACCTGTAAGACTTTTTTTTTACTTGTTTAATATAATAATATAAATAGTAATATATGAAAAATTATAAACAATTTTAGGGTTTATCACGAAATAGCGATGGTTTATTGATAGCTGAAATTGATTTAAATTTATGCCGACAAGTAAAAGATTTCTGGGGCTTTCGAATGACGCAACGGCTTCCACTTTATGCTGAATGTTTGAAAAATGCTACAAAATCAGATTTTAAACCACAAACTATTAAGGATAATTAAATTACCCTTAAATATTAGACTAATTTCAAGATCAAAATAAATAATTTGGTTTATTGTCAATAATACACTAATTTTTTTTTTATATAATAATATATTTTTTTCTATATTTTTTATAATTTCATAATTTTTTGTTGTTTTATTTAAATATAATTTAATTATATGTATATATAATTTTCTGGTGTTTTGCTTTGTTTTTTATATTATATATTTAACATAAATTAATAGTCAGAGTTTTTACGTTTTTTTTCTTTTTACGCTTTCCTTTTTTTTCAATTTACAGACATTTTTTCTAATTTTTGGCATTATTTGAATAATAATATTTTTTCTTTACTTTTAAATTTAAAAATTTGAATTTATACATTGATTTTTTTACTATACGTTTTAAGGAAACATTCGTTTTTGTAATATTTGAATATATTTAAGGAATTTTTGTTCACGAACATTTAATTTTAATGATGGGGGATAAAAAGCAGAAATACTATAGTTTATTTAGATAGAAAAAACTATTACACTTTCTTGGAAATAAAATTTTAATATTGAATTTCTGAAGGTTTAGTAATGAAATAAAATTTTAATATTGAACGTTTATAAAATTTAGAATGAGTAAAATAATTTCTCATTTCCAAAAATATTGAATATTAAATTAATAACACATCTATACTTAAAAAAAATGTTAGTCTTTATCATTTTAGATATATGTATTTATTTATTTATTTAAAGCTTGCGAAAATATGTATTTAGTATTATGTTCAGTTTTTCATTTATATCTATAACAATATGCATATATTTTCTTTAAAATATTCTACTATTAAAAAAAAAAATCATTTTTGGATAATGAATTCATTTTAAAATTTTTGATACTGAAAAACTGCAAAATTTCGAATTAATTTAATTACTTAAGAGATGTTAGTAGAATAATATACCGAGTAACAAAACATGGTAACTAAATTCCAAAATATTAATCAAAATTATAAATTTTATAGTTGTGGCGCTCTAGTATTACAATTTCGAATAAAAATACTAAGAATAACGTAACAATTACAGAGTATGAATTATGCAAACTATTTCTTTGTGTTGGATTGAAGTTATAATTTTATATGAAAACACAAAATTCTTGTTTTTGAAATTTTTAATAAGATATATTTTTTTCTTTGGTAGAATGTCAAGAAAAAGTTAAATTTTTAGTTGTTCTTTGTATAGAGAGTAGAATAATAATTATTTTTTTTTAAATGAACCAACATTTATTAGAAGATATCAAGTGCAATTTTTTTTAAAAAGTGATATAATTTTTTATTTATTAATTATTTCAAATATTTTTATTTAAACTGTACACTGTTGTTTTTTCTTGGATTTCAGATATAATTTAGAAAAATTAAAGAAAAAAAAATTATATATGTATATGTTTTTTACATAATTTCAATTTATAATTTTATTTACAATAATTATATATAAATTTGTTTTAGCTCATCTTTTAATTTTTATATAATATATATTTCAATTAAAATAACAAAACTCATTAAACTAATGAGATTATTTTTTTATAACAACAAATATGAAAATTATTTTCTTTTTTCTATTAGGTTTCTGTAATATTTTATCAACTTTATCACTTTTTGAATAAACAAATAAAATTTCTCTAGTTTTATAAAGCAATGAATGCCGAAAAAATTGGTTTTAATTTCAAAAGTATTTAAAAAAAATTTTTTATTAGTTTATTTTCATAAATTATTTTAGCTGCCTGGCTTGACTGAAAAATTCATAATCTAATTGAAAATAAAAGACATAAAACAAAAATGGTTCATTTTGTTACAGAAGGCAATTTAAATTTAATTTAAATCGATTTTCGTTATTACAAATCTAGAGAAAATTATTGATAAATTTACGATAAAGGACGATCTTTTTTTTTAAATTTATTTTGTTTTTTATACAAAAAATGTTTAATATATTAATACACTAGAATAATAATTATTGAAAAAATATTTTGATTTTTTAAATAACTAATAAAAAATATGTAAATTTTTGGTTTTTAAAAATTTTGGTATTTGTTTTTACAATATGACAGAAATAACTTTGGTATAATAACATTTTGGTATTAATTATTATTGGTATGAGTATATTTTTTGAGTGTATTATTGTTGTTGTTTTTTTTTTCTGAATACTTTTAAATATCATGGATGATGCATCATGTCTTTTTAATTTTAATATATAATTTTTATGATTTCTAATGTATGAAAAATTTATATATTTTTATTGTACCCATGATGCTGGAGCCCATAATGGTTCATTTTCGGCTCTTTGAACACATTCAACTAATTTTTCAAAAGCTTCACCTAAATCATTATTTTCAATTTCTTCATCAAAGAAATGACCATAAAGAAAGTCTATTTTTTCAGCAGATTTAATCATATCGTGAAATTCTTCGTCCTAAAAAAATTAATTTTTATTTTATTTATTAAATTGATTTTAGAGTTATAAAATACCGTAAATCCTCTTGAATTTGTTTCATCAAATGTTGATTTAGCTCTTGCTTCTGTTCTAGTTGATTTTAAATCATCAAATGATGGTGGTTTTATATGTATCATAAATGGTTTTAATTGTGGTGTTCGGAGGGCTTTAATTGCTTGATAATGTGGACTTAAAATGCATACACAACTAGCATTTATAATTGATTTAACACTTTCAGCTGATGTACCATATAAATGTCCTTTATATTCACCATGTTCAATAAATTTACCAGCTGTAATATCTGATTCCATTTTTTCTCTAGATATAAATATATATTCACGACCAGGTACTTCACCTTGTCGCATTGGTCTGGTGGTATCTATAAATAATAATTATAACAAATATTGCAAAACATATTATATGAACATACATGGAACAGGACTACGAAACTTTTCTGCATCTCTAGCTGTTAAGCGTCTTTTTAATTCATTTCGACCAATACCTGGTGCACCAATTAATACAATTGGTCGATAAATACCAGTTCTTGGATATAATTTAGCTACTTCTTCATATGTTGCAATCATTTCACGATCAAAATCATCATTTTCAGCTAAATCATACATGATTTTTTTAGTTTTTGGTCCGCGACATGATGATGAACTATTACTAGTATTTAAAATTGGGGAACCAGGTGGCGTAGTGCAAATTGATGCACACGAACCTTCAGCTTATACGGTTTTTTTACAAACAATTTTTTTTTTGTTACAGTGGTACAATTTTTTTTTTGTATAAACCAAAGGTTTAAGGATTTTTAAATTAACGACACAAACATATACAAAAGAAATAATTGATGAGAGAAAATTATTGTTACGATGATGATTATAACAAGTATAATTAAACAGCATTCGCATAATTGAAAATAGGAACAATTTATGGTCATAAATGATGAGCAAAGATGAAAATAAAACAATTTAAAAGAGGCAAAATCAATTTTAAATTACAATTATTTGATTTTTTTTTTAATTGATCTAAATTGAAAATTCACACTATTTATAATTATTACCTTTATTTGTTTCACTTGGACTTAAATCTTTTTGTGTTCTCTCATGTATAATACGACGTTCTTGTAAAGCTCTACTAGGTATAAGACCAGCTCTTGCTGTTCGTTCAGTTTCTCTTCTAGCTTGCCACCAATATGCATCGTCCTAAAAAGAAATTTTTTAATTATTTAATAAAATTAAATAAGTTATCAGTTTATTTTATACCTGTGATACAATATGTAATATGTCACCACGAGAAAATGCTAAACCAGCTTCTTTACATGGTATATAAGGATCATTTTCAGGTGTATAATTAAAATGTGCCCGAACACGAACTTTACTCTCTCTTTGACCACTTTTACCATCTGATGGTACCAATTTAAATGTTATTGTTCCTTCAGAATTTTGCTGTAAAATAACAAAAATAATTTCATTAAGATCAAATCTAAAATTCTTTCACAAAAAATGTGTGATGCATTTTGAAAATTTAATTGTCATATAGTAATTAAGAATGAAAGTAGGTTGTGCATATAGTAATTAAGAATGAAAGTAGGTTGTCCTAGTAGAGTATGATTTATGCTTAATTTATAGACTGAATAATTAAAAAATTTAAACTTACTAATATAGTTAGTACATCGCCAGGTGTTTTTCCTTCAACATTTATACCATTTACTTCAATTACTTCATCACCAACATGAATTAAACCAGAACGATCAGCAGCACCACCATGCATTATTCTAGCTATAACTATTTTACCAGTTTCTTCATCTGTTTTTATTGTGGCACCCTGTAAAAATTTATGTTTATATTTTCATAATTTTTCAATTATTTTACAAATCATTTTCAAAAACTACAATTATATTTTAATTAAATATAAAATATATTTTTTTAATATACTGTATTGTTAAATAAAATATATTTCGGTGCTAGCACAACATTGAGCGGACATTTTTCTTATAATTATGGTGGGGTGCAAAACATTTAAAATCATTTACAAATTTTACATATCAAGACAACAAAAATGAGTTTTTCTTTGTTAACAATTTTTATATACAACCAAAGTTTTTAATTAATTATAATTTCTTTTTTCATTAAAAAAGAAATTATTACATTTTTATATTTAATTTTTTTTAAAATATCAATTAATTAGTGTTTTGTGTTTTTCTTTTTCATTTACTTACAACTATTGGTTCCGCACTTATTGCTCCTGTCTTTAAATTTGATTTTATGCAGCAAATAATTTTAATAGTAAAATAGTATTTTTTGTTTTTAATTTTGAGACAAATCAATAAAAATAAAAAAAAATAACATAAATATGTAAACGGATTAAAAATGAATTATTTTGTATATTATGTAGGATTTTTTAAAAATAGATTTTGTTTTTAAATGAAAGTATGTGAAAGGAGTTCGTACGGAAATGATATTTTTAGAGATAGTAATAACTTAAGATAAAGCAAATATGAAACATTTTTGTTGATTGTTTAAAGAATTGAAATGTTAAAATTATTACAAAAAACTAAAATTTTACAAAATTAAGAGTTTATATACACGGATCATGAGGGAAAATTTAATTTTGTAATATGTTTAATTTAGATAATATCATAAAATTATATATTTTTTTAAAATTAATATTTTCCCCAGATAATCGATGTTCGAAGACAAAACATTATTTGAAAAGTAAATTTAAATATAATATAATGTACGAAATAAAATGATTTTCGTGTGCGTTTGTATGAACATGAAAATGTTGTTCTGATTTGTTTCTATAAATTTTATTTTAGTATAAATTTTCATTTCTTACCAATGGTTCATTACTCTTCACTAATTGTACAATTTTTATAGTTTCCTCATCTTCATCCATTTCCATTGGAATTTCAGGTAAATGTGGATAAAAGTCCTTTTGAGCAATAGCATCGTGGGCACAAAGAAGACTCTAAAAAAATATATAAAGTATTTATTTATTTTGATTATATATTTATTTATTATTCAGTAAAATGGCAATAAAAAAGAAATAGCCTATCTTAAAATATTTCTTTACTTCAATGATGATCGTGCTGGTAAAAATTTGTAATGTGAAAAATATTAGGAATACTTGTATGATTCCGATTCGAGTATAGGATTTTTTAAAATATTTTCGTTTGACTAAATTTCCTTGTCAATATTTAAATCTCTTATGATCTGTTAAAAATCTGTTGATTTATTTGCATGATTAAACCTACCTGTAAATGCGGTTCCTGAAGTAACTGAAATGCATCTTTACACAGGGGAGATATATGACATCTTTGTGCTAACTGTTCGAGCACTTCATACAATATCTAACAAAGAAAACATATAATATTAAGGAATTTATTAGAAATTGGGTAAAAAAATATATTAACCTGCATTGATGTTGATAATAATGGTGCCAATCGATCATCTCTCCCAACTTTAGCTACTTTACTATGTACATTTACTAATGCATTTAATTCTTTTGATTCAAGTAATGTTTTTAGAAAATCTATTTCTTGTTCACTTGATAATGTTTCCGTTTCCTTAAGGGATGTAACTAATTTCGATAAGGCTGGGAAGGAGTATACTTAAAGTTTAATAAAGTTATATTTACAAAAAATTATAAAACATTAAAATTATATTAAATAATAATCTGTTATTATGCAATAATATTCTGGAACTTTTCATAAAATATACCAGAAAATGAAAATACATTAAAACTTTTATAATGAGGAAATTAAATTAACTATTTTAATAACACAAAACCTAGAAACATTCTATGTAATTTAATTATAATATTTATAGAAATAAAGTAATTTATATAGAAGGAAATAATTTAAAATATTCTAATGAAATTTTCATATATACAAAGTTTTCCATTAATTAAAATATATATATAAAGAATAGTCAATAATAATGAAAAAAAAGTATTTCATATTTTAAATCTAATACTTTTGTTTTATTAAGTAAAATAGTACAAATATGAATATAATAAATTTCCTAGATATTATTCATTATAAATTAAAAATTTATACTTATCATAATATTGACAATTTTACAGAGTAATTTATGATTCATTATGATTAGTTTGTAAAATTCTTATTTGTAAAGTTCGTATATATTGGATTGATACATGAAATTCTGAGCAAAAATTTTAAATTTTATTGTTTCATTAAATTTTGAGCAAAATTTGAAAGTTCTACGTCCAGTATGTATATTTTAAATTTATTTTTAAAATTTCTTATAATTTAAATAAATTATTGAAATTTTTCAGAAATAGTTTGAATATTTCTGAGAAAACAATTCATTTATCTTGAAAATATTTGATATTTAATTCTCCAAATCACTGTGTTTACAATGAAACAATTAGTTTTAATATTCCCCCTTTTTTTTACCTTGTATAGTGAATTACCTTGTAGAATTTGTAATCTATATTTATATATCTAAATTTTATTATAATATTAGACATGAAAAAAAAAATCAATTTTAGCATTCTATTTTTATTTAAAAACCCAAATGGGAATACTTTAATACATATACGATAAAAAAAATTATGTATAATATAGTATATTTATTTTTGCTTTAGGGTAGGTTTGGTTATCATTATACAAGTTTAATATTCTTAGAAAAAAAAAAGTATTAGGATCAAATAAACAATAGTCTCATAAATATTTAAATATTGTGGGGCTGAAAAGATATATGGTTCTTTTTTTATTTTAAAAATTAAATATTTAAAATTCATACTTGGCATTATACAACAAAAAGAGATCATTTTACGTTATATAGAATACGAAATTAACGAAATAAAAATATAATTTTAAAATAATAATTATGGCAAATTTATTCACATTTTTATATATTAATGGCGATTTATTTCTGTTTGCCATTAATGTGTACTAGGTAGATCATATCTTGGCAGATTAAATTTTAAATTGTATATTAACTTAACACTATCCAATTCAGAACTTATTTCAAAATGTGAAAAGGAATTATTGTGTTTTTGTAAAATTTCCAAAGAATTTAAACTGAAACCACTTTTAGATATTATTATATTACAAGTATAATAGAAATCAAAATATTGAATACGTATCTTTATTACGTAAATTATTAAATATTTCCAGTGGAGATGAGAAGAATAAAATAGTATCTAACGATTCAATTCTTTATGTATTTAATAAAATTTATAAAAACGATTAATATTGTCATATACTATTTACCTGTCCTTTTACAACAGTTTTGGAAATAAATGACACGGTGAATATATTTAAACTGATTATCGATTATCTGTATATTCTAATAAAAAGTCAAATTTTGTTAATATTTTAAGAATCATTAAATAACTCAAACAATTGTATACTAAATATCTTATCTGCCTCAGAACTACCTCAAAGAAATTGAATTGAAAGTAATTTTTAAATACTGATATAATAATTAAATAAATTTTCATAAGGATTTCCCCTTTTTTAAGTACAATAATTCATAATTTATAAAAGAAAATTTATTTATTTGATTTAAAATGTAAATATTTTCATTAATTTTACACTGATTTATTTCCAATTTAAATGAAATAATCAAATAAAACATTTTTCATTTCGGATAAAAAAAGAAACATATACTACATAAATTTATAAGCTCTATTAATCATTAAAGCCTATTCTCATCCTAAAGCCACAATTTGTGTATAAATCGTAAATTCCCTTTAAAATTTCGTGTTTATTGGCTATAAACAAGAAAAAAAAAAAAGGTTTTTATTTTTTTTTTATATTTTGGAAATTTACTGGTGCTACAGATTTTACAAAATAAAAAATTTCATCTTCCTTCAACCTTCTCTCCTAATCTAAATAAATAATAGTGTAATCAGAATAATGCTAATAAATTTTATGCTGGTATATTTCTTTATGTTGTAAGTGTTATATTTATAATAAAAATGCTGACGAATTTTAAAAACAAATATAAAGTGATGGTTAATATTTCATTCTTATTTATAATTTTGTTTTTTTGTTAGATAGAACGAAAAAAGAAATAAGGAATTTGTTGGTTTTTAAAAAAATATGTAGTCGGTATACAAATATTAATACGTTTTCCATTTTATTGCAAAAGTTTAATTATAATTCTTTCCTGATAATAATATGTTTCTTGTTATTATTATTTTAATCTGAGAAATATACTTTGAAGTTTATATGGGTATTAAATTACCATAAAATTTTTTTTGTTTTTTTGTATAAAGTCTTAAAAATAAACTTATGGTAATGGGAATTTCAATTATGTTTTTAGTATCCGGTACAAATTATGAATGCACTAAATATTTTGTTATTAAACAATGGTATTATATTTAGAAAATTTATTACATAATTTTTAAAATTTAAATTTTATTACAGAGTGATTTTAGTTAGATAGTAAAACAATTTTTGTACGATTATAATTCCTCCAAAAAAGGAGATTTGAAAAGTAAATCATAATAAAATAAAAGATATTTTTTTAGATTTCACCAAATTTATTTTGTAAAAAATTGAAATATATTTATATTTTAACTTAGGTTATAGTTAATGTAAGTTTTAAGTTGCTTTATAATACTGTTGAGATAATGATTTATCTGGACTATATATACAGCAGTTGTTTTATTTCACATTCGATATATTATTCAAATATAAGCGGTCATGAATTTATAATTTAAAAATTAACAATTGCGTTATGTGCAATAACATAACAATAGGGGTTTTTGGAAATTATATTAAAATTTATAGCCCCTTTTCGTTCCTATATAATGGTCCAAATCTAAATATTGTTTATAACGAAGAAACTTAAACTTATAAAAGACCAAATATTGTAGAATACCGCTTCCTAGTAAGAAATTAAACTTAATTTGCATACACTCATAATGTATCAGAGCATCATACCACGAAATTATCATTATTATCAAAGTATATAATAACTCGTTTTAGTTAACTCTAAAAATTTCTGATATATTAAATCATTAGCTTAATAATATACTGAATTTATCGAAAACGAATTATTAAATTGTCCTTAAATGTTGCGCTGAATTTAAGGACAATTTAATTGGTAAACTATTAATAAAATTGCCGTTTAATTCTTAAGCATATTTTTAACACTCAATACCGCATTTAATAGAAGTGTAATTTTCAAAACTTCTGCCATTAAATAATTATACCGTATATAAATTAAATTTACTAAGCTTTATATAAAGTATAATAATCAAAATTTTATATTAATTTTTTACGTGACTAAATCGTTCAACAGAAACTACACATAATAATTTCATAAACATAATATTCAACTATATTTGTATAATTTAAATAAATAAGAATTTCTTATTGCATGTTATAAGAAATTTCAATAAATTTAAATTCAACAGGTTGTAAATGGGAAAATTATGGAGTTTAGAGATTGTTTTATAAAATAATGACTAGGTATATGTATATAAACAAACAAAAGAAATATGCATTTAAATTACGAAATAAATTGTAATTATACTCAGACAAATAATAAGGACATTGCCCGAAAATATCAAAATATATATTTTACACCTAAAATATACTTTCGTAATTTATGTCGCCTAAAATATATATATGTACGGTATAGATATTATATTTTCTCTCATTTTAAATTTCTGTATAAAATTTTATTTAATTCTCATTTCTCAGGGAAATCCTCAAAAGTTAAAAATAGAAATTTTCTATTAAAATAATAATTTTATAACAAATTTTATATTTTTTTTGCATAAAAACAGAAAATAATATTATATTAATATATTTAATAATAAAAACAAATAATAATTAAATTATAAATATAATTTAAATATTTGATTGATTTTTCTAAAATAAAATATTTTTACCTGGATCCCAATTTGAGTCTGCAGCCATTACTTCAGCGGTCATAATTTAAAATAAAAAAATAATTTAATTCTAACCTAATTAACACTAGAAAGAAAATTAAATTATTATTTTTTTTTTTTAATATTAAAAATAAAATTTACAATTTTTGTAACATAAAATAGCATAATTTCTTGTTTTGTTGTTATTTTTGTAAATATATATATAAGATATATCTTTAAGATTGTGAAATATAGAAAAATTATATAAAAATTAATTTAAATTAATTTTTATATAATTTTTCTATATTTCACAATCACAATAATTTTAATGTTACATCTTTTGTTTAAACAAAAGATGTAACATTAAAATTAAAAATAATTTATATACGACAAGAAAATTATTAGCAATTTAGTTTTTGTATTTATAAATTTCATTTTACAAAATATTCTATAATAAAATTGTATATTTTGGTTTTATATATATACTAATATTTATTTATAGAAATTTTAAATAAAGTATATATATATATAAATGAAAATAATAATTTTTGCTGATCAAAATAATGAAGATGAGAGCATAAAAAAAGTAATGTTAAAATAAAATATAAAGTTTTTTGATTGATTAAAAATGATTTATCAATTTTTATTCTGTTTATACAATTTTAAAAAAACTGAAGTTTTGATGATGAGTGCTATTTATGTAATAAAAAATTAATTAAAACTAGAATTTGCAATATCACACTGTAATATATATTTTATATTCTGGGATATGAAACAGATAATTAATTATATTTAAAAGAAGATTTAAACCTAATCATTTATTAAAGAAAGTAGATTTAATTGTTGCTGTGATAAGAACTTAAATCTATTTTTAATTGAAGAGCTTAGGGGATGGTATTATTTTTCTAAAAATCATGTCATATGATACAAGTATTATTGTACTTATAAGGTCTAAATGTATACTAAAATATATATGTTTTTTCTATGTTTTTAATTACGATGTTTTCTTCTTTGCAAAAGAAATATTTTGAGATATAGTCGTTAAGTTGTTGCAGAACACTGTAATAAACACTGTACGAATCTGTTACTCAAAATTGATTATCAAATTCTGTAATATAATTTTTTGAAGAAACAAACTTGGTAAAGTGTTTAAACGACAAATATGCATTAAGGTACAATGATAATTTAACATTTCTTACATATTTTCGTTTTTTTTTTTTAAAAGCTACATTTAACACCATTATAATGTAAATAAAATTGGTACTGATTCATATGCTAATTTTGTATATTACATATATTGAATTATATTTGGATCAAATTTGGATCAAATAAAAAAATCTGAACATAGCTCAAAATAAAATCCATTTATATTTTTTATATGCTTAAGTAAAATTATTTTAACATTATATTTAAACGATAAAAAATATAATGATACAAACATATTTTTAACCATTTTAATGGCAACACATTATTCTTCCATTAAGAGGTCACTGAAGACTTAAAAAAAAAACAACATTATATTCACCACTGCAAACAGGATACCGTTTATCAATGATAAAGGATGTCTACTCTATATTGTCATATAGAGTAGACCAGCATTTTTATCTCGTTTATTTTATCTGCCGGTTGTTAAAATAAAATGTTACGTTTTTTTTTTTATTATAGTGCACTTCATGTTGACATATTTTTCTTAAATACAGTAAATATTTGTAGTATTTATTAAGCAATATATTTATATACTTATATAATGTGATGTTATTTAGATAGATGACCGACACAAATAATAGAACTAGAATAACAAAACATTTTATAGTTTTTAAGTGTTTTAATTTGTTATTTGGCTTAGAGCCAACTATCGGATAATTGGTTTTTTGTGTTTCTATATGATTGTAAAAAATTTCTGTTGGTCAATACCGTATATACAAAATTAAAATTAAAATTAAATTCTTAAAACTATGAAAATCTTTTGTAATTCAGGAATAATTGATATTTTATAAAGAAGTATAAGTTAAAAATACACAAGTCTTTAATGTGCTTAAGGAAAGATACGACCTGGAACTAGGTTTTCTACAAAATACTGCATTTGCAAGTTTTTTACATACAATTTAATAGATGAAACTGGATGCTATTTTTTATATATAATGAATATTTAACAGGAACGGTTTTATCTATAACTGTGTAGACAGGAAAAATAGCGATTTAAAATACCAGTTTGAAAATATTATGTTGAAAATAGACCAAAATCAAGTGGAAAATTTGGGTTTTTTTTTGTTGTAAAAAGTATAATTGAATACGAACCAAAAAATTTAATTTTAAATACAAGATTTCATAATATTAACTATAACATTAAATTATTGATTTATATATAAAAAATTTTACCATTTAATTTTATATAAGTAATAATTTCATAGTTTCTGTAATATTTGAATTCATGCCAAAATTTTGTTCAGAAAAATATCCAAATATTGAAGCGTAAAAAGTAAATATTGTATTTTGGCAATCCTAATTTGTCGTATACTAGTCAATAAATAATAAAAAATACAAAAAATTACTCTACTTTAATAACTTTAAAATAAAGTATTTATTTTATTTTATTTTAATTGGAACTCGTAAGTGGATAAAGCACTTGTATTTCAATTGAAAGGTACCGGGTTCGAAGAGGAATGTGGATAGTTCCCTCTCCCTGTAAACCATAGTACTTAAATTTATCTTCTTCCTTCCCTTTAGTAAACTCCTCATCCCTCCACATAGCTAAAATCCTTTGTTCACTGTTAAGAGAAAATTTTCTCAACTTTTAAATAGAAAAATAATTGGAAATTTCAGATAAAACTTTGTATTTTCTTATAAAAGGTTGTCTGGAAAAATATTTATTATATTATCTAGTAAGCACTTTTATATAATCCTTATATTTTTGTGGTTTAGACATAATTAATGAGATAATTAATTATAAAGTTTATTATTACAATAAAGATAAACAAAAAGAAATTTTTTTTTCTGATGAATTTCATATCATATTCGTTGAAAATGTAAGAATTAAAATCTAATTAAAACAATTTATAAACTTATATTGTATAAAAATATGAAAAATTTAAATACACTTTGAATTGAATAGAATTGACAAATATTAGTAATAAAAAGTATATATTAAAAAATACTAAATAATAATATTCCATAATAGGATAAAACTACTATCAGCAAACTTATATATTAAGTCAAAAATTTTAATGATCTAATTATGTGTCACTGAACAAGTTTTGTTTAAACTTTATTAAATTTACCTTGTATTATGTGAAAGGATAAATTACAGTATAAAACGTATTGAATAATCTAATAAAAGTTTATCAAAAACAAAAATATTCACCAAATGCCAACTTATTCGTATTCGCTTAAATTCTATTTTATTCACAAATAGTATAATCACATTCCAAAATTCATATAAGTCAAAAGTTGTGATTGTAAATTCGTTGAAATTAAAGTAAATTTTTACACCATTTTATACAAGATTTTTGATTTTTTTAAATTTAAATTTTTCAAAAAATATACTTAAAACTAAATATCTCTATAATACATTTCTTTTTTTCAATGCACATGTACAAAATTTTAAAATTCCTTGAACTAAATCAACTTGTGGAATATTTTTTCAAAGTAACCACAAGGAAAAAAAGGAACAGAAAAAATACATGAGTTACGTCAATAGTTCAGAAGGTCAAAGAATGTATTTTGCCTGGGGCATTTTGATACCCTTTTTTGCGCAATTAAAATAAATAAAATAATTTTTCGAAAATATTAGTTCGTATATATATATTCTTAATTTTATTGTACATCTGTTATCATGATTTTTCTTCTATATTTTTGTAATTTCTACAATACAGTATTTAGCAATGACGACAAATAAATTAATAATGATTTCCGTATCTATATGTGTAATTTTATATATATTTATTTATATTGTTATAAAAATCATTAACTATTTATATATTATATTTACTGTGAAGAAAAACTAAAGTCTCGTTTTATAGACAGAAAATATATATATACAAATAGTACAGGTAAAATAAATAGTTTAAATAGTGCCATTGGGATTATTTAGCATAATATTTATAAATATATGAAACAAGAAAAAAAAAATTCAGAGATGATTAGAGAAAATATAGTATATCGTCGCTATGCTATAAAAAGTGCCCAAGTTCAAAATGAATAGTTAGTAAGTATAGATATTAATTTTGGGACTAAAAATAATTTCAATATTAGTAATTTTGGAGCTTCAAAATATTTATTAACCTTAACTAATTTTTAAAAATAATATAAATTCTATAATTTTACACTAAAATTTATTAGCAAAAAAAAATGGACTTGAATACTTTTTGCAGCACATCGACTATATTTTTTGTTCTAGGCTAAATAGGATGAGAAAAATTGAAGAGCCGACAATAAAACACACACAAAAAATAAAAATTTTAATTTTTTCGTTTAAGAATATTTATTTTTAGGATTTACTAGAAAAAAATATTGCCGCCGACTGTGAAAAATAGAAAATTATAAATTAAATAATAAATAGATAAAAATTACTAAAGATATATCTTGTAAAATTCTTTATAATATACATAAAAAAATACAATATAAATAAATACATTTTGCAAAAACGAAAAAAAAAAAACAATATATTGACATTAAATTATGTATTTTATTTATGTAGGATGATAAAACCTTGAACTAGTTTTACAAATATAGTAAAAATGAATATTTTCTATATATAGAATTTTTATCTATATTCCAGGAGGATGAAATATGTATATAAACTGTCACTATTGTAATATGTAAATGTTTCCTTTTTTAATCAAACACATTACACACTGCGCCAGATAAATTTTTTATGAGGACATTAAAAAAAAAAAAAAAGGATATAATATCTGACGTATTTTCATAAAATACTGATTATTTTCTATATATGTAGATATATTTTTTTTTAAGTACAATCACTTTAATTTTTTTTTTGGTTTTTTGTTTTTCTTATAATCCAAAAAGGACGAAATGAAGAAGATTCTAATAATATTTGTTAGTCCTGTCACTTGATGGAAAATCAATTTTTTTTCTATTAAAAGAATTTCTTAGATGTGTACACATTAAAAATATATTATTTTTCAATTTTTTTTATAGAAAAAAAAAAATATCACCAAAACAAGATAATTTCAAATTTTATTTTATGTAATTATTAGAATTTATTATTAAATTTTTTTTATTTAAAATATATCGTACCGATTTGCACATTTATTTATATTGTTAAGTAATTTGTTGTTTTCTTTTTTTTTTTTTCAAATTCGAAACATTTATCCGTGTTTCGGATAACACTACTTCCGACGATAATAGTAAGAAATAAAAATAATAAATGTTAATTTAATTGAAAAATTGATAAATTATTTTAATAATGGTACCCAATAAGAAAGTATTTTTTGTTACCAACATTAATAAAATAAAATTGAATTTATAGTAGCACCATCTTTTATGATAACTCTTAGTAGCGCCAGCTATTATCATAATAAAGTAAAGCTGAAGGTTCTTATTCACATAAAATACGGTAGATGGCACTAAAATTGTACGTTACACTTTCATATTTTACGACCGAAAAAAATTCTCTAAAACCGAAAATTTTTTAAAAAAATTATTTGAGAAAAAATCTGAAATAAAAATAATTAAAATAATTATTACATTATTTTATATTGTAGTTAAGTTTTTCGTTAATCTTTTCGGAAATAATAAAATTTTCGAAAATTTTCCACTAATTCGAACATAGAGCATAATAGCATAGAATAGATAAATTATAGTTTAGTTATGATAATAGTATGTATTTTGATTGAGATAAAATTATATTAGTTTAAAATTTCGAAATCACGTAGAACTAATTTGAAATAATTTCTTGCCACATTTAGTTTATGATAACCGTGTTCACGTCAACCTAAAATTTCTGATTTACTCTTATTTAAATTCAGTTATCTTTTGAGTGTTTGACTGGCTTCTCGACAATAACAGAATTTCAGAAAGATTTATGCCTTGCGGCATGTTTTCTTGTGATTTTACAGTGTCATATTTTTATAGAGCGGCCAGAAGTTTTTAACAGTATATCTTCATTTTGTTTATTTGTTTGATTTCTTATAGGTGTATTGAAAAAAAATTGAGAAGAAAATAAATAATATTTACATTACAAAATAGCAAATAAAATTATTGCTAAATCAATTAAAAAATAAATAGTGCTACCATATTAACGCAAAATAACAAAATAACTGAATTTCAGAAATTTCAAGAATTTTAAGTTGACATGAACAAAAAGGCTTTTTAAGTTTGATTTTGGTCAAATATTGCGTCAGTACATAAGACCGTAGACATAAGAATATTGTTATATCTACGATAAGACGCAATGTGAATGTAAGACTAATTTCCAAATAACTTCATACTTACTTTCTTAAGCACTTTGAATGTGGAGAAATTAAGTAAGTACAAATTTATACTGTGTTAATGTGGAGAAATTAATTAAGTAAAAATTTCTCCCTGCCTAAATATTAAATTTTATTGATATTATGGAAAATTTCTGGAGGAAAACAATTATAGTATTTTTTGAACCATACTAATATTTTTTTTTATTTCACTTTATTTCAAATAATATACACACAAATATTTTTCGAAAAGGAATTTTAATTACTAAAAATTTTGATAAAACAAAGAAAATAAATTTTCAAAATATATAATTTTGCACAACACAATATTTATTTATTCCCAAACATTTAAAATGAATAATTTTAACCATAATTTCTGTAACCACCACGATAGCCACCATAACCGTATCCATATCGTCTGCCATAGAATCCACCACCACCACCATAATTTGGTCTTGGATAAAAACCACCGCCATATCCTCTTCCACCATATCCACCACCACCGAAAAATTGCCGTGCTTTACGTCCAGATTCATTTTCATGCCCCTGTGTATCAATATCAAGTAATGAAGCTTGTTGTTCTGTATCATCATCTTCAATATTTTCTACTGGTTGAATTTGTACTGAATCTGTTGAATCAGCTGGTATATTTTCAACATATACTTCATCTGATAATCGACTATTAGAATCAATATCTAATTCAAGTGCACATGACAAATAACAAACACTTGCTATTAATAACATAAAAATTGTAAAATTTTTACACATTTTGCAAAAAAATTATAAATATAATTTGATTTGTTTAATGTTTGCTGATTTATTGCAATCTGAAGAATTATTTCTGATGTTATACTGCTTTTATACTTCATACTTGTCATATAATTTAATAAGTTCTGAATCAGATTATAGATGTTAATGGATATATGATGCGTCAAGATTAAACCGAACTTCTAAAATTCCAACAAAAATTACAAAACAAAAAATAAATTGAATATTTTTATAGGGATTTCTGGTAGCATTTAATGTGTTAATTATGACGATATAATTAACACTTGATGAGTATTAATGATATATTCAGCGAAAAAAATAATAATAAAAAAAACTATAATATTTGTTTAAAAAAAAAAATGATGCTCTAGTGATAATTAATTATTGATTTCATTCAGGGATTTGCAAACTTTATTTTTATTATTAATTTTTATTTAAATTTTTTGAAATTATTTGAAATATTGCTTAGATTGGGAGTCCCAATCAAAGAATCATTAAAAATGGATTTTAGGTAAAATATTTTACATTTTTTAGTATAAATTTGTTCTTTTAGAATTTGTAAGATAGTATATTTTGATATTGTTATAAATGTTTGTGGTAAAATATAGTTGCTATAGAGACATAGAGGGAACATATATTTTTAATTGCTGAAGAAGAGACAATTTCTAAATAATATTCTTATGCAACTTGTAATATTCTTATTTAGGAACTTCAAATAAGATTTAAAATTGGACTAAATAATCATTATTATAATTAATTTTAAATAAACCATAATTACATAAGTTTTTGTTAAATTACCAATTTCGGGTACTTATTCAAATAATTTGAAATGACTGCCGTGTTAGTGATATAAATTTTATTTTATTTTTTATGTTATTTATTTTAATGGTAAGCGAACTACGAAATATAATATTCTTTAAAAATCAATACCGTGAAATAAATAATTGACAGTTAATATTAGGTTATTTAAAAAATTTTTTTTTTATGTAATCTCAAATAACTTTTTTACCTTGAAGATAAATTAAATGGAAAACAAAATAGTTTTTTTTATATACTTAAATCAAGAAGTATACATTGGTAATTAATATTTTTGTTTTATGATCATTAGTGTTAATTACAATATAATAATTTAATATGTTTATATATGTAGGATCAAATATAATGTTTGTTTTAACAAAGTGTATATATTGTAATGACATTACAATAAAAATTATTTAAATGATTTTCAAAGATTGTAATTAAAAAAAAAAAAAACTAGTAAATACCAATTTTCTATCTAATTAGTTTTTCCACAAAAAAACCATTAAAAAAAACAAAAACAAAATAAGTATTTTAAAAACAATAATACTTTCTCATATTTATTTCACAATCAATTAACAATTTTCATTTAACTAAAAATTTAAAACAATTTCTTTAATAATTTATACTCTAATCATTTTCTATTTATCTTTTGGTCTTAACCAAGAAACCCACCACCTAAACCACCCAAACCACCACCACCTATACCACCAAATCCTCCACCAAAAGCTCCACCACCAAAACCACCACCAAATCCACGTTTTTTAATAACAATTTTTTGTTTGTATTTAAAACCACCACCACCAAATGCAGCACCACCAAATTTCCCACCACCAAATCCACCAGCACCACCATATCCACCTAAACCACCACCACCACCAAAACCACCTAATCCTCTTATTTTACGTTCACCTTCATTATTATGTCCTTGTTCAGAAGAAATCGCAAATAATTGTTCACTTTCTTTATTATTATTATTATATTCAGGTGAATAATTTATCCAATATCCTTCCTCCTCACCAATTACATAATTTATGTTAATTATACAAATTATTATCAATGAACATAATAATATTGAATGCATTTTAACAAATTCACAATACGGTATATATTTTTTTTTTTATTATTATTTCGTTTTAAATTTTAATGCTCGTCTTATGAATATTTTTAAAAAACTAATCTTATTTTGAAAATATGACCAGCTTTTTATTATAAAATGACCCTTTTTTTTGGAAAAAAATAAAACTCTTATGTGGATATTGAAAAGAAATTATTTATGATTAAAATAAATATTTACAAGATACAAAAAGCAACAAAAGAAACATAAATATTAAAAAATCAAATATATTTTGCTATTGATAATTCGTTAGTAATATAAAAACTGATCAATCATACCTAAGGAAAAAAAAAAGTAAATTTCCCGCCATTAAAAGTAAAATTTAAAAAAAATATTTGAAATAGACACTAATATCACATAATATAAAAATGCTCAGGGCTTCTCCAAAAAAATTTAAAAAAAACATCACCATTAAATTACATAATATCTCATGTCACACCTTCTTAAAGACAAATATTATGATATGCTTTTAAGTAAATCACTAATAATTATGCTTCAACTAAAAATTTTTTTTTATGTATAAAATTGATTTTTAATGATTTATAAAATTTGACAATATATTTCAATTCACTTAAAAAGGTAATACGTATTTATAATTATATTATAGAAACATTAATGTGATTGTTTTTCCTTAACAAAAAATGTCGTAATTTTTTTTCGTATGGTTTTTTTGGGAGAAAAAATACATAATAATTGTTAGCTGTCTGTCGATTTCTAAAAATTTTTAATAATTTTTTCTTTTGGACTAAATATTATACATATATGATTTTATCATTGTGATAGCTACGATGTTTATTTGATTACTTAATTGTTTTTGATGAAATAATTATTATATAATTTATGATTTTGTTAATTTCTTAAATTTCTTTATGGACCATTTTTATTTAATTATTTGAAAATTAACATTGCTGCATATATAAAATTTATAAATTTTGAAATGAAATATTATTTAACGATAGAAATTAAGTATACCAAAAATATCACAACTGCTAATGATTAATAAATTAACGTTAAAACTTAAGATATTTAAAAATATTTGATACCAGCGAAATACTAAGGTATGTATTATCAAATTATGCAGTTCAAAGGTAAACAATTAATTTCAGCCTAATTTCAATTTTATAACAAAATATATTCTACCATTTATTAATTACTTTATAAAAAAAACTATTGGACATAAGCATATTAAATCAATTAAGAGACTATTTTATTTCCATTCATATTCACATCTAAGTCTGTTACTTAAAAATTCTATTCATAAAAGCGAATCAAACTGATAACAAATTCATATAAAATATACACCATTAGAACTAAATTAATTCCAAAAATGTTTATGAAAATGGCTCTACAAAAAAAGCTATTAAAATTTAATTATATATGCTTTTATACGTTCGACGTTGGCAAACATGTATAACTTGGATATTATTTTTTTTTTTATTAATTTTTTATATAAGTTTTTCAATGAAATTTGTGTTTTTTTTGTTGCTAAAAATGTGTTGATTGTTATATTAGATAAAAAATAACAAATTTCGAAAATAAACGTAAACATAGTAATAAAAATAAATGACAAAGTGATACTTTGAAATGAAAAAAAAAAAATGATATGATTTATAAAAAATACTAATAATTTAAAGATTAGCTTACTAGTAAACAATATCATGTCTGTAAACATTTAAATTATATTTTAAGGATAAATCAGGGCAACAAAAATTAACATTGAGTGTAAAAGTAATATCTATTAATTTGAATAGAACCTAAAATTTAAATGTAATGTTGAAATAGATACATATGTGTCAGACGTAAAATATATATATTAAATATGATTTGCTAATTAAATTAAAAAATCAATTTTTTTCAAAAAGTTAAATTTACAGAATATAAGTACTGTTCAAATAAAGGTAAACACTTTAAATAAAAATTTAATAAACACTTGCAACTAATAATTTCAATAATTTTTTATTATATATGTACATACTAACAAAAAAAAATCTAGAAATTAAATTAGGAAAAAAAAAATCCCCCAAATAATAAATAAATGAATCTTTTTTTTTTTTTGTTGGATTCCTACATGGTACGATGACGATATTAATTATACTACAAAAAATTTATCCAAAATAAATATTATGTATATTTTTTTTTTGTTTGTGGTCACTAACCTAATAAATAAAAAATCATCAGATCATGATCAAAATTTCCAGTTTAACTAAAAAAAAAAGTTCTTGTTGGTTGTCTGGTATACCAGTTTTTTTTATTATTTAGCAACAAAAATTGTGACAACTGACAATCATGAATTTTTGGTTATTTTTGTTTATATATGTTTTAGATTTGTTTACATTTAATATACATATTTATCTGAAAGATATATAGTATCTTTTTATGTTGTAGCATACGTGATTCGTACATTTATTTTATTTTATTTTGTTTTTTTTTTTTTTGCGGGAAAAACCCACAATTATTTGAAAACGAAAACTGTAAGTGGAAATGGTTATAGTCAAGGTCTAAGTCAGATTTAAAGATTGTTTATTTGTGCATTGAGTTGCGAATTTAATATGTACATACATATATATATATACAATTTTTTGTGGTTTTAGTTTTTTTTTTCGAAAATAATTATTTGGACTAAAGATAATAATTATTTAAGTAAATTTTATTCAAAGTTTTTGGTTTTTTTTTGTGTTATTTTTTTACTGCCCAAATTATGATAAAAAATATTTATTTGGATTTTTATTTATTAAAAATTTTTTTTGGTTATTATAATATAATATCAATTTTTATGATCAAATTTGGTTACCTGTAGACTCTTATAAGCACTAAATTATTATAATTTTTATTATGATGAACGTTTTGGTTTAATCATTTTTTTTTCATAAAAAGCTAAACAAGTTTTAAAAAAATATTATAATAATAAGCAGAAAAATTGTGCAGACAGGTAGATAAACTAATTAATATATTTACGAAAAAAAAACTCGTTTAATGTTTAGATTATTATGAATAAAAAAAGATGATATTTTGAAAAAGCTCGAAATTTTTTTTTTTTTTTGTAAAAAAATAAAAAAGAGTTTAAATTCTTGATGAAAGTTTTGCTTTAATCCCTACTTTTTTTTCGTATTTTGAAAATATTCCAAATTGAAATTTACTCTTAATATTATATATTCAATTTAATTAGCATAAAATATAAAATCTAAAAATACTATGCCATTTTTTGTTAGCATTTTAAATTTTAAATTAAGTGTTAAATTTATATTATTGTAGGTAAATATTTTTTTTATTAAAATTTTCAATAATCTATTTTAATACAATTTGATTCTTATGATGCTTATTTAACTTCTAAGTCATAGTTCAATTAATTTTACACATTATCCAATTCCTTCTTTTTGTAAATTAATTTTAAATTTTTCTATTAAATTTCATATTTTTTTGTAAATTCATTTTATATTTTTGGAAACCTATTTTCATCTTTCGGTTTTTGAAAAAAACTAATTTCATCTTTCTATTTTTCCATTAAATTTTTAATTTTCACATTAATTTAATAATGAAATACTGTAATTTTGACTTATATAGGAAATTATAAATTAATTAGGAAATATAATTCAATATTCGAAGTTTTACGATTGCTTTGTTTTTCATTACATTGATAAAGAACATAAGTATAGATAATTAACTGCTTTATAGATTTTTGATATTGTGTGTACATAATAAAGTTTTAAAAATATTTCACACTAAAAAATCCTCCTGGTAATGTTTAAATGTTATGGTTCTTCCAAAACCAATTTTTTAAAGGTCGTCCTTTTAGAGAAATCATCAATATAATATTTATTCGGCACACCTATTCGCTCAACCATCCAAATTATTAAGGTCAATTTATATAATTTCCTTTTTGACAAAAAAATCATATAAGGAATTTTATTAAAACATTAAATTTTCTTGTTTTATTTATTTTCTTTTATATGGTTTGTGTAGTTTTTTTTGTGATGTCTATAACCTTTTCAATATAATCAACTTTTAATGAAAATAAAAAAGCTGAATTTATGAACTTGAACTAGTTTTATTAATACAATATCAAGTTTACATATATTTTTTTATGTCTACAAGAAGGGATATTAAGTATTGTAATACATAATATTGTAAGTTTCCCACTGCTAGTCAGAATGAAATTGAAAAGAATTGATTTTTTCTGATTCATAAAAAAATATGTATTATAAATTATTCAATAACATAAAAAATATTTCTAGACAACTTTCTAACAAGAAAATGATAAATTTTAAGTTAATGTTTATTTATACAAATTTAATTTTTACAAATTTTTGATAGCCACATTAATTAACATAATTTGATATAAGTTTGCGAAAGAAATATTTTTTATTTATGTTATTTTTCAAGATTAGAAAACTTTCTTTACTGAAGTTATTATAAAATTTTTAGACAATAAAAAACTAAACGATGAAATTTCTAAATTTATATTAACAGTAGTCTATTATTAGTAACAGAATTTGAAAGTTTTAATAAAATGCTGGTTCACAATAGAAAGAATTATAATAACATAATTATAGAACATAATAATTTGGATATTTTAACTAATAAATATGATAATTCAGAAAATTGCTATATGGAAATTAGTCTAATTGATCATAGAACACTATTAATTATAATAATAATTATTATATTAGCTGCAATTACAGCAATAACCATTTTAATCAAAGTAAATGTCTTTCTGAACAAATATCGATTGCATTATCTCCATTATCAACAATATAATATTACTATTAATATTTATAATCAAGAAATAAATTAAAAATTATTTATAATAATAAATTGTTTTAAAAATTCAATCCAAAAAAGATGTTTTATTTAATTTATTATTATTGCTCATTTCCAATCAGATCAGATTAAATAACACAAAATGGTAAATCGATTGCATCAAATTTTTGATTAAACTCTGTTTTTTTTTTAATTCCAAGTTAACTATAAAATCCTAAAGAACTGTGGAATAAAAATATTATTATACTAATATGGATACCACGATAATACTATATCAAGGACTGTGTCGATAATACTGATCACTTTACATGACTTGTATCCGCTAAGTTTTCGTTACCCATCATATTTTTATGGCATTCCACTAAAAGCTTGAATAAATACGATGAACAAAAATAACTAAGAGTCGAAGAATTAAAATGCTGGTATAACTAGAAATATGTATTATTTAACAATCTAATAAAGTCGTAGAATGCCATAGAAGTTTAACAAATAATTTTTCTTTAAATTATGTAATTTTTTCCCAATAATGTACTTTTTATAGCTCTTACTTTTAATAATTACGCTTTTGTAGCAATTAATACGATCATACAATATGATTGAATACAATAAACTGAAGCTACAAACCTTTTTCTTTAAATATATAATCAGACTAATTAAGAAACTTTAATTTTTTATAGGGTTGCCTGCTCAACATAATTAAATTAATTATGATTTCGATTAAACTTTTTATAAAAATAAATGCTTCGTATTTAAAGCTCGTGTCGATTATTATTCTATTATAGCTTAAAGAATAATAAAAAACATCTTAAGAATCTTGTTTTTTTTTTCAAATTTAATATAGCTATTGATAAAGTTTGGCCATTTAATATTATTTATTTGCAAGCTTATGTTTCATTACGTGATTCCTAAAATTAAATAAATTTTGGAACTTTTTTTGTTGATCAATCTATCAAACTGGACGATTTTTTTCCGGTTTGGCACAAAAATTAATAAAAACAAGCAATATAAATTATAATAATATATTTTTTTGGGGGTTGCTAATATGAAATTATCTAATTTTATTTGAAAAGAAGCTATAAAAGCACTAAATTCACAGAAATTTCATATATTTCCTAATTATAAATCTTTTAGATCACGTAAAAATAATTATACATATTTAAAAATGCGAATAATTTTAATTGTATCTACTTTACTTATATTGCGTAATAGTTTTGTGTTGTCATTAGCTGCTCGGGATGATAGCGAAGGAGCAGATAAAACTAAGGATTTGTCAGATGAAACACAATCGAAAGATGAAACAAGTGTAGATGATGAAGCAGACGATGATGGTGATACAAATGAAGCAGAAAAATGGGCACGGGGATATAGTGAACATCGTGGATCAGGACGATATGGTGGACATCGTAGATTTGGGGGACTCGGATTCCATCGTGGATTTGGACGGCATGGTGGATTTAATCGACCAGGTCATGGTGGATATGGTGGATTTTCTGGAGGTTATGGTGCAGGTTATGGTCCTGGTTATGGCGGTAATTTTGGAGGACCTTATTATAATGGTGGGCCTTTTGGTGGAGGTTACGGTGGCAGTGGTTATAGTATTGGAGGACCTTCTTATAATAGCGGGCCTTTTGGTGGAGGTTACGGTGGCGAAGGGTACGGCGGGGGAGGGTACTTTGGTGGAGGGTATGGTGGTGGAGGTTACGGTGGTGGAGGATACGGTGGTGGAGGCAGGCGGCATTTTGAAAGTTTACGTCAAATTTTGGGTTAAGAAAAAGTTTTAAAAATTAATTTTATTAATATAGTTTTATTTATTTGTGCATATGAAAATGTTTAATATACAATAAAAATATAATTTTGTTTAATTTTATTTATTTATTGATAGATATTTGTTCAAACTTTCAATTAAATTGAATTAAAAATTGATTTATGTTTTCGTTAATTTTATCGGAATATTATGTTAATCTAATTTTAGAAAACAATAAAACAGTTCCAAAATTGCTTATACTGAAAATTTAAATATTTGAATTAATTATTATTTTTTTTTATAATTTCTGCAAAACTTTCTGCAAAGTTTAAATAAGAAGATAAATTTTTTTTTTTTTTGATACCTGTGAGAATGAAAGAATCCAAAGAATTCAGTATACTTAATAAATACTTTTATGTATTAATTTATTGGTTTTGATTTTTTCTTTTATTTTTAAATTGGAATTTAATTTAGAATTGGAATTTGATAAAAAATTTGCCTATAAAAGCATTCATATGTTCTAAAATTTAATCAGTTCTAATCAATCCTGCTTCAGTAAACTTTTAAAAATTATCAGATTAAAATGCGAGGAATATTCTTAATTTGTACTATAGTTTTATTAAGTAATTCTGTTTGGTCATTGCCAACACCAGATGAACCAATTGTTTTAGAAATTAAAAAAGATGAAGTAATTTTACCAGTTGTTGAATCAAAAGATCAAGTTCAAGTTGAACCAATTAAAATAATCGAGATATCGAAAGTTGAACCAGCCAAAGAGGACCCAATAAAAATTTCAAGTGAAGAAACAATAGTTAAATCTGATGTTAAACCAGAAATTGTTAAAGTTGATGCACAACCGAAAGAACCGATTACTGATGAAAAACCAATTGTTGCATTACTAGAAGTTGATAGTCAAGGACATGAAAATGAATCGGATCGTGTAGCAAGACAATTTGGATTCGGTGGATTTAGGCGTGGTGGATTTGGCCGTGGTGGATTTGGCTTTGGTGGATTTGGCCGTGGCGGATTTGGACGTGGCGGATTTGGAAATGGTGGATTTGGACCCGGTGGATTTAGTCGTGGTGGATTTGGACGTGGCGGATTTGGACGTTCTCCATTTTTTGGTTAGATGAAGTTTATGGTTAATAAAAAGCAATACAGATGACATAGTTCTATGTATTAAAAATTAAAAAAAAAAATGTTGTTTTTAAAAAGTCGCAGATATATTCTTTTAATTTAAGTTCAGTTTTATCTAGAATTATAGGAAGAACTGATGATTTCAACATCTTTACTTATTAATTATTACTAATTATTAAAATTTTGCAAAGCTAAAATAACAAAGACATTAAGTTTTAAATAACTTAATCGGTACATAAGTATATTTAAAAATGAATGATTTTGGGATATTATTATCAATTTTACAGGATTATTTCGACTTCAGATTATATAAAATTGCCATTAATATGAAGTAAAACCAATTTTCATAAGGTTAAAATCTTTTTTAAATATATTATGGGATTAAAAGATTTTTTTATTTCAAAATTAATTCTATAACAACTTCAATGGAATTTCGCAATTTTAACAGTTTAATGAACTTTATAATAAGTTTTATATATATATATTTTATATATTAAAATTCTAAATTTGTAGACAACTATATTATGATCATTAATATTATATTTTAGATTTAGATAATAAGTTCTGACATATACCATAGAGGTAAATAAACGGGATATTCACAAGAATGAAATAAAAAGATTTTCGTTTTTTTAATATCAAAAAAATGTCTATAAATAAATAAATAACTTAAAAATTAATTTCTTTTTAGTTTCATTTCATAAAAAGCGTGTAACTACGTTATAATATATTAGAGACTAATAACTGAATTAAATAATGTGATCTGGAATATAACAATTAACGATCAAAGCTTTTTTATTAACAATTTAAGTTATATTTTGAAAAAAGTGGATTAAAATGACATATTTTGATACATTTTATATCTTATTATAATTGTAAATATGTATTTAAATTATGAACGAAAAGTCCAATACTTATAATATATATCCAAAACATTTCGATGTTTGAATGCAAAGAAGCTTCTTATTACTTATATTTATTAGGTTTTTATTAAAGAAATATAGTTAACAATTTCGTACATTTACAAGTTTTCAGTTTTGTATTTTCTCCATCATATATTAATTAGAAATATTTGTAATTTATATAATTAAACTAGAATGAATGTTTTCTTTACTTAAATTTTAATTAATAAGAAAAATGTTAAGATATATATCTATAACTCATCTAAACAAATCAAAAAAATAATTCCAAGCTTAAATTTAGGTTTGGGAAAATAATTTTATTTAAATTAATAATATAGAAGATTAAATAAGATAAATTAATTGTATAATAATTTATAAGTATGTATTGATTTCTGACTTTTTTCAAAAATTTAGTTGAATATAGAAAATTAAATTATACATATTATGCCTTTTCAAAGTAAATGAAATAAAAATTGATATCCCATGTCTGTGATTAATTTAACCCAAATATTAATTTTCATTAAATACCGAAAACTCTTGAGCTATCAATATCCTAGGTATTTAAATAAATAACAAATTGGTCGAATAATCATATATGTATTTCCATTGCAAAAAAACACCCTTGATAGCGTGCAAAGGCTGGACATCCAAATTATAAATGATGGCAATATCTCTAAGTAATGTAGAAGGTCTTAGTCTGTTTTACAGATATCTGGTGGGAAATTTCTCCAAGGAGATTAAATGTATTTTGCCGAACATTCAAACCGTTGTACGTACTACACGAGATCCACAAATATTCCCATGTTCACAAATATTCAGTTGAGTCCAACTTTCATCCTACAGTGAAGTTTAAAAACTCATTTATTACTAGAACCATAAAATTATGGAACTACCATCCCATGTGTTCCCATCAAATTATAGTTTCAATAATTTTAAGAGGAACGTCAACAGTTTCTATTGTTCTTTAATTTAACTCCTTCCCTTTTCTAAACCACCTATCCTCCCCATAACCAAAATAAGTGAAAGCTATCTTATTTTTTTGGATATAAATAAAAAATAAAAAACAACAAACTTTATTTTTTTTTAAAAAATTTTTGTTGTCAAACTTTATTTGCGTATTTCTATTGCGATTAAGATTTGACTGCATAACAAAATAATAGAAATAACGATAGAAATTGTTATTATTAGAATTAAAGCGCATGATAATATTTGCGATAACTGGTAAATTGATTTTATTTATTTATTATAAAAAAAACCCGCCAAATTCCCGTCATGCGAATTAACACTAATAAATTTCTGTTTCAATTTACATAAATTAATATAAATTTCGCTTTAATTTACATAATTTATAATCGATTATCGATATTAACAAATTCTATTCTATATATTAATATACTCATTAAACACTTTCTGAATTTTTTGTAAATTATAATCACAACCATAATATTTAAATGAATCATTAAAGCCTATATAGAATTTAATTTAGCAACTTAATACTTTTTGTGTTTGAATAACTAAATCTGTCATTGCCATCTTAAAATTACGTCAAATTCATTAACAAAACCAAAAAAAAAATTTTTTTTATATAAGTTATTTTAGCAAGTATTTCATGTGTAAAGTAAAATCCCTTGTTGATAGCTAAACTTTTTTCCGGTTTTAAGTGTTTTTTTTTTGTTGAACCAAACATTTTCCAGTACCACACCAAAAAATAAAGGGTAATTATTTTTTTTTTTTTTTAGTATAAAAGACCTGTGCTTTGACATAAATTTATGACAGAATTCAAAGAAGTTCTGAAGCAGTTAAATCACTCTGTAAGTAAAGTGAACGAAAAATATCTAAAAGTTTTCCTACAATAAAAAAAAATTTAAAGTAGATAAGAAATGCGTGCTATTTTTGTAATTTGTGTTTTGTTTGTGATGAGTGCATGGTCACTGCCGGTTAACGAATCTGTTGATGTTGTTGAAACTGTGGAACCAGAAAATAATAATCAAGAAGCTTTATTGGAAGTTGATAGTCAAGGTCATGAAAATGAATCTGGACGTCAAGCTCGTCAATTTGGTTTTGGCGGATTTGGAATAGGTTTTGGTGGTAGATTTGGTGGTGGTGGATTTGGTCATGGCTATGGTGGCTATCCATATTATGGCGGTTATGGACGTTATCCATATTATGGAGGATATGGTGGATATGGTGGTTATGGTAGATATGGACATCATCATCATCATTATAGAAATCCTTATGGTTTTTTCGGTTAAGTTGATGAAAATAATAAATTTTAATTAATGACTTATAGGTATAAGAAAATTAGATGTGTACAGAATGTGTTGTAATAAAAAATATAAAAAAAGAAAAATTAAGTATAGAAATTTTTTTTTGTTTTATTTCTAAAATTTGTGAGAATTTTTAAAATTCAGTTCTAATATAATACTGTCTACAAGTAAAATTTCAAATTGTTTAATAATTTTCAATTAAATTTTCAAAATATATCAATTTCTATAGATGAGAGTATTCAATGTCAATGAAATTTCCAATATATATTATGTAATAAAATTTGCAAGATTCATAAAAAGTGGACAGGCAGAGTTAAGCTTGATACAAATTTAGTTAAATGTTAATATTTACTCAAACTTTAATATAGAAAGGAATGGGTTATGTTGATTTTAAATTTTTGAATTTAATTTTGCATCTCGAGATTTTTGGTCGCCAGCTTTAAAAGTATTTTAGTATCCATATTTTCGTTTGAACAGACATTTCGGTTTAATATAATTTTTCAATCAATTAAATTAATTGCATGCAGCAACAAAAACTAGAATGTATTAATAATTAAAACCAGAATGTATTAATATAAGCTAAAATTTCTTTTTAGCATTATATATGGGAGTATAAAATGTTTGGGGGTCTAACTAAAATAGTCAAAATAAAGTCAACAGTTTCTTGACGAATAATATTAAAAAAATGTTCAAATTATATTAATAAAAAAAAAGTAAATATTGGAATTAAAAATCAATAAGAAGAAGTTTTTGTTTAGCAAATTAATTAAATTTTTATAATCTTTTAATTTATTTGAGTTTTGCTCCCGGAATAAGGGAATTGATTTAATTTTACGTAATTCTATGAAACTTTATTTATATAAATTTAATTATTAAAAAATTAATTAATAAATATTTGCAATAGTTTAAAATTTTACTTTGTTGGACATTGTCATAGTTTTTAATTTTTATTTTATTAATGGAAAATTAAAGCAAATATACTTATTTTTATTTTTTTCATACGTAATATAAATAAATTAAAATTTTGTAAACAACATATTGTTGCTTAAAGAATCATATGCATATATTTTTTAAAAATATTATTGAAGTTTATTTAATTATTTAATAAAAATTTCTGTAATTAATTTTGTTTATTTATCAATTTAATTAATGCTAAAAATGGGTTTGAAAATCTTTTTTCATGTGATTTTTTTAAATTTTTATTATATAGATTTACAGCCCAATTTATCTTTTAAATTATTTTCAAGTCAACAAGAACAGACAGGCAAAATTAATTAAAATTAACTTTTTATTAATTTAGTAATTTTTCGTTTATAACAATTTATTTTATGTTCCAACATATTTTATAAATTATATTTAAAATAAAAAACCTTTTTGTAATCTTAAAATATATATTTTAATTAAATATTTTTGAACAAAATCTTTTATAACAATTAATTTTTTTTTTGTATTACTAAATTTTTTAACATTTTATCCAAAAAATCCATGATGATGATGATGATGACCAAAACCACCAAATCCTGGAAAACCAAAACCATATCCTGGAAAACCACCATACCCATATCCTGGAAATCCACCAAATCCATATCCTGGGAAACCACCAAATCCAAAACCAAATTGACGAATTCTACGTGGCGATGAATTATCATGAACATTTGCGATTTCTGGTTCATAAATTGTTTGCTCAATTTCATCCGGAACAGAGACAGGTGCAGCCATAACTGTGGCTATAAAGTAAATAACAATAAAAGTACAAAAAATAGTTCCACGCATTTTTAATTAATTTTTGAAATATAAATTTTAAAAGTTTTCAATTCTTTCTAATTTTATCCTTTTTCGTAGTATAAAATTCTAATTTGAAATGCTCAAATTATTTTGTTTGTTAGTATTTATATACATATTTACAAAAATATAAACAAAAATCTTTAAACTTAATTACATTTCCCACCTAAAAAATAATTACTTAAATAGAAATATGTAACCTTTTTTTAGAATAACAATTTTTTTGTTTGGTTTTAGTATGTTGTTTTTATAGAAATTTTTTTGATTTCCTTGACGCATATTTTATTATTTATTAATTTTAACATAAAACTAGTTTATTGACTATATAATGTTTTTTTAGTAAAATTATATCAAATATTGTTTACGTTTTTTTTTTTTTTTTGCATTATTCTAATTTTTGCGGTTAAGAAAATTATAATACCGGTTAACCAAATTAACTTCATTTTATTGGTTCAATGAATCTTTATTGAGAATATTTCTTGTAGGACAGGTATTTTTTATTTATTGTTATAAAAAAAAAAAAAATTAAAACTGGCAACAATATTTAATTAGTAAAATTTCCTTAAACGTAATTATGAAAAAAATTACTAATTTATTACATATTTTATATAATTTCGCGGTGGAATTATTTATCACATTTTATTATGGTTTTAAATAAACATAAAAAAAGTTGCATTAATTATTGAAACTTACAATAGTGTTATTATAATTAAAAATAAATGTTCCTTTAATCTATATATACTATAGTTTATAATTTTTTTTTACCTAAATTTGATTTACTGTCCTGTCTTTTAAAACAGTACAGTAAATGATCACATATAATTAAATACCTGATTTATTGAAATTTATCGCTTCACTGAAGCAGCCGAGTTAAATGCTTAAATTAATCTAATAAGAATGTAATTCTATTTAAAAAAAGACTCAACATTATAATTATTAATTTGTCTGATGATTATTGCTATTAAAACTACATATTTATATTTGATCTAATATGTCAGATTATATAAAATCTGAAAAAAATAGAAAATTAAGAATAAAATAATGTTAATGTTGAACATTTTTTGGAATTAAATTAAATTTTTATTTGAATCATCAATTTGTGTCATAATCCAAATTAATTTTTGTTTTTATAAATACATAATACAAATTTCTTACAATTAATAAAACTCTCACTTACTAATAATCTAACCAAATAAACCACCCCCATAACCGCCATGATGATGTCCCCCATATCCACCATAATGACCTCCTCCAAAGCCTCCATGATGGTGATGACCATGTCCTCCTGAAAAAAATGGTAGACCATGTCCACCAAATCCTCCACCATGACCTCCATAACCACCGTGACCTCCATATCCACCATATCCCCCATGACCTCCATATCCACCATGTCCACCATATCCCCCATGTCCACCGTAGCCACCATGTCCACCATGATGTCTACCAAATCCATCAAAACCAAATTGACGAACTTTTCTTGGCGAAGAGTTGTCATGTGTACCAGTCTCTTGACCTTGAGTCACTAATGTTTCAGCTTCATTTTCTATAGCATTTCCCATAGAAACTGCCATTAAACCTACAAAAATTGTAGCAAATAATATGACGAAACGCATTTTGGTTTTATTCCTGATCAAATTGAAAATTTATATATAAAATTTATTCACTATTAACCCAGTTGAATTACTAATATCTGACTAATTTGTATCCAACAGAATTTTGGAATTTATACTTAAAAACATTTTCACAAGTATATATTCATTTTCCCACTTAGTATGATTTAAATAATTATGGAACTTTAAATGAATACATATTAAAAAGATAATTATCATCATTTTGAAGGACTTTAAAACAATAAAACAAGTTTAGAAAGCAATTCGTATATATTGTAGTTTATTCCGCGTTATTAGGTCAATATGAGGGTTAAAATGTGGCAGGAAGGAAATTACATAAAATAAAAATTATCAAATTTATTAAGCTTATGATGGTTTTTCCGACCAAAACATAAATGAATATTATTTATTTAATTTTATAGACCTCCTTTTAATTTTTTGTTAGTTTATAAAAATTTACCGGGCATTCATTTCAGTTTTGCTTGACTATTCTTTACAGGCTTGTTATATATTCTTGTAAATAAAGAAATATTTATATGCAATTTTTTAACATAATTTAAATGATAAAATTTATGTATAAGAAAATTGTATAAAAGATGGTATATTTAAAGTTATATCACAATCTTATAATTAATTATTAATTTATTTAAATTATAATTTATCATTTATGTCCTTATAATTATGTTATTCAGAGATATCGCCATTAACCTAACAGATTAAAAGACTATTTATTTATTACATTTTTCATTAAATTTTATTATTCTTATAATTATAATTAAAAAATATTTAAAATTTATATATTTATAACTAATATTAAATTTAACCAAAATAACCATCCCCTTACCCACCATGATGATGATGGTGGTGGTTGTGTCCATATCCTCCGTAATGACCTCCTCCATATCCTCCGTAATGACCTCCTCCATGTCCCCCATGGTTATGGTAACCATGGTCTCCATAGCCACCATATCCGCCATATCCACCATAACCGCCATATCCACCATGTCCACCATGTCCACCATAACCGCCATATCCACCATATCCACCATAACCGCCATATCCATCATATCCTCCGTATCCGCCAAATTGTCGAATTTTCCTTGGTGATGAATTATCATGCTCACCCTGTACATCATCAATTTGTGTAACAGGTATAGCAATATTTTCAGCTGGATATGACATAGAAATTGTTATTAAGGCTGTAAAAACAGTAGCGAATATTACGAATATATGCATTTTTGCGCTATTATTTTATTCTTCATTAACTATAGCTAAAATTAAATACAATGTACTTGTTTTCTTGTTGAAGTACTGACCACTGTATAACTTTTTATTTCACATATTCTTGGTATTTATACCAAAAAAATTTAAATACATAAACATATAATTATTTATATTTACTAAGCATATATTTAATGTATATAAATTATTTAGCATATTTTTCTCTGATTCGTTTTTACTTATCAGCAAAATAATTTTTTTTTTTACTGATTCATTTTTACAATTACCTATTAGCAGAATACTTCTTTTAAGTGATTCATTATAACAATTACCTGTCAACAAAATAATGTTTTTGAGTGGTTCATTTTGTCAGTTACCCATAAGCAATATCAGTTTTTGGAATGACTCATTTTAACAATTACTTACTACCAAAATACTTATTTTAGAAAATTGTACAGTTGTAGTTAATGTTATTTGGAAAATTTTTTATCTCGAAAACTAGCGGCTTAGTAAAATATTAATAATAAAACTTGTTTTGCAGTTAATTACCGAATATAATAAAATGTATTACATATTTCATTTCTAATTTCATTTTATAGATTCTTAATATTAGAAGTTGTTTTGCAGTTTATTACAAACTATAATTGATAATTTAATTGCATAAAGGGACCGGTTCATGCAGATGAAAATTATTATTTTATTTTTATTACTTATAAGTTTATAATAATATTTGTCAATTATATATTTTAGCAATCATATAAATTGTCATAAAGTTGAAGGTTTTATTTATATTTTTCTGAATAGTGTGATATTTATTTAGCATTTGAATAAAAGTAAAAAAATTACTCATAAGTTTACTTAAATTATTTAAGTACTAAATGATTTACATTTCTTTATAAATAAAGCTAATAAAGAATTTAATAAAAAAAAAACCCAAAATATTGAGTTACGTAATATATGCGGAAAATGATCAAAATTTTTTTTTTCTTAACTTACTCTGTAAACATTTTTATGCAAACAATAATTATATATATTTGTCATAAAACTTGGTATATAAATATATTTTTAATTATATGAGATTGATATGAGGTTAACATATTATTAGATTAAAGTATGGGTTTTCCTTTTATTAATATGTATCAGTTAGAGGTTTTAGAAATGAAAATTATTATTTATGGTAAACATTTTAAATTATTGCTATGGCATATAAGTAAGGAATCCCCTTTTAAGCTGCGCAAGAGTTATCGAAATAAAAATAATTTCCATTTTTTTACGCAGTAAGTTGATTAAGCTATTTGAACGTAAAAAAAATGAAAATTTATTAAAATAGTTTTAATTGAAGTTCATATTCCATTAAAATTGTTTTTTAAACCAAAAACAACTTCTAAATGAATTATAATGTATTTAGTTTCTAAACTTACTCATAACGAAGAAGTGTTTATAACATGTCTGAAACAATTACATTTTTTAATTCTTGAGTTCCTAATTTTTTTAACATTTCGTATCTCTATTTTATCTTTCAGATATAACAATATAAGTGCATATTTTTTTAATAATTTATTAAAAAAATGTTTGCTTCAAAACCTACACTATAAGTTTTCATGCGAGGATGATCTAATAGGTAATTGAAGATCTAATGCTTACACAAATTTTGAAATTTTATTTTAACTTAAAAGCAAAAAACCACGTAAGCAATCGTAGCTAATTGTCATTAAATAATACAGTACTTGTATTAGCTTGTGTATGAGGAAGGATATATTCGTGATCAATTATCCATCAGCAAATTAATTACTTTACACTACTACCCTGAATTGATTTCTTCAAGATTGGTTTTATAAATTATATTAGTAAATAAAGTTTTACACATTATTATTATTTATCATTTTCTAATTTATTTTAGCCATAAGAAAATTTCTTATAAATAAATTAAGAAAATATGTCTTAATTATTTTAACTTCGATTACGATTAACCACGATGATGACTATGTCCATGATTTTCGTGTTCATGTCCATGTCCATGATCATGTCCATGACCATATTCATAACCACCACGGCCATGAGATCTATCACGTGCTGGTGCACGAACTTTCCTTGGTGATGAATTGTCGTGTTCACCTGCTACTCCTTCAATTTGAGGAACTAATAGCTCAATTTCATTTTCTGATGGATATGCCATAGAAACTGCCATTAAGGATATAAAAACAAAACCAAACAACACGTATGTATTCATTATGTACTGTAGTAAATTGATTTATCAAAAATTGAAAACTTTTTAAACTTGACTCTTTCAAGTACTATCAACTATTTTATATTTTAATTTAAAATTTTTTTCGTATTTATAGTGAAAATCTAAAGAATATGTTAAAAATAATCCCCACTTGTTCTTCTAAATTAGAACTATTATTCAGCTTTTAATAGTTAATTCATTAGTTTTTCTCATTGCATTTATGGGAGAAGATCAATTTGCTTTAGACTATTAAGGTTAAATACGAAATTTATTTGCTTTAGACTATTAAGGTTAAATACATAAATGTGGACTATCCTTTTCATGGTATTATTTAATAGTCTAAGTCTTAGACTCTAAGATACAGTTTTATGTTGGCTCTGCCCATTCCATCCAAAACGTTTTGTAAATTTGTAGAAATTTATGGAAATTTATTTTTTATTATCGTTATAGATTTATTGATTCGTAAAAATCATAGAATATGTAGCCATTGAAGCACCCTCGCTATATATATTTTTTCCATGTAAATTCGATAAACAAAGTGTCCAACCAAAACTAGAAGTTCTCTTTCAATAAATTCCCGAAATGTTCATGCCATCAGGATATGAAACATTAATTTAAAAAATTATATTTTAAACAAAATTATAACAGAGCTAGTTTTTTCATATTATTTTAAATTAACATTTCAGAATTTCAGAAATTTCAGAGCTGTCATCTCCACAAATATATTAGACAATTTTATTCTCGTCCAGTGCTACTTTTTTTTTATTGTAAAAATTAATTTATAAAAAAATCTTTAGATTTACACGTCCTATATTTTGATATACATATACCATATTTGATATATTGCAAAATATTTATTTTTTGATTTATTTTTCAATGTAGTCCTTTAGAATTTTTCCCATATTATAATATAATCATAATTTAAAATTACCATCACACTCTGCGACTGAGTTGAAAAAAACAAAATGTATCAGATCAGCATATAAAAAGCTCACAGCTGATATACATATATCGTAGATGTGTCGTATGACAGACAAAATAAAATCATAATGATTATTTGAATTCTTCGTTGATGTGCTAATTTTAATTGAAAAAATTTTTTTATTTACTTTTGCAGGACAGATTGGACTTTGATAATTTATTGGATGCAAATTTGAACTTTGTTTATTTTTATTTAGCTTTAAACATGAAAAACGGGTAAATACATTATTATTAAGTAATTAAATTTAAAAAAATATAATTAAAATTCCTGAAAAGTTCATCGTCACTGGTACAATTAATAAATTGTACCAGTGACGATGAAAAATATCTTAAAAATTTATTTTAAAATTATTAAAAATATTAATTAAAAACTATTCTCGGGTTTTATGATTTTAATGTTGCATAGAACAAATATTTGCTGTAATCATTATAATATTTGTTGTACAAAAAATATTTGCTGTAATCTATGCAACATTAAAATCATAAAACTGTATAATTATGTAAAATTTGTTACTCTTATAATGGATGTAATAGCATCATCACATTATTATATTTATTTGATATCTTCTTAAACTAGTTTATATTTTTTTTATTATTTATTATACGTTGAAAATGCAATATAAAAAAAACCGAATTGACAGAATAAATGACAGACAATAATTTTTATGTTCAACAAAATTCAGGAGATATAATATTTTTCTGTTCTTCTGTGCTCTGATATTTGATATCTGTATGCAAATACATTAGTGTTTGTGTTATTCGTAATTTTTTTTTGGTGATATTTTGAAAATCTTCTATAATATTAATTCTCAAGTTTTTCAATAATGACTAGTAAATTCTTTAATTAGATTATATTAATATTCAAACCAGTAAGGTAAAATTTAACATATTTATTTGCTATATAAATAGATATAAATATTTTGAGTTCATTGACTCGAAGATAAACATACATATTACATATTAATATGATTACTACATAATTTTCTGAAGTACATTTTTATATATTCATACAGAGTAGAAATGTATAATATTCCGTCTAGTTAATAAGAAAAGATCTTATTATTTTTTAATAAGGTGTATTTTATTGCTAAACTAATTTTTATTTAACAAGACTTTTAGGGTTAAATTCAAAACAAAAGACTTTTAGGGTTAAATTCTATTTTCCTTATAATTTTCAAAAGAAATGTTAAATTTATAAACATAACTGGAAATTGTTATAATTCTTTTGAAAATTATAAGGAAAATAGAATTTGTAATTATTATTAATTGACAGTGGCTTAAGTGGTAGTGTGCTTAGCTGTGGTGCATTAGGTACTGCGTTCTGCCTACTCAGACATCGATATTGGTCTAAGTTTATTCAGCTTTAATTGAGTTGCAGTAATAAAATTGCAATAAAATGACTGGGAAAAATGCTAACTATTTGTTGTTAGCAAATGGTCAAAACCAACAAATAGCTCACTAATAAAACCATTAGCTTGTTGCAATTAAAAGTTTCTTCACTATAAAGAAATTCATGGTTCAGAATCCATATAAAATTAGTAGGTCCAAATTGCAATAAAATGTTAGGAGACCCTTTAAGGGAGGCCCAGGCTCTTAACGAGCTGTAGCGATAAAAGACAGAGGGAGAGAGGCAATTATTATTATTGACAAGGTAGGTGATGTAAATAGAACTGAATAGCATATATAATATGCAGTTTTTGTAACAAAGTATAAAAGTAGAAGAGCAGAAATAATTGCGGATCTTGGATTTCAATTCCAAAAATAAATAAAATTCAAGCTGGCAATTTTTGGTTTATTTGTCTTTATTTTTATTTACCAATTTTATTATATTACTTAGAGATGAAATAGGACGTTATTTAATATCAATAAAACATTACTTAAGTAATTAAAAACACTTTTAATTTGATTCCAAATATAAACATATCGTTTTTAAATATATTAAATAATTAATTATTTAACCATGGAAACCGCCTCCAAATCCACGATGACCACCTCCAAAACCGCCATGACCACCTCCAAAACCACCATGACCACCACCAAAACCACCACGATGACCACCTCCAAAACCACCACGACCACCTCCAAAACCGCCATGACCACCTCCAAAACCGCCATGACCACCACCAAAACCACCACGATGACCACCTCCAAAACCACCATGTCCAAATCCACCAAATTGACGAGCTTTTCGTGATGATGCATTATCGTGTTCTGAACCTTGTACATCAACAGCTATTAATTTTGCTGGATCATTTGAACTTTCATGACCTGGTGCTGGTAAAGCCATTGAAATGGCAATTAATCCAAAAAGTATAGTGATAATTAATGTAGCACGCATTATATATTTTTTTAATTAACAAATTTGAAATTAAAAGTAAAATTATTGGTTTACTATTTTAGCAGCTATTATAGTACTTGGTACTTGATTGAATGTTATTTGTATTCTGATTTTCATTATAAAAAGTATTGTCTATTTATACGCCCAAAAAATAAAAGTTAAATTTATAAACCTAATTACTAATTATTACTCACAAGGTTGTTTATGTAAATAGATCTGAACAGTAATTTTAATATGCAGGTTTTCAACAGACTTTGTTTTTGTTATAAAATATCACAGTAAGGTAGTAAATAAGTTGGGATCTTGCAGTTGTAATTATGCTTCCCATTTTTCGATTAAAAAATTAAGTTTTTATGTTAATCAAATAAAAGAAAGTTTATTTAATTTTCTTTCAAAATTCAAAACAAAATTTTTCTAACAATTTATTATTATTGAAATGTAATTAAATGTACTATGCGTAAATAATTAAATTTTTATAGTTTTTATTTACATACATTATATTTCTAAAATTTAATATTTTATAATTACCAAAACACAACAAAAAAAACTTCTTAAAAAGTTTATATTAATTTGTTTTATAATTAACCACGATGGCCACCACCATGTCCGCCACCGTAATGTCCACCACCATGTCCACCACCATGTCCACCGCCGTAGTGTCCACCACCTCCATGTCCGCCACCATGTCCACCACCGTAGTGTCCACCGCCTCCATGTCCACCACCATAGTGTCCACCACCACCACCACGTGCTGGTTCTCGAACTTTTCTTGGTGATGAATTGTCATGTTCACCAGCTACTTCAGAAATTTGAAGAACTAATGGTTCAACACCATTTTCTATGGGATTTGCCATAGAAATAGCCATTACAGTTACAAAAACAAAACCAAATAATACGTATGTACGCATTTTTTATTGTTGTTAAGTTACTTATATAAATTGTTAACTTTTTAATGTTAGCTTGTTGAAGTACTATCAACTTTTTAATATTTTCATCTAAATGGTCTTTCGTATTTATAGTAAAAAATTTAAAGAAAATGTTACAAATTCCCCCACTTATTTTTTTATAATTAAATTAGGATCCTTCGTGATTCTTTTTTAAAATAATAATAAATGTATAGATTTACGAGGATCACTAAAAAAGTTTTGTGATATAAGCAAAAAGTTAAGAATTTAATTTAAAAGTTTAGAATTTGAAAAAAGAATATTTATATACATATCAAAAAGCCTTCTTATACAACAATCGATTTATTTAATCTGACTTCTCATTCTCACAACTCAAAAGCATGGAGCCAATAATTTTCTGTTGCCATGATTGCTACATATGTATCCTATTTTGATAAAAAGCGAAGAACAGGAATTTCATTTTCAACTGAAATGTTTTTTAAAACGAAGTTTTCCATACAATACGGCTTAAATTGTTCTGAAAATTTTTTAACAGACTGCTCTACCGTATTATAAAAATATCTTGGATCTGCATCAATCATAGCTTTTACAACGGCTTTTCTCTTCTTCATACCAGCGAAATACTGTAACGCGAGGGTGGAAAGTTGTATTTGACTTATACAATGCCAACTGTATAAGTCATATACAACTTTCTTGATTTAAATGAACTTTAGTGAATATTAAAATATTCTTGATTGTACCCCATATATTAATAGGGTAAACTAATTATAATTTATGAAGTTTTAACGCATAAGTCTCATGACACGTTTCGTACTTCTTAAAAAAATACTAAGAATATCTCAAAACTTAATATCTCAAAACTTTTTTAGTGGCCTACGTATTCATTTTAATTTTCTGTTTATCATGTTGAAGTTCACTTTGCTGTTTTGCACAAGAAAATAAACTTGTTTGGTTTGCAATTTAATGTGTAAATGAAAACATATCAATGGTAAATTGCACCAAATTAAGAAAACAGGTAAGTTAACAGAACTAATTTGATAATAAATAAATTTCAATTATATTTAAAATTATATATATGTAGTTATATCTTGATCTTATTTAAAAAAACATCCTAAGAATATTTCTAAAAACATAAATGTTAAAGAATTGATATTGGAGTTGACTTAAGTAAGAAGCAATCTTGCAATAAAATGTTAAATTTCTTTAACTTCATAATTCATATTTCATAAATTATAAAAAGATTACTATCCTTGGAAAATATCATTTCAGTTTGACTATATTATGACCTGAGCAAAATTAATTTAATAAGATCATTTTAGATTTAATTTTATGCTAAAAAAAAACTATATCATGAAGTGTAATTATTTTTATTAAACAAGTAAATTAAGAGTTTTCAATTTCGAGTCAAATTTGGGGATTTTTATAACTTGATATTGTGACGTCAATGAAAAACATGTAATAGAAACATTTACAACTAAAAAAAAAAATAGTGAAAAGTGCGTCAATGAATCCAAAATTATTATTAAAATAATTATTTTATTATAAAAGTCATGGAGAACTTCTTGATATAAAATATTTCTATTTGCTACTATATTTTAATATAGTAGTAACAAATTAAAATATTATTTTAATTTATAGTTGAAATTTACCTTTAAATATAACCATATTTGGATAAGATTTTTCACTTTAACTTCACCTCATTAATCAAATCAATTTAGTAAATTTAATCGAAAGCAACATAGGCTGGAAAACTGATTTTAAGAAGCAATAATTGTTTACGGAAGTTATACTATTCAAAATTTCAGCATTTCCGGTTGTTACTAAAATATTCAGAAATTCACCTATACTCAGCAATTTTACTGACTGTAAATTAGGAAGCGTATTCTCATAAAAACATATTTGACGGTGGTTTTTATTAATAATTAACAAAATTAATTTTTGTCCATTATCATCCCCTGCAAATACTGAAAGTTGATTTTTCGAATTTATGTTTTATTATAAATTATTTACATTACTTTATTTTAGATTTATGAGTATAATATTAATGTGGAAAAGTAAAATTAATTCTAAGAATATAAAAAAATTTTAGGTGCTAATTTTTGGTTTATTTGTTTGTATTTTTGTTTACCAATTTTATTATATTGGTTATAGATGAAATAGTGGCAAAAGTCAGACTTAAACGATTGTCTATAACATTTAAAAAACTTGGATTCACAAATGACAAATTACACATATATTTACAAATCAACTAAATTATTTAAGAAAAAACGTTATTTAAAATCAATAAAACATTATTTAAATAATTAAATACATCTTTAATTTTATTGCACATATGAACACATCTTTTTAAAAATAATAATTAACTAATTACTTAACCATGGAAACCATGTCCGCCTCCAAATCCACCATGTCCACCACCGAAACCACCATGACCACCTCCAAAACCACCACCTCCAAAACCACCACCTCCAAAACCACCACCTCCAAAACCGCCACGATGACCACCTCCAAAACCTCCACCTCCAAAACCGCCATGACCACCACCAAAACCACCACCTCCAAAACCACCACGATGACCACCTCCAAAACCACCATGTCCAAATTGACGAGCTTTACGTGGTGATGCATTATCGTGTTCTGAACCTTGTGCATCAACAGCTATTAATTTCGCTGGATCATTTGAACTTTCATTTTCTGGTGCTGGTAAAGCCATTGAAATGGCAATTAATCCAAAAAGTATTGCGAAAATTAATGTAGCACGCATTATGTATTTTTTAATTAACAAATTTGAAATTAAAAATAAAATTATTATTTTATTATTTTAGCAGCTATTATAGTACTTTGTACTTGATTGAATGTTATTTGTATTCTGATTTTTATTTTGAGAATTATTGTGTATTTATATGCAAAAAAAAAAAAATAATTGTTAAAAATATTTGAAGAAATAACAATATAAAGGAAATAATAAAAAAAGATCTGTAGAAGCTTCAAAATGAATCATAATTATGTTTTATTTTATTGAATTTTATTTTTGCTATTTTGTTGTCAAAATCCAAGAAATCCTTCAAAGTACTAGTGGAGACAAGGGAAATTACTAAATATATTTTTGTTTAAAAGATCTAACAAAAACAACTTTAATAATTTAATTAGAAATCAAGTTTTGTCTCTGTATTTAATGAACAATTAACGAAAATTAAATTATAATTAATTACGAGAATAACCTGTAAATGAGAACTTCTTTTTGTTGATGAGTTATTTAATTTGACGATTTAAAAACTATGAAATGTATAAATGATAAATCGAGATTGAAATTGATTTATTATTGTACTATTAATTATTAAAACAACAGATAATTAGTTAAGTATTTAATTTTCTGAGTACTTAATTAAGATAAATTTTAAATAAGGTCAAAAATTTGGCTTTTTCATTTTCAGTTTCGATGGGAAAATCTGAATAAAAGCAGTAAGTGAATTTGTATTGTAAGAAAATCAACATTATTGAAAATTTTGAAGAATATTTAGGATGAGCTCAGACTAAGGTTATTTGTCATGAGTATGGAGTCCACTAAAGTATTATAACTAAAATACGTCAGAATAAAGAAAATTTGGAAGCATTTTCAATAAAATCAATGAAACTTAAGAAAAATTTAGAAAAATTTAAAATCAATTAAATTTAAGTAGTTTTAACTTAATTGCAATTACTGGTATATTAGTATGGTTTTAAATAAATTTACTACAGAAAAATAAATCGTTTCTATCTTTATTAATTAAACAACTTTTTTGAATTAGGAAAGTTTTTAGATAAAAATAGATTCAGTTTAGTTGCTTAATTCAAAAATTTACTGTATTAAGATCTATTAGTTTCTAGGAAAAAGTAAGCGTATTTATGAAAATCTTCCTTAAAATTATACGTATCAAAATTTAAGTATCATTTTGAAACAAGACCTTTTAATTATCAATAAACAAACCTCTTAATTATTAATGTGGTTGAATAAAAATTTTCAAAATTTAAATGTTTTTTTTTTTTTGAAACAAACCCCTTAATTTTATCAATATTTGTGCAAATTATTTAAATATCCTTGAGAAAATTTTATTGCTTAAAAAACAAATACTTTTGCTAACAAAATTGTAACAATAATCTATTAAAAACATAAATAACTTATTATGTACTTATAAATAATTCATATCCATTATCTAAAATTAACGAAACTTGTAATCAATTAAATACTTAACTATAATGAAATTTAATTTTTTAAAAGTAATTTTTTTGTGCAAAATTTACTAAAATTTACTCCAATTTCATTAAAATGTTAAATTTAATATTTCATTTTGAACAGCCTTTCTAAAATATTCAAATATTTTAATTTTTTTTCTCGAACTTAATTAAAATTCATGATATCATTTTTTATTGTCCATAAAAATGATGCAAAAAAAATTTAATTACATTTAAATATTAAAGTCGTATTTATTAAAAGTTAAATAAAAATTTTCATTTAAATAAATAAAGATTATCATGTTTACTATTCTATAGTTTTCATTCGGTGGATAAATATTTTCTTAGTTGAGACTACATACTTATTTCAAAAAAAAAAAAACTTGTATGAGACTATGCGAAGATGTTATGTATTATACAATACTTTTGCATATTTTTTTTAAAAATTTGTAGAAGAAATTATTCGCAGAATTAAAAATATGTAGATAAATTGTATTAATAATATATCGATAAATAAAAACTAATTATGCCCTTACTTATAATCCAAACAAACTGGAGCTATTTTTAAATTAAAAATATTTATACAATTTTATTCAATTTAATTTATTTTTAATATTTTTTTAATAAATGTTTGCTCCAACCAGATAATTATTTACCAATAAAACTGGAAATATTTTGTAGAGTTTTAAAAAAATGTTTATTAAAAATTTTGCATTAATTTGTTTTGGTAGATTTTTCGCAGATTCTCCAATTAATAAAGCTTAGCAAGTAACCTAATGATACTTAATATTTACGAATATATATTCATAATTTATAAATATTTATATTACGCATAATATTTGGACCAGTGAAGCAAACTAAATAAAAAATTATAACGTTATTTTATTTTGTTATAACGAAACGGTACAGATTAGTATTATAAAAACGGTACAGATTAGTATTATTTATCTGATGTTGTAAGTTGTAATGTGTATGTAAAATATTGATTAAAAGCGACAAATGAATAAAGATATTTATTAATTTGTAAATATATTATGTGGTTCTTAGTATTTAAAAATTAGTGACCTAGTAAGAACGTAACTCCCAAGCAAAATAACAAAGAGAAATGTGGATAAAATAAAATTGTTTAGTATTAGCTTAAAGTTAGATTAAAATATATAAAAAAATAGGTATTATTATTATTATATTTTTTAATATACATAATGAAAAGAGCTTTACATATATTTATATAAATATTTAGTAAGCTCTAAATAAATGTTATGCTTCATTTTAAATGCGTTTATATTTTAAAGAATAATCTACAAGATGTGTAATGATATGATTTGGTCCAAAAATTTCTTCAATATTCCTTTCACAAAATTAATCAGCCAGTTAAGAACTTACCTGATAAATAGTTCGTTCATCTTATTTTTTAAAAAATGGAAAAAAATGTACCAGCCCCGGGAATAGATATTGACGTTCTTATTTGTCAGTTTATTTCAGAATAAACTTATTTCAGAACACCATTATTTAATTAATTCATAATTATAATTAATTAAAAGTTTTTTTTATTGCATATTTTAAAATGTTTGATATTACTGAAAGGACTTAATAGATCTGCAAATATTTCGGGTTTTTATACATAACAATATTTTAAGATGTAAATATAGCTAAAAATATTTATTATTTAGCTCTTTTATAAGTTTTGTTATAATGATAATTAATTAATTAATTCCTATTATATTCCAGTGCACTTAGTTGATGATAATTACAATAATAGATAATACATAAGAACATGGTTTATTTAATAATGTAGTACTAGTATAATTAATATATTTTGTTTGTATATAAGAAGTTGTAGATAAGCACTAAGAGTATGTTTACAATTTACGTAATAAATTACTAAAACTTAAATGTAAAAGAAATTGTTGAATGAAATAAAATTGAATATTGAAAGCCTGTGTTTATTACGACAAAGTTATCTTTTAAAACTTAGGAGATGTTTCATTAGATATTTCATATTACTTGGTTAAAGCTGTATTTTAACAAAAACATAAGTTCACTAATCGGATAAATTGGTTGAGTCCCTTACACGACATTATGTATAAATTATTAAATATTATTTGTAGAGAATTTAGTTAAACATTGTGACATAAGATCGAATGAATAATGAAACACGTGTATGATAAATTTAATATTTAAATGGGACCCTAATTTATATGCGCATTAAAATCGATTTTGCTGCCTTAATTCGTATGAGTCAGACAGCTATTAAGGGATTATGAGATTGTTTACGTAAGTCGTCGTCAACTTTTTGTAGCTTTTAGAACCCTAATTATATTATTGTCGGACACCAAATTTACTATAAAAATAATTTAAAAAAATTGAAATTTTCAATTAAAAAAAACTTTATTTGAATTGATTTCAGTCAATAAAAATACATTAAAAAAAAAATTGTTTTCAGTGACTGAACCTGTGTTGCAGTTTAAAGCATATTAATATTTGGAGTTATTCTTGTAATTTGTAATCGCATTTCATTATTTTGTATTTCTGTATTTTGTTTTTGTTTTATCCTTCATTAAGAAATCTTAATATATTCGCTTAAGTTTTGAAGTCACAAATTTATGAGATTAACTTCGACGTATTAATCTGCTTCTATTCTTGTTAATTAAAAATTATAAAAAATATTAAAAGGATTTTGACCCAAGTTAAATTTTTCGATTGATCTGGAAATTTTTCCAAAACAGTTCCTAAATCGTATAAATGCTGCAACAAATGTTTTTTAATATTATCATTTTGTTATAAATTGTCGATGACTAAAATTTCATATAAATCGAATTTACTTAACATTTTAATTTAATTCCATCAATCTTTTACTGATATTTGGCCCTTGACAAGACAAGAAATTAAGATCATTAAAGTATGAAAAAATGTTTACTTAACCAATAATAAACTATAGCCAGTTTTCTTTTAAAAAAATTGACACAAAAGTCTTACATAATATAAACTAATACATATATATTTAAAAAAAGGATTACAATAATCAAGTTTCTGTTAATTAAAAAATAAAGAATAAATTGTGATTTTAAGGATTTTGGGAAATAATTTTCATTTCAAAACATATTTTAATATTTTATATGACTTTTAGAAATTACTAAGTTGAAACGTTTTTAGATCAAATTTTTCCTGAAGGATTTTAAAATTTCTGCCGTACGTACAAGTTTTTCGAAACCTTTCAAATATATCTCAGAACCCAAGAATTCCGTGGAACGCGGGTTGAACAACAGTGGTTTAGGTTATCCATTATATACCCTTTGTTTTTCAAAATTTAAAAAATAATAAAAACGTTTATTAATCTCAGTTTATCAGCTGACAAAGATTTTTTTTTGGGAAAAAACAACTTTGAAAAAAATCAAGTTTTTTTTTGTTTTGTGGTCAAAATAAATACAAATCAGCGAACTGAAAAAACATGAAAGTTATATAAAAACTAATCAAATATATCCGGTTTAGATCTAATGAATCTTATTACTTATTTAACCACTTAATGTATCATAAATTTTGGTTTTGATTCCTTAAATATAATATAAAAAAATTAATCAGATGACGTGGATTAAATTTCCAAATTAATAAAAATTATGTATATTTTTAAATATATTACTTTAATTAATTAATCCTAAATTTTTGTGGTGGGGATTCTTCTACAATATTTTATTAACACATATCTAGTTCAGTAAACTAGTATTTATATTTAAGAAAACTTTCTATAAATATCAAATTAATTTTTAAATAGAATTCAGAATTGTTTTCACATTGAAAAGTAAAGTTTAAAAATATAAAATTTTCGAAAAAATACAAATAATTAAAAATCAATTAAAATGCGTGTAACATTATTATTGGCAATAATTGTTGGATTAATTGCAATTGCAATGTCTTATCCACTTGAAGATGAATATGTTGGTGATGTACATGCTAATTCATCACCACGTAGAACACGTCAATTTGGATTTGGACATGGTGGATTTGGTGGTGGATTTGCACCTCATGGTGGTTTTGGTGGTTTTGGACATAGAGGATTTGGTGGTGGATTTGGACGACCATTTGGTGGTGGTTTTGGACCTGGAGGATTTGGACATGGTGGATTTGGTGGACCTTTCTATGGATAAATTACTGAATAAAAATAAAAGTTTAATGTTTTGTTAATTTGATGCGTAAAATTATAATAATAAATAAAAGTTAAGAAAAAATGTCCATACATTTTGTTGTTTTGTAGTGAATTAATTCCAATATCTTAAATAACTGAATGAAGTCAATGACTCATATGGAATGACTTCGTGTGGAGGTGGTTTTCTTGGATAAATTCTAAATTGAAATAAATTAATTGCATATACAAGTGCATATAAAAGACATATTAGTTTTTAGGTGAGCTAATTGTGAAAAGTACTTAGTACCAGGCTAGGTTATTGTTTACCTTTTAATTTCAATTGTAAACAATTTTAATTATGCTAATTTAGTGGTATTACTAAATAACAACTTTAAATTGAATATTTATTAAAACTTTTAATAAACTGGAAAGAGTAAGTTTATTAAATATTTTGCAGGATAATTTAGAAATTTCTTTAGAGGATAATATTTTATATATATGTATATCTATGGTTAACAATAAAAAGTGATTTTATGAAGCAGAGTTCTGCACTCTGATAGATTTATTGTAGGATAAAAATGGTTATAATTACAATTACACATAATTCAATATTTAGTTCATTAGAAAGTTTATAAAAAATAATTAGTAAAAAAATTTTGTTTTGAGAATTTTATTTGACATTCTGTAAATATGAAAATCAGGTTTATGATTTAATTTTTACAGAATTTTGATAATGTTAATTAAATAAAACTTCTGTTTAATTTTTGGGTTTTTCAAATTGTAAATTTTGTTAATTAAGTCATGAATAAATTTAAATCAAATATGTATTTTTATTGTTATTTTACAATCACATGTTTTAAAATAATCAATATTTTAATATTATTGATTTTATATTTATTTGGGGTTTATATAAAATTTTGATTTTGTTTTCAAAATTTTTATCAATATTTTCTCGATATTTTGTAGCAATTTATTTACTTAGAACTTTTTTGTTGATCAGGAACCAGTTAAAAAGTATAAAAGACCTTTCAGTTATCGATATTTATCAGTTTAATTTAAGAAGTTTTAGTGACAAATATAAAAAGTGATTTTACATATTTTACATTTTGTAAATTAAGCAAAATGAGAATAACAATATTTTTGGTTTTAATACTGGAACTATTTGCTTTTATTAATTGTTTACCTATTGCTGATGTAAATAGTTTAGAATCAGTTGACAGTCAAGGTCATGAAAATGAATCAATAAGAAAAACTCGTACTTTTCATGGTGGATTTGGTGGACCATTTGGATTTAGAAGATTTGGTAGATTAGGCTATGGTGGATTTGGTGGTCCATTTGGTGGTGGATTTGGATATGGCGGTGGATTTGGTGGACCATTTGGTGGTGGATTTGCCGGACCATATGATGCAGGATTTGGTGGACCATTTGGTGGTTTTGGTGGTAGTACATATACATCATCATTTTCGTATGGAGGTGGTTTTCTTGGATAAATTCTAAATTGAAATAAACTATGTTCATATTAAGTTTATAAACGTGATGATAATAAAACTATTTGTGATTCTTTCTTAATTTGTATTTGATATAATAATATAACACTTAAGAATACTTAGTCTACTTTTTATAAAAAATATTCAGTAGTTTTTAACTGACTAACAAAATGTTTATCCAAAGGGTCCATAATTGTAGGGTCCACGATTATAATAGTTGTAAGGTCCCCCGCGATTATAATTATTAAAACCTGGTCGTTGATAGTAATGATAACCTGATGATAATATTGGTTCATTTACAGGATCTGGTAATATAGGTGTTGGACGATTTGATATTGGAATATTACCATTTTGAGCTATATTACCAGTTCCAACTGCTGCACCAGTTCCTATTCCTGCTCCTGTTCCAACTGAACCAGTTCCTTGCCCTGGAGAAGCAGGTCGCGCTAGTCCCCCGAAAAATCCCTGTAAACCCATAGCAAATGCATTTCCAAAATTTTGCCCAAATACATTAAATAATTGACCAAATCCACCTCCTGGATTTGTTCCTGCACCTCCTAAACCACCACCGGCTAGACCCCCTCCTCCTCCTAAGCCTGGTACTAATCCACCAAGACCTCCTCCTGTTCCTCCAATTCCACTTCCTCCTAGACCTCCTCCTAAACCTGGTACTAATCCACCTAGACCACCTCCTGCTCCTCCAAGACCACTTCCACCTAGGCCTCCTCCTAAACCTGGTACTAATCCACCTAGACCACCTCCTGCTCCTCCTAGACCATTAGCACCTCCTAATATACCTCCTAAAAATGCTGGGAAAAATCCACCAAACCCAGGGAAAATTCCACCAAAACCTCCTGGTGATTGACGTGATTTTCGTGGTGATATATTTGTATGATGATTGTTATCTATTTCCATATATTTTTCAATATTATTAATTTCATTTTCATTTAAAGGATGACCGAATATTGCAACAATAAAGAAAATTATGAATATTATATTCAGTAAAATTTTTGAACCCATATCGTACCGATGAAGTTACTTAGGCTAAAGTTTGTATCAATTTAAATTTTATTCAAAGAGTTGTATCGATTTTATAATTTTAGACAAAGGTCAACCCCAAATTTTATTTTTATTTTTACAGTTTTAATAATAGACCAGATTTGAAATTTTTTGAAATAATCATAGAAAGTCACACTGCGTGACATTGCGTCAATTATGGTGTTACTCAAAGTCAGGTTTTGACTAACGATGATATTTCCGATTTTTGAAGGCGTATTTTACAATTTTTGGCGAACAACGAAAGAAAAGAAAATAAATTTTAATTTTCTTCCGAGATGGTGAACTACTTTAGTATTTATGTAATAAATTAATTAAATAAAAAATGTATAGCGTCATTTTATTTTCAATAAATTTTTAATGAGCTAATTTAATAACAAGTTGACTAGCTTATAATAATTTAATTAATTCTATTTCTATGCTATGCTATGGACGACCATGACCATGGTGACCATAACCGCCTTGACCATAGCCACCATTATGACCATGCCCGTGTCCACCGTGGCCATATCCTCCAGGACCGTAACCGCCATTACCATAGCCACCATGATGACCCCCAGAGCCATGATGTCCTCCACCTCCATAATGCCCACCACTACCATAATATCCCCCCTGATTATGTCCTGAACCGCCCGGATATCCTCCACCAGGATATCCACCTGGATATCCTCCACCTGGATATCCGCCACCTGGATATCCTCCACCTGAATATCCTCCACCTGGGTATCCTCCACCGGGATGTCGATTGCCACCAGGATTTCTATCTCTATGTCCTGATTTTGTATGTGGTATTATATTATGACCGCCATCATATTGCCCAGTACCACCATTTCCATACAGTTTTAGTTCTCCTGGTTCAGCTAAAACATTTTCAATTGCAGGATAACTTATTGTCATGCCAATTAAGTTTATTCCTAGTACTAGTAAAATATTTATCCTTGTATACATTTTTTCTTAATAAGCTTTTAATTTGTTAAAATTGAATTTAAGATAAATACTTATTTGCATTGATATCTGCTTTTATACTAAATTTATTTCTGATAAAAATTTGACTTTAAGAAATTTCTCAAAATTTCTTTTTACATTAAATTTCTAACCGGTTTCTTGTAATATAACAGAGAAATTTTATTTATATTAAAGAAGAGTGAATGGCTAAAATAATGCCAATTTTTAAATTATGCTAATTTTTCAATTTAGCCAACATTTCTTAGATAATTTTTTAAAACCATTTTTAATTTTATATTAAACAGCATATTATTATTTAGTCAAGATCAAATATTTTTAAGGGAAATATTTAAGTTTTTCAATATTAATTTACATTTTGGTATTATGAGGCGAGCCACTTATACAAAACTATATGCTAATTATGATCAAACCTTGATGTAATTGCAATTATTTTAATGATCAATCTTTCAAAATATTTTAACAAAGGTTGATTTTTGGTTTCTAAACATTATAATGATTGAAATTAATAGGAAGTTTGGATAAAATCATTCTAATATCAAATTTGATTAAAATGTTAAGAAATTAATTGTGAAACAATTTTATTGTTTTTAATGTAAAGGATCAATTAAAAACTAAAATATTTAACTAATTTTTCCAAATTTTAACTAATTTATTTTGCAAATAACATATATGTACTTAATATATATGAATGTAAATAAATTTAAGATGAGAAAAATATAATTTTTAGGTAAAATAAAATCACCTCTGATTCATAAAAATTAAGATAATTTATACAGTTAACAATTAGTAAATTAATCTTAATTCAGCATAATTAAATTCATGATGGCTTTTGATTTTAAAATATCTACAATAAACAGGAATTCCCAAATTTGAAATTTTTTATATCATTTACATAAAATTATGCTAACTATTTAACAAAATAAAAAGTAGGATTTTAAATATTCTGTAGTAGTTAATGAAGATATTTGCAGGTCTAAAAGAACTTTTATGTCCTCGGACCACATATCAATTTGAACGTAAGAGATATAAAGTCGTCATTATTTGACTTTATTTTATTAATTCTAAATAGTCTTTATAGTTCGATCCAGTAATTTTAGCTAATTTAGGTTAACTTGTTGTAATCTTGATAAATTTGCAAAATTCAAGTAATTGAATAAAGCAGTCAGGATAAAGTTAATAAAGCTAAAGTCAATTTGATAATAGTAAATTTATCAAGCACTGATTTTGTAATGGTGAGGTTCCTAATTTGACATAAAATAAATTTATATTTTCCCACAGATTTTTTAGATAACATTCATTAATTTTTATAGAATTAATAAATTTTATTGAATTTTGAAAGAAAATGTTATTATAAAAACCATTTTTATTAAAATCTTTAATAGTGTTTAAATTAAAAGTTTTTTTTCTAATACTCATCAGTTTATAATGTTTACTAATAAAAAAGTATCATAATAACATAACAAGTTTTTTAGTTTAAACTAAAAAACTTGTCTCGAATTATTTTTATTTTCCATTAAAAAAAAACAAAAATTTTAGCTAAATTATTTGCCAAATAAAAGATATGAAAACAAATTTAATTTAATGCTGTATAAATTTATAAAAATCATATTTTTATTTTTTTTTAGATATGATGAGATAATACTCATAATTACTGCACCGTAAAAAAACATTTGAAATATATGAATAATAAAATCTTATCTGATTTCAAAGAGGCAGAATAGTGATTGTGGTTCAAAATTGTATAAATTTATGCCTCAATTTTTATTTTTAATTGGTTGATTATAATCCCCCTGCATTAAGTTTCTTTAAAAAAAATCAAAATAGCTAAGAGCACTTGTATCAATTTAAAATATTTTACCTTTTGAGCACAGATTTAGTCAAAACAATCAATTATTTTACCTTTTGAGCACAGATTATTCAAAATTGGAGAATTTTAAATTTGTTTCATAGATAATGTGTTGGTCTTAATTAGAGAAAAAATATCATAAAAAAAATTTTGAATTAATAATTTAAATAATTACAACCATTTATCTTTTTTACAGTGTATTAATAAATTTAATTTAAGATGTTTTGATAAAAACATAATTATTAGTGTAAATTGTAAATGATGGATTATTGTTAATTAATTTTACCATGACCATGACATTCAGATAATTAAGTAACAGGGTCATTAAGCTTAAAATCTTGTTGATATCTACGCAGTAATATTTGTTGTAGATCTCTGTGGAATCTTAAATATAAAATCAATTTAATTTGGATACTTTGGTAATCGATTTTTCTTTTGGTATGATGCATTTAAATCAAATATTACTACAACAAATAAAAATACCTAAATGTGAACTTTGTTGTTTTTAGTGAATTTGATTCGGTTTGCTGATGTGATTGATTATAGGAAAAATTTTTTCGTAGATCAGTAAATATTTAGAAATCATATTAGTGTCAAAAATTTCAATTCATGTGCTTATAAATAATCGTGAAATATCGCGAGTTTATTAAAAATTAATTAGAAAGATCTGGTAAAAACCCAAGCATAAACTGATATCTAAACATTTTGTTAATATAATAAATACAATGTGTGATTTTAAGGTATCTGCGTATTATTTTATTAGTCATTGTTTTGTTGTTTTTATTTATGATTTTGGGAAAACCATAATGAAAAAGTAGATTTTTGGATTTTATTTAACGGAATTTTGTGTGAATTATAATTTATGCTAAAATTTTCTGAAGAGGCGTAAAAATATTCGCTAAAAAAATGGTAAATTTTTATAGAAAATTATATAACGGATATATACATCTGGTTTGAAGGTGCTATATAATAATATAGTACAGATATTGATGAAATCATTGGCAATGTCAGCCTTAGAATTTTTGTGCAAATTTTTTTTTTATAGTATGTACATACATATATAAAAATTTAATATTGTAATTTATTTAATAGCAAATACAGAAAATAATATAGTAGTATATAAAGTAATTTTTAATATGGATATGCAGAGGTTATATATATTTACTACTAAATTTAAACTAAAAATTTAAAATTGTATGGGTTTTCGGAAGCTAAAGATGAATAAAAGATGTGGAAAAATTCAATAATCTGTCATATAATTTAATCATTTGAGAATACTGAAATGTATTATAAATTTTTGCAATCAAATTTTTCCACAATGCAATCAATGGAGAGGGAATTTTGAACTCATGGCAAAATTTGAACTGAGTTGAAACATATTGTCGTATTGAAATTGACATAGAGAAAGAGTTGATGATGTGTGCTACTCACGAAAGGTTCAGTCAGTTAAGCAGGCCAATTAACCGGATTATATTTTATTTGTTAGCAGAAATAAGCTGTTATTATAAGCAGAAATTAGTTTAGATTTTATAAAAGTGAAAAATTTCAGCGTATTCGGAGTATCTTTTAATTTTAGTATATGTACATATATCTTTTAATATGAAAAGCTTTTAAATAACTCGGGGACTGATTAATTTCTTTTTAATATTCTTTAAATATTATTATTAGTATTAGGTTAAATATAAGAACTTGTTGTGATATCTACGTTATTAAAGATATTTTGTTGTTAAATTTTTTATCCGTTCTAATAATCTTAATAAATCTGTATTCAGGATAATTCCTAGAATAGTGCTGTGCTGATGTATAAAAATATATATATTTTTACATAATTTCTTAATTTTAAAGTATAAGAAATATTATTTTGTATACATATATATATTTGTTAAATAAATTACGAATATGTATTTAATTTATAATTGATATTTGTTTCATTTTTACTTTATAAAAATATACATATATTAAGGATGTCTCTCCTTGTCCAGATTTTACCCTACAACAAATTTCAAATAGAAAATATTTATCATTTTTCCTTTATTTTTTTTAAAAAAAAAATTTTTTTTACATAAATATTTTATGTCAAAGTGTAAAGTTTATTTTTATTTAAAAAATATAAATAAATAAAATAATTTTATATATTTTCATCAATCATATTCATTAGTTTATACCCAAAATGGATAATATTAGTGAAAATTATATTGAGATAATTGAAAGTGTAAATATAAGAAATTTAAATAAAATAAATTCTATTTTTTATTTATATACATATATTGAAATTAATAATTTTTGTTTTGTTTTAGGAAACAACATTTATGTCACAAATATGTAAACATATATTTACAAATAATAATTCATTATCAGATAATGATAAAGAAAAAATGTGTCAAAATTGGTTTATTGATACATTAAGACATTGTACAAAAAAAATATTATATCCAACTGGTACAGCATCACAAGCAATTACATTATTATTTAAATTTTTAAATTTTAATAAATTATTTACATTAAATACAAATAATAAATTAATAGCATCACATCCACATATTAAAATTGAACCACAATTAATGACTACAACTGATTGTAATCAATTTTTTATTGAAATAGCTGAAGATTATATATTTTTAGTACCAAAATTATTATCATGTAGTGAAGAATTATCATATATTGGTACATTAATAAGAGCATTTATTGGTTTAATTATAATTTATGTATTTTATCGTATATTTAAATATTATGCATATAGTAATTTAAGAAAAATTATATTGGAAATAATATCTGAAAATGAACAAAATATTTATAAAAAATTATTTTATGAAAAAAAAACAAAAGCTATAAATAGTGAATTATTACGTAATGCAATATATGAATGTAAATATTTAAAATATTATAATTATAGACCAATTAATTTTATATCACAACAACCAACATTTATATGTAAAATTGGTAAACACAAATTATTAAATACATTATGTGGTTATATTAAATCACCACCAATATTTCAAGGATATAAAAATTTTAAAATAAGTAAAGAATATAAAACATCATGTAAGTATGCTGAAGATAAAATTAATAGATTTATAAATGAATCAGGTAATTTTCGTGTAATATTAGAATATGAAATATATTCTGATGATGATTTAGATTTAAATGATGATAATAATGATTATAGTAATCAAAGATTGATGAATCAAATATTTGATGAAGATTATAATTATTGGAAAAGACAATTAAAACTTGAAAGAATATCTGAAGTATCAGTTATTAAAGAAAATATAGAATCAATATCATATTATGGTAATGATGATGATATATTAAATGAAAATGATAAAAAATTGAATAATGAAAATTTAATTAAATTAAATAATAAAAATAAAAAGATTAGTAGAACAATGATACATAATTATGATAAATTATTATGTGATACAGGTGATAATATTAGTATAATATCAAAAATACCTGATAATGATTATATTATGCCATATTGTAATGATGGTGATAATATTAATGAAAAACAAAGTTTTACATCAATTAAAAATATTTTAGCAATAGATAATATTACAAAAACAAAACCTCGTAAATCTATTTCATGTCGTTATAATAGTTGTTATTGTAATTTATTACATAAAAAATCATCAAGAAATATTTTAATTGATAAAGATAATGATTATGTTGAAAGTTTTAGTTCATGCCATGATATTATAATTACAGATAAGTTAAATAAAGCATTAAGTGATGAATTTTTAAATAAAGTTGAATCAACAAATGTAATTAAAAAACATAATAAGAATTTTAATGAATTTTGGAATGTTATACAACCAGATATACAACCAGATATAGATACAAGTAATATAACACAATCTGAAACTCAACTGACACCAACAACAAACAAAATTTATAAGAAAAACTAAATTGTTTCTATGTTTCTATAATAACGAGGAAAATGTTAAATTGTTTTTTGTTTCATTTTTACTAAGTTTTTATTGAAGTTAAATATTTAATTTAATTTAAAATGAAACAAATTTATGTTTTTAAATAATTGCATTTTATTTTTGCACAAATTTTGCATTTTTTTTATATATATTATATTTAATTTTATTAACAATATATTACTAAATATCATAAAAAAAAATATATATTATATGATTTTATGTTTATAATCTCAATACTTTTCTTTTCTTACATATGTGTTATTGAATTTTGTTTCGTGTTTGTTTTCCTTATAAGAGAATTTTGTTTAATAATATGATTTTACATAAAAATTATAAAAAAAAAATTAAATTTTGAATTTAAATCATAAAATGAATCGAAATAAATGTAAAATTCAATAATGATTAATTATTTTTATAATAAGTAAACAAGAAAATTTTAAATTAAATAAATCAGAAATTTGTATGTACACAAGTATAAAAGATGATGATTATTGATTTAGAATCTTCGGCCAACTGGTGCTACTGGAGGTGGTGTAGGAATATGAGCACCTTAAAAAAAAGACATAATTTATCAAACTAATCAAATTAATTTATTTAGAAATATGAGCACCTTCAGCTCTATATCCATTTTCATCCGCAATATAATTAATTGTGTAAACAATACCATCTGGACCAGTATATGAATAAGATCCTTGCATTACCTAAATTAGAAATAAACAAAAAGGGTATTGAACGAAAATATTGCATAACTTTAGGTGTAACAAAATTTATTGTTTCCAAATACATATGCCAATATTAAATATTTTAAATGAATGGCCTAAAAATATACATTTATAAAAAGTATAATTGAATATATTTAGGTGTATAAAATTATGGAAACAACATGTTGCCCAAAATTATGCAAAATATTTAAAAAATCAAATAATTACAAAAAATTACAAAAATATAAAAAGAAATTGAAGATAAAAATTGAAAAAAAATAATTTATGTTTAGCTTTAAATAAAAATTCGCTGAATTCGAACAATAGTTTTAGTTTGAATTAAAAGATATTTAGTAACGGATACCTAATTATCTAAATTCTATAAGATTAAAGAATGTTAAACTAATTTCACGGTAGAATAAGCAGTTCAACATTTCCTTTTAAATGGAAGAGCTTTTCTTTGTTTAAAAAAAAATAATTTTGAAATTTTTAATTTAAATTAGTAATTTCCTATTAACATTTTTATTGAAATTTATATAGTAACCTGTGCTTCAATTTGAGATCCTGGATTTTTCAAATAACCAGTTTCATCAGCTCGAATTCCATTACTGGTTTCAAATCTGAAATATATTATATAGAAGAAAGATATAAATAAATGTTATGTCTTTAAAAGTTATGAAATTTTTAAAGATAATTTATCAATAAATTTTCTGCAATCTTGTAGGTGTTTTCTTATATAGACAAAAAAACAACAATTTTAAATTTTCCAATTACAAATTGCATTTTACAGATTAAACACAACTCTTGTCAATTAGTTATTTCATATTTATGAAAAAATTCTTCTAAAAATTATTAGTGAATAGTTGTTTATATTATTATGTGCAGAGTCTCCAAGGTGGGTCAAAAATTTATTATAAAATATTTTAGTTTTTATTTATATATTTATATTTTTAATAAAAGAGTACTTTACCCATAAGCATATGAACCATCTGGATTTAAATCATAATTTTGTCTTAAAATTACAGCATCACGTTCAGCACCTGAACGAAGCACAGGACGGATTTGGGCGGTTGTTGTACCGACAAAAATGGCAATCAATGCAATTACCTGTAGATAAATTAGTAATATTATATTTTAACAAGAGAAATAGAAAATATAATTAAAATTAATGTTATTTTGTTTTAATATTATATAATTAATATATACACAAGGATTTTTAAAAGTTCATAATTAAGTTTGGGAAAGTTATTTTAATAATATTTTAAGGTTCAGTCTTTAAAGTAATGATTAGTAAAATTTTTAATTCACATTTAATATTTTAAGTGATTAGTATATCGTTTAAGTGAATTTATTTAAAATACTTTTATTGATTATTAACCAATTATTCCAACCATATATAAATTTGAATCGATTAAAAATGGAAAACATGTATTTAGTAAAGTAAGTAAAATTATTTTCATACAAAACTGTATTAATTATTAATTAGAAATAAAATTTCAATTAATATTTGATAAAATAAAAATTGCAATTAATATATATAATATTAACTTGCTATTGAATTATTTTAAAAAATATTAGTTTATATTAAAATTTCAATTTAGATTATTTTGTACATGAACGAATTTCGTTGAAAAAAAACTAATACGGTATTCATATTTTTTAAATTTGCTTTTCTTACATAAAATTTAGAACGATTCTTTTTTTCTCCTTATAGCAATTCTATTCCTAAATTTAGACCATAAGAATATTTAATTATTCACATTTTAAGTGCGATTTTATTATATTAGTAACTTAACATTTATAGTTTTAGAAATTAATTAAAATTTTTTAAATTTATTCCATAAATTTATTTAATTCTAATTTAAAAATTATCCTTAACAAAGGACTAATTTTTGTATCAATGTTATTTTTAATATACTTACGAATTTCATTTTAATCCAAATTTTTGAAAATTTCACAAGAATAATCACAAAACTTTAAAAAAACCTTACAAAGGTAATCGAAACACAAGAAAAATTCTTAGTAGATAAAAAAAACTGTATAAAAAAACTGCACAGTTCAGCTTAAACTTGAGAGTATTTTTTTTTTATTATATTAAATAATTTAAATATAATTATTATTTTTTTTTATCGAAACTTGAGTTCGTCTTAACTTGAGAACTTGAAACACGACAATGAGTTTAATAATCCATGGACCACTCAGCATTTATATACGTTTTTTTCTGCTGTAATGTACGGTGGAATCTCTGATGATACAATTTTTTTTTTACATTCTATTTAAAATCATCTTCATATAGTAACAATTGAAATTTATTATTGTTCAATTACAATTTTTCACCTAAATATACAAAAAAAAAATTGAACGAAATATTTATGTATAAGTATTATGTATATGCTAATAAAATTGTAATGAAAAATAAAATACATTGAAATATCTATAAGATATGCCCATAAATGCATAAATTTACAATGAAGAAAATTCGTAAATTGTGTGAAAAAAATACTTGTATTTACACACAAATACATTGATTTAAACACGGATTAACATAAATGCATGCCGCAACTTACAATTATGGAACATTGAGAAGAGTAGTGGAGGTGGGTGGATATAAATAAATTGATTCACCGGACTTAAAATGAAGATGCCCAAAGCTTTTTGTACAAACTAGAAAAAAAAAGCCTTGGAATTTTATTGGATTTTAAGGTGGGATAGTTTTAAAAGGAATTTACCATTCGTAGCTACCAATATTAGGGATGGGGGATAAAAAATTATATATCTATATAGATTTTCATTTAAATACTTTAAAAATAAAAAGTTATCATAGATTTTAAGTAAAAGCTTTTAAATATACAATTTTATGATTTGTTCATAAAAATTGAATAGAGAGGTAAGAAAATTGGTTTTTTTAAAGATGATCTTATAAGAATTTAAAATAGGATGTATACAAAATAGTATATAGTAATTGGATTGAAGAAAATTTAATATCTTATATATTTATAATTATAATATATAGTCACACCTTTTCAAAAGCAAGGTAATCTTCAATTTTACTTAGAAAATTTATTGAAAACTATTAGTTTAAAATAAAAAAAATTATAATTAAAATACATAAATAAAAAAATTAAAATGATTTAGTTTAATGTACCAATAAATTTATTTTGTAATTACAAGTTGGTTTTTTTTTCCTCTCTAGAATTTATAAAATAAAAATAAATTTTAAAATTACGAAAGAGTTAAATTAGAATTATTGTGTAATTTAATTTAAATTGCAAATTGAAAATTAATTAATTAAATATAGATGAAATATATTTAAATCATTCAAATAAAATTGTAACGTGTTTTAAAAATGATATTTGCCTGTCAACATTTCTAATATGATTTTATACAAATATATATGATAAAAAATCGAAAGTTATCATAAAAATTTGTATTAATTTGTGTTAATTTGTGTTAATTTGCTATAGATAAAATATCTTGAAAATATGAATCAAGAAAATTTAGTAAAATTAATTAAAAAGAAATTATTTTTGAAATTAGATTATTTTAATTTAAAAAATTCATTTTTGAAATTATATTATCAAATTACTACTAAATGAAATTTTATATCTTCTGGGATTTTATTTTCATATTTCAAAATGTTGTTAATTTGCTTATAATATAAAATTTCCTTTTATAAAATATATTTCACGTTTATAATCCGTGAAACTTTTGTTTTTTAATATAAACATAAATAATTATATTTTTTCTTCATAATAGTTAAAAGTTATATAACTTTCAATTTCTTTATAATATTTTCTGGGCTATTTTTGTCTAGACTCTATCTAAATGAAAATTTATTTTTTCCATTATAATTTCATCGATGAAAATTACATATCTAAACTAGTGAATTTGTAACACTCCTTTTACAACTATATACAGATGAAATTTTTACTTTTATTATTAAATTGTTAGTTGTTATGTATTTATGAGTATATAGGGTTGACCACAAAGAAATTTAATTTCATAAAGTCGACCTTTTTTCAATAAATTAATTTCTTTTCCATGTTGGAATTCGTTATAGTTTATTTATTCACAGTGGATTATTTATTTTGTAGTTATAGATAAAAATTAGAAAAATATTTTGATTTTTTTACGGAAATTATCAGATTATTAAATATAATTACATATTATTAAAATATAAATTTAAGGTTTTTGGATTTTTGTAATAAATTAATTCACCAAGAAATTTAATATTAAAAATAGTTTAATTTTCAAATAGTATACAGATTTTTTTATGTCATACTATAAAATGTTAATTAATTCAAAAATTTGATATAATTAATGGCTATTCTCCTTTCTTATCAGACACAAATTTTGAATTGTGCAACAATAACATAGTTAATTTGCTATAAAAAAATGGCAAGCAATAAGATGAATAAAATTATATATCGAAAAAGCATTTCAACACTTAATTATATAATAATAAATAAGTGTAATAATTATTATTATGTCTTGAAATGCATCTCAGATAATAAGATTACGTATTTATATTTTATAGTTTGAAGGATGATGGTCATATCTCACCATTAGTCAACAATAATAATATTTAAAATTAATCAAAAATCTTAGACTATTTTGTTTCACATATAGAAATGAATTATTTTTTGTACACCTTTCTATATTTGGAATTTTTATATAGTCTTCTTTAAACAAGAAAAAATGCCAAGAAAACGTCAGCGAAACAATGTGAAAAGGTCAATGAAGAAGACTGATTAGATTCATATAAAAATTTTAATATTTTATTTATAATATTAATTTATATTAGCAATCATCTAAAATCTGATCATTTAATTTGTAAGAAAAAAAAAATTATCGAAACATAATTTGCTGATTTTAAAAAAAATTGTGCGTTTCGTGAAGATATACTCTTACAAAAGATTGTTGGATTCAGTAATTTAATTGATTGGCACATGCAATAATTTTTTTTATATATTTTTAAAATTAATAATTTCATATTTTATTGTGGCCTCAATTTAATATTATCTGTGATGAACCTAATAATAAAAATATTCAAGAGGTGTTTATTTGATTAAACTTTTCAATTTGAATTGTAATTAGTTATATAAGATGATTTTTCAGATGAAGTTAGAACGTATGTACATTAAATTTTTATATTTTTACCAACAAGTGTATTTATGTAAAATATTAGTTATTTATAAAAATGTATGTTAATCATATTCTGCAACATAAGTATATTTCCTTTGGTCCCAATTTATTTTTCGAAAGCCAGTTTAGAAGTTAGTTAATGAAAAATTTCAATTACATTTGAAGAGAATTCATTAGTATAGTCTTAGAACTAAATTTTCTTTCGCAATTCATAAACTCCTCTTAATTCATAAATCCCACTTAACTTGAATATAATCGCGACCTTACCTGATGAAGGGTTTTATTTTTGAAATTCATAAACGAATTTTCCATTTGTAGAAAGTAATTATTTTCAAATTCTTTATCACGATTAAATTAAGATTTCTCGCATTACATTTTATTTGTAAGATATTTGCAAAACTCTTTATTTTATAATTAATATATTTTATCTGTCAAAACATAATTAAAAAAATTCAAATAAGACTGCTTTTAGGTTTCCCAACAACTAGATCTAAGATTGTGTTTCATATTTATTTAAGAATATAAAACAGTTTAATATAATGTTGTGCTTATATGGGTAAAATATTTAAAAATCAGTCAATATATTGTAAAACACTACGATTTGTCACATTAATTTGTCGCATTACATATTATTTTTAAAATTTACAAACTATGCTTATGCTTATGTCTGACCACCTAATTAACCAGTTTATAACTAAACATTAAAATATTCATGATTTTTTAAAAATTTTGATTAAGGAAATTGCTCAATTTACTACTTAAATACTTATGCAAATTTCATTTATGCAAATTTCATTTATGATAAATTTTGCAATAAAAGAAATTTACTGACTGACATATAATAGACTTTAAAACTAAAATTTTATTTGAAAGACTTAATTGAAATCTCAATATTATAATAACTATAAAAATTTATAAAATACAAAATAATTTCTACAAAATTTATTAAAAATTTATGACTGTTTTGCAAAATTAATTAATTTTCAGTGCGTTCAAAAATATAATCACATCAAATAAATAAAATATATATATTTAAATTACACATCATTTATTTTTCAATCTGTAAAGTCAAAATGTACGAAATTTAATTTTTTTTTTCATTCATTTTATTTTTGGATAAACTTGTAAATTTAATTGAATTACGAAAAAAAAATATGATTTTATTAAAAAAAAATTTTTTTTGTTTAAATTCCAACATTTTAGATTTCAGAATTTCTCATAATCAAAAAAAAAAAAAATATTAAAGAGTTAAAAAAAGGTGAGTAAGTTACACAAAAACAAAAATGAATATAGTTTTACAAGTTTACCTGTAATGATTTCAAATTTAGATATGTACAAAAAAAAAAAAAGAAGAAAAAAACTAGGTAAAAAGAATCGTTAAGGAAGGTCTTAAGACCACAAATCATAATTTTTCTAATTTTTTTTTTTTTGCTTTCAATATAATTTACCGGCGATTATTTAATTCACACAGCTCGTGATCATTTTCAGAGTGAACTTTAATATATATATTTCTTTTGAATTTATTTATTAACTATTATTTAATAATCATAATAACTTGTAATGAAATTTATAAATTTAAATATGATGGCCTTTGTCTTGTTTTTTTTTTTTATTTTATTCTGGAATATTATTTTATGATTGCTATACATTAAACATATATGGAGTGAAATATTATATATTGCGATGAAGATTAATAATGATATACGCGAAAAAATTTTTTGTAAATAATTGTGCAATATTTGAATAAAAAAGTTTATATAAATTTCTCTGTACTTTTGAAACATATAGAAATCATACTGTTTTGGTGATGGTGATTTGGTGTGTTTAGCTCAAATTAAAAATTTGTTTATTGTTTAGAAAAAGTGAGAAAGTTTTTGGCAAATTTCGAAAAGTTAAATTGTATAAAATTCAAATTATATTAAAGATATTTGAACTATATGCTTTAAATCAAGAAATATTTTAAATGATTTACTTTGATTTTGACATATTAAAGATATTTCAACTGTATATTAAATCAAGAAATGTTTTAAATGATTTACTTTGTTGTGAATATAGTAAATTTATGTGAAAACTAATTAAATTTTTTAATAAAATTTAATGTAATCAAAGATATAATTATAGAATAAATAGTATTCTGCAATATTTCCTAGCGAATTGAATGTTTAGTAAATTATAATTTTACTTCATTCTGGCTGATTAAAAATGTGGTCCAAATATTGAAAAATAACCCACACCTCATGTAAGTCGATAAAGGAATTATATTCTTTCTATGCATGACTAACTTAATAAGGATAAGTATTAAGTAAAATCTTAGTTTTTAAGGACATATTTTAATTTTATTATTTTGAGAAAAATCGATTATTTGGAAAGTATTTGTTTTAGTACACAAATCTATTTCTAAGTAGTAGTTAATGTAACATACTCGCTTTTTAACTAAGATAATAAACGATAATTCAAAATAATTATACATATGTACTTATGATTCAATAGATATGATTCAAAAATTTTCTAACCATTTTTAAATTTTTTTGGATAGACAATATAAAATTTTATGGTATGTTAAATTAATCAAATATTTTAGAAGGTAATTAATTTTTATGAAGGTTAAACGAAAGGAAAACTGATCTACTCATTATTTTTATCTTAATTAATTTCGTGTAAATTTAATATATTTATAAAAATATTAACACTTATTACGCGTATAACCCTGATAAATTATTTTGCTCATAAATAATTGTTACTAATTAAAAAATACATATTGTATGTCTGTAAAAATTTAGTAGGATTACTTTTTAAATATACCTATATAGCACAAAATAGGATTAAAAATTGTTTAATATATTGGGTGATCCAAGGCTTTAAAAGCATCTATAAATAATGTTAATTGTTTTCAACGAAAAAATGCAAGTTTGAATTATTCTTTCATTTTTTCAAGATTAATAATTATGACTAATTTTGGTTAATTTAAGACTGACTTTAAACTTTTAAGATTTAAGATTGATCTTAAGGTGTTTAGTAGTTTTCTATAAATTGCAATATTACTTGTGTCCGTCAAAAGGAGTGAAAAATTTGAATTTTATGATGGTTTAGTCGGAAATAATTCCGGCCACAATACGTTTTAAATCCATTTCACAGTCCTTTTATCAATTTTCTGTAATATCTTATAGAAAATAATTTTGTTGCAAATATTACTTTTTTTTTTTGTAATGCAAATTCGTTTAATATAAATTATAAGCCCAATTAACACAACGATAAAAAAGCCTTATTATAAGTAAGTCTTAAATATTGTTGGTTCTAGATCCAAAAAAATAATATTTTGATTACATAATCATATTATGGTAACTTGTAAACACCAATATTTTATGTAAAAGTGAAATTTATGATAAAAGACTATTCTATATAACTGAATAAATTATAATATAATATTAAAATAAATTATTAGATATTCTTTTATTTTACCAAAATATTAGAAACCTTAAATATTCATATTACAAAGAAAAACCCAAAAGTTATTATAAAAATATAAATATTAATATGTATTTCGTTGATATAAAAGAGCTCGAGGATATCAAACAACCATCATTAGTTTACCTAAATCTTCTAGAAGAATATCTTATCAAAATCAAACAAAATGTACAAATTCGTAAGTATTTTACATATTTTATTATTATGTAAAATAAAATATTAAATTATTTTATATAAAAAAGATTACTATTTTGGCTATAATAGCTGTCGTAGAAGCTGCTCGTATTCGAAGAGATACTAAAATTGTTGGAATTGTAAAATCAGATTTTGATGTTAATGCAGATGGTGCATATACCTATATGTTTGAAGCCGAAGATGGTTCATTCCGTGAAGAAAAAGCTGTACCAATGAATGTTGGCAGAGAAGATGCTTATCTTGCTATAACCGGTTCATATAAATATATTGATATTGAAGGTAAACCAGTTGAAGTACATTATACAGCTGATCAATTTGGATTTGTGCCAACTGGAACAAATATCCATGAAGATATTGTTAAAGCAGCACGTGCAGCACACGAAAATGTTAAAGCCTAATTATAATAGCTCAAATTGTTAAATAATTTAAACAATGTATATAGCTGCCTGAAACAAGTTATACAAAAAAAGAGATAAAAGTGAAAATAAAAGACCATTTAAGTGAATACTCAAATAGTTATAAAAATTGTTAAAAAACAAATGAAATATTATTAATATTTAATTTTAAATTATGATCTGGGGCTTTGTGCTTGAATTTTTAGAGAAAAAGTCATTGCCTCAATATGAAGATTCTCATGTCATACCAATTTTGTTAGGTTAATTTAATTGGAAAACTGAAAATTTCTTTTGGAATAGAGGAAGTATATTTTTTATACGGAATCAATGAATTAATGATCTAAAAATTGTGATCAATAATCTTATATTTCGAATATTATAAATTTTATATCTAGTTTCATATTATAGTTGAAATGTAATATTTCTATTTAAAATAATTTTTTTTAAATTTTAATATTTTCTGCTAATTAGCAAATAAAAAACTATAAAAAAGCACAAAATATATTAATTTTATTGAATCCAATCAAAATATGTTACCTGCCGGAAAAGATTTCGATGCGAATTTAAATAAATGATAAAAAACAAATTTTGGTTGATAAACTGACCGGTAACTTGTTGACTATATTACCTTACTATATTAAAAATGTTCCACAGCAACAATATTCAGAATTATTTTAATAAAGCTCGCCAAATTTAATTACCAATCAATGATAGTATATACATTTGTCTTTTATCTTTTATAATTTTTTTATGTTTATGTCTAGCATCTATTTTGCTTGAAAGTAATTATTAAAAATAAGTTTTATATGTTAAATAATTGATTAAACAAATTATATATATATTTTCTAGTAATACCTTCTTCAATTTTTCAATCTAAGGTTTAGTGTCAAAATTGGTCTGTAAAATAATTTACAATTTCGACAACTTTATATATGAATTGACAGACGGACAATACTGTACTAACGCAAGGAATTTTAAAATTTTGAAAAATTATCTAAAAATAAAGATAATTATGCGTATTTCAGGTATCATTAAAATATTATAAAGATATTTGAAATACTCATATTAAATTTTCGCCAAATATTTAAATAAATATTAAAATCTTGTTTTTCTTTTAGACAGAAACCAAATTATTGCAACCGGCCTGCAAGAGAACGGAAATTATATAAAAATATCAAAAAATGTTAATGATATTATTTTTTAAATGTAAACAGACAATTAAAATTAAAATTCTTCTAAGAAAAATATTCAAATTTTATGTCAAAAAAACATTTATAAAATATCATAAATATTAATTTTTCCTCTTACTTAATCATATTTGCCTTTTAATGTTCAGATCATAAATACTTTTATTGAAACAAAATTATTTACATAAATTTTATAACATATTTTAGTTTTTTTGGATATGAATCATCAATTAACTACTTTTTTTTGTTTTGTAGAAAATCAACTATTTAAATTAGAAAATATATGCAAAAATTTATAATTTGATGTGGAAAAATTTTGTGGCTTTGTTTTTTTTTTTTTTTGGGTATAAAAGTCAGTAAAAATATAAAAATTTTCATAAGTTCTACTTAAACTTTTAACTGAACTACATCATAAAAACCAAAATGTTCAAATTTGTAAGTAAAAAATTAATTTATTGAATTTTAATATGATTTTAAGCCGAAAGGATAAATTATTAAAAATAAATATTTTATATTTTTATTTAAGATTGTACTTGTAGCTTTAATTGTTGTTGCGCAATCAGCACGTATTCCAAGAGAAACAAAAGATGCACCAATTGAAATTTTAAGATCAGAATCTGAATCAAGTGAAAATGGTGGTTATTCATTTTCATTTGAAGGTGCTGATGGTTCATTCCGTCAAGAAAAAGCTGTACCAATGAATGTTGGTACAGATGATGCATTTTTATTAATTACTGGTACATATAGATATATTGATGGTGATGGTAAAACAGTTGAAGTAGCATATGCAGCTGATCAAAAAGGATTTGTACCAACTGGTACAAATATTCATGAAGAAATTTCTAGTGCAGCACGTATTGCTCATGATGAAGCTAAACCAGATGATTGGGTTAAACCAAAGAAATTATAAGAAATTAACATAATATAGAAATATTATTGAAAATACAATTTTAATAGTTAGAAACAAAAAATAATATGAAACGAATTTGTATATAAATAGGATAAAAATGTAATAAAATTAAATTTCAGAATAAACATTTACATATTTATAAGAAACATGTTTTTTTTTTTTTTTTTAATTTTATATTTATTATTAATTTTATGTTTTTATTTTGTATTTTAACATAATTATAAATGATTAATAATTATTATTAGCGATTAACTTTTACGTTATTTAACGGTTTTTGGATTAGTTAAAATATTTAATATTTTTGGAAATTTTTTGAGATAATATTTAGATATAGATGTTTTAAAAACGTCTGCGAAACAATTGGCCAATCTCCCATACTGAACATATTTATATATCATTTTTCATTGAGAAAACTCGCTTATACCAGTTTTCTGAAAAAAACTGCCACCGTAACAGTATCAATAAAACATGATTTTAAAATTGGCATAATATTAGTGTACAATGAAGTTATTACCTATTGATTTTCAAAACAAAAAATTTCAATCAATTGACCTTTGTATTGTGTTGGTATTTATAAAACTGAGGCCGAAAAATTCTGAAAATTAAACAAGTGCAAAAAAAAAACCCCCAAAAACTGCACAATTTTTTTCATACCTATCGATTTCCAATAAAATACGTTTGGGCACATACAGTTGCATTTTATAAATTTTCAATATTTTGGAATACTGTCAAAATGGAAGAAGTAATGCTAATATTTATTTATTAATAATATAGAATATTTTATTAGTTTTAAATTTGTTTTGCGCAAATAGAAATTTTAGATAAAAAACTGACATTCATTTTTTTATTTTCTTGATAAAAAATCCAAACCAACTAGTTTTTAAGTGATATTATTAAGAGTAAAAACAAGAAAAATTTTGTTAAAAATAATTGTTATATTTTTAATTAACGTGTGGCCTCATAAAATAGATTATGAATGTTAAAAATATAAATAAATCTGAGTCATATTCCTTCGTAAATTTTAAATTTAAGTATACAGTTCAAACTTACAAATATTCTATTTATAAATTGTAGTTTTTAAATAGATATTTAATATTATATAATTTTAATAAAACTCAACAAATATAAAGTTGGATGAAATTTAGACTTTCTGAAACAAAGTTTACAACTGAAAAAATCAAAATACAATTTTTAGTTTTTGAAAAACTGATATAATTAATTTGTCAATATAATCATAACAATCTCACGCAACAGAATATTGTGCAGTACTTTGATATGTAATGGTTTTTTTTCCGTCCGAACGCAAGTATTTTATGTCAATGTTAATTATATTAAAATTTAGTATCAGTATTTGTGAAAACCGAATTATAAATTGAATTTCACATGGTTTCGTTTTGTTCTACTCTTTAACACTGAACTATTAGCTGAGTAATAAGAAATAATCCAAAGTTTCTTACTAGTTATTAAAATGTTTCACAATTTATTTTGATTCCAGAATTCATTATACCAGTAATTTTTAAAAAGAGGAATTTTCGACAAATGGACAGTTCAAAATTACATATAAATACATTTTTGCAAATAACAAATTATTTGCAAAAATGTATTTATAAAAAAAAACTAGTCATTCAGAATTTCAGAAGTAGAATATTGTTCTCGGAAATTGTAAGCTTTAATTCTATTGCTGACATAAGACAAAAAAAGTGTCCAATGCTCTAAAAATTGGATACCTGACTCTGACAACTTACATTGGTAAAAATTTTCTAAAAATACAATATTTGCAGTAAAGGCGATGTAAACAAACTGTATTTGCAAACAATTTAGTTTATTTCACTAAAAGATTTTATTCTAATAATCCTTCAAATATTTGTATTAAAAGTATTAAAGAGTTACTTTGAAACCTACAACTATATTCTTTTAAGGTAAATTAACAAATAATAGACATGTAATGTACACAAACTGCATTGACATATATAGTTCACAGTTGGTTTATAAATATTCAGTTGATTTATCTGATGCAATTAACCTTTTTTTTTTTGGTAAGTGGCGGTGGCCTAGGGGTAGTTAACTATGACTGATAAAGTCGGTACTGGATATGATTCATGCCGGCGACATAAATATTATTTAAATGTAAATATAAGTAATAAAATTATCTGTTAAGAATCAATAAAGGTCTGGAAATATGATACAAACTAATAAAAAAGGATTTAAATAAACTACAATTAAGAAAAATTCTGTATCTATTGGGAATGGATAATTACAATTTTACAAGGCAGTAATTTCCAGGAAAACTAAATTTTTTAAAATCGATACGTTTGCCTTAACTAATTGCTGATTTTCCTCCAAAATAAGTTTGTGACTTTTGTGACAAATGAAAGTTCGGTTGTTTAGAAATACATTTCCAAATGTTGTCATTCATACTAAAAACATTTCTATAACAAAATATATTTATGTTGCGGTCAGTTTATCTTATAATTAAGTATTGTTTATTTTTATTTTATTGTCAATATTCATATTTTATATTTTGTTATTGATATTTTTGATAAATAAGTCATCAAAAAAAAGTTATTTAAAGAACTTTAACTGATGATGATTAAATATAACTTAAATTTTTGAAGTAAAAATAGAAATTAATAATAAAAAACAATGGATAACTGTTTAATAACACAAATTTTTAGACTATAAAAAGATAAAACGATCAAATCTTTTCTGGTTTTTTTTTTTTATTTTGTAATGTTTTTCATACAAAAATGATAATACGGATTAATGACAAATTTTCAAATAAAAATTATGATTGTTTTCATATTCATAAATTATTAAAAATTTATAGAAATATTTTTTAATTTCAATAGAAAAATTTGCAATAAAATTTTATTATTGAAAATAAGTTGTTATTTTAGTTTGTCTAATAATATTTTTTGTATAAAAGACATTGAGAAATTAAAATCTTTGTAAGTTTGCTTAAATCGCTTAAAGGAATTATACTGTATATATATAAAAAAAAAATATGTTAAAATTTGTAAGTATCTATTTTACCCAAAAAAGAACTAAATACTAATTTAAATCATATCTTTTAAAAACAAAAATTAGTTAATTTTTCTCACTGTGTTTGCTCTTTGTAATGGAGCACGTATACCAAGAAGTCCAGCTGATATGATTGAAACTGTTAAACAATTGTCAGATAATGGTGCTGATGGTGCATATACATTTATGTATGAAGGATCAGATGGATCATTTCGTGAAGAAAAAGCTGTACCAATGAATGTTGGCGGAGAAGATGAATATTTAGCTATTACTGGTTCTTACCGATATATTAGTGCTGAAGGTAAAGAAGTTGAAGTACATTATACTGCTGATACTAGAGGTTTTATTATTACGGGACAAACTATACATGATAATGCTGGACCACGTCAAGCTAAATCAATTCCGTCTTCTGCCGAATCTCCTAATCGTAATGAAAATCCTAAAAAATCCATAAATGAAATTCCTAATAAATCCATTCCTGTAACGCCTACCTCTAAAACTACTACTGAATCTAGTCCGATTTCTGAAGCTACTAGTAAAACTACAACTGAATCTAGTCCGATTTCTGAAGCTACTAGTAAAACTACTACTGAATCTAGTCCGATTTCAGAAGCTACCAGCGAAACAGCTAATGAATCTTCTAGTCAAGCTTCTGGTAGTGAAGCTCCCAGTGAACAATCATAGAAATAGTGAGTTTTGATTAAGATGTGAATATTGTTTAGATTTAAAATAAATACAAGGAATTATTTATTAAATTGGAAAAATCTATTAATTTATTTGTACTATTTTGATTAAATTATATTGAAATGTTTAAATCTGATTAGTTATAAAAATGAAATTAATATATTTTATGAAAATATTTGTTTTTGTAAGGAAGAATGCAACTTCATCTCTTGGTATTATTTTTATATTTTTTTGTTCAACACATCTAAAATTTAAATTCTCTACAATATTTTTTAATTAGATTTAATTATAAAAAGAATATGGACGATATTAAGGATAATTCTTGAGTAGACAGTCTAAAATGTGTCGATCAAAACCTTATTTATTGCTGGTAATGATCCTATTTTTGAAATCTTTAAAAAATTTCACTTAAAATATTAAAATTTAATAAATTAATTTCTGAATTTATTTTATTTCGATTTAGCTTTTTATGTGAAAAAATAATATTATTTCGTCTTCTCACTAAATTATTGCAAATATCCAATAATAATAATTTGTCTTTAAATTGAAATTTTTTTTATAAACTTATGCGTAAGCCATCAGAAAACGCATAAGGAGTGGGTAATTGAAATCACCCACCATAAAAATATAAAATAAATAATTTGAATTTTCAGCAATAAATTTTCATTGTATATTCAGAATAATTAATTATAATTTAAAACTAACGATGACAATTTATTCAATAAATTGTCTTATCTAGTATGTATTTATTTTAATAATTATTACAACATAAAAATTTATTAAATTTATGATCAGAAAATTTTATATAAATAAAATTCAATAACTATTTTCATTTATAAATATGATTCCTTATTATTTATTAACTTAAATTTTAGTGTTGGAGTTAGTGGTTAAATTTTGTTGTAGTTAATATTAAATTTACTAGCTGAATATACATAATTTATTAAGTTTATTACAAAAATAAATACAGGGTATTTTAAAAAGGAAGTTTAATTGAATATTTTCAGCCAAGTCGTTATCAATACTTTTGATAGCTGTTAATCAAAAAGTGGTATTTTCAGATACTGGTATTTTCGATTTGCAACCTGTATCGACATACAACGCATAGTTATTTAAAAAATTTGGTAAAATAAATTCAAAAATTCCGTGAACTGACTGAAGTCTTTAGAATTTATAATCTTGTATCACTTGTTCCTTAATTTGGGTAATTTAATTGGGTTTCCAATGTGATATTAGTCGTATAAAATGCTGATAGTGGTCTATATTTCAGCCCACTGTATTTTAGCCAGCTGTAGAGAATGCAAATTTTACCAGATTCGTAAAAGCCTGAATTCGGTATTTTTAATTCAATGTACAAATATTATAAAATTAAGGTCGTATTTTTAAAATCATGGAAAAAATTATTATTAATTAATTTTTAAAAAAAATTGCTGAATATTAAAAATAGTTTTACGATTACAAATTTAGATTTAAAAAACTAATATTGCAACGAAAAATTTGTTTAGAAGATTCTATTGAAAAATATGTGGGAATCAATTAATTCTGATTGGGCAATTCAATAATAAAATATGTGTTAAAATAAGGTTTGGCTCATATTCACTATTCACTTAAAATATAAACATTTCATATTTCAAAAACGCCTCTTTTTTTCATTATGTATAATTTTTTATATCATATTTCATAATATATGTACAAAAATATGATTAAAAAAAATTAATAATTGGAAATTAAACACAACTAAATTATAATTGCAAAAAAAAGATTTTATAATGACAACAATTAAACAGAAATATAAATATTTACTTTGTATAAACAAAAAAAAACTTTAACTAAAAACAATACAAAAATACGAACTTCAAGCTAGTAATAATAATCAAATTTAGTTTTTTAAAAATAGTTTATGTTTCACAAAGTTATAACAATAATTTATATGACACTCCAATCTAAACATTTAAAAAAAAACTTGATTAATTTGCATTTGATTTAATGATGTTCAGCTTTGGCGGCAGCAATAATTGCTTCATGAATATGTGATCCAGTGGGTACGAAACCATGTTCATCAGCAGTATAATGTACTTCAACTGCTTTACCTTCAGAATCAAGATATTTGTATGAACCAGTCATTGATACATAAGCATCTTCTTTGCCAGCATTTACAACAACACCTTTTTCTTCACGGATTGTACCATCACCACCTTCAAATGAGAATGTATATGAACCATCTGGATGGAAATCTGAATCTGATTTTAAAACTGGAACAACATCAGCGGTAGCTCTTGGAAGTCGTGCAGCTTCAGTAGCTACAACAATGAGAGCGAAAAGTGCTACCTAATAATAAATTAATTGTCAATTATTAATTATCCTCAAAATTTTGCAATTATATTTTTATGGATTAAAGTAAAACTTATGTACTTACAAATTTGTACATTTTGTTTGGTTTTTATGTTTATCTAGCAGAAGATATAAATTTAGACTTAATAATGAATACAAAATTCTGAGTTCTTTTATACCAAAAATGTTGCATTATAAATTTTTAAGTTAGTCAATAAAATAGGAAAAAAAATCTGGTTTAATCATATTTTAAAGTAAATTACTTTTATTCCAGTTTCCGATATTGCCTTCAACCAGTGGCGTAAGTAGGATTTTGAATATTTTATGTAATAAAAAAAATAAACATATAAAGTCCCGAAATATATATTAGTATTTTCGGGACCTTATATGTTTATGTTTATTTAATAAATTCTATTTATTAATTTTATTCTCTTTTTTCTTATACGGCAACTGTTGTGAAAGAACGCCGACGAAACATAGTTTTATAAAGTCTTCTGTTCTGCACGCCAGCTCTCCACAGTCCTTTAATGTCCAGGATTCTTACGACCAGTTGGATATTGTATTTTCACAGATTTTATAGTTCCCTTCTGTGGCAAATAGTTATGAAAATGGCTAAGCCATTTTGATAACTATTTTACGTTCAGATTTTAACACAATAATCTTTTTGATACTGAGTAATCCATTTTGATAACTATTTTACGTTCATTGAGTAAAACAATATAAATAACCAATTATACACCAAGTAAAACATGCAAGGCTTTGAATATTTTTTCCATGAAAATTGGACAACCAATGCGTCCAACCAAGATAATTAATGGTCTTTTTACTACACTCTCTGTAATGTCATTATCATTTATGAAATAAATTGCGAAACATTAAATTTTAAATAAAATTAAATGATAGAATTAGTGATTTTAAATCATTTTGGACATTTTTATTCCCTTTAGGCGCTTCTATACTCCAGTATCCAGTTATTCTATGCTTTCACTGATATATTTATGCTCACATTAAACCTCATTTCAGCTATCAAATTAAACCGGTTAAAAAAGAAATTAAAATCGAAATAGATTTTAAAGAATTATTACAAAAGGCCAAGAAATTTTGAATAATTATTTAAATTTTTATTTAATTTGGACCATGGTGAGTTTTGGTTAAAATTTAACATAACATATACAACTGAAAATAGATAAATTTTTAAAAATATATTAAATAACCAGACAACACCATTAAATATTGATTTGCTTTCCAGACAACACCATTTACTTTGAATGTGATGACTAATAATTTTTATTGCCTAAACTGCAATATTTATGTTTATCGTTTATAACTGAAAAGAAGAAATGTAAAAAAAATCTCATAGATACATGGGAATTAATTCATATATAAATTGAAATATCAGCCTCAAGACAATTCGTATAATAACCCAATTAGAAAAAAGCAAATTAGGATAATTATACAAACACAAGTATACAAATGCATCAACTATTTTAAGTGAATCTACATAAAAACTAATTTTACAGCTAAAAATATAATAATTCTCCATTAATTAGGAAAATTAAATTCCTTATTCAAATTATAGTGCATATCAATTCTGATAAATTAGAAATGGAAATAAGCCAAAAAGAATTTTTTTTTTGATTTTTACTTAGGGTTTCTGAAAACTCGGGTTTTTAAGACTCGACGAGTCCGAGTCCAAAATTAAAAAAACTCGTCGAGTCCGAGTCGAGTCCGAGTCCGGTGTCTTTAACAAAAAATATTACAAGAATCTGATAAAATAATATTATATGTTAAAAAGAAATGTACTCAAATTTATCAATTAATTAATTTATTTTCAAAACTTAATAAGCTTTCAAACTATATAATTGTTTTTAATTACTTTTTCCATTTTTTGGTTTAACGTACAAATATTTCAAAAAAACTAATGAATTGAGAGATTTGTCAGCAAGTCTTGATCTGATTTTAGTGCAGAAGTTGCCACTAATTGAAAACGTTCTTTTATTTCAAAATCAAAACACATTAGTATACCTCACCAAGGGTTTTTTAATGTGTTTTGATTTTTAATTTCATTCATTATTGAGTTTTACAGTCTTCTGATCGTTTTTTTTTTACGTTGAAAAATAAAAGTGCCATTGTTCTGCGAATTCGTACAAAGAAATTTTTCGCTAAACCAACATTGTAGAATGAATATTAATATAGGCCTGGGTTTCTACCTTGGTGAGGTATACTAATGTGTTAGGGGAGGTATGAGATTTTGTTTATTTTTATTATGTTTTTTTAAAAATTAACAATTAAAAATAATTTACAGAACAAAAATAAAATTTAAAAAAAATTCTTCTGAATTAATTATGCTGGAGGTAGCCGTAAACGACAAATGAAATTTAATAAATCGATTGACCTTTTTTTTTTTCAATTTTAAAAATTTGGACTCGGGACTCGTCGAGTATTAGAGTCGAGTCCCGAGTCCGCGAAACTACCCAAATACTCGACGAGTCCGAGTCGAGTCGAGTCGAGTCCAGAAACCCTATTTTTACTCCTCATTTAAATTTTTTTTAAAGGAAGTCTTTAATGTCTCTATAAACACAATGAGAAAAGGATGCATTCCAAATATTGAACTGCGGCACTTGCTGGATAACAAGATTCAGCCATATTCATAATATATAAGAATCAAATTCGTCATTCACAAATCCAAATTTTTAATACAAAATTTTTTTAATCTTGAGTGGAGCATGAATGGCATTAAAGACTCAAGTGTAGGAGGTTAATAAAATTGTATGTTTTGTTTAAAATAAATTATTTCAAATTTCATTAAAAATATGTACTAATAATTTTAAAAAAATACGAACCATAGGTAATAATTATGGCTTATAACAAGGTAAATGTACTCCATATTTAGTGATGCTTGTGAATTATGAAGTTGTGTGACGGCGCTCATAGTGTTTTTATTCAATATTTTAAAATTATTTATTATATTTTGTTGTTTCCGTCGTGATGTTGTTTCCGTCGTGAAAAATTAATATGGTAACACTATTCATTGATTTATAAACTTGTTATTTAATAATAGAGTCTATTAATTAAAATAACTCGTATTTTGGCCATTTTTTTTAAACGAACTAACTATTATAAAAATGCATCTGCATCAACATATTTTGAATTTTTTTAGATATTACGTTATTGTAAACAATTTATATTATAGTCCATATACTAACCAATTTTAACTTTATTAATTTTTTAAAATTAAAATTAATATTAATTAAAACTCAAAATTATATCAGTACATAATTTAATAAATAACTGTCGTTATAAAGATAAAAATTATTTAAAATAATTTCCTCATAATTCTTACAACTTAAAAAATTGGAAAAGAATAATTGAATTTGGTAGTACAGCACAATAACAAAAAACATTACCTAGGCCAGCGCCAGCCAATCAACCCGTTTGAAAACAGAATTTTAGCTATTTCCTCTTGACTTAATCGACTTAATTAGCTATTTCCTCTTGGCTCATATTGATTTGGTACATTGACTTAACTTTTTGTTAGGGGTTGTAAAGATTTTTTTTGTTAATATTGTTTATTCTGTATTTTACATCTTAAATGTAGTGAGTAACTACCGTCTGATAGATTCAAAAATGCCAGACGGTCTTCTAGGTTCTAGACACTTCTAGAAGAATACAACGTGAGTCGGACTAGACTCTCCTAAAAAATTAATGGAAACACTATCTAACCATATAAATAATTACTTCAAAGTTTGCAATTAATTATTTTTATGAAATCAAAGTTAAAGGCTATAAAAATAATTGAAGTTTGTGAAAATATTTAGTTAAGTAGTGCTTTTTCTCCAAAAATAACTTGATAATTGGCAAAAAATTTAAATATATTTTTTTTTCTTTTCAATTATTCTGGTAGAAATATGTATCATTTTTATTGAAGAACTGCTTCAACTTTTTGCAAGCTTTGAATTAATTATTTTATTTTTGCATATAATAGCTTCATCTATTTTCCAATATTTTTGGGTAAAAAGCAATAATATTAAACTGACAAAAAACACACAATTTAATTTGAATGCAATAATAAACAATTTAATAACAATATTTTTCTTTTTTATTTTACAAAAAAACTTTGACTAAGTTTAACTAAAAACAATACAAAAATATCATTTTCATAGAATGAAATTTACAAGAAGAAAAAACAATGGTCATGTATTTGTAATTCGTTATCTCAGAGTTAGGTTAATATTCCTCTGAAACACTAATCTCATGAGATCTAAGAATTTTATGCAAATTAACAAATATTTTAAATTTTATTAATGGGCAACACCAGCAGCACGGGCAGCAGCACTAATTGATTCATGAATATTTGTTCCAGTGGGTACGAAACCATGTTCATCAGCTGTATAATGTACTTCAATAGCTTTACCATCACCATCTGTATATTTATATGAACCAGATACAGCAACATAAGCATCTTCTTTACCAGCATTCATTAAAACACCAGTTTCTTCACGGGATGTACCATCACCACCTTCAAATGAATATGTGAAAGATCCATCTGGATGAAAATCTGATTCAGATTTTACAACTGGAATTATTTCACCAGCAGCTGTAGCTCTTGGAAGTCGTGCAGCTTCAGCAGCTACAACAATGAGAGCGAAAATTGCTACCTATAATTAAATAATAATATATTTATTATTGTCCATCATTAAACTTTCAATTATTATTATTATTTTTTTTTGTAGATTGAATAAAAATTTATTAAACTTACAAATTTGTACATTTTTTGTATAGTTTGTTTATCTAGCAGAAGATTTAAGTTAGACTTAATGTTGAAAATAAAATTCTTACTTCTTTTATACTAAAAAAATTTTGCAGGATATTTTAACAAATAAAAATAATAAACATTATATTCAAAAATCGAGTTTTACTAATAGTTTATTATTTATTTATAGTATAGATTATAAAATTTAGGGTTACCAAATCAATATTTTATTTTAGTTCCGGTTTAAAATATGTACTTTATAATATAATATTTCGATAAAATCCAAGTTGTTTATAAAAGAAACTAGTTCCGATATTTGCTTAAATTTATATTATTATTATTATTAAACAATTACGATTTAATTTCGGTTTGAATTTGCATCTATATGTTTATTTAAATATTCAAATGTTTAAATAAATTTTGTTATCTTGTCCTTGCTATTAAATATGATGCTATTTTTTTTATATCAAAATATGAATTTATTATTAATAAAAAAAAAAAATACTTAAAGAATGGAATATTTGAAAACTAAACAAGTCTAGTAACTTTTTGCGATTTGTTTAAATAAAAAATGGTATCTTGGTAACTTCATAAAAATATCTTCTTTTTTTTTTATTAGAACTTTAGTGTTTTGTTTTTTTTTGCAGAAAATCAAGATATTTTTTATTTATATACAGTTTTTTGTTTACCATTGAGTTTAACCATAAACCATGAATTTTTAACCATCCACCAATTTTGAAGAATGATAGTTTAGATTATCGGTATATTAAGATTTTACGATTATTTATGGTTATTTAAAATAATTAATTATAGAATAAAAATTATGACGTTTGCTTTAAATTCCTTAGAGAGGGAAAAAGAAAAAATCCTGTTCGACAATATTGTTTATTATTATTTATTTCTTATTTAAGATATTTTCAAATTTTTTTAAAAACTTTTTTGTACAAATTCTTTCAAATTTTGTTATATATTTTTAAAGACGAAAAACTATTTTCTTAAAATTTTCTAGTGATGGATTATCAAACAAGGAAAGAAAATGATGTAAATTTCTTTACACATCTGTAATAAAACTATGAAGAGAACGATATTGTTAAAAATAAAAGAAATATTTCTACATTTCAAAGGTAGTTAATTTGGAAATATGATTTTTTTTTTGTACTGAAATTATCTAATTAGTGGAGGGATAGTGTAAATTATAAGCAAAACTTAGCAATCTATCTTAGGAAAAATTGTGTACATATTTGTATTTTGTGTTTAAACAAAATAAACCATGAAATTCATTTTGCAGAATTGACTTTGTAAATATTGCAATAAATAAATTTGTGTATTAAATATTTTTTTATTACTTTCTACATCAAAATCTCAATTACAAAAGTGCAATTGACTGAAATCTATCGGTACACATAAGTGAAAATATTTAGTAAAATATGTTCTCATGGTTAAGATCCAAAAACTTGTAATAAATAATTTTCAAATATAAATGAAAATCATCTGTAATATTATATAATACTATAAAATTACTTTTAGTTCAAAAATATGTCATTATCTACTTTATAATTCTCACCTATATAAAATTTCAATACAATTTAATTTATTGATAAATTCAGAATGATTTCCTTATATATAATTATTTACAATATAAATTAATTTTTCGAATTAAAAAATATATCGTAGACCAGGATAGATTAACTAATTGCTAGTTATCTTTTGAAAAATATACTTTTTAATCATTTTACAAATTAATGCGGAAATATGAGAATTATTAAAGATACTTAATTGTTCTGTTTTTTTTTTACAAATGTATTTATGAAATATTTCAAATTTGTACAATAAAAATGGATTTCTGTCAAAAATGACAAATTGAAAACATTTATAGAATAATATTTTATTTCTATAACTAATTTATAAAATTCAAAAAAATTAGATTAATTTGACATGTTTTTTGTAGTAGCCAACAAAAAATTTGTTTAAGGTCAAAGATTTAGTGAATATATTTAAATTTGTAAAAATGCAATGCTATTGTACGGAGCTTCAAGAATTTATATTTAATTCTATTGTTTGATAAATTTCTTATGCAAGTCAAGTATGATTATTTTTAAATTAATTATTTAAATTTTTTTTTAATAATAATATATTTTTGTTTTAAATGTATTTCATCTTGTTTAATTATAACAGTCGCGTGTGGTGGATTATATTTTTAAATGCTGTATAATCTAAAAGTCCGTAGAAGAGAATATAATATGATAATTTCAGCTTATTTATCACACAAACTTAAATTAAGCATTTTTATCTTATTAGTTTTTACCATTTTTTATCTAGTAGCTAACTGCATCTACTAATAATATTATATTTGTACAAAGATTATCACTTCATCTTGTAATGAGAAATTATAATGTCTATTAATTATATGGACCAAGAGTTGTTTGCAAATTGAGTTTTAATTATTTTTTATTTAAATTTTTTTTTTGTAAGATACGTTTCAAGCTAATTAGAGTAGCCTCCAGCTAAGATTTACAGTGGCATTTCTATCTTTATTATTTTTGAAGAAAATCTTTGAATTCCTCTTTTTAATTTAATATGATTATTTATAATTTGGTATAATATGTAAATAATTTCATTATAAGTGTCATTTTAAAAATTACTTGGAAGATTCTTTAAGAGCTTAGTTTTTATATACCATAAAATTTACATGGCAACTAAAATTTTGTTAATGTGTATTATTATTCTAAAATAAGCACTAAATACCGGGTTTAATACTTAATTTGTTTAGTATACAGAGTTGTAGCTACTATATATGAGGCTTGATTGGAAAATATTTTTTATTTCCTCAATTGAAAGTGAACGATATTACTTTAAATGCATAAAAGTAGAGAGAAAATAATGTTCCAGTTCCGGAATATATGTAAAAGAATCTCTACCACCTATTCCAGACCTTTCAACTAATCGTTTCTCAGTGTTCTACCCAAGCTTTGATCTAGTTTTGGACATAAAAAAATAATTAAGCAAATATATGGACCAAGAGTTGCTTGCAAATTGAGTTTTATAATATAAAAACCAAAATGTAAAGGCCAATAAAATCCTAAGCAATCGAAACCTGTTTGCAGGTATCTAATTACGTATCTGCAACTATACTAATAAATATGTATTAAATAAAAAACAAATATATCTCTTTGTTTCAATATAATTATGTTTATTTTCAACTAAAAGATAAAAATATTATCTGGAATAAATTATGATGAACTTTAAAAATAAAAAATAAATATTGTGTTAATTTTTTCAATAATCATTCAAATAAAAACTTGTAGAATTTATTTTTAAAACTTGTTGGAGATTTTTATGGTCATAAAAAGAAGGATTAAAAATTATTAATTATTAGATTTTTTTTTCATATTTTACAGGTAAACGATTTTGGAAATCCATTATTTCTTTTTTGAAATTGTTTTAGAATCTAGTTTTAAAATTAATTTTAATATGCAGACAAAATTATTAAATTAATTGTGTACATGAAATTTGGTAAAAATTAAGAAAAGTTATATAAAAACCATAATTTTTGAGACTATCGTCCTACGACCAATAACATAGATACCGGTTTGCACAAATATCTTGTAAAATTTAAATGTATTATCTTTAGTTTTTTCTTTACAAACGTCCATCTCTGTGAATTTCATTTGTATCTGTAATAAACTCTGTTTAAAAAATAACTTTCATTATTTATTTAAAAAGTCCTAAACAAAGTTATGCTTAATGTTTTTTTTTTTTCAATATTAAATTAAATTACATTAAAAGAATTTATTTACACCTAACTATTGTTATGATTAATAGTTACTAAAACACTCCTCGAACGACGACTCAGTAATTAATCATTCCTGTTCCAGTACTTCTCAATAATTAATTATATTAGTATACTAAAATAAAAATAGCAGTGGTGTATTAACATTATTGTGAAAATTGAGTATATAATAATTTTACGAATATATAAATAAAAAAATGTTAAGCATAACATTAACAATATCAGAAGTAACTTGCCAATCATCTGAGCACCATATATCGAAATAATGAAATTTTTTTATTGATTCCAGCGAAAAATATTTTGAAAAATTAATCAACAAAATCAGTGACAAAAAATGTATACATACTATATTAATTAATCAATGTTAATTGTAATTTAAATAAAAATTTATTAATGATATAAATTAATGACAAGTTTTAGCATCTGTATTTGTATATAATTACTTTTCCTAAATACGTTTTTATTTCCATCAATTTTTATGTATATTGGTAGATAAAAATTTATGAAAAATTTTAAATAAAATTTATTATTTGTAAGTTGTTTTATTTATTTTTTTTAAGAATATTACATAATTTTCAGTAAAATGATCGTTATTAATTTTTATTTAACATTTTTTTGTAAAAATTTCATAATATTAAATGAAAGAAGAAGACCAAACAAAGTCTTGTATAACTTTTATAAAAAATACTATTTTGTTGCATTACAAACTTAGTGTAATTTTAAGCGTTGAAGAAGAGTGGCAGGTAAAGTTTGATAGAAATTGCAGCAGAAAAAATTTAGATTGGTAAAATGCTATTTTTATGTTAACCTCAAAAAATAGCCGGCGGGTTTTAAATATAAAAAAAAAAATTATAATAAAATTAGCGCGTTTAATTCGACTCTTTTGGGTGTGTAATCAAAGCAGTTTCTTATTACAACTATTTTGGTTTCAAGATGATTATTTATTTTATTTAAGTTTTTTTTTTTTTGGATTTTAAGAAACTAGGATAGTCAATTTTAATGGCAATAATCGAAATTTTAAAATGAAAGCTTGGAAATATTTTTATTTTGTTGATAATAATTATGGTGTTTTTGGGAATTTTTTTTAGAAGGCGTATTTGCCAAAATTCTAATTTTGGAATTTTATATTAAATACTTGTGTATGGGAAAGAATTATTTTTATTTTTATATAATTTCTTATAATAATTTATTTAATTGTAACCAATTATGTGATATTTTTTCATAAAATTAATGACTTAGAGATTACGAGAACTTTGATAGAAGTATATTACATAATATGAGAAAAATTGATTTCATTTTATTGAATTTTTATTATTTTTTTTACCCAGGGGTCGAAAACAATAACGATCGATAATTAAATATAAATTTTATTACGAAGTCAGATTTTCAAAAAGATATGACTACTATTGCTGAGTAAAAAAATAGAAAATATTGTAAAAGATATTATATCTTATACCTAACATGCAATATCTGCATTTTATTTCCAGCATTACAAAATTTTTCCATTAATTTTGGTTGCTTATACTTTAAAAATATTAAACGCTGATACAAACTTTCTACAATTATAGTATTTTAAATTCAGTAATTAAGTTTGTAAGTGAACGTTATTAAAATTAATCAACATTTAATTTTAATTTGCTTTGAGTTTTTTGATTCTTATTTTATTTGATAATAAAATTGGAGTTAAGAGACTATTAAAAGATTTTAGTTAAGCGTGTTAATGATTTTAATAAGCTATTGTAATTTGTATCATTGTAACTAACAACTATTACTAATATGAACAAATAAATTTGGATTAACTAATTATATCCCAAATTAATATGAAATAATCTAAATAATCCTAAGAGATAAAGGAGGTATGTCATGATTTTAACAAAATGCATTATTTTAAAAGGAACATTTTTAAATTAACTTAGTATATTCTCCAAACTTAGTATATAAGGAAATATTGCAAAATAGAAGTTTTTAATATCTACACATTACGCTACAATATGCGCTACATTATGTATTTTAAATAAATTTTCAAATTCATTTCGATGTTCGATCTATTCAAAGAGAGATTTCCGCAACGGTGTAAAATGGGATGTAAGTTTTGTTAGCGTCATTGAAATTGAATTTCAGTATAATTTTTTGTTGATTTTAAACGTTGCTTTTGAACAGCGGGTAAATAATGTAACCTCCAAAGTGTAACACCTCGTCATGGAATATTGTTTTAATTATTGCGACAAATTTCTAGGAAAAATTTTCCGTCTTTTGGCTCATCCTTTAATGTACGACCTCTTTTAAATTAACGAAATACCGGACTTTCTTCCCCAGATTCGATACGTATTAATTGGAATCGACTTTAAAACCATAGTGAATATGAGCTCGAAAATATACTAATTATTAGTATATTTCTAATAATTAGTATATTTATAAAGTTCTAATTAAATTATAGTTATAAAGTTCTAATTAAATTACAAAACTTTTTATAACATTTCTCATCCAACCACGTCTACTTCTTAAAAATATACTGAGCGGGTCTTTAGTAAATGTAATCGTTTTGTATCTTATAATTATTTTACTGACATACGTATATTCAAAAATTTAAAATATTAATTTAAATAAATAATTTGACTTAATCTTAAATTAATTAAAACACTCTCGATCTTCAAGGTTCAATTAGATTTTTTTACAGATAAAGAATATTTTAATTTAAGTATATTTATTTTATTAGTAGTATAACTATCCAAAAATATTACCAAAAAATCAGTTCATTTTCATATACCAAAAAAAAAAAAGCCTTGGCCTGAAATTAGTCATATATACTATCAAATAATAATTTTTAATTCGATTAAATATTGAAATCATCTTTAAAACATTATGTTGGCACGAAGTTATTATTTTATTAAATTTTATTATCATTATTACTAATATAAATTTATTATCAAAAATAAATTTCATAATCCATATTTATCGATTATTGGGTAAATTTTAACTAAATTAAATTCAATTTATTTTTGGTAACCAGTATTTTTGACAGTTTTTTTTTTAATGTTTTTTTAGTCACACCAATTTATATTTATCAGCTAACTCTAAGAGACCATGATTTTTTTAAATTGGTTTTTTGTCATTTATTAATATTAACCCACAAATAAATACCAGACAAAAAAACTAGATCCTGAACAGAGATTTTAAGATCTGTCAAAGATTGCATATATATTACTTAGGTAGAATTATTATGTGATAAGCTTACTATAAATTTGGCTAACTATAAATATAATGTTAAAGATAAACCTAATTTCTCTAATTTGTAAGCTTAAAAAAAATTAAATACTTAGAAGTCTCTTAATTTACATTTAATAATTTCTAGCAATAAATACCCCTGTTACCCAAGCTGCAGAATATTGAATTTTTAAAATTTGTATCAGCTCTTACTACTAATAATAGTTATACAACTTCATATTAAAGTGATGTGGACACTGATATATCTGTAAATGTTAGCATAAATTTATGGTAAAGGTAAATTGAAGTGCAGAGTACTGCTGATGCACATAATTTTCTTCAAAGTGGTGATAATATTTCTGAATCAATTTTGAACGATGTTTTTCATGATACGAATTTTAAAGTATAAATTGTGAAGATAGACAATTGGTTTTTTGTTTCAGTATTGATTTTAATGTTGAATTTTTAAATAAACTAAATATTTATTAATTAATTTTATAATTTGAAATGTCTTAGATATTCTAATATCTAAGACACACTGGCAGTAAAACTTTTATTACGAGGTTTACCTGAATTTCAGAAAACTGCTCTGGTATATGTGTTTAAAAGTGTTTAAGAGAAAAATTGCTGTGAAATGTGTCAGCATCAAAACTATAATAAATATGGTAATTAATTAAACTACATCCGAAAGAATGTTGTAAACATAACAAGTAAACAAAACGTTTGTTAAAAACCGAATATTATTTCAAATATTAGACACTGTAATTTATTTAATATATTATCGAAATTTTGTCAAAATTTTGTATGTAAAATTGTTTTAGACTTCTATCCAATGTCTTAATTTATTTTGTTGTTTTAATTTTCAAGTTCAATATCAAGGACACCAGACTTTGATTTAGATATAAAACTTGATTTTTAGTTAATGTTTTACATATTTTGTATAATGCGGCTGAAATTTGCATTTTTCTATTCTAAACTAAATTAGTTTAGCTAAGAATTATTATTAAGGAATTTTTAAATATTATAATTTAAAGAGATCATTGACTTTATATCTATATGAATAAATTAGATTATATTATGTTCAAGGTAAATATGAACTTTGGTTTTCTTTTTCTTTTTTTTTGTAATCTAATATAGAATAGTTAATCATTAATAACCATTAAATTATTTATTTTTAGTTTCTTGCAAATATACTGACATATTAATTAACCTTTGATTTGATTAAAGTACATTTATGATTAAACTTTCCATTTCATTGAGAAGATGATTATTATATTATTTAACAAATATTTTGAAATGAAAATACCACCGATCAAGTGTTAAGATTTTTGATTTTTATTGTGGATTGTTTTGTTAACAAAAATAGTAATGATATGTGAATGTAATTTTTTTTTTACTAATATATAGTTAATGATGCTTATGGCTAATATAAAGTAGCAAATCCATAATTAAATTAAACATTAATTTTAGAAAAATCATTGTTCGATTAAAATATTATTATTAATATGTTATAATGAACTGAATTGTATAATTTTGATATAGATTTTAAATTATCATTATACATATTTAATTTAGTATTAATAAATTGGAGAAGATTGGTATACTCGTAAATAAAATATTTAGATAGCCTAGTGTGCTAATATAAAAATATCATAACAAAAATTATTTATTAAAAATATGAAAGTTATTTAGCAATAATAATATAGATACAGTATATAGTATTATTAAAAAATGCTTGGGAACTTTTGTTTCGATCACCAAAAAGGTAATAAGGTTAGTCTACTTGGATGAGTTATTAATAAATATATTTAAAAATTAAAAATCTTATTTCTTTTTATATATTGAAACTTTCAAATGGGATTTTTGTAATTTTATGTACCATAATTAATTTATGATTTAAATGTAAGCTGAAACATCAAATTTAATTAAATAACTTCAGTAAATTTTTAATTAATCATTAAAAGTAAAACTATAATTGGAAATGTGATTAATAATTTTTCATCGGAATGTGCTTTTACAAGAGATTATTAAGTTTTATATAAAATGTCTGGGTATTTTTTGTTATAAGAAACAAATTTAATCATTTTGTGAAATATATAGTATTTAAATATGTTTAAGAAAATTTTTAATCCGAAGATATTTGCAGATAAATTTTGTTCGGTATATTATGCTTTACAGAAAATTATTATACGTAGAAGTACTACAGCTAAAGTAATTTGTCATTCTCAAAATTCATAATAAAATTTTGTACACAATTTAGAAATTTAAGAAGTAAGGTTACACAGGAATTTTATTAGGAGGTTTACCTTTTTATAAAAAAATATATTAATTATTTATATAAGTTACATATTTTTATGATCAAAACCAATTGATACGACAAAAAATTTTAATAAAATTTATGTGAATATTTTCAAAAATTCTACAGGTAACTATTATTTAAATATATAAACTTCAGGTAAATATTTAAAAAAAATATATATATATACCTGATGGAAGTGTTGATTAATCCAGTTAGTTATTTACTAATATTTTAAATCAGGATTTAGTATATAAGATTTATTTAAGTTAAAAGCTTAATTTTTAACTTTATGGGTTTTTGTATTGTGCATTAGTTCATTTTGACTGTGCTTTCCCAGGATGGTTTTTAATTCTCGTTACTTACTTATTCCAAAAATTTCTTAGGATCATTTTCGAACCTCCAACTGGTTTTAATAATAGAAAAATATTAATTAAGATGTATCTATAAATAAACAAATTTCGATTACGGTTTATATTATTTAATAATCTTTATTTTTTGTTTAAAAAAGATACTAATATAATTAAAAATATAATAATGAAGTTCAATGTCACGATAAAAACTTGTTCATCTTGTGTATTTTTTTTGTTGTTGTCTGTTTTATTATCATTAAAATTTTTTTAGTCTTTTATTTGAACATCATATAATGAAACCGTTGCTTGAGTGAATGAAATGGAAAGTTTATCCAAACATAAAGAAAAAATAACAACACCTCTGAACTAGCAACTTCAAAAATCTTCTTTTATGCAAATTTAACTTAAAAAAAAAAAAATATAATTAAAAAAAAGATATATCTTTTGTATTTTTTTTTTTGTTTTTTATTAATAAATTTAGAAAATGAATATAATTTTTGTATGATGACATAATAAAATCTATCTAACGACAAATTATGAATTCTGATAATAAAAAAAAAAATTTATTTCTATAGAATAAATAATTTTTCGTGTATTAAATAATTTGTTGGTCCCTCTTTAATTTTTGCAAAAAAATTATATAGGCAAAAAAAAAAAATATATTTATAACCATAAAAATATTATGTAATTCTATTTTTTTATTTTTGTTATTATTAGATTTGTGTAAACAAAACCATTTGATATTAATATTTGGTTCATAAATCTTTCTTATTTGATCTAATAATAATATTATCAAATCATAGTTAAATAAATTTAAGAGTACAAAACATATTAGGTAAGTTAAATTTAAATAAGATAGAAATTGTAATTATACTACATATTTTCAAATTAAATTAGTCGTTTTCAACATATTTTTCAAATTGAATACCGCACATAAAATCTGAAATCTTACTAATATTAATAAATATTTTTTTTTTACTTCAATATATTTATTAGTGCAGAAAAAACCTTATTGCCGGACGTTCACTGGCAGATCCTAATTTTATCATCATGTTAATAAAATAGTTTTAGCAATTATAATTTTAGAAAAAGTTTATTTATTTTGAAAAATTTAAATTTAAATTTACCACTATTATTTCCCTAATTTTAATATTAAATTAATGTAAAATTATATTAGTAGTTTCAAATTTACATAGTAAAAAAATATTTTCTTTTACAATCAATTATTAATTTATTTTTCTTACCACACCTCGAAATAATTCTTAGATCAAGACAACTATTCAATATATAAAGTCAATTATTTGATAATTCTATAATTTAAAGTTTCAGGATTTCAATAAAAATTTATTCGAATAATATTTTTCAGTATTATTTTAGTAACATCAAAAGAAAAATATACTTGTATACTGTAAGATTATTATTCTGGAAAGAGAATGGTTCCGACAAAAATGATGATGCCAGTGATTTTTATGGTTGATAGATTTTTGTTAAAAATTCAATAGAAATATCAGTAGTAAATTAACTTGTAGTAATATCAATTCAATTTTTTTTTACATTCATTATAAATACAAAATATAAATCTAAAACATCACTGACCGACCGTAAATATATCAGAATATAATTGTACGTTATTTGATTTATAAATAATTAACATAATATTATTCGTTTTTAACCCAAGAATTTTAATGAAATTATTTGTTTGGTTATAATCAATCATTTTTAGTTTATAATAAAATAAAAGATTAGCGAAAATTTAACTAATAACAAAGGAATTCCATATGAAAACTTGCCTTAACCATTTTTTAACTTAACTAATGTTAAAAATATATTTGCTTGCTAAAAAACAAAAGCTTATCTGAAATTCGGTTTTGTTAAAGGAAAAATATATTTTAAGATCTAAAATTTTATTTCACTTTGACAAAATATAAAACGTTTATTTTTGGAAGTAAACATTATTTTATTTATACAACTCTTCATTATCCTATCAACCAGTTATTTAGTATTCTTTTCAGTTCATATATTCAGTTAATATATCACCTATTCAAGTTTCGTATATTTTATGCCCTCTAGTTAAAGAAACTCGTGTTTTCTACTTATTGGCATTTACTTCTATTATTATTTTTCCAACCTAGTCTTAATACCTCTATTGGTCTTGCTACAATTTATGTTATGTCTACATTAATTTACTGGATTAAATTTAATGAAAAAAATGATGGACGGTCTTGATCAATATGTTTTTATTTATTTCTAGTAAATTCAAGTATTGAACTGCAAAATTGTTGTTACGTTAGAAACGCAATATTATTTGTAGTCTGAAATGTTGGCATTATAATGAACTACTAATACCAAAATTTAATAATTTTTTTTTGTTTTTGGAAAAAATAAATATTTGTACTTTGTATAATTCGTGAATTTTGTAATCTCATTAATATTAACATGAAATTTATATAATTTTATTTAAAATTCCTGGCGTAAAATTGCTTGAAGTAAAATAGATACATCATTACAATAAATTCAGTTTGTTTTTACTTGCTCAACTGGACTAGACCTCCAGACCTACTTGACGTAATAAAAGCTTTTGTATATCTCTCTTCTAAATATATTTTATTTTACATTATAATTTTGTTTTTTGTGTGGTTTTAGTCTCTTTTCCTTCTTTTAGTCTATTGGTTTATCTGTTATGCTTATTTTCCATTATATGGTAAATTGAGGCTATATGTAGATTTTTTAACTTTTCTTACAAGATATTAAATACAAGATATCTGAAAAATAAATAGAAATAAGAAAAATATTTACCGCACGCGGTGAACTAAGTGGCGATTTACGGTTGTTAAAAGACTAATAGAGGATATGCGTTCCAAATGATTCTATTGTGTTCAACTGGATTTGCGAATTGATTATTCATTGATAGTTTTTATTGCACCCCAAAGTCAAGTTATTTTTATTATTATATCAAGTTCTTTTTTTTATTATCTTTCTATAGTTTATGTTGCTGGTAATTCAATACAAATCAATCCAATGATCACAATTCATTTGAAAACAATTCATTCAATTTAACTGATAATTATTATAAGAAGCTGTGTAGAAAAAAAAAACTTTACTATTTACTATTATAGCAAAAAAACTGATAAAAAAAAATGAAAAAACAAATTAAATAAAAGTTTCGAAAATAGATGTTTTTTAGTGCTTGTATCTAACAAATTTTTTTTATGTATATATTTTGTTGTACAACAAATATTTTTATAATGTCAAAGTTTTAGGTGCGGAAATTAGCGAACGTCATATCGAATTTATTTTATATTTGAATAGAAATGAATTCATTTAATAATTTGTTGGAGGTGTATAATATTTTTGAAATTATTTTGGAATTCTTTTAAGTGGTTAAATAAATAATTTTCTTATGTATATAATTTTTCTTTTAGTTGGAAAATTTATTGTATTTTTATAGTGACACTTTTTATATAAAGGTAGGTGTTAATTTTTGGGGTTGGAGAATTATGATTTATGGTTGATTAAAATGTTATCTATTTAATATTTTTATTATTTTTTTTATATGTTGTCGCATAATGTTTATATAGAGATAAAGTATATTTTTTGTGGGAATGTTAATATGTATAATGATATAATATTTATATTCCGTTAATTTGATTCTAGTACTGAAAATTTTCAATTTTACAATTACATAGTTATTGAGAAACTATTTTTTAAGTTAGACATTAAATAAGATTGGTAGATGTTGCTATGGAGAAAAAATTGAATTTAATCTGAGAGTAACAAATAAATAACATAGTAATCCACATTAATGTTATTTCTTTACAGAGCAACCCTAGCCGGACCAAGATAGCATCTTCATCTAAATTGTTAATTTTGTCGCTGAAAATCAGTCTACAATCTGTCTAAAATAAGTCTTCCCAGTATCTAAGTCACAAAATCGGTCTGAGTTCAAAAGATAATCTAATATTTTTTTCCAAGTTAGTAGTAACTAAATATGTAAATAAGTCAAATTCAAATTAATAAGTACATTTATTTCTGAAATCATTTCCATAAATTCAAAATATGTAAAATAAAATCTTATATTTCCATTTTTGCGCAGCTTGGTACATTTTGAATTTTATTAATTAAATATCTTAAGTTCAAATTCAATATTTTAAAAGAATACTGCATAAATTAACATATTATCGACATAATTTCAAATGATTTTATTTTTAAGATTTATCTCTTCCAGTTTTTTTTTGTTTGCATCTATGTCCTTCCAGTTTTATATAATTGAAAATTGCTCTTTAAATATCTACAATCTGCTTTTACACTACAACATTTATCTATAATAATGCATTTATTTACAATATAAGAACATAAACATTAAAATCTATAATAGAAGAAAATCTATAAACAAAGCTGATGGAAAAAAAAAAAACATTTTATGCAAAATAAATTACAAGTCGCATCATAAACCCTGTACTCTATACGTAATAATAAAAGCCTGTTAGTAGGGCTTACTAAATTAAAACTATGCTACTAAGTTTTAAATTAAAGCTAACAATTTTTGTTACATCAATTTGTATAAATACTACAGTCTATTGTAATGAGAAGATTAGTTTCAATTCATTCTTACAATCATTGCATTATTTAAAAGTTCTTTAAATTAAAACTAAAATGTTTACATAATACTAACTGTTAATGGAAAGTTTACTAATAATTAATAATTGTAAATAAAAATATATATAAATAAAGATACATTAAAAAGGATTTAATTTTAATATTGAGTATTAAAATAATTTACGGAATATTTAATGGATAAATCCAAGTTTTGGGTGAGTAAGTCTTTTGAATATAAAAAAAATGTCACATTTAAATAGCGCAGTTAAAATCTAAAATATATATAGCGCAGTTAAAATCTAAAATATATATTGTTGCATCAAAAAGACTAATATATTTAATGTACCATAATTTGTGAATAATTAAAATATTAATTGCATTTTGGTTTTAGTTTGGCCTAACTTTGGCTTTAATTGGTGGAAATTATATAACAGCACAACAAACTATACCATTTGGTCAAAATTCATTTCAACGTTTATCATCATTTAATCAACCACAGCAATTTAATCGCCCGCAAATACAACAGTTTGCACCATTATTACAAGGACAGGTAATTAAAATTTTATTTATGCTTTGGGACCTTGAAAAATAAAAATTAAATTTTGACTTAAAAAAATAGTTTTTAATCATAGCGATAGTTTTACCATATTAACACAGTTTATTTATTATTATATTATTTAATAAACTGTTCATATTTAGAATTATTTCAATATAATGTGGTAGAAACTTTGATAAGATATGCTTGGATCATTTTCTAATAACAAATTTGTCCAACAAATATTCTGATTCCATTCTGATATTCATAAGCTTTTAATAGTATTTTACAGACAGTATATACTGGAAAAGCCACAAAGAATATTATTTAAAAAAAAAAACAATTTAATTTTATTATTTAAGTAAACCTGAACCTATCACTATGTTTAGTTCATATTTAATTAAGTACGTACCAAAACATTGAAAGGGTGTTTAAGGGCTTATAAAATAAATGTGAGCACAAAAACCTTAAATAACAAAAAGTAATTAATTTTACTAATAATTAATGCACATTATAAGAAAAATCTAAGTAATAATTAAGTTGAATGTTAGAAGTTTCCTTGTTTAATTAAATTTATTAACAACATAAATTCAACAAAATTAAGCTTTAAAGGAAATTTTTCTAAGTTTGACTTGTTCAAAACTAAATATGTACTAAATAAAGACTAAATTTTATTATATCAGTGCCGGTATAAAACAAAATTGTTAAATTAAAATAGACAATAAAAATAAAAATAAATTATTGCCTAAAATATGGGAAACACATAAATATTGTTTGATTAATTTGATTGTTTTTCCAATTTTTGTCGTTTACATATGATAAAATAAAACATACATATGACGTCAAACATTAAATTTATTTTACAAAATATACTAACTACTAAATTAATTCTATAGTAAAATCTAATTAAATTTTCTTTATAAATAAAACAAATTATTTTTCTCTAGAATAATTTCAATCCGCGTGTTTATAATCCACAAAATTTTATACCGATCACAGCATATCAAAATGAATTAAATTATGATGGTAGTTTTGCATACGGGTATGCAGCTGGTGATGGTACAACAGCACAAGCACAAGGTTTTATAAAAAATGCTGGTGTTAAAGATTTAGAAACACAAGTAATTCAAGGATCATATTCATATACAGCACCTGATGGTACACCAATCCGTGTTAATTATATTGCTGATGAAAATGGTATCCTCTATATTTTAACTATATAAATAATACAAACAATGTAACTAATTAAGTTACTATTTTTTTAGGTTTTCGAGCTGAAGGTGCTCATATACCAACTAATTCATTACAATATCAACAACAACCAAATTTAAATCCATTTCAAACACCACTACAACAGTTACAGCAACAACAAAATCAATTAACACCATTACAGTTACAGCAGCAACAACAACAGCAATTAATTCAGCAATCTGGTCAATATCAACCCCAATTACAGCCGTTTCAACAAACACAACAGAGACAATTTCCGCAACAACAATTGGGTGGCGGTAATCAATTATTGAAAAATCAGCAACAACAACAACAACAACAACAGCAACAACAGCAGCAGCAAAACCAACAACAATTGCAGCAACAGCAAAGCCAACAACAATTATTGTTAACACAACAACTTCTTGGCCGTCCAAATCAAATTCCCAATCAATTTGGATACAATAAATTTAGGCGTTACAAAAAGGAAACGATAAGAAATAGCAAAAAAGTTGAAAAATCGAAAATTATAAATAAAATTGCATAAATTTATTTTTTATTTTATAAATTTTTTTTCAATACATTGGAATGGAAATAATCATTTTTATTAATTCACTTATATATTTTACAAGTTTTATAATTTTAGAAATAATAATTTAGTGTTCTTTTTTTTATATAAATATATATATATATATTATATTTTTTATTTACATAACTTAGTTTATACATAATAATCATCCTTTTAATAATAAATTATTAAAGTTTTATGTAAAATTTATGTTTAATTTAATTTAGCGAAGGAAGGATTTGAAACACAAGTAATGAATTATTTTAGGCTTCGAGTTCATTAGCACAAAAAAAAAAAAATATTTTAAGAATATTTGTGAAAAATATGTTATTTGTGAAAAATATGTTATCTAATTACTAATCGCGAAGATGTTCCATGTGAATATAATTTACTACAATACTTTCATTCTTTTTGCCCACTACATATTCGTATTAAAAATTAAACTGTAATTTGTCAAAATAGTACTTGTGGTAAACTTTTCTTGTGATACTTAAATTGAAGTAATTCACATTAAAAAGAAAAAATTAGCATACACAAAATTAAAAGAACGTACAACTTTTTCAGAAGCAGTAAGATTTAGAACTCTATAGCTGCCTGCAGAAGTCGTCTCAATGTACTTTAACACTTTAATTCATACTACAAAGTTTGTTATTTTAATGTTAAAGTTGTCATAAGATCGACGTGCAATGTTACAACAGAAGAATTTTATGGTAAATATATTCTGTACTCTATATCTAAATGTTATAATAAAAACAGCGGAGAGAGAGGAGACTAATCATTAATGGATTATAAAAGTAAAAAATATATTTAACAGTCTAACTTAACTTCTATTTAATTTTTATTTGAACTGCCTAACAACATGCAAAATGAATATTTTTAATCCAATTGCTGATATAAAACTATTTTGTGTTAAGATTTTTTAAACTTAATTTAAGATTCTGATTTAATTATGTATTTTTATAAAAAAAATGAATATACAAACCGAAACATTTACTAAAGTTATGAAATTAGATAAGCTTCGAACTAGTAAAAGCTTTAAAATAAGTATTTATTTTAACGAATCTTCCTTTATTTTATCAATATGCAATAAAAGTTTGTTATCGAAAGTTACGATTTAAGGTTTATTAGCTTATTGATCATGTTTATTAAATTTTCTTCATTTTTTTTGACAAAGTTAATATTTTTGGTGTCTTCGATATATTTCTTATGCAAAGAAAAATAAAAGATATAGTAGTTAAAATATGGTTTTAACCTGTGGCAATTTAAGCTACTTTTTGTGACATTGATGAATTTTGATATTTGAAGGCTCCAAAGTACATTATTCGGTATTACCTGTTTTCATAGTTCAATTTCAAAACTTAGTAGAATTGATAATTTCGTGATTTCAACAACTGATGTCATTTATCATAAGCACAGTTAATGAGAAAAATTCTTAATAAAATATTGTTAATTATTAAACTTATAAGAGTAATTAATTTAAATGTTATATATTAAAATTAATCATGGCCTATTTTATCAAGTTTGTCAATACTATGAAAGAAAAAATTGTTCTTCTGATATCAAAACAATTTGAACTTCTGATATCAAATATATTTCAACATGCCACAATTAAGTAGTGCACAATTTTTATGCGAAATATACTTGCAAAGTTTTTGAAAAATTTACAGAAATCCAATCTAATTAAACATTACACGAATTGTACTTCGCGCGAATTATACTTAAACTAATAAAATTTTTAAAATAATATTACTGCTAGCCATAAAAATATGGAATAAATAATATGAAAATAACTAGCTCCCATACATTTTTTTTGCTCAGAAATGGTAAATATTTATGCCTGTCGCAAATTTATTCTTATCTTAATTACTTTTCTTAACCGTAGAGCTTTCCGAACAATTTTTTACTAATGTTTTTTTAGTATTATTATAACTAGTTTATTACAAATTCTCTTGAATATATGCTAACTCAATATTACTTATTACAGGTACATTAGTTGGTATAGTAAAGTATAGTAAAGTTTTTTATGCTTTAATATCTTTATTTAAAAAATTGTACTTCTGCCACAAAAAAAAAAAATACCAAAGTCTTTTTCGAAACTTTAATCATTTATTGCCTCTGGTATTTACATATGAAAACAATAAAAAAAAATTCATCGTAGAAATGTAAAAAAGTAAAAGAAATTTATAAACTTTCTACATTTTTTAATTTATGTAATAAGATCATATTTGGAGAATTATTTTAAATTTAATTTTTTTTACTGTATATATCAATAAACTGATTGTAAATTGCATAATTTACCAGATCTAAACAAAGATTTGTGTAATTTCTTTACCATACAATATAATCAAAAAATAAAATTATGTTAACTTGTTATGCTTATTATTTAAAATCCCAGAGATTGCTCCTAATCCTAAGTAAAATAAATGTTGTTAAATTTGTTATTGTCTAATTTCAATTTTTTTGTTTTTTTTTTTTAGTTTGGTTTGGGAAAAGTCATTTTTGAAAAATATCATCTTTCTCAATAATTTAAACTGATTAATTTCAATATAAAATTTTATGGATTCATATCTAAAACGTGAGATTGTCTTATATGAAAATTATATTTTTAACTGTAATAAAAAAAAAGAAAAAAACTTAAATTTTTAACGTTTAAATGTAATAATTTTTAGCTTATCAATTAAATGAATCCACAAAAAAAAAAAAAGTGCATCAGTCAAAAAAATATATAAATACTATTTTGAAAATCATCATGGAACACCTTAAAATTTTAAAGAAATAATAATTTTATAAATTCACTAGACGAAGAATTGACATTATTCTACTTAATTAGACACAAATATCTTATATTATTTTCTTATTATTTTTAGTTTTATATTGTCAAAACAATTTATAGTTCAAATATTTTACCGCCAGTTATATTATTTAATATATTTATAAACTTAAAATTATCGTGCAGACATATTTAATAGTTTTTATTTTGTTAAATTACTAAAATTATTATTTTTTAAATTGCAGGATATCTTATATAAAGCAAAATTAATGTATTTTTTTTGACATAAATTGAATATAGAATGATTTAAAATTATTTATATAAATAATTTCAAAATAAGAAGTTTGCTAAAAGTATGAATTTAAAATTAATTTCAATTAAATTTTTTTTATAAATTTTTTAATAGCACAGCAATAAGAAATTTTTTAAAAATATTTAACATAATTAAAATAGCTAGTATATTTGAATGAAAAATCATTTTCATTGTTACCACACAAAATTTTCAACCAGCATATTTGTGAATTGAAAATATAAAATCAAAGAATATTATTCAAATAAAGATGAATTGATAAAATTCCTATAACATTATCTATATGTATATTATGTAAGACAGAGCATATTATGTTCATCTTTTAATAGATGTAATACATTTGATTGACATTATTATTGAAAGTAAATTGTAAGAAGTTTGACAAAAAAAAAAAAAAAATGTAGTAATTTATTTGTTTGTTATGAAAGTAAAAGGAATTTTTTTTATTATTACAAAAACATATTTCTTGTCCAGATAATTTTTATTCCTTTTATAATTGTAGTAAATTTTAATGAAAAGATATATAAATGCTAGTTAGATATTGTAAAAAATTTAAAATGATGATCTATTATAATAACAAGTAATTAATAATAAGAAAAATTTGATTTCTTTTATGAAATATATAATTAAAGTCTGGAAATTTTTATAGATTTATAATTAATATTTTTTTTTTTATAATATTATAGATCAGCAGTAAAAAATATTGAATTAAAATTATTTTTTTAACTTGAATGATTACCATAACATTATATCATAATAAAATTAATAGTTTCTTATATAAAAAATGAACTAATTGACTTTATAATAGATGATTATTTAAAGCTATTTTGATTGTAAATGAAATAAACTGTTCAAAATTTAGAATCTAAAATATAGAAAATATATAGCTAAGCTAATAATATTTAAGGCATTCTGACCTTCATAATCACAGTCTATAAAAAAAATCATTAAAATAGTTTTGTGAACAATCACAAAACTATCTATAAAAAAATACAGTAAAATACTTTTATGAACAATATTTACATCCAATTATCATTTCATCAGTTCATTTAAATTTCCAGGCTGTCAAAATTACAATTAATTTATTATATATTTATTAATTTTTATAAAATTTTTAATCACGGTTTAAAAATACATTTATATAATTATGTATGTAATTCATGATGACACTATAATGACAAAAATAAAATATTATTTTAATAAAATTTTTATTTAAGGACGTGGTTTAAAACATAAACAGAATATAAAAATATTGTTATTTAAAGATTTAAAAAATAAAAATTATATTTTTAAATAAGTTTATGATAATAAATTATCACATAATTTTATTATTATAAATCGAAATTATTTTTATATAACATTATAAAACTGAAATATATAAAATCTGTGGAATAATTGTCATATGATTAATATAGTTTAAGTTGATATAAATTGCGAATAGATTTTAAAAGCAATTTTTTTTGTCCAATCACGATTAATATTTGCACAAAATGCAATTTATTTCAACTGCTCTTGAATAAATAATCGAAAATTATAAAAAAGTTATAACTATTTAAGTAATACTGGAGAGTGGTACGGGATCATATATACTAGTATATAGCTATAAGTAAAGAAAATGCAAAGAAAAACTCTCATTGATTTAATGCATATTTTGTTATGATTATGACGTGGCTAGTTGTGGCTAGAAATGACAAATCTCTGAATCAAATTTACGGGAATTGATAAAGGATCAGCAATCCATTAAACGAACTGATTTGTTAAACACTTTGTATTTAATAGGAATTTAGAATTTAGTAGTGCATACTTTTTTTCTCCTTCTTATACTATAATATAGAAATTTAAGGTTGACAATTAAATTATTAGCATTTTCTCATATTTCTTAAATAATGAAATTCAATTAATTTACAAGGTTCATGGATTGTACGCGAACATATTTTAATATAATTGATCCAGGTATGTGTAGTTATTGCATCTAATTTAATAATTGCACGTACTAAATTTATCTGTTAACATATAAGTGATAATAAGATGTAATCAAGATCTCTATCTGACCTTCAGCTTATAACCATTTTCCTAAATACCGAATTCACATGTTTTCTTCTAATTTTGTCGACAAATTAAACTTTTTAATTGTAGTTTAAAATATAAAAATACCTTTAATTAATTTTAACACCCTGTAATTAAGTAGCACCCAAGCAAAAAAAAGATATTATGAACTGAATTACACCAAAAAAAAATTATAAACTTTGAAGTGAAAAATTTACGTGTTAACATATAAATTAAATGTTAGTAATCATCTCAAAATGATTCATTTGTTCAATATGATTTAAGATATTTAAACACTATTTTATTAATAATTTCACAGATAAAATCATCAATCAGTAAAATTGCTTAATTAAATTAATTGCTGAAAAGAAATTGGTAAATAACAGAAAAAAAAATATAAATAAATAAATCTATTTATGTTTGGATATGTTTTACACTGACCTTTACACGAAAATTATGTTTTTTTTTAATGAAATCTTTTCTAGCATCTTTAAATATTATGTAACAATTTTTTTTTTTTTTTGTGTATAGTAAACAGTGAATCAAAAATTCATATTTATTTTTAGATTTATGATGAATTGATTATATCTTATTTATTTATCATGTAATACTATATAAATTTATTTTCGACTGAAATATTTTATAGGATGGGAAAACTATCTCATTTCGTGCAAATCACATTAAAAAAAATGCTCGTTATTAGGTTACAAAAGCTTCTCAAAATGAAGTTCGTTCATAAGGGAAAAAATTTTTTGTTCATTAAACTATTTTTTTTTTTAAGAAATTCAAATACTAAACTTTTTTATGCATGGGAACTGGGAACGATTATAAGTATATATATAATATTGCAAATTAGTGGAAATGTTGATTCTCATGGTTAATATCAAAATGTGCTTCAAATATTTTTTTAATTAATTAAGGAAATTCTTTTATATGAAAGATTAGATTATAGAAATAACATTATTATATTTTTCTTTGTTGAAAAATATTTGTTACAAACAAGGTTTTTTTTTTGCAATTTATTACAGTTTTTAAAATTTCTAATTTAAAATATCTTTAATGTTATTAATTCTTCCCATTGAGAATCTAAACATATATTCTTATAAAAATAAAATTTATGACAAACAGTATTATCTCGTAGCAATCCAGAACGTTTGGATTGATTTAAAATGCATATCCAATTTAGAAAAAAATGTATGGATCAAAATATTGTTTTCTAAACCATTAATTTGTTTTTTGCAATATTCAAACTTACTTCAACTTTGTTTACAAAATTTAAAAAAAAATTTAACAAAGTTAAGAAGTAAATGTAATTTTCTTAAAATAATAAAAATAATTATTCAATTTAAAAAATATATGAATGTAAATTTCTAGAATCTTCTAAAAAGTACTAATGTCTTAAACGAATCTATGAAAAATAAAACATTTATTTACAAGTAAATAAATTTACAACATTAAATTATCGTAGTGCAATTAGAAAAAATATTTCATATTAAATCAATTTCAAAACTTATTATATTTTAAACTAATAAAATTTTGAAATTGAAATAACTTTTTGCAAAATTAGTTAATATAATACTTAAAATTTTACTTTTTCTTTTAACAGTATGAAAATTTGCCAGCACCCATAAATTTTATTGATCAAAAAACATGTCTGTTCAAACTACACATTTTCATCTTAATTATTTTCTAAAAAGTCTGTATACATTTCCAATTTTTCATATATTATATAATATTTTATTTGTGCTTTAGGTATTTTTCAATATTACTAACTAAAAAATTAGATCCCCTCACTGACCTCCATTTGATTTATTTAATAAAATCAAAATTGCATTTACTTTTTATATCTGAAAATTTATCACAATTTTATACGAGATTCTGTAATATATATAATATATACAATCCCAAAATGGTCAGAAGATGAGTTACTGGGTTTGTTTTAAAGAAATTGATGCAAAAAAAATCAAAAAAATTATAAATTTAATTTTAATTGGTATATAAAAATTACATTCGATATTTTTTTTTGTCTACATGTTGTCTAGGTGAATGTTAGGTTGTATAAAAAAAATTAAGTGCACCAGCATAAAATATATCTAACCAAATTTGTTCATTTCAACACACACTTGCAGAAAAAGATGCAGGAAAACTATACATAAAATTGTAATTTTCTGTTAAATATGTAATTATTTATTGAATGAAAATTAGCGACTCACCACATAATAATAATTATAATATTTTGTAAAGAGCATTTTAATGTCCCTGTAAAACTAAGTAGTAAAAAAAACATTTTGTAAATTAATGACAATGAAAAAAAACAGGTTGACTGGGTTGTAAATTGATTCTATTGCTAATTAGCTTTTAATTTAAATTAAAATTGAAATTTTAATTAAATTACTAACTGTTGTACAAGGTTTTGATAAGGAACAATGCTATGTTGTTTGTATAAGATTATAGTATATTTTCTTAATGCTTTAAATCAAACTCAGTAATTTTTTTTATAATATTTTTAAACATTGCTTTATTCATTCAATATGAAAAAATAATAATAACTTATAATAAATATATAGATATTATAATACATAAAATATTAAAAAAATTTTGCTAATTCCAAATATATCAAATTGGATCACTAGCCACATTTAAAATATCAAATAATATATCTAAACAAATTTTGTAAAAAGTATTGGCATTAATTTTTCTAAAAAAAATAATAATTGTTGAAAACTGTGAATTTTATGTCAGTGAGAATGATTCTTATTTATATATGACCATTTAGTGTTTTTGTTTTTAGAGATAGTTTTAATAAATAACAAATCTTTAATATTTATAATTATAATAGATATTCGGATCATTTCTAAATTTAATAATTATATCCTGATTCTGGATTAAATCCACCAGTTCGTGGTCCTCCTGCACCTCCATGTCCTCCAGCTCCACCACCGTGTCCTCCAGCTCCACCACCATGGCCTCCAGCTCCACCACCATGACCTCCAGCTCCACCTCCACGTCCACCACCAAAACCACCAGCTCCACCAGCACCACCTGCACCACCATGTCCTCCGGCACCACCACCACCATGACCACCAGCCCCACCTCCACGCCCGCCTCCGAAACCACCAGCTCCACCAGCACCAGCTCCACCGCCATAACCACCACCTCCGCCTGCACCACCACCGTATCCACCACTACCACCACCACCACCACCTCTACCTTGGGCGGCAGCGGTTGCATCTAAGGCTTTCTGAATAGCTTCTGGAATTGGTGGTGGTGTTGGTAAGTGATCACCTTGTGGTTGGAATCCATTTTCATCGGCAACATACGTAACAGTGATTAATTGTCCATCTGGTGCTGTATATGAATATGAACCCATAACAGATTGGATTTCATTTTCAGAACCTTTATTTTTTAATTCACCCTGTTCCTGAGCTTTAATACCATTTGCTGTTTCATAGCTAAACCGATAACTGCCATCACCATTGTTTTCATTCTCATACGAAAGAATTTCAATTGGTGGTCCAGATGGTTGTTGACCTCCTCCACCGCCACCACCACCACTGTAACTGCCTGCAGATGGACCTGATCTAGGTGCTCCACCACCGCCTCCACCTCCACCAAATCCTCCCAAGCCACCATTACCGCCTCGCCCACCAAAACCACCAGCACCTCCACCACCCCCACTATAACCACCACCACCACTGTGACCAGCACCTCCTCCACCAGCACCACCACTAAATCCTGGTGTTGGTAGACCAGGACCTCCACCAGCACCAGCGGCACCTGGTGGTGGTAAGTATTTATTATCTAGTCGAGCCGAAGAACTAATTGCTATTAATGTCACAAAGATGAGCTGAAATGAAATGAAATGAAATAAAATAAAATAACAATTTAACGAGAATTGAAATTTTAATCAAAAGTCACGAAGTTTTTTTTCCTAATTTTCATTTTTTAGAAAAAAACGTTAGAATTTTGTAAATTTAATTGTTGATAAAATCTTATGCTAATTACAAGTCATATACTACATTTTAAAACTAAAATAATTTTGAGGAATTTCATTGACTCAAAAAAGGATAGGCAGGAATTTATTTTGTTTTATATATTAGTATACATTTTAGCATACTTAACATTTTGATCTTTGTAATAAGTATCTGAAGAAGTTGATTTTTTAAACAAAAGAAAAAGTTAATTTTAAAATACAACTTAGATATTTAAAGTATAAATATCTAAGTTGAATTTTACAACTTAGACTTGGTCAAAGTTGAAGATGTTATCTAGATCTTCGTTCAAAAAAATTATATGGTCAATGACTTCAACTATTTTATTTATATAAAGATTTACAATTTTGCAATTTCAAAAAATATTGATAAATAAATAATAGCCTGAAATAATTTTCTCACCATTTATAAAAAAAGCTTCTTTATCTTAAATTAAATTACTCACGATTAACATAAAACGATTTTAATTTTTTTTTATATGCTAGTAAATCTATAATTTCCCGCCCATTGTAATCAAATTTATATTTCATTGCATATAAAGAGCTTTATATAGCAAAAAGTAAATTTCCTTCTGAGTCATTTAATATAGTTTTAAATAGATAAATAATGTACGCCGGTTTATTTAATATACAAGAAAATTTTACGAGTTCGTTTAAAACAAAAAAAAAAATAATACACAAAATTTGTGTTAAATTCTCAAGTTGACATAACAGCAATTTGGGTGCATCTATTATGGACTTTTTACCTAATGCACTCCTCCAAAAAAAAAAAGTGAATCTGTACTTGTTGTGCATGCTGTTTTATAATCACGATTTTTTATGTCGTATTGGGTGTATATCTTTGTTAAAATGGCAAAGAATAGAGTTAGGTCGAACAGAATTTTCTATAGAGTTATAAGTAATGTAAGTAAAATCTAATTGCCGACAGTGGACAGTGCTGTATTATGAACAAAAATTTAAATTTTTGAGAAACATAACAAATATTTGTAACGGTATCTTTGGATTTCAAGAATTTATATTACTTTACTTTTATTATACCAACTATTACTTAAATTTACATAAAACCTACATTATAAATTTGAATTCCCAACATAAATTAATGTAAATAGTTTTACAGAAAAAAAAATACCAAATCTGTTACTACTATTTGATTTGCTTACTGAAGAAGTTTTAATTTAATAAATTAACTTTTTCTTCAGTCGACATGTCAACAATATCAGTTAAAGTTTAGTAAAGTTAAATCATAATCTAATGTCATTGCATTTATTTTAAACAGAGGTTAAAATTTACTATAAATTGAATCTATTTTAGACAGAGGTTAAAATTTAATTTAACAATAAAATGGTTATATTTTATAAAATTTGGAAATTTTAATTTATTAATATATCAATATATTTGATTTTTGAAGAAGATAAATTATTTTCAGATTTGTAAACCGAATATAATAATAATTAGATTTAAATTGATATTATTTACATTTTTTATAAATTTCTGCTGGTCTTAGATTACAAGGTCTTGTAATATGTAAAAATAAACAAATATATATGTTTTTGATTATTTGTTGAAAAATTAATTGGAAACGCATCCAAGGACTTTCATTGTACAGATTATTAATTAAGTGAAATACTAATAAAAAGCCATTAAAAGACCACTATTAATTATCTTTATTTTGTTTTTAAATATTTTTAGTGCAAATCTGCAAAGAAAAGTTTTAGTTAAAGGAAGTTAACTAAAACGTATAAGACAAATAATAAAATTTAATGAATTATAATTAATTTCTTTTGACATTTTAAGTGCTTTTATAATTTGTATATTTTCAATTTTAATGATCTTGAGTAAAATTATAAAATTTTTGCAAATATAATTTGCATTTAAGAAACAAAATTAGGTATATTAATTACGATTAATAATTTACGAGTTTCTATCCATCCTTTCCCCTATTAAATAAATCTTATAAATAAATGCAATTTCAGTAATCCTTATAAAGGAATCAGTAAAAATTAGGTTGATTTCTTCTTTATTTAATAAATAGTAAGTGATCCTGATAAAGGAATCAATAATGGTATTAAAGTAGCTTTGGGTTGCTTCAAAATAATAAACTATTCGTAAAGGAATTAATATCCGAGTTTATTGCAATGATTTATTTTTAGTTTTGCTTACCACTTTCATGGTTAATCCTTGTTTTTTTTTTAATATCCAAAGAATATATTAGCTATACTTAATATTTTTCACTACAATATTTAGCTCCTTTAACTAATTTTTTTTTGAAATTTTATCACTTCTTTAAAACAATATGAATAAAAATTTAACAATTCAAATAAATTATAAATATATATAATAAATTTGATTTATTCGTCTGAACTATTGAGTACTGTAAGGTTTAATGTGCCTTTCCATGAAGAAGTTCTGCCTCTTATATACCCCCAACTATTAAATTTTTTTTCAGAAAAAAAGTTTGTTCATCTCCTCCACTGAATAAAATTTTGTTTAGATTTTTTTTTTTATATATATATTTATTTTATTCAGAAAGTGAAGTGATCTTCTGCATTTAATACACACAAAAAAAATTTTTGTTTTTTTTTATTACAAACAATCTATTGCACTAAAGCTTTTATGCTCCAACTATGTACATTAGAAGTATCTTATAGATATTAGTAATAACAATAAAAGAGCAAAATGTAGCATCATCCAAAATATCACCTGTAACACTAATACAAACCAAAAATCGCGAAAGGTATTTGCATTGAATTTTTGTATATTATAGTTTTAACTTTAATAATACATAATCCGCATATGTGATCCGTGAAGTATCTTTGGCAGTAACAAAAAAAAAAAAAAACAAAACAAATATGTATATAATATATTAATACAAATAAATTATGTTAAAATGCTCTGTATTAAATTTATACTCATAAATAATATTTGTGTCATTAAAAAAAAATTTTTTTTTTTATGGATTTGTACAAAACTAAAAATTAGATTTGTTGAAAAAGTTTAAAATCAAAAAGTATATTTTCAACATTTCAATTAACATAGAATGTTGTAAAATTATGTTTTTTTTTTTAAAGAATTTCACTAGGGACTGAAAAATAAAAAATATTTTTAAATTTCAGTTGTTTTTACACATTTGGATATGACACAAGTTAAAACAAATAAGATATAAAAATTTACAAATTAATTGACAAAAGTATTAAGCACGATCTGAGTGCATTTTGTGGGTGGTTCATGGAATTAATTAATTAGTTTTCTTTATAATTTATATTAATTTATTAGGAATGATAAAATTTTAGTACTTTTGCGAAAGAATATCATGATCACGACGATAAATGTCATTTAAGCTTAAATAAGTTTTTATATAATTTTTTTGTTTTACGTAATTTAAAATATAATTTTAATGAAATTTTGAAGTTCCTGGTTTGAGAATAATGACATTTTCTGAATTTTATAAAATAAATTTTATTTGTAGGGCTTTTTTACTTCTTAATACATATATTAATTATTTATATGGAAATTATTATTTAAAATGTTAATAATAAAAATTAAATTTAATATCATCTAGGATTACATAAATATATGGTAATTTTAATACTTTTATTTCAATTACTGATTTTAATTATTAATATTTAAACAATATTTCATAAAAAAAAAATTTAAGAACTTCAGTGTTTATAGGTCTTTAATAATTTAATTTTTTTTGTTCGGTGATATGAAACTATTTTTCTTATTAACATATTACAGTCCGTGGGCACAAATTTGTGCTCTACAATTAATTTTAGGAATACTTGTTAACGCTTCATATTTACTACACCCACTTTTTTCTTAGTTTCTATCTATAATTGTTTTTTTAAATTTTGAAAGTTGCAAACTAGATGTTTTTCATACTGTTTACAAATCTGAGTTTCCAATACCACTGGAAGAGATTCAAATCCTTTCGATAAATTTATTTTGTGGCCAGTCCCAAGCACATTATTTTTTTTATTTTATCACGGTTCCAGTGACAGTTTTACTGAATTTACAATTTAAAAGTTGTGTCAGAACAATGCCTAATATAAAAGAATTAATGTCTAAAAGGTTTTGACAACATATTTATCTTTAAATATTTTTTAAAATTAATATTGAAATGTTCGCAACTGCCTAAATAATAATCGATGAATAGTATCTCTTAATGAACCAAAGCATTGCGATTTTGGACAAAAAAAATGTATTATCATGTGGTGTGATTATTTTGCTAACGTTTATTAACAACGATGACAATAGCTCGAAATCAACGACATCGAAAGAAATGGTAAGGACATGTATGTATAATGCATTTTTTAAATTAAGTACAACTTTTGAATTTTATAATTTGAGATTTAAACGAATTAAAACAGGAAAAAAACCATTTAATTTTTAAATAATTATATTTTTAATTAAGATGTTTATAAATATTTATAAATCCATTTTATTTAATTGATAAATAATTGTTTTTATATATTAATGTTATTCCCGTCATATGTTTTTAAAAATCTTCAATTAAGTTTTTATTTTTTTAAATTTTGATTTAAAATAATTATTTAACTTAATTACAAAAATTAATTTAAAGAATTTATTTCCTTACCATAAAAATTAATAAAAATGAGTTATTAATAGAAACCCTGAAATTTTTTTAAAATTTTTTTGCAAAAAAGATAAGAATATGAAATGATAATTAATCAAAATTTGTAATCAAATATTTTTTTTAAATTTAATTTAAATATAGATATGCAGCCTAAAAATATTTTCTATAGCTTTAAAATGAAATATCATCAATTGAATAATATTACTATTTAGCAATTTTAGTTCCATTTTTGTATATTTATGTATTTACTAACTAAAATAAAATTATGTAATTTTTCAATAATATAAAATTCACGGTTAATTTCTCCAAAAACCTAAAAAAAATATATATACATATATGTATATATAATATTTAAAAATCCTAATAAAATATGTTTGGCTAAAGATCATCATCAATAAATTCACGGCATGTATTAAAAAACTATGATCGATCTTTTCGTGATGCTACATGTTGTGCTAAGGGGCATAAGATACTATGAATTGATGATTTTTCATCATTATGTAAAAAAAAGAAACAAAATTAAATTAAGTTTTTTTTTTATTCAAAGTAAAAACAAAAGCAAATAGTTAGTTTTTTTTTTTATTTAACTAGATACATGCAGTAAAGTATATAAAAGTGTCTTGCAATGCTATTATAAAACATATATTTTCAAGGTTTACAATTAGATAATTCTTTAAAATTTATTTTTTAAATGACAAAATATTGTAATTCTAGGAGTGCTTTAGTTACCAATGCAATAAAATTGGTTTAGTCATGAACATTTTTTCGGAAAATAAAGTTAATTTATTTATCTATGTAGTTGTAATGACACAAATTGAAGTTTTAATAATTATGATAATTTAAAAAAATATTAGTGGTGTCTGGATATATTATATAAACTTTGTAATTATTCTAATAATTTACCACTTTTATGAAACTGTTTTTTTGGAATTCTACTTGTATACTGAATATGGTACAACTGTTGCAGATGAACAATTTATAAAAAACGATTTTTTGGTTAAATCTTATTATCCATCTATACTTATCCATAGTCCCTAAAATTATTTCAATTTCTGTACGAAGAGTAATCTTAGAACTGAGTACTGACACTTTAATGTTTTTATATGCTTTTGTTTTATGGAACAGCGTAAAGAAGCACACCAATTTAAATCTAATTTGATAGCTTCGATTTATCAAATTAAGTGCGTCTATATTTTTTAGAAATTGTGGCTCTAATTTTTTCCATTAACTTTAAGTTCTAAATAGTACAATATTCTTCCGTTTCTTGAAGTAATATTTAAAAAATTTTCGTATCTACAACACAACTTTATTAATAATAATAGTTATTGTCAGAGTGCCTTACACATAGAGAAAACCTCTATTTACCACATCCAATTTATCACGTTCTCCATCCGAAGTGACATAACAATAGCAAATTAGTTACCGAATTAGCTCAAAAATAATTTAAAATTTTAATTAAAATTGCACTTAAAGAGTATATTAATTCATAATCATTTTCAGTAAATTTCTCTCCTTGAAATAGGTATGTGCCGGCTATAATTTTATTTTCATATTTATTTTAAATAGTTATTTAAAAAAAAAAAAAAAGGCACTGAAAGCACTGAAATAATATCGAATTTCAATTGATGCCAAGGATTTAAAATTTTCATAATTAAGAAACAAAACTTTCATATTATTGAAATTTAAAGCATAAATAGCTAGAGCATCTTTTAAATCAACTTTAATAATTTATTCTAGATTAATTTAAATCTCGGTTAATTGCTATAAAGTTACATTCTACTTCAACACATATTTCATTTTTATTTATCATAAATTATATTGAAAAAAAAACTTACCCAATTAATTCAATTTTTTTTTTTATGATGAAGATACCAATTACAAATTTATGGTCATCACAAAAAAAAACCATTTATAGATTAAAACAAAAAAAATTGTGATGAATCTTCAATTATAAGTTTAAAAAATTCCATAAAATTGCATCATAAATTGAATTATACATTGACTGCTTTTTTTGTATAAACATTTATGTGTTTTAATGAGTATTGATTAATTGATGACACCTTATACCAAATTCAGAGCATCATAAAAGTAAGAAATATTGTTTTTTGTTTGTAGAAATTTTAATATTGTACGGAATTTATTTAGTCACCCAAGTATTAAAAATGCAATTCCAAGGATAACTGATGAGAATATTATGTTTGTTTAATTAAATCTTTTATGTTATTTTACAATAGAAAAAAATTATTGATTTTATTGTTCTTAATTAATTTTTTTTTCGCTAGATGAGTTCTGTGATTGAATTGGACCCCTGGTGTCACAACATTACAATGAGATCACCTTGAGTATGAATATTAATTGTGTAAGAAATTTGATTTTCAAAAGTATATAAATATACATATTTTCGAATTGTTCTATATAACTTTGAGTGTAATGAAATATATTATGTTGTTTTCAATTAAGGTTTTTTTTTTAAATTTCTTTCCTTAAAAATATCAATTTACAAGGTTAAATTCTATTAAACTGAATGTTATTTAATTTTATGCAAAACTGTATTGAGAACGTAATATTCTCCTATAAAATATTATAGTTTATAGTAATTTATTAATTATAATATAATACATATATTTAAAATACTTTTTGTATATACTAGGAAAAAAATCTTAACCTTAACTATAATAAAATTTATGACTATATACATGAACCATAGAAATAAGTGGGATAAGATATATATGATAATATATTTTTTAAATTAACTTAAATGGTAAACTATATCATAACTTATTAACGAAACGAAATATAGTAAAACTAAATTATCCCGAAAAATATTTCTTATATTTGTATGCATTGGAGTATTTAAGATTCTATTTTCAACTTTATTAATTCTGTAAAATTTAAGAATTTATCACAGTGAATTTTTATTAAATTTAAGTTAAAACTTTAATAGATGTTACAAGTACAAACTATATAAATTACAAATTACAACTATTTTGATTTTATAAAAAAAACTACAAAATTAGAATTTGGGATCCAAAAGGACATTTTAGCTTACTTTATATAATTTAATTTATATATTAAATTGCTTCCGAATATTACGAAAGATATAAGAAAAATCTACAACACCATACAAAAACTTGATAATTTCATTTGAATCTATAAGATAATACATATTTGTATTTTTAATTTTAGTTACTCCTAGATAATTATAAATACCACAACATCTGTGGTCATTTTTGAGCAACAAAGATGAAATCTCTTTATATTACATTTTATTTATTGATTCAAAATATTAAAGTAGTTATTAAACTATCATTAAAAAATTTCAAAAAAATATCTTAATGCTCAGTTTCACAGAAAGTTAAAACTGAAGTTTATTTAAACTGAACATGTAGTTTAAACTTGCAATTTAAACTCATTCGTTTAACATACAGTTTTATTTTTTCTTAGTTAAACCCACATATTTGGTATCTCCGTGTAGGGAATTTAATTTCCAGCTCATTTCCGAAGACACTTTCGAAAAATATTCAAAATTGCCCGAGAAATCGGTAAAATGGGAAAATTTAATGAGAATCAATACAAAACATCAGAATTTTTCGGAAAAAATTGAAAAGCCTTAAAATTAGAATTAGAAAAAACTATTTATTTTGTCTTAGAACACTATTAGATTTTATAAAAGGCTTCCTACATTTAAATAAGTTGAACAATTCTATCGAGAGTTTCAACTGCCACTATGAAACTGAGCATAAGTTATTTACTTTTATAATTTTCTCAAAATTTACAAATTTTATTAATTTTGCTCAATTCATATTTTTGTTAAAAAATAATTAATTTTTAAATTTGTGTAAATTTTTTTTTACTTCATAGCATATTTACGAGTACATATATGTTATTTAAAGAAAATGTATTTTTCAGATAATTTACGGTTCTCACTGAATAAGATTATTTCTGTGGCTTACCAAATATTGAATATAAAGTAAATGGAAAATTCTTTTAACAGCATTCAGAAAAACGATGGTGGTTTATTTGTTAATAAACTAATACATCTAAAAAATTTAATTATATAGTAGAAATGTACATAAAATTTATTAAATACTGAATTTGTTAATTAAAAATATTTTGTTGGGAATTTAAAACTAATTGACATAATCAATGATTATTAATGTAACAATGAAGTACAATCTTCTAATATTAATGATAGATGGAAAACTAAACAATATATACATAAAACATAATTTAATTATATTTTTCAGATATTTTTGTGTGTGCTAAAATTTCTTAAAATAATGATAAAATTAAAAGGCCAATTATATAATAAATTTTAAAATTTAGTTATATTTGGTTGATTGTCAAATCTTTATGTAAATAATTTGAATAAAAAACATTTGATTTATATTTTTAAAGAATTTTTATTCAGTATTTAGTTTTTTTTTTACAAATTCTATGGAATAAAGGTAACCACAAAAAATATAAAGTTATATATTTAAGATTACTATAGTCAGTACGTGATTTTAATAAGAGGAAAATTTATTAAAGGATTTCCTTGAAATTAAATTTTATATTCAGTAGAATAATTTATATTTTTAAAGAATTTTTAAATATTACTGTCACATAAAATATATATACCTACTTAAAAAAAATTGTTAAAGATAACATTTTTATATTTTATATTATTTTCAAGTCATACTTTTTAAAGATACGAATAAATTTGATATGTTTGATTTCATATGAGATAACACATTTATATAAAGTCTAATATAAAAATAATAATAAAGAAATTCTCAGAAATAGAGTATAATGATACTAATTAATTAATCTAATTAATTAGGATAATTAATTAATCTAAAAAATTAATCTAAAACTAGTAAAATTATATAGAAAAATTCAATAGTAAAAGAAGATTTGCTTAAATTATTTACTCCTTGCTAAAACCATTTAGTATTACCAATTTTCGTGTACCGGTGAGGAACTCATAATCAAAATAGTTAACATAAGTTTAAAAATATGAAAATATAATTCACACATAATAAGCAGTTTCTACTCTTCCTTATTAGATCAGCTTCGAGGCATATATGGTGGTCTTAATTTATTTCGTGTTAAATGATTACCAATAATAAAATTACAATAAAATGTAATTTAAGATTGGGGAAATGTGAAAATTCGGATGTATTAAAATTATTAATTTGGATTAGTAATATTTTTAACTAATATAAAAAATTATAAATTAAATTGCAATCTGGAATTATGAATCTGCTATAACAAAATTTATTACATAAAGTCTTTTGACTTATCTTTTTTTTTATGTAATTATTTGAATAACAACACTGATAAATGAATAAAAAAATCTGTTCAATAGTCATTTTTCAAAACTTCTGTGTTGTTTTTTAATTGAATTTACAAATTTAAAAAAAAAAAAAACTTTTATTAAAAAAATCAATTGTAATCTTAAGCTAACTTATTGACCTAGAAAGAATTGCGCTAATACTATTTTTTTTTTCTTTTTAACTAAAAATAAAATAACTATTTTCCACCACTCAATCAACCTATCACGTTAGTCGCACATTCCACATCAATAATAATAGCTGGAATTCTTGGTATAAATTGAATTTCATGAGCTCATCATTATTGTCATCATTACTAAGGTATTATTGAATAGTAATTATTTTTAAGTAAATTGATTGCCTACAAAGGCATGTGCTAAAGCTATCGTGCTGGGCCCCTAAAAATTTCAAATTTATATTTGATTTTTATTTTAAAAATTACTAACTAACAGTTTAGTTAGGACTCTTTATAATTTAAAATTAGCTTTGTTGTATTACAGGTAGCAGCTAAATGTTATAGTTAGTGTATCTTACAAATTTTATATATTTATATATATTGTGCATATATATATATAATATTATATGTTAGTTAAATAAACTCTGGCAATGTTTAATTTCTATGCATATGTCGAAATTAGCATTTATTAAATTATCAAATTATAGGACAATCCGACTAACAAATACTTTGAATTTAATGAATTTAAGCAAATAATTTTCGTGCAAATATATTTTGTTTAGATATTTTTATAGACATGTTTTAATATCATTAAATTGAATCAGAAATAAATAAATTTAAAATCTATGAATAGAATATATGTATTTAATAGATTTTAAATCGTGATATTTATCATAAATATTTCATATGTTTTTTAAGTATATATTAATTACAGCTAATTATGGAATTTATAAGAAGAAATAGAAATCTGATAAAAATATCCCAATTTTTTTGTTTAATATTTGGTGAATTAGATAATTTAACTAAAAATATATTAATTATCAATTATTCAATCTTATTTCTTCATTATTAATTTTTATTCATAATTTGCAAAACATATCACACCGCAACTAAAAAACACAATAAATTTAAATATTTCGTTGTTTATATAAGAGAATTAAACTAAAAATTCCCTGTATTTTGTTCAGACACCGGTCCAAATCTGGCGAAGAAATTAAGATTTTAGTATCTAAGGCTAACATTCTAACCATTAATATTACACCCGTTATAAGTAGATCTGTAGGCTTATAGCTTTAAATTAAAAGCTTGAAAATACCAATTTATATGGCTATTTTTAAAATTATTCCATTTTACGATTGGACAAGTAGAAATAAGTTTAATTACAATAAATGGTTTTTGCCTTTTACAAAATAATATTGTTTCCCCAAAAAATGTTATAAGAAAACTGCCGCATTTTCAAATAAAGTCATATAAGAATAACATAGGTAGTTAAATAATAGAGTGGACATAAAATTAACATAAAAAACTTTTAATTGATTAGTCGCGTAAATGAAAATGCTATTTAATATTTCCCATACAAAAATAATGCATACTTGTATTGGCCAGCGCGATACGATATTTTCTGTATTCCTTTCTCTGTATTTAATAATTCCATAATTATTATAATTCGACTAACGTAGACAAAGTGTAATTAAAGACAAAGTGTAATTTTCTATTAGCTTCATTTTTGTATAACAAATTATTATTTCTGAACTACACTACTACTTGTACTGACTTCAAATATTTCAAACCATAAACTTATTATATCATTCCCAATGCTCGGTTATTAAATTAAAACTTATCCAAATTCCATGATAATTTTATTACAAAGTTCTAAAAGTATGCAAAACAAATTGTTTTCATATTTTATTTTTTGATATTATTAAAAGCTTTTAAATTCAAAAACTTTATAAAAAAGTTAAATAATTAAAAAGTTTTCGAATATAAGTTTTATAATTTTCGATATTATAATCTATCTCATTATTTGGTATATTTGTGGGAGTATTAAAATACATGTTTAAAATAAAAATAATGAATTATTAAAAAATATATTCAAATGATTTAAAAATTATGAAACGTATTTTATAAGAAAAATTCGATTATTCTAATAATGAATAATAAGGATTTTAATAACAAATTATAATATTATCAGTTGACTCTTATATTACATATTTTTGAGTATGATTTTATATGTAGCAACATTATTTTACCAGCATTAACTAAAGCTAAGAAAAACAAAATTGACTTCTAATATGTTACCAAATTTTTAAATATCATATAATTCCATATTTTAAAATATTTAAAAAGTTTCTAATACTGAAATTAAATATGTAACGTACATTAATTTGGGTTCATTCATTGGAAATTATAATTTTGTATTTATATCTCCAAGACTTGGTCAATCGTGTATATTCAATATAATTTAAAATTCTACTAAAATGTCATTTTTAGTAAATTATGAAAGGAATTGTTTTGAAATTTGTAACATATGTAATGAAAATAATTTTCTGCTGCAAACCAAAATATAACCAATTAATTTGTAAAACTAAAAAAGTCAAAGTCAAGTTCAAAATTTCTGAAATATTTCCAATGCAATTATATATATTTTTTTTAACATAAAAATCTTATATAATTACAAAAACAAAATCACGTTTCACGTTTTATAAATATATATATGCATGTATAAATAAAATCTATAAATGACCAGGTAACCTACTAGTATGTTAATCGGAAGCTTACCAAAAAATATAGTAAAAGCTTTTTTTTTTTTGGGTATGGTAAACGTGCATAAAGAAAAATAAAAGTAAAAGTTATTTAAACACGTAAGTAGATCAACCGGTTTTATAAAATGTTAGTGAATCGTTGTTAATAAATGAAGAGAGAGATCAATGATCTAATAGCACTAGTAAATTACCGTAAATGGCTCCACAGTATATGTAGTGTATTAGATAAAATTTGTAGTATGTACTTTAAAAATACTTCTTTGATATTAAAGAAATTTCATAGAAGTGATATTAGGAAGTTTATATTTAACATGGAGGTCAACTATGGCATTGCCGTATAAAATTGCATCTGAAATCTATGTTTGAATTGTGTGATAAACCCATACAATTATGTAGTATAATTAAGAAACGTAAATTAATCGTAAAATATAGCAAAAAAAAAAAATTCGCAATATTTGTGGAAACGAATTCCCAGTCTCCTGCTGTTGTATTTAATATATTAATTTGTACCAGACTATCACATTGAGTCACACTTTAACTTGTAGATAATCTTTAATTTTGAATTATTTGAAACTGACATGATATTTCATAAGTTTTTTTTGTTGTTAAAATTCATGTTTTTAATGGAAAAAAATTATACTAAATTTTAGACATGCTTTCACTCTTACAAAAAAAATATTAAACCAAAATAAAATATTGATAAAAAAACATAATCCATTCAAAGTTTAGAAGAGTTCAGTTCAAATTGTTATACTATTTTACGACAAATAATGATAATAGACTGATATTTTTAGGTATATGCAAAAAATAGTCCTAATAAAATCAAAATGAAATACAATCAAACTGAAAGGTAAATAATTCACGTGCAAAAGAAAACAATTATGTTGAAATTAATTGGGCATAATTTTTTCCCAAAATATTCATTTAAAGAGTGAATGTTTCATGATCATGATATATTATGAAATTTTTATATAAATATGTTTTAATAATACCAATTAAGAAAATTATTTCTTCAAACTTCAAGTTGAAGGTATTAATTAATCATTAAGTTTCCATAGCATTAATAAAATATATATATTTTAATTATATTACAAGTTAGACAACAATTAAACATTAATATAAATTATGGAACTATAATTATTCATATAATATTATATAATATAGAAACAGATGAACAAATAATAATAAAAAAATGAAAAACTTGATTATCAAATATTAATGAACTATGATATTAAGTAATAAGCAATTTATTTCACATATTTTTAATTAATTATTTATATATTTTTTTTTATATTAAATTTTATTATATTAAAGTCTGGATTTTTAAGATAAATCTTTTTTCAACAAAAAAAAAAAAACAAAAATTCTAATGAAATTCTTACCAATTATGTCACAAAAATCATACAAGGATTTCGAGTTTGATTTTCTTAATGACTACTATAATAATTTTTCTGATAGACAACCACAAAAACAAAAAAAAAACAAGAAAACAAATATGTATATTAAATTTTTCATAAAAAACAATTAATTTGTTATAAAAAATAATTAATGAAAAATTTTATATACTAAAAAAAGTTTTTTTTTCAAGATCACTGAAAATAAACTTTATCAAAAATCATATTTTTTAAAATGTGTACAATATACAAAAATTTGCAAAAATAGATATATAATTATTCAAAATTTAATTTTTAATATATGTCTTATTAATTTTTAATATTTAGTAAATATAAATAATATTGAAACTTAAAAGCACATTTATGTGCAACATTATAAGACATAACATAAAAGTTAACTAATAAAAGAAATATTTTTTTTTTGTTTGTTATTTAATTAAATTTAAATAAATTAAACTCTACATAAATTGATTGATTAATTATTTGCATTTAATGTTTAATTTATTAAAGATGCCGATAAATAAATTAATTAACATGAGATAAAGGTGCGCAGATTATGGAAGATAATTTTATTTTTTTTTTTAATTTAAAATTCCAATAAATTTTTAACATTTTTTTGATAATTTCATTTTTAAATTTTAATTTTGGTCGTTGTAGGGTCGAGGCAGTTATTTAATTAAAGTGTAATCTAGGTTAAGTTCATAATAATAATTTGTTTTAATTATAGAGTCTCATAAATTATATAATAAAAAAATTCAGCAATTTCTATTAAATAATAATTAATAATTAATTAATTGTTGGTTTTTTTTAAAAAATAAATTTAAAAATATTGACAATATTATTTATAACATTTTTTATAGTAAATTTATGTTAAATTACAAATAAAAATGAAGAAAATTAAATTATATTCCAAATATTTATTAATTTAAAAAAGGGTCTGGTTTTTGTCATAACAAATTAAATTATTCTCAGAATTTAATTTTATTTAATTTCTAAAACTAGTAAATTTATAAAACTAGTGAATGCATATCAAATATATTAAAACTAAATTAAATTTTTTTTAAATATTTAATAGAATTAAATAAATTTAGACAACAAAACTATGTATTATTTAACAAAATTTTAGCAATAGAGACTATTAATCAAGAAATTACTATTAAAAGAATATGATATGTTTGTCGGTGAGATGAGAACTATCCAAAGAATAATTGTCATCCGGTTTTTAATAAATAATTTTAGAATTTTAAATGATTTCGCCTTTCATTTTTCTAAGCTCATTTAATTTTATAAAAAAGTCGTAATTTTCAATTTTTTTCCCAATTTGTGCACATTATATTCTTAATGTGCTGCTTAAAAAAATATTATAATTTATAAATTTAATGAAATTTAATTTGAAAAACGCAAATATACACTTTTGATACACTTTTTTTTGGAAAAATTATTATAAAATTTTCTAAATTTATGCAATTTTGAAATTTTATAATTTTATACGGTTAAAGTAAAATGCTAGAATAAATATTTTGGGGGATTTATGTGGGCGAATATATTTTGTGTTACTATTTATACAACATAGTTAAAAATGAGAATTGTTAAAATATATAAATTTAATAAATTTATTTTTTATATACATTTGTAGTAGTATTCACAGATTTCCATACAACTTTTATACACTCTAATTATTAAAAATTAGTCAATACATTTAATAATAACAATTTGTACATATTATATGAAATTTTATATCACATAATCGTTTATTGATATAACATCCTATTTGAATAATTTTGGTGTTCCTCTAAAATAAATATTTTTCTTTTTCAATATTCAAATTTGTAAAAATCAATAAACTTTTTAAGCATATATATATAAAAATCAATAAAACAAATAAGATATAGTTTTTTTTCATGAATTTTAATATAAAATAAACATTAAAAGCGTATATTAATATTTTTCATAATTATTTACAAAATCACACAATTCGAAACAGTTTTTAAACTATAAGCATATTACAAAAAAAAAATAAAAATAAACTATTTGTTAAAATAATAATAAAGCTTAATTGTTATAGATATATTATACAAAAAAAAAACAATTTAATTAAATACATTATTTTCGTTCAACTAGTGGAGGTGCAGTTGCTAAATATGCTAATGCTCTTTGAATAGCTTCTGGAATTGGTGGTGGTGTTGGTAAATGTGCACCTTGTGGTTGGAAACCATTTTCATCAGCAATATATGTTAAACTAATATGATCCCCTTCTGGGGCAGTATATGAGAATTGTCCTTGAGCAGACTTTACAACAAAATAAAAGAATTTAATTAAATAAATTTTTGATAAATTTATATTTTATAAATTTCTTACCAAAGTTTCTGGATCTTTTAAAGCACCAGCTTCTTGAGCACTTATACCATTACTAAGTTCATATGCATAATTATAACTATCTGAATTTACAACTTGTTCATTACGTATAACAGCTACATCATCAGCAGCAAATACAACAGCTACAATACAAATTGCCAAGGTAATCTAATAATAAAAAAAAATCACAATTTCATAAATTTCTAATTTTTAAATATTTTGTTTTATGTTTTGGTGGTTAAAAATATTTTAATCCAAAAATTGTGTAAATATCCAAAATAAATGTTATTTTTATTTTTTGCACTTGACATTATTTAATTTTTATTATTATTTTTATTAATTAATCACTTCTTGCAGTCTTTGGTTTTTTTTTTTTTTAATATTAATTCCAAAAAGAAACTTACAATTACTTTCATTTTATATAATATTTTTATTAATATTATTTTTGATTGATTTTTGATGAATTTTCTTAAAGTTTGAAACTTAAACTGATGCTGATTTATTTCTAGTCAACTGTATTTATACTAAAAATATAATTTTCGGGTTTTTTTTTTCAATATAATTTTGCCTAAAAATTAGTGTTTTTTTTTTTTGGGGTACATAAATACATAATAGACACACAAAAAAAAAACCGTCAAAAATCTTGTAGATCTTCACACTAGTTTAATCTATGATATTATTAATAACTACATAAACATTTTTATGAAAAATTATAATTTTTAAATGATTTTTTGGTTGGACATAAATTCAAATACAAATAAATAATTTTCATATTTATAATAACTTGTTTAAAAAATTTTTTTCGAAAAAATATGTTTTTTTAAATAATAATAAAAAAAAAAATATTATGAAATTAATGATCTTCACCGAAATTTTGACTAATTCTTTTTTTTTATTAAAGTTGAAGTAATATACAAGAAAGTAAATAACAAGTATAATAATCATAGTTAATTAACAAAAACATATTTTAGGTTTTTAGATAGTGAGAGTTTTAAATATTTGAAAATTTAAATGATAAACGCAAGATTGCCATCAGTAAGGTCGTTCTGATTGATTTAGATTTCTTAATACAATCAGTTAGACTACGTAGTATTAATTTTTCTGATTATTTTTTTAACACTTACATTTTATTTTTGCAATTTAAATTAATTAATAATATGATTTTTGATTTTTTTTTAATAATATGATTTTTTATTCATTTATTTACAGTCTTGGACAATAATGTATTAAATACCAATCTTAAATTCAAATAATTGTTTGTTATTTATACACTAATAAATTTGTATATCTATTTTGAAATAATTTATGCAGGTTTGAAATAAGTGTAGTGTTTAAAATGGTCAAGCTAATGAAAATATTTGTTTGTGATAGTTTCAACTCCAACATTCTTATATCAATGACATGTCTGCACCAACTGAACATATAAATTTTAATGAATTTATCACACTGATATTTAGAAATATACAGGGATGTATTTATTTTGCATACATTTTAGAAAATTGCTATCATATTTTAAGTTGACATTTATTTATCCCACGCTCCATTTCTTAATTGAATTTTATCGACAGTTAATTAATATATATGTTTCTTTGAAATATTAAGAAATAAATTTCAAATACAATATTTGTTTAATTTCTTGCAAAAATTTACTAAAACATGATAAATACTATTTGATACTTTTAGATAAATTCTGATTTCGATTGCTAAACATCCAGTTTTTAAACACAAAAATTTTTATTTGGCTATAAAAATAAAGTATCGTGTTTCGAAATCTTTAAGATTGTATGTTTCATTAAAAATTAATTATCATGTTTTGGCAAAATTTTCGGCAGATTTAAGACAAGATTTTGTTGCGCAGAAAAAAGTAATGGAAAGTTTGATTTGAATTTTACTAGAATAGAAATAAAAATTATTAACAAGGACATATACTCCGGAAGTTCGAATACACAAAGAGGAGTATGTATGTATTACGCATATCCATATATGTAGTTTTAAAAGAAAATGTAATTGAAACGTTAGAATTATATTGGAAAATACCTGATATTTTCATGATATTTTTATTGTTTTAACCGCCAAAAATTTTTTATTAATTAATTTATTTTGAACAATTAGTTAATTGATGATTAATTATAAACCTGTATTAAGCAACGTGGACGTTATGTGTATGTCATATATACGCACATTTTCCAAATATAGTAGAACAAGAATTGTTTTATAAAATTAAGTGAAAATATCAGGAAATTATTATTTATGTATGTTCATAATTAATAAAACAATCAAATTGATTATATTTTATATTAACTAATTACTTTTTCTTTGAATACCTGTTGGATCCGATTTTATGTTTCGCCTGACCTTTGAAAATATTCTTTTTGAATTTTTTTCGTGCTATTTTAATATTTTATTAACATGAAAATTGATTGACTTATAACAGGTAGTAAATCAGAAATCTCAATAAAAATATGGCAATAAAATTAAAGATATGAATTCAAATTAAAAAATTTCAAAATATCGAATTTAAAAATTTATAATAATATTGAATTTTAACCACTATATACAGGTAGAGATGAAAAAAAAACTATAAAAATTAATGATTGCAAACTAATTTCGTTGAAAAACTTGTAAATTAAAAATTATCTTCAGTATAGCAACGCCAAAATTATAATCTAATAGTAAAAAAAATACTAAATTTCCAGGAGTTCGAAAAATTTTTTTTTAGATATTTTGAAAATTTTTTTTATTTTTTAATAAAATCTTCAGTTTTTCAGTAGACAAATTTTACTACCTTTTTATTACTTGTTTATCCTCCAAAATCTAATTTTATAAATTTTATATACATATCATAGTAATAAAAAGTTTTTTGTTTGTTTTAAAATTCAACCTTAAAGATATTATTTTATTAATCTCCTTATACTGAAATATTTATCGACAAAATTAATTCTTATAATTCTATATTTAAATATGTATAATATTTTGTATGATTTCGAAATTGAAAAAAATTCTTTTAAGTCTAAAATAGGTAATTTTTTGTTTAAAATTAAGTTTATTTAATTCATTTACATTATTTCAATATAAACTTAAAAAGTATCGATTTTATATATAATTTTAATTATTTAAATCACCCAGAAAGAAGTTTTCTAACTTAAACCATCGATTAAGAATAATAATGATTAAGAATAAATCCACCAAAAAAGAAAAATAAAAAAAAGAAATTTAATTGATAATTTTCCATGCATAAAATTTTTTACTTCACTAGTAAAGTAAATCAGGTAGGAAAATAATATACTAAAAACAATATGTAGAAATAAAATTGATGCCTTCGTGGTATTTTTCGCATAGTTCTAAGGGGTACAAAGAGTGTTATTCTCTTCTCGGGTATTCATATGCAACGGAAAAAAATTCGACTACAGAAATGAAAATTATTATCTCATCAGCAAATAGAATTAAATAATTTGTTTTTTGTATTCTCGGGTATTTATCAAAGGAAAAAATAAAGAAGATAGGTATAAAACATATTATTCACAAATCCAATCATAATAGATATGAATATGAATTGTATGATGAGACACAATACAACTAATTCGTGCCAAAAAATTTAAAAAAAATTTTTAAGAAAATGTACAAAAAAGGTATATAGAAAAAACACATTTGGTATTATTCTTAATCAACTGATCTTTCAAATCATTCAAAATTTTGTTATTTAGTCAATAACTTTTGTAAAAGTACAATCAAATTAAAAGTAAAATTAAGTATCCTGACTTACCATCTGCTAAAAGACGGACCCCTCATAGTGAAGAACTCGATCAAAGATTTTTGCAGGCATTTATCGAGATCTGTACCAAAATCACCATTGAAGGTCATTGCCTTAACTTTAGGATTACAATTAGAGTATACAAAATACTGTTGTTTTATTTGTGAGTGGAATACCAGAGGCCGAAAGAATCATTATGTTAGGAAAGACTGGCCCAAAAAGGAATCTCTTACTCCAGAACAAAAAATATTAAAAATCCTCTACTAGTGTAGCCTGACAATACATTTTTACCACATCTGCACATAAAACTTGGGATCATGAAAAACTTGGTGAAAGCTATGGGTAGTAGTGGTGATGGCTGTTTATATTTGAAAGAAAAATTACCAAACTGAGTGATGCAAAAATTAAAGAGGGCATATTTATTGGTCCTCAAATCAGACAGTTGATGAAAGATGAAATATTTAAAGAAAAGCTTAGTGATTTGAAAAAATCCGCTTGGGAATTGAAAATACATTTTTACATTCACATTTAGACTTCTTTCCTGAAATTTTGGGCGCCGTCAGCGATGAACACGGTGAAAGATTCCACCAAGACATTTCTACGATAGAAAAACGATATCAAGGCAAGTGGAGTCCACGTATTCTGACAGATTACTGTTGGACATTAAACGAGACGTCCCCCAAATAAAATATAGAAGAATTTCATAAAGTTACATTTATATTGATATTGCAATATGACGAAATAATTTTATTTTGTTGATAAAAACTGAAATTTTCTAAAATATATTAAAATCAAATCACAAAAAAAGCTATTCGTATTTGGAACATTCCAATTTTATTTCTATTATCATTATCCTTGTTCTAAACATAACTACACAAAAATTTTCATCTTACATACAAAAAGTGTTTTTTTTTGTTGGCCAGTGTAATTTAAAAATTTCATCACTAAATAATATATTCGACTTCATGTAAATTTTAAAAATTTTTCAATTTATTACAAATATGTAATTTAAAAAAAAATATTTCTCAAGCCTCCCGTAGTTTTGGTGACAGCACTATCGAAAAATTAATTGTGTAAATAAAATTTTTTAATTCATTTTATAAAAAAATATTATTTATTTTAATTATTAAATATACAAAGTTATAACATTTTTAAGCTCATATTTACAACAACGAAATTAAATCTCTTCTGTTTTTTTTATACATATAATTAATTCTATTTAATTTAAAAAAAAAAATATTAACCACAGACTTTGTAGGTTTAACTTAAAAAATGCTTTGATAGTGTTTTTTTTTTCGATTATTTAAATGATAATAATTTTTAATTAGAGAAACAAACAATGTTTGTTTTATTGATCAATCCAATTTATAAAATTGGTCTAGAAACGCCTTTGTGGTTGATTTTCTTTTGGTGGTGGTGCAGTAGCCAAATAATCTAAAGCTCTTTGAATCTCTGGTGGTATTGGTGGAGGAGTTGGTAAATGATCACCCTGTGGTTGGAAACCGTTCTCATCAGCCACATAAGTTACACGAATTGGTGTGCCATCTGGTGCAGTATATGCAAATGAACCTTGAGCAACCTATGGCAAGAAAAATTATCCTATTATTTATAAAATGTAAAGGCAATTTTAAGAAATCTATAATTATTTTATGGAAAAGTAAATTAGTGAGCACACCTTTCAGCCAATCTATCCACATGATGTAAGACTATTTATTTAATTTAAAATGGACATTTTTTTAAATTATATTTATAATATAATTTTAAGTACGGTATTATTATTTGATATTATTAATTTAAGAAATTATGCAAATTAACTAAGATTCACATTGGTTTGAAATATTTTGTATAAGAAATTGAAGTTAAACTGATCGAATTTTTAAAATTAATATTATGATTTATTGTTTTATACTACGAGATAAATCGTAAAACACTCAAAATAAATCGTAATATTAATTAAAATAATATATAAATCAATCGCAGATATTTTGAATAAAAATTTGCAATATATTCTTACATTAATATACTGAATTATGTTACATATATATAAGTCCTTAAATAATTATTTCTTTCTAAAGTTAAATACTAAAGTTAATCAATTTTAAATCCTTAAAAGTACTAAAAAAGATTACTAAAACTTACTTGTGCTTCAGCATCAGGGTTTCCACGATTTTTTAAATATCCTTGTTCATCAGCAGCAATACCATTACCAGTTTCATAAGACCATTTATATGAACCATCAAAATTTACTTCCTGTTCTTGGCTCAAAATTGGAATTGGTTCACCTTGTGGGGCTGATAATGCACAACCAAATAATCCAAGTATTATAAAAATCTGAATTAACAACGAAAATTAATAATTAATAATAATTTTAATATTAATCCAATTTGTGCAATGATATCCGGTAAAATTTCAAATAAACTTACAAATGATTTCATTTTAAAATTATTATTTTTATCTGTTAATTTCAATGATCCACTATTCTTGATCACAACTTAAATAAAACTGTACTTTGGTTCATACTTTTTGGGATTATTTATACAAAAAAAAAATAAAATAAAATTCACTTTACTTGTAATTTTGATGATGATATAAAATTGAGAAGATTCGCAGAAAATGATTTTTATTATATGCATTAATTATACATATAAAAATAGCTTAAACTAATATAATGTTAACCCCATCTACAATAATGCATTTTAAATCCTAAATACAAGTGTAAAGAAATAAAACTTAAATATAATTTTGCAATGGTACACAAGTTTTTTTTTAAAAGAAGAAAAAGATTTTAATGTATAAAATGAAAAATTTTAAAGAAAAATTGGAAATTATATTTTATATAGCGTTGGTGTTGGTCAATTATTATACAATGGTGTATTTAAATCCCTCCAAAAAAATTGCAGTAGATGAATATTTTTGCCTGATTTAAAGAAAGAATTGTGGGAGGAATCAATTCTTCATTATTTATTTGATTTAGTCAAAAAGAGTTGTTTAAAAAGTTGTAATTCAGTATTGGAGGTCTCATGTTATTTTAACAGATACATCATAAAATTAATGCAACAAAATATCAAAAAACTACGAGTCAGTTTGTAAAAATTTAGATAAATGAAGGCCATAAATAAATATAGAAATAGAAATTTGAATCATATTCCATTGCAGTTATCAATTTGAAGTATTCTAAACAAGATGTTCACCACAAAGTGAAACTTCTGACAAAAGTTAATTTTTATAATTATTTTTCGATCTTTTCATATACATATTTATAAATATTTGTTAGTTACATATAAAGACTAATTAAATTAGATTACTTGATTAAAAGTGAATATTCAAAGATACTGCAAATTTTATAATTAATATATTGCCGAATAATTTCTATATTATTATAGAAATAATTATAATGTTTAAATATTGATATAAAATATTGATAGAAAAATTGATATAAAAATCTCCTAGCCGATAAGTTATTATGAAATATTCACATATTATAAAATATTTTGAAACACCCACCATTCACAACAAATATAAAATTTTAATAAAATTCCATTCAAATACAATTTTTACATCATAATTTTTATTAATTTTAAATGAAATAAAAAAAATAAATAAATTTCCTAAAATAAAAATTTTCATAAAATAAATATAAGAAATGATCATTGTCATCAATTTATCTGACCTTACTTACGTCATTACATAATATAAATATTAAAGACAAGAAAAATTATCAGAAATATTAAATGAAAATGACAAATTCTAGTCAGTAATATTATCAGATAAAATATTAAATTATGCAATAAATATTAAATTATGTAGTAATTAATTTGAAATGGTATACAAAATTAAGTCTGTCAATATAAAAATAAATAGTCATAAATTTTAATACAAGTTTTTTTTTTCCAATTGCATCATAAAAATGGAAAATTTATGCTATATAAAAAAAGTACCAAAAAATTATGCTACACATACAAAAAAAAAGGAATAAATGTTGCATGCAATTTTGTAGACTTTAAATTAGTAATGATTGAAATGTAGTCTTTTTTCTACCTAGTAATGTTTTACAAATAATTAAAAATTTAATTCATTTTATTTCCATTTATAATGTGTGCAAAATAAAATTTTATCTTTCACACTTTTTATTTTAACATAATTTTCAAGAAAGCATAAAAATTATTAAACTATCTCATGAACCTTATGATTCATTTTGCAAAATATATTTTATAATGGTATTTCCGTTTAATTATTAAATCAGCTTGACTTTTGTATTTTGCGAATGTAGCCCTGAAGTCATAAATTTTTATTAATTTTTCATAAAAAAATCAAACAACATTTTTATTTTACTATTATATGTTAACTAATAGTTGAAGATTTAAGAAATATAAATTATTTCACAGAATTTAGCAATGAATATATTAGTTTATAAGTGGGAAATTATATGTAAAATTTTAATAGATATAAATATGTGAACGCAAAATTGATTTATGATATTAATAAATACAAATAAATTTTTTAAGGTAAATTCAGAATAAAATATTTTAAACATAGAAGAAAATTCGGTATATATATTTTCATTAAAATGTTTTCAAATTCAATCATTGTGATTGTAATTTTACTTCTGAATTTAAAGCAAATAATTCTAGCTATTAAATTTTCATTTCTTATTACCTTCAGATTTCAAATGTTATAAATTTGTATGTAAAATATCTGTGCCTGCTTCTCTTACTATAAAATTTCGATAGTTTGGAAAGTATGAAACGTATTTACAGGGTTTGAATTTTTTTTTCTTTATTTCATTAATTATGCAATTGGTGAGTAGATATTATCTTTCAGAAAGTTGCAGTTTTCTTTCTGCTTTTTCTCTACAAACCAATGGTGGTTCATTTCATAATTAAAAACATAATAATTTTGGAAAAAATATTTCTTTCAAAAATTTGCTTACAATTTTCAGTGAATAAAAGAATAATCAGAGATTATTCTTCCACAGGAATATACCTTTAACACCTCTTATAAGTTATACCTAATTCATTATAATTTATTACTTGTTTAAAACAATAAAATAATTTGATACAAATAATTTAGTTATTATTTCTTTAGTAAATATGCGTATAATTTAAAAATTACTATGAAACTTTTTTAAATTATGTCTTCAACACATATTTAATTAGGTTTATTGGTAATAAAAATGATTACTTAATACAAATTAATGTACATTTTTCTATATTAATTCAAATTATTTATTAAAAAAAATTTAAATAAAAAAACAAGTTATCTTTTCAATTAAATGAAAAATTTATCTTTTTTTTTTTAATAAAAAAATTAGTTATCAAAATATAATTATATATCTTCAGTAAATTACCCTAATATTTAAATATCTTCGTCTTGTCATATTGAAATTATTACATAAGTCTATTGGCCCATTGACCTGTAATAATTATCGCTCTTTTTCATTCTAACATTTAGTAAAACAACTAAAGACGTTACTGCGGTCGATATAATATTCCATGGTTAAAACGTGTTACGACTGAAGAAATCTTTATTTAAAATTAACTAAAATATTCAAATCTCTACTTTACCACAGAAAATTACAAAAAAGAGAAGAAGTTGCTTTTTTCCAACATGTTGTCGGCAAAGATAAATTAATTTTTGACCAAACCTTTAAAACAAAAATGATGGTCATTAGGCGATGTTTTTCATTTTTTTTTTTTTACAAATTTATGTACCATATTACAAGATACGAAATATATGAAAAATTTTTGTTTTACTAGTCTATTTTAAATTATAACACAAATTTCAATAAAAATAAGTTGACTTTGTATTAAAGCATTAATCAATATGGACATTTACAACTGATGCTATAAATTAAAGTAGAGAAGGTGAGCATTAAAGTGCATTTGAATGTTAGTATTGTATTGTCAGTAAAATCAATTGAAAACTTGCATTTCAAATAATTATGTTGCAGTTTCTTCTATACCAAAAAAAATTGTTAAAAATTATGAAATATATTGTCATAAAAAATAATATGAAATAAAAAATTGATTTATTTTTTAAAAATCTTTATTTTAAATATCTAATTTTCTTTAGAAATTACATTAATCAGCATCTCAAGCGACGTCAGATACCATAGCCATTTTTGAAATTACTATATTATAAAATATATATCGTGCACAAATTAAACGAAAATTTGATTTAGATAGACAACGAATCCGGAATTTCTTTTTAAGCAATCCAAGTTACATATTTCAATATTTTTTTTTTTTCAATTGAATTAAATTTAAAGTTTTCCCTGAAATTGGTACAACAATGTATATTGTTAAATCAAAAGTCGAATATTAAACTAATTTAGAAAAATAAGTAATAGATTTCATCATTATGTATGATTTATCTATTTCTATAAATATCACTAGCCTACTAAATGATTAAATTATATAAAAATTAGTAGTTAAAAATAATATTATAATTTATTATTATAAAAACACGTACACATACCAAAATTATGGTTTAGTCTGAATCACCAAAATTTATCTTTAAAACTACAAGTATATATGCACATAAATAATTAATCATAATTACAGGTGAAGTGCAGACATGATCGATCATAGGTAACACTAATATTAATAAAAAGTTTCCCATCAAATTTTGCAAAACAAAAAAACATACTGCGCTTCTGCTAATTCTTTTGCCAATAGAATTGCAGTATTTATCTAAAAGAAAAAAAATATTATGTTTTATGTTCCAAAATTCACCACGGAACTTGAATAAAAATGTATATGTATAATACTTATAGATGATATTTAATCGGTAAATAACATGCAATTGTATCGAAGGTCGATTAAAATAATTTGATTAAATTTCATAGTATGTAATTGTTTTTTTTTTAACATAATTATTTTTTTTTTTACTATGTTTTAATATAAATCTTACATCAATCTTAATTGTGGGTTCATCTTGTGAGATATTCTTCGTCACGAAGAATAATAATACGCGGCCTTATTAGATATTAGATTATTTTCAACTTTTTAATTCAATTTTTATAATATGTTAAAATCAAGTATAATTGGAATTTATATTTTATGGTTTTTGTAGAAAATTGAATAAATAATTTATTTATAGTCCGGCAGAAGCAAATGGGAGCGTTTGAAATAAATTAATTAATCTTATAATTTTACAGTATTTTATTACATGATTTATAGAACAATTTAAAAAAAATTATTAAGTTAATTAATTGAATTAAAATATTATTTTCTCTTAAATATTTATTAGATTTTAATAATTTTGTTTAAATTAAAATATAATAAATTAATAAGTTTTAGTCTTCAAAGAATTTAAATTTTTTTTTGTTTAATTCAGTTCTGTTCAAGACAGCAATTTAAAAATCATAAAATTTAATCAATTTTTCCTATACATATGTAGGTATATAATTTTGCAAAAAATAATTGAAATTTCTTTTTTTAAAAGTAAAATTTTCTATAATAGACTAATTGCTGTTGGGCATTTTAAAAATTTTACAACCCAAGTTATACAAAATCAAACTTAGATAATCCTCACAGTTGTTGACAGCATAAAAGATATATATATAATATTATTATGAAATTAATTTACATCAAAGAAAGAAATAATATGAAGAAGCATAATATAACTTATGTTTTATGCAAAATTCAATAAACTTAAAGTTGTAAACTTTTAGCATATAATAAAATATCATCGAACTTCTCAAATTTTATAATTAATTAATTTAAAAACACATTTATTTCATATATTATGATGAAATAAAATCTATTTTAAATTCAACCGAAAATAAATCATTAAAGTTAATGCAAAATATTATATCATCTAATTAACATAATTTATTGTATTATAAAAATTAAAAATGCTATAATTTGACTAAATATTATAGTTTTTTTTTATTAGATATAACAATTTTTAATAACACCTAATGTATTTTTATTTATCACTTTTTTTTTATGGATTATTATGTAATTTCGGAAGAAATTATTGTAATTAATAAATGATTTACTGTATTTACTATTGACTATTAATTTTTATTTATAAATAAATTTTTTATTATTTGTGTCAACAAATCAATGACCTTTTCAATGTTATGATATTTAATTCAATTTAAATGATAAATTTGGTCAATGATTAAATGATCTATTAAGTGTTAAAAAAATATTAAGTTTGAATTAAGTAGGATTGGAAACAATCATTAGCGCAATCGAAAATTAATAGTTATGTAAAACCTGTACAACTAGAAATTTATTTTTAATATTTCAGATAGAAATTAATTTATTTTTAAACAACTGCTGACATCCTCCTTTGTAAGTATGTGAATATAAGATTTACATCATATGATCAGTGGTTTTTAATTTCACTAATAAACTTAACTTCCTAATGGAACTCTAATATACTACAATAAGTTCAGTTAATGACGAGTAGTTTATGGGTTGATTTAACCCGTTATTTCGAATCTAATCTAATCATTTATTTTTCTACGAATATAACAAAATATTTTGGAAAAGTATAAGTAAATTTTGAGCACTTAAAAATAACACATCTGATAAAAATGTTTACATAATGTAGATACGATTAAAGTTACTTGAAATTATCTTCAACTCAATTTAGAAATGTATGCTCTGATTAGAAGTATTGATTTTGTAAATATGAAAATTTTCCTCCGAGAATTTTGAATTTATTGAAATATTATTAAAATGTTAAATTAATAGTGAATTATTAAGAAATATTTTAATTAATTCCATCAGCTTTTATGTTGGCTGTAATAGCTCAAAGCTAGATGTATGCTGATTTAAAATAAAAAAACAAAACTTTTAAAAATGTGAAACCTTTTAATTATTTAATGTCTTTTCAAAAATATTTAGACATTATAAGTGGTTAAAATAACATTTAATTTTTGGCAAGAAATATCATACAATATCCATTATTTTGATAAACAAAATATTAATTAATTTGAAAATATTATTTAATTTCCTTGAATTCAAGATATACGATGAATGATATTAATTTAAATTACATATCAATATTTAAAATTTTCTTAAAATATTTTTTGTATATCTGTAAACTTTAAACTTTAAAGATAATAACCTTCAATTTTAGTAGGGAACTTTTTTTTTATTGTTTTCTATACAAAAATTTATAATTTTCACTAAATATTATTGTTTTAATTTTAATCATCATTAATAATTATTTATTATTATCGTTTTAATATCAATAATTTTTGTACAACGCATTTTTTTAAAAAAAAAGTATTTAATATTTTTGGTATTCACTTCCTAAGCCCATAAATTCATATTAAGATAAGCTGCAGTAAAAAAAAAATTTACTTACCGAAATATCTTTATCTAAATTTAAATATTAGATAGTAATCTTTTACCGTGAATATTAACTATTATTTTTAGTAAATATAATTTTGTTAAATAAATTTGAAATTTAATTATTATCTGAGAAAATATGTTAATTTTTTTTAAGTATGTATATGAGTAATTTACTCAAATAAACTAATCAGAGTTGCCAGCAGAAAGAGTTTTATATAATTATATTTTTCAAAAATATGACTTAATTTTAAGTCAAAACTTGTTTTTAAATATTAATATGTAAGTTTAATAATTTTTTTAGATGTGTAATTAATTTTTAATAAATTAAAATAAGTTAATTAACATGTTTGAAAAATTCCTAACAACTGTAATATAATTTAATTGTAAAAAATAAATTAGTCATTTTAAAAAAATTTAAATAATATATTTTTAAAATGACTAAATTATTTTTTACAATTAAATTATATTACAGTGTGTAAAGGGAAATAAAATATGTGTACAGTGAAGCAAGTAAGTAATAATGGTGTCACAATATAAAGAAATTCGGAGCCATCCTAGAAAATATAACAAACTTGATGATCTATTTTATTATTTATAGCACTGTGATCCCTAATTTAACAGGCATTAAATGTAATTTAACAGGCATTAAATTTCAGGCATTAAATCTAATTTAACAAGCATTAAATTTCCATAACAAACCATTAATAGTTTAATTTTTTTATAATTATCCAATTTTTTCTGCCATGTCAAAAATGACAATACTATGACATAATTAAACACGTCCATTAAAATATTGAAAATTTTGTTAATAGTTAGAAACTGAGCAAGAGGGGTGCAATATTTTTAAGTAAACAGATTGCTTGAAAATATCTAATTTATCAAGAAAAAATTTTATTTTTTAATCTCATAGTTTAATTTTGTAGGATTTAAAAAAAAACACACTTACCGATTATATCTCACCACTTTTCGGTTCAATATTTTGTAATTTAAATTTCGTAAATAAATAAAAACATTAAACTCCTAATCCAATGTATTTAATTGTCATAAAAATAATTTTTATATTATAGATGTTTTATTAGATAATTCTTATTAAAATGAAAATTGCATTGCAAATTATATGATACTTAAATAAATACCAATTATAGAAATTTCTTTAGATTTAAATATTGTCCCCCATTTGACTGTGATTTTGTTTATGCAATATAATCCGATCATTATTATCGTAATTTATAAATTTTGTTAACTATTCATTTATAGTGAATCTGTCATAAAAACATCATATTAATGACCTATCAATTATTTGTTAGTTTTAAGATTTCAACTAATTGGCGATTAATATTCTTAATATTGCACATCTAAAATTGTATATATGGAAGCCTGGGGCGTGGGTAATACATAGATTACTAAACTATCTTATAAATATGTATATATTTGCAAAAGTTAAAATTTACATTTATGATCAATATTTTGAAATATTTGCGACCTGATTGGTAGTAGTATGTACATTTGTTAATTAATAATCCATGACATTTTTAAATATTTAATTACCGAGTTGATAAATAAATATTATCCTCTTTTCAGACAGAGTGAAATAAAGAAATTTTCTTTCATTTCTTTCTTTGGAAAACTACGAATTGATTTTCAAAAAATAGATATCAAAGAATTTATATCAAAAATACTTATCTTATTAACTTATCTAATAATATTTTAGTCCTTTTTTTTGTATTCATAATTTCGACAATGTATTCAACAAAAGTGGTATTACGTTGTTACAACTCACTCTGTAGATGCAAAAAAAATGTGGTATTTAATGTTTATGGACAAATTCCATTAAATAAAATGTACATCTTTATAGATCAACTGAAGATTATCTAATGTTACTATAAAAACGAATGGTTTTAGTGAAAATTCTAACATATATAATATAAAACTTGAAGATGAGAAAACTCTGTGTAAGATTTTATTTGAATTTTTTCTATCTTGCGAAATAATTAAATTTAATTTTCTAGATATATTTGGTTTTAACTTTATTTATTTGTTTGTCATATGGACAAAACGATGGAAGATATCGATCACCAACAACAATAAGACCAAGGACAAGTGCTGGTCGATACCGTTCCGGAACTGATGGACGATATCGGGCAGAAAATAGTGGAAAATATAATCCAGGTGATGGTAGATATATTCCTGATGATGCTGGTAGGTATACTCATGTTGGTATTGCGGCCGGGAAATATTCACATATTGACGTTGGTGGTGGAGCTTATTCTGGCGGTGAACAATATGTAGGAGGTAAAAAAAATATTTAATATATTAAATATTAAAAAAATTGTGTAAAATAAATTAATCCTAAACTCTAATATTTAAATTACTGGAAAATATCAAAATTTTTAAATTATGAAAATTGCATATTTTTATTTTTAGGAAATGATTCACTAATTTTACCTTTTTTTTTTGTTTTCTTAGAAGGTGGTGGAAGCGGGTCAGGTGGAGGTAGCGGATCTGGTGGAGGTAGTGGATCAAGTAGTGGATCAAGTGGATCAAGTAGTGGATCCAGAAAGAGTGGAAGTGGATCAGGTGCTGCTGGGAGGCTAGATGTCCGAGGTAGTTTGTCTAATAGTCTAGCTAATGCGGCTGTAACCAAAACGACAGTTTCTACAACAGCAAGACCAACAATTGCCGTTGGCAGTGGTACCGGTGTTGAAGGTTGGAAAATTGTACGTGATATCAAAGAAGAAGATCAAGATGGATATCATTATTTGTAAGTAATATTTAATAAAAAGGAACTTATTTATTTAAAAAAAAAGAATTTCAACCTAACAAAGACAGATTAGAAAATAATGGTAGATTTGTGAAATTCAAATATTGTAAATGGTTGTAGGGCGCTTTCTTCTAGCACAATTTTTTTTAACTCAATTCTTCTCCCACAGTCCTTGTCAGACAATTATTCTCTCACAATTAGTCTCAGCCAGCTTAGCAATACTTCTTAATGAAATTTATTTATGATTATGGTTTAGACAACCAAAATATATGAATATAGGTATATATAAATTATATACTTATATTCATATATTTACATATATATAGACACATATATATATAATATAATATATATACCATACTTTCTATGTACAATTATGTACACAGAAAAAATGTACACAGAAATAAACTTTGTTTATTTACGTATTTACAAATAAATAATATAAAATATAAAAAGAACTGATATTTTCATAAAATTTTAAAATATTTTCATTGACTTATATTATATCCTACTATAGGGGATAACTTTATTAATATACATAAGCCGGTTGCTATTGTAAATGGCTGGAAAAACAACTAAATTTTTTTATATTAAAAATTGCATATATTTAGGAAATATAAAAAAGCCAATTTTTGGTAGATTGATTTTTTTTCTAAAAATTTATTTTTTCGATCAATTTGATCGAGAAAAAATCCAGAAATGTTCTCCATTTTAGCAAAATTTTACATCAATTTTCTCAATTTTAAATATTATGGCAGGATGAATTGACAGGCAAAAAAACAAAACAAAACTTTTAAAAATTAAAATAAACTAATTAATTGAGTTTAATTTTTAATTTTGTAAAATATTATGTGTTTAATTATATCATATAGTTTAATAATTTGCCAAATATTATTTTTATGATTTTTTTGTTTTTTAGATATGAAACTGAAAATAAAATTTTAGCTGAAGAATCAGGACGAATTGAACAATTGACATCAAATGATCAAGGTTTAAGATCACAAGGATTTTATGAATACGTTGGTGATGATGGTATTTTATATCGTGTTGATTATGTTGCTGATGATAATGGTTTTATACCACGTGGTGATCATATACCAACAACACCACCCGAAATTGTTAAACTTTTAGCACATTTGGCTACAAAAAAACCAGAAACTAAGAAATAATTTTTGTAAATTAATTAATAAAACATAATTATTGTAAATAAAATATTAAATTGAACGTGAACATCAAGATTTTTTTTTAATAATAATAATAATATAATTTTATTTCTACTCTTCAGATACTTGTCTAATTTTATCTATTTTTATATAAAAACAAGATTAATTTAAATTAAATCAGTTTTTTTAAGAATAAACCAAATCGTTGAAATTTATATAGCTTGAAACAATAAATTCTTAATATATTATTAATTTTTTTTTTATTTGTTAATTTTGTTAATCGAACGTTAAATATATATAAATTTAAAATGAAGTTATTTATTTTGGCGCCACCTAAATATCACATTTTAAAAATTTCGATCGTTATAAATAAACTATAAAAACTGGTAAAATAAAATTAAAATTCTTCTTCATTTTATTACATTATGTTTTTATTTGGAATTTAGGCTTGTGTTTAATTTTACAAAAAAAAAAAATTATTTACATATCGGACACAGTAATCACCGTGTAAAAAAAAACTTAAAATTTATTATCCTTGTTGGGTCATTTGCATCAACTATAAAGGTCATACGAAATAATAAAAATTGAGATTGTCATTTTATTTTGTGGTATTCGTTACCTGACCTACCTTACAAATAAATTGAAATGTATATTTTAAGTAATGGCTTAGTGGTAAGTGGGCTCATTTATTAAATAAAATAAATTATTTTGTCATATTAACATTTAAGCATATTTTTAGAATATTTAGATAATTTTCTATAAATTCTTCAACTGACTTAAGCTTATATATAATTGTAAGTTTAATTCAGTTGAAGAATTTCATTATCAGATTTAATTATTCAGATACAAACCCTCATAAAATTTTTTTTACAGCTCTAACATATCTTAGTGTCACATGTATACTACATAAAATGTAATCTACTAGGCGATATCATTATTTATGCTCGAGAGGGCATCAAACTTGAAATGAATATATACCCGCAATTATGATATTTTCATTTCTATTCCAATGTACTTTAAACAAACTCCTTAGTAATATTCATAAACTGACAATCTTATATAACATGATTTTTCAATTATTAAATAATATTGAATTACAATTTTTGGGCAAACTTATCTTATATCAATTTTGCAAAAAAAGCATGGTAACTTAATTTTTTGTTTTTAAAATACCAAAAACATTGGCACATATTTACTTAAATCTAGTAAGAGTAAAAATTTTTTTAAATAAAACAGAGACAGAAAAAATATTTGATTATAAATTTAATTAAAGTTAAGAATAAAAAATAAATATCTTTATAAATATTAATCTTAGATTTCATAATGAAAAAAAAAAAAATATGTAATTAGTTTTAAAAATTATAGTTTTAAGGAAATATTCTAGGAATTCTGTTAAATTTAATTTCAAATTAAGATATTAAAAAAATAAATTCATTATAAATGTAATTAAAATTTTTTTTATTTGATTTCATGGCGCTTTGATTGCCGTGAATATATTTTATATTTAACTATTTAATTTTATTGAAACAAAATGTCAATAATAGTAAATTTTTAATTATAATAAAAAAACACCCACATATTATTTAAATAATTGTATATTATATATACAGAAATATTTAATATATTTAATTATTGCAATTATATATATAAAATAAATGTTATCGTCAGATAAGTAAATATTAGTAGAATAACATTTATATTTAAATTGTTTTAATATTATTCTCCTGAATATCCTTCAATTATTCTTGAAACCTCTTTTAACCAATGTGAAAAATACTATCAAATACGTAAAATATTTACATATGCTCGACTTATAATAATTTTACATTATATCATTTTTGGGTTTTGTTTAAATAAATTTCACTTAAATATTATTTAATTCATTCTGAAAGAATTCTATAAAATATTAAAATAGATAATGATTAATTCAATATTTTCGCTACTGATTGCAGTATATTAGACAAAATATATATATATATATATGTATCTTGCTGATTGATTGATTTACTAATATTTCTTATCTCATCATTCACATTTAAACATTTCATTAATCAATATATTTTTTATAAATCACATCTTACCAGAATACATTATCTATAATTGATTTCAATTTCTAACTTACTATTTGCCTGGAAATAATTTTTCTACTTTGATTATTTTTATTTATATATTAAATTCCAACCCGAAAAGAATAACAATAAATTCTAAATCTCATTACTAAATAAGATGACCGTCGTCGGGTCGTAGTCAATATTTCACTTATCCATATTTTTATATATGTAATAATAATTTCATAAAAATTATTTTTATAATTAAATTTAACTTTATATAATATATAATATATAAAAAACACCACCTGTAGATATAATCTCTTCATTATTATTGAATATTATTGAATCAAGAACTTTTTTAATAAGCGCATTTCTAATATTTAATTGAAAACTTTTAATCAGTTAAGTTGTGAAATTAAACGAAAGTGCATCCTATAAAAATATAAATTTTAATCATATATTTTTTTTTCAAAATTTTTAAATATTGTAAGTATACTAATATGAAAATCAAAATAAAGTAGTTTTCGTTTCGGGTATTTAAAAAATTTCATCCGGAATATAAAGTTTATTATTTATGAAACATAAAAAAACAGCTTAAATTTTTTTTTTTTTTTTTGCATGATGTTATATGAATAATAAAAACTTTAGTTAATTTAAAAATTTAGAGTAATAATCCGTGGAAATACACGTAGTAATAAAGTTAATCCCTAATAAAAAACTGAATATTCTAATAATAATGAAAAATTTAATTCCAAAAAGTGTTAACAAATCAAAATTTTTAAGTGTTTCTTTTTCCTTAAAGAAATAAATTATAATAATTTTTATTTTTATTGTCGAATTATGTTCCAAAAAAAAAAAAAACATTCCAATAAAAACCAAAAAAATTTCAGTTGTGAATATGATTTAAGAATCAAATTTAAAACGTTTTGTTATAAATACCATTTATGTTCAGCTTAGATATTTCTCTTTGTAATTTTATTAATATTTTTCATCAAACACCAAAAATGTAATTACATCATAAAACATGAATTAAGATCAAATGAAGATTACTTTTTGTACAAAAATAAATAATTCACGTTTAACACATTATGAACGTGAAATATTCAATTACTTTAAGTGTGGTATATAGGCTTAAAAGTATTGTAATATTTTTTTTTTTTTAAATCTTAAATTATATTTTCATAAAATTTACTGAAATACATATTGTTTCAAATAAATAGCACGAGGATTATGAATCATCTTATTGGTTAAATAAAATTATGTTTATATAAATATTGTTAATTGAAAGCATAAAGTGCTGAACTTGAAAACTAATTTGATGAGATGTTAATAATTTAAATGGAATTTAATTTAATTAGCCACCCACACAAAAATTCTTAAATTATTTTATTGCAATGCAAAATATATAATATATGTAAAAAAAAATTAAGTAAAAGTTAAAGCTGAGTGCAATAAAAAATATTTTATTACAAATTGTTTTTGAACAAAAATGAGATATTAATATTATATTGTCCAACTATTTCATATTTAGTAAATATTTGCTTTTAAAAATATTAGGTTGAGTTGAAGTCCTGAATTTAATTAAAAGTATATTCGCAAAATTTTTCACTAAAGCTCATTAATTCTAATTGAACGCTAAAATTTATTATTTAATAAAACTTTTTACTGATTTTTTTGCGAAAAGTAACTATCAGTTACGCAATATCTACCTTAATTTTTGCAAGATTGAGATACAAACATACTTTGATTGGACGAATTTTTAAGTATACATTATGTGATCATTTGTAGTTTTCAGTAGCATAAATAAGCTGCAAAATAGAATTCTACTTTCAAGATAATAGTCATTTTAGTAATAGCTATTAGCATTTTAAAATAATTGTGCAATTCATAAATTTAATGTTTTCAGTTAGCAACAGTTAAAATTCTTTATATTTAAAATTTTAAATCAATTTATTTAGAATTTTCTCTTGCAAACTCCAATAATTGATCAACAAACAAACTCCAATAATTGATCAATTAAAACAAAAATATTTTACTTAGTCATATTTACCTAATTTTCATGCAAGGTTAACAACTTAATTTAGTTATTAAATTTAAAAGAAAATTTATAATCTTCAATAATATATCACACCCTATTATTAAATTTTATTTTTTATTGCAATTAAAATTATTTTATTACCCAGTAAAGTCTTAAAAGAATATTGTAGTATTAGGTAAATGGTAAAACAGTCTCGTTTCTAAAAAAAAACCCATATCCTTAATTTGGCAAAAAATTAAACTAAAAATCTATTTTGTAACAAATAATTTTTATTTTATATTAGTTTTTGTATCTAATAAATAAGCTACCGAAAATTTCAAATCCGGTTTTAAATTTAGTCTGCAATTTTTTGTTTATTCAAAATAAACAATTTTAATAAAAATTTAAAAAGTATTCACTGAGCTCCATAACATTTCTAAATATTTATAAAATCAAAAATTGTGTATATTAAAATTAATGAATATCGTTAGGTATATCTTTTCCGATATAAATTTATATATTGTTTATTTAAAAGATATATATACTAATTTGTAATCTTTTTTCTCATTTAAAATTGGTTTTTATGGTTAATTTTTTATAAGATTATGTATTTTTTTTATATACATATTACTATACGTAGTTAAGGAAAAAATATCAACATTATACATTTTTAAGGCTGCTATGAAATTATTCTTTTATTTTAAAAGAACTTGCATAAACATTTTTTTTTTGAAAATACCAGAAAAGTTCATTGATCTGCAAAATATTTAAAAAATATTTTTATTTTACTCGAAAATATTTTAATATTTTACTATGAAAAACAAACTAAACTGGTTGGAATGAAATGAAAAAAAAAATAGTTTTTGTGATAAAATTAACACTAAAAATAAAATTTGTTGATGTTGTAGCATAATACGCATAATTTTACTGATTAATTAAAAAAATATATATATATTTTGATTCATAAATTAGATTTTTTAAATAGTTTTATGATAATTTTTAATAAAGTTTGAGTTGACCTTACTAGAAAAAATATTTTTTAATTAAATCATTCTACTGTATATTTAGCATGAAATTTGGAAAAAATCTATTACCTTGTAATATTCGTATATAAGTCAGAATTTATATCACATTGTAAAAAAATATTAATTGAGCTGTTTAATTTAAAAGTAGGGCAAATCTAAACTTAATTTGTTCTTTCCCCCTGTAATTGAAAAGTTATAAAAATTCTTCAAAGAATTTCTAATGAAAATATAAATTATATTGAAATCTTAAATATCTCAGAATAACAAACGGAGGACATGCCACATTTTCAAAAAATAATCATTACAATTAATACATGAGTTCAAAAAAAATTAAATGACACCGTTTATATTTGAATATAATTATAAATTAAATGTTTAACACGAATTATAACAATTAAAATATCTTGCAGATAACATTATAGCCTTCAGATAATATCGTCAGTTTTCAGCAAAATTTTAAATTTTTTTCACCTTTAAAACATTCAATGATATTTTTCATTATATATTTTCGGTGCAATCAAATAAAATTTGTTAATTGTATATCAAATTGAACACGACTCAACTAGCCAATATTTTTAACCTCGTTCACTATGGCAACATTTCTAACAATTTCATTTATAGTCACCTCAATTTCTGATAATATAGTGAACAAATATTTTTCGTATAGTTTTTTTTTACAAGTGTACAAATGAAATTTTAGAAATTAAAAATTATTTTGCCGGTATCCCAAAATTTTTTCATCAAGTTTTTTCATAAATTATAATTAAGACACATTAGCACTGACAATAAATTCTTATTAATACTGTAATAAAATTTTATATATTTATATGTTTTTCTAAGGTAAATACTAAAAAAAAAAAAACATATATATTTTTCCTATAATTAGAGCAAAAGTTGATTTTTTTTTTGCTTTTGACACATTAATAAATTTAAATAATTTCAAGCGTATCACATATAAGAACAAAAAAATTACCAGCGTTTTATGGCGCCAAAGTAGCTAATGAATAAAACAAAAAAAAAAAAGAATATATTAAATTTTCGTGAAGGTCATAATACGCAAAGGCAATTAAAAATTACAGAGCATACCACAACTAACCACCCACTATTCAGTTTTTGTTTTTAAATTAAAATTTTTGCCTGAGCTTTATTGAATTCAGGAAATCTTCAAAATTAAATTATAATATCATTGATAATCAATAAAAATATTTTTTTTTTTTTTTATAAATTTAGGTGTTATTTTTATCTTTCTGAGGTCAAAAATTACTTTTTTTTTACGGGTTTTTTGTTTTTAAAATTTTTGTGAGTCGTCAATTCCAGTGAATTAATCCAGGATCTCAATGATACAAAATTCAAATTAACAAATAATTTTTCAACACTTTTTATATATACATACATATATGCTTTTTGTTTGTGATCAGTAATTTCATTAAAAAATAAGTATTGATTTTATTTTAATGTTTTAAATATGATATCATATAAATAAAAAAAATAAAAAATTTAATAAATAAATTTTGATAATTTTTATATATAAATTCTTTTAAAATATTTTGACATAAACATCCAATTGTCTGTTAGTAATAAAAATGTCATTAGTAATGTTTAATTTTAAAAGGATTTTTGTAATATTTAAGAATTTCTTTAGATAGCTTAATCAATGATTTTTTACAGGGTGATCTTATTATACTATGAAATATATATTTTAGAAAATTTCTATAATTAATTTTATACCAGAAAATAATAATTAGTTTCTTTCATTAAAAATTTTCCTTTCAACAAATGATTTTTATAGTTGACACTTTTTTTTTGTTATTGAATATTTAAATTTATGTTTGATCAAATTTATTACTTTTTACCGACGAAATTATCAAATTAATCTTAATCAAATGGAAATTGGTTAAATCTATAAAATATTTAATTTCATTATTATTTATTTCGACAAATAAGGCTTTTATGAAGAAAATAATAATAAAAAAAAAAAAATAGATATTTTAAAAATAATAATTTATGAAATAGGCAAAGAAATATATTTAAGTAAAAAAAAAATAAGTTCAATGAGCTATTAACATTTTATTATAAAATGTTTCCAAAATAAATAATGTCGATGATGACATTAACTTTGATCCATTAATATCAAATCCTTAGTTTAAGGTGTTAATATTGTGAACATATATGTGAAATATTTCTTCTTGTTTTTTTCTTTTTTTAATAAATCGTAGATAAAGATCGTTGATCTATAAAAGAAACAATGTATCGAGCATTGATCTTTTTTTATTTATATATTTTATAGCGATTAAATAGCATAAATTGTGATTATTTTATGTAGAATATTTTAAAATTCTATTAATTTTTAACATTTTATTTCATTTTTAATTAGTTCATTTATAATTTATATTGAAATATATACTTTAATTCTGGAAAACTATCAAATATATTTTAATTTAAATACATAATTGGCACATTTGTTTGAGAGTTAACAAAAATATTGGTGGCTTAACATATTTGCTAGAAACATAGTAAACATAATTTAAATATTTACTATCTTTCAATTTCAACTGACATATTCCTTATTATGTTCGGATTAATAATATTTAATTTATCTACATTTTCCAGTCACCTGATTTAGAAATATTGTAATTTTATGAAATCAAGGTTCTTACTTATATTACAATGTGCACTTAATTGTAAAAATAATATCACGATGCTTTGAAATGTACAATGATATCTAATATTCTGTCAGCTATTGATTTGGTTAAAATAAAGTTTCAAGAAAAATATGCCAATAAATTAACTATTTAATAAAAAAAAAAACTGGAATTTGAAATAAACATCTTTCTATTAAATTCCAACAAATATTTGCTTGTCATAATAGTCTAAATAAATAAAATAAATTTACGACTTTTTATTCTAGTATATATGATTAAGTATATTTTTGATCTGATTTATATTATATTAAGAATGAATCTAAACTTATTTAGTAATGGATAGAAAGCCTTTAAAATATTGGTGTCACAATTCCTATTAAACTTAATTTAGATATTAAAATTACAATATTTCAAGCTTGACCAAAAAATTTAATCAAATTTTTTGATCAGGGATTGTTCCAATTTATTTCGATTAATTTATGGTTTTTTTAGAACTTGGCAAGCGATAAAAGAAAAGTAAAATATTTTTTGTCACTTCTTTTAAAGTTTTTAAAAATATCTGTTATATTGAATCAAACTGTATATTTTTGGGAAAGTTCTCTTTAATTTCAACTAAATATTAATTTAATATTTTTTAATATTATTTAAAAATATGACATATGGTATTTTATGTATTTACTACCGAAATATAATATGTATGGTGATCTCATATAATATTCATATAAAAAGAATGTCTGTTCTTTAAAACGAAAGAAAACAAAATTATAATAGCTTTTATTTTACAGATTTTAATAAAATTATTAAATATGTTTTGTTTAAAAAAAAATTCACAAAAGATTTTGTTTTTAAATTAAAACCGAAAAATAAATAAATAAACAATTTTCTAAATAAATTTTATATTGCAAAACAAAAGGTAAAGTCAACCATAAATTATTTTACTGGTTAAATTACACCTTTGTAAATAATATTAACCATTATTCTTGGAAGATTTGCAGATATTGTCAGGTAAATTTATTACATAAAAAAAAAAAAAAATACTAAAACAAAAAAAAATGTATATTGTTTAAGAAACTTTGACCCTCCGGGAGGCTAAGGATGAATAAATATTAATATACCAAAATTTAATTTAAAGAAAATTTTTATTAGCAACTTTTATTTTTAAACAATTAATTATAACCAGGATTAATACAAACTTACGAATATGATATACATATAATATATTATTTCGACATATAAAATTTCAATGTAAAGATATTATAAATATTGTCGTCAATGAACAGAAGTAATAGAAATTTTGTTTTGATGATCAAATGAATTTTAATCTTTTTTCTTAAACATGAATTCTTTTACTGTCAAATTAAATAAATTCCATAATAGTGACTATTTATTCAAATTTACAACATTTTTCAATTATTTGTAAAGGTTATGAAAGTTTTAAGATTTTAAAATTCGATATTATGAACCCTGACATACTACTACAGGTAATCATTTTAAGCTTTGTTTTAACACCTACAACTTATCTTTTAATTTTTTCGACTAACTTTTGGGTTATTTTTTATGTACAAAAGGAAATAATTTTATAAATGCCTCTAAAATTAGATTTATGATATTTTTATAGAAATGTGAAAACTACTGGTATATGGCTTTAAAAGTTGTTAAGAGTGATATACACATTTTTATTATATCCATGGGGTTTTACATTTTTTTAAAGTTTCGATCAACTTGAAAGCGGTTAAAGTAATATAATTATTGTCATTACAATTAAACCTTTTTTTGGGATTATCGTAATTTTAATATACAGTGAAAAAAATTAATAAAATAATTTTAACTACTTACGATTGTTTTGAAAATACTACCTATAAAATAAGTATACAGATTATATGATTTATATCTAAATTTTAGCAAGTACTACCTTTGAAAATTAAAAAAATCAATGGGATTCTTCATACTTATTAACTTCAAGTTGAGATTGTATACATTTTTAAAACATAAATTAATATTTACTATTAAAAAATTTGTATTTTCTAGCGACTATTCGCTAGAAAGTACAAGTTTTTTAATAGTAATTTTACTATTTAAATTAGTAGTAAAATTGTAGTAATTTTACTACTAATTTAAATAGTAAAATTACTAAAATTTAGCAATATGAAAGTATTCAAAATAAAACAAATTTCAATATTTTTAAATAGTAAAACATTATTTAGATTTTTACATCGAAATTTTCTCAGTGTTCGTATAGCACCGATATTATTTCATTTAATGTACAATTGAAGGTTTAATTGTTCATATACAGGAAGCAAATTTACTAGTAAATTTTTTTTAAAAATATTTTTGATGATTCTAGTTTTAATTTAAAAGTTCAGATAATTTCAAAAACTGTTTAATTAACTTAGAATTTTAGATGAAGTGGAACAAAACTATTATTTATTTTAGATCCAAATATTAAAAATGACAAAAGTAGTTTTTTTTTTCATACAAACATTTTAATGATTTTCGTTTATCAATACATATTTAAAAAATCAAATATTTTAAAGTAGATAGTACCATTTTTGCAAAAATTAAATACATTTAAAATCCTTATTGGTCAAAAATTGAAATTTAATCTGCAAGAAAACAAAACTATTATATTATTGAAATATATTTTTTATTTGATCTATTGATCCATATTTCAACAAATCTATTATACATTTTCACAACTTTTGTCATCCTACATCTTATATATAAATCTTATTAAATACGCTAAAACAACTTTTGATTGATTTATGACATATTAAAAGCATTTTTTCGTTTATGTTGCGTAATATATTTAAAAATTGCTCTTCCGCAATTTTAATAATTTTTTTTTTATGAAATATAATTTATTTTGAAATTATCACAACTAAGTGTCACTTTATTTCCTTTATTGCATTAAAACATATAAAAATTATCACAAAATTTTAATAGATTTATGATTGTAATAATTTTTTTTTTCTTCTCTATTTTGTTTACAGCTTTTTATGCTATTAATATATAGTTTTCGGACTAGAAGAATATCTGACTCCCACATGACTCAGAAAAAGAACCAAAACAGATGAGAGAAAATACCAAAAATAAAACGAACGAAAACAAAATATATATATTTTTCAACTGCGAAGTCACCAAATTTGAAAAAGTCATTACCCTTGGTCCTCCATGTTAATCAACTGTGAAGTTTTTTTTTTAGTTTTTTTAAACTTTTGTAATTTTTTAATTTCCCCACCAATTTTTCGTTGGAATCAATCTTAATACTTAAGACGAGCATTAAATTTGTAAGATATCCAGACGAAAGAATATACTTGCACCATTTTAACCGGAGGAAACTGCAAAAAAAAAAAAAAACTTAAAAATTAAAAAGATTTTTTAATTTAATGATCAATTTTTTAATAATATAAACGTTTCTTTGATTTTAAATGTGAATCAGTGTGAAAATTAAAAAAAAAAAAAAAACGACTAGTGAACCGGAACCGAAGGGATTACGACACGAAAATAAATTTCTTTTGTGTGTGTTTTTTTTTGGAAAAGAATAATTGGTATTGACAGGAATATCTAAAAAAGGATTTCTTTTCATTCTAAATCCTGGTATATAAACAGATACAAAATTTAATTTAGTGTTCAGTACCTAGTGACCATCAGTGCCTAGTGTTCTTCTCATAATAATAAAAATAAAATATAAAATTAAGAAAAGGGAACAAATATTTTAAAAAATATATAATTTTAAACATTTTTTTTATAAATTAAATTAATTAAGTTTCTTAAGTAAAAATGCATTTAAAAATTAATTTTATTGTGTTTTTGGTGAGTAAATTTTTTAAAATATAATTAAAATTGTGAAAAATGAAACAATATTTGAATTCGAAAAATTTTTTATATTTGGTGTATACGAAATATTTAAAAAAAAATAATAATGCAAAGATTTTCTGAAAATTTAAAGTGCAAATACTTAAAGTTTATATTATAAAATATTTGTGATTTTTGATGATTAATTTAATTTAAATTTAGTATTAATTTAATTTAAATTGATTAATTTAATTTAATGGAAATTTAAATAATTTTTCGTGTTCTAATTCAGAATTTTAAAATTTTAAAAATATTTTTAAATTTACACACAAAAAAAAATTTACCAATTTAAAAACGTTTTAATTTAGATACAGCTTAATTTAAATAATTTAATTAATTGATTTTACAAATACAGTATATTGTCATATAAGCAGGAGCTAAGCTTAATTACAATACAATAATTTTTTTTTATATCAAATTTTCTTTAGACTTTTTCATTTTAAAACTTCATTAATATTGAATTGGTTTTAAGTTGTAAAAATTGATAATAAAATATCACATAAAACTAATAATAAAATATTTTATCATTAATGTACAATTATAGATATTTTCATAATTTATTCCTATAGTTTTTTTATTATTTACTAATTTACAATGATTCAACAAAATTAGTTACAAATTTTTAAAATTTAACGACTGAAGAAAATTAGTTTTATTTTTAAAGTGTAATTAATTTACATAATTAAAATTCATTAATTTACATAATTATTTTTCAAAATTAAATCAAACTTAATTTAGTTTAAGTTCATTTTTATTAATCTAAATTTAATTTAAAAATTAGTTTAAAGTATTTCTGATACATAAAATTTTATTACTAATTTTAAAAAAAAATAAAAATCCAAAAAAGATTTTTTTGAATAATGTCATTACAATATTCCAAATACTAAATTTTTTAACCCACTCTAAAAAAATAAATATTCTAATGTTCTTGTTAAAATATTATTTATGTTCATTTAAAATAGAAATCTACTACATAAATTTTTTCATTTCATTTTAATAAAATTCAATAATAAAAAAATATTTTCAAAATTAGTCATTTTAACCCCACTTTTAGTTGGTGTAAAAAAGCTTTCATATCCTAAGTATATACAGAAAATATATAAAATAAAAAAACCAATAACTTCACGAGATGACCTTGTCAAGGTAGTTCAATATTTTTATATTTTATTGGCGCTTTTATAAACTGTTACACAATTTAATAAACAATAATTTTAATATGAAGACGTTAAGTGGTAAAGTTGTAAATTGTATTAAAATATTTTTTTTTTTGTATGTATTTCTCTTTCTTTACTTTTGAATTTAATCTATAAATTAATTAAATTAATAGCATTATGTAGCTTTTTGTATTAGCAATTTTTATGACTATAAATATATGAATTTTATGATTGCAATCAAAATCAAAAATTTAATAATAAATTTTTTTTTTTTTTAAAGATAGAAATTAACAAATTTGATAAGAAAATTTAATTTTCATGTTAACGAAAAAAAAAAAAAATGAAATTTTTTAACACCTTTTTTTTTTTTTTTTTAATAATTCTGTCAATGACAAATTTTTTTATTGATAAATAAATAATTTAATTTAATTTAATAATAAATTTCTTATATGTAATTATTTTGTTAATTTTATCATTGTTTTTAATTCGTAAAAATAAGGTCAATTAAGATAAAATTTATGAAAGATATTGAAACAAATTAATAATAATTTAATATATTTTGTATATATATTTTTAGATTGGTATTTTAGCAGTTATTAATGCTGCACCAACACCAGCTTCATCAATAAATCCGGGCAAGTACAAGCATAGAAAGAATGAGGGTCGATATATACCCAAAGACGAAGGTATACCCATTTAAGTAGCTTTTTTCTTAAAAAAAAAAAAAAAATTAAAAAAAGAATTACTAAAATGGCTATATTTTTGCTTAAATAATATCGCTTTATTAATATTTATTAAAAAACAGTGAAATTTTGCAATAAAATTGAGATGGAATGGACTTAAGTATAGTGTTACTTATTTTTAATATGAAGATTTTTCATTTTGTTGTCTGAAGTTTGATTGGCACACTAATAATGTCTGATACAGCAAATATTAGTTCTAAAATGAAGTTTTCCAGCTTTGTTTTTTTTTTGTTGGGGAGAACAATTTATTAAGTAGATTGATGATTTCGCTATTTTTTTTATGTACTTAAAAATAAAAAAAAACATATTTTCATTTTCATATTTAAAAAAAAAAAACTCAAAAACTTTTCATTCTTTTCTATTATACTTCTTTTAAAGCTATATTTCTCGAAAACTTTACTATAAGCTGAAAAACTTTTAAATAAAACTTTAATATTGTTTTTTTTTTTGTTAAATTTAATAAACTTTTGAAAAGCTTTTTTTTTTGAAAAAAAAAAAAACAAAATCTGTATCTTTTACAAAGTATTCACTACATTTTTGTCAATACCATTTATTTTTAAAATTCTAACCATTAAATTAATTTGGCATAAAAATTTGGAAAAAAATTTCATTTAAATGGAAAAAAGAATTATATGTATAAATTTTTTAATAAAATTATATTAAATATATCTTTAGGTAAATATACACCAATGGTATGGCCCTATGTTCACCAACCTGATTATCGTGAACTAGGTAAATATGTTCATGTACATTTACCATACGATGGTGGATTTGGACCATATTCTGGTTTTAATATACCATATGATCATGATCCAACAGGAGGTTACAGGTAAAATATTATAAATATATTATTACCGTATATATAATTTAATTTATTTTATTTTAATTATAATTTTTTTTCTGTTGTTTTTTTTGTTTTGTAAATAAATCAGAATTATTTTTGTATACTTTTTTCTTTTGCAGAATTACAATTCTTTATAAAAAAAATAATTATTTAATTTTTTTCAAATTATTTCAGACTATTTTCACTTTTCAAAATATATATATGTATATATGTACAAAATTATTTTTAATTTGGAAATTTACTAACTAAAATTATATAAATATTAAAATATATTTTTTTAATTTACAATTTTAATTACATTTAATTTTTTTTTAAATTTCAGTTTGTACACAGTAAGTAATTATGATGATTTAGATCATCCGTTCAATAATCAAATCTATGATATTCCAAAACCTGAATTACCACTTGAATATGGTTTTCCTGATCATATACCTAAAGAAAAGCGTTCTTTATCTGATATATCTGATATTATTATAACTACTACTACTACTACTCCTACTACTACTGCTATTCATTCCTCTGAGCCAACATCAAATTCTATAAATTCTATAAATAATAATTCTATACCTGTTGTTGAACTTTTATGACGCCATCAAGACATTCATCAAAAAAACCACAAAAAAATAAATTTTGATTCACAGACAACTACAACAACACCACGACCAACTACAACAACAACTACAACTACAAGACGACCAACAAAAGCTTATGATGATGAAGGTAAATGGAAAATAATTAGACATGAACAGGAAAAAAATCAAAAAAAATATGATTATTTGTAAGTTTATATTTATTATTTAATTACTACATATATATATATTATTTTATGTTCAAGTTTTATTATCATAAATTATGTTACTTTATTTATTATATAAAAAATTTACAAAATTTTTCAGTCTAACTTTTCAAATCACATTTTGATTATGAAAAATTAAGTTTCCATTTAATTTGTGTTAACTATTTGAATTAATTTAATTTAACAATATTGACTTATTAAAGTTTTCTTGGATAATTTCGTAGATGGCACCATATTTGTTTTTATATAAAAATGAAAAACTTAAATGTCGCTATAATTAATTTTTTTATATTTTAAAATTGTATCATAATTAAATGAATTATTAAAATCTTATTAATTAAGAAACCAAAAAATAATTAATATAAAAATGTATCTTAAATTTTAGATTTTTAACTGAAAATGGAATTTATGCTGAAGAACAAGCTAAACTGAGAAAATCACAAGGTACTAGTGCCACTGGTTATTATGAATATATAGGTGATGATGATAAAGTTTATCGTGTTAATTATTCAACTGGTGAACAAGGTTTTGTACCAATGGGTGATCATATACCAACACCACCACCAATCCCCAAAGAAATACAAAAAGCATTAGCCTATGTAGCAGCTAAAAAAAAAAAAGCAGCTGATAAAGCAGCAGCAGCAGTTTCTGCTAATGCTATTAAATTAGAATAATAAAATTTATTTCGATTAAGTATTATTTATTGAAGTCATAAATCTATTAAAATGACATTAAAAAAAATTTATATTATTATATTATATGATTATTACAGTATTTTTGAGTTTTAAGTTTATATACAAAAAAAGGAAAATAATAGTAAAAACAAACAAGACTTCATTAAATTTCATCTTTTAACATATATATTTTGATTTCCTTATATCTTCACTAAATTTTTTTTTTTTTTTTTGTTAAATTATAAATTTTATATTTTTATTTTAAAAAATGTCAATTTTTTTATATAAATGTATAAAAAAATAAGTACAAGAAATGTATATTAAGAAAAATTAAATATAAATTATAATGTGAAAAGAATTTAATCTTTTATTGATATATTTTGATTTAGAATCTAAATATGTACTTTAAAAATATGCACTATAAAGTAAACTTTCTTTTGATAACATTATATTAAAAGTAATAACGAAAAATTTTTATTAGTATACTTTTGGACTGTATAATTTGAGTATTAATCATTAAGTGACTAAATACCGGCTTTCTGAATTTAAATTTTATCGTGAACAGTATTAAAATGGTGTTTGGTTCATGATTTGTCAAATTAATAAATTTTATTTACGAAATATTAGAAAATGCACTAAATAATTCAAAGTTTAAATGACAAAAATATGTTTTTTTAAGGTAAAACGGATTAAACATATACTAACTACCAATGTATTATTAATGAAAATAACAACCGACTTCCATTTTAGTAAATGCTTGAGGAATACAATTATTCTCGTTTATGGCTTGAATTGAGAATATGTCATAAACTCTATAAAATATGTCATATTTTTTATTTAAATAATACTCATAAAACTATACGATTAATGCTACTGTGGCAATCTCAAAGCAATTACTTTATATATTTTACTACTTATAGCCTGGTATACAGAGATTCAAAAGAATTCATTGTCAGATTTTGCTTTAACGACAATCTTTGTCTAAAAAACACTGTTTTAATCGCGTAATTAAATTAATTTTCAGTGATTTTAAATATATAGTCTAAGGTCTTAGCCAAGGTTTTCAGTTTTTGCTTAAATATTCAGTTTTTGCATTAGAAAAAAATATATTTTCCAATTATCATTAATTTTTTGGGACATTTATATAGTTTTAAATAAAATAATATAATATTTTGAATAAAATTATTTACCTTATAAGTAAATTTATTTTATTACCTATTTAAATGTTTTATTATATTTTTAATCGGTGCTAATTCAAAAAATATAAAACTATACTTTATGTTTATAGACATTAAAATACTTAAAATAATATAAATAAAATTAATTTTTTATTAACTTTTCATAAAACTGGGAAAAAGGAAATTTTATAATTTAGTATAATGACAATTTCCTGCTTTCTAAATATGGTCAACATTTGCATAAATCAATCAGGGATATTTAATTTAATGGTAACATAACTTTATATTCCAAAAAAAAAAAAAAAAAATACATTAAAGATTTATGAGCTTTTAAATAATTAATTATTTAAATTTAAAAACAATCAAAACTTGAAAATGATAATCTCCTAAAATAATATTATTATTTAAGTGATTTAAACTTGTATTACCGAATTTAGGAAAACTAACAAGATATTGTTTTTTAATTAATTTTTATCATATTATATTGAAATTTAACAATATTCCTTACGTCATTTTAGTTTTTACCTTAAAACAATTTATATTTATAGTCAAGTTTATATAATTAATTATTTTTATTTTACATAAAATTCTTGTTTCTGTAAAATATAATCTAATAATTTTAAGTTAACGGAAATAATATTTTAGATTTATTTATTATTAAATTTAAAATAAAATCATTGTTTATTAAACATTCATTAATTTTCTATAGATATTTTTAAGGGTCTACTACAATATTTGAATATTTTTATATACATTTTTTATTATATAAATTTTTTTAGATCTTTTAACATAATTTATGAGTAGATATAAATATTTTTTGAAGAATACATTATGTCTAGTTTGATATATTTTTTTATTATTTAAAATATATTTAAAAAAAAAATTTAAAACAAACACCACGTGCCTAGACTAATTTATATTCATACATCTTCACCAGGGCCTGTAAACCTTTATCACGTGTGACCGATATCGTGGTTTCACAACCCAAGACAAATAAATAATAAAGCATATTTTCACAAACTACAATTAAAATAAATTTAATAATTCAAAAATACCTTATAGATATCATCTTTCGCTTTAATGGAATTTTGAAAGATGTTGTAATCGTATTGTATTAGACAAGCTGGATTTTATGTCTGATTCAGGCATCGGTATTTAATTTTTATTAAATAAAACTATTCTATTATTGTTAGAAAAAGATTAAATATGGCAATCGATTTATTTTTGGGTCGTACACCCGTAGGTTAAAAAACTTTGGTTTATACTGCACTACTGAAAAATTATTAATTTGAGTTTTTTTAGTTGCAAAAGTAGTGGTTATTTATATTTTAAATATATAAAAGATATAAGCAAAATATGAATGAGTAAATAAATATGAATGAGTATTATTAGTCAGTATCCTTACCGGCTTTTCAAATGATTTAATGCTTGTAATTAGACAATATTAAAATATTCAATAATCATGCAGACAATACCAATTAAAAACTAAACGATATAAAAATAAATATTAATTTAATTAAATGTTAATCAAAATTTATGAAGATACTCAAATGTAATATGTTACTACAAAATATATACTCAGTATGATAAAATAGCACCAAATATTACACTATTATATTATTTTTGTAATTAACTAACATAATTTTTATTACTAAGTAGTAATTTTTTATAGTCGCCAATTTACAGACTAAATATTTTATAATAATCACAGTTTTGGCAAAAATAAACTTTAATCAAAAAGATATCTGATTGCAACCTCAAATTTGAACTTTTATAAAATTTCAATTTATATGAAGGTCATTCTCCTAGTTAAAACTAAATTCTTAATCTATAATTATTTAATAAATAACAAAAATTTAAAATAGTTATTCTGGTTTTGAACTAATATATAACAATTTGAAAGAATAAAAAATTATAAATAAATTAAAATTGTTATATTGTCAAAAAAAAGCTATTAAATAACAATAATCAAGAGCGTTACAAAATTATTAGCAAAAAAATATACTAAATTCGAACTGATTATTTGAATATTTTTAATAAAATTTAAAAGATTTTTATTTATTTTTTTATGATTATTAGATAAAAATTAATATACACAATTTGATTAATTTAGATAATAAAATTTTTCTAGGTTATAAAGTTATAAAAAATAATTAGTAAAAAAAATTTTTTTTTTATAAATTCGAAGCCAGTTCTAATATAAAAATATTATTCAGTTTGGATATAAATATTTATTTTAGTAAAATTTTGAAAAAAAAAAAATCTTAAATATTTACAAGTTCAGTGCATTTTTAATAACAGGTAGAAATATGTTTTTTTAAAAAAAAAAAAAAAAAGAGTATACAAAAATTTCGATTGTTTTATTAATTTTGAAATTAATAATCTTAGAACTTGTTTATGTTTTTTAAAAATTTAATTTCTAATAGTAAGTATGCAAATATTTTTACCTTTAAACATAGTTTTTATTTAATAATCAAATAAAAATTTTTTTAATTATCAAGTTTTTCTTTTTTAATATTTAATAATATCCTGGTTAGATATTGTTTAAAAATATAGTAAGACTTATATCAAAGGTTAAAATATTTGAAAAACAAACTTGTTGCAGTTTATTTAAATGAATAAAATAATCAAAAAAAAAATTTTCTGCGTGTATGGATTTAAATTTGAATGAAATATACCATAAAGAAATGTTGTTAAAAAATTTTTTTTATATTATGACTTAGAAACAACACAAACCGAAATATCTTAGCATTAATTTTTAATCAAATATGTTAAAAAGGCATTTATTAATATTTTATTTTTGCATTATGATTTTATGACATTTAATTGAAATTTAGAGTTAAATTGATAGAAAAACCTTGAGTAAAGCTTTAAATATTAATCTAATTAGTCATAAAGCCAGTAGTAACTTTATATTATTATAATACATATATCATATTTTTATTTTAAATGAAATTATTTATTTATATTAAATCAGATGACGTTTGAATTATAAATCGAATTATTATTAATTGACGTTTCTATTCCTTTATTAACTGACGGTTAATTTAATTTGACCGTTAAATTAATTAACGTATCATTTCAATTATTATTAAATTGACGGTTAAAAGAATTAACGGTTCATTATAACCACCCTGTAATATTTAAATATAAATTCTACAAATATAGAAGTACATAAACCCAAAAAGAATTTGTAGCTAAAACATGTTTTTATTTAAAATAAAAAAAAAAACTTATAAATTAAAATGTCTATCAATCTTTAATCAAATTTGGTTTTGTAATACTGATCAGTCAAATCAAAAAATAAAACATCAGAAATTAAATAAAAATCTAAAATTATTTTTTTTTTTTTAAATTACATTAAATAAAACTGCCAAAACTTAAAAGGATAAAAATAATTTTCAGCATAATCAAATTTTTATTAAAAATATCTACAAAAAAATAATCAAAGATAAAATTCAAAACATCTTAAATCAATCATTAAATTAATATAAGTATAATATTCAAATTTTTTTTTTTAGTCAAAAACAAAAAATCATTTAAATTTATTCTATTTCATAAAAAAAATTAAATCAGTTTCGCTCTTTATTTAATTTATAACCAAAAAAAAAAATAAATTAAATAAGCTTATGATGTAAGATTTAAAGAATTCATTCTAAATTACCGAAAAAAAACTAATAATTTAATCGTCCCACTAAAATTGTAAACAATTTTCACTTTTACTTTTAACTTTTTTCGATCAAACATAAATTTAATTTTTAAAATAAAAAATTAATTAAAAAATCCGTGATGACAAATTAAAGATATACCGAAGTATATTAGATATACATATGCGTTAAATTAAATTCATTTTCAATTATACAAAATTTGTTTTTTTCATATTTTTAAAGGTCAAAATTTTTATTTTAATTAATAAATTTATGAATTAATAATAAATAAATTTTTACTATTTTACATTAAATTTATGCTCCATTTCCTACTCATTTTTTAAAATTTTTAGTGTAGTAAATTAACACATAATTTATATGAAAAAAAGTGTGGATATGTGTTTATTGATTTTGATCGTTTATCAAAAAATATTTTTTGGTTTTTCTACTTGCCGCAAAAATTAACTATTCAAATATTTGACTGTATGAAGGTATCCAACAAAAACTTTCGTAAAATTTAAGAACTAAAATGTTTTTGTAAAAAAAAATATGTTTAAGTATTCAATCGAAAATTTAACCAAGAACTCACGTTATATCACTTTCAGAAGTTTTTATATTTTTAGACGAGTGATATCAAGTTTCATTGTACGAGATTAACACTATTTCAAATTTTATATTTTTATTTGAATAACTATGATAAACTTTCCGTGTAAATTTTTATCGCCACAATTATGATAAATAGGGTTTCATAGAGCTTAAGCTTCCTTCACATTGATATTTCAATATTAAAAATATTTTCATTTTAATAAAACACAAATTCAAATTTCATATAAATTTATATTAGCAACTGATTCATTTTCAATCTCCATAATACTATTCTAACTCACATTAATTCACATATTTCGGTTTGAATTCAGCTTGTGGAAAACGTAGAACGAGTTTTATTTTTAAAAAAACCTTGTTTCGTACCAGTTTTTTAAAAAAAAAACTGGCACGGAATTGTTTTCAATGATTTTTCAATTAATAGTCATAAAAAATCAATTTATTTACGTTTCTTTTATGTTGCCATTTTTAGAACTGAAGAAGAAAAATCGTTCAGTCAAAGCGAAATCCATGGAATAATGACGGAAAAATTATATTTTTTTGGAGAGAATTTGATTTTTACGTTTCGGGTCAATTTCTTTCGAAATTTGTTATAATCAATACATGTGCAGTTTTGTTTCCATTAAATTCGCTGTAGCACCGTGTAACCAAGTAAGCTTAAATCATGCAATCCGCCTTAACTAAGCTTTTAAGTGTGATAGAAATTTATTGTTGGGCTTTATTGATAATTACTATAAATTTATAAAAATATGAACTTTAAATTTAAATATGAACTTTTAAGAACATTAAATTTCCCAATAAATTTCTATCACACTTAAAATTAAATAAGTTAATATTTGGAACATAATATTTGATAAAATAATATAGTCTTCAATGTTGCAACTAATTTATTTAATTATTATTAATATTTTTTCGGATTCCATGTAAATATATATTTAAGTCCGTTTTATTTGACGTCATTGTTTCAAATTACACTTGAATTGGAAGTGATTAAATTTTTTTTTGTGTTATTAATAAAACCATTCTAAATATTTAAATGAATCTACCATAAAAAAAAAAGTTTTTTATTATTATTATTATATTTGAAGACAAAAAATTAATAAATCTTCCCACTAAAGCGGATACACGGGACCATATAAAAATTTAATCAATATCTATAATTTAATTTATTTCTAATTTCTAATTTTATTTTTATTTTGGGTTTTTTTTGTCTTAAACTCTTAAAAATGTGTTAAAAGCTTTAAATTGATTAAAAATTTCGTTATATTAATTTTAATGCCACTTTATTTTTTTAAAAAACTACTGCACAGCATGGTATTTGCAAAACAGCATGGTTGAATTGTATATAAATTTTTTAACCTTGATTTTAATATTATGTTTGACAGCAAGAAGAATTTCCTAAATGTTTTTTATTTTTTTTTTAAATTTTATATAAAACAATTTTTCTTAAATTCTTTTGTATTTTTAAATTTTCTATTGATTTTTTATATATTTATGAAAATATAACACGTCATTAACATAATTTTGTTTATTTGCATAAAATTATGATAAAATAAATTTTACCATTCAAAAATTCAGCTTGTCAAGTAGATTATTATTTATATTGTCTTCAAAAAAAATATATACATATTTTTTTATTTAATATTTAATTTAACAAAATTTAACCAGTTTTATAATATTTAGTGAAAATTATTTACAAAAAATACACAAAGAAAATTATATGTAAAATTAATTCTATCATTTCAGGTAGTAATTTTAAATTTGATTTAAGATATCTCTTAGATTTCTTTTATGCTATTTAATTTGTATTCATATTCAAATAATCTATTTTTAGATTATTTCTAGATAAAGTTGTGGTAAGAAAAAAAAAACTTAAGTTTTAATCTAATTTTAACATAATACATAACATCATAGACAATTTTTATCAAATTTATACAGCTTATCTCAAAATATTTACATCCGTAGTAAGACTAACAGTAATACAATTTGTATATTTCATTTAGGAAAACTTTTACTAAATACAAATGAAATTGAATATACAGGAATTGTGGAGAAATCTTGGGTCTACTTGGTCAACTATGATATGTATAGAAAGTATATGTTCTACCTACATCAATAATCTAATACAAAAAAGAATTAACGAGACGAGGTGCAGTCTGTCAAAAATTTTCCCCAGGAAAAAATTAAGGAGTAAATTTAAATGAGGGAATACTTATACTCAGACTATCGGTTTATTATTTGTTCAGAGCTTTAGCAAACACTTCTCGCTAATAGAACTTAAAATCCTCTAACTTATATAACAAGTTACCTTAAATCCTTTTGTGCTTCCAGGTTTCTAATAGAAGAACTCAAACATTGCGACATAAATGGCAAGCAGTCAACAAAGATAGAGACTGCATACAAACATACCTAATTCAGAAATAAAAACTTTTTTTACGGTTCATATTTGTCGGTTTATGTTAAAATTATTGATTACTTATGGATGGGTACTCCTAATATATTAGACCAAATAAGAATATTTTCCTAATGGTTTAAAAGAAAATCAAGAATAAAAATTTCTTTCATATTTCACATCATTATAAATATTAGTCAACTTTTACTAACTAATTATATGTATTTGATTTGTTTTCATAATTTGATCTGTATTTTCACAGTCAAATATAACCGGTAAGTTGTACATATTTATTCCATTCAAGCTCTTAAATAGTCTTCCATTTTCTATGATTTTTTTATATATTGTTCTTTAACCAGGTGGAATATCAATTTGTTTAATTAATTATAAGTCCAAACATTTTTAACGTAGAAAAATCAGATATAGCATTATGGTGAAAGTTTAACAGCCATTGGCGCCACATTCATTATTCTATAGAATGATATTAACCAATTAATTTATACATATAAATTAATTAATTAATTTCATATGTTCATTTTTGATAAGTGGATTTTATAATTTAACTATTTCCGGATATTATCTGATGTTTTAAAATTATGTACAAATATAAAATCGTTTTTTGTGTGCATAAACTTAACTATTATGCCAATCTAGTTTTAACATTAATTTTAGTAAAATATAATTAAAACCAATACTAGATTCATTCATTTAATTTTGAATTATCATAAAACAATTAAAAAAAATTTCTATTCCAAATATTCTATTAATAGATTAACATATTTTTTTTATGTTTATTTATGGAAGCAACAAATAAATCGACATTTTAATAAGCTTTTTTATATCTTTATCAGATAAAATTCTAGATAATCATTTGAATTATTCATTATATATATTTTGTTATTTATTAATCTATAGATATTTAAAGTATATATAAGAATTTTATAAAATGATTAATGGAAATATTCTATTTTTTACGAATCATTTTATATAAAATATTAATAATTTGTAAATATTTTAAGTATCATGACTCAAATATTGGAATGCTACTAATATATATATAATATTTTAAATTTTCCTTATTTTAATTTTATAATTTTAATTGCCTATAACTAATTAACTTTTTGACAAGGTTATAAAAAAAAAATAATCTCCGTTCTATATTTAGTCTGATGAAATTTTTCCCAAAAAAAAAAAATTTAGTATAGTGAAAAATTATACTTTTAACAACTCTTCTTTTACGGAAATTTAATTGTTGGATTTTATATTAAAAGTTTGATATTTTGTACAATAAAAATATCACAAATTTAATAAAAAAAAATTTTGGAATATAAAACATTATCAATTAAAGTTTATTACTTAAATCGCCTACGATTTGTCCGTGACATTGAAATACACTTAATATTATATGAGAATTTTATTCCTTATTTAAAACCTTCTTAACACAATTTTATTATCTGATAAATTTACAGAAATATATTTCGTTTCTTTTATTAAATAAAAAATATTCAAATATAAAATATTTAATACACTATATGTCCCAAATTTTATTTTAACAAAAACTTCTTATTTTAGATCAATAAATAAAGTTTAGCGAGGAATGTAGTATACTTAAATCATATTTTTATCATTTATTAATGAAAATAACTAACAAAAATCTATACTTCTCTAGGACAATACTAGGAAGAATCATGGCAATTTTTATCTGTTTTAAAAAATTATATTAAAAAACTAATAAGGTCCAATTAGCTTGTTGTAATAAAATTTGTGTTTGATATGTAGCTGCTATGGTTAATTAATCTAATAAATAATTTAATACAAAAATGGATTATCATAGTTTAAGTTTTTTGAAAAACATATAAACTAAAAATCTACAAGACCAATGAATTGATTATAAACTTACGGATCTAATTATAAAATTTAGATACAGCTATTAATTAATTTGCCATTATTAACAGCATAAAATTGATTAATTTATTCTATATTTGCAAAAACAAATGGTTTCAGTGTCAGCATAAAATTAGTATTTTTTTTTACAATTTTATTTGTGTAATAAAAAAAAATTAATTTAAATATTAAAAAAATACAGGATGTGTTTTGAAACGAATACTAATCGATAATTAGAAGCCATTATAAAGGAAATATAATAGTAACTAAAATATAAGTCAAAGAAAAGTGGTATTTCTTTATTTTGTAGTTAAAAGATGGTTCTAAGAGCTTTTGGAAATAGTATGACTGTCTGCACAAAATTATTAACATAGTTAGTAAATTACGATGGTTTAATATAATAGTGATTTAATTAAATTCGAAAAAACGTTTACATCTGCATAGGATTTTATATTTTGTTTAATAAAAATTATGCAAATCATGTTTCTGTTGAACAGATGTTTAAAATCTAATTTTATCTTACGGATGCTCCTCATAATTTAAGTTAACATATGATCCTAAAATATGGAGTATTTAAAGTTGTAAATAATATAAATGTTATGCGTTAATTATCTAATCAGATTATAATTGGATCATGGATTTTTGCAATTCAAAGCCGGATAATCTCAGGGGCAAAATCAGACGGTGATAGTTAATATCTCATCAATTTATAAGAATACAGATCCAATTCATTAGAACGGCAATAAATTATGCGAAAAACAAAGGGTTGCCAAAACGTGACATAGTTGCCTAATGTTTTTATTGGATTACATGCAGCGGTTGACTGATCTAACCAAGCGTCATTAATTAAATCAAATTGCTGTCTTTAAAGGACATTTTTTCTAGTTTTAGTTATGTGAAGGGAAATTTATGTCACCCTATTTTTCAAAAAAAAAATAACTATACAATCGACTATCAGTTAAATAAATTACTTTGAATATAATTAAAAATACATGTTAAGCAGGTTATATTCGGTCGGAATTTGGATAATAATAAATGAACAAATTATACATGTACATTAAATGGTAATAAATACATAAATTTTTAAAAATACATTCATTTCATCTAATAATACTAATCTAGAAATTGCTATCTTAAAATTTACTCCCTTTTTAAATATCCGTACAAAAAAAAAACAATATATTGTGAGAGTTTACTGTAAATATTTATATATGCAAATTGAATACCAAAACTCATATTAGATAAGTATTTATATCAAGTTGGACTTGTTTTGTTCTAAAAACATAAAAATTTACGGGTTAAATTTATTGCAAATTTTAAGTATTATAGTTTTCTTCATAATATCTAGATTCTAGATTGTACACACAACTTCGATATCAACCAATATATTTATGTAAACAATTTTTTATAAAAGTATGTTTTGGTAGCATAATATAAAATTTTTATGATAAGAATTTTAGAAAATATACAGAATTCGTTTTCCTTCTTCAATTTATTCAAAATCATTGTATTACTATCAGGCTGTTTAATCTATCTATCTTTTAAAAGAAAATAACCACCTGCTTATATTTTTGATTTGTTGTTGAAAATATTTCTAGCTTAGCAACATATATATATACTTTCAATAACTGTTGCTATACAAGGAATAATTTTCGAATTTTCGAACTTATTTGTTTTATTGTATAATATTTCTATACAATTTTTATATTGTATGTATTTAATTTAATTTTGTGAAATACAAAGATAATTTAAAAGCTCTAAATTTATAAACAAAAAAAAAAGTATATATGATATGAAATATTGATATGTTTAAAAATGCTTAATATGTTTAACTTGTATAACAATTTTTCTTCCAAATTGATCTTGTTATAAAATATCCATATACGTATAATTAATTACATTTCTCTGATATTTAATTAATATAAAATTGTAGTTGGTTCTATTTAAATATCGAAACCAAATTTATTTTATGTTTCAAATTACAAATTCTAATAAGATCAGTTAAATTTAATTATTTTTAATTTATAAAACTATTTTTTCTGCTAATACAAATTACAATTTAAGATGTAGATTGTGGTTTTAATTAATTTCATAATATTTTCTAAATTAAAAGGATTAAAAAACATTTTAATAGACATAAAGATATTTAAATATTTTGTTCATGAAATTTAATTAATATGGTCTATATATTTTATACGAAATTTGACATTGTCTTCTGTTAAATATTTATAAAACCTTCTAGTTATTTTAAAATTTTACTTCATAACATTGATGATGATCTATGGACGTTTTTTTTTATTACTTAAACTAGTTTTTAGTGCATCAAAATTTATACTTAAGAAAATAAATAAATTTGGCACAATAATTTTTTTATTTTTATATATAATATAGTATTTGTATTAAGTAGCTAAGCCTTTTGACAGTTATATAACTAGTATATATATTATACAAAAAATTTTACATAATATATATATATATATATATACTAGATGAGGGTAATAAAAAATCAAACTAATCAACTTGGTAATATTTGTTTTAAATTATTGTCTAAAAGCAATAAAAACGATTTAAAACAATTTATGATTTAGCTTCTAAATATTAGTTATAACCAAAAATGCAAATTGATTTTTAATATATAGTTAAAAAAAAAAAATACAAATCCATATGATATCTTTAAAATATAAAATTTTATATTCAACGTGTCAACAATAACTTTGAACTTTTTATATATTTTTAATAGCTTTTATACATATATAAAATATATTTTATATTAAATTAAATACGAAAATTATATTGGAAAATTTTAATAAAGACATTTAAAATATAAAAGGTTAGAATATATTAATTTTTCAATAAATTTCCAGATTTAGGTTAGGTAAATTATTAATTTTTAATCATAATAAAAAATTTTGAAAGAAAAACTTAAAAATTTTTATAAAATTAAATAGTTTTACAAATTAATTATAATTTTTTTTTTATTTTTAAATAAATATTTAAATTTTACAAATAAATTTATAATATTCTTTCATTTGAAAACAAAAAAAAAATTTATTGACAAATTTATGAAAATTATTCATATTTTTCTTATGATTTGTGTATATTAAAAAGCCGGATATGAATTAATCTATTCTTAATTTGCAACCCCCAAAAGAAAAAAAAAATTTTTCCAAAAAAAAAAAAACAACAACATATTTTAAAAAATTAATAGAATTAAATTATTTTTTACATAAATTTTAGATTATAATTTTTAATATATTTCTATTTAATTTAAATATACATATAAATTTAGTGATGTAACCTTATTGAATTGTGGGAAGTTAAATATCAATAAGAACTGACCATACTAACTATAATATTTTTATTATTGATTTTAACTAATTTCACTTTCAATTTTTTTGTAAATAAATCAATAAAAGGTAATTTACATTCAGAGTTTTTGTAAATATGAAATAATTTCGGGGTTAATAGAATTTTTGTCAAAGTCTTAATCAAAAAAAAACTATAAATTAGCTTTTATTGATTTAATTTGTTCTCAAAAATTAATTAATTCCAAAAAAAAAAAAAAAATTTGCATGAACATTTATGAAATTTATTTAAATTTTTTTTTTTTTAAATGAAATTTTTCAATGCACACAACATTAAATATTAATGTTTTTTTTATTAAATAACCAGTAGCTCGTTTAAAAAATTAAATTATAAATATATATAAATTGGATATAAATTATAAAGAAAATATATTCAATTTTTAAATGATTTTAATTACAATTAATAAAAAACTTGATCCTTCTTAAGGACGTTCAAAAATATTAACTTTGAATTTAAATTAATAGCTTAAAATTTTAATATACATATATTATAAAAATTTAATTATCAAAATTTTTGCTCTTATTATATTATTTGAATTAACTAATATGTGTATTAATATTTTTTTTTTTTATCTTCAGTAATTCAAGGAATTTGAAAAATGTTTTAAAATAAAATATAAAAATAATTATTACATATTATTAAATCCGATTATTTGAAGGTGGACTTCTATAACCAATTACACAAGTTCCAAAATATAATAAATTTAATAATTAAATTTTTGTTTTTTGTTTTATTTATATTACTATACTTTTAAAAAAAAAATTAGCTTCTCATAGGACTAAATTTATGTTAATCATTTCTAAATGAAAAAAAAAAATTTATTTAAAAAAATTATGTATTTTAAAAAAAAAAAACAATTTTTAAGCGCTATATAAAAATAAAACCAGTATCCGAAAATCTTAAAATACAGAACCTTAAAAAATAATTAAATGAAAAAATCAGAAAATAAATTAAATACAATAAAAAATATAACAAATATAAATAAAAATATTTTAAAAAATATATTTGTATGTATATATATATATATAGATTTTAATGTATCTTCAAATCATAACGAGCATAACTTGTATATTAGTGACTAAGTATATAAACAAAAAAAAAAAAAATTTTTTCTTTTTTTGTTATATTAGAATTTAGTATGATTCCCAAATATAAATATAAGTGGATTTATATAATATCAGTTTCATTTTTCATTTAACTTGCCGCTGTGAAACAACAAAATAACTAAAATTATTGGATTAAATAAATTTAAGAAAATTAATTTTAAAATATTTTTATTTTAAAACACAAAATTTTAATTACAAATAAAAGTAAATAAAAATAAAAGAAAAGTTCAAGTGTTGTGAAAAAAAAAAATGAATTTATTTTGGGTGAGTTTTGTCGAAAAAAAAAAAAATAAATAAATAAACAAAAAACATAAAAACATTAAAAAAATAATTACACAAAAAAAATGTAAATAAATAAAGAAAATGAAAAATATTCATAACTTTGGAAAATTAATAGTGTATTATAAAAAAAAAAAAAAACTAAAATTTGTGATATCAAATTATTTCATTATTTTACCATATATATCTATATAATTCTCAGATCACAATTGTTGTGGCGATCACAATTGCCTCGTCACAACGATACGCAAGTAGTTTTGATGATGGTAGATGGCATCCAGAAGTTCATGGTCGTACCGGATATTATATACCAGATGATCGTGGAAGATATATTCATGTAGAATATCCATATAATGGTGGTTATGGTGATCGAGGTGGACGCGGTGGATTTTATGTACATCAAGAATCAAAAATAGTACCATATGTTCACGTTATTGGACCAATGGGTCCTGGAGGACCAAGTGGAGGTGGTGGTGGTAGAGGACCTGGAGGACCCGGTGGACCTAGAGGACCTGGAGGACCCGGTGGACCTGGTGGACCACCTGGACCACCTGGACCACCTGGACCACCAGGACCTCCTGGACCACCAGGACCTCCTGGACCACATGGACCAACAAGACCCGGACCATTTGGACCACCTGGACCACCAGGACCACCAGGTCCACCAGGCCCAACAAGACCTGGACCACCAGGTCCACCAGGACCACCCGGTCCAACAAGACCAGGACCACCAGGTCCTCCAGGTCCAACAAGACCTGGACCACCAGGTCCACCAGGACCAGGTAGCCCAGGCCCACCAGGACGACCAGGACCTCCAGGACATGGTCCAGAAACTGGATCAGATATACTTAGTTATCCAATACCTAAACACCCTGGTTATCCCCCAGCTGGTCCACCACAAGGATATTTACCACCCGATCAACATGGATACGAATATGGACCTAAAAATTCATATACTAAATTTGAATATTAATAAAACAAAAAACAATATATAGAATTAATTATAAAAAGAAAAAAAATTATTATAGGTTCATATAAATATTTTAGGTATAAATAATAAATTGTAAAAATGAAAAAAAACGATGAAAATTTACGAAGAAAATTTTTTTAGATTTAATTTATAAATTTTTGGAATTATATAATTCACTATATTTCATAAACGCACACACAATGCAGAAACTAAAAAACAAAATTTTAATAATTAATAATATAATTATATATAAATTTATAATTCAAAAAAAAAAACAATCATAAAGATATGAAAATCAGAGTTTATTAATCAAAATCTCTAGTCATTTCCTGAAATATTATTACAAAAAAAAAGAAAAATCAATAAAAAAGGAAATTTTGAATTATATAAAAAAAAATACAAAAATTAAATATATATGTAAATATGAAATTTGAATTATTTTAGTTTTGTGATTAATTTCATAAAAGTGATACATTAAATACATAAGAATTGGAAAATTTTAAAACTAATAACTTGTATTTTTTATTATTATAAATTTAAATTAATTTTTTTTTTTTTTTGCAGCTCTTAAATAATGAAAGTTGATTTTTAAAAAAATATTTTTTAACAAAAATCAAATCAATTTACATAAATTAAAAATTATTAACAAAAGAAAGAATTTAAATTTAAATTTTAATATATTTGTTTAAATTTTTATAATTTTTAACCGATAATACAAATTTAATTAAAAATTATTAGATATTTTTAATTATGTGTTAAATAAGAATCAGTCACATAAAATCCATATTTAATTGATTTTTTATACAGGAATGAATTGCAGGAAACACTATTCAAACATAAACAAGAATTTAGAATTCAGAATTCCAATATGTCTAATATATAACAAATAATTAAAAAGTCAAGGATGGCTAATATCTAAAAAAATAATAAATAAAGCTTACTTAACATTATTATTACTACATAATATACGATATTTAAAAAAATACAATCTAATAACTTTTAAAGAGCCATCTGTACGTCAGTAACGGAATGAAAAATCTATATGATATATCAAATTGAAATTAAAATGTAAAATATATCAACAAAAGCATTTATTAATCATAGTAATAATTCTATAGAAATTTATAAAAATATGTGATATCAATATCTATATCTTTGTTGACATTTGACATAACTTCAGATGTGGTTTCCTAAACAGTTAATCTTCAAATTTACCAATGCATGATAAATTTTTATTTGGTAAACACAAAGAAAAAAAAATTGGTAAACTCGAAAACCGACATTCTTATTTCTGCGTTGATTAATTTTGCGAAAATCTGACAACTGAAACCCATCCACCACTTAAATTGACAATATTTGGGTTAATAATCCGTTACATAAAACAAAAAATACCAAGAAAATAAAAAACATTATTCTAATCTCAATAATTCACGTTAAAATTAAATTTCATTAAATTTTCTGATGCTGAAAACTTGTAATTGTGTAGATATCATGTTTTGTTAAATTGCCACAGATTTATAGAAGTAAAAAGAGCCTGGATTGTTTTTTTTTTTTTTACAGCATTCTGCTTAGCGATCAGTTGTTATTATAGTTCAAATTAATAACAAAAAAATTATTTAAAAATTTTTATTCCATATTATGTGCTTTCAAGAGATCAAACTTCATTATTAAGTTAATTATAAGACATCAAAAATCGTTAAATATTTCGACTATAATTTAGTTAATTTTTTTCATTTCCTGTATATCCTTTTTATTTAATATTTATAATATAAACATTATAATTTTTTTCTTGACACTCAGTCATTTTTAATGTTATATGTGTTCCATTAAACTAGACAGCACATCAAATCTAAATATTTGACAGAATTAATTTCAATATTTTATAATTCTATATATCTGTCACAAAATTGAACAACATAATAAATAAATTTATAGTAAGAACTTAAATTTCTATTTTAAAAATCTATCAGACAATATAAATATAACAACAATCATAAATCAATTTTCCTAAATAATAATATAAAATTTATTGATTATAATATAATATTAATTATTTATGAAATTTAAAATAGTTTATGGTTCATTCGGATCCGTTGTGTTGTTTTTTTTTTTTTTGATAATACATATACATATATTTATATTGAAAATAATTTTTTTTTTTCAGTTATATTAGACTAAAAAAAAAGGAAATACAACATAATAAAATGTGTTGTTTTTTTATTTCAAATTAAATTATATATTCAATATATTTTATTATACCATCTTTTTATTTATTGCTGTACATTCCAAATTAGCTTGATATTTATTAAAGTATAAAAAACATTGTTAATAATTTCAAATATATCACCAAAATTCAAAATTATTTTTTTATTTCATAAAATAAATAATAGAATATGGAAGCGCCCATGCCTACATTCGATTACCAAAGTGTTCAACTAAAACTAGTAGTTCTCTAATCCACCCCGTACAAAGCACAAAGAGTTTCTCGGCCCGCTGTACACCCCCATCGGCGGCTCAATACATAGTCTCCCTATTGCACGTAGACCCACCATACTTTCCTTATGAAACAGATCACACTTGACGGCTTAGTATACCAGCCCCCAAAAAATATGAAGGAAATGGTTACCGGTAATTTAACCCGATTATGCCTCACCAATGTATAAGATTTAATTTGCATTTCTTAGCAATATAGATAATTAGTCCTATAGTTGGAAGTTTTGACATTCAGGCTGTTAATATTAATACCTTATTTAGAACATTTAAGTAGAATCGTAGATACTCTACTGTTCATCTAAAATGTAATTTTTTGATTTTCACAGTATGTTTTCGTGCTGCTGCCAGTATTATAAATTATTTTCCACATTTAAGAAGTTAAAAATTTTTTTAAATAAAAATAATACTTTTAAAAATTTAAGTTTTTTTCAGTGCCTGAAAATATGCTTTTTCTTATAGTAGAAACTTAAATAAATAATTCTAATTAAATTAAACAAAATCACGTTTAAAATATAAAACATTTTGTTATTTATGGTAATATATATCTATCTATATATGTAGCATTAAATTTTAACCAGTATCTTACTTATAATATAAGAGGAATAGTATAATTTATTACAATCTTAAAAATTCTGACAACTTTTTCACACCATTTTATAATTAATCCATTTCTTTGGTAACAATGTTTTTTTCAAAGTCTGCAAAATCATGATATAAAAACAAATATAGTATAAATTATTACAAAATATTTTATTGCAAATAATTTTATTGAAAATTTTCTGACTATATTTTCACAATTCCTAAAGATTGACAAATATTTTAATTAAAAACTTTGTGGATAATATAAAATTTATTTCATCCGAAGTTAATGTCATTATAATATTTGTATATGACAGCATCATACAAAAATCATAAGTTAATCATAACTATCATATATATGAATTTAATTTTTAAAAAACTATATTCAACTGAATCAAATATATTAAACGAACTTTCCTTACTGTCAAATATTTAATTTTAATTTTTCATATTCTCAGTTCTAATAGTAAGAGATTGACGTTTTCCATTAAAAATGAATTATTTGGTAGATTATTTAAAATTACATAAACAATTTAGCTATTTGTCAATCTTTCTGTATTTATTTTTTAATATTAAAAAGAAAATAAATGAAATGCCAATCATTATTAAAAAAATAGAAAATTCACAAACTTTGTAAAAAAAAATATAGCTAAGTTAGTTATTTAAGGTTTCTGTTTTTTTCAACAATTAAGATATAAAAGCGTATACAAGGAAATATATTATCAGTTTAAAGTTCAGTATGACTTTGAATTTTTGTAATATAATATACAATTTATTTATTACTTGTTAGAGTATGAAAGAAATCATAATGAGATACTGTATACTGATGAGTAGTTTAAACTTTTGCCTTACCCTTTGATTCTAAAATATTATACATGAAATAAACGATACTCGTATATGCTGATGATGAGTATATAATACAGTTTCAACTTTTTGGTTACCCTTCGATTATTAATGACTGCACTATTATATATTTAAAATAATAGTGTCATAAAATATACCCACAAATATCTACATTTCTTTCGTTATTTATATTTTTTACAAAAAATTTAACCTGTTTTTAAAAGATATTCAGATACAATATATAAAATTAAATTTTCCAAAATATATTTCCGCCACCTTTTTCATTAGAATTTTATATTCATTTAAATAAATACTACTATTTACATATAAATTATAGATTTTCATTATGTTTCATAATTAGTGAATATTGTATTTTTTTTTTCTTTTTTTGAAAATTGACAAATTGTAATTAATAAATTTTACTAATAATTAAGTTTTACTCAATTGTGTTAAACTAAAGACCAAAAGAGAAAAAAAAATATTTTTTTTTATTTTATAATTATATCAACTTCCCTGAAATAAACTGGAAAATATTTAAATTAATTAATTTTTTAAATCAGACATTTATAGTTTGCTGACTCAATAATTAAAACATTTTGATTACCATAAAACGATAATTAATCAAAAATGCACATTTAAAAAAAAAGAAAACTATAAATTGGATTAAAATACAAAAATTTCACGATCTAATTTTACCCTGACTAACTCAGTCAAATAGCTTTTATTATAAGTTAAATTTCAAATTTTTCTGTTTGCAATTAAATAAAATTATTTTCGTACAAAAAAAATAATAAAATTAAAAACTAAAAATCCGGCTTATTTATCTATAAATCTATAATTCATTCTGGTTTTAGAAGAAATTTTGTGAGATTTTTTTTTTTTTTGTATTTTGAATCAACAACAAGTTAAAAATTTACTCATCATTCAACAAAAATGTCTTTTCAATCATTACCCACTAATAAACAGTAAGTCAATCTGGAGGATATATCTATAAATAATAATATAATTTTCTGAATGTCTATCAAGATAAAACTGGAATAACATAATAAAAACATGACTACAAAAATTTTATAATTAATCATAGCCGTATTCATAAGATACATATGTATATATTTTTTTATAGCTTTTCTTAAACTTTCAATGTATACATATATGCCACACCAAAAAATAAATAAATAAAAATGTTATTAGCATTGAATGGGGTACAAAATTCTCTGACCTTGCATTTCAGAACTGTTGTTAATACCAAAAAAAAAAAAAAAATTTAAAAAAAAGTTTTAAGAAAAGTTTTAATAAGAAATTATTATATAATTTAATCGACCATGTTTAAAAGTTTCACTAAAAATGGAAATTACCCCACGTATTCTACATAATTTTTTTTTTTGGGACATTATTAAATGTATAATAAATTTAAATAAAATATAATTTTCTTCATTTTTATTTTTTTTAAAAAATAATATATAAATATTTAAATTTTCTGTGTTTCATATAAACATGTTTTAAAAACAGAAAATAATTTATATTAAATATGTGAAAGATGAGTAAGAGTTAATATTTTTTTTTATTATTATTATGATTTTTGTTCCGGTTGTAAAAAAAAAAAAAAGTATGTATAAAACAAGAAAATTAATAATTTTAGAATAAATATTTTATGTGATATTCAATAATAATATTTAAAGTAAGTCAAGGTTGGAGATATCAGAAAAGATATAAATTTTGTATTTTTTTTTTTTTGAAAATCTTAGTTCAGATAAAATATATGATTTAAAAAATTTTTAGAATTAATTTTTTAGAATAATTTTCGGAATATTAATATTTTTTTGGGGGTTTTTTTGTAAAAGAAAGAATTTACTTTTGTTAATGGATTATGTCAGTCCATTCATATATCTTTTCAAAACTTTTCTGTCAGTCCATTCATATATCTTTTTCAGAAATTGTTAATTAAAAACAGTAAATAGAAACATAATTTTTTAATAGAAGAATTGCTGAAAAAGTTTAAAAATTTAAAATTGTCAGAAAATGAAAGAAATAGATTTCATATGCAATGAAAAGAAAAATTAATTTAAATTTCAGCTTTAATCATTAGGAGCTTAAGTTAGAACCGGACCTGCAGAGGAAATAACGAGTAGAAGAAAATCCTATTTAGTATAATTAAATTAAAATAGGAATTTTAAATGAAATATGCAACGATGACGATGAAGAATAACTTAATCATGATCGCATTTCATTGTAATATATATTTGTAATTTAATTTAGTGCAATATTGATTTTACTAGTACATTTAGAGTATATCTATGTTTCCACATCATAACAAACCCCATAAATATAAATATCCTGCACAGTTAAGCTGTTGCGCGAGATTTTTTTTATTTTAACCTACTTAATTTTATAGATGCACTCATATATTAATAGTTATGTATATCCGAATTTGAACTTTAATTACACAAATAAATCTATATTTTTTCTATAACTTTTTTTATTAAAAGAAATAAAAATTTTTTGACCAATAATTATTATTTCTTTCAATGTCAAATATCAATGATGATTAGTTTCTGAATGTGTTAATAAAATACATATATTAGTTTAATTTTTAAAATATTAGAAGGCGTTTCTTGTCACATCATCTGCAAAAAAAATAAAATAAAAACTTCTTAAGGCCAATTATATCGAGATCAAAAAATACATTTACTTCAGAAAATGTATTATATGATGGCGCCATAAAAGTGAATGGTTATTATATTAGTTATATTTAATAAAATTTACAAGTTATTAAAATTTTTCAAATAACTCTTTATACCAGTTCATATTAAAATACATAATTTTTTTTTTTTAAATTTTATAATATATTTATTTGGAAATTCAACGTAAAAATTAAAATAAAATATTGTTCAAATTGAAAATATAACAGATTTAAATTTTAAAAAGAAATATTTACATAACAAGATGAAAAATAATTTGATTTTAAACAAATAAAATAAAAATTTTCAATAATCTGGAAATATAAACAAAATCAACTAGGAATTCAATAATAAATAAGAATTTTATTATCAATTAGTCCATTAGACTAAAAATAATTATTGCGAAAACATGTAACTTGATTTTTTGTAAAATATTTTAAATTAGAATTTAACTTTTGTTTATTAAGCTACCGAATAATTTGATTCCAACAAAGAATTTTGTTATTAATATATACAAGTTATAAGCTCCTTTGAGGAACAACATTGTTTGTTTACATATAAAATAATTAAGAGAAATGATGGATTAAAATTTAGTCAAAATAAAAGATTTGGATTGTTCATCATTACACTACTACAGATTAAGATAATATAAAGTCTAAAAAAGATTATCGACGAAACGAATTCAAAATATATTCATAAGTTACAAAATCTTATGCTATTGTACACCTAAATTGAGGTTAATTGTAATTTATTGCCCTTTTTTTTATAAAAGTTTTTAATATTTTAAATATCTGCTTAACGTTTTACCTAGTAAATTTACGCATAAATATTAAATAAATATATACGCATAGCTGCTAGCGCAGATTTATTTTTAAAGATTTTTATAATCTTCAAATTTTAATCTTAAAGTTGAGCACTAAATTACTGATTAAGACGGAATTATAATAGTATTTAAAAAGGATAGTAAAAATATAAACATATTATCCCATGATATAGCAACATAATTCACTGAAGAGAATATATCTTGAAATAAAAAATATTAATCTGAAATATATTTTAATTTAAAAATAAAATCCATTAAATTTACCACAAAAAAAAATATAATAGTTTCAATGATAATAATAATATTTTTTTTCTTTCTATCGATAACTAATCACTTTCCAATGACAAAAAAAAACATTCAATACTTAAAAAATAATTTATGTTCCTGAAAACAATTATACTATGTTCGATTAAATTAAAACTCATCAATAACAATCCTTGATAATTTTATATGTGAAAAATCTTGAACTTATTCTATTTACACTTATTTAAAAAAAAAAAAAAACAACTACTTATCAAGGATAGTAAGTTACTATTAAATCAACATAAATCTTCATATCATATTTAGTTATAGTAATCAATAACAATCTCTAAAACTAAAAACACTTATATCTTTAACATAGAAAAATAAAGTAACAAAAAAAAAATTTAATAGATTTAATCGAAAAAATATTAAAATAAATTATAAGCGAAGAAAACAAAAAATTTAATTAACAAATTCATATTTCTTGACACTTCTTCACTAAAGTCCATTGACTTCTCTAAATAGTTTAATACGACAAGAAAAAATCACCAGCAGCATAAAATAAAAAATAATAATAATAATAATAATAATTGATCATAAAAAATATGTATATTTGTTTATATATATTATATATTATTTTTAATGTAAATCTATGTTGGTTTGTTGGTATCCCATCATATTAGTCATAATAAAAAAATCTTTTTTGATAATATTTTATTTTTTATGTAGATATATATTTAACAAGATATTACATCATTTCATATATAAAAATTATTTTAAAAACCGAAAGTTTATATTCGAAAAAAATATATATATATAAACAATAAATATATACTAGTAAATTTTGCATATAATGAACTAACATATTTGTAGAATGTCTGAAGGTAGACTTCTTTTTATATTTTATCCATAATTTTCACACATTTCATGGATGGTGTTAAGTTGATTTCTATATATGAAATATCTACTAATAAGATTTATTTTTTTTGTTGGTATTTTTGGTGGTTGTTTGTTAAGAAAGTTTCCAAAAATTTATATTTATCAGTTCATTAAACAATGCATGTTATAAAGAATTAATTGCCAGACCAGTTTATCTATTTCAGAAAAAAAAAAAAAATTAAAATAGAACAAAATCTTTTAAACTTCAAAAATTTAAATAACCGGATAGAATTTTTTGTTCATTAAAAAATATATGGAGTGATCAAATTTTACACAAAAAAATACTAAACCAGTGTATTTAAAAGTCAAAATTCTAAATACACGAAAAATATATACATACGTATGTTTTTAATATAAAATCTTAAAGAATTCTATTATTTATAATAATTATTTTAATTTTTGTTTGGCTTTTGTTAAAATATGAAATAAAATTAATATTAAACAACATATCACACTAAAAACTAAAATAAAATAAATGCGTTAATTATTTAAATATAATATATTTTGATATTATTAATAAATAAAATTATCATAAGAAGAATGCCCACTTTAAAATAATTTAAATGTTCAAAAAAATTTTTATGTATTATACATAGTTTATTATACGGTATACATAATACATATTATAATTTTTCGATCTAATTTTTATTTATTAAAAATAAAATAAATAGAACAAAAGAAAATTTAATTTTTATTTTCATTTTGGGGTATGTTTAGATAGCATAATATATAAAAGATTTTTTTTAAAGTAAAATATCTACAAATATTTAACTAGAATAATTAAGTTTATCCTTGTATTTTGTTTGGAGAGCTTAATGAAACTAAATTAATTTTACGGAATTTTACCAAAACATGATAATTACTTTTTAACACTTTTGAAATAAGTTCTGATTTTGACTAATCAAAAACAATCAAGTTTAAAATTTTCCTAAAATTTTTATTTGGTACTGTGTCGTTTTTCGAAACATATCTTCTTTAATCCCTATTATAACCTCTATTATCATATTTCTTATAGGTAATATATTTACTATTAAATTTCCATACTAATGAAAATGATTCAACAATCAAATGATTTTTTATTTAAAATTTCATAATATAAAATATCATAAATTTAATTAATATGAATTTTATTTGAAAGTAACGTTGAAAATATGTCACTAATCAAATATTAGAATGGTCTATCAATTAATCAATTATAATTTACCAAATTAAAAAATACTCAAAACATATATTTATTTAAAATACTCAAACTATAAACTGTCAACCACGATGAAATAAACCTTACTTTTTAATTTGAAAATTTACTATATACCAAAAAAATTAAATCTATAAAATATCAAATTAACAGCTATATAAATAATAAATATACAAATTAACAAAATTAAATTAAAAATCACATTTATTTGCCAATATCATATTTATTTATTTATTTATTTCTGATTTTGGAATGTACTTAAAATATAAAACCAGATTAATAAATTTTTTGGAAGAAAACAGGACATTTTAATAATGGGAAATATGCTAAATAAAATTATTTTATTTTACCATAAATAATTATAGCTATTAACAATCAGAAAATCTAGACCCATATCCAAAGTTGTCTTCGTTGTCGTCATCATTTTAACTAAAGTTGTAATGGTTAGATATTTTTTTTTTTTTTAGTGTTTTATGGAATATAGTCATTTTTTTTATACATTAAGTATAAATACTAGTTAAATTATATGAAATCAGTTTCATTTTTCATTTATCTCGTGGCAGGGAAGGAACAAAATTTATCGGAAATTTTCAATTTTTTTTTTGTTTTTTCTTTTTATATAATTTTTTAATACAAATTAAATTACAAAAAAAAAAATAGGATTTAAAAATTAAATTAATTTACAATGCAATCACTTTGGGTAAGTAAATTAATATCAAGCATAAGACCTTGAACACTGTGGATTACTCTTCAAGGTCTAACTGCAATAAATATGATTCGGATTATATATATAAAAAAAAACTTAATAATTTAATCATAGATTACACTGATGGTTATCAGTGGTATCACAGCTGCATCACGTAGATCAACTGTTAAATATAGTGGAAATTATGATGATGGAAAATGGCATCCAGAAGACCATAGCAGATTTGCATTTTATATTCACGATAAAAGTGGTGAATATTATCATGTACCTGTACCGTATGATGGTGGGTTTGGTGATAGAGGTACACCATATCAAGGTGGATTCGGTGACAGAGGTGTTCCGTATAATGGTGGATATGGTGATACTGGAGGTAGATATGCTGGCGGATATGGTAAAACTGGTGTACCATATAAACATTTTGATGTACCATATACTGGTGGATTTGGTGATAAACCTTTACCTTATAAAGGTGGATTTGGTGATAGTGGTCCAAGATATGCTGGCGGTTTTGGTGATGGTGCAATACCTTATGAGCATGAAACTGTAAATTATATTCCATTTGATGATAAAGTTGGTGTATATGTTCATGTACAAAATGCTGCAGGAAAATATATGCATATTAGTGGTAATATTACAAAATATGATGCTTCTGGAATACCAACAAGTAAATATTTTGGTGGAGCTGCTGGCCCAAGTGGAAAAGATGGTGGTTTTGGTAAAGGCGGAGGTTTTGGTAAAGGTGGTGGTGTTGGTCGGGGAGGTGGACAAGGACCCGCTGGCCCCGGTGGGCCATCAGGACCTGGTGGACCATCTGGACCCGGAGGACCTGGAGGACCGCGGGGCCCACCTGGTCCAAGAGGACCTCCAGGACCTGGAGGTCCACCTGGACCTACGGCAACTGGAGATTACAGAGGACATGGTCCAATAGGAATCGGAGGTGGAGTAGGAGGAGGTGATTATACAGGTCATGGTCCTACAGGAAGTGGAGGTGGTAAGGGTGAAGGAGATTATAGAGGTCATGGACACCCAGGATTTGGTGGTGGTCAAGGTGAAGGAGATTATAAGGGACCTGGTCCATCAGGTATTGGAGGAGGTAGAGGTGCTGGACCTGGAGGACCAATAGGTCCTGGAGGACCTACAGGACCCGGTGGAAAACAGGGACCTGCTGGTCTACGAGGACCTGGAGGATTTCCTGGACCAAAAGGACCTCCTGGTCCTGGAGGCCCTGTTGGTCCAAAAGGAATTGGAGGTGGTATCGGCGGTGGTGACCGAGTTAGCACAGGAACTGGCGGTGGACAGGGAGGAGGCGATAAAATTGCATATGGGCATGGTGACGGAATAGGTATAGGTGATAGAATATCTACAGGTTTTGGAGGTAAAATAGGTTACGGAGATAGAATATCAAATGGAAAAGGACAAGGCAAATATGAAGGTGATAGAGATCACATAGGTAAAGGTGGAAAAGGTGGAACCGGTTTCGGACAAGGATTTGGTTATGGAGATAGAGACATTTATAGCGGTGGCACTACGCGTGATGGAGTGGGACACCGAGTTGAAACTGGCTTTGGCAATGGAAGAGGCCCTGAATATAAAGCTGGTTACGAGTTCAAAGGAGGACCAAAAGAACCAACAGGATTTGGCCACAGAGATATTATTAGCCATGGAAAAGGAGATGGCACTAAAATAAGAATTGAACATATGAGACCTGGTGTTACACGTCATGAAATTGAAACTGGAAAAGTAACCGGTTCCATACGCGGAGAAAAAGTATTATCAAGACCAATTATACAAGATGAAAGAGGCCACATCGAAGGTTTTGTTACTAGGCATAGATTCGATAAAGTTTATGATAGCAAAGTAGAACCAAGTATACCAAAAGTATCAATATCACATATTACAACTAAGGAATTTTCTGGACCAGAATACTTGCCACCAACTGCTTCAAAAATTCGAACAAATGAAATTTTAATAGACCGACATCATTCTGCTGTAGAAAAAGATACTGGTTTCAGAATTGGAGTTAGCAGTAGAAATCAAATCAGTACGGGCAAAGTTGATATTACAGGAAAAAAAGTAGGAATAGATCATCATTATCCAGGATCAAGTATAACAAAAGTTGATGCTATAGGAAAGAAAGTTGAAATTGAACGTCAACATCCTGCACAAGAACATATTACTATCAGCGGGCCTGGTCCCGATAAAGTTGTTCATATCAATCCAATATCAAAAGTAAAACTAGAAGGTCATATCAGTGGGCCAAAAATTACATCAAAACCAGTTACACATAATGAAAGAATTCAAATTGAAAATGATAGAGGTTTAACACATTTAACGCCACTAGGAAAAGTAAATGTTAATAAATTTCCTGTCAGTAAAATAGAACCAATTATACCAAAAGTTCCAATATCACTTTATACAACAAAAATAGATTCTCATGAGATTCCATTTAAATCTAAAAATGGTTTTTCTGGACCACAATATTTGCCACCAACCCATAAATAAAAATTAAAATGAACGAATAAATACATAAATATATATATTTTTATATACATATATATATATATATATATATATAGAAACGAACTAATTATTATATTATTATACTAGTTAATTTAAATAAAACAAAGAACCGAAATCAAAATTTTAAGTACCTAATTTTAAACATTTTTTAAAGAAAAAAAAAACAAAAATTTAATATTATTAATTTAATTGTGATCAATTAAGCTTATTTTTTAAGTTAGAAAAAGGAATAAAACTTTGTAAATAAAATTTATTAAATAAAAAAAATAATAAACAAAAATAATTTAAGTAAAAAAAAGGAAAACAAAATATTTTTCATATTTTCTTACAAAATTATGTCAATTTAATATATTAAATTTGAAATTTATTGACCTTTTAGCAGGCTTTTAAAATTGCTATTTTTCTTATTATTATAACAAAAAGATTATGATATCATCTAAATAAAACCTATAGAAAATTGTAAGGTAATCTTAATAAATTATATATTAACTTATTAGAACAGGTATTTTTTATAAAAAAAAAAACAAAAAAAATAAATAAATAAAAAAATATTATGATCAAAGAAACTTGTACAACTTATATAATTTAACGGTTTTGAAAGTTGAAGTGCAATATTTATAAAACATAAATTTATTGGTTTTAAAATACATGTATCTAATAACTAAAACATTAAATCTATTTTTAAAATGGAGATCTTCTACAGAAACATAAATTTTTCCAATAAAATATTTAATTTTTCATTAACATAGCATCAGCTCAAAAATATTTCAATCTATTTTATTTTATATTTATATCGTTATTATTACTATTATGAAAATATACAAAATTCTATTCAACTTGTCTATTTAACATATTAAAAGAAAAGAATATTTAATATGAAGTAAAAACAAAATGGTTTAAATTAAAATATCTTTAAACAAAAATTTGTAAGTTTATAATTTATAAAAGATATTCTTGTCAACCTTGATAATATTATATATTTTTTTTTTTGTTGGTCTTAAATAAATGATCTAGAAATATATTAAAGATTTTTATTTATTTTTTGTTTTAGCAACAACAGTTTTTTTTCGATTTTTATCCCAGCATCATCGCATATATTGATCTAGATAATTAGAAACAATATACTAAATATTATATAAAAATTATAGATTAAAAAATGATTTCTCTAATAACGAAATGAAAAAAAAAATCTTATAGTAATAAAATATATTTTGGTAATGTATGATGTCAAAAATTAATGTCAAAACATATTTAAAATTTTTTGGAAATATATTTTTTTTAAGGATGGGCGCTTGTGTGGTCAAACTAGTGTTTTGTAAAAGAAATCTTTAAATTTAATCAAATTATTATAACATTATAAGTAAATAGATATTTAATTATATCCTTGTTATTTTATATAGGTTACTGACTTATTTAAATTAATTATAAATAAAGTATACAAAACAATTATTTTTTTTAGTATATATATGTTATATATCTTTTGTATAGAAATTTAATTAAAAATATTATATGGTATTTGAAAACTTATTTAAAAAAATGTTGATAAATTAGTAAATAAGTTTTATTTTTATGTTAGAACTTTACCATATTTTAAAATATTTAAAATCCGGTATTATGAATATAGGAAAATTGTTTGTTCTAAATCTAATAATTTTATTTTAGTATTAATATGTTAATTTTCGACCTACACAAATGATATATATTGTTTTTTAGATTATAATTTAAAATGTTTTACACTTATAAGTAGTTAGTTAAATAAGATTAATCTTGTTGAGTGGGTGAAATTTTCGTTATTAAAAATTTATAGAAAATTAAAGAATTGGTTTGTCAAAAACAAAATATTTGTAACAATTGCTTTTCTTCATAAATCATCTTTAAAATGTCAATATATTGTTTTTTTTTTATATGATTACACTTTAAAACATAAAATTTCCGCTCATTGTTTATTATAAATAAAGGTTATTTACTTTCAAAAAATATATAATAAATTTATATTAAAGCTATAATAAAGCTATTATAAAAATTTTAAAGTTACCTCGCATAATTGTAAATATTTAATATAATCTGTATTTCTAAAATTATATAAGATGATATTATTTTTTAATAAATAATATTTTACAATAAAATTTATTTGATTAACCGTGTTTATTTGTAATTGATATCTCTAAAAAGATTTAGCACTAACTGAATAATTTTATCAACTAACTAAGTATTACTGAGATTCAAGGATATTTTTGTAGCTTTGAGCAATGTTATTGAAATTCTTGATTCAAACAAATTTCCTTTCATTTTTTGCAATAAATTTAGTTATGTGTATTTATATTTAGAATATTATATATTTTATTTAAATTGACAAAAAAATTATTTATTTAATTACTTATTATAGAAACGGAAATATCATAGTTATGAATGATTTAATACCTAAGGTTTTTGAAAATTATATTTTGCGATTCTACACCATCTTGAAACCAATAGCAACAAAAATTAAAAAAAACTTTACCACATTTTTTACCATTCCACTTTTTCTAATAACACCAATGCAAAATTATGCTTATAAATTCGAATTTATTAATTGCATAGTCATAGGCATTAAAATATTCTATATTATAAACTTAAATAAATAATTTTTTTCTTCTTCAGAAACTAACTTTATGCTTTAACTTAAAAAAAGCTTTAATTTGATTTTTAAACTTGTTATTCTGAATTCAAAATACTTCGTTCAAAATAATACAAAAAGAATTATTTAAAAGCAGATTGGTTAAAGATTCATTATGAACAGATATTACTTTTTAAATTAAATTACCGAAGCTTTCAGATAAGAAAATACTATCTCATATAAAATTTAAAACTATATATACCGACATTATTATTAAATATTCACATTTGTATTATAAGAACTACGACAAACTAATTATTTCAAAACTATATTTTCGGAAAAATTTTATGACCATTTTCAAAATTTTATTGACTTATTATATTTTTTTATAATTATGTCCCAATTTCGTATATTTTTATTAAATGGAATATACATGATCGGTCGGTTTAGGATGCAAATATTTTGAGTTTTTGAACCTCAAACAATTATTTAATCAAAATTTCTAAAATTATTCAGCAAGACCGATCAAAGTAGGTTCGTTTCATTATTTAATTGATTAGGTTGTTTAAGTTATTGGCAGAAGCATTTTTAGTTTACAGTTAAACAAATCAAGGGTCCCTTAAAATATTTGTGTCCTGAAAACTTCCATCCCTATATTTATATATATTTTTTTTAATATATTATGCAAACATTTCCAATAAGATTGCTTCAGTGGTAATAGTTAAAGGAATATTTGCTCCGTATTTCCCAATTAGGAGCAAAAAAATGTTGGCCACCTTAATATAATAAATCTAATTAAGTGCCAAGAAAAATATATTTAGAAAAATTTAATTCAATTATTATTTTAAAAATATTCCTTGGACTTCGATATATTTTCTATATCCGAAACATTAAGTAAAAATTATGCAATAATTTACAGATGTTGTTAAAGTAAAATTCCAACGTTGTCAAGAAAATGTAATAAAAACTGAAGAAATATATAATAAATTTTATTAAAATGTTTATGATTCATTTAACATTTTTTATTATACTTTTGTTTTTGGCAATCATGGTATCAATAACCGGAAAATAATAATTAAAATAATAACACTGATGCAGCTTGTTAATTTTTATTAGTCGGAAAAAGTTTTATATTTTTTAAAGCACATTTATGAAATTTGAAATATTTAATCATATTTTTATATAATATAACTAATATTATGTCAGAATATAATAACCAGTTTAATTCATTCATAATTTATTTCTCAGTCCATTCAAATCATAATAAATCTTTAAAGAAAAATTCTTCAATAATAATCTTTTATTTTGGGAAAATACTACGTCGTCTAGTCATAAAACAATTTAGTGGGTGATTCTTATAGAATATTATTATTATATTTTTATGTATTAATATGTAAGATATCGAAGCTGACCTTTACATTAATTTCATATTATGGTTGTTTTGTATATTTTCGTTTATAGCTAAATTAATAGTTACGGGAAATAAGTTAAAAAAACATATATTTTATTAAAAATAGTTTATTTTAACGTGAAAATTTCAACCTCTGCTTTTTCTCTAGTTATGATTAATTAGGAAATATATATGAAGAAATAATAAATTTTGTGACTCAATATATGAAAATATAAAATTTTGGAGTTTGTGTGAAGTAGAATTTTCATAAAAAGCAAAACTTTGTAAACTGCTTCAAATATCAAATTTTCTTTTCTTAAAGGTTTGAAAAATTGTTCTATGGAAACTATCAAGTTATTATTCAAATCTTAATCAAGTGATTAAGATTTGAATAATAACTTGAATAATAAGAATTGAATAATAATCACTATCATCCCTCTCCTGAGACCTTTTATCGTAAAAAAAAATTAATTTTTAATATAGTTTTACTGGGTACTTTAAAAGTAGTAACCCTCTCTTTTTAATACTTATAATAAAACTACTAAATAACCTTTAGAAATTTATAATCGCTATGAAGTTAGTTAGATAAAAAAAGACTACCAATCTAGGTGGAAACAAATGCTTTTAATAACTAATTTCGGATTGAATCAGGTAGAAAAAAATTAATATGCATATTTTTTTGAAATAGATTCAAAATTTACTAATTTGTTATAGGTTATTATAACCATATAAGTAAAAATATTATTTCATAGTTTGCCGAATTTAATTGGGGTTTTTTTTTTGCAATAAAATGAGAACCAAAATTCTTACTTTTTTCATTATTAATAAAAAATATATTAATGATTTTCCGTTTATTAAGTTCCTAGTTTAATTGAGGACAGTAAAATAATCTTAGAGGGCAGTAAAATAATTAATTAAATTATTATTCTGCATATAAGAACTAGACAGATTTTTGTATTAATAAGTTGATATTTACTTTATACGTATTCATTCATAACTCTGGTATATTAAAGTAATTTAGAAATAATGTTGATTATACAGTATGCATAATACTACTACTAATAATATTACATGGTGTAACCACTCGTATTTAATCTCTACTGGGACTCCATTGTCCAATCAATTGTAATTTGGATCTATTTTTTATAAATATTTGAATTTTTATTTCCAACCATAATCTTTTTATAGTAAAGAAACTTTGAAGTGCAACCAGCTTTGAATTGCAACTTTATTAGTCAGAGATTATTTCTTATTATTTGTTGTTTGAAAAATTGCATTTGATTGTATTTTTTTATCAATTTAAATCTAATTAAATTTAGACCAACATGAATGTTTTAGACATGAATCAAACCTATCACACCACACTCTAAACCACCAACAGAGTATACCAATATAATATCCAAATAAAATTACGAAAGACATAAATAAAATTCCGTAAAAAAACCACATAACAACTAATTATATCTTCAAATTTTGATAAATATTTTCATATAAATAAATCAGGTCTAAATTTAATCTTTATAATAATCTAAACATCTCTATTATTATATTGTCATTCACGTAATATATACTCCATTTTTGCATATAATGATTTATGAAATCAGTGCATTAATATTTTTCGGTAGCTTTTTTTTTAAACATATAAAATAATTTAAGGTTTAATTCAGTCGATAAATTAATAAAAATAAAATATATAAGTTTTAGAAATTTTAGCATATATAACAAATGAACCGCGTTAAGAAAAAAATGAAGTAAGAAAGTGTCATTATTTTTTGAAACAAATAATATTCCTATTATTAAGATGTCAGATTTTTTTTGTCGTAAGAAAAAAAAAATATTAAATTTTTTTTTTGTTAATTGGACAAAAAATTAATTAATCAAGGTTTTCGGATTAAAATTAGTTAGGGGGCTGGAATTTTAAACATTTGGAATTAATCTCATTTAGGAAAGTTTGATAATTTAATTTTTATATGGTTTTAAATAAATTTATAAGAAAATTATTACGTAAATAACAAATATCTTTATTACCTAAATCTATAAATTCTTCAAAATTATTTATTAAAATATATGAAAAAAATAAAGTTGGAATAAAAATTATTTAACTTTGGCCAAATTTAAAAACAAATTTAATTTAAGAATAAGTTGTCCATTTTACTACTTATTAAATGAGGTGACGTAGACCACCATGAAAGATGTAATGGTAAAGCTAAATGAAACAAAAATATGTTACTTGATACAGTAACATATAGAGGAACTGAAACACGGATAAACTTTGAGAGCTCTATCCAAAACTTTAAAGATTAAAAAAATTATAATATACTATAATATATGTACTTAACACGTATCTTTTTGTTATGATACGAAAACTAGAAAGATATAATAACTTTTCAGTGTAATGATTAATTTAACGCTAATATTTATTTTTAATATGATTTCTTCTATAATATTAACCTGTAGTGCCAAATACAGTTGAACATGTTGTGTTGATAAATTCAAAGATTTACAAAAAATCTGAATAAGAATTGAAATTGAAACATAAATTAAAACTAATAATTTAATCTACTTTTATAAAAAACATAATTATTACGAAATACAAAAAATGCTTGGGGAAAACCAATATGTATATTGGTAATAAATATAATAAATTATTATGTGACAACTATAAATTATAAATTTTATAGTTGTCACTTATTTAGCTGCAAGTCATCATAAAATCATAATAAAATCTCAAGTCTTAACACATGGCATATATATGATAATTAAAGGTCCTTGACCATTTAATATAAATTTATCTGAACGATAAATCATTTAATATTTCAACCAACTATAATTTATTCACACCTATAGTTATTCCATAATATTTAAAATTTCATGATCTCCTTCAATATAATATTGTATATTAAATTTTTTTTTTTTTGTCAATCCAGAATCAATTTATAATTTAATCAACTTTAAATCAACAGATTTCAACTAATTAGATCAAGTAATCATGTCTACTTATTTTCATAAATTAACACACTAGATTTTTCTTAAAACAATAATAAATAATTAAACCTGTTAAACCTGGTCGATTACCTATTCCCCAAAAAAAAAAAACTAATTTAAATATATATCAATTTTCAATTAAACTTGTTTTTTTTTTTAAAGGCATTTCATAAATAAATCTTCATATTTTTAAAAATATATTGATTAATAGTTCATCTTTTATTTATGGCAACATTTTAAAACAATTTATATGCGTAGGATTTTTGATTGTATTAAATCACCTTTAAAGTTAACAATTTACTATGCAAAAATCTACCTGATTATTATAGTCAAATCCTCGCATAATATGTAATAATTTATGTTAATTATAAATTAATAAAATAACTGTACAAATTGTAATTAATTTTCAAGAAAAAATCTATTAAATAATTTTATTTTGTTGTTAAAACTTTTACTTTTCATATTATAAATTTAAATATTTAATAGTAAATCATAAAAAAAACGATATATACTGGCGTCCAAAAACTAATTCAATAGAACAAAGAATCGGAATTTAATTTGAATTAATTAAATTATAATGAAAACTGATAAATCTTATGAGCAAATTAAAAATTATATCCCATGCCGATATAATAATTAACGAAAACAACATTTCCAGCATTAAAAATGTTAATTTTATATTTGTCAAAAAGAAAAAAATACTATCTTTTAAATTATGTGTCCGAAACTGTTTTATGGAATTTATATTATATTGTTTTAATACTATAAATTTATTAATAAATTTCAACGAATTAAAAATTTTAAATAATTTATATTATAATATATTTTATTATATTGCCTCTTTGCAAAATATTTTTTTATACTTTTAATTTGTAATTTAATTTTTTTTAGAAAAGATAAAAAATTCACGATATATATTTAACACTATTGAAAAGTATTAACATGAAAGATTATCAGAAATAAAAATATTAATTTTTTATTAATTCATAAAATAATTTTTGCCATGCTTTTTAATTCATGGTCAGAAAAATATAAAAATTTAATATGATTCAAAACTATTATTTTTTTTTATTAATAAATAGTTAAAATGCATTTTTTCCTTATGGACATTCCATGAAAGAAAATAATAAATAAAAAACAAATTGATTAAACATCATATTTAAGAATTTACCAAAAACATAATATGTATAAATATTTAAAAATAAATAAAATAATTTTCCATCCCTACTTAAAGTCATAGAAATACGTTTGGTATTAAATTTTATTCCAGTAAAAAGTCGTAAGTTTTCCAAGAAACTTATAAAATTATATATTTGCTATTTATTTGAAGATAAATAATAGATGTGGAATGATAAATTATATTTCTTAGATTTTGTTTATCTATTTAAAATAAAGATCGATAAAATCATAAAATATTGATAACCGAAAATTAGAATACTTCCAAAAATTAGTTTTATTCTTATTTTCTGGTGCCACAATTCAACATTGATGTCTGAACCTTTAACCCATTTCCATGTCTTACATTTACAATTTTACCACAATTTTTATTACTGGTTGTCATTTAAAGTTGAATGAACTGAGTAAACATTCGTGCTTTGGGAATGATTCATGCTTGGGACTCCCATTTGGTATTACTCCTTATTTTTTAATTCCAAAATCTAGTTACTGCCTTTAACAATGCTGTTGTTTCGTTAATACTTGTTTAACTTTCTAAAATTATATCAAAAATCAAGTTACTGGCTTAACATTTTTGTTTCCTACTATTAATATTTTTTTTAGATTAATACGGAATAGATAATTCTGAATTAAGGCACACAATTTAAGTTTTTATTGCTATGGATAAATAAGATTTAGAGCTTGTATAGTCATTTCTACATAACTCTTATCTTCTGTAGTCCTTTTACAGAATAGCAAATTAAAAAGCAATCGTATTAAAGCTTGTATATAACACAAAGTATGAAAAGTATGAAGATTACTATTTTCTAATCGAAAATAATTTAAAAACAAACACAATTTCTTTTACTAATCAAACTAAATAAACTCACTTAATAAATTTCATTATTTACGGAATTCTTAAATTTGTTCATATACATATGTAAGTCAAAAACTCATCAACATCAATTTTACCTCAGACATAATTTAAATTAATAATACTAATAAAAAAAAGATTGATACAAATTTCAATAAAAAAAAACCAAAAAATAAAACAAAAAAAAACTATAATCACCAAATTTGAAAATGAGATACTTTTACAAATATATTTAAATTAATTTCTGAGTATAATTTAAATATTTCTCTATCATTGTATTAGTATTTGAAAATTTTTTGAATGTTAACTATAAATAAAACTAGTTCACAGATGCTGTTGAATCGCATTTTTAAGTTTGGATTATAGCTGTAAAGATGTATTTAATATCAACGTCCTACAAACTGGTAATAAATTGTTTATTTTATCAAATTTTTTAATTTAAAATAAAAAAGTTAAAATAAATTGAAAAAAAAAAAAACAAAAAAAAAAAGGATTATAAAAAAAAACTAAAAATTACAAATGTGGATTATTAGGTTTTAGTGTATATCGTGACAATTGTGTTAAGTACAGTGAAATGTATTGATGTACCGTCATCGGATTTTCTACCACCATTTACATCAGTTGAAACGCATAGTAATAATGTTGACGATGATACATATTTAACATTATCATCTACAACAGATACAATTACAACAAGAACAACCTATGCAACACCATCACCGCCACGAACTAAATCTACAGTTATTTCAAAAATTACTTTACCACCACAAACTACATTACAGCCAAAAATAACATTACAGCCAAAACCAAGATTACAATCAAAAACAAGATCACAGCCAAAAACAACATTACAACCAAAAACAACAACACAGCCAAAAACAGCATCACCGCCACATAGAATATTATCGGTTCAGACTACGTTACCCTCAATAACGATACCACCTACAATTCGAACAACAACATTAACACCCTTACCACCATCTGTACCAAGAGAATCATCAAAAATACATCAAAGATCGTCTGTTAGTTCAAAATCAACTGATGCTAGTAGTAGTTCACAATTGCATCAACAAAATCAAGATATTGCATTAGGAATATATGAATATCATTTTGAAACTGATAATGGTATACAAGTTGAAGAACGTGGCCATCCAAAAGATTTGGGTAATGGTGAAATTGGTGAAGAAGTAACTGGTAGCTATACATATACATCACCAGAAGGTGATATAATTAGTTTAACATATACAGCTGATGAGAATGGTTTTCATCCGATGGTAAATTAATTAATTAAATATTTTTAAAATACGGAAAATTTATATTTTAATTTATTTAATTCTAATTTATATTATTTTTAATTTCTAATTTGTATGATAATTTTTTTTTTTTTTAATTTTATTTTATTTCTATAGGGTGAACATTTACCGACAGCACCACCTATACCGGAAGCAATATTACGCGCTTTAAAATATATTGAAGAACATGGAAGTGGACACAAATTGTGAATAATTTATAGAAATTTATTAATTATTTTTTATGTTGTATATATATAAAGTGAAAACATATTTTTTTCTCCTCTATATTTAGTTAATTAGTTAACTATTAGTTAGTAAATCATTCATTTCATTTGTATTACTTTTTTATGTAAGATTTATCATCTTTTTATACAAATTAAAATTTAAAGAAAAAAACTTTTTTAATAAAATACAAAAAATTGAAAAAAAAAAAAATGTTTTAATTATGGTTTTGATTTACATTAAAGTATATTGGTATGTTGGATTTCCTAAATATATGATTGAATTTAGATTCGGATTTCAAAAAAAAAAAAGCAAAACATATTTTAAATCCCAAAATACCGGCAACAAAAAAAAAATATTTTTTAATTTCTTTTCGTTTTGCCTTTTAATTAATAAATTTCTGTTGTTTATGTTTTTAATTTTTTAGTAATATTATTAATTTATACAAAATAATGTCGACACTTATTGTCGATATTTTATTTAGTCTATAACCTTGTATTTAAAAATTCAAAAAATATTGCAATTTTCATAATAAAAATAAAAAACAAATTATACCTATATTTAAAAAAAAACAAATTTGATTGTTGTAAGTTTCCGTTTTGAAAATATTTCGTTTTAAATATTTTAAGATAAATCTATATCGTCATTTTAAACATTTTACTTTCTTCTTTAAATTAAAACTTAATTTATGTTTTCACAATTTTAATTTACTTTTAGTTCAAACGAAATATTATAATTATTACAGAAAATGCAGAATAAATCGACAGAACTCTGACCTAGTTTTAAAAAATAACAATAAAATATATGATTTAATACTAAAAATTTTGAGGACACATTAAACTTTCCATTAAATATAAAATAAAATAATGAATTATGCAAGAAATTTTTCTAATATTTATTTTTTTGGCAGTCTGTTGGAGCTGAAAAACTACCCTGACCCATATACATTATTTTTTAGAATCCTATATATTTTTTTAAAAAATTTTAATATTTCTTTTTTATTATTAATATATAAATATATTTTTAATGGGCTGTTATTTTTTTTATTGATCACTCAAAACCATAAAAGGCTCTAAGGTTAAGTATTAGCTTATGATATAATTTGAACATAAATTAAAAATTTGAATATGTAAATATTTTAGAAAACCTATAAAAGGCTCTGAGATTAAGTAAATATTAAATCCGGGATTTAAATACATATAATATAAAATATAACTTTTAAGGGCTAAAAACTTTATTAGATTTTATTTATAAAACTAATTTATATTTATATATATTAAATGTGAATGTAGGTTTTTTGTCATAAAAATAACAAATTTTATTTCTACAAAAATTTCAAAAATTTACTATCCACATGATGTATAGCAACTAAACCAGTTTAATTTTATCATTAAATTAGCTTAAAATATATCTATTTTTTTGTTAATAAGCAAATAATTTTTGTTAATTAATCAAAAATAATCCTGAATAAAAAATGCAATTTATAGGAAATAATTAATAAAAATAAAATATATTTCATATTTTATTATTTATATTAGTATAATGTGATTTTGAGACCGGAAAATATTTAGTTCGTTTTTTCAAGTTTAATTGACTAACTTAATGAGCATTATTATTTTTTTCATTTAAATATGTTTTTTTTTTGTGTAAAAAATTATTATAGTAGGAGGAAGGAAGATTAACTAGCGGCTATTTAGCTATTAAAAAAAACAAACAATAGTTTGTAAAACGTTACTATAAAATATAAAATTTTTATTTAGCTAAAAATCAGCATAATTTTATTTTAAAAAAAAATACAAATTTCTATTCGATTCCAATGTTGCTAAACAAAACTAGCAATAAAAAAAATTAATATTTATACCATCACAAAAAGAAATATTTTTATTCAACGATGACGTTTAAGTTACAAGTAATCTATTTTTTTTTTGTTTTATGCTTATTTATGTTAAAGGAATCAAAACAAATAATAAAAAATATGATAAAAATTTTGTTACAAAAAACTGAAAGATATTAATATTTACAAGAAAGATAATAAATATACAAGAAGAATTATTGACTCAATTGATGATGAACTTGAAATTTACTATTCCAATATAACTAATTCATCCAAAATATTATTAATAAAAAAAACAATATTTATTAATAATTTATTATATTTAAATCCGTTATAAAAATACTAATTTAGTATTTTATGAAAAAAAAAAAAATATTTTAATATTGAATTTCAATTAAAATATTTGGTCACGCATGCCAAACTATAAACCATCCAGCAGCTTGAAAGATGTTATGTTTAAAATGACATTGAAATTATATTTAATTATAGTTTTTTCGTTTCACTAATATTAATAAAGCATAATATTCAGGGGCTATTGCACTTTTGTATAGCTATTTTTATTAATATTTATATTAGTTTTTTTAAATTATTAAACTCAATATTTTTTTTTTTTTTGTTAAAATTGTTGTGTTCTAGTAAACTATTTTTCTGATATTGGTGGTAAATGATCTTCCATTGAGAAATTTTTGAAAGTCTTTTATATGAACAGAGTCGGCTTTATACTCTGATGGTACAATTTAGTTTAGGTACAAATATAAATGACAGCGATGTTGTAGCATAATTATAATTTCGTTCATTTACTGATTTGAAAATTTTATGTCATGCTAATATGAACTCTGTTATTATATATTAAACTACAGATCCATATACCTTATAAGGTGAAATACTAAATTAAATCATTCAAATAATTTAAATTAAAACATTTTAAAGTTTTAAATATTCTTCCTTGTTTTTCTAATTTAAGATAATATTATATATGTAAGACGGTAACAAATTAAAACGATGACCCTATTAACATTCGAAATACATGAAAGGATTTTCTTTAGTACAATTTCTTTGCTATTTATTTTATATATAAATTTTTGTTACACAATCTTTCCAAACTATAAACATAAAAAAACAATAGTAATGCAATGTTGGAATTCTCTCACACTAAAATTTTAAAATCCATGAAATGTTTAAAGACATGAACAAGGTTGATACGTAAAGTAATTGCCCAATTGTCATAGATTAATTTTCAAAATGAACTGTGAAATTTCTTGTAATAAAATATGTTTGATTAAATTACTGTCTATAATTTGAAGAAATATGATTTTAAAAAAATATATATATATATGTATGTTAGCTAAATATTAAAGTAAATATTTACCAGATTTATCAATTCTTGAATATCAACTTAGAAAATTACATAACTTTACAATTTTAACATAAAAATATTATGAATTGAAGACAAATTAACCCAGAAATAAATATGAAAACAAGAAAATAAAGTGTAAATAAATCAAATAACATTTCATAAAATTACAATATCAGTAGGGTGCCGTTTTTATTGAGTTATAATAAAATTTAATGTTTATTTCCTTAAATCCAAAAATGAATTTAGAAAATAACTCTGAATTTGATTCTTCTAGTTTTTCCTTTTTTAAGCATCTAAGAAATGTGGGTAACAATTTAACTCTGGTTAAAGATTCCAAAATAATATATTATTGTTAAATAATGCAATTTTGATCTATTAATTTTAGAGCAGTTCTGCGGTATTATCTTAAAAATATATTATACAAGTTTTCCTTTACAATTTCATATTTTTAAAAATTCTAACTGAAATTTCAAAAATTATTTTCATTGCAATATAGGAAAAATGTATTTTTTTAACAGTGTAACACAATATATACAATCAGATATAAGAGGTTTTATTTTTAATTACAGTGTATGTTGGTGTTAATTAATTTCTGCTAATTTTTTAAATATTTTTTTTTTTTATTTTTAATATTTTAAACAAATTAGTTGTGTCATAAAATTTTTTATATATCATTTATTTATTTGTTGAAAATAAGGTGAACATTAATTTTTTATTGGATATTTTTAAAAGAAATCATAAATTCACAACAACAAAAATTATCAAATAAATCTTAAAGAAAATTTGATATCACAAATAAATTTTTTTTGTCTATTGTTTTGTGATGTCAGCTGAGAAAAATTATCAGAATTTTATATTATAGTCGACCCTGATATGTAACATAAAATTGGAACACATCATGAATAATTTACGTATTTTTTTTTTCTTCTATATTTAGCAACCATACTATATTTACAAAAAATAAAATAAAATTTTAAACATATTCTTATTTATGGAAATTTATATCTGAAAATTATCTGAAAATTTATAGAACAATTTTTCAAAAAAATATTTCTATTTCCTCATCCCAATATAACAAACATTTATGTCAGAAATTATGAATTCACCATAAAAATATATATAAATAATAATGAGTATAAATTATCGATTTTAAGGAAATATTTATGTGTTTCATATGCACAGGGTCATTATAATAGAAATTAAGTTCAATTTTGAATTTTTATTTCATTTAGAAAGGATGGTAAGTATACAAAATTTATGAAGAATTATTATCCCACGAATTTGAAGGTATGGTATGGTGTATTGAAAACTTGACAACATATAGAAATGCATAAATATTAACCTTTCAATTTAAAAATGTATATAATATATTTTTCTAAATGATAATCACTTATCCACGATCAAAAATCTTTAAACAGCTATAATTATAAATATTCACCAATGCTACCAATAAAACAAAACAACTAAAAAATGTTTAGCTACCTAGCATAATAAAACAATAAGAAAAACAATTCTAATTTATATTTTTTTCTTAAAATTAATTATCCTTAACAATTCTTTAACTATGCTAATAAATTCCTAAAACAATTAAATTCTTTTAAATTATTTTCACACTAAATAAAACAATAAAAAGCTTTTAAGCTAATAGCTAATTTAACCAGTTAGAAACGATAACCTAAAATAATCAAAAATTATTTATAACCTCTTTACATTTTTTTTTTTACGAAAAATACAAAACTAAAGCACAAATATTTCATTCACTTAAATATATATTTTATGTTTTAAACAAAAAATACCAACAAGTTTAATTAAATTAGCATAAAATATTATAGATCTAGAGAACAACTTCATTAATTTAAATTATTTTTATTAGCAAATCAATCACAGTAATTTAATCTGGATTTCTGGTTATAAATAATTTTCACATTTTTTTTTGTTTTTATAGAATATTTTTGCTAATTTCAAATATAGATAAATTTTTAAATATATTTAAATACAATTAAATTACTTTATTGTAAATATTTCATCAACATTTCACTTCTAAGCATAAATAAAAAGCCTTTTTTCTTTATTATGTTTATCAAATAGAGTCACGTTCCATTCCGTGGTCAAAGTGTGACCTTCATAGTTGATATTAAATGAAGAAATATAATATTTTTTAAATAAATTATGTAAAATTGAATGATTTATACAATAAAATAAAAAATACTTTCGATTTTATTTCTATTATAATAAAAAATTCTAGTTTGTTCTTTTTTTTTCTATTTTTGCTAAGATTTAGAATTATCGAAGAAGCTCATCTCTCATTGCACAATTAATTCAGGTTTCACAACAATGTAAATAAAATGTAGATATATAGATTGCATCATAAAAATGTTTATGGTGTATATGCTATGATTTATAAATTAAAGTTACTATGCGGGTGCTTTAATTTAGCAAAATAAATAGAAATAGTATTCTGATAAAATATTTTTTTAATTCTAATTGATGTACTAATTTTTATTTAGTCAGAATATCTTCTATGTCCTACTTTTTCTTACCCCGCAAAATTACAAATGTTTTGAACTATTTTCATATTATTTTCCTACAACAGACCACATGGATATGACAATAAGCTGAATGACTACAATGATTTGGCCCTACCTCATACAAATTACAATTAAAATTACAATTTTCATCTACATTATAAGATCACACGAAAAAATAGTGTCATATAATTATTATGATAAGATAAACTGAACTCAAATGATGTATCTGTTCATGGGAATTTACTTCATTTTAAATGGGTAATAATACCAAATTAATGTGAAATTATTTTTAATACACCAGTTGGTATTAATTCCACTTTTTAATGAGAATTGAGTACATTTCAAAAGTTAAAATAAATCGCACATAAAATTTTGAAATTAAATTTGTCCGAATAATAAAAACCATGAAAATTTGCACATCATGCATTATTTACACGTAGAAGGGAATTAAATCCATTTTTTTAAAGTATTTTCAAGGTTTCAATTGGATTTTATTCACACCTTCATACACCATCAGATTAATGTAAAGAAATACCTTCACATCAATTAGATGCATTTATTTATCTATTACAATTGAATAAATTCTTATTTATTGCTGAGATACTACCCAGCTGTGTTTTAAACTTTTAATCTGGCTTACATTTTATACGAATTTTATAGTTAATAATTGTGCGAATTTTGTTGAAACGATTAACAAATTTTCAAATATATCCCCAAACCCAAAAATTTATTAAAATAGCTCTGCATATTAATGATACCAATATAACCTAAAACTTATATATAAAAGAAAATGTGAATCAATAGAATATTTTACTAATTTTACTGATTTTTAAATTCACATAATTTCGGAAACTAAAAACTGATTAGAATGAAGATAGTTCTCAGAAATTAAGATATACCAAAATTTAATTATATTCATTACAATTAATTGAAAGTTAAATAAGTAATTAAATATATTATAATAATTATATTTATTTTAAATCGAATCTTAATTTTTATGTTAATTTTCTCATCTATTCTATAAAACATTAATAACAGTATAATGTATAAAAAATAGATAATATTCACAATTTAAATTTTAATATATTATACTTTTAATAGTCTTGGGTGCCTCACCTTGTAACAATTTGCAATTTTCTAATTTGGTCAATTTACAATAATTTTTTTTTTTTACCAATAAATTATTATTCATAAAAGTCTATTTTAAAAGTTTTTCAACATAAAAATGATAATAAAAAAAGTATACTACATATATATTTAGAATCTAAAGATGAGTACAAAAAAAATTCCATTTTAATTTGCAATATAATTTTTTTTTGTATTAATGCATATGTCAGCATAAAAATATCGGTACATGATTGAAGCCGAATATAAAAGTTGAATATAACTTTTAATTTTAATTCAAATAATGTTGTAGTCTAAAGTCTTTACAAAATTACAATTAGTATTATTATTACCAGACACTTGATTAAAGTAAACGGTTAATAAAATTTGGAATAGGGTAAATTCTTGATTAATTAACTCAGTATGTAATTTAGGAATACCGTATACTTGTAATTATTGTTATCATTATATTGATAATAATTTTTAAGTAAAAGATTTTCTTTTAAAAATCAATATTCATCATATTTACAAAGAATATAATTAGTGCCTAAGTCTATTAAAAGAAATTATTTCGAGTAATTCTGTTGGATCAGGCTATATATGTAGCACTATCGCAGAAAACTCTATCAGATCACTATGGTGTAAAATATATTCATAAATTATTATTATAATTATTACTAAAAATATTACACGTCTTTATTAAATATTTTACCCTATTATGATGCAAAAAATAATCTTACAACAAATATCAGACTATCAATATTAAAATAATATTCTAAATTAAAGTCAAATATTTCATTATATCTTCCACTTTACTTGACCTATTGTGAAATAATGAAAAATAACATATTTTATTCACCATCTACCATCATGTATTATGAAGTGCGCACATATAATTTATTTAAATTCCTATTGCAAATTAATGTACACAGTAAATTAAGTATTTATTGGCGAGATCAATAATATTGAGGCATTTTGTGAATATTATTTTCCAAATATTTGTAGCTATAAAATTTTTCGAATATTTTTCTAGCTTATATAAAAATAATGATTACAATACTTTTTTGAATGGTCCTTATAACATGTTTAGTTAATAAATGTAAGACAGATTACAGAAAAATATCAGCAAAAATTAAGTAACTGTAATGATCTTAGGTAGACAAACAAACCGAAACACAGATAAACAATATTTTAAATGAATTGTAAATTTATGTTTAAATTACTAATTACTTTGTGAAATAATCACAATTTCTATAGTCTCTTCATTACGCTAATCTATACTGGTTTTAATCAAGATAATTTATCTAGAAAAGTTGTTCATCATAGAATTACTTAAATTTGATGTTGCAATTCATATTTAGAAGCAATAATTTTCAAAATTTATCATTTTTTTTATTTTTTTTTTCCGGATATAAAATGTAAAATTTATAATTTAATTTTTAAAATTTATTATTCAACTAGTATTTTGATGCAATTTTAACTTTTACTTATTTAAATTTTTCTTCTAATTTAATTTTAAATAAAAATAAATTTTTTTCTAATAATATATGATAAATATTATAAGTAATATTCATATTTAGTTCAAATATTTTATATTAAAAAAAACACCAGTGATAAAATAGTGGGCTTTATTTAAAAAGTAATATTTTAATATTTTTTTTACCAGCAGAGAATATTATTTAAAAGATATAAATCCCATGAAATAATGAATAATCTTTATTGAATCTTTAGTTTTTTCTTTTTTTTTTTTGGTTGGCTTCTTTAGGTCAAATTATTTGAATTTTGAACGTAATGTCTATTATATAGAAGAGGAGAGGTTTTCGTGACGTGATTGTCAACGGATTAACTCACCTTTTCACCTGTAAATCTTTACTTGTTTAAAAAATCTATGTATAGTATTGTGATTTTCGAAAAAAAAGATGCAATTTACTATAATATTTTCATTTCTAAAATTGGCTGGCTTTAAATTAAGGAGTAAAAACATATATTATTTTAAGTCAAATATTATAATTAAAAAAAATATGTATGTCAGCAATTTTTTATCTAACTAATAAAATATTACTAATATCCAAAAAGATTAACTTGCATATTTTATGAAATTTGTTGTTCTATGAAACAGAAATAAATAATCTGTTTAAATATAATTAAGTATGCAAGTGGAAAATTCCATATTATACTTTTTTTGAAAATGATAACTAGTAATTTTATTTATTATAATCAAATCAAATAATTCTTTCAATTTTATTATTTTAAGATATTAAAGATATTTCTTGATTCTGGTTTTAAATTCTAAATTTATTTTTATTCTAGTAATGGTAAAACATTAAATTAATTAATTTATTTATGCAAGTTAACAACAAAATCATATTAAAAATTGTAACAAAAAAATTAAATACATATTTAAATATATTCTTGTTTAATAAACATTATTAATATAATAAACTGTTTATTATTTTTTTGTAATTTAATCTAGAATTTGAAGTTCTTTTTCTATATTAAGTTTCCTTATGATAATTAACACCACATCAAAGATTTAACAAAAACAATTTTATTATTGAAGCGTATAATCAATCATCATCAATTTAATTTAATAAAGGAATTTTTATGTTTATGCTATAAGATTACATTGAAATTAGATATTCAATTAATTATTGTAATAATAACGTTTTGTAGAGAATTCTTAGACTTATTGATAATGATTAATAGATTTTATATTGATCTGTTTACAGATATATTACATTTAATGAATTATTTATTGATATAATGTGGTGGAATAATTTTTGATCTAGTTCAAGTTTTACATTTTTATCGTCTTTGTTAGAATTTTATTTTAAAAATATTTTTCCTATAGGAAAATTTAATAGATGAAATTTATATTGTAAATAATTAATTATCTTAAAATTTTACTACTTCCTACATATTTCGGTTAAATATAAGTTTAAATTATATTTTCATATTATTTGAAGCTATTTAAGTTCAAATATATAATAAAATTTTCATTTCCTTCAGTAAATTGTATTTTTGAATAATTCTTGCTTAAAGCTGACTTGTAACTAAGATATATTTAAAATTAACATTAAAGAACATGTTTTATATTCCATAAATTATTCTATTTATGTGAATATTTCTCTACAAAAAATATTAGTTACTATGAGAAGAAAATGGCCTTTGCTTTATAAAATTTTTAAATAAAATTATTAAATTTATGATTTCTTGCTTTTACTTATACATATTATTATATATTAAATATATAAATTCAATGTGAACTTTTCCATAAAATACATTACAATATTTCAGTTACTTATACTCAAAATAAAATAAATAAAATTATTAACCACACCAAAATAAACTTACAGTTTGTGGTCAAATAAAAAAAGCTATGCAGAAGCTGTATATATGAAAAAAAAAAATAATTAAATGGCATTGAATGTAGATGAGAAATTATACCATCCCCATTTTAGCTATTTATATCTCTTTTAGCGGGTAAACTTACAAAATTTTATTTTATTATAATGAACAGAGTGATTTGGAGGCTAAATATTTTATGGCAAAATACCTTACAAATTAATGTATCAAAAATAAATGGTATTTTTCTTTTTCTAATCAATTTTTGTGATTAATAAAATTTGAAGAATATTTTTTTATTGTTTAATTATAATAAAAGTTCCTTTAATTACATTATATTATCATGTAAAAATTAATATAAAACAGATAAGATAATGTACAGTTTCTAGGATGGGGATTTGTTATGCAATCAATTTTATGTACATAATAATATAATATTGACAATTATTTATTCTCCCCTAACATTAGATTTATATGTTAATAAAAATTGTAAATGTATTTTATAGTAACGTATGAATAGATTTATGAAATATTATTCCGAATTATAAAATTCTCGAAATATTTTATGAATTATTTATTTTCATAATTATACTAGTATTTATAGAATGAATAATAATTGACAGTTGATTGCTGTAAAATGTCAACTGTTCAATTATTACAAAATATGTCATTTAAAGCGAAGACCACCATTTTTTAAGAAAATGTACTATGAGTATAGGCTGCCGTCAGTTCTTAAATCGACAATTGCCTTTTGATTAATAGCTATTTATATTTTCTTTTTGACATTTGAACCCCTAACTGCCACTTAAACTGACTTAATCGCACGATCAAAAAATCTTTTTGACAAATAGTTAGAATTCTGTCAGAAGTTTCACTAATTATCACAGAAACTTTCCATTTGTGGAAAAAAACACGTTTTATAATTATTGTTGTCGGGATTATAAATTTCGAAGTATCGTACTTTTCAAATAAATCTATTTGATTTTTTTTTTATTTCAATTCCCATCTTTAATACATTTTTTTTTTGTGGTAAGAAAGGTGTTGAAGAGAATTTATGAAAAAAAAACTTAAACTCACTTTTGGTTAAAGATCATCACAACAACAATAACTGTTAACAGTAGTTGATCATATAAGAATTAATATATTATTGTATATACATAAAATGCATAATGATCAAGTGGGGGAGAGAATTAAATAATCTAATGTTTTATGCAATTGTAAATAAAATTATTTTTTTTTTTTATGTATTTACAGTTTTACCAAAGCCAATCATTAATATTAATAAAGATGATCATCAAAATAATGCATCCATAAAACATATACATATATAAATCTGGGGATAAAAAAAAATTAATTTCAATGCAATTTTATACCCTCTTGATGCATATAAATAGTTGAAATCCCGGCATTTATTGTCATTAAATCTTTTGTATTTGTTCCATCTTAGTTAAGATCGCGGATTAGAAAATATTTTTTTTTCAAAGTAAAAATTGAATTAAAAATTCTAATAACGTGACTATAAGCGCCGGATAAGTGCAATTAACTTTATAGTGATTTTACTTAATTAAGTTTTCTTGAGGATTAAAAGGAATATTTAAAAAAATAATGAAAAACGTAAGTGAAAATTCGATATACATTTATTATAAAGATTAGTTGAGTAGTTAAAGGTTTGTCTAGAAACTTAATTAATTTATTTGTTAATAAATTATCTTTCCCAAATAAAATTTATATTTATGGAAATTTTTCCAAAATTTGAAAATATTAAACTTCAGTTACTAATTTGCTAAGCAAATTTAATCCTGATGATCTACACAAAACAAAATCATAAATTAGAATGTAGTACTACTGAAATATATTTTTTTTTTTAATATAAAATATAAAAATATTTTTAACATTAATTAAAATTTGTGGTCTCCACAATTTTACGTCTCAATGATAAAAATTTAAATTATTAGAAAGAAACCAAAGTGCAGACAATATTTAAATATCCATAAAAAAGAAGAATTTGATGTTACAATTTTTTATAAATTTTTTTTTTTTATAAATTTAAACTTTTAAACAGTTATTTAAATTTGATGCATTGGTTTGACATTTTTGTCATTGAATTTCAATAAATGGAAATATTTCAATAATTTGTTTATAAATTTTATAAGTAATTTTTGGTTAAAAACAAAAACCTTCTGTTGTTGAGGAAATTAATAGCCATTACCTCGCCGAAGAAGAAGAGTTTTTAATGCATTTTGAATAAAATTTAATAAACTTGGAAATGATAATGAATAATTAAAGTCTACATATTTTACTGGTATTTGTTGCAACCTACAAAAAATAAACTTTCAATTTACCAAGATTCAATATTTGATTTTTAAAAAAGATACAAATTTTAAATAATATATGAAATTAAACATTTATAATTAAAATTCATATTTTAAAATTCATAATTACAAATTAATTAATATCAAAAGTTAATTGGTTAATTAGTAAAGTGGTTCAAAATGTTACAAATATGGTAAATATGTCATGACTTAAAATTACAAAAAAAAGGAAATCATTTCATTAAAAGGTCTATTCAGTATTTCATTATTTTTTAGTTTAATTTAAATTTTGTCTAAAAGATTACCATTATAAGTTTATCTACTAAAATCTTAAATCGTAGATCATACAATTTTTATAAGATCAATAAAATTAACATAATTTTTTTGTTTTGAATTTAATATCTCATTTTAAAATTTATTTACCTTACTTGCATATAAATATAAATCAAATAGATTTCAACACTATTAATTAATTAATAAGAATTATCAAATATGTATATAATTTTTTTTTATTATATATTTACCTATTTAACACTAACTAATTTACATAAATGCAATCTAACAGTTAATAACCAGAATATCAAGTTAAAAAAAAATATTTTTTATGTAAATTTTTTTTTTTATTAATTAAGTAAAACTACATACAACACTTAATTTATAAAAAAATTTAAAAGCTTTTGCAAACTCATAGATACAACAATGATAAATTACTATGAATTAAAAAAAATAAAACTTTAACTTCTGAATGAAAATATTATACATAGAAAAATCAGGTAAAATATTGAGGGAGAAAAAAAAATATCATGTAATACAACGAGAAAAAAAATAATTTCATAATTTTTGTTATTGACATACAAGAAAATTACAAAACTTAAAGTACATTAATTCATTTAATGTATGCTTTGAGTAATTGGCATTTTATTTTCGAACACATCTTTATTTTTTCTTGTTTTGCCCATAATGTTTTTTATTTAATCTCTTAATTCACATTAAATTAAATAGTTAAATTTTAGAATTATATTATTATTTTATTTATAAAAATAAAAAGTCATATAACATAATAAATATAATATAAATTATTACAATTAACTTTTTACTTTAGGAAATTTTCTTAGTTCTTGCATTAGCAACATTAGCACTAACTGCACCACAAAAATCTGATAAAGATGCTCAGATTTTAAGTCAAGATTCAAATGTTGAACCGGATGGGTCATATCAATATAGGTATATAGTATTTTTAAATTTAATTTAATTTGCAAAATGGTGAATTTTATTCGCAAAAGGTGTAATTTGATTTGCAAAAGTGTGAATTTGAATTGCAAAAGGGTGAATTTGGAGTGCAATCCCTGTATTATATATCTAAAAAAATTAAATTGCATAACTTTAGGCATTTCTAAAAACCAATATTTATTGGCTTTTAATACATTTTTTATGTGTTTGTTAGCTATGAAACTGATAATGGAATTAAAGGTCAAGAAACTGGTACATTAAAAAAAGCAACATCAGCAGATAGCAGTGATGTCATTATAGCAGAAGGATCATATTCATATACAGCACCAGATGGAACTGTTATTCAATTAAGTTATGCAGCTGATGATGAAAATGGTTTCCAACCACAAGGTGCCCATTTACCAACCCCACCACCAATTCCACCAGCAATCCAAAAAGCATTAGATTATTTAAATAGTCTTCCACAACAGCGTTAAACAATATTTTATATTTTGGATTATCACTAAGATTTTTTAATATTTCTCTATGATCTTCTCAAATATAATTATATCGATTATAAAAATTATAAATGTTATTCAATGTGAAAATTATGTGCTTATGTATAATACTTAATAAAAATTAAATACTCAAAATATTTTACTATATTTCTCAATAGTTTTTTTAGTTTTTTATAAAAAAAAAAGTAACAACTTTTATACTCTTATTTGTATTTCTAATATCTATTTCTATTTCCTGTATATTTTAGATTTATTCAATTTCTTTAAAGATAATTTACTGTGAAGAAAAATGATTAACTACTTTCTTATTTCATATATTTTTTCTTATACTTTCTGAAATCAAAGTCAATTCTAATAAAAATATATAATTGTAAAAATTATTATGCTAAGAAAAAATATGTAAATTTATTATTAAGGCAAATAAAGAAAATATTCTTATTAAATTTCTTGTTTATATGTATTTATTAAAGCGTTTTAATTGAAAAAAAAAATATATAGAGCGGCAAAAAGATATGTGTAATAATTGTAATTAACCAATTTAATTTTAAAAATTACTTTTGAAAAAAATTAAATAATTTTTTAGGCACAGAACAAACCTTAATTTCACAAAATTTATATTAATTCGACAACGGCATCAATTACAATCAAAACTGTAAAGCTACAAACCTGATTTTAATCTTTACATTGAATTATGGAAAATTGCGTGTCTAGTAAAATGTATATCTTTAAAGTGTATTTTAAAATTGAAAGTAAACTATTATTGAATATTAAAGAATAAATTTACTGATATTTTTCTTACATTTACTTTTTCACTTCTAAATAAATAAACTTAAATATACTGAATGCATCATAGAGAAAATAAGATCCAACAAGAATTAAGTTTCTGAGTAATGATAGTCTTTTTTCGTGTACACATTTTGTTTCCAGGTTTAAAATTTACTTAAACCGAATATAATATTAACATGTTACAGAAAAGAAGTAAATTTTATTTAAAATAGTAATCACATTAAAGAATTTTAGTTTAATTTTATTTTCTTCGTTTTATAAAAAAAAAACGGTTTTTAATACGTGACAACTATATTTTAAAAGAAGAAAATAATAAATTCAAATAATCTGCATCATGCTTTAACAATAACATATAAAAACAACTATATACTTTTTAAATTTATTATATAATATTTAACATTTTATTAATTCGTTCTCTAAAGATAACTAATTTTTACATTTTATATTTATAATTTGCTGTATATTACCTTCCTTCTTAACAAACTTATAAACTATCAAAAAAAAAAAAGGGCGAGACAAGTTATTATAAAAGATAATGTAGGAGTTCAATATTTCAATGAAATAAAAAATCAAACAAACAAAATATCATTAAGTAAAAACACGAGGTCAATAAAAGATTGCAGATTCCATTAAAATGATTGACATTTTGCATGAACATAAATTTTAAAAATAAATATATCTCTAAGATTAGGTGTGAAAAATTCTCCTAAAAAGTTGCACTCTTCAAAAAAAGAAGGTTAAATTACGAAACAAAAAGAAAAACATACCAAGTTCGTTTCTTCTATTCTATTCAAACCCAAATATATTTCAATAAAAATTTTTTGCATTAATGAATAATATTATATACTATCTGTAAATAAAAAAAAAATTGTAAAATAATTTATTAAATTTTGTAAACATAAATTTTATGCTTAATGATATTTCAGATCAGAATGTATACATAAATATTTATGATATATGAAGGTTTTTTTATTTAATTTCGTAAATATAGTAAAACTTTACATGAGAATTAAAATAATAGATACTAAAAAATAATTGAAGAAATTAATCTAATTATAGTTCTGTAAAACTAAGAACTAAAAATATTTTCGTTAACAATTTATAGTAAAATTTATTTGATTCAGTTGTTTTTAAAAGAAATTAAATTAATTTTTAAATAAATTTTTAAATAAATATTACCAATTGTAGGTCATATTTTATTTGCAATATATTCTTTTAGGATTAATCCTCGAGGGTTTATCAATAACTAAAGAAAGAAATGTGTGTCAATTATACTCAAAATTTAAATTTAAAAAAAAAAAAACCAAAAATTTCCCAATTTAACTAAACTTTTGAACTGCAATTGTTCAAATACTAAAATGATTTTCAATGTTAACAAATATGTAATAAATCATACAACAACAAAAAAAAAAATTATTTCTTTTTATTTCCCATTTGAATTTTATTAAAAAAAAAATTATTTTCTTTCTTAAAGAGTCCATTAGTCTTGGAATAATAATAATATGATTATAATAAATTTAATGAAAAAAAATTAATCTTTCTTCATATATTTTACCATTCAATTACTTCTTAATATCAAACTATATTTATTATTATTTGTTTTGCCTTCGTTTCAAATTATTACAGATAAGTCGCGCAACTAACATTTTAAGTTACTTGCAAAAAAAAAGTAAAAAAATGAATATGAGCTCGCAGCAGCATCTACCAAAATCAATATTATAAGATACATATTTTTTTTATACACATTTATTCAAATTCAACAATTTTTTTTTCAATACTTATAGATAGATTTACAGTAAGGTAATAAATTAACAGATTTATGTAAATGGTGAGTAAGTAAATAAATTCTGCATGTAGTTATACTGACAATCTGAAGCCAAACTTATCAAAAATATTTTTTTTTTTAAATTTTGTTCTACTCTTTCATTAATCTACCAAGTTTAGGCCGCCTATAATCAATTTTTGGAAATATTTAATATATTAAAATAATTATTTTGGGCCCAAAATGTATAAGGCTTCCTGACGAATACTCTTTAAATTTGTTTCAATCTTATCACATAGAAATTTCGCAAATCTTTCCACTATACTGACATTGTTTTTATATTTTTGACTTGTGATTACTTTAGATTTTTAACTTGTGTATTTCACAATATTATAATAAATTTATAAATTACATTAAATAGCTAAATACTATATGTTAAATTTTAACATATGAAAAATGCAGAATATGTTATAACTTGATTTCAAATTAGAAATTTTAATGCAAAAAATATGAATTTGTACGAAAAATTAATCACTTTACTGTAGTCGGTACTTTTTTGGGTGTAGTTTTTTTTTCTTTGAACTTTTCAACTTAACTTTGGTTTATGTTTTGACGCAGTTTTTTTTTTTTTAATTTTAATTTTATTTATTTACATTTATTTCTTGCTTAATATTTTTATATAATTTTTTTTTGTTCTATTCAAATATGAACGTTTAAATTTTTAAAAAGTCTAATATATAAACTGGAACTAATAGTTTTATATAGTATGTAACAAATTATTATTATTTTCTTTTTTGTTGCAGGTATAAATAGCAGAACGTTTTAAAGTTTAAGACATTAGTACAGTTTGAAACGTTGTCGTTTATAGTATAATAATTAATTGGAATTGTTTTCTGAAAATGAAATTTATTATTTTAACTATATGCTTTTTAATTGGTTACGTTGTAGCCGATGTTAAAGAATTAAAAATAAAACCACATATTCCGATTGTAGCGTTAGAATCAAATGTGGAACATGATGGAACATATCATTATCAGTAAGATTAGTTTTAAATAAATTTTTAAGAAATTAAAAATTTAATTAAATATCTTTTAGTTATGAAGGAGGTGATGGTACTAGAGCTAATCAGGATGGTGCTTTAAAAGCAATTGAGGATAGTGCTGGTGAAGCTGTACAAGGTGAATTTTCATATGTTGGTGATGATGGCCAAACATATAGTGTACAATATACAGCTGATGAAAATGGTTACCAACCACATGGTGCTCATATACCAACACCACCCCCAATACCAGAAGCAATTCAAAAAGGTCTGTTTCGTTAGTTAGTGAATAGTAAAGTACCTATAGCAAATTTATTGAAACTAAATTAAATTTTCTTAAAGCTTTGGATCATTTGGCTACAGCTCCACCACCAAAAGAATAATATAATTAGATAAAATAAAATAAAAATATGTATGGAAGGACTATTATCATTCTGAGGCTGTATAAAATGATTATTAATAAAATACTCAAAGAAATTAATCATAATTTAAAATAAATAAAATTTATTACAACTATTAAAGATCCCTTGTATATTTTTTGTAGTTTTATTGATAGTTTTCCAAAATCCTTGACAAGTCCCTATTCTATGAAAAAATACAGCTAGTGATAACATGTTCTTACATTAGTAAAAATTAAATTACTTAACTTGTTAAATATTTACAATCTGAATCCTCAGTATATTAAAAAAAAATTACAAATAATAAACATTTTGTTAATGATAAATTAATTATAATTAAACATTATACAAATTTTGGAAATTACTTTGTTTATTATGTGTAATTCGAAAGCATTAAATTAGTGAATTTTATTGAACTTTACACAATTATGAGCTAAACGGACTTGGAAATACGTATTGGTATGTTTTACTACAAAAGTTTGAAAGTTTACGAGAAAAAAAATTTTATTAGCAGTAACAAATTCCAAAACCAAAAGTTATTTTATGGAAAATAAATTACATGGTTTGCAAATACACTGTGTAATGAAAATATATTCCTATTTTCCGTAAGGCGTAAACATGATATTATATCTTACGCACTAACCAAACAATACCAGTCAAATACCTTAAAAAAATCTAGTTCTTTCTTTCAGCACTTGTGACAAATAATTATAAATATTAATTCAATATGTGGTAATATTAAAAAATTTATAATTTATGCAAAAAATTTCTTTAAACACCTAAATTTTAAACCCAAAATATACCTTAACCTTGAATTATTTTATAATTCACTTTAACACTTTTTACAATCCCAATTTAGATTCATAAAATATACCAAATTTGTAATATTTTCAATTTATGTTCAGAAAATAAGACGATCCCATAATGAGCATATCACGATATTCAATTACATAATTCATAAATAAGCTTTGAAAAAATCAAAAAAATCTCTAGATTCTTTAAAGAAGAAATATACATTATCATATACATATTTTCATTAGTATAATTTAATATATTTACAATTAAAATTTATTTTCAATTTAAATCAAATATTTAACAACACAAAAATTAAAATCATTACAAATATTTGTTAAATAATTTTCAGAAATTGTTTTATTGGTATTTTATAAAAAAAAATTTAAATTAACCCTGAATTGGGCCAGGTCTTTGTTGTTGAATTGGTCTTGATTGAATAAATCTTGTATCAATTGGTTGTTCCTGACCATTTGGATGAGGATGTCCATGAATTGATTCTCTATTTGCAATTGGTTGTTCCTGACCATTTGGATGTGGATGTCCATGAATTGATTCTCTATTTGTAAAATTGGTTGTTGGTGAAGTTGTTGGTAAATGAGTACCACTTGGTTGAAAACCATTCTCATCTGCTAAATATGTTAATGTTATAATATTTCCTTCTGGATCAAAATATGAATATGATCCAGTTTGTACTAAAATGTCTTCCTCATGTTCCTCATAAACTTTGCCATTTATATCTTCATATCGTGGCACTTTAATACGTTTAAAATGTCCTGAATTAACAACTTTAATTCCGTTTGAAGTTTCGTAACTAAAAAATATATATAAATTATTTCAATATGAAAAACTCTATTCTATATAAAACTCAAAACTTCTGACAAAGATAACAAATTGTTAAGCTAATAAATGTTAACTGGCGAAAAATTATTTTGTATAATTTGGAGAGGCAGAAAAACGGTACGCAAAAATTCTGACAAAGATAACAAATTGTTAAGCTAACAAATGTTAACTGGCGAAAAATTATTTTGTATACTGTGGAGATTTTTTTAGAATGATTTATGTTACTTAATAATTAAAAATTCAATTTTGTTGATTTACACGACAAAAATGTAGTTTCATATAACAATTAGCAAATATGTACCAATATCTGGTACAAAAAAAAAATGGTCATACCTATTATTAAAACTGCCATCCGGTGAGCTGGTATCATATTGTGCAATAATTGCTGCTGGTGTTGTTTGTCCATTTGAATCATATATATCTCGATTTTGTTGAGGTCTAGCAGATGCAACAGCAAATAATATAATTATTAACCACATTATTATTATAATTATTTTTTTTATGGCACAATTTATGATTTAAATATGTTTTTTAAATCACTGAACTTCTTGAACTGATTTATTTATAATAAAAACTAAACTTATTTATATAATAGTCAAAAATATTTGAAATTTTATTTTATGATACTACAATATATTAGGGGGTAGCTAAAAATATAATATTTATTTATACATTATTCATTGTGTACTTATTACTTATTTTCTTATTTATTTTCTTATTTAGTTAGTATTTATGTGTAGTAGCAACCAATTGTTAAATAAAACAAAATTTCACACATTTTTAGAAAAAAAATGTTAATTTAAAATTTAAAAAATGATATGTAAATAAGATTTTTTATTATATGTAATGAATTTATGATGATTATTTATTAAAGAATTTGCAATATTAATAATAATAGTAAAAAACCATGAATTTATTTGCATTAAAATTTTAAGTAATTGTGAAATTGAAAGATAATTTTAGTCAAAAAATTGAATATTTTAAATTTTATAATAATATTAAAATTTAAATGCTAAAAAAAATTATTTAAATTAAAAATGGAATTATTCAGAATTAAATGTGATCAATCAAAATTAAGACACAAACCTTTAAAACCTTTTTTACGGCGCCTCAAAGTATGTGAATTTTTCTTAAGAAATCAAATATTTGTGACTAATTATGGTATCTTTAATTACCGATTAAAAATGTAATAAAATTTAAAAGCCACATGAAACTTGTAATAAATGGACTGTGTATTTAACACACAGCCATAGAGGCGGTTATCTTCTATTTTTCTTGACAATGAAAACTTGACTTTTAATTTAAACCAAATTTCCAAAATCATAGATTTCTAATAACAATTCATTTTGTACATGATATGACATTTAGAATTTCCCATTTTATAATATTTCACACATTTACTATTTTCATCTTCCTTCGAGATATTTTCTTGTAGATCAAAATATAAATATGATCCACTTTGTACTAAAATATCGAATTTTTATCATACCCAATATAATTATAGCGAGGCTATTCTTTCATTTCGAAAGAATAGTGCAACTGACAAAATTAGTTTAAAACAGCATATTTTTCCGATTTCTCGTCCAATTTTGAATATTTTTCGAAAAGGTCTTGAGAAATTCGCTAGAATTTAAATTCCCTACACGGAGATACCAAATATGTGGGGATTGCTTTCAGTTTTAAGGGTTTTCATTTTTTTGCTACAAATTCTGATGTTTTGTATTGAATCTCATTAAATTTCGTATTGAATCTCATTAAATATTTTTTGTATTGAACCTCATTAAATACTTTTCGAAAAGGTCTTCGGAAATTCGCTAGAATTTAAATTCCCTACACGGAGATACCAAATATGTGGGGATTGCTTTCCGTTTTAAGGGTTTTCATTTTTTTGCTACAAATTCTGATTTGTATTGAATCTCATTAAATTTCCATATTTTTCCGATTTCTCGGGCAATTTTGAATATTTTTCGAAAAGGTCTTCGGAAGTTCGCTAGAATTTAAATTCACTACACGGAGATACCAAATATGTGGGGATTGCTTTCAGTTTTAAGGGTTTTCATTTTTTTGCTACAAATTCTGAGGTTTTATATTGAATCTCATTAAGTTTCCATATTTCCCGATTTCTCGGGCAATTTTGAATATTTTTCGAAAAGGTCTTCGGAAATTCACTAGAATTTAAATTCCCTACACGTAGATACCAAAAATGTGGGGAGTGCTTTCAGTTTTCAGGGTTTTCATTTTTTTGCTATACACATTCAGATGTTTTGTATTGAATCTCATTAAGTTTCCATATTTTACCGATAACTCGGGCAATTTTGAATATTTTTCGAAAAGGTCTTCGGATATGCGGTAGAAATTAAATTCCCTACACGGAGATACCAAATATGTGGGGATTGCTATCAGTTTTAAGGGTTTTCATTTTTTTGCTACAAATTCTGATGTTTTGTATTGAATCTCATTAAATTTCCATATTTTCCCGATTTCTCGGGCAATTTTGAATATTTTTCGAAAAGGTCTTCGGATATGCGGTAGAAATTAAATTCCTTCCACGGAGATACCAAATATGTGGGGATTGCTATCAGTTTTAAGGGTTTTATTTTTTTGCTACAAATTCTGATGTTTTGTATTGAATCGCATTAAATTTCCATATTTTCCCAATTTCTCGGGCAATTTTGAATATTTTTCGAAGAGGTCTTCGGAAATTCGCTAGAAATTAAATTCCCTACACGGAGATACCAAATGTGTGGAGATACCAAATGTGATTGCTTTCAGTTTTAAGGGTTTTCATTTTTTTGCTACAAATTCTGAGGTTTTATATTGAATCTCATTAAGTTTCCATATTTCCCGATTTCTCGGGCAATTTTGAATATTTTTCGAAAAGGTCTTCGGAAATTCACTAGAATTTAAATTCCCTACACGTAGATACCAAAAATGTGGGGAGTGCTTTCAGTTTTAAGAGTTTTCATTTTTTTGCTACAAATTCCGATGTTTTGTATTGAATCTCATTAAATTTCCATATTTTCCCGATTTCTCGGGTAATTTTGAATATTTTTCGAAAAGGTCTTCGGAAATTCACTAGAATTTAAATTCCCTACACGTAGATACCAAAAATGTGGGGAGTGCTTTCAGTTTTAAGAGTTTTCATTTTTTTGCTACAAATTCCGATGTTTTGTATTGAATCTCATTAAATTTCCATATTTTCCCGATTTCTCGGGCAATTTTGAATATTTGTCGAAAGGTCTTCGGAAATTCGCTAGAAATTAAATTCCCTACACGGAGATACCAAATATGTGGGGATTGCTATCAGTTTTAAGGGTTTTATTTTTTTGCTACAAATTCTGATGTTTTGTATTGAATCGCATTAAATTTCCATATTTTCCCGATTTCTCGTCCAATTTTGAATATTTTTCGAAAAGGTCTTGAGAAATTCGCTAGAATTTAAATTCCCTACACGGAGATACCAAATATGTGGGGATTGCTTTCAGTTTTAAGGGTTTTCATTTTTTTGCTACAAATTCTGATGTTTTGTATTGAATCTCATTAAATTTCGTATTGAATCTCATTAAATATTTTTTGTATTGAACCTCATTAAATATTTTTCGAAAAGGTCTTCGGAAATTCGCTAGAATTTAAATTCCCTACACGGAGATACCAAATATGTGGGGATTGCTTTCCGTTTTAAGGGTTTTCATTTTTTTGCTACAAATTCTGATTTGTATTGAATCTCATTAAATTTCCAAATTTTTCCGATTTCTCGGGCAATTTTGAATATTTTTCGAAAAGGTCTTCGGAAGTTCGCTAGAATTTAAATTCACTACACGGATATACCAAATATGTGGGGATTGCTTTCAGTTTTAAGGGTTTTCATTTTTTTGCTACAAATTCTGAGGTTTTATATTGAATCTCATTAAGTTTCCATATTTCCCGATTTCTCGGGCAATTTTGATTATTTTTCGAAAAGGTCTTCGGAAATTCACTAGAATTTAAATTCCCTACACGTAGATACCAAAAATGTGGGGAGTGCTTTCAGTTTTCAGGGTTTTCATTTTTTTGCTATACACATTCAGATGTTTTGTATTGAATCTCATTAAGTTTCCATATTTTACCGATAACTCGGGCAATTTTGAATATTTTTCGAAAAGGTCTTCGGATATGCGGTAGAAATTAAATTCCCTACACGGAGATACCAAATATGTGGGGATTGCTATCAGTTTTAAGGGTTTTCATTTTTTTGCTACAAATTCTGATGTTTTGTATTGAATCTCATTAAATTTCCATATTTTCCCGATTTCTCGGGCAATTTTGAATATTTTTCGAAAAGGTCTTCGGATATGCGGTAGAAATTAAATTCCTTCCACGGAGATACCAAATATGTGGGGATTGCTATCAGTTTTAAGGGTTTTATTTTTTTGCTACAAATTCTGATGTTTTGTATTGAATCGCATTAAATTTCCATATTTTCCCGATTTCTCGGGCAATTTTGAATATTTTTCGAAGAGGTCTTCGGAAATTCGCTAGAAATTAAATTCCCTACACGGAGATACCAAATGTGTGGAGATACCAAATGTGATTGCTTTCAGTTTTAAGGGTTTTCATATTTTTGCTACAAATTCTGAGGTTTTATATTGAATCTCATTAAGTTTCCATATTTCCCGATTTCTCGGGCAATTTTGAATATTTTTCGAAAAGGTCTTCGGAAATTCACTAGAATTTAAATTCCCTACACGTAGATACCAAAAATGTGGGGAGTGCTTTCAGTTTTCAGGGTTTTCATTTTTTTGCTATACACATTCAGATGTTTTGTATTGAATCTCATTAAGTTTCCATATTTTCCCGATAACTCGGGCAATTTTGAATATTTTTCGAAAAGGTCTTCGGATATGCGGTAGAAATTAAATTCCCTACACGGAGATACCAAATATGTGGGGATTGCTATCAGTTTTAAGGGTTTTCATTTTTTGCTACAAATTCTGATGTTTTGTATTGAATCTCATTAAATTTCCATATTTTCCCGATTTCTCGGGCAATTTTGAATATTTTTCGAAAAGGTCTTCGGATATGCGGTAGAAATTAAATTCCTTCCACGGAGATACCAAATATGTGGGGATTGCTATCAGTTTTAAGGGTTTTATTTTTTTGCTACAAATTCTGATGTTTTGTATTGAATCGCATTAAATTTCCATATTTTCCCGATATCTCGGCCAATTTTGAATATTTTTCGAAGAGGTCTTCGGAAATTCGCTAGAAATTAAATTCCCTACACGGAGATACCAAATGTGTGGAGATACCAAATGTGATTGCTTTCAGTTTTAAGGGTTTTCATTTTTTTGCTACAAATTCTGATCTTTTGTATTGAATCTCATTAAATTTCCATATTTTCCCGATTTCTTGGGCAATTTTGAATATTTTTCGAATATGTATTCGGAAATGAGCTGGAAATTAAATTCCCTACACGGAGATACCAAATATGTGGGGATTGCTATTAGCTTTAAGGGTTTTATTTTTTTGCTACAAATTCTGATGTTTTGTATTGAATCGCATTAAATTTCCATATTTTCCCGATTTCTCGGGCAATTTTGAATATTTTTCGAAGAGGTCTTCGGAAATCCGCTAGAAATAAATATCCCTACACGGAGATACCAAATATGTGAGGATTGCTTTCAGTTTTAAGGGTTTTCATTTTTTTGCTACAAATTCTGATGTTTTGTATTGAATCTCATTAAATTTCCATATTTTCCCGATTTCTCGGGCAATTTTGAATATTTTATGAAAAGGTCTTCGGAAATGCGCTAGAAATTAAATTCCCTACACGGAGATACCAAATATGTGAGGATTGCTTTCAGTTTTAAGGGTTTTCATGTTTTTGCTCCAAATTCTGATGTTTTGTATTGAATCTCATTAAATTTCCATATTTTCCCGATTTCTCGAGCAATTTTGAATATTTTTCGGAAAGGTCTTCTGAAATGCGCTAGAAATGAAATTCCCTACACGGTGATACCAAATATGTGGAGATTTCTTTTAGTTTCCAGGGTTTTCATTTTTTTGCTACATATTCTGATGTTTTGTATTAAATCTCATTAAATTTACATATTTTCCGGATTTCTCGGGCCATCCGGAAAATATGTAAATTTAATCTCATTAAATTTACATATTTTCCGGATTTCTCGGGCCATTTTGAATATTTTTCGAAAAGGTCTTCGGAAATGCGCTAGAAATTAAATTCCCTACACGGAGATACCAAATGTGTGGAGATACCAAATGTGATTGTTTTCAGTTTTAAGGGTTTTCATTTTTTTGCTACAAATTCTGATGTTTTGTATTGAATCTCATTAAATTTCCTTATTTTCCCGATTTTTCGGGCAATTTTGAATATTTTTCGAAAAGGTCTTCGGATATGCGGTAGAAATTAAATTCCCTACACGGAGATACCAAATATGTGGGGATTGCTATCAGTTTTAAGGGTTTTCATTTTTTTGCTGCAAATTCTGATGTTTTGTATTGAATCTCATTAAATTTCCATATTTTCCCGATTTCTCGGGCAATTTTGAATATTTTTCGAAAAGGTCTTCGTATATGCGGTAGAAATTAAATTCCCTACTAAGAGATACCAAATATGTGGGGATTGCTATCAGTTTTAAGGGTTTTCATTTTTTTTGCAACAAATTCTGATGTTTTGTATTGAATCGCATTAAATTTCCATATTTTCCCGATTTCTCGGGCAATTTTGAATATTTTTCGAAAAGGTCTTCGGAAATTCGCTAGAAATTAAATTCCCTACACGGAAATACCAAATATGTGGGGATTGCTATCAGTCTTAAGGGTTTTCATTTTGTTGTTACGAATTCTGATGTTTTGTATTGAATCTCATTAAATTTCCATATTTTCCCGATTTCTCGGGCAATTTTGAATATTTTTCGAAAAGGTCTTCGGATATGCGCTAGAAATTAAATTCCCTACACGGAAATACCAAATATGTGGGGATTGCTATCAGTTTTAAGGGTTTTCATTTTTTTCTACAAATTCTGATGTTTTGTATTGAATCTCATTAAATTTCCATATTTTCCCGATTTCTCGGGCAATTTTGAATATTTTTCGAAGAGGTCTTCGGAAATCCGCTAGAAATAAATATCCCTACACGGAGATACCAAATATGTGAGGATTGTTTTCAGTTTTAAGGGTTTTCATTTTTTTGCTACAAATTCTGATGTTTTGTATTGAATCTCATTAAATTTCCATATTTTCCCGATTTCTCGGGCAATTTTGAATATTTTATGAAAAGGTCTTCGGAAATGCGCTAGAAATTAAATTCCCTACACGGAGATACCAAATATGTGAGGATTGCTTTCAGTTTTAAGGGTTTTCATGTTTTTGCTACAAATTCTGATGTTTTGTATTGAATCTCATTAAATTTCCATATTTTCCCGATTTCTCGAGCAATTTTGAATATTTTTCGGAAAGGTCTTCTGAAATGCGCTAGAAATTAAATTCCCTACACGGTGATACCAAATATGTGGAGATTGCTTTTAGTTTCCAGGGTTTTCATTTTTTTGCTACATATTCTGATGTTTTGTATTAAATCTCATTAAATTTACATATTTTCCGGATTTCTCGGGCCATCCGGAAAATATGTAAATTTAATCTCATTAAATTTACATATTTTCCGGATTTCTCGGGCCATTTTGAATATTTTTCGAAAAGGTCTTCGGAAATGCGCTAGAAATTAAATTCCCTACACGGAGATACCAAATGTGTGGAGATACCAAATGTGATTGTTTTCAGTTTTAAGGGTTTTCATTTTTTTGCTACAAATTCTGATGTTTTGTATTGAATCTCATTAAATTTCCTTATTTTCCCGATTTTTCGGGCAATTTTGAATATTTTTCGAAAAGGTCTTCGGATATGCGGTAGAAATTAAATTCCCTACACGGAGATACCAAATATGTGGGGATTGCTATCAGTTTTAAGGGTTTTCATTTTTTTGCTGCAAATTCTGATGTTTTGTATTGAATCTCATTAAATTTCCATATTTTCCCGATTTCTCGGGCAATTTTGAATATTTTTCGAAAAGGTCTTCGTATATGCGGTAGAAATTAAATTCCCTACTAAGAGATACCAAATATGTGGGGATTGCTATCAGTTTTAAGGGTTTTCATTTTTTTTGCAACAAATTCTGATGTTTTGTATTGAATCGCATTAAATTTCTATATTTTCCCGATTTCTCGGGCAATTTTGAATATTTTTCGAAAAGGTCTTCGGAAATTCGCTAGAAATTAAATTCCCTACACGGAAATACCAAATATGTGGGGATTGCTATCAGTTTTAAGGGTTTTCATTTTGTTGTTACGAATTCTGATGTTTTGTATTGAATCTCATTAAATTTCCATATTTTCCCGATTTCTCGGGCAATTTTGAATATTTTTCGAAAAGGTCTTCGGATATGCGCTAGAAATTAAATTCCCTACACGGAAAAACCAAATATGTGGGGATTGCTATCAGTTTTAAGGGTTTTCATTTTTTTCTACAAATTCTGATGTTTTGTATTGAATCTCATTAAATTTCCATATTTTCCCCGATTTCTCGGGAAATTTTGAATATTTTTCGAAAAGGTCTTCGGATATGCGGTAGAAATTAAATTCCCTACTAGGAGATACCAAATATGTGGGAATTGCTATCAGTTTTAAGGGTTTTCATTTTTTTGCTACAAATTCTGATGTTTTGTATTGAATCGCATTAAATTTCCATATTTTCCCGATTTCTCGGGCAATTTTGAATATTTTTCGAAAAGGTCTTCGGAAATTCGCTAGAAATTAATTTCCCTACACGGGGATACCAAATGTGTGGAGATACCAAATGTGATTGTTTTCAGTTTTAAGGGTTTTCATTTTTTTGCTACAAATTCTGATGTTTTGTATTGAATCTCATTAAATTTCCATATTTTCCCGATTTTTCGGGCAATTTTGAATATTTTTCGAAAAGGTCTTCGGATATGCGATAGAAATTAAATTCCCTACACGGAGATACCAAATATGTGGGGATTGCTATCAGTTTTAAGGGTTTTCATTTTTTTGCTACAAATTCTGATGTTTTGTATTGAATCTCATTAAATTTCCATATTTTCCCGATTTTGCGGGCAATTTTGAATATTTTTCGAAAAGGTTTTCGGATATGCGGTAGAAATTAAATTCCCTACACGGAGATACCAAATATGTGGAGATTGCTATCAGTTTTAAGGGTTTTCATTTTTTGCTACAAATTCTGAAGTTTTATATTGAATCTCATTAAATTTCCATATATTCTTGCTTTCTCGGCCAATTTTGAATATTTTTCGAAACGGTCTTCGGAAATTCGCTAGAATTTAAATTCCCTACACGGAGACACCAAATATGTGGGGATTGCTTTCAGTTTTAAGGGTTTTCATTTTTTTGCTACAAATTCTGATGTTTTGTATTGAATCTCAGTAAATTTCCATATTTTCCCGATTTCTCGGGCAATTTGGAATATTTTTCGAAAAGGTCTTCGGAAATACGCTAGAAAATAAATTCCCTACACGGAGTAACCAAATATGTGGGGATTGCTTTCAGTTTTAAGGGTTTTCCCTTTTTTGCTACAAATTCTGATGTTTTGTATTGAATCTCATTAAATTTCCATATTTTCCCCATTTCTCGGGCAATTTTAATTTTTTTCGAAAAGGTCTTCGGAAATTCGCTAAATTTAAATTCCCTACACGGAGATACCAAATATGTGGCGATTGTTTTCAGTTTTAAGGGTTTTCATTTTTTTGCTACAAATTCTGATGTTTTGTACTGAATCTGATTTAATTTCCATATTTTCCCGATTTCTCGGGCAATTTTGAATATTTTTCTCATTAAATTTCCATATTTTCCCGATTTCTCGGGCAATTTTGAATATTTTTGAAATATTCCTTTTCGAAAAATATTCAATTTTGAATATTTTTCGAAAAGGAATATTTTCAATATTTTTCGAAAAGGTCTTCGGAAATACGCTAGAAAATAAATTCGCTACACGGAGTAACCAAATATGTGGGGATTGCTTTCAGTTTTAAGGGTTTTCCCTTTTTTGCTACAAATTCTGATGTTTTGTATTGAATCTCATTAAATTTTCATATTTTCCCGATTTCTCGGGCAATTTTGAATATTTTTCTCATTAAATTTCCATATTTTCCCGATTTCTCGGGCAATTTTGAATATTTTTGAAATATTCCTTTTCGAAAAATATTCAATTTTGAATATTTTTCGAAAAGGAATATTTTCAATATTTTTCGAAAAGGTCTGCGGAAATGCGCTAGAAATTAAATTGCCTACACGGAGATACCAAATATGTGGGGATTGCTTTCAGTTTTAAGGTTTTTCATTTTTTTGCTACAAATTTTGTTGTTTTGCATTGAATCTCATTAAATTTCCATATTTTCCCGATTTCTCGGGCAATTTTGAATATTTGTCGAAAGGTCTTCGGAAATTCGCTAGAAATTAAATTCCCTACACGGAGATACCAAATATGTGGGGATTGATTTCAGTTTTAAGGGTTTTCATTTTGTTGGTACAAATTCTGATGTTTTGTATTGAATCTCATTATATTTCCATATTTTCCCGATTTCTCGGGCAATTTTGAATATTCTCGAAAAGGTCTTCGGAAATGCGGTAGAAATTAAATTCCCTACACGGAGATACCAAATATGTGGGGATTGCTTTCCGTTTTAAGGCTTATTAGGAAGGTGTAGTATTAGGAAAATTTAAAATTCTTTTTCCTAGTAAATCGTGTAAATAATTTAATTACATATTTAAATTTTATCAATATATTTTCAAAATATACTTAAATTTTAAATCAATATCAATAAATTTATCTAAATATTGATTATTAATATGTTTATGAGCATAAATCATAAATTAATACTAAGTAAAAATAACACTTATGTATAGCTAAGTATATTTGAGTATATAACCACATGAAACATCTTCAAACTATTTTTATCATAATATGTTTCCAAAAAGTAGGTCAAACATTATAAATGAAATATCCAGTTTTATAGAAAAAAAAATTATTAAATTAAAACGATGACACAAGAATAAACTAATATCAATTCAATTTCAGTTCGTTCGCTTTTTTTTTCTTTACCTTAGAAATTAGCAGTGTTTTTTTTTGTTACATAAGATTTTATGTTATGGCTAGCTTTGAGTTGTATTTAGTGATACAATAAAATGTTATTCCAAAAACAGCAAAAAAAAAAGAAACAAAGTTATATTACACGAGTCTATCGGTTGTTCAACTTATGAGCTTTTTTTTTGTTTTTGCGCCTTCAGGCAATCATAAAATCGAAATCACGCTAACAACAGAAACTTTAAAAAAATATGAAATTGTTTACCTGTTAATGATGAACAATGCTTAACGTACAAACAAATATATTCTCGATGAAGATGAACACAACCACAGACAGATGAATTAAATTGAGCTGGGGAGCTGATAGACCTGATTTTTTTTTTTTAATATATTCATTTTGCAATAATGTTGGGCGAATACATAAATTGAAAGAAAGTAAAAGCTGAACTTTTTATTAAAAAAAAAATAATATGTTTAGTTTAATTTGTTTAAAAATTATCTTTTAAATTGTATATAAATAATGAAAAGGGGTTTGTTAATTTAATTTTTCTAAATATATTAATATTAATAGAAATAATTTTATTTTAAAATATTTTTTCTAATCATTTATATTTTAATTTACATGATTTTGTTTTTAATCTTTTTCAATTTAATGTCATATAATCTGAGAAGAAAAAATTTAAATTTATCTAGCATTTTATTTATTTTTTTAAATTTATATAATTTTTAAATATGTTAGTAGTTCAGAATTGTCTAGTAGAATTAAATCTTTTTTGTTTGTTTTCAATTTAACCAACAATTACCAACTAATAAAAGTAATAAATCTTTACCTAAGTATATTAACCTAAATATATAAGTTCAATATTTTAATAAAAATGGATTTAAATTAAAATCGATTTTTAATTTGAATCGATTGAATGAACTTTAAAAGATATTATTTGTTCATAATAAGGTTATTCTGTAATAATTTTATTCTATGTAGTTGTCAGACGATAAAATTTTTTTAATTCTGAAAAATTTAAATAAAAACTTTCAGTCTGGTCCTTTGACTACTGTTTATATTTCTATGTATAATTTTGTCATCTTTTATATTGATGTAAAATGGAAGATATTGCAGAATTTAATAGTGATTGAGTGATTTTTAAGTACATAAGTTTTATTTATAATAACGACTTAATTTTTTATGCAATAATATCCAAAGTAGAACCTCAAAAATTATTCTAAGCTTTTATTTCACTAATTGAAAAAAATTAATAGAATATTGGTCGTAAGAAATATATATTTCTTCAACAAATATCAAATTTAAAAAAATAAATAAATATATCGTAGCATTAAATGGAAACGAACGCAAAATAAATTTGGCTATTTATTAATAAGCTATTTAAAATTCAATAACAAATTATCACCAAAACTTTTAATGTTGATTTTTTTGTGTAACTTAAAATAAAATTTTGTATTTTCAAATAATATCCTTTTTTGATATCGTAAATATTATGTACTAAAATTACGGATTTTAATATATAAGCATAGTAACTATAAATAAATTAATAAATTTTCTAGCCATGTAAACATAACAAACTCTATGACTTCATCAAAAGTTATAGTAAATTATTGTGATATATTAAAATTAAATATCTGTGAATTGTCACTTCCGATTAATATTTTGCCTGTAAATTTTTTATGTTATGCCTGATTTCATAAATTGATACCTTTATATATAATACTCAATATATGGTCAATTTGTAATGGCTTTCAAAAAAAAAAAAAATACCACCTATATTTCGAAGGCATATGAGGTTAATATATTCAACGAAAAAAAAAATGTTATTTTATTTTTCTTATATATTTATATATAAAAAGGTAATTGACATGAAGAGGTTTTTATTGTTATGATTTATTAAAATAATTTCACTTTTACACCATAATTTCTTTCGTTTCAGATTTTTAATATGATAAAAATTAAAAAAAAAATATAAAATTATATAATTTTGATTGAAATGTATAACAAAAAAAAATAAATATAAATAAAAAAATAAAAGAAATCTGATTTTTCATGATATTTAATTTATTTTTTAATATCGATTCATCAATAATCGACTAATCATATATACTAGAAAAAAAAAATCAAATTATTTCAAATACATATTATGTTTTTTAGTATTATGTATTAATTTCGTTACATATTAGAAGTTATTTAATATTTTAGTTAAACAATTAATAGTTCATAATCTTATTTTAAATCAATTTAATAATTTAACAAAAATAACTATGTTCATAAGGAAATTTCATTGAAAATTAAACATAATTAAACTTAACTTCTTGCAAATTATGAATTTCATATAGATTTGTAAATTACAGAGAAATTACCTTGATGACCATAATTCAAAAAAAAAAATAATTACAATTAATTTTATTTTATTTGTCATCTTAGGAGCTAATTATTTAATCTTTTCACTAATAACACTTTTAGGATATCTGTTGCACATTGCAGTGATGTTTTTGAGGCAATATGAATGAAATATGTTTTAATAAAATCTTTCATAACAAAAAAAATATTAAAAATCCTTCAAAACCCGAAAATATGCAATGCAAAATCATACTTGTAGAATTAATAAATTTAAATCCATATTATATGTATATATCATATTGCATGTGATGACCTCAAAATATACTAAGAAATGTAGATGTAATGATTGCTTATTAAAATAAATATCTAAATATTGTTAAACCGGAGTACATAAATTTCTTTGTTTCCATTATATTGGTTTTATGTAAGTGTTTTTTTTTTTTTTAAACCAATAAATTTTATTACTAAAAATATACTTGAAACATGAAAGCATAGCAATCATAAAAGAGGCATTAAAAAATTCATTCATAAACTGATACAAGCAGGTTCTTTTACAAATTTTGCTACTCATATTAATTTTGATTTGCGAGATTTTTAGGATAATGTAAAATAATTTTGAAAATTTTATGTACCTATAGTTTATCTTGAAAATTTATCTATTTTCGGTTATAAAAATTATCCTTTTTTAGCTATCAAAATTATCCTTTTTTTGTTAGGATTAAATATTTATTTCCCGAAGAATATTTATCTCATTATTTTGGTTATTTGTTCTACAGTTAAGAGCAGAAAAAGAAATCATTTAATATTAGAGTTTTCTTTTTATACAAAACTTGGATTCAAAACGTACAATAGAAGCAATCATAAATTATATAATATTTAACACAATAATATGAATCATTACAAAATATAGTAATATGCAAAAAATATATTTTTGACACAATATTTAGTAATGCATTGAAATTAAAATGATAAGTTACTAATTTCATATATATGTTGTGATATAAAATTTTGAACAACTAAATAAATTTCTGTATGTGATCTCTGCTCTGAAAGTCAAACTATACAGATATTTATTTCTTTATAATAATTCCGAAATTTATAGCATAAACAAAAATTTACAAATCCTTTTTTTAATTAATTTTTTTTTATATAATCAATTACGAAGAAAATATATAAGTGAAAGATTTACATTTACTGAAAATTACAAAATGTATTTAAATATTCACTGAAATTACAAAATGTATTTAAACATATCTAATAAATTAATTTATGATAATAAATATATAATATTATATTAATAATTTCATTATAGGTCATGGTCGATATTTCTTCTTCTCTTTCTTTAATCAAAAAAAAAAAAAATTAAAAACTTAATTTTAAACAATTTATTTTCAATATTATGTTTTTTTGAAAATTTCGCTGAATAAATTATTTATATTTATATGAAGCAATTTTTAATTCAAATATATATAAATTTTTACATAAGCATAAATTTCTTTTTTCTTTATATTTATATCTAATCTTTGTAAATGGTTTTTTCATGTAAAAATAGCCATTTAACAATATTTTTTTCCAATAATCTTTTGTTGCGAAATGTTTAGGAAAACATATAACAACTGTAAATATAAAACAATTTAGTAATTAAATGAAAAAAAAGAAATATGAATCTTTATAAAAATATTAGTAGGTGAATCATAGAACAAATAAATATATAAGCATATATTTTATTGATCCACCTTAATGGAAATATTTTAATTGACACATGTTCAATCGTTTATCTTGTTTTTCTTTTTTTTTTAAATGTCTCTTCTTTTTATGCTATTAAAGTAATATTTATTTCAACAATTTTCCATATAATAAGTAATAAACCTTGAGAAACGCTTTAATTTTTTATATTACGAAATTCTTAAGTCGCGCTCATCATTGCAACAAAAATATATATATGCCGATTAATTTTTTAATGTTTGTATAATTTATTCCAATATATTCGCAGAAATAATGAATTGCATATTTTATAAATTTCAATTATACTGGTATATAAAGTTCTTTTATTTCATATATGTAATACTACATAAAAAGGATTTAAAAAAAACATCAGTTATGATTTTATAAAAAAAGGGTTTAATTGTGTTAAAATTTAATTCTATGAATAATTTTTTGAAATAAATTCTCATAGACAAATTTAAGATTGTTTCTTCTTAACAAAACTGAAAAGATAAAATAATTTAGATATTATGTTGCATACAATATATTTCATCAAAAATTTATGTACCACTCCTGTACCAGTAAAATAGGCGTCAGACATGAATAAAAAAAAAAATTTTTTTAAATTAAATTTTTACACTTTTAAATATAATTTTAATAATTTTTTCATGATTATAAAGTTTTTTCAAATAAAATGCAAATTGAATAATTTATTTCCTGAAAAGATATAGAGAAGTAAATGAATAAGAATTTCTTCAATAAACCAAAAATAAATAAATAATTTATCAAAAAAAAAACCATAAAAGATAATTTACATAAATTAAAAAACAACTATAAAAATTAATGATAAAAAAACTAGAATTAATTTATTTAGATTTTTTACGTAATTTTTTAGCTAAAAATGGCTAAATTGTAACTAGGCGAAATATTATAGACGTTTAGAAATATATTTTGTCGAATTTTAAAATTCTCTGTATTCATCTGAGATTACAAATGACATTTAATTTATTGAAATTTTTGAACGTATTGTCAGCAATGGGAATAAATCAAGTTTTAACGGATGCTACTATATTTTAATATTCTATTTTCGTACCAGGACGATATATATTTTTTTTATATATATTTTAATTTGTTAAAATAATTTTAAAAAAGTTTAATAACTTATGTAGAAAAACTTATCTAACCAAAAATTTAATTAATTTTATTAAAATGCACAAACTGTTTTTTCAATAAATTTGATTAAAAAAAAAACACTTTTCAATTTTTTTTTTATAAACTTGATCCAAGTATGAAAATGATTTTTTACCACTAAATATTATCAGATTTTAATATAAATTTTTAATAGACAAGATCATATATTTTTTCTTATAAGCCAGTTGATATCAAGAATTATTAATAATGTTCATATTTAAGAAATATTATAAACCATTTTATATTAAATATAATAGTATATTTTAACAATGAACTAATTTATTTTATCATTTACTCACGATTTTAGGGTATGGAAAGCATCACGATATAGTTTTACTTTTTAAAGGTACTTTAAAAAACCCTTGTAGGAATTTATACTTGTACCAACTAAAACTTACATATTTCTTTAAAAAAAAAACAGCATATAAATGAAAAATCAAATTTCATAAATTATTATTTTGATTAATTTCGCATGATATTTCCCATATATCACAATAACAATAACAACAAAAAATACTATAACTTATCTATGTAACTTTTAAAGATATATTATTATATGTATATTAAGTAAAAGACTAGCTAAATAATATCACAAATATCTTTGAGAAATTAAAAAAAAAATCTATAGATATATGTTCATAACAACATTTTAAATACATTGATAATATTTGGATGCTGTGCAAAATCATAAAATAACAAATACTTTCGTAATAATTTTTTAAATTTTTTTAAAAAAAAAAAAAATCTCCACTCACTCAATAAGATTTTCCGCAACATAAATATTATACTGTAAGATACCAGAAAAAAAAACATTCCACATAAATCCAACTTTTATTTTAATTTATAATATGTATATACAAGAAAAAAAAAATTTGCAGAGAAAGAGTGGTAATACCAATAAAGGAATTATAATATTATAGATAGATTTTAGGTAATGGTAAATGGATGATGATGATGATGATGTTGTTTTTTTTTTCTTTTTTTTTTTTGTGTAACTATGGCTAAAAAGCACATGTTTACAATGTGAACCAACATTTTTTTTTTTTTTTTTTAAATTAATTTTGAATTCATTAAATATATACATGTATTTGTGTTATATATTATAAATTTTAATGATTTTGGTATTTATGTATAAGTTATATGCAATAATTTGATTTCAATTTTTATATTTTCCTTTTTTTTTTTTTTTTGAAGGCGCAGCACTCTATAAATACTTGAAATGGGAACTCATCATGATCAGTCTTTGTAAAACCTGCTTTCACCAAAAAACTAAATTTATTTTTTATATATTAAAAATTTAAAATAATTTGTGTATTTATTTAATTTGATTTGGAAAAAATACAAAAAAAAAATATTGGATTATTAGATAATATATTAAAATAATTAAATATAAAAATTTCTTTTTAATTAAAAAATATTAATATATACAATAAAAATGAAAGTGTTTGTAAGTGTTTTTTTTTTCTTCTATTATTATTATATTATGTTTTAAGATATGATTAAGGAAATTAATCTTTTTTAAATTATTGCTCACTAAATGAAAATACATATTTTTTTTTAAACGAAACTATAAATAAATTATGTCGCTAAATGAAAGTTAATTAATTAATTTTTAATATATTTAGGAATATTTTTGCAATTAAAAGATTTTTTTTAAGTGTTGCAATATAATATATATAGTGTTGTTAAAATGTTATCCTTCAAATTAAACATTTTGAATCAATTTTACATTAAATTTTGCACTCAAACAAAAAAATATTTTGAGTTAAATTTAAATACTAAATAAAAAAATCTATGTTTTAGAGTTAAATTTTAAAAATTTACAATTGATACGAAAAAATATCTTAAACTTTAAAATATTATGCCAAACAAGTATAGTGTTTATTAAGTTAATTAATTTGTGTATAAGACAAATAAGACAAATTTGGAATTAAAAATTTAAAATAATCATAAAATTTTTAAAAATAACAAGTTAAAACATTTTTGATATTTTCCCGAAAAAAAAAATTATATTCAAATAATGTTGTTCAAACATAATTTTTAAATAAATTTAAAAAAAATTAAAACTCATAAAAATATTTTTAGTATATTTAATTATATATTTTAGAAATTATTTTTTATTAATTTTTTTTTTTTTTATTTTTTAAAGATTACAGTAATTAGTGTTTGTTTAATGGTTGCCTGTTGTATGGCCCAAGAAGAGAGACGACAAGAAGAACGTCGTACACAACAAGAAGAACGTCGTGAAACATCAACATGGATACCAATTTTAAAATATAATAAAGAACAAAGTGAAGATGGCAGCTATAAAACACAATATGAAACTGGTAATAATATTATCCACGAAGAATCTGGATATCTTAAAGATTTCTCAGATGATCATCCAAATGGTGTATTGGTACAACACGGTCAATATTCATATGAATCACCTGATGGTCAAATTGTTAATGTACATTATACAGCCGATGAGAATGGTTTCCATGCTACCGGTGATCATATACCAACACCACCACCAGTACCAGAAGAAATCCAAAAAGGATTAGATCAAATTTATGCTGGTATTGAACAACAAAAAAAAGCACTTGAAGAACGTGCCAGAAATGATCCAGCTTTTGCTAAAAAATTAGAAGAACGTAAATTGGCTAATCAAAATGGACAATATATTGGAATATTGGAAAATTAAAAAAATTAATTTAAGGATTTTTTTTTTAATTAGGAGTATATTACATTTTGATAAATAACAATGAAAAAAAAAAACAAATTCTAATTCCTTTTTGCATTTAATGAGAATTTTAGTAATTTTTTTTTAATTAATGTTTTGTTTTTGATTTTCATAAATTTTAGAGTTTTGTTTTTGATTTAATAGAGAAAATGTATAAAGGAAAAAATAGAATTTACAAAATGTTTTAGGATCCCCCCTCCCCCAATACAATACAAAGACTGTGATTTCCTATAAGATTTATTGTATATAATGAAAAGAAACAAAAAAATATCTGTTTATGTTTAATTTGCCATTCTAATTTTTTTTGTCTTATATAAATAAATTGTAAGGAATTTCAAAAATAAATAGAGAAATATTAATAAAAAAAAATATAAATTTTGTATTATTTTTTCTCCCCCCTCAAAACAAAATATAATTCATACCAAAAGGAAACTAAAATACACTAGAAGAGTGAACAAATAATTCATAAAATTTTTGTGTTACTTTCACTTTTCAAATTTAAAATTATTTTATGATAAACTTAAATAACATCTTTAAGAATGAATATTCCCTTTTTTTATTTATCTTTTACATATGGAAAAAAAATTGTTAATTCCATGAACTTCCGCCTAAATGTGGGAATGTTTTTCTTAGCTTGTGTGCATTAAGTAATTCATTTTATTAATATTAAATCGAAGGATTGGTTTATATAAACTTTTTAATCTCGTTAAAATAACTGAAGAAAGTTATTTAGAATGACAAAAAAAAGCTATTAATTTATAATACGTTAATTGATGTTTGTTTATATGTAAAATCAAAATTAATATCCATTAATTCAAAGTAGGATATCCTTTTATCGTTCGATTGGAAATTTATATCCTCTTATCGTTCGATTGTAAATTAATTTCACGACAGAATAATCAAAATGTAGCATTTTTAAATGCAGATATTTTTGTCGAGAAACGAAAACCTATTAATAATAATACACATTTTTTTTACCGAAACTGGTCATTAAGACTACCTGGGATTATTTCATGAGCAGTTAAACTTCAAATTGTGCTGTCATATAATAAAATCAGCTGTAGAATATTATCATAATAAAATTAGTAAATTTTTTAGTAGGTAATAATAATGCCAACAACATCATGATTCAGGGTCAAGTTTATATAATTTTTTGGCTATTAGGTAAATTTAATAATTCGTCAATAAAAGTGAGATCGTGCTGTTAATTTGTGCAACGAGATAAATTAATATTAAATCGAAAAAATGAGCAGTATTATTAATTCACGAGTGTTAATAACATCAACAAAATTATCTTTTCTAAATCGCTTAACGTTACAGCTTAAAACAATAAGATGGGCAAGTCCATTAACACTTTTGGAAAAAAAAGTAGCTGCTAATAAACTGACTTCTGATAATACACAAAGACAAGTCATGGGCCAATTAGAAAATCTATATGAAAAAATTCAAAATTATAAACCATCGGTTTCGAAAGGATTTTTAGGCAAATTATCGAGTGGAAATGTTCCTAGAGGTCTTTACATATATGGAAGTGTTGGTGGCGGTAAAACAACTTTAATGGATTTATTTTATGAATCCTGTGATAACGTATAACTTTATAATAAATTTTACAAATACGAGAGAATGACAAAATTTTCTATAAATAAATATCTTATAGATCAGCAGTAAGAAACGTGTACATTTTAATGCTTTTATGACAAATGTTCACTCAAGAATTCATCAAGCAAAAGAAGAATTAGGACCAAAACAGCGTGGTGAAGGTTCAAGACCATTTGACCCTACAGCACCAGTTGCCCAAATGATTGCACAAGAATCATGGTTGATTTGTTTTGATGAATTTCAAGTAACAGATATTGCTGATGCTATGATTTTAAAACGTTTATTTGAACATTTATTTGAACATGGGGTTGTAATGGTAGCAACAAGTAATCGTCACCCAGATGATTTGTATAAAAATGGTTTACAGCGAAGTAATTTTGTACCATTTATTGGATTATTAAAAAGTAAATGTGATGTTGCTTCGTTGGATAATGGTATTGATTATAGACAAAGAGCTAGTCAGGGTTCAACAGAAGGACATTATTTTTTGTATGTAAAACTTTTCAATAAATCATAATAACGTAAAATTATAATTGAAATTATTTATTTTAGAAAATCTAGGGTTAATGCAGACGCAGAGATGGATAAAACATTTAAATTTCTTTGTAGCCAAGAAAATGATATGATTCGGCCAAGAACTATAACACATTTAGGAAGAGATTTAATATTTGCAAAAACTTGTGGTCAAGTATTAGACAGTAGTTTTAGAGAACTTTGCGATAGAGTAATTAATTTTTTTTTTATTAAAATTAAAAATTCCTATTTGTATCATAATTTTTTTAGCCTCTGGCAGGTAGCGATTATTTACAAATTGCACAATTTTTCCATACAGTTCTAATACGTGATGTGCCGCAATTACATTTAGGAATTAAAGGTCAAGCACGTCGGTTTATTACACTTATAGATACATTATATGATAATCGAATTAGAGTTGTTATTTCGTCAGATGTTCCATTAAAAAATCTATTTTCTAAAGAAAAATCTGCTTTGTTAGATGATTCAGAACGTCATCTTATGGATGATCTTAAAATTGAACATGGGACGGTAATTTTATTGTTATAAAATAATTAAATTTAATTTTAATGTTTTTAGTTAATTAAAAATTCATAAATATTTACTTTAGTCTGAATCTTCATCGTCAGTTTTTACTGGAGAAGAAGAACTTTTTGCTTATGATCGTACATTATCGAGATTAGCTGAAATGCAATCCCAACAATATTGGCAAGAATGGGAACAACATCGATAGTTAAACATTATACACATTCTAAATATACCTTGGAACTTAGAGCACTTTTACCTTTTTATTTGTATATAAAATTTAAATTATATAATTTATCAAAATTCTTAAGCAATTATCCTGGTTGTTAAAAATATATATTTTTATTATAGAATTTTTGAAATATTTTTTATTTTGCTACTCAAGCCTATTATGATGATATTGTTGACCCAGAATTTGCTGTTTTCTCACAGTTTCTACCAATTTATTCTGATTAAAATAATTATGATTCTATAAAAAAAATTATTTTTGGGTAATATACGATTATTACGAATTAATATTTGTGTTAACGGTGGGGTTACATTGTGAATCCTATTTAAACAAAATACCAATATTTGTATTAAACTAAATAATAAAATCGAAATATTTTATTTTTCCTTTTAAGTTGCTCATTTATTTAAAAAATATATTATGTGAATTAAATTTAATTCATGCACATTTTTTTATTAATTAACAAATGTTGCTTTACAGAAACGGAATACGATATAATATAGCGATATAGCTTCTATTTTGTTAAATTTCCAAATTAAGGGACGTATTTTTTGAACAAATAAGACTTTCCCTTTAAAAAACGAATGATCACCGTTTCATAAGTCATAATTAAAGCTTAACTAAAATATGACGCTAATAAAATTTTGACAGGGGAATTTATCATCCGTTGAATATTAATTAATCTGTTTTGTGTTATCAGTACAAATAGAAATGGAAAGTGACATTATAATAATTTTAAAAAATTTATGAGATTATAAGATAACAACAAGTGCGAATTTTTTACTGCAGTGCCTAGTAATATTATATCCTTTTATTTTAACATGGGATTTAATACACCAATTCCTTTTGGTAATTAATTTTTCGTTATATTAATATTTTAGAAAATATATTAATTTATTTATCCACACAATTGGAACTAAAAAATTAAAACTATTAAATTTCTAATTTAACACTTACATTTTACAGTAGAATGACTATTAATTAAGTTACTTATTCTCCATCTGCAGATACATTTTGGTTGGATGATGTACATATAAATTTACGACAATTGGAAGAAACTGTTAAAAATATTCTTAGTCGTCACCAAGTTTCTGGAGAGAAAGAAATCGTATGGGCATTAAAAGCTTTAACATTAACTGATCTTACAACATTGGCTGGTGATGATACAAAATCAAATGTTACTCGCTTATGTAACAAAGCAGCATATCCATTTCCATTACATATTATTTCTGAAAATATAGATCCTAAAATACATGACCAAATTCATACAGCTGCTATTTGTGTTTATCCAGCACGAGTATCTGATGCTTATATAGCCTTAAAAGATCTTAATAAACATGAAATCATTCCAATTGCAGCTGTAGCAACAGGATTTCCATCTGGTCAGTATTCGTTAGAGACCCGTTTAAAAGAAATTGATTTCGCAATACAATATGGTGCTACAGAAATTGACATTGTAATTGATCGTGGATTAGCATTAAATGAAAAATGGGAAGAATTGTACAATGAAATTGTTGCAATGAGAAAAGTTTGCGGTGTAAAAGCTCATATGAAAACAATTTTGGGTATTGGCGAACTGGGTTCAATGGATAATGTAAATTTTTAACAAGTATTTAAATATATTTATATAAATGGTTTTTTTATGTTTCAGGTTTATAAAGCCTCATTAGTAGCTATGATGGCTGGTGCTGATTTCATAAAAACATCAACTGGTAAAGAAGCTGTTAATGCTACACTACCAGTGGGATTATGTATGATTGAGGCAATACAAGATTTTCATCGTAAAACTGATAGAATAATTGGTTTAAAGCCAGCAGGTGGTGTTCGAACTGTACGAGATGCAATAAATTGGATGATTTTAGTTAGAGAAACATTAGGTACAAATTGGTTAAAACCAGAACTTTTTCGATTTGGTGCATCTGGGTTGTTGGATGATATAAATAAAATAATGTTAACTGGATTAAAAAGTAAATCGTAATTTTTTTTTGGTATGTAAAAAATTATTTTATATTTTTATAACAAAACAAGTAATAAAATTAAAACTTAAAACTAAAATTAGAAACTTTAATGGATTATTTGGAAACCTTTATCAGCACTTGATGAATATTTAACTATTTTCATTTTACCGAATTTATCAGTATATCCATATTGTCCTTTTACATTTCCTTCCGCGGTTCGCTCTTCAAACCGGAATTGACGATTTTTGCTGAAATTAAAAAAAAAAAATTTAAACGTTATTTAAAGAATCCCAAAGAAGAATGTCAACTGTTTTTTTTAAAGATTTCAAGTTTGAAAAAGTTTTTTTTTGTAATAAAGTTTACCCTTTACCAGTGTCGTATCCAAATTTATAGCTTTTTATTCCGCTGAAATTTTGATCCATATTTTGTTCTTGTTCTCTTTTAAAAACAGTTGGTAATTCTTTTTCACCTTCTTCACGATCGTCTACTACGTCATCCTCAATAGTTGATTTAACTGAAGTATGTTGGTTTTCTTGTACTAGAGGTGATACATCTGGTATTCGTACATGGTCATCAGTACCAAAATATGAATCATCAAATATTACTGTATGTTGTTCATTATTACTTTTAGTATTATCTTCATAATTATTAAAAATAGCTTCCCATTCGTTTCTAACTTTTGGATTTTTTGTATTTATATTAACATGTTTTATTGCAGCTGAATATTTTTTCGGTATTTTCTTTGGTTTAGATGCATAATAATTATGTTCATAAGATTTTCCAGGTGGTGAAAATTTCAATAAATTTTTACTTTTTATATCCATTTTTTCTTCATTATTTTCATAAGGTGTATAAACAGGTAAATAAAAATTATATGGTTCATCGGTTGGTGGTTGAAGTCTTTCATTCAAACGTAAATAAGGTACAGGTTTTGGTTGTTGCTGTTCAGTATAATCTGATATTCGAAATAATTTCTCAGCCCTTTTTAATATATAATCAAGACCTTCTAGACTAATTGGTTCGAAATCACTAATTGTTGTTTGTGTTGGTGGATTTAATTGCGTTAATGGTGGTGCAGAATAAACAACATTACAAAGTGCTGTAGATATAATCTAAAAGCAGGCAAAATTATTAGTTTTTATGTAGTTCTTTTAATATATTAGAAAATATTGTTATTTCTACATTTATTACATCTATTAAAATTTTTCAATTACACAAACACTTGTTACAAATCGATATATTACATATTGCATGTATTAATTTTGAATTTAAATTGCAAATATATTGAAAAATGCCAAAAAAAAAGTACATAAATAGCAACAAATAATTACGGTTTTTGAAAAATAGATTAATATAGAATGGTAAAATATCTATATAACTATATGCAACTGCAACTCAATATTTCATTGTCATATCCTATTAGTTTTTTATATTCGCTTAAACTTAAAATTTATATAATTAATATTTCATATAAAAACTAATTCTTTCAATTAGATTTTCTAAAAAAAAAAAGAAAAATTTTTGTTTCACTTAAGACTCAAAGATAATAATTACTTTCACTATTTCTTTTCTTTTTTTTTATGTTTAAATTTAAAGTTTATGTTCAATAATAATTTATTTCACTTTTATTGTTCTTTTTTTTTTGGCTATTATATGTGAATCAAAAAGTAACACTATTAAGACACACGTTATTCATTTAATTTAGTTCAAATTATATGAGAATCATTAATCATTAAAACTTTCTTTTAATTTTCAGTTTCTTAAATAATACATAAATTAGAGATAAATTTAAACTGAATATTTTATATTTTATTTTGAGTTTTGTCATGAATTCTGTATGATTCGTACTTACTACTGCCACCTGCAACATCTTTACAACAATTTATATTAGATTGATGAAAAATTATAAGATTATTATCCTTTTTATTATTTTACTTTAACACTGTAAAATTCCAAATAGAAATAAACTATAGATATAGCTTGTCTTTCATATTTAAAGACTTTTCCCCTTTTTTTACAATTGAAAAATAAGAAATAAAACAGCAAAACAAAAAGAATAAATATCACGCCGGCAGTGAACTTTCAATTTCAAAAAGATAGTTTTATGAACAAAAATTAGCGTTTCAATTTATTTCCAACGGAAATGTGTGTGAAAAATCATTAATGGAAAACGAAAAGAAGTAAACAAGAGAGCAGATATTCCGGTTCGCACATTCAATTTAGCAAAAAAGCGTGTAGAAAAAAAGTTATTAATTTTTTTTACCGCCCTACCGCTGAACTATAAATTTTAAAGATTTTACCAAATATTGAACTTTAATCTTGTTTATTAATATATTACTTAGTTTATTCAAGCAAAAACAATGAATTATAATTATATATCATAAAATTATTAACAAAAGTATTTATAATAATTTTCTTTTTCCTCTAAAGTCGTGTACAAATAATTAGTTCTACAACATGTTCACATTTCCCTAATATTATTGCATAAACATATAAAATGGATCGAATTATATTATTTTAAGAGCGACAATGATTAGATAGATGAATTATGCAAATTGGATTGATTCCATATCTTTAAATAAGGAGCAATTAAAGTTTCTTCAATAAATCAAAAATATATAATAGTTAATCGTTTGGTAAATAAATTAAATTTATTCAACAGCTTTTTTATTTTGTGTTAAAGAAATTAAATTTTAATGTTAAGGAATATTACTGTTCCAAAATCAAAGTAAAATTAAATAATTTATTTCTTTATTAATAACTACTGATCTTAAATGATAATGGTGCATGTTACAAATTTATTAAAAGTTTATAAAAAATTTATGAATTTATACCTAACATTAATTAAAATTTATGCATCTCAATTAAAAACTTTAATGTAATAATTAAATTATATAAATTTATATCCCAGAAATAATTAATATTTTAATTATCTTAAATATTATGGTCATAATATTAATTTTTTAAATTTTATAACTATAAGAAATGGAAATAATATGTAATGACTTATTACATTATTCGCTGATAGCAATGAGATGAAAATAGTAAGCTATATTTGGGTTGGGAGGGATAATTACTTTAATTTAAAAATGCGTTACGTCTTTATAATTTCAAGTTTGTTAAAAGAAATGTAACAAAAATATTACATTTTTTTGCATAAAAAATAGGAAATAAAATTGTTTACATTATGTCTCGCTGTTTAATGAAAAAAAAATTGTTTAATGTAAGTTTGTTAAAAGCATATTTTTAAATGGATTTTTTTACACTTTCAATTTAAAACATATTAAAAATCAATAAATAGGTATTGGAAAATTACAATCATTTCAGATAACATTTTGCTCATTTTATAAAATTTAGAAACAGTTTAATAGAATATGCTATGAAACTTGTAAATAAAATCATAAATACAGAAGAATTATAATGCAATGAATTTTAAAGTAAGTGCTGCATATATGACAAGGTATTATCACATAAAAATGTTTATAAAACCTTTTTTGAAAAATTTGTACACAAAAAATATATTACACATTGATGGACAGTTTGAATTTGAAAAAAATATTTGTTTTCAAATTGTGCTAATTAATATTAAAAATAAATATGCCCATGAAATTTATATTTGTAATTTTAGTTTGTCTTTCTTCCCATATCACATTTTTTTTTGTAATGTTTCAAATAAAATAATTTCTTTTCAAAACTGGTTACTAATAAGTTATTTTTTCCTACATTTTCTTTTTATGTACACGACAGTAATAAAATAAAAACTATTGAAAATGTGATTAACCTGGTCATTGGCATTAAAAATGATTATTATTACGTGAATGCTATTTTTTGTTTTTCTTTATTTTATTAATTTAAATTAGAGAATAACTAGATTTATTTAATTATAAGCAATTTAAAAGAAATTATGATTTTTTTTTCTTTGTGGTTTATATAATTATCAGTTAAGATATTTTCTAAATTTATATTTCTTTTTTTTTAATATAGTTTGTGTTATATAATTTCCAATTTTAATGTTAACACAATTTTGAAATAAGATGTACCTGCAATGAGCTGGCAAAATTCGTTTATTAAAAAAATGTTATTTATAAAATTAAAATAAATCAGTAATGCTAAATAAAATTTGTATCAATTAAAATTGAATTAAGATTTGAACTAAATTTTATTGAGTATCATCATAGAATTTGTTATGAGACGATAAAGTTCAGTTTTTATTTCTAGAAAATAATTTTCAACATTATTTGTTATAAAATCATTATTTCCGGTATTTTAAGATAAGGCTTTTTTTTTTTAGCTAATAGTTTCTGTTACAAGTTAATAGAAATCAGTTTGATATGAGAGCATTGTTATAATGGATATACTTTGGATTATTTTCATTATTTTTGGATCAGTGGTTTTACTTATTTTATCTATAATTGGAGCATTATATGTTTTAAGAAGCAGGTATTATCAGAATTTAACTATTAATTAATGCAAGTTATAAATTTATTTATTTGAAGATCAAATTCAGGTGGAATTGAAGCTGCACATATGAGGGAATTTGAAGAATTGCAGTTCAATAGGAAAATTAATACGAAAATGAATGAGAAAATGAAATAAATTTTTGAAAATATAAATTTGCATTTAATAATTGTATAAAAAGGTGTAGTTATAGTGAATTAAATATTTATACTGCCGTGTACTTATTAAGCATTAAAAACGAAGTTTGTCAGTAAATTATAAATGATATATCTTGAAAATAAAATAACGGATTTATAAGAACTTAATATTTATTTCTCTCAAGAAACTTTACTTAAGTGTAATTTTAACTTCCAGTCAACTGCGGCATACCTTCTGTAATAATATTCAATGCTTTTAAATCTTTATTAACCGTTTCAATTAGAAATTTCATAGCATTTTGTTGCATTGTTAAAAATGATTTCATTTCATCTTCAGAATCTCGATCCAATGTGTACTCATTAGCTACTGCCATACCAAATTGATTTCGACGCATACGTACTTGTGACAAAAGTTCACTTAATCGACCCTAAAACATTTAAGAAAATTAAAAAACTTATAAACTTATCGTGAATATGTAATGTAAATTACTTTAAATTGAGTTGGTGCTGATACTACTGCATGCATACTTTCTAATTTACTCCTTAAAACTTCTTCTTCTGGTGATAATGCCATTCCAACTTTACGTGTACATTCTTGTTTAACAACAATCTAAATTTATATAATAATGTTTAATATTTTTTCTTTACAATTTATTTGCTAAAAATTAACCTTTAAAATTTTATGACTCAGTTCAGCTAATTTTCTACGATGTTCAATTATTTTAGCTGTTGAAGAGGCATGACGTTGTTTCAATTCAGCTAAATCTTTTTCCAATTTTGATAAATACTGTGCATGTAAATCTGTTTCATTTTCCTGACATTTGATACGCCATTTTAATTCATTAAAACCAATCATTGGTACTGGTATAAATTTCTTATTATCTGGATTATCAATTCTTGCTTGTCGCCACATTCTAGGATCAATACCTTTTGGTGGTGTTTCTAAATATTCTTTTAATTGATCCTCATCTGGTAATACTAATGCTAAAACCTTCTCAATACCTAAATTTGTTAATTGATGTTTAATATTTGGTTGATTTAAGAAATTGTTAATATCTGTTGCTAAAATCCGTTTAGATTCATTTGGTATTTGTTGCGATTTTTCTTCAACATAAATATCAACTTGTGTTTTTTCTTCAAGTTGTTTTATTGAATCTATAGTTACTACTATATTTGGTTTATTACCAAATATTTGATGTAAGCTAGTAATTAATTGTTGCTGTTGATTTCTGATATAAAAATTAATAATAATTTATATTACTAAAAAAATTTAAAATTTATACTTACTGAATATCTTGGCTTGGTTTATTAATTGTTAATCCAACTAATCCAATTTTATTGTCCTTACCAGGTAAACTACTATAACCCATTGTTTTAAAGCGACATAAATAATTTTGTGGTGTAATATCAACAGGTGCAGAAGAATTTGAATAAAATGCTTTTCCTGTTCCCCACATTGCTTGTAAGTAATTCCATTTTGCAATTATTGTATCACGTTCATCACCATATATTGATACATTAAAAATAGATTGCGCAAAAGCTTCATCTGGATTTAGTTGTTGCTGCTGCTGCTGTTGTTGTTGCTGTTGCATAAATGGTTGTTGCCCAGGTTGCGAAAAATTAAAACTTGCTCCAAAACCTCCAAAACCCGTAGTTGAAGTTGTTGGCGGTTTACCAAAAGCTTTAAAATTAAATTATTTTTATTCAAAAGTTTTTTAATAAGAGGCCATGTTAATATAAATAATTTTACATGTTCCGAAACTTGTACCAAAGCCACCAAAACCAGTATTAGATGTTCCAAAACCTGAAAACGTTGGTGCTGATGTTGTTGTTGATGTAGTACCAAAACCTGCAAAACCAGTTGCTGGTGCTGTTGGTGCTGTTGAACCAATATTACCAAATAAACTTGGAGCTGTAGTAGTAGTTGTACCACCAAATCCGCCAAATCCACCTAATGTTGGTACTGTTGCTGTTGTTCCTCCAAAACCTTTTTTGAAAATAATATTTAGTAACATAAATTTTAAATTTGTAAATTAATGCACCCCACCTCCTAAACCAAACGCTGGTGTCGCGCCAAACGCAGTGGAAGTCGCTGCTGTTTGGGTTGTACCGAATGGAGGTGCAGAATTTGGTTGAACACCAAATTGAGTACCCCCAAATGCACTACCAGTTTGGGTACCAAATGCTGGAACTGTTGTTGTAGCACCAAAAGCGTTTGGCTGTTGTTGGCCAAACGCTGGTGCATTAGTTTGTGTCCCAAATGACGGAACTGCAGTTTGTTGACCAAATGCTGGAGCTGTCCCAGTTTGTGGTTGACTACCAAATGAAAAATTTCCAAAACCAGTTTCTAAACAAAACAATTTCATTAAAAATAATTTGAATGTAAATTAAAATTTTATTTGTATTTTTGCTATCTGTGAGCTTGCGCCATTATATATATAAATTTGTAAATATAAATAAAAATAAATATAAGTTTTTGCAAAAAAAAGATATAGAGATGTCATATGATATGATGGAATTCTTTTGGATTGTTTTAACATTTTTTTGTATAGTATTATTTCTTGGTATAACGCAATTTTTATTTACAAATAGGTAATTATTTATTTGCTAAAACAAATAATAAAATATTTTTAATATACTTAAATATTTTAATTTAAAGAGTTAATATTGATGTCGAAGATATTGTCATTGAAGAGATTTATTGAATATAGAAAATTAATTTTATTTAAATAACTTTCGAAAAATATTGTAAAATATTAAAATAACGAAATATATGTTACACTTTGCAAAAAAAATATATATCCATTATCATGTTATTAATGAAATTTATCTTACGTTTAGCTGGTGTACTAGTATTTAAAGCTGTATTTGCGGGATTTTGAAAATTAAAAGCCATATTTTACTAAAAAATTTAAGGAATCTTATACTATAATTTATTTTTTTAACACAAATTTCATTTAATTATAATTCTTTATTCGAGAACTAGAAAACTTATTTACCGCGCAATGAATAATTTCTACATAACCAAAATAAAATCATCCAAATTGTATGAATATGACTTTTGAATGACATCCATGGTTGTCAAAGTCAATTGTCAAAATAATAAAAAGAAATATTTGTAATATTTTATGTCTTTAATATTTAATTCGAATACAAAACTATAATTATATCTTAAATTACTTTTTTTTGTTAATCAGCTATATTACACGAACATGAGTTTTTGAATAAACTAAGTTTCTAAGGTTTAAGCCATGGTGAAGACCACTAGTACCTTAGATTTGATTATGTAGTCATTTCAAAATATAAACTTTTTAACGAGTACTCGTGTCTCTTGGTCTGTAAGGAATACCGCGATTTTTCATTTCTCGAATTGTTGTCTGAGGTAATCTTCCAGAAACAGAAATAGCATACATTCCTTTCGTAAAACGATCTAAAAAAAAAAATATTTGTTAAATATTTAAATTTTTGGTTTTGATGTAATTACTTGTTCTTTGCCATTTGGCTACCCAACTATCTTCAGGACTCATCAATGCAATTAAACCATCAAAATTATTGCTAGTATGATCATAAACATTATCCTTATTATTTTTCATTCGTAAAAATTCCTCACAATTATCGCAGCCATCATATTCAAATTGATCAAATGTCTGAAATGAAAATTTCAATTACATATTGCTTGTTTTTATTATTAAACATAAATCTACCTTAACCAACGAACAAACTAAACAAGCTCTCAATCCGCGAAGATCCTTGGGAATTGTATCAAATGACATTTTCTTTTAATACAAATTTAATAAAATAAATTTTCATATATTTTCATAAGAAAACAATTTAATTTTAGTTTTGCTCAGTTAAATTATCACACAAGTTTTGTCAGTGCTGCCAATAATTTATTTTAGTTAGCACTAGAGGACCACTAGATTGGCCATTTAAAGCACTCGATTTTTTTCATTACTTGATTTTTTTCATTATTTTTGTTATTATCTCTAATTATTATATATAATGAAAATAAATATAACAACAATTAAATTGCCTCGTCGGTGTTAACATTATAAAAAATATGTTAATTTCTTTACAAAAAATATTGCATAAATATTATCGCTTTTCTGGCGGAATGAATACGGAGTAATGTGTCTATTGTTGAAAATCAAGAGCGGATGACAATATTTCTTTCAAACTTTGTAACCTCAGTTTTTTTACTTTTTGTCAAATTTTATTTTGTTGTTAAACTTTATAAATGGTGAATATTAATTATTAAAAGAAACACAAAAAAATTATTTTGTTACATTAATTATATATTTTTATTATTATTCTGAATTTTAATAAATTTACCATTAAAATGTTAATAAAGCGCCAAATTGGCAGCACAGTAAGCAAACAAGCATGTTTGATTTATATTATAATGTTTGACGTTCGGAACAAACAAACAGCAGTCCATAGGTCATAGCGCTTTCTGTATTGAGATTTATATAACATATTAGATTGCAATACATAGCGCTATCTGTATTGAAATATCAAAGGGGTTATATGGTGCTGCCACCTATTATATAATAACATAACTATAATCTATATTGTACGTTAATTTTACAGTCAGGTCTATTCTGAAAAAATAAACGGCTTAACATTAATTTTTTAAGTTATATCAAATTTTATTTTGTTGTTAAACTTTGTAGATGGTGAATATTAATTATTAAAACAAAAACGAAGAATTCCATAATTCATTAAATCCAAATTCAGTAAATCCGGAATGGTTCTATTTTCTGAACGTATATATGATACATTGTTATTATTGTGATTTAAAAAGTTTCTACATTTAAAATTTATCTATACTAACTAAAATTATATAGCTTAACAATTAATGAGTAACAATATAACTTTCTAAATTTAAATTTAATCTATAAAAACTAAAATTATTTAGTTAATCAAATAACTAGTTACAATATACAATTAATTAAAAATGTAAATCTTTTATGGTTCTACTTTATAGACATAGAGTGTATTTATTTATTAGTTTTCTTTTGTTTTTATGTTTTTTAAATATAAATGTTATGTCTTTAACTATAAATAATGTTTTTTTAAATATAAATGTTATGTGGTTAACTATAAATAAATAATGATTTATTTATTTATAGTTAACCACATAACATTTCATGCTAATAAATTTTTAATTTCATCAATCTGTTTAATTTTCTTTATTTTCTAATAAAAGAAATGAAAAACGAATACTTTCATTGGAAATTTTGTTGGAATTATTGGTCTTTTGGAAATGGGTAATTTGGAACGAAAAATTGGAAATCGTAAAAAAAAATCTGATAGCTCAGATGTATATTTTATTACAAAAAATTCCTTGAGTTTTTATAATAAAAAAAAAAATACATAAACGAGCCAAAACAAAAACCTTTACTTTTTAACTCATTATTATAAAATACATTTTTTCAAATAGATACATTATTATGAATTATGAATTAAAATTTTTTATACACAAAATTTGTTAAAAAAGGAAAAATGGTTTTTTGAAGCTAAGTGGACCTTTCTTAGTGGGCCTACAAACTGACCTAATAAAATATAATTAAAAAAGTAGAATTGCTTCACTTACAAAATAAACTGATCAATTAAAAGAACCATATTTGAAATATTTCTTTTTTGTAGTTGCTGCTTTTCATATCTGAGATTTGTAGTTGCAGCTTTTCGTATCTGAGATTTGTATTCAAAATTGATTTTTATTTATTGTGTTTTAATATTTAATTATAATTTTGACAAATATTGAATTTACAATAACAATACACAGTAGAAAAAACCCAGTTATATTAAATTTAGATTTTTTTTTGCATTTCAGGTAAAACCATGATGATAAAGAAATTCTTGTCTTATGATGGGTTTAAATTTACAACCGGTAGCAGATTCTTAAATTGTTATTTTGATACAAATACGAAAAATATTAATTAGCATTTCAATGACTAACTATAAATCGATGACCAATTATAAATTATAAAAATCCTTTTCCATTTTGGCCAAAAAAAAAAATTAATTTTAAAATAGGTAAAATATTTGGTCCAAAATTATATTTTGTCACATATTAAATATTTATTAAAAAATCATAATAGCTGACAATAAATAAAATTTTATACGACAATTAATTTTCAACTCTAAAAACTACAAAAATTTAAATAATTTTTAATTTAGTATTTCAAAATTTTAATGTTTCATATTATCTAATAAATTTCGCGAAATAATTATATCAAAAATTAATATATCAAGTTTTTATTTTTTATTTGTGATTAAAATAGCAAGTTTAATTAATTTTTAAAGGAACTTTTAATATTTTTAGTTGCGTTTGATAGGAAATATCAAAATATTAGAATGTCAATTTTAATTTTTAAAAAATATATTACAGTAGAATCTCGATTATTCGATATGACTATTTTGACCGTAATTTAACTACGGTCAAAATAGACACATATTAGTATAACTGAATCGAAGTTTTCTGTACTAATTTAAACGGATTTAAGGTTACTGCTGGGCTTATGAAAATATGTAACATTAGATTAATTTTTTGTAATTATATTTGTGTTTAGTTGGAAAATATATTAATTCAAAAGAATAAATTTCTCTTACGGTAAATTATCTCTTAACGCAATTTTCTTTTAAATTAATGCTAGAATTGATAAATTGAACTTAGGTGTAAGATTATCTTAAACGTTTTATCTCAGTAAATCAATAATTTTTACTAAATATGTGAGACAATTATGAATTTAAGCATAAGTGTAATTATTATAATTCAAATTTATTTTACAATCTTAAAAATTTAATTATACGTGCTTCTGATTTTATTTCGATAATCGTTTTATTATTATTCAACTGTAACAGGTGTCTAATAGTCCAATAAATCTTTATGTGTAATAAAAAATATTTGATGAATAATTTGTAACTTGATTTGTTTTTTTAACAATTCGAAATTCAACAACCTTGTTATTTGTTTCTATTTCTATAAAAGCCAAATGGAATTTTATATCTAAAATAATAAAATCATAAAATAATGGAAAATCAAAAAAATAAATAAACAATACATGAAATATTTTTACATTTGAGCATAAAAAAGAGATAATTGTGACGAATTAAATTTTGTTTGATAGATTTTTTTTTTTTAATATATCATATTTCTCTCTAAATATTTCATAAAAGATGATCTAACTTAATATTTCTCCTTTGCCGTTAAAGTTAAATAACGATTTAATTCATTTCCTTTTAGTTATGTTTATATTACGTTATATTAATACGAGTTGGAAATCATTTAAAAATAAAAAAAAAGCCACATAAAAATTCATAAGTATTTATTATGAATTCTTTCATAACAAAAAAAAAAGTTATTTTTTTAATGATAAATAATAGCTAAAAAAAAATTAGTAACAATTTATTCTTTCCAGGATATAAGAAAAAAAAAAAATAAAAAGATTTTTGTTGAAATTTATATATTTTTTTTTTCGAAAAGAATATTTTATAAATGATACAAGTAATTAATTTAAAACAAATTAAAGAAAGATTAAATCATATTTATTAAAAATTAATTTAGTATTTATAAAATGATTAAAATGAGTTTTTTTTTATTATTATTTTGTGCTTTATTTTAATTTAAAAGATCTAGAAATTTATTTAAGTTTATTGTGGGTTGAAGTAAACAGGATCTAAAAAAATTAAATAGAATTTTTATTCATTTATTATTTGTTTGTAAAAGTTTGTGACATCAGTAAAATATTTATTAACTCTTAAGTACTAAGGTGACGAACAATAAATTTTGTATATTAGTATTTGATAAACAATTATTATTAAATGTATTAATTATTAATAGTAAATTATAAGTCCACTGTAACTTAGTGATACTGTAATATGCTGTGGTTCGGTAGGTATACTGAGATCAATTTCTAACAGAGGCATCGTTACGTGTGGTTGGTCTAAATTTACTCAGATTTTTAAATAAGTACGAGTAATAAAATTACTAACAACAAAAGCATGTTACAATTAAAGACTCTTCATTATAAAAGAAAATTAGTATTTCCAATTTACAATAGAATGTTTAGAAACGCCTAGGTTAGATTTGGGTTGTTGTGCCATTAAAGAACAAGAAATTATTAATATAAAAATTATTTTATTGGACTAGAAAGAATTTAAGATAAAATTCAGAAAAGAAGTATATTTTCATAATCGTCTGTGTAGGAGGTATTAAGAAGGTATAAAGAAGGATGACATTATATCAAAAGTATTAAATTCTCACTTCGTAACCTATCAGATAAGGTACAAAATTACTGTTTTAATGAAATTTTACATTAAAACTCGGACCGATTGAAGAATAAAAAATTTAAAATTACAGAATTACCAGTTTTTGAAATTATTTCATATACAATTTACAATAATTGAAGGCCCATAATAATTATTAGTTACTTAAAACTGGCCAATTGATTTATTATTTAATATCATTAAGCAAAGGATTTTTAGATCTTTCGAGATGTAAAAATATATTATTTATACAATTATATTATTTTATTAATTTCATTGAATATGAATAAAAAAATATTTAATTGCTTATGTGTTTAAAGGTGTATGCAATTTTGTGGTTGATTTATGTATATTTAATAAATAAATAATTAAATAAACACTAATTATATTCACATATTTGAAATGCCATGAAAATAAAGTAGGTATTTTGTAAATAATTTATGAATATTTCCAAATAATATTATTACATCTAACGTTATTTATAAAAAATAAATATTTTAATTCAACAAATTAGTTCATTCGTTTAGTTTTCATTGCAATAATATAGAGACCAAAAAAATGGTAATTCAATATTGTTAGAAGTAAAAAAAAAATTGCCAATATAATTTTTTATATAAAATTAATGATTAGTTTATTAAAAATTTCATCAAACTGCCAGTCTTTAAATCAGCAAATAAGATAATTTCAGCTTTGAAAGGCAAACATAAAATATTATCTACTAACCTCTCATACATAAATGTATACAAAGTTACAAAGTTCACAATACTTGAAAGTTTAATGACACCATTTAAAGACGATATCTTAAATATGTGGTTAGTGAAAACTACGCTTCCTTGTTAAAAACCAATTATCGCAATTAATTTTATGTATATTCACAGAAATATTAAAATTGGTATAATGTAACTTATTTTGTGACAGGCAATATATTTCTTTATAAAAAAAAAACGTATAATATATTTTATATACCTTGTACTAGTAAAATCAACCCTTAAGCATTATACTAAATACCTAAAAAATGATAAATTAATAAAATTTGAATTAAAGTAAAAAAAAAAAAACTTATCATTGATATCAGAAAATTAATTTTTTTCAATAATTTTTTTTTGTCTTTAGTCAGTATGCCAATTACTACGCAAATTACTCGAATACCTTCAATTAATTCAACATAAATGAAATAATTTCTTTTCATTTTATTCAAGACGATACTAAAAAAAAAAACAAAAAAAATTAAATATTTTATGAAAATTTAAAATCATTGTTGGTAAATAATCACAAATTAAATATCAATGTTAAAATAATTGAAGATATAAATTTGACTTTAAAAACTTTACCAATAAAACAAAAAAAAAAACCAAATATTAAAAAAAATTCTCATATTGGTACTTGATGATTGGTTTTATATATAGTTTTTGTTTTTTTGGGAAGTTTTAAAAATATTTTCTGTGAGTTCAAGATAAAATTTCCCTTCAGGGACTTGTATCCATGACATGAATATCAAAGATACGAAATAATTTCAATAAAATATAAAAGAAAAAACAAAAGATGTTTAAGAAGTTTAGTGAAAAATTAATGTGTCTATAGTTTTGTCATTTTTTTTTTAAATTTTTGTCTGGATATTTATCATTCGTGATATATCAACAAATAATATTATAAAATATAAAAAAAATAAAATGAAGATTTAAATAATTAATTCTTCTTCAAGAAATGAATGTTTGTCACGAGAATTTAAATTTTTATTTATTAAAACCAGATAATATGATAACAGATTTTTAGTATGGATCATTGTTTTTGAGTAATTGAAGAAAAATTAAAATATGGTAATGAAATTTTTTTTTTTTTTTTGGTATATTGTGATATAATTAATAAGATATTTTTACAAGGTTTCTTATTTATTTAAAGAACGTTAAAATGAATTTGACAACATTTTACAATCTGGTATTTTACTATGTAATATTGGTGTAAATTTCAAGTTTTTTTATTACATATATCACTTCCATAATGGGGCATTACGGAAGTGTAAAATTTGATTATTATAGTTTTAAACATCTCAAATAATTTTGGTTAATAAATATGATTAAAATATAATAATTTAATGAAAATTAAAATTATTTCGGATTTTTCAGTATCATTTTTCAATTTTCAGCAACATACTTTTAATTTAACGTTGAACTTAAATATTATATGAAAATTTAATAAAATACACCTTAAAAAATCTACCATTTTAATGGAAAATTTCAAAATTTCTTTAGTTTTTAATTTATTCTTAATTTATATAACACGAATATATTTTGTCTACCGGAGAGAGAGAGTTTTGTTGATTGTTTTGGTTTTATTCCCTTCTGAATGATAACTTTAATATTCTTCAGTTGATATCTGGCTTATTTGGACTTTCCATGATATTTTGCTCCTTTTAAAAACTAAAATAAATGGTATTCGGAACATGATAAGGAATATAGTGAGTGAATTAAAATTTTTCAATAGAACTCCGTATGGGTTCTGTATCGATTAGGATGCTTCCTATTAAAAAGAGAGAGAATTTTTCAAATGATTGTTAGCAGCTCATATCTCATAATGAATAGATGCTCACATATCTCACCATATAATTTATAATCTTATAAATGTTTACAGATAACGTTGTGCAGATTTGAAGTTTGTTATATCTTCACCAAGACCGGCATGAGCTACAAATAAAACCTTATCGAAGTTAAGAGCTATACGGAAGAACTATAGGTAAAACATCATATACCTGCATAAGTTGACTGCACTTTTCGGTAGATCTAATATTAACTTACTAAAACGATTTTATAAAAGGGTATAACATAAGGATATTAGAATTTTAGTGATATATGATATTATTACAAAGTTATTTTTCGAAACAAGAACAAGAATTTTCTTAGCAAGAAATTATAGTGCATGATACTTTTAATTTTTTAATACCATATTTTGTTGATACTGGAATCTTTATCCGCTGAATAAGTAAAGGGTATATAGTTTATCCGCTGAATAAGTAAAGGGTATCATATATTTTTTGGTGACTACTTTAATTAATTTGTTTGATTTCTATAGTGTCCGCAGTAATATAGACAAATAGGCACATGAGAGAAATAATTATGCGTATTAAAACCATTTTGCATGAAAATTGTATAATTCGTAGAAATAGAAACTAGTAAGGGCTTTAAAAACACCTATAAAATCTTTAACATTTTACTGACATAATATTTTTATTAATCTCTGTTCATTCTAATTTATAGTAAATGTTCCTCACATTTTTCAGTTTCTATTAAAAACTACTGACTGCACCGTCAATAAAATACTATACAAAATACATAAATAATTTATTTATGTACCAATATCTCTACATAATAATCCGTGTCTGATCTTACAACCTTGAAAAGTGTTTTGGGTACCAAATTCCCAACAAAAATATATTTAACCAAAATTTTTTTTTTGAATTCAATGAAAGTTCATCTTTTCTGTTTTCAGTTTTTGAATAATTATTGTGTATCGAAAAATTATGCTTTGTGATATAAACAAAAATATGTCAAAATAAATTATAAAAGATTTTAATCAAAAAAAAAAAAAAAAAAAGAGGTGTTGAACTGTTGATAAGGTTTTCAATAATAATAATAATAAGAAGAAAAAAACAATTTTAATGGAAAATTTTATGCCCTTTCAATAAAAAATAATGTTTATTAGACAATTTAATGTTGTGTTTTATTTTCAAAAATTTAAATATAAATTATTTTATTAACAAAAGATTTATCCATAATTTAGGAAATAATATTAGTATTTTAATTATATGTATTTTTTTTTGTGAAATTAGACAACTACTTAAAGATGCAAATCTGTAATAATTGACCTTTCTTTTGTAATGAATGAAAAGATTGATAGGTTGGAAGGTAATTTTACTTTATTAATGTTTTTTTTTTTTTTGTATATTTAAATGTCGTGATAATGTGCTACTTTAACTGCCACTGTTAATAAGCTATTTTATGACATGTGCTACTTTACGACGGTTTTTTTTTTTTTAGTAATTTTTAGTATTTATATACTTCGTATATTTAATAATCTGACAGTGTCAGAGTTATGTCTAGACAAGTAATCTGTCCTTCAATGTTTCTTCATAGTTATATGAACATTAAAGAAAGAAAGTTTAATATGAAATTATATTTGGAAATGATTTTAAATTATTTAAATGTTAGAAATTTTTGTTGATTGATCTATTAAGTAAATAATTTTAATTAAATCGTGTGTGATTAAAGTATATTAGATAGAAAAAGCAACTTTGATTTGAATATAATTAAATATGATTTGATTAAATTATAACAATCATGCATGAAATGTAGTTTTAAATCCTAAATTTTAATATAACGAACATTAATTAGGGTTTTTGTTTTTCTCCTTTTTCACCTCATGTGGATTCCGAACCACGATTCGTTACAGTAAAGGAACCTTTTTAATTAATATCTTTAACATTCTAGTATCTTATCACTAAATCAACACCAATCTTAGATATTTTTTATATAATTTCTTACAATAATTTTTAAATTAAATAAAATTTTTTTAAATATTTGTTTCATTTATAAATAGAAATATACCGGCATTATAAAAATAATTATTTGTTATGGTCTCACGATATTAAATTTTTTATATGATTATTAAATAATTTCTAAAATTTGATTACATTTAAAAGCAGTGAATGAAATCTTCAGAAATATGTTATTCAATGTGAAATATACTTGACATGAAGTTTTTTTTTATTAAATTATTTATGTCACAAATTTAATATCCAATAAAGAATCAACCTAAATAATAAAATGTAGAATACATTATATTAAGCGAAACCCACCATTTGGTGCTTATTTTGCTTAGGGCTATATTAATATTATATGTCTACTTTTAAAACTATACAGTGAATATTTTTATTAATTTTTATTAAATAATATTACTTCAAGTGTTTTAAACATTTTAGATTAGAGTATATATAGAGGAACCAGCTCAAGGCTGAAATCCTTTACAAAATAATTTTAAAATTTGAAAGTCTAGACTATATTAATATATTAATTAATATAAATGTGCAAGATTAAAAATATTAAATAAAAATATTTATTTATTATAATATTATTTAATAAAAAATTAATAATAATAATAATTTATTAAGTGTTTATTACAATGAAAGCTACAAGATATTTTAATATTTTGACGAAAAAAAACCCCTAATTAATATCTTGCTGTTTTTAATGGACCATCAATTGATGCAGTAATCATTTTAATATTTTAGAGATATTTTTACAAAGATAATATTTTCATTTTGTGCTTATTAATTTTTTTTTTTGTTGTGTAGATTTTTTTTTGTATAAATATAATTTTTTTTTAAACTGGTTTTATTTGTTTATATTGATTAAAATTTATGTTTATTAATATCTATTCTACTAAAATTATTACCCGAGAATATTAATAAAAAACAAAAATTTGCCAAAAAAATGACTTTGACGATCATGTCTAATAAAATTTATATTGTTTTTCCACATTAGTTCTCAACAGTCATGAATGATGGAAAATTTTTGATGGTAATAAAATTATATTGAATGGAATTAACCCAAAAGATGGAGTAATAAAGATTAATAATAATATAAATTTGTTTGCTTTAATTATGTATTTAAATTATTAGCAAATTTTAATACTAAATTTTTAAAAAGTTTTTAAGAAATTTAAAATATTTTCTATTATCAAAGTTGAATTCCGAATTTAAAAATTACTTTTCTTAATAATTTACAAAGTCTTACATTATTTAATTGAGTTTTTTTTATTAAATTATGTTTTACTTTAAACTTTAAGTAATATGATATATATCATACCACTGTGCAATAAATAATTCATTTAATATATTTGGATGTTTTTTTAATTTAACTAATTATAAGTTAATAACAAATATTTTCAATAATAGTCTTCTAGAGTTAAGACTAATGTTAATGATAAATATTTTGATTTGGAAATTTCTAAATATAATTAACTGCTCAGTCCCACTTATGTTTAACCAAATCATAGACAAGCTCGATTAAAAGAAAATTCTGCTGATGACAAAAAAAAAATATAAATGAAAAAATTCAACTTTTTAATTTTTTTCCCAATAATATGACAAATTATCTTGGACCCATTTAATTTTCAATAATATTTTTTTTTATATTGCTAAAAATTATTGCCAATATATACATAATTTATTTTAGATTATAAAAATAATAACAATTTATGAAAAAAAATATTTTTTTTTAACTTTAAAAACTTAATCTAAAAACCAACAAAAAAAATATTTTTTTAAATATCAACATAATATAAATTGTGCTAAATTATATAAGATAAAATATTTTAAGTAAAAAGGTTTCCGGCTATTTAAAAATATCATAAAATAAAAAAGGCATCTATATATTCGACATTATTCCACTCTAGACAATCATCATTTTTAAAAAACTTGTTGAACTCAATTTTCTAAACTAAACGTCTGGCACGAGTTGTTATTATTTGGAAACAAGTAAATGCTTATTTATATAATTATTATTGTAATAAGTATATTTTAATAATAATTTTTTTTTTTAAAATATTTTCCATATAACTTATATGAATTGAAAATTTTACGTATCTTTTTTTAAAATCATTAATAAAATTTGCCATAAATTAACAAATATTGCTAAAGATTCATCGTAAAATTTTATGTTTTTTCACTAAATACGGAATTTATTGGGTTTTTTTTCTCAAGTTATTTAAAAAATTTTATTAACATTTTACAAATTTTTTTTTTTTGCATTTACAATTTAATTAAATTTACTTGTAAGTATCATCATCTTCATTTACAAAAATTGATGTTTACGTTAAAAGTTGCTACTTTTACCATCACAAATTGTTTAGACTTCTTTTGAATTTCGATGAGACTATTTTAGACTAAATTATTTCAAATATTAATATTTTTATTTACTTAACTATGATAAATGATTCAAAAATTTATGTAAAATTTACTATCAATAACAAAACAGATGAAAAAAACGTGCAAATTTGATTAAATTTTCAGATTTAAAAAAAAAAAAGTTTTCAACAACTAAAGAATGGGGCATGTCTTGTTAATAGGTTATTTGAATATTAAAAAGTCATAAATTATAAATAAATTTCATATTTTTATGTATGGATAACAAAAAAAAACGTTAAATTTATGAAACTTTATTTAGTACAAAAAAAAAATGGATAAAACTTATTTTTTACTTTTGAATACATTTTGTTTAATTTAATAACTTTAGATAATCAATTTTGTTATTTGATTATAATATAAAAATAACAAAAATAATAAAATGAATTATTAAAAAGTTTTCTTTAAAAAACTGAATTATTAACAACTTAAAGTTTTGCAATATTTCACTGAAAATCGGAACTTATCTCATAATATTAAAACGTAATTATCATGTTTAGATAAATTTCCACACCATTGCGGCCACAGTTTGTTTTAATTCTTATTCTTTAAGATAATTTTAATACAACACATATTTTTCTGTAATTTTCTGGAACATTAAGCTTAGCTTTACAAAAAAAAATTTACATGGAAGAAAAATTACAACATTAAGTCGCAACTAATCCATTAAGCATTACTCCCAAAATTTTATAATCATCTTAGATTCGCTTTTCTACAGATTGCAGTCATATTCAATCGATTCTGAGTCACAAAGTCATACATAATCGATTTTCAGATATTGGAATCAATAATTATGCAATAATAAGGAAATAAGCAAATTAATTTGTCATTTTTCTTAAATCTTAAACTGTATAATTCATCGAAAACTTGACATACCCGGAAAATAATGAATATTTAGTATTATATGTCACGCCTTTAGATATTTTAAATATTTTTCAAATTAATAAGTACACATATACATATATATTACATTACTAAACAAATTTTTATTTTAAGTCTGACATTTTCGTCAATAAATTCAAAATATTGTCATATTAAAATTACATAAATCAAAAATTTTTCATCATTAAAAACAGGCTTATTTATTATCAAAATTCATATAGTAAAAAATTCTTGTAGGTAATTTATAAAAATTTTGTAATTTGATGATTAAATTCTTAATAAATTTTAAGAAAAACTTTATATTCAAATAAATTAACTTATAGATTATTCAAAGCATATAAAATAAATTATTTTAATTAAATATATTTATGTTTTATAAAATCATTTTAGAAAAAATCAAATTAATAGATAAAAAATGATGTCGTTTAAAAACTAACATTAAAATTGTCAAAAAGTAATTGAAATTAACTATAAATTTTTGATAAATTATTATATATTTTTAAAATGTTTAGTATATAAAATTTATTATTTTGATTTTTGAAAATATTGCAAGAACATTTAGTTTATGTTTCTATTGTTTAGTAAATATAAAATTTTTTTATTTGTTGGTTGTATAATTTTTGAATTTATTGTTTACATAATCATATTAATATTTAAGATAAAGTATATATTTTATTCGTAATAATCATAAAAATCGAACTTGTCAACCTTGAAAATTATTTGCTAAATTAAATTTTTTTTTCATGTTTGAAGTAATCATTTTAATGTTTCGACACAATTTTTTTTTTTTGGTGATGTTTACTTGATTTGATTATTTTTAAAACTTTTTTTTTAATAATCTCTTAAAGTAAAATTTTTTGTCAATATATGTATATGCTGTATACATATTTCTTTTTAATCTAAATTATTAGCAGTTAAGTATTGTGCGCATCATCTTAAATAACAAAAATTGCCAAAAATAATCTGTTGCTAAATTCATTTATAATAAAAAAAATATGATTTAAGTAATTTAATAAAATTTTTGGTTAAAAAACAAAAGCCAAGTATTTAATCTTTAAAAGACTATAATTTATTATTAGTTATGGTTTTTTTTTCAATAATTTTAAAAATTTTTTTAATAAAATGGAATTAAATTTTTTGTTAATAATATACTAAAGAAAAAAAAAATCTTTATGACACAATATTACAAATTTTATTATAAAAGATGAGTTTAACGCTATAATCACATTTTTGGTAGGAAAGCGCCTGCAGAGTGTTAATAATAAAATCAAAATATTACAATATTTGAGCATAGACCTGACTAAAATTATACTTACTACAAGTAGCTGTAATCTGACAGTCAAAATGTATTTTACAAATACCATGCTGAGCTTAAGTTTGTTTAGCTCTGGGAATATTAAATTTCAAATTATACCAATCAAAAAAATTATGTCATAATTCAATTATTTATCTTTATTGTGATCCATACGAAGTGTATGAAAATATGTAGTGATTGGTAATCAATTAGCAGAAATGTGAGACTACGTTAAGAACATAATCATACCAAAAACACCTGAAATCATTTCTTCATCAAAAACCTATCTCAAATAAGTCACGATATATTCTTTAATTAATTCAAAATTATGCCACATATTTTTATTATTTCATGACTAGGTTAACTGTAAAGTCAATAAACTACAAAATCAGACTTGTCTTAACACTTGCTAATCCGTATCGATGATTATTCTGACGAATTTACACAGAAATAAATTAAACATTGACATTAATTGAAAAATTAAAATAGATTACCAATTAGAAAAAATTAATATAGTTTAATTATTCATCAAATTCAAATATATTATTATTATTATTATCCAATTTTATGCAGTTTAATAGCCAAAAAAAATTAATTTGAATAATTTTTTGAGTATATATCAATTAGAATTAGCATAGTAATTTATAACTTAATATGAATACAGTTGCTATGCTGAATGCTGATATAATTTTTTATTAAAATCATTTAACTTTATAATCCTAAGCTAATATTCTGACCAACCCAAAAAAAAAAATAAAATCAACAAAAACAAAAAATTTCTTTAAACTTTAACATTAAAACATATAAAAAAATTGAGGAAACTATTAAAAAAAAAAAACATTTTTAAAATTCCAATTTTCATAAAATAATAAAATAAATTACAGTCCATAAAAAAGCTCAAAACAATATAGCGAATAAATTAACATAAAATCTAATAAATCTAAAATAATAAAATAAATACTGACTGAAAGTAAATTTAAATTAAATGTGAAATGTTAAACTAATAAATAATTTTGAAAAAATGTTTTAATTTTCTACAAGAATGGGAAAGTTTTCAGTTTTCTTCAAGCAAAAAATAAAACCTTTTCTTTTTCAAGGAAAGTATACAATCACCTTAGGCAGTTCAGTTGTTTTTATTATTTATCGACAAATGAAAATCGAAAAAATTCCCATATCTGATCGTTGCTATTAATTTGCACTTTGTTTACCAAAATATGTTTGGAAAAATTTCAAGGTTTTTGAAGCCAAAGAATCTCAAATATAAATCAAAGTATGAATTGAATATTTTAAATTCAATTGGAAAATTTAATTATTTTTTCATGTTTAAATTATAGATTAGTTAACTGGGAAGTAATTCATTTATTAAATTAAATTTAAAATTGTTTTTTGGGCGTAAGCTTAACAAGTTTGTTAATTCACTTTTCCATAATTATTTTGTATAGAATTAATTGAACAAAGAATTTAATTATATTAGTCACAAAATATTTTATGAAAATTCTATTTTTGTTAACATACCCGAAACTTCTCCGAAATGATTGCAAAAAATCAACATTAAACTGAATTTTTTTTTATCATATTTCTTAATTTATTCGCAGCTGTTGTAGATTTTAGGGGTAAAGTATGGAATTTGTTATTTTAGTAAAAAAATACAATTTTTTTTTTTGAAAGTAATGTTTTTAAAATTTTATATTCAAAGGCCGTTTTCAAATTACGCGTTTAAGTATTAATATACTTAATGCTTTCCATACTACATGATTTGTCGGAGAAAAATCATTGGCATTCTTTTTCGGTAACCATTTAATTTATTTTTGATTTTGTATATAAAAGAAAACAACTGTAAGTAAAAAAATTTCAAATGAAATTTAGAAATGTGTAGGGTGTAACAGGTGTAACATGTGAAATTTGAAAGAATTAGTGTAACGTGTAAAGTGAAATTTGAGAGAATTCTAGAGCAATTTCAATGGGAACGATTCGGAGAAATTTTGGATTAATCAAGTATTTAGTACAAGTATAATGGTCTAGAAAATCGACAAAACATTAGGACTTTTCTTTCAAAATCTATTAAAATAATTTCAGTTGATTATGTCAAAAATTACCAAGGAATTACAACAAAAATTTACAAAAATAAACCTACACTAAATTTATCTATTTGATTAAATGACATGACACGGATCTTTTGTAAGAAATTGCTATACGTGGTGACATTAATTAACTAATTATCATCACATCATAATAAAAAAATCGTAAAATCTGTTTAAAATATTTCGTTTTAAGTTGAATTATTGATAACAAATTCGTACAATAATTAATTCCCTAAATTAATTAGTTTGTCAATTCCGTGAACCTATTTCATTGTCTACATTCTGTGAAATCAAATTAATAATATTTTTTTTATTAAATATGTTTTTATTTTAATTATTAATGATTTACTATTTTATATTCTGCAGTTATAAAAAATATTCATAAATGGTACTGTTTTCTTAATTTTTCAATTTATTTCCGTGTAGGATTTTTTTTTTCGTCATTCACCCACAAAAAAAAAAACAAAATTCAAAAAATCAAAAATATTACAACTATTTTTTAAACATTTAATTAATAACATAAATTTCAAAAATGTTAAATAATTTTTTAATTTATCACATTTGAAACAAAATCCTAATTAATTAGTCATTTAAAATATTTCTTTGCGTAAATAACATAAATTTAAAAAAATATTCTATTTAATTATTTATTTATATTAAAAACAAAACATAAAATTCGATTATTTAAAATTATATAAATCAAAATTTAATAAAATAATTTATATAATTATTAATATAATAAAATATTTTATTGGCATATTATCTTAATTAAAATAATGTTTTTGAAAAATGCACATAAATTAATATTTCTGTTTTTTTAAAAAATATATTTAAAATAAATCGGCATGTGCTATAAATACGTTTTTATATAATTTTCTAAATTAGATTTGATTGCTTTTTTTGTTTTGAAAAATATAAAAAATATATATCATTTTAAACAGTTAATATTTCAAAATAAATACAATTTATAATTTTTATGTTTTAAATTAATTAATTAAAGATTTAACAGCGGAAATAAATTAATTTGTGAAGAAAATAGTATACGACACCGGACGCTATAAGTATATAAATGAAATTTATTGATATCAAATGAAATAAAGACATCATCATAAAATATTTAATTTTTTTTTAACCCTTTAGAGTTATTTCGATCAATTTTTAACGAAAGTAGAACAAAAAGAATAGTGTTAGGTTATATTTATTTTCTCAATCCTATAATGTTTTTGGTACGGCTCTCATATGATTCTATTTCATCAAATGTAGAGGATTAATTCAGTATCTAATTCTCATAATCCTAAATCAAATGCAATCCCATATTTTCATATGCAGAAAATGAAAACAACGAAGGCTGTGTATAAATAAAGTGATTTTAAAGAAAATAACAAGATATGTACATACATAAAAAAAAAATCTTTAATATTTGGATCAGTAAGGTTGTATAGAAGCACTTTCTTCACATGCTAAGAGAAAAAATTTTATCCACGGTGGATTTACCTATGATGTTTAATTTATCTTCAGCCATTTGTAAAGTATAACAGAAAGGATTATGCTAATTGAATTTGTTAAATTCATTCAAATTAATGAATAATTAGTTCTGTACTCATAAACTTATTTTTTTTTGTGATTAATTGAGATTAGACTCTTGGAATATATTAATACCATCCAATACTGTGCAGAAATTTTACTAGACTATCCATTATAATATTCCATAAGCCAATTGATGTAATTGTGATAACACTTTCATTTCTGACCCATGAGTCTTAACAGCAGTAACGTATTTTGACATAGTGAGTCATTTTATAACTCTGTCCAAATCTTATGTTAACAATTTCCTAAAATTCAACCATTAAATTTTAATTTGGTCTATGAAAATATCATTATTAAGTATTTTACCAAATTTTTTTTTAGTGGCTTATTTTCATACCAATAATCGCTAAATGGTTTAGTAAACAAATTGAAAGTTGAAATTTAAAATTTTTTGGCGGAATTTCGTCTATTTTTCAATGAAAATATTTTGCTAAATTATGTAAATTTAATTTTGTTACCGTAGCTATATAGTTTAAGTTCTTTGATCTTATACAGTTTAACCATAAAAAAAATATAATAATAATAATAATAATAATATTTAATTTTATATGGAAATCATAAATTAAAATTACAGAACTTTAAATTTTTAATTTTAATTTCTTTTCCTATAAAAAAAAAATTAAAACACATTTTTATATTTTTCTTAATTAGTAAGGTCAGAGAAGATTTGTTTGATATTAAATGACTTCCGGCGATCATGAGTTATACTTCCACACTCATTTTTAACTATAATTTACTTTATCTTGAAATTTCATCTAAAAACATTCCACTTGTTTTTTTTTTTGCAAAATCAAATTAAATTATTTTTTCATATTTTTTTTTTAGTGTCTAAGAAAATGTTTGGAATTTTGATAAAAATTTGATAACGATTTTTTTTCTTGATTAATTGCATATAACGTCAAAAAATGAAACTTAATAACAAAAATGTGATAAAATTACATAAAAAAACGAATTATTAACCTTCTTAGAAAATTAAATAAAATTTTTTCCCGTAATTAATTAAAATGTAAATACATTTTTTAATACTATAAGTTATTGTATACATAATGTAAAACATAAATTTTGTGGTAAAATTCAAATATTTCATTGTAAAATAGATTTATTTTTAATTATTTAAATTTTTTATTTAACTCAATATTTTCAAAGATTTCGTACTAATTTAAAAATTATGAGTCATTGTAATGCGTATTTCGTTTGTACAACTCCTACAAGCGTACTTTCGGAACACAGAATTTTTCTTAGCATTAAGATAATAAATTAATTTAATTAGATTTTAGAATCAAAAAATTATTTTACAGAGGATTGGAGAAAAATTCGGATTACTTGAATAAAATAATTCTTTCTCAGAAATGTAATAATTTTCTGCGGTAGTAAACGATAGTGTTGACGGTTCTTCTCTTTTAAAATATGTATCATTGACTGTGACTGTCCTATCTTATAACATACTATTAGACATATTAGGCACTGGATTTTTTTTCAACAAAAACTTTATCAACAGTTTTCGTCTAAACTTTTAAATATCTGTAATAGTGAGTATAAATTCATTCTAAAAATGTTGATAGAAATATAAGCCAACAATCATCTGGAACATACTATAAATAGGAATCTCCAAATTATAGTATTTATGCAAATGTAGTAACTTTATAACTAATTTATTATTCTTGATGTTACTACGTCTTTTTACCATAGTTTTATAGTTTTCTCCACTAAAACCCATTAAAAATCTTTTAATATTAATGTTGTAAAATTTAGAACTTTTGTTTAATGATAAATTAATGTAGATTTTTGAATTTCTAATATGGCGCCAATAATTAAACGACTATTTTATTAAAAACAGTGTTTTTTTTTTAAATTAACACTTTATAGTAAATTTAGTAACCTATAAAAACTTCAACCTTTAGTTAATTTATTAATTTGAAAAACACATAAAAAACAAATTCAAATAAATTTCTACATAATTTGATATTTTAAAATAAAATCAATATAATATGTATGTTTTTTTATGCTGTTATTGAAATGATATTGGACAGTTACAGTATCTTATAAATTGCAAATATATTTCAAAGTCATCTACCCTAAATTTAATTTGGTTTGTTTTTTTGTTTTATTTTGTTTTTTTTTGCGTTACTAATATTTAATTAAAGATATATTTGTTTCACTAATGAAAAACGTGTAAATTTAAATCTATTTTTTTTTTTTGACGTAACTGATTAGTTGAAAATTATAATTAGAAAAGGTTTGTTTCTTTTTTATCTAAATCAAATTAGCACGGCAAATCAAAAGTATACCTAAAGGTGTACTTTTTGACCTTTTGATTAGGTTGAAAATTTTAAAAATTCCAATTATAGCCAAAAAAAGGAAAAAAGGTTTTAAAAAATTTGTAAAAATTTGTTACTTTAAAGATGATCAGGCAGTTCAGAGCATCGTGCTAATTATATACACATATTAAATTTTGAACTTTGTAGGTGAATGATCAAAAACACCAAACGACCTTGCCATATTGTTTGAAATTTAAATAGAAATTAATGGATTAAATAGAAATTAATGCAAGTTATAAGTTAAAAAAATAGTTGGGGTAATAATGGAGCTTTTATTTTATATGAATATTTAATTATTTAATCTTTTTTAATTATTTAATCTTTTTTAATTATTTAAGCTTTTTAAGACACTATATAAATATCCTGAAACTAGAGAAGTTTGTTTATAAACTTTTTTAAACCATAAATTAGATTATAGAAATTTCATTAATTGATATGTTAATATTGATTAATTGGCGATAATACTATTTGTTTTGTTTGTTAACTATAATTTGTTAGTGTAAATTTGGAGATGTGTCGGGACATCGTAAACACTCTGTAAGTTTAGTTTAGATTTATATGATTTTCATATTACTTCTAAGGCAAACTGACAAATTGAAGAACGCAGATGATAAAAATGTTAAATGACATTTTTGTAAAACATGCCATTTTTGCAAATTATATTTACGTTTTAAATGCATACTAAAATATTTATATTTTTAGTTACGGTGTTTTCTGCATAAGAGAATTAATATTTTGAAAAATATTGAAAATACTCTAAAGTAAGTTAAAAGTTCTTGTAGCAGACTTCATAATACATATCTACATAATTAAAAAATTGTTTAGTTTATCGTAATAAAATGCACAACCATTATATTAAAAAGCAAAAACAATTAGTTGACTGCAATTAAATGGTTTATGTTTCTGATTTTAAAATACATTTTTAGTTTATACTGCAATTTATGAATCTGTAACATTACAAAAATATAAGACAATATTTCTTATTACTAATTATCACTCTTCATTATTAAGAAAAAAGGTGCATGCGTTCCAAAATAATTAATCAAAAATTTATTTTTCCAAAAAATATGATTTTTTAATTTATCACAAATAAAAAATTTTTTTTTTTATGTAGAAATGACAATTTCAGAAAAAAAAACAGGTGTTAAAATTGTTGTTTTGGGAAAAAACATAATTTTGCAACATTAATAAATCAAACACTCTAATATGATCATAAAAATAGTATAAAAATTTTATTTATTGTATATTTCTCGGTTTATTAAATTTGACAGATATTTTCTGTTACTAATAAATAAAATAGAACCTGTTGTCAAAAATTATAGATAATTTCTAGTAACTATGAAATCCGCAATATTATAAATAAAAATTCTTGTTTTTTTTTTTTTGTTTTAGACGATTTCATGCTCAGATCCAAGGACATGCAAATTATAAAAAGAATTCATCTAAAAACAACACTTTAATTTTGTTTCATATTAATAAAGAAAAAATATGTTGTTATTAATCTTATAAATCATTTGATAATCATAACTAACCTAAGACAATTTTATATCAATACTTTTTGTTATTTTTTTGAAAAAATAATGATTAATTAAAACCTGATTTTTTTTTGTATTTGGAATAGAAAATTTAAGCTAAATAGTAGACTGGAAGTCGACATTAACATAAAAAAAAGACCAAATTTAATCAATTTTACGATATTAAGAAATTTATGTATTTTTTTAAAAATATTTTTTATTTTGTAGGTAATTGCTATGAACGTTTTTAATGTTCACTTTTTTTATTAATTCGATTTTATTTGCTTCCTTTTCAGTTTATTAAAATGATTAATTATATTTTCTTGAACTTTTTTGTTCTGAAGATATATTATGTTGTGTTTATTTTTTATTTTTTTTTGGCAAAAATCACCTGTGGTGTGCAAAAATCGATTTATTTGTAGGAAAAAATTGATCACAGGAATTTGGTTCGTTTTTTTTTTTTTGCAAATAATTTTTAAAATAATTTAGTTTTATTTTAAGAATAAGTAAAAACTTTATGAATAGTCATTGAACTTTAAAGTTTATTGATTTATGTGGAATATAGATTGTTGTTATATACATAAATTTATCCTTAAACTTGTTTTTGGAGAATTATTTTTTCATCAATTTACAATACTTTTATATATTAACGTAGATTTAAGAATATGTACGAAATTAATCATAAGTAGAAGCTATAATCCAGTAAGAAGTTTAAAATGCTTTGTTGGAAATTTGCAATAATTATATGACCAAATGTGGTAGATTTAAATTTATCCAGAAAATAGAAAAATTTTGAATTCTTTGAACATAACTAATATTAATGGGTATGTTTTTGAAATTATCTTCAGTTTCTACTGCTTACAAACAGAATTATAAATTTTTAGGTTTATTTATTTCAATATTTAGATTACTAAAAAAATCAAGTTTTCTCAGTTACATAGGACGAATACTAACAAATTAAAATAGTGAGTAAGATATGTTATGAAATAAATTAATGAACACAAAACAGTGTCCATCATTTTCTTTCATAGCTCCAATAATAGTGAAAACTAACAAATCCAAACTTTTGCCGGTATGTTTACCAACTATAATTTTAGTTCATTAACGAAGAAATTCGGAGCAGCTTTAAAAATGGTTTGTGTTAAAAAAACTGGATAAAATTAGAAATTGCACAATAATAATAAGCTGTAAAAATATTTTAACTATGTTCATGCTTTCATCGTATTAGAAACAAAATTATAAAAACAACTAAATTCATTTTATACAAAATCAAGGGAAATTTTAAAAAAATTGTATAGTCTAGTCAATGATTTACTTTGATAAAAACCTTATATGTCTAGGCTAACATTCGTTATTGAAATCTTTTTTCTTTACTTAATTTTTTAATAATAATTTTCAGGCAATTTAACAATAAATTTCAGACATCTTCATTATAATTTTTATATTTGTAACCCATCAGCCTATGTTATGTCATTGGGACATTATTATTTTCAGATTATTTTAAAATGTATCATTAATTTTCTTTTTCTTTTTCGTAGACGAAATATTTTGTAATTTAATTTTTTTTTTTAATTTTAAATTGCAAGAATAATGACTTATCAATCAAAATCATATTATCTTAGTTTAACATAGTACGGTATAATCAAAAAAATGACCACACATTATTTTATTATTGAAAATTGTTAAATTTCCAAATTTTCCAGCCTTAAAAACATCATAATTTTGTAGTTAATTATTTTTTGTTATCTCTCTAAGTAAATCAACATTGTGGCAATTATATACTAATCAATAAAAGTACATAAATGTAATTACTTAAAATATTAAAGCTAAAAAAAAATGAAACAATAAACCGGTATAACATTAACTATTTTTAATTTATTATTTAATAAGCTTCTTCTAATCTAATCTCAGCTATAGCAACTTTTATACAGTAGAGCTGTTGGGAAGATTTAATATAATGTAAATCATAAAATTGTCTCCTATTGTTTCGAATTTAAGGGCCAAATTAATATGTAATGTTGGTCGAAGCATATAACTATGATTACATATTTTGTCATACCAACCTAATAAAAAAGTTGAGTAAAAGTAAAAGGTTATTATAAGAATTAACGATATAAATTGTCTGAATTTATTAGACAATTTATGGTGAATGTATTTCAATGTAAAATATTTGTTGCTCGTGAAAAAATTAAGAAAAAGAATTTAGTTTACAGAACTATATATAGCTAAAAATATTTATATACTACTCGAAGTAATTAAATTTTTATGTCCTGGTTTATCAAATTAATAAATTATGTTTCTTGTCACACATATAAAATCCTCACGGTCCGCCAAAAATCAAGTATTTACTGTCTATATATAATTAAGCAAATTAAGTCTGTAATAGTAAATATATTACATATATTTTTATATGTGAAATGTCAGTAATATTTTGTAATCGGAAACCTGAATTTCGTACAATATTATCTGCGACAGGTCTATACGGACAGTAAAGATATGGGAAAAATTTATAAAATTTTTAACATAAACTTTTTACTGACATAGTAATTTTAAATTAATTTCCCACGAAATATTTGAAAATGATAAAAGTCAATATTTATGATAATGTTAATATTTTTTTTCTTTATTGTTATACAAATTTGATATGAACGTTTGATTATCAAATTTCTTTCTCTCATTAACACTTTTTACGGATTTGAATTATAATTTTTATAATATAATTAATATTTTTTAGTACTTAAAAATATTTGCATAATGACGTTCATCTTTTTAATTGTTTTTATAAAATTGTTTTCCGCCGCGCAATAAAATTGGAAAAGGAAATTGCAAAAATATTATTATTGATCATATCATTTTAATTAATTTAAAAGTGAAATTATTAATCATTAAATGAAAATGAATTAAAAATAGTTTCGTGAAAAATAAATTTAAAAAAATAATATACTAAATTTTACTAGAAAAAATATATAATAACTTTTAAATGTTCTACTTCCATTTATATTATGATATTATGATTTTTACCTTCTACAATTTTATGTTCCACACAATAATCTTAATCTTAATTACTATCCGAAATTATAACTAAAATTATTACAAATAAATTTTGAAAGTTACTTTTGAAAACTGAATGTCCTTTCAGATAATTTATGTTTATTAAAAATATTAATTAATATTTATCTGGATTATTTATATAATTTAACATTAAATTATAAAAGCTTCTTTAAATGATAATTAAAATTATTTTTCATAATTTTCAACATAAAAATAAGTATATTAAAATTTAATTTTTCTTTAATATAATATTTTAAATACACATTATATTTAAAATTAAAATTCATTTAATGACAACCTCCAGATGACGACCAACAGTGACCAATAATGACGCATTATGAAATATTTTATTTTTGTGAAATAAAAATGTAGAAGTTGAAATACGTAATATATTGGCTACTTAATTCTTGTAATCTTTAATGAAATCAAAGCAGTAAAATATCGATACATGAAAAAAAAAATCGATCCATTAAAAAAATCGGCATATAAATTTTAATTTATTAATTTATAGTTTCTTATCGTATTATGATAATTTTTTTTGTATTTTGATGATGAGACATGATGATATTTTATGTATTTAATTGATGGCGCGTATTTACTGATTGATTTTTTTTTTTTTTTTGTAGTTTTTATGTATTTCCGCATTCATGATTTTTATTGATTAAACAAAAAAAATCTATCATTTTACTGGACTATATAATTTTATTTTGTCTTTGATAACAAAATATTTGATTTTCAGGAAAAAATCATTAAAAAAACATACATAATTTGAAAAAGAAATTAAATATAATTCTTAAAAATCGGTGAGAAAAAATATTTGTGACCAAGAATTATCGGAAGATTGAGCTATAAAATCAAGGTGCAATTTATAAGGAAATTTTATATAATTTATAAACTGGAAAGTTTGACTAAAAAAAATTTAACATATGGAAAATTGTATAACAATATCTAATGGCGTTGACTTAATTGTAAAGTGTTTTCTTTTTTTTTTTTTTTGAAACTTTATGTTCGTAACAATGCACTAAATACATATTTTTTTTATTAAATTGTTATTATCTTGGAAAATCGGTGGCTTGTCCAAAACACGATTTTCTGATGATTTGTAATTTGTAAACATATTTAATTAATTTATTATTAGCATTGTAAGATTTTACGGAATTGTAACATTTTCTATGAATGCTTATTAAAAAATTAAAAAAATTTAATTTAGCTCAACATTTTTTACAATAATACTAAAAAATTTATAAACACTTTTATATACCATACTGTTTTTAGAAATTTAATTTTAATTTTCTTTGGCAAAATAATATAAACTACTTGCCGCCAAAAAGATAATAATCTTTAAGTACACACAAGCAACAAAAAATAAAAAAAAACTAACATAATCTTTGATTTCAAATTAAAATGTAGCTAATAAATTTACAATCATTTTACGAAATTATGTAATTACCATATTTTATCGTAATTCCTAAGATGTTGGCACAGTATGTGGTACATTAAAAAAAAAAAAAAGAAAGATTTTTGAAATTCACAGCTAATATATAGTTTAAATCTTACCAGTAATTTACCTTCACACGAAATAAAGGTAATAATAAATATAGAAGCTATTAAGTGTAGCTGGTTTGTTTTTCGATAAAAATTTAAACATTCTTTTTTGCTGTATTTTTTTTTTTTTGGATTAATTTCAAATGATGATACTTGTCGTGGTAGGATGAAGATTTACAAAGATCGATTTTGTTAATTTTACAACTTAAAAAACGTAAAAAAAATTTTTAAAATTGGAAATTTAGATTGAAAACTTTGAAAAAAATAAATAAATTTATAGTTACAAAATTTTTTTTTTTGATATATTAGGTTGACCGAATGACTTATCGTCAAAAAATCAAACATTTCTTTCGGGAAGTTTTTGATTTTTGTGTACATATTTTTTTTTTTTTTTGTATTATTATGTAATTAAGAGAATTGTTAAATTAGATTGATTAGATTGAAAATAATATTTCAGTACATAAAATATTATAATGAATTATAATCAGAAAAAAACTGTATGATTAACATCATTTTATAAATTATAGTTACTTATGAAATTTTTGGAATGTTGTAGTATTATTTTAATTGCATTATTATTTTAAAATAGATTTGTAAATGGATTTTTGAATTATCGTAGCGTAAATATTGCGTATGCTGGAATATTATATTTATTACAGTGTAATTGCTACTAAAGATTGGTATTTTAATTTAATTTTTTTATAAATTAATGCAATCAAGTGGAATCAATTTTATTAATAATTTTGTATATCAATAATTTGATTGTTGACATCACAAAAAAGCCTAAAAGAAGACAAACATTTTTTTATTTTTTTATATAATTTTTTAGTCATATTTTATATCATCTAATTAATGTGATAAATACGGTGTCACTGGCTTGGTAGATATCTACGATTTAGTATTCCGTATGAAAAATTATATTACATAATAAATTTACACTATATTTATGTTCGCAATATTGTTTACATAATATCAAAAAAGTTATTGGTAATAAAATAAGAAGGCAGTAAAATTCTAATTTACAACATTTATGAAAGAATATAATATGAACTTATGAACAAAATATAAATTATTGTTAAAATTGTGAAAAGGAATAATAAACTGGTTAAACCCACTTAAATATTTTTCATTATAAAAAATAAAATAAATTAAAATTTTTTTAAAAATTATGATTCCCTGACTAAAGTTACCCGTAGTTAATAAAAAAACCATTCATGGTGGATACAAGATGGTTAGTCAAATTATGTGGTCATCTCAAAAGTTATAAATTAAATTTGAACCACAAACGGATCACTGGTTTTTATATATTATTTTTTTGTAAATAAATTTGTCATAAAAATAAAATTCCATTGGAAAACAAATTTTTTCTTCCAGGATATGAATTTTAACATAAATATGTTTTTAAAATTAATTTAAATTTGTCAGCCACAAAAAAAAATCTAACACTTTGGTCATATATGGGGTTTTTCCCTTTAGTATCCGTTTTACAAATTTAGATGTTATTTGATAATTTTTATACTTTTTTTTAAGAATTATCGAAATAAATGATAAAATGTTTCACGAATATTGATCTACTAGATCTAGACTAGACCAACATGTTAATTGGTGTAAAGAGTAATTAGATTTCAGGTTGTAATTTGATTAATTCAGAACTATTTTGACAGTGTAAACTGAATTGTAATAATATCATTGTTTCAACATCTTCGAATATATATTTTATAATTTTTGTATTTTTTACAATTCATCATTATGTTGTTTTATATCATCTAATTAATGTGATAACAACTTAAAAAACGTAAAAAAATTTTTTAAAGTTCTTCAGAAAATTTTGAAGGAAAATTATGAAATATCAAAGAAATTAAAAATAAGGTTGGCATTGTGAAATTCCAGCCTAAAACCCTGTATTGCTGAGTTAATGGGAAATTTCTAATATCCTCAATTACTTTGAATAAATGATTCTGCTATATGGAAGCATTGTATATTTAAGTGTAATTATTTGGCCTACAAATCTGAGAATTTGTACTCAGATCCGTTTATTTCAACATATAAACTACAATTTTAATTTTAGATACTTACAATTAAAACTAACAAATTTTTATAAAATATTAATAATATTTAAATTTTATTGCCATTAATAATATTTAAATTTTATTGCCAGCTAATTTCTAAAAAATAATAATAAAATTACACTAAATTCTATTATATATCTTTTTCTTTTAAGAAATTAATTCAAAATCATATTTCAAGTGTGAATCAGTCTTATATCATACTATAAATAAAAATATAAAATCTTAAAACCAAAAATGATCCGATATTTCCATCCAAGGTAATTAACAACATTGATTATTGATTTAAAAAAAAAAAAATATCTGAAATAATATTACGAAATATATATTTAAATTTGTCTGTCATTTAATCTGAGTAATACACGGACACCTACTTACTTGTGATTTTTAATTAATATTTTCAAATATTTTATATATATAAAAAAAAAATATCTATAAGTCTGAACGATGTGATAATTATGAAATTTTTTTTTTCTTTGACTAATATAATTATAGCGAGAAGATTATCCAATTTTTGTATATTATTTGAAACACTGAAGAATTCATAATTATTGTTTAATAAAATAAAATGTAATATTATTTTGTAAAAAAGATTAAAAAAAATTTTTTGTTTTTATGTTTTTTTGATTTTTGGGATTTTTTTTTTAGTTCAATTGTGAAATGATTATCAGAGATATGAATAGGAAGCTATGTATATTTTACAAAAGATTGCCAGAAGACCATCAGACTTCATAATAACATTAATTTCCTAGTCGTTTTTTGATTAGTTGTTAAATTGAATTCCATAAAATATTAGCAAATTTTTTTGTTTTTGATAAAATTAGCAAACAATTTGTTTCTTTTTTTTTTCTTTTTTTATAGACTATCACAAAAATTTAGAAATATTATTTATGTAATTATCTGAAAGTATTTAAAAACAAGCAAGCGATTTTTTTTTTGTATTTTCTAATTTAACTTATTATTAATTATGAACTTAATGTATGTAATGGAATAATTTTGAATTACAAAATATTATTTTGTAAATTTATAGTGAAATTTAATTATGTGTAAAATAGTTTTGAACATTAACTTAAATATTTTTTTATATCATATTTCTCAAAAAATTGTATAATGGATATTTTTTTGATAGTTTTATAAGCAAACGAAAGCTGTCATAAAACAGATAAAAAGAATTTAGACAGATATTGTAATCTCTTCGACTTCTGTCTACACACAGCATGTGTTGCATATATATCTATGTTAATTTTTCAATCAGTTGTCAAATTGGAGTGTTTATTTGCAATAGTTAGTATGTGTAGATAATATTGATTAGAAATATATTTCAATTTGACGTATTAGTTGGATTATATAAGTTTTTTTGTTTTTTTTTAGGATGAATCTTTAAAATTTACAAATGAATATTTTATGGTGAGCGAAGTTTAAATATTTATGATATAAATATAATCTACATTTCATACGTAAATCTGAGATTCCTGGAAGTTAAATACTTTATCCTCAGTCATGCAAGTTACCATAATCAGAGCTACAATTTAAAAAAAAAAATATTTCTTAAGATTAAATTAATTTTTTTTTTTTTTTATATCAATCAAATATACATAATCATCATATCGTAACTATCATCATAACAACTTAATAGATAAATTATATTTTAAACTCTTTTTTGACCTCACATAAAAAAAAATAAAATAAAAAATTAAAATAAAGACATTAATATTTTATTTAAATTTATATTAATTAAGATAAAAAAGCATATTTTATAATCCTCCTTCATTTAGCACAATCTAGTCATTTATTTCGTCGTGTGACTAAATCTTTTATTTCTCATAAAAAAAAACATAATTTTCTTTTGTCTTTTATCGGTTACAGAAATTATCCCACAGAGGCCAATGTCATTTTTTAAAAAAAGAAAGAAATTAAACTATTTAATTTAAATTAATTATAATAATTTAGTTTTTTTGTTGAAGTAAGAAAGATTTTTACTATTTTTGATCGTATTTTTAAATGATTTTACAAAAAGATTGAAAAAGTTTAATTTAAAAAGTGAATGCAGAAAGCGGATATGATATTCTAAAAATTTTCTTTTTTTTTTTGTTATTAATTAGATTAATTAGAAATGTTTTTTAATTATTAAATTTTGTATTTTTTTTTTTGCTGTATATTTCAAATTTCATAATTAGATTTAATTTATTAGAGCTATAAATTATTGTATCAGCTTTTTATTCAAGGCAAATAAAAAATTATTGGACTTTTTATTAATTTATTAATGAAAGCCAATATTTCGATACGTCATTAATTAATAGTGAAAATAAAAAATTTTTTTTTTGGAATGGCATTTTTTTTTTAATTACTTTAGTGAATATTGAAAAGAAATATTTTTGTTACAATTTTAATGAGCGGAATTTTTTGGTATCTTTTATGATTATAAAATTAAAGATTCCATAGACAAATTATAAGTGATTCAGTTTTAATAAGGAATAATCAAGGAAAATGTAACAAAATTAATTCGTAATGAAGTGACTGCGAGGTTACAAAACACTAATTTTTACCTATTTATCATAAATTTTATTGGCACAAAGACAGAAATAGGTACTAATTCAGCAATTGGTACAAATTTAGCAAAGGAATATTGGCTGGAGTTTTTCTAAAAGAGCGAAATTTAGACTACTATTTGAAGTACATATTAGAGATTTTTAGTACTACCGTATACATTGTAGATGGGGAGTATGTCTTTAAAATGTATATTGGTGAAGAGTAGTGATAAATTCAAAATAAAAATTTGTTTAGTAAAATTAGCAGAGTAAGATTATTTTTTTAGGTTTTAATACGAAATTAAAAAAGTAGTAAAAGACGGTTAAAAATATGAGAATTATAAATTATTTCAAGAATTAAGGATATAATATTCTTTGTCTCGAAACTCTTGTACAAAAATTTCGGAAATAAATACTCTGTTCGATTCTGATTCAACGAGAAAAAGTTTCAACGAAAAAAGTAATTTTTATAATTAAAATATTTCATAACATGATTAATTTTCAGCAATTTATAAGAATCTTCAGTATTCTTCATATTACAATACTACTTCCCACTCAATTTGATGTATTAAATTTTCTTGTGATTTTAAATTGATCTGTTACCACACAACCATTTAGCTTGTTTTTTCATGTCCTTTTCAATTTTTAGATTAGGTATATTTAATTTTATTACTACCATTTTGTACCATAAATGTAGTTCGTACAAGGTTTTTCTTTATATCAAAATATACTTTTGAAATGAAAGAAAAATTTCTCAAGTGTACTTATAACATAAAAGTATAATTTTAACAGATTTTTTTTTTTTAAGGAATTTCATTGTTATATTGGCTATATTAAAAAAAATTTTTTTTACAAAGAATGTAAGAAGACATTAATGATGCTTCAGAGTGGCACAATATTAAATTTTTTAAAAAGCTTAACTTTTGAGCTTGATAATATTTGTTTTTTTTCTGAAACCTTTTAATGGTAATATTTAATATAAAGGTTAAGTCAATTTAATATATTTATATTTTAATTTGCAAAAGGCAAGAATTTAATTTTTTTTTGTTATAAAAACACTTACGTTTTTTTATATTCATTTTTTGTTAAAATTTCAATGAACAGTAAATATTTCGTTTAGAGGGTCGAAATTAATACAAAAACAAATAATTTTCAAAATCAAAAAAAAAAAAAAAAAGAATTTCAAAGATGGAAAAGTTTAAATAGCGCTAAATCGACCAAGGTTTGCTAAAGTTACCGGAAAATATTATTAAAAAAAAATGGCAATTAAAATATTTTAAATTATTTCTTGATGGATTTAGATCTTCAAATAATTTAAGTTATTTATTAAATATAAACTATATTAAATTTTCAAGGTTCAAGGGCTTAAACTTTTTTTTGTTTGGGTGAATTAAAAAGAAATAATATATAACATATATTGGGTTTTCTTAATAGTTTTGGCCTAATTAGAGTCTTTTTAAACTAAATTATATAAATTTAACCCTTTGTTACCGTAACAATCTTAGTGACAAATCATATTTTAGTTGTTTTTTAAATGATAGTTTTATACAAAAAAAATTAAGTCTATTATACTACCTACATAATATGTTGATAATTAACAAGATTATTTATGAAAATTACATCATTATGTGCTTATTTATAAAACTATAAAATATAAATAGATTAATAAGTGTCATAAAATAAAATTAGAAATGAAAAAAAAAGTGGTTACATGTACCTACTACTTTTTAAAATTTTCGAAAATGAAATTATAATACAGAGTGAGTTAAAAAATATTAAGTTAAGTAGATTTACTTAGAATTATACAGTATTCGATATTACTGCTTAACTGCTGAATATTAATTCTCGAACCATAATTTTCCAAATCTTATACTGATTTAGAACTTACACCATTTTTTAGCAGAAGTGCAAATAGACCAAGTAAAGGAGCAGTCACACAAATAGGCATGACATTGATTGTTGGATTATATGATCTTTAAGACAAATAGATGTAGTAATGAAAAGTATAATATTTGGCTCTTTTAGTACTTCAATCAATTTTGAGCAGCATTATACTTATAGTTATTTGAAAAATAAATAGTTCAATAAAATTGTAAAATATTTTGAATTAATGTCAAGTTTAAAATAAAGATAAAAATGTTATAATTAAGAAAGTCATTAAAATTAAAAATTTATAACAAATTATATTTTCTAAGTATTTCGATTAACCTTTTTTTTTAACTAAATATGTAATATATTTTTAAAGGTCATCGTATCATTCTCTCTAAAAATCAATTATATCTTAAAATAACTTAAAAATTTCAATTACAATTTTGTCACGATTAGCTTGAGGCTTTAATGTATAATAATCATAAGATGAACTTCAAAATGATAAAAAAAAGTTTTTTTTATATTTCACTTTACTTTCGAATTATGAAATTTTAATAATAATTTTAAGAAATTATATAAATTAGAATAATATTTTTGTAAAAAACTTGTAATATTTAATTTAAAAATTTCACTCTATTATTCCACAATGTTAAACGAACTAATGTCAATGTCATTACGTTTTTTTTCCAAAAATCAAGTAAATATATTTTAAAATATTAATAATATTTTCCACTTTATTTAATTTTGGAGTATTTTGGTAAAACATAAATTATTCATCGTTAGATCGTCATTTGTTTAACTGTCTAGACTCTAGATTATAAAATTTATTTCAAATTAATTAGATCAAGGCTATCAACTTACATATTTTATCAGAATACCCGGCAAATTTTTTTCGATGAGTAACAAGGAAATTAAAAATTAATAATATTCCAAAACAAAATTAATTTATTTCAGTTAATTTCCAAAAAAAAAGGTGAACTGTAATAATCAATTTTTATAATTAAAATTTTTGAAACATATCCCATTCGTTATACTATATAAAAGTAAATTATTTTAATCAAATAATTAATTTAATAATAAGAAATATAATTTATGGTTAAGGAAGTAATTATTACTAATTACTAATTAAAAAATTGTATATCCTCAAAAGTAATTTCGCCATATTTAACATCTATTCCTTTAATCATGTTTAGAAAATATGAAATAGTAACCAGTAATTTAATAATTTCTAGAATTTTATATAGAATTAATTAAATATATTATTTCTGTTTTCCCAAATTTATCATACAATAATAGTTATTTTAATCGAAAACCGTAGAAAATTAAATTTCATTACCGTGATAAGTAAATTATTTACCAAAATTGTAATAAAATTAATGGTAAATTAAGATGGTTTTAACTAAATAATTGATTTTTTATTGAATTGATGAAATAACATTCAAAGTAAAGAAATTAAAAAATTTAATCATATAATTTTATTATGTGGTACATGATATCAAGAGACAATCAATATTTTTTTTTTTTTTTCAAAAATTGATTTATACCAAAGATTCATTGAAAAACAATAATTTTATAACCTCTTGGCCACAAGATGAGTTAATAATTTTTTTTGTGAATGAATATTGGCATTTTTTTGATAAATTAAATAAATATGAATATAATGTATATGATTGGCAATATATTATGGCAAGAAAAAGTAATAAATTACAACACGAGCAGTTTGCAAAATATTAAACTTTATTGAAAACTTTGCAATGAGAATGCAAAATTTATGAAAAATATCTAAATTCTTTGTGAAATTTTTCTTAAAAGAAATTTTTGCAATTATCCGAATTCGGATAAATTTATAAATATCATTAAACTTTTTTTATAATGTAGTAATATGTGTTATCTCAGGTTGGATAAATACAAAAATGGTTAATCAAATTAGTGATATAATTGTTCTATTCTTATACTATATTTCCGAAAATAAAAAGAACTTGGAAATGAATTTTGCAAATAAAATATTGATTATCATGGCAAATATTAATAATTTTTTAATATTAATATATTTTAATATTAATATATCAGAAACAACTTCATTCATTTATTAACTAATCAATTTAATTTTATTAATATTGTCTTTATATTTTAGTATACATATATTTGTGTAACTCTTAATTAAGTATCTTTTCAACATTAAGTCCTTGCATTTGCTATATAATGTTATTTTTTACTTAGATAACCGAAAAACCAAAATTTTCCAAAATGACAAATTTCGATAATTACGAGTATATATTTTTATATAGTTCCAATAAAAATAAATTTTACAAAAACTTGTGATTCATTTTCCACTAATTTTGCTTTTTGAAAAAGACTCAATTAATTTATTTAATTAAGATTATTTTGACACCTACTAACATATTTCAAATTTAATTAACTTATCCTCTTGATTCATGTATTATTTTTAGTTATTATTATACCGTACAATAAGATATAATCCGTTTCAAGATTTCGAATCCATAAATCGAAAAATAATATAAATAAATTACAAAATAGTAGCTTTTCTAATTTTTTGTTTAACCAGAAACCTTGGTATTTTGACATAAAATTATATAAATATAAAGTTCAACTTAATAATTTTCAAAGTTAATAAAGTGCATGATAATTTTTTTAAAAAGAATTATAATATTTTTCCGGTTGGTTTATTTCAACAAAATTCGTATAAAAATATTTTCGATGAATTAAAAAATCGTCATTATTTTTTTTTTAATGCTAAATTTAAAAACCAGACAAATACGTCAACGACCAATATTTTTAGTATTAAGAAAGAAAAACAACAACGATTACTATTAATACCGAAATAGCATGCGAATATAACCTTGCCAGAGTTTACACCTTAAGACGTGGTTTTTGATTTTCTGACAGTGTCAGAAAAAAACGTGAAAAATTCAATGTTGTCGCGATTATTTTATCAATTTTCCTTTTTCTTTTTTTTTATCCAAGCATTTGGGTAAAAGAAGATGCGCAAAATATTTACGTGATGGTTTTTTTAAAAATTATTAAGTTCCACATTGATTAAGATAAAAAAAAAAAAAATTGAATTCCTTTTTGTAAGATTCACTTTAATTTTCATGGTTAATGAGTTTCTCGTGTATTAGTGTACCGGGAATAACCAAAATATAAACTAATCAAGGTTAAAAGCATAAATTATATTTTAATTTCAATTCATTATAATATTATGTAGATAGCTAAAGTAATATGTATTATTTAATTAAATTCGTTTCTTTAAAAAACAGCATTAAAAAATTATCTATAAAGAATTTGTCATACTATTAAATATATATTTAATTTGGGTTACATAATCAAATCTTAAAAAATATTAAAATATAAAAAATAATCTTGTTTATGAAAGGTGAGAAAACTAAAATTGATTCTGAATCACTAATGAAGCTATAATCAATATTTTTTTTATTTAAATTATTATAATATTCTAAAATCATAGATTAATTATATGTCATTTATAGAGTATTCTTTGATATTTTTTTAATTTATTAATATTAAAATTATTAAATATATATATACAATTTTTAATCAAAATAAATAAAAATATATATTTATTTATTTTATATTTTTTCAAATTTTATTTTCGGAATACAAGTTTCGAGTTCAAGGACAAAATCCTTGTGCATATCTCCTGAAATATCATTTATTTTTGGAAATATTTTTTTTTAAAATATTTATTTATTTGAAATTTTAATTATAATTTATATTTTTTTGAATATATAATTATTTATACATTTTTATTGCTTATTAACAATCTCCCACATAGTAAAAATTCAATTTTTTTATTTTTTAATAATAATTTAGAATCAAAAATTTCGTTATTTATAGAAGGCTTAAAAAAATTTTTTTTTATAATTTCTAACCAAAAAAAAATTAAACTTTTTTTTCGGATTTTTATAAACATTTTTGAGTTATCTAAAGCTATAAATCATTTAATTAATAAAAAAATAAAATATAAAAACTATAAATAAATTTGGTAGAAAATATTTTATGATTATTTTTTTATTGAAAAGTCAAAATTAACATGCATTTAAAATAATTATTCATGAGCCACTATAAAGTCTAATCAAATTTTATTACAATAGAAAGACATACCTTAATTTTTATTCTAAAATTAAAATAAGCTATGTTGGCAAATTTTCTCTATGATTTGTCTTAAAGATAAATTCAGATATTTCAACTCGTATAGAAATTTGTGGTATTAATACGTTTTGGATGTAAATACTTTTTTAAAATAACATATATTCACAAAATTTTTAATTCAATTATCATTATTAAATCATATCGAAAAATGTCTTAGGTATAAGTTATTAGTTTTAATGGTACATAAACAAATTTTGTTTAAAAAAATATGAATAAATCTCTGTGCTATGAAATATTCTTCAAAATTCATAAAAGTTAATTAGTAATTTACCAATTCCGATTAACAGATGTCTACCAAAACTTGATCAAATTGATATATCCATGTTTAAAGCTGAAATATGAATTCTCTGAACGATCCGTTTAATCAAATTTGTTCTTCACGTCTCCCACAATCATATACTCACATAAATTGATCAATGTTGAAATCTTGAAAAGTTAAAATTGGTATGATTAAATACTAGTAAGATAAATAAATTGTGATTTGTACCGAACGCAACATATCTTGACTGTATGTTGCGATCGGTAAAAGTCGCAATTTATTTATTTTACTAGTATATTATAATAATACCAATATTAATTTTTTACTAGTATTTTATTTACAAAAGTAATTTACTGTATCACATCGAAAAATTAATCTAAATTACATACACATTTACTAATATGTAATTAGCTAAAACTCAATTAAATATAATTATAATATATTTAATGCTAACTTTCTTAAAGAAGAAGTTTGATTCTCTAAGTCGATAAATAGTCCAAAAAAACTTAAAAAATCATTAAGCAGAATTCAATTATATATGAAGTTTAATTTATTTGAATCTAAACAAATTAACTGCTCAAACAATCTTAAAAAATATAGCAGTTTGGATTTGTATTGACGCAATAAATAAATATGTGCAGAATAAAAGATTATAATCATTAAATGATCAGAAAAAATGTGAAAATATTTATATATAAATTCCGAAATATTGCAACATTTGAAACTAAATTAACCGAAATTTAATTTTTAGAAAGTAAATTAAAATAATCAAACTAAATATATTAAATTTTAAAAATAAACTTCCTATTTTTTTTTAAATCGTGTTATTTATCCGAAAAATAGAAATATGAACAAGTTTCGTGTTAAATTCATTAAGAAAAACTTCAAAAATCAATCTTCTTTTTTTCTAAGCTTATATTTTTTTTTACATAATTTTATGTAGTTTTTTTTTTTATTTATGTGTTATATGCCCTAAAAGCATAAATTCTTAGCTAAATTATAGGTTTTTCTATAAAATTCATTTAAATATTTATCATAATTTTATATGTGATATTTCCGTATTATCATTTTTTTTTTGTTTTTGTTGTTGGTGTTATTAAAGTTTGAAAATGTGAGGACATTTAAATAAATTAAAATTATATGTTGTTTTTACCAAACAATATTTAATAATTAACAATTAAATAGAAGCTTCTTAATATAAATTACAAATTAATGCTTTATTATGAAAGACAATTATAGCTAATTAAGCAATAAATTCCAAACATTTTTTTTTACACAAAATTTCTTGATTTTATTTAATAAATAAAATTTATAAATTCTAAAATTTCTAGTTTTGATTATTCTAATTTAAAGTTTGTTTTATAAACAAAAAACGATTTATGTGGTGAATATGATTTTTTATTAAAGAAATCATAGTTTTTTTTTTTAACACGAAACTTATAAATTTAAAACTGGTTCATTTGTGTATAAGTTGAAATAAGTAGTTTAAAAATTTATTGAATTGAAGTTTGTTTACTGATTTTTGAGGTCAGTTTATATATGAGATATAAAAAATTGTATTTGTTTCCATGTGATCTAGATCTAGAAGATAGTGTATAGTAACCTGAAAAATATATTAATAATACTAGTAATAGATTCAGAATAATTCTGTAAAAATGACAATTATTTATTAAGACTTTAAAATAAATTCTCGACTGCTAAATAGCGAATTTTTCAAAAGACGAGAATTTTTTTTTGTTATAAAGGAAAGTGTCGCGTTTTGGAAAATTGGAAGATTAACAATTTAATTAAATCTAGACTTATCTATAAGTATGAAAAAGTAATTATAATATTTTAGGAAATATCTACAGGATTTAGATTTAATTGTTTGCTGTATGCAATAAAATATAAAATAATAATTTTAATGTTTATATTCCAAAAATATAAGTTCTAATTCAAAACTATAAAAGGATTTAATATTGAACGACGAAATTTATTGTAATGAATAAATTTATATTTTAATAAAAAGTAATCAATCTATGAGATGAATTTTTCACAGCGAAAAAAATACGTTTTATAGCAATAGAGAAAAAAAATACGTTTTATAGCAATAATTAAATTTAAAATTTTCCATCTGTTCGGAACACAAATTAAAATTCCTGGTTAAAATTAATAAAATTCATAAATAATTAAATAAATTAAGTTAACATTTATATTAAAAATAAAAATATGTTAAAACAATTTCATAAGTAAATTAAATTAAAATAAAATTAATGATTTCAGTTTCGTGATAGTAACATGTTTTAAAAATTTTAATTTTGCGCCTCAAAACATATATGTATATATACTTTATATTTATGTTTTATGTTTTATTTGATTGACATATTATTATTAATTTAAATTCATAACTTGATTTAAATTATTATTATGAAAATTATAGGCAATTTAAGTAAGTTTTTTTATGTTAATTTAAATTAAATATTAAATTATGTTAAAATATTTCAGTTAATATTATTTTTTTTTAAAAGGGCCCAAAATATATAAAACTTAATTCATGATTAGGTAAAATTTTCATCTTGTAGGTCATTTTAATATTATAATACAGGTTCGATTAGAAAATTATTTCAAATTGATTCAATTATAAGAAAAATTCATTATCAAATTTAAAAAAAAAAATATTACTTGATAGTTCTTGAAATTGTCGCGGGTGATTTTAAAATCACACGCGACAATTTCAAGAGCTATAAATTAAAATACAGGTTAAAAACAAAACTGGATTGAAATTTCTTCATAATTTAATTGAAATAAATTTGTAAAAAAAATATAATATGTTTTCTTAGTGATTAATCAAAATGATTCAAGTTTAGGTTTGTGCAATTTTCCTAATAAACATAATTGATTATAATAAGTTTCTTCTTCATTTCTTAAAATCAATTACAATAAATCGTGATTTAGCACAAAAATTTATTAAAAATTAATATATCAAAAATAAAATAAAAATATATTAAATAATTTTATATTTTGAAATTGTCAGAATTTATGAACAAATAATTTATATAACTTTTGATTTGTAAAACGTTGTATGTGTCAAGATCATCATCGTAAAATTATTGCATATTATTAGAAATATAATGTTTTGACCATTAATTAAAATAAATTATTATTGGAATTCTTTCTTAATAGAAAATAATAAAAAAAAAAAATTTTTATTTTACCCAAAATTATTATATGTACATATACATATTTAAGTAAAAATTATATTTTATATTAATTTTATGTATTTACCAGATAAAGAAATCAAATAATTTTGTGTGAAAAAAAGGGGACAAAAAAACTATTAGTAAAAAATTTTCATATTTAAATTTATTTTATGTAATTTCAAAAGTTATTGATAATATTTAGTAATATACAATAATTGATGGCTTAACAAGAATGGAATATCACCCACACTGTATGGAGACAGACTAGAAAATTGATGAAATATTTTTTAAGTTTTTTTATTTTTTTTAGTTTATTTGCGAAAATACCCCCTAGTGATAATTTAAATAATTCCTGAATTGTTAAATTTATACAAAACTATAAAAATGAAAAGTTTGCTGAGCAAAAGGAATTTGTATTTTATTTTTATATTTTTTTTAAATATGCAAATAAGTAAATAAATTTGTTTAGCAATACTTTTAAGCGATATATCAAAATATTAATATACTAAAAATTGTTGAAATTTTATATTTATAGTTAATATGAATAATTAAAATATATATAAATTTAAAAAATAATTTTCAATTTAACTGTCAGAAAGTTAATTTGATTTTAACATATATATAACATTGTCCACAGTCACTAATAACACGGTGAAAGGTTAATTTTAATATATTTGCAGAATCTAAAACTATATTTATATTATTAACAATTTAAATAGCAGGACCGATTCAAGGCTTAATATGTGAACGACCGACAGAGCGCCGGGCCCGCCTTGTTTGGGCACAAAATACTATATATTTCTTAAATCGCAGAAAATTTAAGCGCAGGAAAGATCATTGAATATAACCACTGTTCCTGAAAAAATTCTGTATACACTTATAAAAGAACTTATTCCACCAAAAATAGCCGGCGTTTTAAATGTAAAGAAGTGAGTTTATTTTTTTTTGATACTGACGAAACGCAGGTGTTCGTTTATACCATGAATATCAATAATATGGAATCAGTTACTCAGAAAGCTGGTTTGAAGTAGCTTTCTGAGTAACGCATTATGCTTGTAATTACTAAACTCCTCGCTTCCTAAACAGTGCTAATCTCGAAAACGCTCAAAGAGGTCGGTTTAAAGTTTGTTATAATTTTATTTAAATATAAATTTTCTAAATTTGATTTTTTAGCGTCATGGTAGCAGCAGCAATTTTTGGGGCCGCTATCTTTTTATGTTTATTGTCATTTTAACATTTATGACTTGGACTTCCAATTCTAATCACCCCAATGTTTAAGTTGCACCGATATAAGGCAATTGTAGTAAATCGTATAATTAACAACTTCTGTTTTTGAGACAACAGACAATATGTAGACATTTTATATTTAAAAATGAGTAAAAATTCGAAATAACTTCATAGTAACAGTTGAAGTCACAAGAGCTTTCCATTTGTCACCAAACATTCAGCCATTTAATAGTTCAGTCGTTCTCACGTAAAAAATTATTCCACTTATTCCGGAATTTATATTACTTCCCTGACAAAAATTTTAAAAATTTCAATTATCGTTCTCCAAACTATAAAACTGCAATTCAAAATTTATTTATTTATTGCGTATTAACACATTACAGTCGGCAGACAAATTGTATAAAACTCTTCTCATAACCGTGGTGAAATATCAAAAAAAAATTTGATTGGGACCTAAAATTAATTGTAAAGCACAAATATGTGCACACGGACAGTAATGTGTTAAAATATTTATTCTTTTACACAAATCTAAACTAAAAATTTTTTATACAATTTCCTTTAAATTTCATTTTTTATAATAAAATGTTAAAAATTTGTGATCACCCACAGACTCAATACTTAACTATTCAGTTTTATTTTCCTACTTATTTTTACTATGAAAATGGAAATTAAAAAAAAAAAAACTAGAAAAAAACTAACTAATTTCAATTTAGTATTTATGATTATTCGCACTGCATGATACCAAAAAAAAAAAAATGTCAGATGGTTATCTTGCACAAACATTTCTGATGCGGTCAACTTATCATATAATTTTCATACTTAATATATTTAGCTGATTATAATCATCATATACACATAGTTAAAAAAAAATAAATTATAACTATAGTAAAATTTTCCTATAACTTAAATAATATTATCTTTTTTAATTTACATAAAAATTGAAAATTACCATTCAAAGAAATATAAAAAAAAAATTTTTTGTATTCAAATTTATTTTATTTTGTTTATTCAGTTTTGATGAAAATCATATAAGACGCCATCGTCTTTGGATACGAAAATATTATATTGTAAATCGTGGTATAGTGTCTTACTTTATCTTTGGTGTTACAGACCAAAACACCATGACATTATAACCTTGTCAAAAAATATTGCAACCGCAATTTTATTAGTAAGAATATCGTGAGATGTCTTAAAATAAAAATTAATATTTTTTTTTTCCATATTATAAATATATAAACAAACTTGGCAGTAATTAGTGATGAGAAATTTTGTAATTTTTATTAGATATTATATTTTGTTGGAATTTGGTATAATCATATTAGAAAATATTGTAAATTTTGTGGGAGTTTGTTTTCTCAGTTTTGTAGATTAAAACGTAATGGAAATTTTTTAAATTTATTTAATTTAATACGGTAATATGATTAAAAAAAATAAAATATCTGTAAAATATGTCTGAATATACACAGAGAAAATTTGTTCTGAAAATATTGTAGGATATTTTCATTAAACGATATTAATTAGGAATAAGAAAACTATGTTTGTAAGCAATGTAATTTATTTTTCTTAAACACGCATTTTTTAGAAACTTTTAGTGGATATGAAATTGCAGTTAATCTTTGGAACTTTTGCAATAAAAGTGGTAAAAAATTTGTTTGCAGTAAATGGTGTAGTTTACTATTGCGTCAAAACAATATTTCAAATCATTAATGCTGGGAAAACGGTTGAGAAGTTGCCAATTAAAGTCGCCAGAAATAATAAGAGGATTTACATAAATTCCACTAAAAAAAAATAATATGTATCTGGTGCAAATGATTCATAGTCGCCTTCATTTCCAGTACAAGTAATTCTTTTTCATGAATTATATACCATAAGTTTTTTTGCGGCAAATAAAAGTATGGCTTTTTAAAAAATACATAGTGACCATGGAGTAGAAGTTTTTTTTCTCCGTGTAAATGCTAGAATAGTTTTTGCAAATATTTATTTAGTTTGTAAATTCTGACTAACAAATTAGAATTATATTAGATAATACATAACTGAATTCCAAATTTTAATTTGTCGACAAACATACTTAAATATGCGCAGATTTTAATGGTTTTTTTTCCAAGTTTTATGTGTAATGTCAGTTAGCGAAACAAGTTTGTTATGGCAAATAGTTTGACACTGTTTTGGAAAAAAGAAATTTTTATTTTTTATAGAGCTTATTAATTTAAGTATTTCAAAAAGTTGAGTTTGTGAGGTTATATCGAATATTTGATTATTCTGTATCTTAAAATAGTAAAAATCTAGAGAATCGGGTCTAAGATATTTTCAAACTCTGGATAATGGTATTAATTTAACAAACTATCAAAAAACTTTTTTTAGTTTTTTTGTATCATTAAAAGTTAGAAAATTAAGTTATTAAACATGTTTTTCCAATTTTCCTGTCAACTTATAGATATGTATAGGAAATAAAATTTGTCGATTATATTTTTGTTATATTGCGCGCATAGTAGACATGACACGCAAAGTAATAACATACTCAAGGAATTTATATTTAACAATTCACCAATTTAGTTGTTAAAATAAGAAAAAAATAATTCTTTATCACAAAATTTAAAAATTACTGTCAATATTTTAACCAAAAATTCCAAAAATATTGACATACTTTAATTTCAAATCTATAGTTTTAAACTAATATTTGTCAGATTACTATTATAATTTACGAACAAAATTATTTTCAAATGAAAATAATCTTATAAATTATTTAAATTTTTTTTTATGTCATTTACCTATTATTAAATTTATGCAAAAATATAAAATGAACATAAAAAAAAAACCTTAATTAGTTTTAAAATTTCAAGATCAAATTTCAGCTGATTTCATTGGCGCCATTTCGAATATTTTGTTATTTTAGAGATGAATTGCAATAATTAAAATATTTTTAAAATATTTAAAGATATAAAAATTTCGCAACTAAAAAAAAATTTTACTTAAAACTGTTATTTAGTTATATTTATATACCAAAATAAAAAATAGATTTAAAAAAGAAACTGTATGGTAATAAATATCTAAATTAAAATATTGCATGTTTTTATATGTCATTATAAAATTTTTTTTATCAAAATATATTTTTTTATGGATTATTTTTTTAATTTATGCAAAATTCTTGTTAAGATTATATTAAAAATCTCGGACAGTTTTTATTATAGTTTAGATTTTAAAACTTTATTTTTTTTTTTGAATACTTGTCCTCTATGTTAATGGCTCTTAGATAGAAGACAAAAATAAAATAAAATATTTAGCCTAGTTTTTGGAATTAACTTTTATAGAAGATTATATACTTAATAAATCTATTGTTAATCAACAAATTATTAACAAATTTATGTATAAATAAAAAACATAAAAATTTTGAAATTAACAAGAATTATGAACTTTTATTAAATTCTGTTTTTTTTAGGATCATAAAATAATATATAGATGTAAATAAATTTTAATTTAGACAGTAATGGTTCTTCTTTTACGAGTATCTTTTATAATAAAATGTTTTATGATATATTCTGGTATAATTTTATAAAGAAATCTTTTATTGTTTATAATTATTTTTGATTTTTGATTTTTAATGAAAATATGACATAATTATAAAAATAAAGTAGTTTCCATGGAAAATATTTTAATTAAATGACATTGTTCTACATATTTGAGTATAAATTGTGATTTTAGCAATGATAGTATATAATCGATGATAGCAGAATTATATATGTAATATAAATTTGGCTTAGATATAACAGAGACACTAAAGTATAGAATTTTTCCATACAAATAATTTCTTTTGACTATAATAAATAAATAGTTTGAAATTAGTTTTACAATACTTTTGTTGGTCTTCTGTGCTATCAAAGTGGTTTCAAATTGTTTCAATATTGCAGAGATAACAATATTTTAATGATGTTTTGGCATTAGAATATTGAGATTTTTCAGGACATTTTTTCTTTATTTAATTACTGCTATTTTTTCTATTGTAATTTAGAAAAAACTATATCAGGAGTTTAATATACACTAATATCATTCTGTGCACGAGTGATATACACTCATTTCATTCTGTACCGTATTAGGGATGCGTTAAAATATCTCATTATATTTCATTGCAATTTTGGAGCCATAAACTTTAATTGGAACAAGTTAATGGCGTTATTAATGAGACATTTATTGTAGAACGTTAGCATTTTCCCCAAGACTTAAATTACTTTTAATTTCTATTACTCATTTACACCTGAGTATACTTAGGACCAACATCGACGCCGCAGACGGTAGTCGAACTTAGTTCGAGTACCAAACCACATCTTGGTAAGTAAGCTTGGGCAGTAGATGCCGGTTTCATACAAACTTTAAAAACCAAGTTGAGACAAACTTGATTAACTTAATTATGTATTTGATTAAATCGTCATAAAAATTTGGTAAGTAGTTAAATCGTTATCTTTAATACGCTACTGCTTTAGACTGCTTTCATGACACAAATAAATTCTTACTTAATTATTGTAATTTAACTTGAAAATATATATAATTTGTTTTTCATGTGAAAATAATTTTCTATATTATTTTTAATAAACATTAGTTTTTTAGTTCATTGTCCAGCGTCGGTGTTGTTAATTGAAAAAAAAAAAACTATATTTATTTTAGGTGGTATTTCATATTTTAGTCTAATAAAATCAAGGCAAATTAGTAATTAATAATCAAATGAGTTCAGATTTGTATTATTGATTTTTTTTTTTCCGAATCGGTAAACAGAGTGAGCCGGTTTAAAAATATTAAAACAAAATAATACGCTTTTGTTGTTTTAATTTGTCGTAGACATAAATTAACATAAATTAAAATAATTAAGGTAAATATTTTTCTATTATGATAAGGAAAACCATAAAATATATATATATACATATTAACTTTTGTTATTAAAAAGTCTTAAACATCAAAAATTAATTAGTTTTGGTAGGTGGTAGGTTAATTTAATTATTAATTGATTATAAATCGGTTTTAATTTATGACAATTTAATAGAATTTTAATGTTTGTTTAAATAATTATGAACAGTTGGTAAATTCTATTCAGTTTTTTTTATATTAAATAAATATTAATACATATTCATAATTTTTATGCTAAAATATCGAGTATAGCATAGTAAAAAAACAAATCAAGTAAAAAACTACTGGTACAGTAAAAAAAATACTTAGAAACGGTGACGATAGTAAGTTCAGTAACTTTTAAATTTCAGTCACAATGTCATATGGTAGATATTTTACTGGCTATTGGTTTTTTTTTTAAATGTGAAAGTATAAACTAGCATAGGTTAACTTTACTAGCAAAGTTACACATTCTATGATACAAATAATTATAAAAAAATACTGTAACGCTGTAACTCGAATTTTGTTAGTTTCTTTAATTTTCATTTCAATCAAAAATCCATGAAAGCCGAATTATACTAAAATCAAATTCAAAATTCCAAGAAACTTAAAAACAATCAATATTTGAATATACTTCCTTAAAACTTAAACTCTTGAAAATTATAAATTTTTATTTTACTTTTTTTTTATTAATGACAACAATTAATCAAAAAAATATGAAGCTTGAAGCTCAAAACAGCATGTAAAAATTTATAAAATAAACTAACAAAGCATTAACCAATAAATTTAATTTAAAATAAATCGTTTATAACATTTATTCAAATTTTGAATCATAGACCGAGCAAAAGAAAAATTATATATTTGATTGTTAATGTGCTTATTGAATTAATTGCATTTTCGTGACTTAACCTTAAAGTATGATCTAACCAATTACAAAATTACTACTAAAAATTTATTATCCATAAATTTTATTCAATTAAATAAAAAGCTCTGAATGTAAATAAAATAAAAAATAATAAAAATAATATAAGGTAAATGAATGATCTATCAAAATTAAATAAATGTAATATTTATAGATAAAAAATATAATTAGATTCTTCATAATTTCCTGATCTAGTTAATCTGGATTGGAATTTCCTATGACCTATAGATAAATTTTTTAGATGAATTTTTGACACCAGGAAATATAAAGATGAAATTTATTCATATTAAAAATATTCGTAACAATATTATTGATATTTTTGCAATTTCGAATTTATTGATTAAAAAAAGACTGTTCATAATATTAACTAATTTGCAAGCTTTGAAACCTCTGTCAAATTTCAAAATTGTATTTCAATTATTTTGTTTTGTTTTTTAAACACACCTCAAGCTTCATGTAAATTTAAAATAAACATACTAGCTTTTAGTGTAAAATGAAGTACAAATCTTTCACAGAATCTTCAAATGAAATTGCGTACAAAACTCTGTTCATTCATTTACTAAGCAAATGAATCCTCAAATAATTATAATTAATTATCGTATGTAATACAATTATTTGCGTTGAATGACATTTAACAATGTATTTGATTGATATATTTCTAAATAAATTACTTGTAACTTTTCAAATTTGCTCATGACAATCATAAAAATTCTAACTATTTAATAAAATCAATTATTATTCACTGTTTACTACAAATTAATCAATCAATCAAAATTCAAATCAATTATTTTATACTAATCTAAATTTTTTTTTTTCAATGTTATAAAATGTACATTTTATATCTAATAAAATTTAAAAATAATATTTATGATTCATATCATAAAAATCAATATTGAAGAATTTCTGATCTTCTAAAGTTTGATGTGTACAACTTTGTAAGAAAAAAATAAAAGTTTAAAATTATTAATTCCCGCTACTATTTCACCTACCTTCATATATAATTTATAATAAAAAATGTACGGGCGTACGGAAAATACGTTTTCTTAATAACAATTTTTTTTTTTAATATATGCTTACTCATAAATAAATATATTCTCTTCTTATATACGGTAAGATATAAATTTATAGATACAATTTAATTCCATTATATTTTTAATAATAATAATAATAATAATGTTTACCGAGAAGAATATTTATATGCATTTTAAAAAAAATTCATTGAATTTACCTTGAGCAAGGACGTATTTCAAAAGTTTTGTCTTCAATTTAGAGGCCTATTACAATTTAATCAAAAATAAAAAACGAATTTATGCTTGCTTTAGTTTATTAAATCATGGATGGAATTAATAAATTGAATATTCCGTGAACTCACGTCTTTTTGTAGATTATTATGTAATCGGAAAAATTTTATTTAATAAGTTTTGGGAGATTGCTGAAAAAAATAATTTTAAGGTTCACGTATTCTGTTAAAATTAATTCTGTGGAACTTTGAAAAACACGATGTTTACATTGTTTTTAACATTTCGAAATAAGTTCTGATTTTGATTGCTAAACATTTGATCTTTAAATTTACCAATACATGACAGATATTAAGAAAAATTGGTAAATATTTAAACAGATATTTTTATTTCTGCGTTGATTGACTTGGTCAAAACATAACAACTGAGTATGCTCTATAAAAATTTATTTTCCAAACAGCTACAAAACAAAAACTACCAAGAAAATAAGATTACATTATTTTAATCTCAATACTAATGGTTATTGATTGGAACTCCATCGAACTCATAGTTAAAAATGTAGATTGTTAAGGAATAGAAATATCTTATATAATCTCTTAAAGAAAAGATTTTAATTTGAATAGTTCAACTACAGGTTACATCGACTCGCCAAAAATGTTATTCAGAAAACTGGCCATAGATTACGATAATCAGTTATTTAAGTAACTGAAGACTAAAATTCATAAAATGACTTGACTAAACTATCCTGACAAAATGAAATTAATAAGCAGATTTTTCTTTATTTGTTTTTGTAAATAATACTAAAAATGTATTATAATAACAATAACAAAATTGTATTAAATAATTTTTACAATAACATCAAGAATAACAATCAAAATGATGGAATGTAGAGAGAAAAAATGTATATAAACAACTGCTTGCATATTTAGTTTGATTGAACGTCATTTGATTCGTTTGCCATCATATCATTTCAATCGATGAAGTAATCTTTGTTTCTTCGATTTAACAATCTATAACTGAAATATGACTTGAATCATATATAAATACAATTTTATAAAAACTGAATATTTATTTACCGCCCTGTAAAATTTATTGAATTAATTATGTACGGTCGAATAAAATTCTATTGTTTGTTTGTTTCTATTTTTTTGTTGTTGTTTAATTTTAGATATTTTCTATCTGTTATGTTTTAATATCAAACTATTAAAATTTGCAATAACATTCATTTACAACTTACAAAGTGGTGTAATGAAAATGTTTTTTTCTTTCTTTATTTTGATTTAAATTATTAGATTATTGTTTCTCATTACTATAGAATCAATATTAACTTAGATTGAAATTTTAATTAAGTAAAACGAATATAATTGTTATGCCAAGCTATACGAGTTATATTTTTGTTATATTTTTGAACTGGTGCAATGTCAGTTCATATTAATCGGTTTCAGATATTATTTCAAATAATGATTATATTTCATAATAATTTCATTTAAATTAAATTATTTCAGATAGTTTGTATTAAGTTTAAAAGATAAAAATTGTAATAAACGACTTTCTATAATTTCTTCAAAACAACTTTCATAGAATGTCAATATAAATTAAATAAATTACATTTCCAAATCAATTAAATTATGCTTTATAAATGGTTAACAAGATGTCAATTTTAATTCAATATTTAATTCGAATTTACATTATGTATTTTACAAGAATTTCAGAATTTCAGATTAGTTAAAAATATGATTTTTTAAATTTATTTAAAAGTGTATTGCTAAGTAACTTAGAAGGAATCATTCAAGATTACTAGCACGAATATTAATTTCACATGTTTTCTATTCGTCCGCGCGAGAAATGGATTCTAAGGACGCTTCACAGCTATTTTCCTAATAATTTGATTGATTTAGGTAAGTTAAGGTCTGTCAAATTTCTGTCGTTCATTAAACATGAGGTGAGATATCTGCAGAAATTGCTGTACGGCCTTATAATTGGCCTAGCCGAGGAATTCTTTTTCCAAATTTCCCGCACTCTTAAAACCTATCAACCAACCTTGGAAAAAAATGTATAGTTGGTACTTTGAAGATGAATTAATTTTATTTGGAAAATGTTGTTAGTTAAAACTAAATTTTTTTCTTAAATGTATGTAAAATTTATCAATGTTCAGTTTATATATGCTAATATATTAATAAATTGATTAGAAAAATCTAAAATACGACATAAACTTATCTAAATATAGCACAATATTTTAATCTAAGATAACTTCTTGTTATTTTTATATCACTTAGAAAACACTAACTTCAACAATATTGGTATTATCTTCTAATCTGAATGTTATTGAACCTTTTACGGATATAGGTATAGTTAAACCACAGAAAAAATTAAAAGGCCACTATTCCATAATTAAACGGTTAACCTCATTTTCACATATCATTATTTTATAATATTAAATGATTTTTATCATTTTTAATATTACCAGCTTAAAATCTATATTTTTTTAGAAGAAATCCTTGATATTGGCAATTTATTCATTAGAAAGTATAATTTTATTTGAATTATTTTCCAATATATATAATTAGTCACAAAACCCATATTCCATATCTGACGCAAAGCTTTAAACAATTACATAATTAAAACTAAAAATTACTAATTGGCAGACAATTTTTGCGGTTATTTTTAGTGTTGTTTTTTTTTTTGTTCCGGTTAAAATCAGTGTCAAATAATTTGCAATGAAATATTTTGTTTTTGTTTTTGTATAATAATTTAGTAAAAATTCATCTAATAAACTAAGAATAGTAATTATATATTTTATTTATTCCACCTTAATTTGTATATATATACAAATTTTTTTATGTTAATTTCACTAAAAATTTAAAAAAGAAAAATTTCCTTTCCGCAAAAACCTCTAACTTTTACGGAAGTCAATTAATTGCTATATATATATTATTTTTTTTGTAAATTTAACTTAAAATCCCCATTAACAACACTTTCCACCTACGTAAATATTTAATTTAAAAACAATAGTTCACACCATCTAACAATAGAATTAAAATCCCCAGCCCTAGGTCAATAATATAAATCTTTGTGATTACAAGAAAAATATTAAAATTTAATTTTTACTATCTTTTAAAAATAAAATTATAAAACTACTAAATTTGGTTAGAACTACGAAGCTTATAATAAAATACTTTCCTACTGAGTCAATGATTCGTCAAAGTTAATAATTGTTTTTTTTTATGTAGGTTGATAATATGGTTTGTAATATTATGGCTTTCGTTTTCATTGACACTCTGTCGGCAATAGCGATGAACAATTTTATATAAATAGCATAAAATATTGTATCTTTTTTAAGAAAATAATAATAATAACAAATTAGAGATTATTTTTTAAAAAAATTGCAAATAATATAAAAACCTACTTACTTCTGACGTATATGTGGTATTGTAATTAAATTAAATTTGTTTAAATTTTTTTTGGATATTCCAAAGAATTATTTGCAAATATGTAAAATTAAAAGTTCTTGAATTAGTCATTTTTATATAATAAAAATAAATTATCACAATTAATTTTATAGAATTACTGGTTTCAGTATATTTGGATATTTATATAAATTATGCTAACGAAATTATTTACAGATTTAATAATTCACATCAAAACATTTTAATTTTTTTTGTAAATATAAACATTGTTGGTTCAATAAACCATTTCTTATTTGGTTTTATTTTACATCCTGGAATGAACAACAGGACTTAATGTTAATGTTCCTTCTTCAGATTATTTTTGTTTACGGGTTATTTATAATTGATTGCATTAAAATATAAAACATACAAATTTATAAGAATTACCAACTCACGTGAAATATTTGTGCGTTTATAGTAAAAACTTATCTCATAAGAATCATTGAACTTTTTTCAGATTTTTTATTGTAAGATGAAATAACAAAAAAACATAATTCAGTATAAGGTAGTATTTTAAATTATTGACCTATTAATTTAGATGAGTCCGAAATAAATTCGAATCGTACATATTATTAAAATGAGAAAATACTGTATATTTTAAATTAATTATTAAAAATTAAAAATATGGTCTGATAATGAACTTGCTATTGGCTCTTATATTTTTTAATATCCTAAAAATATGATGTGAATTAAGATAGTTGTAATAAAAGAAAATTAGCTGTAATAAACGACTTTTATTTACAATAAATGAAATTTTTTGACAGTATGTAAACTGGATTTGCAGCAATTTAATTGATTTACACTAAAAGTTGTTTTTTTTCATCAAGACTAGATCTAAATTAATACAAATGAAATTAATTTTCTCGTAAATTCCTTTATACGTAACCGTAAGTTTCAAACTTTTTACGATGAACGTTTTGCTCTCGCAGTGAATTTATGATTTATATTTTATAATGAATCTAACTTAGCACCTAAAATTAAATTCATTTCGATAACTATATCTATACTACTCAGCTTGCCTACTATTATCATATCTTTATTACTTCACTTATAAGTATTCACTAATAGTCCATAACTAGATATTATACCTTATACAATAATGAAAAGAGCAAATTGTATAAAACAATAATCAATTTTAATTAATATGTTCTGATAATTTCTCACAAACTGTATACGGATCTGAAAATCTAAAATTATTGCTGGAAATCCCCAAAAAAAAAAAAAAAATCTGAATATTATCTGTTCTCTGTGTTTTTTTTCTGAAATCATAATTAAAGATACATAGAAATTCTGTTCTGAAAATATTGCACAGATATACATTAAATTTTTATCTATACAAGGACGTTGATCATATTTAATGTTCTGCTTTACATCTTTAGGCTGATTTTATATTAAAAAACAATTAAGGTAAATTGAACATCATTTTTGTGTTTTTGCTCTCTCAATGATTTACTTTAATTATTATTAATATTTTCAGATCCGGTTTCAGCAATGATATTCCAGAATAAAAAACTACTACAATGCTGTTTGATTCACATAGTAGCTAAGAATTATGTGATGAGTAAATATTATTTTAATTAAAAAAACAAATTATTTGCTATTAAAATTCTTTAAAACCATTAAACAAAAATTCTTAATAAAAACAAAAGTGTTATTTAGTTTTTTTTTAATTATTAATTAAAATTAGATATACGATGTATAATTAATTTGGCTCTAAATAATTTTAAATCGCATGACAATTTTTGTTGTTTTTTTTAGTTTAATTAAATTTTAGAAAAATGAAAATAAACGGAACTACGAGAAATGACTTAGTCATATAGGGTTGTAACAATAAAATTATACAAATGATACTATATTTTCCCCGCCAATACATTGTATACACTCAATTAATTCCTTTGCATGACTGATGGATTCAAACACTTTACGAACATCGGAAGAGTGGCATTGACCTAGTTTTGTGAAGAAAGCGAGTAGATGAGAACACAATGCTGTTTGATTCACATAGTAGCTAAGAAAAAAATCGTATATTTAATTGTTAAATAGTTTGGAATAAATTAGATTTATAATTTGTTAAATTTGCTAATGTAATTGGTGAAAATATAATTATAGTAACTACGCATTTTTGACTTTACATGTGATACTCTACCAGCCATCATTTCATTTCGATTTCCATGTATTCAGCATATTTTTTTTATAATTCCATAACAAATAGTTACTAAGCTTCACCATAATACAATACTGACACAGCAGGAGGGGGAGAAAAATTGACAGCTTTTCAAAATATGCCAATTAATACAGATTAAAACTATACTTTGTATTGTATTAATATTAATACAGATTTAAACTATACTTTGTATTGCACCTTCTGTTCTATTTATTCTAAGCTGCTAAACTATTCTAATAAATTCAAAATTTAAAAAAATGAAAACAGTTTAGGAAATCTCATTGTACACATATATAGACTACGGTCGTAGGTTTTAGCTATCACCTAAACTTCGTTTCAAGTTCTGCCCTGTTACGACTTTTCATATTTAGTAAAATACAACGAATAGATTAGACTAATGATGATTGATGTTACGTTGTTAGCACACTTATAAACAAAAATTAATAAGTGTTCTAAGTGTTCTATTAGTATTATTAATTACAATAATTTATTAATAAGTTATTGCAATTATTATTGCATCAACGTACGAAAATTTAATGTATATATTCAAAAATATTTATATAAGAAATTTACAATTTTTTACAACCCTGAATGTAATAAGTTTATTAAAATTTCAATTTTGATTATACTTGTTTTTCATAATTAATGTGTTAATATAACATTTAAACAGCATAATTATCCAAGTGTGGTATATAATAACTTTGTAATAATATAGAAAAAAAAATATAATTTATATACTCGTATCATTATATCATTTATTCTGACACATTTTGTTTTTTTTTTTAGAAGTTTTGCTACGAATTTTTTTTTGTAACTTTTTTCCAATTTAAAAAATTTAATTGAACTACCTGATTGAACTACCTGAACCTTTATCGCAAAACAACTTTAAGCTTTTTTTTTTTGTTGTTTTGTCTTATTAATATTTTGTTATAAAATTGATTTGTTGACCTTATTTTAGAGTTCGTAATTTTTTTTTTGGAAATTTATTAGGAAATTCATAAAAATACGGAATTATTTTCTAAAGAATTAATTATGATTTTTATTTTTTTTTATGTGGAAAAAATGTCGTTTGTCTTGAATAAATTTGACGATAAAAAATTAATAATTTGTTTTTTTTAGGTGTGGACTAAAGGAGAAATAAAAAAAAACTGATAACGAAAAATTTGATTATTAAAATTTTAATTTAATTATATTTTCTTTTTAAATTAACTGAAGCCTATATGATTAATAAATTATTCTAATTTTTATTGATTAATTGTAGAAAGTTTAATGGCCTAGTACAGCGGTTCTCAAAGTGTGGTACGCGTACCACAAATGGTACACTTCACTTTTCCAGGTGGTACGCAAATATATAGAAAAATAGTAACTGTTTCTATTCATAATAGAAAAGAAATCTGAACAAAAATCGAAAATGAATAATAATTATATTTTTACCTAAATCTAATATTTTTTTAAGAAGTAATATTTTAAAATTTTTAACCAACGCCTAAAAATATGTTCAATTATTTAAGCAATTCATAGAGAAGAGCTTCTGCTATATGGAATATAGTGCGAGCCTCTGCTGCATTAGAAATGTAGCACTCACTCAATTGAATTCGGTTGGTAATAACGTTTTAAAAGCACATTGACATCTGATAGCAATTAGCAAACATAGCAATAAATTTGAAAACGGGCATTGAAAATTTGAAAACGGAGACCAGCTGTTTGCTGTCTATTTTATGATTATAATAGAATCAATTATTTTAATGTATATATTCAAAGTGTTTTGGCTTCAAAGAAAAGATGAATTCAAGATAATATCCAATAAGGCTATAAAATTTTTAATGCCGTTTAGAACTTCGTATTTATGTGAAACTGGATTTTCAGCCATATTAGGATCAATTTTAGTTAAAATTAACTAAAATTGATCCTAATATTCAAAAAATTATTTCAAATAAACAAATTCATCCTTCTCATTGATTTATAGTAAATTATAACAATTATTTTTAAAAACAATAATAAAATGAATTCTTCCTACTTTAATATTATTCAAAAATATGAATTGTGCCAAATATTATTTTAAATTTTTAATAAATGAATTAAAAAAGTTTTAGTTCAGTAAAAATGTATATTACAAATATTTTATTTTACACATGGTTGATGTAATTTTTTTTGTGGTACGCCAAACTTTCAAATTTTTACTAGCTGGTACAAAAATTAAAAAGTTTGAGAACCCCTGGCCTAGTAAAATTAAAACTGTATATTTTTGTTTTCGTTAAAAATAACAAATGATTAGATTAAGTTTTTGCGATCGAACAGAATTAGTTAACAAACATAAAAAAAAAAGAATTAGGTTTATCTATTTTTAGTATAAATAATGATTAATCAATACTTTTGTGTCCAATTTTTTTTATTTGATAGAATGTGATTTTTAATTTTATGGAACCTTTTGGGTCATTAGCTTAGTAAAGGCGTGACAAGATAAATAAAATTAGAGGTCACAGTGCTAAAAACAGATTTTATCTTAAATACCATACAAAAAATGTTAAATTTCATAACAAAAAAATTACTTAGCTGCTTAGAATTTCTGAACTATTTTACTGAAAGAATCTAAATTAATAAAGAGAGTTTACTTATTTATTAGTCCCTTAGGTTTAAATTTTATATTTACTTAAAATAAATTAGGTTAGTTACAATAAAAAATTTACAAATTTTTTTACCCAAAATACTTAAATTTTGATATAAATATCGCAATTCGGTCAATTTGAAGTGTCAGGTACCAGTAAAAAGTACAAATTATAAAATCAATATTTTATTACATAAAGAATGTATATTCATAATTATTAAAATGTTTCAATCTCAATACTTAAGTAATTTTATAATTTAGAGAAACATATTTGAATTGTGATGTAAACTACTGTAGAAACTTCCAGACAATTAGGTTATTTATTAGCCATTAAATATTTCTTAATATTGTTCCAGAGTTTGTTAATTTAATATTTGAACTGATACCTAAAAATACCATAAATGTATATTAATAATTTAGAATTAAAAACCACAAACCATATAAATTATCTAGGTTCTTCTTTTATCGTCAATCTTAAAAGTGAAATTTTTTCCTAACAATCAAGTATTTCCTTATAAAGTTAATTCAACTTCTTTTCGTAACACAGTAACACCTCCATTACATTTATAAAACATTCACCACATTCTATCAAATGATTTTACATCATTTTTCTAAGTTTGTTTCATCACCATGAATCTTTTTCATTGATATTAAATAATAAAAACTTTGTTCATAAAATAAAGTTTCCTATTAAAAAAAAAAAAAACACAATTGTTCTACAGTGGTCAATCAACATAAATTATATATTTAAAAAAAATCTTTTTAAAATAATCAAAAAATTTCTAAATAAACTGACAAGAATGTAACTTTGATTTACAATCAAACCACAAAATTTTTACTTTATAATTTAATGACAAAAGCTAAATTAGTTAATTAACATTTTTCATTTCAAAATAAAGCATAATAGTTATTTATGTTTAAAATCAGAAAAGTAAAGAAACAAAAAAAAATTTACTATAAACATATTTTTTTTTTGTAATAATTTAACATTAAAAAAGAATTTAATAAAAATGCGTCATCTTTGAACCGGATTTCAAGATTCTTTCACATTGTAATTCCATTAAATTAAAAAAAAATATATTAAGGTAAAAAGGCAAAAAAAAAATTAACAATTTATTAGTTCCTTTGAAAAATATGGAATTCGGTTAAACTTTTTATCTTGTTCTGTTCTGTATTTTTTCATAAGAACAATTTTAAAAAATATACTAAAATAAATTTTGCATAAAATATTTTTGGTGCTCACCTTCATCTGTTGATGTTTATATTAACATCAGGGTTGAAAATTATTAGCAATTTATATATATTTATACATGGATTTATTTTTTCTTCAGATATCAAGAAGCTGGTTACAACTTTGGTGCAGTTCAGTATATTTTAGAAATATCTAATTAGAATATTATGGCCTATCAATGTACTAGTGTGACAGCCTATTTTAATTTACAGGAGAAGTTTTTCAAAATTAGTTTATAATTCCAACCCTAAACTCAAAATTATTTATCATATAATTATAGAAATTCAACCAAAGTTTTTGAACTTGTCTTCATTTTAAATTAAATTGAAATTCTGTTAAACGGTCAATGATGCTCAAAATATTATTTAAGATTTAAAAGATAAGAATTTAGATACAAAAAAAAGTCTTATTAGGTTTTTTATAAAACATGGTTTTTTCTTATTTTACATAATTACTAAAGAATTATTAGGTTTTAATATAAACTTAAATTAAAAAAATATACAGAAGCATTGATAATTTACGTTTATTTTATTTATAATAATATAATTTTAATTTGATTTAGTTAATTACTTGCTAATTATTATCTGGGTTTTTCTAAAATTTTTAATTTGTCGAAAATATTGATATCATATAATTCCGGTTGGTATATACAAACATTTACTAAAACAATTATTTAATTAATTTTCATAATTAACCTTTAATTAAAGAACTGAGCTTTAATTAAGTAATTATGATAAATGAGGAAGATGAGTAATTTTTGTAAAAAAAAAAATTATTAAATAGAATTAAAATATAAAATAAATGACATATTTGAATTTTTCAATATTTTGGAATATAATTATGTAATAGGGATCTACATATTAAATGTCAATAATCTAAGACAAACAATAAAAGCTTAATGAATGGGTTTTCGATCAAATTATATTTTTTAAAGCACGCGAATAAGAATTGTGTCTAAAAATATTATTCTATTTCATCAAGCAAGCTTTTGTCCTAATCCAACAAGAGAAATATTTATTAAAGGAATTATATCATCGAATAATTTTGCTATCATTAAATCTACTCATTTTCAGCACAATTTAAAGCCAATTTAAATATAGTTTCTCAATTGTATTTGGTCCAAAGTTCATCATTAATTTAATAATTTTATTATTTTTATAAATAAGGAAATTTACAATTTAAATAATTTTTCTAATTAAAAACACGATTTTGTTGATTGATTTGGATACTACTTAATTAAAATTTAGAATTAGTTTAAAAATTTCTGTTCTAATTCTTTTCTTACAACTACATATTTATATTTATATTAATCTAATTGAAATTTGAACTGTCAGTTTATTATATCAATTTATTAAATCAATTATAATTAAATTGTTTAACTTCATCAAAATAATAAGTCTTAACCTGGTAAAATAAGAATAAAATAAAAATATAATTTGTGTAGGCTGCGATTTGTTACCGAAACCTTTTTGACCTCCAAAAAAAATAACTATTGCAAAAATAAACAAATTACATCAAATAAAATAAATTCAAAATTTGGTTCTGAAAAAATACTTAAATTTTAATAATTTCTAAAAAATTTTGATTGAAAATTAAAGAAAACATATTTCAAATGTTGAGGAGTTTGTTAATAATTTTTGAACATTACATTTATCTAAAAGAATTTATTTGTATTGAATCAGAAATTTTGTGATCATTTTTCACAAATTTATTTAATCACCTACTGTTTTATTATTCCTAAATTTGCAAAAAGACTGTCCGTCATAGTTTTATTTTTTCAGTTTATTTGCAATTGTATTATAAATTCAAGTGGTATTAATAACAAATCAAATATTTTTTTAATCAAATATTTTTTAGGTGGGCATTTTGGAGCCATAAACTTAAAATTATTTGTTTGTTTATTTTTATATATAAAAAAAACTGTCATAATATTTAATATTTCAATTTAAAAATTAAATTATTGTAATTGTTTTAAAAAATTAAATTTATCCAAATATGTATTTTATTTCAGTAATATACTAAATTCAGCTACTGGTGATCAAAATTCATCAAAACTTGTCATATAATTCATAAAATTTATTTATAAATATTGATTTAAAAAATACTGAGTCACAAAATTTATATACATAACAACTTCTTGTGAAAATACTTTTTTTTTAAATAAAAATTAGTTAATATTATTTAAGATTTAGTTTCTTTGCAATTAATCAAACGCATTTTTTCCCCCGAAATCTTTTAACTGAGGCTTTCTTTAATTTTATTTGCAATGCTAGTATTTTTCGAATATAAATATATGCTGCTGTATACCAAAAATTAAATTTAATTAGCATTTATCAATTACATAAACAAAACAAAAATTAATTTCCGGGAACATAAAATATTATTGTAATTGTTGAGAGGTTATAAAATTTAATTTTCCAATTTTGGTTTTTGTATACAAAACCACAAAATCAACAGCAGTGAAAACAACTAAAAGATCATTTCATTAGTAAAGCAGAAAGCATTAATTGAATTATTTAATAGTTTTTGTTTTATTGTTTACTAGAAAAGGTTAATTTCTTTTTACTTGCAGAAGTTACATATTTTCTTTTTTTCAGTTAAATGTTTTTTTTTTTCATTTTTCAAAATGTAATTTTTGAACCACAAATTAATAAAAAGTTTAATTTTTTATTAAAACATAAAACAATATTTGAAACTATGTAATCGAAACTTGTAATATTAGGTACTCACTGATGTAATTTTTTTTAAACAAAAAAAAAAAACATTGTGTTTGTCACGACACTGATTTAATATACTTTTAAGTAATTGTATACTTTTTAAAGATATTATTGTACTGTAATAAAATATATTTTATTAGAAAATATTATAAAGAAGAACTTCTGCACGAATTTAATTATGCTTGTCTATAAAGAAATTGAATTATAAATACTGTATAAGAAAATTTTGTAATATAAAATGCTTTAAAACAACATAATATTTTCTAAAAAGGGTATATTAAGTTGAAGAACTATATTAAAAATGGTGAGACCAGCACGATTTTGGCTTGTTTTTTCTTTTTTTAAATAAAACTTAGAAATTTTTGGCATGATCGCGTTAAATAAAGTACACTTCATATTCATTACTACGTAGAAGTCTCAAATGAAATATTTAATTAAATTAAAGTTTCAGATAACATTGTAGCAAGCAAATTGATTGCATTATAAATAATTAAAATTAGGCACAAATTTTGATTGCAATATCATAAATAAAAATCTAATAAAACTCTTTCTGTAGAAAAACTTAAAAGTAGGTTAATTAATTAACTTAATGACTCAGAAAAATTTAACTTGCAGATTTAATTTGATATGTTAATAGATTTTAAAGAAATATTAATACTGTTACATAAATTTTTGTTAAACTAATTATGGATCATCATTCAAATTTAATGATGTACAATTAGAAGAGGAGCCACTATAAATCACACATAACTAATTACAAGCTTAAATTAAGTACAAGTTTGAAATACTTATTTGAATGTCTGGTGTTTAAATGTTGTTTTGCACTGGAAAAGTCTACTTAGTTAATATGATTATAAGAAGTACAGTCAAATATCAAATGAATTACTATTAAAATATAAATTTATATGTTTCTTTTCATTTTAGCGAAATTACAAAAATAATCAATTATTAAATTATTTCTAGATACTTTTATTTTTACTTTTAATTTTCTTAATAAAAATGTTAAATTAAATTCATTCAATTATCAGATAATCATGCTGAGATAAATTTACTATGTTGACTAATCAGAAAATTACAAATTTCATCAGTATTATGTTAGGGTGCCTTAAATTATCTATTGTTATTGTTTTTATTTTTTTTTCTCATTTAGTAATGCACTAATGCTAATAATAATCTCTTAGATATATAAAAAAAAATATTAAATATGATGGATTAATGACCACTACATGCTGTGTGATTGTTGATTTCAATGATCTTAAACCAAAAAAAAAAAATTATTATTATTGTTATTACAAGATCAATAACAATAAAGCAATTTTTCTTATAAGCTGATGGTGTAATCGTGTAAGCAAAAATATTATAAATTACTTAAAATTAGTAAATTAGGTCAAATAACAAGAAATTATTAAAATATAGTGAGCAAAAATTAATGTGAATCATGAGTTTCATGAGGAAAAATTAGTGCAAATATTAAAATAATAACCGCAGATTCTACACGAAATTAATTATACTCAATGCCAAGTGCATAATAATTAAAAATATTTATGTTTTTTATGTTGAAAAATTGTTATATGTATTTGAAATTTAATTTGATGCGCAAAACTTTAATTTCTGTTTCAAAATTTAAGGTTAATTAACCACAGGAAGACTTCTAGGTACCAAATTAGTCGACAGAAATTTAGTAGCTAAATAAAACGACTTATAAAAATATAAAAGTTTTATTAGACAAAATAATATCAATATTCATTAATATAGACCTGCTGTCTGAATTAATTATCCATAAATATTAGTTTTATATCAATTTTATAAAAATTTTAATCAAAATATGACTCATTTTAATACCATATTCTTCACAATAAATAATTTTGAACTAAATTCCTACTGATATAACATCTGCTGCATTAAATTATTAATTAACTGATAAAATTAAAATTATTTATGATCTGAAAAATCTAGATGTAGGAAGACTACAAAAATTGATATGTCAAAAAAAAAAGTTGTCTCTTAATTAAATTTAATAATAATAATAATAATAGCCAAAAATTTTATCAAATTATCCTATTTCATTAATAATAAGAACAGCATTTTAATAATAAGCTTATGCATAATAATAAACTAGTTTAGATTCAAAATAGTTGAATTTGTTAATTTTATATACAACTTAATTTAATTATCTTAATTTTTGTTTTGTTTTATTTAATCAATTAATTAATTATAAAAATTTAGTCATAATAAATTTATACCGTATATATGTACTAGTAATATACAACGAAAAAAAAATTGTTTAGATAAATTTCTGGTTTTATTTTATGGTGCTTTCATTCATAATCATTTCTAAAAATGAACCATAAAAAAAAATATAATTGAAAAAATAAAAATAAAAAATATTAGAACATCATTTTTATGGACATGAAAAATAAATGTTTTGCGGGCACATTTTTTTTTTTCAATGTAATTAATTAATAAATTCTTTTTTGAGAGAAAAAAAAACCAGGAATTTAAAATTTTAATCAAAAAATTTTTTGGTTCCGTCAATATCAACGAAATACTTTACAGAAAAAAAAAACGTCGTGTTATAATTAATTAAGATATTAAATTATTACATGCTTCATTGTTTAAATTCAAAAAAACTAAATTAAAATTGTTTTTATTACTTTATTTTAATTTCTTAATTTTGTGCGTAAAAAAAATTTATGTTGAACATTTTCAAAAAGTTTATAAAAAAACTTGTTGTTACACAATATTATTAAATTTGCCACAATATGGGCTTATAATATATGTACTTCAAACTCAGTATACTTTAAATATCAATATTAAGCATTTATGTAGAGATTAGTTAAATAATCAGGATTATTATTTAAGGCCATAAATTAATCTATCAATTAGGATAGCCTAATAAAATCAATAAAAATAAATCTCATAATTCAATGAAGTAGGAACCTGAGACATATTTATTAGTCCTGAATTTATTTTTAAAAAAATATTTTAAACAACATTTTATTGCAGAATAAAATTTAATGATCTAACTAAATAAAAAAAGGAATTGTAAAGTTTATTGAAAATTCATTAACGAATTTGAGTTATTGAGAAAAACTAATTATATTGTCCTTCATAGACAAATATGGATAACCTTTAAATATTAAATATATATTTAGAGCCTTATCGTAATGCTATTGCTAATTCTTGAAATATTTTGTTTTTTTTTAGATCAATGGATAATCAAAATCTATAATTTGACATTGAAATTTTTAAATGAAATTTAATGAAATATCAATGGAGCATTACAAAAGAAAAGAATATTTTTTAGGTTGGTACACTATTTAATTTATAGTTAATTTAATTAGTTGACAGTTTTTAATTTAAGATTAAAGATAAATTTATAAAATAGAATTAAAATTTTAGGTTTGGTTTAGTTGAAAGATAAAAAATTAAATAAAATTCAAAGAATTTTTTTGTCACGAAAATTATGTTAGAAATTTAATTTTATTCAAATATAATTTTAATAAAAAAAAAATTATGTTTTGTAAAAATGGGTTAATATAAAATTATGGTTTTAAATATAATTTTTAGATATTGCAAGGTGATAAATAAATTCAATGACCTAATATATTATTCTAAATGTGATTTTTTATAATTATGGTTTGGTTAATAAAATTTTCCATATTATTATTTCAAAACATGAATATATAATTTGTTCTTATTGTCAAATTGAATAAACTAATATAAATTATGTAGTTTAATATTTAAAAAATTAGAAAAAAAGTCATAATTTTTTATAACAAAAATCTATAAAATAAAAACAAATATAAATTTAAATATTTTATTATTACTTAAATTTTTTTTATTATTATTATTCTTTATTAGTATTTATGAATGATTTGATATTATAAATTTAGTTAGATTTATTAGTTTTTTTTTTTATGGAATATTAAATAACTTTAATTGGTAATTTTGCGAAAGACTATTTTAAGAAATGTTTTATATTTTTTTTTTTTATTTTGTGATTTATGCATTTATTGATTGAATTTATTAATAATCATTCACATTTCTTAGTTAAGTAATATATTTCGAAAAAAATAATAATAATCATAAAATTAAAAGTTCATAATATACTCCACTTTAAATTGAAGTCGTTTATTATCTTAAATATATATATATATATATTGAATATAATGTACTACTCTTCAAAATCTGTAACTTCAGGCAAACTTTTGAACTATATTTAATAAAGTTTGTGTTAAAAAATATTTATATACCAAAAAATAAAATCGTAATTTTTTTTTACAAAAAAATAAGAAAAAAAGCGACACCAAAAAATATGGATAACACTTTTACGATCGATAATAAATATACAGTAGAGAAATATATTTTTAAGACGTTATTTGTAGTACAAATTGGAAACATTGGAATTTCCTAGATTGGTAAAATATGTTTGGCCCTTACTTTGAATTTTATTTTTTCAAAACCTCTTTCTACCATAGTTAAGTCAGAGCTTAATGTACAATTTAACACTGATTGGTTAATTTTTTGGTTATTAAATTAGTTCTAGGAAGACTGATGAATGTTCTAATTAAAGAATGTTTGTACCCTAATAAAAAGTTTGGACTCAAAAATGCTTTTACATAAATAAGTAAAAGCTTCGTTAAATCCAAAAACGAAGTAATCTAAATTAAATTAACTTCACATTACTTTGTTACTTCCTTTTTAGCTTTATTTCTTTACCTTCTTTTTGCCTTTTGACGGAACTTCTTTAATTGCATATATGTACTTATTTATGCAAAAATATTGTTGAATATAAAGTTTATATAGATTCAAAATTAAATTAATGAGGAACTAAAATATTAATAGTTTAATAATTTATTGCTGTACTGTGCAAAGAAATTAATAATTTTAAAAAATTTATTAAATCTTGTTCAAAAAAAAAAATATACCACCTTCTTATATGTTATCTCAAAAATTACAATAATTTATAATGTTTTCGCCTTTGGGGAATGATTTTGAACTCTTTTTGATTGTGTAAATAAAAAAAATATATATATAGTACTAATTTCACAATTTTCAGCGTAAATTTATTTATTTATCCACATATGCTTTACTGTTTAGTAACAACATTAAAGCTGACAAGGTGTCAAATTTGATTGAAACTGTGATTATTCCTTAAGAAAGTTAATTGTTCGCTATTTTTTTTTTCACTTTGGGCTGATGTTGTTTATTTCTTTATTTCATTACGCTTGTATAGCTACCGGTTTAAATATTTTTCTGGTGTAATAACAAAAAATTATTCATTAATTTCATAAAAAAAAAATGTATTTTATAGAAAAATATTTTTAGTTGCAAATTTAATTAGACAAATAATTTATCAAATAACTTGTAACCTTTCTTATATTTATTATAGGTATGACAGACTAAAATTTATTTAAATTGTACTGATTTTTATTTAATTTAACAAAAAAAAAATACTATTTTTAATTAAGTTTTTACTGGAAGACCTTTAATGGCCTTGGCTATTTTTAGTGGTAAATTGTAGATTAATTGTACGTTAAATTTAATAGTTATTAACAATGGGGGAGAAAAGCAGATGATGATGATTAGGTGAGAAAATTTATGTATAGTGTATTTTATGTATAAATATTTTTATTTTGGAAATTAAAATGATTTATTGTTTATTTGGTGGTAGCCTACACTAATTTCTATTATTAAAACATCATTTTAAACAAGCATGTACTACACTAACAATATTGCTAATATTTGTTGTAAACATATTTTTTTTGTTTTGATTTTGGTTTTTTTTTGAAAATTTTCAGGAAAAAGTTCCATTCACTTTACTAGTTTATATAAATTTTTTAATAAATGAACTATGAATTTGTGTCAAGGAATTGAGTAAAACAACAAAGATTAATTGAATTGTACTTAATTTCATAAAATTATATTAAAATAATTCGTAATTGTAAACAAATAGGGGTTAGAATAGTTAGTATCTAAGAAAGGTCAGTACAATTGGATATTCTGTAAAATAAATTAAATTTTTTAAAATAAAATTGAATTTTGTAGTTGTAAGAACAAGAGTTCTAATTTGAAATATTAAAATTAAATATGGTAATCAGATTTTATTAATATCTAGGTAACCCTATTAGCTTTGTAAACAGTATTTCTTTCCAGCTTGAAATTAGCTTAACTAAAGGTTATACATATAAATATTATAATTAGTACAATGTTTGAATTTATTATGATTCAAATTTTAATTTCCAAAAATAATCGGAATTCCCTTAATTTAAATTTTTTAATAAATTCTACATCCTTGCAATAAAACTGAAATTTATAACGTTCTTTTGCATTATGAGAAATATTTATTATTGTAATAATTTAATTTATAAATCAGTTAATTATGCAAATGTAATATGGAAAAAAATTATAAGTTATATTACGAGAAAAACCTGAAATTTAATTCTTATAATGTTAATTATTACTTTTTTTGAATACAATAATTAAAATGTTTCTAAACAATGCAAATAAACATTTGCAATAATTTAAAAACTTTCTTATAAAAATATCAAATATTTATATATTTTTCGAATATTGGACAAATAATAATACTGCAGTATAAAATTATTAGAGATAGGTATTATAATAAATTATGAATAATTATTATATTTAATACTATCTGCTAAAAAATTACCAAATGATGCCACCTACTATTGAATTTAAGAAAAAGTCTTAAGTATATTTTGAAATATAGTGAAGTTTTTGAATAATATTTCCTTCAGTTATTACAAAAATAACTTTTATAGTTTTTCTAGTAATTTTTTGATTATTTTTCAGTATATGAAAATTATAGAGTAGACCTAATAATTTTTAATTACATAATTCGTATTGCTAAGCGTAAAATATCATTTTATATGTAATAAAAAAATATCTACAAAGACGAACAAAAATAGTTAAGCGACGAAATCTATTTTTAAATAAAATTTCACTGTGGGACTAATTATGACATAAGATGGGACCACAAAAAAAATTGTTAAGTAATTAATTATGTGCGAATTTAAATACTTTTTCAATTCTATTCGATTAATTTCATTATAATCAAATTTTGCATAGACTAAAAGTGGAATCGCTTACATAAATTAATTGTTTACTTTTTCGCAAATTTCTTTCACCTCTAATTTAAATAAGCAAAGTAAATTATTTCTTTGGTTTTTTTCCTTTTGCAGATTATTGTGTTTTTGAACTCTAGATATTTTTTATTTAAAATAAATTTATTAAAAAGAATATTTTAACTGTCTCATAAATTAATTAGATATTTTTATCTTTCATAAGTTTTTCGTGTTTATTTGTTAGGATTATTTTTATTTTACGTGTTAGCCATTATTATTTTAATTATATATATTAAGCTATTCGAAACTTTTTTTATTATTTAGTTTTGTTTATTTTTACAAATTAATAAAATAAATATAAAAACAGAATATAAATTATATTTAAAAAAAACTCTTTTGAATGGAATTTATCTATAAAAAAGTTTACTATCAAAATTATGGTAAAAAAAAAACTTTAAACTATTCTATATCAAAAAGTTATTTTGGAAAATAAGAATTAATTATTTTTTTTTATGATTCTTATAGTATTAATACAAATTCTATACTATAAATAAAATACAACTTTCTTAAGATGACAAAAAAAACTAATTTAAAGTAGTAAAATATGAATTCAAAATTAGCATCAACATTTTTAGGTTCCCATAAATGAAAATTAATTTAAAAATTATGCATGTGAAAGGATAATATGTTGTAAAGGAAAAAGAAAAAAGAAACCGTATTTTAGAAGAATTTTTAATAATTTTTATTCTTATATATATGAACCTTCCATAAACAAAAATGTTAAGCAACAAACCTGTTTTTAAATTTGAATAATGAAATTTGAAAATATTAATTGTTAAAACCTTTTAAATATGTATTTTTTTTGAAAAAAAAATTATTTGCAAAACTATGCAATAAAGTATCAAATAAATGATGTGAACCATAAAACTACTATATTCTGATCCATAAAATTACTATTTTAAGTTAATTTTGACAGATGCGAAAAATCTAATTTAAATAAAAAAATTTCCTAACAATGTCAATATTTCAAATAATATATTGAATAGAAATAGATACTTTAAATAGTGAGCCAAGAATTATTTTCAATAGTCTCTAGATGCCACTTTGAGAACTAATTTTAAATAAATAAGCTTTTTAGTTTTTTTAAATACAATTTTAGAAATTCTTGAAAATTATATATTTTCCTAACAACAAATATTTTATGTAATTATTCCTGCCAAAAATTAACTATTTTGTAATAATAAATTTTTTCCTTATAACAGGTGTGGCGCTTAGTAATTTGATTTTAAATTTCTTTTAAACTATTATTAAGTTTTTTTTAGTTTTATAATATTTTTTTTAATGTTTTTTTAAAGTTATTATTTTTTTTTGAACTTATAGCATAATAAATGTTCCCTATCATGCAAATCAAATTAACAATACCAATATTTGAAAGAAATAAACTACAGAAATTTCGTATATATCAGCATCAAGCAACAGTCATAAAATTAAACTAATAAATTTTGCTTATAACACCGGCGTATAACTTGTTTGAAGCAGTCTTACCAAAATTATCTAACCATCTTTAAACAACCAATATACATTTACTATTGAAATCTTAATAATAATAATAATCATCATCAACAACAACACAACAACAACATCATTAATAATAATCATTTTTATCATCTCCCTTAATTCGTATTAAGCTACAGTCAAGAAGAAAAAAAACTTTAGCGAATTATTTAATATACGTTATTTGTCGCTACTAATAACGACACAATGCAGCTTTTGCGATGCTACTAAAAATGATTCGTACACCTTCGCGGTCATATATAAAAGCAGAACTTAAATAAAATTTTACAATCATAGTACGTTGATCATTTCATCGTGCAAGATCTTCTTCATCTGCTAAAAATATAAGTGCAAGTATTATAATTTCTAAATATCCCGGAAAAGGTGAAAAATCGTATATTTAAATTTTTAAAAAATTATCGGAAAATAAGTGATTTGTGAAAGAAAAGAAAACAACAAATTTTGTGTATTTAAAAACTTAGTCGTAAAAAGTGTTTTAGACCGAAAAGGATCATAAAAAAAAAATTATTTTAACATTTTTATTTATTTATATTTATTAAAAGTAAGAAATTATTTAATTAATGAATTTTTTTATAAAAATTTATGAAAAAAATAATAAGTGAAAACGAAGAAAAATAAAAATTATGTGCTAAAAGTTTTTATTGAAACTGAAGATAACACTGAATGAATAAAAAAAATGTTGTAAATTTTTGCAATGCTTTTTTCTTAAAGTGCATATGTAATAAAAATTAATTCTCGACTTTGGATTATAAAGTTCCCAATCATGGATTATTAATAATATTATATTTATTTATAAGAAGTTTCACTTTTTGTTTTATAGATATGTGAGATTACACTTAGTTGAGAAATTTTTTTTTTATCGTATTTTCATTATTTTATATTCTTATTAGATTTCGAATATGTTAATTTAAGAGCTTGTTGGAATTTCGAAAATTGTCATCAGTATATTCTTGCTACCGTTTAGATTCAGATGTGCAAATAGATTAATTTTATTTTTCGTTATTCTTAATGATAATTAGTAATTTTTATAATAAACTAATAAAAATAAAGATTTATTTCATATACCTACTTAGTTACTATTATAATTATCTTTAAATTTTCAAATACATTAGCATTTACATAAACATTTCGTAACTTTAAAAGTTTTAAAAAAAAAAATAAAAACTTTATGGCTAGTAGTTAAAAAATATGCATAAGATATTTTTAAAATGAATTTAAGAAAAATAATTTTTTTTTATTAAGTATATGACGATTAATAAAAATTTAATAATTCATCTATGCATAAAATCTAATATGAAAAGATAAAAAAAATATTTTTATATTTTTCAAATAATCACTAGTTTCTTTTTTTTTTTCGTGTTAAATAAAAAGGGCCTAAAAAATTATGTTGAAATTCGTTTATTATTATTATATTTTTTGTGTGTTGCTGTTATTATATTTTTAAAACATTTAATTATAAATCAAAAATTTAAATATGCTTCTGTATTATACATAATTAGTATAAATAAAAATTAAAAAAAAAAAAAAAAACAAACAATTTTAAATTAGCATTTAGTCAAAAAACAAAAGAAGTTAATTAAAATTTTTCTGTTAAAGGTCAATGTAATAAGATTTTTAGGTCTTAGTTGAAATTAGTTTAAATATTTTTATATAATATATTAAATAGTAAAAGATATATTTTGCAATTATATTTCTTCAATTTTTTTGTATTGTTAGTATTGATGAAAAAATTTAAATTTAACAGAGGAAAATTGTTAAGCGACGAACTTGGTTTTTTTTGAAAGATATCACATATATTCCAAATTTTGCAAATAAATTTAATACCTTCTTATAAATATTATGACTTGAAGAAAATTTTAAGTTTTAAGTTCTTAAAAATTATATATATTAAAACAGATTTTTTAATTAAAATAATATTTTTTACTTTGCCATTAAGTAAAATTCTTAAAATTCAATTTTATCACCGTCTTATAAAATATATAATTATATTGTAATTTAAAATAAATATAAATATGAAAATTATGGTTTAATATTTTTTTAGCATAGATAATTATTTTTGCATCGATTCACCTTGAATATTTACACAGTGTAGTATCTAAAGAATACATATAATGAATTTCTTTAGAAATATATAATTAAATAAACTATAAGAATGAAGAATTATGGTTCAAAATTACATTCATATAACAACTTAATTAAAAATATAATTCTCATAATGTTTAGCAATCTATATTAAAATTTATAGTAAATTGATTTGCATAATTTACAGCAGAAAATTGTTATAAATTCTTATTAATAATTAAATTCATAAATAAAATGTAAATTAGTAAAGAACAGTTGAAATATATAGAAAACAATATTTGAATTCTAGTTAATATTTTTTAAATAAAATTATGTAAAAAAAAACTTTGAAATAAAATTATGTAAAAAAAAACATGGAAAATAAATTTTTAACACATGTTTAAGTAACTCTTCATAGTCTTTCGTGATTTAGAAGACGAACATTTTCGAATTATTTAAGACACACAGTTTGTTTAATATTTTATTAGTAATTTATTGAAATTATCGTTCTGCTGGAAAATTCAATTTAACACAAAAAACTACAATTAATTGCAATTAGCTATAGTATTTTCTTTAGCTCGAAAAGCTTTGGACAGTGTTAAATTGATTTTTTTTGTAGAAAAACTTGTCTTATTGTCAAGCAAAATAGTTCAACAGAAATTATGTACAATTTTTATATACATAATTGCAACAAATATTGTCCATGTTAACAATTGATTTACTGATGTTCCCCTTTTCAATGAATAAAAAACACTACTAGATTTTATTATTGAGTATAGTTTACCTTATTTTTAATACATAACCAAAAAAATCGAGAATTAATTAGTGGAAGTGTGCTTATGGAAATGTTTCTTTTTATATTTTTATTAATTAATCTTCACAAAAAGTTTACAACATATTTTAATGTAAATTTTATATAAATTCTACAAGTTTTCACTAGTTTTATATTACGAAATTTTTATAAAAATCTGATTAATTTTTATATTTTTTTTACATAAATTTTAATTTTAATTAATTATTTTATTTTTCAGAAATGACGAGGTGTAGAACGTTAGGTTTTGCTTTATTGCTGGTTATACAATCAACAACTGGACAAGATTATAATTCAAATCCGTTTTTAAATAATGGTTATGCAAATGATGTGAATGCATTTATAACAGACCAAGAACGTACTAATCAAATTGATATGAATTCAAATGTATTTTTAAGTCATGCAATTAGTAATCGTGCAGCTGGTTTTTCAGGACCACAATATTTACCGCCAAAAGAAAAACAACAATTAATATGTAGTGGTCAAGAAGTTTGCGTTAGAAAGAATAGTTGTAATAATGGATATTTTACACAAAAACAACAAAGTGGATCACGTCAAGTAAGTCGATTTTTCTTATTTTTAATTTTATTTTAACAAATCCAAAAGTTATATAATTGAATTTCAATAAACGAATATTATATTTAAATTATCGAATTTTAACAAAATCAATTTTTAATTAACATTTAAATGTTAATTGAAAATTATTTTTTTCTGTCATCTGAAATAAAAACAAGTGTTTAAAGAAACTAAAACCAAAATCAATTAAATTAATATTTGTAATAAAATTATATTTAATACGCACAAACATGCGATACAAAAACTATTAACTTCTTCAGTAGACAAACAAAAATGTTAAGCGACAAACTTGAATTATAATTTACATTCATTTTGCGTGTATAATGAACATTTATAATTCCATTATGTTAGAATTATTTTTATATTTAGATAATTTTAACAACTTGAATTTTATAATTAAAATATATCTCAATTTTTAATACATCACTATAAGATTACGTATTTTAATGAATATATTTATAAGAAAATTTTTTTTTACCATTTCGATTATGAAATTCAGAGTTGTTTATATTTTCAATTCAAAAACAAAAAAAAACCATTTTGGTTACTACTTTTCTTTGCAATTCTCATCAAGATAAAAACAGTGGTATTGTAAAATGTATAATTCCACCTGCTGTAATATTTCTTTTTTTTTAGGTGTACTTGATTTTTGTAAATGACATGAAAAGTTATATTTTAGGTCTTTAAAGTTAATATATTTATGTTTTTTTTTGTTAAAATTTATTAAATTTTATTGACCAAGAAAAATTGAAAATATTAACAAAATAAAAAGGAAAGTATAATAAATTTAAATTTTCCATAACTAAAGTAAAATTTTACAGAAATATTTGGTGTTACAGTAATAAAAATTATTTTAGTTTTTGAGAGATTTTTGTAGCATCTTTAATTGTTTTCTTCGGTTTCTTGAAATAACAATTTTTACATAATTTTAAAGTTAGTTATTTATTAAAGATATATTTATGTTGAGTAATTCTTGTCTTAAACAGGAAACTTATACAACTTTTTTTTTTGGAATGCAGCCAACTGTCTAGATTTTATATTATATAAATTTCTAAAGATTATTTATTATGATTAGATTAAGTAATTATCATTGATTTGGAAATTTTTTTTTGTACTAAAAGATATTATAAAATTAAATTTAATTTTCTTAGTTTTTTATGCTCAATAATTTATTGATTATAGCATTAAATTTTTAACCGTATGCTATATAGAAAATAATCATTAATCAAATATATTGATAAAAAAAAACCATTTTTCTGCTAAATTTATGTAAAATTAATAAATCAATAATTTTGCACATACTAAAAAAAGTCCTCTATCAACGTTAAAAAGGCGTTAATTTATTAACTTCTTTACAATCAGGTATAATTATAATAATTTTTATTTTTTGAATGGAGTAGGTTTTTAATGGTACTTGTTAACTTCAATTCACTTCTATTCAAAAATCTTTTTAATTTTTTGACTTCTTATATATATTTGAATTGCTTACATATATGCTTGGTGGTTTTAATTTAAATATTTTTATAAGCAAGTTTTTTTTTAATATATTTGAAATTCTTTATTTATTTTTTTGTCGAGATTTATAAAAAGAATATTGATTGGTTGCTGCGCCTTAAGCCAAAACAAAAAAAAAAGATCATCTGAAAACTGTTTTAACTACTGCTATGCAGTAGTTATGGATTTAAGTTTCAACTTTTAACATTTAATTTTTAATAATATAGTAAATCGAATGCAGCTGTCGAACACCTTCTTAACTTATATTGTTGGATTAGGTTTTTGATTTTTGTGTTTCTTCAATTATTGAATATTAATTTCTTAGGGTGTTTAACGTGTTGGTTTTTTTTGTCAAATATCGCTGTTGTATATAGTTTGTTATTAATAATTCTAGTTATTACAGATACTCAAATAATTATATATTTTTAAATAAATATTATTTTAAAAACTCTATTTTTTTATTTGTAGAGAAATCAAATATAATTTACAATTAGCTACTACATATTCATGTTTTTAATAGTTAGAGAGGTTATAATAGGTTAGATTGGGTGCACGATTATAATTACTTATTAAATACCAATAAAATATTATTAATTCTTGATAAGCATTGGCTTTTTTCTTATATTTATAGATAAATTATTTTGAAGTACTTCAATAAAACTTTTTAATATCTTTATAATAATATAATAAAATCAATAAAAATTGTAATTCAAAATTTTTTTTATTTTTGCCTCCAGTTTTTGCAATTAAAGTAATTTATTAATAAATAAATTAAATTTTATTAAAATGTTTTAACTTTTGAGTATACTTAACCATTTAATAAATAACTCTTGAAGTGAAATATTACTTTTGATGATGAAACTTTTTGATATATTGCTATTTGATGTTAAATTTAATAATACATTATTTTTGTTTCTTGTAAAATATACTTGATATCAGGAAATTAATTTGTGTATATATTTTGAGTTTAATTTGTCAGTTTTTATTAAATAATTTCAAAATTATTAATTTAATACTAATAATTGTTCAAATGAAATAAAAAATTTATTAACTTAAATTTTATAACTGATGTATGCGTTATTTCAAAATTTGTCAGAATTTGTTTCCTGATCAAATATTTATTTTTGATTATTCCAATATCAATACATATACTTTAAAACTAGATTTCAAATATATCAATCAATTTGAATTTAATTTAATTCAAAATAAATCAAGATGTCAATAAAAAGATTTCGAACTAACAAAACTGGTCATTCAAACATGTTTGATATAAAGTATTGAAAAGTTGGGGATATTTCACAAAACGTAATTTCTATAATATGTATTGTAAAATTAAATAAAAAAAATATTTTTTTAATTTGAAATATACTTTATTCATATTTTTTATAAAAATTTCCATCAATCAAACTTAACCATCAAACATGTTTGATATGACATATATTGTTGTTGAAAATATTTTAATAAATTTCATAATGTTAATAAAATATATTTATATATAAATTAATTAATTTTAATATAATTTTTCATGGTTTGTTGCAATATTATTAATTTTTCTTTTCATAAAAAATTGTAATTCCTTTGATGATGCTGGACTTGTTAATAAAGAAAAAAAAATTATATTTGATTATGTAACATTTTTTAACACACTTAAATTGGAAAAACTTGAAATATGTATACAAAAAAAAAAAGAAAAATTAAATAATAACATCCATTGCACACCAGACATTTTAATGTATATTTATTTACCATTTTTTTCTTCTTCGTCTGCATATAAAAATGGCATATTGCAATTTTGAAAATTTTTATTTTTTTTTGTTCATAAAACTAAAAATACGTTGTCATCAAGTCACAAAGTAGCAAGAGTTTTTCCCTTCTCGTTCTATTTAAGTTAATTTTTATTCGTCTCACCCTCGTGTAACAATCAAAAGATTTACAATTATTTTCGGTTTGTTTCACACACATTAAAATTTATGTAAAAAAATGAAAATGCAACAAAAAAAAAAATTGAAAATAATTTATGCTTATTCCCAAAAAAACAAGCTTCAGGATTTATAATTTTGTTGATTATTCTTAAAAAAAAACTCAAGTAGTTCACATGCAACTTGATGATAATTTTTTATTTTTGGTTTTGTTTTTGTGAGTCCCAAGAGGTAAAGATAATTTGTTATTTTCAGGTGTAATTTTATGCCCACAGGGCCAAGTAAAATAAAATTATATTTATATTGTGCATTAAAAATAGTTTACTTGTACTACAAAAATAATTATGTATTTGACAATTAAATAAAAAGTTTTTTTTCTGTTGATAATTATTAATTAAAAGTATTAAAGAATAGGAAGAATTTTTCTGGGTTTCATTGTAATTTGTAATTATATGTAAAAATGAACATGTTTTGAATCCCAATAATTACATGTGAGAATTTGTGCTAAGTCGATAATTGTATATATGAATACAATATTAAAAATATACTTAAAGTGTTCGACTTTTGTGCTCAATTAAAGTTTAGCAGTTAAAATTTCAATTGTAAGAAAAAGAAGAAAAAAAGAGTTAATTGCATAAGTTCGTAATATCGAAATATTTAATTTTTTGAATATTAAAAAATTATGTTGACCTGGATTCAACTGTTGTACTTTTATGGTTTTATTTATGTTGATTCTGATTTATAAATAAATTTTAGTGTAAATTTTATAAATAGATTTTTATAGATTCTGTTACAATAATGAGAATATTTAAATTTTACTAATTTATTTTATGTATTAGAAATTGTTAGTTTTAAGTTTTCTAAAGGGTTGTTCCAACTTTGAATTATCTTCTTGTAGTCGTTTATTTTATGCACTTTGGTCTTCTTGTCGTTTATTTTATGCACTTTTAGTAATTTTGATGCCCTTGATTCGAATATTCAAATTAAAAGTTCCTTCTCAGCTTACAAATGGTATAGAATTTTTAATTAATTGGACAAGTTCCAACTCTTATGTAAAGCCGTATTACTCCACTACATTTTTGTATTATTTTTTCCCAAACTACTAAACTATTAAATATGTAAAGTGGCCTACACTTTCAAAATTGTAACCAAATTAAAACAAGTTCTCCATTCTATTATTAGAATTTTATTTATAGTAGCTTTTTTAAATTCATTTTCATTTCTTACTAACTTGATTATTCTTAGATCATTTATATCAATTAAACCCCTAAGGATATGAATGTCATAATTGAAATTATTAAATGTAAATCAATATTAACCACAATTACGGACTAAAACTTTACATTTATATTAGAATTTATAGCAAAAAGGATGTCAAATTTCGTAGAAAATAATTTAATAATTTTATTTTTTCAATTAAACATAATTTAGCAACAATTTACTAATCACAAATATAAATGTAGGAAGTTTGTTATTTTTCTTACATTAAAATTCAATTAAAGAATAATTATCATATAAGTATTATTGCCTATAGCTTCGTTACTAATCTCAAGAATTTCAATTTCAATTTAATTTTTTCTGTTTTCTTCTTATTACAACCGCCTCAACAATTTTCCAAGTCTCTTATAAAAATGCCGGCATAAATTTTGAAATTATTTATATGTTTTTTTTTCTTCCATTCTATAAACTTGTTCCGGCTAAAAATATGTTTATTTTCATTTTAAATTTAATGCTTGCTGTTTTATTTTTTACAAGATTCGTTTTTCTTCTTAAACTTGAAATAATAAAATTTATGAGATTTTTATGATTTATGTTATATTAGCAATTTAATGATAAATCAATTAAATAATATTTTATGCTATTATAATACAAAATAAAAAAAAATAGATAAAATTTATTCCTTTAATATGTTTTTAATAAAAGCATCTTTCAGTTTATAGTTAGAAAAAAATAAAAATATTGTTGCATTTTAATAAAATTTCAAATATTTATGGAAATTTTTTTTATAAGTATATTAAATAATCATTTCTTTTTGATTGGGAATTATATTTTTCAAGGTAACTAATACATTAATATTTATAGAAAATGAAAAATGTTGGTATTTTCTTTGTTTTTTAAACAAATTATATATTTTTTTTTTATCATAAATTAAATCATTTTTTTTTTAAAAAGATGATCTCTAGACAACTAGAAAATTTTTATATATTTTGAAAAAAATATTAATTTATTATAAATTTCTGGAATTTTTAATTAATTATTCGTAGATTTTTTTTCTTACAATTTAATTTTAAGCTTAATTTTTTTAAAAATATTTAATAGATATATATTAATCTGAAATGAAGAAACATAGACACGCGACATTGTAAATTTTATATTTTTTAACAAATTACAATCTAATATACATTTTATCTAAATATATTTTTTATTAGATGCAAAAAAAAAAAAACAAAAATAATTATTCCAATAAAATTAAAAATATATTTAAATAAATTATTAATTAATACCAAAAAAAAAACAAACTATTAGTTAATAGAAGAAATTATTTAAGCATATATTTTCTCCTAATAAACTAATATTACTACAATCAGATTTATTGTGAATTAATTAAAATACACAATTTATTAAGAAATAATTGAAAAATACATATAAATTAAAACATAATTATTAAACGTGATTAATTAATTAAGTATGACAATATAAAATTAATTGATATGTATTATAAAATTATATTTTATTAGAAAATTTTCTAAAGTTATAGGTACAAGTAATATGTATTATCATAATAGTAATTCAATTGGTAAAGCAAATTTGTATGCTCATAAAATTACTTTATTGCTAATTACAAATAAATCTCTTACTTATACTAAAAGAGGATACATTATTATTATGCATAAAAAAAGTTTTATCAATTTCAAATAAAAATAAAATTTGAATGAATGATTTTGGCATTTTTTTCTCTTTTTATTAGAAAAAACTTTCAATTTTGAAGGTAAAATTTGCATTAATCGAAAAAAAAAAACGAAACAGGTTCAATTAAATCAAAACATATTAAAATGCATAAATAATTTCCAAAAAATAAAAAAAATTTTTTTTAAATTTATTGCAATATTTTTCTCTAACTTTTATTATAAGTTAGTGACACACCAAAAATGGTATTTAAAAATGTAAATTTTTTTTTTTGAAATTGCAATAAAATTGATAATTTCATTATTTATGGATATTTCTGTATAATAATAAAAACCATAATATTAAACCCTATTTCTACAATATCAAAATAATATTATCCACACTTTTCATTTAATTCAAATTTTCATGGTTTTTAAATTATATACAAGAAAAACTAAAATTGTGATTAAAAGATGTCTACGAAAAGAATAATAAAGAAAAACCAACGGATTAATGCAATATTAAAATTGATTTTATGCACTAAAATTTTAAAATAAAAATTATGCAATTTTATATTTGTGGCGAGGAAATTAAAATTTATTACTTAATCCATTGTCACTATTGCACCTGTAAATTGAATTTTATTCATTGAGAAAGATTGATAAATTATATTAAAAATAAACTTTTGACTGGTATTTATTTTTATCTAAGTAAAAAAATTATAATATAAATAATATTCTTTTAATTTAAATATTATTGAATTTTTGTTGAATTTGAAAACATTTTTATTTTATATTTTTCAAATATTTAAAATATAATCTGAGAAATTTAAATTTGAAAATTTCATTTTGAAAGTTATTCACAATTTTAATTAAACAGGAAACATATGATTGCAGGCAACAAAAAGTTGTAAAAAATGTATACATTTAAAATTTGTTAGTGATTTTTTATCAAATTTGACCACTCCTTAGCGGGCATAGGTCTTTTATTTTTTGGGTTTCCGTGTTATAATTGATTTGCCTTTTTGTTAAATATTATATAAAATTACATAAAATATATTATGTATTTTATATTTGAAATATTTTTATTATAAAATAAATAAATATACATATATCTAATTTTTTTTATTTGTATATTTTCCAGGATTGTGATTATGATACTGAAGTTTGTTGTCTTTATAAACCACCACCATCACCAACACCAGTACCATCAACACCATGTACTGGTAATAATTATGCATGTGTTTCACCAAATCTTTGTCAAAATGGTGAAATAAAAACTAGTAATTTCTTAAAATCACAATCGGTTTCGGTAAGTACATTAAATATAAATATACATAAAATTTTAAAATACCTACAAAAATTACAACAAATTTAAATTACTTGTATCCGACAATTAAATGAAAAACAACAAAATCATAAATTACATAATATTGTTTTTTTATATGCTCATAAAACAATTTAAATTAAGATTAATGTTTCTGGCATAAAAAATATATTTTCTTTTTTTTTTGAAAGAGTAAATAAAAAAAATTACTTAAATTTTTGTGTAACTGAATCATCTTCAAGGACTAGGTCATTATTGATTAAATTCCTTAATTGTGCCATTTAAATTAGCATAATTATACTATATTATAAAATCCTCAATAAAACATGTTTACATAAAATATAATTGTTGGTAAAAAAAAAACAAAGTTTTACATACAAACAACAATAAAAAATGCAATTTTTTTTTTTTGGTAACCTATCTCCAAAAAAAAAAAACAATATTTTATATAGTTATAAAATTTTTCAAAATCATATTTATAAGGGGACCAATTTACAGATTATTTGATGAAAATTAATAAATTATAGTTATAGTTTAAAATGTAATATTAATTCAATAATTTTATGATTCTAGAATTTTGATACTTCTGTCAATAATTAAAATATTTTTGAAAATAAATTCATATATTTAGATAGCTTGAAACTCTTCTAACTTTTCTTAGAAACTATAAGCTATTATACCAGTTGCTATGTTAGCTATCACAGTAACATTTATATTATTTGTAAAGTATGGAAAAAAAAATTATATAAGAAGACAAAATTAATTTAAGAATTTACCTAGTACATTGTCTTAAAGGTGAAGTCTTTGCATATTAATTTTAAATACTAGTTAGTTAATTGAATTAAATTTTATATTACCTTAATCAATATTGCGGCACCCATTACTATAGAATATTTTGCCTTAAAACCAATTATACCAATTAGAGTTAAAAATTTAATTTATAGTAAACATAATTTTTCCAAAAATTAAAGTACATCATAGTAGCATAAAAGGTAATTAAGTTTTATTGATTATAAAGCTATATTATATATACATATATGTTATATAATTATGTATAGATATCATCATTTATGTTTTGCACACACCTTTTCATGTTTACGTATTTAACCAATAACATTATTATTGGAAATTAAGTCAGGTGGAGTAATTATTACACGCAAACAAATTTATTATTATTTAATGCAAAAAAAAACTAAAAAAAGAATTATGGCAAAGAATGTACAGGAAGTCTGCTTGAATACTTGATGAAATCTTTTAAGAATTAAAATTCAAGAAAAATAATTTGAATGTAATATAAAAAAGAAATATAGTAAATTATTTCCAGAATTTACATAAATAATTCTATCTAGCCATGAAAAATGTTATTTTCAAAATAAAATTATTTCTTTATTTTTTTTATTATTTTGCTGTATTTGGTATCATCTGCAAGAAGGTTTTATATATGTATGTATTTATTTTCAATTTTTGTAAATTCTTTTAAATTGAACGACCTTGCCAATTTTGTGTACGTGTTTTTTATATTGAATTTATTTTGGTTATGGGAGACCAACCCCAGACCAGTATATATATGAAAATGTTTACGCACCTGTAGGTAGATTAATCTTTTTACAAACAATATTGGAAAAGAAAAAGAAGAAGTAAAAAAAAAAACAAAAAAAAATAACAGATATAAAAATTTACATAAACATAAGACAATGAATGAATTAACACAAAAATTTTAATGAATTTGTAGACAATCTCAAGATAAAATTATGCAATAATTTTTATTTTAATATTATTTAATATAAAACAGAAATATTGTATAAATAAATTATAAATTAATTTTTTGTGCTTTTTGGATTGAAATATTTAAATTTTTATTAAACGACCTCATGCCAATTAATGGGAAAAATATTTTTTTTTGCTACTTAAAATCAAAAACGTATTAAAAAAAATATTAAATTAGATCACAAAAAAATGAATGTTAATAAATATATTATATATTTTAATATCTGTGGAATTCAATTAACTAACTTCTTGACAATAATAAATTATTTTGAAATAGATCTGGGAAATTTAATTAATAATTACCTAAAAATTAACAACTGCGTATTCCGATTACAAATCTAGTTCTATTATAATATATCATAAATTTTAAATTTTTAATTACATTTCGTCATATACAACGCAATTATTTATATTAAATCTTGTAAAATACTCAAATTATATGATATAAAAAAAATGCGTATATTTTAGCAATTTTTCCAATATATTACATACTACCAATCAATATAAACTAAAATTTTAATAAATAAATTATTCATAAATTAAAATTACATATATACTTGCATTTATTTACTATAATTAAAAAAAAATTTCTAAATTGAAAAGTTAATAAGTAAAAAAATATTAATATATTTTGGAACTATCTTTGTTTAAAGAAATTACTTTAGGAAAATATTTTCTTATAATCAAAATAATTTTACATTCTAATATACATGCTGCAATAAAAACAACATAATATTATCAAGAATCAGGAATGAAATATTATGTCCTTTCTTGGCCTTTGTAATATTTCTATCAAACAAAAATTATTTAATTTACATAATATATTTCACAACATATTATTGTAATTAGACAAATTTTATATTTACTTCATTTTTTTTTACATAATTGTAAATATATACATAATTATTAAAATTTATTATCAATCTTTAAAACTACTTTAAGTTATCTAACTGAATTAATTAGTAACACCTTATATTATGTAAAAAAAAAAAAAAACTAAGTTCAAGGTAATTTTTACAATTTTTTGATTTATTGATATTGATTTTAAAAATTCAAATATTATATTTATTCACAAAACTAGAATTTACATGTAGTAGATTGTTCATTGATTATTATATTAGAACTATTAATTATTAAATAAATATTTATAAAATATTTTCTCCATTATTATTATTTTTTTAAATTTTTATTCCATTCTCAATCTAACAAAACTTATTTAAAATGATATCATAATATGAATACTAATTACTTTATTTAAAAATAAAAAATTATCTTTTCAAACTAAACTAAAAATTTATATTCTAGAAAATCTTCTCATTAATCGTCATTGCTTAAGCGAATCTAATAAAAATCAAATTTAATTTTAATATATTCTTGGCTTGTTGTTACAATTTTATTGTTTTTTTTTTTTTTAATGTTTAGCTTTTTAGTTATTATTATTATTATTATTGACACAAACAATCTTTTAAAGCTTATTTTTGGATTGATGATGGTGATATGAGAAATAAATTTTATATCCGGTTCTTAAATAATAAAATAAATCACAAAGTTGATTTAATCTTTTAATTTCTTTAAATAAATTCCGAAGAATTTTTTTTTTTGAATAAAATTTCCAAAAAGAAAACCGGAAATTTAATATTTTTTGTTTTGTTTTTAAAAGTATTATTTTTTTTTATTAAACGCTCGTTTTTTTCATAATAATCGTGTTAGAAGTCTAGTAAAACAAGTGGAAATAATTGATGATAGATAATTTTTTATTAAATCTTTATTGATATTATAATTTGTGTTTTTTTTGATGATGACATTATGTCTAACTTGGTTTGTTTTGGTTCAGATTTGTATATTTCTAGAGTAATTTTTAAGGTTAGTTTAAGGTCAGGTTTTGTAAGTTTGTTTTGTAAAAATATTATTAAATAAAATTTCAATAATATCAACATATTTTACATTGTAGCATTATAAGAAGATTCATTTAGACACCTACAATATCATTTGTGCCCTGAATCATTAGGTAAAACAAAAATACCACATTTAACTTATTTTGGGCAGATGCTACAGAATACAAAATAAAATTTACACTTGATCCGGTTTTTATTCCGAGGCGTCAAACTGTCTATTTGAACTAATTTATTTTGTCAATAAGTTTTTGTTTTGCATTTGATTACGAAACTTGTTCAGACTTTATGACTATGCGAAGTAGAACTAGATCTATTTTTGGATGTGAACTAGTGGGTATTTCCCAAAAACTTTTTTTAATAATAAAATTTTCAATAACAATTTAGTTTTTCATTTTCTTCCGTTTAATTTGATATAAGAATCAGGATTAAAAAACTTTTCATTCTAATTATTTATACGCTTCCTAACAAGTCCTTGACGGCAAGATAAATATTAATTATACGATACCTTACAAATCCTTGACTGAATTTATAATAAAAAAAACTTAAAATTTTAAAAATCAATATTAATAATTTACTACTCTACGTCAATTACTGTAATAAATTACATTTTGCGTAAAACTTTTATTATACTTTTTATAACCTCCAATTATTTATCGAAATAAAAATAATTTTTGTTACTTTAATTACAACTTCTATTAAAAAAAACATTTTTTTATCCTAGAATTTTATTAACAGTACTTAAAATTTATAGTTTTTTAATTAGTCATATTCACTACAAAAATTCCTTATAACTGTAGAGTTTTTAATAACTAATTGATTATTTTCTTAATAACACCTAATTTAATAAAGACTAAAAAAATACGTAAAAAAAAAGATCCACCATTTGTCTAAATGTGCCGGAACAACAATTTATCATACAACAATTTTTTTTTGACAACGCAAATTATATTTAACAACGATTAACTAATAATAAAAATTCAAAAGTAATTATAATCATGAATAATTTAATAATAATAAAAATAAATTTTTCATCAATAATGTTAAAAAATTTGTCTTGTAAATTGTGACGTCAATAGAATTTGTCTAAACAAACTAATTCAATTAATAATACAAATATTAATTTAATAAATACCAAAACATAAAAAATACTTTAAATTGTATAAATATTATTGCATATACATATATTCTAAGGCGCTTGATGCCGAATATTACGAAAAAAAAGTATAAAAAATCAAAAATGTTAAGCCACAAACTTGATTTTTACCATATAGTATAGAAAAAAACCTGACTAGTAGCAGCAATAAGGAAAATTAATGTTTTAATTTTTTGCAGCGCCACCGTAGAAATAATTATGATGTGATGATAGAGTGACAAGCGATTTATTAAATTATTATATGTATTACCATAATTTGTATTAATAAGCATTACATTTTTTTTTTTTTTTTATATTTTATTTTTTATATAAAATTTTATGATAATTGATTAAATCTTTATAGTTTTTCGATTATGAAATTATTAAAAAAAATTAATATTAATTTTACCAAATAATATTAATTTCATGAAATTAGTTAATTGTATGTAAAGTACAATTGGTTTTTTTCATATATTATATTTTATTATCTTTAAAGATATTATTCATAATTGATTGGTTTTCTTTTAAAATTATCTCTCTTTTTTCTAAATTATTTCGATTGAAATGTTGTGAATAACTCATTTCTATTCAATATATTAAATTAATTTTATTTATACAAAATTTGAAATTATAAAGCATTGTTGTTTTTTTGTTACTTGAATAATCAAATTGAATAGAATTAATTAGAATTTTGTAAAAAATATTATAGTTTCTTAACCTAGTTTCATTTTTGTAATTTACAAAAAAAATTTTCTATATCAAATGTTAAAAATTGTCTAGCTACATTGAGTTATATAAAATAAAATTTATATGCTGGATCTATGGTTGACCTATTTTTATACCATTAAATCTCTCTATCAAATCTTTTAAATGATATTTATTACATTTAATGTTTTTTTTTTTTTGCACAATTTAAAGACTTAATTTTTGAATAGAAATTTATAAGAAAATTAGTATAAATTTTTAGCACATTGCAAAATTTATTTAAATATATAGATAGTGTTACAGACTAGTTTATAACAAAATTATATTATTCTATAATACATTCATGAAAATTTCATGATTGAATTGAATTGATAAATAAACGAAATATAGTTGGTATCTTGTGAAACTTATTCAATATAATAAGAATATGATATAAATATGTTTTAAGGTCTATATTTATAAATTAAAAATTATATATTTCATAATTTACCGATTTTTTTTATTAGAGGAAATTGATTGGAATCTGTAATTTAATTTTTATATAGTGTAAATAAGATTGATTTCACATTCAAAAAATTGTTTAGTAATAGTTATTCCTGTAGGTAGTTTAGTTAAAAAAATAAATCATTTATTTAATATATTTTCCAAGAAAAATTATTTGCTTCCATATCAACATTTTAAAATTTTAAATAAACTTGGAAACTTTTCGTTAATAAAAACTATTTATTTCGGTTTATTCAATATAATCTTTTAAATTTGAAGTTTTAATCTTTTTCTGAAAAAAGTATTTACAAATTTATAGTCGTAATTTTGCTCTAAAGAAGCAAATGCCTATACAAACACAATGCAATGATGCTAAATGTTATTACGAAAGCTTATTTTCGCTGATATTTTTATTTTCGATTATATCATTATAATTGTATAAAATTGAAAGTTATTTGTAATCCGCTTTATTCGATTCATGAACAGTTTTAGTTCCAGTATTATTTTTCAAATCGTGTATTCATAATAGTTCACCAGAAAAAGATTTACAATATCTCGTTCAGCAACAAGTTATAAATAATTTAGCCCTTACACACTACAAATAGATAAGAAATTAGTATAGCTCAGTATAGTATTTTCGTACATATAATTGAAGTTTACTATTCAGTTTGTTAAGTTTACGGTACTAGCTGCAATAAAATTAAATTTTTACATATCGAAAATTGGTCTTCTCTTTAAATAACTGATTATTTATAAAGATAAATATTTATTTATAGTTTGTTGTTGCAAATCCTATTTAATTCTTTTTAATACTTATAACGCTATTGTGAGTATTTCTAGTCAAATTATTTATACACATTATTAGTGTACGTGATTGACATTTTCAAATTAAAAAAAAACTACATGGGTTTGTCCGATTATATTGTTTGTTCACTTTAATAACTATCTTTATTTAATACTTTTTTTTCAATACTCGTGTTCTAATGTAAAATTCTTTTATATTTACATTGTAAAATTTATGTTTTTACATTAACATAACCGCATCTAAAAAAACTCTGAAGGTTAACAAGTTTAACTGCATAAGAAAAATTACCTTTGACAGGAAAATTATTTGAATGCTTACTCAATACAAATTTTTGTAGAACGCTTAGTATATTTAAGTAATTATGTTTCTTTTTTATAAGTATTTCTGTAATTTAAAATGTATATATTTTTTATGCTTCAGTTATCACTTAAATATATTTCCGTAAATACTTCTTTATATTTTAAATTTGATTTTGCTGCTTTTCCCTATTACTATACATAATTTGTTATCTGAATTAGTTACAAGTCTAATTTAAAATGTCTAAAAATTTTTTTTTGGAAAATTAATAATAATAATAAATTCAGAAAATCTTAATTCAATCAAATAATAATTTTAGATATTTTTCATTTCCTATTTTAAATAACTACATATTTTGAAATTTTACTATACAAATATCAATATTTTGACTCTTTGTGTATACTTTTAAAAATATAGGAAATTTTCATTTAACAATTTAAGTTTGAACAATAACTGCTGGAAATAAGATTTTCATAATTTATGGCCTTGCTAATATCTTAATTAAAAAATATAACCAAAAAAAAAAAGATCATTGCTATGATAAAGTTTCTGAAAAATTTTCAAAATTAAAGGTTAACATCAAAATAATACAATTTAGTTATACATAATTACTTAATAACTAATCAAAATTTTCAGAAAACAAAACAAATAACTGAAGATTTTTACACATAATTTTCTAGATAAGAGCTTTAATTTTTATATAATTTACTGGAAAATAGGTTAGCATGGGAAAAAGTACTTTTATAGATGTGCAGCAATTAAAATTAATTTCAATGCATTTTGTGGAACGCTATAAGCCAATTATATTAAAGTCAAATAATTTATTTAAAATATTATTAGTGGTAAGAAGAAAACCATCTGATAATATTTAGTGTTAAAAATCAATTGTATTCTACATTTTAGTCACTGCTGGTATCATTAAATTCAGTGAAGTTACATCTTCTATATTCCAGTTGAAAAAAAAACATTTCTTCGGGAATAATAAATTTATTTTACAAGTTTCTGCTGTTAGAATTCATTTCCACTACATTTAAATATTACATTTTAAATATTCCAATTCATTTCCACTCTCACAATGGGTTACATTTTTATGATTTTCTAAACCCACATGGCTCCCTAATTATGAGAAATATAATTTAAATATATTAATATAAAGAAATATCAATTATAAAAATCACATTATTATATATAGTCATAGCATATTTTTTTATTATGTTGGTTTAATTTATGAATTTTATAAAGCATTAATTTCTCACTAAAAAAAACTTATTTTTATATTATTACTTACGAAAAAAAAAACAATTTTTCAGATAACTATACAAAAAAAATATTAATAATAATAAATCTTGGAAAAAAAATCTTTTTAGTAAACCACTGCAGGTGGTATTAAATAAAAATTATGTTTTTCTTAAAAATACCATTAAAAATTAAGAAAGAAGAATAAAACTAGTGGCGCTAAAAAATTTTTTTTGCTTTAAAAAACTGAATTTGGTTCAATAATTTTACAATTAATTACATACCACAGAAATATGTGAGTGTTTTTTTTATTAAGTATTTCTATTAAATTTCTTTGAATAATTTTTCATGACATTTTAATTTTTTATGCAATTATGCAATTTTTTTTTAAACTTTATTTATGAATCAATTAATTTATTGCAAAAAAAAATCTTATATGTTTAATAGCAATTTAATGGGTCTTTTAGATAAATAATATTGTAATCTAAAAAGTTTTTTAATGTAATTAAAAGTTTTCAAAAAAAAATTAAAAATCTTAAATATACATTAATATTGTGAAAGATCATTTTGGTCATTAGGATAGCTATCCATATAAAAATAATTAAAGAAATATTCAATTTTCTTAGTTAAATTGTATTTTTATGAAGATAGTCAATTGACATTTTTTATGGTATATAAAATTTTATTTAAGTTTTTTTTTTTGATTAAACTTTGATAGACTATTAACTTTTAATTATAATTTTATAATTGATTTTTTTGTTTGTTATAGAAAATATATATTTTAGATTTTTCCTTTTAACTTTATAATTTATAGTCTTTAAATGATTAAATAACTATTTTTTTTTGTAAATTTCATGGATTTTTTAGTCTTAAAACTACAAAACTATATAAATATATATATTTTTAATCTTTTACTTAAGTGAGATCCTTGAAAATGTTTCATGAAAACGTTATTTATTATTGAGGGATTTTTTTTTCTACACAAATTAATTATTTTTTTGGAATTATTAATACTTTTCTTCATAGAGAAAAAATACCACAAGATAAATAATGGAAGTTTTAACAGTTTATATTTTTTATATATTATAAAAATAATAATTAAGAAAAGTTCATCAAAATATTAAAATATCAAAAATATCATTAATAGTTAATTTAACCATGAACTGAAAAAAAAACACAAATATGTAAAATGACCATTTTTTTTTGTGATTTAAAACTTTTAGAATGAATTTTTATGTGGGAACTAAATTAAATTTTTCTTATTTATAATATTTATTTATAATTATTATTAATTTTCATATAATTAATTACAAAAACTATCAACAATTTTTAATAATAAAAATTGTGAAAAAAAGTATTTTCTTATACCGTATATAAAAAATACTTTGAAATATTAATATTTATTACTGACAAATAACATTAATTTTAAAATCCTATTTACGTCACTAAAACCCCACAATTAAATTTAGTTGTAAAAAGTTTATTTATATTTCATGAATTTAATAATTTTGTACTATTTTTGTTTTTCCAATAAAAAAACTTTAAACATAAAATTCCAGTTTTGAATCAAGATAATAATTTTTGTATGTTTTTGAATTATTGTGGTTTTATTTTTATTTTTTTGTTTTTTTTGTTGTGTAAATAAAAATGCAATATAAAACATAAATTTGAAAAATCTTTATAGTAACTAACAATATTAATTAGAAAAATATTAGGAATATTTCTTATTTACTTAATTTTAAATAATGTAATGGTCAATTGCATTTGAAAGAATTTATGTCTTAAATTAATTTTAATAATTTATTTAATAATATTTTTTGTTTAACTTTTTTAAAGCAAAGGAAAATATTTAAAATATTTTATCAAGAATTATTGATTATAAATAAAACAAATTATGATTAGCTAACTAAATTTATCTTAGAAATTTATGTGCACTGAACAAAAATTCGCCAATTTGATATCCATCAAATTTATTTAAAGGATTTACAAATTAATTCATAAATACGGTATAATAATATCTAATTGAATTAAAAATCATCAATAAAAATATTTTAAAAAATAAGTTTCAAAATAACAAAGATTCATTCAACTTTAAATTTCATTTCCGAATTTTTAATTCATATAAATCAATTATTTTGTAATAAATTATTTAAAAAAAAAAGAAATCAACATAAAATATCAACCAGAAATATAAATTTTTTTTAAGCATAAAATCTTTTAAATATAGAAAGTTCAAACTACAAACTATCTTATTCAAGAAATCTATAGAATACTTTTATCTACTATATCTAGAATTATTACCGTATTACGCATAAAAATTTTTATAATTTACTATAAATTTAGCGATTTATAGTAAAATATTCGGTATTTTCTTAGATAACAGATACTTATTAAAAAAAAAATAATAATCGTGATTTAAAATATCTTGTTTTACTAGTTTCTTTTTATTGTTACTTTAATTTAGTTAATTCCCCTAAATTAGTTGATTATTCAATTTAACTTTTTAATTTCTCTAAATTATTTCATTATTCGATTTAACATAACAATACAAAAATTATTTAGCATATAAAAAGATTTAATCATGCGGCAGAAATTTTAGTAGTTTCTGATCAATTCTTGTAGTATTTTTTTTTATTTTATAAAAATAAAATTATTAACTAAATTTTAATGATGTGTTACGATATTACGACGATTATACTATTAATCTAAACTTAATTATTGGTTAATGGGATATTAATTTGATTAATATAATAAATTTAGATAAATTATGTAATTTTGTAAAATTCATGGGTTTACATGGTTAATTTGTATAAAGTGATTAAAAAACAAATTACATTACTTCGTAATTTAGTTTGAGTTATATTGAAAAACCATAAACATCATGGTTGTGCTAAATATGGTATAGAAAAACACAAGGTTCTATACAAATTATTATAGCAGACTATAACAATTCTGTTGGCTAGTGAAATTTACTCATTTGAACTGATTTTCATTTAAATAAATAAAATATGGGATTACATTTATTTAATTTTGTTCCCATTTCCATATTAATGAAGTTTACTAAAATGTTGCCATTATTTATATTTTCCTAATTGAATTTCAAATTATTATCACATGTCGCAAATTATTATTCAAATTTTTTATCAATTTTTATTAAAATTATATAAAATCAATAATATTTTTATGTAAAATTAAACAAAAATGAAAAAAGATATAATTAAACTAATAAAAAATAAATAAATAAAGAAGAATTATCACTTCCTTGACTTTTAAATTGACCCAAATAACTTCAATCTCTTTATTTTATTTTTTTTACTGATTTGTTTTAAAGCAGATTTGTAAAATTCACAAACTTAATAAAAAATAACCATTTGAATATAAATATGACATTTATAATTTTGACATCAAATTATAAATGTCAATTTTATAATATTTGTCTTATTTTTGTTATAGTAATTTCAATAAAATTTTGATCGATGTTTTTCAATAATTTTCTTTGTCATTTTGAATGGTCAATAAGAAAAACATAAGTTTTTTTTTTTTTGTTTGTCAAATATTATAATTTGTGCACCCACACTTTAATGTTTTATGCTATAATATGGATTTAAAAAATTAAATTTTTTTTAGATATTTAATTCTTTTGTAGTATTAAATTTAAAAAAAATATCAGTGTCATAAAAATCATTAAACTGCCTAATAAATTGATGAAAAATATTTATCATTAATATTAAAATTCAATAATTTTTTTTCTTTTTGTTGCCTGTGTTTTTTTTATCATAATTTTTAAATTTAATCACAAAAATATCTTCGTTTTTTTTTTTTTTATGGAATTATAATAATTTTATTATATATTAAGAAATTTTTTTTATTTTGGTTGATGGTTAATTGATTTAACATGGTTTTACAAATAGTTCATTGCCTTACCAAAAAAACCAAACAAAAACAAAATTTAAAAACCAAATTATTAAAAAAAATGTCCAATTTCTTTTTTTCTTTTTTGTTATATTAAGAGGTCATTTTAGGTGAGTAAAATGATGTTTTAACATATTTTAACTATGCTGAACTATAAAGTTATGATTATTATAAAAAGAAAAAAATTACAATTAAATTGACGTGTAAATAAAATATTTCAAATTTAATAGCTGTGCTGAAGGGTATCTAAAACTAAGAAATATCCTACCAGATGTTTAATATAATTTATAATTTTATTAAAATAGATTTTTTTGTGATATTTGCATAAAACTCTTACAGTAAAACTAAAACATAACAAATTATGTTATATTAAGTAAAACTGAAATGTATTTAATCATTTCTAAAATCAAATTCTAAAATCAAAAATTTTCCATGGAATATTTAAGCAAAAAAAAAAAAAAAATTATATTTTATTTCCTATAAATCTTATAATCTTAATAATAAAAACTACATTAAAACAGATTAAATATCGTAAAAATATTTGATATTTGATATTTTGTGGGTGATAAATCATTAATTATTTACATATATATTTTGACAGTCCAGTAAAGTAGGTCAAATTAACACATTAATTCAACAGTTTTAAGTTATTCAAACATCTTTTTTGTGGTTTTTTGTTTTTGGTAATTTTGCAAAAAATAAAAATTATTAAAAAAACCTTAGCCTTTTCAGTAAAATTTTAAACTATATACGGTATACATTAGTTTTTAGCTTTTTACTATCATTATTAATATTTTTTACATATGTTTCTTTTGTAATAATAAATTTATTTAACTTCTTTATATTAACTGAAATAATAAAAAAAAGATTTATTTCCAATATTACTATGAAATCCTTTAATTAACAATCTAATACTTTAAATTACACTTCCTTAACACACGAACGTTTAATTTGTTTCACTATACCAAGGATAGCCATAAATTCTTTGTTACTTCTAATCACTATGAAAATTAGCATTGAAAATAAAAATTTCCAATCATTTAATATTAATTAAATGTGTAAAAGAAAGTAGTACTTATTAATTGAAACTGTAATTATTTCTGCATCAAAATTTATTTATTTCAATAATAAAATTTCTTTCTTGTACATAATTATTTAAAGATTTAATGATTTAAATTAATTTGCTTTTTGATATTTAGTACCGGAAATAATTTTATTTAAGTTGTGGTCAGAAATTCTTTTGAAATAAACTAAAAATAAATGACTTTTGATCAATAGTTTTTCTAATTATAACCAACAAAAAAAAAAAAAATTATTTCACAAAATTTTATGTAAACAATATATCCATAAATTACTTTAAAAAAAATATAATAAACACATTCCGTTTTCTTTCTTTAACATAAAAAAGTGTTAATTGCTCACATTTAAAAAAATATTTTTTTTACAAACTATGACCTTTAATATTTTTTTTTTTGCAAAAATTAATATTGTATTCCTCTATAAATAACAAAAAACTATAATTAATTTTAGATTATGTTATTTTTAGGTACTTAAATGATTATGTATATAAAAAAAAATATTTGACAAATATTTTCCATTTTTTGTTGTAAAATATAATTATGATAAATTATTTGCGACAAAACGCAAAATAAAATTTTTGAAAAACTAAAGTATTTAAAAATTAATAATTTGCAATTCAAGATCATTATGCTACTGATTTGATATTTTTCTACCTGTAAATATTTGTCATAATTTAAGCTTTACAAAACAAATTTTACCTGTTCAGAATATTAAGGAAGGGAAAAAAAAAGACTTTAATTTTTATATAAACAATTTATCTAAAATTTATCGTGTGTTAAATAGCCAACATAATTAAATCACAATTTTATGTTGCATGATGTAGTAGACTTTCAAAAAGAAAATATCTAAATCGTCAGCACATTTGTTAAATGTCTTATAAGATCTTTATAACCAATTGAATGATAAAGTATAAAAGCAATTTTTATTATTACTGGTAGGCTTAAGCATTCAACAAAATCATTACGAGAATAGATCAGATTTATTGAATTATTAAATTTTTAGAAATTTAATAAAAAAATAATATATTTACTAAAGAGTAATTGAACTCAGACCTCTTAGAATACCTATGAATCCGCCTAAATTTTTAGTTAAATAAAATAATAACTAAAGTGACTAGTTTTTCCAAAAAAAAATATATTGACCTATGCTCTATTTTTGCATTACAAACTTCATCTGTCATCAGTTTATTCCAAAATGTAATCATTTTCTTTATTAACAGAAATTTTTTATATAATTTAATTATACTGAATGAGTACAAGAATATCAATCAAACTTCCTGAATAATTTATGAAAACCATTTTTTATGATGTGACAGGATGAATGTACACTTATATTTATTGCTTTTATATTATTTTTTTTTTTGTATTAATTTTTAAAAAAATTATACAGATATTTATTTAAAATTATTGTATCTTACGAAATTTTGTATAATTGCACAATTAATATGAATTAAAAGCACTTTAGCCTCACTGTCCAAAATAAATAAATTTAAGGAAAAAAAAGAGTTATGATTTAAAATAAAATTTATTTATACTAAAAAAACATTATTAATTTATACAATTGACACTGAAATGTCTCTTTCATATCTAAATCTTATATTGTACACAACAGTATGTATGAATATGTAAAATTTCAATGTAAATGCAATTTTTTAAAATAAATATTGATTGGTAGAAGAAGATTTAAATTCTTTTTATTATATAAAATATGTTTTTATTAGATTTATGTGAGTTTTCGACATTATGTAATAAAAAGTTTAATAGAATTATTATTATTGTAGAAGATGAACTGAACAAACATGAAGATTTATTTGAATATTTAAAAATTGATTGAAATTAATTTAAGTTTTTTTTATATAATATATTTTAAATCATATGAGATGGTTAAATTATTTAAGATGAAGTTTTTAAAGTTAATATTCAGTAAAATTTTCGAAAAATTAAAAGTTGTAATAGGTCATATGCTTAACATTTATCTAAAAAGAAGAGTTAAATATTCAATGATTAGCTAATGTTATATAAAATAAAACCTTAGTGGGCTCTAAAAGAACCAATCATTCAATTATTTCATTTACATATTATAATTTTTAAATTTACGTAATTTCTATATAATAAAGATTTATTTATTATCTTTACAGTCTGGCAAATGTTATGCACCAGAAATTTGTTGTCGTATACCAGAGCCAGAATCAACCGTTTTAGATGAAAATGGTTATCATCTCAAAGTGCCAAAAAATCCATTAGTTGTTCCAACCCAGAAACCATATCAACCAAAACCACAACAACCTTACCAACCAACCCAAAAACCTTATCAACAAACACCAAAACCATACCAGCCAACACCAGGGCCATATGAACAAACACAAAAACCATATCAACCACAAACACAGCAACCTTATCAACCAACTCAAAAACCATATCAACAAACACCAAAACCATACCAACCACAACCACAACAACCTTACCAGCCAACACAAAAACCATATCAACCACAACCACAGCCACAACAACCCTACCAGCCAACACAAAAACCATACCAACCACAACCACAGCCTCAGCAACCTTATCAGCCTACACAGAAACCATACCAACCGCAACCACAGCCTCAGCAACCTTATCAGCCTACACAGAAACCATACCAACCGCAACCACAACCACAACAACCCTACCAGCCTACACAAAAACCTTACCAACCTCAACCACAGCCACAACAACCTTACCAGCCTACACAAAAACCGTACCAACCTCAACCACAGCCACAACAACCTTACCAACCAACCCAAAAACCATATCAGCCACAACCACAACCTCAGAAACCATATCAACCAACACAAAGGCCATATCAACCATCAACCGGACCTCGTTTCCCAGTTACTTCAGCTCCACAATATTTACCACCATCTAAACAACCTTATCAACCAAAACCAACACCGCCACGTCGTGGTGAAGATCAATTATCATTACCAATTCCAAAACCAGAACGACCACGTCCACCAATTATCGGAAATGATATTCTCAATGAACCACAATTACCACAAACTTGTGCAGCTGCTCTTAATTGTACACGTCCTGAATATTGTTCGGCAACAGGTGTTATTCAAGAAACACCTGTAGTATTAACGCCCGAACAGGAATTATTCCGTGTACCAATGACTAAATGTCAAGATCAAATACAAGGATTTACTGGAGTCTGTTGTCGTGATTCAAATTATGTTGATCCATGGCCAGTTAGCCAATTGGGACAATATAATGCTAAAGATTTTGGTGATGATGGTACTTATAAACCAAATCCAGGTATTTCAAGACCACAACGTCGTGTAGGCAATGGGAATGGTGCCAAAGTGAACCGGAAAGGTGTAGCCACAACAAAAGTTAGTCGTCAAACACATAATGCCCAATGTGTTAGTAGAAATTCAGTAAGTTTATTAACTTTTTATAATTTTTTATGGCGATATTAATTAAAGCCTTTTTGTAGAATTCCGTTTTAAAGGGAATTGCTGCAATTGATGCTGATTTCGGTGAATATCCATGGCAAACAATGGTTTTATTAGAATCGACAAAATCATTGTTATGCGGTGGTATTATTGTAGCTGATGATATTGTCATAACTGCTGCTCACTGTGTTACTGGGTAAGTTAATTAGTGGAATAATAGAAGTTTTGATCAAAATTTAAATTTATTGCATTTAAATTGCTTATATTATTAATTATTTCATAAAACCAATGTAAATTAAATTGATTATGACGATTAAATTTTCCCTCAAATATTAAACTAAAATCTAATATTAAACTAAAATTTTGTCTTTTTTTTTGTTTCCAGTCGGAAAGCATTCGATGTTCTTGTAAAAGCTGGTGAATGGAAATTAGGACGTGATGAAGAACCGTTAACATTCCAAATATCACGTGCTAAAAAAATTGAAATTCATCCACAATATAATCCATCTGGACTACAATATGATATGGCTATATTACATTTAGATAGTAAATTGAAATTTGATACACATATTGGACCAATATGTATAGATTCAACAGAACCAACATCATCTGAACAATGTGTTACAACTGGATGGGGCAAAGAAGTTCTTCGTGGTATGTTTAATATTACACGAATTTAATTGATGAATTTAAATCATTTTAATTTTTTTTTTTTTTTCATATAGTTCATGCTCAAGATGCTATTATGCATCATTCACCAGTAACAGTTGTGTCACGTGATGAATGTGGTGCTGATGAATCAAAAATATGCGGTAAACCAGATATTGATGGTTGTGAATTAGATCCAGGTAGTGCATTAGCATGTCGAAATAGCCAAGGCAAATATGTTCTCAAGGGTATTTTCTCAAGGGAAGATAAATGTGGTGATTCAAATATTAGTTTTACAAAACCTGATTCAATATGGATTAATTCAGCTATTTATAATACAGGCAAAATATCAAAAGTAATATCGGCAAACAGTTTTTAAAATATTTTAAACTAAAATAATTTATATAAAAAAAAATCAGACATTACAAAAAAATCAATTATTATTGTTAAATTTATTAAAAAATAATTTAACTTTAAAAATATTATTATCTTCGTATAGTCATTTCGCACCATTATACAAAAAAAAAATTGATTTATCGAAAATTCACAAAATACTGAAACAAATTTAATTTAAACAAAATGCGCGCGCTTTTTTTTGGTTTTTTTTTTTTTCGCCTCACATTATTCCTTATCATCATTTAATTTTTAATTATAATAAATCATCATAAATGTCCTTTTTTCCTAATCTTGTTTTTATTTTTATGTGTGTTTAAGCTTAGAAATAAACTGAATCATAATGTTTGATAAGTTATTTATAAATTAAAATTTATCCAGGCTCTACACAAGTAATAAATTATTTCATACCATTATTAACATTATAATATAATGTAAAATATATAAATTAAATAATAACTTAATTACTATATATTAATTTTTAATTAAATTGTGGAAGTTAATAATACGTATTTTAGCTGGTAAGCAATATGTTTTACTAGCTAACCGACAATTACTTAAAAAATCATTAATAAACTGCATACAAATATTTTTTTTAGTGGCATGAAATTCCAAATTGCCTGTGTAGAAACAGAGTTAAATTAACCATAAAAAAATTTTCTGCCTAATTTTTCTTTTTAATTTTTTTCTTCAGTTCGATTTTTGATTGAAAGATATAAACTTTATTCAAGTATTTCTTCCAATTTAAGACTTTGAAACTTTTTTGAAAAAAATTAAAAGCAAAAGAAATAAAACAAAAAAAATTAAGTAAAAATATTTTTTTTTTTAGCTAAGAAATTTTCATTTCTTTAAACTAATTCTGTTTTTTTTTTTTGTAAATTCTAATTTTTAAGATTTATTTAATTCAAAATAATTTTATAATTTGTAAATTGCTTTAAATGAAACAACTTTTTTTATGTAGTAATTTATAGAAAAAAAAGAAATTCTGACAAAAATACTCTAATTCCAATTAAGGAAATTTTGATTATTATTCTTTTTATGTTTTTATTATTTAACTTTGTATAAATTTTGAACTATATATTTAAATTTTTTGTAAAAAAATAAAAACAAATTGAGCAAAAAAAAATATATGTAAAAAAAAATTATTATATTTAAATTCATCTCACCCCTCGGCTAGTGTATTAGAAGGGAGTGATTTCCCACAAAATGAAAAAAAAATATTAAAAATAAAATCTTTTATATAAAAATTTATTTAAATAAAAAAAATGAAAAAAAAATTTTCTTGTTTTATTAAAAAAAATATATATTCGGAAAATAAACTTTCATATAGTCCGAACTGTGATTTTTTCCTACACGGCTTGCATAGACTGTGTCGTAGAATTTTTTGGTTAACAACAGCGATGGAGACCGGTTTTGAACCGAACAGGAAAACCACTAATCGTAACAAAATCTGTGAATCAAAAACCGAACTTAGTTTTTAAATTATTAGTAAAAATTGTTCGTTTTTGTCCGAATTTGGAATGCACTTATATATTTTGGAGACTTATATATTTGTACCTATATATTTGAAAAATTAAATTCTAATTCTAAACGTTGTTACTAATACTTTTGTTTGTGATGTTTAAGTTGTGTGCGAGTTTTACATTTTATTTTTATTTGTTTTAGTCTATGGCGCATTGAACCAAAACTCAAACAAAAAATTAAAATTTAAAAAAAACGCAAACCAAAACTGTGGAATTTAATTTCTAGCGCATTTCCAAAGACCTTTTCGTAAAATATTCAAAATTACCCGAGAAATCGGGAAAATATGGAAATTTAATGAGATTCAATACAAAACATCGGAATTTGTAGCAAAAAAATGAAAACCCTTAAAACTGAAAGCAATTCCCACATATTTGGTATTTCCGTGTAGGGAATTTAATTTCTAGCGCATTTCCAAAAACTTTTCGAAAAATATTCAAAATTGGCCGAGAAATCGGGAAAATATGGAAATTTAATGAGATTCAATACAAAACATCGGAATTTGTAGCAAAAAAATGAAAACCCTTAAAACTGAAAGCAATCCCCACACATTTGGTATTTCCGTGTAGGGAATTTAATTTCTAGCGCATTTCCGAAGACCTTTTCGAAAAATATTCAAAATTGGCCGAGAAATCGGGAAAATATCGAAATTTAAAGAGATTCAATACAAAACGTCAGAATTTGTAGCACAAAAATGTAAACCCTTAAAACTGAAGGTAATCCCCACTTTTTGTGGTATTTCCGTGTGGGGAATTTAATTTCTAGTGCATTTCCGAAGACCTTTCCGAAAAATATTCAAAATTGGCCGAGAAATCGGGAAAATATGGAAATTTAATGCGATTCAAGACAAAACATCAGAATTTGTAGCAAAAAAATGAAAACCCTTAAAACTGAAAGCAATCCCCACATATTTGGTATTTCCGTGTAGGGAATTTAATTTCTAGCGCATTTCCGAAGACCTTTTCGAAAAATATTCAAAATTGGCCGAGAAATCGGGAAAATATGGAAATTTAATGAGATTCAATACAAAACATCGGAATTTGTAGCAAAAAAATGAAAACCCTTAAAACTGAAAGCAATCCCCACATATTTGGTATTTCCGTGTAGGGGATTTAATTTCTAGCGCATTTCCGAAGACCTTTTCGAAAAATATTCAAAATTGCCCGAGAAATTGGGAAAATATCGAAATTTAAAGAGATTCAATACAAAACGTCAGAATTTGTAGCAAAAAAATGAAAACCCTTAAAACTGAAAGCAATCCCCACTTTTTGTGGTTTTTCCGTGTAGGGAATTTAATTTCTAGCGCATTTCCGAAGACCTTTTCGAAAAATATTCAAAATTGCCCGAGAAATCGGGAAAATATGGAAATTTAATGCGATTCAATACAAAACATCAGAATTTGTAGCAAAAAAATGAAAACCCTTAAAACTGAAAGCAATCCCCACATATTTGGTATTTCCGTGTAGGGAATTTAATTTCTAGCGCATTTCCGAAGACCTTTTCGAAAAATATTCAAAATTGGCCGAGAAATCGGGAAAATATCGAAATTTAATGAGATTCAATACAAAACATCGGAATTTGTAGCAAAAAAATGAAAACCCTTAAAACTGAAAGCAATCGCACATATTTGGTATTTCCGTGTAAGGAATTTAATTTCTAGTGCATTTCCAAAGACCTTTTCGAAAAATATTCAAAATTGGCCGAGAAATCGGGAAAATATGGATATTTAATGAGATTCAATACAAATCATCAGAATTTGTAGCAAAAAAATGAAAACCCTTAAAACTAAAAGCAATCCCCGGTTGTTTTAGTTTTAAGGGTTAAAACTGCGGTTTTTGAACCAAAATCGAACCACAACTAAAAAAAAAAGTGGTTTCCATCTCTGGTTAACAATTTAATTTTATAAATAATAAAACAAAAATGTTTTAGTAAACAAATCATCATTGTAAATATTTATTTATATTTAATATAAATTTTTTTTTTAAAATAATTCATAGAGTATTTCAGATGTAATAATAATAATAAAACATAATTGTAACAAAATAAATTAACAATTTTATTTTCTTGCTGTATTGTAGTTTTCTTTATACCATTCAACTGAATTTTTAATCGCTTCATTAAAACTTGTGAATTGAAAATCGGGTATTAAATTTCTTAATTTCCTATTTGAAGCAGTCTTTTTATATTGGCCATCTGCTTTGGTTATGTCAAAAGCCAATTTTCCCTGAAAATCCAATATTTTATTATAGTATTTGAACTGCCATATTTTGTAATATCTATTGAATCTTGATGACTTATTTTCTTGTTTTATATAATAAAAATAAAAAAACACCACAGCACCGATCGTCACGACAACGTACTTAAACAATATAGTTTCAAACAAAGAAATAATTCGAAAAGATAATATCGTATCAATCAATGTTGACAATTTCTTGATATGTATTTATAATTTGGAATCTTAACTACAAATATGATAAAATATATTTCAAAAATAACCATACATTATTATTTATATGGAAGTGGAGACCTATAATATAGCAAAAATATAAAAATTATAATTATTAAGTCGTTATTAAGTCATAAACAACCGCAGGACCGAAGAGGGTAGAGAGTTTAAATACTATTTCTTTAGAGATTAAATGCTGTTTTGCGAAATAATTGTAAACAAACACTTTTAGTAGACAAACGTTGTTCAAATTGAGATATTTATGTCTGTCTAAAGCTTAGGTATGATAATTCTTAAAGACTGCCAGACAGATCGTCATCATGGTAAAAACAGTTAATGCATTATTACAAAAGTACTAAATTCGCGGTTATATATAAAAATAATAAGTTATGGGGTTGTCAATTATTAAATAACTTACCTTAAAATTAAATGCACTAGCAATACCTTCAGCTAATTGCGCAATAGAAACTTCATCTTTTTCATCAACTGAAAACAAATAAAAATTATTGAATTTACCAATATTTTTTAAAATCAGTTATAACTTTACCAGATAATATAATTGGTTCAACTGATTCATAATTTCTCAAGACCCATATCATTAATTTAGCTAAATCTATTGAATAAATAAATTGTCTTAATGGTTTTCCACTACCATAAACATCAAAAACTTTTTCAGATTCTGGTATTTCTGAATTTTCTATAATTAGTTTATGCATTCGATAAATCATTCCTGGTATAACATGACTAACATCAGGTTGATAATTATCATATGGACCAAATATATTGCAGGGAATTACAGATGTAAATATACAACCATATTTTTGATAATACGCTTGATTTTGAATATCAATTAATCTTTTAGCATAAGAATAACCATAATTTGAATTATGCGGTGGGCCATTATGTACCATTGTTTCATCGATTGGATATGTTGTTTTATCCGGAAATATACATGTTGATAAACAAGAAATCACTTTTTTACATCTAAATTCGCTTGCAGTTTGCAAAACGTTATCATTGATTTGTAAATTTTTACGCTATAATTTTGTTGTTGATTAATATAATTGATTATTTATATATTAGTTGATTATTATTACCAGAAAATCTAAATTATTATTCATATTATGAAATAGTCCACCAACCATTGCTGCTAAATGAATGACGTGTGTTGGTTTCACTCTATCGAATAATGCTTTAGTTTCTTCCAAATTTCTAAATGAGAAAAAAAATTAAAATAATAATAATTATGATATATAAAAAAGGATATACAACACACATTAAATCTGCTTCTTTTGAACCGGCAAAATACCATTTTTCATTTGGACTAGGATTTGAAGTTATTACAGTTTCTAGTGCTTTACCAACTAGACCTGTACCACCAGTTACTAAAATTACTATATCCATAATGTGAAATAATAACCAATAATGTAAAATAACAAACAATTTTTAACAAAAAATTCCTTTAAATTTCCAAATAAGCGCAATTCGTGGCACCATAAAAATATCTCTAATCATCAGCTGATTTTGACAACTTATTTTGGGATAATTGTTATTGGTTTATTTTATTGTTATGTGGTTTCGTTGTGCTTAAATACAGGTGTTGTTTCTGTGGTGTGGTAATACTTATTTCTCACCATGATTTTTTAATTGGAAAGTTTTTATTCGATATTAAGAAAATTGATTAACATTCTTCGGTACATTTGAAAAACAGAAATGTACAAAAATGATGACTTTAATTGAAATACATAAGTACACAAACACAAATTAAAATAAATTATTTTTAGTTTTAGTATAATTTGAATACAATTTCCTCAAAATGGAACAGCTGTTTTGTCAAGTGTCAAAACATTTAACATGAATTTTACATTTTTTTTGATTGAGCAATAAACAGAATGACTGAATCATACCAAGTGATAAACAGAATGTAAAATCTTAGGTATGATCCTAAAATTGACAAATTCAATACAAGAACCCAAACTGATCAAATAATTGAATATATAAATAGGATGTAGGCTGATTCTTCTCGCGCAATGAATTAATTCTCAAGTAAATTTCCACGCAGAAAAAATTTAGGCTACTCACTTTATGACATATTTGAATAAACTTATCATACATAAAATAATATAGTCTCTTGTTTGGTGTAGCCTATTTAACGTAAGAAAACAATGAGAAGAACTTGAGAAAAATTGTACGATGAAAAACAATTAAGTTCGTCCTGAGAATATCTATAGGAAAATAATAAATAAATTGTGCTAGAAGAATAAGCAGGTTGCTTAATTTGGTAGTTGGTTTTAAGCGAATTTTGGGTATTTGTACATACTTGAATATGGAACATTTTTCTAATACAATTTATTCTTTCGTAGTGACACCTAGTGCTTGGAGTAAAAACTTTATATTTGGAAATATGTGCTAGTAAAGAATTAAACCTATCTAAGTGTACCATCTGTTGTAAATAGTTGCAGTTGTACCTCTGCAGGAAATCTAAATAATTATTTAAATTTTTCATTTTGAAGGCTTAAAGTGCGATATAACTTAAATTAGGAAATTTATTTTCGCCTACAAATATGATTTTTTACAAAATTAAACTAAACAAAATTTCGGAGATATATGAGATGGTAAAATTATCTTTCTCTACAGAATATTAATAAGATGCTGTTTTAAATTTTACTAAACATTAATGAGCTATATTTTATAATTGTTCGTATCGTCTGGGTCTTCATAATAATTGCGATACATTTTATGTTGATTTCGAAAATAAACTTATCAAATATTTATATTTAATTTAATTTATTTATTACTTTAAAGTCGTGATCAGATGTGATCAGAAGTTTAATTATAATTATAATTATTTTTTTTTGTTTTTTAAAAAATTTTTAAATTTTAATTAGATAAGGAAAAAACTGGTGCAGAAGATATTTTGGTAGTAATGAATTAAAACGAATGGAAGTAATTTCAATTCTGAACAAAACAATTATGTTTGGATTGGTAATTTATTGTTTTAGGTTATTTTTTGATTAACTAATTATAAAAATTTACTACAGTATTAATTTTCCGATATCAATCACCTATATTAATTATTCACTCATATCAATTAAGAGTACCGAATGTTATTTATGGTACAAAAAAATTTTTTTTAATTGCTTTCCTGTTTTATGTTTTTTAATTTTATATTTTACTGACATAACTTTACTTGGTCTAAATCTCTAAAAAAAATTTAGTGTTAAATAAATCGCCACATTTGTACTATATGCACAGAGTAATTTTTGAGGAGCGAAAGAATTTAATTTAAATTTTATTAAATTTACCAGAAATACTATTTATTATAAATTTTCAGAAATAATAATTATTAATGCCTGAGATATTGTTCACATCAAAAATGACCGAAGACAAAATAATTAATCAAATCCTTCATATTGAATACAAATTAAAATAAGAACCATTTTTAACCACACCTAAATTTGAATAAATTTTATATTTAATTTATTTATAAGAAAAAAATGGCTAATTTTATGCTAAAAGTGTGGTCATTATCAAAAAAAAATTTCTATAGTTATTTAATAAAAATAAAAATTTCTATAATTATTTGACAACATCGAATCAACAAACTTCCAACAATAGAAAAGAATACAAAAAAAAAACGATTTCGGAAAAGATAAAATAATTTAAAATAATATTTTTTTTCTTTTGGTGACAAATAAATTAGAAAAATGATGACGACCTCATAGCTAGAATTTAGTGAAACAACTCAATCAATAAAAAAAAACTATATTTTAATGTTTAATAAAGTTTAAGTTTAAAAAAATACATAAAGATGAAATTCTAATTTTTTTTTATAAGAAATTTTCATAATGTTTGACATTGAACCATAATTTTTAAAACAGAAATTAGAGAATTAACATAAATTATAGATTTTTTATCCCCATTTATTCAATGTGATATCAAATTATGTGAACTTTTTTTTTTCAGTTAGAAGTGTTTGGGTCTTTTTTGTAAACCGAATCAGATGTGATCCTCATAATTTTCTGGATTTTCTGGTGAAGATTTAACTTAAAAAGCACAATTTTGATTTAAAAAAAAAAAGAGAATTACGAAATATAAATTATTATTCTTATAGAAAATGAAAGACGAATTTGTAATCATAACTAGACCAATTATTTTTGGGATTAATAACATAAAAGTTTATCAGGTGATCGTGAGATTAATTTTGAGTTTTACCGAAAATTTTAATGCCGTATTTAATAGTTTAGAAAACTGATTATAATGATGAGTTTTAGGTTTGAAATAGCAATTTAGGGTCAAATTAAGACCAAATTAAAAATGATTTTTTTTTATAATTTTATGAAATTATTTGTTTTTTAATTTCATATACATCCGGGTCAAATTTAGTAAAATGTACGTTATTATCTCCATATTCATCTTTTAATAGAAGGCACTTTCGCTTTTTTAGAGCCATTGTTTTTGGGTTCTAGAAATGTGTTTTCGATTTGCCCTATAATACTTATTTCCTTCAAATTTGTTTGTAACTATTTTGTTTCTTTTTGTCTAATTCGATGCTAGTCAATTTTTCATTGATTATGAAGATTTGGTTGGCTGGCTCATATTAAAGAAATAAATTACATAAATTTGGAGCTACAAATTATTTCAGGAAAATATGATTTCATTTATTTAATAATACTTTGGAAAATATGTCATTTCCAGATTAAATTCAAAATTTCTCCATATTTAAACATATTTTCTATTAAATTACTTCATAAACCAATTTTAAACAATCATAATCATTTTAACTAAATTACTAGAAATTATTTAATTATTAATAATATAATTTCTATGATAAGTTACATTACTGTAATTAATTAATGAATTCTATCAAAAAATATTGTTTCTAATCCCAGCTATGATAATAATAAAATAATTATATAATTAAAAAAACAAACATATGTAATTAAATTGTCAATTTGTGTTTTATACTAAGTAATTTTAGTTTAGTGCCGTATAAGTTTCTTTTTTTTAAATTCAATTTGAAGTTGTTTAGTTTTTTCTCGAATGAATTTTAATTTAAATAAATAATATTTAATGTAAATTGTAAAATTTAATTAAAAACTATTAATAGCTAATAAATTAATTTGAACTTAGATCCATAATATACTGAATGCTCTATTTATATTTTTGATAATTTAGAATTAAAATGTAATATGTATTGGAAAAAAACCAAACTTTCATTAGTAAATTATCATCTTTTATAATGAAAAATTATCATCTTTTAAAATAAAATATTTAATACAGCAAACTCCCATATTTTATAAATTTAAATAACCATTTTAACTAAATTACTATTTAGTTATTAATAAATTTCTAAAATATTATGAATAAATATGTCAAAAAACACCTTCATTATAGAAAACAATAATATCTACATTCACTAAATTAATAGTTTTTTTTTCTTATTTATTTAAAATTCTAGATTTTGAAGCTTTTTATCTCAAATTTATGGTTTTTCACTTAAAAGATAAGCATTATAGCTATTAGCAAAATGTCTTCATTTTTAAGTATAAAATTTATAACAATATCAGCAGGGAAGTTTTTTTGGGATGGGTTGTAAGTCTCAAGTATCTATATTTTTTTTTATTTTTTGGTTAATTGGAATGTGATAAATAATGGGCGGTCATTTTGACTAACTTCAGCTAAGCACTTAAATTTAGGAATTCCCATTAAATTGATTTTTAAATAAAATTTTTGTATTGATATAATAAATTTATTAAGTTAATTTTAATTCTACAACATTTTAAATATATTTACATTCTTTTTTATGAATTCTTGTTAAATGCTGTTGTTACAATATTTTCTTGTTTTTTTTTTCTCTTTTGTAGAAAAATCATGGTGTTCATTTTATTGCTAAATACAATGTTGCATTTACAAACACAGATTCTGATTTTTTTTAGTTTTCTTCTGGAAATATCTTTAGTTTTTATTATTATTTTGTTACTTTTAAGTATCGAGTAATAAAAAAAAAAACTTTTCTCGTCGTTTTTTTTTTGCAGTTAAATGACTTTATTTCAAAATTGGAAACTTTAAAAAAAACTGGTGAATTGAAATGTTGTTGCAATATAAAAATTTAACAAGGAAAGTAAATGTAATAAAAATATAACAAAGTAGAGAAAAAATTAATTTATTATTCGTAATAATAAAATTAATATATATTTAGGAATTTACATATTTATATGCAATTTAAAAGGTGTGAGTTTATTTATAAAGTAAATCTTAAAAATTAATATATTTATTGACTTAAATTTTTTTATATACATATTCTATTTGTAGACTTTCTTAAAGATGGTAATATTTTTGCAGTGATCGTCTGACTGCGTTGAATTTTATTAAATTGATTTCTTTTTGATATTATCTGTTAAATATCATAATTCATAATTTTTTGCATATGATTTATTTTGGTGCCACAAATAGTGGGAAATATTTAAGGCATATTCTTTTTTGACAGTTTAATTTTTATAGTGATATAAAATAATTATAATATCAATAGTTCATTTGATAATTAGTGCAGGCTAATTAGTATACCTAACCAACATTCTTTTTTGTGGAGAATTTTTAATATGTTCAATTATAATTTTTTTAACTATTACTTGATCATACAAATTCATGCTTTAAGCAACCTCAGATGAAAATGAGATTGTACTGAAAGATTTTAGTATTTACATAAAAGTTACCACATTTTTTTCGTACTTTGTCAGTTTAAAGTTAAGTAGCAAATCAAATCCATTAAAGTTATAATATTTTCAATAAGATTGTTAACATTTTAAATAAACTATTTTTAATTAAATTTAAAAAAAGGATACATCTCCCCAGGATATCATCAATTCGTTAAAAACCCAATTTTCATCAACAAAGAAAAATAAAATTAAGATTCATGTAATTGTCATTTTTGATGGCTTAAAATTTTAAAAGTTTATATAAATGTTTAAAATTTACTTTTATCATGACACAATATTGGATATCTCAATGTACAAAAATTAAGAAAAAAAAAACAACTATCCTCAATCTGGAGTATTTGCTAAAGTTTTAAGTATCCACTACATTAAACGAATTGAAAATTTTCGAACCAAAATTGTACAATTTGGTTTTTTATTTTAAAAATAAAAATTTGATTGCGCCAACGAATTCGCGATTAATTTTTTTTCCATCAGTGATCAAAATGTAAAAACGTACAAAAACATTTCTGATCCTCTTGAAAAAGTTCTGCCCTGTATGTCCAACATCAGATGACAATTTGTTTTTTTATGTATACATTTTACGTGCTTCTTCCCATGGAGTTGGGGATTAAACCCCGCATCTTAAAGCTGCTGCTAGTTGTCAACTTTTAAATCGATGTATTTTTTTCTGTTTCACAGTCATTTTTTCTTTTTGTTTATTTTAATGACAAAAAAAAATCTTATATGCTGTTTTTTTTTTGCTGTTGATTGGCACGTCATTTTCTGACCAAGAAATTTTGAAAAACAATTTGTTATAATATTAATTGGAATTTGGTTTTTTTTATTAATTTTTTTGTTTTTGTATGGTTATTTTACAAATCTGACGAGGATTTGTGTAAACAGTTTGTTTTTTTTCCTTGTACAGATTTAATTCCAAATTGGTAAAATTAACTGTGTAAGTTATATAAAACATCAATTGTTTAATATGTTTTTTTTTGTTGAGTTTTATTAGATATACTATATACATAATACATTAATTTTGATAAAATAAAAACGGAATGGCTTTGTGATGATTTATATGTTTTGAAAATATTTGAATTGTTTTGTGGAGACTTTTGTGGAGAATATTAAGTAAAAGAATGATAACATTTTTATAAAACTATGTAATTTTTAATATAAAATAGTTAAAATCAAATTCTAACCAGCACATATTAAAATGAATATCAATTTCGATGATTCGGATTATATAATTTTTCAACAAATTGTGTTCGATATATGAAGTGTTAAACATACTTTTAACACTTAATTCTTAATATACGCTCAATCAACATTTTAACGAACCAATGTTTTTTTGAAAATTCAAGCATTAATATCTGGAGATTTATTTGAAAACCAATTTGATAAATAATCTGTTCAGATTAATATTGAACTAAATGACGTAAAAGTAAAACGTGAGGTGAATAAATGATGTTTACATAAAGAATTCAGTTTAAACTAATAAAGTCTTCTATATATTTACAACTTTTAAAAAAAAGTTGTTGTTACAGTCTATAAATCTTACTGAGATTTATATTTTTCGAAACTATTTTGCTCAAAAGTTTTGTATACTTGAATTTTTGGAATTTTAACTATGGCAATAAAATATGAATTTCTGAATGTAGGGAACAAAAGTAACTGAAATTTAACTAAATTTTTCAAAAACCTTTAGGCCTATTTTCCGAAATTACGTGAAACTATTATTTCCGGACAACGAACAACATCTAAAAAAGACTAGCATTCATAAATTTTTTAACACGAAATCATTGCATTCTACTTAATTTAAAATATATAATAGTTTCCGATGAATTAATTTTTTTTTTTATTAAAGTATCAGTATCAATATGAATTCTATAATTTTTATTTTTACAACTTAACAAACTTTCATTCGGATACCATTCAATATTCTGCACATTAATAATATTGTAATAAAAAAGAATTTATTACATTTTAAAGACCATTTATATTCTAATTTTTTCCGAGTCACAATTTTAAAAACCAAATTGAAATTCCAATTGTGTCACATTAAACGACATAAATCATTTTGAATGCCGAACAGAATGCACGCATTTTCTGAATAATTTCAATTTTTTTTTCCATTTTTTCTTTTGATTTTTCTTGAATTAAAGTGAATTGTTTTCAGGTATTATTTATCTCAATTCAGGTTCACCTACAGGTACACACAAGATTGAACAATGTAGTGCCAATATATTTTCAATAATAAAAATGTATCTATATATTTATAAAAAAAAAACAACCAATAATCAATTCTCTGGATGACAAGAAAGTTGGAACAAGAAAATTTTAAATTTAAATTCATCACTGAATTTACAATGAAATAGGAAAATTTATTCAATATTTTTTTTGGAGAGACAATATCTTCATATAAATAAAATTCAAATAAAGTTCGAATATATTGTTAGTACAAGACGCACTTCATCTCTGAATATATCATTTGAGATGGCGTCAAAAGTACGAACAACAAAATATCGAAATTAAAACTGTAATAAAATGGAAAGGAGTGAAACTCGACATTTACTTTCAATTTTATTCAGATATAAATAAACCATTTTGGGATATGAGATTCGCGAGAACTAGGTTAAAGAGTATTGTAATCTTTTATACTTAAAATATATGTTCAAAGGATATTTGGATGTAAGGAAGAGGAGCACATATTAAAACGACACCTCTGTAGATGTCCAGTGGGTGGCCGCAGAAGACTTAAAAACTTAGACAATAACTTTTGCAAGACCTAGTGGAGGAGGGCAGATTAAGTCCATCTAGATTTAATTGAGGTAAGGTGGAACGATGTGCCATCTACAGGACATACCGAGTTGTCAGGTTGGGTGTTCGACGGAACAAATATAAAGACTTCTGCGCACCAGCTGTGCGCGTAGGGTTTAATCTCTCACCGTTTCAACCAATAATAAAAACACCATAAAATTGTAATTGGCAGAAAACCTATAACTAAATATAAATATGTAAAAACTATTTAATAAATATTAAATTTATTTTACAATTTATGACACATTTTGATTTTAACACTAGTATCGATATTGCTTTCCTCTCTGATATTCTAATATAATTTAGAATTAATAAATTTCTTGTGAATTAATTTCTTTTTAAAATTTTATTTTAAAATCTACTACTAGTACTCATAAAGCTCGACTATTTTCAAGATATTCTTATTCGACATTATGACAATACATATATCATTCTCTGAAAATATCACATGATTCCACCTTATTAAGCACAGATGTTTACCAGTGGTTAACTCCTTTTTATTCTATATATTTATTCCTACTGAACAACTGATGAAGATATGAAAGATATACACGTGTATAATTTTTCCGCATACATTATAATCGAAAAGAGCCACGGAGCAATACAAATTTTTTTCTGCTTCCTTTTTTTGAGGGCCTGGAAAAACTTCTGATGAATGATTTTTAATGTAGATTTTATAATTTTTTTTTTCAATTGGCATGTTGGTTGTTATATATAAGTTTTTTTTAGCTGTACTTAATATATTCTTCTGTTTTGTTTTTCTTGTAGTATGAGTCACATTTAGCTGGGAGTTGTGAGATCATCTCGTAACCATAAAGCAAATAAAAATAAAACATAAATAAAAATCGTAAATGATCAAATTGTTTTTATTTTTTTTTTTATTTTACTATTTTTTATGTTGTTGTTAAAATAATTTGTCGATTTAGTTAGCACGAATTTATATTTGTTAAGTAATAAATATTTAAATTTTTTATTTATATATTTTGCATACAATAAAAATTCAAATTAAAGTCTGTCGGCTTTTAAGAAAAAATATATAAGGAGATGTTTATGAGATTATAGGATAATGTAAATTAAAGTTTATCAGTATATAGTTTAGAGTTTTGGCATAGCCATTAGAGATTAATATTTTCTTTAAATTTTAGTATTTTATTTATTTTATTAAAAATAAAATTTCTTAGACTAAATCGTAATTAACAACGATTGTGTCGATTTATTAAAATTTATGACTGGTTTGTGAAAAATAGCCGTTCAAAATTTTAGGAAAACGATTTCAAAAAGACTATAATTTTGCCATTGATTAAGTTAAAAATTATTAATAATTTGGATATGTGACGCAAAGTTTAGGAGAATAGTCAATTTCATTACAGCATTTAATTAACTACCACAACAATTAAATTAATTAAATAATTTACGTTAATTCAATTATTTACGTTATGTTAATTTTTTTTTTGTGTTTTGTCATTGGGGCAATACATGAAATTATATGAATTTTATATTTAATAAAGATTTTTAACAACATATATCACTATTTTTTTTACGATTTTTACACTAAAAAACAAATTTCTCTATTTGTCAAAATGACCAGTTGGTAAATATAACATATAAATACCTCAAAAAATGGTAGTAGACGAAAAAAATAATATTGATAGTTAATACATGTCAATAGAATCGTAATGTTATCAGAAAATATCAATTATATATTTGATAATTCTTTTTTGCCTCGACAATTGGTGATTTGATAATTCTTTTTGCCTCGACAAATTTAAGTCATATATAAATTTTAGTTATCCCTAGAAATCAATATCAGTGAAAAAAAAATTTCTTCTCGGACATTTTATGACATACAAATATTTAGCACCGCAAATTTGTATGTAAATTTGATTAAAATTGTTTCTACAATTTTGTTGCGAACATTTTGTGTACGAAATTTTTTCTTCGATATTTTAGTAAAGAACTTGAATTTACTAATTATGAGAATGACTAATCTCATAATTGTTTAAACAATTTTAAAATAAATATTTCAATTACAAATAACAAAATATCTTCAAATATTAAAATCTAAATTAAGTATATATTATTTATTCATTCATTATTTCTAAATAATAAATTTATTTCATAAAAAACAATAAAATAAAAATTTTAAATTTATTGACTTCTCATAAGAAATTAAAGTAACAGATAAACAAATTACTCAATTCCATTGTTATGTCACATTAGAACGAATTGAACAATAATTCCAGAAAAAAAACTGAACCAGACAGACAAACATAATTTTTTTTTTATGCCATTAAATATTCAATCCTTAGTAATATAAAAAAAAACATTCAGTCACTAACCATTGCATTAATGTGGGTTCACTTACATCACGAGTTCTTTTATTTATTTTGCTTGTTATTTTTTTTTTGCTGTGCTGTTCGATTCTTCTGTCTCGAATTCTGCAGTCACAATGGCAAAAAATAACTTAAGGTGTGCATAATTATGTGATTTTCATCTCTGATTTAAATATTTTTTTATTGGAAATAAACTTTTGTGGTAAAATTGATTTTTTCAATTTTTTCTTTTTCTTTTTTTTTTTTACTGAGGTGACATATGTACTAAATGTATTCGTGTAACAATTTAATTTACTTTATTTGCATATTTCTTACAATGAAATTGTCAAAAAAAAAACGGAATTTATGTAAAGTCAATGATTTTGAATGATCGTTTATGTGAAGATTTTCTTTTTATTTATTGTATATGTTTCTAGAGATGAATGAATGAAGATGAAGATAAAATATTTCAGATTTGAGAAAATATTACTAAGCGATTTGCAATATTTTCTTGTCAAAAATGTCATTTCTTTCATATATGATCGATTATTATAAGATTTAAATTGACGAGTATTAATAAAAATATACTTATTAAAAACATTTATATTTTGTAGTAAAATTTTGATTAAAAATAAGTCCAAATTAAATTAATAGTAATTTATAATCTTGCTTAAGATTTAATTTAAAAATATTTACTGTATGTATTTAATATTGTATATAATAAATAATTAATTTAAGCAAACAGTTGTGAAAATATAACCGAACTTTTAAGAATTACAAATTATGAACATATAAACATGTTAAACATGAATATAAAATATTTAAATTGATTTCAAAATTCTTCATATTTATATAATTTATGGAATTGTATAATGAAATTATAATTTACATAACTTATCTCTATAATTAATACTAAATCTTAACTAAATTTTTTGAGATTTAGTAAAATTATCTAAATCTATTCTTAAAATTTTTAATATACTGTTTATGAAAGATATAATTTATATTTTATGTATGGCATTTGTAATTATTTTATTCATTCATATTTTTTTGTCATAGTTTGCAATTACATTGAAACGCCTTCATATAGATATATATGCGTATTATATAAAATTGATGTTATTATAATATTTAATCGGATTTCGAATGATGGTACATAAGTCGAAGAAGATTAACTTTTTTTTTTGTAATCTGTCGATTAATCAGAAGCAAACGTTCAGCTTTAGCTTAATTAAATATTTTTGATTTTAAAGACATTGATATTAATTTGATATATAATTCTATTTGTTTTTGAGAAATTACATATGTTATGAATTGTTTATTTTTAGTATGACTCATTATTAAGTGGTTTTTTTTGTTTGTCAACCCTTCAAATACTTGGTGTCGTTCTATTGGAATATTTTTGGAGATTAAGTATAAGCCTTGTTCAAAGTCATGAATTGTCAATGGAAAAATATTATATTTGAAAAGGAACTAATTTTATTAGAACTTTGTAGGGGGCTCTATTGAACAGCTTTTTTTGACAAATTTAATTCGAAGAAAGCAATTGGACTTTGAATTTAAATATCTCAGCATTTTAATAATTTAATATAACCCGAATTTCAATATAACCCGTATTAATATAACCCGAATCAATAATTCAATATTACCCGAATTTCAAATAGTTTGTATTTTATCTTATCAGATTAACTGTGCGTATATATGGACATATTTTGTTTTGTTCACAACATTCTAAAGTGTAGAAAATCTAATATGTTTATTAATTGCATTTAATAAAAGTATTTATGTTTACATATGTTCATAGCATGTACAATTTCTATACCATATTGTGGTACAACCACTAGAAAGTTAAATATATATTTTTTTAGCATATCGTTCAGAAAACTGCTATAAAACGATAAAAAGCAATTCAGTTGCAATGTTAACATTTATTAAAATGTTCTAGTACATAGCTTCAGTTATACTAATATACTATTTATGTTCTTTGCATTTCAAGGGATATTTTATATATTCTTCAAGTATAATCCTTATATTTCGCGGTATTTTTTTTATTACATATTCGTTCCAATTGAAGTAATACTATTTTCTTTCTATATATATATATAGTGTTATGCCAGAATACTTTTTATATATTCAAAGTTCACTATGAACTAATTCAATAGCTGTGCGCGTGCAAAATGTGAATTTAACATTTATAATGTTTATTTTTGATGCTAGTATGTAGACGTAGTTTTATTTTTTTGAAGTTTTTACAACATATAAATTTGCATTAAGAAATTCCAATACTATGAGTTAGAGAGAAAATCATTGTGCACCATTTACATACATAAATAACAAAAAAAATATAACATTAAAACTCAAAGTATTATTATTTGATTTATTATTAGTATTTCAAGTACTTTTCAATAGACCACACATTGAACTATAATTTTGCAAAGAAAAAATATGTATAGCCGCCAAAATGGTTTATGTACTTAAAATCTTAAATTTCACAGATACTTATAAGAAATATTTTTTTTTCTATATATTTAAGACAAAATTTTGTTATACATGAACATTATAATATGTTAATTATATTATTTTTTGAAGTGTATATTATTATCAATAATTATAAATTATATATCAAAAATAATTAAGACTACTGCAAAATATACACTTACCGATAAACCTAATACTTCTTTTGAGAAATCAATACCCAAATTTTACAAAAGTCAAATTTTAAAATTATTGGATATAAGGCAAACTACAATTATGGTGACGAAATGTGTGTGCAAATATATTAAAACGTGTAGGAATGGAAAAATTTTTTTATTCTAACATTATATAAAAATTATTATTTATACAGGATATACAAATAATAAGGAAAAATTTAGTATCGAAAAATATAAGATTTAAAAAAAGAAAAACTAGATTTTTACATTGTCCAGTTAATTCTGTATTTTTTAAAATTTTCTTTAATAAATTTTCGATTGAATTAGATACAGCTAATTGTAATGATAGATTAACTGTCAAACTATTTGAAATTAATCGTAAAAAAGTAAAATTTTAAATTATATTTTATTCATAGCTAATAATAGACTATTAAACTTACTTAATGGATACATTTAATCGAAAATTAACTGATTTTATTGAAATATTAGAATAAATTTTCTCATTTATCAATTTCTAATAACTTTATAAAGTATATATTTTACGTATCTTTTTTTTCCATAGTTATTAATAGTTTTTATGTCGAATTATAGTTTTTTTCACAAAAATATATAACAAAAATCCAGCTGTTAACAGCAAATATTTCCTCATTGACTCACGTTTCTTTTGATTAATTTATAACTGAAATTTCTATCAAAATAAATTTTTGTTTTTTGAAATTTCATAAAATATGTTCACAATGTTTTTATTTAAAAAATAAATATACATATATAGTTCTATTTTAGCTTAAACTCAATCATTTAACTAAAGTATTAGGAAATTTATAAAAATTCTTAAAATTTTTTTATTTTTTATTATTTATAATTAAATATTTTGACTTCTTAAGAAGAAATTTATGTACATGCAACTTTCTCTATGACGTGACCGGCTGTGTTGAGTTTTTACGAGTTTTAAGCATTCAACTAATATCAGATTGCATGATAGATCTCAATTACATTATAGAACTAACTCTATAAAACCAAGTTGATCATAAAGTTATACATTTATAGACAAAAATAAACAAATTTTTTGTTACAACTTATTTTATTTATTTATGTATGCAAAAAAAAAAAAAAAAAAATTACGTATATTTTTCAAAAACGCTAACCATAGATATTAATTTTTGTGTACATACCAGAAATAAGACGACACAAAAACAAAGAATAATCTTGTGAAAATTTATATAAAAACAAAAAGCCACTAAGAAGGTAGTGAAAAAAAATATTAAAGAAAAGTTCACGTTTTCCATCACAAAAGACATAAAATTAACAGACAAATTCGAATAATTTTTATTTTTTACACTTGCGGCAATTTATCATAATATACAAATATAATTTTTGTCCTTTTTTAAAACGCGAAAACAAATAAAAATTAAATTATTTTAAAGAAAGTATTTTTCTACAAAAAAAAAAACCATGAAATAAAGATACTTTATGCTTGCTAACAAAAAAATTTCATTGTTTTCTGTTCACAAACTTTATACCAATAAAAGTTTCTTAACTTTTACTTTCGCGATAATATATATACCTATATATATTTTTTTTAAAATTCTAACAACAATAATAACAAAAAAAAAAGGTCCTCGTGGACAGTATAAAAACAGTTATTATGCTACAAAAGCATAATAACTTGCAAAATACAAATCTTATCTTTTGTTAAAAAAAATAATGTTTTCATGACTCAAAGATATTAAAAAATTGTTCTTTTGAAATCATTGCTGTTTGGGAAAATTTTGTTGGTAATCTTTATTTTTTTTTTTGAAAGCTTTTTGTAAGTTGTTTTGGCTATCAAATCTCAATGCTCTTTCAATTGCAATTATAGTTTATTTTTTCTATTTTTTCCGTAGTTATTAATATTTTTTATGTTGAAAAATATGCCAAATAAATTGAGAGTGATTGCACGCGGTCCATTGTGAATTTGTTTTTACTTTTTTTTTTTTTTTAAATAATTTGTTTTTATTAGGTTATCTTAATAGCTCTCAGATTATAGTGGATAAAATTTGCAAGAATAAAACAAAAAATTATATACATACTTTCGAGATTTATGGTAATAAATATTTTTTATGAATAATTTTCTGTTTTTTGTTTGGCTACAAAATTTTAAAATCAAAGGAAAAATGTAATTGAAAAATATAACTTGAAAATGAAAGTAAATTGAAAAATATTTGACAAATACTTTAAAAGTTTTAAATAACTCGTATTATATTATAATTTTAATTAAATTTTTTATCTCTAATTGGTATAGATTTAGGACAGCTTTGGAGTTAAACTGTGATATTTAAAAATTCCATGTCATATTGAAAGTTGTAAGCAAAAGTCTGATATATTTGATTAAACATTACAGATATATACGTGTCGGCATTCAAAAAAGCAAATACTGCAAATTAGTTCGGAGCAAGATTAATTTATTTAACAAGCGATAGAGTAGTAGTAGTGCACAATACTGTAGTGTTGGTACTCCGTTTAATTCCATTTCGAGTAATCAATTTTATTCTAAAATTGCTCAACTTTCAATGAGTATCATTAATAAAATGACAATAAAATGTAATTTAAAACTAACAAACGGTAGCCGCCATTTGCCAACAACAAAAGTTCACTAATAAAGTCATTGCTTAGTTTAAAGTTAATGTTTAGTAATTTGGACCTACTAATTTTATTTGCACCTATTAATTTTGGAATCTATATAAAATGAGTAGGTCAAAATTTCAATTACATTTAATGCACTGAGGCGGTGGCCCTATTTCCTAAGTGAGCAAGAAGAAAAAAGATTAATTTATGCTCATAGTTAAAGTTCTCGATGACTCTGACAAGTTTATGAAAAATATATTTTAATTAATTACAAATTACATTTTCATAAACAATAACTTTATTCTTGAACCAGCTTTATGATAAATTAAATAAAAAAATTGAATATTTTTCGAAATAAAAAAAAAAAAGAACTCATGACCTGATTTCTTCCCTCTTCTATCATTTCATTCTTTTGCCATATAAAAAATTTGCAATCTTATGATTTTATTATTATATATTTTGAGATACATTGTTATAGTGAAATCTATTTATTTTAGTTTTTTTTATTCATTCAGAATTTTAGTATTTTTATTTGTTGATGTTGTTCATATTTCAGCATCCGTGTCTGGGAACGATGTACCTACTTTTTTTGTTATATTTTGTTTTGTAGTACTATTGAAGTAATAAAATTAAATTGAAGACAAGAAAGATTTAAAATAGCAAAAACTTTTAAGATAATATTTAGATTGTGTATTTTAGTTATCGAATAATATTTTCGTGAATAAATAAGAAACATCAGATATTTTTTTTTTTGCTTAGATATATTTCTTCCCACAATTATGTCACGAGCAAATAGGAAATTTCATAAATTCTTTGATTTGTTTTATGATCCATGGAGATGAATTATTGAAATTGATTTATACTATTTAAGTACTAACTTAGTACCTGAAAGGTAATTGCTTTACCGCGATATTACAGTTGTTGTGAAGAAAATTAAAATCCAGATACCTAACTAAATGTAGCCGTTAAAATGAAATTTTTATGTTCTTTGTTATATATATATGGATAGTTAATCATCTGATATTCTACAAGTGTGCTACTAACATAAATGAACCAGTGCTTTTTTATGACCGATTTGTACAGCTGAGTTTAAACCTGTAATAATTTTTTTTTTTAATTCCTCAATTTAAACATTCCGATTAATAGCAATAATTATGTAAAAACTCATAAAATCATTTGTAGTTCCCTGTGTCATATCATAAATATGTATCTTTTTAAGAAATTTCTATTTTCCTCAAATATTTAAGAAAAAGTTTTATTGCATAAAAATAATTTTTATACATATTATGAAATTTAAATTGTATTCTATTGTAATTTTTTTTTTTTTGGTTTGGTGGAAAATTTTCATAATTTCTTTATTATTAGTCTCGTAGACAATATTTAGCAATAATATTTATATTTTAAATTAAATTTGTTTCTATTTATATTTAAATAAAATATATTTTAACATTCACCACGAAATCATAATTTTCCAATTATAAAATATTTGTTTTTTTATTACAGAAATTGTGTTGTAAACATATTTGTGACAATATCAAAAATAAACTTTTAAGAGGATGTCATAAAAATGAAAATTGAAAAGGGAAAATTAAAATTGAAAAAAACAATTGTGTTCAAATAATTTAATAAAAAAATTTTTTTTTTTTTAATTTTCTTATGATTTGTTCATTGTTTATAAATCTTTAAGTTTTTTTTTCTGGTAAATAAATCGAAAGTTGAATTATTAATTTTAATATTAAAATAATATTTTTCTTGTTTTCATTGTTGTTTTCAGATATTTAGATTAAAATTATTATTATATTTAAAGATACAAATTGAATTTATTTATTATTATAATAACGACTGCTGTTGAACTTTATTATTTAAAAAGGTCAATTTATAAATTTTTATCATTTTATTTTGTTTATTTTATTTAATTTTGATTTAAATATTTGTATCCATGTTTTCTTTTTTTATAATAAACTATGAGAATCATTTCAATATTTTATATTAAGGAGTTGGTTAGAAAAGTAATATATATAAAAAAATAATCATCAAGAAGATCTTGTAATTTCTTATCTAATTATCCAATTTACGGCTTTAGTTTATCTAATTTAACAAAATTGCTAACTGGTAGAAATAATATTTAACAGAACATTCTGATAACAAGAATCAATTTATTTATTTAAAAAAATTATCAATTAAGATATTTTTGTAGTTGACAGACAATTAGAAAGACGAAAAAGATTAACTTTAAACTTATAATTAAAATATTATTTTAATCCTAAAAGTTTTATTAAAACATTATTTGTAATATAAAGCTGGTTAAATAGATAAATTGTTATAAATTATTATAGAAAGGTGAACCTTTTACAAATATTTAATCTTTTAAGACTAATAATACCTTTCTAATTGATTTATCGATATATAAACAGAATTGTTTCTATTGAAATTAAAGAAAAAAAAAATCTATTCCATATCCTTTTTAGCTAATATCCCTAAAATAAAATTACATATTAAAATAAATAGTATTTTGATCATTAAACTAACTACCAATATTTCCAGGAAATTGTAGATTATAATTTAAAAAAAAAAATTGTTAATATATTTTGAAAAATACACAAGTTTTTATATCTATAATTTTCTAATAAATTTACTATCTACAAAAATGTAAAGACATTTTTATATAAATTTATTATATTAAATTAAAAATGACACTATCGCACCTTACACTTGTAGATTTTCTTAATCTTAGAATCTAAAATAAATATATTTATTACTATTTTACAGGTACTTAACTTACAGGGTGCACAAAGTAGTGTAAAATTACATTAAAATAAATTTATCAATTAAATGGGAACTTTTTATATTTGAGTATCTTATTTTATTTTGAGTTTTACCTTAAAATTATAGTAAAATTTAATTTAGTTTAATTATTTAGTTAGAAGTGATCGTGGATACGACGCATAAATTTTAAGAATATATTATTGAAAATAGTTTCTGTCAAATTTATTATTTTAATTTAGTATACAACTCTGATGCAATCTGTACTAATTAGTTTTTATAATAAATTTAAAGTATTGTGAACATCGTTCAATCAGATTTACTTTTTCCTCTAATAATTATAAATGTTCAACCATTACCTCGAAACATATACGGAAAATATTGGATTATTTTTCATTTTTTTGCAAAAATATATTTAATAAATGAATATTTTTTTTTTAAATATTGAAATCTACTTTCTAAAAATTTTACTTATTAGAAAATCTTTATATGTTTTTTCCACAATATTTACGAATCTAGAAATATATAAAATAAATAATACGACAGTTAAAGATTTCCCATCGGATTTTTATACTTATAAGTTTTTATGTAAATTATTTATGCTTTTATATAAATATGTTTTTTCTTATTTTTTGAAACGTAAATAGGTAAAATAACTACATTCATTCACACATGCAATCCGAGTATAAATTAGTTCAATTAGTTATCACGACATTCTCGGTATTAAAGAAGAATAAGTACAAAAAAAAATACATTGATCACATGTAACAACATTAAATTCTATGTTCTTTACGATAAAAGTTGTTATAGTGCAGAAAGAAAATGTGCAGTTTTCTTTAGTAAAATATTTAATATGGTTGATATCAGCCGTATTTTCACAAAAAAAATTAATATAAAATATTGGACATTTTGTGAATTGCAATTTTATACATAAAGCAGAATAATAATCTTATAGGATATATTTAAATAAATTTTAATTATTTTTTTTTTAAATTATACTATTATTAAATTACCATTTATGAATAAAATAGTCCGTTTTACTGCTTAAATAGTATACCAATTTAATAAGAGTCATATAAAGGTTTAATATTCTAAAATATTATATTTACAATAAAATGCATCTTCTTTATTGAATTTACTTTAAATATCCTTTCCGACAATTGTTTTAACATCATTTTATTTAAAATTGCAGTTACATAAATGAATCAGTGTTTTTTTTAGTTATGATGAATAGAGCCTCATTCATTTCAGAAAATTTAATTTAAATATTGTAAAATTAAGACAGATTTACTAAGATTAAGTCAGATTTAATACTAAGTTTACCAATTAAATAATATCAAAAATTATCATATGGCAAAATATAAAATTAATTTTTTTTTTTAATACGTACAATTTAAATAATATATTTAATAGCAGAATATAAATTTACCATAATATTCTATAACTATTGCATAATAAATTTTCTTTAAAAGTAAACATATATGACAATACATTTTTTGATGAAAACAATTTATTTGATTTAATTTCAGAACAAAATTTATTTTTTATAAAAGACAAAAAATTCTTTATTAGGATTTTATGTATAACATTATAATAATAAATATTGCTAATTTTAAAACTGGTAAATTCATTATAAAAATATACATAAAACCATCATGAAATTCTCTAGTGAAATCAAAAATGTTAAGCGACAAACTCGATTTTAAGAAAAAGTTTTTCTCTTGGGTATTACACACTTTTCTTGTATATAATAAATAACACAAAAACATTTTTTTTGGATTTGAACAACAAAAATGATTTTTTTTTTACATATATGATAAAAATCTTACAATTTTTTATTGTAATCATGATTATTTCAAAATATTTTCTATAACTATTTATAAAAATTTCTGTTCAATATAATAAAACTAAAAAAAAAATGTTTGTGGTGCATTTAAAAAGTTGGTGGCATCAGTATATGTATATATATTTTTTTTATAGAACTATTAAAACATCTATATATGCGGTCAAATTGATTAATTTTTGTCATTTATATAGCCACAGGGGGAACTTAATATTTTTTTTTTACAGATTTAAATTTAATAAATTTGAATTTTAAGAATTCATTTTTTAAGCAGATGAAAATTGTTACGATCAAATAACCACTAAGTGTATTATACTGTTTGATTTTATTGGTTGCTATGTTTTGATATCTGTATATTATAGTATTTTATTAATTTTTCAAAAATAGTAGTAAAAAAAATACAATTTTGATAGGAAATTTTTTTTTCGGTATAAAAGATTTATATATTTGCCACTTTTATCTCACCTGTAGCCTATAATTCTTTTTTTGTTGTATTAGTCTCATGTAACAAAATATGGAAATAGAGAATTGAACATCAAAATTGTTATAATAAAGTGTTAAATTAATAAAAAAAAACTCTTTTTCGAAAAGTCTAGATTTCTCTTTATTAAACCATATATAGAAATTTAGGTTGGTATTTTTTTTATAAAAATAATATTAGGAATTTATAGACATATTTATTTTAATGGTAACAATTGTAGTTCCATTGGGAATATTCATATTAAAAAATATATTTAGAATGAGAGTAAATACCATAATTGAAAATTATTGACTTGATATTGTATGTATACGGAAATATTGAAAACTGGGTGCAAGAAAATTCAAATTGTTAATAAATTGCGTTAAATATCAATTGAAAATGTAACATTGTTTAGAATAACTAAATTTTTAAATATTTTGTAAATATATTTACTTGTTGACATCATTATTATAAATTAGAAAATATTATTTCTGCGAAGATCTTAAAATTATGAATATTGTTTCTAAGTTTGTCATTATATTATATACTTTTAATTTTTAATCTAAATCGATTGGCTACGTATTGATAGAATTAGTTGTAATGTTGATAATAACTAAACATTTATATTTAAACTAAATATAAATTTTTACTTATTATCAACATTACAACTAAATTATACTTTATTATTTCAAGATGCTAGATATTCTGAAAAAGGTAAATTATTGGACCAAAAGTAGTGGAATATAAATTTAAGATTTAAGATTTAAAATCAATTCTTCCCAAATATATTTAATAAAAATTACATTGGTGAAATATAAAAAATAGCTATTAAATAATTCAAAAATTTGCAATAAAATTAGTTAGCTTCTAACATACCGACTTTGTAAAATTAATTATAAGAAATCCTTTATTACAAATTCTAAAGTATCAGTACATGCGAAATGAGCATTTTTGTTTATGAAACCAGGTTTGAAAAGATAAAAATATCAAGTGGTTGTTTTTTAAATCATCATTTCAATAATTAAAGTTTCACGAAAACTTGAAATATATATATTAAGTCTTTAGTTACAAAAAATATTTTGTACATACATATTTGAATATAAATATTTGAGCAGATCATTAAGAAAATCATATGTAATTAATCGAATTCTAAAAGCCTCCAATTTTATTAATTTTTTTAATTGTGTTTGTTTTTTTCAACATACTTTCCATCATTATATAATTTGTTTGTATTCTTATAGTAATTTTGTAAATTTTAATTTGACATTTTTGTAATGCGACATTTCAATTTTCAAATCAAATTAACTTTAAATCATGGTCATCGCATAAAGCTTTTTGTCTCTTATATGCTAAAAATCGTCTAATTTGGTATATTATTTTTCTGACTGTCGTGTATTTATTTGATTTTGTTTTATTGTTTATGTTGTGAAATGATGTTTTTTTGAAAGTGAGATGACCTTTTGGGATCTTTGTCAGAATTACAAAAACTAAAAAAAATAATACTAAAATTATAAAAGTTAAAAAATGCCTAACAGACCCTCACATCGTGTTTTGTTGAAGATAGTCTGGCGCCGCCGGTTAAACAATTTCATTTAAAAGAGAAAAAAAAAAAACATTTTTAAGATTATCCTTGACGAGTACAGAAAATTATATGAAATATTTAAAATATGTGAATATACGCGCGCTTTGGGTTCATTTTAGTGAATAAGAAAACGAAAATAAACACAAGAAAAAAACCAAAATAACTTACGCGTCTAATTCATTTTGTGTATATTCTGTAAAAAAAAATACTCTTAAAGTGATGAACTAAAGGAAGATGAAAAATTACTGACATTTTGTTCCCATCCAAAAATTGTAAAACATTTTTGAAGAAGTCTTTTAAAAAATTCCTTTTTCGTTTATTTCCAACTAGCTGTAGTTATGTGAAAAAACAATTTATGTTATTAATGAGTAGAAATTAACAGAAACAATGTTAACATTTGTCTAGTTAATCAGTAAGTCAGGATGACTACAGAAATTATGGTGTACGGAATGGTAGAAGTTTGTTCAGAGACTATTCTGCATATAGATTAAAATTTAAATAATTTTGTTTAAATTTTATTAAGTTGTTGACCAAGTTCTTGTAATTATTAGCCAATGAAACAAACATTTAAACTTAAAATATAATCTTTATAAGTAAACCAGATAAAAACTATTCTTAACTATTGGGTAAAGCGAAAAAAACAACTATGTACAATTCTAATGAACTATAATTTATCAAATCAACCAGAATGAAAAACCGACAAATAAAAATCATTTACTTGAAAATAAATCAAAATTTTTACGAATCAAATTTACAAAAGAAAAATTATGAAAAATATTATTGTTTACAAAACAAATAATTTGAAACATTTGTAAGTAATGTTTGCATAAAATTTTAGTGTTAATATGATGATAAGATCATAAATTATGTTGGCAGACTTGCTTCTACAATAAAAGAATAATAATTGTTTTGGAATTTCAATGACATTTTCAATCAAATATCCTAGTAAAATAACTTTTATAATCAAAAATGTCTTTCTATTTAAAAATGATGAAAAAAAATATTAAAATTAAATAGAATTTTATATTATAATTTATAATATTTCGGTTAAAATAATATTTTAACCTACCTTAAAATATAAATTTTTTGGTTCATAATGAAAACTTGAATTATAAATCAAAAATAAAATTTTGTCTCCACATTATTATTTAATAATATAACTATTTATGCATCTCAATATATCCAATAATTTTTTATAATGTGATTCAGAGGTCAAACTCAATAAAAATTTGTTTTTTAATGAAAATAAAGAGAATTACATTAGTCCACCATAAGATTTTTGCAGCTAAATAATTTTGTGAAACAGGTTGTTGTCGGCCACTTGGCGCGTTTATAAAGTTAAAAAAAAAAACAAATCAAAGGCATTTTTAGTATGTAGGCATTTATGGTCTCAATTTTATGTAAACATACATAAAAATGATGCATGGCCAAACTTTTATATTAATACAACGTTTTTTTTTTATACAATCGTTATTATAAATTTTAGCATATTTATTAGAAATTTTATAAAAATGTGTTTATTAAATTTAAAGTGTTTTGGTTGTTGTTTTTTAGTTATTTATTCCAAACTATTATGATTACTCAGTATCATGGAAACTTCTCCTCTTATTTCAAAAAAAGTAATAAGAAATATAATAATTATATTACATCTGCGCAAAGAATTAAAGCCATCAGGCATAAGCAATATGTTTTAAACTAATTCTATTAATTGCAATTACTCTCTAACTCAGAAAAATTTTAAATCAAATTCATAATCCTTCGAATCTTATACACAAATATGTCACATATTTTATATCACAATATTAATTGATTATTCAAATTAATTTTACTTTACGCAAGTGTAGTATTCTAATAATTTATAAGGAATAACCCAATAAACTTATGACACGACTGAAAATTGAAATAAAAAGCAGATTAATATTGAAATGCAAAAAATGCATCTTTACAATTTTATATTAGCATTCAGATTTTTAAACAAGTCCCAATGATTTTATTTAAGTTTTTTAGAATTTCTTATGTTTGCAAATCTTATAACATATGCAAAACAAAATACCATCTCAGTTTTTAAAGGTGAATCCGGGCCATGTTAAATATTCTCAGAAAATATGCAATATAAAATTTTGCTGTTTTAGCTTCTGTATATATATTTATGTTATGTGCATATAATGCCGATAGCAACGTGTGTAGTCCATTTAATTTTTTCGATAAATGTATTTTAGATATTAATATAGAAGTAAAAGCTACACACTACAATTTTTTTTTTCTCGATATTTTTTCATGTTTTGAATTAAAATAGTTTTGGAATTTATATGCTTAATATTTTTATAATGTTAATTAACAAGTGTGTTAATAGTATTTGGTCCCACTAAAAATAATTTTCAATAAATAAATTGTTGGAATTATAACAAAATACAAATTTGATTTTTTCAAACTTTAAGAATTTTAATTATCATTAAATTCTTAATTTAAATGTGGGCTAATTATTAGTTTATTTAAAATTTAGAATTTTGTTATAATTAATTCGTCCTGCTATCATTACAATTGTACAAATAATTAATTCGTCCTGCTATCATTACAATTGTACAAATAATTAATTCGTCCTGCTGTCATTACGATTTTCATTACAATTGTAAACATAAATGTCATTACAATTGTACGCATTTGCCACCTATATTCCTTAGATCTCAATAATTAATTTATTTACTGTGTGATTTAAATATTTATTAATTAATCAGATTCTTAAACTTTAACATAGACCACCATAAAATGTACTCTTGTATTTCCATGAAACTTATTTTGTGCGTGGATTACCATCACCATTAGTCGTTATCATCCCTTTACGATAATACGTCTCTCTTCTAAAGAGATAATGTAATTGGGTTCCAATTTTAGGTATTAAATATTTAAAATATTTCTCATATATCACTGAAACCATTTAATATTCTCATTAAAGGCGAATTAATTATCAATATATTGATTAATTTGATATTAATTTTAATAAAATTATAATCCAATTTTTTTTTATATTTTTATACGTAGAAAATGGTAAACATAATGTAATTATTTTATTACCAATTTGGATTTACAAAAATTATTACAAATATAGTTTCAATTTTTGTATACATTTCATAATATTTAAAAAAAAAAACAGAAACAGGATCAAAAATAGTTTTTCATTTTTATTTCGTGCTTCTTCTTAATGAAACTGAAGCGCCGCAAATTTTGTGATTTATGAAGACGATTTGTATAATAATCACAAAAAAGCCCTCTGAGAATATTTCAATATTATTTTTATGTTTTGAATGGATCATAAAGTTATTAATATTTTCAAGGTTGCAAAAAGAAAATATTCTTAAAGATTTTTATTTTGTTTAATTCATTATTTGTTTGTAAACATTTATAATAAATTTTCTGCATTTGCTTAACAAATATGAAAAAAAATATAACAATGAAAATTCATAATATTTTATTCTCTTGAAGGCATTTAAATGATGTTTTTCTGTTGTATTTTCTTATGTGTTACAAATTAGTTTTTATGGGTTTATTTCAATTTTATTTATTTCAAAAAATTTGTTGTGAATTTTAATGTTAAATTTTAACAGAATAAGCTGTTTATAATTTTATATTACAAATAAGGATAATGTGGGAAAATATGAAAGAATAAATTTAATTCAGTGTTGGATTTCAATTTCATTTTATGACTTTTTTTTACGAAGTTTAATCAAACATAATTAGATAGATTTGTATACTATTATAACTATTAAATCTAATAGCTCTAACCGTTCTGTTATATTAATTTCATTAAGCTATTGTTAGATCAGTGTAAAAGATTTGAAAACCAAAATCAGATCACAAAATTGTAATAAATTTGTAATTATTGGTAACTAATTGTATTTGCCTTTAAATGAAACAAAATAAAGCTTCTTTCAAATCAAAAAAAAATTCTTGGTTTTTCAAAACAATTAAACGTTGTAAAGGTTTGAAAAACGTTGCAAGTGTCTTGTAAACGTTTTTCAACACCATTACAACGTTTTTCAAAACAATTACAACGTTGTAAAGGTTTGAAAAACATTGTAAGTGTTTTGCAAATATTTTTCAAAACTTTTACAACGTTTTTCAAAACAATTACAACGTTGTAATGGTTTGAAAAACGTTGTAAGTGTTTTGCAAATATTTTTCAAAACTTTTACAACGTTTTTCAGAACAATTACAACGTTGTAAAGGTTTGAAAAACGTTGTAATTTCTTTGGAAATGTTTTCCAAAACTTTTACAAACGTTTGAAGGGTTTGAGCAACGTTGTAAGTGACTTGGAAATGTTTTCCAACACTATTACAACGTTTTTAAAAACAATTTGAACGTTGTAATGGTGTGAAAAACGTTGTAATTGTTTTGGAAACATATTTCAAAACATTTACTATTTATGTCATAACAATTACAACGTTTTTCAAACCATTACAACGTTGTAATTCTTTTGAAAAACATTTTAAGTGTGTTAAAAAAATTTCTAAGCCATTTAAGCCAAGGATCATTTGAACTATTTAAAATGAAAGCATTTTTATTTGAAATCAATTTTCAGACATTTTTAATAGTAAATTTTCTTTTACCATAAATTTCACAGCATTATTTTAAATATTTTTGTTTATTTTTTTTTTCACAGACTCTTAAAACTGTTTTCAGTTACTATACAGTTCTGAAACGACTTTCTTATAAATCATCAATTATATGTTTAAAAACTTTAATGTTGTACAAAATTTTTAGAAATTAGTGTTCAAATTTTGGAATTTCAATTACATCACAATTTTTATACGTTACTATATTTGCCTTCTGCAAATTAAAAAATTGTTTTATAAAACAAACAAAACATATATTTACTTTTTTATTATTGCTTCTATGCTGCTAATATAATTTGTATTTTATATAAAATAAATGACATTTAACAGCCTTTTTTTTCTTGACGAATGACTTGTGGATATTTAATAATAAACTATTTAGATTTGACTTTTTAATTAAAACCGCAAAATAAATAAAGACATTTTGTCTGCGTGAATAATTTGTGGATATTGAACGGATGTCAAATTTAGTATTAATACATTATAGTATATTGATTATACCATATAAAACCTTATTTATGTATAAAAAATTTCCATCGTATCAGTTTTATTGTATCATCTGCTTCTTATATTAGTTTATGTACCTACTTTTTACACAAATTGTATAACTATTTATTCTATAAAACAACACCTGTCAATGAGTAAACAGAAAAATGTATTTAAAAGAAAAATATATAGAAATTACGAAAATATACATTTTCATGGGAAACTAAAAAATCAGAAAATATTAATATTTTTTTAATATAGTACACTTTATAAAGTAATCAACGAATGATAATAATAATATTAAATTATTTATCATTTATATTATATTTTTCAATTATTTATTATTGTAGTTTCCAATTAAAAACTATTATTTCTTCTTAAATTAAAATTACAAATGAAACTATCGATCATAATTGTTTTGATCGATTTGTATTGTAGATAATGATTGTTCTTTTGTCCCTAAAGATTTCATGATGACCAGTTTCACCATAACTTAAAGAGTAAAATATAATATAATTGGTTATAAAAAGAAAATATTATAAAGACATTTTTTTTAGAAATTTTTATTAAAGATATATTTAAGAGGATATCTGATATTCCTATTTAAAGCATGATTTAATTGTGAATTATATTTGCTATGTAACGTGAAACAAATAAGTAATTGATTTGCTAAATGTTACAGTGTAATAAACTTTTAGATTAGTTAAACAAATAATATATTTTTTTAATCGGTGCATAATTTAATTGTAAATTATATTTGCTTTGTAAGTTGAAGCAAGCTGCTTGACAATTTTCATTTAAGATGTGTAATTAATTCTAAATAAAAGCTGAATTTTAACAAACAAATCTAAAAATATTATATAAGAAAATTATGTTAATGTACATATCTTAATATTATGACTGCAGATTAATTTCTATAATTTACTATGATCTAATTGTGCAGCAGATCACTCAACACTTATACATGGAAACAATTAAATATTTTTATTTTGGTATATTTTTTAACATAATTATAGTTTAAGTAGGGGGATATTAAAATAACAACCCATTTCGGATTTATATAATAATTTCCATATAATACAAATTTATATAACTTACAAAACTATTTAAATCTTCAACTAAATATCCCATAATTTTGAAAAATAAAGAGGCGATAATAAAACGCCTTCAATATTCATTAAATACCCAAGGAACGTAAGCATTTTTTTAGTTATTCTGGATGATGGAGTTATTTATTTTAACACAAAAATATTTGTTGCATCAGGTACTTCTTAACTTTTTTTTTTGCTGTGAAAAGCAAACGCCTTCTCGGGCGGAGCCAGGCTGTCATCATTGGCAAACATTCAATTAGAAATGTTTTTGTTTTTTTTTTTTCTGAAAAGAAAGAAATACAAAATTTTCTGAGCAAAATTTTTTCAACGTTGTAAATTTAATTTACACTAAGAATTTTTTTTATTTCAAAATGCCGAGACTTTGTTAAATTAAAAGAAAATATGCAGCAAAATATATGTAATCAGAGTCTAAAAAGAATTGTAGTGGCAATTTAGTGAACAGACATGAATTTGAAGATTGAATGAATTTTCATATAATTAAAGCACTTTAAATGCTTAAATGATAACGATTTACTTCCGACGTAAAAAAGAACGCCTAATCCCACAATGATTTCCAATTAATCTTACGCTAAAATCTCAGTTGTGTTGTAATTAAATAGAAAAATTATTTATATTGAAATTAAAATAGTAATAACTTTTTTAAATTAAACCTAAATTTTATAAAACTATAGTCATTTAATAGTAATTCTAGTTTGTACTATTTTTTACATAAAAATAAAACTGTAGACTCATAGTAAGTTAATCAATTGTTATAAAATTCGATAAATTATCATCATTATAACAAATCCTACACACCTTTTTCACTTTATCCTTGAAATTCTATTACGAGACAAAAAGAATAACGTAAAACAGGTGCGTAATTACTCACCATAAAAAAGGATGTTCTAATAAAACTTTTTGAATAAGGGTGAATAAATTGAAAATAATAAATACAAAAAAATTGTCAATGTATTTTTTTTTTTAATATTTTAGTTGGAACAGAAGTAAAGTGTCCACCAAAAAATAAAGTGTAATTTTTTAATCAGCAGGTAACCGTATATCATTTTGAATTTAATATTACTTGTGTCGTCGTATTATATAATATCTAATATGTTTAGTTTTTTGATTTTTTCTCTTGAAAACCGCATTAATGTTATTTCCTAGATACGATTTTGATAGATAAAAAAATTATTGATATTGATTAAGTAGCCCACCCTTGCAGTAGCAATGAAATTCTTTAAAAAAAATATTAAGGTTTTTTTTTGTAAATTAAATTACATTGTTATGAAGAAAATTGTATCTAAATAATTTATTTTCTTTTTAAATATTTTATTTCAGTTTTAAATTAAGTTAAGATTAATGTAAAAAATATAATTAAACCAAAATAATTGCATATAACAATTATTTTGGTACTGTAAACAATTAATTATAAAAAATAAGAAAATTACTCAGTTTTTAATTTTAAGCAACAAAAATCGTAAAGAACTTAAATAAAATCATTAATTAATAATCGGAAAATTAACATAAATTATATGGATTTTGAGCATAATCGTAATGTTGAAATATTGTGGTAAAGAAAATTTGTAAATCTCTACATTATTTTTTAAATACCTCGAAAATAAATAATAATTATAAAATATTACCCTTGAAGGTATTATTTTTTTCATAAATTTTATAAGGAAAATAAAATCGTTTTAAATCAAAAATTATATTAGCTAATTTGACATAAATTAAATTAAAAATTCTTTTGTATTTTCTGATCTACAAAAATCGATCGTCATAAAATTATAAATATTTAATGGACATAATAAAAATCAGCTATATTCCTAAAATTTCGATTAATATTTCAAAACTGTGAGTATAGAATATTTTTTTTTAGGTAAATAACCTAGAAACAAAATATATATAAGTTTTAAATATAATATCTTTTATGTTACAATAGTTTTTAAAACATATTTATATTTTTACAACTTTTCATAATAACTTTTTATGTTTTTTAGTTTTTTTTTTTGTAATTCGGGTATTAGTTAAAAAATTTTTTTTTTTATGATTTTTTAATATTTTTCTTTCAGTTCGGTGGTAAAATAAAATAAAAGAATTTCAATTTAATATGTAGGAGAATTTTTAGGTCCAACAAAAAATTAAATGGCTGATAGGATTGAATTGCACTCTTTATTATAATCATATGGGTTCAATTTTATTGCTCGTAAAAATTTAAGAAAAAAGAAAAATTTTTATTGTACAACTTTCTGATCATTAAAATTTCTTTTTCATAAAAAAAAAATTATTCAGGTAATAATTTTATATTTCATATTGATTTCTTCTTATTTTAAACAATCTGACTTTCTTTGTACAACATAAAATATATATTTGTAGTTATATACAGTTTATTGGAAAAAAATTAATATTCTGTGTGATTTGTTTTTGGTTTTTTGTTACAAAAATAATGTTGATAATTTGTATCCTCTAAATTGAAAACAACAATTACTTTCAATCGTATAAATAAATTAATTTTATTATAAGACTTCATATTTATTTAACAATATACGAGTTTGTAATATCTGCCGACTATGTGTGTCAAATGAGAAACAATCTACAAGTATTAACTTTTATTTGTAATTTATTAAATTTACAAATTTGATATTTTCCCAAATTATATTCTGATATAAAATAATTTAAATGGCCAGATATTGCCTTTTATACTAAAATCTTTTCTATTAGAATTTTCTATTAAAAGTTGGTAGCATCGGAAAATTATAGTTAATAATGTTTATTCATTTCTAAAGGCTAGATTCTATAATATTAATAATGAATTTCAAACTTATTCTAAAAAAAATGAATATTTATTAAGAATTACTCTCTTTTTAAGCCGATACTAGTTTTTTAACCGTAAATTAATAGCTTTTATTATTCGTCGTAAAAATTAATAAAATTGTGTTAAAAACTAAGCATTGCATTATATTCTAAAAGCCAGTGGGATATGATTACATATTTAACTTTTTTTTGCAAATATTAATATATTAAAATTTATAAATGAAAATTAAATTAAACATTAAAAAATGACATTTATTGAAAATATTAAATTTTTAATTTAAAGGTATTGAATAATTTTTCCAATTTTAATTGGTTATTCAGTGTACATAGTTGATTGTACTTTATTTCCGATTCGGAAATTTATTTCCGATTCGGCTTTTTAAATGAATTTAAATTCATGTTCCGGTCATGCTGTGTAAACCTTATATTGACAAAACAAAAACAATTTATTTTCAGGCACGCGCCATTGAATTTATTAAATTCTTGTAAATATAGATAAATAATTATAAAAATAAACCTAGAAATTATCAGTGCCAAAGGTTTTTAAGAATGAACTTTATAAATATTATATTTAAAATTCTTAAAGCATATTCTTTATTAAAACCTCCCGCCGTCCGTCAACAAATTGCACTTCATTATTATGCATTTTACCTTTTTTCTTAATATATAGTAAAGTTTTATATATATGTATATTATAGAAATAAAAAAAACGATCACGTATTTATAGTTTAAATATCTAAATCGTAAAATTTATTTTACTTGGTCAGCCCTAGTTTATAAAAACCACACGCATCGTTAAAATAAAAAATCCTTCAGATTTGTACTGAAAACTAATACTATTTAGTTTTTTACGACCCTCTAAAAATAAGTTTTGTTGATGGTGTGACTAGTGTAAGAAAAAAATACTTTTCTGGCTAAATTAAAAAATATTTACTTTCAACATAATGTCTATTGATTCTCTATTTAACTATAATAGAATGTGTAGTGATATTTTTTAACCATAGCCTAGCTAGAATCATGTATGTATCATACTTTCATTTATTGAATAATATACAGTCGTAAAATTCAAAGGATAAAAACACCGAGTGCTTAGTTTTCGCTTTTATTGAGACACATTACCACGATGGTTCGAAAGTTACAATTCTTGAAATTCAAGTAGATGTGGCTAAATTATAACATAAGAAAACTGTTTACCTGGTAAGATATCTGGTCAGTTTACATGAAAACTTTTCATTTGTGATTCAAATTCTTCATATAAATTTTCCTCCTATATTATCAGCTAAATAGCAGTAATCTGTCAAAATTAACTCTCAAAATAAATAAGTAAAATTAGGTTAATATTTAACATTTTGGCAACGTATACTAAAATTTGAAATACATTAAAATATGATTCTGAAAAAAGGTATTTGAATATTTTTAAATTTTCGTTCATCATTTATGATAAACAAATTTTGTGTTCATGTAAAATTATTATGTTGAGCACAAATTTTCTTCTTATCATTAAATTTCATTATAAAAATGAAATTTTTGACACTTCATTATGATATCTTTTTACGTTTAATTAATCTTTACATTTTATTACAATATTAATCACTCACCAGAAATCATTAAGAGTCTATTAAAAAAATTATGAAACATTCATAAAAATCACAAAATGTTGTAAAAAAATTTTATGTTTTTCTTAATCACTCTGTAAAATATAGAAAAATTTAATTAACTTTAGTTTTTAATATTTCTTATATACTTTTTTTTTAATAGCTGTAATTTAATGCTGTTGTTAAATTCCATTTAAATGTCATTTTGATCAGAATCCTCCAATGAATTTTATTTTTATTGATTTTGTAGGCGAGATTTTATTAATTTTTTATAGTGTCTGGATTGACACTATTGCGGCTTATAGATTCTTTATTTTTCATTAGTAGATAATTTCTAATAAAAGTTTTTTTTTTTTTTACGGATTATTTTATTGTTATTTTATTTTACATTTTAGTTTTTATATGAATTTTGTTTATCATAGTTTGTTAGAAGCGGATATTGATAAAATTGTATTAACTTTTTAGTGAAAATGTATTAAAATTAAGTAACCGTATTCTTGTTTACAGATAAACAAAGAGTTAACAATTTTGACTGTTTCATTTCTTGAAAAAAAAAAAAAAACTAAGATATAAAGTCACAACTGAAAGTTAAAGAAGAACAAAATATTCATTCATAACTTGAATATGCATTAAATAAAAATAATAAAAATTTATTAAAAATTTTGTGTTTTTCTGATCATCATCGAGAACCAGTTCAATTAAATATAAAATCTATATTTAATTAATAATATAGAACTATTTTAAGTTTAATTTTATTATTATTTATCTAATAAATTTTAAAAATAATGTCTTTTATTATTAAGTATATAAGTGACCCTATTTCACATAACAAAAATAAAATAATAGCATTGGTATTCTAAATACAAAAAGAAAACTATATAAAATGTACTAACAAAAATTTGTTATAAAAATGTCATCTTAGAAACAATTAATTAACTTTTAGAAGGTTTAGTAATATTTAAAAAAAATAATACGATCACATATGGCGACTAACAATAAATTTCAAAATTAAACTATTTATATAAAAGTAAAGAGTATCATCACAGCACGATAAAATATCTTATTATTATTTTGATCACTGCTTTCAATTTTTTTTTTTTAATCGCAAACTGAACTAACTCTCTGGTTTTAAAAAAAATTTATTTTATGTATAAAAATTATTGAATTATCATATGGTCATTATTATCACCTTTTAAACGAATTATTTTTATTAGTTCGGTTGGATATTAGAATTATGTATTAATGTAAATATAAATAAATAATATTTCAAACTGCGGTATGTTTTTAGAAATATTAAAGTCGATGGATTAAATATTTATTGATAAATATAGAAATACTATTTGAATTAAAAGTTGTTAAACATTGAACAAAATATTGAGTATATAATATTAGCATATAAATAATTTAAATATTTTTTTTGGGGTTGTTTAACAATATTTAGATTATTAAGGAATGCAAATATGTACTTGGTTATATTTCTAAAATTAAGCATGTGTATATAAATTTACGATAAACTTTTGAATTTAAATTGATTATAAAGTTACTTTGGCTCAAACCTTTTCTAGTTTATTATTTTTTCTAATAAAAATCAGATAGAGCTTAATAATTATTTCTAACATTTGATCAATAGCAACAACAGAAAAATAAGAAAACAAAAATTTTGTAACAGAACAGACTAGTCAAAGGCATAGAATAATAATGTGACCTAAACAAAATAAAAAACTACAAATTTTAGGTGTAAAATTTTATGTTTTCATTCCGATACTAAAATAAAAGATTAAAAATGATTATAAATATGTTTTTTTTCTCTATTCTAATTCTTAACTTTTATATGTTATTTTTATGTATTTTAGGAGAAAAAAATTAGTCTAATTTATGTTAATTACTAAATTATATATAGAGCAATAAAAAACTAAAATATATTTTTTTTTTTCAGTTTATAGTTAAAACACGTTAAAATAAAGACCATTTTAAAAATAAATTATGTTTTATACATAAATTATTATTTTTTATTTTAAAACAAAATGACAACAAATACCCATCACGGCATGAAATCCTATCAAATTAAATAATAATTCACATTATTTAATAGTTATATAAGATTTAGAAGGACTATAGAAAATAATTTCAATAAAATTTTGAAGTTATAAATAAATTTTTACCCTCTGGTAATAAATAAATTACATTTGAACAAAGTAAAATTATATTTAAATAATATTTAATCAATTATTTTAGTAAGAAAATAAAATAACAACAAGAATTTAAATCTATAAATAAAATAACCTCTAGCATAATTTTTGATTATTATATTTTATATAAATAATATAATTTGTTTCTAACAATTTTTTTTATAAAATAAAATATACTTCCTGATTGGCAATATGTTAACAAAAAATATGTCGCGAATTAGATTAAAAAAAATTAGATTAAATCATATATATATATATATGTAGTCTAATCGAAATGTGAATTTTTAAGTTATTTATTAATCTGATTTACATCCACGTATATATTACAAGTAAATTTAATGTTACTCATATGATTTGTTCAAAATCACCCAGTAAAATAATTTAAATCATATAATTCACTAATAAAAAAAAAATAGTTTTAGATTGTAACAATGATTCTTATTTAATATATGTTTTACCTGATATATAAAATGGTTTATTTATAGATTTTTTTTTTTTTGTATTCTTGGCGATGCTATAATATTCGTCAGAGAAATTCTATATAAAAATAAAAACATGTAAACAAACAAATAATTTGATTTTTGTACAAAAGCAAGTTTAAATAATATTCTTAATCCAAGCCCACACTTTAAAACATATTACAAAATTAGCTCAATTCAATGAATTCAATGATGGCTAACATATCTGCAAAATAATATAAAAAATACCTTTAAGGTGTTCGCAATATTTTATTATTTACGATTTGTGTTGACTGTCAAGTAAAATGTCACCGGGTTTTATATTTTTTTCCTTTATTTTTAATAAAAATATACATATATACAAATAGAGTTTTCAAAATGCATTTTTTATTTTGTAAAATTTTGTAATTTATTTTTATTTTGTTGAAATGAACCTTATACGTCAAACACAAAAAAAGTTCTTATACCTACTCTTAGACTGTCCTCTATAATATTACATCATAGAGTATAGAAAATGATGTAATATTATAGAGGTATAATAATAAATTTTTGTCAAGCTATCAAACTGAAATAAATAAAGTTGATTAGAATAATGTAAAGAAATTGGAATTGTGTAAATTTTCAAAATTATAAACTTGATGAGTTTTAAAGGTTAAGTTAACAGAAATTCAAATTCTGTTTTCATCAAAGATTTCATATCAAAATAATATAATGTCCTTTAATTTATTAATTTTTTTTAAATTTATTGTCTATTCCTTTAATCTAATACTAATAAAAAAATGAGAAAATAAAATTAATTTTGTATCTGAAATATCATATCCTTTTGTATCTGAAAAACTCTAAAAAATATTGCATTTAATAATTTATTTGTTATAAATTCTACATTTAATGAGTTTTATATATATTTTTATAGGAAAATTATGAATAATTCTATCACTAATCTTTATTTGTATGATACGTAATTATACTTGCACAACACTTCTAAATAATTAATATGCAAGGAAATACTATTTTTTGTAAAACAATTAAATTTTAAGTTAAAGCGGAACATTTATAAACCTGGATTAAGTCGGAATGATAGAAATGTTATTCAAGTTATTACTCTATATGTACTTAAAGAGCTTTTCGAGATAAATTTATTTAGACTGTTTTGTACATACATTTATCCAAAATCCTTATACATATACATATATTTATTCCTTCATAATATTTCATTACAATAAACTTAAAAGACTTAGTTAAAGATCGTATGCGAGTTTGAATTAAAATTATTCATTGCAATTGAAACATAAAATACACTTTACAAACTAAAAACTTCTAGAAATTTTACATGCATTAACTAATGCATGGAGACTAATGTTTATAAAATATACAATCTTCCTTCTAAATATTATTTAATTACTGATGTTTTTGTTTATTTAATATATTTAAAAAAATAAATAAATATAAATATTTTAATAAATTTTTTTTCACGTACATGACTAAATTTTATTATAAGGATAATAAAATATATTTAAAATATTATTCATGTTAGCCGACACGTATACATATATATATATTTAAGTGACAAAAATCCGACATCAAGACAGCATAAAGTTCATTTTTATGATCCATTGTTAAATAAAGTATATACGCGTACTATATACATATAAATAATTTTTTTTTTATTATTATTTCATGTGAGAAATAATACTTATGAGCTTATATAATATTTATAAAAAATTTTATATGTTGAACCTTTTATAGTTCATGACCAAATGTTGGGCGCTTTAAAGTCGATTTTTATCAAAAATAAATGTGCGGCATTTTATTTATACATATATGTATATATATATTTTAAATGTCGTATATAAATAGATATTAAAGTAATACAATATGATTTTTAGACTTTTCATTTGAGTTTAGGAGTTTATATGGTAAGGACACCCGAGACTGATGAGATAAGTAATAAATTACAATAAACTTCACTTTTGTGTTGAATAAATTCAACGATATGTTAGCCGTTTTTATGTCATTTAAATATATATTATATTTTTAAATATTTATCTGTTTTTTTTTTTTTTTGTTATATTTTTTTAAAATGAACAATGTAACTAAAATGTTTGTTGTTAATGCGAATTGTGCAATTATGCAGATTAAGATCTCCAACCAAATTCCAAAGAAACTATAGTAAAAATTTGAGGTAAAATTAATTATAGACTAATTTAGGGTATTTTATCTGCTTACATCTTTTAGTTCTCCTTAAATATTATAGAGAGTTGTTCCTGTTAAATTTAAGTTGATACGTTTATTTAAAGAAATCCCTATATAAATTAAATATCAAGTTTTAAATTTCAGAAATAAGTTTTTTTTTATAGAAAGTACAGTTGTGACTAGTTCAAAAGATTGACTAAGAAAATGTCAAAAAATTAAAGAATACCATAATTTTCTTATGATTATGTATTTAGCTCCTGCTCTAATAAAAATCAACAAATTTTTTTTTTTAAATTTACAAAATTTACTTTAATTCTTCTCGATCTATAACAAAAAAAAAATAACAAAATTGTATGCTGATTACATTACCATTTTTAGGTTAACAAAACAGAAAATTAAATGTCATTGCAGACACCTACAATTTATCGTTTTTTTCGTATTCATAACAAAAGTTTTTGTTACAATTACATAAAGTTATTTTTTGTAAACATTTTAAAAACTTGTAATTGAATAAATGGAAGTAAAAGTTGATATTAATTATAAATAATAAAGCACTTCACAGTGAGAATTGTGTTTATTTTGATGTATTTAGATTATCATTTATAACGAGTTGAAATTTGTAAAATAATTTTTTTGGAATAAACAGGTTAAAAAATATCGAATAATCTTAGTTAAAATTATTTAAAACAAATTTTTATACCCAAGATATTAACGACAAATACAATGTGTAAATTTACATCGTGTAAAAATTTTAGTATAAACATTAGAATTAAAATTGGCTAAAATTAGGAATCTTCAAAAGTTTCGAGTAATTTTCACATTTCCGAATATTTTAGTATTGCTTTAACTTTTATTCATGTACCTTTAAGGATATTGATTTGTTTAAATTGATCTCTGTGTTCATTTAATTAAAATTATTCACATTAAAGCTAAATAAGTCTTAAATTTATTTATATTCCAAATAAAATTAAAGAATTTTCCACAACATTTTGTAATATTATCTTTCGAAACCGCTCCGAAGCTTAAAATTATCAATTAGGCAAATAATTAATTTCAAATGCCATGCATATTTGAATATTTTGTTAAATCCACAGAAATAATTTATCTTCTGTTAATATATCTAGTTTTAAATTATAAATATCCTATATTTTTCAACATATATTTTTTTAACTTTGATTGTTAAGTAAATATAATTTTCACCTGTTGCCCGAATACAATGTTAATCATGACAAACTTTTATATTACAATTATCTGCATCTATAAACTCAAAATATATACATATATACTGCGTGTACATAATGTTTTAAACAACAACAAAAAGTACAAATTTTTATTTGTGTTCATTAAATAATCTGAAATGTTATTAAATATTAAGAGAAAAAAAGGTCCAATATTTATTTAAACTATATTCACAGTTGTGTCAAAATAATGAAGAACTGAACTCAAACAGATTAAATATTATTATTTGGAGGTTTGTTTTTTATCATTCATTTTGGTTTATTTTGGTATATTTTTGGGAAAATATTTACAAACCTGTCGTATGCTTCTTTGATATGGCAATGTTAAATATGGAAATGAGGCGATTAATAACTTTGTAAATATTAGAATATAAAATATAAACACAAAAAATATGGGAACAAAAAAATTTCTATTAAAAAAACTTATTAAATTAAAATTTTATTGTTTCCTGTGAAAAAATAATTTTAACGAAAAATTAGAAAACTAACAAATAATAATAACAAATATTTGTAATTTTTGTTTGTTATAATTATAATTTTTGGGATTTTTAAATCGCTGTTTTTGTTACAAGTGGATCCTTGAAGTGACTTAAATAAGGTGGAGTATTAGACGAAAACTTGGTTAAATTCGAAACAGTACAGGAAATTTAAATTTAAATTTAACAAAACAAAAATATTTAAATCAACTCCAAATTTATATAATTTCCAAAAAATTAAAAAAAATTTATTTTATATTTTTATTTCTTAGATAAATTGTTATTTCCATTCCTAAACAATTAAGTTATAAATTTTCCAAAAAAAACACTCTACTTTAAAGTATTTTGGAAATTATGGGTTGTGCCAAATCAAAACTTGATGTGATTGGGAAGATTTGAACCAAATATGCACGTGAAAATTTAATTAAAGTTATCAAAAATATTAATTGGTGTTAGTAAATTTCCACAAAATTAATTTAGAAGAATCAACTTTCAAAATAATTGTCCAAAGAATTCTATATTCCTAATAGATCATTTCCAATAAACACTGCAATAAATTGTTAAAAATTTAATGTAATAATTTATATTTAGATTTAAATTTATAAAATATTTTTTATTATTTTTATAATTTCAATGGTTACAATATTTTTAGATATTTCTCAACTATTTTGATTTTTAGTTTTCTGTTTTTTTTGGTTGTATCAACGAAATATTTTTAACATGACATCTTGTAGCACTATAACTTTTTATGTATGGATATGTATATTATATTATAATATTGTAAATTTTTAAATGATCATTAAATTCTAAATTAGGTATTAAAATTCAATAATTTGTATTTTTAGTGCGTGTTAGAAATCTTTATTTATTTTTTTACGTATTTTCAAAAACCCAGAAAGTTTTATTAAAAAAATTCCAACAAATTATCTCTAAAAAAAAAAAGCAAACATTTTTATTACCATTAAATTACTATGTTAACTAGTCATCAAAAATATATATAATTTTTTTTTCAGCTATTTTATTATAAATTTTCTTTTTAAAAGTTTTGTTGACAAATTACCATAAAGTAATTGATTGTTAATAATATGAACAAACAAAAATCAAAATAAAGTGTCATATTTCTGCTGATGCTGTATAATCTGAAACTTATCAATTAAATTCATTTAAACAAATAAAAAAATACACACAACCTAATTTTATTGTGGGTAGTAAAATATTGTAGGTGGAGTAGTTTTATTAATCTGATAAAAAAAAAAATCTACTTCTTAACTAAAAATAATTTACTATATATAATATTTTTACAATGACATTATAATAATTTTTTGACTACTTTTTGCTGCCAGTATCCTAAAAATATTACGTACTAATATTGAATCTAACATTTAAATTTAAAAACAATTTTTGGGAATGGCATTAATTTTACTTAAGTAATAGCTTTTTAGTTATTAAATATTATAAAAAAAAAATTATTAAATATCATATTCAATTGACTGAAAAAATAAAACAGTTAAAATAAAATCTGGCAAATTGTAGACATACCGCCACGCCATTTTCGATAGTTCAATCAATCACTAAAATTAATCTTTGAAAACGTTTTCGGCAGAATTTTTTTGTTTTACTATACATATATTTTGTTAGGTTACATACATATATTTTGTTAGGCATATATATATGTGACAATATTCTATGTAGGCTTAAACGAATCAGTGTCAGGAAAAAAAAAACAGAAACTGAATTATTGGCAAATTATCTGATAAATTTCTTTGATTAAGGTGTGGTCTGGACAAAATAAAACTACAATATTTGAAGAGAAGTCAGAAAAAAACAAATCTTATTTTATAAATGAAAATCATATTCATAATAAAAAAAAATGATGATTTTGAAATCTTATATGGGATAATATTTATATGTGATGGACTTATTCAATATGTTTATATGATTGTAGGTGGGCGAAATATTTTCGGAGATATAAAATACCAAAATTTAGGGAAATTTTTAAATTTTATTATTTTGTGCTGTTTAATTTTTCTTTGGAAATCAAAAAAAAAAAAGAATTATGTTTTTATGGGTTTATAAATTTCTTTAGAATATTATGTTTTCATTTGTCATGTAAATATTTCACTTCGACTTTTTTTTTTTTTTGATAATCAAAATAAAGATTAGATTTTAAAAGTTTATTGATTAAATTATTTTGAAATATGACAAAAATTTTAAACTGGATTACAAAAATATTTTTTGTACTGGTATTTTCAGTAAATGAGATAGTCATAGTATCTTATAGTATATAGCAGTGCTCCCCAATTGGTGTACCGCGGTACAACAATGTAGATAGTTTTACGTATCACAATGTGATCACGCAAAAAAAATCTCTTATTTTGGTAACTAATTTTCTTAATTAACAGTTAGTGATAAAAACGGTATCTGCGGCCGATAATTTGGTGAAAAAATATTATTTATATTATAAAAAACTATATTAATTACGTCACTATTTGATTTATGTCATTTGGATCCAAATTACAATTGTTTATTTTTAATATTATTCGATTTGCAGCATGTTTAGCTATATTTTTCATTAATGACGACTTAAATAATGATATTTTTTGCCCCAGAATTTCAACTTATAAAATTTATAGACAAAATTACTATATTAGTGCAGGTCTATCAAATGTATGTACATATTCTCGATAATTTTGAATATCGAAATTCGATCAAGCCATCTGTCTGTGTATAAAGTTTGTGTCGGAATGAGAGGCTCTGATTTCTAATTCGTTGAATACAAGAAAAAGCATCTCGCTGAGAATCAATATTATCATCTTCAGCTTTATCTTTCGAAACATATTTTGTATAGTAATAAAAAATTACATTAATTATAAATATAAAATAATAAAAATAAATGTGTTTTACACAGGTGTGTTCCTAAATTTTCCAAAATAAGTTTTTGTTTATAGTGTGCTACGAGTTTATATGGGAAGCTTTAGTGTGCCGTGAGGAAAAACAGGTTACTGAGCACTGGTATATGTAAGATAGTTTATAATATTAAACTTGAATGTGAAACTTTTTATATAGACATTATTATTATAATATTTATAGCTTAATAATTGCAATGTGAAACTTTTTATTAAAAGTTACTCTTATTTAATTTTATGAGTGTTATTTTTATTGCAATTACTTTAATTGATTCAGTAAAATTAATATAATTAATTTGAAATTAAATATGTAGCAAATGCAAATCTAAATATGTAGCAAATGCAAATTGTATAATTTAATTCATTCAAACTATACAAATTACTAATTTATATCAATTATCATCGCAACATATGATAAATGCTCAAATTGTATCTTCGAAATATACAATAAAACAAAATATTTGACATTGGTGTGTATATTATTGATCAATAAGATAAATTGTATTTTAGAGAATTTAAAATACTGAGCCTTGACACCACTTCTGAGTAGTACAAATTACATATTTAATGAAACTAAAAATTACATACTATTTATGTAATTTATGTTGGATAGATTCTATACATTTATTTATTATTGCAAAACAAAAACTAATTTCTAGCAGGCGAGAAATGAAATGTTATGTAAAAAATTATCTTAAGTTATCTAAAAAAATCATCTTAATTAAAAACTTGAAAAACTAGTACCAATTATATTTTTCAAATAAAAGTTTTGTCAATTCATTTAATATTTTCAATAAATCTATTATGAAATAAGTTTATTGTCAAGTTAATTTTCATTAGAATATCACGTACTGCAATATTAAAAATGCTACAATGTATAAGATAATTGCATGAATTCTGCAAATTAATTAAATCCCGCTGTTTTATTCTGCATTTTCAGAAAAAAATACAGAATCAATTTGTAAGATTTAAAATAAAACCAGAAATATAATAAATATTTTTCACTATCAAATGAATTTAATTCATTTATCGATCTATTTTTATTTGAATTGGTACATAATTTTTTAGTTTTTTTTTCAACTGAAATCAATCACTAGAGTCGGTTTTGTTTAAGAAAGCAATATTATATGATTTTTGTAATTTTTATATATATGTATGTATATATATATATCATTATCGTGACATATAACTTAAAGTTCAATACAATTTGATTCGATATAAATCTGACAACTTTTGAATTGGGTAATTAAAGTTCAAAATAAAATTAAGTGTAATAACGATACAAATTAAATTACATATGTTAACTTGGTATACAAATAACACAAAAAAAAAAAAAAAAGAACATGTTGGCGCTTACACCCTTTAGGTAAATTTATATTTTTTATTTTTTTACTTTTATGTATTTTTTCTACATCATTTTCCACGTCGTGATTCTGATCGATTAATTTTTATGTAGCCAATTTGGTAGACAATCTGATATAAATGTTACTTGTTTCATGGAAAATAAAAAATTAATCGTCTTTGAATCAGAGTAGAAATAAAATGAAACGATATAAAATACTATATATAATGTTCAATTTATAAATAAAATTAAAATTATGTATATGAATTTTAAACATGTAAAGGAAGCTCTTGTAGATTCACAGATTAAATAAATATTCAGTATATATGATAATGTATACTAATTTAAACTGTAAAATAAAATTATTAATCGATTGGCAGGAATAAAAAAGATCAACTTATTTTGATGTTAATTGCTACCAAAAGTAGAAATCCTTTTTTAAGAATTTCATTCATATTTTTACATTAACTCGTATACTATTAGAAATTGCAGTAATTAGTAATTTAAATATTTTTTAAATCCTGCAATATTATTCATAAATTTCTGAGTTAGCAATACATATGTATAATTCCCTAACTAAACATCCACTAATACTTCGTTATTATTTCTACTTTTAATATAAAAATATTTTAATCCTTTTTATAAAAATAAATCTTCTATAATTGATAAGAATCAGTAAATTTCTATAAAATGCACCCTGCAAACACTTGTATACATTTCCTAATAAAAAAAATAAAAAAGATTAATATCTGACATTATTCATTTGTCATAGATTGTCATTTTGTCACTGCAATTGATTGTAAAAAGAAAAAAAAAATTCTACGGATTTCAAAGCAAAAAGGATTTTTTTACCACTGAAAAAAAAAAATTAAAAAAAGGTGTGGATCATCTGTAGTAACTAACCATTGTGTTATTTGATATGCCCATCATTTTAATCTAAAAATATATATAAGGAGGTAGAAAAAAGAAAAATAGTCGAATAAATCAAGTGGTGTATTGAAATTGTCGCGAAATATTTTCGTTCACTAGATTGAAAAGAAATATTTTTGTCATTTATAGTCAAATCAAATATTGAAATGTAACAAATTTTGGGATTTATTGTTTAGTTATAAATTGAGCACATTTAGATGTAAAACAGATTTTAAAGAAAATTTATCTTCTGAATCGATTGGAATGCAAAATTCATCAATTAGCTTTTATTTTTTAAATTTAGGTTCTGAGTTTTGAATATCGAAATGTACTACAAATTTTGTTCCACAATTTATTGATGATTTTTGAATAAATTAATCAATTTTAGGGACCCAATTAAACTATTGACAAATTATGACATACTAGGTAGTGAGTTTGATCATGACTAAGTTAATACAAATTAGTTTATTTTGTAGAAGCCACTATATTCAATAATTACAAATATAAGGCAATCTTTATTTCTTATGCCATATTGCATATTGTTGGATATGCAAAAGCCTTGGTATATTTTAGATTAATATATTTTACCATAAAGTTAATATAATATGAAATAAAATACAGTAGAGAATTTTAATAAAACTATTATTAATTGTAATTTAGAAATTATAATATTTTATTTATGTTTTACTAGAAAAATGACGTACAAGTTTTCAAATAAAATTAATTAACATTTTCTTGATATTGAATATGTATAAAATTCTAATTAATTAAGAGTATGATTATTTAATATTTGAACTGAAAAAATTTCAAATTGTACAAATTTAGGAAAAAATAATTAATGATTGAATTTTGACATAATCAATATTTTTAATCGTCCAAAAAATTCACTACTGAATATTTAAATGATCCCAACAAATCAACACTAATAATAAAATTTCAAATAAAATGAAAACCGAAAAAAAAAAAAAAAAACAATAATGAGGTAACATAACAATTTTCCCATCATCAAAATCTAAAATTATATTTTAAAAGGTGTTAAAATGAACCATTAACCTACTCAATAAAACCAGCAATTTATGTTTTCAAAAATTGTATCATTTAAACCAAAAAAAAAAAAAAAAAGGAACACACATTATAATAGTCTGTAAAATAATTTTTAGGTATCTTAACAATATTTTTGAACTCAAATGAGGGGCAACAAAAAAGAAATGTATTAATAGCGCGCATCCATCATAAAAACGCGCGCGACTGATCACACGAATGCCCTGTAATAATACAAATACACAAATTACAAGTTCCATAATAATAACAACAACAACTACTACTGTTAATTTTTATCCAATTGCCGATGGGTCAAAATTTTTCCTTTATTTTCATCTTTTTGATTGTTTAATATTTTATTTACACGTCTGACTCTAAAAATTATTATTATATATGAGAAATCATCATCAAAAGCTATCAAAGAACGAGAAACTCATTTTACAAAATAAGAAAAAATAAAGGTTACAAAATGATAATAATAAAAATTGAGCAATGAACAAAACCAAACCAGAAAGGAAAGAATTAATGATAGGTTTCAAGGTAATTTAATTTTTAAATGGGTGATTTTTTTTTTTTAATAAAACCGTCTGAGTAAATTCTGATTTTATACTAGAAGCATTTATGAAATAAAATTATCACTTAAAAATACTCTGTAATTTTATGCTTAGAAATTCGTTTTTATTGCAGGTAACTTTAATTGTTATTAAATTGGATGTATGATAAATTGATGATAACTAAATAAATGATGAAAGTCTATATAAATTAATGACATATTTAAAATTATAAAGAAAATTTAATAGAAAACTGAGCCAAAGGATTATATAATGTCTATTCATGACAAGAAGCGTAGATATAAGCAAGAAAGTGAATGAAATATCTCGTGACTCAACATTTATGCCAAAATGTTAATGTTAAAAAATAATTTTTTGTTTAATGGTGAAGTTAATTCAGAGAAACTAAATTATTTTTAAAACAGTTCAAAAAATTATTCCTTATTATAAATGAAAAATATAATATCAAAGACACTATAAAAAAATTTAAATTAAAGCTGGTATTGATTATTGATGAGGAGCCATAAAATAGAGAAACTAATTTAATATCCATCTATATTTAATATTGTAATAGTAAAACCCGCAAAGTGATACTAGTTTGAATCTGCAAATACAGTATCTACTAATTTATTTTCAACTAATTGCCATTTATATATTGAGCTTAAAATTTACTGAGAAAGAAATAGATTCTGATCAGGCAAAGAAAAGAAAATCACTGGAACTATTTCCCTGGAAAACACAGAGCTATAGAACATAATCAAATAAAATATATTATGGTTCTAGCGAACATTATTCAAAAATATACTTGGACTTAAAACATGATCGATACAAATCTAAGAATTCTCTGTAAACAATACATAAAATTATAAAGAAAACAACATAAATTTTATTCGTATCCCAATTTACAACAAAACAAAAACATCCTAAAACACTTAAATTCAATCACTATTAAATAATTATATAGAATTAGTGAAAATTGATATTTAATTAACCCCCATCTAAACGGTAAGACGTGTTTTAATATATATGAAATGATTTTTTTTTTTTTTAAATCCAAACAAATTGCAGTTTATTATTTCCACTTTTCATTCATAAATCTTTGTATATATTGAAGACAAAGAACAAGAAAAATTAATGATAATAATATTGTTGCAGAGCCCCAGATTCAGTGATTTTCTAGAGAAAGAAATCATCCACAATTTAATTCAACTTTTTGACGTTGGTACAATAATTCTGTAAGATATTTATAGTCCAGGTAAACAAAAAACAAAAAGAATCATATCTTTTTTTTTTTCGTTATTATAAATATTCTTGATTTTCCACAATCGTTGCACTGTTCCTCGGTCTGTTATACTCAACATTTTATATATAGAAATGATGAAATTAAATAGAGGTGGGACCCATCTAGTTGGTTTTATGATTGCAAGGTTGTCCGCAAGGCGGTTACACTAAATTATTAATTGGATGATATGCGGTTATCCCTCAATATACATTTTTTTCCCTCATAAGATTAAATGAAGAAGTGTTTATATTCCGATTATAAATGGGAAGATTACATAAAAAAAAAAATATTATTAGTTATTTTTATTTTTTATGATGATTCAATTAAACTGTTAGATATAACAGAATATTTAATCATATAAATTTTATGGTGGTTTCATTATCGAAAAAGATATTTAATTGAGAAAATTAGTTACATTTTAGGTTGTTTAAAACTTAAACAAAACATATAATTGTTTAATGGGTCTACTAAATTATTAAAAAAAAAAATAATATGAAAAGGTGGAACATAACAAGATCGTATATTATGTATACTATATATATATTTTTTTTAATCAAAAATTAATATTTTTTTATTAAGGGAGTGCTAAGTAATTTTTCTTGTTTCTTTTGATTCCTTGTGATGCTTTATAAGATTTTTTTTGTTTTGTTTACGAAAACAACTTCTCAATTAAGCCACTGTTTAATAAGGTACGTGCTATTAATGTGGGTTAATGCCAAATAAATTGTGGGTAATATTATAAAGATTTATGAAGTATAAAATATATAATTTCAAAAATTGAATTTATATATCTTAGAGAGGTAAGAGTACATTAAATGGATAATTATTATATATAGTTATTTAAGTAATTTTGAAAAAAAAAGAAATAATTTGATCTTGTTAATAAAGATGTTGTGTTTTGTTTGCTCTAAAAAGAATTAATATTCGTTAAGGGCAATTATTTTATATCTGAATATTTATTTTTTATAGCCAAATATTATATTAGTGAAATTAACAGGATATTTTTGTAATTAAAATAATGAATTATCCTTAATTGATTTAAGATGTCTATTTTTCTGTACTTTCAGGAATCTTCTCAAGAGCACTTTCTCACTAAAAACGATTGAAAACTAATGAAACTTTGGATACAACAAAAGTTTGTGCATTGTAAAATATCAAAATTTAATCTTTTAATTTTTAGTACGTTTTCACGTACTGCTAATCACAGAACTTAGTTGAACATATTTAATTATGCCTAAATTTCCCATACATATTGCACAGTTAGTGGCACTTTTTACACTAAATAATAGTAATTTAAAAAAAATCCCTAAAAATTATTCTTTCTTATTTCATAACAAAATCACTCATGACTCATAATTTTACTGCATCGAAAAACCATTGCACTTATTTCAAAATATTACTTTAAAAAAAAATATATTATTCTGAAATATACATTATCATCGATTCATTTTAATGGAATGACATATTTTTGATATCAGCTGACGTCTTAGTAGGGTGCCATATTTTATTATTATCCCAAAAATAAAATATTTTTGATTGTACATTTATTCGATGAACCTTTCTTTGACAGTATTTTTTTGTGAAGTAAATTTACTTCTTCTAGACTTCAAATAACTTAAAGTCTTATCTGTTATGTGACACTTATTACCTGAAATTCTAATAAAAAAAAAAAACGAATATAAAGAAAGGTAAATTTTATTTTATTTTTAGTAAAATATTCTGTTTAGTGCCGACATTTCAGTTTTGTTCAGTTCTATATTTTAAAATTTGTATTATTATACAGATTAAGGATTTAGTTTGGTAATTTCAGAGTGTAGGATGACAAAGACGTCCTTTTTTCTTATTTTTTTATTGAAAGGATCATATAGGATATAAAAAAGTTACATTTTTTTATACTTGTATTATAGGAAATTAATAAAATGAACAACAGAAGCTATTAAAATATTTTTAAGGATTTGTGACATTTTGGTAACCAATTTTAAAAATTATTACGATGGTATTTTAATGGCTTCCGGAATATATCAAACAGATCTCTTTTAATACATAAATCGTTGATTAATATAAATTATTAGTTTTCAAATTTTCAAAGAATTAATTCCGAATTGATTGTAATTTAATTTGAACTAACCAAAAAATTTTCTTACTTTCGAAAAATGACAAATTATAATGAGCAAAAATTTTTTTTATATAAATAATTTAACCATCTGACATTGAACAGGTTCTTTAACATTTATCTTTTATTCACCTTCTTTTTTTTTTGGTGCTGGTATGATCAAAGAGACATAAAACATTTAACAAAAAAAAAAAAACGAATGTCTTTCCACGAAAACACCAATTTGTTCATTTTGCTAAATAAATTGTCGTTCATGCAAATTGATCAGTAAACTCTCTTCTCACTTCCAATTTAAAATTCACTGAAAATATAAACATATAATAATTTCGAAATGCAAATGAATAAAAATAAATCTTTTTTTACGAACGTAAAAATATTTGGAATTACATTAAATTCTACCATTTGTGAAATAAGTTTTTATGTATAATATTCAACTTCGAATTTACTTAAAAAATAATATATATTGATACTATATATAATGATTATTAAATTTAGAAACAAGTTAGTTATTTGCATAGAATGAAACATTTATTAAATATTAATGTTGTTTAAGAGAAGGACAGGAAAACTTATAATTATTCTTTTTTTTTTTTATTTCAAGAGCGCGTTAAAAATAAAAATTGCATATTATATTAATTATAAAATTGAATATATAGCAATTTTGAGAACAAATTTAAATTATTTAGAATACTTGAATGACTTAAAGTATTGATTATAAAGGATATTCTTTCAGTATCATAACCGTTCCATATTAGGAGACTAGACAAAATTAGCTATATTACAAGAAAAACTTTTTTATTATCATTAATAAATTTAAGCAACTTTTTTAATGTTTTTCTGCATAAAATATATTTTTTTTTCACATACCACATTTCGGTAGAATTGGTAAAAGTTATTATATTATCTTTCTTATTGTGAAGCAGCATCTAAATAATCACTTGCATAGAAATGCTTAAATCTTTTTTAAAAAAAAAACGTAAACTAAATTGAAAACAGGAAACTATTTCAATTTCATTTATCATTATTATCACTATAACATATTATATTATTTTAGGTTTTTTTAAAATAAATCCTACTACTATTTTGTGGATATGAAACTGTCAATAATTTTAATCATTTCTGACATGTAGCCTTGATTTAAAATGAAAAATTTTCTTACAATCATTCATTTTAAAATTTTATTTGGAGTATAAAAAAAAGGATATTTACATTGCATTAGAAATAAATTTAAAATAACATAATTTACAATTATGGTATATTTATCTTTATACATAAAAATATTACGAATTAGTTAAAATTTCAATTTTTCTTCAAAAAGAAAAAAAAAAGTCATATTAATAACATAAATTTTTTAAAATTTTATTTCCGTTTTATTATATTAATAATTCTAATCACTAATTCTTTGAAAATATACTTTAATATAAAATTTTTTAGATAAATATTTATATTTTTATATTTTTTTCTTAATCATTTCCTTTAATTATATTTACATTAATTTAACTATAAAAAGTAATACGTTGCATAATTATAAATGCTTACCGTACTATTTTATTTTTACAATTTCATTTAATTTCTTGTATAAACAAATAACAAAAAAAAAATACACTTTTCGTATCTCATAAATTCAAAGGAAATCCTTAAAAAAAAAAATGTTTAAAAAAAGTTTCTTAAATTTTTTGTTGAATTTCTTTTACATTTCATTATTTTATATTGAATCCATAATGCAAACAATGACTTTAAATTTTTATTATTATTTGGGGTTTTTTTTTTAAAGAGCATAAAACAGAAACGAGTACAGGTAAATTTTTATATGAGGGGAAAAATTTTACTTACGTGTTGAAGCAATTGAGTCAAAAAGTCTAAGAATTTTTGGTTTCTTTTTTTTTTTCTTTTTGTAAAGTACATAAATATAAAAGAGTTTACACTTTATTTGATACGCAATGTTTAGTTGAATATAAACTCATTAGTTTCCGATTATTTTTAAAGTACAATAAATTATAATAGATTGATACACTGAATATTCCAAAAATTTAAAAACATATTTGTATCTAAATTATGATACAGATAATTCATTTTTAATATACCAATAATTTATACATATTTAAATTTTTTTTTAGATTTTGTTTTAGTTTCAAACTATTGTTATCACCCCATTTGCTAATGTTGTAATATTCTTTTAAATTTTAATTGAAATAGAGCTTTAAAATACCAACAATAACATAAGTTTTTAAAATCAATTGAATTATCGGCATCATGATGATCCGGCGAGACTGTGTGACTTTATTTATATTATTTATACTATAATTTTCTTTTGAAAATATATCATAATAATTTTATATATTTTTTAAAAATTAACTTAAATATATTATTATATTTTAGAGTTACCACTGTGTTAAGAATTATTTATATTCAGATAGTAAAAAATTATATCAAAATTATAAACTTAAATTTTATTTGTATTCTAAATTTTGCTTATCACAAATGTATAAAATTATCAAAAATATAATACAGCTAAGTTTATGCATTAATATTTAAATATGATTTCCATATTTGGTACTGTTTCTCTAATCTATTAAATAAAAATCTAATAGAAAATTATAAAATTTTGGTAACAAATTTACCAAAAGCGTAATATTTTCATTTGGTAACAAATTTACCAAAAGCGTAATATTATCAATTTCGTAATATTTTAATTCTTAAGAGTTTCTATCTCAGCCAAATATCACATTTTTATTTAAGTTTTATTTTGGTATAACAATTTATTGACTAAATACTACTCAAATATATATGTTTGGTCACCTTAAAAAATATTTATTTCTTTAAAAGAATAATTTTTAAAATTGAAAATATACAAATAAATTGAATTGTACATTAAGTACCTGTGCGCGTTTAACCATACATAAAGTCAAAACTAACAAGACGAAAAGAGATAAAAATTCTTACAATATTAATAATAATAACAATTTTTTTTTTTTTTTTTTATGATGCTTTAAATTCAATTTTATATTTATTTTACCTTTATTTTTTATTATGTGAGGAGTTCATGGTCTCCTCAAACCATATTGTGACCATATAGAAAATAGTTATATATTTACTTTAAGTTATTGGTGGGCTTTATGAAATGAGAGGATCTTGAAAATGTAACAACGCACGAAGGTCTTATAATATTCAGCATGAAAACAAAAAAATTATATATAATATATTGAAAAATTGAAATTTCTATAAGTAAAACAAATAGTAATAATAATAAGAAAAAAAAAAAATCTACAAGAGCAACTTAAAGTAAAAATTTTATGCTGAGTCATTGTGTAATCGGTTCAAGACCTTCAAAAAAAAAAAGGTTTTCTTTTTATACAGTGTTTGGATCACCTGATGCATGAAACGTACTTCTGTAGTATATTTAAAAAAATTTACACTGTAATATCGTTTAAAACAGGTAGTGATTTTCAAATCATTATTACAATAAATACTCATATAGAAACAGTTCATTTGCAAAGCCTATATATTGTAATAAATCCTATAATAAAGTCCTTAGTAAAGTCGATACCATAATTAAAAATTTCCTAATAGATGGAGTTAACCGTATATCTCTTAACTTTTAATTGTTATTCATAGAAGTGTGAGTTTAAGAAATCATGATTTATTAATATTGAAACGGAATATTTGCTGCATTTCTAACAGAATCTGTTCAAGGTTAACTTCTCGACGGGATATATCAGTTATATACAAAAGAGTTATTATTTTAGTCGTAATTTAATATTAGGTCAAGAAGATGTTATTTTTTTGATTTTTCGAAAGTATTTTCAAAAGGCACGATTTTCTAAATAGAAATGATCTAAAAGTTCTAAAGGTGTAAATGTAAAAAATTATCTACATAGTCTAAGTTCCCGGTGTCTCTCTGTATATCTATGTTTTAGAATAATGACCTCTAAATTTAGTTTAGTTTCACGGTCAATATTTTATTTCAAAAGTTGAGAAATAAATTTAAATTAAAAAAAATTGACTAACTAATAAACTGGTTTTAAAGTTACTTATTTCATGAATTTACTAAATAAAATAGCAAAATATATATAATGTAGTATATATTTTCAAATTTGTATGTATATATATATATATATATTCAGCAATAAACAGTCACAGTAAATATTTATGATCACAGTTTGTTTATTTAATTTTAAAAATATTTTTTTTCAAATTTGTATATATCTCAAATTAAAATAGAATATTTGCACAATTGGTTCTACAATATTTCTATAAATAAAATTTATATGATAACCATAACAAATTTGTATTTAAAAAAAAAAAATGTGTTCTAATTTTTATGATAAACATAAAACTATTTGATTGATAGCCATAAGAAATGAAATATTTAAATTTTTTATATCTTATATACTTTCTTGTTATTTTTTTTTTCTGTTATTAATATATATTAGATTAAAATTATAAATTGGCATTTAAAGCGGATAATTTAAGTAAGTGAAAAATTTATACGTTTTTTTTTGTGTTTGTGTATAATTAAAAGATTTTTGTAACAAAGATCAAAAAAGTCAGATTAAAAAAATTATAATTTTCCCATAAAAATTATTTCAAAGATTTTATGAAAAAAAAGTATAACGCTATAAAATAATAAAAAAAAAATTAAATTAGCAAATTTTATTAAGATATCTCTTTTAGTTCGTAGTGATGTCACTGATCTCACCCAAACCTGAATAAAACTAAATTTATGGTAGAATATTCATTAAAACCATATTTAAAAAATTTGAAACAGAAAAGAATTATATATATGTATATTAATATAATTGATACTAAAATTTACAAAACTAATTATCATTTTAAAATTACATATAATATATAATTTAAAAAAAAAAATAGTTTAACTTAGATTTAAGAAATCATATAGTTTGACTAGCTTTGTTAACATTGTGGTATATAAAGTTACCAAAGATAATCTAATCCAAAAATGTAAATTCCGATCAAACAATTTTTAACAATAAATTATTACAGATTGATTTCATACCGGACATAAGTGCGTAAATAAATACCAAAAAGACAGTGTTATAAATCATTTTTGTTATTTTCAACAAAACTATTACGTTTAGAAAGGTGTCACATTTCTCTTAAAATCCCTATTGTCCATTAAGATTTTTAACTATACAATGTTTCTTCCTTAATTTTATTTTTAACAAAAAATAAAATATCCTTTTTAACATAATGCAATGGAACTTATATAGAATTTATCCTTTTTAAATAATTTCTGTATTCTAGTAGTTTTGTCGGTTTAATCTTGTTAAGCAGCTTAAATAAAAAAAAAATCTTCATTCATCTTTTAAAAAGTAAACGAATTCACTCATAATGTAGTTATTTTATCTGGGCACAATAAAATCGACCGACACACTGATTTATCTTCAAATTAGAAAACCTTAAAAGGTAAAAAAAAAATAGGCAAAAAGAAAAACAAAATCTTAATCTTTTGAACCAAAACAAGAAAAAACTACTTCGTTAAGCAGATGTTTTAACTCACTGATGATCAACGCATCACTCTTATATAAAGGAATTTTGCTTTCGACATTCAATTTCTTCTTTTCCTTTTCAAACGTATTAATGTAATGCATTCCACATCAAGAAAATTATTTTTAATAATATTTTTTTTTTAAATATGCGAACATCCTGTAGGACTACCGCACGTTTATAACTTGATATGTACATTCCTCATTTAGGGACAAAATGTATATATACATATATATGGAAAAACGTGAACAAGATCAATTAGAGATGATAATAGAAATTAAATTAAAAAAATTTAAATAAAATTGAATTAAGTAAACGAGCAAACAAAAAGATAAAAATTAAAAATTATTTTATACTCTGTCGAAATTTCTCTGCACAAATATACTACTTAAATAAAGATAGTAAAATTATATTTTGGAAATAATTGTGCTACAATATTCTGTTAAATTATAATGTGTTCAAATATGTAAAATATATAGTATAATATATAATTTATTTAAGTTTGACAATGATGGATTCGATTTTCATTTATAAATTATCTAAATTACTGTGATTATTAAATTTTGTGGACAAATATTTAATTTCTGCTGAATGAAATCTTTAAATGAAAGGTGGTTCCATATTCTGAAATTATGAAATTTTTCTGGAACGTAACAGGGCAATAATCCTAGTATATTTCAAAATTATTGGGTGAAACATTTTTCCCCAATTTGCATGAATATATTCTCTGTTACAAATTTGCATATATGTATTTTGGTTTGAACATAGTTTTATTTGTTGAATTACCTTCTTAAAACTACAATATCTTTAAAGATTTATACTTCCATTTGCAATTTCCAAATAATTGTATGGTTAAAATTTTAAATAACTAAATTAGTTTTATGAATTTGAAAAATAGTTTTTGCATAATAATTGTTGGTATATCATGTAATTTTAATTTTACAAATCTAAATTTTATATAATTTTTATTATAAAAATATAATAAATTTAATATCTCACATTATTTAGAAAATTAATTATCTCAAGTAGACTTTCAACATAAAAAGTTTTTAGTAGATTAATAAAGAATTTTTATACATATTTATTATTTTATCATTATTAGAGTTTTTTTTATTCAATAGCTTCAATTTATCATTTTCAATTACATTTTATATTAAAAGTTTTGTTATGGTCAATTATGAGTTCTTCTTATACATTTGGTCACAAATATTTAACTAAAAATTTATGTATATATCAAAAAATACTTTTATATATATTATATATATATATATATATATATATCTTTTATAAAGACTTTAACAAAAAAAAACTAATGGAAAACATATAAAACTCCGTTAGGTAATCAGTTAAACCGTCAAAGTACCATTTCCCATATCAGCTCCTGTCTGCAAAAATGTTCAATTTACAATTTAATGCCTGCGTATTTTTATATATATGTATATATACATATAAATATTTTAGCTGGTTTCAGTTATAAAAGCCATCAGCAGCATAAAATGCGGTCATATATAAATGTAATCAATATACTAAACACAGAACACAATTTATGAGAAATGGAAAAAAAATAATAAAAGTAATTTTTATGTATATCTGATTATTTTTTTTCTTTATGTATTGTGTTTTGCTCTTAAGGTTACGCACAGAATGTAATCACTATTTAAAAAAAATTACATTCTAAACATAATTTTAAGATTTAAATATTTATGTATAAAAATATTTAGCAATGTTATAATAATTAAAAAAAAAATTATTATGGAAAACAAAAATGTTAAGCCAGTAACTTTATTTTAAATTTGCTTGATAGATGTTAGAATTTTGACAATATTAATATCGATTGAAAAACATGGTTATTAATAATTAAACAAAGAAGACAAATTTGGTATCCTTTTTTTAACTTTACACAAAAATTAATAAATAAAACACAAATTCTTAATGGTCAGTACTTCAATCTTTCTAATATAAAAACAATATACTAATATAAAAACAATATTTAGAAAATTAATTATCGAATATTTTTCAAATTTATAAAAATATAAATAAATTTGTATCTATTCTTCTTAATCATTTTCTGAGTTTGTATTTTTCCAGAAAAAAATGAATAAATTTATCTTAAATATTTATAAAATGCTTTTTACATATCATATGAAATGTACCCTCGGTGCTCATCATTTAAGTGTTTTTTTCTTTAATTTCTTATCACTATTAATTTTATTTCTTGCTCTTTAAATATATTTATCGATAAATTTTAATGTAAAATTTGTTAATTGAATTCATGATTTGGTGGAAAACTTTTTTTTTTAATCAAATTAAATTTTCTCTTAATTTTTTATTTGTATTTTTCTGAAAAAGGCTCTATTAAAATTTAGAATTCATATTTTGATGAAATATATTTTTGTACAAAATATAAAATTTTGATTATTTATTTATTTACTTAAGACAATTCTATATGTATTCACACGGTATTTTAATTTTAATAAATTTTTTTTGCAATCAAAAGCATCCTTAGTTTTTTATTGTATACGCATCCAAGTGTGTATAGGAAATACACACAGCGGGATATTTTCCTGCAAATAATAATGTGCCAAAAAAAAAATACATACAGATATATAACTTTATAAACAATAATGTTGTCCTTTCAAATTTTTCGCACCACAAAATCAACCGACAAAGTATTTTGTCTATATACGTAGATTTAAGAATTTGAATATATAGGGTTTATTATTACACATTTTGTAATAACTTTTTTCTAAAATATATAATTTATTTTAAAACTTTTTGTTTTAGAATTTACTTTATTCATATAACATATCTGTCAACTAGTCAGTCGTTTCAATAAAAATTTTAAAAAAACAGCAAAAATTGTTAGAAGAAATGAATATTTGAAAGAAGACATCATTATTTCTTGTTATATTTTTCATACATTAATTCAAAATTTATTTTTAGAATGTTTCAACCAATTATAATTTGTTGAAATGAATTACGGATTTCACTATAAATATCATAATATGGTGATTGAACTTATAGTATTTTTAGTAATTAAATTGTACATACTATTATTTAAGAGGTTTTCCTTCTTCCAACTAACCCTTGTATATAGTATATATAAATTTTGAAATATATTCAATTTTGGCCAAGTTGTCAAATAGAAAGGAGTTTTTGTTGATATTGAAACTTACAAAAAACCATTTTTTTTTTCTGCATTTAAAAATCGCACATATTCTAGAAGATATTTTTAATTCTATTTATTTATTCATTTTTTTGCGTGCAACATGATAATGGTTTCTTGGCTAAAAAATTAACACCATCCATGATTGAATGTCTGTTTTTTTTTCTCTGTGTTATTCAATAAAATGGGTTAAAGTTTCATGGCGGCGTCTATTCACTGATGTGAAAAATATACCAAAATTTTAATATTATTATTTTTTTTTCAGACGAATGAATTTCTTCTTTTTTTCACACATTAAACATTCAGGAATTTTGCACTGAGGTTAAAATTTATAAGAAGAAAATAAAAATATAATTATAGGTGTTTTTTATCTGTTTAGGAAATGTGATGAAAATTTATCTAATAACTAATGGAATATTTCAAGAAAATTAATATTTTTACCTTATTTTCATACAAAATTTAATGTATAAAAAAATGATAACAACCATTTTTAGAGTATTGCTCTTATTGTAATTTAATACTGATAACTTGTAGTTTACATTGCTAATTTTAGTTTATATGTATCGGTAAATATAGTTATTGGACAGCTATTTATCTAACAAACTATCTTGAAGAGATTTGGTTTTTAGTAAATATTTAGCAAACATTTATGTTTTTTGTTTAATTGCCAGATTTCTTATGAGAAATGATTTAAAAAACTTAGTTTTTGTTTAATATATTTGGATATATTTAAAATATTAGAATGATCGTTAGGATTATTTATATATTTTGACATGAATTAATATTTCAGTTTAAAAACTAGTGTTGGGCTTAATGACAAGCAAATTTATTTACACATTCAAGAATCTTAATAAAAATATGCTATAAGAATCTTAATAAAAATATGCTATCATTCAATATTTAATTGACAAAATTTCAAGTTATAAATACCGTCAAACTTTTTCAGAAATTTATACGGTTTCTTTAAATTTTTTATGTTTTCGGTTGTAGCATAACAAAATTTTAATTACCAGTTAAGTTTATGATTTCAAACTAGTGTTATTAGGAATTATGCATCTCCTAACTATTTAATTTACAAATCTTTGTCATGTAGAATAAAAAACATAGTGAATAACATTACCATCAACATTAATTCTCTACGTTAAATGTGATAGATAAAAAAAAAACTTAAACTTTCAATGCCTAATAATACACAATCAAAAATTTCTATATTTCTACACATAAAAATCTACTTTCATATTATTTAAAAATATCTATTTGAATTTTAACCCCAAACACTCAATAAAATTTTGATCACGACAACGCAATATTAACGATGACTTAGCTTCTGATTCATTAGAGTAAAAAGAGGTTCTGATTTTTTTTAAAACAACACACTTGAAAAGAATCACAAGAAAAATAATAATTCTAAAAAAAAAATTAAATAAAAACGAATCATTGATGATAGAATAAGTAATTCTTCTTGTTATAATATTACACTCTGGCCAGCACAGTTTGATCGTAGCGCAAAAATAAAAAAAAGAACCACCACGTTTCTATTTTCTAAGTGAATAATAATATTAAAGGTCTAGCATTAAGTAAACACTTAAAATAAGTAACAAATCAAAATGAATATGGATTTTTTTCCTGTATATTTATTCAATATGCTTGAAGAAGCTGTCCAGTATCGTCGTGGAATATAATTTTACATATTATCATCTATGGTTTTTTCATATATATAGATATATTTTAATGGCAGGTATGTAGTGTACAGGTGATTAGTGTTTTATTTGTTATTATTTAAGCATTTTTGATTTCTCACGAAAAAAAAGGATTTTTTAATCAAAACCACGCGGATATTAAATCCAATTTAACTGAAGAGGAAGACAATGTTTATATGGTAAAAATTAAATTTAAAAAAAATTATATGTTATTTACTTTTAACGATATTTAAGTTTTAATCAAAATATATATTTTTTTTTTCAGAATTTAGTACTTGAGTTTATTTTCTTTTTACAAGAAAAAAAAATTTATAATCAAAAAGATTATAAAATTTTGAGTTCTTTTTAATTAAAATAAATAAAAATTTTACAGATTTCTTAAGTAATTTTTTTGTTTTCTTTTTTTTGGAGACAAATAAAACTTCAAATTGTTAGTTAAAAATATTCTGTAAATAATCTCCAATCTTTATTGGTGAAACAAACTATTAAAAAATACCACAATAATAAATGCATAACATTTGTATAATAATATTTGGTTTTCTATCTTCATATAATACTAAACTTAGCACTTAACTTTAGTTTAAAGTGGATCAAGAAAATTTCGAATTCAATTAATTTGACCCTACGGCGAAAATATACAAAACTGATTACATATTTATTTTATTACATTATAATCTCTGTGTGGCGGTTTTTGTTGTTGATATGAAGGTATGAGAAGAAATTCAGATCTAAAATTTAATTTGAAATTATAAATCAATCACAGTTGATTGTAATGAACCACTAACGTTTTACGACAAACTTAATGAACTTATTTTATAAAAATTGTTTTTACCAAATACTTTTTTCATTATTTTCATATTTCTAATCAGGAAGAAAATAATTAAAAAATAATGATTTTTTCTTGATTTTTACGATTTGCGTATTAAAGTAACAAATATAATTCATTTATTTTCCGTATGATCAACAAAACGCCAAAGTTGGGGATGGTACTTAAGACGTACTAACGATTAGAAATAAAAATATTTATGAGGTGTTTAAATATTTACCGGAAGTAAACGGTTGTTAGGAATTCTTTCATTTAATTTAAATACTTAAATTTTTCACTTACAAATATTGCCTATTACCAATAATCATAAAACACAAAACTGCTGCTAATCTTTTTATTGAACAATATTGCATGATGGAAACTGTAAATGAAATTCCACAAATTTTTGATAAAATTAATAAAAATTTTATGTTTTTTAAAGCACAACATAAAAAAAGAAATGAAAAATACTTAAAGTGTCAAAAAAACGATACGACAACTAAAATATAATCATAAAAATATAAGTTAAGTTTAATGATTTCAGATTTAATTTAATGGAAATTTGCATGTGCTATTTAATTTATGAAATTGGAGCATATATATAGAAACGAATTTAGTTATCGATATAGAAATATAATAATAATATATTTTTAAAAAAATATTGATTATGTCATGTTTAATAACACCTTTTAATGTCGCACGATAATTTTATTTTCATTTCAGTTCAGTAAAATTAATTGAATGGTTATCTTATTTTGAATTAAATTTACTCCGTGAAAAATAGTTTAGAACAATTTTATCATTATAATAATTAAGGAATTTCTGGAACTAAATAAATTTTGAGCATGATGAAAAGTTTACATAATATTCAAGCGATGGGAAGCAGTATTATAAATTATTCTGCATATTTATTAATGAAGGAATAAAAATTCAATGTTCATCTAAAATGTACAATATGGAAAAATAAAAAAAAACACCAAATTCTGGAATTTGCTTTACATCATAACTGCTCTTTTTTTTTAATCGCTATTCTTGTTAGTAACAAAGTACTATGGGAAGCAGTATTATAACTTATTCTGCATATTTATTAATTCTGCATATTTATATATGAAAATAGAGTTAAAATTTTATTCATCAATAAAAAATCCTGTTTAATTCTCTACGATTGAACTTGAATTTATGTTTTCATAATTATCATTTATGGACTACACATCAGCCAATGTTCTGATTACTAAGAATTTCGTCACAATTTTCAAAAAGTAAACAACTTTGTTAATGTTATGTCGATCAATTTAAAAGTATCAATATCTTTAAACTCTTCAGATCTGAACTAAACTAATTTACTTCCAAATAAAAATTATGAAAATTTCAAAATTCATATAATATCTAACATTCCAAAATCTAGATGGTATCTCAGATTTGATTAAATAAACGAAATTTTATAATTTACGAAAGTTGTAGAAACTTCAACAAAACCTCTATATATACTAAAATTATTAATGAATTGAAAAATTTATGTATTAAGTTATCATTGAATATTTCTTTCAACGCCTTCCATTGATTTCCAATTCAGTTCTAATATCGCAGTGAAAGTAACACAGTAATTCCCAAAATTCTTCTGTAAGTTTCCTGATTAATTAAGGCCCACAAAAAAAAAAAAATGAATTTTTAAAAAAAATCTTTTAAATATCATATTTTCTATTATAGAAAAAAATCCATTTGGACGACAAATTCCCAATTCATATATACATTTTTTTTTAACTAATTTCATTATGTATGTATAATCACCCTGTTAAAATATAGATAACCAACAAAAAAAAAACCAATATTTTTGAACACCTATGAACCAACTAAACAAAAAAAACTGGTCATATGTGTGACTAAATTTTTTTTTTTATTTAAAAGAATTATATATATATATATGTATATACTTTTTTTATAGCTCATAAATTACCTGGTATTTCCATTGGATCTGATGGTGATGTGGTCACACTTTGATTCTTTCGATGTATAAAACGAGCAATCCTCTTTCCGTCCACAAAATATTTATCTGGTTTTTTTTATTATTATTAATAAAAAAAAGTGTTCAATTTAACACATACACATTCTCATATAAGCAAGTAATCATTAAATTTGTATATTTAAATAAAAAAATGTTTGTAGTAAAAAAGTGTCTGTATTAATATTGAAATTTTATTTAAAAGAAAATTATTATAATAAAAATATATAAATTTGCATTATATATGTACATAAATGTATATATGTAAGTGTTTGAAATTATGATAATAATTTAAATATATTTTCTGTATTTGTATTAAATATACATTTTTGAATATCATAATGAAAAAGCGTTGGTAACGATCACTGAAATGGAATTATGTCAATTAAGAAAAACTGATAGTAAAATCAATGGTAATAATATTTTTTTTAAGAAATAAATACATAAAAAATTAAAAAATATATATAAGTAAATAAATATGTTTATACTAGTATATATAATGATATTTTATTATAATCTTCTTCAGTACATTGAAAATTTTTATAGTCATTTACGTAAAAAAAAATTATTGAATACTAAAAAATATTTGGTGACATAAAAATCGGATATTTTTATCAAAATTTTTATCTAAAAACAGAAATAAAAAACATTTTTTTTTTTTTTTTGTATAATGTATTAATGGTGAAACAGATTGGACGTAACGTATGCGACGGAACAGATTTAAATGTTAAATATTCTTCGAAAATATGCGATATTTAGGTGACACAAATGTAATGACTTCAGTTCGGAAAATTATAAATTTCAACTATTGTAAATTTTTCAATATTTAAATTTTGAGACTAAAAATATATAGAGTAATATGTTATATTTTGATATAATGTTATATATAAATTTCCTGATAAATTGTGTTTATTATTGTAATCATTAATGTCTTACATAAGCTACTTATTACTATATTTTTAAAACAAAGATTTAAAACAAAGAATAAATATTTTACAACGCATCTTTTAAAGTACAATTCAATTTAAAACACAGAATATTAATATAGTAAGTTTAAAATTCTTTTTCAATTTGATATTTAATAATAGTACAATAAAAAATTCAGAATATTTTGTATAATAAAATAAAAATTTAAATATTATTTATAATAAAACATAAAAACTATAAAATATATATTAATTTTTTCTTTCAAAAAACTATTAAATTTTGAAAATGGTTAAAAAATTAGTCAATAAAAATTTTATTACACCTAATCAACTTAAAAGTTCATAATGTTTTTTTGGCGATTTTTATTGGCCATAAAAAACTTGAATTTCTAATTTTGTTTTTCTTCTAAATAGAAACTATCTAAAAATCTGACAAATTTTTACATACATATCTCACAAAACTTAATTTTTTTTTTAGAAAAAAACGAGAATAAATTTTAATATTTTTCTATAGTTTATCTTAAATGATCAATAAAATTTCTGCACAAAGTATTGCCAAACCTTAAGGCAACAAAAAAAAAATATTTTTAAAGTTTTGACATTGAAAATAAAATGATATTTCTAGAAATATACAATAAAAATATTCTGTATAATATTTATTTTACTGTTGCAAAAACGCCACTTACTAATTATCATCAATTAATTAAGTTAATTGACTTGTTCGAAATAGATTGCTGCGACAAGATTTCGAAAAATGAAATATATGAGTGTATAAGCAGCTAGCACACCTGTGTTTTTTTTCTTGTTTTTAATCCAAAAAAAAAAAAAATAACCAAAGTTAAAATGGATTCTTAATGAAACAATTTATTTATTTTACTATTCGAATATAACACAATCTATCTGATCTGCATATCAACTGGAAACATATTCAAAAAGTTGCTAGAAATTAAATAAAAATAAATATTACTGTGTAAAATAATTTTTGTTAATAATGAATTTTACTTGCCCAGAAAAAAAAAATTTTTTGGTTTTAGATAAAAAAAAATATTTTTATGGTTTCCGAAAAAAAATTCTGCGCAACATGGTAGTTGCACCGTGGTACATCCGTAATAATAATCTACATAGGGATCTGTACATCAATCTAGTAGAAGATGAAATTGAAAAAAACAGCCACCAATCCCATCCAAAGGCTTCCTAATAACGTAAATATAGAAGAACCTAAATTATTGAATATTGGTAACCAGACAAGAAAGTTGAAACGAAAAAAACCAATTGATATAACATAATTATCATATTCACAAATACAATTACCAAATAAGGAAAATTAACTCTAACCAGTCCGAAAAAAGTCTAGAGAGCCACTGGTTGACCTAGTAATTACAATTGTAGGATTGAGAGAATTCAAAAGCAAAACACAAAGTCCATTAGACCAGTTTAAGTGATAATAAAAAAAAAAACATTTTAACGAAAAAAAATACTATTTTCTGTACAAATGTGATATTGTTTTATGCGATATAACTTTTTTGGTATAAATATAAAATTTCAATTTAATACATATTTTTTATTTTTTCTGCACAAACAAAATTATATTTAATCGTGTGAGCAAGAAATTTTTTTATTTTTATTTGTGCAGGTTGTGCAGATCAGGTAAAGTTTATTAGATTGTTAAGATTAATATTGTTTCAGGCGAACGTATAGACATATTGCTCTGAAACTAAAATAAATAAAAGAGATTTTTGAGAACTTGAAATTTTTTTTATATATATATGTAAATTTTATCGATTACGATAATTAAACGTGTCGTATCTTTTATGTTGTATTGCAAATTGCTTTTCTATCCGGTGTAGATATTTTCATAGTTATATTATTTGTTTTAAAATTTTTAAAGGACAAACATGAAATTTATATCTTGATAATATAAATTTTATATCCGGAGGGTAATTCGTTTTTTTATGCAAAATCTTTATTTCAGGATTAAATTTTATAATTAAAACTTTGGGATGAACAGATAATAATTATATAGTTAATAACATAAAATAATAATGTTTTTAGTTTACTTAAATCAAATGTGATTACAAAAGTCGTTAATTGTAATATAATTTATTTATTTTGTATGTACTTAACTACGTGTTCCAACATTCATAGTGTGTGGAATAAATAACATTTTTCGTTTTAAAATCTCCAAAACTTTGTCACAAATTGTGAAGTAGAGTTTTATTCGAATATTTTAAATTTTAAATTTTAAATTAGCGGGATAATGTAATGAGCTTGAACGAATATAATTTGTCAACAATAAACGTATTTTGCCATAATTTGTAGAGGATTTCATCTATAACACTGCACAAATCCAAAAACGTAGAATTATACGATTCTCGAATTATATTAGCATATATTAGCATTATATTAGTAGAACGGTGTATGTTGGAGGATGTATGTTGTATGTTGTATGTAGTAATGTTGTATTTTGTATGTTGGATGTTATATATTATATGCTGTGTTTTATTTTGTAAGTTGTATTTTGAATGTTGAATGTTGTATGTTGTATATTGTAGCTGTTGCCAGCATTAAAAGATCTCATAATATTCTATTGCACATTGGAGTTACTTATTTTTAATGGTTCCCGAACTTATATTGTAAGAGATTTAAACACCACAATCTAATATGGATTTATTATTGTCACTTTTCGCAATGTTATTTGATAACAATACATATTACATCACCTTTTAGTACGCTACCATTAAGCTTGTATCAACAAAAATCTAAATATCAATATACTACGAAGAATTTTTTATTACCCATCTTTAAATAATGCTCAAAATTACAAAACAAGCTAATAAATTTAAGTTAAATGGGTGGTAAAAAAATATTTCCTACTGTGTTAATTTTAACTTTTGTTTCATTTCCGTTTTGACAGAATTTCTTAAAAAAAAATTAACAATACAACAGGATCTATCATGTCTTCGGCAATAATGACCCTTAAAATTTCCAGGTATAAATATAACTTAATATACATACAAACGAAATGAAAACACAATAAATGTTCGTCACCTAACCATTTACAGCAAAACAACAAAAATAACAACATTCTTGAACTTAATATCCGAAGAATCCGATATCAAAATCCCAAAAAGCCTCATTAATCAAAGAATTAGTCAAAAAATTGCACAAAATCTGCAAAAACAAAAGCAACAAAAATCAAATCCTTTTTAAAAATTTCGTGATTTTTTCTTAAAATGTTAAAATGTCATTTGTATTAAAATTAATGGATTAAAAATTGTTAAATTATCAGAAAATATTTTGGAATTTTTATAATCTTTTAATAAAAAAAAATGATTTTTTTTTATTTCTTAATCACAGGAAAAAAAAAATCTAAAAATATTTGTTATCTTGTCTGAGTCATTGTCGGTCATTTTTATAATTGATTTCACTTTTTTTAGCAGGGTTGAATAAAATTGGTTTGAAAGTATCCAAAAACTCTAACCTTATTTATTAATAATAAATTTTATTGAGTATTAAGTAACTTGTTAATTTTAGGTATGTGGACTATTTATTATTTTTAAATTCCACAAATTTTAGTTTAGGAAGTTTAAGTTGTTTTGGATTTGTACTGTGCTACATTGAGTATGTTGTGATCAAAATATATGTGTAGTCTTTTTCTCGCTAAATTTTACATACAAATAACAAACTATTTTCATCCAAACTATTAGTTTTTGAAAATTTTGTCGCTTAACAAATTGTCGTAGGTGTCAATATATCAAAGTTAAATTAATTTCATATTAATCGCATCTGATTAAATTTAATCAAAATCCAGAATAAAGTAACAAACGTTTTGTACAACCCTGTTTTACGGCAAGGACAAAGCAATAATTTTGAGTAAAGAATAACAACAGAAAACCAATAAACAATAATAATTTTTGTTTATCAGTTAAATTCCCAGAAAATTAATTTTACTTTAACTTTGTTTTCTTTTTTGTTTTGTTTTATTTTTATGAAAATATTTATCTAGAATTTACTTTTTTTGTGACAATGACCAATTGAAGTACATAAATAAAAATATATGTATATATTTTTTTTTGGGATATTTATTAGTAAAAATACATAAATTATTAAAGGTAAACCACCCATGAAACTGTCCATATAAGAAGGAAATCTATTTAATGCACAATTTTGTAAAAATATTTAAGTGACAATCAATAAATTTGTTTAAAGTATGCCGCACGGGAAATAAATTGGTAAAAATACTGTATTCAAGTAATTATGTTATAAACATAAAAATAAATATCCAGACACAATTGTATAGATGTTTTTCAAAAGAATCCAATGTTTTGAATAGTTTTACAAAATTATTAATAAAAGATAATTTTATTTTTGGTTATTTTTAAGATTTTTTATATCGTCATACTAAAGTTTTGTACGATTTATCAAATATTCTTATAAAATCTAGATAATTTATTGTAGTTTTATTTCAAGAATAAATACAAATAAATTTTAAAGGACTTCTTCAGAAAAAGACACAAAATTATAGTTTGTAAAAATTAATTATTTTTAGAAAGTTTCTACCAAAATTTGTTTACCAATTTAATCAAAATGGTTTGTTTAATTCCAGTTTTTTCAATGTATATTTTGTAAACGAAACTTCCTGAAACCTACTGTGCGACGACTAATCTGTCTTCTCCCCTAATACAATTAAATTATAATAACATTTATTACCTTTAATTAATTCGAAAAATATGTTAAATAATTCAAACATTTACATAAGATGAGTTAAATGCAAATAAAAAATCATCATCATCATCATCTTTTGGCGCTACAGCTCGTGACGAGCTTGGGCCTCCCTTAAAGGGTCTCCTAACATTTTTATTGCAATTTGGACCTACTAATTTTATATGGATTCCGAACCATAAATTTCTTTATAGTGAAGAAACTATTAATTGCAACAAGCTAATGGTTTTTATTAGTGAGACATTTGTTGTTAGCAAATGGTCTCTACCGTTAGCATTTTTCCCAGTCTTAAATTACATTTTATTATAATTTTATTACTGGTACTCATTTAAAGCTGAGTAAACTTAGACCAACATCGTCTCGGACGGGCGTCGAACCCAGTACCTAATGCACCACAGCTTAGCACACTACCACTTAAGCCACCGTCGGTCTGCAAATAAAAAATAGTTAATATTAATAAAATTTCCTCAGGATCCTCAATTATATTTAGTTTTTGAAGTATATAAGGAGTTTTCTTAACAAGCTACAAATATTCGAACCCAATTTTGAAGTGAATTAGTTCGTTTTATATTTGATTAATGAACTGAGTCAATATTTATTACAATAAGGTAATGTAATAATTGAAGAATTTAGCTATGTCTGCGACTAAAAATGAAAATATTTTTTGTTGGTGTTAAATTTATTTATTGTCTTAATAAAGCAACAGAATTTTCTGTTTTTCATAATAATTTTTTTAGTGTCTTTTACTAACGTTTTTTGCTAACCAAATAGTACATCTTTGCAAGCATAATTCATTTCATATTCAAATTAGGAATTCATATTTTTCGAAAATCAGTAGCATTAGTTTAGCGTGCTAAAACCTTTGTTTAGCTTGCTAAAAAGTTGAACTAAAATATATATTTGAAATATAAACTTGTTGTAAACTAAAGTTTACTTCAAGTTTATATTTAAAATTGTAATAAATATTCCAATATTATTAAAATGTTGTTTCAAAAAAAAAAATAATGAAATTTTATTTTGTTTCGATACGATTTTATATTTTTTTTTTTTTAAATACAAAATATGTTTACAAGAATTTTATATCAATGCAATCCAAAAATAATATTATGTATACAAAAACAAATTAAAAGAAACTTGACTGACACAAAGCACAATATCTGGACATTTTCATCTGTAGATTTAGATATGAATCTTTTAGGATCGAAAGTGACAGTTGTATGGGTGCGATTGTATTTTATGAGTTACACTAACTAGCTATTTTTTTTATTCGTTTTTTTTTTATTTATGTTGAAGACTTAATTTTAACAACCGGTAGTCTGAATTTTCAATTTTTCACTGAATATATGTATACATATAATATATGCATTTAAATTAAGTTATTTTCCGGTTTTATTCATTTTATTGTTATTTGAGTTTTGAAGTTAGTAAATATATACGTATGCACATTATATATTTCGCAAAAAATATGTCAAAACTTTACATTTTTATTAATACATATATGTATTACCACATATTATTTTGTATAAAATTTAAAAATATCATTAAATTAATCTTATTAAAAAGTATTAGTGTAACTTATTACTACTATAAATACTGTGTGAAAATAACTTTTTTACTCCTAAATGTTATGTTAATACATTTTTTAGTAATTGATGCAGTTTTTAAAATATTTAATTGTTCCGAAAAAAACTTCACGAAAAACATTTTTTTAATTTTTTTCATATACATATTTTTATTAGTTGATTTCCAAAAAATATAAAAATAATAATTTCAAATTAGGATCTGTATTTGCACAATAATAATTTATGGAACATTTTGACTTGAATAACAATAATACATATAATGAAAACTTCAAAAAATTTCCAATATTTTTTAATAATGTATTGTATGGAATTTTGGATTCAAATTGCTTTCAAATATAAGTATACTATGCAAAAGGACACATTGAGATTGTTTGCATTTTTTTAAAGAGAATTTGATAGAAGGAATATGAAATTTGATATAAATATTCTGTTAATTAATTTCGTTTAGGGAAAGATTTATGTAGATTATAAACTCGATTATAAATTTTAATATAGATGAAACCTTGACAACTCGATTATAATATAGACGATAACTTTTAAATTTATTATTTCAATTATTTCTATAAAATCAAAAAATGCTTTACGTTCCACACACAATTGAAAATTTGCTACAAAGATTACTACTAATCTTTAATTTAGTTCCAAGATAAAAAATAAATTTTTTGTGATTTTAAAACTACGAAATTTTATTAATTGTTGACAAATGTCGCAGTATACCATTCGTTTATTACAATTAAAAGTTTCTTCACTATAAACAATGTTAAAATTTCCATATTTATATTCAGTTGCAGAATTAAACACACTTGAAATTAGTTCATTTTTTTGTAGTGGTCTACTTCAATTCCAATTTGTGATAAATTTTTATTGAAAGACGTTTTAATTGTTGGGAAATATGCTGGGAAATTTAAAACTTCTACTAAATAATTTTTCAAGCATTTTGAAATATGAAATTTTATATCTTAAAATTTAATGTACACGATAAATAAATATTTTTGTACAAAAAAATCGCGGAAATGCGTTTAAATACCGTTTTAAAAAAATTATTAATTTTTTTATTTTACAATTTTATTGATTCTCTCATCATTATACCTTAAGTAGTAAACTTATATAATATATTTGCTCTATCAACTGACACCTTTTACAAAATCATTTCAAATATCTAATAGTTAAAATATTTTCCCATAAAATTATCAAGTTTGAAAAATCTTTAAATTAAAACCACTACAGCATACTTTTATGGTACATCAAATTTGTCATATAAGTTTTCCTATCAAATTGATTTTTTTTTTACTTTTTACCTTAAAACTATTATTTATTTATTTGTAATAATAAAATTTATTATCAACTAATCAAGATTTCTTGTGAAAATAAAGTTTAAATAGTTGTCATTTTCAACATCATCAGAAAATTAAAAAAAAAACTTAATTTTCTCGCACTTAACTAATTTATCCCAATTGAAAAATTAGCAAAAGTTGTCACATTCAAGTATAATAATTATTGATGTTTTTCAATATTGTATTATAATATTAAAAGTGTTAACGATTAAGCTAAATAAGTGAATTAGTAACAAAAATTAATTATTATATATGGTAACATATTTAAGTAACATTTGAGCAAACTGAAGATATTTTAATGATAAAAAACAGAAAAAATGTGATTTATTTAGTTAATATCCATAATTGGTTTAACCAATTTCAAAATTAGTATTACTATATAAAAAAAAAAAAGTGTTTCTTTAAAGATTTAAAAAAACTTAACTATAAGATAATTTTTTAAATCGTTTATAAATTTTATATTAAACATTTTTCGACAATTCAACATTCCACATTTAGATTTGGCTTCAGAAAAAAAAAAATCTAATTTTATTGTCTAAAATGGATTAAAAATAAAAAATTGTAATTTGATTTGATTTTTATTTTAGATATTTTATACAAACACCTAACCAGATTAAGTAAGATATTATAGTCCATTGGGAATTCATATAATTCTTGTTTTATTAGGATAAAGAAAAATGCGTACATGACTTTTATGGTAAACAAATTTCAATCTTGTAAAATATTTATTAGGATGGATTGGATTGATTATTAATACTTAATGTAATGACATTATAAAACTAGTTAGGTCAACTGAATAGTAATTGCATAAGTTGTTGATAGGTTTTTGTTAGCTAAAATTTTTGATCGTAGTAGCACTAAATTTTTTAAAATTAATTAGTATATAATTAAATGTCTAAACTATGTAAATTCTATCCGGAAACGGATATTTTAGAAGGAAATTAATAATAAAAGTGAGGATAATTTTATATATTGATATAAATTGTCATATATTACAGAGTTTCAAATTAAATTCACCATGCACTCTTTCCATATCCTTTCACGGAAACTTTTGAATATCTTTGCTACTTAAAATTAAAATTTTATGGATGAAACTGACAAACATAAAAAGTTAATGAATATACTTATATTGTACTTGGAAACATATATAAAAAAAACATTTTTTTAAAACCTATCCAGACATAAAAATAAATTTTATTAGATTTGTGTGTTTTTTTTTTTAACAATAAAATCACATAGTGTGAAAATTACTATTTTTTTTTGGTTAGTTTCATTAACTACAAATATATGCTAAAACTGATAAATATTTATGTATTTTTCATTCCACATAAATTCTTTTTTTTTATATATATACATATATATGTACATAATAAAATTCACTGAGTTTCATTGTATCTGAAGAAAAAAAAATTATAACTTTCTTTATTTATGGTAATTTTTGATCTTTTGTGTAATTTTTGTTTTGTTAAAATATAAATTTTTTTTTTTGGGATGACATTGATCTATTCTATTTAGCATATAACATGTAAATTTACAATTTTTCACATCAATTTTCTGTTTATTTGAATTTCATAAAAAGAAAAATAATCATTTTATATTATAGACATAGAAAATTAACAAAGAATTTTATATTGAATATTTTTTTTAATTTTAAGAAAATTTAGAGTACTTTGACTTACAAAATTCATTGTTTAATGAAAAATCATAATAAATTTCGTTAATAAGTGGAAAAATATAAGGTAACTAATTAATTTTAAGTATTTAAATATAAATAAAATGTATATTTATTTTTTGTTCTATTATTGTTATTTATTGAAAGGATATGTAAATTTTGGTACTATAAAATAAAATATGTAATTTAAAGAATTTCTTGATTTTATTTTTATGCACGCACTTGTTTTCTAATTAAATAAAATTTAAATATTTATATACTACAAGATTATAGAAAGTTATGAGAACAATTTCGAACAAAATAAAAGTATAAATTTAAATATGACAAACTGTGCAGAGGGGGTATGTTAAAATAACTTCCGAATCCTCTATTGATATACTTCTTATATTCTTACACGAAAAAAACATTCATTTCATAATTTATTTTTATTAAAAACTCGACTATTAAAAACTCTTAAAAACTCGAAATTTCTTAATTTTGATTTCAACTTTTTAATATTATTTCAGTCAAAATATCTTTCTGAACGGACAAAATAAAGATATATTTTTCTGAAAAATTCACCTTTAAATTTTATAAAATTAATTTTGTAACAAAAAATAAAAAATTCCTATAAAATAAACTAAAAATTATCTGCTAGTTTTAACTTTGTTTTTCCACATATTCAATTTTTTTCATTTTTTAATATTTTGACGCCATTCAGATTAAAAATTATATTTTTTTTTACTGAAATTTTATATTTTTCTAGTCACCACAAAAAACGAACTAAAATACATATATTTAAAAAAAGAAAAAAAAAAGTACTAAAAAGAATTTGTCAGATCGACCGTATATCACAACTTTATTACACCTCACATTATAGGAGGATTAAATTTCTATAAAATATTTTTTTTTTTTTGTATCCACATTTTTGTGTTTATCCTCATCTTTCCTTGTATAAGATTTTTTTTTTTGTGTAAATTTAAGAATATTTTAAAGATATGTAGATACATATTTATTTATAAAAAAAATGAACATTTTATCTGTTGTAGAAGTGGCTTAAAACCCAATAATTTTAGTGATTGCTAAGCAGCTATTAGAATAAAAGTATCAGAAGTTTTTGTTCATATTTTTATACTAAAATGACATTTTTTTTTAATATCTGTTTACTTTAAATATATCTTTAAAAGTTTATATGTACTATGAAAATTTTATAAACATAATTAAGAGAATTTATGAAAATATGACAATATCGGATTATAGAAATAAATTAAGTATTGCTATGTGTAGCTAAATTTCATTGTAGTCTATTTAATTATTAGGATATTTTAAAGGCATTTTTTCTTTTAGTTTTAATGGCTGGGAAATAAAAGCACATTGAACCATTTGGCAAGGTAGATGAAGGTGTTTTGTATATTGTGCATCCAACATATAATATTCGGAAAAAATATTGTTGAAGCTCGGCATTAATTAGTAATAAAGAACATTACTAATTACTTAGAGAACTAAATATAATACTAAATACTAAGTTTCGAGATAGATATTAAATTAGTATTACCGTCGGCATTTGACTAAAACTTTTTGTAAGAATGTTAGCAAAATTTAGTGAATATAAAAACTCTATACAGATACAATTTATATAGAAATAAAATCTTAATAAAAAGTTTACTGAAAGTTAGTAATTAAGTTAGTAATTAATCAAAATTTGCTTAATTTTATATATTTTCTCTGTTTATAGGAGAATAAGTTGAATTCAACTTGTATTGCTTTACAAGTTGAACCGAACATCATACACATCATTTTATTATTTTCAAAATTACCTAATCACATCAGCATAAAATTATCTCTCTAGTTATCAATTTTCCAACATTGCATTCTTAAGTATAAACAAGAAATTAAATTTTCAATTTTTTTTTCTTTTTCTTATTTTAATGGCTTAATTACACTTTCAATTTTTTTCGTGTACTAAAAACCAAAAAATAATCATTTCCAATTTCATCAAAATTTATACATTCTTTTAATATATCTTAATATTTAAAATTGGATATAACACCTTTTATTAATAATACCTTCTGCATATCATTATTTCTCATATATATTAAACTTTTGTAAACCTAGGCCAAGAAAAGAGCCTCCAAAACAAAAACCACTTATTATTTCTTATTTTGATTTTTTTTAAATAAAAATTTTTTGTAATATTTATTTTTTGAAATTTATTTTGTCGACCAAAAACCAAAACATAAAATTTTTATTTATTTAAATTTATATGAAAAAAAGAAAAAAAAAATTTGAAGCTTAAAAAATCTGATTATCTGCGCGTATATCTTTAATTAATGCACGATAAATAATCGATCTGAATGGGGCAGATCTGTGTTTTTTTTTTTTCTGTTAAAAAGTACTGGGGATGATGGTGTTGGCTCAAATGGAATAATTGTCGCCTTTTATTTTTGTATAAACCGATATCGTCGTTGTCGTCGTTCACAATTCATAGGTACATAAATATACCAAAATGCTTTTATGTTCAGATCAGGTAGAATTTATATTTATGTATATATGTGTGTTTAAGTTGCGCAAGGTGATCTTAAGCGTGGTACTAAATGTTGATCCAAAAACCATTATGGGTGGTCAATCTTTTTATATTTATAAATAAATATTTTATTTTTATATTAAATTGTGTGGTTTTTGATTACAAAACCAAAACCAAAAAAAAAAACTAAACATTTAATAATTTTTGAAAGAAAATATTATTAAAACCAGATTGTTTCTTACCATAATTTGCAATTTATTTGTATTATTATTTAAAATCTAGTAAAACGTTTTTATATTTAATTCTATGTGAAAGATTCAAAAGTTTCTCAATATAGACTTTAAAAAAATGATTTTTTTAATGATAATAAATATTATTTTATTTTAATATTTAAAGTTAAATATCATAATTATTAGGATAAAGATAAGAATATGAAATTTTTAAATGAAAATATTGAAACATTTCAATAAAAAAAAAATAGAACACAACATTGTAAAATAGGAGAATTTACTTTTTAGTTAATAAGGATTTAAATTATTTTTATATTTCAGATATATAAATTGGAATTAAATTAGATTAAATTTGAAGTAAAATTATAATGATATGACTAAAAGAATTTTATAGGAATTGATATAAGTAGATATTATACACTATGATGCTTGAGAACTTATTATTAAAGTCATAATTGTGAATATTTTATTATAAATGCATCCTTCTTAAATTTAAGCTAAAGTTGAAATTTATTGGTATTAGTCCAAATCAATAATAAAACAATATTAGTGACATAAAATTTGACTTTTGGATTTGAATTATTTTACTAAGGAAACATATAAGATCTAAAACACTGAATGGAAACACGAAGATGGATCTGTCATTATAAACACAATTTACAATATCTCACTTTAAAAATATATATATATTAAGCTTTAGCAATAATAAGTATTATAATTATTATTTGTAAATTAAACTTTAAGAAGATATTGAAAATAGTTTAACTATATTATTACTAAATTATTAATCACAACCAATATATTTGTAATAATATAATTTTTGTTTACCAAATCGAATTAACAATCTTAATTTTATGCAAAGAAAATAAACTGATTTTTTTTGTACTCATAAGAATGAAAATATAATATTTCAAAGTAAAAATATTTAATAATATGTTTGCCAAAGTAGAATATTATAAATTTTTATTAAAATAAATTTCTTATTGGAATTTCTATCTTGAAGCTTTTAAAAGAAAAACAAGTGAACAAACTTGATAATCTAAAACTAATTATTCTACCCAGAAGTATAATCTACATATAATAAAACAGAAACATTTTCCTGTTCAATGATCGACAAGATGATATTTTATTATTTTGCATGTCTTTACAACCATTTTTTTTTTTTTTTTGCATGCCATTGCAAAATTTTCAACAAACGACGGCCATCATTGATCCATCAGGTTATTGGACAATTCTTTAATAACAGAGAAAAAAAAAAATATACAGATCATAGATTAGAATTTTTTTTTCTTTTAATAAATATTATAAAATGGTAGTTTTTGATTCGTTCCATGAAACATAAAATATTAGAATAATAATACTAAAAAAAAAAAAAATTTGAAATGCAAAAATGTTAAAATATATTTTAAAATTTCAACTACCTTTTTGATGTTGACATGATGGCGGGTTATAAAAAAAATAAAAGAAACAGGAAGAACAAGATATTTTATTACCCAGTAGACTATAAGTAAATGGTAAATAAAATAAGATAGTAAAAGGGGACGTCAATTGTATTTGTCGTTGTTATTTTTTGCCAACCCCTTTGGGCCAATTATTATTATAATTATGTCTTGCATATATATTGCTATCTATAATGGTATCATCTTAATTACTTAAATTCCGCCCAATATTATTTTCTCAAGGTGAACTTAAATCGTCACGAGCAAAAAAAAAAACAAAAAACCAGCACAATGGCATCACATATTTTTATATGTTTTATACATATATGTTTAGAGATCTTTAGGGTAACAACAAATATGATTTTTATCTGAAAATATTTGTTGTTTTTGTTCGTTGCAACATATTATTATAATGTAATTATTAAATAATGCTTATAATAAATAAATATATTAAAAAATATTCTGTATTTAAATATTAGGGATGAGTCGTTTTGCATTAATGGAGATGATTAATTATGACCATATGAAAGTTATAGATTTGATGCTGAAAATTGAGATAGAAAAATAAGTTAGATGAAATTATACTGCTAGGCTTGTCTAAGTGAATAAATGTGTAATATAAAATTATTAAAATTAAGAAGATAAATATGCTTAAGTGAATAACTGTGTAATATAAAATTATAAAATACATATTAAGGTATCAAAGTTAAAATTGACAACATTAATAATTTTCAATTTTCAAGATTGTCAGAATTTCGTTAAAATTGACAACATTAATAATTTTCAATTTTCAAGAAAATTATTAATGTTGTCAATTTTAACGAAATTCTGACAATATTTTTTAAATATAATTAAAAAATAGGTTCCTGTTTAGATTATACATATAATTCTACTAATAATAAACAGTAAATTATATCTACAAAATAAATAATATATTTTCTAATGAATCTTATTAACATTAAATACAATTTTGTAAATATTTGATATTAACTTCCTGTTCATGCTTTTATAAAAAAAACTGTTTAGCAACAGTGTAACTACTCATAATAAAATATAAACTTTATTATTGATAATAAAATTGCTTTTAAAAGTCAACTTACGATAACCGTAAAAAAAAAAACCATTTACAATATCGTTTTAAGTGTTAAATTTGCAGTAAAAATTACAAATCTACAAAATAAAAATAAAAAAAAAAGAATACAAACATAAAATTATTTTATTGAAATCCAGTTTAGAAAATTATATAACAACTTCTACGAATTCTACTTCAGAAAATTGTAATTTCCTTAAAACCTAAATAATTTCTATTCAGTCTATAATTGAACTATTGATGTATTGTAATTGATGGAATTTTTGGATAATACATAATGAAATTGTTGGGTAAAATGTAGAATGAAAAAGTATATACATAAAATTACAAAATCTACTTCCAAGAAAATATAAAAATTTAACATTTTAAAGTATCCTTTTGGATAATTGGCAAAACAAATAAATTTTTAGAAATAATCGATAAAATTTGAACAAAAATTAGTCTAATATGAATTACAAGATTCTATTAGATATTCGAGCAATTAGTAAAAAAATCTTTAAAATACAAGTATTATCCTCCATTAATTACATCAATGTGGAAAATTCTTCTAGTGCAAGCACATCATTAACCAACTATTTATACAATATTAGTGCACTCGAAAACAATATATTTATGTCTTGCTTCCTTGGTTCCCGCCACACAGAATCCACTGTGGTCTTTTCACAATCAAGAGCAACATATTTATTATAAAATAATTCTTTTTAATCACTCTATTAGATGACTGACATTAGAAATGCTTTTTTGTAAATTAATATAATATAATTTTGTGCCTAATATTACACAGAAATTACAGGTGTACGGAAAAATAAATGCACTTTGTTTTTATATGATCATCAGATTGGTTTAAATATTAAGTTTTCTTGACAAATTCTTTTGTTTAAATTTCAAAATTACTTCCTGAATATTTTCTTTCGCCCCCGTTGGTAAGTGATAGTTTTATAATGACTTGTTGATAAAATTGTTGAAAAAACATAAAATTGACCGGAACATTAACCAATTTCTTATATTTTTTTTAAATATATTTTTAAACCAATCTGATGACCATACAAAAACCAAAAGTGGATACAATTAATGGATGAAATTTTATATTTTTGATTAGGTTGAACTTTAATATTCCAACAAAAAAAAAAAATCCATTTAAATTTTTATCCGCATTTTTTTCTGATTTTCAAAAAAGAACTTCTTATCGTTTTGTATTTACTTTGCAAATGGCATGAATTTTTCCCGGTGGATTTGTGAACTGTTATTCCATTTCGAAACAGCAACAAAATATGCCCTTTTACGAGATAATAATTTATAAATGTAAAAAAATGAAAGAACTGATTTTTATTTGAACGACCAATTTTACTGATCATTGCGTACACAAAAAAAACGTTATTTTTATTTTTTATTTTTCGGTGATGCAAAGTGGTTGAAATGATTTATTCAATTTATTTATTTTAATGACATATTTATCTCAGTGGAATTTCTCTGGAAAGGATATGAAGTTATTCAGTTTAAAATTTATTTACCTTTAAAGATAATTAGTATTAAGGGCTGTATTAAGGAATTATGGTACTTGTCTCTTTATATTATTAATATTGACAAAACAAATTAAATGACTCTCGACAAAAAATTAAAATTTAAAAGTTTTGTAATTTCTTACTTTAAAATCTGACACAATTTCTAATAATTATAAAAACATTTTTTTCAAAGTTTTTCGTGAGAAATTCCTATAAGAGATATTTGGATGTCGACGCTATCTGCTTATTTAACTTGAACACAGATCCTACTGATTGAATTTTATCTTATATTTTTTTGTTTAATAAAGATAATAAAACTTAATAATTCCTGAATAAAAATAAATTAAGCTCAAATAACTCTTCAAGTTCTCCGGAAAAATTGTTTTTATAAATTTTACAAATTTTGTCACATTTGAAGCTACAAAATTAACATAACATAAATTACGTTTTTGGAACCGTATTTTTCATAAAAACACCACGTTACCTAAATATTATAATAATAACTAAAAACACCCCACAAACTATATGCTACCAGTAAGTCAATAAAAGAAGGTATGTATGGAATAGGAATACAAATTAAGCAAACATCTCATTTAAATAATTATTCTTATTTAACGCTATTTTATAAATACAAAATTTAGTTTTAACAAGATAATAACACCTTTTGTATTAATATTTATGTCAAACCTTTTGCAAAACAAAAAAAAAAAGAACCTTAAATAACATTTTAATTTTATTAACTTACACGCCTCTCTCACATCAAAAACTAAAACCAACGAAATACAAGCAATTATTTCATCATTGACCCACTACCTTAAATATTAAACGAAAAAACTCACCTTTCAAAAATATTTTCTATATCTATATATATTTTAAAAAACATAAAACAAAAAAAAAAAACACTCTGAATTTCTGAATAAAGTCATCTTCATTTCTACTCTAAACAGACCATAAACACTACAATATTAGTAATTTTCTACAAAAACAAAAAAAAAAAAAAATAAGAAAAATTTAAATCAATATTTAATATAAACTCATCATCCCGGCGATCCCATCACTAAAGTCAATCACCTTCGATTTATTTTTTAACTTTTTTTTTCTGTTTTTTTTTTTTTTGTACCTGTTATTATTTATTATTATTGTTGTTGGTTTTATGAAATGGAACCTGTTTATTGAAATTGTTACCATAATTCCCATATCCATCATATAAACCTGTCACTTTAGTCGAAAAAAGGAGCAAACATAAAAGATAAGAAGACAGTAAAAAAAATAATATAATATGATTGTATCTATGTGTAAAGGACTGAATTCAAAAGTTAAATAGATGCATTTAGAACCAAAGGAAAAAAAAAATAAAAATTTATACACATTAAAATATCAGTTAAACAAAATGATATTTCAAAAATATTTCTGTGAAATGATTGTTGTCTTTTTTTTTCGGTGTTATTTGAATTGATTTTGAAACTATATAATTTGAAATTATAGTGACCACCATAAATAAATGAAATATGAAAGAATTTCAAAAAGGATGGAATTTTTTAAGGTATTTAATGTTATAATACTTGATAACCTAAGTAAATAGAATTTTATTTAATATTCTATGAAATTTACATTTTCTTATGAATTTTAGTTATTGAAATTTAAATTATTTATGATATTTAACTTTCGAAAATTTCTGATAAATGATTTAAAGTTGGTCATAAATTAATTTTACTATATAAATTTTGGTACATGACAAATTAGTTATTTATAATTATTTTTTAACCGTGAAAATGTGACTTCAGATAGTTGTACACTGTTTCATTAACATGTATAATTTCGGATATACACTGCTATGGTCAAACAATTTTTATATAAAAATGTTCGAAAAATAAGTTAAATTTATATTGACTTAATTATATAAAAATTAGTCTGATTTAAAAAAAAACATTTTAATTTATAAAATTTTATCCAAAATAAAGTGAATTAGTTTTTGGAGGAAGAAGTTATTTGACTGATATCTAATTACCCTCCAATTGGAAAAATGTTTACTCTCGAAACATATGCAAAAAAAACCAGACTTCAACGTTTAGGAAATTGAAGATAATTTAGAAAGTAAATAAAAAAATAAAAAAATCCACAATATTGATGTCTCTACGAAAAACACTTTAAAGCACATTAATAAACACATCAAACTCTACATTTAAGACACAACTGTGCAAATAGAGGTCTAGATTCAATTATATGAATTATATGAAACATTCTTATATCTGGGGATGGTTTGTCACTGAGTATATATTCATAATTAATTAATTTTTAAATAAAAGGAATTTGACATTAACAATTCAGCTTTTATAATTACAACTGTCTTATTTTACGTAAACCTAATCTATCCTAGTAAGAATTTTATCAAATGTATTTTAATATATTTTGATTTATTTAAATCTTTAATTCTATAAACAATTTTTCCAACAAAATATATTTTCTTATAAATCACCTTCCATTTTATATGATAAATAAAAAAAATCTGTTAAATTTAATTTTACCAGCTACCATAAATTAAATTAAATTTACTATAAAATAGATAAATCTCTTCCTGTCTTTTTTCACCAAAACACTATGATTATAAACTTAAAATAAAAGAAAATTCAAAAAGTTCTTTATACATTTATACTCTTGAGCAATTTTCATAAATTATCCTTAAAAAAAAAAAGCATAAAATCGTTCCACTGTTTATTGTTATCTTTCTGGAAAATTATTACATTACCTGTTGCAATCTATACATAAGATACAAAGAAATATCTTCAAGGTAAATTGTTTCTTATTCAACTAACCAAAAAAAAAAATATATATATATATACAAATCAGTAATATCCTAAAATAATTCTACATCAGTATCAAAATCATCATCATCATCATCGGATATTATTTATATTAAAAAATAATTGTTATCTAGGTAAAATAATCTGAATTTTTTTCCAAAAAAAAAAAAAAAAAACCATAAAATCAAAATCAGAATATTGACTGTTGTCATGTTATGTGTATATTTATCATAGCATCATGCCGCATTATTTTGTACAGTATCGTTAATAAATATTTTTTTTTTTTTGATACGTCGATCAAAAAGCGTCAATTTTTATCTAGTCCTTCAATCGAACGCTGTTGTAACTTACGCTAATACTTATAATTTACCATACTAACTCATTTTTTTTCCGTTTCATAAAAAATACATAAATTTATGTAATTTTTTTTTTTTTCATAACTACAAGTCAAAAAATGTTAATGATGATTTTTTGTTATAAATTTTATGTAAGAAAAACATTATTATTTTTTTTTGTTTTTTTTCATGGTAACTGTTTTGCAGCATGCATAATAAATTTTGCATAAATTACAATGTTTAAAATAAAGAAAGAATTTTTTTTTTAATTCTGATATATGTATATTATATAAAAAAAAAAATTGTAATTCATTTTTATATACTTTTTTTTTTATAAAAAGTAGATTCCGAAGCATAATTTTTTTTTTTTTTTTGTTTAAAAGAAAATTTTAAAATAAATTTACAGGACATTTATGTATATTTTGAAAATATTTAATGATTTTTTTTGATTTTTTTCAGTTTTGGAGCCAATACCAGTGACCTCTATTTTAGAAAAATATTTTAAATAAAAAAAAAAATTTAAATTCTTTCGATAAAATAATTTGCTATGGATGGATGTCCTTAGCCTCTTAAAGTACAAAAACATTTAAATTTTAGTTTTGTTGGGCAGATGGGTTTAACACTTGAAGGCATTATTTCTTATCGAGTTCAATATTTTTTTTTTTTTGCAAAATAAAAAAAAAGCAGCTTAAATGTTCAACTTTTTTGAAAAAAAAAAAATTCAAATTGATTGATCGATTCGTTGTTGTAATTTTTATATTCTTCTTTCACATTATAGTTAGAATATTGCTTCAGGATAATAATAAAATAAATTTTCTTATGTATTATAAATTTATATATATATATATATATATATATATATATTTTATATATATATACTCTTATATACATAAATAATATTTATTTTACGAACAATTTAAAATATTATCCTAAATTTTGATGTTAAAAAACCTGAAAATTTTGCAACTTAAAAATAATGAAATTTAATAAACTACTCGTAAATTATAACATAACAAAAACAAAAAATTATTTGCATCACGCATGAATGTTGAAAGTGTTTTTTTTTTTAGCTTATTTTGGTAAATTTTTGATTATTTATGTAAAAAGATATTTAAATAATTTTTATTGGATTATAAATTAATTATTTAAAACAAAATATTAAAATGAAAAAGTTAAATTGTAAATTGTTGTAACTTTTTCACTATGGTGATTTTAGGCGTACATACACAAGTCCTATCTTATTCTGAAAAATTATAATTTTCTTAAAAACTTTCACAAATACTCTCTGATTTTTTTACAAATCTTAAGGGAATTCCAATTTTATAAAATGATATTTCTATAAAAGAATGCTTAAGTTTTGTGTAATTATAAATTAATTTCTTACAAAATGTTTAAACAAATTGGAATTAATATCAGAATTTTTTTTTATGTAAAATTATTGTATTACTTTTATGGAATTTCAAATATCTCACAATAATTTGAATAAATATCTGATTTCTGAAATACATTTAAATTCCAAAAATTAGTCAAAATTCTCAAAGAAATATTAATATTAGACTTAATTGGTCATCAATAGAACTTTGTATTTTGAAAATTTGTTTTTTTAAATTAAACACTGCTGATTGTAAATAAAAACAATTATCCTTTTTCCTATCAGAAGAACAATCTGATGGGAAAAATTAGAACAATTTCTAATTTTTTAGAAATTTTAACCTTATCTTACTGAATTTTCATCAAACTTAATACTCTTATAATTTAATTTAGATAATATGTTGAAAATATTTAAATTTCTAAAAGAAAATTCTATAAATTCCTTCGGTTTGAGTTCAGTAATTTTTTGGTCAGTTATTTTTATATAATAAATTAAGAAAAAAAAATATTTTAAATATTGAATGAAAAATATCATTATTATGACTTGTAATAATTTCACTCCAACAGGGATATTTAATCGAAATAATAAACCCTTTTGGTAAAATAATATAAATTATTTTCTTATGCCTCATTTCATAAAAAGCTATCATAATAAAATTACTGTGTGACCCAATTTTTATTTTATTTTATTTTTTACTGTATAACTGTTAAAGTTTTGATTTAAAAAAAATATTTAATCATTTTTTTTTTTTTTGTGGAAATTAATTTAATCACAGTTGGAGTGAAATTTACATTACTTTATTTCAATTAATTTCCACCAAAAATATTACATATATATATATATAAAAAAAAAATCCTTTGAATTTTTTTAAAAATCAAATAAACATTTATTTATCAATTTTATTTGTAAAATTAATTTACCATTATTGGAATATATCATGTTAATATTTGAATATGCCTCAGTATTACTTGCCGTTTATTTTCAAATACAAGTAATAATAAATAAATATAAATAATTCAAATATTATCCAAGTACAAACACGAAATCAATAAATAAACAATAAATATTTCCATTTTAAAATATCACTTGATATTCTGCCTTGCGGAACACTTAAAAATTACAATAACAACAACAACAACAACAGGAGGAGGAAAAAAAAAAAACAACAAAGTTTTGTTTGCATGTGCCTTGCTGACTTTCAATTGGATCCTTCAATATTTTGTTTTTGTTACTAATAATTTCACCTCAGGCTTAGTATAGTAATCGGGATTCCTTGTTAGTTTTGTTTTTATATAGAATTCTTTTATAATATTTTATTATATATTTTTACATCCGCATGACTGCGCCCAATATTCACAAATCCGTTTTTTTTTCTTTATTATATAATATGTCATAGCATCAGCCCTTGAAAATATACTTTTTAAATAAACTTTTTATTTTTTTCGCTTAATATTTTAACTTTTTTTTTATTATTTTGACATTTTATTTATTTTAATATTAATAATTTGTTTAAGCGGTGTAAAAAAATTATGATTTATGTTTTGAAAATTTGCCACAATTGAAGAAATGTTTACGCATCATGGAGAAAGGACAAATATATTATGTTATTGGTTTTATTACTCAACGAATTTAGATTTATAATATAGACTTGATGTACTCCTTAATTAATATAATAATATCTATCAGTTTACTTAACAATTTTAAGTTTTTTTATAATCTAACGAAAATTAGAAAAATTTAAAATTATAGCTTATGTCGTACAAAAGGTATATGTAAATTTGAGAAATATTACTAAACAATTTAAAATTAAAAAACATCCTTATTTTATAAAAAAAATTTACTTTTTCAGCGAAAATTGACTTTCATTTTAATTGTGCCGTTCATATACACTTTTATTACAAGTTGCCTAAAATTTATCATAATCACAATTAATTACTTCCTAATCCATAACTATTTAGTGCTAAATTTTTAGAAACAACAATCATGTAAAAACAACTAACAAAAAACATTCTAATAAGGTTCAACGTAGATTTTAACATAATTTCTGAATTACTAGAAAGTGTATAATTTGTAAGTGTATAATTTATAATCTAAACAGCAATTAATCTAAAATATTTCATATTTTATAAGAAACATATAAAAAAACAATTTAAGTTTTCAATAAATTCTATTCTAAACTATGCTTATTTCATTTCCGTATTTCGACTTTTTACCGACATTTTATTATTTTAGGTGAAATAAATATTGCAAGGAGAATAAAAAGTTATATTTAGCGTATGATGATGAAAAGATAATATATTACATAACGTTTATTAAATTATATTTTGCCACCGAGATTTAATTAAAATTTACCAACAAATCAAAGCTTTTTTATTACATTATTTTATAATCAGCTATAATAGATTTCGAACAAAGTTCTTTATCAAAACTTCTTTTGAATATAACAGATAAATTCTTCCATATACGTAAATAACAAATTATTTAAAGACAATTAATTTAGTGGCACAATCTATAAGATAATTTGACATTAATAAACAGAATAAGTCAAATGAGTTAATTAAATAATAAATATGAATTATGTTTTGAAAATTAAACAAGTATAAATACAAAATATCTTATGATTAAAACTTGATTATTAAATATTTTGAAAATCAGCATAACATTAATTTAAATAAAGCTAATTAAAATAATTCTCATTAAATGATTCCTTTAAAAAAAATATGAGAATATATAATTTTGAATTACTTATATTAAATATTTATAATTTAAACTGTTTTGATAATTGATACCACTGAATCTTAATACTATTTATTCTATACTCTGTCCTTTACATAGAATAAGTCTATCTGCATGTTAACTTTACTAATTTTTGTTGTACTAGACTTTTCATATAAATTGCATTCATTGAGTTTTTTTTTTTGTGTTTTAAAAGATTTTTAATTTTATTTTTAATTTTTATATAAACATTTTAATACATATGTATTTACCTTGTTTATACAATTAATGACATCTGATATTATATATCTTGGTACACAATTTACATACATAAAGATTCATGGTATACTTAGTTTCATTTCTTCTTCAACAAAATAATAAAATATGCCTACCGGTCACTATAATCTCATTTTTTTACATATAGATAAATTAAAAAAAAAAAAACATTTATAATACCTATATATGTATCTTTATACATATAGATATATATATATATATAAAAATATTTATTCGTACTCAACATTAATTTTACAAGCATATCTATTTTCAATCTTTTATATAATGTACATAATATATATTCACAAAAATATATAAATGAAAAGTATTTTCGCACATAAACTCTAATAATATCTACATCATTATATTGGGTTATACATGATGGTAAACATCATAGATGAATCTTACAAGTTTAATAAAGTAAAAATTGATGGGGGGTTATTATTGAGGATTGGAAAATGAACTTACATATAGTTTTTTTTTTTTTTATATTCGTTTTCTTTTTTTTTTTGATCGGCAGTAAAGATATTGTAGGTGCGTTTTGTGCACTAGTCTAACTATTGGATTAGTAGAGATTTTATAGTTTTTTTTTTATGTTGTAATGCATAAGATAGCGCACATCATATAAGTGGTTGAAATCATCGGCAATTGAAAATACTATTGCTGTTAAAATTATATTGAATTTTCTTCATTCAGTTTATTTAATATTATGTACATTTTACCAGTATACCTCTGGCATGATACGTTATACATATTGCGATACAAACATGATATGTTTTTTTGTTACTGAGGCAGCTATTTGAAGCATGTGCTTCTTATTTTTTGTTTCTGGGATTGAGTATATTGAAGGAATATCAGGGAAAAATATTTATCCTCTTTATTTTGCTTTGTAATTTTTTTTTTTTTTGTGTTCATATCTTCTCACTGTTGAAGGAGCTCCTTTAATTGTGATTATCTATGTTCGCTCAGCCTAAACTGTTATATATACATATATATATATATATCAATATGGATGAGTATTTTATACTTTATAGTTTGTTAAGTTAACATTATACACTGTCAAAAATTTTATTAAGTATTTGTTATTTTTCTAGGGCGCTACAACTAATCGAAGAGCTTATGCCACCCTCAAAGGATCTCCTAACATTCTGAAGTATTTCATCTGAAATATATTCGCCAGGAACATCTATGCAAATTATTCAATGATATGTTTTAAATTCCGACAGTTCTGATAGATTTACAATTTATTATATATTATTTTAAACATATTTGATCCTTTACGTATTGCAGTAAATTGTGGTTCAGAGTTATGGTTCATTTGTCTTTAGATTACGAAATAATCTTAATAATTTTAAACAATATATTCATTTTTAGTACATCTTCTTTCTTATTTAGGTAAGTAAATAAATTGAACATTATTTTTTATAGTGTATTTTAAAAAAAATTAGTTTTATTTTTTTTTTTTTAGGTAATGGTTATTATATATTTGATGAAAGAACACATTTAAAAAGCAACTCCAATAATCTATCTATGGTAATATATTCGCAGTTTTTTTCTTTCTTTATATTTACGTTCTTAGGCCCTCAAGTCAATATTATTTCTGTTTTTTTGCTATTTGCTTACATAAATACTATGCATTTTGATAGAATAACTAATATTATAACATACTATAAAATGATTTATACAATCGATTTATTATTTATTACTTGTACAAATGCTGTCAAATGAGATGGTATTAATTAAAATATTTACATTTATAGTTACGCGTGTATTCTTTATGTTCGTTTTACTATCTGATATCTTAGCAGTTCTTTTTTATTTACTTTAATATTTTGATGGTAAGAAAAAAATAATTCTATTAATAATGTTAAAAAAAAAAATTATAAAACTTTTGACATTTTATATGCTTTAGAAGATCATTGAAAACTCTAACTTTGTTGGTTATTTTTTCTATATAATGTTTATCATATATCATGTTAATTTAAGAATATGTATATACATTTATTTTTTAAATATTAACCCACTGGCATGAAATATTTACATGAAAATATTATATGTATGTAAGATTGTTATAAATTAAATTCAAATTTATTAGTTTAAATATTATTAAAACTTTCATTGCAAATAATTAAAAAATACTTGATATTATTCAATATACATTATATTAATTATAATATTGAATTATTTCAACATATAAATTGATAATTTGAAATAAACTTTTTAGTTTGAAATAAATTTTTTAATTTGGTCAAACAAATTTAGAAAAAGTATATAATAAAATAAACAAACCCCATATGCCTTTATAAATATTGGAATTATAAATTATTTCAAAAGAAATGGATAAAAGACTAAAATTGTCAATCTAAAATTGATATTTATTTTTGTTATTTTTTTATGTCATTCATGCTGTTAGTATATATGTTAATGCTTTATTTATTTCATATTTATTTTTGCGTTACTATTTAATATTTACAAACATCAGGCACTTCATCACCTTTTTTAAATTATCTTGTTAGCAGAAAAAAACCAACTATAAATGTCGATATATCGTTGTTCAATAAATAATTTACCAATATCGCATATTTTAACCTCAAAGAAAATAGGTCATTCGACTTATGAATTTATTCAAATTATTATTTTCTTGAAGCAAGTGCGGACTAAAATTAAGGGTTCGTCACTTTTTTATAATAGAATTATTCATTTACGAAACATATTTTCATTTAGGATATTTTTATTTGTACATATTCACATAAAATTTATTTTAAAACTAGGAATACCAATAATTCTTGAAAGTAATTACAAAAAATATTTATTTTTGTTGTCTAGTCTTATGTTCTCTGAGAAATTGCAATTTACAAAATAGAAATAATAAGGAAAGATAAATATGGAAAATAACTTAAATATGTCAGATAGATTAGACACACAGGAAATGTAGTAAGAAATCTATTTTATAACAAAAAATCTATTTAACGCGAATTATATTTTTTAAACATATTTTTGGTTATATTTTTAAAACATTTCTTAAATCTTAACTAGAAGAATATGCTAATTGTATGCTATTGATAAAATTATTGAACTGACAATATTTACTTAAAATTTTTGTAAAATTTGTAAAAATTTGTGTATATTTTCATTTGAGCTCTTACACTAAAGTGTTCAGTCTTACTGTTCAGTCTAATACACTGAACTGATATAGACTGAAACATATAAATATAGAAAATACCACAATATCTAAAAATGATTGTACTGATATTAGTTTTTCGAAATCTGATGATGGTTTATTATGTAATTTTAAAATTTCCTAAAATTTAAATGTTTTTAAAGAATTAATTTGCTATCCAAATTATTACAAAAGTTTTACCAAAAAATGTTCAATCCTTAAATTTAAGATCTTAATTCGAAACAACCCGAAAGATAGTAAATATACAATAAAAGTTCACCATGATGATATAAATATTGCACAGAATAATACTAGTATTGGTGGTAAAATATAAGCAATAAAAAAATTTGATACAAAATTTTTAAAAGGATATGCATGCAATAATATTGGAGGAAAATCCAAGAAAAAAACCTAAAAAATTAAAATAGTTAATAAATTATTCAAGATAATGAACAAAATACATTTTCAATCGCTTCTAGTCCAATATGAGTATAGCAAATATAACAAGCAAACACATAACAAAATACTATTCCATTAAAAATTAGTTTTGAAATATGATTAAAAAGTTTTAAATATATTTCAAATAATTTTATTTCAATTTTTGAAGATTATTAGTTTTGCATATAAATAAGTAAATTTTATTGACTATTATTTTAAGTAACATGTAATTTTCTTAAAAAAATATAACTAAAAAATATTATTCCAATAAATATTTTAATAAATAATTAACCGAATATAAATAGTTTTGTAAGATATTTTGATGTCAACTGATTTTTAGATACATATTTAAAAATAACTCATATTTACAAATAGCTTGAAAACATGAAAATAAAAGAAACTAATATAAGAAAATTTCAAGGTTGATAGCAATTTTAATAAATTGAACAATTGTAATAAATTCCAAAATATTATACATCTTGTTTCATAAGTAATCTTGAAATTATTTTGCAGTAAGTTGTTTCAATACAGTAAAATAACTAAAACCAGCTTTAATAATCTGTAAAACAACAAAATATAATCTAAACAATAATTAAATATTAAGTATTCAACATACTGTAAAAAATGTAACATATTTCATTTCAACTGAAAATGCTCTCATTTTAAATGAAATCGCTGATCCTTTCATAATGATTAGAAGAATTTTTTGAATATACAGTGGCTGTTCATACCAATTCAGATCACTCATATAAATTGCAGTACTTGTATAATCATCCTGGAATAATAATTAATTATCTTAAAATGAAATGTTATTATGCCTATTATAACACACTTACATTTCGGCTAATTTCATCAGCTAAGCCATTATACAAAAGTAATAGAAATCCAAAAAATACCATACAAAACCACATAATAAACGTGACTACCAGATCAGATTTATTCTGAAAAAATTTACTTCTAATATTAGTGTCCAAATTAAAGTTTAATAATTAAATATTTACTGATTTTTTCTCGTCAAATACCAGATACAGTGCAAAACAAAAAAATATTGAAAATATTAAAATATCTACAAAAGATTGAAATGAAATTGATGCTTCTAAGTCTCTCAAATATCTAAAAAAAATTATATTAATATAACAATTATTTAATATTTAAAAACTTCATACGTTTTGATTTCTATTTGTTCCTTAACACGGTCTTTTAAATATTTTGCAATTTTATAATTTTTAACTTCTGGTAAAGAACTTAATGAATTTCTTTCATGTAATTTTAATATTTCCTATGATTTTTTTTAATATTTGAAGCAAAAATTTTATTAATATTTGAACATAAAAAACATAAATATATAATTTTACCATACACTTTGTAATTCTTAAATTTAAAATTTTAAGTCTAAATACACCATAAGATAGCAAAAAAACTATAAAACTTCGCCAAGATACCACAAAAAAAGCATATAAAAATATTAATATTGGTGGAAAAATATATACTATAAAAAAATTTGATGTAAGATTTTTAAAAGGTGATATAATTAACATCATTGGTGGTGATTCTATACTGAATATCTAAAATAATATAAAAGTAATTATTTATTATTTAATAAATGATTTGATTATAAACATATTGATTAGAGAATATTTCAGCATTTCGAGTCCAATATGCATATAGTAAATGTAATAAGGCTAATGAATAAACGCATAAAACTGAAATTAATATTGATTTCCAAATCGGTGCAAAAATTTTTATATATATTTTAAATAACTTTAAATCTATTTCTGTTGATGATTCAATAATATTTTCAACATTTTCTTCAATATGTATTAAAATTTTGGAATATCCTATAAAATTATTAATTAATTAAATTTTAATAAAGTATAATTTATTTTATTTGACAATCTAACGTTTTTTGTTAAATGAAAAATGCCAAATCTGGAAAGCACCTGTTCCAATCACTGAATTAATGGCTATTGTACATACTCGAGATTCGATACCATCCCATTGTCCACAAAATATAGAAAATATCTAAAGAAAAAATATTATATAAATTATTTATATGTAATTAGAAAATATCTAATTTTTACTTCGAAAATGTAACCGATTATATAAATTAAAAATATTATTAGTCCGCTAAGTAAACGTAAATTTTGAAATTTTTTATCAGAAATTACTATAAGTCCCAATAATTCAAATGCTAAAATATTTAATTTTATTGGCGTAAAATGATTTATTTGAGGTGGCCATATAGAATTTTTAAAAATCGATAAATTATTAATTGTATTCATTATTAAAGAATACAACAATTTAAACAATTTTGTCGCAAGTAGTTTACCAACTAAATAAAATAATTGTATCTAGTTGAAATTTTCACTTTTGTTAAAATTCTTACTTCAATTACTAAAACGCATATGTCAATGAAAATTAATATATGTATTCAATAAATAGAATAATAATATATCTATAATATATTCATCACAATTATTATTTATTAAATCTATAAATATCGTAATAATATCTGTGGATCTTTGCCATAACACGGTATCTACATAATTACAAATTTTCAGAAGAGAAAATTTCAGAAAATTCAACAGTAACTTGATAATAAAATGCTTCGGAATTCTCAACTATTAGGTTTAGAATAATATTTTATTTTATTTTCTTGGTAGTTTTTGTTTTGTAGATGATTGAAATTTATGGTATATTTTGATAAAGTCAATCAGCCCAAAAAAATATCGGTTTTAGAATTTACCAATTCTCTAGTTTATACCACTTAAAAATTTATAATGTTATGGTAAATTTAATGATTAACATTTTTGACAATTTACTCAAAATGTCAAAAAATGTTGATATCGTGTTTTGGTAAAATTTTATTAATATACATGTTATAAATTAATAATTATTCTCCTTGGAGTAATATTTAGTACAGTTATAGGTTCAACATCCTCAGTAATATCATTTCATTCACCATATTTTATAGAAGTATTGATGTTTTGAAAATTATTTAAAAATATCAAAATACTCCTAAACAATTTTTTCATTCTTGATACTTTTTTTTAAATTTTCGAAAAAGTATTAAATGTCGACTAAGAAAATTTAGATAGGGTGAACTAATAAATATATACCGACTGAGCAAATGTTAACAGATAAAATACTTATAAATGGAAATATTGAAAAGTTAAAAATCACCCAATCAATAAACACCAATTTAATTAGCAAGAAAGAAGAAAAAATAAATACAATAGTGCTGCAGCAAAAAGATAATTAAATTGAATTAAAAATGGTTACGAATATAACTTCAGGTTCGGCTATGGATTATTTGCTCTTCCATTTTGATTCACATATACAAAAATTTATTTTTTAAAAAAAATGCATGATTTATTAATACTGGAAAACTAGGATGCATCAAGTTTATTTTATTAGAGCTTAGAATAAAAATAGGGTCATACTGCATGTTTATAATGTTGACTGCGAAAACTGTATCTCTAATTTTTTCTCAGTCGACATTATGAACACCAGCCGATTTATTTTTTGTATATGAATTCAAAAATATTATAAAAAATTTATTTATAATAATCTGGAAAATTCAAAACCAAGCTTATGCTTAATATAAAGTAATTTGAAGTGTTACATATTAAAACTAGTATTAACTTAAAAGCAAGTAAAATTCTATTTGTATATTTTTTGATTGAGATTCTAACTTTTTATTTATTACTGAATTATTATTTTTTGGTTTTCTGTGATATTAAAAACTTATTAGAAGTTTCGAAATTAGTTTTTTTTAACATCAAAATAATTTATTATTAAATTACATGATATACAGTCAGTGTGCAGCAAAAAGTCAATTTTCAAGTCCATTTATTTGCCAAGTGAACTAAAATAAAAATTTCGTTTTCAGTTTAAAAATATTGAATTTATTTATTCTTTTAAAATCCCCAAGATTAATATATTAAATATCAAATGAATATATTGAATATTTTAACTATCAAATGAATATATTGAATATTTTGAACCATATACTGACGATATATAAATGCTAAGGTAAAAACAATTTTTTTTATTTTGCAGTAAGACGTTTCAAAATAGTAAAATAGCTAAAAGCTGCTTTCATAATCTGTAAAAAAAAAAAATTACACAAGTAAAAATAATTCCAATTAATTGTGCTGATAGTAAACGTACTTTAAAGAATGTATGATAATTCATGTCAGCTAATACTGCTCTCATTTTAAATGAATTTGCTGATCCTTTCATTATTATAAGGAGAAGTGTCTTTATATAAAACTCTTGCTCATACCAATTAACATCACTCATATAAATTGCCGTAGATGTGTAATCATCCTTTGAGATAAATTTTTTATTTTCAAAATTTGATGAAAATTTGATTCTGCAAAAACTTACGTGTATAGTAATTTCATCGGCAAATCCATTGTATAGGAGTAAAATAAATGTAAAAATAATCATGCCTATGTACATTATACATAACACTGCTGCATTTAATTTGTTCTAAAATAAAGTTTATTACATATACTTGTTCTGAGATTATTTAAGTCAAAGCCCATTCTTTTATTACCTCAGATACAAGATATAATCCAAAGCATAAAAATATTGAAAAAATTAATGTGTCTACAAACGACTGTCCTGATACCAATGATTCTAATTGTTTCAAAAATCTGTAAAATAAAATCTAATATATAATATAAATCTTGATTAATGTTTTTAAAAAATCTAACAATTTCATTTCAATTTGTTCCTTAATCTGTTGTTGTAAATATTTTTTAATTTCAAAGCTTTTGATTGATTGTGTCTGTGTGGAGTTTACTGAGCTTCCGTTCTGTAATTTTATTATTTCCTAAAGTAAATACATTAACACTATTCAATAAATTTAATTGTAAACTTTTACCAAACACTTTATCAGTCTTAAATTTAGTATTTTAATTCGAAGTACACTAGAAATAGTATAAAATTTCTCCAAGATGCAATAAATGTTGCATAAATAAGTATTAAAATAAGAGGTAATATATAGGCAATAAAAAAATTTGAAGTTAGATTTCTAAATGGTAAAATTATTAATACCATAGGAGCTGAATCCATTACAAAAATCTAAAATAATAGAAAAATTAATAATTATTTATTATAATGAAATTTATGGTATATAAAAACATTTTCTATAGTAAAGATTTCACTTTGTTTCCAAAATACGTAAACTAAATTAAAAAATGCAATCAAATAACACAAAATCACTCCAGTTAAAATAATTTTTCTAATGGAATCATAAAATGTTAAATAACTTTTAAATAATTCCATTTCAATTATTGTTGACGATTTACAAAATTCTTCAACATAATTTTCTATAGCAATCAATATTTTGTAATATTCTGTAAAAGATTTAAATTTTGATTAACAATACGGTATTATTAAATTTAATTTTATCTTTTTTCACGTTTACTTGTTTTGTTGAAATAAAAGTGCCAAATTTGAATAACACTAATTCCTATTATTAAACAATTTGCTATTGAACCAACTCTTGATTCAATTCCATTCCATTTCCCACAAAATATTGCTGTGACCTGAATAATTTTAAATTCTTAGTAAATTAATTTAGTGCAAAACATCAAAATCAAACTAACATTCATAACATATCCGATTGTATAAATTAAAAGTAAAATATGTCCAAATATTAAACGTAAATTTTGATATTTTTGATGTGAAATAACTAAAAGTCCGAGAATTTGGAATATATAAATATTGTATTTTATTAATTTGAAATGTTGTATTGAAGAGGGCCATATAGAACTTTCAAAATTCAATAATTTAGTAATGGTTTTCATTATAAAATAATTTAGATAACAATTTTCAACAATAACACTTTCTTAACTAAAAATAACTTTATTAGTTCAGTTTAAAATATTCACAAATGTATTTTATTAATTTGAAATGTTGTATTGAAGAGGGCCATATAGAACTTTCAAAATTCAATAATTTAGTAATATTTTTCATTATAAAACAATTTAGATAACAATTTTCAACAATAACACTTTCTTAACTAAAAATAACTTTATTAGTTCAGTTTAAAATATTCACAAATGGTAATGTTTCACATTAAATAAAAAATTTATTTATCAACTTTGTATATTTTATTAATGATTATGACGTATTTTCAAAAAAATATTATATAACATATAATTTATAATATAATTTTCACTTATAATAAATTGTATATAATCATTTTGGGAAGAGACATATCTGTTTCTTAAATTTAACAGCTTTAGTAAAAATTATCGTCATATAAAGGTATTTGGATAAATATTTTTCCGTTTTTAATAAATCATACTAAAAGACTCATATTGCGTTATTGCACAGCGCTTACTGCCATTTCTTTATTATGCAATTATAGAATATTAAGCAACTGTAATATGAAAATAGGATAAGATCAGAACATATTTCAAAATTTATATTTCAAATACAAGTTTCTGCAATATAGGACCTTTTATCAAATGTTAATAATTCATATTTATAATTGAAGTTATTCCAAAAGTTATATTCACGATTTTTCATTTGAGTATATATCATATTTATATAAAACTTGGATATAGTTTTTAGTTATCTTGTAGTATATTAATTAATATTATATATTTTTCGACTCACAGGCTTTATATTGAAAAAAACATCTCGATTAAATACTTTTAGTAACTATTTTTATGTATAGCTATTTAAAAAAATTGTAATGAAATAAATTCTCACGATTAAAATTAAGTTAATTTCAAATTAAATAATAACTATTTTATTTTTAATAAATTACATTATTTTGGTATTCTATTAATAAACAAATATTGTAATCGCACAAACCATAAGTTATCTACTTAGTAGTAAATTGCTTTAAAACAGTCCAATAACTAAAAGCGCCTTTCAAAATCTGTAAAAAAATAATTACTCAAAATATTCTTAAAAATTTAAGATAATAAAAATATACCTTAAAAAATGTTTCATAATTCATTTCAAATGAAAATGCTCTCATTTTAAATGATTTTACTGATCCTTTCATTATTATAAGCAGAAATTTCTTTATACGCAGCGGTTGTTCATACCAATTGAGATCACTTATATAAATAGCCGTTGTTATGTAATCTCCCTGGAAACTTAATTCATTAATTCTAATTATAAGATTATATCAAATACCGTATATGAACATTTAAGGTAATTTCTTCAGCCAAACCATTGTATAGAAGTAAAGTAAAGGTAATCACTGACATTCCAGCACACATTATTAGCATAACTGCTGTATTCGGTTTATTCTTAAAATTAATAATTTTGCGATTATTATATTTTTTAGGTATTTTAATCTTGCAGGTTTTATTACATCAAAAATTTGATACAATCCAAAGCAAAAAAATGTCGAAAATATAACAATATCCAGAAAACATTGTCCTGACATCAACAATTCTAGTTCCCTCAAATATCTATCAAATAAAGCTAATATATTATTTACATAGTTTTATATTTTAGAAGAACATACGTCTTGATTTCCACTTGTTCCAGTACACAATCTTGAAAATATTTGATGATTTTTTCTGTTTTATTTGATTGTCGAAAACATGAATCATTTCTTAATATTTTCTATAATTTTTAACAAGAGATATAATAGTATATGTCAAATTCATTTAAAATTTTACCAAACAGTTTAGGATCCTTAAATTTAAGATTTTTATTCGAAATACCCCAAAGGATAATAAAAATACTATGAAACTTCGCCATGATGAAATAAAAATTCCATAAAACATTAGGAGAATAAGAGGTAATATATAAGCAATAAGAAAATTTGAGGTTAAATTTTTTAGCGGTACAATAAGTAAAACAATTGGAGGAGAATCCAAAAGAAAAATCTAGAATAAGATAAAAGTTATTGGTTAAGAACTTAAAAATTATATCGTTTGGGACATTTTGTGCTGAAGATATTTGACTACTTCTAATCCAATATGAATAAAGTAAATTACAAAATCCAATTAAATAGCAAAAAAAAATTCCACTAAAAATTATTTTCCTTAGAAAACCACACAGCTTTAAATATTTTCCCAATATTTCCATTTCCGTTTCAATTGACAATTGCATTAGATTTTGAACGTATTTTTCGACATAAGACAATATTTTGCAATATTCTAAAAAAAACATTAAATTATTTCACAATTTAACTATTCTAAAAACAATATTTATTTTCTTTATAAACTTTACTTGTTTGGTTGAAGGAGAAGTGAGTAATTTGAAAAGCACTAATTCCTATAATCAAATTAATTCCTATTGGCCCCACTCTACATTCAATTCCATTCCATTCACCATAAAATATGGCCAACACCTAAATTTTTTATAATAACAATTATAATAATACCCCATCCTCTAGTTTCGACAAACTTACTTCCATAATATATCCGATTACATAAATTTTCTGTATAATCATTCCAAAGACCAAACGTAAATATTTATACGACTGATCTGAAAAAGTTAACAGTCCCAGACACTGCAACCCAAAAATATTCACTTTAATTAGTTTCGAACGATTCATATTGGATGGCCAAATGGAGTTATTTAAATTTAATAAACTAATAATTTTTTTCATTATTAAATTAATTTCTTAAAACAATTTTTGCCAAAGGTAGGTACCCAACTGACGACTTTTATATTATGCTTATTATATTATATACCTATTCATTACTTTTAAATTATGCCTATTATTAATTAATTTATGAATTTTAAACTTTAAAATTGAATATGTAATTTTTGTAACACAATCCTTTTTATACAATTTTTCCTATAAAATATTTACCAAAATAATTATTTTCATGTAATATTGAGCAGATTGAATAAAACGAAGTAAATTATTTTACTTAAAATAAATATCAGATTTATATGAACATATAAATGTAGTATATATTTACTTCGATTTACAATTACTCTTTTAAAATTATGAAGTGAATACGAACAAGGATTTACTTTGTATGAAAAACCTGGTTTTTTTATAAATTAAATTATAAAATAGATGTTTATGACATATTTATTCTAATAAGTTCTTTCTAATTAATAATGCTTATTAATTATTTTTATTTAACACAGCATAAGCACTAAAACTACTATTCCAACTCATTCCAAACTATCAAAATTTACCTTAATAATTCATTTTAAATCAAAATGCTCTCATTTTTAATTATTTTTCTGATCCTTTCATTATTATAAGCAGAAATTTATTTATATTTAGTGGTTCACTCATATAAATAGCATTTGTTATGTAATATTCCTACAAACACAATATATAATTTCTATATTAATGATTATATCAAATTTTATTTACGAACATTTAGGTAAATTTCTTCAGCCAAAAAGTAAGGTAAATGTGATCACTATTCGGTTTATTCTTAAAAATTATAATTCCGACATTATTATTATATTCTCAAAACTAGTTTCCTCAACCCTCTAGTTTCCTCAACCCTCACGTATCTATAAAATAAACCTAATAAATTATTTACCTAGTGTCATGTTTTAGAAGAACACACTTAAAGACTTAAATATTTGATAATTTTTTTAGTTTTAATTTATTGTGGAAATATGTTTATTTTTCTCATTCCTAATATTTTCTGAGAATTAATAAAATTATATAGAATATTTAATCCGCCAATTTATATTTACAAATATTATCTGTTTTAGTTTAAAGTTTAAAAATTGTATTGAAAATATGCCAAAACTTTTCCATGATGCAATAAAGATTCTGTGAAAAAGGATGAACGTTTCTAGTTGATAATATTTCAGTGCTTCTACTCCAATAAGAATAAAAATTATTTTTCTTATAGAATCGCACAGCTTCAAATATTTTTCCAATAAATCTATTTCGGGTTTAGTTGACAATTTCATAAGATATTCATATTTTTCGACATAAGATCATATTAAATTAGTCCAAAAATTTAACAGTTCTGAAGGCATTCTTTATATAGATTTCACTTGTTTTTGTAGAAGTAGGTATATGTCCACTCATGGTAATTGGTAAACCTAGTGGTAATTTCTCATTGCAGTGTCGAATTGAAAAAATCAAAGTATTGTAATTTTATAATTTGAATTATGTGTAATCGTCAAATTAAAAAACTAAAAAATCTACGTAATATTATTTAATTTAAGGTTTTTAATTATTTTAAAAATGGGGTAATTTTATTCCCATATATTACGTAATGACACATAAACAACAAATTAGAAAGGTTTTTAAACTAATATGTATGTATAAGCAAATATTTATTAATGACTGAAATAGATATTTATACTTTTTAGTTTAAAGATTCCGAGGTTTTTATGTTACGCTTAATCACAGCTATTTAATAAATAATCTTTCGTGGATATTAAAAGACAGTATCATAAGCAAATTTCCAAAACATTTTATTGAAATTATCAAGAATAATAAGCAGCTAAGTCATACAAATTATATCAACAACAATTAAATATGCAAAATAAATCATTAATTATCTACTTAGAAGTAAAACGCTTCAAAACAGTCAAATAACTAAAAGCTCCTTTCATAATCTGCAAAAAAATAATTACCTGGTAAAATGTTATCAAACAGTTACATTATAAGTTCTTTTCAAAATTTACTTTAAAAAAAGTATCATAATTCATTTCAAATGAAAATGCTCTCATTTTAAACGATTTTACTGATCCTTTCATCACTATTAGAAGAAAACTCTGTATGCATAGTGGTTGTTCATACCAATTTAGATCACTCATATAAACAGAAGTTTTTATGTAATCTTCCTGCAACCTAAATTTATTGATTCTAATTATAGGATTATATTAAATATACAAACATTTAAGGTAATTTCTTCAGCCAAACCATTGTATAAAAGTAATGTAAATACAATCACTGCAATTCCAACACACATTATAACAAGTACACCTGTGTTCTCTTTATTCTGAAAAGTAAAAATTCTTAGATTATTATATTTTTAAACATTTGAATTTTGCACTTCTTATTACCTCAAATATTTGATACAATCCAAAGCAAAAAAATGTCGAAAATATTACAATATCCAGAAAACATTGTCCTGACATCAACGATTCTAGTTCCCTCAAATATCTACAAAATATATTAAATACATTTGTTACTTACTTTATTGCTAAGAAGAACATACATATTGATTTCGACTTGTTCCCGTACACAATCTTGTAAATATTTGATGATTTTTTCTGTTTTACTTGATTGTTGAAAATATGAATCATTCCTTATACTTAATATTTTCTACATTGTAAAAATATGTAATATTATAGCTACAATTAATTCAAATTATTACCAAACAATTTTGGATCCTTAGTGTTAGAATTTTTATTCGGAATACGCCAAAAGATAATAAAAATACTATAAAACTTCTCCATGATGCAAGAAATATTGCATAAACTAGGGTTAAAATACAAGGTAATACATACGCAATCACGAAATTTGATGTTAAATTTTTGAGAGGTAAAATTAGTAGAAACAATGGAGGTGAATCTAATAGAAAAATCTAGAATAATACAAAAATGAATAATTTTAGAAATCTAGAATAATACAAAAATTTATAAGCTTCCGAACATTTTTAGTTGAAAATAGTTCATTGCCTATACTCCAATGAGAATAAAATAAATTTAAACAGCCCATTAAATAACAGAAAAATAATCCACTAAAAATTATTTTTCTTATAGAAGCACACAGCTTCAAATATTTTTCCAACAATTCCATTTCTGTATTAGTTGACACTTTCATAAGATTTTCAACATATTTTTCGACATAACATAATATTTTGCAATATTCTAAAACAAATATTAAATTATTCAAAAATTTAAGCCTTACTAAAAGAATTGTTTATATAGACTTTACCAATTTTGTTGACGGAGAAGTGAGAAATTTGAAAAGCACTAATTCCTACTATCAAATTCATTGCTATTGATCCTGCTCTACTTTCAATCCCATTCCATTCTCCATAAAATATGGCCAACATCTAAAAATTTTACAACAGAATTATTATTTCTGCTTGGACACCGCGAAATATAGATTCTTGGAAACTTACATCCATAACAAACGCAATTACATGAATTTTCTGTATAATCATGCCAAAGATCAAACGAAAAGTTTTATTAGCCTGATCTGAATAAACTACAAGTCCCATACACTCTAATCCGAAAGTATTCAGCTTGATTAGTTTGGAACGACTTATATTGGATGGCCAAATAGAATTATTTAAATTCAATAAACTAATAATTCTTTTCATTATTAAATAAATTTGTTAAAACAGTTTTTGCCAACGGTAGTTGCACAAATGAAGACTTTTATATTATGTCTATTACATTATATGCGTTTTTATTACTTTTAAATTATTAATTTATTTCTAAATTATAAATACGGAACACCTTTAAATTTAAATATGTAATTTTTTAACGTAAAATTAAAATCATTTTTATATAAAATCTACTTTTCGTATAAACTATATATATTAGAATAATTATTGTCGTGTACAGTAAGTAGGCAGACTGAATAAAATGAAGTAAATTCTTTTAAATATCAGATATATATGAATATAAAATAGTAAGGAAAGGATATACTTATATATGAATATCAAATAGTAAGCACACACTTATAGTAAGGACATAATACTTCTAAATTATAATGGTAGTATGCTTTTCCTCGATTTACTGTTTTTCCTCGATTAGTAAATAGTTTAATTGCGTTAAAAAAAGTGGTATTGCCACAAAATATAGCAGCTGTACCTTGAATAATTTTAAGTTCTTAGTAAATTAATTCAGTGCAAAACATCAAAATCAAACTAACATTCATAACATATCCGATTGTATAAATTAAAAGTAAAATATGTCCAAATATTAAACGTAAATTTTGATATTTTTGATGTGAAATAACTAAAAGTCCTAGAATTTGGAATATATAAATATTGTATTTTATTAATTTGAAATGTTGTATTGAAGAGGGCCATATAGAACTTTCAAAATTCAATAATTTACTAATAGTTTTCATTATAAAACAATTTAGATAATAATTTTCAACAATAACACTTTCTTAACTAAAAATAACTTTATTAGTTCAGTTTAAAATATTCACAAATGGTAATATTTCACATTTATTATATTATTAATGAATTCTAAATATTTTATTAATGACTATTAAAACAAAATTATGGAGCAAATAACTTTATTATATAAATTTCAGTTATAGTTAGTCTTAATTAATAATTTATTTATATTATGCTTGTTATATGCACCTCCTAACACTATTTAGGTTCTTTTCACACCATTCATTACAAATAAATTGTCTTTTGTTCAGTATCGTAATATTTTAATAATTAATCATAATTTTCAAAATTGATTTTTCTTTTAACATAATTTGTTCTTTACAAACAACTAATTTGGGATATTTGCAAAAGGATGAATTTAATTTGGTAAAGGTTGAATTTGAAGAGCAAAGCCTATATAACATTTTTGTTATGTTTTGTGAATTTCTTTAAAATGTCTATAAAATTACTATTTGTAATAATTTTTCTGATGTACATAAAATTGCCACTAATTTAATTGACATAATTCTAAATAAAATTACATTCTTTTAAAAGGGATTAATAAAATCTTTTTCGATGATTACAATTACAATTTTTAATTACATTTACAATCTAATTAAATTTTTTTTTGAGAATAAAAATGAAAAGATTTTATTGCGATATTACACAACCAACAAATCTGGAAGATTATCAAACAAATATAAGGAAATATAATTATTAATACACATTTATACCTGTCAGCAACGAATTTAGGTTACGTTAAATAAAACTGTAGGTTAAACAAAACTGACGTTAAACAAAATTATATTCTAACAAAAGTTATGATAATAAAAGACAGTATGAATTAAAATTTTCGGTAAGCATGCTTTCAAAAAGTTTTATTGAAATTATCAACAATAAATTTTAAAATGCTTTCAAATACATACTTCTAATACATAAAAGCAATTAAATATGCAAAATAAATGATAAACTATTTACTTAGAAGTAACGCGCTTCAAAACAGTCAAATAACTAAAAGCACCTTTCATAATCTGTAAAATAATAATTACTCCGTCAAGTGCTTAAAAATTTTAAGTTTCCAAAATTTACTTTAAAAAATGTATCATAATTCATTTCAAATGAAAATGCTCTCATTTTAAATGATTTTACTGATCCTTTCATTATTATAAGCAGAAATTTCTTTATACGCAGCGGTTGTTCATACCAATTGAGATCACTCATATAAATAGCGGTTGTTATGTAATCTTCCTACAACACAATATATAATTTCTAAATTAATGATTATATCTAAGTTTATTTACGAACATTTAGCGTAATTTCTTCAGCCAAACCATTGTATAATAGTAATGTAAAAATAATCACTGCAATTCCAACACACATTATAACAAGTACACCTGTGTTCTTTTTATTCTGAAAAGTAAAAATTCTTAGATTAAGATTATTATATTTTTAAACATTTGAATTTTACACTTCTTATTACCTCAAAAATTTGATACAATCCAAAGCAAAAAAATGTCGAAAATATAACAATATCCAGAAAACCTTGTCCTAACATCAACGATTCTAGTTCCCTCAAATATCTATCAAATAAAGCTACTATATTATTTACATAGTTTTATATTTTAGAAGAACATACGTCTTGATTTCCACTTGTTCCCGTACACAATCTTGTAAATGTTTGATGATTTTTCCTGTTTCACTTGATTGTGGAAAACGTGATTCCCTTTTTATGTTTAATATTTTCTATATTGCAAATTAATGCATAATTGTAAATATATGTCAAATTAATTTAAAATGTTACCGAACAATTTTGGATCCTCAAACTTAATATTTTTATTCGAAATACGCCAAAAGATAATAAAAATACTATAAAGCTTCTCCAGGATGCAATAAAGATTATATAAATAATACTTAAAATCAAAGGTAATACATAACCAATGAAAATGTTTGATGTTAAATTCTTAAGAGGTAAAGCAAGTGGAATTAGTGGAGGTGAGTCCAAAAGAAAAATCTAGAATAACACAAAAATTAATCATTTGTAAATTAAAAATTTATAAGGTTTAGAACATTTTGAGTTAAAAATAGTTCATTGCCTATACTGCGATAAGCATAAAATAAATTTACACAGCCCATTAAATAACACAAAAATAATCCACTAAAAATTATTTTTCTTATAGAATCACACAGCTTGAAATATTTTTCCAATAAATCTATTTCGGTTTTAATTGACAATTTTATAAGATTTTCAACATATTTTTCGACATAAGATAATACTTTACAATATTCTAAAAGAAATATTAAATTATTCAAAAATTTAACCATTCTATAAGAATTCTTTTTTATAAAATTTACCTGTTTTGTTAACGGAGAAGTGAGAAATTTGAAAAGCACTTATTCCTAGTACCAAATTCATGGCTATGGACCCTGCCCTACTTGCAATTCCATTCCATTCTCCATAAAATATGGCCAATACCTTAAAATTTTGAAAAAAAAATTATTATTTATGCTCGGACAGGTTAACAAATAGCTTTCTGGAAACTTACATCCATAGCAAATCCTATTACATACAATTTCTGTATAATCATACCAAAGATCAAACGTAAACTTTTATACGGCTGATCTGAAAAAACTATGAGTCCCATAGTCTCTAGTCCAAAAATATTCACCTTAATTAGTTTCGAATGATTCATATTGGATGGCCAAATAGAATTATTTAATTTTAATAAGCTAATAATTCTTTTCATTATTAAATTAATTTATTAAATCAATTTTCGCCAAAGGTAGTTGCACAACTGAAGACTTTTATATTATGCTTATTATATTATATACATATTTATTACTTTTAAATTATGCTTATTATTAATTTATTTATGAATTTAAAATATAGAAAAGCTTTAAATTTGAATATGTAATTTTCTAATACAAAATTAAAATCATTTTTATACGATTATTTATAAGTGTGATGTAAATTATAACAATTTTTGGAAAATTATTTATTAACATAAGTTTATTAGTAGCAGTGAACCGTTGCAGAAGAAATTATTCATATGTTTTAAAAATATTAATAAATTTATTAATTTGTTGAAATCCATTTTACTCCATTAATATTTAAATATTCTGAAATATAATGAAATTTCTAAATTAGATTTGAGGTAAGCTTGTATAAAGTGATTTATACTTGTTGTGAATTTCCTTAAATGTCTTTAATATGTACTTACGATATTTGTAATGAATTTTCTGATTTAGATAACTGCGAAGCAGGATTTGCACATCCTACGAAAAACCGTGATTTTCGACAAATTAAGGTGAATATTTTTGTATATAGTATTAACCAATTTATGCTTGGTACGGTTTTCAGTCACGCACACTAATTATTTTTTTGTAATAGCTCGTGCAATATGTAAAACAAAAAAATTAGCATTAATAGTTAGTTATGAATAATTTCGAGTTATCAAAACAATTTTCCTAGTGTGCGTGGTCTCTACTACAGAAAACATAAAATTAGAGCAACTTTTCGCCGTGCCGGAATTTAGGAAAATGTGAAAATCCAGCTTAAGTCGTGCCAATATTTCGTCGTGCCGATCATTTATCAAGTCGTGCCAATATTTCGTCGTGCCGATCGTATTTCAATAGTAATCACAATTTAATTCAGATCAAATCTGTTGTTTTTATTGTGGTGATCACATAATGAGACACAATTAATAAATCATTAAGGTTTTTAAACAAAATCAAAGCTAAAACTTACTAATTAGGTTTTTGTACTATAATTGTAAAGTAATTGCATACTAATAAATCCAAATATTTTCAGTATTAGGCTTTCCTTTTACTAATACAAAGTTTATTCCAACAGTTCCAGTGTTCATAAAAAGTACAAAATTATTTTTTGCAAATAGATGGCCATACCTTACGTTTGAAGAAATTTAAAGTTGAACTCAATGTTTTAAAATTTTTATATTATTGTTAACAATAAGTAATCAGAACCTAATAAACAAACTTTTTTGAATAAGAAAACACAATTTTAATAGCAAAAATCAAAAACATTCTGCTATACGAATTCTAATCTATTTTATTGAAATTCTTATATATTTATGTATGTAGTATTACTATATTAATTTACATATTTATACCAAATTATTTACTTAGCTGTAAACCGTTTTAAAACTGTCAAATAACTAAAAGCACCTTTCATAATCTGCAAAAAATAAAAAAGGTGAACTTCTTTCAAATTTTAAGATTACAAAATTTACTTTAAAAAATGTTTCATAATTCATTTCAAATGAAAATGCTCTCATTTTAAATGATTTTACTGATCCTTTCATTATTATAAGCATACATTTTTTTATATGCAGCGGTTGCTCATACCAATTAAGATCGCTAATATAAATAGCGGTGGTTATGTAATTTTCCTGCAATACAATATATAATTTTTAAATAAATTATTATATTAAAGTCTACAAACGAACGTTTAGGGCGATTTCTTCAGCCAGACCATTGTATAGAAGTAAAGTAATAGTAATTACTGCCATACCAGCACACATTATGATCAGAACGTCTTTATTTGTTTTATTCTTCAAATATTAATTAAGGCATTACTGTATTGTCAAACAAGACTATTATGCAATTTATTATGTACGATTCTTTTTACCTCAAATATTTGATACAATCCAAAGCAAAAAAATGTCGAAAATATAACAATATCCAGAAAACCTTGCCCAGACATCAACGATTCTAGTTCCCTCAAATATCTATCAAATAAAGCTAATATATTATTTACGTTAAATATTTTAGAAGAACATACGTCTTGATTTCCACCTGTTCGACTACACAATCTTGTAAATATTTTATGATTTTTTCTGTTTTATTTGATTGTGGAAAACAAGAATCATTTCTTTGGCTTAATATTTTCTAAATATGTATTAATATAATATTATAGCTATTATAGCTAAAATTAATTAAATCTTTTACTGAACAGTTTTGGATCCTCAGAGTTAAGATTTTTATTCGAAATACGCCAAATGATAGTAGAAATACCATAAAAGTTCTCCATGATGCAAGAAACACTCCATAAAAAATGGTTAAAATTGAAGGTAGCACATAGCAACTAAAGATATTTGTGGTTAAATTTTTAAGCGGCACAGCAAGTAAAAAGAATGGAGGAGAATCTAAAAGAAAAATCTAAAATAATACATAAATTAATCATTTGTAACTGAAAAATTGATAAACTTCAGAACATTTTGAGTTAAAAATATTTCATTGCTTCTACTCCTATAGGAATAAAATAAATTTAAACAACCCATGATGTAGCAAAAGAATAATAAACTAAAAATTATTTTCCTAATGGAAGCACACATCTTCAAATATTTTTCCAATAATTCCATTTCAGTTTTAGTTGACAGTTTGATAAGATTCTCCACATATTCGTCGACATAAGACAATATTTTGCAATATTCTAAAACAAAATTATTAAATTATATAACAGTTTACCATTCTAAGAAAATATTTCTTTACCTTTTTTGTTGACGGAGAAATGCGAAATTTGAAAAGCACTAATTCCCACTATCAAATTCAAAGCTATTGATCCTACTCTACTGGCAATACCAGTCCATTCACCATAAAATATGGCTAGAACCTAAATTGTTTATAATACAAATTATTTAACTATGATCTAAGATTTACGTACACTTACTTCCGCAATATATCCGATTACATAAATTTTCTGTATAATCATTCCAAAAACCAAACGTAAATTTTTATATGGCTGATCTGAAAAGGCTATCAGTCCCATAAGCTCTAGCCCAAATATATTTAGCTTGATTAGTTTGGAACTATTTATATTGGATGGCCAAATAGAATTATTTAAATTGAATAATCTAAGAATTCTTTTCATTATTAAATAAAATTGTTAAAACATAATTTGACAAAGGTGCTTCCAGAACTAAAAAACTTTTATCTTTTTATATTATCCTTCTTTAACAAATGTTAATGTTTCACACGTATTATTATATTTAGTAATTTAAAATATATATTATTGTAAAAAAAATAATTTTTGGGTATGTGTAATAAGTAAAATTAAAATTTAATACACTATACAAATTGTAAGTACATGCATATTATTTAATGACATATTCATTTTTATAAAATTTTTATTAGTTGAATTTTATATGTTTTATGCCTGTAATTTTACACCTTTTTAAAAAACCTTAAATTTCCAATAAATTCATCACGTAACAAAGTTAAACAAATCTTTTGGTATCGAAAAAATTGCCTCTTTAAAAAACTCCCAAAATTGTATCAAACAACAAAAACTGAAAAAGTAATTGGAAAATTACTAAATTTTTTTTACACCATTTGCTTCAAATCAGCATGAATTGGAAAATTAATGGGTAGCCATGGCTGTGGAGTCGATGATCGAAACTCTCGACTCCACCTGCGACTGCTTATTTTTTATACTGCCGCCTCCAACTTTTATTTTAACTCTTCAATATAACAGGTTTTGTACAATATATTTAATAGTTAGTCTAGGTATAATTATGTACAAGTTCTAGTAAAAAACTTTAAATTTTGTTAATAAATTAAATTTTAATTGAATTTGAAATAGCTTTACAGAAAAAAACTTACAAAAATAAATATGCATTTCATACATTTTTATTTTTATTTTTTTTTAATATTCGTAGGTGGAGTCGACACGACTTTGAATCCACGACTCTGACACCACAGTCTTGTGACTAGCAATTAAAAACATTACTACCGTATTTCACTAAAACTTATTAATATCTACAATACCATAAAGCCACAGCCAGTCTTAGATATTATTGGTACTATACATCTATATTGGTCTAAGACATCGATATTGGTCTAAGATTATTAAATGAGTACCAGTTATAAAATTACTCTAAATATTACACCATAAAAACCATATTTATGAAAAAAAATTCAAGTTTTTTAAACTCCTAGATCTTTTATCATTATTTCGGGTAATATGTAATTCTAATACTTTTTTTCTGATTTGGAATTTATTTGTTCTCTTAGGGAACAAATAAAGTCAATTAAAATCAGAAAAAGCGAAACAATAATTGTCTCATTATCAATAAGTTAACAGGGAAAATATTTTTTAAAAATCTTTGCGCTACCAAGTTCTATTTCGCTGCAGAAAAAGCTTAAACAAATATTTTGAAATGTTTGAACAAATATGAAAAAAAGTAATTATTTAAGGAAAATGCACCGATTGGTTCTGCTGGAAATTAATGCCATAAATTATTTTTATCTATTTTCAGAAGATATACATTTCTCTTTATTGAAAATTATTTAAATCCTATTTTAATTTGTATCATTTTTCTAGGCTTTCACATAAGACGTATTTGACACATTTGGATTTTTTTATTGACATGTACAGTTAAAGTCGAGATGGATATCGCCGACCCCTGGGCCACCTCAACTTATCAAGAAAGGTTAAATGCGGTAGGGAAAACAATTGAATATTTATAAATCATCTGTGAACCATATAGGTGGTTCACAGATGATTTATAAATATTCAATTGCTTTCCGAATTTAGAGTTGGTGCATATGTTACATGTCTGTTATTTGTTAATTTACATTAGACGGATATTCTTTTGCCGAAAATATAATTTCCGTTTACTTAATGAATATCATTTGTATGCAAAGGTAATTTATATTTACTTTTTATTAATTTTACTACAAATCTTGTACGAGAAAAGAAATTACATTTGCAGAGTAAGCTTTTTTATAAACGCACTTTTAAGAGAAATAAACTGCATAGCTTGACATATACTTTGTATTACTAATAAATCCATGACTCTGGATTTATTATTGCAAATGTCATTTTGTAACCAAATTATATCAGTGCTTAAAGAATATACGTACAATAACTTTTTACCTAAACAATTTTTTAATAGATTAATTTTTAATATATTCAATGATTTTATTTATAAATAAAATAGAGCTGAAAATAATAAGACAACAAAAAACTTTTATAATTACTGGTATAATTCAATAATAATTTAAAATTCTCAAATTTGTTTAAAATTCCCAAATTTAAATTTAAATTTGTGCTGATAAGAAATCTTTTTTCTGATTATAGTAACATACCGCTTTCAGAGCCACTTCATTTTGCGAACATAATTTCTTTAATAAAATATTACAAATAGTTATAAATCACAAAGTTCAAAACATTTGCGAATATGTGTTGCGATCATTTGGTACCTAGTTTCTAAGACTGTTCAAAGCAGTTCCGAATTTTATTGGTTGTGGTTGTTTTTACATTCTTGCATTCATATTTGAAGCCTTATAGTTGTTGACTAATGGATAGAATATTTTCTTCTAAATCTAAGAGCAAAATTTATTTTTTCTTATTCTGAATGCGGCTACATTAAAATTATTTCTGATTGATTTGTGCCGTATGATGAAATGTAGTTAAGGTAGATTCGAAAAACCAGGAAAAAAATTTTCATCTTTTTATTGGATTCGACACCGAGACCTTACCATTCAAAACCAGCACCATTCAGCTATTATATACCTAAACAAAATATTGTAGCACTTTTATAGCACAGATTATCCTTTTTTTTAAATTAATAATAAATATACATATATGCAGATTTCTGTAAATAAGGATTTTATTTATTAAATTTTCAATTATAAACATAATCATATTTTTAATAAAAGCATAAATAAACTATGGAACAAATATACAAAAAATTAATTTAATATTAATAATGCCATCTACTATATATTTATATAATATAATAATTAATAAAATGCTTGAATAAAAATTATAGTGCTTTCATTTAATTTTGGTTATACATTTTTAAAAATAATTAATGAAATACATTTTGATTAAATCCTATTTTATATTATGTTTATATTTAATAATATAATTCGTTATAAAATAATTTATTTTTAATTTAATTGTGCCTTTTTCAAAATATAACTGAAATTACATATTGAAAATTCGTTATGCAGTTTGTAAGTTTTAATAATTACTATTATAAGTTCTTAAAGTTACTGAAAAAATTCATGGTTTTCCTTCCAAAAATATTAATTTATATTTTATATTGCTTTTATAATTCCATATTAATTTTATTTACTTCGTATAATTGAATAGTTTCAAATTAAATATTTGGTTACTTTTAAAAAACACAATAATTTAATTAAAAGGTTTATAAAGTTTTCTTAATATTTTCAAATAAATTTAGTTAAATATGTGTTTTTATAGTTTTTTATTTTATAGACAGAATGATTTTCGTTTGTTATGAAAATGATGACGAAATTCTTTAAGTAAAAAAACTGATTATAAAAATTATAAAACGTATTTTATTTATTATCAAGATTTTATTCAACACTTTAAATAAAGGACCTTCAGGCACGCAAAGTATTTCAGAATCAGAGGACATAATAGTTTATGTTTTTATTATTATAGATTTTTATTTATTAAATTTCTTTATACCAAATAAGATTTTTCCAGTAGTGATTTTCAATTTAAGCTTTGAATACATAAAATGAATTAACTTTATCTCGTCCTTGAATGATATAAATCTTTTTTTTTTATACATAAAATAATAGTAATTATAAAATAATCTGAAATTAAACAAAGAATAAATTAAATATAAAAAATTGATAAATTATTATTTTAAATAATATAAGTAAGCAAAGAAGGACAATAATTATATTAAACTTTGATTAATAGTTGACGTAATATACAAGGAAACTATGAAACAATAACATAAATTACATTAAAATCTTATTTTGCTAGAAATGCTTTAAGGCAATTAGCAATATTATTTTTTTTATCTAGGTGACCTATATTTGATAAAAATCTAAATTGGCAGACAGTTTAATGGATAAGGGCAATTATAAAACATGAAAATTCAAGTCGTCAAGCCTAATTTTATATATGTCACAGAATTAACCCAATTTTTCGTCAGAAATTTACATAATTTTTAAATATTTACTATAAAGTTGAACAAAACAAAAAATGCCATTTTAAGGAACTTTATATACTTTTAATAGATATAATAAAAAATATAATAAAAAAATATTAAATTCATTTTTGAAAGATACCCATAATACAGTGCTTTTATATATATACTATAAACTTAATATGAAAATTCAAAAAAAGTGCGGAAACAACGAAAATTATTCAGTAACAAAAAAATATAATTTATTTCATAAATTAAATTTAGAAAGTAATCAATCTTCTATTCAAATTTAGTAAATGGAATAAGTTACAAATTATGCTAATAAATGGATTTCCTTATAGTTAAAAATATTTTTCTCCTGCTGCCAATATTTATAATATTACCATTAGATTTATAAATAGCAATTATGATTCAAATATACATTTCAAGAAATATAATTTTACAATAATTACTTTCCGTTCTACATGATATTTAACATAGAAATTGCAAAAAAAAAAATGTGTGTAATAAATTTAATAATTTAGGTCAAGAAATTCTTATCATAACAATCTTATAAAAACAAATCGTCCTCATTTTCTAAGTAAACAGGAAATAAATATAATTTTTTATTCCTTAAACTCACTGTGTTTTTTTATTGACTAGCACGTTCTCTTCGGATTGCGGAAGCTAATGAACATGCCAAAAATATTCCAAGTAATTGAATAAATGCTATTCCAATTCCAACACCAATTAATATCACGGCATTATTTTCAATGCGTTTCTTTAATTTACCAACACATCCTTCCTGTAAATTTACAAAAAAACAAAAGAAGAAAAATATTGCTTATCTTCCGTAATTATAAAAATTGAAAATTTTTTTACCTGATAATATTTATCTTTTGCAAATAAATTAACATGCTCACAATCACCAGTATTTGAATCAACATATTCAGCACGACAGCAACTTGGACGTAATGTTTTATTTCTACTTAAATATCTCCAATCAGATGTATCTGAGACACCACAACACATTAATTTCTTTTGAATATTATCCCATGCCTTCAAATCAACATCATTAGAACGTTTTATAGTTTCCACTAATGAATCTTTTAATGCCATTTCTAAATCATTTCTGAATACAATAGCAGCAATACCAACAGCTAATTCAATAATAAAAACTGCAGCCAATAATACAGCATACTGAAAAAATACTTATATTGTTATAAATTTTTCAATAAAAATTATCTGGTTTTTCTTTGTTAATTACTGTTATTAATAATGTTGGTGATTCTTTAATTGCACCAAAACAGCCTAATGATGCAATCAAGAATATTATCGTTCCAGTTATTATGAGAACAATTGGTGGTGCTGTTATTCTACCTTCGACAAAATGATTGAATTCATTAAAATCGGCCAATACAAGTGCGCCAACTATTAATATTGCTAGACCAGATAACTAGAAAAAAATATTAATTGTTATTTTAAATAATGAGCTCTCAAATGAGAGATTTGCACCTAAATCATATTTAATTGATTCAAAATTGAATTTATATATGAATTTTAATAGTGTTCATTAAATACAGACTGCTTTTTAAAAAGCTTTTTTTATTAAAAGTTATGTATAGATAGATAATATTAATTTGTATCATAATTTTCAAATTATGATACAAATTAATTAAGAGTCTTTCAAATTTAGTTTTTTGAGTTAAACATTTTAAAATAAAAAATGAAAGCTACTGGCAACCCTATTAAACTAAAAAAATCTTTAAAACTAGTGAATAAAATATTAGTAGTTTACAGTTTTTCAATGAAGCAAAACTTTGTGTTTGTGTGTTATTTACTTTGACAGGTTATTTTAAGGATGGCTTTCAACATATTTTTTTTAATTATTTGTAATAAATAAAATATTTTAATCCTTTTTTTATAGTTGTCATAGTTAATTTAATTTTACTAAGAATATTGAAAACTTTTTCAAGTACAAGAAATTTTGAAAAAATTATATTCTGATGAGTTTGTAAATCTTATATCAGGAACCATATTAATAATTTTAGAGACTGCTTTACATTAAATCTACAACCATTAAAAACCAAAAACTATACTAATGGCGTGGTGTTATTCTGAACACACATGTAATTAACGAACAGTTTTTACTTAGAAAATATAAAGTAACTAATATTTTCAAAAACTACTGAAATTGTTCGTACATTCCGTACATTTATTAAGGAGGTTAGTAGAATTTTTATTAATATAAATAGTTCTCAGATAAAAAAAAACTTATAATAATTATAATAATTTTCGACTTAATAGGGATGTATTATTTATAAATGAATATAAACATTAATTCCAAGTGAAATATAGTCAGACTAATAAACGTGCAAGTACAACTAATATGTATAATTACTATTTCAATACTTGTTGAAAATAAATTGTAAAAAAAAAAATATTTTTATTTTAAACTTACTGCAAAAACAACATTAAATGCAAAAAGGATATATTTGATAACACTCATTCCACAATTTCTTAGCTTCATATTTTATCCTTTTAATTGTTATCTTATTTATTGATGAAAATATCCTTTATTGTATCTTTTAAAATATTTTCTATTTCTATTTTCTTTCAGAAAATTCGTAAAAACTTCCAAAATATATTCCACTATAATAAAGAGAACGATTTTTTTAATGTCCGAAACGATTGAATTTGATCAAATTACTAAATAGAACATTGACTAACCGCAAAGAATTTTCCATAAATATCGCAATCCCCACAACATTTACTCTTTAATTTTAATATAGCGTGTTTTACATATTACTAGATAGGGTGGTTTTCTGGGTTATTCGTGATGGACATTAAATATAAGAAAGGACGTAAAATAAAAAAAACCTGATGACCAAATATTAATGTATATGTATGTGTTTATGGTACACAACAAAACAAAACCTTTAAGAACCATTGGTTATATTTAAGGGTCTGAATTTTATTTTCTAATTATGATTTAGTAAATTATTTCGCATAAAGTATTTACATCAATAATTTGTGATTAACAATTATGATTTAGTAAATTATTTCGCATAAAGTACTTACATCAATAATTTGTGATTAACACAAAACTCCAAAAAGTGAGTACATTTTTATTTTAATTTTTCGGAAATCTAGAATTTTTTCTTGATTTCAAGTTAAAATCTTAAACGAAAATAATTTTCTACAAACATGTACTATAGAAAGTAAATTGAATGGAAATTACGATTTTCCCAACCCTATGTCAAAATAATTATGATATTTATATAATTTCCTAACTGCTTATTAATTGAAAACTTGGGTTCAGTTCATTTTTTCTTATCAATATATCTCAATAGTTAAAATATTTACAAAATATTAGTTTATCCTTTCGAACAAATTTTTTTAAAGATAAATTAAAGAAATTTTAATAAAAAAAAAATATTATATGAAGAATAATTTTCGAAATTATTTTATTTTCAATATTTTTGTATTTCTAAATAATTTTTTTTCAATATTTTACCCTAACCTTTTATGTCCAATACTACTCGCACACATATACTACATTTAAAATGGAGTTGTAATTTCTGTTTCCAAGGAGTCTAACCATTACTACGTCAAATAATTATAGTTAACAAAAATATTTTTTTTAGGTTTCTTATATGTATATGTATATTTTTCCTGATTTAAACAGGAAAGAAGTATAATTTTGAAGCTTTTTTTATGTATTTTAATGAATTGTATTTTAATAAAATGTATTTAATTATGTATTTTAATAAAAAGAAAATATTTTTCATTTAAACTTAACCTCTACTTTTAACAACATTACATCTATACACATAAAAAATAATATTAATGGGTTAGTGACCACATAGTGTCACGAAATAACGATGAAGAAAAAATTATGAATCGTAAAATTTATTCTTAGAGACTTACACAAATTTATTAAATACCAATTTATAGAAAAATATTATTGACTAAATAATTGAATGAGAAACTGTAGAAATAAAAAAGTTTACGTTGCCTTTTTAAATTAGAATTATTGCTATGATATTTTTGTATTTACGAAATTATATTTTATGTTATAAAATAATAACTGAAAAATATTGCCCCAAATATATTGCCCTACATCATTTTGGTTTGGGTGTAAGTTTTTAGACTTCATATTTAAAATCAATTTAAATAGTAAAGCATTTAAGTTATCCCTACCACAATTGACATCAATCTTATGAGTGAAACTATTCATGGGTTTAATTTACATTGTTTGCTAAATTTTATAACCAAAATAAAAAAATTATTGCGTGATATTTTTAAAATTCTATTAGATCATCATATTCAATACAGATTTCATTTTAACAAAATTTCTTTACAGGACAATTTTAACATTTTCATACAAAAATAATACGTATATATCTTATGAATTAACATATTAACTTTTATAATGACCATTTAAGTGACATGACATTTTTTATGATATAAATCACTCCTTAATTATAACAATATTAAACTTCTTAATTAAAATTTCACTTTGTTTGTTCGTTTTGAAAAGATTGAAAAGAAAATAATTTTTCTGGAAACCACTGAACTCTTACGGTTCATTATTTTATTATCCTGTATTATTTGTTTCTGTATATAATTTTGAACTCGTGTAAAAATTTTTAGTACTTTGATTCATTATTAGGTTAAATACAATCAAACTCAATTTATTACTTGTGTACAACCAAAACAACACAAAAAAAAAATAGAAATATGATTACCATTTGACCTTTTAAGGACGATTTCTAAGAATATTGCGTGAGCAAATTTTTTTTTTTTTTTGGGGTTTTCCTCACGATTTCGATACATGAAAGGAAAAGTTCAAAAATATTTATAGTGTGGTAGGAAAATGTTTCCTTTGTTATTTTTTTTTTTGTCTTAAAAGTGAAAATATTTTAACTTTCTTAATTTTTCTTGTTAATTTTGTTTTTATTTCGTTTTTAGGTTAAATTGGCGACAAAATTAATAATAGTTTTACTTTAATAGAGGACAATAAACAAAAAAAGAAATAGTGATGTTTATGTAAATGATTAAATAGAAAATGTTTGAATTAAACAAAGAAAAGTACATTTTCTTTTTGGAAAATTTGATTAAATTTTTTGCTATTTTAAATAATTTTGCTATAAAAAGAAAAGTGACAACGACCTCGACCAATTTAAAAAAGAAAAGAAAATTAAAATCAAGATTAACTCTTAGTTGGGGTTAGAAATAATAATTTGTTACTTATTTAAATAATATGATTAATTAGAAGGAAATTTAATAATTTCGGTAAAACCAAATTAATATAATTTTACATTGGGAAAATTGTATGATACGATTATACGTAATTGCCATTTATATAATTGGCAGTTTTTGTAATTAAAAATGTTCGCTGTAAATATGACTTTGATTGAAGAAAATTATAAATAATTTACAATTTTTTTCTGAAATTTATAGAATCATTTAACAGTATGATACCAGATGGTGTATTGAAAGTTATTTTAATGCCCAATAAATAGTACTTACTTAAGATTGTACTAAATAGATAAATTTAGCAATACTGCGTAATTTTTTTTATACTTACATGTTTTTCTTGCAATTTTCTGGAGTTTCTTGAAATTACAATTTCAAGAAACTCCAGAAACTCTAGAATATTTTGAAAAAATGATGTTTTATCAATTCTTTTCAAAGTTACCAAAAAATTTGCAAGATTGATGAAACATATCAAATATATATTACTAAATGTCTAGTTAATAAAATTATATACAAAGAAAATATTATTGAAAACTTTCATAATAATATAAAAATAGAACACACATGTATAATTATAAAAACCTGTATAAAAAAAATATGCCTCCATAATTTAAAGAGGTTGCTGACTTTGAAGAGTTCATATGAAAATTCTATCGATTATTTTAAATATAAAAAAAAACACATAACTTAGTACAAAATATAAATTTAAATAATATTAACCCCATAAACAAAACTACAAAACCCCATAAACAAATCAATTTCTTAAACTCTCACTTTTATTGAAAAAACAATATTGAAAATTTACATGTAAGGCGATTTAGAAACCATTTAAAAAAGTTAGAATGACTAAATAATTTATATATAATATTCCAAAATAAAAATAAAATTCTTGGAGTTGGGTGTAAATAGTTGGAATTAGTATAACAAATAATTATTAAAATAGTTAATTGGTTCTAGGTTAATGACCATCAGTAGCAATAATTGACATTTTTAAAAAACGTTTATTTATAGTCTACTGCAAAATGTGGAAATATTGACCTTTATATAAATTTTATAATATTTTTTTTATATTTTTTATATTAATTATTGAATTTTATTGCGCTTATATTATAAATAATATTATTAAAATAACATAAGCTTTTCAAGTTTTTATGAAAATTCAATAAAATATTTTTACTGAATTTTCATAAAAACTTTAATATAAGCGGAAAATTAGTTTACCAAAATTTTAGATCTATATATATAGTAGTTCTATTGACTAAGTTTTACCTACTGATTAATTAACAAACATTATAATTATTAAAATATTACTTTAAAAGAATAACAATTAAATTTCTAAATACGACATATTGAATATTTAATTTAATTAAATTGATTGCTTTTAATTGTTAGTATTTAGGAATATATTATAGTTAACAATAAATCAAAAAGATTGAATATTAATCATAAAAAGTAATTAAATTTTAATATTATTTGTGAAGCATTTGGGTTTATCTATAATTCTAATTCAGGTAGTGGACATAACAAAATACAGTAATGATAATATTTACTTGAATATAAGCCAGAAAAAATTTATATGGTAAAGAAGTGAATATTATGAAAATAATTAAGAAAATAAATAAAAAATTATTATTAAAACAAAGTGTATAATATAGATAGATGCTAATTCATTTGCTAATTAAATTCAGTCCATTATATTTTGACATTCAGTCAAAAATTTATTTTAATTTACATTATTTACTATATTCGGAAAAATACTAAATAATTAGTGTTATTAGTTAATTTTTTTATATGATATATGATTGCTTGTATATATTTACCAACTGAACTTGGCATTGAAAGTTTAATAACATAATAATAAATAAATTAGATATACCGTTTATTTATAAAAATCATTATGATAAAATTATTACAATTTTTTTCATATTAATAATTGTATAGATCAAACTGATATCGTATAATTAATTAGAGGAGCCTCTACAAAAAAATTTATTTACTGAATTATTTAATAAATATAAGGTAAAAGTACAATAAATGGCAATAATTTTAGTGAAACTGAAATTAATATTGAGAAATAATCTTATAAATATTTTTTTTAATAAATATTTATTGAATTTTTTATTGAACTAGGTACTATATCTCGCTTCATTTACAGAATTGAAAGTTCTTTGAAAATATGTGCTACAAAATAGCTTTGTTAAGTTTAATTTTTAAATATGTTTTATAATAGTTTAAAAATATTCTTAAAATTTGATATATCATAATTACAGGAATTCAAATTACTACATTTAATTATTTAAATATTTAAGAAAATTTTAATATTCATTTTAGAACTGCTTAAATCTTTTACTTAATTTCAGATAAAAATTGACTATTTTCCGTAACATATAATATTTTTATAGTACTTTATATTTAAGAATTGGAAAAATTTTGCAATAATTGCATTATTGAAAATTTAAATATTTCTTTAAGTTTTAAAATACATATATAGTACTTAAAATGAAATATGATCTTTTTATGCAAAGCATTATTAGATCAGACAAGGTTTTTCTTTGTCTAGTCAAGAGTAAACAAATTCTTTAAAAAATAATAAAACTGTCACCAAGTAAGAAATTTCTTATAATTTTTTTTTTTAATTTTTCTATATAAGTGCATTTTAGGCCTACGATAATATTTTCTATTACCTAATAAATATTTCATGTCAATTGCTATGGTTCCATAAACATTTCAATTTGCCTGTTAGATATTGTCTTTTTTATTTTACTACTCAATAGTCGCATTGAGTTAGTTTAAATTTGTTGAAAATAAATAAAATATAATAGTGGAAAATTCCTTACGTAGTCAAATTGATATTAAAAATAGTTTGTATGTGTCGATACAAATGAAATAATCAACTTTGAACCCACATACGAAAATTTACAAATTGTAACAATTATAAATTACATATAAATTAAAAAAAAATATATATTATTTCAAAAATTCTAAATTTTAATAGTAACGATTTAAATATAGTCAAAAAAATTGTAATTCTTTCAGTTAAATTCACAAAATATTGTAACAATTAACAACTAGATATTATTAAGTTTTAATACAATTTTGATAAAAAATAATTAACTATAAATACAGACCACCAAGTCGCTGAAGATGCTATATTCTATTAAAAATTAGTTCTCATTTTAGTGGCACTGTATATACATGTATCTTTTAACAGTAAACAGTGGTAATTATTCAATTTAATTCTATTTTGGACGCCTTATGAACAAATATTATGTTCTTTGGTGGTTAGCTACAATATTATAGTAAAGATTAGAAATATAATTCTGTAGAAATTTGCCATAAACTGATATCTACATAATTCAAAATTTTCAGCAGAGTAAATTTAAAAAAAATTTCATCAAAACTTGTTATAATAAAAGGCTTGTAAAAAATACTGAATTATTAAGATTAGAATAATGTTTTTTATATTCGTGGTTATTTTTCTTTTAAGTAACTAATTCGAAACCCCAAAATTGACAATTTATTACTTATCAAAGTTAATTCAACACAGATATAAAAATATGAATTTTGGTTTACATAAAATAAAAATTTGTCATACATTGGTAAAATAAGATTAAATGTTTAGCTATCGAAATCAGAAGTTATCTAGTTAAAAATGTAGTTGGATATGATTTTTTTTTGCAAATTTACTTTTTTTTTTTTGGAATTTTTTTGTAATATTGCGAACTTTTATTTTCTACATATTTATGTATATATCCCAATACGTTACTAATTTATTCTAATCACAAAATGACTTTTTGACTAGTACATAAACTAATATGTATGTGGATCAACTATTATAATTTTTCTAATATTTAATTATTTGAGTAAATTTAGCTAAATATTTGTTTATCAGAATAAATTTTAGCGGTTTTACAAATAATTGTAAATATTTTTTTAATTTAATTATGTTTCCAGATACATTATTTACCAGATATATATGTACAAGAGGCGGCATGCTACTTTAAAATTATAGCCTGAGATCAACAACTTATATTTTTATCTATAACACAAATTAATTTTCATTATTATATTTACCAATGCTTCCTATTATATAGAAATCAAGGCTTTATTTGCTTTATTTGATTTTGTTGTAGTACCTTAAACTTAGCTTCGGAGCACATTTTCAGTTCTTGGTAATTTCTACCAGTGCTAACCTAACATTATAGAAATAAATTATGAATTATACCTTCGATTATAAAGAGTAGAACTGATTTCCTATATTTGATTTAAAACATCGCAGCTATAAATAGTCGCAAAAATAATACACAGTAAAGTGGTACTTATGGGCAAATTCATCACTATTATTATTTCTGTACATAAAAACCTCAAAAATACTTATGGTTTGTATAGTCCACATAAAATAAATGAATCCCAATTGGAACATTCTCAAAAAAAATATCCAAAACTCAGAATTATACTGTTGCATGAAAATTGGAATCTATAAATAATATTTCATTTTACAATAAAAACTTAAGGCAATATATTTAGTTACCAGTACACATCTGTTCATTATATTAAATAGTATAATATATATGAAAAAAACTAGTTTAAAAATTATTTTATGAATTTATAATCAAAGTTATGCTAAAAATTAGCAAATAATTCATAAATCATTTTATATTAATTTATTGCAATTTATAAATACATATAAGTTTAAATCATAATATAATGTACTACACATAATTGTAGGTTTTTTTTTGTTCATTATAATATTTCTGCAACATATTATAATGTATTATGCTAAAGAAATTAATTTAAGAATTTATGGAATTTATATAAGCATTAAACTCAGATTTAATTTATAAATAAAATTAATTAGATCTAGAAATTGTTTTTTTTTTTTTTTATTTATATTTCATAAAATTATTAATAGACATATAATATATACCATGTATTTATATTTTTAATATTTATTTATTATTAATTCGCCAACTATTCAACAAGAAGTAAAGAATTTTTCTAAGTTTGGTATGAATGTGTTGACAAAATGTCGCTATAGTTCCATTAATGGCATTGGCATCATTTTGTGGTGCCAATAAGTCGTGACAATTGTCATAAATGGTTATTAAAAAAAAAAAATAAACAGATAAAAAAAAATATAAATAAAAAATTATATTTTTATTATTTAATTTATGTAAGTATTTTTTTTTATCCTAATAGATCAATTTTAGTTTTATTTTATCGTTAATAAAAAATATGTAAAAAAATAATAATAATTATTATTAGAAAGACATTTGAATAGAATACGCCAACGATTATGTCTCGCCATCAGTCATGATTTTAATTATTTTAATTAATAATTTTATATATTTTAAGCTTAAGAATCTTATCTGCAAATTGTTAAATAGGTAATATTTGTTTTATAATTGACATAATAATTATTCGTTTGAGAAAAGATTTTCGAGAATTCTCAAGACTTTTCAGAGATTAAAAAGAAAATTTCGAAATCTTGAGACATAGAATATGACGAGAAAAAAAATCTCGATGTCTCGAAAAATAAAAAATCTACAGAAATAAGTAATTTATTTTAAAAAAAATACATTTCACCTATTAAGAAATAACTTATTTTAACAATTCCATATAACTTTCAAGTAATTTCCTAATACATAGTATCAATAAATAAATATTTTTAAAAAGAAGATCATATTCACATAATTATTTAACAATCATAATTGTCCAAAAAAAAAAAACAATTCGACATGTTTTATGGTTTATTTACATTCTAAATAACAAATAAATTTATGCAGGTTTACTACACTGTTTAAAATAAACCAACAAAAAAGCAAAATTATAAATTATAATACAAAATATTTAAATAATATTTATGTGTAAAAAATGGGCGCGAATTAAATGTTTATATGCGCCGCAATCATAAATCGAGATTTATTGTATTTAATATCTGCTAACCAAAAAAAAAAAAAAAAAAATGAAAAACCACAAAATAACCATACGTCCATTTGTAACTCTTCCACTCAATTCTTTATACAATTTTGTATATATATATTAATATTTAGTTATATATACATATATTTTCCTTCGACGATCATTTTCATTAATTTTACCTTTGATTATGTTTTTGCTTCTCAAACAAAAAAAAAAAAAATACACTACAATTTTTTTTGTTAACTGAATATTTATAAAAATTTGTGCGCACGTTTATTATTTTCTTTATGGTTTTATGAGAAGAGTTTTAAACAAACCATCACACTTAAATTCACATATATTAAAATAAAGGAAATAAACATAACCATTACAAGAAAGAAAAAAAATACAATTTTCATAGCCCCTGGATTTGCAGATGAAGAAGAATGTATGTCAGTCAGGGGCAATCATATATAAATTGAAATAATTGACCCCAATAAGGTAAGAAAAAGAAAAAAATCAGGTTTATTACTTATGTTTAAATATTTAATTTATGATTTGTTTTATTTGCTGTTTGTCAATAAAAGAAAATTTATTTGATTTGAAAAAAAAAATTACCAAAAACATTGTATTATGAAGATTGATTTTTTATTTGGTTAATATTACTGAAATAAATAAAAAACAAGTAATTAAAAATATATATTTTGTGATTGTTTGTGTAAAAACTACTGCATAATAATTTGTAATACAAACAAATATATATATATATATTTTTTTTTTATAAATTGTCTCTTAACTATCTGTCAGTCAACACAATCTAATTTGAATTATATTAATTTTTTGCAATTTATAACAGAAAATTACAGAAAGCTACGAAAATAATAATAAAAGTAATTGATTTGTTTTCGTAAAAGAAAAGAAATTATTACAAGCGAGATCTACTGACACGGAATTACTTCGGCCCTTCTTTACTGTCTGATATATTTAGTTAACGACGCTTAAATGTAGTTAGATGTAGACAATTAGATGTAGTTAATGACAATTAAGAGAAATAATTATATACTATTTTTATTTTAGTGATTTCTTTGCTGTCCGTTGTGCAAATTACTAGGATTTAACATCAAATGAAGATGCAAATTACTTTAAAATCATCCAGTAGGCCACCTAATTCATGTTTTTTGAAAACGTTTTTTTTAATGACAATTGCAAATTATGGTAGTAAAAATTTTCTAAAATTGGTAATTGACATCACATTGGAAAGGTATAGAAGAGTAGAATACATCAGAAATTTGGTGGAAATATAGCAGTTATAAAATGTAGTCATAAAATAGATGATATTTGGTTATTGAGTATTGAGTATAGATTGAGACAATTACTATACGTTTCTGGTATATATTAAGTCCGATTATCTGAATAAATTATTATTCCTTAATTAATATTGTCCCAAAACTTTCTACAATGTATCTTTCTTCCTACAATGTAACAATAATAATAAAAATAAAATAATTTTTAAAATAATACAGACACGTCTATATCAAGAGCTAATAAATAAATTACATTTTTCTTAATCCTTTTGATAATATTCGCAGAAAAAAAAAAAGATTATTTTTTATTTAGGTTGTGTATATATTAAAATTCAATTATCTTGTTTTAAAGTCATTCATCATCGGTTAACCCGTTGAGAAATTTTTTGAAGATCCTCGCCACATGGGCCAAAGAAAAAAAAACTGAAACTCAATTTTTTTTTTATTAATTTTTTGTCCAATTGCAAAATAAAAAGAATACAAATCTGGAAATGCATCCAGTCTTAAGTCACAAATTTTATAATTTTGCATAAATTTCTGGGTAATTCTTGTTTTTTTTTTTTCTGTGTGTCTCTTTGCCTAAATTGATAATTTTTTTTGTGTTGAATTTAAAATATTTTTTTGGTTTTCGTTGTTGTCCTTAGTGGGAGAATTTGAGACTCGACGATGACGATGCAAACGTTACGGATCAAAATGCACATGCTGAAAATGGTTGATGAATTTTTTATTTTTGGTCATTTTTGCTTGCATTTTCCATTTCTTTTATTTATGTTAAAAAGATTGTGTATAATATTTTTTGTTTTTTGGTTTTGTTTATTCGATATTTTGGTTTTTAGTTTTATCTGAAACTGAAGTATTTCCAAAGATTCCATTTTTTTTTTTGTAGTGTTGTTACTTTAATTTTAATCGTTGATTTATATTTGTAAACATTTATCTGATCAATTTAGTTATAAATGTGTCTTTGCATGCTATTTTTAAAAAGTCACTTTTTTTTTAAAATTTCATTTTAAAAGAAAATAAAAGAAAAGTAATTTTTATGATTTAATGAACTAAATTATAATCATAAAAGCTGGTATGATGATTAAATCAAAAAATTATTATTAATATTTATCAAATTAATTATAGATAATTCGTAATATGATTTTTACAAATTCTGTTAAATTAATTTTCATTTTTAACATCTTTTGTGGTGGAATTCTTCTGTGTCCCTCAACACAGGGACACAGAAGATGGAATTCTTCTGTGTCTGAATTATTATTAGTTAGAAAGATTTTTTAATTACTATTTTTTAAAATTCATTTTTTTAAGAAAAAAGCATTAATTAAAACTTAAAATTTTATAACACAAGCATATACACCAAATAATAAATATAATTATTCTTCAAAACAGAAAGTTCATTAATAATTTTAATTATAATAATATTCTAATTTATATTTTACATAAATTTATAATCTGTCCAATATATAGCTCAAAAAATTATATTTAATTTGAATATTAAAGTTGAACTTACTTTTTGGTTGGATCAGTAGATAGTGATTTAGCCAATAAAATAACATATACGAATACGATTCTAACTACAAATGAAAACAAATTTTATCTTTTTACATATAATTCAAGAAACATAAAGAATAAACTTTAAGGTGAACATTAAATGTGTAAAAATTCTTTAATTCTTGCCAACGAAACCAAATTTTTGAAAATTATAAGATCAGTGATCAAGTTATTATAAAATTTATTTTCATTTTCTTAATTTTTTATTTAAAAGAAATATACAATTTTTTTTTGATGTGATTTCATTTTGCATTTTTTAAAAAAATAAACACTTTGGTTCTCTTGTGAATTCTTAATCAAAAATATTATGACGCCTACACAAAAAATAACTTTGATTTGAATTTGATTCCAATATTTTTATTAAGGTTTAAGTGTCAGTTTTAGATATTTTTTTTTCTTTTTCTTAATATTCGTAAAACTTTTAATCACTTAACATGTTTGATGTTAAGTAGATAAATTTTTTACATTCTTTTAATAATTGCTTTCAATATTTTCCATTTAGTTTTTTTTTGCAGCTTTATTTCCTTAATATAAAAAAAGAATCTTACAACTTCTCATATATGAACCATTTATTTTGAAAGTCCACTTTTTGTTATCCTAAGATGTGTAAGATTTTAAGTTTCTATTGGCGAATTTTTACTAACTTTACAAATATTAGTTTAGGCCACAGATGAAAAGATCTATTTAAGTTATATTTGTTGTTATCATTATCTTAAATATTATTTATGTACCTTTGTCGGAAATTAGTGTCTAAATTTTGATAGTTATAAGAAAGAAAATTTTAAAGATTCGAGATACTGAAAGAAGACTATATTGCTACTAGATCTTTGAGAAAAAAATCATATTTATCCAAAACTTTAAATAAAAGTAGATAAATACAAGCTTACTATTTCATTAATACTAGTTACTAATAATGTAAATAGCGATCCAAACATAAATCATTATATGTTTATAGAGATCCAAACATAAATCATTATATAATTACTATATACTAAACATCTGTAGTTTTTGCACCAAAAATTAATTAATTAATTAATTTTTGGTGCAAAGTTATATATTTTTCGAAAATTTTAAAACTTTTAACATTTTTATTACATTTTCTGAAAATTTCTAGAATTTAATTTATAAAACATTATTTCGTTAAATTTTATAACTTTTTCCAAACAATAGACTTACTATTTTTCCTATTAAATCACCCACTCATAACACTTACCCACACATATGTTGCACTTATCCTTAACATTATATACTAGATTTATGACTTTTAATAGCAAAATTCCAAGAGACCTATTTTTTTCTGGATTTGCATTATTTTTTTTATGTATCTAAAGATTGATTTACGATCAAATAAAATATAGGAAAATATTGTAAAATTTATTTAGAAATTTTCACAATGTTCAAACTGTGTTAATAGTTTTAAATTTCATATGTATATATACATACATCTATATAAAATAAATAGAAAATTTATTTCAAATATATCACCTTAAACAAAATCATCTTATTTTTCAAGAAAAATTGGAAAAAATTATTATTAACAACATAAAAATCATTTACCGAAGACATAAAAAAAAATTTTGTATTTAAAAAATAATTTCAATATTTTTCATGTTTCACTATAACAACATAAAAAATATATATTAAATTCCGCAAATAAGCAAAATTATTGTATGCACAAATAGGTGATTTTCTATTACCCAGCAGGATTATAAAAAAAAAATTTATATAATTTTACGAAAATAAATTATAAAATTCTAAACTTGAAAATGTATACATATATAGAAGTGGGCCACTCTGGGTTTTGAACATAAATTTATGAAATTAAAATCTTGCTATTATTAAAATACAGTCAATTATTAGACATAATTAAATCAACTTGTTAGATTTTACTTAAAATTATTATCAATGAATTCACGTAATATTTTGTTGTACAATTTGATATATTCTATAAATTCTATTTATCTGCAAATTTGATAAATTCCAATAGAATCTTAATAAATTATCTACTGAAATTCTAACTTATTTTGTATTGAAACCATATTAATAAATAATTAGAAAATTTGTGATGGACTATAATTTTTAACTTTTTACGACATGGTAAAATTGGCCCGCTAATTGAAAAGATGGTCAATTCCTTATTTTTATTTCAAGAATTTACTTAATTTTGTATTAAAATTTTAAGTGCCTCTTTTTACCGAAAAAACAACAACACAAAACTATAAAAAAAGGTGTGTCATTTTGGGTATTTAACTATAATTTTCATTTGACAAAGAAATTTCAAATTAATTTTATTTCAAAATAGAAAAGATATTACAGAACATATTAAATTTTATCGATGTATATTAAATATTAAAAAATAAATAAAATTAATATAAAATTAAATAAAACTTTTAAAGATTCTAAAATATTTGAAATTTTCAAAATCGAATTTAGTAAAATGTTTAATTGGAAATTTTCAAAAAATCTATTTGTTAAATTAGAATTGTTTCCAGTATGGTATTCAAAAGATCCCGTAACAATTTTATTATTATATTAAAAATGATAAAAAACTTTAAAAATCAAAACATATTTATGATTTTATATAATTCTAATGTCGAAATTTGAAAAAACATAATAAAATTTCACTGAAATTTCACTGAATGTTAATATCAATGTAACAAATACATTTAAAAGATATTATTTTTAAGCTACACTTTACAATTTCCAAAATGTTTTTTTTATTATTTTAAAAAAAAATAATTTTTAAATAAATGCTAATTTAAAAAATTAGTCAATTTAAGTTGTAAATAATTTTAATGCCAATTTCCAGAATTTTAAAAATAAGACATTATTTAATACGAAGCTTATATTTCTAAGCTCGTAATAAGTCCCAAACTATATTCGATCTGCAAATTTTTAATTCGATGATACCAAGATGGGAACGAATTGTTCAAATCTAATTAATGATATAATCTACTGTTGGAAATCTGTTTTCTTTAATAGCATTAAATTAATTATCTAGCGTTAAAATAACAATATTATTATTAGATTTATATTTTTTATTTAAAAACACAAAATATGAACTCTTTGCTTCACAACTAAAAATTCGTCTTACCGGAACTAACTAATTTGTTTTCAAAATTATTTCTCAAAAATTGAAATGTTTATTTGTAAATTAATAGATAGAGTCAACTAAAGATATTCACTGCAATTTCATTTTTATTATGCAATTATAGGTACATACTTAGAAAGTTTGCATCGAATCTAATTGATCACTCCGGATTTATAATAATCATTACTAACATGGTCCTAACAAATTTTGTAAACCACAAATTTAAAAATTTAAATATTACAAAATAAAATTGTACTCTTTGCACCGACAATCAAAAATTTATCTAAAACATTTCAAATTTTTTTTAAGATTATTTTATTTATTTTTTAGTTGTACAATTTTATGTTCAAAGAGACAACAAATTATTTCTTTATTGGACATAGGTATGCCTTTGAATTTTCATTATTACTAAATTGTTGTTCCCTACACTCCCTACACAATTTTTTTTTTTTTTTGTTGTTGCTAAATTCAGTTCAATATAAAATTTAGGATAATGAAAACCTTACCTGGTATATAAAGTTAGTAAAAAACAACAAATTATAAAAATAATTTAAGGTCGAATATAGCTGTTGGACTGTTCTTATTTTTATTTATTTGGTTGCTTGTATTTATCGTCAATATTAAGCATTGTTTTTAAACCTACCTATACATAACTATAACACGTTTCTTTTTTATTTGATGAATTTTTTTTTTGTGAAAATTTTAAAAGTTCATCAAATTTGGGAATTCGTAAAAATTGATGTCGATGAGCAATGCATGTCAAAAGCAAAACACATTTATAATAAAATTGAAAAAAAAAAAATATTTTTGAAGAATTATACAAAATTTCAATTTAATTGATGAATAAAATCGAATTATTTTCCATTCCAAAAATTCCAAAATTTTTAAATGGTTTTAATTATTGAATGGAATGTCATATTTAAAGATTTTTATATGTTGAGCCATTTTTCAGTCGATAGTCTCCAAGGATTTGAAAAAAAAAACATAAAACAGTATTTTATTTAGGGAGTTCTGAAATTTTTAAAAGAGTTTTGTTAATGTTGAATACTGTCATATTTATCATAGTAATTTTCAGATAAAATCCTATGGGAAATATATAAAATTTTGGAAATTTTCTGGATTATAAAAAAAAAAAAAAATTGAATACTTTAAAGTAATTTTTAATTCTTCTGGAATTATTTGTATATGTATATGTATATTTATTGTTGTTAGATAACCTTTAGGCTAATTTATAGTCCATCGTCCTTTCACAAAAAAGAAACATACATATATATTTTTAAGGAAATAACAGTCAGGTTATTGGGAGTCAGTTAACGACCCTAAAAGATCGATTAATTCTCTTAAAAATGTATATATCTTAAGATCAATCAATTGATTTGTATTATTTATGCTTCTATTCTATGACTATAAGATTTTTTTTTTTTTTTGGTTATTTTTAAAATTATACGTTTTTTAGTTCAAACCAAACCAACAAAATAAATTTCCTTTTCTTAATATTTATATGTGTGATTTGAACACAGACGAAACAGTCTACCTGGTGCGCATACCATAGTTTAATAAACATTTGTCTTCTTCTCTACAAAAATATTTTGTGTAAAGATTTTTTTTTTGCTTTATTTTTTTACCCTTAAAAAATTCCTTTTTACAAATGGAATTTATTCTGTTGAAAAATTACTATAGTTTTGGTTTATTATATTTCCTTTCGGTATATTACTCATTTTTTAAGTCTAGAAAAATTCAAGTCTCTTCAACAAAATTCTTCGGTCCTTAGTATTTTTTTTTTGTACCCGATTATTTATAAAGAAATACTAGTAAAATATGATTTCGAAAATTATTTTCTATGTGAAAGTTTTTGTAGTAAAATAATTTAATTTTCTTACTTATATTTTACATATTAAGCATTTGGCATACTTAATCAATTCATTCATTTTTTTTATAATGAATATTTTCTAAAATTCATATATATGATTTTTGTCACTTCCGATTATATTGATTTTCTTGATTTTTTTTTTGGTGAATTTTATTATCAATTTTAAACAATATTCATAAAAACTTTTTATAAGATTGTATATTTTTTATTATTATTATTTAAATTATGAACTAAACAGGAAAAAAAATTTTTATTTGTAATATTTGAAAATTAATATCTGTAAAATTGTATATTTTTTATTATATATCTTGTGGCATATTTTATTGTCGTTTTTTATGTGTAGTTTTCTAACTAAAATCTTATATACATATATAAATATGAAAAGAGACAAGGCACATTCCAATCTACTTTGAATCTTTCACACTGTGACCATGTTGAACTGCTGCGAAGAACAATAACTTTTCTTCATACCGTAATAGTGATTAATTTTGACCCAAAATAAATTATTTATAAATAAAATTTACAAAAATAGAAAATTAAAATATTTAGTAAATAAAAATTACAATAACTTTGCTATTTCATTTTTGAGACATAATTGAATTTGTATTAATTGGAATTAAAAAGCTAATTACGTGATTTACCAATAAATTGATTAATCTTGATTTCTAGTACTCCAAAATCTGCGTAACAAAAATATCATCATATTCCAAACCATCTTGAAACACCTGATCAATCGTAAAATGTGACGTAAGTAATATCAAACTAGTTTAAATAACAATCTATATTTATATTGCAATATTATAATAAAACATAAAAAAATATACTATAAAAACTATCTTTTCTCGATCTGTTAATATCGAATATGCTTACGATAATTATTTATTATTTTATTTTGTTTTTTTTTTATTTAATATTGTCCGTAAACTGATGTCGTACAATGTTCTATGGCCATGATCTTCATCATGTTATGCTATCATTAATAAGTATATTTATATGTGTACGACAAAATTTTTATTTAGCAAAATTATTAAAAGAAGAAAAAGGATACCACTTTGAATGTAAGTTTTTATTCCGATATGTGCGAGTATGTGATCAGTTTTATTTTTATTTTTTTTTTATTTATTATTATTATTATTTTTTGTGTTAACTAAAAAAGTTTGCGTGCAAAAAAGTTAAACGCTCATTTTAGGCTTAAAGAGATGATGTTGTGTTAGCGCTAAAGATCGATTCATGAGATGATGATGATCAAACTAGTAAGGCGGTCGTATAACAGCAGCAACAGCCGCCGCCAACAATATGTTGCACATATAAAAAATGTAAAGTGTGAGAAGTGAAAAACTTGAATAAAAATTTATATTGAATATAAATTCACATAAGAAATATAAGTTAAAGGAATATTTGTAAATACTATATATCCGTTTAAAATAAAAAATGTATTTTTTTTTTTTGAGGTTCAAGTTCAGAAAATCAAAAATAATATGGATTAGTAAATTATTTTTAAAGTTTTATTTTTATAATACTTTAAATTGATACCTTATCAATATTAATTTTTGAAATATAATGAAAATTATCATTTCTAATATATTTTTATATTTTGATAACTAAACTTGAACTAAAGACTGAAAGAAGAAATTTAACTTTGAATAATTTACAAAAAATTTAATATATCATTATTATTATTTTTATTTTATAATGCAATATTAATTTATATTATTATATATTTCAATAATTGTTGTTTATTACCCGAGTTTACTTTTTAAAATTTATTTTTAATAACGCAGAAACTTTAAAATTTCGTTTCAGAAGTATATAGAAATAAATAAACATTTTTTATTATATTTTTTAATATCAGAATACAAAAAAATATTTTAGAAAATATGATAACGTAAAGTAATTATTACATTTATGTTCTTAAATTATAATTAAAATTATTTAAATATAGTAATAAATGACATCAATTTTCAGAAAACAATAATATTTTTATTAATATATAAAAAACAAGTTCGTCGCTTAATACTTTTGTATTGTTTCTGTGACACAAAATATTTTTCATATAATGTAATTAGATTTAATTTTATATTTTCCATAATATTAAAAGATATAATAATCAATTTTTATTTATTTCTATATACTTCTGAAACGAAATTTTAAAATATGTAAACAAGAAATTACATTATATTTATCTTATAATCAACCAATTAAATATCTTTCTGACTACAGCACAAAAATTGTGAAATTTTTATCATTTTTATTATGTAAATAAATTCAAACTAAATAACTAAATTTTAATAATATTTTACAAATATATATGTAATTATAAATTTTAAAAAATCACTATTTAACAAAGAAACAAGATAATTACACTATATGCTATATCAACAAATTTAATATAAATTTTAAGTTTTTTTATTTTTTTTGCCCGAAAATATATTTAACTACGAAAGAATTTATATATATCTTAATATTTATATTTTTACATACATATACTAATTAATATTGAATAAAAATGCAATAAATTGTTTCAATATGTGTGTTTTTAACGGTGATAAAAATCACCTTTAAGAGTCACCAGCCTCTCCTAAATTCCAATATCATTAAAAGTCAGGCAGCGCAATAATAATAATTATAATTATATTATAAATACCAGACTAAATATTAAATATATATATATATGTATATATATATAGATATAGATATAAATATACATGTATATAGTTTTTCTATATTTATTAAATAAATTTCTTGTATTACACACATTTATATTCTTTAATTGTGTTGTAAAATTCTAGATACAAAAAAATCTCATTTCAGATTTCTTTTATATCTTTTCTCTTCTCTGGAATTGGTAAATTAAGAAAATTATTAAATTATAAATAAATTTAGATCAAATAAATAAATTATTAATTAAAAGTTATGAAAATAATTTAAATTATATATTTGTAGTTATTGGTATAATATATAAATTTATCACTAACACACTATTTTTAATACAAATAATTTTACATTTTTAATAATTTTCATTAGTATATTTAATTTTTTTTTGTGTATTAAAACAGACTTATATAATGTCAACTCACTGTCAACATAACCAATATTATGATAATCTACAAATAAGCATAAAGAGAGCATGTCAGGAGATAGTTGAAAAGAAATATTTACAAAAAACATAAAACTAAAAAGGAATTTGTTCATCGTCCAAAATGAAAAAAAAAACTACTTAAGTAATTTTTATTCAAAAAAAAATTTTTTTTTTCAAATTCTTACATATTTTTTTCTTTTGAATGTTAAAAATAAAATATTTTTTTTTCAAAGTGTTAGTGTTAAAATCATTTTCTTCTTATGTACTGCTTTCAAAATTCGAATATCTTATAAATGTAATAGTAAATACAAGAATGTCACAAAACTACATATTTATATGGCCGGCAAAATTATTCACTACATATATACGAATTAAAAAAAAATTTATAAAAAAAATAATTTTGACAGAAACTTTTATTTAAAAATGATTTTTCTCAGTATTTTCTAAATGATCTTACTCAATATTTTCTCTAAACTGCTAATCGTGGATATTAATGTGTCCATTTTTGAATTAAAATTAAATTTCTCTTCCCACACTATTGCAATTACGGAGATTTGATAACCGTCCAGTGGCGTACGATCATTTACCATCATCATTAGACCAAATGTTAACGAAAATAATAGGTGATCATCGACAATCCATTCACAAAGAGAATAAAGAGAGTATAATCAGTGAGATTTTTAAAAGAAAATTGAGAGTTTGAGTAAATTACTATTTTACTAATACTTTTAAAATATTGTATTTGTCTTTTATTTTCATTCATTGAATTTAATTTTTAATATTATTTTTTATTTTCTTCATATTTTAAAGTATTGGTGAGTTTCTTTTTCACACCTTGATTATTTTTGACTTTTAATAAAATATTGTACAGGTATAAAAATTATGATTGTATAATCGAATATAAACAATCTTTTATGTCTGTATATGATATGCTCAAAAGGTTTCAAGTTTCAAAAATACAAAAAAAAAAAAAATTTTATTCAGAAATATGTTTTTTTTTCATTTTTTATATTCTTTATGTTTTCATGCAAACGTAAAAAAAAAAAAAGTAAATTTTGTCAAGGTGCTGAACTGCAGCATGTAAGTAATTTTAGTCTGTAGCGATACTCCGTCAAGAACAGTCCAGTATTTTAATTTTTTTTTTTGTTTTTTTTGATAATATTAATTTAAAAACCAAATAATAATAATTTTTATTATCAAAATCAATTTTTATTTTATTAAAAATATTCAATTTTTACAAGTTTTTTAAAAAATTATTTTACGGACTAAAATTTTCATTATTAAACTCGGGTTATTTTTTACGTAAATTCGTGCGTCGGTATATTATAAAATTTGAACCTTTAGTGCAACATAAAATATTCAATAAATTCAATTATTTTAAGAATTTGTTAAAAAATATTTTATTACACTAATAAAAATAAAAAACTTGGTGATTATATTTAAATAAATTCAAGTATAATTTCAAAAAAAAAAAAAATCTGGAAATATTATAAGAAATGTTAAAAAAAAAATATCAATTTATCAGTGCACTATTAAAAGTTTTTTCGTTTTTATTCTAATATGTATTAATAATATCGATCGTACATTAAATCCTTTTAACAACACAAAAAAAAATTTATAATAAATATGGTATTTATAGATAAGTTTCCAAAATAAAAAATAAAGAAAAACCATAATAAGTTAAAATAAAAGATCGTGTAAAGTTGCTATTATTATAGAAGTGCACTATTATCAATAAATTCGATCAATTTATTGAAAAATTACCTTTAAACCCTTCTGGAATATCGAAAATAACCAATTTTATATATATATATATAAAAAAAAAAGAAAATTGTATTTTTGTTTTTGCGCGCGCAATAAAAATATTTATAAAAAAGAAATTTTTTTTTTATGTTATATATGTGAATTTTTTTTATGGTGAATATAATTTTTCAAAAAGATCGTGAATCAGAAAAATTTACAAAAAATATATATATATGTATATATAAAATATTACACAGAAAAAAAAAATAAGAAAATATTGATAAAAGAAAATTTATTTAGAAAAATAAATTTTTGAAAATATGAATAATGGTTTCATTAATACAAATAAAATGGATTACAAATTTATATGAAATTAAGTGAAACAAAATAATATAATAAACATAAAATTAAAAGGATATTATTTGCACCATCCATAAACAATACTGCAAAAAAAAAAAAACATAATTATTTTTAAAATAAAATCTTATTGGTTTTTATTTTTTTTTTTGTAAATCATAAATCATGTACGACATTAAATCAATTGAAACTGGTCAAAGAACAATTAATTCAACACAAAATTTTTTAACAAATTATTTTCAACAAATTCCAATAAAAAATAATAATAAATTAAATCAAAATCAAAATAATATTTGTAAAAGTATATCATCAACAATACCACAAGATAAAAATATAAATACAAATAATACATTAAATATGTCATTAAGACGTCGTAGAATATTTCAAAGACAAACATGTCTAATTAGTATTATGATTGCATTTGCATTTGGTTTAACATTAGGTGTATTTGTACCAATTATTGGTATATCAACAGTATTTACATCATCTGTAAATCAATTATTATTAACAAACAGTCATAATAGTCATAATAAATCTGATTTAACAATATTACAATTAAATAATAATAATGATGATAATAATAATAATAATAATAATGATTTAATACCAAAACATCCTGTATCAGATTTTCCAACAATATATGAATTACAACAAGAAAATATTAATAATCAAATTAAATCAAAAAAAATTAATAATATAAAAAATAATATTGATACAACATATTCAGTATCATTTGTTAAAGATGATGAAATTAATAATAAAAAATTACCAGTTGAAGAAGTATTTCGTAATGCATTTCATTTAGAACAAGATAAATTATCTGATGATACAATGATTGTTAAAAAATTAGATGCTAATGATGGTAGTATTAAAGAATATCGTGTACAACGTACTAGTGATGGTATGTTTCGTAAAGGTCCTGAACATCGTATATCTAAACCATCTGTTATTGAACAAGTTTTATCAATTAATAATAAAAATGATAATAATAATAATCAAAATGATGATAAATTAAAAATTTCTGGTAGTTCTGTAAAATTTGTACCAATTAAAAATAAAAATTCAATAGATAATTCACAAAATGATTATCATCAGCAACATTATTATCAAAAACAATTTAATGGTTATATTAAAGATGATATTTATTGGGGTGATTTAATTGAACAATCAATACCAATTGGTTTTAATGATTTAGATGCTGATAAATGGAATAATTATATAAAATCAAGTAGTATTGTACGTTTAGAAAATGGTTGTGGTCGTATGCAAAATCGTTTAGTTATATTTTCAGATGGTAAACGTGCATGTGCACGATATCGTCAAAATACCGATCAAATACAAGGTGAACTATTTAGTTTTTATTTAGGTCGTTTATTAAATTTAACAAATTTAGCACCAAGTTCAGCATCTGTTATTGATTTAGAATCAACATTATGGTCACAAGCTATTAATGATATACAAATAGCACAATGGAAATCAACAAGACCAGTTGTATTAACAAAATGGCTACCCGATTTAGAACCGGCTGGTATACCAATTGCATTTCAACCACTTGAACGTCATTTAAATAAATATGATGTTTGGAATATCACGCTGAGCATGACGGGATCAATGTTAAAAGAAAATGATAAAAATAATAATAATAATAATAAAGAAGAAGAAAATATTTTAAATAATAACAAAAATAATAATCATCATCAACGTTTACAAAAAGATCAAGTTGAAAATAAAAAAGGATTACTTAAACGGTTGGGTGCCAATATGAATAATATTAATGATGATACATCATTAAATCAATCAGCTGATATAATTATTGATAGTTTAGATAGTAGTAGCAGCAGTAGTAGTAGTAATAGTAATATTAATAACAATCAACAAATTATATTACAATTACAACATAAAAATAATACTGATAATATTGAAAATATTAAATATAATAATCAATCTAATAATAATACGAAAATATTAAATCGTTTAATTGAATTAGCACAATGGTCTGATTTAATAATATTTGATTATTTAATAGCAAATTTAGATCGTGTTGTTAATAATTTATATAATTATCAATGGAATGCTGATATTATGGCAGCACCAGCACATAATTTAGCCCGTCAAATTAATACACAATTATTAGTATTTTTAGATAATGAATCTGGTTTATTACATGGTTATCGTTTATTAAAAAAATATGAAGCATATCATGGTTTATTATTAGATAATTTATGTGTATTTCGTCAACCAACAATAAATTCATTAAAATATTTACGTGATTATGGTGTTGGTCATCAATTACAAGAATTATTTGAACGTTCAACTAGTCATCAATTACGTGATGTATTACCATCATTACCAGATAAATCAATAAAAATATTAATTGATCGTATTGATCGTGTATTAGGACAAGTTCAAAAATGTCGTGATTTATTTTCAGATAGATAATTAATATTAAAAAATTAAAATTAAAATTTATTTAGAAAATTAAATTTGTGTATTTAAAAATCCTAAAAATTTAAAAAAAAAAAAAAAAAAATTGTAAATTAAGTGTAAATTAAATAAAATAAGATAAACAATCTGCAAGTCAAAACATTTAAAAATCATTTTATTGTAAAATGGAAGTTAGTGTATCACAGCGCTGTACAACCTTTTATTTTTATCGTAACTGCCAGTAGGTATGATTATAAATTAATTATTAAATATTTTTTTTTAAAGAAATCTTTTTTTTTATTTTGATTAAGACTATGTGATTTTCATATTACTATTTCGACTTTTATTTTGGTCATCTACAAATTTAATTTATTTTTAATATTTAAAGAAAATCTTTTTTTGAACAAAAAAAAAAATAATTATAAAAACAAAAAATGGATTATTAACAAAAAATTATAATAAAACTTTTTTTTATTTTGTTATTCGTGACTGATTAATGTTTTAACACGATTTCTGTATAAATTTTAACTATATATATATATATATATATATATATATATATATATAAAACATAAATTTATTATAATTTATTTTGTACCAAAAAAAAAGAAGAAAAATGAACAAACAAGAAACAAATATATATAAATAAATAATTGTAAAATTAACAAATAATTAAAATAATTTATAAGATGAATTAATTTGTGTAAATAAATATATTATAGGATTATTATTTCTAGGATTATATTTCCTGTTTAATTGGTTATCAACATTAAAAGTTTTAAATTGTAAATTTGTAGGAATTAAAAAATAATACAGAAAAGTAACATATGCATATTAGCATATTTGTAACAAAATTTACTTATTGGAAAATAATTTGAAATGAATACTACAAAGTCACTTAAATAATTATATACTATATATTTGTGATCAAGGGAATTACTAATCAGAGGAAGTACTATTGAAAACATAATTATTTTAAAAGACTATCATCATTAAAATACTAATTTTAATTTTAAACTATAAACCAATACCATGAATAAAATTACCATACATTGGTATAAAAATTGTTTATTTATAGATAACATTTTTAGAGATTCTTTGAATTTTTTAAAAGTATATTTCAATAAAAGAAACTTTTAATGTAAACATAAAGTAGAAAATATTCTTAATTTTGTATAAAAATTGAGTATATTGAACTTATTATGTATAAGTTTTTTTTTTCAAAATAAATATTCACCGAAAAAATATCTATATTTTAGATAAAAGTTTTTCGTAGCAACTGTATTAGTACGAAAATTTTGTAAACCAGCATAAATTTTACGATGAAATTCTAAATATATTTCTTATAATTAATTTAGCTACTTGGATAAGACATCTGTTAGTCAATTATAATCGCAAATTATCTGAAATATCTAATTAAAAATGAATATATCAAAAATATTTGTATATAATAATATTAAAGAAATACAGATCAGTATTATATACTTACCCCAAATTCGAATAATAAATAATAGTACGAGTTTTTTAACTAAATTTTTTATTAGTAAATAAGTACATTTGTTAAAACGATATTATGAAATACCTTACTTAAAAAAATTTCGCAGAAACTTAGAAAATGATGGAAATAAACACAAACAATTCACATTTACAGTCTTCATTAAAAAATTCTTTGATCACAATATATTTAAATAGTATTTAAAATAAAGTCAATATTAAATTGTAATAAGTCAAATAATAAATTAATTAAGTGTTCACAAAAAAAAATAGAATTTTCTAAACTTATATAATCAGGAAAAAAATTATCCTTTAATTACCAATTATAGTTGAACAACTTTCGATTAATTTTTAATACTGTCATATTCATGTATAAAAATGTCCTTTAATTTAATTAATACTATATATACATATATAAAAAAACACTGTTTAAAATATATTATTTAACTTAATATATTATTATAATTCTATATTATTATATAATATAAATTTGTATTTAAAATTAAATAATATTTCAATTAAAATTTAATAAAATTATATATAAATTCAATTTAATTTGATAATTATAAACAATTAATTATTTCAATTTAAGTTAATATTATTTTATTATTATTATTATTATTATATAAATATTTAAAAAAAATAATTGTAAATAAGGAAAAAAATTGTGTAAATCTTGTGATATATAAAATATGGAAAAATTAAAATATGAATTATAAAAAAAAAAAAAAATTTTTTTTTAATTAAATTTCTTATTTTTATGAATTTTAATAAAATCTTAATTGAGTTTTTTTTTTTGTTTTGGTAGAAAGAGTAAAGGATTTGAATTTAAAAAATAATAATCAAAATTTATTGGAATTCTTATAATTTTTATCATAACAAAACATCAAATTTTTTATTTTCTGTCTGTTATAAAAGTTTTGATTTCTTGAAATTAGTATCTGACGAGTTTCAAAAATCTAAATATTTTTTGTTGTCAATTTTGATGATACATTTTTTATTATTTCTTGTTTTAGTCAAAGGTGATATAAAATTTAAATTTTTGACATTTCTTTTTTTATCATATATTTTTAAATTATATTCCTATTATATGAATACTTAATTATGAATTGATTAATGCAAAATAGAAAATGAAGATAATTTTTATATTAACAAAAAAGATAAATGTAGGTGTTTTGCTAGAATATATCATATTACAAATTTTGTTAAATCTTATTTTAATCACTTCTAATTTAAAAAATTATTTTTTTTTTGGTAGATTATCTGTGGTAGTATTGAAAGTTTTTAGTGTTAAAATTATCATTATAAAACTTGTTCGGAATCTTTTTTTTCGGGTTCTATTAAATACGAAAGAAAATAAAAACAGATTAAAAAATTGATTTAGAAATATTTAAATTAATATAATAGATATTTGTAAGATTGTTCAGATTTTTTATTTTAGTATGACAGATAGAATAAATATTGAATTTTATTGTTAATAATAATTAATTTATTTATCAAGGAAATAATAAAATAAGATTAGTTAATTGGACGAATAAAATAAAGGAAATTAATATAGAAATATATAATTTATAAACAAAATTCAATTAACTTACATTTTTATTACATTTATAGTAAAAATATATGAAATATTTTATTTTATTTATATTATTATTATTATTTAATATTAATTGCAATCCGAAAAATAAATGAGAAATAAAAATATGCCAAACTAAAAGTATGATATATAATTACTTGCTAAAATCTCGAAATTTATTTAATTAAATTAATTTATTTTTAATTTAAATTATTTCAATCAGTAATTATTATCAATCAGTAATCAATGATATAACTAATTTGAAATTTGAAATTTAAAATTGTCTGTTTTTTTATTAATTGTTGATCTTCCGGTTTTTCGAGTTTTATTAAAAAAATTTGTTAACCAGAAAAATGAAAAGAATTAAATGATTAAATCCTTTGAAAAAGATTGTTATAAAACACGGAATAATTAAAAAAAAAAAATCCATTAAATTTAGTAATAATATCAATATTGTCGCTGATTTTTGTATCGGTATACTCTAACTAAGTCAGTTTCCATATTGAATAAATGTTATTTTTTAAATTTTTATGAATTTCGTTTAATTTTGTGTTTTAAACAGAAAAAAACTATACTTTTTTCATGAAATAATGTCAATAATTTTCAGTTAAATTTTCAATTCATTAATTATTCTAACAACTAAAGCTGTGGCACATAACTAAATTAATTGTTATTAGTTGAAAAAAAACAGGATAATGCAATATCGGTAAATATATAGGACATAGTAATCTGTCCAATATATTACCGATATTGCATTATCCTGTTTTTTCAACAAATAACAATTAATATCCTCAAAATTATCATTATTCGTTAATTCAAAATTCTGTTAGTAAATTACATGGGCATGAGCTCATATACGTATAGAAGATATTAGTAGGTGGATAAAGTTATTACTAATTGAATAAGAACATTACACTTACAAAGTTTAATTATATATTTTATATATATTATAGTTTTCATTTAATATTGTAATTTTCTGTTACTGTTATCATAGATACAAGAATATCTTTCTATTCTTATATCTACGCTGTTATATAACAAAATTTATGTAACATAAATTTATATTCCAGACCAGATATTACCATCTTATGCAAGACTATAATTACATCTTTGCATAAGTTTAATTATTTAAATAATCTTATAACTATAAATGTTTTTGTTGTATTGACAAAAATTGATATTTAGGGATTTCCCATCTAAAAATTCATTAGTTCATAATCTTCTTATTTTGAAGGTATTATATTCGTTAATATCATTTAATTTCTCTCGAATAATCAAAAATACAGTAAAAATATATATTATAAGGATAACAAAAGTTTTAGTATTGTTCTAGAAAGTAATTTACTAACAGAAGGCCTTTTGAAAAATAAATAAAAAATTTCATTAATTTTAAAAGTCCATTTAAAGCTTAAAAACACAAAATATATTTCGAATAATATTTATATAATTGATTAAATTATAAATTTCCAATTGTTTATAACCCAAAAAAAAAGAAATTATACTATCATATAATCAGCAATCATATTATTAATCACTGCAAACAGAAATATCTCAATTTAAATATAAATGAATCCCAAACCATTTTCAAAGTAAATGGATCATTTAATATAATTTCTAATTGATTTCCTATTTTGCGGAAATACATTTTTTTTAATGATTAAATTATACTAAAATTATTTGGGAAAATGACGAAATTAAATTCAAAAAGGATTGTTATTTACATTGACTATTCATATTCAAAATTTATAAAATTATAATTAATCTAGTTTTTTGGTAAATCTGAACTGAAAAACAATATTTTCCTGTATTCTAATTTTCCAGAAAATTATTAAATAAATATTTTCACAGATTTTACATTTAAAATATTTTATTTTAAAAATTAATTTTAAGAGTACCACATTAAATTATACTTTGAAGAATATAATTTTAATCTATATTATACATTAATTTTAAATCCATTTATTCAAAAACTTTCTAAATTATACAATTCCATTTCCACACACAAAAAAAAAACAAATAACCAAAACCATCTCAAAATGACATTTATGAAAAATTATAAAAATAAGATTTCCGTAAATAAAACTTAAAAAAATTTTTTTTTTGAACATGCCATCAAATTAATCTATATTATTCAATTTAACCATATAATTTTTATAATTCCAATTAGCTAAGCATTTTTCATAGGAAATATAAATTAGACACAAAAAATAAAAAAATAAAAAGATACTATTTAAATTATTCGGTACTCAAGAAAAAAAAATTAAGAAATTTTTTTTTTATTATTTATCCACATGATTATTTGATTAAAAATGAAACATAAAAAAAACATTCACCCGTCTGATTAAAATTCCATAAATTTATAAAAGTACAACGGAAAAACAAAAAATAACGAAATATCTCTCTTAATCCAGAAAAATGATTATTTTTGTCGAATAACAAAATCACTTTTTCTTTTGGTATTTTTATAATTTTTCTTTTTTTTTGAATAATATTTTAATCCAAAAATGAAATACTTTTTTAATGTCCAGGTGTATAGTTAAATTATTAGACTTACAAATCTAACAGTGCTAATGATAATCAAAATAGAAAATAAATTATCATCAACCTAAACAACAAAAAATAACTAACAAAAAAAAATTATTGAGAATTAAAGTCTAGATATAAATAGTGTCACCAAAACTTTGAATTTCTTTTGGAAACAGGGACGGGAATATTGTATATTTTTAGACAATTCATGTTTGTGAATATATTTTTAAAAAAAATATTTTCTTTTATTTTTATAGTATATTTGTGTAGGTTATGCATCAGCATAAAAATATTATAATATGCTTAAAAATATAAAGTTTTTTTTTTGAATAATATTATGTTGGAAATAACTGTAGTGAGTAATAAATAGATCTTGCAAGTTATCTGAAGCATTTCAAATGCACAGATGTCAAAAGAAAAAAAAACAAAGGTTTTTCTTTTGTGTATTAACATATATGTTTGTCGAGTGAAATATATTGGTTGTTTTACAATTTTTTTTTTTGGTTCATATACGTTATCCTATATACTGGACAAATATCTATTTTTGAGCAAATAAATATATGTAGTACATAATTTGATTTTTCGAAGATCTTTTCAATTGCTTAAAAAATACAAATATTTAATAATGTTAAAAATTCTAATATGTACGACAAAGTAGACCACTAAATACAGAATATATTCAATAAAAAATCAAAAATTAATTGAATCGTTAGAAATGTAGTTCTTGAACACTATGTGAGTTTGGAAAATTATTAAATGATTAAAAAATTTCGTAATTCTGATTATTCTATCCATTTTTGACTTGTCGATTTATATGATATCCAAATAAGAAATTTTTAATTTAATAACTAAAGTACTTTACAGAACATATTGAATTAAATCAATTCCCAACTGATAGTTTAGCTTTAATAAGCAATTGTTAATAATACTAATTGCAAAATTATGTCAACTTAAATCAAATTATTTAAATTTCTTAAAAAACTTCTAAAAAATTATAATATCCTTTCTTTAATAAGAAACTTTAATCCAGAAAATACCAAGACATATAATTGTATCCAATATCTTTTACTCATCATTCTCATGTTTATTCATCATAAACTCTACAGAACTCATTATAAATAAGTAACTCAGAAAATTCTTAATAAATAAAAATTAACTTAATCACAAAAATTTTACTAATTTTCTATAACATTTCAATAATTCCATTCAAAAAGAATATCACTGATATACAAAAATCCCAAATATGAAATAGAAGACTGAATCTAAATTTTATGAAAAAAATGTATCTACACAAAATAAATAAAAAAAAATCAACAATAATTAAAAAAAAAATATTATAAATTGTGATCCAATTCTATCCTATTTTTTTTTTTTTTTTCGTTTTTATAGCACCTGAATACAAAAAATTACCTATACCTGACGATAGAGAAGAAAAAAAAAACCAAACTCATAGACCCTGATATGTCGGATTATATGATTCCAAAATTGGCTGTCATAAATTCTATATAGTATATACATACAATAAGATTTTTTTTTTTTTGTATTTTCAACCAAAAAAACTCATATAGCCTCTATCTATTTTAATTCGGAACTCGTACAAACGTACTATAGAAATTTTTATTGTTACTATCACGGATAATATTAAATAGAAAGAAAAAAAAAATAAATCTTTTATGAAAAATAATCTGAAATAGAAAAATGATACAAAGAAAAAGAAGAGAAAATTTGTGGTGAACATGAAGAAATAAAAATTATGCTGAGCTATTGATCAACAAACAAACAAAAATAATATATAATAGAAAAATTAAGACGAGAATCATTAGACATAGAATTGTCGTAATATACATGACTAAAATTTTATTTAAATAAAAACCAGAAAAATACTACAAAAAATTCTAGATAAAAAGTACTTTTTCAGTTATGATTATGTGAGATCAACTCTAAAGAATGTAATAATGTGTTATGGACAATATGATTTTCAGTAGAAAAAAATTAACCAAAAAATTATTGAAAGTGACATAATATTAAATGATTATTTAAATTTCTTATGTATACATATTTCTTGGTCATAGTTAGTAAAATTTAATATATGTATATTTGTTCATATTTTAGTATGCTTCTTCAAATTGTCGAGGATTAAACAGAATGCCATTTTACAACAAATTGTTATACAACATTTAATTAAACTACACTTAAAAGTCACCGAATTTCTAAAAAAATTTTAACTTTGTGTAAATTTGTCAAAATACGATATCTACTTTTTGAGATAAGTCCTGATTTCGATTACTAAATAGTTAAATTTACCATAACATGACAAATTTTTATTTCGTATACCAATTTTTCGTAAACCAATTTTTTTATTTTTTTGCGGTGATAGATTTCAACAAAACATCTGAATCCCATTCATATATTTCATAACTGAATCCCGTCCATAAATTTTTGTTTACAAGCCAGAAAACAAAAAGTACCTAGAAAATAAAAAAAATATTATTCTTATTTTAATAGTAGACAATTCACAAGCATTTTATTATCATGACAAGTTTACGATCGAATTTTCTTAAATTTGTTCTGCTGAAAATTGTAATGTATTGTAGATATAGTGTTTTGGCAAAGTTCTGCAAAATTATAAGATTTACTAGCTTTATTTTATTAACAAATAAATTATTATTTTATAATAAGGCTAATTTTATCTTACAATACAAATAATATTTATCAAATTTTCACATATCTTATACTGAACTGCATCTTTTACATCAATATTTTACTTATGGAATATAAATAGTATTCCATAAGTAAAATATTAGTATTATTCATTAGATGTTTATTGATTTTACTAAGTTAGCTTCTTTTTACGAGTTTTAATAAATTCCAAAATTTGTCACTCACCATTTCAAAACAACATTATCAAATATCATTACACTTGATTTGTTACAGGATTTAACAAATTAATCGAATATGGTTTACATAGGTTAATATAGCTAATTTTCTATACTACTGCACTACTCCAGTAGACACTTAATGTCTACAAAAATCTTCAATACTAATTTAATTATTTTTCAATTGATTTAATAGTACTTATACAAAAAAAACTTTCTTTGTGGCATGTTCTTTATTACAAGAATCTGAATGTTATTTCATAAAACTTAGAATTATATTACTTTAGAAAATAAAACCAACTGTAGAATATAAATACGATAGAAACGCACAATATAATTAATGTCATAAATAAAATGTTGATATACCAGCCAAATTAAATAAATTTTAAATAATACCATTTATCACTTGATTAATTTCCACTAAAATAAATTATAAATAATTTTTATATCCAAAACATTAGACTTAATAATCAAAAAATAGTTTTTAAATATAAAAGAGAGTGTAAAAAAAAAACACAGCAAAGTCTTTCAACAATTTCTACGTGTCAAAGTCCTTTTAAATCAAATCGAAAAATAACTAAATATACACAAAATACCAGTATATATAATATTATAAAACCTAACCTTGATCCTTTTATTCAATTTACCATAATGTGTTGGGTTGTATTAATAATTCTATGGTGTTTTTTATTTTGCATCTTCTTTGTATTTATTATATTTTTTTTTTTTTAAAGTTTTATTAATATTGTAAAATTTCAATTTTATTATGTTTTCCTTTTTTTTCTGTGAAATTTACTCATATTTTCACGAAATGGTGTTAAAGATCTTTTTTAAGTTTTTTTTTTTATATATGCGTGAATTTAACCTCAAACGATTCCACAAGAAAAAAAATATATATAAAAACCCATAATGCCACAATAACTATAGACATGTATAAATTTTAATGCTTCCAAATGAGAGTGAGCTTTTTTTTTTTACGTATATTTGTATTATTGTTGGAATTTAATATGTTGTGCGACAAGCAAAAAAAAAAACAGTACGAGTATATTACATATCTCCAACACCGGCTCTTTTCATTAAAATTATTATTATTTTTAATATATTTAATAAAATAAAATTTTAAAAATATTTCTTCTTGAATGGATATATTTTTGGACCGGAATATAACACATTGATATAAAAATATTGGTGTACGGATTATATGCTGGATAATAAACAGGGACGTATTCCAAAGCAATGCCCAATAAAAATCATAATTCAAATTTAATTGGATTTTTGGTTAGAAATTATAATCGAATTCACGAAAATTTATGTCATTGCAATCGACACAGTTTATATTATTGAAAACTTTACTAAGACTTCATATTTCGTCATTCTTATTTCTAATTAAAATTACGTAATAAACTGTCATTGCAATAGTTAAACGTATATTTATGCTGGTTGTATTAAGTAGTTGTATCTAATTCCTATTTATTACGCTTGTTTGTATTGGCGACCGAAAGATCGGAGCTAAAGCCACTACAGATAGTAATGGAGAAATTGCAATAAGACAAGCGTAAAGCAAAAAAATATTTTTTTTCATGTATCTTCATTAAAATCTTCTATATCGATCGCCATATACTAATAATATCTTTCGTTTTGCTTGTCTTTGCTGATCCAAACTAATAATGATTCTCCTTCTTCAGACGCCATTTCCTGAATATTTTTTTGCCTGTTGAAATAGTTTTGCACATACTAGTTTGGTAATTAGGAATATTCCAAACGCTAAAATAATAAAAGCGTTATATGAAAAAAGTAATTACATTAATTAACATATAAATACTCAAGGGATATTTACAAAAGAATATCTTCTATAACATTTCCTCCACGTTGTCAAATATAATATTTCCTCCACATCGTCTTAACACTTATTTAATTTACTTTATCACAACATCAATATTTTTTATTAAACTCACTAAAACCTACAACCATCACTGGTCAATTTGTAAAGTTATCTGAAAATAAAAAAAAAATCAAGAAAAACCAAAAATTATCAATACAATTTTTTTTGTGCAATGAATATGAATCAAGACTTGATCTTTTAAAGTACAACAACAACAAAAAAATGTCTGTGTATATCCTAAGGGTGAAATCATTTATCGAAGGATCGAAGTATATTTCACGATATTCACTTTTGAATGAATGCCGTCGGCAAAACAACCACACAACGTCTTCAATAACAGCAGCGTAAGCATCCAAATAATCGTTTATATTTTATATATTTTTTTTTTCTTACTTCTTATATTATAATATAGTATGTACACGTTTTATTCTCCTCCTTCTGGTTTGTCCTTCTCCCAATAATATTATGATGCAAAAATTCTTGATAATACTATACTGTAATATTTTTGAAGATATAGTGAATGCTTCTGTTATTTTTCTTTCGTAAATATTCACTCAATAGTTCATTTTAGAATTTTCATTTTATTATTGTTGTTTTAAAATAACCTAAATGCGACACCATCATCGGAAAAGTTTAATTCTGTAAAAAGGTTACTAATAAAGTTTTTTATCTTTTTACGTTACAGCAAATTCTATAAAAATTGAAAATATATATATGTACTTCAGAATGAAAATGAAAAATATTCCAAACAATGCTAAAATATTAAGAATCTTTGGTATTTTATACACAATAAAAAAAAACAGTGTAGGCTCAAGGATTTTATAAATTAAATCATAAAATACTATTTTTTTTAAATAAAATATATTATTGAATTTAGTTTTCATAAATTTCTCTGAAACTAACTACTAAATGTCATTACTTCCCTGTTTCTACTTTAGTCACTGAACCGATATGATGATTAAAAAATTTATAACCAAATATCAAAGCATAAAATATAAACAAAATATATATATATATATATATATATATATAATAAAGCTGCTCGTGTGGTAAGTGTTTCTAGAAAAAAAAAAAAAATTATATATCTGGCCTGGAGGGTGGGGGCGGAGCAGACTGCTCTTTAACCAACTTTATCTGGTATATAACTCTGCATAAATACATTTTATATACGAAATAATAATAACAACAAAAATAAAGTAAAATTAACCTTAATGTTTTTGGGAAAATTCAGAAGAAGATTTAGTATTTAAGTATAGAACACGCGAGAAAAGTAAAAGCGCAGGTATCATGGTAGAATAAACTATATAACTTCAACTTAATATCCAACATGTATGGACATAGTCGATCTGAAAGATGGATATGAAAAAAAATAACACGAATACCTTGCGCTTTTAGACAACGTTCAAGAAATATATTGAAACAGCAAAAAAAAAGAAGAAAAATTGAAAAAAAAAACATTAAAGCATACCACAAACCTGTTTCTCAGTGTTTTCAAATGTCTTGAACCCTTGATAAGAAATAATTTGAATTTTTTTTTTTTGTTATTATAGTTTTTACACACACAAATATACAAAAAAAATATGTTTAGTTATGATGAAAATATATATGAGTCATTATAGAAAAAGGACATTTTACTTTTTACTTTTTTTTTTTGGTATATTAGGTTTTTGTGATATTATTATAGTTCTTAATTGTGAGTTTTGTGAACGATAACTGTAGCTAATGTTTTGTTATACATCTATATTTAGAAAAACTCTTCAAAATAAAGTAAGTATATTTTGTAATCTGGAAATAAAATAACTGGCGACTTGGCAGGTAATTTAAAAATATATGTCTTTAGATAATTTTTTTTTTTATTATTATTTGACATAAATACCAGTTTTAAGGTTTGACTAATGTGTCGCCAAATCTTTTTTATTACATTTAGATTAAGATTGGCTAATGGAAGAAATTGTTTTTTTTTTTTTATACAAGGAAGATATTTTGTATGCAATTATAGCTATGACTTTCACCTGACTTGCTTATGACACTGCTTTGAAATTTAAATATTTAAAAAAAAAAATATCCTCTTAGCTTGAGAGGTCACAATTCTTATAAAAAATTTAAAGATATGTGAGTGACTTTTTACTTTAGAAAAAAAACCTAAATGTCAATAAATTGCGGATATTTTTCAAATTGTACTAATGTCATTAGGATTTTAGAAGTCACGAATCTGTCGTTTCACTTTGTTGAAATTTTTTGGATTATTTTTTTCATATTCAAGATCTTTTTGTGTATATTTTTCTAACTTTAATGACATACGGACATTAGTAAAAGTTTAACAATTAGTGATAGAGAAATTAGAAATTGGGGTTGCAAACTAATTTTTCAGAAGACAATACCCTAACTAATTTTTGCAGATCACAATTCCTCATCATCTTGAAATTATTGGGAATAATTATTGGCATTATTTGTAAAGCTGTTTATAAAAACAATCTGTCGCTTTTTAATTGCCACGAAACTTATCTCCATAAAGTTTTCTCCCTTCTAGAAATTTTACAAATTCTACTTTCGTCAAAATTTTCCATATAGGAAATTTTCAATCAAATTAAATTTAGTTATTCTAACATTTTAAAACAAGTTTTTTTTTAAACCCACTGAAATATTCAAAATTCCCAAAAAACAATTTTTTTTTTCATTTATCTAAAGTTAACCTCTTCACATATTTGTCTTTTACTTTTACATTCATAAATTTCCAATATTTAAACTTCCGATTATAAAGTTTATCAATATTTTTTTTGATTATAAAATAAGCAATAATTTAATAAATTATTTATTAAATAGAAATCCAATCAACTTTGAATATAAATAATTTAAACAATAAAATGGTGTAAAATATTGATTAAATAAATTGATAAGCATAAAAGGTTAAATTTTCAATCTTTCATTTATTAGTTTTTTTTTTCTTAATTTTCTAGATAAATTTATATTCACCTTTTCCCTATAAAATTAATAAAAACTAACAAAAATTTTGAATATTATTTAAGAAATTGACTAAAATTGGAAATAAAAAAAAAATTAAAAACTTGATTTGACCACAAAAAGTTATTTCAACCCACATAAAAAAAAATTAATCTAAAAACCTATATACTATTAATGATTATAAATTTTCCTATTTTTGGGTGAACTTTTACTAATTAGTGTCCACCAGAAAAGTAAAAAAAAAAAAAAAAACCAATCCCGCTGGCGTGTGATAAACAAACCATGTTGCGATCTAAAAGCATTAAATCAAAGACAAATTTTATCGGTAAGGTTTATTTTTAAAGCAATATGAGTTGTTGTTTTTTATGTTATTTGACTATGATTTGGGTCTTGGTGGCTAGATAAATAATTTATTAAGAAAAAAACAACGAGTTTTATTTTATTAGGAAAAAAAGATGTGAAAAACGAAACTGTCACCGACAAATTGTATACAAAAAAAAAATTGTTAAAGATTGAGGAAATTTTTTTTTTCTGTAGGGTTTTATATAATTAATTTGTAGAACAGAAAAATAAGTGTTAGAATTTAAATAAGTATTATAAATTTAAGGGAAAATAGGTCAATCCGAAATAAATTAAGAATTAAAATTAGAATATTGGAAAATGATTCGCCAAGTGAAAAATGATGCACCACATTCTATATTTTATTGATTAGTAGTTCTTAAATTTTTTTTACGAACAATTACATAAGTAAGATATTGCACTAACAACAATTTAGATTTTTCGAAATTTTGATGTATACCCACGAAATAGCTCAACTGTTTTTACAATCACGTCGGTTTGTCTGTAGTTTTTTTTTATATTATTATTCAAATACAAATGATGACAGCTGTTCGAAATTTATAAATATTAAATAACTTCTCTGTTAAATAATATTTTTGTAGTGACTGTCGGATTTATCGTGGACATATATGATTTTTTCAATTATATTAGATTATTTTTATTAAAAATTTTCAGTCTAACTCTTTTTGTATTAACAGTATTAAGCAGCAAGGTTAAAGTTATTTAGTCAAATTTGTGCTATCAACTAATAATAAATTACTTAATTTTCCCAGTTAATGTTCAAATTTTTAAAAACCTTATAATTTCTATATTTAAATGAAATATGAAACTTCTGTTATGCATTTTAAATTATTAATAAATTATTATTTTTTAGCTACAATATGTTGACATTGCAAAAGATACAATTCCCCGAAAAGCAAAAAATTATTTCTGATGTAATTATAATAAAGTCACGAAAACCACAAAAATAAAATCAATTTTCAAAATATCTGAACAAAAAAAAAAAATAATAATATAGATAAAACTGATTGCAACTTTGTTTTTGGAGACAAAAATTTAATAATTTAAATATATATTTGAAAAATTATTTTATTTTTTTGTCTGTTTAATTCGGAAAAGGTGTGTTATCCACCCCCAGTCAAAAAAAAAAATTTACTTTATTAAATTATATATCATAGTAAAAATAATATTTACAACAGCAACATTAAAAATTGCGGAGCCAGTAAATTATTTATTATTTCTTGTGCTAATCTTAAATTGCAATCAAACAGTTTAATGTCTTAATATTTAATTGGGTAAAGTTGTCATGACAGTATACAAAAATAACAAAACCTTAAATTTTCATAAAATTATTCTGAAGGTAAATGGTAAAGTATTTACATACAAATATGAAAATTATTCACAGATCTTATTATAAAATTATGTATATAGCTTTTTTTAATTTAAAATAAATATTTATATAATTTTTAATTATAGTTTTTACTTTTTATAAAATATTTCAATTAAGTTTCTCATTGTCAAGTTTAAAATTTTTTAATTTAATTGTCATTTTTATTCCAAATAAATATTCTTGTTAATTAAATAATAAAATATTTTTTTGGGTAATTTAATTTAGATTATAGTTTTTAGTACAACTTATGACAAATAAGAAATCTGATTACCTACTTTTTGTAGAATTATCATATAATGATATGCTAATTTACTGTACAAAAAAAACCAACCAACAAAAAAATTTTTTTAATTGAAAATCTAATTAAAATATTTTTAACTTCCATAGATAAAACTGAACAGATTTATTACAAAAAAAAAAATTAATTAGAATTATTAATATCTAATCATGATTTTTGTCAAGGTTCAATTAAATTGCTATCATTTTTTTCTAATAATTTGATATTGTATTCATAATTTAGGTCAAATAAAATCAACATAATAACATTTTTAAGAAAAATAAATTACATGGCTTTGAAAACAGTTTTTTTCAAACTAGTAATAAATTTTTTATATTCCAAGTGTCCTATTTTTAGAAAAAATTTAATATATCCTACAGTTACTATAGTTCAAATTTATATTACCCAAATGCTACCAAACTCATTCATTCCAATTTGTACAAAATATTTAAATATTTCATTAATTTTACCATCTATTGAATTTTCCTTCAAAATTTTAATTTTCTATCTCAATTTATAAATCTATCACGTCCAAACCTATAAACTTCATGAAATTTCTGAAACATAAAAAACATATACCGTATACATATTTAATAAAATTACAAAATAAATTTTTGTAAATCAGTATTATTTTAAATCATTGGAACTTTTTACATCAATAAATTTACTAAATTCTACAAATCTAAGACATAAAAACAACAATCTTTTAATTAATTATTTATACATAAAATTTTCTTCTGGTACACCAATTAATTAAGCAATTAACCAGTTAACACATAATATACAACATTTATACAAAATATGTTATTTTTTTTTTTTTCAAATATGTTTAACTTTTATGCAAAATATAAGTGTTTATTTATATTGGAAAGAAAAACTACAATTTATCATCAAAGAAATAGAATTGTTAAGAGATTTTAATCGAGAAAGAATCTGTGACGCTGATTTTTTCTTTACTCTACTAAACTACCTTAAAAAGTATAAAAAATATACTCTATAAGAGATATTATACAAAAATTATTTTGTGTTTAAGAGTTAATTTTGAATATTACCAATAGGTTGATGTCGCGACAAGATGCCGGACGGTTTTTTCTTAAAGTTTTTTTTTTTGTAGTGTTACTGCTGTGCACGGTAATGTTAAACTATTTTCATTTTTATATTATATCATGCCGATATATTTATGTATACAACACTTTTAAAGGTGTAATACATATAATAAAGTTTTTTCAAATTTAGATATTCGATTTTTCTTTTATTATTTACTGTATTAGCGAAGGTAAATATAAAAACAAACTTATTTTTAGATATTTATTTATTATAATTTTGTAATCTTAATAATCTTGTATCTATTGCAATTTTTTATAATAGAATTTTCAGTTTTTATCTTGGAAAAAAGTTTTCAATTCAAGATTTTATGTTATTGATAATTTATATTGGTAATTAATATTTTAATTATTAATATATGTAATTCATTTAAATAAATATTATTATATTGTAGAGTTTTTTATTTTAAATGGAAAACTCCTTGTGTTATTTTATATAAAAAAAATACATTAACTTTAATTAGTATGTTTTTTATTAAAGCTTTCTTCTTTAAGACTAACTTTTATATTTCAAAATTGTAAGTTTATAAATCAGTTATTATCAATTCACAGTAAGATCCATTATTTTATCAATTATTAAAGGCTGTAATTGGATATTTTTTGAACATAGAATTTGTAAACAGTATTATAGAAAATATAATAACTGATTTCTCAATATAAACACCTTATAGAATTAAATTCAACTGGTGCAAATCAAAACGTCTACAATACTAAGTTGCAAATTTTTTAATTATTAAAAAAGAAGTTTTTAAATTTTATTTGTGTTATTGTGGAGAGTTTTCGTTATCTAAAAGATCAGCAGAAAACATCTTTTAAAAATTTTTTTATATAATGTCTATATTTGAGTTTATAAATCGCAAACAAATGTTTATCACTAATTATGAAAGTAATTCAAAATTTGAATCATTCTCTAAATATAATTTCACAAATTACTAAGCTTATAAAACTGATCTTATCAAGCCAAAATTAGCTTGTAATGTTGGCTTCATAACAGAACATAACAGAAAATATAAAACATTTTACATTCTTTATAAATTATTAAAAATTTTCCAAAATTTTCTAAATATAATAATGTTAAAATCTTTAATCTCATAAAAGTTAAACAGTGAACAGTACTTAATAAATGTAGCGAAATGTAATATTTATAAAAACCCTACTTATTGGGAGATAGCATGAAGTAAAATTCAAATAAAGGTTTTAAATATGTATTACACCAGAATGCAGAATTTTTCTATTGTCACGACATTTTCTTTTTCAATTGACCAGCGACGAATTCATAATTGCTTAGAATTTAGGAATTAAAATTTCTTTTTGTAACCCAAGACTAATTGATTGATAAATAAACTAATTGAAAATTAATTTTAGTCCATATTTATAAATAAAAGTAACTAAACATTTTTATTACCATTCAATATTTCATTTAACATTGTGAAAACTTTAAAAATAAAAATAATGTACATAAATACGTTCTAAATATTCGGAATAAATTTAGTTAGCTTAGTTACTTTAGTTATGAATTTTTCTTACAAAATAATAATTTAATTATACCGTATTAGTAATTTTTTTAATCCAGATACAAAGTTGTGTGATTTTAATACACAAATTTCAAAATTTGATGACAGTTTGATGTTAGACAAGAAATTCACAATAAATACAGGATACAGATAGGATCAGAATATAATTTAAACAAAAGTTTTGTGTCACTTTCAGAATATACCGAAAATTTGAAATGAAGAAAACACCCTATGATGTGTTTTGTTCAAAGCAACATTTTTATTATGTTAAAAATTTTAAAAAAAATTTATATTTCTGTTTAAAAAACAAAATTTAATCTAACAAATAATATTTATTCCAGAATAAATATGCCTAAAATATTAAATAAGTAAATATGATAAGAATAACACTTTATTCCAAAATTTTTTGTCTTGAATATTTTCTTGTGGTATACTAAAAATACTGATTTTAAATAATATTAAATAAATTAAATAATTTTATATAAAAACAAAAATATTATTCTATTTTTATTCAGATTTAATTTTGAGTTAACAAAAATAACAACAAAGTCTAAAATAAAAATGGCTCGTATATTAATTTTTGCTGTAGTTCTTATTGCTTGTTATACGTTTACTCTGGTAATTAAAATTATAAAAAGAAAATTTTACAAATTCTTGAAAAATTTAATTTGAACAGGTGACATGCCAACAAGCTGACTCACCAGCTAACAGCCAACACATCAGTGTCAAACAATTAGCCTCCGGTGAGGGTGAAACTAATTGCAGGAGACCTGGCCAATTATGTGGTTCCGATTCACAGTGTTGCAGTCGTAGATGTCATAGATTTGCAAAACGATGCGTGGGAAGAATAACAAAAGAAGAATTAATAGCCCAAAGAGAAAAAATACTTAACAGATACAGAAATTAATAAATATCCATATGTTAAAATTTAATTCATCCTCGGAATTATGATATGTTACTTATGTATGAGCGTTGGAATAATAAAAAATAATATTAATAATCAATTTAAAATATTTACTTTTCATTAATATAATATTTCAAGACAATTAAATTTTAAAATCAGTGAAATTTTTTGTTTAACGTACAATTAATTACGAATATATTAAATATAATCTATTCGCAAGATAACAAAACGTATATTTTTCAGGATATTACGAAAATAGACTTTATTTTATTAAATTAACTTTTTCCAAACTCAAAATATTAATAGAGAACCTGAAACCTTTTAAATTATACATAATTTTTATGAAATATTTATATAAAGATTTATTAAATTGGTACTTTTTTGTAAATTCATTTACATTGATCCTTATATACATTGATCCTTTATATACCAAACCTTATTATATCTGCTTTTTAAAAATTAAATGTATTATATAAATGTTTGTGTACTTTCAAACAACCGAACTTCTATTTACCTCAAAAACTTCAAATTTGGAATTAAATTTCATTTGCAGTAATTTGCTGCACAACACTTTGAAAATATTTTTAAGAGAAAAAAATTTCATGGCTACAACTACGGTGTTCACTCCTAATAAAACCCGTTTATTGTAAATGTTATATTTTTAGAAAATAATTCACAAATTAATATATTGTTCTATTTATTTTTCCCTAAATGCCATACTTTTTGTCATTAATTCCAATTTGTACAAAATACTTTAATATTTGTTTAATTTTACCATCTATCGAATTTTCTTTCAAACTTTTCCATCAATTTTTAATTTTGTATATAAATCTATCACCTCAAAGCATATAAACTTCAAGAAATTTCTGAAACCAAAAAAACATATATATTTAATAAAATTACAAAATAAATTTTTATAAATCCGTATTATTTTAAATCATTTAATTTAATCTTTTAATTAATTATTTATACATAAAATTTTCTTCTGGTACACCAATTAATTAAGCAATTAACCAGTTAACACATAATATACAACATTTATACAAAATATGTTATTTATTTTTTTTTCAAATATGTTTAACTTTTATGCAAAATATAAGTGTTTATTTATATTGGAAAGAAAAACCTACAATTTATCATCAAAGAAATAGAATTGTTAAGAGATTTTAATCGAGAAAGAATCTGTGACGATGATTTTTTCTTTACTCTACTACCTTAAAAAGTATAAAAAATATACTCTATAAGAGATATTATACAAAAATTATTTTGTGTTTAAGAGTTAATTTTGAATATTACCAATAGGTTGATGTCGCGACAAGATGCCGGACGGTTTTTTCTTAGCGTTTTTTGCAGCTGTTACTGCTGTGCACTTTGATATTAAACTATTTTCATTTATATGTATATGTAAAATATAAAATTATTTTTAGCTATCAATTTGTTATATTTCTGTAATGTTAATAATCTTGTAACTTTTGACAGTCTTTTTATATAATAGAATTTTCTGTTTTTATGTTGTATATATTTTTCAGTTCAAGATTTTATGTCATTGATAATAATTATTAATTAATATTCAACGATATTTAAATTATTAATATTTTTATTTAAATAATATATTATTATTATATTAAGTTAGAATTTTTTTTGTAATTATTTATTTTAAGTATAAATAGAAAAAAAAAAATTATTTAAATTTTATAGTCAAAGTCAGAGAGTTGTAGAGTTTTTGTTATCCAATAAAATTGCAGTAAACTTGTTCAAAAAAAATTTATTTAGATAACTCTTGTAGAGATTATTAATCACAAACCAAAGTGTATTAAAAAATATAACAGTAATTCAAATCTTTAATTATTAGAGTTTTATCTAATCTTGCCGTAATTTTCTTTTAACTTTGACTTTGATAGTAAAATCAAGGAGAGAAAATATAAAATTTTATATTTTTTTCAATTTTTATAACTTTCTAAACAATATTAAAATTTTAAAATGCTTTAACGTTTAATATTTAAGTTATATAAAGCTGTTACTAAACAGTAATCTAAAATTTCTGATACCTTAACTTATTGTTTTTATACATATTTAGGTTAAAATACATTTGTGTATTACCTTGATTTTTTTTTACTGAATAATATTTAATTTAAATTATTATATTTTTTTAATATAGATTCAATTAAATTATTTAACAAAATATTCTTGCAAGTTTCTTAAACAGCATTTTTATTATTTTGATTAAAAATTTCTGCTGTTAATAAATGTATCTGATCACAATACTTAATATAATTAAATAATAAATATATTTTAATTTAATTCAATAAATAAATCTGTTCTTAATTAAATAATTTATTTCATAATTTTATTTATTCATGTGATTAAACTTTTGTTTTTGTACATATTAAGGTTAAAATACATAAAGGTTGGATAATAATTGCGATAATTAACTTTTGTTTGATGTTAATGGATGATTTGATAGAAAAAATTTATATAAAAACGAAAATAGTTTGATGTTAGACAAGAAATTCACAATAAATACAGGAAACAGATAGGATCAGAATATAATTTAAACAAAAGTTTTGTGTCACTTTCAGAATATACCGAAAATTTGAAATGAATAAAACACCCTATGATGTGTTTTGCTCAAAGCAATATTTTTATTATGTTAAAAATTTTAAAAAAAATTTATATTTCTGTTTAAAAAACAAAATTTAATCTAACAAATAATATTTATTCCAGAATAAATATGCCTAAAATATTAAATAAGTAAATATGATAAGAATAAATTTGATAGAAAAATTTATATAAAAACGAAAATAGTATTCCATTTCTACCCAGACTAAATTTGTCGTTGCAAAAAGTACCAACAACGTCCACAAAAAAATGGCTATTTTATTAAGATTTGCTATAATTCTTATGGTTTGTTATATTCATATCATTGTAATTAAATTTTTAAAAAAATTTAAAAATTCTTGAAAATTTAAATTTGTACAGGTAACATGGACACTAATTGATTAACCAGCTAGAACTCATCAGCTCCACTTGAATTTTAACCGTGCTGGCGACAATTTACAGTGTATACCATTTGGTTATCAATGTGCTGAGACTTCAAATTGTTGCGAAAATCTGAGATGTAATAGATATACACACCGATGTCAGCGATTGTGAACAGAAGCAGACTTCAAATAGAAAAAACTCTTACATTGAATTCATGTTATGTTGCTCATGGTTGAGGGTTAGTATTAAGAAACAATAAAAATACTGATATGGAGGGTTATAATAATGATTGTTATTACAAATTTTAAATATCATATTTAGTATTAATTAAAATTAAACTTAATATTTCTGGTAAATTTAATTTTACTTCTAAATAAAGAAATTTTGAAAATTATGAAATTTTTTATCAAGCAATAATTATAAATATACATATATATAATTTATTAACAGTTCTAGATAACAAAATGACTATTTTTAAGCATATTATGCTTAAGCATTTTTAAGCATATTATGTTTTTTTTTAGATAACTTGAAATTAGGATTTACTACAATTTTTATGAAACAAATATATAAAAGTTTATTAAATTGTGAATATTTTTTTAAACCTCAAACACCAAACACAACTTAATTATTAACTAATTATTCATCCTTTATATATCAAATCTTATATAATCTGATTTATAAAAATTATTATACTCGTATGACATATTTTCTAAACATAAATATATAAACATCTTTTTGACATATCATTAGTAAAACATATTTTCTGTTTAAAATAATTTGTACTCTGTAAATTGTTTCTTTATTACAATATTTTCATTTTAAGAATTTTGTTTAACAACATAAAAATCTTTGTTACAATCAAGAAAAAAAAATAACAAAAAAAAAAAACAAAAATAAAAGTGAAAGTGGAACTGACGACATTGCACAAAATTTTTTACTTTACAGCATGGTAAATTTTATTTTTATTTTACCGGCTGTTCAAAAAATACCAAAAGTGGTTTACATTTAATTTTTTCTTATACAAAATAGGTTAAACTGTTGGCTTCGTTTGGTTTTCGTATATAATAATATGAAAAGAAATTCCATTGCAAAATTGAAAATTTTTTTTTAACTTTATTGCAAACAAGAAATATATACATAGAAGAGATGACTGTGCAGACATTGATAATTTATTTTTTATTTTTATTATTATTATTTTCATAAGATAGTTTATTATGCTGTTATTGCGGGGGCAGCTGGCACTGCTACAATAAAGGTAACAACAAAGTTTTATTATTGCACATATATTTATTATATGTACTCAATTTTCAACAAACAAATTTAATATAATATTTTTTTCTTTTTCAAAAACCGGAAAATTTTCTATCATTAATTTTGTACGCAATATGAAAAATCTAATATTTGTGGTTTAATAAAAAGAAAAAATTCAAATCACAAAATATGTGTTAATCAACATTAGAGGAAAATTTGTAACAAATATAATTTTCTAATAAATTATGAAAAAAAAAATTTGTTTTTTAGGTACACAAGAGAAAAATATAAATAATTTAATATTTTGTAAAAAATTTATAACTAACCAGAAAATTATTTATGTATTACGAGTAAGTAGATTTTGTAAAAAAAAAAAAAGCCATATAAGTTTATATAGGGTTGAACAAAAATGTTGAAATAAAATGAAAATCTTATAAATAATATTTTACTATAATATTTTTCTAGTTTTGAAAATTAGATGATTAAAATTATTACATTTGAAAAGATAATATTAGATATTAAACTAAAAAAAATTATATAAATCATTTAGAATTTTGAATTACCCGAAATTATAAAATACTCAAACACTCGATAGAAAATCTTTAAGTATAATAGATATTTTAAAAAAGTCTGCAAAGCCTATACCGTCACTACAAATTTTCAAAATTAAAAAATATGTATAACATAAATTTTGAAAATTAATTCATATCAAAAATATGTTAAATAATTTCCTCTGTTTTGAAATATCCGTACTATACATAAAAGTGACATTTGTAAGCTACCAATTCTGTTTACAAGATTCGTACCAAAATATGATTAAATTCAAATATTGACGTCCAATAAATTTTCACAATCGGTTTATCCAAATATGATCTGCACGTGGCCAGAGACTGACAAACAATTCAACAGATATTATGGTAAAAACTTTTTATGATATCAAATTGATGTTAGCGAGAATATAATTAATACCTTAGGTACTAAAAGACTTATTTTAATAATAGCACGTAAGATAATACCTTACGTACTATTATTAAAATAAATCTTTTGTTGCCCGTAAATAAATTTCAAAATATGCACTTAATTCGAATAAAATTCGAATCTCTTTAATGAATGTTTACATTTAACAATTAATCTCATATCCGTTCCACAATTCTCTACTAATATTATTAATAAATATGAAAATTTGAAGTGAAATTAGGAAATATTTGAAACCCTGATACAAAATATTAAAATTATTCATTTATTCAAATTCAAATATATTGACAAATATATCTAAGTATAAAAATATAATTCAAAAATGACATTAATCATATTTTTTATTTTTTTTTATAATCTTAGTTAAATTAATTTCTGTAAAAAAAACTTTAATTCTTATATTAAGTTTAATCTTTTCCACATTTTCATAAATTTAATACTTTAAATTTTAATTTTGTCATTTTTCCCATAAATATAATAAACATAACCAGTAAACAACTTAATAAAAATAGCAAGTCATTATTTTCATAGTATCAAATAAATATCTTACGCAAAACCTTTCTCTAAAACTATGTTTCAACATAAAAAATTATATGTTACCCTCTAACTGTGTTCCATTTACTACTGGTCTTAAATTCAATTGAAATGAATGGTGTTCATAATTTAATTTCACTTCCTTTTTTTATGCTATACCACAAAAAAACCAATGTGTAACTCCAATTGTAAGGTTAATAAAATATTTAAATTTTCTTCTTGGTTTCTCAAAAAAAAAAATAAGAACTGATTAATACAATTAAATTTAAATTTTTATTCTGGTCCCTTAAATTTACCGCCTTTTAACAAAAATAAAATTTACTTAATTTAGAAAAAAATGCGTGAATCCTTTTTTAAAAAAAAAATCTATTCATTAACCAAGAAAAAAAAAGTAAGCAATCCATCATCAAAGAAATAAATTAGAATTTACTGTCGGCATTTCAGAATTGAAAAATAAAAAATTAAATGAATAATAAATTGTGAAAATATTAGAAAGGTGTAACGAATGGAGAAAGGATAATAAATAGTTAAGCAATTTATTCAATGAAATTTTAATTTATTTATTTCTGTATGATGAATTTTAAAAAAACTGGAAAAAACTGATTAAAGGAGGTAATAAAAATAATGTAACAAGTATGTGACCTAAATTAAATTGATATAAAGTTTTTTTTCTAGATTTTCATTTTAATTTTTTTTTATGGCACTATAAAATATATTGTTTATTTACCGGAAGCTCCACAAATTATTTATGGAGAAATAAAACTAAACATTTTTTTTTTAGAAATTTTAGTGCAGTAGAACTAACCAAAAAATATGACAGTTTCTAGAAAAAGTGTAATATACTTTACGTCCAAATAAAACAAAACAATCAGAAAATCTCGAGCAAATTTTCATAATTTGATTAACCATAGTTAATAATTGGTTCTAAGTTTAGAATCAAATCTATTAATCTTGAGTTAGTCTACAAAATCTCGTTGTTTATAAAATGTTGTCATCAGTAAATATATTTAAAATTCAATTCTCCCAACTTAATGCCAGTTCACCAAAAAAAATTAAAACTAAAATAAAAATATCCTTCCAATAAAATTCCCATAAAAAAAAACCTTTATGTATATTTTTTTTACATAATTAACAAACAAATTAATCACTTAATTATTTCAATTAACGAAAACAAATCTAATCTATCAAAAAAGGCCAAATAAAAAGTCTTAATCACTCTTTAAAGGTTTTTATTATTTTTTATTTTATTTTTTTTTGCATCTCCTTTCTGTAGTTTTGTACAAATTAAATTTTTTTCATGTTCAAACTACTATACTTACCTTCCTTTTATATTTCCATTTTGTTAAACTTAAGTAAAAAAGTAAACTTGCACCCAAATGACAAAAAAAAAAAATTAAGAAGAACTTTAAATGTCCGACGACGACGACGGTAAAGATTGCACTTTACATTGCGGTTCATTGCAAGTAAAAAGGAGGCGAGCAGGAGACAGATAACATCGGCACGACTGCGACCATACTAATTGATTTTTTATGTCCTCCGTAATGCCTGTTTTGCGGTGAAAGATTTTTAGTTGTTTCTATTTTTTATTCTTGTCTTTATTTATGCAAACTAATAAAAAAAAAAACATTATATAATTATAGGTTAATGCGAGCATTTTAAAATTTAAATTGTAATAAATTCTAGTTCAAATATAGTTTATATTGATACTAAGATCATATAAATCTGGTGAAAGTAATTTCACATAGATAAATTATTCAGTTTTAGGTTAAAAGTAAATAAGTTATTTTAAGGATAAATTAAAATAATTATACAAAACTTTATTATTATTTGTTTGTACCAACTATAACGTACATATATGCGAAATAAAATTACGTTGAAAACATAATATAATTTGCTGACTTTAGAATCCTTCTAATAAATAAAATAAAAAAATAAACTTTCTTAATTACTCCCCAAACTTTTGTAAACGGCAGCGAAGCGAATTACACAGGGCGACTTATGGAAATACTCACGCATATTTAGACATATTTTTTTTTGTGAGAATTTAAAACAAATCTCGTGACTACTATATTTAATTTAATTGTATATTCTAATTGTGAAATTCATTTTAATATTCCAGAAATAATTTAAAAATTGGAAAAATAAATACTTCTGTTGTCATGTTTTACTAACAGTTTCAGTAATCAGTTTCAAAATGTTGTTTGATATTGCGGATAAATTTCCTCGGTTTGAGTACGTCTTGATTCGGTCCTTTAAGAAACATAAAAAGTAAGAAAAATAAACCATTCTTAGCTATTAAATATAATAAAAACTTACAAACTAAATATAATAAACATCCGCTCAAGATTCTTGCCTAAATAACTGAAATTTATTTGCAAATCTTCTGCTATCTGTACTCTGTACTGATATCTCCTACATAGGAGAGTCCCTACACAGTTGAATGTGGTTTTCCACAAAAAATATAATCCATCTTTAAAATTAATTATAATTAAACAAACATTTAAACCCCAATAAGAGATAATAGAGCTGGGTACGCAATTTAAAAATCTCGTAATCCAAATCTCTTAATTTAATGCAAAATTTTCAGAATTAAATAAACCTTTTATTTTATACCAGATTTCGTATCACCGAGATTTTGTAGCTATCCCGACATAATTTTTAATAAAATAAATATAAACAACAATAAAATTGAGTCTATTTAAAAGTGTTGCTTATAAATAATGTGAAATAATTTGAATCTGTATAATTTACAGTTCCCAAACCCATATTTGTAAAGATTTTTTAACAAATGTCATAAAATACAATTTGTTTCCGACCAAAACCCATATTTCCTTTACTATAAATTCTTGAAATATCAACATTTTCCCTGTACTATAAAATTTTTTAAATTCAATAATATTGAGGAAATTATATAACACAATTTTGAATAAAACGCAGTCATAATGAAATAAATTATTATTTCTGCTTCACTATGTAAAATACAAATCCTTTAAAACTATAAAATATCTAAATGATTAGATGTTTAACAATGTTGTATAATTTAATCAAACATCTTTGTTTACAAATACAATTTATTCTATATTATATCTATTAAAGTAAAATAATTTTTACCTGACACATCCTTTTTATGCTTAAATGATTTAGTTTTTTTTTTCATATTCCTTGTGCAAGAACATTTAGATTTAATATACTTAAAACCAGATAAAAATAAGATTTATATATTGCCACAGTTTTTACACCAAATATAAAAGAAAAAAATTCGTTTATATTTTTTTTGCATGATCCTCATCATTTTATAGTTAGTCTAAGAAAAGCATAATATTACAGACGGTTTTTTTTTTTGGTTATGTCGTTGTTGTTGAGTTTCTGTCGTTTTTTTTATTCTTCATATTTTTAACATTTTCAAATATATATAGTTTGCGGTTTTTTTTTTTATTTAATTTGCACAAAAAATAATCTGTCGGAACATATTTACGTATTTATGTGAAACATAAAAAAAAAAAAATAAAGATTTAAATTAAAAAAAAAATTAATATAGATTAAAAAATATTCCCAGCTTCTGAGTACTTAGCTTTAGAAATTAACACAATGAGGTGTGAAATAATAACGGATGGACCTTTGTCTATAGGAACATATAAATTTAAATATAGAACGGAAGTCTGATTCTTAATATATTTTTTTTATAGATATATTATGCATTTATATATTTGGTTGGATTTTAGTATTTTTAACAGAATTTTTATTGAATTTGTGCACTTAGCATGTTATGGTGATAATATAAATTTTTTTTAACATATTTTGCAAAGTGATGAAAATTTTATTGTTAATATTCTATTATTATTCAAAAGTATTTACTTCTACAGTGATGCACTTAAATCGATTTATAGTCTAACAAGTATTTTATGGATTTAAATAAATTATAGTTTGCTTTTATATTCTTTCAAATAATCTATTTGAATCCTTTATATACTTTTGCAGATACAACTTTTATAATAAGAAATTCAATTTTTCTAAAGTGCAACTAAGCGAATAATACTTATTTTGTCAAAAAAAAACCTAGCCTATTTTCTCAAACATCTCAGCATAAATAGGAAGATTTTGTATTAATGTTCAAAATTGTAATAGACTTAAAAGCTGTGGAAAAAGTTATCTTCTAATTTTTAGCATATACAAATACAAATCTTAGAATATTATCTTTACGCCATAATACATTTTATTAATCATATGGATTTATTAATCATATAGAAAAAAATATCATAAACACATTCATAAAAGTCAAATCGTAAACTTCAAAAATTCATTTAAGAAACCGAAAGTAAAACAAAATTAGTCAAAATATCCAATGAAGATGGTACATAGTATTAAAAAATATCACACATAAAATTAAAAAAAGATTTAATGTAACTTTAATGTACAAAAACAACATTGACAATTGACTTTGGATTTTTCCCTTGATAAATTTGAAACTCAATTCCTTTCATAAAAAAATCTATTTCCAATTATCTATCTTATTTCTTTTTTCGTTTTGAAACTAGAATTTAAATTTCCATAATGGAGGCATTGCGAATACTAAAATAGATTTACCCCTATATTCTACAGTAAATGTAGTATTTCCATTTTTATGTTAGAAAAACTATAAAAATTGACCTAGTATATCCAAAGTGTACAAAAACTGATATTTTATAAATATATTTATCATTACAAAATTTATAAATGCTGTGAAAAACTTGAATTTTCCACCTACACAATATTATAAATTTATCGAAAAGATATCAATCACTAACACCGTTTGTTTGTGTTTTTATAGAATATATGTATAAAATTCAATATTGAAGTCGAAAATTTACATATTTATATATAAATATAAATGAATATAATATTTATAATCATGCTGTGTTAAACCATAAAATATAATTTAATTGATCGCATAATTAAATTAATTGACAAGAAATGATATGCGCCATATAACACTAATTGATTTGCACCGATATTTATAATGTATAATCTATGAATCAATCTTATTACACATAATATTTAAATGTAGTTCACATACATATATTTATTCAATACAAAAAAGAAACAATAATTAAAAGCTAAATAAATACATAACATTAAATTAATCTTAAAAATATATATACATATTATATAAATCCTAATACAAATATTAATTAATATAATAATTTTAAAACTTGTTTTTTGAATTATTGACACTTTATTTAATTTAATGGAGCGCCACTTTAAAACTATACACTAAGATAAAAATCAAATAACAACACACAAAAAATACTAGGTTATTTAAAGGCTAAACTGTTTGAAAGCTTATTAAGATTTCACCAAAGAATTAATTAAATTGGTTAAATGAAAATATAATTTACAGTAGCCACCATCATATTCAATTATGAATCAAAATTGTAATTACTTAACATAAGATAAATATTATTTAGTTTTTATTTTTATTTTATTTTTTCACATAAAAATCAATCTACGAGTTAAGGTTTATAATATGTTCCCAATTTTAATTGAAAATGCAAATTAATAAATATTTTACAAGTAAAAATTATATTACTAGAAAATCTATTAAAATCATTCAGTATATTTTATGTACCGTAGTTAATTTAAGTGAATATAAAGAGGTAATAAAATATTAACTAATAAATCATTATGATATAAGCAATTTAAATAATAAACAACATTTATTTATTTTCATAAAAAAAGACAGTTTTTTTTATGTAGAATTTGATTTTTTTCATTTACAAATATAATATGTGAAATGTACTGAAAAGTAATATTTTTTTAGTTAGATAAATCTACACAATTTAGTGTTATAGAATAATAAGACAATTTTTGTTTTTTTCTATATAAATCTTGACATTTAGATATTTAAGATCGATAATCTTCAGTTTTTCTTAATTCATAAGTACACACAATACCAAATTTCAGCATGTCCTATAAAAATGATTTTAGCTCGTTAGAAAATATCAAAAAAAAAATAAAAGTAGTTACTGACAATAAGCAATTGCTCATAATAAAAAGACGTTTTATCGATATACGAAATATCAATAGGGATTGATAATTTCTATAATAGCATAGAAAAAAATTATAAAGATCAATGAAACAAATCTATATAAATCAGTCATTGATTTTGAAGGTTTCTTTTTTTTGGAAATTTGTATAATGCAATTAATTAAATAAAAATATACTTTCTCCTTAAACAATACGTTTTATACATATGATTGAATTGTCACATAAAAACAAAATATCTAATAATAATTTGAATCAAATTTATTGATTATTATAAAATTTCATAAAATTATTTTAACTTTTTGTTTCGGACATAGGAAATTGCAATTATATGAACTTCTTCTATTTTTTTTTCTTTGAATATCCCCTGCAGTTACAGTTCGTGATAAACCTTGAATCATGGCGCTTTAATTTAATAATAAACAACATTTATCTGACTTTTTTTTAAGCTTTTCATCAACAAGGTGTACAGCTCATAACAAATAAAGTAGATTTTTACAAGTATTATTAAAGTTTACTTAATGTCACTATTTATGGAAACACGCAATTTGATATTTGTTGAATAATATTTAATAAAATTATTAATAAAAATTTAATTTTTTTTTTTTATGTTAAAGTAATAATTTAATTTCCAATTCTTAGATAAATTTTAATTGTATAATATTATTTTATAAAATACGAGTATATATAATTTTTAACCACATATTATAGGATAAAATTTATATTTGAAGAAACTTTAACATTATGCTATTAAAAAAATATAATTTTAGTTTTCGATTTATCTAATTTCATAAAATTTTCTTTAAATATAGAATAAATCAAATTGATTTTAGTTTTTTTTTTCGAAAAATCAAATCAACAAACTTGTATACATAACCAGAGAGTTATACTAAGATTTTATAGAAACAATATTATAACAAATATTGAGCGTGTTTCGTGCTAATTTTCATTTTGAGCACAAGGTATACTGGAGTTATCTATAGTTTTTATATATTTATTTATTTATTATAAAGTTAATTTACTTTTATGTATTACATTATAACGGATTAAAAAAATAACTGCATGAAAACAAATCTGTGACAAAATGTTTTTAAATTGTAATTAATTTTATACTATGTTTTATTTGTACAATTATGTTTTTTTTTTAAACTTATACGTACTTGATATATAAATTTTTAATACTTATTTATTTATGAGAACTAATTAAATTTAAAAATATTTTGTAACATTGTTGCTATAAAATGTCATTATCATCTACCTACGCGAACAAAAAAAAACAAAAATGTTAAGCGACGAACTCGATTTTATACTTTAAATATTTCCTTTCTTTGTTTGTGGTAATAAATGAATAAAAAGTGCTCTTAGATTATTTAAAATATAGAATCTATACATTTTATTTAAATTATTTAGATAAATTTTATTTAAGTTTATCACTATAAACTTAATTGTTGAAGTATGCTTCAAAGCTCAACCTCGTAAATTTTATAAAAAAATTTAAATTGGTTAATATTTTCAAATGAAATTTTATACTAGTTTTAAGCTTATTTATAAAAAGTTAATTAAAATCACAAAAAATGTCTACACTTTTTATAAGAATATGAAAAAATCTTTTAATTTAATCTCTGAAATGATTTCATGTAGAACAAAATATTTAAAATTTTGTGTATTCGTATAAAAAAATTGTAAAGAAAATAAAGAATTAATTTTTTTTGTGTGATATATATAAAGAATTTTTTGCAAATTCTAAATACTCTCACACCTTCCTTGTTATTTTAACAGGTGATATGGTAATAATAATAAATTTCGATAAAAAAAAATTGTATTTTAATTTTTCACACCAATGTCTTCGAAAATAATCTTTTTTGTGTTGCTAAAAAAATTTATAAATATATGTAGAAATTTTTCATGATATGAAAGCTGAAAAAGAAAAATATAATAAATATTAAATTAAAATAACAAGAAATAAAATACTTAAATTTATGGCAAAAAATTTTCACATATCAAAATTAAGTCAAAACAAATTTAATAACATTTTTAGTTTTTTTTTTCTTGTTGAATCGTGGATGGTTTAACCGAATCAGGTCATATTTTTATAATATCACTTGGCAATACAAGAACTTCCAAAATTTTCTATATAATCAATATTTAAAAATTAAGAAATTTTTTTGTATATTTTTTTAAATCATAACTGGTCAAAAACTATAAATTTAATTATATTTATTTATTTTTAGAAGTAATAAAGAATTATGCAAAAACTTTACTTAAATCTCAGACTTCTTAAAGTCACTCGTTCTCTAAAAATATTAAAATTTTTAATAATAAAAGGAAACATTTCCAGAAAAAAAATTAATAAAGTAAATATTTTCTTGTCTATACTACCAGATAAAAAAAAACTAAATAAACTTAAACAAATGACTTCCAAGCCCCAACAAAATAAAATATTTTTTATAAATTATATTATATATATATACATATATATAAAAAAGAAGAAATTTAATGCTTAAGAAAATCTCTATGGTCGTACATAAAACGAAGTTAAAATTATTTTAATGATTCACCTGACACCAGACAAAGTGGAATCTCCTCTTAAATTGTGTATATAAAGGCATCATTCCTCCAATAACAACAACGAATAATTTTTATTTTCTTGGATATTAATATATATATACATATATTTATTTTTATACTTCGCTTGAGTACTATAGCTACAAAAAAAAAACTCATGCCACCAGATAAATTTATTTAAATTTCATAAAAAAATATATAAAAATTTTTTTTTTTATTTACATATTTAACACTTAAGAACACACTCATCCGTAGTGTTGCCAAATGATATTTTGGTTAAATTTTTAATTTTAAGTTCTATTTACACTATGCAAAATATGAAGTTATGTTTCTTATATTGAATAGATATAATAATTAATTGAATGTATATGTTAATTATAAAAATAAAAACGAAACATAATTATTGGTAAATATTTTCCTTAGTTAACTTTTTAAAGTGGAATTTGACATAATTAACCATAATTTGAAGATCGCCGTTATTAACAACTAATTGTACACGTTGCAATTACTTAGGACGTATCACAAGTGGAATTCCAGAAAATTAAACTTTTCATTATATTCTTAATTCTTAATCTGCAGTTAAATTTATTTTAAATCCAATTGAACCTCCAGTTGAATGTTATATCATAACTTTTGAGTTAAATTTTAAAATCCACAAATTTTATGACAATCTCCTGTTTTTTTTGCAAATTCAAGGTAACTCCTTTTTACTGTCATCACAAGTGAAATAAAAATTCTTCTTTAGTTTTTATAAATAAATAATGTTTCATTGCAATTTTACAAGTAAAAATCAACAATGTTTCGGTCAAGTGTAGTGTAAAGTAGTCTTTAAAATTTTTATTCGTTTATACTATTTGAACAATTTTTTTCTGTAAAGTGTTTTGGTTTTCGATTAAATATTGAATGGATTTTTTTTTCCACTACATAACATTCAAATCTTGTAATTATATATGCTTATGGATTTGTGTAAATTTATTTACAAATTACAATTTAAATTTTAATCCTTAAGAATATTTGCTAAAATAAAACACAACATGAGAAAAAAATATTATAAACTTTTAAAAATATTTTTAAAATTTCAAGAAGCATTTATAAGTAATTGTAAACAGAAATTTTTTTTAGATACAAGATAATCAATATTTGAAGATATTATTTTTTTATATATGATTTTGTTTAAATATGGTCAGATTAAATTAATAATTTGTTTAACTGATTATATTATGATTATAAATAGAAAATTGTAAATATGTAATATAATGTATTAGAGTATTATTTAAATTTTGAATTTACTTTGCAATATTTGTAACATTGATAATAATTTTTATATTTAAAATCAATAAAAAATATAGTAGTAATAAAATATTTTATTTTTATTTTTCTTAATTTTATTACATTTCCTGTTTATTTATAATGCCGTATTTATAAAATTATTATTTTGTTGACAAAAAATGGAAATTCTAAAAATATAAGAGAAAAAGAAGTTTATATATTGGATTTGACACTTGGATACTTGCTATTAAATTTAATATACTTACTTGAAAAATGTGATAAAATTATTAGATCTTTTATTTCTTCAAAACATTATAACTATACATATAGTAATTACAATATACAAATAAAAAAAAAAATTATATTTTAATATATTACACCTCATGTATAACAATTACACTGAGAGAAAAAATTGATATGATATATTATTGCAATGTAGCAGTTGATAATAAAGAATTAAATTTCTAAAATCTTATTATTACCTCAATAAACTGTAAAGATATTTTAGGTATCTTAGTATGGTAGTGAACTACAAATAATGTTGTCACTAATTGAAGTACACTATTAATACCATATAGATATAGAATGTTTTAGTTTATTCTGCTTTAAATGAATAGCATTATTAAAATTACAATCAAATATAATTTTTAGACTGGAAAAATTCGTAACGATTCAGACTATTGAGGCAAGTTAACTACAAATGTCTTATTTAAGTCGGTAACTTCTAACAAATTTAACTTTCGCCACTATAATGATATTTAATACAAAATTAACGTCGAACTTTTAACAGAATGCGTTATAAGATTATGGTTTTATTTGACAACCAAGTGGGACCACGAGAGAACCCCAAAATTGGTTTAGTAAGTTTAGTTTTAACTAATTTGTAATTATGAAACTTCAATTTTTAAATGCAAGAATCATAAAATTAAAATCCGAATATATTATTAAAAATACTTAAATAAATTTTTCTAAGTGTATTTTTTTTAATAGAAAGGGGCACGGCAAATGTGTTCAATGATACAGAATGATGTTGGCGGAGTACTGATCAAAAAATACAAAAATCCCATAAAATATATACATATATGTATATAATAATATTCATGTATAAATAATTTTGCTATAAAAGATTTTTTCTCGGCGGGTTTTTTTTTTATTTACCATTATTTTGTTGTATGTAAAAAAATAAAAATAAAAGCCGGTCTGGTGAGGTCCGTTGTCCATCGACATATTCGTTGTCCGTAACTCTCGTTGTCGTCGACGACAACGATGTGTGGTTTTTTTTATATTATTTTTTTTTTGTTTTATTTTATTTTCTGTTGTTATTTATTTTATTTTTCTAACAACTTCTTTAACACCATAGTTTATTGTTTTCATTCTAGACATGTGACCGTAACATATGCCAAAAAATTACTCCAACGACATAACAAATATACTGTCGTATTGCATACTCTAGTGACTTTTTTTTCATTTTTTTTTTTTTTTTGAAGTCTCAAGTATTTAAATCTCGCGCGATCACAACTTTTATGTATTTATATGATATTACATTGCGCGGTAAATATTTGTTAGATTTATGCACGCACATTTTTCTTTTTTATTTTTTTTTTACTATTTTATATTTATTTAAAATTTAGTTATCAATTTTCCTTATTCATTTTTTTTTTGTATTCTATGTGCTCTTTATATATTTCTTCCTTGAAAGATTTTTTTGTTGAAGAACGTGTAGAATTTCTTATGTATATATTATAAGTGAAAAGCGAATTTTTTGAACATTTATGCGTGGAACGCGATTAGTTTCTTTGGAGAAAGAAAAAAAAAGCGTAGGGTTTTATTTCCTAGTTTGTTTTTACTAAGTAATATAACTAAGGTTATATATACATGCAGAGATTGTGACATCAAATAAAATTGTTGATGTATTAATTTGTCTAAAATTCAATTGGCAGAACAATTTTATTGATTTCATTTTAAATAAGATATTTTATTTTTTATTTTTTTATTTTTTTGTTTTTTTGGTGTCGTAAATATATATCTTGCCCTTTTTTTTTGTTTAGAAAATAATTTAATACCCACAGTATGCTATCTAGTTAATCAATGTTAAGTTTATTATACTATGTTGAATTATAGATTGTCTTTTAATTTATTTCTTTTAATAGATATAAAAATTTGTGTTTTGAAAACTTTGTATAATGTCAGTCAAATTAATGTTACAGGAAAATATTTTATTAAAAATTAAAAATATATATATTTTATTGAAAATATTTGACTAAGAATTTTTGTTGATTTAATGTTTGTTGAACTATATATAAATACAACTAATTGGTCACATATAAGCTATGCTACGATTAAAAATCAACTATATTGAAGATAAATTTAATTTTCATTAATTGTATTTTATAAATTACAAAATATTATATTAAGTCATAAATACTTTTCTTTCTTTAATTACAATTTATTTTCGTGTTGTTCAATTAGTTTCTGTAATATTGAAAATTGTATAATTTGATTAATATAACAAATATGCAAATTGAACTCTATTTATCTCAGTGAAATAATATTAGAAATTTAATAAGATTTTCAATTAAACAATTGATGGTATAATTTCATATTTTGTATTATTTTAAATGTTCTATTTAAGTTGGTTACAGAATTTGATTCGATATCGTCCTGGAATACAAAAATCACCATATATTTGGTAATCAATAGCTATTTCAAACCAACTTTATGTTATTGAATCTTAAATAACTTACGAACAATTAATTAGTATTATTAATCCTTTTGATTACTTTATATTTTTTAATATTTAATTATTTATTTCATTAATATTTTCTGACTTTTCGATGTTAATTCCTTTCGGAATAATTAATTAATTCTCTTACTGATCACATTAAGTAAATTATTGAAATAACCTTTAATAATCTTTAATAAAATAATCTTTAAAAGAATAATAATTCTCTTAAATACCCTTACCTTAAAAATTAGTTGAAAAAAGTTCACTAAAATTATTGATTAAAATATTTCATATAATTCTATCTACAAAAATAATAATTATAAATATCATATTTAAATATTTTCAAAGAAATATTCACACTTATTTTTTTCTTTTTGAAACTCATAAAAGCAAAACACAATATTTCTGAAAAGTCCCAAAATACACTCAGAAAAAAAAAGCACAACATATATAATCCCAGTCAAACCATTTCGAATCGACAGTAACATGATACTCCGTTAAAAATACATAAAAAAGTGAAGGAAATCAAACATAGGCCAAAAACACTAAAAAAAAAACTTATAAAAATAAAAAAAATCTTTAGAAAATATTTATGAAAACAAAAAAAAAAAACACAGAGTGTCCAACATCTGAAGTATAAAAAATATGAAAAATAAAAAAAATTCTTCAAGATCAGGTTTAATTTTAAAAAGAATTTCGTTGTTTTCGATTATAAATTATTCAATAAATTCAAAGCAACACCAGAGGAGCCAAGATTTCCAACCATTATTTGAATGAATTATGTATCACACGAGGGTTGATTTTTTTTATATATATTTTGCTAAGAAAATGCAAATCAACAACAACAACATCAACAAAAAAAACTCTAAAGAACTATTTTTAACTGACAAACAAGGTACAAACAGGTAAAATGTAAAAAAAAAAAGGATATTTAGTTTGGAGCATGATATAAATCTATCTTAGTATATTATATCTGGTAAAGTGAATGTAATTATATTGTTGAAGATTTTTCTGCATAAACATATTTTTTTTTTGTTTTTTTTTTTTCGAAAAATGAAATATCAGAATAATGTCATGTTTGATGTGCTGTCATATTTTTTTATTTTGTGATATGATAGGTCAGAATTCATTTAATGTAAATAATTTTAAATGCAGATATATCACACTATTTTTAAATAAATTGTAAAACTAGATTAACTACATTTATTTAATTTTTATTTTAATTATTTATAAAAATAATTTCAATTAGTAATAAATTGTCAAGAAAGACAAGGTCAACTGAAAAATTGTCGAAATTTATTTTATATATTAAAGTTACTAATACAATTCCGTAACTTTAAAATCTAAAATGTATAATATTGCCTACATCACGTAGGCAATATTTTTCCAAGATAATTACCAGTTTTCAGATTTTTTCTCATCAGTGACTACAGTGCAATAACATTTCCGGTGTAAAATTTTTCAAATTACATTTCACACTCATATTTATGATAAAATAATAAAAATAATTATTATTTAAATCATTATGTTATTACATATTTACTATTCAAATTTAAATTAATTATTTTTAATTATTTTATTAAATATTTTACAAATCTTATCAATGCAGAGAAATATTATGAGTTTCTTTTTATTTATACTAATTAGTCTTTTATTACATAAATTTAATAAAATCTTATTAACTTGCAAGTTTTATTAACATTTTTTTTATCTATATTGACACAATTTATTAACTGTGAAAATTTCAACAAATATTATATAATTTTATCTATAAAGTTATAAAGTTATGCACTGGCTTGACTGGTGGAATATTTGAAGCTTTATAATATACTTTTGGCGACCTCAATAATTTAATATTATCAATTTAAATATTTTTTGTAAACACCTTATAAAAAAATAAATTTAACTTTAGGATTAGATATTAACTTGTTTTAAATTATGTGCAAAATAAAAATAATATTAATTAATATGTTTTTAAGTAATATTTGTCACCTATGTTTAAATAGATTAGAGTATGTGAATAATCTGCACGTTATTTTGCTCGATAAAATAGTTTATAAGTAAATTTTATTTTAATAAAAAATGTAATAGTTTTGCACCAAATTAAGTTATTTTTACAGAAAAACTAAATTTAAAAAAAAAAAAAAAATTTATTAGAAAATAAAATTGTCATAAATTATATTTAAATTTGATAACTCAATAATATGTATAATTAATTTCATAATGAAGTTGGCTAACAACTTGTGAAATTGTTAATATATCTTGTAAATAAACTCAGTTAAAATATATTATTAATAAATTTGGTGAAAAATATCTCATATTAGTTCATTAAGTTACAATTCATTATGCTTGTGATGTGATATTATTAATTTTTGTTTAAAAATGTTTTTGCTTCAAGGTATGGCATTCTAAGGTATTTCAAAATTTATAGTTTTGTGAAGATCAAGTTCGAAGTTGGATAAGATATTGCATGGAATATAGAAAAGAGCATATTTTTGACTTACACCACTATTTCTGCTAAGATACTACAAATTTTTATTCGTATTCATAATATCTAAATTGAATAATTTCTTTACCCGGGCGATACAAATTAAATATGGTAGTCTACGACTACGATCAACTAAAAAGCTTTTAAAGAAAATAAATTATTATTTTAATTTAATTCAGGATTAATCAAACCTAGCTTAACTAGAAAATATTTAAGAATACATTTTTATATAGAACTTTTGCTTCATTCAAAATTATACTAAAAATTCGTATTTTATTGTTCAAGAATTTAACATATCAGGATTTAAATAAAAAACTATGGAATATAAATATTTTATTTTAGAGTGTTTTTAGTTTCTAATATTCGTGTAATTCATAGTAAAATTAAAATACCGAATTATTATAAATCAAAAACTCAAAAATTACTTTAGTTGTTTATAAAAAGTTATGTACATTTACAAACTATAAATTATAGTTTATATACTGGATGAGTAAAAACTTGATTCCAAATATCGCACCGACATTAAAAGGCCGCCAAATCTCAAGATAACTTTGAGGTATTTATATAGGGTAATTAAACTTAGAATTTCCTATATATTGCTTAGACACTTTAGTAAAGAATTTGAACTCTTAGTACCTTAAGGCTTTTATTATCCATCTTAAGTAGAAATATAGCGCCTGGAATTCTAAATTTATGAGGCCATTTTTAAAAATATTGCATTTTACGATTGAAGGTTAATTTTTTTTTAAAACGGTAGATTATTTTAACAAAATAGTATTGCGCCCCAAAAAATGTTAAAAGAAAACTGCTGCATTTTCATATAAACCGTTTTTTTTAACAAAAAAAGACCAAAACAGACACTTAAAGAATAAAACAAAAGCGGTATTTTCAAAATAGACATAAATATTTTATATATTCAATTGAATGCTGACGTAATTAACAAAAATAGCTGTTACAAAAATTTTGAGATGTAGCTGTCTTTTAATGTCGGTAATTATTATATAAATGAATATTAGAAATTAAGTATAGTAGTATTCGCATGATCCATGAAAAGTTTTTAAATATATTTTGGAAAAATTAGAGGAAAATCCTAAAGTGTCAAGTTTTATAGTCTACCCTTAATAAAGAACTATTAACTGATAAAATATTAAGAAAAATTAATACATCTTTAGTAAATATTAACTTAAAATTATATTTAAAACATATTACTGTTAATCTACCTAGTATAAACTCACCTTAACAAAATTACAATCTCAAAAATATTAAATATCCTTCCATAGCTCCCTACTTATAAAACCACTTTTGAAAATTATACATACATGATTCCAAATCATCAAAAATATCGAACTAAGAACACTTTTTTTTATTGTGCAAAACAAAGCAAATTAATTTGAAAATAAATAAACATAATTTAAACCACGCACAAATAAACATAATATTTAAATGCGTGTTTCAATCGTATTGCAGTTTGACGTGATCCCTTCCGTTTCTCCGGGTGATTGATGGAAATTATTGCGTTTTTTTATTTTACCATTCAACATACAAATCACATAATGGCACAACTGCACAATTATAGTTTTTTTTTTTTTTCATTTTTATTTTTATTTTGTTATCCATTTAATAATTTCAATTTTTAAAATTAAGAAAAAATAAGAAAAATACACAGATTATTTATGTAGAATATACACACATTTGTTACTAAAAGATCTCCAAGTACATACATATGTATATATTAATATAAGCCAATTTGTAGTTAGAAAAATCCTACATCATTCGAAAGGAATATTGGCTATACATAAAAAACAAATTCCATAATAAATGGAACGTAACATAAAAATAAAATATCATACTTTTTAAGCAGAGCAAATTATGTGATTTCATTTTAAAAACGATATAAAGATTCAAGGTTTATTGAAAATTTGCACACACGGTTTTGCTGGTTTATTTTTTTATTTGTATATGATTCAACGAGTTTAGCTATATATTCACCGCCGTCACTAATAAAATAGGTACACAATAATAGGTTCCTTTTTTTTTTTTTTGTAAGAGGATGTTGTGGGTGTCCTTAACTACACAGTTGATAAGGTGTTGAATTACAGTATTTGTGATGAATGTAAATTTAATGTTTAAAAATATGCAATAAACATTTTTGTTTCTGTTTTTCTTTTTTTTTCTGTGGGCCACTAAATTCCAAGGATCATTTTGTGTAATAAAAGAATTTTATTTGCGCCGGTTGGTATTATAACAAAATTAAAATTAAAATTAAAGTAAAATATATATCTTATTTATCTTATTAATCTATTTTTAATTTAAAAATGGTAATAAAATAAAGAAGTTTAAGGATTTCAAGGTAAAATAAAAACATTAAAAATATAAAGTTAAATAACCTTGTAAAATATATTACTTGTTATAAATTCGAAATAACTTATAAAATTTTTTTTTAACAAATTTATAAATTATCATTATTTATGGTCAAATATAATTAGGTTAACGTTAGATACTAAAAAGAATCTTAAAAATACGTCAACATTATTTAAAACGATGATTTTAATCATGCACTCAGATGATTTCAAAAGTGTCGATATATAAAGTTAAAGTACCTGTATAATGAGAAACTGTTCCTCTACTTGATATTCCTTGCTTTCGACTTTATGGAGACAACGACTCAATGTTGCAAAATTTATCATAATAAATTAACTAATTATATTTGAATTTTTATATATTTCAACATAGAATTTAATTCCATAAACGCGTTTTTTATAATGTTTGAATTTATAACAAGAACCTTTTTTTAGAACCTTTTTTAGAACCTAAATTTTTAGAATTCTTATTCTTTTGTTGAGTCACTATCAAACTTATATAATTTTTCATTCATCAAAGATAAGCTGTTATGATCTCTAAATCATTTTGTTTTTTGATATAAAGTGAACCCAAATGTTTTTTATTGAAAATCGAATTGTACATATAAAAAAATTAAACTAGTGTAGTTTTCGCCATTTTTTTTTTCAAATTCTTATATTTTGTGGAAAATATTCACTCCAGTTTTACGAACACTGTATTATTTCTCTGGTTGCCAATGGAAATTCAAAACAAGTCCTTTATTGAAAACGATTTCGTCTCAGTTTTTCTGGTACCAGCGAGTTTTCTCAATCAAATTCGCTATTAGTATGATTAAATTTTTATAGCGGTACGTTTTACTCGTCCAATTCAAATCCAATATACTGACTACAGTCTAAGTTTAGTTAACTTCACCAGTCACTGCAATTAAATCTGCTCCTCATATGACTGTATATCAGGCATCTGCTTGTACTCATCAAAATAATCCTGCATAACAAAATAACACATAATAATCGCATGTCTTTTACTAAAAAAAAAACGTATATTTTGAACAGTTCAATACTAAGATCAATAAAAAAAAAGGAACTTTTAAACCTTTTTTTTATCCGTTTTATTCGATCTACCAAATTTTCATGACTTAAGGCACTAAATACGACCAAAAAAAATTACACATTTTATTTTTAATATAAATTTTTTTTTTGGAAATGTACCGAAATTTTTAAGACATATTGTTAAGTATTTAAATATAATTCGAGAAAATTACATTCACTAATAATAATAATTAATAAGAAAATTGGACAAAAAAAATTAAATTAAAAAAAAAAATTAATATGTTGTAAAATATTTAAAATTATGATATAATTTTGGGAAGTTGTAAATTTTAATATCATATTTTATTTAACATAATATTTATTTTTTTAAATAAGTGTTTAATAGTTTTACATTAATTCGAAAGAATTATGTACAATTTATAATTGTTACCAATAATAAAATTACTAACTAAATTTATAAATTTTTCTAATTGCTCTCGTTTTGTGAAACAAAAGCTGATTCAATCTTAAATTTAATCAATAGTAAAAGGAAAGTTGTTTAATTTATCTGACACAACATTTAAGTAATTAAATACTTAAATACTTTTATTAAAGACTTGGGCATAATTACTATTTAATTACAATATTATAAGAGTTGTTTATGTCTGAAAATGAAGACAATTTAAAATGAAATCGATAAAAATATTTATAATATTTTTCAAAAAAATGTGTTAATAGATATCCATATCAGATATCTATCGATTTTACTAGCTTAATAATGATTTATAAAATTTGTAAATAGTATGTGGATATTAAATAAACTATATATATTTTAAATAGCTAATTGAATATCCACATATTTTATTTAGATTATTAGAATTTGAATAGGTTACTCAATATTGTGCAAAGTGGAATTTTTATAGAATGTTAAAGTTGCAGTTCGTTACAAATTGACAAACATATTTCATGTTTATTTAGCTTCGTATGATTGTACAGCCAAATAACTAATTTGATAAAATTACTAATTAGTTACAACTATTTATTTGCATAAACATAATTGATTTAAATTTCGAGAAAAACTTTTTTAATTTATTTTCTTTCTATTTTTTTTTGATGAAAAACTATTTTCATGAAAACTTTGTAATGTTACTACCATTTGAAAGTCTATATTTTGTATTAAGTTGAAAGTTTAACTTGAAGCCTTATGTGGTTGACAATTGTAATCTATTTTAGTTAATTTTTGAAGTTTATTATTTTTTAATTTATATTAATTTATTAATTTTTATTAGGGAAAAATTAATTAAATTAAAAAAACTGTGTTCCCTCAGAAGGAATTCTGAATTTTTATTCAATCCACCTATTATGTTATCAACAATTTTCAAAATATTTAGATTCAAATGGAATGTTGGCGCACAGCTCAATTCGAAAAAGTAAAATGGTTCATTTAAATAAAACACTACCGTATGCTAAATATAAAAGGACATGAGAAGACATGTATTCCTTTAAAATAAACCAAAAATTAACGCTCGTTATGGTAAATAATTGAAAAACCCAAAAGAAAATTGAATTTTCGATATGGTACTAGATGTACATATCTCCCAATCAAAAAATATTATAATTTTACACTAAATAATCTTGTTTCACTTGATTAAAATAGCTTCGTCATTTACACGGAAAAACAAAAAAACAAAAACCATCTTTCTGCAAAATTCATTTTTACTCTTAGAAGCATTTCTATAAATATTCCTCCCTATTTTTATTTTTATATAGCATGTCATCTTTCATGGATGATGGATTTTGAAAAATTTTTATTTTTATTATAAATTCTTGATTTACATCATTTGTATACTAATCTGGTATTTAATATGCTCGCGTAAACATTTAAAAAAAAATCTAAATAAACTGTAATGGCGAATATAAAATATATGTGCTCAACAACAAGTGAAAGAAAATGATTGAACCAGAAAAATTGCATATTTTTCTGAATCAAGATTAAAAGTGCTGCTGAATTTCTTCTATGCAAAAAATCAGAATTTAAATTTTTTTTGTTCTTCTTTGAGGTATGTAAGAGAATATGTTAAGAATAAAAAAAAAAAATAATAATAATAATAATAATAATAATTTCTACCAGTGGTTTAGCATTAAGCTGTTTTGTTGCTGCTGGTGGTTATATTACTTTGGGTTTGGTTAAACTGGTTGGGCTTCTTAAGCTGCTTGCACTAAAAGATAATTTTTGTCTTTCGTTTTATTTTAATTTTTTGTAGTACAATTTTTAGAGCTCCTTCAGGGAGAATTATTTTTTTTTTTATATATATGTAAGTACTCTGAATCAAAATATGTAATAACATGGAAGTTAAAATAATATTACACTAACAAAAAAAAAAAAGATATATTTTGAAATAAATATTCAAGTGTACATCAATAAATGCTCCGCCTTTTTACATGGCGCAAATCAGAAATTTAATAATAAATATTAAATACATACATAGTAAAAAAAAAATTGATAAATGAAAAATTATTTATGAGAAATTTTTTTAATAATTTTTCTTATAAATATTTAAAGGAAATTTATGAATAAAATTATTTTATATGTATTTATACTATTTTATGGCTAATTTTTCCTAGTATTTTGGCAGATTTGGTCAATTAATTTTTTAAATATTCAAAAAAATTTTTTTTGTATTCCTTAATAACATATAAAGATTAGTTTTTAAATAGCCCAAAGGATTAATAGATAAAATGGTAATTATTAAATGTTGTTTTATTTTAAATCATGATTAAATTTATAAAGTATTTTTTTTTTAGAAAATACAACGAAAAGTGTTTTAGAGTCCAATAGAAATATATTTAAGGAACTGGCATTTTTAATAATAGAATATGATGTAAATTATTGATTAATCTAGCATAATTGATTAAATACAATTTGACTTTGATTTATTAACAATGATAATTTGGTTAGTGGACATTAATTATTACAATTATATTTATACCGAACAGCATATTTGCATTCAACAACTTTTCAAAACTGGGGAATTTTATCCATCAGAATATTGATATAGGATGTGCGATAGTAGCCATTTAATTGGCAATCATATCCTACTTTTTATAATTTTTTTTTTGTAATTAATCAAATATGTATTATTCTTTAGCAGTTACTTGAAAAAAAAATTGTACAGAGTCAACATTTTATTACAATTCCACATTTTTTCCTTTCCATTTTTAAAATAAATTCTGCCCATAAAAGTGTGTTCGATTCTAAAAAATGTTGACTTTAAATATTAAATTTTCTGCAACATATATTTTGACGGTATAAGAGTACTGCCCTGTAAAGTTCAACAACATGACAAAAATTAAATATTTTTAATGTTTGTGTATATATAAAATTAAAATTAATGTCAATTAATTTAAATTAGGGAACTTGGAAAAATACAGAATGTAGAATTACCGTATTTTCTTTTTTGATTCAATTACAAATTGATAAGAGAGCAGAATTTTTTAAGTTCAGGGTAGAATAGCATTTTTAAGTGCAGAATTTATAGTCAAGAAAAGAAAACTATATATTCATTTTTTTAAATAAAATTTTTTTCTTTAATTTACAATAATGTATCAATTTAGGTTTCTGGTATCTTCCTAGTTTATAGTTGATTTTGAATAATAAGTTACTGTAAAATTTTTGTTTTAGAAATTATTTTGAATAATAAGTTACTGTAAAATTTTTGTTTTAGAAACAAAAAGCGATAGCTATTTGATTCAAAAGTTATAGCTAATTGTATAAATGTTTAAACTTATAAAGAGAAAATTAAAAGTTACTTAATCAAATCCAGTATTTTAATTATTTTAAAAATTTGACATGTTTGATTTATCTTCAACTTGTTAATTAAAACGTTGTTGTTTCTTAGATTATAAAAGTTCTTTATTTTACTTCAAATATATTTATAATTATTTAAAGCTAGTAAATTGAATATGTATATATAAAAATTTGCAACTTATCTGCAACTTATTTGCAACTTAAATTTGAGATAAAAATTGTGTATGCGAAAAACATTTAAGCATTAATATTTTTTATCTGGTATGTTAAAATACTTGTTATACTCGGAAATTATTTTAAAATTTCTAAATTGGGGCATAATCTATTTGCTCAGCCGACCTATAAGACTAATTAATGAAAATTATTAAATAACCAAGCGTTCGGGAATTGTTCGTGCTGATTATTTTCAATAGAAGAATACAAGCAGCAAAAAGAAATTGACATATAATTTATTATTGATATAATTAAATCGCCAAGATACCATGCTGTTTTATATAATTGGAGTCAAACCAATAACCGTTTTAATTCTAATTCCTCATGTTAATTAAATATGTACATAATAATGACAATTAAAATACTTGCAAAACTAATTAGGAATTTAATTTATTAACATCCCAGTGATTAAAATCTTATCAAATGTAGGTAAACTATTGACACATATATGAATTTTAATAAATTCAGAACTACTAATTTTAATCGAATTTCACCAAATATTTATATATTCTAATTCAATAAGAATGAGACAAATATTTGACATATAATTTTTAAACATAAAAAATATCTAAAATTTAAATTTAATGTAAATCTATATAAATATTAATAAAATTATATAAATATATTTATATGCATTTTTTACCAATATCAACATATTTAAATATTTTCTCTATTCATCCATAAAATCTTCAGAAATCAAATAAAATTTTAAAAAATATTCTTCAGCCAGGTTATAAAATTTTTAAAAAAATTAATATTTAAATAATAAAAAAAAATCTTTTGTAATAAAGACATCAAAATATCGAAATAATATCTTTTTTTTTTTTTGCAAATTTCTGTCACACAGAGTCGCAACACATTTCGCAATAAATCACAGCTGGAGTCCATCTCCACAAGCATAAAAGTGATAAACAAAAAACAACAAAAATCAAAATCCAATCTTTTCTTTAACAATATACAACGAAACCTCAATGCAAATCTTTTCTGTCTACATAGCAAAAAAAAAAAAACAGAATAATTTCCCAGTCAAAATACTATTGACAAACCAATCTCTTTAAAAGCAATAATTTTTTTTTTTTTTTGTATTTTTATATTTACCATTTTATTAAAATTTCATAAGGATTGATAAAATGTTAAAAAAAATATGGTCAAAATTTTGAAGCAACAAAACAAAACACAAACAGCACATATCCTTTCACAAAAATAAAAGTAAAGTGTCAAAAATTAAATACTCCACGCAATTAAAACCATCAAGAAAAACAAAACAAGACTAAGAAGAACGGCCATCAAAATTTTTGTAATTTGATGACCAACAACAATGGGGCAATATTTTGTTAATGTTCTCCTTCTTAAGTGTTTTTTTTTTATGCCGTATAAAACAATCCTGTTCAACGACAAAAACCAAAAAAAAAAAATATCAAGTCCTTTCTCACACAATATCGACAACTACCACACATTGCAACAACAACAAACACAATAAAATTTTCAAAAAAAGGACTTAATATGTCATATCCCATTTTAAAATATTCACATAAAATTTTACTTGGCAGTTTTTTTTTTTTGCACAATTTTTTTTTTTAACACGGTCTATTACTTTGTTGCTTTTCGTACCAAAAAAAAAATTCTTAAAATCAATTCGACCGACAATGTCAGCATGGTTTTTTTTTTATTTAAGTTCTGTAAAATGGTTGTCAAAACATGACAGTGGTAGTACTTTTTATATAATGTAAATAAACAAAACCACTAATTTCAGACAATTTTGCATACATAAAATATAAAGAAAAATAAAAAACGTATTACACTTTGAAAATTTTTCTAATTTAACCAAAAAGTTTGTAGAAAAATAGTTGAAAATATTACCAAAAAATAAAACTCATAAGTTTTGTGAAAAATTTATACAAAAACAACCTTGAAAAGTAAAAAATATTGACTATCCTTTATGTAATTTATGACAATTAAATTGTAATAATATAAGTAAATTGACAATTTTAAATATACATAATGTTTATATGTGTACGTATATAAAAATTTATGGATAAATATTATAAATGATGTAAAAAAAAAATAAACTCCTGTCTTTATCCATCAGCCAACCCAGTAAAGAAAGGTTGGCAAATCATCTAGAATATAATATTTTGTTTTGGTTTTTCTTTTTTTTCCCAACTACTTGTAAAAAAAAAAAAAACACAATATTATTGTTTTAAGAGGCGGTAGGGTAGGAGGAGTAAAGAGGAAGTATATACAAGAAATTTACTTTACAATCAATATGACAATGATGATGGCTTTTTAGTATATACAGGTATATATATTTTTTTTTTTAGTTAACATCCAGAAAATGGTAAATGATTAAAATACAAAAAAAAAAATTAACAAAAAAAAAGATGTTTTTTTTTCAGGCCAACTTTTAAAACACGACAAAGAAGAAAACGCAAAAAAAAAAGTGTTGTGAAGCATAAAAATATTTTTGTATATAAAACTAAAAAAAAAAAAAAAAATACAAAAATTATTTCCAGTAGTTGATTACAAGTGTATGATTATAATACGTACACATGTAAAGACAATTTTTTTTTTTGATCGTGGTTTCAGTTTTTTTTTCCCCATTTTCAGAGATCCAAAATGAAGAGTGAAGACACCAAAAAAAAAAAAAACGTATAGCAGAAAAATTAAAAAAAAAAAAAACTAGCAATTCATTCAAGTGTGGTGCGTGTTATTTTTTTTTTTTATATACTATATATAACTTGGGGAATATCAATTTAAATTGAATCGGACAGAAAGAAGTTAGAATTACACGTAAATATATAGAAAGAGTGAAATGATATTAAGGTGGTTTTTTTTATGTATGTTTTTGTTGTTTTTATTTATTGGAACTTCTTATACTTGTTACCCTAACATCAGACAAGGATCATAATGGGAGATAATTATTTCAGTTTTGCCACCGCCCCATATATTTTTTAAAAATTATTTTATCTAAATTGTTTTGTTTTTCCTTTATTTTATTTTTTAGGGGCCTGTGTATTGCAAAAGGAAGTGCCATTGAGAAAAAGAAATGGTAATCTTTTGTAAATGCATGATTAACGACATATATATATATAGGTTCCGATAGCTAATATAATGTAAATTTAGAAAATGTAATATATAAAATTTAAAAATTTTAAGGACTCCCAAACCGGTATGATTCTTTCGCAGCGGTATCGAAGCGATTTATTCGCAAACTTTAATAACATGGCGATTTGTAGAAAAGTTTAAACCAACATGAATTCCGCCCACTTTCGGAGCGTTTTTTAGCAACGCTTTATTTCAATTGTGTCGCTAATTTTCTCATTGCAATTTAAATCGATTTTCACGAACCACTATTTTTAATTTAATTCTTTTTTTTTTTTTCTAATTCCAAAAATAATTTCATAATTCTAGAAAATAAATTCAGTATTTCGAGTTTTAGAAATCAATGTTGTTTGATATTTTCATTGCGTATAAATTTCATCGGTGTTAAGAAAAATGAGCATGAAAAGAAAAATGAGCCACACATAATCAGTAATGGTTGGATGGCCCTCTTAAAAAAAGTATTTGATTAGCTAAGTCTGAAAAAAACGAATTACAGAAAATGTTGATACATAATTCCGAATTATATTTTTTATATACTTTGGCTTATTTTCTTATTTCCATAAATATCAATACATAAAATGAATGCTGCAAAGTTTAGTAGTGTTAAAAGTATAGTTTTATAGAAACTTTTTTTTTTTAAATATAGTACTTAAACTGATACAGATTTCTATAAAGTCCATTTTACTAAAATTAAAAAAATTGTATTTTATGAACAATAAATAATAGCAATGCATTAAATTACTCTAAATTGAAAAGTTCTAGACAAATAAAATCGTGATAAAAAAAATAATTTATCCAGAACAACACGAAAATATTCAAAATAAATAATTTTTTATTATTTATTTCCCACTTTTTTATGTATTTATCTATCAAATTCTATAAAAAAAAATTGTTTACTTAATTGTAGAAATTTTTGGTACATAATTCCGAATTATATTCCCTATGTCGAAAATAATTTATTTTTCAGTTAAACGAAGGCAACAGCCCTATTATTGAAATAGTTAATATTTTCTTACTAATATAATATTTCTAATAATTTATGTACCTACATTTTTAAAATCTTGCAATTAGTTTGAAATTTTGGGCATTAACTTACTACATATTCATGACTTAGAACCAAAAATATTATAATCAGTAAGTTCAACAAAAATTTATGATAATTTTACTTTTACAAATTAATACATTTGATCATCCTTTCTCTTGGTTAGTATCTTTTAATTTTAATATAATAATCTTTCAGTTATTTGTGTTTTTAATATTGTCAAAATGTTTTTCATTTTAAATGCAAAATATAATCAAGTTAATTACTTAATAAACAGATTGACGTTAATATAAATATTATAAGTAATTTAAATTCCGTTAAAAAATTAAATCAAAATATCAGCTTTATTACTTTCAATATTCTACAAAAAATCATATCTTTTCAATACATAATTATAAATAATTTATCCAGAATAATAAAAAAAAAGTATGGAAATCTTTTTAATGATCTCAATTATTAAAATTTTTATATATTTATATAAATTCTTATTGGCTTATTTAATATTTCCTGTCCTTAAGCCACTGTCTTTTGAATTAATAAATTTTCATTATATATACAAGTATGTATATTTATCTTAATTATTTTTTGCATGAATGATTTTTTTTTTGCAAAACAAAATTTCCCAATCAGTTAACATTGTCTTATGTGTTAACTAACTGAGAACATGTGGTAACTCTAAAATTCTTATAATAATATCAATGGAGGGAGATGGGTAATCAATGTAACGAATAAACTAACATTAAATGGGAGGGATTTGAAAAAGTTTCAATTTTCATCATGCATGGAATAATGTTTAAAATAATATGTTTTATTTTTTATTTTTTTTTTTATTTTTGGATGATAGAAGATATTATGTTTTTTTGTATAATAAACTGGAAAAGAAAATGGCGAATTATTTGCTCTACAAAAAAAAATCAATGTTTCTTAAATAAAATATTTAATATATGTAATTTAAAGAATTTATTCATTAATTGAAAATAATTTCTATTTCACTATAACTTGCTGTCATATCATCACATTATTTACTTTAAAAAGATTATCTTTAGTGAAATGTTTTCCCTAATTAGGAAATTTTCAACTTTTCTCAATTAGGAAATCTTTAAGTTTTGGAAGACTAGATGGCAGATATGTATATAAATTAAGGTCGGTACTTTCTCGCCATTGTTAACCTAATATTCTGAATTACTTGAATTTAACCTACTTCTTCAGTATATTTCGATAAATCTTCTTCAATATATTTCCAAATATCTATAAAACCAAATAGTAGAATCTGAATAAATTTTTATTAACACATGAATCTTTACCATTAATAATAAATTTGATTTATAAACTATTTTTATTTTATAATCTTTCCCATAATAATAAAAAAAAAAAAAAACTATATTTCCGTAAAAAAAATTTAATTTACAATTCAATTAATATTTTATGTATTTGTATTATGTTATTTAAATTTAATACATCGTGCAGACAATGTCAATAATATTAACTCCATTAAAATCAAAAATTATAGAAACAAACAAAAAAAAAAAAAAACAGCCCAAAGTAATCAGAATTTTTATAAAAATTAATTTAAATTTCAAAACAATAAACAATTTATACCAAAAAAAACAAAATTCCTATAATGTATCTTTAATTTACTATCCGCACACAGTTTACACCAATTTTGAGTAGGCCAAAAAAAAAAAAATAACAACACAAATTGAAATTGTTTATTATACAATGTAAAATAATGATCATCACTAAAGATCAAAGTGAAGATCGTGACCGACCATTAAGTGGTGGACACTGGAAAAAATCAATTGACCATAAGCAATCAAAATACATATTAACCAAAAAAAGATAAAAGAAAGAATATTATAAGAAATGGACCACCAAAAATGTTAAAGTTTTACGAAACAACATTTCCAAATAAATATTATATATTTATTTGTATAATAATAATAATAATAAGTTTTTTTTTTTCGTAAATTAATTTATTTTTTTTTATTGCCATCAGGGTGGGATGCTTAGCACTTATAAAATGTTTTAAACTGATCACGATTATGTTTTGTATACATAGGAGGAACATAATAACAAAAAATTGTTTTTTTATCATTTTTGCCATTATACTTTTGATCTACTAAAAAATTTGTGACAGGTTCAAAATAAAAAAATTATTTTTGGTGAAACTTCCGGAAATTTTTTGATAATCAAATACATTTATGTACATATTATTTTAGTTTAGTTTCCAAATTTAAACGTTAAATAATTTTAGCATAAATAACTAATATTATTTTTATGAAAATATGTTATGGCAAAGAATATATATAACATAGAAATGTTATTGAAATTTATGATTTTTGACAATTTCGTGAATTTAATACCATTTAAAATTAATTTTATAATTTGTACTCAATTTCAATTTATATTTACAGTTTGGTTGCCTAATATATCCCTGAAATTTGAAAAAAAAAAAAAAACGTGGTGAAAATTCAATCTAGAAATATTTTAACTTCAAAATGTTTATTGCAAAATTTAAATACAGAAATACCATTATTTTGAACATATTACTTTAATATTATTAAAATTATAAATATTATATTTATGTGGACTAAAAAGTGACTAATTCCATTCTTAATTTCAATCAAAACTATTTAATTTCTGGTCGATTTTCAAAAACGTTCAACAAGGAAAGATAATATCACAAGAATGAATTGATTTATTTTAGTGTAAAATTCAATATACTATTCAATAAACATAATTCAAAATATTTATGCTCCAATGCACAAACGATACTTATCTGTAATTGCAGACTTAACTGAGAAAGGTTTTTCTCTCATGATTATGATTATTATTTCTCATGATTATGGTTTTTCTCTCATGGGTGGCTATGTTTTACGAAAATACCAGAATCATAATGGAAAGAAACCGCTCAATATCTAAGAAAATGACATAATGAGACCAGCAATTGGAGCCATAAGAAATTACATGACAACAGTCAATATCGAAACAATAACCGCGCAGTATTGTTGATCTTGACGTCTTCGTACCAGAAGTGCCAATCCTGAAGAGGAATCCAAAACTAGAATAGAAGATAAACGAATATCACATTAACCTCTTTAAAAACTAAAGCGATATTAAAATAAAATTTCAAAATATTTATCAAATATTTATCAGTAAATAGATAAGAATTGACATTCTTATCGATTTGCTGATAAATATTTGATAAATTGTTTTTAAATAACTCATTATTGTGATTTTTTTTAAAAAACTCATTATTGAGACATTTTTTTAACAATTAATACTCTTTAGCTGTGAAAAAATAATCATAAAAATTGAAATCATCTCACTTATTTAGTTAAAAAAAATTTATAAATTGAGATACGACGATTAAGAATACGATACTCACATCTAAGTTCGATTTAGAAATTATCTCTACAAAAATTTACTATATTCATAAACAACTAAAAATTGTAATTAAATTAAAATACCTGAAATTACTGGACAATTTTTTAAAACTAACAAAATGAAATCTATAAGGTTTTAGAAAACTGCTTGACGGTTTATGGTACATATTATTTTCCAGAAAATCTTAAATTTTTATAAAATATATTATTGCTAAAAAAACATGTACATATATTTACTTTTGCTAACAAACGTTTTTTGATGTTTTTTTTTATAAAAAATTATTATAAAAACACAATGGTTACAGTATTTTGTAATTCCATTTTTTTTTAAATATGTACCATAATCAGTGTAAAATTTAGGCGTGTTTTACTGTTCTCTGAAAAGATCAATCTACAGAAATCAAAAATTTTCATTAATACAAGATAATTTACAATTATAAAAATTTATCTTGAAGCTCCACTTTCCATAATATTTTTCAATAGTTTATTTATTCCAAAAACATTAATAATAATTTTACTATATAGTCTTATACACGCAATATAATAAAATATTTAGGAGAATTTATATATTGGGCTATTAAAAAAAAACTTTCAATCATATCATTATAATATTTTTAGGGCACTATTTAAATGTACAGTTAAAAAAATGTTTATAAATATACGTTAATCGGATAATCGCTTTAAAAAAAAATCAACTAATTTTATCCTTATAGCATTTATGCAAAAAAAAAAAAACCAAAAATCAGATATAAAGGTTCATTTGGGTATAAATTGCACCCATCGACTAAAAGAACCACCACCACCACCGCCGCCGTGTGATATAATCGCAATCACTTTGGCGCATTATGGAATTCTGTTTCTGAGATATTCTTAAATAATTTAGAAATTGGAATTTTATCTTGGATAAAATTTATTTATTTTTTAAGCTTGATTTATTGGTTTTTTTTTTTTTGAATAATATTTTTTTAGAGAGGATCAGTCAAATGATTCTAAATTTTATTTTAGAGATTATTGAGGATTTTTAGAAATATATTGACGGATCTTAGCAATTTATAAATTTTACAGATTAATTTTTGAGTTGTTGTGAAAATTTAATGCATGTCATTTTGATTAAAATTAATAGATTGTAATTTAATATTGGGTGTGTCAATAGTTTGTAAAGATTCCTTAAAAGATTATGGGAATTAATTTTAAAAAGTGAATATTAATCAATATGAGAGTCTCATGTCATTTAAAATATAAATTGAAATTAACAAAAGTTAGTAAATTAATAAATATATTATCGAAATTTGTCGAATTTTCAAATATATCATATAATATTGTAGACAGTTGTTCAATATCTTCCAAAATTAGACTTAATTTTGTGGCAGTTTGTGAAAAATACACAAATAGAGTTAGATTATAACATCAATTACCTGTACATTCAAATAGGATCACTGGTAAATTTGGTAATTTCAAATGACAATAATAGGTACTAATTTAATTAAATTATTACTATTATTGTGTAATGTAAATTAATGTGAACTATATTAGTTACCATTATGGTGTAATGTGAAGTTACCAAATTTCCTAAGATTTTCCCATAAATTCTCAATAATTTCCTATAAGTTACAAATTCTACAAAATTATTGAAATACTAAATTAAAATAATTCGGCAAAATAATCCACCAAAACAAAAAATAAGTTCATTCTACCCAAATCACCAAAAAAAAAGCCTAAAAGGGTGGATGCTAATATGAACATTTAACTCTGTTGCAAAATAAAAGAAAAAAAAATCTGAAAAACTATATAATTTAATGTATAATAGCGCGCGTTTGGTATGTGCCCTGGGGCAATAATTCCGTAATGTCCACGATCAACAAAAAAAACCACTGACCAACAACAGAAACAACACAATAATATTAATAAAAAAAAAGAAAACAGCAAAATCGGTTTTCATAATTGAGTGTTTGATGGGATGCGCCGATAAAAAATTTATGCAAACTTATTTTAAAAGCGAATATAATTCAATATAATTTTCAGAAATTCATGTTGTGCCAATAAAATTTTAATGTTTTTGTTTTAGATTTTTTGTTCCAAATGAATGAAAAAAAGGATGAATATTTTTTTTGCAAATTTATGGGAAATTTTAATTTTGTTTTCAAATAACATTAACAAATTACACTATATTTTAATTTAATTATTACCGAATACTTATGTTTATTTAAGTACAAAATTACAGATTAGAAAATTATGTTTCCAGGCCCTACAACCCAAAATGTTTTCACTACTTTCTTAATAATACGAAAAAGAAGTAATTTACACTCTTTACATACTATTGCAATGAAGCACCAAATTCTAAGATAGAAATTCATTAATTTTTCTTCTTTTTTTCCGCGTGGTCACGTCAACTTGTGTGCAAAGCGCCTCACTGCAGAAGTATCTGTACTTGAACCTTATTTTTAACTATTTTTATTATAATTTGGACTTATTTTTCATTCATTTTATATGGATTCCGTAAGATAAATTTTGAAACTTTAATTATAACCACTAAATCGTTGTTGTTAGGAAATTTTGTTATTTACCCTTATTATAAATACTTTATAGCTTCAATAAGCACCAATAATAAAATCTACAATATTACAATGGTGAAAGCTGGCAAAACTGGCAAAATAAAATTTTAATTTAGATTGATGAAAGAGTCCCTCTCTTAAGAAACTAAAAGATTATGTTTCAAAACATTATTAATTTTCTGATTCATTCTTTAATATTTATAAGACTATGAATTTGAATATTTACATATTTATCCTTAGTATAATAAAAATCTTGTTTGATTAGTAAATATTTTTATAAGGTCGAATTAATTTTCATTTGTATAGTCACTGTATTCTATATATTAAGCTAATTCTCTATTTCGACATATCAGCACATTTTGTCTATTTTGACATATCAGCAGAAATAATCTTGTCTGTTTTTGTATATTACGAAATCTGGCTAATCATTTAATTGTTAAAGAAAATGCTACTTTTTTCGAACAACTTTAATGACTAGATACCAATAATTTTGTTTTCAAATTGAATATTTTTATGAAACTGGTATAACAATTACAAAAATATTATTTGTATATATTTTTAAACAGTTCAACAAAATATTTTTTTAAAAGTTCATTCTGTTATAAAAATAATTTGCTTAAACTAAATTCTGTACAATACATATTTACATACATATTAAAAAAAAATGCTTTATATTTAGCAATCTACAAAATTCTTGATATATGGTTTTTTTGTCAAAAATTATAGAGTAATTTAGATACTTTAACAAAAAAAAAACACATTTATATATTCAAAAATTGTGTGGCTTGTATTATGCTTTTTTGTTATTCGTGTTTTTGATATTTTGAATGCCATGTTTGCGTGTATCAAATTTTTTTTAAACTTTTTTTTTTGTGTTTTGTTATCTAAATTTACCTCCTACCTGACAAAATAAATAAATCGATATTTGAATTTGCCAAATCAAAAAGTCAGAACCACTATAAAAAATCCAAAAAAAAAAAAACTCCAAAATTCTTGATCGTATAAATACAAAACACTTTCGCAAACAACCTGGAAGCCATTATTTTCGACAATCGACCAGATCAACAAAATAAAGAAGAAGAAAAATAATATTATGGTATTTTTTGTTGTTCTTGTAAAATCCTATGTTTTTACTATCACCAGCTTCCTCCTCCATTTATTCTTATATAAAGTTTGCTTTGTGAGAAGTGCTCACTGTTTTGTTTTTTTTTTTTTTGTTATGTTTATTACAGCCAAAGATAATATAACTTATGTGAATTTTTATATTTGACTTTATAAATGTGTTCCAATATGCAAAAGGTATTAATATTTTTTTTAAAAGTTTTCTTTTTTTTTTTTTGAAGAGGTTACTAGAACACCCCGCAGTGAATTAATCGTTCCCAATCGAACATAAAGGCAACGAAACATATTTTACTGTCTGATTAATATTTCGGATCAATTTGACTAACGCGCTATATGCGCTATTCAATGATGTACAACATAATATATTTAAAATATATTCATTTCTATAAAAAAAAAAACACATAATCAAATAAGGTGGATTTTATACAAAAATATATTTTAAGGACCGTACAATAGGTTTTCAAGTAAATTTTATATGGTATAATAATAATATTCGCTAATTACTAAATTTGTTTGGGATTTAGATAAGAAAAAATGGTAAATTTACTAATAAAATTCATTTAATGATTCAATAATTAATTACATAATTATCGCAATTTGTTGTTAAATAAATCAGTCTTAAATCTATTAAACATCACATATTTAAACGTACAGATCTTATCACGGATATCTAAATATTATGAAATAAAGTAACAACTGAATTTGCGTATCTTTGGCCAAACAAAATATATCTTAAAAATAAAATTTAAACAAAACAAGCATAAAAAAAAATATTATTCTGTGCATAAATGAAAATCTGCATGATGATGCATGGAAACCCCATGTGACTTTAAAAGACCCTAAAATTTAGTTAAGAAATTTTTAAAAAATTCGCAACACTATATAAAGATGGATAAATTTTGTTGTTAAACTAAAATACAAACAAATCCTAGCCAATATTATAAATATTTATATATTGTATAATGAAAAAACAGTGTGTAATTCAAGGTATATTTTATTGTTGTAGCTACTCAACTGAATTAATATAAAAGTAAATAGAATCAGACATGAGCGAAAGATATTTAAAGAAAATATTTCAATAAAATCAAGTAAACGAATAATTTTTAAATAATTTGTTATTTTTTACTTTTCAGATTATTGAAGGAAGATTGATGTTTTTTTAACATAGTGTGGAATTTATATAATATTAATTGTATGCTAATAATAATTATGCTAATAATAATTAAATATGCTAATAATAATTAAATGATACTTTTTTTTTTAGTTTTAATTTTAAAAATACCAACAAATTTAAATATGATTTATATAACTTTATTTATCATCTATGTGCTAAATTTTTCTAACTTTGAAAATGTTTAGCATATTTTATAGAAGTTCTAATTTCTTAAAATTGTAATATTTATTATCTAATTAATGTATTTACTTTTAGAATGATTGATAAACCATTAAAATATACATTTCTAACTGACCGCAGAACTAAAGTTGAATAAATGTTTAAAGAAGAAGAGATTTATGTCCTTTATTTTTAACTAATTTTTTAGTGTTCAACTAATTATTTTTCAACATAATTATAGCTTTTACTACCTGCTAAAATTTAACTTTTTTAAGTGGTGTATTCTTAAAGTAAATTGGTCATTTCACTCTCAGACTTTAAAACTTAAAAATTTCACCGGAATTTCCGGAAAAAAACATGAAAAACATGTATTTTATAAATTTTGTAAGAATATCAAAAAACTTATCCTTAAAATCTTTTTAAATCTTAAAATAATAACTATAAATATTAAAGGTCATGTCAACATGCTGAAATATTTCTAAGTGAACTTCACTATAAAATTAAATAAAACTAAATTTTTCATTTACACTTTTTAACAAGATTGTTTTTATAGTTAGACAAAATTTAGTACATTAATTTTAAAAAAATAATTAAAACTGATTTTTCATAGTTCAAGTTTAAAAATAAAAATTACTAAAATTAATTTATAGTGGGTATATTAGAATGAAAATTCCTGTAAGGAAGTGGACAATATGCATGTAAAAAATATTAAGAAAATATGAACAACATAAATAAATATTACTATATTATAAAGATAAAAATTGAAAATTATATGATCTAATACTTAAATATATTTTATAGATAATGGAGCAAAGGTTCAAGAAAAAATATCTTTTAGAATTTATATATATATATGATTCGCATAATAAAGTTATATATATGTAAATTATAAAGTTACACTGTCAAATTGTTAGAACATAATTAAATTTAATTTTAAAATTTTTGTTGAGGCAAATTCAAACTGAATCGTTTTTATTCCGATTCCGACAAAGGAGCATTTTTTCATTACTAATTGTTTATTGCTTTCATTCATTCCGTACGAACGCAATGGAATGAATATATCCTAATAACTAATAACAGTCAACAAATATATATTTCAAAGAACATTTCTTTATAAATTTTAAACCTAAATTTAATACTAAAATTATTAAATTTTCGCAATAAACCCAAAAAAATGTAAACCAATAAATCGAAATCGTTTATATATTTGTTTTTAACAGTGTATGTACCAACTACCCCAAAAAAAAAACCAACAAAAACCTATAAATATAACTTGTCTTTTTACCGTGAATATCTTTATACCAGCAGGGCATAAAATTTTCCGCTTTTTTTTTTTAAAATGATGCTTCAAAATGCACTAGAAAATATAGGTATTCACAATATATGTATATGTATATTAAAAAAGAAGTAAAATATGGAATTTATTATAACTACAAACTGTGCATACACTTTCGTATAATCCAAAAAAAAAAAATGTAGAAGACTACCAAAACTTTTAATCTTTTAAAAAATATATATATATGTATATATATACAAAAGGAAACACACGTCGCGGTAATATATTCTGCTCTGTTGAAGAGATGCGTGCAACATCAATAAATTTGTTTGCAACCAAATCAAATAAAGTGATTTATATTAGTCGCCCACAAAACGGCATTTTATATATACATTTTTTTTTTGTATATATATAAGATTAAACAAACTTAAGTTTAAAATATATTGAAGAATACCCAGGGAGCGGAATTCATTGCAAAAAAAAAAAAATTATTATATTCAATAAAAATAAATATATAGATGAGTTTTATAATTTTTTTGATAATAAATATAAATTTAATATCAATTTTATTTTTAAGCTAAAAAACACTAAAAAAAATATTTTATAATGCCATCTATTGGGCGACGTATTCCTTTATTTAGATTTAGATGATAAAAAAAGGAATTTGAACTGATTGGTTGTATCGAAAGTATCATTTACGATTCTAAGATGCGTGCCAAGTTCAAACTAAAATATAAAAATTCGTTTTGGAGAATATTCGATGTTTTCAATAATTTATTAGTTTTTTTGTGCTGTGAATAAGCCATATATGTCACAAATTGAATGAGTATAGTCATAAAATGTTTTAGTATAAATACCAGAATTGCAGTCTTTAAAGTTAAGTTACAAAAAACGGTTGAGATTAAATTATTAGACTATTTAGATATATAGTTGAAATACAAAATGATTCTATTTCATCTTTAATTTATAGACCAGCTGAACTGAAGCAAATAACCGCGGAATTTATATATGGCTCTATAAATACAAATTTAATTTCCATTTGTAAAAAAAATGCTCATATTAGTGCTTCTTGTACACCAACTGCTAAAAAGAAGAAATCCTAAATAAGAAATTTTCATATCCAAGTGAAATATTTTCTTTCTCTGAATCTTTAATAATTTTTTACAGGCGCTTATTTCTCAAGCAAACGTATAAATTAAAACCAAAATTAAATAATTAAGCAATTAAAATAATCAACTAATTTTATTAAACAAATAATAATATTGTGTAGGAGTTAGTGTATCCAATGGTTTAACATTTTGTTATAAAATCTTTTTATGTTTTAATAAAGTCATAATAATCTTTTTTCGGTTAATTTAATTACGTTTGTCAGATATTAATACCAATTAAGTCTTGTTGTAAATAAAGTAAAAAAAAAAAATTTAATAGTATTTTTGTGTATAGAGTTTTTTTTAGTGTCAATTAGATTACTGGATTTAACTAAATAAGAAAGACAAGAAGCATAAAATAACTTAAAAATATATGGTAAATTTACTTTAAATACCTCAAAAGATGCAGTAGGGTTTCTTGTACCATAAAATTAAAATTTTTTTTTATAATGTAATTTTTTCTTACAAATTTCAAATTATCTTCATAATAATGTTTATTACAGTAATTAATTGTAGTAAATAGCCATAAAACATAGATAATTAATGTTATAAAAAAAATCATTAAACATTTTACATAAATTGTAGTAAAGTACAAAAACTTTATTTAGTTCATAAAAAAATGAAAAACCTATAAGAATTATTCACATCACCATATTAGTCATTTCAATTTTTTATTACTTATTTTTGGGGGTAGGCGGATTTTACAGTGATTTTATTTTACAGAAATTAGATTTTCATTTCATTTAATGTGCACATAAAAATCATGTTCTTTTATTTATATCATGTTGGTCAGTAAATCAATGTCTACAAATCTATTTTTCTATCATTTTTTTTATATTTATTTATTATTGGTTTTGTTTTATATTTTTTAAAACCACTGAAAAAATATTGTTAATCTGATGTGATATATTGTTGTCTGGGGTTACCAAGTGTTCTTTATTAAGAATTTCATCTATTTAGTATTAATATTTGGTAATAAAAATTAAATTACTTATACTGAAATCCAAAATCAATTTATAATAATTAGTGTAATGTCTAATTTTGCTAAAATAACTAGATAAATTAGGTTTAACAATTATAGATAAATTTAGGGTAATCAGATATATTCAAGCTAGATATTCTAGATTATTGTACACTAGATTACTGTAAACTCTTCAAATTATGCTTATTTTAATAAATTTATATTAACCTTTCAATATACATATATATATTATTTAAATATCATTTTATTTATTTGCACCTTAATTTAGGCTCCTCACATTAGACAACAACATTAAATAGAGTATTTCCACCCAAGCAGATATACAATTAAATTTAAATTTATTTATTTTTGTTTTAAATATTTTTTTTCTGCAATAATATCTGAATTTCATAAAAAAAAATAAACATTATTTTAATGTATTTTATGAAAACAAATAAATACCTCAAGTGATGCATTAGGGTGTTCTGTCTAGTGCACTATATATATAATAATATTGACTGATACAATAGTGTAAATGCAATTTTTCTTTGTTAGTGTCAATAATATTTTTGACCAAACTAAAATGTCTACCAGTCTATATTGGTAATATTTTATTTTAAATTTATTCGAAATAAATTAACATTTATATAAGATTGAATTATGTGGTCTATGGGCAATTTTTATTTTTTAGTTTTATTTTCAAATTATGTTAATAAACATATTATTATATGTTATGTATATAAATAATGTTCAATAAAATTTGATATCAATAAATATTTTGATATTTTTGATTTGTTGTGTATTTTTATTATTTTTAATTATATTTTTGATTTTATTTCTTGTTAAACAAAAATTATTGTCGTAACTAATAAATTGTCATTATTTTGACAATTTCAGTTTTCAGTTTTTTAATTTCTGTCATTATTTTGACAATTTTAGTTTTTTCTAAAATGTGTGTATAGTTTAAATACATATTTTTTAATTACAAATTAGACATATAAGTTTCTTAAGAAATAATTCTCACAAATATTACTCACTTAACATTCTCCGACATTATTGAATATTTAAAACTAAATACCTTCAAGTTACCTCACTTTCTCTAACATCTAACCAAATAAAGAAGGTGCGGAAGATTTACATTATACATATACATATTATATAAAAAATATTTTAATCCTCTTAATTAAATTAAAATCCAAATATACAAAAAAAAAAACTGATTTAGACTAATGCTAATAAATTGCGGTTTTAAAAATTTTTATACATATATATACAAGTGAAAAAAAAGTGTAATTTTTTAACATAAAAACATTTTTTGACCCAAACCTAAATTTTATTAAATTTTGACCTTGAATATAAATATCATACTACAATATCACCTTTGCCGCATATTATGACTCCAAAAGACCAAACCTCAAAAAATCAATAAAATTAATTTAATATTTTTATTTTTTTTTTATTTTTTATTGAAAAAAAAAAATTTATAAGAATAAAAAATTATTTATATTTTTTTATCGTTTCGGAAGAAAAATTGCATCTTGTTTATCGCTAAAATGTCTCCATTAGGACTGAGTTTATTTTATATTTATGTTGTTGTATTTTTCATTCTTAATAAAAAAAAATATATTTTAGTAATAAAACTAGAATATTTTATTAAAATTAAAGAGTTTGTTTAAAGTACATTTCTATGAATTTTCTATGAAATATAAAATTAATTAATCAACTTTGTTTTCAAAAATCTAAATCGTGAATAAAAAAATTATTAAAAAATTAAAAAATTTAAAATTAATTGTAAGGATAACTTAAGAATTCGAAACTACTATGCTAATTAGTTAGATTTACCAAAATTCTTATAGACCATTTTCACAACTTTTTTAGTTTTAATGCGATCTAAATCAGTAAAATATTACTTTAATAAATTTCTTACACAAATGCATGTACTACAAATCTTAATTTCTATCACCAGCATAACTAAAATTACTAAATATGCTAAGATTTAAATGTTATTTAGATATGAACAACATAACTGGTCTGCCATTAAAAGATTTGTACTGTGTAAGTTTAATTTAATTATAGTTTAATAAGTCTTTTTGAAGATCGTTTTTGGTATGAAAAGACCAACTTTTTCAACCGAAATTAGATCCGGTGTCTGCCACTAAGAGTTTCGAAACATTTTATTGCAAATAGGACCTAATCATTTTATATTATATGGATTCCGAATTATAAAATTTTCTATAGAAAGCAAAGCAACTTTTAATTCCAACAAGCTAAAGTCTTTATTACTACAAGTACTTCATATAGTACTTTATAAGTACTACATTTGTTCTTAGTGATACATTTATTTTATTGATTTACATTGTACCCTAATTTTTATTACTAGCTCTCATTTAAAGGTGAGTAAACTTACATCAATATCGAATTTGCAGGCTGAGAATTGTAACCATTATCTAATTCTAATACATCGTAGCATAATATAATATGCACTAATAAACCACAGACTAACCGCCAGATCTAAATTCTTAAATATAGTTTGAATTCCAACAACAACAAAAAAAAAACAATTTTTTTGTTGTTTCTTAAATTCTGACTAAAAATTAGTTTTAATAAAATGTAAATAAATAAACAAAATATTTTAATAGTCGTTATTCATTTTGTTTTTGTTGATTTTAAATAAAATTAATGAAAAAAATTTATAATTTGACATGAAATATTGCATAAAATTTGTATATACATAAATATATCTTTTTTTTTGTATATAAAAAAAAATACATATATACAGGATTAATAATGAAATTATAAATAGATTCTTTTAATAAATATGAATAATAATAATAATATATTAATATCAATTTAAGAGAAACAAAAAAAAAAAATGATTAACGTTAAAACAGAATTTATAAACTGAAATATTTCGTATACTAAATAATAGCCTGGTTCTGGTTGAATATTTCAATCATTAAAATTGTTTCTTGAAGATAAAAAAAAATTGTGGTTTTCTACTACATACTTTAATATTATTATTATTATTATTTTGTGTAACCTTTTGACGATATTGTAAATGTACACAATTAAATTTTTTGTAATCTGTAAATTTATTTAATTTAATGTAATAATTTATAATAATTGTGTTAACAATAAAACAAGATTGAAAATATGGATTTTTTTTTTAGATTTTTATTATGATTGATTTTTTATTTTATTTTTTATTTAGAATATTTTACAATTTTTTATGACAAATTTATTTTACCAGTGAAAAAAAAAAAAAAAACCACAAATTTTTCATTATTTTATTTTATTTTTAAATAGAAAGAATTTATGATTAGTTTGTTAGATTTGAATTGATTCGTGATCGTGAGAGTGTGAAATTGATGAAATTTTATGACACTTTTATTGATTTCATATTGTTAATAAATGGTAAATATTAAAGAATTTTTATATTAATTTTTTTTTTTTTAACAATAAAATGATTATCTTTTATGTTTGATTGCCTGACCTAAAAATAAATTTTAAATCTAATATTTTCGCATAATAATATTAGTGAACCCTGACACTTTAGTTTAGTGAATATTATTAGATGCTTTATTATTTGAACATTACTTAATAATATTTTTATTTTACTGTCTATTATTTCCTAAAATTTCATAATTATGTGATCACCTCAGTGCGGAAATAACTTTCTTATTACAAATTATTTTTAAAAAAATATGTCTACATGACTGTAATCTAAGCAGTATCCTTTATTTATTTAATACCTAGCTTAAAAAAAAACTCCAAAAAATTATATATAAAAATAATTGCTATTTTTATAGCAACTATTAAATATCTATAAGAAAATAATATTTTAAGTAAAATTCCCATAAAAATAAAATACAAATATTTTCTATTCAAATTTAAACGTAATAAAACTTTAATACTTATACCAATAATATTTAACCTTAAAAGTTCAATGAAACATTGCCATATCCTATGCTATAATCCTTTTTAAAATCTCTTTTTTTTCCAATCTAATAATAATTTTTTTGTTATTTAAATACAACTACTAAATATTTACTAGTTTTTATTTATCAAAACCACAAAATTTTAATCGATTTCCAATTGCACAAACAATTTATATTTTAAATATTCAAAGTAAAAAATATTTAATATTTAAATTGTATTTTTTTTTTTTTTGCGTAATTTTCAAAAAGTCAAATGCCATCATGTAACAACAACAAAAAAAGAATTTAAAAAGATTGAATATCTTTAAATGGAAAATCAAAAAAAAAAAGAAAAACGATTTTAACCATTCATATTTAATATTATGAAATATTTAGTCATTGCCACAAAATAGTTCTATTAAAATTTTACCACAACAAATAATATGAATATAGATGAGAGAAAAGAAATATATTATGCTATTTTTGTTAGAGACGATCAGTTTTTCTGGTATGGATTATGTTTTCTTTTATCCTTATTTGCACAATTTACTAAGTGGATTTTGAAAATACAGTGTTCGTCAAAAGTAGATAGGAAAATATTTAATTCAGTTGTAAATTAATACAAATGGTTAGTTCTGTTCTGACTTCTGAGGTATAATAGTTTCAATAATAATAATACTACCAGTCAGAGTATGCTATAATATGAAACATTGATTATGTGCTTAAGTTGAGGTGGAAAAAAAAAACAATATTTATGCATTTTACTTTGATTTATTTTTTACTAGCAATAGAAACACTTTCCGATAGAATATTCAGAAATTTTTCCAAATTCTGTTACCTCCATCGTACGCAGAAAATTCAGACTTAAATTTAAAGTAACTAACATTAGAAAGTTATGTCAGAACTTAACAATATTATAATATTCTTTAATCTCAATTAATACTTTCAAAATTCACTGTAATTTAAAAAAATATATTTTATATTTTACTATTTAGACTTCACCACAAAAATATTATTGTAGTTATAGATTAACGTTCTTGAAGTGTATATACCATGAAGTTAATTACTGCAAGCTCCTGTGTTAAGCAAATAAATTGATTTGTGGTTTATGCATTTATCACTTGAGGCTTTTCATTTCAAAATAAATACCTTTTTATATATAACTGAATGATACTACTGATGTCTTGCCCTTCGAGATATATGTTTTTTTTTTGTGGAATTTATATATTACATAGAATTTTATGAAAAACATTAACGGTAAATGCAGAATTGCAAATAAAATAGAGAAAAAATTATACATAAATAAATCTTTAGATATTGTAATCGAAAATATTTATATTATGGAATTTATAGAAGAAGTTATGCATACCAAAGAATTTCATGTATCATCATAAAACATAACTGAGGGTGTTAAGGTAATACACATATTTAATTTATATTTTTCCTATTCTTTAGTATTAAAAATTTATATTTTTTCTGTTTTATAGCAATTCTAAACATAACCAATATTACAATTTCTTATTTTTATTTTATTCGTGAGAATTAACGACCGACAAACTTTTGATTAAATGTAATAATGTTGGGAATAGAAAAATATATAGAAATTTTAAAGACAATTTTCAAGACTTAACTGTACAAAAAATTTTACAACCCTAAAGTTCAAATAGTTTTCTTAATCATGTAAAACAAATGTGACCCATTTCCCATATTACTAAATATTTTTTGAAAAATAATTCTTAAAAAAAAAAATACCAATAAATAAAACGTAGAATTTTTAGGCTAATTGCTAAGTTGTAAACGAATATATTTTGATGACTATTTTTAAGTACCAAAATTAATAAAAATATCTAATAGCTTTTTAGAATTTAGAAAATATTGATCATAAAAATATTAATGTAACCTTTTTGTACAATTATAAGAATGAAATCATATTTTATTCTAAATAGAAATTAAATTCCTATTTTCTTTTTAGAAACGTCATTCAAATCGCTTATTGCAAATTTAAAATATTGAAATATTACGAAGCTAAAAGCAAATTCAATTTTTCATATAATTTTACAACTAAAATTTAAAATAATAAAATTTAAAAATTTAAATAACATTTAGCCTAACCAATATTGTTTTCTGTAAGTACTAAGTACCAATGAAGTCTAGAATTTTAAATTTATGTGAAAACATTAAATGGTAAATAGGCAAAAACATTACCCAATGTTCATTTTCAATAAAATTGTAGTAAATGTTCTTCTCATCTAAGCAAACTGTATAAATATGTTTAAAAATAATATAATATGGTTTTCTTTTCACAAAATTCATATTATTTTTTATTGTATTGATTTCCTATAAACAGAAATAATATTTTAGTTAAGTTTTTACACCTTTGAAGGATCTCATAAAAATAAAAAAAAACGATTAAATAACGATTGCAAAAATTTATGATTTCAAATATTAAGTACATATTATTATTTAAATTTTAAGATTCTTAGTTAAAAATTGTGAACAAAAATAGTTTAAGTGAAAGTATAACAAATAATTAATATTTGTAAATTTATTCATAAAATCTAAAAAAAAAAAACTATCCTTAAAATAAAATTGCCCTTAAGTATTTTAAATATCAAATCAAATTATAAATCATACTTTAATATTTTAAGTATTCCCATTTTTTTTTAGGTATTAAACTACTTTCTCTGATCTAAGAATTATCGAATAAAAATGTTTTTTTTTTGTAAAAGAAATTAAGAAACGACAATTATTTTAACTCAAAATTTGAAAAAAAAAGAATTCAAATTTCTAATCAAAATAATGGATTATAATTTAATAAATATTTTCCACAAATTTTGTTTTTAAATATGCTTCTAAATTTTAATTACGTCTGGCTGTTTGAACATAAGGGATAATACAAATTTAATTCTTGTTCAGCAGACTAACAACAGTTTAAGGACTTTAACACATATACCAACATAAAGCTATTTAATCAAATTATTCTTTTCGTAGATTATTGTGAAAGTTAAATCTTAAAATTAAAACTCTGCAATAACTTTTAAAAATATCACATATCAATTAAATTAATTTATACTGCGAACAAAACCCTGATTTTTTAAATTATTAAAAGATATTTCCAAATATTTTCTTAAGTGCATAAGAGCATAAAGTATGCAACATTATACAATAATATGACTTATAGATATAATAATATATATAAAATTTATATATTAATAATCCGAAATGATAAATAGAAATAGAAGCTAGTTTTTTGTTATGTCTGCATCATATATACACCTAAAAAAAACTTTCTGACAAAATATTAAAGAAAAACTATTAATCATCGGTTTTAGGAACTATCTTTATATTCATACGTTTCTTATCTTTTAAGTCCTAAAAGGTCGTCCCCAAGATTTATATTTTTTGGGCGCCTGATATTATGAATAAGAATATCAATAGACCGAAAAACCATAAATTATATATATATATATATGAATATCATTAATTATTTTCAATTTTTACATTTCGACTTTCGGCTTATGAAGAACGAATATTCAATTGATAACTTTTGTAAACAAAATAATATATAAAAGTATTTCCTTATCAATTATTTGACAAAAATTAAATTAAATTATATAATTTGGAAATTAAAAATCTATAAACTTAAATTTCATCACAATTATATGATGTGAATTAAGATGATCCGATTATGAAAACATCTTTGGAATAATTCTCGCAAGTAGTAAGTATGAAACATCCTTCATCTAAAAATACCATAAATTTGGACTCGACTTTTTATATGTTTAGTTATTTGCAACTGTTTAATCGGAAAGTATTTAAATTCCTTATTCACTATACTAGGAACTCAAGTACTTAAAATTTCTTAACATTTTTTGTTATTATTGTAAATTGGACCTGTTAATTTTTCTCAATTTTAAAATTACATATTACTCTAATTTTATAACTAGTACTCATTTACTGCTGAGTAAACTTAGACCAGCATCGATGTCCCAGGCTGGAAGCGAATGCTGCAACACAACTTAATACACTACCAATAAGCCACTGCCGGTCTTAAAGTATTTAGATTCTTTCATGAACAAAAGCAAATTCATGAACAAAAGCAAAGTGTTTAACCCTTTCATAAAAAAGGAAATCCATATCAGAAATATTATTGTAACCATGTTTTAGAAATATTAATATTTTGGCGATTTCTTAGTAACTCATAAACAAACACAAGTTTATGCTACAATCCAGGTATAATTGCTTATTTATGCGAAGGAGCGAAAAATTAATTTTACAATAAGTAAACATTTAATTTATTAGTTCTCGCTCTTCCAATGATTAATTTGTTAACATGCTTGCTACTCCATTGATTTAAAAAAACAAAAAAAATTATTTCAGTGACTATTGAACAATTTTCTGAATATTCTTATAAATAAAATATTCAGTTTTAATTAAAATATTTAATGCAAAGGTGACAACATCATTTGTGAATATTAATAAATTTATTTCAAATTAAAAACTTTTAAAACTACTCTAATCTCCTGTATAAAGTTCATAGTTTATTTACAATTCCTTTAAATAATAATTAAAACGTATTTAAAAAAAGGTAAATAAATATTCAATTGTATACTTTTACTTGCTTAAACAAAAATAATAAAAACTCTGCACTTTATTAAATTACCATAGTACGTGACTAAACACCTATTAATATTTCAATAATATATACTTTCATTTATGAAAAAAAAAAATATAAAATTGGTTATTAAAAAACCCTCTATATGTATTTATCTGCAAAATTATGAATTATTGAAATATACTTTTTTCGTTTCTAAATAAAATAAAATTCAGAAATTCGTTTCTAAATAAAATAAAAAATAAAAGAATGATGAAAAGTAGCTACGATTTAAATTATTTTCATAGAAATTTTTTGCAATTTAAATCAATATTTTAATTTATTATTCCATTAACTGTACGTAAATTTACAATAGTTAATAAATTTTAATAGATTTCTTCACACCTTATCTTAATTCTGTAGAACTAATAAATAAAATTTAATTTAATGATTTTATGCTTTCACTAATAACAATGTTTTAATTATGTTTTAACTAGAAAATTCACTTTTTTTCTTTAGAAAATAAAAATTGTTTTTTTTTTTTTTTGTATATTTTTTATGAGTTTTTTCAGAAATTTATTTAGTTGTTTATTAGACATCATAAAATTTGTTACTAAATTTTAATAATTATTAAAATTTTAAATGTTTATAGTAATTTTTATAATTTTACAAAAGTTTTATAATTTTACTTAATAATATAATATATAAATTATTTATTAAATTGCAAATATTTCAAGGATTTTCATTTTAGCCTGAAATATAAAATGTACATTTTATTTTCTTTCGTTGAGGATTAATTTAAATTAAGTAGGAAATGTTTAAGAAATTTAGAAAATTTTAAACAAAAGGTATTGTAAATATATATATATGTTCCTTGACTTTATTCTAGTAATTAAATTGACCTACTTTCAATTTAAAATCTTCAGGTCACTAGCATCCATATATCAAATTAAGGATCGTAATTGAAAAAATTCAAAATGAAAAAAGTTTTAATAGATAAATTAAAAAGATGCCATAAAAACGACTATCAAATTAACAAACCCCTTACAAAATATTTTAATATTTTTACTAAATATTTTTTTCTTTTAAACATTAAACATTATATATTTAGTAATCATAAAAATCACAACTTTTATATGCTTTTAGCGTAAAAGCAATAATATAATAATAATAATATTAATAAAATAAATACTTAAATTAATGATTCATATCAAATGTAATAAATAATTTGTAATAATATATATATATATAAAAAAAAAATACAAATATTTGAATCTACTTGGGTGGTACATAAAAAATTCCCCCGCATAATTTGTGTTTTTGTTTTGTTTTTTTTGGTGCAAAGTAATAAGTTTTGTCTTAAAAAATAAAGAAAAACCATATAAAGATTAAAAAAATATATTTAAAGATTTTATTATTTTAGAAAAAAAACCCAAAAAAAAAAAAATTAATATACTCTTCTATATTATACTAAATAAAATTTAACGTGCAGAGTAAAAATTTTAAAATTTTAAAAACTAATAAAATATAGAAAATCTGAAATTTATAATAAAAGTCAATTCCTTCATATAGTAATATTTTATTTTATTAAAATTTAGATGAATATAAAAATATTTATAGCAAATTTTATCTATAAATCGTCTAGCATTAATGACTTTTCTTATATTTTAGTGTCTAATAATTTCTTTAAATTCATAATTTATGATTGTGATTAAATCAAAAAATATCTGTCTTTATTTTTTTCAATTTGGATTTTTTTTTTTTTGTTTAATCAATTTGGGCCACTGGCACTGAGATAGAATTTGAATATAATTTTAAGTGAAATTACTATGATTATCATGCTTCAATAAAATATTTGCGGCAATTGTTGTAATTAATTTCAGAAACAGAATGATAATTTTATTTTAAGATAATAGTTTTACATAATATTTTATAAGAAAGCATATAAAATATTATCACACATGCATTAATGCAAAAAGATTATACGCGATATATAATTTTTGCAACTGCAATTAAAATTAATTTTTATCACCTACCCTTTTAACTACAGTATATCGGAAGTTCTGCTACGTCCGCATAAAGATTCTACAAAATTTTCTATAATTTTTCATAACTGCTCTGTACTTTATTTTAATTACATATTTATGTTTATTACAGTAACTCTAAAATATTTTATCATTTTGCAAAAATTAATAAAAATTTATTGAAAAACTCCATCTCAGTTTATATATACAGTGTTTTTTAATCAATAATAATTCTTTAATCACAAAAACAGGCATTTTTTTTTTAAATACCAAATTTTAAAAACATATAACACTTGAATTATTAATTTTATAACTAAATCATTTATATAATTTTTTAAGATAAATATCAATAAAAGTTTATTTCTCTCTCCATTAAAATTTATTCAATTTATATTAACAATTTTCATAATTTTTCAACCAATTTTTATTATTAGTATATATACAATTTTGAATTAAAAATACCATTTAAATAATTTATTTTTATATAAATTAATACTACATACCAGTCACTTTATAATTTTCAATAAATTCATCAAAGAATAATATGTTTTTTTTTTATGTTATTAAAAATAAAGAATTAATTTACTACCAAAACAATTTCAATAAAAATAAATCTTTTATAATTATATTAATTCCATATGCGAAAATAAAAATTTACTATTTATGTGAAGATAGTCGACTTTTATAATGATTATTTTCTAATATTAAGAAAAAAAAACGTTTCATTTCTTCTTTATACTAAATTCAAAATCAATAAAATCTTTAATAAATTTTTTAAATAAAGAATTTTGTTATATTTATTATTTTTCAGAATTTCATATAAAATCGTTAAAATTGAATTAATGTCAATTGGTATTTTAAATTATTACCAACCAAGAAAAATGAAAAAAAAAAATTTAAATTAAATTTCATAGTCATCATCATAATTTAAGAAACAATCCTGCAAAAAAACTAGAACAATTAGTGATCATCATCAGAACTTATAAGATCTATTAAAATTGAACAATTCTAAAATTCCTCTATAAAGGGATATAAGAGTTTTTATCATTTTTGCGACAACTACAGAAATATAACCTAAAATCATTTTGATATTATTTGATTAGTTTTTTTTTTTAAAGTAAATAATCGCAAATTACTTTTAATTAGTGGCAATTACTATTTACCCAAGACAATTTTAATAACTTGACATATAGAACGGTTTTTATATGTAATTTTATGTAATATAGTTTCTGGATCATTTTAAATGAATTATAAATTGTATTTATTGTCGGCGACAAAGCCTCTCAACATTTCCGAAAGCATAAATAACAAATAAATATTTTTAGATAAATAAGTTTTTTTTTGGCTTGAGGATAAACTAGTTTTTATTTGTAGTAGATTGAAATTTCAAAATTGGTTTTAGAAAATATCAATAGAAAACATTTACTTGCCAAATTTCGTTAATAATTAGTTTTATCATTCCACTAAATCCATTTATAAAATTAACAAAATTATTTTATATTAGTTTTTAGAAAATTTCTTGAACAAACTACATAATAGCTTTTAATATTAATTTACAAAAAGTTTTTACGATTTCTTGGTAAGTTTTTGGCTAGTTTTCGGCATTTAAGTATAAATCAATTAAATATTTGCAATAAAACTATATTAGCACTAAAGTTTTGCAGTTAAAAATGTTGTCTTTAATTTAACAACTGAAATATCAATTATATTTATCCTATAAATAAAAATGTCCTATGATTCTGGCATTGTCAATTAATGTTTAGATAATTAAAGATACAGAAAAATAAAACATTATGTTTTCAGTTAAATTCACAAGACAAAAACTTTTCTTTGAATATTCATTAATTGCTTACAAAAAAATCTACAAAGTTTTTTGTTTAACATTTTTTTTGGGGTTAAAATTAAATTACCAAAAAGTTAAGGACAATTTGATATATAAAGGTATGTTTATATTTAGCAAATTTCATTGGAAAAAAGTCGGAAATGTCAAAACCAATTTATGTTCTTTAATGTGTTTTAAATTTTAGCTTATTTGTATAATATATTAGAATCTAATTTTTTGCCAATAATTATGTTTTTTAAACTGAATGGTAAATATTTTATCTGTAATTTATTTATTATCTTTAATAATAAATTTACAAATTCATAATTTTGTAGTTTATTTGAAGTGATTTTTAATTGTTCCGGGTATCCACTCTCCGAAAATATATACCACAAATACGGTAATACTTTATGAAGTAAAAATTTCTTAAACAAGCCAATAATTTTCAATATTAATGTTTTATAGTTGTTAACAAATTGCCCTAAATTTTACTAATATTAAATTCCAAATTGGTGAGTGAATGAATATTACAATATAAAAATATGTTAACTAATTTAATTTTTTTTTATCTGAAATTCCATTAATTTTTTTAGGGTTTGTTTTTTTTTTTTTTTGTTTGAATTCACAACTGAAAAACTAAAATTTTAAAGAACAAATTTTCAAAAAAAAAAAAGAAAAAATATTCTAAATTATATATAAACCATTTTATTTTACATTAAAATAATACGAGACCAGAAAGACCGAAATATGTCAAATGAGCCCGTTTTGTAACTTTTGATCGACTTAATTAATCGTTTGTATCGCATATTGATGAGTTTTACAATCACTAAATCTTTTTCCCCTCCATTGTGATTGAATACATGAAATGTTTTTTTATTTTTCATTTTTTTTATATATATTCTGTCGTTGTTGATTTTCTGTAATTTTCTTTCCCAAAAAAATGTTACTTCTATCAAGCGCATTACTTTAAACCTGTTCCTTCAGAGTTTCTTTTTTTTTTGTCAAATTAAAGATAAAAATTCTTTTAAAAACATTTTTTTAGATAAAATAACAAAAAAAAAAATATAATGCACTGAAAGAGTTTTTTATTTGATAGATTCATCATAATAACAGAAAAAATTTATGCTATACAAGTAATATTTCCAGATTAAATTCACCGTCAATTTTCTTCTTTTTTTTCTCGTACTTATATTTCCAATATAAATCAATTTTTTTTTCAAAAAATATCTGAATTGGCTCGATACAATTTTATTACTCGAATTTCTTACAATTAATTCAATTTTTTATTCAAATTATGAAATTATTTTTCATATTCCAGAAATAATTTTATAATTGCAAAGAATATTAATTGTTTCTTAACACAATTTTTTTATTGTTAATTTCAGTATGTTGATTGATATTTTCACTGTGGATTAATTGCGTCGGTACACATAGGCGTAAAATTCGAAAAAATCGAGTCATTTCCGCTACGAAAATACGTTCCTATTTGATGAGTCGTTGCTAATTAATTTAATATTAATGGTTAAATTATTCTGGAAATACATATTTACCAATATAGTTGAAAATTATTTGTTAATATTGTGAAATAAAATGATTTCTTCTCCGGATATATTTTGAGTTCGACATATATTTTTAAAATTTTTGAAAGTATTTTTCCTTACCTTAACTTTTCTGTTTATTTTTTTTTAATATATTTCCAAATTAGCCTTTGGTTTTTCCATACTTATTTTTTGTATATACAAAGTTTGAGAAATGTTCAAAGTTCTGGACTCCATTTACGTTATAAAAATAACCAGGAAAAAAAATGTTTGTTTTGTTGATAATTATGTAGTTTCCTTCTCATCTTTGACCAATATCCCCTACCCTACAAAACCAATGAAAATATTTAATTTAAAATAATTAAATTCAATGGAATTTTCCAATTTGAAATTATAATTCTGTTTATTTACTGTGGTTAAAATCATTTTTCCATTTAGATAAAATAAAATAATTTTATTTTATTTATTTATTTTTTTTGTGAGATGTTAATTACTCTTAAATTATTTTCAAAATTCTTGTAAAAGTTGAAAATTAATTAAACAAGAAAATTTTAAAGGTTGATTTTGATAAAACATTTTAAAATTTAAAATTAGTTCATGTTATGAATACATATATTTTTAAAGATAAATGTAATTTAAACTAAAGGAATTTTTTTAATTACCATGTCGTTTTATAACAACAACAAAATTTTTGACAAATTTTTATAGAATTACATAAATTGTATTTTTTTTTACAAAAGGCGTCATTTTTAACGACATTTTAAAAAGTTTTTGATTAAAATTATATAAATTTCAGTTTTATTTATATTTATGTAAAAGGATAAAACAGTTTAAAACAGTAAATTCAAGTTTATTTATCTTACTAATTGTTGTGATATATTGAAACTACAATAAATTAAGCTATAAAACTAATAAATTAAATAAATCATTAAATATGTTTTTTGGAATAATTATATTTCAAAATATTTGTTTAATGAATTTTAATGTTATTGGCGTGACAATTACATGACATTTATATAAATTACAGAATAAAACTTGTCACAAAAAATATAATTTTTTATAATGAATTTAATTTTAATATAATTAATGTGATTAAAACAAATTAAATAATTTTTCATGGCATAAATATTAATTAATGATAATCAGAGATACCTATTATTTTGAACATTTTAATTTCACTTTTAAATAAATAAATTTAATATTTGTGATAATAAATCATTCTTAAAACTGTAACTATCTTAAAACACATCAAAATATCTTATATATCTGTTGTTGGCAAATGATATTCTTAAAGAAAACATAAACAAAGAACTATTAAAAAATTAACCAACAGAAAAAATTTATTTAAAAACGAGTAGGAATATAATTTTTATATTATTTCTCCTAAGAATATCTAGTCGCTTTCATTTTATTATAGCCATAACTATGTTGAATCTATAATTAACATAAATTCATTAATTATATAATTATAAAATGTCTCATATATAAAAATATCATATAAAATGGATATAAAATTTTGAAATTTCTACACAAAAAACACCAAATTAGATAAAATATTTTAAATAGTTACAAATCGTAAAACATAATCACATTCATCCATTCATGAAAAAAAAATCAGGCATAATTAGTTAAATTTTCAATATTTTTTTGAATACCTTCTTCAAGTAATAAAAGAAATACGAAAATTGACTATAGCTTTAATTTCAATTATATAAGCGTCAATAAAAACTACAAGTGAAATATAGGTTTGGTTATTAAAATTATACTAAAAACCAATTTAAATATTACATCCATTTGGATATAAAAAATCAGATTGCAAAAAAATCGGAAATATAGTATAGTTTAATGCTTTTACTTACTTGTTGAAACAAATTTTTGAAGTAACTAGCACTACATTTCATATGTTTAGTTAGCTATCTAATTTTTCTTACACATTTCCATAGAATAGTTTTCTATTTAATATGACCTTAAAATTAGACCTACTAAACTATATTCGTTTAAATTAAAGTTTAAAAAATTTATTCAGTTCTAAAATTTATTTTTGTGTATCTTAACAGCTCCCCTTTGTCAACACAATTAATTATTTAAATTATATATATATATATATTTATTTTAAAAAAATCTTGTCTTTTAATAAAAAAAAATCATGTATTTTCAACACTTTTTTATCAATTTGCCTTAACTTTAAAGTTTTCTTAGTTGGTCTCTCAAAACAAAAACTCTTAATGTTAAATTATGTTCATTTCCCTCCTAAAATACAGGGTAACAATAAATTTTTATGACAAAGCTCATTAAATTATGCAAACTATTCCAATATTTGGAATTCAAATTACTAAAAAATTTAGCATAAACCAAACTGTGAACAATTATTAAAATACCAAAATAAAAGAACACACTATAAACAAAAAAAAAATCACATTAAATATTTTTTTTTATTACTAAGAATTTAAAATATTTAAGAAAATATGTTTTTAAAAAAAATCGACACAAAATCCAGACAAAAAAAATATTTATAAAAAATGTATACCATAACAAAAAAAACATGCAAAAAGATATGACAAAATAGTGACCAATATTTAATTTAAACAATCAAATTGAAAAAAAATAAATTCCTTAAAACATAAATATTTTTTAACAAAAATCTTTAACACTATTATAAAAATATTTATTTAAAACTAACAACAGATTATGATTTATTTCATGATAGACACAAGTCCATTAACTATTGTGAAAAAGAAATTATAAAGTTACTTCAAAAAAAAATTATTAACTAATGTAAATTTCCATAAAATTATTTTAATCTAAAGTTATTATTCAAAAGTCCAATAAATTTAATCTAAAAAATATGTTTTGCAAAAGTCAAAACGAAAATGTTAAGCCACAAACTTTATTTCTTAGTGGAAATTAATACTTGACAATTCTACACAGAAAAAAAATTATTAAAAAGAATTAATTTCATTTTTGAGCAATTTTCAACTAATTTAGAATTTTAAAATTCCCACAGAATAAGTATCACACCAACCATCATTATGGTAGTCTCGGGTATTTCTCTTCTTCTTTTTTGTATGACATTTTATATATTATACTATGAAATCACATTCAAAAACTACGTGACAAAGTTGATGATGGTCACAAATAATATCGCGCTTATTTATTCAAATTTTGTGACTAACACCTCGAATGAAGAGCGTGTGTTGTTTAATAAATATATTTTTTTTTAAATTTTCAAATGAATTATTATTAGCGATTAAACAATTAGATAAGCAAATTCATCATTTTATTATAGTATTAAAATGGTAAGGATTATCATTATTTTAAAATGTAAGAAAAAAAACACATATTGTTAAATTAAATTTGATTTAAGTATTATTAATTGATTTAAATAGAAATAAAATTTAACTGAATGATTTGAAACATATTTTAAAAAATTTATTGAAGTTTTTAAAGAGTGCATGTGGGTTTATGAGATAAAAAAAAATTAATAAATTATGATTAATATTAATAAAAGCTTAAAATGACATCAATAATTTAAATGAATTCTAACATATTTACAGTTTTTTTTTTTCAAATAAACTTTTCATTAAATTTGTAATGGTCACATAATTATAGTCACTAAATTATTTAAGAAAATTAATCAAACTTTTAAAAATTTTTGTAAATATTTTAAAAACTATTTTAAATATTTCTTTATGTAGTTTCGAAATTTATTAGAAATAATTTCCCAAAATAGATATATAGTTCAAAATAATATCTAATAAAATATAAAAAGTGCCAAAAATAAATATTAAAATTTATTGCCTTTCCTGAATTTTTTAAACAGCGAATTTATTGCATACAATAAAATATTGAATTTAATGTCTTTTAAATAAATTAATTTAGATCATCTACATTTTATTTTTATTTTAAAATTAATATTATTTAGCTAATCAAAACTTCCTGTTTACAAGCCATGAAATCATTCTATTAAACCAAATTTAAAAAAAATCTATAATTTTCATTTCTTTTTAATAATTGGCAATAGAGCACAAAATGGTATTTTCCATAAAAAATTATTTAAGTATTTAATCTAAATCTCACTATAGAAATTTTAGACCTACCTGATCGCTAAATGTTTTGCAAAAAATGACAAATTTTATGAAAATACCTATCAAGAATACATTTTATTTTATTATTGATTATGCTAATAAATTTATGGAAAAAAACTATCAAAAGCGTCTTTTTGACGCCAGATTTATTATTAATTTATAAACCTTCTTCTGAAATTATTAAATTTGGTGTTTTTTTTTATTTAAACATAGTTTTGGATTATAAACATTAGAAAGAACTAATAGAAGGTGTGGTACATTGTATTACTGAAAAATTTAAATTTATAAATATAATTTATTTGTTTTTGAAAAATGATAAATGTATTACACAAAAACTTTCATCCTAAAATAGGTAGCAAAATAAAAATTAAGTGTTAAATATTTTAATTTTGGAAAAGCCACTGACCCTAATTATAGTTAAGGTCCTACGCAAAATACAATACAAGGAAAAAGTTATAACAAATTAATTAATATCTAATAAGCTTCTTATACATCATAATTTTTTTAAATATTATGAAATATTTAATTCAACTATGCCACAAACTGCTTATTTTATTGACTATTAATTCTTCTAATTGCTTTTATATGCAATTTAAAACATATGAAACATTGTTCTAAATTTAGTTTTTAGTAACAATGTCAGAAACTCAGAGCAAAATTGTTACAGAAAAGCAGAGCAAAATTGTTCCTGATAATGATGATTATTTCACGCTGACATTTAAATTGCAAACATTATGCCGACATTGGAATATATATTATACTTTGTCAAGTTTTTATTTCTCTTCTTATAAATTATTATATTTTTTTTTTATAGCAAGAGAATTGTAGCAAAGTGACAATTTATCCCTTAATAGATTTATCTGAGAATCGTTTTTAACGAACAATCTATGAATTATTTTGTTTTTTAACCCCTTCGTGATCAAAAACTAAATTAAGTAGTCTTCTTTAAAACTTATTAAAAATTAATTTAAAATATTGTTTTTTAAATATTGTTATTAATTACTAAATTATTTCAATTAATTCCAATATAGAATTACATTTCTTTTAAAAAACCAATGTTGTGTTCCAACGAATCTATAATTAAGGAGACACTGTACATTTAGTTATACCACAACTTTACCTACTTGTGTATAACTTCAAATCAATTATAAAATCATATAAAATCTAAAAATTAATTCTCATCAATGATCTCTTAATTCCACTTTAGCAAAAGTAAATCTGTACAATTGATGAATCTCCACAGCATTACAATTTATTTTTAAAAAAAAAACTTTTTAACAAAATTATATAAACAAACAAAACGAAAAAAAAAAAATTGTCTCCTTTTGGTTCACAAAATTTTTTTTCCTATTTTAAAGAACTAAAATATTTTGTTGACGTTCGTCGACGCTTTTATTGTGTTTTGTTTTTATACTCATAAAAATTCTTTTTGCGCGCCCCAACGAAAATCAGAAAAATCTTTAAAGTACCTGCCATTTAACAACATTAACGAAACAGGTAAAATATATATATATATCGTATATGTATGTATATATAAGTATATCCAATCCAGAGCATGATTACTTGATTCTAAGGCGTTTTTCGGATTCATGTCCAATGTCAGTTTATTCATACGTTTTGTGACAAAGTGGACTCTTTAATGACGTCTTTAAGTGAATTGTTTCGATTTTTTTTTATATTCATCATGTGTTCAATTTTTTTTTTTTTTTTTTTGTTATAGTTTTTATTCTTGAAGCCGCACACTTAAAACCGATTTAAGATTTAAAGGTGATTTTATTTTTCTGTCTTGTTATTACAAATTTTGTTCTTTATTTTTGTTTATGGAAATTGCGATATTTAACAAAAAAATATATCTCCGGCATAATGGAAAACATAAAATTTATTAAAAAATATTATTCAACTAGCGTAAAATTTTTGGGTAAGTTTGCTTTCTCTTTGAAATTTAAAAATATATATATGTACATATATCATATTATAAGATTATTGTTATTATAATAATAATAATTATTTGTCCTAAAAGATAAAAAATGTCTTTGGGATGTGATCAAAATATTAGTTTAAAAATAATAGTATTAAAAAACATATTCATTTAAGCAATGATGAGCATTGAACAAAGTACAGAAAAGTTTTTTAAAAAAAAACTTGAGGAAATTTAAACCAATTTTTAATTTTTTTTTCATGAGTAAGAATGATTTGTAATTTTCTTTTGATGTTTATATTTTGTTGACATTAGTTAAATTCTTTTTTTTTTCGTTTCTTGTAAATTTATTAACTTCATTAGTTTTGGATTGTTGAAATTTAAATTATGTATTTATATTGTAAACAATATTTTTTTAGAATATAATAATTTTGTGAAACTTTATTAGAAAATAGGCTAAAAGATATTGTTAATTATTTACAAAGATGGAATATAAAAAGTTGTAGTATTGTTCTTAATATTTCCGAAAAATTACAAATAATTTACAATCCATAATTAAACTATCTAATTAAATTAATATCGTATGATATATTTCTGTAATGGTTTAGTGATCAATATATAAAAAAAGTGACGATAACAAAAAATTATTTAAAATGATTGTAGCTTTCATTAGTATATTCTGCATCTCCAAATATTATCAAGTAGTTTGACGCAAAAAATTTTTTAATACATTGTTAGTAAAACCAAATGTTTCAGTCAGCAGATACAATTTGTAACCAATTTAATCTTAATTTATACATTTTTAATACTTTTTACCACTTTTTGTTTGTCAAAGAAAATTTTTACTGCATATATGGTCCTCCTATTAGTCAATATAATACATAGATATGTATACCGTATGCAGCAGATATGAGTAGTCACTGTAGAATATAAAAATAATTCTCGTTCCTGAAACAAGTAAACAATTAAAATGATTAAAAAAAATTATGCATATAACTGCAAAGTTTAGATAGAACTAACTAAAAATCATTATTTTTTTTAACTCGTGTTCATATTTAGGGGAAAGTGGTTCAAATAACACCACTATTCAATAGTCTGGAATATATTTGTAGAAATTAGATTTATATAATATATTATTATAAATTGAAATTTTAATGTTTTCCTTACTTAGGAAAATTAATTTTTGGCGAAAGAAAGTAATAGTATTTACCCAAAATTTGAAATAAAGAATCGTACAATAATAGTTGAATATATTGCCCGTTCAAAAATATAAAACTTAAAGTGCCAATAAATAAATACAAGGGTTGTCATTTAACTTTGATTATTGTCACTAATTAAAAACACTTCAATCAATAAATATCAATAATATTATTTAATTTCCAAATACAAGTACTGGTACTATTTAGAAAGTGGTACCACTTTGGCGACTATACCTTTTGTTTAAAATGCTTTAAGTATAACTACAATATGAACTACAATTTATAAATTTCATAATTTTTGCAATCATACAAACAATTATAAAAATATTTTTTAAACTTAAATAATTATTAAAGGAATTTTAACACTATAAACAAATATAATACTATAGTGTAAAAAAAAACTTATTAGAATTATTATATAAATATAATTTCTCAACACTTTATTAAAACCAAAAAAAAAGGGTAAAAAAAATACAAAACTATTTTAATAGCATATAAAAACAAAAATAATTATGATAATGTAAACATACATAAAAATGAAAACTGAAACTTCCTTCCTAATATTAAATATCATTATGTGAAAAAGTACACGTATAATTATTAATGCTTAAGTACAGCGTTACGCATAATAAATAATAATTATATATAAAGGGAATTTATATAATTTTATTTTGTAGTCATTTATAAAATATATAAGAATGACAACATTTTATTATCTTGTAATGTGTTCAAATATATGTATAGTTATTGTGAATTTTTTTTTTATTATAATTACATTAACACTAACGTAAAAATTAGCAAAAATATTATATATTTTACAGCAGTAGATAAAACATGAAATTATATTTTAAGCAAAAGAAAAACTATTCTGTGAATTTATTTGTAGCGAATCTTTAATACGTATTAAAATTTAATATTAATTAAAAAGGTGTGAAATAATTAACACAAAATTTTGACTATAAATTCAAAAAAAACATTACATTTGTTAATTCAATCGCAAAATGCGGAGATTGGCTTAGAAATTTTTATAGGTAAAACCTAAAACCAACAATTTTATAAATTCAATGTGTGCAACTGTAGCAACTAGGTCCTAGAATTAAGGTAAAAGCATTTTTTACCTGTGTTTTCATTGCTAATTTAATTATATTTCTTAAGAGAATAAACTGATCAAATCCTAAACCAGGCATGATTCAACATATTTATTAGAATAATAAAAATTTTATAATCTAGGTCTAGGCAATACCACTGGGCCAACTAATTTTATTAATAGAAAGGCAAGGAAATTGTTCGTGAACTAACAAATTGATGGAAATAGTTGAAAGTTAGAAGTTGAAGCACTCCAGATATTTCAAAAAACAAAGATTTAACAGTATTTCCTGTCCTAAGATTTGACTGCCAAACATCATATAACAGCAATTAGTTGAAATTCAAGCTAGGAGTATGTTGAAGAAATTTCTTAAAATTCACTCGTCGACCCATATTATAAAATATGAATATCAGTAACAGAACAGGTTTTACCTAACTAAAAGATTTAACTAAAAGACAAGTCATATTATGAGACTCTGAAATAACTTGAAAAGTATGAGGGTGAGTTTTGTCTTATTGTACTATAAAAATTAATATTTATTAAATAGTAAAAATAAATTTGAATTATAAATAAATATTATTATAATATTTAATAACAATAATTGATATAATTCAATTGTAAAAATTATTGAATCAAATTGAAATTATTAAAATATTAAATATCTTGATCAATTTTGGATTCATATTACAATCACCTACTATTTACTTTACTTAACTTCATACCCAATAATTACAAATATCTCAATTTCTGATTATATGTTACCAATTCAATGAAAACATAAAAAATTATAACTATTACTCACCCAAAAAAGACTTTACATACCAAAAAAAAAAAATTCAAAACAAACTTTTTTTTTTACTTTTCCTTTGCAAATTTTATGTTGTTGTTTTTTTTTTTGTTTCTGTTTTGTCGATTCTGTCGGTTCACTTTTAATCATTTTGTAATATTTTATCGGCTTTGGTGGTTTTTTACAATCATTCTTCATGGCATTTATATAAATATCTGTATATTTTTTTTTTTGGATTTAAATATTATATTGGTAAGCACATATATCAAGGTATCAATTTGCACATTTCAGTAATTCTATTTATTGATATGAAGAAATATGTGAAAAGCAAAAATAAAATTAATACCTAAAAATTGAAATATAAAAAAAAAAAACACAAAATTTATGTTTTTTTAACACAAAAATTTCATAAATAAATCCCAAGATTATTTGATTCTGTTTTCATGTTGTCTTAATTAACCGCAAAACAAATGTAATTAAATTGAAATCATAATTTCGAATTATGGTGTAATATCATATCTTAATAAAATGTTTAACATAAATTTAATTAAGTTCTCAAAAAACAATAAGCATAAATAATTATTACATATTTATTGAATATTGTTTTGCGGTTACCATAGTAAATGAATTTTAATATATTATAGTTTTCAATTTATAAATAACCACAAATAAATCATTTTAGATGTACATATTTTTGAATTAAGGAAATAAATTTCAATTAATTTTTAATTACTTATTGTTTATTTTATTCATTTTAAGTGTTACTCGAGAAATTGCCTGAGTAGTTGATTTATGTTGCTTTAAAAAGGTGAAGATATTGATTTTCAAAATGGAAAGTTTATTTAAATTTTGTGTAATCAACGAAATTTGATATTCGTTCAAATTATGAAAGGTTTCACAACAGTCTATTACTATGTACAACTATACTAATTTTAAATTTGTCTTTCTCAAATAAAGTTTTGTAACATTGAATTAATATAAATACAAATATTGATGAAAGGTAGTTATTAAAACGATTTTTTTATACTTTTTCATCGTTAGCATAAGTTAAATTGATTAAATTATTAAATTGCTTACATTATTTGCTTATCATATATAATAAAATAATTATAATTAAATTCTGAGAAGATAAATTTTCATACAGAAGATACAAACCTCTATTACAGGATATTAAGTACAACACTTGGTGGACAAATAAAATTTATAAAAGGTTAAGTTTCTTTAATAATTTGAGGCACAAAATTAATCATGAAAGCTTATGTCCTTTTAATTTATTTAATATACACATTTTTTATTGTAACATTGATGCTGAACTTAAAATAATTATCTCATAGTTCTTAAAAATTAAAAATATGGAAAACTTGGAGAATTTATTAAAATATGAACGAATAAAAGCCAGAAAATCCAGTAAAAATACGAATTGGAAATTTGAAATTGTAAAATTTCAAATTTCCAATTTAATATTTGTAAAAAATATTAAACTTAAAATATTCAGAAAAATCTCCAAATAATCAAAAATGTATAAATTAAATTAAAAATTTTATTTATTGAAATTGATAAATTATTTTTTTACTAAATCATATATCATATAATAACATCATACAAAAAAATGCATATCAAATTTAGAAATTTTAGCAACAAAAATATTTACAAACCATAAATACTTTTAATATATAAAATCACAAAATTTTCCAAACCCAAAAACAGGAAAAATTCAATTCGTGAAAGAAGGTCAAATATTAGAAAATTTAAACATTTTTCTCATATTTTTGTATTTAATCTAAAATTTTATTATTTAAATCTTATTTAAAATACTAAAACATAACTATAAATATATACATAAAAATTTATTCGACAAAACATATGTTTTTAGAAGGTCAATTGACCCCAAACATACCAAAAAAAAAAGAAAACATATTGATAAATATACCTACTGGCAATTTAAATTAAAACCGCAACTCTTTTACATCTGGCTGATGGTAAATTTTTGATCGTATAGTAAGTTACTCCCCAAAAAATTATCGTACACATCAAAAGAACTTTTCCGATTTAAAACAAAAATTTAAAAAAAAAAACGTATCACAAGAAATTCCTTAAAGAAATATTTTACTACGCACCTGCAAAACTACCAATGAAGTAAAATACAATTTTTACATATTTTTTTTTTATATTACTTACTATAATCTTTTAATAATATTTAATATTTTTCACGATTAAATTTATAACATTTTTTATGTATTTTTTTTTTCAGATACATATTCCTTTTCTCCTGGAATATTAAAATCTTTAAAATAATCGATCATTTCATAATGTTTCAAAAAAAAAAAAATAATGTTCAATTTAGTTGATACGCATTTACATGTCAGATCAAAACGAGAGGGTGAGGATATTGATCAACTCAACAAAGTCACAAAATAAAACTGAAAAAAAATAAATATTCCTTTTAAGTCTTCAGGGATATTTTGAAAAAAAAAAAATTATATACAACAAAATTGTTTTAATATTTTTCTAGATAGGGAAATTCTTTTTTTCTGGTTAAAGTTTATATTCCTGATTCCTGTTAAAGGATAAAATATTTCATATATTATGGTGGATAAATGTTTTTTGTACAGAAAGTTATAATTTTTTGTTATATAAATTTTATTTTTTTTTTTTTTTATTGGCTTGAGGCATGAATGGTGTTCTTTTAAGCCTACCAATTCTTTTAGTTATAATAATTATTTTTAGCAAGCAAGTAAATATTCAAAAAAAACACTGTCAGTCTTATACCATACTTTTTGATCCTTTATATATCAGAGTAAATTATTATACTTACTTACATAATTTTTTTTCTGTATTTATTTTTTTTTATTTTTTGGTACATAATAATTTAACTATTAAAAACAACTTGAAGTAAAAAAATATATATATTGAAAATCATTTATAAAAATTATTTATAAAAAAATTACACTAAATTAAATTATTATAATAAATATATTTGAAAGGATATAAAAAAAATTTAGGGTAAATTCTAATAATTGGTACATTAATATCAAATTGAAATGTTGTAGAAATAATTGATTATTTAAATGCAATTAACTTGAAATTCTACCTATTAATTTTCTTAAAGAAACTTTTAAATGCAACAATGCGTTGGACGAATATGGAGTATCAACCTGATAAATATTACACAAAGTTAAATTTGATAATATTGATATATTTTAGGGAAAATTTTCTCCAAAGTTTAACAGCTTACAATCAACATTTAATTCTTGAAATGTTTCCCATAGGTTTTCCAAAATATTTAAAAACAAAAGGAAGAATTTAACAATTTTAGAAAAAATCCAACATATTTCTAATATTTCTTACTATACTATTAATAGTAAGAAAAATATGACAAAAATCTATACAACCAGCTATTGAGACTTTACTAATTATAATTTCAATCCATAAATCTTTAATAATTTATTTAATTAATTGATTATTATTTGCTGTTTAGTAATGTAAATTACTATAATATAATCTAAAATTTTCGATTCTGTCAAATTTACAAAATCAAAAAAATATCATATACCTATCTACCCTATTTTCCCCTACAAAAAAATAAAAATGACTAATTTCCTTAATATTTAAATTAAGCATATAAAAGAATGTATTATTTATTACTATAATTAATTTTGTTTTTATTATTTTATATAAAATATTCGCTTGAGGTAAATGCAACAGTATTTTTTATGTTATATGTACATAGTTTTGACAACATGTAGATGAGTTGCCATCATAAACTTCAATTAAATTTGAAGAATTTTTTCTTAACACATTTCCAATCAAATTGACTTTTTATTTTGACACTCTTTTGTTTTTTTTTTTTGTGTAACAATTTTCTTACCAAACTCTTTCAAAAATTCAAGATACACGTATCTATGTAATATGGCTATTCTAATTTAATAATTAAATGAGATAAATAGTATTAGATGAATTAATTTCTTAAATATTATTGTAATTTTTATAAAATATCATATGTATGTAATATAAAAAATGGTTTGACAGAAAATTGATAGGTTATCAATTAGTATTATAAGATAACATATTCAATTTCTTTCATAAATTCACAAAAAAAATAAGTTTAAAATATTCTCAATAAAATTTAGGGTTTTCCTATAATGAACATACCACTTCCAAACAATATTACTATTTTCATTAAATAAACAACAGAATTTAAAAAACATTAATAATTATTTTATTAAATTTTCCGCAAATATTGACCAGAATATTAAAATAATTCGATTATTTTAAAGCATTGTGATCTGTATTAAAAAGAATTTACAAGTCAATATAACATTTAAAAACATATCTTTTAGAAATTTCCCCACAAAATTTAAGAAACTATCTTGAAAAAAATAAGTTAAATCTATTGATTGTTTTCATTTACCGAAAGAATATATTACTGACTTTTAAACATTTTTATTCTCATTTCAATTTATGTAACATTATGTAATTTTGATATTATTGTGTAAATTTACTTCATCATTTTTTTCTGTTTTCTTTGTGACACCAGTGATCTAAAGAGTTACAATTCCCCTGATATTGACCGATAATTTTTGTATTTTAGATCATCAGAGTCACATTTATATTGTATTTTTTATTTTATTATTTATGTTGTTTTTTTTTGCATCGAAAAGTGGAAATAACATTGTTGTTTTACAAGTTTTTTTTTCGAATGGAAAATTGTTACTAGAAAAAATTACTGTATTTACTGGTTGACTGTAAATAAAAACATAAATAAATAACAATCAACAACTACTGCTATACACAAGTTTAATAAAGTTTGAAAAGTTGTTGAATTATATTTAATCAGAAATTAAGTTCATAGAGTTTAGGAAATTAATATCTGGCGACATAATGTCGATCAAAAAATAATATAAAAATAATAGGAGTTTTCATAGAATTTAAAATTTTATTTTCAAATTGGTAAACTTGAAGTTTAAACATTTTGATTATAAAATAAAGGTTTTAAACTTGTCATAATTTTAAGTCTATATTACGGTATCACACCGGATATGAGTACTAACAAACAAAATTTTAGTAATACTGACGAATCTATGCGATTAGAAGTTTATGCGACAGAAGAACTGCAATATAAAGTTTTTTCTTGTTATACCTAAATAATTATATTTTTACGTCTAAACTTAAAATGAACATCATCGTTTTTTCGGACAAGATTGTTAACTTGAACGTAATGCGTTATTGAAAAGTTTACACCATTACTATACCTTTAAAATTCTTATGTAAAAATCACAAAATTCATATTCTGTTCAAAATCTATTAAATTCTAACCATTAAAATATTATTATATTTTGTTTTTTTTTTTTTTCCTGAAGCTAAACCAATCCAAATCACCTTAGAAGACCTAAAAACAATATAATGTGAAAAAAAAACATATTTTATATTTAATTTTTTGTTATAGTTATGTCAATTTTATTATTCTACACTATCTAAATAAATTTTTTTTTATTAATATTTATTTAATGGCTTTTGATGTGCAGGTTAAAATAGTCATATCAGTAAAAATTATTACACTTATATTTATATTATTCTTGTATATTTCTAAATAAATGTACTTAACTTAAAAAGCATATTATAAAAATATTTAAGAATCAATTAAAAAAAAAAAAAAACATAGCAAAATTTTTTTATATTATTCTTATCTTATAAGAATAATATAAAAAAATTTATGAACCGAAACATAAATGTCGTAATAAAAACTCTTCAACTATTTGACCATAAACGTGTTACAGTACGAGCAATATTTGACGCTATTAAATAAAAAACTAGTATGTTCTACTTAAATCCATAAGGTAAAACCGATTAAGGATGTTCACATAAAATAAAAGATGTTATGTGTAAAAATTTTCAAATAAATATTTTATTATGAAGTAAGAAGAAAAATGTGGTCATAGTTGCAGTTTGAATCATATTTGCTATAAGATAGACAATTAATCTACCAATTATAAATTAACAAAAATATATTTTATCGTTCCAATAACCAAACAAGCTATATAATTTTAATTACTCCATATGTCACTATGTTACTTCAAATGTGTAACTAAAAATATTCATATCATTTTCTAAATATTTTCTTACCCCTTTTTTCACTCCACTAGAAAGCATGGGCCCTAGGTATAGAGTTACCTGTACTTGAAGTGCCAACATTTTTGTATTGCAATTTGGACCTACTAATTTTATTGGGATTTCGGACCATGTTCCTTTATAGTGAGGAAACCTTTTTAATTGGAACAATGTTATTGCTTTTGTTCATTGGTGTTAGCAAATGTCTTTAGCATTTTTCCCAATCTTAAAATTGCATTTTTAGTACTAGTATATTTGCAGAGCTAAATTCCTAGCACTAAGCCACTGCCGGTCGTATGACGAATATGAAGAATTTTTATTCCAAATCTACTAATTTTGGATGCAAGAAAAAAAACATGTTAACTTGGTGAAACAATCATCAAATAAACTCAACTGTAATTGAGTTTTTAGAGAGTCCTTTATTAACTTGAGTAAACATATCTCAATATTAATCCCTCGGAAGTACCCACATTGTAAAGTAAAATAAAAACATTTTACAAATATTGACTTAACAATTTATAAGATTTTTTTAATTTTTAAGAACTCTTTATCAGTGTCATTTATATTTACAATATGCCATCAGTCATTAGACATAATATTCTATTAGATATATAAATTCATACTAAATTAATATGCTTGATAAAATATTTTAAATTATAATTTTTATTTACACAAATTTTCGATGACATTATAGTGTAACTAAAAAAACAAAAAATTTAAACATTAAATTTATCATTTTTAAAAAAAATCAATCATAAATGATGCGTAAATGAATCATCTTTCAACATAATATTTTATAAAAATTAACTTTTCCCAACAGAATCTAAGTAAAAAAAAAAAAATTATGTGCAAACATTTTTTGATGAATCTTTATACAAACCAAACTTGTACATACAACATAACAATTATTTTGTTTATATTTGATTTATACTTAAATATACATATAAAAAAAATATATTTTTTTTAAATTAAATATTTTTCACAAGAGCTAAAATATTTTTTTTTTTTTTAAACATAAAATCGTCTTTGTATTACATTCAAGTTAACTATGACAAAGAATGTACAGAATGTCATATAGAAATTATTGTTTTCTATGAAAAAGTGTTGTTTTTTTTTTTACCTTCAACCAGAAATAAAAAAAATCAAACGCATTTTAACTATAAGTATACATATGTACGTATAAAGATTCCATTTGAAATAAGAGAATTGCACGTATTCTTTAAATTAAAATTGAAAAATCGAAGAAAAAGTTATTTTTCTATATAAAACATACATTTATCTACAAGAAAACTAATATTATTAATAGATAAAAAAAAAAAGGAAAAACACAATTAAATAAGGAAAAAAAGTTGTTGTGACAACTAATTTTTTCGCAATAAAAAATTGTTTATTTTTTTTCTTGTATTTTTTAAAATAATTCATTTAATATCGAAGCTATGATGATTTAGGAGAAATGATTATATTATTAATTTCAAACAGGAACATTCCAAACGTTCACTACAGCCATCACAAACTCTAGCTCTAATAGCTGTTAGTTAGCAAAGAGTATGCCAGAAAATAAATATGTATACCTTATACAAATAAACTAATATGCAAGTATGAACTATACAACAATTTTAGGCAAAGCGGAAATTGTATCACCGTATCCTTCACTACCTAAATTTACTACCGGCTTATTAAAGATTCCAGGGGGTCGAAATATAACATGGGTAATACTCCATAAATTTTCTACTCATTAAACGAACATAATTCAAGACAAACTAATGTTACCTCATTTATGAAGACATGCGTTTGTGCTATAAAGTCGCAATTATAATTCCAGCTACTTACATAATTTTATTAACAAATATTTCACATATTAAATTCAAAGGTTAATGAACAATCAAAATAATATTTGCTTTAAGTTAATAACTCTTTTAATAATGAAAATGAAATCATAATTTTTTTTTTTACTATTATATTTAACTATATAAATTTTTTATGTTGATTTCTTCAATTTAATATAAATTGACGATATTTTATAAATTAATAATGATTGCATTAAAATTTAAATAAATTACAGCAAGTAGAAACAATAAAATCTTTATTAAGTACATAATAATGTTTATTACGAGTGATTTACTGAAATATTAAATATATCTTTAAGATTTTTTTATTTTTTAAGTTTATCAGAATTAATTATATAAAAAAAAAATTATTTTAACTTCCATCACTTCACTTCATTATATTCTTTATTTAAATTTATAATATCACAATTATAATTCCAGCTATTTACATAATTTTATTACTGCCTTAAACAAATATTTCACATATTAAATTTAAATTTGGAACGAAATAAATATTATTTTACCATGTTATATTTTCATTTAATATTTCGTAATTGTATTAAGTTATAAAATATTTTATAACTCAAATTTATTATTTATAATAGTGCAATGAATAATGATTTCTATAGTAAATATTAACTTTTAAATAAATTTGTTTCAAATAGAAAACCAACAATTTTTTATAGCATAGTTAAAAATTTCAAAATTAATCAATTATAAATTTTTTTTTTTTTTTGGATATATAAACATATAAAATGATTTTTTGGATAATAAACATGTATTCCACATAATAAAAGTTTTCATTCATTTTACGATTATTCAGATAAAAGGCCAGCAGCTTCAATTTGAGATTTTTCTTCATATTTATTAATTTACTATTATTAATTTTAACCTAGTTAATTAATTTTGCATTTTTAACCTTATATGTTTATTATTTTATATAGTTTTTATTAGTTTTCATAATATTTACAAATATTTTAAAATATTATGTTAAATTAATACATAGATAATGGTATTGGCCTATAATAAATGGAAAACATAATTGTATTAATCCTATAAATATATTTATAAATATAAGTAACTTATTTTCGCGAAAAAAAAAATATTTTTAATTTTTTTATTATTATAAACATTTTCAAAAAAAAAAAAACTTTCTTATGCAATCATATATATGATTGCATAATTTCACTTCTTTAATAACTATATCAATTTAATTATGATTCAACAATATATTAAAGAATATAAAATACAACTTGAATTTGTACTGAAATTATTACTCTGTCTATATTGAATTGAAATTTCCTCCAACCTTTATATACTCATAAATATATAATCAAAATTTTATCAATTTTATTTATAAATTTCAAAATATTATGTTTGTATATTAATTAATTTAAAAATTATATGCGTAACACATTTTCAAGTTATAAAAACTTTAAAATTAAAAAAAAAAATCAATAATTATATTAATGAAAAATATTAATAACGAAATCAAATTTATAAATAAAAATATTTCACACCATTCTCTTTGATATCGAAAATTTATGTGATATTTAGCAATAAAAAAAAATCACCACATAAAATCATAAAAAAAATTATATTAATTTATCGAGTATTTTTATTTATTTTTAAATATATATAATTATGATTCGATAACAATTTGCATAATTAATATTTTGTCAAAACATAAAAAAACTTGAGAATGTGAAAATGAAATAAAAAAATTATATAAGTAAAATATAAAAATCAGTTTAACATTATAAGCATTTCCGAATTAAATTAATCTGTAGCCAATTCCTCAATAACTTTAACTTGTATATTTCAATTAATTTATTTCGTATTTCTTTGCATTGAAATTTTGAAACTCAAATTATCAGTGCAATGGAAATTATCATTTAATAAATCAATAATTATTTTGTCTTGAATTTAATTAAATAATTCAATGAATTTTTATGATTAAACTAAAAAATTAATTAAAAATATTATTATTGGTACATCTTCGTATAAAATTTCTTTATAAATTATTTACTTTTTCATTGAAAACACTCTGTAAATTTGAAAATAAAGAACCCTGTTAAAAAGTTATTCAATATAATTTTCTTCTTTTTTTTTTATTTCATATATTTTATTGCATCTGATAAGAAACGAAAACTTTATTGTGGATGTACTAAATAACTAAATTAGTGTGTTTGAGCTGAACCATCGAAACAAAGCCAAAAAAAAAAAAAATACACCAAAGCAGTCAAAGATACTCAAAATAAAAAATGATCAAATCTCAAAAGTCGTACACATAACAAAAAGGAACTAAAGAAATATCAAAAACGCGTGCACTCGAAAGAGCACATTAACAACAAGGACATTTCTCTTATCAATTGTGATGGAAAGTATCGTCTGAGTTATTCAATTTTTTTTTTTTTTTATGTTGAAGTTAAAAGTTTTATTTTATATTTTTACTTATCTTTCTTATGCTTGGTGTTTTATGCAGTTTTAATATAAAAAGTAAAAAAAAAAAATTAAGTTAAAAAACGATGCAATTTTTTAGCTCCAAGGACAACATGCAATAAGAAAAAATTACACCCATAAAGGTGAACAAAGTTATCTTCTGAAAATATGCGTCAAATAATAAAAAAATATATTTTTAAATTCACTTAACCTGAATCATTATCAGGGACCAACTTATCCAAATGACTAACAGTAAAAACAAAATAAAAATGAATATTTGTAACCCCAATGGCATCGATGGAATTTTTTTATATAAAATGTTAACCTTTAATATGAAATTTTTAATTTTTCTATAGCCAGATGAACCAAACCGATTTTAGTATTGTGTATCAATATCAAATAATACATAGAATTGTGGGTACTATCTATCGATGGTCCATTAAAAAATGTCATTTCTACAAGTATATTTATGACAGCACTTAATGTCGCTTATTGAGTACTAGGTTCGATTACAAACATTGTTCCAAAATTCGACGTCACTCATAACTTAATAATACTGTACTGCGATAAGACCATGTCGCCAATAGTGGTTATGTCAGTACATTTACTTTGAACTTTAAATTAGCACCAGTATTAATATAGAATTTTAAGATTGCTTTTGATATCAATTTTTGTCATTTGGGTGAGGTCATTTTCCCGTCTCATTGTTATAGAATTTATGTAATTAATATTTTCATCACTATACTCAATTCTGAATCAAATTGTTAAATGGAAATTGTAATGGAATGTTATAAAACATTATATCCGTATAGAATGTTTTGCTGCAATAATTACGTACATATTGATATGTTTAACTGTGCTGTACTACAGCATGGGAATAATTCCAAAAGAAAGTATATGTGTACTGGAATATTTTTATATTTGTATTATTAGTTTCTATATTAAATATGTTGACCAAAAATGTTTAATAGATATTATTAAACGGAAATCATAATTTTTATAAAACCTATTTTATCATTTTCAGTCATTTAAAAAATTTGCTAAGTATTTAATTTTTATTATTATAGCCTTTGATTAATTCTTATTTCATTTTCATTAAAACAATTAAATACTTTAATTTTTCCTAGTAAATTGTTTTTTTTTTTATTAAATTGTCGGTGAAAAACAGACAATCGATGTTATTAACACGTTTTTCATTTACTAAGAATAAAAAAGTAGAAATTAAAAATAAAGCAAAAAAAAAAGAAAATTCATTAAATTCCAAAGTTGACTTTATTTCATCATTGAGAAAATAATTCTGGATTATTTACATCTAAATTCGAATTTATAATTAAAAAAATAGTGAACAAATTGTATAATAATTATACCAAATAATATAAAAAATTGATTAATAATTTTTTAAGTAGAACTAATACTTAAACCGGACAATTTTGTTTGTCTTTGTGCTCTTCAGAAAATGTGTTTAAATCAATCTAATTAACTCAATTAATTAACAATTATATGCCCTTTATGTCGGTAACGATCTAATGATTTTACATGATTTTTTGTGGTTCAGAAATTACATAAATTTAAAATTGTACTGTATTTTTGTAACAGTTATGAAGAAATCGTTCTAATAACTGGTATGAAATCATTCTAATTACTGGTCCATTTTTTAAAGTTTTTCCTTATATAATATAATAAGTATCTAAGAAACTTCGAATTATCTGTAATACAAATCATTGCATTAAAATTTAATTACACTATCTCAATCATAATTTCAAAATATTACAAATTAATAAGCTTAATAAATTAATAACATATAATAAATATGAAAATAGTGTTTACTCTCATAAATGTCCACATAATTTGTAGATAAACCTCATAAAAATATATATTTACTTAAATCTAAGTACATATTATTTATTTTACTTTATTTATATATATACATATATTTAAAGTTTTATTTTCACATCTCAGTTTGTTTTTTATTAATATTTGAAAGTTGCAAAATATTGCAACATTTACATCGTTATCTTCATATTTACAATATATTTTTTTACAAATATAAAAAGTACCATTAATGTCATCAGAAATTGTAATTTATTTTTATAAAAATTGATTGAAATAATAGATTAATAGTAAAACATCAAACAGAAGTTTAACAGAAGTATATAAATCACTATATATATATATTAACTACTTGGCATAGTGCGAATAGATAATGATTAACATAGTAGATATGGCTATATTATAAAAAATTTAATTGATTTCATATTTCTACTAGTATGTTAAATTTGTAAAATAAAACTTAATATGTATTAGAAATATTTCTCGTAATTGTCACTAATTTTCATACTATAAATTAATTTTATTTTTTCTCAGGGTATTTAAAGAATCTTACTGTCGTCAAAAACAAATAATTAATTAGTTTCTAAAAAATTAAGTTGATTTTACCCTATTTGCAAAAGGTTGAATTTGATTTGCAAAAGGTTGAATTTGGAGTGCAAAACCTGTATTTATTTTCTTAATTTGGATTGCAATCATTTTGATTATATTTTTAATACTTTAATTTAAGGTTCTGGTTATCAGTGAGTAAGATTTTGATGTATTAAATGTGCTAACTATTTTTATTACGTATTATTTGTTATTTTTAAACCTCCTACCAAAAAATAAAACTACGAATATTGATCATTAACCTGCTTATTGAAATTTCTAAAAAAAAATTATTCAAATATATTTTGAATATCTCTATTAGAATTATTATTTTATTATAGCCATCAACCTCGATATATTCTTCTTTCCGAAATAGTAACAATGAGGAATTAATCTAATTTCATAAAATTGTGCCATAAAATTAACTTGCCAAAACCTTGATTAATCAAAATATGAACTTGGAAATGATATTTAAAATTTCCATTTATTAAATTTACATTAATAATTTTCCACTTAAAAGAATTTATAAGTATACACTTTAATACTTTTAATAAATGAATTCTTAAAATTTTTGATCTTTAAGTGGACCTCCATCAAATATAAATAAATTTTATAATTTTAGAAATATTAATTTGAATATCATCAAGTAAATAAAAAAAAAAAATATTATAAGATTTTCAATGTTAATATGTATAATATATAATTTTTATTTTCAATTATTGTCGATACTTATAGAAGACGCCATTTTTTCTACCTACATATCATTTTGGATAAGGTGGAATTATAGAAATTTGAATATTATTAAAGATAAAGAATTAATTTTTTTTTTTTGACCTTCTGGCTAAAAATATCAAAAATCATGCAATTGAATTGATTAAGTCTAACGAAAAGAGGTTAGATACTTCACTTATTTAAAAAAAAAAAAAGTTATCTAAATTGAAAAACAAAAATTTTTATACTTTCGCAATTGAGGTGTGGTATATTATATTTAAAAATTGACAATATTTTATTTTATTACGAAATATACCTTAGAAATTAGATTTATTATTAAGAAAAATAAAATTATATAATGTATGAAAAGAAAAAGCCCAATTTACTTAAAATATATTAAATGTATATTCATTCTCTGAATGAAAAGATATTCATAATCTTTTTTAAATAATAATAATAAAACGATATCTTGTAAAAGTATTTGGGCAAGTTACAACGTACAACAAAAGAACTTTCTTTAAATCAAATATTTGTGTTTTTTTAAGAATTATCATTCTATAAAATTATCATTCTAAATTTTCTTGTAAGTACAAGAGGAATATTAACACTTTGAAATAATAAAATTGTGTAAATAAAACTTTAAGATGGGCTTATATTATTTGTGCGTGTTTTCAAGGTAAATTTTATGTTTAACACTAGAATTACCAGCAGTATACGAATACCTAATTCTACGGTTTTCCTCATTCAAAGTTGTACTTGGAAAAAGGACAACACTAATCACGTCTTTCTAATTCGGAGAGTACCTATGTGATAAAAGATAAACTTAGAATGAAAAAGTAAATGAAAATTATAAGAGCTTTTAAATGAAATAACAAAGAATTTCAATATAAGTGTTATACCTTTTCTCACAGTTGGAAATGAATATACATATAGTAATAATACATTAGTTGCCTTTTAATCAACCTCGAAAATAAATATTTAATAATAGTTAAATTCGGAATTAACATTCACATACCAAAAATAGAAAAGATAGTCGCCTAAAGGTACTAGAAAATACTTTTAAAAAAATTGGGAAAAAATATATAATTATTATGAACAAAAATAATAAAAATATGTAATGTAATTGAATTAAATTTATTTTGGGTTAATTGTTAGTTTTAATACTACATATTCCGATACGAATATTAACTGTACGTAATTACCAACTAGCTTGCACTTAGGTTTTAAAATATCAGATTCAGATAACAAAGTTTTGCACCATTTGATAAATTGTATTCTTTCTATAGAAACTAATGCATAAACATAATAAAAAAAACAATAAAATTTTGATTTATAAATTAATTAAAAATGATGATTCCCTACGACGTCCAAAAAATGCAAATGAAATAAACGAACTTAAAGAAGAATGTAACGAATATGCTGAAAGTAATAATTTTATAATTTTTAAACTTTTTACATATTAATTCATTTAAAATTACTAGAATTACAAAATTTGTAAAATTGTAAAATAGAATTTATAAAAATTTATAAAAATGGCTGAAAATTATTCAAAAGATGTTAAAAAAGAAAATAATCATTAATATACAAAATCTATTAAAAACAATTTCAAAACAACGTGAACTAGAACAACAACTTTATCAATCTTTAATTCAATAAAAAACTAACCAGTTCTCATTATCGATTAAACAAAAATATTACATATATATAACATAAAAAGTGAATATATGTTGTGTTGATAATTAAAAGTATTAAATTAAATTTAAATTATTGGATTTTTCCTTATTGTAAGATAATATGTAATATGGATAATATGTAATATGGAGTAGCTCTGGTACGTATATCCAACCATCTTGAGAGCCATGTAATATTATGTGTATGTCCCTTATTGTTAGATAATATGTAATATATGCATGATAAGATGTATTTTTTTCTATTATTTTTTTTAATTAAAAATATATTCAATATTTTTGCAAAAAAAAATTCTAATTATTTTTATCCTTTTAAATTCAAAGAAACTAAAGAATAAAATGTTTACAAACATAATGTTTTTATGAAAATGTTGTTATTTTATATCAATATAAATTTTCAATTTTCTATTAATTTTGCTGAATTTTGTATGAAAATAAATTTTTAATTTTTTCAAAAAAATTTCATTTTGGTATTGATCCATTTTGTATATAAAAAATGGCTATAAGCACAAATATTGATCCAAATTTTTTGGTTCAATTTTTTTCATATATTTTTGCATATATACAGCAACAGCAATCAAAAAAGTGCTGCACCAAAATATAACAACAACAAAAAAATGATATTTTCTCCTGACATGGTGTTTGATCCATATTCAAAAATATTTGTTATATCGGCTCCCTGAACCACTGAGTAAATCAAAGTTATAGCGAAAAGTTATAAACTATCTGTTGTAAATTAAAAATTTTAGTAATTCATATTAGATTAAATAAAGGGACAAATTCGACAAAATTAAATAGTTATTGCTTAATTATATTCTGAATGTGAATTATTTAAATAAAAAATCGTTTACGAAGTCAAAACGCTAGCAGTTCGTTCACGAATTAGTTTAGAGGGTAAATATATTTTGACAGCAGCGCTTGAGATTTATTCCATTTTTTACTCAATACTGACATATCTTAAAAGTTTTTTATTACATTTTGACATTTTTGAGATAAATTTTTAATTTGATATATTTTAGAAAAACAATTTGTTAAATTTGTTTTATAAAAATTATTTTTCTTTTAATTTGCTCCCCTTTTATTTGTAAAAAGTTTTAAATTTTATAAAATCTTGTAAAAAATTAAAAAAATAACGCAAAACAATATATTTAAAAATGTGTTATAATTTACCTAGAAATTAAGTTCTCAAAATAAAACATTTTTCAATGTCATGTTTATGTCAGATTTATTAAAATTCACAAAATTAGTAATCTAAATAAAATATTATTTATATTTATTTGTTTTATAAAAAATGGTTTTTAAAATATTCACTTTTGTTTCATAGTTAAATTCAAATTTAATTAAGGAAAATTTTCCAACAAATAAAAAGTGCAAAAAACCCAAAGAAACCAAGTCAGTGCATTTTAAATAGCAAATTAAATAAAAAATCATAGAACATATATTTATATTAATATAAAAATGGATTTAGCCAGAGTATCAAATGAACGAAAATTATATCTTTGTCGGTGGTATTTCAGAGGTAGTTCATTATTATTGTTAAATATATTGAAATTTTGGTAAATTTTAATTTTTATATTTCTTAGCCGGATTTGCTCTTTTACCATTTGTTTGGGCTATTAACACATGTTGGTTTTTTAATGAAGCATTTCGTAAACCTGTCTACGAAGAACAGAAGCAAATTAAAAAATGTAATATGCAATTTCAATCTAACATGCAATATGTAATTTTCTAATATAAATTTTAGATGTAATAATGTCGGCACTTGGAGCTATAATATGGTTCTTAATATTAATTACATGGATATCAATTTTCCAAGCTAATCGTCTTAAATGGGGAGAACTTGGCGATACTATAAGTTTCATAATTCCATTAGGAGATTAAAGAATTATTTATCATTTAAACATTAAAAAGATTATTAAACTATATTTTATTATTCCAATATAATTATATTAATTTTAAGAATTGAAAAATTTTTCTAACAATAAATAATGTATAAAATAAGTTGATACTAGTGATACTAAATTGTTGCAAAGAATAGTCTTGTAAGATTATTATGTGCATTTCGATTTATGAACCTTTATAACTGGTTAATGCTGATTATTTCCAGGTATATGCAATTCAATTGCGTACAAATAGACACAATACTGATTTAGAAGTCAACTTTAATTGAATCATTGTTTTGTTTGATAAAAACCTATACTTACAGTAAAGAAAAATGAACTTGTTAAATTTAATTATACTTTTTATTGTCTACGTACTAAAAAAAAATTATTCAACATTATTTAAACGACATTTTCATTCTGTGAAACTTTTTTTTTCAATTCTTCCATCTGCAGTTCAAAATATGATTTTCTTAATGTAAGTGGTAATGATTTTTGTCTCAATAAATAATTTTCATTACCTTTCGCTGTATAAGTATCATTACCCATTAAATTACGTAGTGCGATATTTTTTTTTAAAACTTTATCATAATAACGTATTCCAGCATCAATGAAATCTATAGAATTTGAATATTTCTTAAACAATGTTCAATAATTATATAAATAAAAACAAATTTTACCTGGTCCTAATTCACATAATCTCTTGTCTATATCAACATCGGTTTGCACTTGATTAAAATCTGTCATAAATGCCCACATACCAAGTCCAAACATACTTAGTATCGAATACATTACAACTCGAACCTAAAACAAATTATTTAAATTTATAAATAATTTAGTAATTTAAATACAATTTTACACTTAATGGTCTTGCATATAAATTTAATCTTTGATTAAGAGCATTTCCAATAGTATAAACTGCAAGAAATGAACAAGTGGGAAATAATGAATTTAATAAAACCCAATGTGTTTGCAATTGCAAAATTTCCTTGCATATTGCGAAAATTTGTTCATCTTTGGTTAAAACAAGTGACGATTGCAGTAATTTTCCATTTTCTGATGACCAGTTAACTGGTTCATTTCGAAATAAAATTTCTTGACGATCAACATCCTGCTCAGTATCATATGAGAAATTTTTTGGTATCCCTAAAGCACAGCCAAAACGATATTTTGTTGAACCAAAACTAAATAAATCAAAACCATAAACAGAAAATGGTCTTATAAGTTTCCGCTCATATGTGTGAACTTTTAATTGTTCAAGTGCTATTTCCAATCTATCAAGGACTTTTTGTGGAATAGGTAATTCAATACCTGACTTGTAACATTGGAAAATCTGTTTATAATAATCCAATAAAATTGTTTGAGGTATAAAATTTCCAGCAAATAGTGTCATTGTTGTGCATGCTGCTGCGGTAAATACCACTTTTCTGCCAGATTGTGTATTAAAAAACGCGAAAAATCCTTTTTTTCCTTTCATATTTCAATAAATAATATTTTTTTAATACCAAAATAAATTTCACCCGGTGAGTTTTATGACGTTTCTTTGTTTTGATAGGGTTATGAAAATATATTCTAATATCAATTCTTTATACTTATTCATTCTTTTATTCTAATATCAATTCTTTATATTTTATTCATTCTTTTATTCTTTCCGTCTAATCTATTCCTACTGTTCAGTATTCTTTTTTTCAGAATCTTCCGAACATATTATTTTTTTTATTCTACATTCAATCGCTAATTTAAATTTAAGTTTATACAACGCTTTGCAATAAGTCGTTTAAATATTATGAAAGTAGTTACAATTTCTTACTTATGTCGATTATAAATAACGTAGCACAGAAATAACTGTATCGATGATGACCTTATATTGATGATTTTGAAAATTCCATGAGTGAAACAAATTTTTCAGTCTTTTGCCCATAATTTGCAACATAAATGGAGATATTACTAATACAGTGCACCCTCCCAAGTTGTGCTTGAGTTCATTCTCCATGGTTGTTCAATTGTTTAATGTTTCAAAATAATATTTCTCTTACACACTACATCAAAAAGCATTATGGCTGTTCTTAACTCTCATAAGCTTGCTGCTCTCCTCGACAACGAAAACGCTTATAAGAAATCCTAAAAAAAATTTCCCATAAAATAATTGTGTGTTGCAAAAGTTTTGCACTGTAAATTGCACGATACCACAGTTTTGCACTGTAAAGTTTGACAAGATTTTTCTTAACTTCAAATTGGAAATTTTTACAATTATAGCATTTTTAAGTGTAGAATATTTATTCGAAAAAAAACAATCGTTATTAAACAGTTCGCAATTTATATTTGTTGGCGGAACATATCCCAGTTATAAAATATATTGGTTTAAGTCCAGTATAAATTGACATTACAATTGAGGCAGTACATTTATTTGACGATTTTTATTATTTTTGACATTTCAAAGCGGGAACTTCACTTTTCGTTCAATCACCTACGCGAAAATATTATAAAAAGAATTTCGCAAAACAGAAATTTTAATAATTGTAACAAAATAATAATAAAAAAATAAAAACAATAAAATAACACTCCATCCAAAAGTTCCTTTTAATTTTCGCATTTTTAAAATTAATAATTTTTTTTTTAAATTTAGTTTTACAATTAAAAAAAAAGCCACCAACGTTTCTGTGGTGTGTTGATTCTTTAGAAATTATGTGATTTTTTTCTTTTATTATTTTTTTTTCTCTTTTGATTATTTTTTTTCAAATCTTCCCTTTTTAAGTAAATTTTCTATATATATATATATATATATATAATAATATAATTAATTTTATTAAATTGCCTGTCAGTTTTAAAATTGTACGCGTTTTATTTTGATATTTATATTTACACAAAATTTCCACGGGAATCAAGCTTACGCTTTAAAAGAAGAAAAGAACGCGAAGAATTTAATTTTGAAAAAAAAAATGGCTAGTCCCTACGATAAACTTCTTGAAATGATCAGTTGCTTAGATTTACAAGATGATGGTATACGTATGAATCATAAAATCAAATCAATTGAACAGGATTTTTGTAATATTATTAAAGATGAACAAATGCTTAGGTAATTCTTTTATGACATATTTTCTTTGTGTAACCTTTAACTACTAACGCATTATTTGTATAATTAGCATATTTTGTTTAATAAATTTTCAATTTAATATACGTGTTTTAAGACATGTTTTATCATATATTAAACAAGTTTAAATTATTTTTAATTTTTTTTTTTAGTGAGTCCATGGATTATATGAATAATAAAGTACTTGATGATAATGAATCTGCATTAAAATTCGCTTTATTATTTTCATCTAGAAATTTTGATTCACTTGCTATGAATGATTTTAAAGTCCGCTGTAAAATGTTAAATATATTACAAACAAACTATTCAAATGCTGAAAAATATCGTAAAGAAGATAAAAATCGTTTATATAATTCAATAACATTATTAGGTGAATATTATCATCGTGTTAGATTAGCTGATGGTAATCCTATATCTATTTTGGGTGAATCACTACTTGGTTTATTAACACAAGAACTAAATTCAGATACTCTAAGTAATGATTTAAATACTGGATTAATAGATATTGATTTAAAATTAGCAAAATTGATTTTATCACAGGTAAGATTTATTTTTGAATAACTAAAATATTAAAGCTGTCACAATTTAATGTTGCTATAATTATGATTATTAATGTTTAATTGCTAATAGAAATTACAAAAATTTTGATCAAATTCAAATAAAAAACAAATGTTACAAAAACGACATAATTAATACTCGTTTAGTCGAATAATCGATTGGTCGAAAATTTTAGGTTAGCTCCAAGATTAGAAAAGATATCGTTTTCCATATAAAAGTATAAAACAAAACAGATGTAAGAATATAGAGCATTAACAAAACTTATTTTAACGAAACAACATTAAATAATTTTTCCCGATTGACTCGTGCGTTTTGTATGTTAATAATAATAGTATTCTTGAATTAGTTTTAGGTTTCATTGACAGATTATAAATTTTATTGGAACTGCACTTTTAATAATTATAGGAATATTTTATTAAATAATCACAATCAATAAAAGTTATACGTATTCATTTTCCCCCGCTAAATTTTATTTTAGTGGGGCAAAAGTAAAATCCCTATTAAAATTTTCGTAGATTTCTTTCGAACGAAAAGTTATTTTTGCAAAAAAAACATGTTTGTATAATAAAAGTTTTGCTGGCAATATATTCCCAAGAATTTTTCGTAAAAATTTTTATTTTATTTAGAATATGCATTTCACAACTGAAAACTATAAATAGAAGAAATTCTAATTTTTGGTAATCAAATTATTTTTTCCCATTTCTTTTTATAAAATCTCAATTTTATTGACTATAATTAATAAAAATTTTATTCTATTGGTGTTTTTTTTTAAATTAATGTAGAATTTGCTTATCCCTATTAAAATTTTCATGTGATGAATTTACTTTTAATGAATATGTCAAAAAATATATAAAATAAGTTTTATTTTACATTAAATTTTTTCCAATTTGTTGCTACTCTACTGAGTTGAAATTTAATATTTCTAAATGGCTTTCATCATAAAAATTAAATCCAACAAATTGAACAAAATCGACAATATTATGTAAATTGTGTGTCAATTAAAAATTCTATAACATTTCACAGTTGTCATAACATATTTAACAAATATAAAAACAAATATAATCTTTATTTTTACTAAATATATATATATATATATAAATATAAATATATTAATATTTTCCAAGCGATCTAATCTATTAATAGAATTTTAATTGAATAAATATACTAAAAAATAAAATTTTATTGCTATTTTATATGGTTTCTTTTTTGTTTTTAGAAAATTATAAATTTCATAAAATTTATACATACATAATGTTTTTTTTAATTTAAAAAAAATTTCAGGTAACACTAAATGGTGATATAATGCGTACAACTCATAAAAATGAATTAAATAATCTTTTATATCATATACGAAAAATTGTAATTGAACAAAATAATTTAATACCAGCCGTTAAAGCATTACTTCTTATGACATTAGATTTATATTATAGTAATTTTACTAGTCTAACAAAACAATTAGAAGAAATGTATACAAAATATTTAGTTGAGGAAGATAAATTAAATCGTAATATTGAAGAAAAAGAGGATGATGATCATCATCATCAGCGCGAACAACAACCACTAAATGATATAATTGAAAATGATATTATTGATAATAAAAAATTATCAATTGATCAACAAAATGATGACACATTTAATGCTATAGAAAATTTAAGTAATAATAATGATAGTTATGAATTACCACCAATATCAAATAAAAAATGGAGTGAACAAGTATGTGAAGATAGTATGTTTGAATCAGAATTATTAGAAAATAGTTATTGTGATAATAATGATGAATTATGTTATCAATCCTTACCACCACAATCATCTGGTTCAATGTTAAATGAAACATCATCATCTAATTTACAACAAACAACATCATCATCAAAATCACCACAACAACAAGATAATTATAATAAACATAGAATATCATCATCCCCACGTAATGAACATTCATCATCAAATAATCATTATCGTTCAAATCATATTAATAATCACCAATCATACAATAATCAGCATCATTGGGGACAACAACATCATCAACAATCTAATTCAAATCGTAACAATCGTCAGAATAATAATAATAATATTAATACCAATTATGATGACGATCGTAATAGTGTTCGTAGTGAAGGGGGTAGTATAAGACTTTATAGTGTTGGTGATCGTTTAAGGAACGTTCAAAATACAACAACCTCATCATTACATAATTCCAGGAATAATCAACAAGGTGGCGGACGTGATAATTGGGATAGAGGTAGTGGTTATCATACATATGATGGTAGACGTCGTAGTAACAGCCGTAATAGTAATTATGAAAATAATACTACTAATGCTGGTGGTTATCGTAACAATAATCAACAAAATAATCGTAATAATTATGATCGTCCTCCAAGATTTAGCAGAAACATTGAATCATCTTGGAGAAATAATACAACAACACCACAACAGGATCAAAAAAATAATCGTTCTGGTTCACATGGACCAGATGATAGTCGTAGTTCATCAAGAAATCGTACATTACCACGTCCAAATCGCCATAGTGGTAATTTTGAAAATTATAATAATGGTGGTCAACAACAACAGCAACCACCACCACCACCAAGTGTTAGTCCTGATGGTGTTGTTGGTATTGGTAATAATGGAGGAAATCGTAATAATCGCCATTATCATAAAGATAATAATGGTGGTTATAATAATCGTAATAATGGTACTGGACATTTTTCACATCACAATAATCATTCAAATCAACAACAACATCAACAGCAAAATCGTCAACAGTCACGTAATTTTGGCAGAAGTAATAATAATCAACAACACCCACATTATTCAAATCGTTATGGTAGTCATAATAGTTTGACAAGTGATACTGGTACATGGGAACGTCGGGGACGTCCAAATAATTTACGTCGCAATTCACGTGGTAAATCACAAGATTGGGAAGATACACGTAGTGTACATGGTGAACCAAATGATAAATGGGATGAACCAACAACAAGACCATTAGTTGATGGTGAACAAAGAATTTGTAATGATGAAGAAATTGCCAAAAATGCAAGAAACACAACTAAATATATGCAATATTTGTCACAAAAATAATGTTTTTTTATACAAATAAAATTATAAAGAAAGCATACAAAATATATTAGTTTTATAAAAAAAAAAATACAAAATTAATTGTAAAATATTTTTAAAAAAAAACCCCATAAAATTGTTTTTCTTTAAGTTTTTGGTAAAAAAAATATATTAAAAATATTATAGAATGTTGAAATTAATATTGAAAAATATAAAATATACATAAACAAACAAATTTTAAAAATATATTTAAAAAACAAAAATTTAAATCAAAACTGTATATTATAACAAACATAAAATCTCAAAAATAACAAATAAACCTGAAATATGTTAAGGAGAATAATATTTTTATATTGTTAAAAATAATGTTTTGCATTTTACTAAAATTTAGATTACAACTGCATTCAACACATAATCAATAATAGCAACAATAAATAATTCAGAGAAATAATGGAAATTTTTGTTTTTTTGAATAAATGTTATTATTGAAAAAATTACATAAATGTATTTTAATATACATTTCTTAATAATTATGAATAATAAAAAAAATATAAATAAAAAAATTATAAAAAATATAAGAATATTATTTTTGAATTGTAATAATGATTAATTAATTCTACAAATTTTATATTTTACTATAAAATATACAATTTTTTTTTTCTAAAATAAATATTGATTTAAATCATTTTAGTGTTTTCTAAAATTGATTGAATCAATTTTTTTTTTTAATTTTATTTTATATTATTATTTTATAATTAATTTTTATTAGATTTATTTCAAATAATTATGTTTTTAGTATAGCCTTTTTCTTTACATATATATAAAAAAAATATTTTGTATGTATATTATGTACAAGTTATCATTAAAAATATCAATTTTATGGTAATTAACAAGAAAATAAAAAATTATGGCTTTTATTTCTGTTATCGTAAACTCATAAAAATTATATATTTCTGTGATAACGATTTATTAAAAAGTTATCAATTTGTTTAGTTATTGATTTAATAAAAACTTATCAATGGATCTTTAAAAGAAATATTTGAGACAAATTCAAAATGGTTATTGAAAAAAATTGAAGCTGACATCCTTCTCATAGCAAGTCCATTTAACCCGTACAATAAAATTTCCGTCCAACCTTACAGTAAAATCACAAAACATATTTTTATTTTGTGACTAATATTTAGTAAATAATAAAACACATTTATTCAGATAGAATTGGTCCTATTTTTTTAAGCTTTATTGATCTATACATATGGGTATTACAAGCTTTGATTTAAGGTTCCCAATTTTTTAAATTCTGCAGATAAAAGGTTTGCTTATACTTAACATCTTTAAAATTAGAAGAGTTTATCCGTCATAATAATAATGAATTCAGAATCTGTCATTAATTTTTTCCACTAGTAAATAAGAAGGAGTATGATCAAAGTAAATCTGAATTAGTTTTTAAATATCCTTGGAGTGGGCTATAAAATAAAGAATATTTTACATAGTCATTTATTTAACCTGAAAGTTTAAATTTTATTAAAAAATAAATTATGTAGCATAGTTTGTTTCAATACATTATGTTTTATTAGTATGATTTTTTTTATAATAATTTAACAAAAAATAATTAATAATTATTGAAATTGTGTTAAAAAATGATATTTCAACAATCTATTAAATAAAATTATTAACATTAAAAATGATAAATTTTAAATCAATTTAATTATATTTTCAATTAATAGTTTCATATTTTATTAATATATATTATATTTGATATCATATTCCTATGAATTTTAATTAAATGTATTTATTTACATTTATATAATTTGCATACAAACCCACCCAAAGCTAAATAACAATAAAATATAGTAATTATATATTTTTATATTATGAAATTTAAAAAATGCATAAATATTTAGCTTTATTATTTACTTACATAATATCACTCTAATAATAAAATTTTAAGTTAATATTTATATTATTTAATTGTAAATTTCATTGCTTAACAAATATCATATTAAAAACAAGACTTTTTTAGCATATTTTATTAGATTTATTTTTTAAAAAATTATTTAGTTTAATATCCAGAACAGATTTTTGTTAAAATATATTTTTAGGTATATATATATTTTTTTTTTTGTAATTTTGAACACTTTATTATGGATATCTTTTCAAACTAAATTTGACAAAGTTTTAACTATTTCTGTAGTTTCTTTTTGTTTTGAGGAATTTGTTTTGTTTTCTTTTTCAAAGAAGAAATATTTATGTTAATATTTTGTGACTTATTACGAACTAAATTTAAATAATTGTTTTTATTACATAACATTTCTTAGAAATAAAATATAAATAAATTTTCTTATTAATTTTATTAACTACCAAACTCCTTAAATATGGGATTTCTGCTATAGAAGATTATTAATTTGTCCGAGCTAAAAGTGTATAAGAAAAATTAATTATTTCAGTAATATTGTTGTATATGTAGTTGTGAAATAAGTAAATTAACATGTATTTTCTGAACATTGAATAAATTGCTTTTATTAGATGTGATCAGCCTACTTGGTCGAGCTACCAATACTTGAATTAAAATTTATCTTTTTAAAAAAAAATCAGTATTATTCTAAATAAGTTATATTCAAAAATTCGACTAAACTACAATTAATGAACGTTATTAAATCAAGTCATGACGATTTAACTTAAAGCGAATCCTATCATTCAATGTGCCAATTATTCCATTTATAGAAATTTTAGTATTTGGTTTTAGCATTTTCACATTTGGCTTAAATTGATTGTTTTAAATCCGACTTACTAGTGAATGTTTCTGATGTTCCTTTTCAACAGCGACTTGAGTTTGTTGTGGCGAAAATTTCAGAACAGCTGCTATTACTTTTACCAAAGTTTCATTATTTCCATTAACCGTTCCAGTTAGATACTAAAAATTACAAATTAAATAAAGTATTAACAGTAACAAATAAATAATATGACTTTTGTTGTCTGTTTAAGAGTTGGTAACATATTTAAAATAACATACCTGAAACATAATGTTTTTTAAATATTCAAATTCTGTATTGGCTTGTATTCCATCATTACTATGCTGCATAGATACCTAAAATTTAATTTAATGTATAAAAATTTATTGGAAAAGGCAATTGTTTATGGTTACCAATGTTTCATCTAATTGTCTTGTTAATTTTTGATTAGCCAATTTCAGTCTTTCATTAGATTGTTCTAATATCAAATAATTTTCACATTGCTGTTCTAAAAATAAATTACGATTTGAAACATCTTGAACTTCGTGCATAATTTTATCTAATTTGTTTTTTAAATCATCACGTTCTTCTTTAATTAATATATCATTTTCATTATTAATATTATTGTTATTATTATAATTATTGTCAGTTTGTGATTCTTGAATTTTTAAGGCATTTAATTCAATTTGTAAATGAGCTGCTTGTTCTTTAAGTGTTTCAAAATTATATAATTGTTCTGTTAAATGCTTTGATTTATTTGTTAAATCATTAATTTCTTGTTGTAAATTTGAAATTTCTGTGCTTGATTTCAATTTAAAAATTTCGAATTCACTTTGTAAACTTTCATTTATTGTACGTAAATTTTCCATATCTGGGGATTCCTGGGTAGTTTTACTAACTGTTTCTAATTGTTGTAAATGTTCTTGTTCAATATTCTCAATTTTATTAATTTTTACAGCTAATTCAAGTTCAAATTCTTTAATACGACTTTTATATTTATCATTTTCATTTTCTACACTTTTTAATTTTTCTAATAAATGTTTCGCTGTATTCAAGTTCTCTGTTAAAGAATTAATTGAGTTTCTACTTTCTTCAGTTTCTTCTTTAAGCTGTTCAACTTCTTTAGTATTTGAGTTTTGTATAAACTCAATTTGAGTTTTTAATTGAATATTTTCATTGATTACTTCTTGGTACGACTGACGCGTTTCACCACATAATTTTTCTGCTTCTTGAAGTTTTGTTTGATATAGTAACAATTCAGTTTGTATAGTATCATTTTGTTGCGATATAAAATTACAATGATCCATTTTCTGCTTAATATTAACAAGTTCTTCTTCTAAAGTTTCATTTAGCTTTTTTACTTCTTTTTCAAGTTTATCTATTTCGGCAAGTTTAACAGCTATCTCTACTTCATGTTTGTCTTTATTTTCGGAAAGTACATATAATTCACATTGCTGTGATTTCATTTTAATTTTCATTTGATTTATTTCTTCTTCCGATTTTTGTTTATCATCTTTTTGTTTCCGCATATCAGTTTCTAATTGATTTGTCAATGTATTTAAATATTCATTTTCAATTTTTAATTGTTCATAATTTTGTAACTTCTTTTCTAAATCAGTAGCATTTAGGACAGATTGTTGAAGTGTTTGATTATGATCATTTGTTTCTTTAAGTAAATTTTCTAACTCAGCTAAACGAGCTTGATTTTGATTATTTAATGTATCAAGTTCTTTTTTAAATGAATCATTTTGTTCTTTAAGGGTATTATTTTCTTTACCTAAACCATTCAATTTATCGACCAAAGCATTCATTTCAGATTCAGCACTATCAATTTTTTCTTTATAAGATTTTTCCAATTTATTTACATCATCGACAAATTGTTGATTTAATGATGTAAGTTGAATTTTTAATTTTTTACATTCTTCTTCATGTTGTAAATTACATTCTCTTAATTTTATATTCTCATCTTGTAAATTTGTTACGACGGATTCGTCTTGTGACGTTTCATTCATTCGATCTTGTAAAATTCTTAAATCAGCTTCTAAATTCTCTTTAGATTTTTGTGCAGATTTTAATTCATTTTGTAATTTTTCTCTTTTCTCTTTGTCAGTTTGTCTCTTCATAGTTATTGTAGTCAAATCAGTTTCAATTTTGTTTTTTATTTCAGTTATTTTTTTATTTTCCCGGTTTAAATTCTCATTTTCTGTACGAATTTTTGTCATTTCACTTTCAAGACATTTATTTGAGTCTAAAACACATAACTTTTCTTTTTGTCGTGCTTCGCATTGATCTTGTAATGAACGGAATTCATGTTCCATTAATTCTTTGGCATTATGCAAACGTGAATTTTCATCTAACACTTGTGCATTTTTTTCGTTTAATTTACGTTCATTTTCAGTTGCTGTTTCACATTTCATTCTTAAATCACTTAAATGTAATTCAGAGTTTTGTAAAACTTCATTTAAGTTAGCTTTCTCCTTTTTCAATATTGTTTCATTTTCTGCGATTAATTTTTCTAAACGGTTTGAATTTTCCTCAAGTAAACAATTCTTTTCAGCCAATTGTGAATTTTCACTTTCTACTGATTGTAATTTAACTTCAACTTGTCGTAATTTTTTTTCAGCATTTTTTAATTGTTCCTGCCAACGTTCATTACCTTGTTGACTTTCTTGATTTCGCTGTTGCATATTTTCAATTTTACTTTCTAAATTCCGTTTCTCTTCTTCGAGCTGTGAATGTGAAGATTTAACTTCTTTGAGTTGTTCTTCAAAATTGTTAATTTCTTGTAAAATATTTGTTACCTGTAATTTTAATTCAGCATTTTCCATTTCCATTTTCTCTTCAGATTTCCTTCGTTCATTTTTAATTTCCACAATTTTATTTTCAGCAATTTTTAATTTTTCTTTTAATGTTTTATAGTTATTATCAAATTTTTCTTTTTCATTGGCTTTTATTGACTTGAAATTTTCAAGTTCTAATTTAATTTCCTCGAACTGATTAATGATTGATTTTAATTCAGTATCTTTATTCAAAATAGTATCTTGTAATGATTTTATTATCGTATTTAATTCATTTTGATTTTTTTGTAAAGTTTCTTTAAGAGCAATTACAGTTGCTGAATCAGTTTCCTCGTTCTGTTTACGTAAAATTGATAACTCATCTTCTAGCTGCTTAATTCTGTTTTCACTGGTATCTTTATTATTTAACATTTCTTTTAATGTTTTTGTTAATTCATTGATTTTAGTTTTCGATTCTTGATTTTCTCGTTTCAAATTATTTTCTTTATTTTGATTTATTTCCATTTGTCCCAGATTTTGATCTAATTGTTTTTGATATTCATCAATTTTTTTCTGTAAATCTATTTTTTCAGAATTTATTTTGTCCACATTTTCTTTCATCATATTATTTTCAGTTTTTGTAAAATTTAATTCATTATCGATTTCATGATTATTATTCCGTTTACAAAGAGCATTTAGCTCATCATTTTGTATTTTTAAATCATTTAATTTTCGTTCAAAATCTGAAGTCAAATTTTTAAATTGTTCTTCGGCATTTTTTTTAGTACTTTCTAAAAGTTTATCCTTTTCAGATTCTTTCTTTTTTAATTCACCAATAATATGATCATACGATATAATTTTCGCTTCAAATTCTTGTTTGGTCTCCGTTATTTGTTTAAGTTTTTCTTTTAATTCTGTTAATTGTGCTGACTGAGTTTTAAATTGCGTTTTTTCTTTTTCAAATTGTTGTAATTTATTTTCCAATTCTGATATTTTTAATTTTAATTTTTTCATTGAACTTTCCTTATTTTCTAACTCAGAATGGATTTCTAATTTATTTTGAGCCAAAATTATTGAATTTTCTTCTTCACGTTTCTTAAGAGTTTCAATTGTTTTCTCTGAAATATTAAGGGTTTCATTCAGTTTTAAAATTTCATCACACTTTTGCAATAATGTTTCTTCTAATTTCATAATTTTCTTACTCATTTCAATTAAATTTGACGAATTATTTGAATTGAGAGATGAATTATGATCTAAACTTAAATTTATTAAATTACTACTATCATCGGAGTCAAGTTTAATTAAAGAATCATCCGTAAGAGATGAATTCTGTTCACTATTTTGTGTAGAATTTAATACATTTTCTGGATTTTGACCAAGTAGTTTTAGCTTTGTTTGATAAGCTTTAATTTTACATTGCATATCATCCATTTCCATTCGTAATGCTTCTTCGAGATGTGCTTTTGCTTGTTGTTCTAATGTACATTGTTCACGAAGTTCACTTATTCGACGTATAGCTTTGTCTTGAGTTTCAACTAAAACAGACTAATTAAAAAACATATTTAAATTAAAATAATTTTCCAAATTTATATTTTTTACTCTGGCTTTGGTGCTATCTCTTTCCAAATCCCTGTAACGTTTAGCTAAATCTGTATACCGAGAACGATATTTTTGATATCTATCTAAAGATTTTTTGTATGCTTCATGAAGTTTTTCTTTACTTATTACATCTAATCGTGATGCAGAGCTTACTGATTCTTCATATTCACTTGCTGTATCTAGGTCAGACTGTAAATGGTAAACCTATATAAAAAAAAACAATATGTAAGTATATCAATTAAATTTGAATATAAGTAATTATTCTTACAGCTGGTGAATCGTATACAGGCAATCTAAATGATATATCACTAGCCATTGAAGAATTGGATAATCTTCTACTTCGATTGATTGGAATTCCATTATTTAAAGGTAAAACTGGTGATTCTAAATTTTGCATATCAACAGCTGGTTGATTTTCATTATTAATTATTTTTAAAGGTGAATTTTGTGGAGTATCTAAATGAAAATGATTGCAGCATTTAAATTATCATTGCGGCACAAAAGTATTATAAATATTATTTGTTTACCTTCTTCAGTGATACTAAAAAAATTATCACTTCCTGAAACCGATTCGGTTGTGCTCGAAGCTGAAGAAACAGCGGCCTTTAATAACACAATTATTAATTAAATTAGAAATAATATGGTATAATTGTATTTTATGACGACATAAAAAAAAACAATTAAAAAAATTTCTAAATAAGAAGGGTGAGTCCCAATTTCCATAAAATGTCAACAAAATGAATTTATTTATATTGGTTCTTTTTACCTGCGCTGCTTGTGCCAATTGTTGAAATTTTGCTGGAGACGCTTTGACTTCATCTAAAATTTTATTTTTTAAATTAGCAAACATTTTACATACAAATTTTATAAAAATTTCTTTGGTACTACGTGTACATCTCAAGAGAAATTTTTTTTTATTAAAACTGGTACTGTCAAATTTTGACAGTCGTTGGTGCAACAAAATGAATGAATATTATACAAATGTCATGTATGGGTGTAGTGTACCCAATAAAAATATATCCGAGGTAAGATTAATTAAGTAAGAATTTCCATTTTCAAACTTAAATTAATGGTGAATTCTTTTCTCGATGTTAAACTTTGCCTTGAAATCAGCGATTTCTGAACTCTTTTAATTCTACAAAAGAATAGAAAAAATTCTTCATTATTGAATTCTACATGTTTCCTAAACATGTAGAATTGCCTTTTTATTTTGTGTTTATTGCGAAATGTTTTAGTAAAAAATGTTGGCTGCCAACGAATTTGATGAAAATAAATTACAATTTATGTTATGCAATATTAGAATGTTTAGAATTTGATTGTCTGGAATATATGGATACCAAAATTTATTCCAGATATTATTACCACGTTATATTTTATTTTATGTTTACTTTCAATTTGACAATATTTTATATTCCACTTTTGTTCTATGTTTACGTTAGTTAAAAAAAATTCTTTTAATTATTAGTGTTCGAAACTTTTAAATTGAAAGTAAACAACTTTTATTGTTAATTGCAATATTTTTTACCAAATAGCAATAAAAATGTTCTGGCATGCTAAGTTTATCTGGGTATTTAAAAAATATACTTCTCGAAGTAATAGAAAAATTTATCGCAGATAAAATTATAATAATTTCCGATTAAAAATTTTTACCTACGATACAATTAATAAAAAATTCCTGTCAAAAAAAGATATCACGATAAATGATAATTTGATGTTCCTTTCTGAGATGTTAAAAACGCTACAATATGTAAAAATATAAATATATCTTGCCCGCATCGCAGCAAACGACATTTTTGTCTATTTTGTTCATTAACATTTCTGCGTACATATAAGCTAATTAAAAATGAAATATAATTATTTGTTATTGTTTTGTTATTTATTTAATTACTATTATTGGTTCTCTATTTACACCATTTTATATAATATAATATTTACAATTTTTGTTCGCCATTGTACTTAAATAAATACGTTATTTCAACTTAAAATATCTGAATATCTGAAATTTCTAAAATTCTATTATTTTTACCTATTTTGCATATTTTGTTATTTTAGTTTTATATGGGAGCCCTATTTATTTTTTTCATTGATTTAGCACTAAGTGAAATTTAATTAAATATTGTTTTCTTTTAAATTTTATTCAATACACATGGAAAAAGTTAAACAAAACCAACCACCATTAATTTTCTGTTAAATTACAACTGCTATAGATTTACCAAAACAAAAATATTGAACTTGTTCAAAAAACATGTTCCAGAACTTGAATTTTTCTGAAATTCGGTTTTCTCGGAACTCTCCGAGGAAACCAAATTTCAGAAAAAATATCAAAATTATATTATTTTAGAAATTTTTGATTTAATTTTAGAAATTTTTGATATTTTAAGCAGATGTGAACAAGGCCATTATAAAATTCTTTTAGTGAAATATGAAAAAGCTTACAGGGTACTGGATTTTGCCATATTTGCAAATTGTCATAAACGTCAAAATTTTCTAGTGACCACCATTAAATTTTTTCCTTTATTTTATTAACAACGTCCCAAGCAAATACTATATTTTCGTAATTCGTTAGAATTAAAACATAATATTAATAGCTAATAAGTAAATATAATAAATATAAAACGGAAAAGTGTAATAAAAATTAACATAAAATTGAAATTATTTTTTTTGTTCTTATTGATCATGAAAAAAAAAAATAGAGAAAAAACTTGACAAGAACAAAATATGTCAGCTGATAAAATATATATTTTCCATATACAAAACATTTTTTTTACTATAAATATATATATATAAATATTTAATTAATCCTTACAATTTGAAAACCAGAAAATGAAAAATCTTTAATCGAATACATAAATATATATCAATTACAGACTATACGACAAAATAAACAAAATTGGAATTTAAAAAAAAAAAAACAAATTTGCATATTGTGAACAAAGTGTATAATACAATTTGCAAAAAGTTTGGAAAAAAAAATTAGTTTTTGGACGAGAACAAAGTGGTATGTAAATTATTTTTTAAAACTCTACTTTGTCGAGTTTAAATTTAAAAGCGATTTTTTTTTAATTACATCATTGAACAAAGCATAATACATAAGAAAATTTTATCCCACATTCAAATTTTTAATGGGCTAAAATATAAAATTTGTCCTTACATTATTAGTAAAAACCATTATGAGTGTCGTCCATTTGTCTATTAGAAAATTGCAGGTATACACTTTTCAGCAAAGGTTTTTTTTGTACATAGAATTTTTACAAGGTTTTTTTTTAGTTGGTAAAGACTTTTTTCTTGTAATAAAAACCTTGAATAATTTTGGTTGTGTTGATATATGAATTAAATATTTATTTAATTTTTTTGCAAGATTTATATTTCCTAAAATTTAATGACGTGTTACTTGCTTTGTTAAATATTAAAAAAATTATGTTATATTTATTTAGATTCTCAAAAGTTCATTGAATTTTTGATAATAATTAGAGCACATAATGTTATTGTTTATGTTTCTTTTTTTTTCCTTAACTTAATTTCTTACAGAAATTATATTATTTTTAAATTTTATTATTGTCAATGGCTTACTAACAAAATGTACTTAATACTGTTTTTTTGTCTTATAGAGATAAAATTGAATTAATTTGATTTATCGTAAAACATAAAAAATATCAACTATGGAATCAGCAGATGCTTTAGTTGAGGAAAAGAAGCTAATGAATGAAACAAAATATCGAAATTATATGTCAAATATTGATAAAGCCCTTAAAAATTTTGAATATTCTAGTGAATGGGCGGATTTAATATCAGCTCTTGGCAAACTTAGTAAGGTAATTAAAATATTTTTGTTTAAAACGCAAAATATAATTTTGTTTAAAATTTAAATTTGTATTAAAATCAAAAGTTTATATATCTCCGCTTTTAAATCAAATTAATGGAGAAATATTATATTATAAATTTTAATTAAATTATAAAAATTTTATTAGTTGCATAATAAAAGGGTAAGTTGACTCTACTAAAAGTTTAGTATAAATATAGGGTTAAAAAAATATAACAAATTTTCAATAGTTAAAAAAATGATAAATATCTTCCTATTTTTGGCAGCATGACTAATATTTTTTATATCTTATCATATTATCAATAACTAAATGAATTTTTTTATCACATAAACCTTAATATGTATAAATTTTATTGATTCATTGTTAATTTCGTTTTAACTTTTTTAGTAAATAATTTTAAGTAAACCTTTATTTATTTTAGTAATTTATATTTCTTATCGGACAAAAATTATTTATTTTCTGTCTAGTAGTGTTATTATGATGATGACAATGTTATTTGTTATTATGATGATTACAAGAAATATATAATTTTTATTTGTTTCTATTTTTATAATTTTTGAACAGAAATATAAATATGGCTGGCACTGACATAATCTCAATAGTCTTAAAATTCCGTTTTGTAAAAAAATTCATAAATATATTTATTGTATTAAATTTTAAACATATTTTATTAGTATGAAAACAAAATTATAAGAGTTTGAATTTACTTTCGACAACTGTATTCTAAGAAAAGTAGTTAAATTTAAATAAAAGTTGTTTTTAATTATTGAAAGAACAAAATAAATATTTAAATTGAAATGTTTTGCAGCAATATTGTTCTATTAAGTTTAAAAAAATTTGTTTAATTAAATTTGTATCTCGATTTTTATTTTATTTCCGTATAGAAGTATTTATATAGATTTTTATGTACGGTATAATTTTTTCTTAATTTTCGACAAAACATGGCTAAGAAAACAGCAAAATTAACAAGTACATAACTATTAAATATTGGACTTAAGTAAATGCTAACAAAAAATTCCAAAAATCATTTAATACCATAATATATACATCAAGTTATTGTTTTTTGTGTTTTTCAAGTGTAAAAACAATTAAAAGATAAATCGTAATTGTTGGGGTTAATATGGCAAATATTTTTTCTTTATAACTTGTGATTAGAAAAAAAAACTGCTGCGCATTCAATTTTGTTAATAATTGATAAATTAAATTTCTTCAACCCTAGAAATATGAGAGTTGTATGAATCAAAATTTATCTCAATTGACACAAAATTAACTGTGCATGCTTTCTATTGAAATATATCGAATAAATATTATAATTATAAGTGGTAAATTAATTTATTTTGCAAACTAAGCTTTACCTAAAATTGTTTGCATCCGCACCCTGCTAACACACTATTACATTTTAGATAAAATTAAACTTTCCACACCTTTATTAAACACGAAGATGTAAAAACTGTAGTTAGATAGCGTACTTTAATTTGAACTTTGGGTCAAATATTGAAAAAAATTAATTAATGAAAATTATATTATTCTCCATCCTTATTTGACTTTCTTATGATATTAAATACATATGTCTTTAATGTACCTAAGCAGGATTTATCCTAAATTATTCAGGTTACTTAACCCTTAGCAAAAGTGATTTTAAGTGTAAACTTAACAAATTATGTCTACGAAGAAATATTTACGATCAAAAATTATTATACATGGTGTAAATAATTTACATGGTGTAAAATAATTTAACACATTTAGATGAAAAAAATATACTCAGACTATAATTTTACACAATAATCTACGATCTGCCTGCCGTTCGCATAATTATAGTGTAAACATTTTTGAAACAAATAGAAACTGTATTTAGTTTAATAAATATAATAATATTATAGCGAGAAAATAATATTAAAGAAATATATTTTAGATAAGACAAAATTCTTAGGGATTTTTTTTTTATCAAATTCAGAAAAATACCTTAACTAAGGCGTGCGACAACAAACAAAATATTCAGTTCATTTTAATTTTATTCATTAACAATATTTTGTTTGTAAACAAAATAAAATGACAATATTTTGTTTTAATGCATATTTGGCAACACAACAAATTTACCTTTTTATTTATTTTTTTACAAGACATTTAGTGTAATATAATAAGATTTCTTTAACGTTGTAATTATATTATTTTAAAAGTAATTCCAAAAATGCGCAAAGTTTTACTATTCAAAAATAGGTCAAATAAAGAATATATTTTTTTCTATCGTCTACTGAACACTTCGATATAAAAAAAAAAATAATTGTAAAAATTTCAAAATTTTTTAAAAATTAACACATTTTAATAGTTCGTAAATATTAAAATATACTTCGCAATAATATTTAGCGCCTTCAATATTTTGTGTATGATGACATTGGTGTTGTTTTTTGTAATTAACATTATTTCATAATTTTTTTATTAATTTTGTATTATTTTAATGTTTTTATATGCCATTTTTGAAGAGTAGACAAATTTATCAAATGGTCGCGGGTTACGATTATACATATTTGTGTTTTATATTTCATTGTTTCAAATAAATGTGATATGGTTGGGAGGTTTTTTTTGCGGTTCAAATATTATTTTTAATTGTTTTGTTTGTTTAAATTTTTTTAAGTGATAAATTTTTTTTAAAAACCTTATTTACAAACATTTCAGAAAGAGAAAATATGATCAGATTTAAAATCAATTTTTAAAAAATCTATTGTAATAATATATAATAATTTGTAGGCAATTTCCAGTAATACACATTATCAAATAATTCCCCGCCGTATAAAAATTTCAAAAAGATTAGCACAATGTATGCATCCAGCTTTACCATCTGGTGTACATTTAAAAGCATTAGAAACCTACGATGTTATATTCAGCAAAACTGGTCCAGAACGTTTGGCAACAGAACTTTTTATTTATAGGTATATATATATTTTTTAATTGTATTAAATAATAGTTTTAAAAAAATATATTTTTTAGTGCTGGTCTATTCCCATTACTAGGCTATGCTGCTATGAATGTACGTCCAGCACTTTTACAAATTTATGAAAAATATTTTGTACCATTAGGTGAAAAATTACGACCAGCTTTAAGTGGTTTTTTAAGTGGTGTATTACCAGGATATGAAAGCGGTTTAGACCATTTCGAAAGAACAAATTCTTTATTGACACAAGTTTGTTCAGCTGTTAATCCTTTTTATTTTTATACCGTAATATGGGAATGTGTTGCTACAAATGCTTCAATACGATTACCAGCAATATCATATTTAGTTGAACATTTTAATAAGCGCACTGGTATGAGAGAGCAAATTTATATAATGGGTCATAATCATGATGTTATGATGTCCGGTTTATGTGCATGTTTAAATGATTCAGTTATACTTGTACAACGTAATACATTAGAATTTTTATTATTGGGTTTTCCAATGCATACAACATATTTAAGTGAAAGTGATTTAATTAAATTAGTAACTAATGGATTAAATACAATATTACGACGCGATATGTCTTTAAATCGTCGATTATATTCATGGTTACTTGGTACTGAAGTTTCTAAAACACTACAATATTCTACCAATGATTCCATAGATGAAAATCATTGTGAAGGTACTGGATTTGAAAAAATTGAATCATACTTTGATAAACATTCCAAACAAATTTTAATTAATGCGCTAGTATGTACATTTAAATTTAGTTTAGAAAGCAATCCAGTTGATTTGAAACCATATCGTATAATGGTATCATTATTGGATAAATCTGAAATTGGACCACCAGTATTGGATTTTGTTTTAAGTGATATAATACGTACAATAGCATTGTGTAATGGTAATGTCGAAGTTGGTAAATCAGCAAATTTATTATTCGCAACATTTGATCCAGCATATATATGGAATTCAATGACAGTGATGTTTGAAAGATCTTGTAAAGTTGTAAGAAAGTTTTATGATACAAGAAATATTTATAATAAAATAAATTATTTTTTTTCCAGAATAAAGATGTATCAAGATTATCAAAAAATTTACGTAATATTTCTCAAACTGATCATAAATTTCAAGTTGTTGTTGGTTCTGGCGTTCCTAGTTTAATTGAAATATGTTATTTAACTGAATTTTTATTAGAAACAATTTCATTGGAAATCTATAATGAAACAACTAGGATATATTTGCCAAAAGTATTTTTATCTATAACACAATTACTTACAATCCATTCGGAGAACTTAACACATGAAGAAATTATTTCCGCTTTGAAATTATGTATGAAAATTGTATCGAGGGTTCAACCAATGATAAGGTGCGTTTGAGTAAAATTTATCTTAACTTATAAAATATTTCGATGGTTTTTTGAAAACTATTTAAATTTTCATAATTTTGTACTTATTTAGTCCTGTAAAAGCAACTGGAAATTCAAAGAAATCGCAGTCGAATGATGATAAAAATCTAAATAATAATAATTCTAACACTAATGTCAATTACACAGTAAGTGAAATAAGTATGATGGGTAATTCGCTAGAAAAAAGTAAATCAGACTCAAAGTTAAATCAATTCTCACATGATGATGATGACGATGACGAACCAATTCGAAGATCAAATTCAAATCATTTTTTAGAACGAAAAAATCCTAGCCCAAAAAAATCTAAAAAAGCTAAGTCATATTCAAAACTTTTGGAATTAGATAAGGAGGTAAGTCAAGTAATAAATAATATTTAAATGTTGTGTTCGATCGAAAAAATTTTTTGAATGATTGTTAATAACCCTTACTAGCGTACTAATTTTTTTTATTCAGATAAAACAGAATTGTATAGAAAAAATTTTTACAGGATGAAAGAAACGAAGGTTTTTTTTTAGTAGGAAAAAATTATTAAGTCCTAAAAAAAAGAAAATTATTGTTTCAGCGCACAATATCCAAATATTATAAAAACGCATTATGGGTGTAGAAATACTTTGCCACAGCACGATATACATAATTTTAAGAAAACTACTTACTTTTCATAACAAAATGCTTGTGAAATGCTCAATTATTATGATTAGAATATTGTGTTTTATTTTTTTTCTTGCTAGTTTTTTTTTAAAGTAACTGATGCGTAAACTAACATTTGTTTATCATTTATATGTAGCAATGCTTTTAAATATATTTTGTATATATTTTCTTTTAATATAATTAATTAAATATAATTTATATATATCTTCTAAATTAATATTTATAATTTAATAGATTTGCCCTGATACTGGTCAATTTATAATGCCATCATCATCATCTGACCTGGATACACCAACCAGTATTAAAAAGTTAAAATTGAAAAAAGCATCACCTAAACTTTTAAAATCAAGTCCCAAAAAATCACGACCTCATGACCTAAAAATAAATTATAGAAAAAATTTGAAACGTAATTCACAATCAGAAACTGATACAAAGGACCAAACTGTATTGCCTTCACAACAGCCACAACAACAACAGGAACAATCATTAAATACATACGAATTTCGAAATCCAACTTCTCATGAATATTCAATATTAGAAAAATGTATACGACAATATGAAATATTTTTTGAAGTTTATTTATCGCAACAAATTTTACAAATTAATTCCATGAAGCAATCAACTGAATTTAATTTCAAATCATCATCACCAACATGTTCAGTTACTGTTAAAGTTGAAAGCGGCGATGGAAATTATGAAATTAATGATAATAATAATTCACCTACAAATATTGAAAATATTTTCGAAAATGAAGAAGTTTTTGATGATGGTAGTAAGGAAAGATTAATAGAAATCGATAAATTATTTGACACATTAAAAATTAATGTAATTTGTCGATCTACACAATTGCAGAGTTTATTAAATCGATCATTACAAGCAGATAATAAAATAAAGCAAGGACATTTACGAATTATGGATCAGTCAATTAGTGATTTAAGTGACACTGAATTTAAAGATTGTGTTTCGAGTACAGAAAAATTAGATACAATTGATACAAAATTACGAATATTTGATGAAGTGACGGAGAAATCAATTACAAAATTAATGTCATTAAAATCAAGCGATTCACAAAGAACTGCAATAAAATTAGCATCAAATTTACTTGTTGAAATGTCAACATTTCCAAATTGTAACAAAAACATTGTTTTAGATAAAACTGGTAAGGACATAAAAATTTTCTTTTTTCATTATATCAATTTTTAAGAGTTTATAGGATGAGAGTTTGAAATGACATTATTTTGTGAATGTCTAAAGTTCTCAGTTGCTATAAGTACATGAATTATGCTATAACAACTTAACATCTATATTTCAAAACATTTAATTCTAAAACAGAAACAACGTATTTAAAATAATATTCATTTAGTACCTCCTTTTACAAAAATATCACTTAAAGTCTTCAATTATGAAAATCTGTAATGTAGAGCTTATTAAAAAATTTAAATAAGATTTAACAAATACATAAATATACTGGGTTTTATGCTAAATTTAAGTATATTATATTTTTTTCCAGAAATTGAACTACCTAGTTGGCTAAAAGTGTTGTCTCTGGTCTCTTGTTATACACAAGCGGACAAAGAATTGCAGCTGGCTGCTATAACAACATTATTTGATTTAATTAGGTATAATTAAGTTTAACAAATTTAAAGAAAAATAATATTAATCTCATATAAAAATTTTCTTTTAGTTTACTAAAGTCGCAAATTGAGCATACTACTTCACCCGGCGTAACTTTCGTTATAATGTTACCACTATTAAAATTTGGACATGTTAGTTATATTGAATACAAAACACGTATATTCCATTTGATAACTTCAATACTTTGGAACTACTTAGGGGAAGTTGGTATTGAACCAACCCAAATAACTTCATTATTATATCAGTTACATAATTGTTTAGAAAGTGGTTTAGTAGAATCAATAATTAGTAGCCGAATGACATCTACTTCAAATGAAAATCAATTAACATCGATAATAAATGATAATGAATTAATTTGTAACCTAAAAACATTAAATAACAATTCTAATAATAACAATAATAATAATAATAATAATATGACAATATTATCAAATTATAAATTGGATAAATTTGCAGATATTAGAATGATGTGCGCGTCACCTGGATCAATAAATGATAGTATCCAAATGTCTGAATATAGTGATCAATTAAAAGAAAGTGAATCACAAAGTTTTAAAAAATTTGAATTACTTTGGCATTTAGGTAGAGATAAACAGCCATCGAAAGGTTTTGAAAAAACTCTACTTCGTATGTTTGATACACTGGGTATGCCAATTTATGTTACAATTCGGACATTTGTTACAAAATGGCTACAAGAATCATTATTACGTGGTGATTTACCACGTTTAATAAAACCATTAAATAAAATTTTATTATCATCAAAAACGAAACGTATTGGTATTGTTCACGTACATTTATTAAAAAAAGATGGTAATGTTGATGAAAGTCAATCTGATACAAATTTAAGTCGTGATATTGAAGATGATTCTGATATTGTAACTGATCGTGATGTTTATGCAATTAGTTCAGAATATGGTAATGTTAAATATCATATGGATTCAACACATAATAAAAAACGTAGTCCAATTCGTTCTTTGCAAAAGAAATTTTTTAGTGTTACTCTGGGTAATAAAAATAAAACATCAAATTTTGTTACTACAGATAAAACAACACAATCAACAATGCTAACAGAAAGTGATAATAATATTGTATTAATAATAAATCCTTTAGATATCTCATCAGATTTTGAAAATACGGAAACAGAAATGACTACATTAAGTAGTAGTGCCCCAAATAAAATCGAAACTGCACAAACGAATTTTACTACAGTATTATCTGAATTAGAAGATGGTGATGATGTTAAAGATAACAGTCAAATTGATTCTACAACAATTCAATCTGAAACTATATCACAAATACAAAATACAAATAGTGCTACAGAAGATTTAACATCATCAGATGAATCGGATACAAGTACAACAGAATCAGATTCACGTGAAACAAGTGTTGAAAAAGAATTAGTATCATCATCCGGCAATTTACAAAGGTTTGCTGGTGATTGTGAACGTGTTAGTGAAGCTTTATCTAAACATGAAAGAACAAAGAATCGTAAAACTTATCATTTACATAGAGAAATGCCATCAACGCCAATTATCGGTAATGCTGGAGCATCAATAACATCAACCGATAGTAGTGTTATTGAAAAAATTGAAACTCACTTTACAGAAGTTCATGATGGTCAAATTATTGAAGATCAAACAGCGCATACTGCTGAAGAATATTTTAGTTCATCAGCAGAAAATGATAATGTTGAGAATTTTGTACATAAAATAATGGATGACGTTGTAGAAAATAGTGATAAAAAAATTTCTACATCACCGACAAAACATTTGAATCGGAAGGCAATAATAGATGATGAGCAAAAATTGCATAAAAAATTTAATAGTGATGGTACCAATAAGAAACGTGCTAGTTGTATATCAAAAACCTCAACTGATAGCAATAATAGTGGTGGAAGTGGTTGTATAATAGATAAATTTGATAGTGTACCACCAACTGTACTATCTGATTCAAATAATTCATGTAGCGATAATGAAATTGAAGTATTTGAACATAGTGAACAGAGTAGTATACAAGATTCGGAACAAAATCGTCAAACTTCAAGTCTCGAAACAGCTAAAAGTATAACAAAGTTGAATTGGGAAATGGCAGAAAAAACAATGGAAAAGGGTAAACAAAATGTTGAAATTTTAAGAAAAAATGTCGCAATGGATGCAGCGAATGGGAAAAAAATGTTAAGGCGTAAAATATCTGAAGAGCGCAAGAAAACTTATGATAAAGTATGTAAAGAAAATTTGTTTTTTTATGAATATAAATTAAACAATTTTTTTTTTATTTTCTAGCTTCATCCATTTCATACTCATATGCTTTTATATTATGGCGTTTATGACACTCAACAAGTTTTCTATGCATTTCAAACTTTGCGAAACATAATTGCAGCGGATACTCGAACATTTCTTTGTCTATCTATAACAACATCAATATCAAGTGGTTCACTTAAACAAATGTTAATCAGACATCGTAAAAGTATTTTTGGTAAAGGTTTTACTGGTTCTATTACAAATACGGAATTTAGTCATGCTTATCGGGGGTGTATGCATTTAGAAGTTTTATTCACACTATGCCTTTACTATGCCAGAACATTTTTTTATAAAGATTTATCTGAAACAAATGAATCACCTAATATTGATGATATTAAAGGAAATTGTAAAGTTCAATTAGAAAGTGTTGAATTATTAACATTGATTTGTAATGAATTAATTGAAATTGTACGTGGAATGGGTAAAGGCTTGGCATGTTATATTGCTGATTTAATGGTCAAATGTAAATTACAAAAAATTATTTTACATTGTTTAAATTCCTCAGTATCGGTATTTTCACGAAATAAATTTCACAGTTTATCAGAACAAATTTTATCATTTAATTATCCACGTGATGAAAATTTACATGCTGAATCGTTTCAAATACAATTATTACGTTTATTAATGACAGTGATTAAATTAGAATTTGAGGTAATGACATTAAAAAATGACGATACAACAAAATCAAACGATGTTCAAGTGGGTAATTCGAATTCTCCAACCAAGATAAATCCAACATCATCAATTAACGTTAAATATTTGCCAAATTCATTAATCAGTCAACAACCAATGTTTTTATCAGCTGTTCTTAGTGCATTACAGGTAATTATAATATTTTTTATATAATTTTTGTCTAATCATTTTTATTTTTGTAGACTGATCAACTTCGTCATTTACATCGCAACTGGACTGATCTAGTTACATCATCTTTAAATTGTTTTAATTTTGGTTCTTTAACAAATATTGTAATAAGTGTTGTTCATCAATTATGTAATAATATTGATAAAATTGTACGTCTTCCAATAAAAGAACAATGCAATTTTCCATCTGATTATGTTGTCTCGCAATTGGAAGCTATTACAATCTTATGTCACTATTGTCTATTAGATAATACACAGCAAACAACTTTATCACATCTTTTCAATCAAGCTTATCCTCAAACAAGTGCTTCTGTTCAAAGCTCAAATACTGGTCAACTATTAAATAATATTGTTCATAGTTTTTTATCATCACAAAATTCAAATGAGAATCAGTTACGTAACACACAACATTTAGCTGCACGTAATGCTGTTTTAAGCCATTTATCAAGAATTGTAGCAAGTGTAGCTGGAATATGGGATAGCGATTTGGGACAAGTACGACAAGTGAAACAACAGTTATTAGAATTTCTTAGTCCAGTATCATTACACCACGGTACAAACTTTTTAGCAGCTGTTGCAGTGACATGGCAAGAACGTGGTGAAGTTTTTAAACGTGATACTGAAGCACGGAATTACGGTAGAAAATTATCAATTCATGAACAGTATTTAAGAAATTCAACGCCACAAGCTAGTGCCGAACAATTGAGCTTAGTAAAATTAGTTTCAAGTATACGTGTAATGCCAATGGACTCATTTGTATCAACTTTACATCAAGTTGTTAAAAGTCCACCACATATTCATCGTCCACCAGTTGGTTTAACGCTTGAAGTTAGCGCATTGGAACTATTTTATTTTTATTTAAAATCAGCACCTGCACCACAATTAGGTGATTCATGGAGTTCACTGTTAGCATTACTTCGTGATGGTTTAAATTTATCACCACAAGCACAATTCGTTTTATTAATGTTATTAAATGAATTTGTACAACGTTGTCCACAAATGCCATTCAATGATAAAAAGGATATACGTGATTTACATGATGTTACAGCGAGATTAATTGAAGCAATGTCAAGTGTAGCTGGTGCTGGCTTAGAACAAACTACGTGGCTGCGTCGTAATTTAGCTGTAAAAGAAGATATTTCACCTGTGACGCCAGATGGAAGTATTAAAGATTTAACAGGAAATCAACAATATTGCGTGCAAGCACAATCTGTATTAGCAGCAATATTAGCAAATCTTTTGGATGTTGCATACGGATCCCAAGACAAAGACAAAGTAGTCAATATAATAATTACATTAATGTATAATATAACACCATATTTAAAAAATCATACTACACGAAATATTTCATCATTTTATGCATGTTCAAGTTTATTGGCAAGTTTAAGTGGATATCAATATACCCGAAAGGCATGGCGTAAAGACATGTTAGATTTATTATTGGATAATTCATTTTTTCAAATGGACATTTCGTGTTTACCATTTTGGAAACAAATTTTAGATAGTTTAATGACCTATGATAATACCACATTTCGTGAATTAATGAGTCGTGTTTCATTAACACAAACTGGTGGCTTAAATATATTTTCATCAAGAGAACAGGAATATGAACAGAGAGCTTTATTGTTGAAAAGATTGGCGTTTGTAATATTTTGTAGTGAATTAGATCAGTACCACAAATATATGCCAGAAATACAAGGTAACAAATGTAACTATTTTTAGAAAATTTTAAATTTATTGTAAATTCGATTTCTTTATTTTGTAGAGCAACTTGTGAATAGTTTACGACTTCCATCAGTTGTACCAGCAGTTCAATCAGCTGTGTTTTTATGTTTTAGAGTTTTATTATTAAGAATGTCACCAGATAATGTAACATCATTATGGCCGATTATAATAGCTGAAATGGTACAAGTTTTTCTAGCTATTGAACAGGAATTAAAATTGGATAGCGAAGAATTAAGGTAGGTTTGAGCAAAATTCAATAATACTATTTCTTAGAATCTGAATATAATTTTTGTTCTTTTTTAATATTTAATGTTCTAAAAAGGAATAATAACAGGTCAGTATAATTTAAAGGTTTTGTAATATTTTTAATGTTAAATATTTTGTATAATCTTGAAAAACATATATATATGTTACATTATACACCCGTTTTTTGAATTTCTGTCGCCATGCATTAATATTATATGCCTCAACTGACTAATCAAATTATATTAAATTCTAAAAATTTATATATTGCTTTAATTAATAAATATTGAATTAATTGGAAAATATCATAAATATATAAATATTAAAAATTATGAGTTCGATAAAGTTCGTGAATTTTTAGTAATTAATTTAAAAGATAAATTATTAGCTGGACGAACATTAAATATGGAAATAAAATATCATGGAAATATGAAAAATAAATTGGTTGGATATGTTATTATGAAAATCTGGAGGGAAACCCAATTTTCAGTTGCGATTCAGTCTTTGTGATGGTCGCTTTTCTGATTTAATAAAATGTCTTTTTGTCGATAAAATCGTGTATGTTAGAAACTTGAAAATATGACACAGTAACCAAATAAAATTTACCGATACTAGCTTTAAAAATTTAGAGCTTTTTACATTAACTTTTTTAGTGTGTAACTTTACGATAATTCCAAAAATTTCTAAACAACTTAGGTATAAGTGAATTAATCTAAAAACCGTACAATCAAGAGAAAGACGGATATATCTAATAATAATTTAATTTATAAACTGTAATGTTGAACTAATTTTATATATCTTATATTCCCAGTCAACAAATGCGTTTGTTATCTGGTATGGATGTACCTTGGGCTATGAATGCAACAAATGGCATAACAACACAAAACCACTTAGTACATTGGCGTGCAGTTCAATTAGAAGCAGCAAAATTATTAGAATTAGGTTGTGTATTACCGGCTACAAACTTGCCACATTTTCAAATGTACAGATGGGCATTTGTTGGTACAGAATTTGATGCACCTGCTGCTGGAAACAGCGAATTTGTTTCGAATGGAAATTTAGATGATGGTCAATTTAGTGGATCGAAAGGAACATATGTACCACACGTGAGACGAATAGCTAGATTAATGGATATGAAATATCCTGTACATTCACCAGTAAATTTTACAAATATAAAATAATTGAAAAAATTTATAAAATATTAATTTTTAATTTCTCTTAGAGTACAGAATTTAGACGAGGTGATCATCTTGTATTAACTTGTCAACAAATTGCATCACTTCATGATTTATACAGTTTCTTTTCAACATTAAGTGTTACATGTCCAACACCACATAATTTTGCCGACACTGGAAAAGAAGTAAACAGTTGTTTAGCTGAAATTGAAGATATTTTGGCTAGAGATTTTCTTGAAAAAATGCCACCAACAAATACAACAACGCCTAGATGAAATCCAATACTATTAAATATAAATAATAATACTAATTTAAATATTGCCTATAGTAATAATCCTAAAAATAAACTGCATAATAATTTGGTGAAAAATTCTAATTCACCATATTTTGTGTGATTAAATGCGCATGCATGCCGGTTCACATAAAATATACAAAAAATACAAAAATATTTCTGAAACTGTAATTTACATGATATTCTCAATATCTTATTTTAAATATATTTTCCTTTCCATGTTTAACTATTATAATTTTCTATCTCAAACAAAACAATTGATATATATTTGATTTTTTATGATTGTAGCTTTTATAACTAAAGCAAAAAATATGTGGAGTAAGCTAATTTAATTAAAATGATTAAAAACAAAAAAAAAACTTTATTTAGAATTAAATATTTAGAAGAATTTTATTTTTAATTGTATTATTTTTAAGTTATACTGACAAATATTATTTCAGTTTTGCAATACAAGCAATTTTTTTTATTATTGATACTTTTTTTTGTAATTATTTAAAATTAACTTTTATGTGAATATTAAAAAATAAATATCTGTTTTTTGTGTATAATTATGTAATAAAAATAGATAAAATCGTTATAAAAAAATATATATATACATAAATTGAATAAATTATTTTTAACATATATTGATTTTAAAACAAATAGCATTTACATTTCAGAGAAATTATGTTATAATAAAAACTTATTTCCAATATGATCCAGCAAATAAATAATAAATTAATTGCATAAAAGAAAATGTATTGAAATTTTTGTTGTGTAAACGGAAAATGAATTGAATTGCCAGAATTTTTTTTATATTAAATACTATTTCTAAACTGTTTATTTTTATAGCCATAAATTTTAATATTTATATTGTAGTTAGTTGTAATATTTAATAATTTATAATAGCTTAGTATTATGAAAGATATTACAGCTATAATAAGTGTAAAGTTACCACGAATAGACTACTAAACTTAAGTTAACTAAACATAACGAAAAAAAGGAGTATATAAGAAACAAGTTGCTGGCAGATTACAGCAAAAAGCGTAACTTTGCGATATCTTATTTATTATTAATTACACGGTTAATCGATGTAAAATTTGAATAATGCTCAACTCTTAAGAATTCCAATTGTTACCAGTGCCTTTGCATTATTATTTAAATTATTCGATTTTATTTCGTTGTGTGAAATTTCAAATTAAAAGCTGTTAAAATTAATTTAGTTTAGAACGAAGTCGATTATACAAAAACTTAATACTTTACTGATGCTGGTTTTTAAACAGATAATTATTAAACAGTCTAACACTTAGTTATAATATATTTATTAATATGTGGCTATAATATCGATATAAATTAAAATGGAAAAAGAAATATGAAAATGATTTCTGGCTGCTTACATTTTTACTTGGATGTGGATCGTATGATCTTTTGAAATTTATACAAAAACGAAATTTCTACAAATTTGATGTCACGTATATTATTTATCACTGGGTACGGATGATTGACCTCTTATTTATATAGCCTATAAGATAAAAATAATATTAATTATCACTGTTTGGAAAACATTATTTGTTTGGATCTATAGTAAACTTTCTACAAAGTATTAGTTGTATATATTATTCCATTCATAGTAACTAAATAGTGAAACTAAAAATTACTGGAGCAACACAATAGTCTTTATTCTAATTTTATTAGTTTCGGGTGTAAGTAATATTTCTAGCTCCAAATTTAAATCAGTTCGGTTATACTAACGATTTGCTGTGTTTATAAATTCGCAATAATTCTGTCTGACACTTGCGTTTCATTGCTACAAAAAAAAATTATTTTGAATAAACGTCAAGTTTACTTAAACGGGACGGCAAAAAAAACTTCAGTTTACTACGGCACTTCTTTCTTCGTTTGTTAATCATTAAACAAAGAATATTGAAAAGATATTTAAAAATTTTTATATTATTTAAAAAGTTTAATAATCATATTTACAAAAATGGTAAAAAGTTTTTGTTGTTTTCGTTTACAAACTGCTGCGGTTATTATTGGCTGGATAGGAGCTGCACTTTCATTATTCAATGTGGCGTCATATATTGTCCTTATAACAAAATTGGATGATATAATTAAGGATTATGTTACAAATAATAGTACCGATCAAAATGATGTTATGGATAAAACAACTTCCACAAAAACAAGTAAATATTTTATATATTTTATATTAATTGTTTTTTCTAGAGAAATTCGGATTTTTTTTAAACAAAATGCAATTATTGCGTTTCATTATCAAATTTTCTAATTGCAGTGGTTCTCATTGTCATAAGCATTTATCTAACACTTAATATTATAAATTGTGTGGCTTCGTCGCTCCTTGTTACTGGTGCTATAAAGGTAAAAAGAAAAAAAAATTTAAATATAATTTTAAAATATAAAACATATTTTTTAGTATTTTTTTATATTTAATTTATTTTTCTCTGGAATTATTATTTATTTAGATAACGATAAATTATTGTCTGTATAATGGAAAAAATATATAAAGTTCAAAATATTTTTGCTGATTAAGATTTTTAATTTTTCATTACAATTTTATTAATAGAACACAAACAGTAAATTATAATTGTAAACAAATTAAGCGATGACTATAATAAGATTTTTAAATATAGTTACTGGAATATATATCGATATGGAAATAGAATTAAATGAATCATAGAGTACATATGTTTAAAATTGTCCATATGTGTATAGATATAGAATATATTAAATTAAACTAGCATCATATGATATTGGTCGTGTATGAAATTACAAATATTTTATTTACTTTAAAAATATTATCTAAATTGTGTATAAAACATGCTAATTTATTGACAAATTTATAGATTATTTTTTAAAATAGTAATTAATTCTGATCCAAAGTGTAAATTAGCATTAAAAAATTGTAGTCTGTTAATAATTTTTTGAATTATAATATAATATTGCAGTGTAACCTTTGTTTTGTGTTATATGTCGATCTATAATAAAAAATCATGTAATTGTAATACATGATAACTATGTTATTTATTTTTTTAGGAACGCCATCTTATGATTGTTCCATGGCTTATCAATTCTGGAATTGGACTTGCTTACAATTTTATTAATGTTCTTGGTGTTATCATATTTTATATTGTTCATGGAGCTTCATTTGGTTCAATTGTAGTGCTCGTAATTGCAACAATAATTATAATTGGTAAACTTTTTAACATTTTTCTTTTGTTAATTCATTTAAATTTGGCATTTTTATTTAAAGGTCTCCAATGTTATGCTTGGGCAGCTGTATACTCACTCTTCCAAATGCTTCGAGCATCATCCGAACAACAAAAATTAATACCAAATAATAAGGCTGGTTCAGCTTATCCTTCTTATACTAGAATTTAAGAATTATATAAAATGAATCACTTTATTTTTTCGTTTCTTTAATTAATTAATAAAACTTAATGAATTTATACATATTTTGCTAGTAATACTAGCTCATATAATCAATATTTGTTCTATTTCTAGCTTATATAATCAATATTCGTTCAAATAATATTCATTTCCAAAAAAAATATTGAATAATACATTTATTATAATTAAATTGGATAATAATGTGATGCTTTTTCTCTTTTTTGTAGAGTGAAGCGAAAGAATGAATAAATATGAAGAAAATAATTTTGTAAATAAATGTTTTATATTTTCTAAAATTTTTATTTTGATGTTTTAATCACATTTTGATGTGTACAATATTATTTTATCAAATAAATGTAATATTTAGTAATGGATTCATTTGAAAATTATTAACAATTATAAAATTTGTGAATATATTTAAAAAAAAATATTAAACTGGTTTGAAAAAGCAATAGTTTTCTAATTTAATATAAAGATATTCGTTATGGAAATATATTAAACCATTAATTATATTCGTTTTATGCAAATGTGATTTGGCCACTAAGGTTAGGGTTTTCCGAATTTTAGATAACGACTGCTATTACATCTCCTTTAACACTTTGCTTAACAGTTCCCAAATTGTAGTAGACAACCAAGGAGATTTAAACAGTTTTCAATTGTAGTAGACAACCAAGGAGATTTGCGTTGCATCCGAAATTTTAATAGTAATATCGAAAAGAACGGTTTTTTATTGCTTCGGAAATCTTAAATTGGTTTAGTAGACAACCAAGCCGATGCAGATTTTTTTTGAGTTATTTTGGATATCTTAAAAAAGTTGTAATTTTTTCGTAAAATTGTATCTAGAAAACATAGTGATATAGTTCATATAAATTTATTACATAATAAGAAAACGTGAATATTGACAATAAGAATCAATAGCTTCTTAAGTCATAAAATAAAAGTTCATTAAATATTCTTTAAATTTTCTTTATTAATTATTATTATATATTTCACATTTTTTCGATTAGATTGTTTTTATTTTTTTTTTAGTATTTAATCATTTTAATTATACGACTATAATTAAATTTGTTTCGTAATCCTTACAATATAATGAATTTTAATTTATATTTTCTTTACATAAAAAATAATTTGTTTTTCTTTTTTGTCTAGTTAAAATTTTAACGCATTTACTATTTATATTGTTAATGCTATATTTAAATTTTCGATTTAAAATTTATAATTATTCTTTATAAAATCACCTATTTATTTAATAAATTCAATTCAAATAGAAATATTTTAAAATAGAACTCGTAACGACAAAATAATATGGGTTTGGGAATGATAAATTGAAGCATATATATATATATATATATATATATATGTTTATAAATTTACTGAGCTTTATAAATTATTGAAAATATTTTTTTTAAATGTTGTGAATTTAATAAACAAAAATTTGTAATTTAAGACAAAAGTAAAATCACACAAAAATTTCATAATTCTAAAATTCATTAATTTAAATTGAAAAAAAGCAATTACTTTTTAAGATAAATTATATAAAATGGAAGAAAGGAGATATTGTTAAATACATAATTATTATTATTATATATGTAAATATTAAAATATCGTATTTTAAAACCAAATTTAAAAATACACGCACTAAAAATTTTATATAATTTTTGCTTGTTTTAATCTAAAACATTATGAAATATAAAAAATTTAAATAAAATAAAAATAATTAATACTATAAAATATCACTCGATTCCGAGTTATTGATGTCACTACGATTGTGTATTTCATGATTATTATTTTCGTTTGTTGTTTGTTTAAATATATTTAATCGTGATTTTTCATAATCAACAAAATCATCAAATAAACTTGGCCATGCTTCTGTATCATCATAAATATTTATATCACATTGTTCTGAAAAATTTAAAAACATATTCCATGTATCTTTTGGTATACCACGTATATTTGGATGTTGATCCAAAAAAAATAACCAATGATCTAATAAATCCGGTTTATTTACAGTAAATACTAAACGCCATAGTATTATTGCCATATCTAAACTTAATATCCGTTGGTCAGGTTCTAAACCAAATCTAAAATAGAAAAATTAAATTATCTAACAAATATAAAAATATATAAGCAAAACTGAATTTTACCTAAATGTAAATCGATATAATTGTTTAAACATTTCTGTATCACCAGAAATATATGTGGTTTGTAAATTTTCAATTGTTTCTTGCAGTCTTAAACGTATTGTATCTATTGTATCGGCTGTCATATTATGTAAACCCTGAATAAATTCAGTTTTTGTAAAACGGCACATTTGTGATGCATCTAAACGCCATGCTAGTACTAAATAGATTATCGTTATTTTAAATATTAAAGACATTAATTTTGTAATTAAAATTACCTAATATAGCAAAATCATCTGGTGGGTATTCTAAATCTTTGCATAAACGTTCAATGCCTTCTGATAGTATAGCATCTTCATGTGGATCCTTATATTCTTCAAATAATAAATTTAATGTATTATCTGAAACTTGTTGTGGTTCTTTAACTGCAAAATAATGAAAATGAAATAATAATAATTAAATGTATTTTTTTAAAAATAATATAATAAATTAAATTTGGGGACAATTTACCGGTTGTTATAATATCACCCATAGTATTTGTATTACCGTTTAGTACAACTATTGACTTTTTAAAACTACTTCGTTTTGTTTCTATAGTATTACGTTTTATGTTTAACGGGCTTGAAGATAATAATTCGTCTGTTTCTGGAAAAAAAATTAATTTAATAACTTAATATATATAATATATATATATATATATATATATATATATATATATATATATATATATATATATATATATATATATATATTCATTTTAAATGTGTTAACAAATAACAAATATTTTTTATAAAAATATATTTAATTAAAATATTAGTACCAATTAAAGTATGTATTAAATATTTAATTTTTTTTTGTTTTAAGAAAAACCATTTGTGCTTATATCAATATTTTGAAAACAGTTATTGATGAAATTTACATTTGATGCAATAGGGTGTATATTAAAAAAAAACAATAATAGTAAAAGATTTATATATTGACATAATTGAATGATATGGCTAATAAACAGAAATATGCTTTTTAACCAAATTTAAATTTAATATTTGATAAATTATTCATTATAAAGGCAAACAAAAACTACATTAAGAATAACAGGCACACATATCAAAACAAACATATTTACACGCAATAAAAATTAACCCATAGATGCCAATCAATTCCAATTGAAAATCACATAGTGGGTGTTTTTAAAATGAGATTATTTTATAAGTTAGTAGTGAAAACTAGTGAGAAAATCAAATGGAGAACGTTGGAATTAAAATTTATATGGGTCAAGTTTAAGTTTATAAAAAAAAATTGGCGATTTTAAGAAATTTTAAAATAGAATAACAGAAGCACATTAACTTTATATTTATAACTATTCTAAGTAAATGAATTGAATTGTATTTGAAATATTGTCGAATGTGTTAATATTTTTTGCAAAAAAAATAATTGGTCTACACTTTATTTACAACTAAATACAACGTACAAAACTGGTCAGCCACAGTTAAAAATTTTGATATTATATAGAATATTAATTTTATTACTGAACAGTATATTAGGGAGTATTATATAAACGCACATATCTCTGGAAATGATCATCTAGTACCATATTTCCATGTAGAGAGATTAAGGTTGAGATGGAACAACTAAAAGTAAAAAAATGTGCACTCAATCTCTGTTTCCATGAACGCTAATATAGAGTTCAACTGGTCATGGAAATATGTCATAGGATAGAAACTTATAAGTTAAAAATATAATAATTACCTCCTGGTCGATGTTGAGAAGTAAAATCATTACGTTCAATTTTATGACCAATTCTCGTATCAATACTTGTTGGGGTTTTAACAGTTGTTGACATATAAGGTCCTTGTTCCGCTGATGATGATGGTGTTGATGATGATTTGAAACATTGTAAACAATTACCCATAATACGAAATTTGAATCTTGTTTATATTTATATTTTTTTATATTAAACTTTTTCTTTTTCAATTATTTTTACGAACGAATATGATTTTTTTTTATTATAAATACACGAAAAAAAAATTGAAAACAACCAACAACGAACAAAAATAAATTCCAGTAATAATAAATATTTATTTATTTATATATAAATATAAAATTGTTATTATATTGAAAATTTCGCTTCAATATTTTATTTTATAAATAGCAGTGCTTAAACGCAGAAGTTAAGAACTAAGAGTTTTTTTTTAATTTTTTTATAATAAATAATAAAAGAAAAACATATTAATAAATCACCAAACTACATTTACACGCACGAGAAGAAAAAATAATTTTGTCTCATTTTCATAATTCTCATATTTTGATTATTATTGTTAATTCCATTTATTTTACACTTTTATAGAAGATACAGTGATTTAAATATTAAATGGATTGACAAAATAAATATGTTGTTTTTTTTCATAGAAAATGCACGCATTTCTACAAAAAATATATTTTATGTAAATTAAAATAAATAAAAATATTTTAATATGTTTTATTTTGTTTTTATAATGTTGTTATGTGTTTTTCAATTTGTGTATATATGATAATATGATATATTTTTTTATTTAATGTTTTTGTTTAGTTTGTATTATATTTTTTTTATGTACAAAATAAAAAATATTTATGTTTCATTCCGGACAAAAGCATAAATTTTCCTATAAAAATTGTGTAAAGAAAAATTATAGGTTTGGAAAAAATTCGTTTAAATTTGCTGTTGTTTAATTAAAATTTTCCAATATTTTTTAATTTTTTCTATCTTGGCACGAAAATTAATTGTAAAAATGAAATTAATAATAAAATATTACGCGTTTGAATTGCAAAAATTTATATTTAATATTGGCACTTATGTTAACATCTTAGAATTATTATCTGAAATTAAACAAAAAAAACCAAAAAAAAACAGATTATTTATTAAATAATTAATCTTTTATAGATGCGATTTTGAATACTAATACTTAAAATTATTTGAGTTAAACTTTTTCTTTATTTAGTTGTTTAATGACAAAAAATTTAAATTTTTTTTAATTTGAAATAATAAATATATAAACATTCCTTAGGAGCTGTAGTCATAACGTACATGACATAAAACATCTTCACTAATAACATAATTTTATTTGTAAATTTTAAAATTAAAGATAGCAGTTCGCCAAATTTAACTAACCTTTTTGAAGTGTTATCTTTATCAATTTTTATATATTAATCAAATTGAACAATATAAACCATATGTAATTCCTAGTTTTCACTGCAACTTTAAAATATAATTATTATACATACTTTATATTTGAAATAACTTTAGATTTTAATTAGCATGCAATTTCGATTATTAATTTATAATTAGGATATCAATATCAGAAAGACTTTGTTATTATGGCATTGTTGCAAAAATTAACTTTAATTTTTATTTCAAAATTACACTAACCGAATTACTGATGTGAAAAAAATTGCTAACCGAATTACTGATGTGAAAAAATAAATAATTGTAAAAATTAATTAATTGTATATGAAACAACTCGATTCCAATCACTAGTTTTACAAAACAATTTTTTTTAAATATTGAATAGTTAGTGTTTAAATTAATAAGTAAATTAGTTTTCAACATTGATATTTTACAGATTTTCCTCATAGCAAAGTTTAAATTTATTTCCTAATTTGTAAGTCAGTAATTTTAACAAAACATATAATTTAGAATACATATTTTACTAAAATTTAGAAATTTAAATATATTTCGGTATACAACTTTAATATAATTTTAATTAAGTTTTTACAATAAATATCTTATGTAATACGATAAGAAAACAATGTAAAAGTCATAGAAAAATTAAATATTTCCATTCGTTTTGTCTTTTAATTACTAAAAACAGGAATTTAAAAAAATTTAAGCTAAAAATAAATCTAAAATTGATTTCTAAAATGTTATTGAGCTAATTATTTATTAGAACTCATATTTATCTTTTTTTAAATACCACTAACTTGTAGATACAATTAGTTTAAATTTTAAAAAATTGTTATGTAAACTAAGATTTCTGTAGAAAATATGTATTTGTTAATATGTGAGGATATATTAACATTAGGTGAAGATATATTAACATTATATCTTATTGTATAAAAATTTTATTTAAGCTTATTTTGCTAATCTCGCTTTTAATTTATTTTAAAAATTACACTTTAATAGTCCATATACTTTAATTGGTTACAGCGATACCGACATACTAGGATGATTTAACATTATGAATATGAATTGATTATTAAATTTTAATGGAATTTCCACGTTTATAAATATTTTTTATTTATTGCAATTTTAGTATTTGCTAGAAATGATAATTATAAAAAATTAAATACGTAGCAATTATATATTATTCATTCTACTCATTAATTTAATATGTGTTTCAAGATTGAACACTTTTAAAACTAGATCTATAGTTTTTTATTATCACAGATATTTATCTATATATTTGCACATAAAGAAAAAACTATATCAGCTAGTTATTATTTGCATATTGAATAATAAGAAATAATTATTAGTCATCAATAATACTTAAAAGTGTTTTTCTTGCAAAAATATTATTTCTTCTTTTCACTATTTTTGTTATTGGATATATTTAACATATACTACGTCATTTAAATGATAACAAATTAATCCAATAAACAGTTTCTTAGTTCTTTTTATTTAAAGTGATTAAAAAATGTTTAAAGGTCAACCAACTTTTTATTTATTTTATGAAATATTAAAATTTTGTCGTTTGCTGTTTTCAGTTGTAAAAAGAGTTCCGTATTAAGTAAAATGTAAAAATCAAAAAGAAAACAATGAAAATTAAATGCAATGTTGACATATTTACAATTTATTTGAATGTTCGGGCAGGTCAGTAATAATTATACTGGTAAATTTTAGGAGGTTTTTTCTATTTAAAATATATAAATAAATTATTTAAATAGTTTTTATTTTTCGTCCTATAAATTGTGTTTTTAATATCTGATTCGTTGCGCCCAAACCCAAATTAAAATAAAGATTTGAGAAATATCCTACAAACTTCTAATTTTTAAGTTTTAATTGAATAATTTATATATTTTTGAAAATTCGATATACTACGATAGATAAAAATATTGTATATTTAAATAATAGTATTGATCAATCTTACATTTTGTCAAAATATTCTTTGTTTGACATTTTTCCAATCATAAAATTTTGTACTGCTGGCCAAATTTTCTTTATACTTTCAGCAGTAATATAATTCACCATTTTCATTGCACATTAGTTCACTAAAATAGTTTTCCTTTTTTATATAATATTTATTAGTTTACATTTTCTGTATTTTTACTTTATAATTTTATTTTAATATTGGACACATAAAAACACTCAGGTAGTCGAGAGCTACCCAGTCTAATTGTATTTTATATATATTATTAATACAATTTACAAATGGAATATTTTCGTCACGTCAATATATCGTAATGTCATTTATAGATTATGTTTATACGGGTGGCTTCAGTGAGTAGTTCTTTTTCATTTTTATAAACATATTGCGGAGTTACGGTGGGTTTTAATGTAAAATACTTGTACTATGTATATGGGTTTTTAGCACAACGCATGATTAAAAACACTTTTAGTGGGATGCGCATGAAAAGCACTTTTTATTTTATATCATATCTATTTTGAATCTGTATTTTATATGATATCTATTTTTTTTCATATCTGTTTTAGTTATCCAAAATTTTAAATATATTTTTTCTGAAAAAAAAACTTAAAATGTTCCGAATCTGCCACTTATAGACATGGTGTAATACAATTGACATTAACCTACTTTGTTTATGCGAAGTTTGGAATATAATTTGTTGCCAAAAACAAAAAAGCAATATGGCTACCGATTAGACTTTCATTTCGTCTTTTCAATCTGAGAATAGATTTAAAAATAAATATATTCTCGTAGCATGGCAAAATACAAAAATCATTCAAAATATCACATTCTAAATATAACAGTTTAAAGAATTTAAAATCATGTTGTTGAAATGGCTGTCAAAAATTAAAATAATTGAAAAGTGGAATTCTCCATTCATTTTTAACCTTCATTAGTTTAAGAACTTCAAATTTATCCCGCCAAGGGCGCTGGGTATATATATTTTGGCAACTAGGATTTTTTCTTCCTTCGCAAAATTTGTTTTATTTCTTTCGGGTGTGGTGTATGTGGTAAACATTTTTTTTTAACTATTTCTAAATAATAATTTTAACTAATTTAATACAAAATTTTGCATTAGATAGTGTAAACATTTGAAAAATTTTAATTTCAAGTTTCAATATTTTTAAAATACATCATTTTCGTAATTTACAAAAAATGCTAGAGATAATGTACCGTTCATTATGTCTTTCTAGAAAAAAAGTTTTAATCGAATAAATTTATAGAAAAAAATATTAAAAATAAAGTTTTAGACAAATTATATTAAATATGGAATGTAACGAAATCTCTATGTTTATGGATGCTAAACTGGATATTCATGATAAAAAATCAGAGGCAATAAAATTGCGTGTAAGTAAATTTAAAATTTGCACGATAAAAAAAGTGAATTTATTTCTATATAAGTGTTTTTTTTTTTCAATAAAAATAATCGAATTATATATCAAACAAAATACGTCAGACTGTTTATTTTATCAGCTGCAAAATAAGTATAATACACGATAGAAACAATTTTACTTTTATTATTATTAAAGTGTCGCGCACTTTTTTTTATTTACGGGATCCAGCCAGAGCATATTGTGCATTTTAAAATTCACTCTCAAATTGAAATAAATTTTATCCGTATACTTGGAGTTGTTTTATGACTAAATTTATTCAAAATAATTTTAAATCAATCGAAATTTTTTGGTTGTAATCAGTCGTTTATCGTCTGGAATACAATTCACTTGTAGATTTATTAGTATTATATGTAATTAAAATTTCCTGAAATTAAAAATATAATGTACTTAAAATATTGACAGTATATATTTTAGTTTTTAAATATCTGAAATATATAAAAATTATTTTAGGTATTATGAAAATATTTGATGATATCAAAGAAACTTTATTTAAGTTTTGTATAACAAAGACTTTAAATAAAATACAACCGAAAAATGTAAGCAATGCTATAATTTATATTAACTATTGTTAATTAAGAGATTAAGATAAAAACATTTATAAAATTTGTAAAAAAAATAGTTTTTGATATTGTAATTTTGACTAAATGATATTATTGTTTTAAGGACTACTTCAAAATCAATAATTTGTCATATTCATCAGTTGGACTTTAACTATAAATAATAAATGTCAATAAAATTATATTGATTGCATAAACTTGTAATATTTCCTAATATGTTATTGATTAGAATGACCAATGAATAATTGTTTTGATTATAATGAAACCCATATTTTGTTTTACCACAAAACCAGTGAAAAAACTTTGAGTAATACAGGAAAATAAAATATTTCACGTTAATATAAATAAAACATATAAATAAATAAGCAACATGAAATAAACCTAAAATACAAACTTTTATTAATAACATGAAAATAATCTATAAATTATCATTAAACAAATTTGCATTTCTAAAAATTACAGAATATATTAATTAATCTTTTATGCAAATTTATTATTTTTTTAATTTATTTTTTTTTAGACATGGACCAAATGTTTAGTAAAAATAGAAGCAATTAAATGTTTTCCATGTTACTTACGTATTACATTCATACGAAATGTTGAAGACGAGTCTGCTAATTTATGTGTCCGTATTAATATTCCTGGTATAACTCTAAGATTGGCATCATCACGCACTAAAACTTATTCATATGGTATATTTTGGAAGCATAATCGTAAACGTTGCTGTATATTTTTTGCTTTTGATACCCAAATTAGTTGTGAACGTCATATGAAATGGCTAAAAACATCATTAAAAAACTTAGAATTACATCGACAAGGTAAGAAAAACATTATTTTTTTTATAAATTGTGATTAATAGGATATTTCCTATTTTTTTAGAAATATTCGAAACTCGACGTATAAGTCGTGGAAATTCTTCAATAATTGATCTAACAAAAACTTTAGATATGTCAAGTTTTATTCATTTTAATGATGTGAATGATAAAAGAAATTTACAGGATATTTTAGGTCCACTACCGAAAATTCCTGATATTCGAGAAAGGTAAAAAAATATATGTTAACTTGAAAATTTAATATAATCCTTAATATACTAAAATCTTGTAGTGGTAATTGGTCACGAAGAATATCAGGTGCTTCAGATATTTATGAAGAAATACCCGATCCACGTCGTGATTCACGACGAATTTCACGCGCATCTGGTATATATGAGGAAATGCGACCTCCAATAAATTTTGATGTATTTAGGTTTGTCAATGTTTTTTTTTATATCTATAAATGTTAGTTGTTCTTTATTCATTTATGCCTTATAAAAATTTAATTGCAAAACTTGCAGTAATCATCATCATATTTCTTAATTTTTAACTATATCGAACATTTATAATTTTAGAAATAAAAGATCCGAAGTTCAACCACCACCATTACCACCTCGTAAACGTGTAAATACTTATCAAACTTATAATACTTTAGAAGATTCGATACCACGTTGTAATACAAATCCAGAAAGTGATATGGTAAGAAAAACCAATTGTTTACAGGTATTTGAAAATTTTGTTGTTGGAAAATCCAAACGATCAGAAAGTGTTAGTGAAGGTAAAGTAAGTAACTGTGAAGAATTAATTGATTCAATTAATACGCCAGATAAAGCAGCATTAACATTACAATTATATAGTAATGAAGTAACACCACGCAGTAAATGTAATTTTCCGTATATTTTTAATAAAAGTAAACGAAATAGCTTTTCCAGTCCAGATTTATCAAAAATAAATCCTTTTGATGAATTTGAATCAATTGATGATTACAATTCAGTATCATCAGAATTACACATTTTTAATACAGTTGATTGTAGTGCATCTGTAGATAATATAAATACACAAGTAATTATTATATCATCAATAGATAATGCAGATATTGATAAAAATGATGATAATGAACTAATTGAAAAAGAATCTATTTTAAATATATCTGAACAAATAACATCAAATTTTAATTTATCATTAAATTCTTCAACAAACAATTTACTTGGTTCTAATCTAAATCCATATGATAATGATAATAAATTTGGGAATATTTTAATTGAAGATCTTTCTGGTTATTGTGCAATGGCACCAATAATACAAAAAGATCGCCTGAAAAAGACAATATCAACTGCAACTAATTTGAATAATAAAACAAATGAGACTGTTATAATAAATAATGATAGTGATAAAGAAAATGAAGATGTATTTAAACCACCGATTTGTATTAAAAATCCCATCGTTAATATAGAACAAAAAATTTATGAAAATATGAAATATTTACCTTTAGATAATAAAAATGATATTATTTATGAAAATTTAATACAATCAAAATCACAACAACCTGATTTAATACCACAAATTAATATTTCTAATAAATCAGATCAAAGTACACAACAAAAAGAAAATCATGAAAATTTAGAAGAATATCATATCCAAGAAGGAATAGAACAAGAAGAAGATTATTATAAAACTCCAAGGAAATCAATTATAAGTATTGATGATAAAATACCGTCCTATTATCCAAATAGTTGTGATACAAAAAAATGTCACCGACGACACCGTACTAATTCAAATTCTGCTAATGATGATCGTCAGATATCTTCAATACGTCATTTGACTAGTGCTAAATTAACGTACAGTGAAAATTTATACATATCATCACCACAAAAAATTTTAGAACAACGAAAAAATGCTGGTAATAGTAAAAAAAATACAGATAGTGAAAAAAATTTAGATAAATTAACACCACTTAAAGCATGTAAAATATCTGATAATATTTATAGTGTTAAACGTATTATTGCTGATGATTATTATAACGAAGAAAATGATAATGAAGAAAATTTATCTCGGGATTTTATTGAAACAAACGTAGCTATATCATTTGGTGCTTTACAAAATATTGATTTTACATTTGACGACTCAAATTTAAAAAAAATTGATGGACATATAAACAGTAATAGTCGTTTAGATTTTAAAAAGAAAATAGCAAATAAACAAATAAAATGTAATAATACTAGTGATTCAACACAAAGAATTTATCAAAAATATTCAGCAACATCTCGTATAACAACATCTAATAAATATACAGATAATAATTGTGTAACAAATAGTGGAACAAAAATTAAAACAGCACCAAATAATACAACAACAGATATAAGTACAATGAAAAAATTTGCATCATTACCACGTTTTAAAAAAATTGATTTTTCACCATTAAAAATGAAAATTAATAATGTTTTACAAAGACATCAATCAGATGGTCTTTAAAATTATATAATTAAAGCTTTTTTTATTTGTAAATTCATTAAATTTTTTTTTAATAACTTTGTTAAGTTTTTTTCTGATCCTATTTTATTTTATTGAATAATTATTATATTTTTAAGTAAAACTTTTTGAATATTAATTTAAATATGATTTGTATCTGGTTAGTTTTAAAACAGATTGTATCATGTATTGGTTAATTTCATTTATTTAAAAGAAGAATTTATATTTTTTGTTAAAATTTAAATTTTAAAAAAACAAATATATTAATGGAATACCCAATTAAAATAGTTTCTTACGAAAAATGTTAATTATTAATATTATTTTCATTTTTGTCGTTATTTTTTAATTAGTTTTTTTTTTTTAAATTAAAGGAAATAAAGAAAATTGTTTAATTTACTTTTTTTGCTTCAGAAATATGCATATGTGTTAGTTAAAATAAATATTTCTTAATGTATTATTAGCCAATGTAAATATAAAATTACTAAATCCATATTGCTTTTAAATAACATATCATCAAAAAATATATATTACGCTCAAAATGAAATAATTATTAAAAAGTGTATAAAATTTTAAGAATTTTTAATAGTTAGGAAATGTTTTTTTTAGAAAAAGTTTTTCGAAATTTGAATTGTATCGAATAAATTTAATTTTATGATTATTTTGAGAAAATAAAGAAGTGAACTAATTCTCGCAGTCAATGTTAATTGTGGTTAAAAAAAATTATACTAGGATTCAACTTTTATTCGTTTCTTGCAAGAGAATTTTGTAAATTAAAAACAATCAAAAAAATTATGGAATTTTTTTAAAATAGTTGATATAAAAAAATTAAATATTTGTAGTCCAGAAAATTACTATCAAATTATAAAGAGAAACTATTTTAAAACATATCAAAAGAAAATTTAAGGAAAAACTTATAAAAAACATATAATTTTTTGTTCATTTTTTTTATAAAACTCTGTGATTAGGAATCTCGTACAAAGACAAAACGCAATTCAATAAGAAAAAAAACTAAAAAATTATATATAGTATATTACAAATTACAAAAATTAATTTAAAAAATAAATAAATAAAATAAACAAATTTATATATGAAAAATTGCTTTTTAATATTTAGCTATTAATTGAATTACGAAATTAGATTATATTCAATAATATAAGATTTTGTATAAAAAAGCTTTTTTATGTTCATTTCACAGACCTTTAATTATAAAATAAAGTAGTTTTTAATAAAAAAAAAAAAAATATTAAAATGAATGGTCTGTTTTAAGGCTTATTAGCATTGTTAATAATAAAATAACTATCATATCGCACTAATTATAATTAAAAAAAATGAATTATATCAAAATGCTTTAATGTTAATTGCTTAATTTACTTTAATATTTCGTTGTTACTATCTATTTTTAAAAAAATTATTAATTTTTAAAATTAACTGAAATAAAAAATTAATTAAGAAAAATATAATTTAAATAAAACGTTAAAACTGTATTGTGTTCACAAACTAATCAAATTCTTAAGTCTGATAAAAATAATTTTAATTATAGTTCATGGAAAGCGGCTAATTGGCAATTTAAATGAACTTAAATTATTATTGTGCTCAAAATATTATATTAAGAATATCTCGAATAAATCATAAATTACTTTTCATAATTAATTTTTTTTTTACAATTTTAATTTTATATATGTTTTTTCTTTTAATTCTTTGTACTATAATTCAAATTGAATCTTTATATTCTAAGTTGTCTAATTATGAATTATTGCGCTTATAATTAAAAGAAAATTAAATCGTGAAGTCCAACAAACTTGAATTAAAAAATAAATAAATAATAACAATTAATCGTCAAACCAAATAACAAGCATGCCCAAAACTCGAATTATAATTAAATATGTATAATATTTATAATTTTTTATCAATTTTTTATATTTTATACACAAATATAAATCTGAACTGAATATAAATTTATGTTAAATAAAAAAAAATATCTAAAACTTCACAAAAAAAAAATGTTGCTGTTTTATTTGTCGTGAACTAATATGAATGATTTAATTTAATTTATACGTCTAAAACAATATTTTTTTTTATTATAAATTACCATTGCAAATAATAAAAAGGAGTGTTTGAATTTAGGTTAAATAAATCATTTGTTCATATGTATTTTTTTTTTTACTTTTGACATGTTTTCTAATAAGTGTGAAGCGTAGGGGAGTTAAATAATTAAGACAAATTGCAAATTAAATAAAAGCAATTGTACAGATGAATTTATAAATATATGAATTTTGTTGCTGGCAGAGATTTGTTTTAAAATATCGTTGATAATTGTTAATGTGAAATTAATGGTAAAAAATATATTATAATTATTTTTAAATGAAATAACATACGAGTATATCGTTAAAGTAGAAAAAAAAGATTCTAATACTCATATAGTATTATTATAAATGTAATGGAAAAATAATACTGTTTTTTTTCTAAATAGAGAAAAAATTATTTAAAATTACATTTAAGGTATAAACAGTTAAAGTTTTATGGTGAATGAAAGTTAGATAGAAAATAAATAGGTAATAGTTTAAATCTTGTTTGATAAACGATATAATGGACTTGGGTTTTCCATTAGGTTGAAGAAAATTTTTCTATTAGTAAAATATTCCAAATTATATATTTTACTTTAAAATACTATTTATTTATTAATTTACTTCCATAAAATTGAATTTTTGATTAATAATAATATTATTTTTTTTTAATTATTAAATTATGGATTATTTAGCAAAAGCAAAATTTGTAAAAGACAAAAAAAAAACATAATAATTTGTACATAATTAATAGCAATAACACTGATACTGTTTTTTATTGTAAACCACGAACAAATTCAACTATTTTTCCTAACAATGTTGACACAATATAAACAGAGAGTGTATATCTACGTAATTCTTGTTTATTGAATTCATATATTAGTGCACATAATATTATATATATTATATATATTGCATACGGTATGCTTAGTCGTGAAACAAGAAGCCCAAAAGTCGTCATTCAATCAAATTATTATCCTATATACTCCCATAACCGAAGCTGGTCAGCTTTAAATTTGTAAATATATTTTTAAATATTCCTTTGCATTTTTAAAAATATTATTGGACGGACAAGTGAAGAAATCTACTACATATACAAAGGCAAAGCAATAAGACCGCGTGGAACAGACAAAACAAAATAAAAAAATTTATATAAGAAATACATTTTTATTCAGTTTTCAATCAAAGAAAAATGTTGTTACCAGAATTTACCAAACTTGGCATAAAAGATAAGCTTAAAATATATTTATTTGAAAAATCCAACAATCAGCGGCACAAACTACTAAATATAAAAAGTATATTTTTCGTATAGAACTAGCCATACATAGATATAACTGCTACAAGGATAAGTTTTTTTAATGGCTCTCTCCACCGAGGCGTAACAATTGAAAATTATTTGAAATGGTTTATTTTACTAAAGTTGATGAAAATATCATTTAATATTTGTGTATATTTTCAGTTAGTTTGACAGTAGTTATAGCAAACATAAAAATACAGTCTTTGAATTTAGATTACCGAAGAATAACCTAATATAACAAATAAAAAAAATTAAGGTAATGAAAAAGAGCATAAGAAGATAATAGTAAGAAAAAAAAACTAAATAAACAGGTATATATCTCTTTACTTTATGTTGAAAGATATGAGACCATCTTAGTATATTAAATTTCATTTTTTTTTCAGTAATATCTGAGCGTTTGTTATGTTAATATCAAATAAAAACAATTTTACATTTTTTAATATTAAATCGGTAATTTTATAATAGAATATATACTAAATATTTAATAAATGCATTAATTTAAATTTAAACATTCTATAAAATTAGATATTGAAATAAAATATATTAGTAATTTAACAAAAAACAAATTCGAAGTATTTATTTAAATTACAAAGTGAAATCAACCAAATATAGAAAAATAATTATAATAAAAAAAGAAGAGGTGAAAAAACCTTCTTCATAATTTCAAAGTGTGTGAAAAATAAATAATATTATATTATAATTTTTTTTTATATGAAATATTTTTATTATTGTGAAATAAAATATTTAATTTATCTACTCTATTATCCATACCAATTACAAAATTTGTAAAATAAATTCAAGTTTAATAAAAGTTCCAAATACGAATATTATAAATATTATAAAATATTATAAGATAAACATTTATTTCAAGTTTTCGGTCTATTTTTTAGTTTATATTTAAAGTGAAATTAAAAAATAATTAACTAAGAGTTATTAAATATTATTTATCTTCATTTTTCAAATGTAATTTTAAAGAAAATTTTTTGTTAGATTTCTTTGTAATACAGTATAGTAAAAACAACCAATCACATTCACGATTATTTTGTTATTTAAATTTTATGTAAATTTTTAACAATTTATTGATATACACAAATTTTTTTTATTGGATTATAAAATTCTGGAAATTTGCTGATTTCTTTTTATGCTGCGTTTACATTAAATCATTTATAAATTTATAGTTTTGCAGAATTTTAAATTATAGTTAAAGGAAAATTTTTGTTAAGGTAAGTTAGATCAAATATTTCACCGACATATTAATATAAACATTTTCTTTTAAGCTATTTTAAATAATTTATCTGTTTGTCATTTAAATTGTAAACTGATGAATGATTTCAATAATATACATATAATGAAAATTTATTTTGATTAATTGAATTTTTACGAAAGCATAATATTGGGTATTCTCCAGTTTCAGTCTTTTAACAATTTGAATTGTAATATCTGATACAATATAAATATATTTTTGTTTTTCTTTAATTGTAATTATATTTACAATACTTTGAAATCTTCTGTACAGTCTTGAACATATTTTTTTGGTTGATAGAAAAATAATAAAAAAAAATATTTTTTTACTTGTTCTGTATATTTATTTGACAACTTTATTGCATCTTTCAGTACTTGTACTTTATACAATAAAAATATTATTACCTCATCAGTATATCAGTGTTTTTATTATTGTTTTATGTTTAAAGATATAGTTTTCATTGAGCTGATTATTTTGAGTTTACAATTATAAAATACGTTTTCTTTAAATTGTGGGAAAATGAATAAAATTTTATATTCTTTTGAAAAAACAAAAAAAAATTAAATTAAAAACAATCAGTAATTTTAGAATTTTACTTTAACACTAAAATTACGTAATAGAAAATGTACCATAAAAAAAAAAATGAAATAAATTCAATAATCAAAAATGTTAAGGCACGAACTTGAAAATAGAATATACATATTATTTTACTTCGTTGATTTCTGGTTTATGTGACTATACACTTTATAGAACACTTCAAAACTAAATATATTAGTTTAATTATAAAATTTCACACATTTTTCTTGTACATAATTACAAAAAACATGATTAAAAGAAAATTTAAGAAATTTATATTTTATTAAATATAAAATGAAGTAAAATGTTTTTATTTCGTAATTAAAATAATTTTTTAAGTAATTAATTAAACAAACGATTGTAAATTTTTCTTCAAATAAACATTTTTTTGCCCATATTAATTTGAAAACGACAATTTTATAACCATAAGCGGTTTGTAATTTTTGTTGAAGGAATTCTTCCTTATTTTCCGATATTAAAATATTATATCATTGGGCAATTTTTATTTATTAATTTTTCTTTATCGTTATATAACTGCATATTATTGATATTTTACTATAATGACCAATAAATTTCTCTTAAAAATGTAAAAATTAAAAGTGGTTTTATTTTTATAATGATGTATGTTTATGTATTTAATGTTATATTTAGATACTAAAGCCATATAATATTTAAAAAGAATTTCTTAAAAAATTGTTCATACAAAAAAAAATCAAAATTTTGTGGTTTGTTTTTCAATTTAACTTTCCGGTTACGACGTGACCGATCGACACAACGGAAACGAGTTCAAATGTCAAAAAAAAAAAAGTATAAATGTATTGTGTGAATTAAACAAATAACAGAGAACAGACTGTGCATAATTGAAGTAAATTTTGACTTTTTGATGGACAAAATGAATTAATCACATGTTGCAACTACAAAATATTTATATATCATTTATACTTTTCTTAGAAACATTTAATAAGTGAACTGGATCGATTCACATATGTTATGTGCTTCCTATTTATTCTTTATTCGTACAATGCAATAATATTTGTCGAATTTATTTGTCTGTTGCCATAATTATACTATCCAACTATTTGTATTTCTCCGACCGCAAAAGTATATTGCTAATATTTCCGTTCCTTGTAACAACTACCAAATTTGGATTTGATTAAATAGTAATTTGTAATTGATACAAAAAATTTGATGTAATTTATACTAAAACTCTAAATATAAGTACATATTATATTTCAAATTTTATTAGTACAAAATTACAGATTCTGCTAGTCATTTTATAGTCATATATAAATGAAAGGAAAAAAAAAAGATTCTGTGTAATGTTCTAAGATTTTATCACTTCAATTAAGCACTAAGTCAAAACTGTATCATTTATTCTTATTCTTCATCAGTTAAATATACCTTGTAAATATAAGAGTAAACAACAGGTGTATATTATATTTCCTTACATAAAAACCAACATTCACACAGTAATTTTTCTTATATACATATATATATTGTTATAGCTGACAGAAATTTTTCCCATAATTTTTTAGTTACGATACAAAAGAACAGAAAATATTAACGTAAATTGAAAGGGAATTTGAATAAAGGGAATTTTTATTTTCACAAATATATGTTCAACAAAATTTTATTATTTGCAATTGTATAAAATATCATAACTGAGAGGGGTTTGTGTCAAGTTAAATAAAAAAAAAAAAAAAAAATATTTTATTTAGATCACTGGAAATGAGTCTAAATATTTTCGTAAAAATAAAATTATTTATATTTAAAACGTGTCACAATGCGTAAAATAGAAAACTCTTTTTATTACATAATGTGAAATAATGAAGGAGAGTGTCGTCAAGTATGACAGACAAAATCAAAAAGTATTAAATGAATAAATTTTTATTAAAAATATGCTAATATGTATTTGAATGAAACTGATTTTTTTTTCATTTTAAATACGTATAATCTATAAAATTTTCAATTATAAATTTATACTTTAAAAAAAATATTGTAATAAGTAATAACTACTCGTACATAAATTATTTGTAATATTTTTGGTAAAGAATTTAGTTTAGTTTTTAAGTATTATTTTTTGGATTACTTACAAATATGATTATACGAAATTTTCCGGTCATTATTATAAAATTATAGGGTTTTTGGTAAAAAATTAAGAACAGGAAATTTGATATAATTATATAGAAATTTGTTATAAATATAGTAATTAGATTTATAAAGTTATTAACAATTTAAAATATTCTTTTATATATAGAAATATTTGGCATAATAAAAGAGTTTTTAACATCACTGAATAAATATTAATACTAAATCATTTATTTAAATTGTTATCTATTTTTATTTTGTTCTAAATTAGATATAACAAGTATAAAACATTATATAAATTAGTTTTTTTAAAGTATATATACAATTTATGTTTTTTTTTTTTTAAATTAAACATTCTTTTCAAAATCTAGTCATGAAAGAATAAAAATTAAAATTAATGTACAATTTAAAATATTTTTGAAATAAAGATTAATGGATATATTTGTTATAAAAAATTTAAATTATTTACTCAACCACAAATGACAAGTTTTTATGGTTTTATTATTACCTTGCTAGTTACTAAACATATTAAGAAATATATTTGTCTTTAGGTCAAAAGTCATCACAGATGAGAACGCATATGTACATATCCCAATATTATATAATATTGAAACAAAAACCTGTTCATTCTTCTTTTTAACATCACTGAACGATTTTATCAATTCTCTTAACCACTAAACGTACAGTACCTTAAATATTTTAAATTTTAAGATAATCATAAAATATAAGAAATATCGCTAATAGAAAATGAAAATATATAATGGAATATAATCTCGCAAATCTAAGTTCAGTCACAATTACGAAATAAATTTTGTAGAAAACTAAACCGTCTAGAAGTAAAATGGAAAATTGGGAGTTTGCTTAAAACAAGAATATTTTTATTAAAAAATTGTAATTAATAAAATAGAGAAAATGATTTTGTTTTATATATTTTTGATTTTTATTATTTTGTTATTTATAAAATTGGTTACATATTTCAAAAAATTTAATTTCAACAATTTTGTTTTAAAAATATAGAATATTAGTAGTATAGATAATTTGTTTTCATAATTAATTACAATTCCAAAGTTTTATTAAAATTAGCAGTCATTGATTTTATTTAAAATAAACTGAAATTACGAATTCCAATTAGATTTCATAATATTATGATGACATTATGAAAAGTAAGTACTGCAAATAAGAGTTTCACACAAATAAATGTCTAGACAAAAAGATAGCGTTGAATACGAAAATAATAAACTGAAAATTAAATATTTATATGAACGTTATCTATAATATATTATTTCTTAATACTAAAATTCCAAAAGAAAAATCTATAAAGCCGCCTTTAAGAAGCTGTTATAATGTTAGCAAATTATTTCTATTTACTATGTAATTTATGTTGATTTAAGAGTTTATTATAAAACTAGTATCCTTAATATTAAAAATAAAAGAATAAAATACATTTTTTTTTCACTTAAATTTTCTTATATCATATAATAATAAGTTTATTTCATGATTATGTTTTTAAATTTTATTATCCCAGTATATAATGTATCTTCTAATATATGTAATTTAGACCAGTTTTTGTTTTTTTTTATACCGTCGTAGGTTTTACAGTTAATATGCTAGAGGTCATATTATCATATATAGTGCTAGAGAGTTTATTTTATTCTAATATTTTAATGATTTATATCTCGTATATCTAAGATTTTCTAATAATTTTACATTAGCAGTTGCCGTCATAGTTGTACTTGGAAAATCCTTCAATATGTTTCGTCGGAACTAATCAGAGGAAACAATCAAAGCTAAAAAAATAATAATCAGATTGTTTAACATATGTATATTTATTAATTATTGCTTTCAGTTTTTATACTTGTTTTTATTATATTCTCTATAAGAGGAAAATATATAAATAATTTAAATAATTAAATGATTTTTTAGATTTAAGAATAAAATACATAAATACAAATTAATGAATTAATAAAGTATATTTCCAAATTCGATAAAAACATCCTCAAAAATTAGTCATTTAATATTAAAATAAATTCTTGAACTAAAACACAATTAATGCGACTAAATAAGTTCGAATAATCAAACTTATTCTGTATATGTTATTCTAATTTTTTCATAAATTGTGTGACAATCTCATAATATTGTACATCGTATCAATTCAATTATATAAATTGTATGTTTTCACTAATTTTTTTCCAAGTTTCGAATAAATCTCAATAAAAATATACTTTTCTTTAATAAAATTTAATATGTTTAGCTAAAAAAAACTCATATTTTAGTATGGTAATATATAGTTAGTATGGTAATATGTATATTCACTGTATTATTAATTTGCGTGTTGTGTTTCATTAGACTAACAACTAACAAGCTTTGAATAAATTATATTTTTATGACTTTTCTAAATAATTTTCTCAATTTTTCAGTAATTTATAATAAAATAAAATAAAATATGAAAATGATTTTAAATTTAAATTTTTTTAAATGTATAATAATTTTCATATCAATGAATTTATAAATTATTTACATGATTTGAAACTAGTTTATTTCATTTGATATTTTAAGATAAATTTATGTTTCTCATTCATTAATAATATATTGTTTGATAGTTTGTTATTATAATGGTAAATAAATTTTATGCTTTTAATCGAAATTTTAATTTAAAATGAAATATAGACAAATTTGCAAATATTTTTTTTTATTTTTGGCAAAAAAAAATATAATCTTAAGTTCAATAACATTTAAAAATCGAATATTTTATTAGTGTGGTAATTTTATTAGGAAACTGATTAGTCCGTTCTTAATTAACAAAAGATTATTACAAAATGAAGGAATTAAAAATATATATAATGATGAAATTTATATTCTGAAATTCTGATCTTATTAAATTATACAATATTTTGAATATATATGCCATTTGTGTAATTAGTTTTATAAGACTTCTAATTAACATATTCTTCTCCAATAAGTAAAAGGAATTAAAACGAATATCATATTAAAATAATTGTGTTTACACTTAAATATTTGTTTGACGAGTAGTTTAACATGTTTTGTTAAACTAATTGGAAAATTAATGAAGTCTTTAAAAATTAATATTTATTTCATGTTTTTACCATAATCGAATCGCACTTAGTAAATAAATGAACTTATTAGATGAATCAAATTAATATTTTTTATTTTAATCATCATCTGTATATTATCTTCATACAAAAATTAATTAGTAATTATTTGAAGTAAGAGTGAAGCCGTAAAAAATATTTTCTGACTATCAACTCGCTTCACATGGCAAAGTACATTCATAACAGTTTACTTAGATCAACCATTCAAAATACGTCAGTCCAGTGTCCATAAATGTAGAACCACTTAAATTAAATATTAGTAGGTTTTGTGTCATTGTTTCTCCATTCCTCTTAGTTGAAATGATTTGGAAAGTGCTGCATAACTACATTTTAAAATTAAACTGTAAAAGACTCTCCTAAGGACATAAAAATACCACAATAATTAATTAAGCAACAAACAGTTTTAATAATTGCAAAATAATATTTAACAATCAACATTTAGTGAAACTTATTTCAATTAAATACAAAAAATTTACTTCATTACATTTTAATTTAAATTTAAATTTCTCTTTACAATTCTTATAATATGTATATAAAGTAAGTTATAATAAAAATAAAATTTTAGTATACGTTTTAATAACTTTAATTAAACCATAATAACAACAATCATAAATGAACCGTTTATAAAGTTTATCATTAAATTATTGTCATTATAATCAAATATTTTCCTTGTTTGATTTCAGTTTCAACAAAAAAAAGCAACCTTAATTTTTAATTTTATATAATTTATTTTTTTAACAAAAATGAATCTCTTTAAATATAATACATAAATATATATTTTTATTGAATCAAAAATAAAATAAATAAATGAATGAACCTACAAAATATTCTGTAAAGATAAAAGTTTTGTTTATCACTAATTGGTATTTATGTTTAAGTTTCAAAATTATTCGTTTTTCTTAAGAAATTATTAAGTTATTTTTAAAAAAAATATTTTTTATTTAAATAATAAGAACTAATTTTTAAAATTCTAATAAATTATTATAGTTTTTTTTTTGATTAAAATTGCCTTATTATTTGAAATAATTTAGAAAGACTTTTATGATTATTTATTAGAATCATTTTAAAACTAATATTTATTCAAAAATTCATTTAATAATTATATTGTTTAGTTAATTAGTAATTTATTAGTTTCTTCAAATTTATTTAAGGTGGGTAGAATTATATATCCAATAAAATATTTCTATAGCTATTTTATAATTATTGACATTAAAGATTAATAATTTTTATTTAATAAATATTTTATTTGAATAAATAATTTAAAAATTGTTAGAATATTATAAATGATTGTAGAATATTGCTTTTAATGATTAAAACATTGCATAATTTTTATTTTGTTGCATCAACTTAATTCATATATTTCTAATTCAGGGTTTCTTACAAGATGAATTAGAATAATTATACAGTCAATTATTTGATATTTGAAAGTTGAATCGAAAATTGGAATTAATAAACAAGTCAAATAAAAATATATATTATAAATATTCTTCATTAAATAGGAAAAACTCTTTATATTTCAAACATTGACAGTCCTAATCTCAAAACTAATTTATCAACCAGTTCCTAGTAGATTTACAAAAAGTTGATTGTTGATTTGAAGTTTCTTTTATACATACGTGAAATTTAAAATATTTTTAGACTTTGATTGAAAACGTTATTGAAGAAACTTTCTCCTGTTTTAAATTTTTATTTTCTTCTAGTTTCCTTGGCGAATTGATAAATTAGCAAGACTACAAATTTTTGCTAATATAAACTTAATAATACCCATTAGTTATTTATTAAATATTTTCCAATATCTGAAATTAATAAACGTGATTAGACTAAACATATATTTCCTTTCTATAGAAGGAAATATAAATAAATTATGATTATAAAAATACAAATTTATATTTTAAAGCGAATACCACGTTTCAATAATAAGTTTTTCAGTTTGAAATCTGTTCTATTTTTTTTTTGTTTCTTACCCAAAAATTTACTTCATTTAATTAAAATTATGCCAATGGTTGGTCAGTTTGAAATGATGATGAATTGAAAACTTCTACGCTTAATAATCTAAAAATCTTTTGAGGTTTGTTTATTGGATTCAACCTACTTCTGAAAGATATTATTTTGGAAGCCAAATTTTATTTAATTCTGTTAATTAGAAGTTATCTTAAACGGATATTATTAAATTTACATCAAATAAAAATATTTTCCCCTTGGCACACTAGCTCAGCGTGAATTAGTCAAAATAGATTATAAAACAAAAATATACATACTAGAATGGTATTATAAAGTTTATAAATATTTATACCAACAAATTAATTTAAATAATCTTTATGTGCATTCTATCGAAATTTATTTATATAAAAATATATTTAATACATTAAATTTATGCTAATTACTTGAATTTATGATTAGTTCAAGAAGCATATTTTTATTAAAGACAATCATTACTAATTATATATTTCCATATTATGGAAACTATTTTCCATGAAGTTTCAATTTTCATATATGTATTTTGACCGTAAAAAATGAAGATTTATATAAAATTTATGGAATTTTATTAATTTTTGTTGTTATTTAAAAAAAAAGAAAGTAGATGCTTGTTTTTCAATTTATTTTTCTATAAATCTTATACATATAAATAAAATTCATGTTCATATTGAGATTTTTATGAGGAAATTAAAAAAATAATAATTTTAATATTCAAATTTTTATAGTTTGATTGAACATAGTTACAAAAAAACTTTGAAATTTATAATAATATCCATATATATGTATTATGTTTTAAACTAAAATTTTATAATATTATATTTAGTATTAAAACAATTGCTCTGATAAGATTTTTTTACAGCTTAGATATACGATATTAAAAATTTGTTATGAGTTGTATTTCTGAACAATTGAGATACTAATTAAGAGTTTTATTGTTGACATATAAGTGAAATTTTAATAGTCTAAGAAATGTCAGATTCTGGTTTATGGAAAGGATCACGTATTATTTATTTTATTATTCCTGTCAATTTCTAATTTTTTACCGAAAATACATTACTTAAAACTACATTACTGAAAATTAGCAAACTATAACAATTACCCAACTTATATATATAAATTTATATCAACTACTAACATCGCTTATACAAATCCCAATATTACAACAAAATATTACATTTACCATAAAATATAATTTGTAAAAGTCTTTATTTAGTTTTATGCAATTTTTTATTACACAAGGTAAAAAAAACGACCATCTACTAATATTAAATTTAATAAGTTTTTATTTACAAATCTGTATTCAAATATTTATAGTACTTACTTTCAAATATTCACAAAAAAATGTTATAAAATTTTTATTTTCTAAACATATTTAGAACAAAAAAATATATATAATACATATATATATTATATTATTATATACATTACTCTCTCTCTAGATACATAATAGACTCATGCTAACTAATATTAAAGATTCGCACTAAAGATTTCAAATAATATATATGAAAAGTTCGGTGAACCTGTTTTTATTAAGTAGAAAATATACTTGTGGGGCATCTTACCGGTTTATTTCTTTTCAAATTATTTTAATTTTACAATTTACTTTTTTTTATATATATATATATAAATATATATATATATATATATATATATTCAATATAAATTTTCTATTTTTCAAAAATAATATCATCATCGGAAATGAAAAGTTTATTATAAAATATATACAAAAAAAAATTCTTCGAATAAAAAACTAAAAATGGACATTAGAAATGTATTATTGAAGCTAGTTTTTAAAGTGTGAAAAATGCAATTTCATTTGGAATGATGAGTAGCATAACCATTAGAAATTTTTTTTTCTTTGAAAAAAAAAAAACTAGAAATTATATATTCTTTTATATTTCTAGTTTTTTATTTCAATTTCATTTTTTATTATTTATATGCGCCAATTGTGTGCAAGGTCGATGAAACATTTCAAGATTTTATTTGAAAAAAAAAATATTGTTCGATACATTACTATACCGATTTAATGTCTCCAATTAAATAAGAGAGATTTGTAATAAATAATAGAAAAATTATGAAAAAAAATATAAATTTTTTTATGGTATTAATTCATATAATTATATTTTTATAAGTTTGTACTACAAAAGATATTCTATAATCCTAATAGCATTTCTAGAACTATAAAAATAAATTTCTTATTACATACTATTAAAATTTAAGCGAATTACTTGAATTACTTGAATTGATACATTATTTAATACAAACTTTTCTTACAAATAAATTTTCTTCCTTTTCGCACTAGCTCAGTGTCAAGTTTCGGCCTACCTCAAAGAGTTTTCAAACGTTCTATTACAGTTTTGGATTACGAAACATGCATTTTTTTATATAATTTTTTTTTTTATATTAACTTTTCATTTCAACAAGCTAATGGCTATTTTTAGTGATAAGCAAATGACCTCAACCGTTAATAGTTCTCCCAATCTTATAATGGTACTCATATAGTGCACTATCAGTAAACCACCACCAGCCAAAATATATATTTAATTTTTAGTTTTTGATATTTTAACATAAATATCAGTTTTATTTAAATAATTTCGACCAAAACTTTCTTAAGAAATTAATTTAAACTGAAAATTAAGTTACTGCCTTAACACTTTTGTTTAGTAATTTTTGTAAATAAAATTTTTTGCTGTTGCTTAAACTATATTTTTTTTTCATTTTTGATACGCTAGGCTAGACTAACGAAACTTTGATAAAAATATAAAAATAAATATAGCTAGTGTTTCGAAATCATATGTACGAAATGGATCGAAGAAATTAACTTATTCAGGGCGCTTCAGTAAATTAGTTACTGAAGGCTATTGTTTTTAATTTTATTTTTTTTAAATAGTTCTAATCTGAAAATAATGGGAACAATAAAATTTTAAATTGTAATGGCCTCAGGTAAATAGAAATATATATATGTAATATGATTTTTATCAAAAAGAAAAAAAAATCTATTACGTGAATTTTTTTTTCCTAATTGGATACTAAAAAATATAATACAAAACCATGGTAGTCTCTCAAGTATATTTAAAATTTTAATTTAGGTATAAAAAAAGGTTATCAAATGTAACCATGATTTTTTCTATTTTCAAATCATTAGTCAAAATTCATACAAATGCTGTAATTACTATGTTTATGAGTAAATAAACAAAATTGTTAATTAAATGAAGGTTTTTTTCTTTTTGCTAAAATTAACATTTCAATAAAAATTATTTTAAATTATTTTTACAAATAAAAAAATTACAATAAATAAAGTTTTTTACATAACTATAAATTGGTAACGAATTTTTAATTGATAGAAATTAATATTTTCACTTAATTTTTTGATTAATCTTCTTTTCAATGGCTGATCCATATAATTGATTATTTTGTATATTACAATGTCTAGTTTCAAACTAGACTTCGTGAATTTACACAAAATTCATATAATTTAATGACAATTATCGTAAACTCAATCCATTGACATTACAAAAACATTATTTCGGTCTTTTTAAACTCATCAACCAATCATCATTAAAACACTTTGATGGACACATTTCCATTTTAAAATTTCATTTAAAAGTCTGCAACTTTGTATTGGACGTGAGCAAAGTTAAAGATAATGTTTTCTGTGCACCATGGATGATTGATCTCCGCACATATTTAAAATAGTTTTTTTTTCCTTTGATTTTTACATGAAATATCTAGGCAATTCCATTTTGTATTAATTTAATATGCACGAGTTTATAATAAACAAAACATAATGAAAATAATTAAAATTATTGAATCTTGCGGTAGGTAAATAACGAAACATAATTTTAATGATATTATGAATGTGTTTGTTATTTATTAAAATTATATAATTATTAGTTTAATTATAAAATTAACATTTTTAAGAAATGTATATTTTAAATTATTTTCATTTCAAAATATGTACAGTTTAATTTGATAATAAAATTAAATATAAATTTATTTTTAAATAATATAAAAAAAGTGAAATTTTTCTTTCACATACAAATTAGAATATTAACTCGTATAATTTAACATATTTTATTTTGTAAATGGGACAGAATTATATAAAAATGTCCCATAAAATTTCTACTTTTGAAATTTCTCGATTAAAATTTAATTGAATGAGACTTTCATTTGATTGAAAAATAAAAATGTTTAGTATTATAATCCTTGCGTGATAATAAATTTATTGGTTTTATAAAACATAAGTATATACTCCAATTAAATATGTTTTGAGGTTACTTAAATTAAGGCCAATGTGTTAAATTTACTCTTAATAACATATGTTGTGGTAAACAAACAAAATTATGGTGAATGTACTGAATTATTTTTGGATATTAAATGGATCAGTAATAAAATATTGTATTTAGATTAATTTAGTTAAAGTTATATAAACCTAGTAAAAGTAAATTCCAAATATTATGAGCTATTTTTATACTTATTTCAGATTATAAAAAGTGTTAATTAACAAAATAACACTCATTATGTTTTTAACATATAAATAAATCTGAAGTCATTACTATATTTTAAATTATGTTTGTGTAATATCCAGAAATTTTTGCAGGAAGAAATTAGTAAAATTGCAAAAATGTGGGTTTTAGCAAGACATATGTTTGTAATCAATATAAAATTAAATTTAGTCCAGAAAAAAATTAAATAATATTTAATCATATTTTACTTAATTAATTTTTTTTTTGTTAATATTAGTTTAGTGGTTTTAGAAAAAAAATGGTGAATAATTAATCAAAAAAATAGTGCGTGAATAATTTTAGTTATTTAAATAGGAAATTAAAATATTTAAAATATTTTATTATGAAATTACTTTTTTTTAAGTTAATTTTGAAAAAATTACTCAAAGACAATAATTCCATTCTAGTCTCCATATATATTCCATATGTATTAAATGTTGGTCAATTGGCTCAAGTAATGGTAGTGGAAAAAAATGATTACCAACCGTAAATGTTTTTTTTACATATAAAAAATACAGAATTTTAATTTGTGGATGTTTACTCTTATAATTATTTTGTATATTAAATTATCGGACATCCAATGTTAATTGATAATATAATATAAAAATGATATTATTATGTCAGTGCATCAACATCACTTACTACACTATCATTATTTATTTTAATAAATTAGATGGCTGAAAAAAAAATAAACTTATTATAAACATTGGCATATAAACACCAGAAAAATAATAATTTACATAAAAAATTATTATGATGCAACACGGAACTAACTGTAACTATAGTTATGTTTATATTAATTTATCTTTTTTTTTACCTTTGTAGAAACTAGGTCGGAATTTAATTTTAATATATACCTGTTGCCCAGATATTTATAAATATAAATAACCGTTTTCCTTTTATAAGATAGAATGATGTAGCTTCGAAAACGGCTCAGATTTTATTTTTTATTAACATATTTAAATATAAACAATTTTTTTTTGTTCATTTATCTTAGATAAGTGTATTTACATAAATTTTTATTGTTTTTTTTTGGTTAAAAATTATAAAGTTGTATTAACAAGTAAAATTTTTTTCATAACAATTCATAATAAAAAGTTAATAAAAATATTACTAGAAACTAATTTAGTACAATTAGAAGTTAATTTATGTAAACTTAGCTATTCACATTTGAGAGTTAACATTTTATTACTTTAGATGCTATTTAATTGACGCATTAATATTTATTTCAAATTTGACAAGATATTTAAAAATTTATTATCAAATATTAATTCAGTTTTCAAAATTTCAGTTTAATGATTGAAATCATTTTGAAATAAAATGTAGATATATCTTTTAAAGCACAAATTTTATGATTTATTTTAGTCATTAATAATTATTATAATATTTTTTATTTATAAAACACAGCTTAGTGGCATTGTACTGGTATCTAATAATAAAATTAAAATAATACCAATAATAATTTTTATCATTAGATAAATTGCTATTAGTTGAGGCCATCTGACTCACAAATAAAAACCATTATCTTGTTCCAATTAAAAGTTTCTTTAAAAAACATTGTTCCAAATCAACATAAAATTAGTAGATCTTAATTGATATAAAAATGTTAACAAATATCAATTAGAGATGTGCCAAATGGATTGAGCAAAGACATTACATATTTATAATTCAATAAAAATTTACAAAATATATCGTCTACTTATTTACAATATTATGATAAGAATTTAATTTTTATATGGTATTCGGTATTGTCCTGAATTTTTTCGATTCTTCATAAATAATGTTTTGGAAAAAATTCGCTTTAAAATTACAATTGTAGAAAATTTGTTATAACATAACCTGAATATTCTTAGATTCCATGTTATTTTCAAGAATAATTAAAAATCTAAATCAAATTATAAAAAATCATTCCCATTTAACGTTAGTAATAAGAAATCCATTATTTCATAAGTACTGAATTTAATTCAAGATTATTCCTAATTTTGATATTTCAGACAGATCAGACAACAACTTTACCGAAATGAAGAAGATTAATAGATAGCAAAAATTATCTTAATGGATTTAGACAAATAAACTGAATGAAATATAATTTGTATATTTGTATAACAATTTTTTTTATTTGTAGAAAATTTTACGAAAAAAACTTTAACAATGTTTATGAAAAAAAAAAATCGTGGGATGAAATTTTGTTAATTTAAACATAATAATGAATAAATATAAAAGAGATACGAAAATTTCACAAAAAAAAAAAATATATATAAAATAATAAATTAGTTATTTACATATTTCTTGCATTATTTTTTATTTTTGTTTAAAACATATATTTAAAAGTAATGTTTAAAAAGAAAATTGTTCATTGTTGCAAATTACAATTTTTTTTTAATGTATTTTTAAAAATTAATGTTGACAAGTAAGCAGAGTTTTTTGAGATAAACTAAATAAGAAATAAAAATTGTATGTAATATGATTATGTTTTATAAATAAAATAGTTTGTGTGAACAAAAGAAAAATCTACATAATTAGAGCATTAAACGATTGCAAAGATTTGCAGTATGAGAAAATTGAAAAAAAAAACTTAAGAAATATCTTTAATAAAAAACTTAGTATTTTTATTTTTGAATGAAATTTAATAACAACTACAAGTAGACTACATAACGTTTTAATACAAACATAAATTTCCACAAAGGAAAAAAACAATATATATAAATATTAAATATAAAATTAATATTAATTAATTTTAATTTCCATAATGTCCGTTATGTGATACAAATTTTTTATCACTTTACTGGTGCATTAAAAAATGCAACTAATTATATTATTCAAATTTGTATGAAATAGATTGAGAAATTTGTATTTGTCAGTCATTATTATTATGTTTAAACTTTAAATTATTGTTTTTAAGATTCTATGATGGAGAAGATACTAAATATTGCAAAAGAATCTATTTGTTTAACTAATTATGTGGGATTGTTACTTTATATTGCAATTTATGATCCCTGACAATTGTAAAACAAATAGATTAATTTTTAATGTTTAGTATCTTTTCTATTGTAGAATCTTTTTATATTGCATTTTACAAATTGTTTTTATTGTTAAAAAACTTAAAGAACAACCTAATAGCTTTTAATGCCGGACAACAAATTATTTCAAACTTACAATTTTCCGCTATTCAAATTACTAGAAAGCGTCAATTAAAGTTAAATATATTTTCAGTGTACAAAAATTGCATATGGTATCTAATACAATATTGCCCATCCTTCAGAATTATATAAATCAAAATTTTACAAAACTGATTTTCACTAATTTGTTTGTTTGTCAATGTCATTTGTTTGTTAATTCACTATTCACTTCTGAACAAATGTTGGTAGGTAAAAAATGAACATCTTACATTTTTAAATTATCGGTTGAATTGCACAATACATAACGACTCCATTTTAATTCAAAATTATATTACACATATATGTATTTCGGTTTTTATTAAATTAATTCTTTTTTATATTTCAGCTACATTCAAATAAAAATCTTCACTATATGATGGCTTGACAACCAAAAACTATCATCAAGTCAATCAATCTGAAGCACTAACAGTTTAAATTTTCTGGATATAAAATAATAATAATCATTAAAAAAACCTTAAAATTTCCGGATTTTATATATCTGCAGTCTTTCCACCTATCACAAAACTTTGCCTATAAAAGGAATAACGTCTTTGGACAAAGAAATTATTTTAAAAGTTTTTAATCAATTGCATTTAATAAAAACGCGCAGAGTGGACTAAATTCTGCTACTGCTGTCGATAACCCAGAAAAGGGGGATATAAAAATGCGAGAAGAAGAACTCGAAATAGCAATTAAGGTTTGTCGTGGTGAAACTATTCTTTTTTTGAAGAATTATTTAAATGAAAAATGTTTATATATAAAAAAAAATCTATACTTTCAAAATAGTTTGCAAACTTTTCTATAAATGTTTCCAAAGTATTTTGAAAGTATATAATTTAAAATATTATTATTTTAGTTTTTATTCCATCAAAATAAGTTTTACTTTTAATTTGAAATTCTGTTTCTTTTTAATTTTTTGTATTTTGCAGATGGTAATAGTTGGTAATGGCGGTGTTGGTAAAAGTTCTATGATTCAACGATATTGTAAAGGAATTTATACAAAGGACTATAAAAAAACAATTGGTGTTGATTTTCTGGAAAGGCAAATTGAGTAAGTAAAAATTAGTTATATACTATAATTAATAAGAAATTCAAAATTATTTTTTAAAAAATATAATATATTCTCGTACAGATATAATTATTAGTTTTTCATTGTAAATATATTTGTTTTTAACAAGTTTTAAATTCATATTTAACATATACTATAAATATATATTATAAACAATTTAAAATTATAATTTAAAGAATTGATGGCGAAGATGTCCGTATTATGTTATGGGATACTGCTGGACAAGAAGAATTTGATGCTATTACCAAAGCTTATTATAGAGGAGCACAAGCTTGTGTTTTAACATTTAGTACAACAGATAGAATTTCATTTGAAGCTATTAAAGACTGGAAAATGAAGGTTATATTAATGAATTATATTAATTAATATTTTCAATATAAAATTTTTTCTTTAATATAGGTTGAAAATGAATGTGGTGAAGTACCAACCGTGATAGTACAGAATAAAATAGATTTAATGGAACAAGCTTTAGTCACACCGTAATTATAAATTTTTTTTCGATATTATCAGTTTTATTTAAAATTTAATTAAATATATATTTTTTTTTAGAGATGAAGCTGAAACATTAGCAAGAAATTTAGGTTGTCGTTTAATTAGAACTTCAGTTAAAGAAGATGTTAATGTTGCATCAGTTTTTCGATATTTGGCTACCAAATGTCATCAATTAATGACACAATCTTATAATACGGTTGTACCACTTGGTCAGCCACAAATAAGTAAATTTTATTAATAAATAATTTTTATAATTATATTAGTTAAAGAAATATTTTTTATGTTTTGTTTTATTTTAAGGTGCCTTTAGTCCAACATTTACAAAATCCAATGGAACAATTATATTACGACCAGCTAAAAAATCATCAAAAAAGAAAGCTGTATTAAAAAAATGTCGAATTCTTTAAAATGGCTTAGAGGAATTGAAAAAGATATAATTTTTTTTATATAGTTCAACTGCAGAAAAAAAGCAAAACAATATTACAAAATATTATTAAATATTTTGTAAAAATTGTTTTTAATTAAAAGTCATTTGTGAATTTTTATTTTCTTATATAACTTGTAACTTAAAAACAAATATATATTTTTTTTATTAAAATCTTAATTATAGTTAAAAAAAAAAATAAGCTTGTTTTATGAAACTTTGTAAAATTAATATTTTTTTTTATTAAAAATTAATTATAATATAATTAGTTCTTTTTCAGTTGATTAACTCAATTTTTTGGAAATTTTTAAATCATTTCATTTTATGATTATTTTGTGGTGGTTTATAAGAACTATTAAAAGATGTTTTAAAGCCCTGAGGTTTCAATTTTTTTTAAATATTTTTATTAATTCTCTTAAGTTCAAATATTTGAAAAAATCTAAAAATTTATTACTAATGCCTTATGACAATTATTAAGTTTAATATTTCATTAAACTTAATATTAAAGTTATTAAAGTATGTATAGTCTGTTTATTTATTATTTTCGAATTCTTACTTGTTTATTATTATTACCAGTATGTCAGTAATTTAAGCTAAATTGTTTACTTAATAAGTTATCAACTTTTGCAGATTTTTCCATATTACTATTTAAATCTTTTTCAAATTATACATTTTTTGACCACTAACAACTATATATTTTGAATATAAAGACTATTTTGAATTTAAAGAAAATTTGTAAAGAACGATTGGAAAATTCCAATTTTATGTAGTAGAGTTTTGAGAGTTTTTAACATGCTCCATGTTACACTAACTGGTGGCTATTATTTTAACATTATTTTAACATTTTGAAGATTTGGTTTGAAGATATGATAAACATTCAGTATAAAATCAACAAACAGTAGATTTTATTTTAAATTTTACACTCTATGCAGTGCGCGCCACCTCTTGACAAAAGCAAATATCATAAAAGAATTGGCGTAATGTTATATCAAATAACGTTATTGGTAGTTTTATAGCTATGGCAGAAGTATTTAAATCATATATGAATGTTTATATGCATTAAAACACCAATTAGAAAACTGTCAGATTAACGTCTGTCATTTATATGTGTTGTTTTTGTGCCGAGAACGATTTGTTTTTTATTTTATGAAGATGGATGGAATTTGTGTTAAATAAATACAAACTAATAATACAAACTAATAATAATAAAATGAATAACAAATTTTTTGCTGAAATAGAAAACTGTGTTCGTAATAATAAAACTTGGCAAAATTTACCACTTCATATAAAACAGGTAAGACATAAGAAACAATAACACACCATTAATTTAATTTTATAGTCAATACGAATTCTTATCTAAAAAAAATAATATTAAAGTATATGTTATCATAAATTCCACATTATTCATTTTGTAATTTGATTTATTTCAATTTGTAATTAAATTTTTAAATTAAATTAAAATTAATTGTTTCGATATTCTAAAACACTGTAAACTTATAATTGTGGGTGGTTTTCGTAAAGATATCAAACTGTTTTAAAGGACGTTGGTCAATGTAGGTGAAACTTAAGAGGTTTCCCTTATTCCCTATAAATTTTAACCTAATTTTATTTGTTTTCCTTATTACAGAGGCAAAGTTGTTTTTTTGCTTTTTGATTTTTAAAGGCGGCACTATCTAAGTGGGTGTATATTTGTTTTCTTGTTTCCGGATTTAAAAATAATTATAAACATAAATTTTGTTTACATTTTTTTACTAAGTTAATATGTATCATTGTTTATTTTTTGAAAAGTAATTTTAAGTATTTGTAAAATTAATAAAGTTAATGAAATTTTAAGTATTAATGAAATTTGATAAAAAAAAATATATTTTTAGGCACTAAAAATATCGAAGGAATATGATCGATACGTTTTCAATTATAGTTTAAAAAATCAGCTACGATATCGTGGTAATATAGGTAAGCAGAAATATTTAATTAAATTGATTTTTTTTTATGTTAAAAAAAGTATTTGTAGTTTTTTTGTAAATATTTTTTGTGTAACATTATATATGTAGCTTTCACTAAGATATTATGTTTTTTATTATTTATTTTTCTTTTTACGAATTAAATTTCACTCACTGATAACTAAAAATTTTACGTTTTATATTACCATTTCTTTAGATTACCAATATTGCTGCGTGTAAAAAATTCATATTTATTTAGCTGTACAAATATAAAAATATGTAGTTTGATATAATGCTTTATTCTACATAGAAAAGGGGTTTGTCGTTTATTAATTAGCGCAAATAATTGGCAATAATTTAATTACATATATTAAAAAGCTGAAATGTTTTATATTAAAATTTAATTTTTTCAAAAAGGAAAACAGATTTACTTATAATTTTTAGATACTAACTTTCATTTTAATTATATTTAAAATTTGAAAATAGATTTTGTTATCTCGTTTCGTAATAATCACATTTTTTTATTAATTTCAAAACAATCTAAACAAAAATTACTATTCAATTTATATCTTAAAATTAGAGTATTTACCCATTTTTATGATTTAAAAACTGTTTATATTTTGTTATTACTTAAAATATTATAAACAAATTTTAACACTCATATGAGAAAATTCATATAAAATTTGGCAACAATTATGATCTTTTTAAGTTTTTTAAGTTCATACGATTTCTTATTTTTATTTAGTTCTTTTTTCAGTATATTTAAATTTAATTTAAATTTAATTTTCTTTAATTATTTTGTACTTTTGTGGCTTTATTTAAATCACAAAAAAAAAAAGAATACATAGAAAATTTTTATAATTACATATTTTAATTTTCAGTACGAAAAGTTTTCCATAATGAACAGCGCTACTACGAATTACTTGTCGAGAAGAGCATCGGTTGCCTTTGTTTATTTCCTTATCATTTGGCTGATATCGTAACAAAAGGACTTCGCGTGACTCCATTTAATTATTATGTTGATGTAATTAGTAACCTTCTGAAAAGTGATAAAAGCTATGACACCCTACCTAATTTTACGGCAGCTGATTGTAAGTATAATAATATGTATATGAACAAATTTATTTTAACAATTTTGTTATTCATATGATATTTTTTTTTCCTCAAATAAATTTTTTTTACAAGGCCTCCGAGTTTTAGGTATTGGTCGTAATGAATATTTGGCACTAATTAGTGAAATAAAAACAAATTCATCAAAATTATTTCGCAAACCAAATCCAATGCAATTTTTACCAAAATTTCCAGAAAAAATAAATATTGAACCATGGTGGAAACTTGAAGTTGGTTATGTCCTCGAAACTGACATTAAAGTAAATCTTTTAGTTTTTGTTGAAAACTTTATTTTTGTAAAATTTAAATAAATTAAATTTTAGTATGTTAATGATGCTGAACGAAGCTTAATTGATGATCTTATTGATTTTGGATCACAAACAGCAGGTAAATGTGATAGTAATATTATATGGAGTTTATATAAAAAGGGTTTAATTTATTTGGATGTACCAATAAGTGGTGAAGATAAAATTTGTATACCACCATTAAAAAATTTTGTTATGAATCGTATTAGTGGTGATTATTTTGAAAATTTATTATACAAAATATTTGTAAGTACTGATGAGTATATGACAATGTCAGAATTAGCAAATATGTTACAAATTGATTTGGATACAGTTAAACATGCTGTATCATTATTTTGTCGGTTAGGATTTGCACAGAAAAAAATTGATTTTAATAATGAAATATCAAATTTACATTCAAGTTGGTCAAATAAAAAAGAATTAGAATTAAATCGACCACAAATCACACCATTAAATTATCATGCATTGTTATTAAATGAATCGGGTACTGACTTAATAAATCAATCAACACCAAGTCCAAAACAATTATCAAAAAATGATAAAGAGAATTCAATTGAATATATATCATCTGATGGTAATATAAGTGATTTTTCATTTACAAATATACAAATTAAATCAAATAGTAATAATGATTTAGAAATAAAAACATCACCAAATGAAAAAACATTATTAAAATTACATCAACTAAATTCCGAAAATGATATTAGTTCAGAATTAGAAGATTTGAGTGATGCAGCTATAACATCAAAACCAATTAAAAGTTTAGAAATTATTAGACAAAAAACTGGTAAAAGACTTGGTTTCCTATTTGATTCAACATTAACTGCATTTTTAATGATGGGAAATTTATCACCTGGACTAAAAAATCATGCCGTGACAATGTTTGAAGTTGGTAAATTATGTGATGAAAGTATTGATACATTCTTATCAGAATTAGAAAAAGTTTCATTACTCGATGCTGAAGGAGAAGGTGAAGTTTGTCGATATTTTGCACATGCTGTAAGGAAATATATTTAAAATTTTATTGATTTCAATTTAAAGGATTTCTATATTTTGAATTTAAGGTTATTTTAAGATCTACAATTATAGCGTTGAGAAATGTTCTAGATGGTGGATTGGATTTATTAAGGTTAGAGTGTTTAGAAAATCTTGATTTTAAAACAAGAGATCGATTGCTTGAAAAGAAGTACAAGTAAGTTCAAATTAAATTGTCTAAATTGTCTTATATATTATTATATTTCGGTTTTATTTTATCAAAAAAAATAAATTTACGCAGATTTATCATATCAGCTGCTCCATTAAGCAGTTCAATAACACATTTCTTTAGCATTCCATTTTTTGGTCAATTTTTTAAGAGCTCAAATCATTCACATATTTGGTCTAAATTTTTCTATTATCACATATCAGGTTATGGTCCACCAAGTTTATTATTAACAAAAGGTACCATAATTAAATCATTGCCACGTCTATTTCTTGGCTATGGTAAATTATTAATAACAGTTGTACATACAGATTCATATATAATATGTTCAGAAAATTATCGTAATTTAAATGAGCAGTTAAAAAATAGTTGTGTACTTATTCAGGGATATGGTATTCGAAAACCTGGTGAAATACGCTATGAAGCATTCCCATTTGATCATAACGATCCCGAAAAATTAAAATGGTCTGAACATAAAGCAATACAAAAATTAAAAGAAAATTTAAATATAATAAATACATGTGGTTATATAACATTTGTAAATACTGGTGTACCTGATATTGGATGTGAAAATTATGAAGTTGATGTACATTTAGAAAGACCGAAAATAAAAAAGAAAAGTATACCTGGTGTTAGTGTTTCCATTATACAAACAAAAACTGACAATAATAGTGAAAGTAACGTCCAAAATGAACAACATACTAAAAATATTCAATTAATTCCGTCTACACCAAGCATTCAAGATTTAAATACACCTGTGGATTCGGAGGTAACAAGTTTTCACCGTACTTTGAAATCAAAAGTTGATAATTTGAGAACACCAGATGAAAATTATTTTGCAATAACGCCGCAACAAAGTAATTCACCATCGAATATTTATCGCAGTGAAGATTGTAATGAATTATTAGCCAAAGAATTAGCACAATTAGATGTTGATAATGCAACAATTGAGCAAAGATCTGCTGATGAAAATGAATATACAATAACTAGAGAATTAGTTTCACAAGGATCTGTCGAAATACCATTAATACATCAATATGAAGATTGTTGTGACAAAGATAATGTCTCAAATCATAGTGAAGATAGTGGAGAACCGTGGACTTTATTAGATGTTCATTTTGGTGTGCCATTATTTGATGTTGATTGTAATACGAGAATATGTGAATACCTCGCAAAAAAATTATGTTCAGATGAAAGGTATACTTTTTATTTGTTTATATAAGACTCATATTTATTAAATATAAATATTTATATTTCAGTTTGGATCAATTAAGAGTTATTAATGCTAAAATGAATGAAAAATTCTTGAAATTTGTTAAACAATGTTTAGTGAGCATATTTACAATTACTTATAAAAAGTTCAAATTTTAACATTATTGTTTTTTAGTATTTCGATGATGAAAATATTGAAATTAAAATGGGTAAACTTCTACCACCACCACGTATTAATTTGGTGTTTGAAAATGGAAAAGTAATGTACTGGAATGGAAAATAAGAAAAATTGTAAAATTTACGAAAAATAAGTTATTTGAATAAGTGTTACTGATCAATAGATAAATTGCCAAAGTATAATTCCACAAATGTTGAAACTTTATTACTTACAAATATAATATTTTTTGGATTTCTTTCTTTTTTTGATTTTGTTAATATTGAATCTATATTTTCAATAAGTTTAATTTATAATTACATCCCAGCTTTAATATAAACTACTTATTTATGTAAAAAATTAACAACATACATTATTCAAGTCCGTGGGGATGTGTACTACTTGTGGTATATAAGCAGCTCCTTTAACCAATGATATCTTACAATAGTTGTATACAAAAACAATTAATAGAAAACTAAAAATCTTCGTCCACTAAACCACCTTTTAATACACATCACAAACGTGTTAATTTCATTTAAAAGAAAAAAATACTTTTTAAAATTCTTTTTTTTTTTTTTATATATTTTTATTTTATTTTAATTGTTTTTTTGTTTTGCTTAAAAGAAAGTTGATTTGTAATTAGTTACCTTACATTTATTTACATAAAATTTATTATAATAATATATTAAAAATATAGTATATATTTGTATGTAGACGATAATAAATAAAAATGTATTATAAATTAATAAATGAAATATAATAATATCTTATTTAATAATATGTTTTTAATCTATTTAATAATTTAGTATTAGACATTTACATAATTTAATATAATTAGACATTTACATTAACATAATTAGACATTCTGATTGCTAACAATTGTTGTTATAACAGATTAAATAGCTGGCTCAAATAAATGGAGATCGGACATTTGCACATAACGAAGCTCAGATCTTTGTGGAAAAAGTTTGAGCTAAAATTAATAATATATTGAGCACATATTTGTATCAATTAGAAATCAGAAGAGATTTTATCTTTACAGAATAACATAATTTTTCCATATACATACTTGATATTTGTTTTCTTCATAGCTGTCGCAAATACAAGCACGACAAAATAACCAAACTTGCTAACTCCAGTTGTAATTATTATTTTTACTTAATAATGAAACTTTTTTTATCACCAAAATGATTTTATTAAAAAATAATTTTCTTTTCTGTTAAAAATTTATTTTAAATTTTCAATAATATTTACTTTTATTACAATTTTTATCAGATTGTTTTTATTATTATCAAATTTTGTTGCGTTATTATTATTTATTAAATTATTATTATTTTTACAAATTATATAAAGTGTGGTTTATGTTTTTTTTACATTTATTTTGACTAATTAAAATTTTATTTAAAGTTGAATTGATTGTAGTTTCGGAGAATTTATCATTTTTTTAATGTTATTAATATAATTCTTTACTATTTTTGTTTCCGGTTTTGTGCTTCAATTAACATAAAGTGATGTCGTTATTTATTATTATTTTTATGGTAATAATTATAAGAAAAAATTATAAATTTTCAGATATTAAAAATGGAATTTTTTTTCGGGAAGCATTATTTTTTTTTAAGGAAGGTATAATTCTTAATGCTCTATAGTCTATATAAATTTAAAATTTAAAAATATTATGAAAATTATATATTTATATTATGTATATAGATTTGAAAATAAAAGAATGTTATAGAAAATAATTTTTAATTTTACAGGGATGTGCCAAAATTAATGGAGACGAATTGTCGGATTTTATTTTTCTGTAAATTTTAATAAGAAATTTTCCAACTTTTAGTCAAAAAAAAAAAACGGTTTTAGTCATTTTAAAAAAATATCTTATTTTTCTATGATCCTACAAGTTTTTGTACAAAAAAGTGTTTTAATTAGTCATTTCAAAAAAATATTTTATTCTTCTATTATTTTTCTATTCGCCCCCAAACAAAAATCCGACATATTGTCAACATTATATCAATAATTTTCAATATATATAATTTAATTTTAAGATACAATTCATAATATATTACGAATATATTTTATATAAATAATTTCTATCTATCCAATAATAATTTTTATATTTACAAAATTACGAAATTTAATTTATTTTTGAATTAAAATTTTTTTAAAAAAATGAATTATTTTGTTTAATACTATTTAACTTATAAGTTGGAAAATAATAAGTATATAAAAATTATTATTAGTTCATTTACACTATTAATATTTTTTATACAATTACATATATCATTTTATTTTCCTTGATTCACTTAAATATAATACCCAATAAACAATAGCAAATACTAAAAAACTTAATGGAAATAATACCAAAGAAATTTGATCTAATTTACCGCGTTGTGATCCAGCATATAATAGTGCATATTCGGCAACATTACGAAATCTATTAAAACTACTGTTTTAAAATAATCAGGATGATAATTATTTAAAATATTATTTCTGTTATACCTTTTACGATTCAATGGATTCCCTTCAGATATGCCGCCAGATTCTTCTTGTGATGTTGATTGTTGTTCTTCATCTCGTTGTTGTTGTATTGATTCAGTTCGTACAGTTGGTAAATTTTTATTACGTGATTCAGGTTTTACTTTATTTAAATTAAACATTCTAGCCGTATGTTGTATTCCATTGTTACGTTGTGATGGTAAATTTGTCATCTGTAAAAAATTGTTAATATAAATTCAGAAATAATTGGTTTATTAATGAAATTATTTTCACTGGAGTTTCTGAGCTCATTCCACTTGCCGCTAAATTAATTGGCGCTGAAACTAAAGAATTTATGGATTTTGATGTTCGCCAATGTTTATCATATCGAATACCAAATAAAACGATAAAATACTCCATTAGAGCAAGAAATACAAATAGTGTGCAGGATATTAACCACACCTATAATGTGAAAATAAAATAGAAAAACCTGATAATAATTATATAACATTAAATCCTGAATGATGAAATATTAAAAAAAAAATTATTAAAAGAAAAATATATATATGGTAGAAAAGCATGATATTAAAAATATTTTAAATAGTTTTCAACTGTTTAGATATATATTTAAAAATCTCGGTATCTGAAACCATTAAAACGGTGTGGCGGAAAAAATCTTATGTTTAATAGAAAACTAAAATAGATTAAAATGTATTCTTTATTTGACATTATATAAAATATTCCAATTTGTTTGTGTTCTAAAAATGTCATCACATTAATTAAATATTATAAGAGTTTTATCCATCAATGGATATTAGAAAAAGATTTTAGAACCGTGTAAAAAATAATAATATTCAAATGACAAGATTTAAAATAATGAAAAGTTCATTATAGAAACAATAATAATTTTTGTCAGTTTTATTAATTTACTAAAAAAAATTATGATGGGAATTAATAGACATTTTTTAAATCGAATATTAACAATTTTTAAAACTCATTTTATTAGATTAGTCATTAAAAAATAACAAATTAGTTATAATTTAAAGTTCTTTATAGTTTAAAATATTTAATTTTAATTAACTTAAAATTCTATTTAATATTAACTAAAACAACAATTTAATTGGTTAGATGGGTGGGAGATGTCGTCATTCAAGAATACACACCTTAAAAATTATATAAAAGACAATCCTACTAACAACATTTTATACTTTTAATAGTATTATTTTTAATGTAATTTAATTTTTAAAATTACCTCTAAACATTTAAGCTCAAGTGCATCCGGTGAATTATTTCTAACAGTATCGAACATTGTTATTAATGATAGTAATGTTGTTACTAGTAATACCATACGACCTGGTACAACTTCCGGTACAACAACAAAACTACCCCATGACATTGATACAAATAATGTTGAGGGTAAATAATTTTCTAATAAATAACTTTTAACTTCACGTGATAATGTTATCTCTAAACGAGCGGATGCATGATCACCTATTTTAATTAATATATAATAAAATATAAATTGATTATATTATTATATAAACCTTAATTTATACAAACCATCTCCAAAATTTACAATATGAGGTTGATGTTCTGTTGTAAAAGAAACCACATATTTTGGTAAACGAAAAAAATCTTCATTTAGATCAGTTGGAAATGTTATCGCTTGTCCAGTTTTCCATCGAAATATCATTTCATCTTTGGAATATTTATCTATAATATTTTTATTTATTGATTTTAAATTACTTAAACGTATACGGTATACATTTTTGATGATTATTGAATTTGATATAAATAATTGAATTACTTACAACTACTGAAATCTACTGGACATTTTTGTACATCTAATGGGTACAATACAAAGTCCATATCACATTTTATTATAATTGTAGCACTAAAAAATACAGATTTATAAATTAATAATTTTGTACAAAAAAAAATTAATTTACCCTATACTGAGAGCAACTGTACTATTTTGGTAAAGTCGTAGACTAGAAATTTCTTCAAATAATTTAAGTAAACGCATTTCTCTTAATTGTCTTATATATAGATCAGGAACCTAAAATATTCTTATTATTTAGATATACTAATTTAAAAATATTTAAATTTAATATAATGAAGAAATGTTTGGGTTAAATAAAATTGGATCAAATATTAAAAATAAAATTTAAAATTTGTAAAAATTAGTTTCTGTCAGCCATAAAAAAAAGTTATTTGATCCCAATCATATATTTTTTCTAATCGTTAAGCTTTTAAAAGTTAAAAAAGTTATTATGAAGACGGATTATGCAGATTATTTAACATTAATTTATGATCTCAAGTTTGATGGCGAAAACAACGATAGTTTAATAGATGAGATTTAATTAAAAATTAAAAATCAAATTGAAGAAGCAAAATTATATTTCTTTTACTAGAATTATCTGTGTAAACTTCCAAGTTCAGATAGTTAATTCTAATGCCAATTAGTTACAAATTGACAATTAATTTAATTAAAATACCAACTAATCTTTTAAATTAATTTAATTACCATCAACACTTTTACAAAAAAAATATAAAAAAATAATTAAATAATAATTCTGTTTAGACTAAAAAGATTAAAAATTTGTGATACACGTTCCGATTCAAATCGGATTCAGTCAATTAAGAATTCTGTCAATAATAAATTATAATTATATCAAGGAACAAAAAAAATAATAATTTACCCATATTTTATGTCTTTCCTCAATTTGTAATTCCGTAAAATATTTTAAGGAGGCACTTGAATTTGTTGTGTCATTACGTGGACGTAAACGTTTATCCACCCAGATTACTTGTAAAAATACATCAAATGATATTTCCTGAAATCCCATTAGAAATTATATTTTATTATAATTATATTCTATTGAAAATAATAATTCATTTATACTTCTTTATTTTCATCAACTGCAGATATTCTGTTGATAAATAATCCAATTGATATGTTTGTCAGATTCCCATCGGGTGCTTAAAAATTAATTATATTAAGAAAATTGTATTTTTGATTTAAACAAAATATTTATTAGTAAACATACTTAATTTAATTAAGTTTATATTTTATACAAGGTTATCGTAATTAATTATAAAATTGAAAATTTTATCAAATTTCTTTTTTTAAATTTATTACCTGTGCAAAAACTTATTTATAAAACAGGAATGGCAAAAATAGACGTATATACAATAATTTTGTTTTATATTAAATTCTGTCTGAAGGATAATTTTTGACATGAATTTGATTGATGTTTTTTTGCCATATTTTTCGAGTTTGTACTATGGTTTTACTATGATGTCCTTGAAAATTAAATCTAATAATCCTTATTTTTTTAATTAGTGGAAGTCTAATATGTAAATTAATATTATTATTTTTTTTTCTAAATTTAATAATTATTAAGATTTTTATATAAAAAAATTTATACGGTAATAAGTTTTAAAATCTCCTTTAATAATGTAAAAAAAAAATTAATTAAGAATTTGTTTATTTTAAACTTTTAATGTGAATAAGCTTTATGAATTTAGTATACCAATGATATTATTTATGAAAACATAAGTAGGTCTTCAAATATTAAAAATTTTGTAAGAATACCAAACTAGTATAAAATAACTAATTACCGAAATCTAACCTGTATCCAACAAACATATTTACTGTACACAAAACATAAGTAAAGATAAAAATTACTACAATTCCACGATCTGATAACCAATTTGTGGACAGAAAATAAAGTTTTTATGTTTAAAATTTACGTGTCATGATTAATTTTTTATATTCGATACAAAGAATTTTTATTTTTAAATTTTTATTGACACCAGAAAATTAATAATACAAAATTCGTCCTTTCCAATTCAATAATATTCAAATATGTATTACATATTAAAAAAAATAAATCTATTTTTAACCGTGTAAAAAATTCTGATTTATTTACGGAACTATTTACCTTTATATAGAATTAAACTAATCTATCTATGAAAATTATTTTTGGTTTTTTGTTGAATTAAATACTAAAATCATTTTGTTAATTTTTTTTTTTTTGGTAATTTAAAGTTTATTGTGTTTATCATAATTTCATTTTATTTGAAAGTCACGCAAAAAAAATTTGGTTTTATTTCACGTGCGAAAATAAAAATATCTTTAACCAAAAAAAAATTTTTTTTTTTTTTTGTTATTTTCATAGCTTTTTTTTGCTTTTGTTGTAAAGTTAGCCTTTAACATTAGATTTTTTTCATGTTAAAAATCGTTTTTGTTCAACAAAAAAAAAATTCATCATAAAGTGACGTATATGTATGATATGGTGGTATAAGGAAAAAGTCCTTGATTTGTACAATAAATACCATCTCACTATTAAATAAATTCATAAAATATAAATTTTGTGTTTTTTTTATTTTTAGGTAAATTTAAAAAAAATATTTTATGATTATCATTTGCGGCTTTTACATAGTCACGTGCTGAAATATTAATATTTTATTATAATATAGTTTGTGATATTAGGAAAATGTATTGACGCGGGAATCATAATAATTTATAATATTTGTTATTAACTCCTGCGTTTTTTTTTATTACAGCGATGAACATTTTTAAATTTATTATTAATAGTTAATTGAAAAAGTTTTAGCTAAATATTGATAAATGTATAGCTAAAATGAAAACTGAGTTAGAATTAAATTGAAATCAGATTATGGAAATAGATTTCTATTACTTTATATATTTTTCAAGGATCGTCTTTCGTCTATAATAAATGAAAAATAAAATAATAAATAGAAGGGTAATATTTATTTGTGGATACATTTTATTACTGGGAAAAATAACATTTGACTTTTTATGTAATATGGTATTTTGGTATTCTATTTTGTATACATTTTATTTATAACTCTATTTTATTTATCTTTTAAAATTATAATAAAGGTAATCAGTTTTTGTAAGTATTTATTAAATGAAAAAAAATGTGATGGCGTCATTAAATGACTTTCTTTTACGATCAATTGGTGAAACCATAAACATGAAATATAGAACATTAGGTTTTTGAAACCTACTATTGAATTTATGTAAAGTGAAAACATAATTAATTCTTCACTATTTATTATGATTTTTCAAAATATCATCTTACAAAATTGAATTTAAAAGAAAATTTTAACAAATTTTTTTTTGTAAATGCTTGAGATTATTTGTGAATGTTTTTTTAAATATATTCAATTACTATTTCCAGCAAGAATTAAATTATCTAGACTTATCCAGCCAATCAGTTCAAAAATATTTTCCTCTGAAGACATTAAATGTGTTATACGTATAACTTTGAATTCGAAAAATTTTCATAATTTCAAAAAAGGGAAGCATGAAAAGCCAAATGGATAAAATTATTTAAGTTCATTTCAAATTAATTTTTAAGAGCGTTAAAGGTTCTGTAATAGTGACACTTATATTCGTTAAATGATTTTTGTAGTTTTGATTTTTAAATATGTATTCAGAAAATATATTACTGTGGTAAATTCAAATTATGGAACAAATAGAATTCCATTGTTGAACAAGTTTCTATTTGCACCTAGTAATTTTGTAAGGATTTCTTGTATCTGAGTGTCAACTAATAATTCGTCCGTCAAGTTAAAGATAATTATTTCCTCATTAATATGAACACAAAAAATAATAAAGGTTATCTTAGTCTAATTTGACCTTTTTATTTTGTTCTTTAAATTTCCGATATTTTTAATGTGTTCATGGCGGAAGGATATAAAAAGAATAGAGAATAATTGTTTCTTTACATTAAGCTTATAGTTGTTTGCCCTTTTAATTTTTTTCTGATGAAATCTATTATTCAAATGATATTGAAAGGTACAAAGGTGTGGTAATAGGACTTTTATTAGCTATTTATGATCAGTTTTTTTCTATTTTATTTTAATAATTTCCTAGTAAGTTTAAAATTGAATAATTGGAAAATTTATCTTTATTGTTGGAATTGTATTTTAGATTTAGCTGGCATTAAATCTAAAATACAATTATTTCCTTAATAAAATTTTGTTAACTTTCACTGACTTGTATTAAATTTTTATTATTGACTTAAGCAATAAAAATTACCATTAAATAGTTAAGAAGCTATGATCTTCATCTACCAAGAATTTATAAGATTTCATTTTTAATTTAATATATGAAATTCCCAAATATATACTTAAATATGTAGAAATTAATGAGTTATAACAAATAATTTTCAATTTTAAATTGTTGGTATTTTTATCACTTTGAGCATTTTATTTACCGTCAAAAAAAGTGTGTAAATATCCGTGACAATGAATTTATTACCTGATATTATCAAAAGAAAACATAAAACCCATTAAATTATTACTCTAATTAAACTTTCTTACTCAATTTAAATATTCTAAAATAGTATAAATGTTTTATAATAGCATGGGAATATAATTTTCTATTTAACTAAAAATTACAGATATATAAATTGTAGTTTTTTTTTTCACACACCTGTAAGAGGAATTCCGAAAGGATAATAAAAATAAAACTACTAATTGTATACAAGATAACCACTATTCATATAATTTTATTAATTAGAATTTAAATTTTTTTTTAGACTTTGGAACTATTAAATTAATTTCTTTCTAGTATGATCACGCAAACTTTCCAAGAAAATGTTATAGTTAAAACAAATATTTGTTTTCAATACAAAATAAGAGTTTTTTTTTAATTAGATTTAACTGAATTTTAATTAGATAAATGTACAAATTTGGTATTATTTATAAATATATTACACAAATATAAACTAGACATTACAATTAAATGTTGGCTATGATACAAAGAGGAATTTTATATTTTTTTATTATTTTTATTATGCCTTCATTTTTGTCATGTTGTCCGTTTTATTTTGAAATTAGTTAGAAAATAATATTTAAAATTTAAATTCAACGTCAATACCTGAAAGTAAACTTTAGAAAGGACCTTATATGTTTGTTTAAATCTGAATAAGTCTTGGAATTAGATCGTTTCAATTAAATTGATATTTGTTCAAATTTGTGGTTGTCAGTGTAATTTGTAGGCTTTATATGTAAACATTATGACTTTATATACGTCATTAAGTAAATTCAAATTGGAACAATACTTTCAAAATTTACGAATTAAAGTTTAAGTATTTTTAGAATAAAAATGAAAATTGAATCAATTGACAAATACCAATAAAATATTGTTTTTCCATAGCTAATCCTTTAATAAGACTAAAAATGAAACAAAAACGGAATTAAAAATAAATTAGTTAAGAAAATGTAAAATAAACATATATAATTTTATTCTAGTTTCAAATTATAATTATAAAAGATTAAACTTATTATAAACAATTATTTGTCCTTACATGAAATTAATTTCTTTAAAAACAACAAAATTAATTTATATGAAAGAAAATAGCAAGGATACATTCATTGTTTTTAATAATTTTTTTTTTTTTTTACATAATATTGAAAATAAATTCTTATTTTTAAAGGGTAAGGGCACGCAATCTACGAGTAATTTTCTACTGTAACAATTAACTTAATGAAATTCAAAGTTTATTCATATAATATTTGTATATATATATATATATAAATTTTATTTAGTTAATTTTTGTGACATGCATAAGAAGAAAAAAAACTAGTAATAATGTTTAACAATTTTAGTATGACACGCGAATATTTTATATACCAAAAAAAAAAAAAAAATCGTTACTAGTAAAGCCTCTTTATATAAAATTTATAAAAGTTAGGTAAGGCCAAGTATGAAAAATTATAAAAAATAAAAATAAAAATTCCAAAATAATAATAATAATAATAATCTAGGACACAATGAACTTGTCCTAGAAATAATACAATTACAAAATAAGAAATCCTTTTTTATGGGGGATGCATTAAATTTTTCTTTATATTAGTATAGGTATGTTTGTTTTTTTTTTTTTTTTGTGAACATTAACAGGGTGCCAAGTAATTATTAAAATATTATGAAGAAATTTTAATTTTATGGTTAATTAGTATTAAAAATCGCATGTTTTTGGTCAACTGTATAACTAAAAATTTATAAATAAAAGTAGAAAGAAATTGAGCTTTTTTTTTTAATTTTTGTGTGGCTAATATGAAAGAATTTGTGAAGATAAATCAATAAATTATATAGTATAATCGTAAAATTTTTGTAGGAATGTATATAAAGCTAATTTTCGACATTTAAGGTCATGACAATTTAATTAATAAGAGTTCCGATGACTTAGTTCTATTATTAGATTTAATTTACTATAAGGTTTTTCTTTTATTTTTTGAATGATTTAATTTATTTCCTTTGAAATAATAAATTAATGAATATTTCAATTATTTGCGAAGAAAATGTTGTATTTCAATATTAGAACAATAATAACAAATAATTATGTAGAGAAAAAATTGTCATTTACATAATTAATTAATAAGTCAAATTTGTTGCAATTAATTTCCAACAAATTTGCAACATTTGAATTGTTTCCTTATATTTTTTTTTTGTATTAAATTTTTGGAGAGATTTCAGCGCGATTAATGAACTGTTATATCTTTTTGGCCGGTTAAAGTCGGTAAAACATTCAGGTAAAACATTAGTTTTAGATAAATTTGGAGTCCCAGATAGCAGTTAGTAATTTCTTCAAAAAACTTATATGTATATAGAATTTTCAGTATATAAATTAAGCGATCTCCGTTGCAAAGATCATATAGACTTGATACATATCTAAAAAAAACATACATGCACTTCCAAACTTTTCCAGATATAGATCAACCCAAAATCTCTATAAAAGTATTTACGAATACCACTATAATTATATATTATGTTGCTACTATGATACTAATATCCTATTTCGTTCCGTTGTTCACTCCACTGGAGATCATAATTAAGGCAAAATCACTTGTACTTGAAATTTCTTAACATTTTTTATTGCAATTTGGATCTATTTAATTTTTTTATGGATTTAATTTTAACTTTTACATTTGAGTAACATTATTTAATAATTATTAAATATATTCATATATGTTTTTTAGGTGTAAAATATATTAAAAAATATCTTTTGAGTTAGTATTTTGTTTTTATATAAAATATAACAATTATAAAGATCAGAAAATTTTAACATTTCTAAATATGAAATTTAATATTACCATAAATAGTAAAAATTTATGGAATTAAAATTTTGGTAGACCATGTATTAGAATATAAAAACGTAATAACCAAATTAAGTTAATATTATATAATGTAATGTAAGAAGATTTTGATTATTTTATTTGTATTATAATATTTATAGAAATCTAAATAATATACAAAAATTTAATAAGTTTAATAACAAGAAAATTTGTATAAAAGATATTAATAGAATAAAAATGAAAATGATATTAAAAAAAAATAAAAAATAAAGAAACTATACCAAATTTATTTTGAAGGTAAAAAAATAAATAAATAAAATATGTTGATATGAAATTTGTGAATGGAAATTTATTAGAAAACATAAAATTTCTATATCTTTTTTTTTCTTTTTTCCTTTCACTTGATGGTAATGAATAAATAATTTTAAGAATAAAAAATTGTCGCGTGATAACTAAAATGTTAATTTTTTTTTTCTACTCTTGTTTATTTTTCATATAGCATAAAAATTTTTGGTTTTCATATATACTTTCCCAAATTAATTTTATTTTTTTTTGCAAAAATATATTAGAGTATACCTTGTATATATAATTTTCTTAATTTTTTTGGAAATATATTTTTAATAATGTTTATATCTATTTATCTATTAATATATAAATAAAAAAAAAGGGTTTCATTACAGACATAATTAATTTTGTAATATCCAAGAAAACGACATATAATTCAAATTATTCGTTTATTATTATAATTAAATAAAAATTTATTTGAATAGTAAAATATTAATTTTATAATAATTTATAATTTATATATTTATATAACTTACTAGGTCTTTGATTTTTATCGTAAGGATCATCCATTGTATAATCCAATAAAGGAAATGGATTTGTATCTTGTTGTGAATCGGTCAACATTTTATAATTGAATAGAAATAAAAACAATAATCTGAAATAAATAATTTAATTAATTGATTAAATATTTGTATAAAAATAAATTATATATAAATTTCCAAAAATTTAATTTCAGTTTGTCGACCTTAAAATTAAGGAAATTTATATGCATTATGAGACATAATAATAAATTTAAATATTAATTAATTCTAATTTAGAAATAGACATAATTTCGAAAATTAAATTAATTTAAATTGCATTTTAATCAAATCATAAAAATATCATAAATACAAAACTTTCAAAAATTTGAATAAATGGTTTTTTTTTCTTCAAATTATTTATTTGCATTCAATTATGGTCCATGTTTTATTTAAATAAATATTGGCTATAAGTTTTTCCTGGTTCTTATACTCGTGACTAAATTCTAAAAATTTGATGACCTATTTTGATAAGCATGCATTAATTTGACTAATTTAAAAATTTTATATTATTATATGCCATATAATTAGAAGTTATAGAAATTGTTATGGTAAAGAAATAATATTTCTTTGGCTATGGTAAGTAAACATACAACATTATATAATTTTTTTTTAAGGATTAAAATAAAAAAAAATGAGTGAAAATTCTTCGAAAACATTTTTTGTTTTACTTAAGTTTCTTTCCGGTTGACAACAACAACAGCAACAAAATGGTGATTTTATTTATGATTATGTCCGAGAGTGATTAATGAAAGTATATAACTGAAATAGTTTGAAATCAATGGTAAAAATTTTTAGTCAGATTTTTATAAGATTTATAGGACCGGTTATTATTTTATGGTAAAATATTTTTTGGTATAATTCATAATGGTATTGTAATTGATAATTATATTATAGAGTGATTTTATAAACATATATATATATATATATATATGTTTAATATATATTTTCGGTTTCGACAACGCGCAATATAATTTTCTAAATAGAAACAATTTAGAAAGATTAAGGATCAGGAAAATTGCCTATAATAAAACATAAATGAAGTTATAAATAAAAACTGATGATTATATTATATAAATGATTAATTTGTATAAAAAGTTTGTATAAAAAGTTTTGTAAAGTAATTTATATTTTCAATTATATTTTAGTTACAATAATGTTTCAATTGTGTTCATAAACAAATCAATTAAATACTATTTTAGTTTAGTAATTGTTATCGGATTTTGATATTTTTCAGTAATAATAAGATAAATAATTTTAGTTTCGATAAAAGATAAAATTGCTGACAATAATAGGATGAGCAAAAATATATTTTATTTGATTTTGAAACAATTGTAAATGTCATGTACATGTGACTAATTTAGTACCATCTGCAACTAGGTTGATTGAAACTAAATAACACTTAAAGATAGTAGAAGAAGTAAACTAATATGGTAATAATAAATATGGAGTTAGAAAAAATGATTAGCTCTAAAATCTTAATATTTGGAAGGAGCATAATGTATCTTAGGCAATTTTATTTTCCACAAATAAAAAACTTGTCTGGTTTGTCAGAATTGATGAAGTTGAAGGATTTTTCGAATTTTGCACGTTATAATATAGTTATAAGGAATTAAATTATAGTATAACTTAAATATTTGTGAAATGAAGTTTTGTTTTTAGTTTTAGTTTCATTCTATAAATAAATAAATATCAGACGGTCGTCAGTTAGTTATTTTACTACTTAAATTTCATGCATAAATTATTTTCGTTTCTATGGTAAATTTTAATTAACTATATCAATAAAAAAATTGAAACAACAAGTTTTATTGATGTAGCATTAGTTATGAATAATTTTATTTTACGATCAACAAATTTATTGAAAATTGACAAAACTTTAGTCAAGGCGAACTAAAATATTTATTTCGCCTTGCTTTTGTTAAACAATTATATAAATAATTTAATAATGTGATTATCCTGTGCATGACACGTTAATCAAATATACTAAGTATTCTAGTCTTTAGTTAGTGTCATGTTGTAATAAGAAACTTTTTATACTATAATTTTTTTGATTACAAAATGAAAATATATTTTTAATATTCAATAATAAATAAAAATATTAAAAACTTAAAATAAATCATTTTTAATTTTCAATTTTTCTTTGTCGCAAATTTTATTTATTTTATATTGATAATTTTATTTCATACATAAATAATTCGTATTAAAAAAAAACTATCCGTCAAAACAAAGCGAAACATTTTATAAAAAAAAAGGCTTAGAAATATTTGTAGTTTTTATATTTGAAACTAACCTTTTTTCTTTAATATTTAGGTCATAAATCCAATAAATATTTATTTTTTTTCGTTCACCATAAGAAAAATAAAAGTCAATATACATCAAACGGTGACAGGAAAGACGAAAATCTTCTCAAATTTAAATCAGTCACGAAAGGTAAAATATATTTTTTTTTTTTTCAAATTTTCTTTAACAAATATAAAAATTATTATATTTTGTTTTCTATTCCTTTTCATTCCTTTTCAAAACAAGAGAAATTAGTAAATTTTTAATAAATCTAGGTATGCCTAATATTTTTTAATTGTTTTAGAAGCGGAAAATATGCACGCACAAAATTTTCCTATTCACATGTAATTCAAGGTTTTTTTTTTTTTTTGAATGGTTTTAAGGAAGTAAATTATTATTTTATGTACAATACTGTACCCTTTACTCAATTATTATTATATATAATAGAAAATAATTTCCTTGACATTTTCCTTAACAATATTATTAATTATAGGTAAAGATATGTTCTGTTGTGCTCTGGTAATTTATGCCACAGATTAATATAAAATCTTTAACTAAAAAAAAACCTGTTAATATGTGTATTGGAACAAATAAATAAGTTTAATTCATTAGAATTTGCGGTAAAAAGCACAGCAAAATTAAAAATTAACATAAATTGTTTTATAATTTTTTTTTATAATAATCATTTTTATTATGGAATAATTTGCATTTTAAAATAATGATTCGTCACAATTCATAATTTTTATTTTATTAAGTCTTTTGTATTTAGTATGAGATTTGTAATTTTATGGAATTGTGAAAGATTTACAAAATTTTAATGTACTTATAAGGATTATTTTAAGGAAGAAAAAGATTCGATATAATTATCTATACAGTTCAAAAACTGATAATATTGTTTTAAAATGTAATATTTACATTTTTTACAATTGCAGAATTGGAGGAGGAATGTTTTAACTACATATATTTTCATTTTATATAAATCATGTTTAAATTAATTTTTCAAAATAAATTCAAAACAATTACTTTCTGGAACAGAAAAAGATACATATTCATCTAAAACCTAAATTTTTAAAACAATATCTAATTTTCCAAAAATGTCCCTTAAAATTCATTTCTAATAAAATTTCTTAAAAAACTAAAAATCCCTTAAAGTCTGCAATTGAAACATAAGTCAAAAATTAAACCAATTTAAAGTTTTTGAAGTTTAATTGTAAATGAAGTTTAATTGTCATATTCCAGGCGTTTTTGAAATGAGCATGATACTATTTTATAAAAATGAGAAAATCCATCCATAATTTTGTAACGAAATAATAAATACATATTGTTGTGTTTCAAAATTACATAAGTCGTCAAATTTCTCTTTATGACAAATTCCATCCTTTTAACTAACTAAAATAGAAATTTATCATTTTGGATATAGCTACTAATAAATTTTCAATCACTCCTAATTTTAAATTAATAATACTTTTACATTTAAGAAATTATTAATTATTTTGTATTCATTACTGGGCTCTTACTCTATTAGGTTTAATTATTATTTTCTTTATTTGTACAGTTGCATATCTTAAGTGTATAAAGTTTTAAAAAAATAAACAATTCATAAACTTCATATTTTTTTTAGCACTCCGGTTTCAATTATTAGCAATATTTACACAAGCATTATTGCTAGCATTATAGAGTAGTATACATGGAAAGGGTTGACATTTTCAATAAATTTTCTTAAAAAACTAAAAATCTAATTGAAAATTGTGCCATATCGTCATAAAGAACAATAAAAAGAAAACTTTAAATTACTTTTTCTGGCGCCAAACAAAGTAAATGAATAATTTAAAATTTGATTCCGTGACTTGCTTTGAGGCTCAAGTGAAAAAATGCAAATATTTTTAACTTTAAATTATTATTTATTTACAATTTAAATAAATTTGTGGGTAAAATTTTTATTTTATTCAACAATGAGATATTTTGAATAAAGTTGAAAAATTTTATACTTTTAGGATCAGTTTCACAGAGTGAATTAAATTCTGGACAAAGTTAAGTTTAAGTTAAATGGTAGAAAACTTTAATAAATAGAAAAAATCCTACCAAAATTTAAGTCTGCAAACCAATTTTTCCTACATCAGGTGTTTCATTTTCAATCACAAAATGAAGCAGCTAATGTAGTAAATTATTTACTATTTTTAATGTACAATAATATAGTTTCAGTTTCCACAGTTTAAGTAAACTTTGAAACCTAATGAAATTTAAATTGAAAGTTTAAACTACATATTCAATTTAGATTAACTTATGTTTAAAACCTGACTGTGAAACTGGCCCTTAATATTTTAAAAGTTTTGAAATTAATGTACTTAATGAATTAATTAAAGTTGAATTTTTTTTAAAGTGATTATTTTTTTTGCAGATTTTAAATATTCTTAAATTCCAAAGTTGATTAAACTTTATCATATTAACCCACCAAAATATAATTAACTTGCACAGAATCACAATTGTATGTGTTTACATTTATTATATGAAAAATATATTTTAATCTATGAAAGTTGAATATTTTTATTTCAGACATTTTTAGTATTTCAACTTTTGATATTACGGAAGGATTTTCGTATAAAATAAATATGATTTCGAAATTTTAAAACTAGATTTGTATTAATAAAAGTTTTAAATTTGTATTTTTAATTTATAATATGAGGTGGTTTTTATTAATAGCACAACAACTATAATTTTCCAAATAAATCTGGAACTTAAATTTTTTTGTAAGGGTCATCCCTTTTAACCATTGTGTAATTTTCACTACGTTTTTTGATTTCCTGGTTATTATTGTCTCATCTAAACATTTCATGTAAACAAAATCTTCTCATTTAATTTGAATTAAAAGGAAGTAATATTTTTTCGACAATGAACGTTTTAATTATTGATTATTACTTATGGATAAAGATATTTTTAAGCTTCTTTTGACAAATTTATAAGGATAATATTTATAAGGACAATTGACTGTTTTATTATGAAAATATGAAGACCTTATACCACTTTAAAAAAGAAACGGATCAAAAATTATTTAAATCTAAAGAAAGTATTTTCAAAAGTAAATATATTTTTAAAGAAACCGTATTTATAATTTTTAAAAATAATATATTTATACTAATTATAAACTATAAACAAAATTATTATACATATTTAATCTTTATGTAAATATTTTGCATTAAAAAATATATTCATTTAATATGTTTCTTTTAAATGTTAATATAATTTTAAAAATCAATTTTAATCGTCACACATTTTTAAGGCTTTTAAATAAAAAAAATTTTTTTTTATAAGTGTTTTATAAACATTTTTAAGGCTTTTATTAGTAAACAATTTTATAAATATTTTTTTTTAAAACCTAGCAAATATATTAAAATAATAAATAAAATAAGCTTGTTGATAAGATAGGATTATCAGTTGCACAGATAATCTAACATTTTAAATTTAGTTAAAACAGATGTATTAACATTTTAAATTTAGTTAAAATTTTATGTAAATTTTATTATTGAATAGATATTTTATTTTTGGTTAAATAAGGTATTTTCATTAAAATAAATTCAATGAAATTTTTTTATAAACTATAAAAGTATTTTTGTTTTACGCTATTTAAAAAAAAAAAATATATTTACATAATTTGATTAAGTATTTTCCAATTTCTTCCACTTTCTAAAGGAAAATTTATAAAGCAACTTTCGGATTCTATTGTATCATAGAAATTTTTGTACATCGCAATAGAATATTTACAATAATTTTTCAAAAAATCATTACATTCTAATAAAACTATTTTAAAACTTACCTATAAATAATAGCTGATCTCATGCTATCCGCTTTTAATTATAAAAATATCATGTGAAATATCCTTTTTTGTTTTTTTAAAATATATATATATATTTATATATATATTTAGCCTATAATTTTAATTTATGTAATACCTGTGCATTATGAAAATTGAAAATGATTTTTAAACATTTTTGTTTATTCAAATCATTTTTGGATTATTTTTTTTTTTAATTTAGTAAGATTTTCCATAAATTCAATAAATTTTTTAAAAAAATTCATAATTATTACTTATTTTCTAATTTTTTAAATTATTTTTAATATATTAATTTTTTTTTTTAATATTTTATATCACATTTTAATAAATTTATTAATTATATTTTTTATTTTTCTTCATAATTAATAAATTTTTGTATAAACTTTTTGTTTTAAATATTATTATTATATTAATTTATTTATAGAAATAAATTCGATTGTAATATTTTTCTTTAATATTAATTTTCACTTTAAGTTCCGCCAAATTTCTAAACGTCATTTTTAAAACATTTTCATTTTCTAACTATAAACTTAATATCCATTAAGAAAACTGGCAGACGATAGAACATAATTATTTTTTTCCTCAAACCTATTCAAATGAATCGCGCATAATTTGTCTGAAGGCCATTTAATCCCAGCTGTGAATTTAAAAGAAAAAATGACCAAGAATAAAGTTTAGTAAACTAAGTATATAACAAAATAAATAAAAATATTGTTGATAAATTGTGTAAATAAAACAAGAAATATTTTAGAAAAATGTCAAATAGAAATAAAAAAATAATATTAACCCGAAAATATTATGAAAGCACTTGAAATAAATAGTAAATCCAATTAGTGATCAAGTTCATACCCACACATAAATATGATTTATATTTTTGTTTATATTAGACAAACACATACAAATGGAAAATTCAAAAATATAAAAAGCTTTAACGTTTAACACAATTTTTTTAAGGTTATGTTTTGACTCACATAAATGTTTTTCTTTTAAATAAACCGTTAAATATTTTTTTTGAAAAAATGTTTTCGGTAAAGAAAAACTTTAAAGAAAATTTAAAGTTAGTTAGAAAAGCTCTTTTTAGTTAATTTCTTTTTTATTATTTTACTTTTGTTCTGTATAAATTCTGAAATAAAGTTAGTTTAGTTATTATGTTATTTAATATTGTTAAATTGCTTCTTGCATGTCTAACAGTTGTCGCGTTTCACTTACAACTGAATAATATATTTTATTTACTTGCATGATTAGTTCTAGGTTCGTGTAAGCTTTGCAAAAAAAAAACAAAAAAAAACCAATAAAAATGCGGAAGATAGAAAATACAAAATAGAAAATGCAAAAAGGAATCACATACAAAATGTAAATGTAATTGTGTAAGCTTTTAAGTAAATAAACAAATCTTTCTTATATTATTCAATAATGTAGGGTTTTTGCAAAATTTCGACAGAACAAAATCCAGAACTTTATTTTTTTTTTTGTACAGAATAATATGACAATATTAATAAAATAACAGAATCAATTGTCCAATTATTCATTGTGATAGGTAAAATTTTGTTGCGAAGACGTCTAAAGCTGTGGTCTTAGTTCTTTAAGTAAACAAGATTCCATAAATTTGATGATCTGTCTTAAACTTAAATAAATCCCTAAACTTGGTTGTCAAATCACGCTGTAAAGAAAGTTCGATATATGTTATACCTTCTATTGAGTCATGTTTGTATACAAACTACAAGTTTATTCTCACCTTATTAAGTTTTGTGTAAGGGCGCTAATATCACTACATATTATATTAAATAATATTTGAATATAGTTGTTCTAAAGGTAGGTTTTTTTATTATATTTTTATTATATTTTGCCATTACCATTCCAACGAGAGGCAATTTTAGGCGAATATTAACTTGGAAAAATTTTGTAATTTTTCATAAGAAAATGCTTCTGGTTTTGACAATGTAGTTCATCATAAGATAGTATATTTAAACCTGGATTTAAATAATGTTATTTTATTCCAAATATTGTTTCTGTATATATATTAAATTATATTAAATTTTTTGTATATATAATAATCTACATATAACAGTAAGCATCAGGAAGCATTATATCATGCAATAAGAAAAGAGAGAATAAAAGAGAGTTAGATTCCAACCATCACACACCAGCACCAATCATTGTAGAAATTTAGTTGCATCGCTATGCTAAGCTACAGATTATAATTTCAATAGAACTAATTTATTGGTGCCCACATATTTTAAAACTTATTTGTTAAACAGACACAGTGCATTATTTGTTAAACAGACAGAGTTGAATTTATTTATGTAAATATTTTGAAATGACTAAAAACTTCTTAATTGGACAGAATGTAAAGTATAATCGTACATATATAAATAAAATTATTCATTTACATATTAACTTATTATATTTTGATTGGCATTTTTCTTGATTTTCTATTTAATGCCAAGTTGCGAATCTGGTAATAAAGTGATATATTTCAAACTATGGAACTTATGATCTTCTATACATAAGATGTTTGAAAGCATAAACTTATCCAATTATTTCTTATATATTATAATTTATCAAAATCGTGAAAAACAGATCAATTGTGACTGTTGAACTTTGGACTGTAATTTTTTTTACTTGAAATAAGAAAAGGCTTTGAATTTAAAAATGTTATAAAAATTTATTGATTTTAATTGATTTATTAATTACAATTTTATCAAATTAATTAATATTAATTTTCAATATTATTTTTCACTCCAAAATATTAATGTCATTTCTAAACCATTTTCATTTTCTGACTAAGAAAATCACGAAGAACATAAATATTTTCCCCTCAAACTTTTCAAATGAATCGCGCATAATTTTTAGAAGGCAATTCGTTCATTTTGTCCCACCTGTAGATAAAACAGAATTTCAAACGGAAAAAACTATTACCTCGAAAATATTATGAAAGTACTTGAAATAAATTGTAAATCCAATTACCTCAGACATAATATGATTTTTACTTTTGTTTATATTAGACAAAAACTTTTAGATATTTTTTTAAGATTATGTATTAGTTTCTGTATTTTTTTTCGGTAGAATAATATTTTAATTTATAGGACAGTTTTTTCTAGGTAAACTTTTTTAGTGTTTTATTTTTTCTTTTAATACATATTCTGAAACAAAAACAGTTTTTAATATGTAAAATTAGAATCAAATACAAATCTTACCTATATTATTCGCTAATAAGGTACAGCTTTCTCAAAAATTCTGCAATTTATATTTTATTGTAATAAAAATCTATCATGTAACTTTAAAAACAATAATTAATAATAATTAATAAAATTATAAAATGGACAAAATAATGATAATTTAAATTTAGTTACCCAAAATGTGTAATATTTTTCAACTTAGTCCTTTTCTAAGTAATTGAATCTGTCATTTCATATAATCTTTTCCAATAATTCGCCTTGTTTTTCTTTTATATTTATACTCTTTATAAAAGGTCCTGGTTTCATGATATTATAAAAATATCATGTGAAATATTCTTTCTTTTGACTATATTCTATCTATAACCTAATATGTTAATCAGTGAAATTTAAATGATTTGTTTATAAATTAAATATTTTTATTTATTCAAACCATTTTGAATTTTCCATAATTTCAATAATATTTTTCTAATTTTTTTATATTCCAGTGATGGCTCTTGGAAAACCTTAAAATTTTGAAAAATTTATCTAATAAGTTTATTTCAAATAAAAACAACAAAGCAATATAATAATAATTTATTAAAAATTTGTTTCTCTTCATCAGTTTTAATATATAATAATAATAATAATAATAATAATCATAATAATTATATTTATAATAATCATAATATTAATAATAAATAAAGATGATTTTATTTTTTCAATTTTTTTTTTTAATATATTTTTTTTTTCAGCATTATTTCAAAAAAAAAAAAATTGTTTTTTATTTATATTTATGCTAAATAATTTTAGCTTTAATATAATTTATATAAATTAATAATAATTTTATAATTATTTCCCTTTTTTTTGGTGAAGATCAACTTCATTATATAATTTTTTATTAAATTAAAATATTTATTGAATAATATACATAATTTTATTTATATAATTCAATAAATATTTTTAAATTTGTATTTATTTTTATGATTTATTTATTATTATGTTGGTTTTTTTTCAAAAAAATTATTTAATAGTTGGTAATTTTTATATTTAAAAACAATTTATTTTTATATCTTTTTTTTTTTTAAAAACATTTTTTAAAGTTTTATATAAATTCATTTTTTTTTATTTTATGATTTCTTTTAAAAAGATTTTATGTTTAAATATTGTTTTTTTTTTTTTTTTATAATTTTTCAGACGTTGCTGCATTATTGGAATGGCAATTTTTATTTTATTTTTTTTTATTGGTTTTATATTTTTTTGCACTAAGCGCGATTAATTTAATTCAATTCTTTTTTTTTTTATGATTTATTTACTTAATTTTTTTTTTTGTGCAGATTTTTTTTAAATAATTCAATTTTTGTTATACATAATCATAATTTAATAATAATGTAAATAAACGAAAACATTAATTATAACCACAATAATGTTTATGAGTTGTTTTATTTTTTTTTTACAAAATATTACGAATTATAAAATTAATATACGTAACGAAATAAGTTTTGAAAAAGTTAACAATTTATGTTTTAAATCATATTTTAGTTAAATTTTTTAATAATAATAATAAATATGGTTTTTGTTTTTTGTTTGTTGTTTGTTGAGTATTTTTCTAATAGTATAGTAATTTAAATTTATTTACAAACATGTAAAAATTAATAAATCAGAAGCGTGATATTTTGTATTCAAAATGGCATAAAAATTTTTAATTTTAAATGATTTATTTTTAATATTTTTTACATGTAGAAAATGTTTGAAATTTTTATTTTTAAGCTTTCTTTTTTTTTTTGTAATTTATTTATGTTTATTTATAATGCTCATAATGTAATTTTTGGAATTTTTATAATGTTGTATTAATGTTAGTTTTTTTTAAAGTTTTTTATTGTATGTTTATATATATTTAAGTTTTAAGCAGTGTAATAAAAAAACTTATGGAAAATAATTTATGTATTTTAATAGAAAACTTTTATTGATGGGCAGAAATATAATTTTTTTTAGAATAATATAAAAATGATACTGAAAAGACTATTAATTTTGTAAAAACAAACTATTCTGTTAACTTTTACTAAAATTAAATGTTGATTAAAACAATTTGATACATAATTAAATAATCTAATATGAGAATTAAATAATCTAATCGGAGAAATAAAATCTTATGTTGGTAAAGTTTTAAACAATTAAAATATGTAACTACTAAAAAAATGTATATTTTGTTCTGACTAATTAAGATATGTTTTTCAGGAAAAAAAAAACATTTTTAATTAAACTTTAATTAAGCCTGTATTCATTATTATGTAAAACTATATTAAAATATTAGAGCTAAGTATATATTTGTTTGTAATGAAATGTGAAAAATAAAATTGAATCAAAACATAATGTGAAAACATAATGGACTAATTTTTTTTTTCTTTATCAATAAGCTCCGGGTAAATAAATTTATTTCAAAATATGTGAATTAAAATTTTCAATCCAAAAATTGCAAAATGTTTAATTGCATAAAAACTTTATTTAAAAATACGCAATTTTATTTGATTACAAAATTAAAATTTTTGTAAATAGTAAAGAGATTAACATATTAAATTTTAATTCGGATTAATATGATTGCAAGGTACAAAAATACTACTATTTAAGATAATCATGTTCTTCAGATACCAGGCTTAATTGAAATCTAAGTAACAAAAATTTATATTAAATTTTAAAAATAATAATATACATTATATAATATGTAAATTTCAAATTAATATAAATTAAGTCTTTACAATAAAATTAATTAATCTAATAAATATTAAAATTTAAAAATTCTAAATTAAATATTGCTTTTAAATTTACATTTTTTTTTTAATAAATTTTAAATTATTTACGTATATGTTAAAAAAGAAACTTATTTTCAATCATTGCAGTGTTGTACGAAAAAAAAAAGTGTAAATGAAAATTATTAATTATGATTCTTGATTTTTTCTTAAATAATTTTATATTTTAATCACTCTTAATTAATTAAATTTTGTTTTAAATCCATAATATTCTATCTAAATTATTTTACAAATTATTAAATTTTTTATGTTTTTTTTTTTATTTTTTTTTTTTTTAGTTTTTTAATAATTATTATTTTTTGAATAAAATTGAATTTTGTGTAATATGAGCAAAAAAGTTTATTGCATTTTATAATATAGAATTTCAAACTTCCTATTGCTTATTTTTTTATTTGTTTGTTTGTTAATAAAAAAAAAAGGAACACCATGTAATTAGCTTTGAATAAATATCAGGCAGGTTTATCCAATATCAATGTAATATTTTGTATTAGTAATAAACTATAATTACAAAATTAATTAATTATATTTGGCGTGAATTATAGTTAAAAGAAAAATTAGTACGTATATTAAATAAAAGTTGACAGTGTTTATAAATGCAATGTAATTTATGAAAAGTTAAAGAGAAATATTCTTATAACATTTAACGTAGACAATTAAAAAACATAATTAATTAATGTTACTTAATTAGTTTTCATTAATGCAGTAATTACGTATATTTTTTATTAATACAATATCCGTCTTATAATGGATATAATTTTTCAGACTAATGCAATAGAAATTAATTAAAAACTCGTAGATATTAAAATTTTGTAACACTAAATATTTAACGTATTAAACAAATTATATTTATTTCAACAATTATGTTCTCAACATAAACAAACTTTAGCCAAATTATATGTTAGTACCACAAAATTTTTCAACGTAATTTATTTTATTTTAATTAATGTTTTTTACGATAAATAATCGTATACGGTATTAGTATTGGTCAGTTATTACTATTAATTTGGTATCTGGTAAAAATGGGTTAATTAGAAAATAATTTTTTTAGAATTTTGTGCCCTACACTAAAAAAAAATTATTGCAAAATCTTTATTATGAATTAATTATGACTGGCTGTTTTCAAGAATCAACTGATTTTTATAGTATTATTTCTAATATGATTTTTCAATCTTAGAGTAATTTATGTAAAAGAATTTTACATATATTACTCTAAAAGAATTTTAACTTTTTCATGTAGTTATAATTTATGTTTTAATGCATATTAAAATTCGAAAAATATAATTTTATACAGTTCTTTTTTTTTAACTTAGTCCAGAAACTTTTTTTACCTCTTCCTAAGTTTTTGTTAATTTATGCAAATTTATGTAAATTTATTATTTAATACTACAGGTGATTGATTTATTGTTTCCTATTGGCTATTTAAACTTAAAAATAAATTTAAAAAAAAAAGTATTAAATTATTTAATACTCCAGGGGGTATGTTGATGCACACATCCTATGTTTACAGCAACCACTGAAGAATTTATTAATGTACCCATGTTATTAAAATAAAAATTTAATTTCTTTCAAATAAGTGTTTTTACGACGGTTAAATTAATATATTATTTATCATAAAAATTATTCAAAATTAATTAGATATATGTACCAAAAAAACTAGGAATTCCTTAATTTTGATTTATTTTCTTTCCTCATATAAACATAATTTAAAAAAAAATTCGTGGACATAGTTAAAAAAATAAACATAATTTAAAAAAAAATTCGTGGACATAGTTAAAAAAAAGAACATTAAAATTAAAATAAAAAAATTAATTAATTATTGTTTATTACATCAAATAATTGTTATTTTTCACAATTATTTTTTGGAAAATATATCCCATAAAAAATGTCAAGATTTTTGTGAAAATCTCTGAACAGATTGAGCAAATTTAAAATAAATGATTAACTAAACTATTTTGATACCAAATCTATTGAATTATTATAAAACACGACTAGATATTTTATCTTTAGTTTGAAATTCTATTATTCATTACGATTCTAGGATAGTTTTTAAATGTTATTTTTTAAAAAAAATATTGGAAAATATAAAAATTAAATTATTAAAAAAAAAAACCAGAAACTAGAATATTTCTAATAATTTTTAATATATTTATTTAATTATTTTCGGTCACGAGCATTTTTATATTTCAATTAAAACCGATTTATTATCGTATTTTATTTAAATTATTTTTGTTTTTTAACTTAATAAATATATTTTTTACAATTTGAATCATTTAAAAAAATAATAATTAATAATTATTACAATTAATTATTTAAAAATCACTACTCTCTATAAATTAATTAACAATTAAATTATTAAAATAAAAAAATTCTATAAATAATTCGAATAAAATAAATATATAAAATTAATTATATAAAAAAATAATTATTAGATTAATTTTTAGCATTTTTATAATTTTAATAAAATAACAATAAAACATATAATTTTTTACTCAATTTTCTAAGATAAATTATAAATAAAATATAATTCTAATATTTTTTTTTTGAAAAAAATTAACTTAATTATTTTAAGCGCTTGTGTTATAATTAAAAAGTTTTTTTTATATGTTTTTAATTAGTTTTTTTTTTTTAAATATTTTAATTAATTTTTAAATTCTTTTTTCTGGTTGTTGTATCTAAAGTTAAGATGAAATTTTCTAAGCGTTAAATTTTTGTATTGTTTTTATTGTTTAATTATTGTGTAATATCTTGGGTATTGGAATGTTTACTTTCCTGAAAATAAATAAAAGACAAAATAGAGAATAAAATGAAAAACTATGTTTTTTTTAGCAAATCTAAAAACTATAAATAAAAAATATTTCTAAAAAATGTTATAGTAAATTTAATGTTGAAATGATAAATTTAGTTATGATTAAAAAAGCATAAAAATAATTTTTATAATGCATAAATTATTCAAAACAAAAATAATAAAATTTTACTTGTGATTTATGACATTAATTTGATAAATTTATTTTGTTTACATTTTGATAGAAATATTAATCTTCGGGTCATTAATATTTCGAAAGCTAATTGGAAATTTAAATTTTGATTATCTTTCAGTAAAAATGTTCGTTACAACTAAAACATCTTTTGTAATTCGTAAAATTATCAATTTAAGAGATTTAAAACTTGAATTGAATTTATCATTTTTAGATATATTTTTAGATAAAATTTTTGAACTCAAGCGATTTACCGATTTCAAATTTCCGAGAAAATCGGTTATCGCAAAAACTTATAAATTGATTTTAATTTTTTATTGAAGCCTAAAATGTATATTTACAATATGGATCTTGATTAACCATTTTTTTATGTATATAATTACATATTTGTTTTATTTAAAATTAAAAAACATTCTGTGTAAATTGAAATTTTTGTGAAATTTTAAAATTTTAAACCGAAATGATAATAATGTGACATCGGTTTTTTTTGTTTACAAATTTACTATTAAACTAAAATATTAATTTTGTGTTATCTGAACCACTTGAATTAAGAGTGTTTTTTACTAACGATATAATCAAAGTAAAGGAATTAATATTTAATGATTTATTAAAAATAGTATTTTTCTGTAGAAATGAAAATCACATTTAGAGTGTTCGAAATTTTTACTGAATTAATTTTATAAATTTAAGACAAACTATTAATTATATTACAAAGAAATTTAAATTATTTCTACATTATTCGATTAATTCAACTTTTTGATATAAAAACGTATAAACGGAAATTTTTTTGTGTATATAAAATGTAAACAAAATATCAAAATAAAAATTTCAAATATTGTCTAATATATCTAATTTACTAAAGCAAACTAATAAAGAATTTTACTAATTAATTTAATGATTTAATTGATTTGTAAATTTTTTTTAAGCTTTTCGTCACATATTTACTTCGAATTATAATTATAATCATATTTACAATTTATTGAAAAATTTAATTTTAAGTGATAATAAATTTAACATTTAAAAAAATATTTTTCAGGCTTTTTTTTTAAAAATAATTTTTTTTGATTATTTTTGATTTGTTTATGTTTTTTGAAAATTTAATTTTTTTTTTTCTTATAAAGTTTGTATTTTTATATTTTATAAATTTTTATATATAATCACAAGGATCATACTTGATCTATTTCGTCTAATGATTCCAGTTTAGCGATTGGTGCAAAAACTGTCCAATTTTCTGTATCCTCCATTGTCTGATTAAATGAGGAAAATTTTGAGCACCTAAAAAAATAATTATTATATTTATATTGTTACTTATTTTTTTTAAAAATTAATTTAATGCATAATAGATTTAATGGTAGAAGTTATTTTAATAATTTTGGATTGAATGTCTATACAGATACTCTTGGTTTCATTAAAGTTATTCCTTTAAATGTTATGTTAGTATTTGGTTCTTCCACGTTTATAGCAATAGCAAAAAAAAAATAGTAATCTTATAAACTTAACATAATTTATGCTGGTTACATAATGGACATTATTCCATTTGAATTTAATTTTAAAACGTTGATGTCAGTTATTAATAAAACTTTTAAAATTCTGTTACACTTAACATGGTAAAATACAACAATTTTACCATGTTAATTGTAACAGGTAAAATACAACAATTATTCGATGGCAACAAGTAATATGCTTCAGTCTCTCTTTCATCATTTGGTCCTTTTTTCAAATGATTAATACATATAAAAAAAAATGTAAATCATGCACTAAATTTTAATAACTTTAAAAGATTAATCGAGAGTAACAATATCTAATATAGTTTTATGCACCAAACATGAACTATTCAAAAATATTTCTTTTTCATTTCCTTGTTTGTCTTTGCAATTTTGTGAAACTTTCATAAAACAAATATTTATAGCAATTATAAATATATATCCTTGTATAAAACTATTTCCTAGATGATTATTTACATTAATATTAAAACGATTAGTAAAAAACCATATAAATTACAAAACTTTTTCAATATTGTTTAATTTATACAGAAACTTTATCCATACTTGTTTATTTCAATCAAGTGAAAACCTCAACCATATTTTCAAATAATCAAAATAATAAATTCATTCTGGAGAATAAGGAAATTTATAAACTTTTTTAATTTTTTAATATAAATATGATAAAAGATTTATGAAAATTTAAATTTGTAGATTTTTTTTTTTTTTGGTTTCTTAATTTCTTCTACATCAGAAACTATGTAGATAAGAAACGAACAAGAATAAATACTGTAATTTCTATGAAAAGATTATGATTTTTAATTAAAACAAACAGGAATAAGTTCTGATACATATTTGATTTTAATTTTAAATTCTCAAATATTTTTATATGATTTTCAGGACAAAAAAAAAAAAATTTAATTTAAAAATACCTGAATAAAGTTTTATCGGTTGTTTTGTCTGTAGCTGATGATGTAGCACATTCTGGCTGTGAAATAGATCTCTGTACAATACTTCTTTGTTGTTGTTGCTGTTGTTGTTGTAGTTGCAATTGCTGTTGTTGATGTTGTTGTAATTGTTGTTGTTGTTGTAATAATTGTTTATCTGTTGAAATGGTTCCTCCAGCACCTAAATCAAATGAGAAATCACTTTCGGACGGTTGGTATGATGTTGTTGTCATTTGTTTGCCAGCTAATAATTGTTGTTGCTGTTGCAGTTGTTGTTGTTGTTGCAATTGATGCTGTAATTGTTGTTGATGCAATTGCAATTGCATTTGTTGTTGTTGATGTAATATATCCAATATTGTACGAATATCTTTATGTAAATTTGTTTCTAACGAATCGATACGTTTTGATAATTCACCTAATTGATTTTTTATTGAGCTGAAATATATTTCATAATGTTAGAATTTTTACGAAATTGTTCAAAAAAAATTATAAATTATCTATTAATTTTGTCATTACCTAATTTCTGTAGATTTCATACAATAATGATTTGTATGTGGTGTGGTATGAACATAAGTTGGGGTATCAGTACTACCGGGAACATTAATTCCACTACTAACACCTGCACTTCCTCCACCTCCACCACTACTTGCTGCTGCAATATCTTGATATACTTTTCTACTTGCATGATCTTTTGATGGGCAATAACAATTATGTGTTGGTGTTACACTTAATGTTACTGCTCCAGTATCTCTTTGATAATCATCATCTGAACACTGACGGGCTAATGCATTTAATGTTTCAATTATTATACTTGGATCACCACCACCTATACTAGTTCCATTATTATTAATTATTGATGGACCACATCTGCTACCACTACCACCACCACCAGATCCATTACCATTTCCACCACTACCACCAGCATCACCACCACCACCAGTATCAATACCACCAGCCATACTTCCAGAAATACTATTACGATTTTTGTGCTGTTGTTGACTTTCAGATGGTGAAACTATTTTTTTTATATTAAAATAAAATATTGTTTTTTTTATTGCATTATAAAAAATTAATTTATTTTCCTATTAAAACACAAAAAAAAAGTAGTACTAAAAATTTGTAGCTATTAATTTCATAATTCAAGCATTTTGTAAAAAAGAAAAATTACATGAAATAAGCATTTAATTAAGAAAAACATTCAACATTTTTTATGATAAATCCATTATAGTTAAAAGAAAATGCAAAAATTATAATATTAAATTGACGTGCATTTAATGAATCCAAAAAGTTTTCAGCATTAGAATAATAATTAGATAATAATATGGATAATTTTATATTTTGCACTAAATTTTACTGCTTAATATCTATTATAGTGGTCACAACTCTTTCACTTTAGTCGAAAACTTTTCGAGTAACAAGTCTGTTTTGTTGGCAATATTATAAAAATTTTAATAATCAATTTTAAATAGCATTCAAACGCCATTTAAAAGAATTTATTTAGTTCTAATATTTCATTTTAATAAATATAATGTCCCCAAATATATTTTCATAACTTTTTCATGAAAAATAAATTCGTGTATTATCATTATTCGTTGCCCCAGTATATTTTATATATTTATTGACTTTGTAATTTTCAAATATTGCAAACATTTGATATTGAAAAATATGTATACAAAATAAAGTTGCAATATTAATTTTGGTAGAATAAATTATATATTTTTTATGCAATTTATATTGAAATTTTTAGTATGAATATTTAGAATCATCTGAAAAATATAAAATTGTTTGTTTATATTTCAAAATTAATATATTCAGGATATTTTCATATTAAAAATCAAATCAAATTGCAAATCCATATACTCTTGCTTATTTTCGGTTTATTTACATTTTAAATATGTATTTCCTATCATGTTTTTCACTGAAAATTTAATATACAAAGCACGTTTTGAAAAAAAAAACATATATAATAAACATTATAATATTAATCTCTTTAGTATAATGTATTTAAAATTGTATACATATCTGTTTAAATAAAATGTGTGCGTATTTGAAATAAGTATCATAATACGTGTTTAAATTAATTTTTTTAAAAACCTTGATTTGGTCAAAAAGATACCATTTTCTTTGACATTTTTTTGTGGAGCAAACCACGTACAATATGTTAAAATATCTGTACGATAATTTTTAATAATTTGAAATTGAATAATTTTTATCAGAACATAATAAACTAATTAAAAAATTAAATTTTTGTATATAGTAAATACGTATTGTCCAATAAATTAAAAGTATCTGTTACATAAAAAAAAAAGAATTTAAACATAAAAAAAATTGAATTGCCAAATAAGTTTGTCACTATTTAGTCAAAATCTTAATGGATATTGAAAAAACTTATATATTATACAATTAATTATAAAGGCGCATTGCTGAAATAAATGAAATATTTTAGTTCAAGATTGCTAATTTTGGAAAAACAATTTTTTTTAAAATAACAATATGAAGTTCTGCAGAACCAATAAATAAATTAAAAATAGTAAATGAATTAGCTACATATTTCCAATTTCAATCTACTTAATGAAAAATAAAGGAAAAATAAAGTATATTTTGTAGAAACAAGAATTAAATTAAATTTAATGAAATATAGGGGAGAATTACCTAAATCGTACCACTTTCCAGTCTTTATTTATAGAAATATTTATATAAAAGTTTTATATTTTGTAATAAATTTGTTTTCCTACTTAGAAATACTATATATCTGTGAAAGCCGAAATAAAAATGATTCTAAAAATTTAATGTTTTGGATATTTTTCTTAACTTCATTTTAATATGTAACTTTAAATTTACTGCAATAAATATTTAATTATAAGGCCTTTTAATGAAATACAAGTTTAAAATAATGGCTTAATATATTGGTGGCTGTAAAATATCAAATATTAAACTTTTAATTGACTGAAAAAACTAATGCAATATATTTATTATAAAAACTATGTCTGATATACCGAAAATTTAAAGTCACAATAAATAAACACAAGTATGGCCAATTCACTTTTAATGTTGATATAAACTTTTAACATAATCTGAACTTTTAATATAATGTAATCATAAATAACGAATCGTAATTAAATCAATAATATTATTTAATTTCCGAATACAAGTAATAGTACGATTAAGGAAATGGTACGACTTTGGTCACTGTCGCCTACTGTTATTTTTAATAAATAAATTTAATTATATTTTCTATAATAGCATTACACAAGGATAAGAGCAAATTATCCAGTAATTGGAAAAATTCATTGTTTTAAAATAGTTCAGTAGGATATAATTATATTGTAAAATTATAATTTATTTTAGTAGATAGTATTTAAATTCATATTCTTTATTTAATTGGAATAGCATTTTAATTGGGAAGCATTTTAAACTTTTTGTTAAGCTTCTTTATGCACGTTGCTTTTTTATTTATAGCAAAATGATTTTTATTTAACAGACAATAAAATACATAAAAATTAAAAGAAATCATTACAAGCAATAATTTTTTGTTATGTTTTGAAAGCAATAATAATTAATTATTATTTTTTATGATAAGGACACATCATTTATTTTTTTTTTATGTAGCTTTATAAAATTGTTGAACAAAAAGGATAAACAAAAATGTTTTATACAAAAATTATTTATTTTCTCTCCCTTAAAAAAAATTTTGCTTGTATATAATGTATATAGTATTAAATATCACAACATTGATAATATTAAAAGCTGAATTTAAAGCTTATAAAAAAAAATACACAAAACAAACAAAAAAGTGTATCTCAACATATTTTTTTTTTCAAAAATCAAAACAAAAAGAAAAAAGAAATGACAAACAAAAAGGAAAAAAATCAAAATTAATTTATTTTCCAAAAAAAGTATATTAATTTTTTTTTATGCACCATTTGTTGGTATTAGAATATGCTGCCTATTATTAGATCTTTTTGTGAACTTTGTTGACTTTGATGTGCTTCCTTTTGGGAGAGTTTTATTTATTTTTTTATATTGGTTTGTGTTTTTTTTTTTTTTTTGGTTTTTGGTTTTTAGTTGATGATTTTCGATAATAAAGTTTATAAATTTATGTTTTTTTCGATAATTTTATTTTTCAGGATTGTTTAAAATGTAATGATAAAAAAAAAACGAAAAAGAAAAAAAAAATAATAAATTTAAAATAATTTTGATTTTTAGTAATTTGTAAAAATATGCAATCTACTTAATTTATTTGAAAAATCTAGTTTTTTTTTTTGTTAATTTGAATTAAATTTGAATTAAAATTATTGGAAATTTTCAAAAATAAAAAACAATCTTTTTCAAAATATTTAATTTACCTGTTCTAGTATAACTTTCTTTTTGATCAATATAAGTTTTATCCATTTCACTAATTCCACTTGGCGATAGCCTATCGTTGGCATGATCACAAATACGGCTACCACGTTGGTATGGTCTAGTATGTAAATCACTTCTGTTTAGATTATTTATCATAAAGTTTTTTTTTTTTTTTTGTAAATGAAATAACAAAAAAAAATATGTATTTTTTAGTATAATATTTTAAATAAATAAATACATAAAATGTAGATATCAGTAGTAATAGCAGTACAAATGTCAATTAGATGATCAAAAAAAAATTAAAAATTAAAAAAAGATATTATCAGAATTTTATACTTTAATTTAGATTTTCATAAAATATTAATAGTTTGGATATTGTTTTTGATAAAGGGTATCAAATTTTTATGCAAATAGATAAAACCAACATTTAGTTTAATATAAATTATCTTAATTAATGCAAATCATAAATGGTATACGTACCTAAAGAACTACGGGAATAACTACTTTACACTGGTAATGATCATTTATAATTTCTCATTTACAAATTTACATAAATTCAATTTAAATACATGCTTTTTATGTATAAATCAATTTGTCAGGGAATTTATTAAGCTTTTATCGTAATTAAGAGAAAACTTATTGGTTATTTAAAAAACTGAGCTTTTACTCTGAAAAGTATTTTTACTCTTTAAGTAAAAAGTTAAATTGTAAAGTTAAAAAGCTTTTACCTTTTATTTAATAGTTCTTAGTTAACAATATTATTTAACTGGTAAGTATTACAAGGATTTGTTGTCCTATTTGTTTACCACAATAAACATAAAATTATTATTTTTTTTTTTTTTTCATAAAATATTAAAAGAAAATGTAGTAAATTATAGTATAAAAAAATTCGATAATATCTTTATATTGTAACATAAAAATTACAAATGTAAATATGTATGTTGAAATAAAAAATTTTTTTTTTATTTAAAATAATTCTACATTCAAATTTACGAAAAACAAAAATTAAAATCATTTTGTATAATAATTACAATTATATTACCATTTAAATAATTTAATATAATATTGAAACGAAAAAGTCGTATTCACTGAATGTACTCACATTCTAATTGATCTAGAATCACTATTACTTCTGTCTCTATCATGTGAAGTAGCTCTCATATACCTGTGTCTAACTTCAACACCAGCTTGTTCTTCCTATTTGTTTATTTGTTTATTTATATTTATTTTTTCGAATTTTATTGTTTTCGTGGACAATTTTGGTGATATAATTTCGCCAATTCATTAAATATTTTGTTGAATTTGTTTTAAAAATTTTAGTTGTTGTGGATGTTTTTTTTTTTGTTTTGGTAGAGACAGTCAAGAATTTATAAGCATCCATCAAATTCAAATAACATTCATAATATAATATATATATATATTTTTTTTTGATTTTGGTGATGCGGTAATAGGAATAGAATAATATAAAATTTATTTAACAAAACAACATCAACAAAAAGCCATTATTTTAATAATTATTATTTATCTAATTCTAGAAGTTAAAATTAATTAAAGAAAAAATATAAACATAACAAATTAAAATCTGTATTAATTAAATTAAAAATATAAAAATATTATGCAAAATTGAAGATTAATTTTGCCAATTTTTAAATTATAAATGTTCTAAACGTTATCCCAACTATGCTATATTCAGTATTTCTTAAAATCTTTATTGAACAATTTTCATAACTAGTAAGAATTTTGATCAACACCAGTTTTTTATTTGTAACACTAATAATTGTGTAATTCAATAATAGTATTTGTGTTGTGCCTACATAGAAATAATTTTTAGTAATAGTTAATTAATCGATCGTACTATGTACAGATTCCTATCTAATTAAAAGCATTATACGTTTTTGCAATTCATCTTGGCCAAGCTTAATATCAAAATGAAGATATTCAACGTCGGAGCTCAAGAATTCATTAGATAGTAAATTAGTAATAATGTTATTTTAGAAATTTAATTTCAATCTTTAGTAGTGAATACATTCTTCCATAAATAATGATAAAAATTAGATTATTTAATGTCTTGCTAATACAAAATATTGAAATATACGTAATGAAAAAAAAATTATTTCGAAGTATGTACATATTAGAGTGACATCATTAATTAATACAAATCAATAATTAAATTATTTTATTTTTGAAGGTCCTATATAATTGTAGAAATTTAGGATAGTACTATTTTAAATAGTCGATGAGATCATAGTTTTTAATTGTGGATTGAATAATGTTTTTGGAAATAGTAATTAAATTAATTAAAAAATTTCTTAATTTTAATTAAATATCGTAATGAATTTAATTTGTATTTAACAAATTAACAAGTTAAACACATAATTCAATTTAAATTTTGAAATTTTAGGTATTCGGTCATCAAAAAATCCACTTCCATAATATTTGTATTTAAACGTAAATAATACTTTGTATGACACATTAAACTGAATGCCTGGACATTGAAATTATACATCAAAAATTATTGGACTAGACACAATTTTAATTATAAGACTATACTGATTGTCAATATACATATGTGTATAATTTATTTGAATAGAATAAAGTAAGTTTCAATTTACTGAAAATTGTTTTGAATTATATACGTCTTTTGAATTATTCTCTTTGTAATTATACAATTTAGATGGCAAAAATCTTTGAAATATAATTTATTGAATAAATTTACAATAATCATGCAATCTAATTTAACTTAATATAATAAATGGTTAACTAAGTTGGAAATAATTGTCCTTTATATAAAATAATTGTCTTGAAATAGCTAAATGCACTGCATAAATATAATTTATTCACTACAAATATATATAAAATATCTAATATTTAACTAAAAAAAAAAAGAAGAAAATTACTAATAAAAAATTCAAAGAAAAAGAATATTAATAATAAATTTTATTACATTTTTATTATATAAATTATTTGAACTTAATAATTTGTTTTTTAACTAATACTTACATCTCTCATGTTGTACGTTATAACTAAATTATTTACAAAACAATCATAAAATTCAGGATATAAATCTAATACATCAAGTAAATCGTCTCGATGGATTTTATGTAAATCACAATAAGTAAGTGCTCTAACATTACTATTTGATTTACCAATTGTTGTATGTATACAAGGATTTTCCCCGAATACATCATCTTTTCCTATTTTTTTTAAAGTATATATTTAAGTTTTGAATAATAAATAAAAATATAATGTAAATATAATAAATTATTAAATATTATTTTTTTTTATACCTAAAATAACCATAACCACATCATCTTTTAATATTTCTATAGAGCCACGAGCAATAAAATATAATGATGTAAGTACATCTCCTTTATGAACCAATGTATCACCAGGTGGTGCATGTGTTGTTTTAAATTTTAATGATAGAGCTCTGAAATATATATGTTATAAAAAAAAATTATTATAATTATAAAATAAAATTCCAGTTCATAGTAAAAAATGATATTGTCTACCCACTAAAAGAAAGGACGAAGTCATTTTAAAAACATTCAATTTAGAAAAATTATGCATATAAGGATATTTCACAAATTAACAAATACAAATAATCTTTTGACTATCTTTTATGAATATTTTTCATATGACATAATTTAACAATCAAATTAGTGCAAAAATTTATAATTTTGTGGCACAAAATATAAATTTTCAGATGAATATACCTTCAAATTTGTTTAGATAATTTTTATATTAATAAAAGAAAAAGAATATTTTGAAAATTTTGGATAATTGTCTAATTACCTTAAACATCCTGGACTGGCACCTTCGAATGCTGAACAACTTGTTAATAAATTACGATTTAAATGTAAACAAATATCAGCTTGTAAACATTCTGGAAATCCTTTTAAAACAGAATTCATATCAATACCGTTTGTATATGTCCAGGCATGTTGAAAATATTCTTCTAATCGTTGACGTAATGGATTTGGTATCTGTTAAACAGATAAATTTCACAAATAATAATAATTAATATTTAATTTTATTTCTATTATATAGGTCTGCATTAATATAAATATTTAAGTAGTATTAAAATACCTGATGAAATCTAATAAATTCTCTAACACGTAACATTTGCGTATGATACCGTGCAGTACCAGAATAAAGTCTTTGAATAATCGCCGATACATTACCAAATATACTGGCATACATCAGTGCTAAAATTATAAATAAATTTTTTTTTTTTTCAAAAATAATAATTTATAACATTTAATTAAAAAATATTCACTAAAATTATAGAAGAAGGAAAGAATAATTTTGTTATGATGAAATCAGGGATTAGTATTGTTACTTTGATTATTAAATTATGTATTTTTTTAAAAAAGAAAAAAAGGATATAAAACAATTTGTACAAAAAATAAAACATTTTTTATTATTTTATTAAATAAAGGATACTTATTATAATGTTCAACTGACATGGAACTATGCAATTTAAGTGGAATTTATTTTTTTTCTCAAGGGATAATAACTTTTAGCATTAAAATTGTTTTTAATTGGAAAAAAAATATTAATCTTACGGAATAACATTTTTTTTTTAGTAATTTAATAAACGTAAAATAAAATTTAAAATTCAGGTCGAATGCTTCACAAAAAAAAAATAATTTATATTTAGTAAGGACTTTTATCAAAGGATATTATAAAAATTTTAAAATACTGGGAAAATATATAAATCTATTTTTTGTTTATTAATATTTTACTAACATCCCATTAACATAACACATATTGTAAAAATCTTTTCAGCATCTGTATTTGGTGCCACATTACCAAACCCCACCGATGTTAATGATGTAAATGTAAAATAAAGAGCTGTTATATAACGAGACTGTAAATAGATAACATAAAAAAACAATTATAAATTAAAATTATTTTGTTGAATTTTTTTTAGAAAGTAACCTTTATTGATGGACCACCAGTTTTATTAGAATGATAAGGTTCTTGTATTTCATTAGCTAATGTATCTAACCATCCAATTTTATTTCGTAGCATAGGTCTTTCTGCATTTCCTATTGCATACCTAAATACAATATACGATTTATGTTATTCAATGAAAACATTTAAATAAGAAATAATCAGGAATTTACAAAGTTAAATATTAAAATTTAAAAAAAAAATTAAATAAAGTTCTAATATGTATATTAAAAATTTATTTAAGGACATTTTTGAAGAAATCTTTGAAGATCTTTTTATATACATAATAACCCGATTTTGCATAACTTATGTTTTATAGTATTTCATGGTAGATGAAATACTCCAATTGAATCTTTTTAAAAAAAATTAATTAATTTGGAAAAACAACAAACAAAATTTATTTCTAAAAATGCCTTATTTAATTAATAAAAAAAAACCAATTTAATTTTTAAAATTGTATTTTAATTTTTAGCGAATATAATTGAAAACAACACCCAACACTCATTATTTGGTATAAATGGTAAATTAAATTAAAGAGATTATTACCGTCAAACATTTAAAATTTAATAATTTTAACAAAATTTCTTTAACACCTACACATACTTCAAATATATTCGTTAATTCTTATTTTCTAGATAATCGTCTAAGTAAATTTCACGTATGTAAAATTAGATTACGTGCTTTACTTAGAATTTTACATTAAAATATTACAAATTTAATTTAATAAATAAGTAATTTCGAAAATATTCATAAATCGATAATTAACGAAATTAAAAAAACAATTAAAATTATAATTTATATGAAAATTTTCACAAAAAAAAAAGGATTATGAATGAATTGATTTTGAAAAATGCAATTAAATTATCATAAAAAAATGTTAAATGTAAGGATTTATCAAAATTAATTTTACTTACCAAATACAAGCTAACCAATGAGCAATTAAGGCAAATGTAGCCATTAATAAAACAAGTACAGCAGCTCCATATTCTGAATAACGATCAATTTTCCTAGCAACTCGAACCAAACGAAGTAAACGGGCGGTTTTAAGAAGTCCAATAAGGGTGGTTGTCTATAGTGTAAGGGTTGGAAAAATAATAATAATAATAATAAAATAAAAAAAAAAAAATAAAAAACTTAAAAAGAAACAAAATAAAGTAAAAAAATATTTTTTTTTTTTTTTTGATTGATTGTAAAACAAAAATCTAAATTTTGTTCTTGTAGATTGATTTGTGTACAAAAAAAAATTTAGTTTTTTTTTTCGTTTTAATATAATACTTTATGTGATTATTTTTTCTTTTTGTATATGCATATATAAGTGTTAATGTGTTCAAATTAAGCACCTTTTAATATGAATTATTATTTGTTTTACATATTTGTGTTAAGTTTTAGTGAATTCGATAGTGTATTATAAAAATTTCCATAATAATTTTAAAATTTTTTTCAATTTATCGTATAAAAAAAATGCCAAAAATATCTTTCAGACTTATATAAAAAAAAAAAATAATAAAAAATTTCAATTTTGTTGTTGTTGTTATTGCATAATTTTTTGAAAAATGTTTATGTTTGTGTATAAATCTTATATACTAATATAAATCAGATATATGATTTATATTAGTTGGTTTTATAGTTGAATTTGTGTAATCTTTGTATTAAAGACTAACAGATTTTTTTTATATCTTACTGTCAGAATTCGAAATCTGTCATTAATTGACATAATATATAGTAGAGACTAATTCTTATCAATAGTATTACTAATTAGGTAATTCTAAAATTTAATGAATTTTTGTCAGATTTGACTACAAAATTGGTTCATGTAGTAGCTAGACAAAACTAGTTGAAAAGTACTATGTGAAACTGGCACTTATTGAATTGTGTTAGTTAAATTTTGCATTGTATTTGCTAAAGAAAATGATAGTCTGTTTCTCAAAATATAATAAGTAATAATAATATTAATTTTGACTAATTATAATTACGTAATATTGACTAGTTACAATTAGTTTGTCTTCTTATAACTGTTTCTCCTGAAAACTGTTTTCAACAGTGGAGGTCTATGAGTTTTGTTGATTTAATTAGTTGCATTATTTAAGCATAAATTGGTAGCATAAATAAGAAGTACTAAATTTCATTTTTTAGAATATAATGGAATTGTAAAATATTTGATAAATTACCTAAATAGAATAGTAGTAGCATTGAAAATAAACTTTTTCTTATAACCTAGTTTCTACTAGTTTAATAAACAAAATATTCTTGACAGATTTTATATTTTGACATTAAAATATATATTATTATATTTACAAATTTTTATTGGAAATATGTAATTTAGATTAGTAATTAAGAAATTTATTTGAAATATCTAACTTTTTTTTATGATTCCAATAAAAATTTGACTTTTAAATAAAACAATAAATAAAACTCATTTAAATTATAAAAATTAAAAATATTGAATTATTTTTATCATTTATTTTATATTATTTAACAGAAAAAAACCATTCGAACTTAAAGTGCTGATTCAGAGTTTTTTTTTTATGTTTTAATTAGATTATCTGGATTTTGGAAAAATTCCTGTAGCTTAAAAAAAATTGATGAAAAAATATTAATTGAATTAATTATTTTTTTTTTAAATTATTTCATTTTCAAAAAAAAAACCATTTAAAAATAAATAAAAATTAAAATGACCAAAGAAAAAAAATTAAAAATTAAAATTAAAATTAATTAAAAAATTATAAAAATAAAAATAAAAAGTTTTGTAAAAATTTTTGTGTTGATTTTGTTTATTTTTTTAAAAATATTATTGAACAAAAACCAAAAAAAAAAAAATAAACAATATTGCAAAAAACTCATTTTTTTAAGTGCAAAATCTTAAAAAACGTAAAACTTTAAATTAACAAACATTTGTAAAGATCAAAACACAAAACAAATAAAATGTTGTTTTCTTGTAAAAAAAATTAAAAATTCTTTTAATATAAATTGTTTTAAAATATTATTTAACGAAACAAGCAAAAAGCAAAAGCATTCCCTCACTAATTAAAAAAATTTTATTTTTTATTTTATTTTTTGGAAATTTTCTATTTTTAAAAAAATATTTTTTTTAGTAAATTTTAACAAAATGCTAAACTATTCCAAAAAAAAAAAAACGTACAATCTAAAACTAAATTTTTTAAAGTTTTTGGGGGGGGAAAAAAGAACAGAATATTTTTATTTTTAATATATAATATTTATACAATATCTATATTTAGAAGATATAGTTTAAATTAAATCATTTTGACACATGATAAAATAATTGAAAAATAATTTGAAATTATAACATTTTCGTAAACTAAAAAAATAAAACTGAAGAAAATAAAAATTAGATTAAAAAAAAAATTAATTTTCCAAAAAAAAAAAAAGTTTCGAGAAAAATTATGTGAAAAGTTTAAAATTAAAATATATATTTTTTTTTATGAAATTAATTTACAATATAATTTTAAAATTAATTTTATTTATATTATTTTTCTCCAGTTTTGGTTTAGTTTAAAAAATAAACAACAAAATGAATAAACTACAAAATGACTTGGACAAACAAATGAGGTATCTTGAAAGTATATATTATGTAGATTTGTTTATTATTTTTTTTGTTAAAAAGTGTTTATTTTGTAAAAAAATTATATTTTTTTAAAAAGAATAAAGAAATCAAAATAAAAAACATAAAATTTTCAATTAATATTTAAAGAACTATTTTAATAGTCTTTAATTTAAGGACGGCTTCTATAGTCTTTAACATTATTAAATCCGTCAACTCTTTGCAATGTAAATTCCTTCCAAAATATAGTATAGATATAAATCAACTAATTTTTTTGATATGTTATCTTTCATAATATCAAATAAAGTATTTACAATTATTTTAAAATAGATCTGTTTTTTGAAATGAAAGGTCTAAATCTAAAGTCTACTTCGCTAAGTTAATTTTATTAATATCTTAATGGCTTAGTAATATCTTAAAGTCATATTTTCAGAATTAACATGGTAAATTCCAAACAATTGATTCCTTATAAACCAATATCGATTATTACTAACCAAAAATTTGAATTGAACGACTATAAATTAGGTTTTACTTTAGTTTTGTGAATATTTTTATATAAAATTAAAATTAGTATAAAATTAATTATATATTTATAACACTTAATATACTTAAGTTTGAAAATAAAAGTTGTTTTAATCGGAAAATAAAATATTATCCTTTAGAGTGAGTCAATGACTTGAAATTAAATTGCAATCATATTTTCTATTCAAGGAAATTTCGCATCTTTTTTATTTACAAAGATAAGAGTTAAAATATCTGACCACTTCCATATAGAATATAGAACCAAATTTTCGGTTCCAGAAAATATAGAACCAAATTTTCGGTTCCAGAAAATAAAATTGGCATTTATGGCAGATAAACTGTTCTTAAATAGTGACATTACATTAATGATTTAAAGTAATCAGTCAATTATCGAATAATACAAAATTCCGTTTAATTGAAAGGAGACCCAATTATATTTATTGCAGCATATATTTCCTAATAAATAACAAACATTGATAATTTTTTTCTTACATTTCTTTTCGAGTTGCTGGTAATTCATTTGCCAAAAATATTTGAAATTTTGATAAATTTTTGACTTAATATCGAAAGGTACATATAAAGTTATGTCACGCGAATTCTTAAAAATGCATTTAATGAATAAACTTAGTCGAAAAACTGAAATTTCTAGAATTTATTTGTTGATAATTATAATTAATTAGTTACAAAGACTTTACGACAATTGATGATTTTATGATCTTTGTACTAATTTGACCATGCACTGATGGTTCTTCTTCGTTAAGTTATTAAAAAAATACTAAGAAACTTTTTATTTATTATTTTTTTAATTACATACAAAAAAAGTAGAAAATTTTTTATATTCGCTTGAAGAAATTGTAATTTTATTTTAATTTCTTTGAAGATGAATACAAAATGTATTTTTTAACCTTTTTTTTTAGTTTTTTTAGTTTTGGTGAACTATAATGTTTCCTATCATAATTAAAATAAAAGTTAAATAAAGTTTTCAATTACAACTAAAACTTTTTAAATTGAAACAAAAATTTATATTAAGTATTTCTAATTAAATTTATACTTTTTATTAGTAATATAAAATATTGTAGATTTTTAGGATGAACTTCTGACATAATTTAATATCATTGAATACTGTATATTTTAAGGAAATTAGTTATATAACCATTTTTAAAAATAAGTTAAATAGGAAATTATAAACCAAATTTACTTAAAATTGTTTTAAGTTAAATTTATTAAATAAGTGTTCAATAAGAAATGTGTAATTTGATAAATTAATTATCTATCAAATAAAAATTTATATTAATTAAATAGAAATAATTGTATTTAAATAAATTTTTTAATCAAATATTTTTTTTTTAGTAAATTTATAAAAACTATAATATAAACAATAAATCTAATTCAAAACTAATTAATGTATACACTAATAATAAGAATTAAATACATTTGCTATTTATGAATTTATAAATGTATTTCTATGACATATTTTTATCTAATATAATATAAAAATTTAGAATGAAAATAATGTAAAAAATAAAAATTAATGCATATCTCCTTTTTTTGTTTTGTAGTGTAATTTCAGATACCTCATAGTTTTGCAAATATTTATAAAAATAATTTTTTTTTGTACAAGGTTATTTCATTTACAAGATATATAAAATAAATTTAGTTTCTTTTTTTAAAAAAAAGTTATTTTATTAAACCTCTTAACGATTTGTTATAAATTTTTACAAGAAAACTTATAAGGTCGATAGAATAAAAGAAGTTGTTATAGAAGGTGAATATTTAGTAAGAAAAGATGTAAAATAAAGTTCTCTGTAATAAGAAGAATACTTTCAAAAATGTATTTATAATTATACAAAACTAGTAATGCCAATTCAAGCCACTATTAATGACTATGTGTAAATAACAAGTAAAATTTTTTTTAATTATAATTGGAAAAGCTAATTCAGATTCTGTAAAATATTTTTGATAATACGAGAAATTACAAAAATATTTTTTTTTTCTACTAATTTACCAAAATATTTGATTGGTATAACCAAAATCTACTAAGTAATATCCACAGAAATGTATAATTTCATAAATTATTTTTATATACTTGTATATTTGTATACAGAGTTGACAATTTTTATAGGATTTTTATCACGTCTTGTCTGCAAAATGTTGTGTCTGTTGCTAAAAATTTTCTAGTAAAATGGTTGACTTTTAACTGACTGAGAATTAACCTATTTATTACGAATATAGCATAAGTTGTCTATTCGTTTCTCATATTAAATGTTCAATTTAAATTGGAATGAAAAATGTGGAATAGAACATTTATATTTATAATCGAATTTAATATTATTGAGAATATACATATGTATTATGTAAAAATATATTAAAAAATAGTTGGAAATAAAATTTAATTTTCCAATTTTCATTTATGAAACCATATTACAAATCCAATAACAAGTGACAAGTGTCATTATTTTACAAGCATATTTATAAATTTCAACAAAATTTCAAAATCAAGGATATCAGAAAAACGTGGATATTTTTTTTTTTATAAAAAATTTAAATTCATTTCATGGTAAATTAATTCTGAATATTTTGAAATAATAATAATAAAAAATTAGAAAGTTTGAAAGTATTTGTTTTTTTTATAAAAGTTAGAAATGAAATTTGAAGTAGAGAATTTATAAGATTTTTTTTCTTTTTATGGTTAAATCTAAAAAAAAAAATAAAAAAAATTTATGGAAAAAAAAATTAATAAAAATTAATTGAAAAACTTTAATTTAAAATTTTCTAAATTGAGAGAGCAATAGTTTTTCATTTGAGAAGCTTTTTAACTCTATATATAATATTTTATGTTACATTTTGTTATAATAAATTATTTCTCAAAATATATCTGTAAGTTTTCAACAAAAACTTTTAATAAAATCGTATAGGAATAATTCTTCTTAGCATATTATTATTTTTGATAGTGTGGCGAAATTTAAGCCTAATATTATTTCTTAGCCATAGCTTACAACAAAAATATAATTAGCTTTTTGTATTATAACAAAAAAAAAATAATTTTGTAATGTTTAGTAAAAAAAATTTATAAAATTAATTTAATTATATTTGTTAATTCAGAAATTTCTTGCATTATTGCGTGATTTTAATATTTTATAATATAGTTTAGTGTGTGGAAAATATTTGTGTGTGTATTACAAATAATAATAATTATAAAAAAAAATAATAAAATTAAAAAAATATAATATAAATAAAAAAAAAAATTATATATTAATTAATTTGAAAATGTAAGAATTCGTTTTCTAATTTTTTTAAAAACCCCAAGTTTTCAATTTCTTCCAAAATGCTAAAAACTTTGATGTTTTATGTAAATATACTGAATTATTTGAAGAGAAAACCATATATTTACAATTTACATATTTTCAATTGGTTCACTTAGCAATATATAATAATATAATTTTAATGAAAATTCTTGAATATTGTTGAAAGGATATAACCCCTAATAAATAAAATACCAAATTAATGAAATACAAATTGAAAATTTAAATTAATCTGATATAAAATATCACAGTTTTATGTTATCAACTTTTTTTGAGTGTTGTTAAAACAGATGTTGAAAATTTTATATTGAAAGTTTGATGGTAAAAATCTGGTACAAATAAAAACTTGTATGTGATTGTTTTAATATTTCCTAGAATCATAATAAAAGTTTAAAAAATTTTTCTGATTATAATCAAATCAGCTTAGATAAAAGTTTTTACATAAATTAAATATTGACCTTTTTTTAGTTAATGTGGAAATTTAATTTGTGGAAAAATTATAAGTTTTAACATGAGTGACTTATTTCAATTTTAATATATTAAGGGAAATTTTATTATTTAACAAATTTTTTATTAAAAATTTTCCATTTCAATATCATTTTCAAAATATTTTAAATTTTAACTGCTTTTTAATATAATTTAGATAATGAATTTCTAGTAAAGAGAAAAAGATTTATGCTAAATTGCAGTTATATTATAAAACATGGTTGTAATATCAACATTGCTAGTAATTTATTTCGATTTTAATTGGCGATATACTGATTTTTCATATTATTTTTCTACTTCAACGTAGTAATATAAATGTACTATTTATTATAGTGAATTTTAATGAAAATTTCCCATTTTCATATTATTTTATTTGAAAAAAAATTTCTTAAAAATCAAATTAATTAGGTAAAAAATAAAAAACATTAATAAAAGAAATTTATCAAATAAATAATAATTTTCAAAATTAAAAAAACTAACATTTTGAATTTTTTAAGTTTTATATAAATATTTTATGTTTGACTTTTCCGAAATTTTTAATTTTTTTGAAAATATATACGAAAAATAAAATTACAAAATAAATAAAGAAAATTAAAAAAAAATCGTGAAAAGCGCACACAATTATTTATATTTTGCTTAAAAATCAAACATTACAAAAATTAATTCGTTTTTTTTTTCTTATCACATTTTTTCTTTAAAATAAAATTAAAGGGGGGTACTAAAAGGGCGATTTGGGTTAGGGCTTTAAATTATTTGTATTTGTGTATTGTGAGTAGAGATTTTTTTTTGTGTATGAGTGGTGTGGTGTAAAAGTGTAAAATAGCTTTTTATTTATTTATATAATTTAATAAAAATAAAAGTCTATTAGAAAAGAAATATTTTTGACAGTAAAAATAAATATTTATTTTTTTTTCTTTTGAATTTAATTACATTTTATGTGATTTTTCAAAAGCGTATATCATATTTTTGTATCTGATATTTTTAAAAAAATATCGAAAGATTTATAAATAAAAAAATTTATAAAAAACAAAAAAAAAAAAACATATAAAACGTAAAACTTTTGTGTGCCGGGTTTGGAGTATCTTTTTTTTTTTTTGTATTTTCATTTAAATTTTTATGATAATACCTCATCTTTGTCCAAGCCAAGCTGTAATAAATTCGTTTTAAATTGAAGAGAAAAAGAAAAAAAAAAAGATTATAATTAAATAAAATAAATGAAATTAATTAACACGATCGTAAATTGTTTTTGTTTTTTTTGGTAAAAATATTGTGTTTTTCTTTTTTAAAGTTTATATTTTGTTAGAAAGTTTTTTCTTAAATTTAATTTTTTTATTAAATATTATTTTTTTTATTAGATATTCTTTGGCTAGAAAAATTCTCAAGATCTTTTTCACCTTACAGAAAGAATTTAGTTATTAGAAGAAGATTTCAATAAAAAATAATTAAATTTGCAATCTTTTTTGGTTAACGATAAATAAGTTTGATCAAAAATTAGTAATTAAAATACTTAAACCAATAAATTTCTTTGATATAGATATGACGAAAAGTTTCAGTTAATTAAAATTTATTGATCTGATTATTTTCTAGTCTTTCGATTATTAATTTGTTTATTTCAAAAACAATTAATTAAAATTTAAAACATATATAATTATTTTTGGTCATAGTCTTCAGTTATGTTGTCGGAAATATTTCTTGAAAATTAAAATTTTTAAATGATTTCTTTACTAAATTGAATTTTACTAATAATTTATAATGAAATCATAATTTTAATGTTTTTGAAGAAATATAGAATACAATATTAATAAGAATATTTATATTTAAAATGTAAAACTAGTGAAATTGTATGAAATTTTAAATTTTATTAATTATATTTTACTAATAATGATTATTAATAATTAAGAAATCAATTCTAACTAAGAGTTAATATTCAAAATATACAAATTATTATTATTATTATTATTATTAAATTTTTAACTAATATTTATTTTATTTAATTTAATAAAAGTAATAAACAATTATAAACATTAATTAAAGTAAATACATTAAAAATAATTAAGGTTAAAAATATGGGGAAAAAGTATTATAAGAGATTAAATTTAATTTTTGTTATTTTTAAAATTTTAAATATCGTAGGGAAAATTATATGAAACCACAACAAACATGCGATTTTAATTAATTTCTAAACGTAAATAAAACAAAAATATTTTAATTTTAATTTTTTTTTTTGTTAATTTTCGTCCTAAGTTAATTAGTAAAATAAATGAATTAAAAATTTTGGAAAATTTTCTTAATTGAACGATTATATATTTTTTAATTTGAACAATTAAATTTGCAAAATAAAATATAAAAAAATTATGCTTTATTTTAGTATAATTTTTATGAAAATTTATCTTAAATTTGAAACAAAAAAAAAAAACTATGCATTCAACCAAAAAACAAAAATATTAATAATTTTGTTTTTTATAATTTTTAATAATATTTAAAAAAAAAGAAAGTAATTAATGAAAAAAAAATATTTTTGTTTTTAATAAATAGAATAAAAATTTAAAAATATTCCCTTAAATATTTTTTTTTTCAGGTAAACGAAAACGTTGATCGCTGTTGTTTTTTTTTGGTCAATGATTATATTTATCAGTTTTATAAAGTTAGATTATATGTTGCTGAAGTATTTAGTATGAGTTTGCATAAATTTTAAAAAAAATATTTGAGTTATACATATTTTGATGTAATAAGTTGAAGCAAATTTTAGTAACGATTAATTTGTAGAAATAATTAATAAATACTTTACTGATGGCTGCAGATAATTTATAATTCACAAATCGACCTTATACGAAGTAAAGTCGATTAAAAATTAGAATAAAATCTGAATAAACATTTGGTAAATTTTAATATAAAAATAGATTGTGTTGTGTTATCTACATATAACAAATTTGATTTATGGTTTAATATGGTTGTGATGATGTAATTTGTTAATAATTTAACATTAAGTAATTTTAAATTTTGGGTAGTTATAGATAAAAATTTGCTTTATTTTTTTGAACATTATTTGATAATTTATTTGAATATTAAATTATCATCTTTGGAAATTTTTTTATAATATCTTATAAATGTACAGATTGTGAAATCAAGTTAAAATAACTGCTGTAAATGATATTAAATTTATTACTACATAATACTCACTATCAGGTATAAATTACCTATATTAGATAGAAGTCTTTTGTTGTTTAATATTGTAGCAATTTTCAACAGTATACATTTTTTACAAACTTGGAATATATTTTTATTAGAAAATTCTTTATTAAATAAAGTTTTCTGCAAAGTATAAATTAAGTGAATAAAGTAATATTTTCTATATTTTTTTTTTCATCATTGCCAATCGACTTCATAATTATTGAAATTTGTATTAAGTTTTTATCATTGTAGACAATTTTTCATTTAAATTTCTTAATATTTATGCAATTCAATTTAAATATCATCAACAAAATAATTTTTTCCCATTTTTAATTAAACAGTAATTAAAATATTGATTTATTATTATTATTTACATATTATTTTATGTTATAATTTATTTTTATTAAAGAACGAAGTATATTTTTTGAATATTTTGTTGTAGTGATGGTAGTTAGTTGAGAATAGAGAAATTAGAAGTTGGATAAGTATAATTGTAATTTTGTTGACATTATTATTCAATAATGAATTAAAAATAAATTCATGATTTATTTTATAATAATTTATAAAATTTAATTTTTTTTTTTTTTATTGTTTAATTATATATTTATAATTAATAGTTTTAAATTTTTTTTTTTTTGTTGTGATAGAGAAGAGACTCACCTCATCAGTATCGCTACCAACTAATAATAAGTCAAATGGTATTGCGGCTACTAAATCAATAAGAAACCATCCACTTAAATAGTGGACTGCTATCCGTCCAGGATGTGATACGACTTCGTCCTGGCCATTTACGAATGTTGTGCGAAAATTTATTAATATATCTATCACAAATGTTACATCCACTGTAATTATACAAAAAAATAACCATAGGAGGAAATCATATAAAAACTTAAAATAAATCACCATAAAAAAAAAAAGGAAAAAGAAAAGAAAATTAAATTATAAAAAAAAAAAAAACAGAAGGACCTTTTTTTTTTATTTTTAATACTTGAAACAAAAATACATAATTGTAATTTGATTTGAAATAAGAAGGGAAAATGGATTAGATTTTTTTTTTTTTGGATTTTCAAAAATTATATTTGAAGAAAAATGAAAAATTGGAAAATTCAAAAAAAAACGAAGAAAAAAAATATATTTAATAAAATAATAATAATTAAAAATTCTTTTTTTTTTCAGTTTTTGTTTTTTTCTTTTGCTTGATATAAAATGTTAAATTATCAGTTTTATTTTTGAATTTCTTATATTAATATATCATTTAGTTTATATTAATTTAGTAACAAATTGCATTAGATATATAATAATATTTAAGCATAACTAACCGTGATGAGAGATGATTTGCACTACAAAAAAAAAAATATTTTTTTTTTGATGAATTTGGAAAAATTAGATTTAAAAAAATTCTTTTTTTTTTATGTAATATATGTAATTGGTTCTGTTTTTTTTTTTTAGAATTTTAATTGTTAGATGGCAGTGCAAATCAACTACACATTATGAGTTCTATACGCTTATGCTTTATAAATAGTTTAGAATTTTATTTTATTTTTTTGATTATTTTTTGATCACTACTAGAGCTTTTTCAGCAGCGCAGTTTTATTTTTTTGTTTGGCTATTTTTGTAATTTATGATTAGATAATTCTATAAATTTGGTTTTTTTTTTTTGCTACATTTTTGAAGCGCACATTTAATTAATAGAATTATTGTTTTTTTTTTAAGAACTTTATGTATATTCTTATTAATAAAAAAAATGAAAATTGTTTAAATAAAGAAAATTCAATTTTATGATTTAATTTAAATTAGTATGTTTGTTTTTTTTGTTATAATAAAATAATAGATTTATTTTTATGTTTTTTAGGATAAAATAAGTTGAATTAATGTGATTCTTATTGATAATGAAATATGGTAAGAAGTATTTTTATTATTGCAAATTTTATTCGAAGATGAATTACAGATTGGTAGGTATTCAGATATATTACATAAATTGTTAAAGTATTAATTTTATTCAGTTTATAAATTTTACAACTTAACATATCTGGTAAAAAGAAATATTTTTGAAAAAAATTCATAAAATTTTATGCTCAATTGGTAAAAACAATAAATAATCATAATAATCAAGATTTTAATTATTTAAAAAATTTTGTTACAAAAATGTATAATAAGTATTATAAAAAATATACTGTATTACAATTTTTGAAAACCTTAAATGTGAATAGTAGATAAACATTTTTTTAAATTATATTTATCTATCAAAAATTTAATAATTAAAAACACTACATTCTGACGGACAATTTTGTCTTGTAATTAGGAATGAAAGAAGGTAAATTATTGCACAAAATGTATACAAAATATTTTTATTTTTGTTATATTTTTAAAATAAAAATACGGTGCAGAAAATTCTAGATTTAAAATCAAGTTTAATTTTATGTAGTTTTCTTAGTAAAAGTTAAAATATTTTTTTTAAATGTATGATGTTTTAGTTAGAAGAAGACTTGATAAGAATATAAAGAAATAATTTCTAAAGTTTACCGTGAATACATAAGCTCGTTGACATGTATGGAAATAGAATTTATTTAATATTTACGTATGAAGATTTTAAAGCATATATATGTATATTATGATAGTTCTATGATATTCTTTTCGATACAAATCTTTTATGTATTAATATTTCTTTCAACTCACAAGTCATGAAAGTTTAAATTTTATATAACATAACTTTTTTCTAAAGTTTTTCGTAAATAAAATAAATAAAATTTTGAATTGTATTCATAAATTGAAATTTGTAGTATAAATTATTATAAATCGTTTTAGGATTTGTAGATCTTATGTTGTGAATAAAGTACATATTAGAAATTTAATTTTCATGAAAAAATTAATATTTCGAAATGCAAAATTATTCATATTATTTTTATTTTAAATATACTTCAAGTAAATGGAATTTATATGAATTTATTTATTCTATTAACATTAAAGAAAATTAGATGGAAAAATTTCCTAAAATTACTGCTATCTATTAACTTTCAATCATTTAGATTACCTAATTCAGAATTAAAATAATAGAATTATAATAATTATTTTATTTGCATAATTTCATTTCACAAATGTATTCTTAGTTGACGGATTGATTGATTAAATTAGAAATCACATAAAATTGTCATAAATTGATTTAAATCATGACATAAATAATTTATTTTTAATTTACATCAATCAATATTTTTTTACAATATTTCTAATATAGTATTTATCTGAAACATTTTATTTGACATTTATTGCCTAACATTTTGTTTTAAATAAAATGAAAGAAAATTTATTTTTCATTTGGTATTTTCAGAAAATTAAACAATTTTCAATTACGATCAATTTTTATGCGTACTTTTTTAATAATTTAAATTAAAACTTTAAAATGATTTTATCTCTGTTGGTGTTCTAAAATATATGTATATAAACAATTTATTTCAAAACGAAATTTGGGTTTCAAGTTTCATGGCTGTATAAATGTTAATTAAATTGATAAAAATTTTTCATATCAAATTTAATATTTTGTAATAGTTTAATATATAAATATAATATATAAACAGATATAGAATTATTATTAAAATATTTGAAATTTAATTTGAAATTGAAAAATTTTATATACGTAAACAATTATTTATGTTCCTAAATTTTATTTACAATTCACATTTGGGGTTATTTCTTTGTTTGAAATTGATTATATGTACATAAAATTATGGAAAATTAGTGAAAATTAGTGAAAAGTTTTTTTTAAATAGTTTTACGGATTGAAACTACAGAAATCGGATTAATTAAAATATGACAATATTTGATTATTCTTTAGTTATTTTTGTAAGTAATTTAAATATGTGCTACGTTAATTTTTTTTAATCTGATTATTTTTATGTACTACTTCAAAGTCAAATCCTATTCCTTAGCATTTCTGCAAATTATAAATCCTTTTTTAAAATAAATATGAATGAAAATTTTTTAAAGTAATATTAATGTTATTACTTAAAAACTGTGAGGTGAGTAATAAATTTCTTTTTTTTTATAATTTATAATGAAATGAAAATTTCTTTTTTTTTTTTTAAATTTTTAAATCCAATAAAATAATTAAGATAAAAAATCTAAAAAATCCCCTTAAATTTAAATAAAAACATAAAATATATAAAATAAAAATAGTGTTAAAAATGTTAAATAAAGAATTTGATAAAGTGCACAAATTTCTACATGGTAAATTAAAAAAAAAAAAAAAAATGTATATAAAAATTTAAAAAAAATTATTTAATGAAGAAATAAGAATCTTTAAAAAGAAAATAATAATAAATATTTTAAATAAAAATCAAAATCTAAAATATGTTTTAAAAAATTTCACAATATTTCACTGTATTGTTTTGTATTTTTTTTTTTTTTTATCGAAGAACACTTACCAATTAAATCGATTATCACAATTGGATCGCTATTAATATACTTATTATTACGACGTTGATTATAATCAGGTTCGCCGAGTAAAAAAGCAGCTACATAGGGTGTAAATATTGCAGTATACATAACTAAAATTAATATTACCCAGTCCCACACTGCTTTGAAAGGTGAATAATGGAGTATTGTCCATTTGTGTGCACTAGGGCTCTGCATTTTATATTCAGGCAGGACGTCAGCACCAAGCGATAATACCTGTGTGTAAATAAATTAAATAAGTAAAAAAAAGAAATAAAATTAATAAAAATTTACGTATTTTGTTGGTATAAAAAAAAAAAGAAGAGAAGAGGATAAATACTACAGCAGAGCAGCATAGCTAAAAAGTTGAAACTATTAATAATAAAGTTTTATTGTTATTAATAAAAAGTATAGAATTAACATACAATTTGGAACTGAATTTAATTTAATTAATTTTAAATGTTATTTTAAAATTTAATTAAATATTCGTTTAAGTTGAATCTAAAACCAGACAACAAAATTATGAAGTAAAATACTAAACCACAGACAGGCTATATATATGCAATATACTTTTGTATGGTGGAATTTTATACATGTTGTGTTATATATTTCAATACCATATCATAATATGGATTAAAAATATTAATTAAATCCATATGGTAACAAAAGAATAAAATTTCCACTTCACCTTATAATTGATAATCCGAAATTTAATTGTACTAGTAAAAAATTAACAAAGAAAATTATGTAAACATTTTATGGTTAATTTTTAACACTTTTTTTTAAATGACATATGTACATTGAATTTATAAAAAAAATTATCTTATTTACAATGATTTTTTTTTGTTCTGATTATAAGTTATTAAATATGCCTTTACAGTTTTCATAATTAAAATCATATTACCGTGAAATCGTATTATCTGTGGAACTTTGCCAAAACACGATATCTACACAATTTCAAATTTTCAGCAGGACAAATTTAAGAAAATGTGGTCATAACTTGTCATGATAATAAAATTCTTGTGAAATGCTTACTTATTAAGATTAGAATAATATTTTTTTTTATTTTCTTTGTAGTTGTTGTTTTGTAGATGATTAGTAAACCAAAGTTTATGAAGAGGATTCAATTCTCATGTTTTAGCAAAGTCAATCCCTGCAGAAAAAAAATAACGATTTTAAAATTTGTTAATTTTTCACTGGTTTCTACCAAATAAAAATATGTCATATATTGATAAATTTGAAATGTTTAGCAATCGAAATCAGAACTTATATCTCAAAATGTCAAAAAATGTAGATAGCGTGTTTTGGAAAAATCCCACAGATATAGTATATTTTTTTTTAAAAATAATAATCAGTAATTTGACTGTAAATGAAATCAAAAAAATTATTATACCAATATGTACCACCTGTTCATGTATCAATTATTTCTGAAAATTGTATTTATGGTAATTCGTTTATATTCTTTTTTTTAAAAATTTGCCCGCAGCTTTGTTATCATGAAATTTTTAATATGTTACTATTATCAATGAATATTTATTATTTATATTTATAAAAACATTCACTGATTCAATCAAATTAAATTAATTTTTCAATAATAAAATTATAAATTAAAATTAAATAACCTTAAATAAAATTATTCATGTTTTAAATTATGTCCAAAAATATTTGATTGAAATTAAATTTAATTAATAAATGATTTATTTTAAAGTTAGTAATTTCAAATTTTTAAATTTCGTTTAAATATATTTAGAACATTAAATACTTAATATTTATTGACAATGTACTGACAATGTACTGACAAATTTATATTTATATATATTATTTAATAACATACAATCGTCAAATCATTAAATGTTATTTAATCGTATCAATTATTGTTTACAATTTAATTAACATAACATTTAATGATTACTTAGTGTCATATTTCCAAACACATCGTTATAACTTTATAAACCCAAATATATTTAAACAAATTATTTTATTTAATGTAACCATTTATGTAAAATAACATAAATTAAATTACTGACTTTTATGTTGAAATTAAAAATAAATTGAATGATTTCATAAACAACTTTAATTCTTATAATATTTATTTTATGTATTAAAACTGATGTAACATGAATTTATATAAAAAAAAATATTCCCTTAATAAGATAAAAGGATATTATTTCATTTTTTAAATATTTATTTAATTAAAATTTATTTTTTTTTTAAAAATGCTTATGTTGTTAATATTAATTGCATAAAAATATTACTGATTATAAAAACACTATTCATAAATTAAGAAAAAAAAATACTTAAAAAAAGTCAACAGTTTTATGAAATATGAAAATATAGTATTATATGTAATGCATTTGAATTCGGCATGGTCGGGGAAAAAGGTATTTTCGAATTAAATTAATGATTTTTCCAAACTAACGAGATTTGTATGATATGCACTAAAAGGATTTTCTGTTGATAAAAAACAAAAAAAATTATCTATGTAAAACAAAAATAATTTTATTTAAATTATCATATTATTATTACATTCCTAGTTAAAATGACGCTGTTATTATTCTAGCAAAATACTTTTATTCATATACAGATACATACAAAATAGATTATGCTGGCTAAGATAAAGTATGCATAATGCGGTTTTGTACAGGTATGAAAAAAAAAATATGTTACGAAATAATATATGTATATGTTATAAAAAATGACTTCAAAACAATATCCATTATCAACAATTTATGCACATATTTTACATAAAATCGTTGTTTAAGCAAATTATTTTTTTTTTCTTCCGAATTAAATAATTCCGAAATAAAGATTTTTTTTTATTGCATATTAAATGTTCAATTAAACTAATTTACAATTATCTAGATCTGAATATTTAGATAAAAATATTATAAACGAATAACTAAGTAATTGTGATATGAAAGAAATAATATGAATTTTATAGCAGAATAACTTATTATAATTAGTGACATTTATATTTCTTGTATTATTTTTATGAAAGAATTTTTAATTGGAATGTTTTTGACATAATAGCGAAAATTTTCAGTTTATTGTTTGAATGATATAAAAAACTGTATTATATCTAGAATAAAATAGTAATATCCTATTTTGAATACGAGAAGTATATACTACATGAAAGTATATATTTTAATTTTTCAATATTTTGCAAAATGCTTGGAAAGTGACATTAATATAATTTTGAAAATTATTATTTATTTGTAGGTATTTTAATGAATTTCCAATTTCTAAATAAAGTTTCCATATAAAATCGAACCACCTCTTATTTATGTAAATTCTCATTTCACTGGAAATTTATGACACTGCTCGTTATAACTATTTCTGTTAATGAGTACCTGCTGCAAGTACTTGTAAATATATATTTTTCTTAAGTACAAACATATTTAAAGAATATAGTAAATTTTAATCTATTATAAAATGAAATAAAGAGGTATTTTTACTTTTAATAGGACAGCATAAAAGTTTTGATGAAAACTTATCGTAATTTTTGAACCCTAAAGATTTCACATATCGTTAATAAAAAATATATTATTTAATAAGTAATTTCTGATTAAAAAAAATATAATATGATTAATATTACATAATCTGGTTTTAAAATAATTATTTGTCGTATGTCGTCACTGCTAGTAAATATACCAGCTGGTAAGCGGATATTTAATATGGTTAGGTAATGAATTTTCTTTAATTTTTAATGAAAATATATAAATAAATGCAATGCAGTAATAATAACAAAATTTAATTAAATAACTATAAATTTTTTAATTTTTTTTTTATTTCTGTTAAAATTATATAAATTTTTAACGTATGTTATTATTGCGTGATTAAAAGAACATTTAATAAACTCAAATAAATAATATTTATTTCTACAATATTTAAAAATTATTATATGCCATGAAATTTGATAAATTATTAAAGGATTTTATAAATAAATATTAAAGAAATTAATCTATGAATCATAACAAAAATTATTAAGAATTAATTAAAATTAATTAATAATATTTTTTTATTAAAATAATTCAGAATTACTAAAGTAGCTATACACTACTTCAGCATATTTAATATTAATATAATAAAAAATATCAACGCACAAAATCGAATAAATGTTTGTTATTGAATAAATTAAATAATAAATTCTCATGAAAAAAGCTATGAAAATAAATAATAAACATTTACTTAATTACTTTCCAAATGATAAAACAAATTTTAATAAAATTTTGGATAAATTTACCTTGAAATATTAAATTATGGAATAAGAATTATAATAATTTTTTGAAATTTATATTATTAATTTAATTATAAAATATATTAGCAAACTTTTTGAATATCTAAAAGAATTTTAATGTTGCCTATTTAATTTGTCATATAAACTATTATATAAAATTGCACGTTATGAATTCATTTTTCTATTAAATTTAAATTTATTTGCGTTTTAAAATTATGATCTGTTTATAAACCAAAAGTAAATTTTCAATTTAGAATCTAAAAGCTTTCTTCATGCATTTCCTTGAACTTTGTTGTTTATTTTTCAACATTTTTAACCAAGAATACAGTAATATTTAAAATTTATTTAAAATTTTACTACTAAATATAAATGACATATTTAAAAAATTTCAGTATTTTTAATTAATCTTAACAAAAAAAGAAGAAAATAATAATAATTCTTGTTGCATGTTTCTGAATGTTTATGAAAACCAAAACTTCCACTACCAGCATAAAAAATTAATATTAGGGTGTTAAAAATATAAACCAAAATATGTATTTAAACACTAAAATATCGATTCAGACTTTTAGTCTCCATATTACATATAATGAAATAATAATAATAAAAAAAAAAATTTAATACTTAGCATGTTCGCATATTTTCTTAGATTTTTTTCATATTTTAATATTATAATTTTTTTCATTTTCGCTAATATTAAAATAATAATAAATGACCACAAAATGGTGTTTTTATTAACCTTGAAATATTTTTGAGATTAAATTTCCAACATTTTAATAAATAAATTACATTTTGTTTTTATTAAAATTATATATAATACTTTATCATCTAACATTGTTAATAAAACAAAATTATTACACAAGTCAAAGAAAATGTGTAATGAAATTAGTATATAATATTAAATTTTCATTTTATTATATATATATTATGTATAATTTTAGGTCAAATCCTTTCAATGCCAGCATAAAAAATAATGGCAGAGAAAGTGAAGAAAAATCAACACTTAGTAGAATATGAAAACACTAGATATTCAATTTTTCTATTTTGAAATAAGTTTGCATAATAGTATAATATTATTGTAAAAACAAAATGAAAGATAATTTTATTGCAATAAAAAAAAGGAAATATGCTTGAAAGATAAATCTTTCAAGTATACTTAAATAGAAATCCTTTTATTAGGAGTAAAACAGTTTTTTTTAAATTCTTTTTTACAATCATATTAATGTCTTTATTTAATGCACTTATATTGCGTTGGTAAATATAGTTCAATAAAAAATCTTTCAAAATTGACACTTTGGAAGTAAAAAAGAAATTCTCAATGATAGATTTAATAAATTTATTAAAATATTTTATTTTATGAAAAAAACAAGTTATACATAAATTTAATTTAATTAAAATTGTTTTTACTATAATTTCATATATTCATAGCACATCTACTAAGAAAAACTTTTAAATAACTACATGGATTGGTGGATTTGATGTTAATTAACCTAAAAATAGTTAAATTAAAAGTACAACTAATTTTTCATTTTTAACTATGTATTTAAATTATTTCCTTTAAAGTTTTATTAATTAAATGTGTGAATACAAATTATATGTAATTTAAGTAAAATAAATTGGCGAAAAAAAAAAGATTGGAGGAAAAATAATTATTCCAGGTAAATACCAAAACAAATTGACATTTCAATTGTTAGGCATATAAACTTTTTTTAATACCTGTTAATTTACGACACAGGGGTAAATTTCCGAATCATGTTTATGGTAAAGTAAGAATTCGTTAACTATTTTTGGGCGAGAAATATATTTTTTAGTGAAAAGCTTTAGTAATAAAGGATATACGACATGAGAAAATTAAATGTAATTAGACATATCATATAATTCTAAATAAAGTTTTAAATAAATCTACTTTAAGTTTTTTCTAAGCATACGATCGTTAATAAATTTTAAAACTTCTCTAAATTGGTTTTAAGCGACCATTAATTGTATATAAACAAAATAATATCATAAATAAAAATACATAGTAAAACTATCACACATTTGTAAATTTTATTGATTTAATGTTAATAACAAACATTAACCTTCCTGGCGTATAGCATTTTCCATAAATGTGTAATATGTTTTAGATTTTAGCACAAGTAATCTGAATTACTTCAGTAAGGAGAAGAAAATTAATTTCAGTAATTTATTTATATAGATTTAAATTATTATTCGATGTAAATAATTTTGTTTATATATTAAATTTAAAAATGTCTAGATTAAGATTAACAACAATCTTTCAAGAATAATTCATAATTTATTTCTTTGTCAAGAAATTAATTATTAAAGTTTTCAGTAAATAAACATTAATAATCTTTAAATGGCTGGATAATCCAGATTCCATTTTCATATCAAACTATGTATCTACAAAGTCGATATATTTCAACTTACTACATTAAATATATTTTAATTTCAGATAGAAAATTAAATTCAAATATCAAATATGTATCAGATTTTCAGTAAATTAATCTTAAAAATATTTCAGACTTATTTTAATTTACTTTTTACCTCTTTGCCCAAATGATTTGTTTTTCCCATTCCATTTGAGCTAGTATCATTTCCAAATCCATTTAAATTCAAATTTGAATGAATCGATATATGATTTTCAATTTTAACTTTATTTTTAGAGTCTGTACTTAATCGAACACTTGACCATTTTTCTGTTGCCTAAATAGTTTAGTAAAAAGAATTTAGAATTTTTTTAAAATATAAACCAAAATAAAGTTGAAAAAAAAAGAAATTAAAAAGATGTTTAAAAAAAAAATTTATGAAATCAACAATAGAAAAATTAAAAAAGCTTATAAATTAATGGAAATTAAGCATATTAATTGATTCCTGAGATAAAAAAAAAACCAAACAAGATAATTAATTGCGCAGATAATTACCGAAGAACTTTATAACAATTAATAAATATTATGATAATATAATTTCAAACCTTTTAATAAATGACTGACAAAGATTGAACTAAAAAAAAGTTTTCTATAATTCATTTTTAGCTAATTATATGTTAAAATTTAACCTTTTAACGACATTTTTTTAAAAACAAGTATTCACCATTGTTTGCCTATAGCAGCAGGGTAAATCTATCCTTGCTAGTATAGTAGCCAACGTAGACTTCAAGGGAAATGACGAAGCAAATATCTTGGTAAAGAAAGGATCCGTGTCCACATTGAATAGTCCCAAAGTTTTTGCGGTTTTAGAGAAAAAACGGAACACTACGTCATACTTTTTTAATCTACTCGTTAAAATATTACATATTAGATTTTTGAAATTTTAAGTATATAAAAATATTTATTGCATATTTTTTAATTATTGTAAATTTAATTCTCATCAATCTCATCTGTCACCAATCTGGATTAAAAGTTAAAAACTTTCCTAATAATAAAGATTTGAAATATTTTCTAAAAATCATTAAATAGTCAATACTGATAAACGATAATTTTTAGTGATTATTTTTGTTTAAAATCCATGGTAATAATAAGGATTTTGAAGAAAAATAATCTTTAAAAATCATCAGGTAGTCTGGTTGCTAAGAAAAATTTATTATAATTTTGATAATTTAATATAAATTGTATAAGTACATATAATTAATAATTTATATATTCGGTATATTAATCAAAATTTATAAAAAAAAGCAATGCAACAAATTAAATTCTAACAAAAATGTTTATCGTTCCGGATAAGTAATTACTTTTTAACTAATCAAATATATAGAAATTTCAAATAAAACTTTTAAATTGTACTTTTATATTTAATTGACTAAAGGTGAACATTTATTTTAAATATTTATTTGAAATATTTATTATAATTTTTAGTAATTTACATTTTAATCATAATTTTGTGAAAAGTAATAACCAATTTACTAATTGAGATATTCAGTTTTATCTAGTTTATGTCATAACTTATAATACTTATAAGATATTTAATTATTTGAAGTTTTCAATTTTTTGTCCAAAATGCAGATGAAAAACTACGAAATTTTATTAATATAAATTAATAAGATTTTCTTATATAAAATCGAATATTTTCATAGTATAAAAATGATTTTCATAATTATTTAAAATCTTTGAATGTATAATTTTTTATTTGGTGTTAATAACTCACCTAAATTTCTATATAACAAACAGCACGATAAAAAAATGAAACAATGAAATTGTATTTAACAAATTAAAATTTATTCACGAATTTTTGATTCATCAAATAGCAAACGTTTGTGAAAAAAAAAATATGTTTATTTATCATTTAAATTTTTCTTACTAAATTCACTAATTAATTATTTTCGGAAGTGCAATTTATTAAAAACACAATAAGAATAAAGTTAGAGAACCACTCTTATCTACAGTCATCTAAATTCACTGTGATAATAACAATAATAACTAGAGGAGATCGATTTTTATATCTTTGGATATGTATACCTTGTATTAATAACAAGAATGATATATAGAAAAAAAAGCTACAATTGGTAGACACGTTGCGATATCCAACTAAAAAAATTAAAAAAAAAAAAAAAATTTTAAAAAAACAACACAGATTCATAGTAAACATATTAATATAGAAATATAATTTTCTATTATGCTGAAAAATGAGAGGGAAATTAATGTTTCCATTATTAATATTTTATAGAATATAAGATTCATATCAGGTAGATAATTATAACAGAGAGAATAAGAGAGAAACTATATAAAAGTCACCAGGACCAAAACATTTAGTATAGGATATAAAAAAGCTCATAAGGTGAAAATGTCAATTCAACAGAAAATTTAGGAAATATTATGCGGGTGCGTACTCTTCAAAAACAAAATAAAAAATTTATTTCGTCTTCCTATAAAGCTTTCCGTTTGGAGTGTGATTCGTTTAAGAGTCCTGAATTTTCTTGTCAAAAATTTTGAAGCTTGTTTAAAAAAAAAGATTGGACAAAATTATAAAGTATATACACTATTAATATATATGTTTATATATATATATATAATAAATACGCTATATATATATAATAGTATGCACATAAAATTAATTATTCATTTATTGGCTGGTTAGCTTTTTATTTGATAATTTTGGTGAAAATGTGTTCTAATTATGCGATTAATATAATTAATTGATACTTGGTTTAAAATTACGCTGGTTAATTAAACTTGGATATTTCATATAAAATATATATAAGAGAATTTTGAAAAATTTTAAAACATAAAGAATTTATCAGAGTTTTTTACGTTATTATTTATGAAAAAATCTAAATCATAAATATAATTTACATTAATTACCAATTAACACTACGAAACTTAACTTAACACAACTAATTAAATATACGTAATTAAATATTATATATCTTTAAAATATTTTTAAATTTTCACATATTTATTTAATATATTTTAAATATATACTTTAAATTTTAAATTCATCTGTACAAAAAAATATGTTAGTGTAAAATGATATGTTACCTAAAAATGTATGCAGCTGGTAGATATTATTAATATATATGCTTCGTAAAATATATGTACATAAAAAAAATGTATTTATTTTCTAGATTTAATCTAATATTTATTTTAATTCATCACATTGATCCAAAAATAAATTGATTTATGATATGAATATGAATATATATTTAGAATTTCATATTTATTTATATATTTTAGATATGAAATAATTGAAATTTTATATGAGTACAAAATTGAAGGGAAAATTTAATTTTTCAGAAGCAATATTTATCTTTCATATTGTCTGTAGAATATACTAACCAACACAAATTAAAATTTTAATATTTTTTAAAAAAATATATATTTAAATACCAAATCTACATAATTTCTAATTTCGAATATGAAAAGTTCATATCATTTTATATTACATATTACATTTAAATATATTTTTTTATTTCAATCCACCAAAAATGAAAGAATTCAGATTCTGCGTAATAAAAATATAATTAAATCTGAAATAAAGATATTATTAATACTTTATGTGTACAAATTTTTATTGCAATCCTAGCGTTTCCGTTCTTTGTTTCTTTGTCATAGTGAAAAAGAAAGTTTTTTCTTAAAAATTAATTTTATTCATATGAAAATTCTTATTTTCCTTTTTTTTATGAAAAGCAAGTTATTGCAAACATATTAATTTCTTTTATTTATTAAAAATAAAGTTTAATAAAAATAAATGTTAATATGTAATATAGTTTTACTTTTTTTTTTGGTATCATGTTGTCTTTGGTACATATTATATATTTTCTTTTACAAAAAGTTTTTATACAAAATTAAATAATTATTGACACGTAATTATGCTCAGTAAAGGAAATTTTATTTATGGAAATTCAAAACTTTTTCAATATTATAATAAACACTAATATAATACGGTATTTATTTTAAATTATAAAATTTAATATTTAATTATTAGATTCTATACTTTGTCAACACCGAAAATTTGTAATTTACTATTTTCAAAGATATTATTTCAATATTTAATAAATCTTAATTTATCTTCTCTTTATTACATAACTAAAAGTTTCCTCAAGAAGAATTTCAATAAAACTATAAACTTTATATTTAATTTTTCTTCTCTTTTTTTGGTAAATAATTTATTTTGTATAGTTTTGTTTGGAAAAACTTTAGTAATTACTGAATTTAACTAAAATATATAATAAATAAATACGCAGATAATTTGTATTTATCTTTGGAAAATTGTTAACCACTTAATAAATTAAAAGAAAATAAAATTAATTATTAAAAGTTTTCAAAAGAAACAACAAAGAATTTCTGATCATAGAAGAATTTATTTATGTATAAATGATATTTTATACTTTTTTTATTCTAATTTTATGTTCATTCAAAGAATAATTGCAAAAAAAAAGAAGAAAAATTCACAAGGATCATTACACTCTTATTGAAAAGGTCATGTATTTGGAAAAATAAACAAAAAAATATAAAATAAAAATAAACATAATTGAAAAATCCTTTAATATATTCAAATGTCATCATTAAAGGATATTCAAATATATAAACAAAACCATATTTGTATAATTATGTAGATTAGCATACAAGTAAAATAGTGTGAGTTTGTTTTATCCACAAGAGACTAAGAACTTGAAACACGCGATAATTTGTCTACATTTTCATTATAGTAAATATTGAATAATCAATTTCTATAATAATTTAAGGAATACATAATTTTTTTCTATATTTAGATTAAAGCAACAATATATTTCAATAATCCAGTATAATTTAGAATTAGCGACATAATTATTATGATTATAGAATTATTTTAATTATTCTAAATTCATACAAGATTAAAATAAAATTGCAGATAATGAAATGAAAGGGAAATAGTAAACCATATAGTATAGATTATAAATATATTTAATTTTTTTATATGGCAATTTTCTTAACTTGAGAAGAGATTTTGGTTTTTAAATTTTAAAGTAGAAATATTGTATTAAATTATTTTCATTTCAATGGAAAATTTATAGTGTATATTAACAAAGTGATTTTCGAACTTCATTGGATTAATAGTTTTCTCTATTATTTTTGAAATTGAAATTGTAGTTGAACATAAATAATTAAAATTTATACTGTAGTTAAAATGTAAAAGTTTAAAAGGAATTTACTTTATGTCTTGAAAGATAGAGTAGTAGCATAATTGTAAAAAATACCGTGCAGCAAAACTACAACACTACTACTATGTAGTAGTTTAATATTTATTAAATTTTCTTGTGCGTGCAGACCCATGTACTTTATGTAAATATAAAATTAATTATACAAATATTGTACTATTTATAAGTGCTTGACAAAAACGTATTTGAAATGAAAAAGTTTATTTATTTATATTTTAAAATTAAGTCACCCTAGTAGCAAAAATAGCTGTTATGTAACCTTTTGTTTTATCCAACACAACTATGTTTTCAAATTCTCATCTTACATCGTTTTTGGCGAATGTCTCTTACATGAATTTGTATTGTCAACTGCAACATAATTTGAACACTCTATAATTATTGTACATGATTTGTTATTTTTCTAACAAGGCTCTAACAATTATATATCATATGTAATTTAAAAATTATTACAGTTTAAAGATTTCTAAATAGATTATTCACAAAACCTCCTATTTTAGCACAAATTGAAATTAAATAAAACTTCTACTTTAAACTACTATTCAATACATTTCTAGCATAGGGTCTATTATTATCAATTTTGGAGGTCATTTACCATTTTATAAATTATTATTTTTCATTAAAAACACGTTATTGCAAATAATTTTTACCTTCAACGCTTCAACTTAAAGCAAACTCTATAACTTTTCCAGTAAACTATTTTTTTTTTTACTATTTATCCTAAATAATAATTTGTAAAAGTTTACACAAGAACAGATAAGTGCTTTTTTATCGAAAACTATTAACATTAACTGAAAATGTTGGTTAACGAAAAAATCAGTGTTGTAAGTATGATTTCTCAATATTTACAATCTAATTTAATTACCTAAATTCTTTTCTTACACAAATTAAAAGTTATATATTTATATTTGATATTGATATATCTAAAAATTTTTATTTATTACAATCTATGAAAAAAAATATTTAATTTCAATTCAATTTTCATTAATCAAAAGAAAATAATAAATTTATCTAAAAGTCAACAATTATTATAAAGTATTTCTTTTTACTATGTTAATTTTATGATAATTTTCTATTCAAATCTATTCAAATCGAAAAAATATAAATCTTTTTTGACAAACTAACCTAAAGTATCTTCAATTTTTCAAAACCTAAATAACTACATATATATGTATATACGTGAATCAAATTTTTCAGATCTTGTTATTTTCAAATTTAATACAAAGCAGCAGCAAAAAAAAAAAAAAAATTATTCAATTCATAGAATTTATTTAAAATAAATTTAATTCTATTTCTCCTATTGAACTCAGTGTGATAAAGGCCAATTCCCTCGGCATGTGGCCTATACTATAAAAAAAAAAACTATTGGAAAATAATGTTGAAAATATGGTATCCGTATTTCTCATACTATATCTACTTAATTTATCTATATATCAAATGTTCAAAATAAGGATAGAAAAACTATAAACAAATACACAGATATAGGTTTACCATACAAAATATTAACAGTATTCTATAAATATATGTAAATTCATTTTTACCCATACATATATATATATACTTTCAAACTGTATAATACTACAAAATAGGATTAATAAAAAGTTTTTTTTGTTAGAAAACTTTTTATTACGTTTATAGGGATTTATTTATTTATTTATATTTGTTTTTTTTTTTTCTAAAAAAAAAGTTGTTCATATCTCCGCCAAAATGAAAATAAAAAGGACATGCGCATATAAGGATACTATAACAACAAAATAAAAATAAAAAAAATAAATGTTTTTATAAAACCTCTTAAGGGTCTAGATAAGTATATATATGTATAAAAATATTAATACTTATATATATATATATAGTTTTATGAATAATATTATCAGAATTATGTGCTCAGTGTCACTGTTTTTATTTATATCTAAAGCATTTAAAGTATGAAAAAAAAAATTTTTTTAAAAAAAGATTTCTTATTTTCGTTTTGTGTTTTGTGTTTTACGTTAAAAAGGATTTAAAATTTTTGAATCAATTAATATGCTTTTTAATAAATGTTTTAATTATAAATGAAATTAACATAATATTTAAATGAAAAACAAACAAACAATCAAACAAACAACAAACAAAAAAAAAAACCTGTAAATTATGCGGCACTGATTTATTTCGATGTTCATTTCCTAATTTTGATTGTCGAATAAAACTTCGACATGATTTTGCTTTAAAATTAAGCTCAAGCCCACCAACACTATTACCACTATTAATATCATTACTATTACCACTATAATCACAATAATAATTAACACTAACTGGACTTAATGCATTATTTGTTATATTTGTTGGATTTAATGTATTATTTTTATTAAATTTATTAAAATTTATATAACTTAAATTATTTGATGGATTTTGTATTAAATTTAAATACCAACTATTTCTTCTACTATGGCCAATATTACTACTACTACAACCACCATTACCACCACCAATAATTAAAGAAGCTCCTGCATTAGCTGTAGCAGCAGCATTAGCAGCATTAACACTTATAACAGCAGCATTATTATTATTATTATTTGCAATAGCAGATGATGTTGATGATGATACAACATTATTAGCTGTATTAGCACCAGCAACAATAACAACAGTATCTGCATTAGCAGTATTTGCAATATCAGATGCTAATTTCACCTTTTCATCAATAGATTCTGATCTATTTGATGTACTATTACAAATAATTGCTGTAATTGCACTATTCGAACCACCACCACCACCACCAATAATATTATTACTACTATTAATTTTTTTAATATTATAATTACTATTAGAATGACCAATATTATTTGTACTAGTAATAATAGCGGCATCTTCACCATCACTTTCACTCCCATCATCAGCCCCACCATTACCACCATTTCCACCACTTCCAAAATTTCGATCATTATTTGATTTTTTTAATATTAGAGGAACACTTGAACTATCAATACCAGAATTTTTACTCATTATAAAAAATTGTTTTTCCACCTTTTTTTTTTGAAGTGGAAAGTGAAGGTGAGGGGAAAGGGGGTCTTTTACATAAATTATTTTTTTAATTTTTCATTTTAAAAAGAAATTTAATTATTATTTAGTTTTTAAATTAATATTTTTAATTACGTATTTATTTTTAATAATACTTTTACTTTTTTTGGTGTTTCTAATCAAAACAAATTATTTGACATTTTTTTTTAGTTTAGTCCATTTTATATTATTTATTGCTTTATATATATTGCGTTGTTTCGTATTTCAACTTAATTTTATTTTTATTTTATGTACTTTCTCCAGGATGTTTTTTTGTTTTTTTTTTGGTATCCTTTTGACAGGCAATCAAAATAAAATAACAAAATATCGCGTGATAAAATTTTATATTAATAATAATAATAAAAAAAATTTATGAACAAAATAATGAAAAAATATTATAATATTAAAATTGTTGATCCTTTTTTATTCAGTTTTTTTTTTTTATTTTACGTTAATTCGTTTTTTTTTTCTTTAAAAAATCAAAATAACCAACACACGCACATAAAATATGAATTTTTTTTTTGAATATTTTCTTTCTAATAAAATAATTTGATTATCAATCGCATTAGTCAAAAATTTTATAAATTACATCAATTTTAATATTAAATTTTTTTGTAGTTTTTTTTTAGGGAATAGAATTTTTTACAATTTACGTTGCACCACATTTTATTGATTTTTTATAGAATTTATATACACACAAACAATGAATTTTACAAATTAATTTTTAAACAGACACCCACACCAATAAGTAGACATAAAGGTACTAAGAAGAATTATATATATATAAATTTTATTTAAAATTATATATGTCCTTTTTTTATAAAGTTTGCAATTTATTAATATTATATTTATGATTTTTTCTTTAGATTAGAAGGGAAAAATAGTAGACAAAAAGTCTCTTTTTTTGTGCTGCTAAAAATGTTAACAGGACATAAAAAAATCACTTGTAATAAAGCGTATATATCGTTTTTATTACACAAACACAAAAAAATAATTTGTAAAACGATTAATTAATGTAAATATTAATTAGAATTTTTTAATATTTTTGTATTTAATTGATTTCTAGAAATTTTAATTTACTTTTTATAAAATTAAATTTTTTTTATTATCATTATTTTAATAATATTTTTTTTTTGTTTTTGCAAAATACCACAATACGAAACAATGAAAACCACTCCTTCTGACTAAGATTATAAAAATGAAGCAATCGTCCTTATTTCTACTTATATACTCGTACATTAAAAAAGTCATATTATTTTTTTTTATAAAGCTTTTTTTTTTTAAGGGTTTAATGTAGTATATTAGAAAAAAAAATTGTATTTTTAAATAATATTAAATGCTTAAGCTTTTAACATTCTCTTAATTGTGAGGAAATTTTAGTTTCATAGTATTTGTATATGAAATTCTCTTATTTTGTATGGACATGCTTTTCTCTTTTTATATTATAAGAACTGAAAAATATAAAATTTGATAAATTTTTGATATAAATATAATCCATTGGGATATTTACAACATAAAATAAAGTTTATTTTGAGAAAATTTAAGAATGAAAGCTGAGGTTTTATATATTTTCATAAAAATTATCATTAAAAAAAAACTGCAACAAAAATTGTATTGTAATATGAATTTTTTATATAAACCAATACTAAAACGTTTTTGGATGTGACTTGTCATTTGTTGGCATACTTTTGAAGGATGAACTGTTTACGTACCAACAGTCAAATCACATTAAGATATTGTTTTTATATTTTAAAATTTCAGTTGATTTTTAATGTTTTTTTTTATGTAGCCGACTGAAAATTATGTACCTTATTACTATGAAAGTTTTCGATAATGAAGGTATTTGACAAAATTTTGTAATTTTAAATATATTAATATTAACCCCTGCTGCCGGCTTTGATAAAATTATACTATAAAACCTTAGACTATCTAATTCTAGCATGGTTATAATCCAGTTTTCGTCAGAAATAGCTATATATAGTGTCTATTTATAATATGTTTCAATCTGTTCGTTTTCTTTTGTCATAATCTCTGATTCGATCGCCAAAACTTTAAGCCATCTACTATGCTCTACTTGCCAGCTATATACTATGTCATTGTTATGGCACAGAAGCCTAACTTATTTTTTAAATTCATAAATTTAATAAAATTTTAGGAATATTTATTAATATGTAACAAAAACATCTCAATGTTCATTTCTTGGCAACCTTTATAAATATTCTACTCAATATAAAATAGATTATACAATAAATTTTAATATGTTTATACATTGGAAAGATTTTAATGTAAAAATTCTCTTAAATTAATTTGAAAATAATTGGCAACAGTTTTAACATCCCACAATGTTTAATGCCAATTAAGTTGTTAACCCATTTTCAACATTATTACAAATTATCTTTAAATTTGTAACTTAATAAAAAAATTGTATAGAATTAAAAGATTTATAAATTTTTTTTATATGTTTGCTTTAATGATGTTCCAATTTTCGGTAAAGTGGAGATTATACATATTTTTTTTTATATTTAAATAATAAAATATTTTCTTAAAATTTAAGTTTCTATATAAAATTTTAATTGGTACTCAAAATTTGTTTCAAGATATACTTCAAAATTATGAAATTTATATTTCGTTGTACAATAAAAGGATTATTTTAATTGTCACCACAGCATAAAGAAAAGAGTTTTGAATATTTTCATTCATTATGAAGTTTTCTCAATGGTTGTAAACTTATAAATGAAAATCTTTATAGTAAGATGAGAAAGTTTACTTAGAAGTGTTAGAAAATTAAATAACATTTTGTCTACCACAAAAAATATATATGTATATATATTTAAAAGAATGGTATTTAATATCTAACAAAGTTTATTTAAAGTTTGGAAACTTAGTGGTATAATTGAAAAAGAGTAATTAACAGAAATTTATCAAGAATTTGTCTAATTAAGGAATATACTAGAGAAAGGTGAGGATTTTATTAGGGAATGCATTATGTTTGCAACAGTAAGTAATAGTTAAAGTTTTACATAAAGTTTGTAAAAGAAATGTTCTTAATGTCTACAATTAAATAAAATTTATAAACCAAAATTAGATTTATATAAAAAAAAATTTTTTACTTTAATCCTCAGAATGTAGTAAAAAATTTCAACCACATTTTTAATTTTTTTACATTTAAGAGATTACAATTTTAAAGTTTAACAAATATTTTAAACTTGCTATAAAAAAAGCTAATAAAAAACTTAAGAGATAGTCCAGACAACTTTTCTCTTCACCTAAAAAAAAAAATAAAATATATGTAATATATTTTTTGTGTTATGATGGTCCAATTTAGTTCTTGTAATATTGTAAATGTCCTTGTTTTCTATGAGTTTTCTTTGTTATTATTTTCCGTCTGGTCACAAATAAAATAAATATTTTTTTTAAAAATCCAAGTTTTATTTTTATTCACCAACACAGAATTATAACTCATAGATACATATATAATTTTTATCAGGTAAATATAGAAAAAAATAAAGTCCTTTTTGGACAATAAAATAGCGTCTTCTTTATTTGTCCTACAAAAATTCAATAAAGAAGTTTTATTGATTTAATCTTGTAATAAATGTTGATGAAATTGATTTTATTTATTAAGAAATGACAAAAGAGCATATAGTATGAAAAATATGTTTCAAGAATTGCTTTGTTTTTTTTTTATATGGTAAATTCTATTTTTGTTTTAAAATAGGAAGAACAAAATATTGTAAAAAGATTTCAGTAGAACCACATAACTAAATTTGGAACATGACTTACCCGAAAATGACACCGAAAACAATTTCATCAAAAAAGTAGTTTTTGGAAATATATTTTGCCATTAAACTGACTTACATATTGGTTTAACCTAATTCCGATTGTAATTAATTGCTTGAATTATTATTAGGATATCTTTAATTATAAATACCATTATGTAATTAGTACCGTTATGCGGATTTTTATATAAAAATTTTTTGTTTTTATAACACAAAATTATCTGCTGAATAGTCGAAAATTTTAAAGAACTAATCACAGTAGTCATTAGTTAAATTTATGATATTAGAATCTTATATTTATTTTACAAATTTATAAGCTATTAAATTTAATTTCAATTTTATTGAACAATATTTTTTAAACTATTTATTATATTGGATTGTCGATTTGCAAAATTACGTTTCTCCTGAGGGCATTTAATAAAAAAAAAAAAATCATTCCGTTTTGCAGATGACCTCATAAAAAAAGTTTTTGGTTCAAAAAAAAAATAATTTTTTATTGATTTTGTTACCATGCTTACACAATCAATTTTTTTATATGTTTACCACCCACTGACAAGACAAAAATTCTTGTAAATTTGGAATTTATTTTAAATTTATGTGTACTTAGAAACTATCGAGATTAATTTCAAAATAAAATATAATTTATATGTAATCTAAGAACAATCAAAAAGATGATATTTTATTACAAAAATGATTAAATTATTTCATTCTAATAATTTCATTTCATTTAAATTTTATCCGATTTTCAATATCGATTTTAAGCCAGCAATAGTAAATCGTTAATTGAAGAATTTTATTAAATACATAATTTTTTAAAGTTTATTGACATAAAATGTTAACGTGGTAAATTTTTTTTTAAATATTTAATAAGGCTATTAACTTTTATTTAGGTTTTTGGAAAAAAAAACTGAAATTGAAATTTTTACCAGATATTATTACATTGACATAAAAAAAATATATAAGAAAAATGTACGAATATACTATAAGTACACTTGAAATTTAGAAATATTTTAATTAAAATTTGTATCAACCTAATATTTATTAGGAATTTTAAGTTTATTTTTAAGATAAGCAGAAATACTTTTAATAAAAAGAACAAAGTTATAGAAAAAAACTTGAGTGATATAATTTTAATAAAATGTCTCCATAACAATTTTTTTAAATATAATTAAATTATTTACAAACTTTAATTAAAACGAATTTATTTCATAATAATAATAATAATGAAAAAAAATTCTTATACTGAGAAATTCATTTACATAAACGACTAATTTAGTTTGTATAAATTTATGTAGTAAAACTTTACAGAAATTTTTCCAAAATAAAAGTTTTTATAAAAATTTCAAAATTTGAAAAACTATAAATTAATAAACTTTTTGCAACTATCTACCCTTGCTGTCAACCCGATATCTGAATTCCAGAACAAAAAAAAACTTTATTAATTTCTTGACCGATCAAAAATTAAAAAATAAATTTTGTTTTAGATTCAATACAAAAATCTTTACTTCTCCCAAAGTGAAGGTTGTTTTTGTCAACAGAAAATTTTAAAAATTTTACTTATAATTTCCAGCAACAAATCTTGCCATAAAGGAAAAACATCTGCAGCTAATTGAACGAAAATAATTATAATTATATTATTAAAATGTTTTGCTCATTAGGAAATAGTTTTCCATTGAAATTTGAAAATCTGTCGAACGCAAGTAATAGTAATCAATATATATATATACATATATATATATATATTTGAATATATTCAACTAAATACGGTATTGCTTTTTCTCAAAGCATTCCTCTCTGCATTAAAGGTGAGGAAAACCCTGTCCTCCTTTAAAGTGTCTCATAACATTCAACTTGGACCTACTAATTTTATATAGAACTATAAAATTTGCTACTCATTTAAACTACAGTAAACTTACAGCAAGATCTATGCATCGGACGGGAGTAATACCCAGTAATACTCTACACTACCGCTTAATATATTTTTTTTTTAACTTAAAATTAAACTATAAATTTAATTTCCTGTCGTAAATATTAGTACGGTAATTGTGAAACTCATTACTCAAAAAAGTATTAAAAGTTCTTTATTACTCAACCCAGAATATTAAACATAAAATATAATATAGGTAGTTTTAATTTTTCATAATTCATTAATATTTAAATAATGAAAGAAAGTGAAAACTTTCTCGTTCGTTGCCACAGTTAATTATTGAAATAAAATTTCCTGAAGAGAAAAGTAGTTAAACTCGACCTAGATTTAACTTACTAATTAGCCCTTATTATAATAAACAATGAAATTTGACCTTTTTTTGTTTTTAACTAAAACTCTAATTAATCATTAGTGAGAAACCCTACTAACTTTTATTCAAAAAATTCTAATTGATCTTGAAGTTTAAAATATATTGGGTAATTTAATATCGTTAAAAATTTTATCAGATTTTATTTAAAATAATATTTTCCTTAAATTATATTGAAAATATAAAACTTTTCCTTCTACATTTTAAAAATCCTTTTTTCCCTCTAAAACTTTATATAGCTTTTTTTATTTAAATTGAAATTCAAAAATTCATCAAAGCTCTTGAGAAACTACATTATCGATACCGGAAATATTTATAAAGTTTACTATTAAAGCTTTTTCATGATTTTATATATCTGTATAAATATTACGTTGGTGAAAATGGAAAAAAAAACCATTTTATTTATTTAATTGTTGTTGAATAAAAAAGGATAAGAAAAATTAAATGCCTGGTAGCATTTTAATCCTTAAACAATATCTAAAAAAGATTTATTTCAAAATCCTTATATGTCAACTAATTAACCTGATTTTTTTTATATAAAAAAATAAAACGAAATAAAAAAAATAAATTTGTAATAAACCTTTTCATTATTAGAATAAATATTTTTGTTGTTATTTTGCCAATTTAAATTTAAAATTAAAATGTTTGGTATCATATTTTCCTGATTCAAGGATTATCTAGGATATTTGCCAAAACTAAAAATAAACAAATATAATTCACGATATAATAATTATCTAAATCATTAAAACAAAACAAAAAATCTACTTTTAATATTCAGTATTTTATAAATACAATATAATTAAAAATGTTTCTTTTTTAATGTAAATGTACATAATTTGTCTTTCTAATGGAAATTATTTTGGCATCTTTTTAAAGAAATAACTAAAATACTTGAAAATGATATATTTTTTAAATTTCAATCAGGTGGAATATATTTTTATTTTATGGTAAAATTTGTATTTTAAATAAATTTTCTGATTCAGTATATTTTTTTTAGTAAAGTTTTCTCAATTAATTAGCGTAAATAAATTTATATTTTTCATACTTATTGTAGGTGACAATAAACATTTTTTTTAATTACTTAATGATACAAAAATTTACTACAAATATAATTATTTTTTTTAATCACATTAAAAACATAATTATTTGCATTTAAAAATTAAGTAATTTTTTAAATAAAATTGTTATTAAATCCAATAACTTGAGTAAGTGCACAGGTATCTTTTTTTTTTTGTAGACTATATATCTAAAAATATATTTCTATAGATTATCTAAATAACCTCATTAATTTTATTTTGACCTCATACATATAAATCATATAAAATATCTTGAAGGTAGAAAGAAAAATTTATTGAATAACTATTTGTAGAATAAGTTATATGAAGTTCTTTTTTATATTATTACAAATGCTTTCAAATTAAAACAACGTTTGGGTTATTTGTAACGTTTGTTCAGAATTTTATATTTTCAAATGGTTTTTAACTGTAATATTATTTCATGCTCATAAATATTTGAAAAAAGGATATTCGATTATCATATACTAAATATTTATATGTGTGTTCAGAAAGAAATTCATGATCATGGAGTATGTAAAATATAGTACAGAATATTTGTTAGTTAAAAAGAATGAAAATGTTAAGAACTAAACAGAAATATTATTTTTCTGTAAATTTGATCAAATATTTAATCAAAGGCTATTTATTTTATTTACATCAACAGTTCATAATTATAGTTATTTAAAATTCAGAAAAAAGGATCTATAAACAATACGACATTCGTAATAACAAGATTTATTAGCAATAAACAAATGATACTTGCAAGCTGCGTAGTTTATTTCTTTAAAAAGGTTTTTTCTAAATTAACAGCTTGTAAGAAATTTTTAGAGCAAATGTAATTTATACTCTCGTAATATTTCCGATATTTGTAATAAAAGTAATATAGATTTGCTTCAAAATAATATTCATTTAAGTTAGTATAAATAATAAAATTATGGTCAAATGTTTCATTTGTGAAGGCCTGGAAAAATAATACTAATAAAAACAGGATTTAAATAAATTATAAAGAGAAATTTGTATTTACTTAGGATTTGAGACAATCATAATTTTTTGCATCCATTTCCAGCAAAAAAACATAGTCGTAATTTCCTTAACTAATTACTACTTTTGGTCCATACGAATTTGGTTCTTTGTGCCAATTGAAAATTATTAAAAAATACGTTTAGGGTAAAAATTTTTCTCAGTATATAGAGTTTCTTATATTTATGTTTGCATTTGTTATAAAATTTAATTTTTACTTGAGATTTTCATAATTTAGTTTATGCTTCCTCAAATATTAATTTAAATTCTTAATTTTTCTTCAATCCTTATAATACAAAGCTGAAAATAACAGACAACTATTTTTTTTAGCTTTGGAAATATTCTTATAAAATATGATAACGCTTAAAGTTATTTGGCTATTATGAATCTTAAAATAAATTTTAATCTTGTGTAGTTCAGTTAATACTTTTTCCGTATATAAATTACAGTCACGTTTTCTATTTTAATTTGAATTATATCCTTTTATACAATATGTTTTTTTTTTTTTTTTTTTTTGTTTTTAACATTTTTATGAAAATTTTCATTTTGTCTTTCATTGTAATTCATGCATAAATTGTTTTTATATTTTCAACTTTTTCTTTTCACATTTCATTCAGTTTTTGTTCTTATCCTTTTAAGTATAAAATAGCATTGTACTGGGTAATTGCACGTATATTATGATATATAAATGATGTTAGTTGTTTTTATTGTATTTTGGGTTTTATAGATGAGATGATTTCGCACATTTGTATGGAAAGTTTTATAAAAAATATAAATATAACGCGGCATGATTAAAATATGTTTTATTTTTAATATGCTGGAATAATTTCGTTGGAAAATGCAACCGAAAAGTGGAAATAAATAACTTCTTCTTTTTTTATGTATAATTTTTAATAACAGGAAAGGATATAACGAAATTCTAGTTCAAGTGAGGTCAAACGTTATATTATGTGGTTTTATTATGTTGAAAATGATTATAAAATTTTAACTGTAAAATAAATTATGTTTCCGGAGATTTTTTGGTATATATATTTAGGATTGTGACCACTTGTTATTTTAGTAAAATATTGCAATACAAAATTATTATAATAATTAAAATTTATTACAATAACTATAAATAAATAAATGTCTGTGGGACTATCTGAAATAAACCCATTAATTATTATTCAATTAAATATGTGGTTTTAATACATGTTTTTAAACCGAATGTAATTGTTAAATTAAATTGGGATTTGAGAGTTTAAAGAGCTTAAAAATTATTAACTTTCAGTTGGCTATTAAAATTACCACCATATATGCTTTTGAAATATAATCTAAAATTAGAAGTCTATATCTTATGATGTTTTTAAAATTTTATAAGTAAAAAATATTATTTTAAATAATTCGTCTGAAATAAATTCGAAAATAAATTTTTGCTGAACGAAAATAATTATAAAAATTACTCAATTTCATCCTGTTTATCAAAATGATTATAAAATTTAGTTTAAAAATATTATTTTTAATCAGATTTTTTATCTTAAAATCTTTCATTATATAATTTTTTTTACTATTCAAATACATTTTTGCAAACTTTGATAAATATTGTCATATAATATTTTTTTTTTATAAATTTGAAGAATGAAAATAGAACTTGTTTTAATTTTCTTTAAAGTAAATGGAATAAAAAAGTTTTCGCACATTGACTAACGAACAAGATAATTATATAATAAGTTAAATGAATTAAAGAAGAGACAAAGTATAATTGGAGTGAAGAAAACCAGAATCCATGCAATTTAATTGAAAATCCTGTAATTAAAGTAGAAAAATTATTTATCATTATACTTAAAGATTTAAATTATATTTTGTACAATTTATAATTCGGTCAACATTTTATAGTTAAATATTCTGACCAAAATTTGCAAAGTTTATTTAATATGGTAGGTAAAAACTATTTTTTAAAATTATATACAAGAATATTAAATATTTACAATATATTGGAAAATAATATGATTTTTAATGGTAATTTACACCATAAATTCACTATTATTTTGATTTTATTATAATATATTTTTTTCAAACACACACATCAAAAATGTATTAATATTAAGAGAATATTCATTAAAAGATTATGCAGTAAAAATATGTCAAAAACATTGGTTATAAATTTAAAAATAAAGCATTTTCTGCACATTCTATATTTTCAACTTATTGATAAATTAGAGATAAATGATGTAAAGTTACTTCAAGAAGTAATCATAGAATTTATAATTTAAATAAGAATGACATAAATTTATTAAGAAAAATAGAACATGCTTTAATCCAACTTAATTGTAAATATTCATGTCATTAATTCTACATCAAAAGAATTTTAGGCTGATATTCATTTTATATAAATTTAATAATATTAAAATTTAATATTAATGGTTTTTAGAGTGCACAAAAATTGATACGCACACAGGAAAATCAACAAAAATAATCAAAAATCGTTTAAAATTTATACTATTATTTAAATACAATAGATACAATAATATGTAAAAAATAAAGATACATTGTAACATTAAGCTACAGAAAATACTACATTATTTAAACAAATAATAAAAAAAAAGTTTTTACAAAGTCATGACAAATTTACGGAAACATTATGATTCTTTTGGAAAGGATTTTTACTAAAACACAAATCACGTAAAATTTATTTAGAAATAGGTATAATAAATTATTTAGAAAATTTAATGATTATATAAATAATGTAAATATTCATTAATAAACAGATTTTTAAGGATACAAATTTCTAAAAGGCAAACAAACACAAAACACTATCAAATCTTATTTTCTGTATTAGTATATTATATTTTTAAATAATTTTAAGAATGTTGGACACGTTTTAAAAAATTCTTTTGCATATACATATTACTATATTTTTGTTTATTTCGGTAATTTCCCAAGTGAATGGCAAAAAATTTATTTTCCATTAAATGAAAATTTAAATTTTAAATAAGTAAAAGTAAATTCAACACAAGCGTAAATAAATTTAATAGTTATAACTAGAAATAAGTTAAAATTTAGATTAAAGATTAGTTTTGAATAATTTATGAAAAGTATTTTTATTTAATATTCAATTATTAAATTAATTTTATTCATTCCGGATATGTAAATAAAATTTGGTTTATAGAACATAATAACTAAATTTATATAATATTTTATATGTTTCGTTAGAATGTGTTGTTTATTGTTAACATTAATACATAATACAAAAACTTTTACTTTCTTATACCATAAATCATTTTACACTAAAACTTTTCTCCTTCATACCTTAATGGAGAAATAATAATTTAGATTTTCATTTTCTCTTCTAATTAAATTTAATTTTAGACTCAAAGGATTTTTAAGGACAATGTCGTTTATGTTAAAAATATTTTATGTGTATATAAGAAAAGTTTGAATAAAATTTTATGTACGCTCTAATTAAAGTTCAAACTTAAAAGCTTGTAATTAATTGGGTAAAAAAATTAATTATAAAAATCTTATGAATTCGATTAATTTGTCTAGATAAGTGTTATCAAACAGAAAGTTTTAATCAACTATGTTGTACAAAGTTTAATTAAATTTGTTTAAATATTTTGGATAAAATTTTGGAAAATATTTTTGAAATATATTTTAAATAATTTTTTGATAGTTGTGATGGGATATCTGAAAAGATAAAAACAATTACATTTTCTGTTACAACTGAATAAAATTGTTTTGAAATCTTTGAAATCCTTTTCTTTATATTTAAAACATTTTGCAAAAATCATTTTACACCCTTTAAAAGTCTCATAAATTTAAATTTTAAAATCAATTCAATATTAATTTGATTTCTTGAAAACCAATTTATTCACATCAATATGTTTCTTTTATGGTAAATTTTTTTTAATAAATGTTTGGTTGTAAGTACCTTATATTAAATTTTCTCCACTGAATTTAATTTACATTTATATTGTATTGAAATTTTATGCTGTGTGCTTTTAGCATACTCATACATTTTTTTTAGATAAAATGCCAAGCAGTTTTGAACAAGAATTAAATCAGACTTACGGACTAAGATTAAAAATTGACTTATATGCAAAATTAACGTATTTAACCATCAAAAAACTTTATACTCTAATAATTTCAACATCACAAAAAATAATGATATCTGCCCATGACATATATGACATATACTTTTTTTTTTTACAAAAAAATGTAATTTTCACGAAATTTCTTATATGTTTTATGACAAATTTTGTATGTTCTTTTGTAAGCTTTTTTCGAAAACTAGAAAATTTTGTTACAATATGGGTTAACATTATTTTTTTTTCCTTAGTTTATGTAGTAAAAAGTTTCTAACGAAAGTAAAAACTCTTTTTATTTATGCAAAAGAAAAAAAAACATTTACAAATGTATTAAGTATTAAAATAATTTTTAAGGATGTATTGGAAAATGAGAAAAATAATAAAAAAACAAAAAATAGCCACAAAACATGCTAACATTTTTTAATAAGGAAAAACAAAATCAAGTTTATTTTTCATTTTTGGGTTTTTCTATTTCGTGTCAAAATTTTTTGTGACTTTATTGGCAAAAAATAAAATATTTTAAAAAAAATATTTTACAAAAAATTCAAACTAAATTTATTTTATTGGATTGTGAAAATTTTGTGACGATAACTTGAAAACCAATAAAAGTATTTGAAGTCACTTGTTATTGTCTCATATATTGATATTAATTTATACGAAATTTTTTGACTATCAAAAAATTCTAATTGCTGTTGTAATTAATTATCAATTTTGTGACGATAACTTGAAAACCAATTTTCCATATTATCGATTTACTATTAAACTATTTACTATCCAATTTTCAAATAACTGACCATTATATTAGAGTTTTATTAATGCTTCCCCACTTGCTTATATTCCATTGCTTAAAAGATTGAGTTTTTTTTAAAATTCAGAGGCAATATTCACAAATATTTGAGTGTACTTGGAAATTCTAATGGATACCTGGTGAGACACTCTGTGTAAGGGTTTAAAATTGTTAAAGTTAATTTTTTATTAAAAAACTGCTTCCACAAAATGCTTATTTCTATATATTATAGTTAAATAAATTTACATATTATTATTACTATAAGGACCTATGTTGAGTTCTAATCAAAAGTGTTTTTTTATTATAAAATAAATAACTTACTTTATAATAAAAAAGTTTAAATTTTTTGTCTAATGACTTCTTATCATATTTAAATGTAAATTGACCTATAAAGAATATTTTCTGCCATCACAAATTATAATAAAGTAATGCAAATGAACGAATACAAAATTTTTTCAACTCATCATGATATTTGGTTAAAAACTGGACAATGATTGATTGCATTTTCTTTTTTAAAATCCTTAATAATAAAAACATATACGCAATAAATTATAATTAATATCATCAAGCAAATTGCTTTTTTTTTCGCTTTCGAAATCCTTAAAATCTTTTTAAGTTTTACCCATTTTTTTTGTTGTGTGTATGTATTAAATTATAATTCAGAAAAAAAAGGATAGGTTGCATGTATTATGAAAAAAGGATTAACTGTGAAATTAAAATTGACTGCAATGTAATTATAACTTAAAAGGGGTTATTTGTATTGCATGTGTCGAAGTTCCCACATGTTGATTGCATTCCTTTTGATACAAAATCATAATAGAATGAAAAAAAAAAATAATAGTTAAAAGGATTTTTTTTTTTTATTTGAATAAATAAAAATGGCTGATGTATAAATAGAATTACGTTTGAAAGTTCATTAAACTGGAATTGATTTCTGTTTAATAAGCATAAAATTTTATTGATTTTTTTTTAATAAATAAAATTAAATTAAATATTAACGAATATAAAATAATTATTTGCATGAGAATTAAAGTAAAATGGTATTTAAATTTAATTTAGTACAAAAAAAAAAACATAATTATTATAAAATCTGTAAAAATGTAAATAAAATTTTCGTATTAAGTTTTAAATAAAATACTAAATTTGAAATTTTTGAAGAGTATAATTGTAAATGCGATTATAAATTAAGGTTTTTTTTTAAAGTAAATATAATATATTCATAATTTAATGGAAAATTCATTAATATAAAGAATTTTCCATTAAGGGGGATTATTTTTTTAAGTCTTATACATCAACATAATTATTTTAAAATATTTTAGTAAATGAGTTTTAATATTATTATTATGTACATTCGTTAGAAAAATAATTTGTGTTCTATTCTTGAATCTGATTTTTGATGTTGGTAAAACCATTTTCAACACTTAATAATTTGTTTTCATACATTATTATATTATTAATACTGACCAATATGGATTTTAAATGAACTTTTGTTCAAGATAAAATTCCTTTGCATTATACATATTTTTGTTAGCTTTATGATTTTTATTACACAATCAAAATATCAATCGTTAAAACTTGTTGCTAAATATTGACCAAAAGGATTAAAAATTAATTATGATTTCGTAAAATATTGAATTTGCACTCTTATACAAATTTGTAGTACTTATTTTAATGCAAGTATATTATTAAAAATAACAGATTAAATTTTTAAATTAGAGCTATGAATTAGAAAAATTTTCAAATAAATTTTGAAGTGTCGTAAGGCCTAAAATCAATTAACAATGAAAGACTTTACTATTAAAATTTAATTAAAGCTTAATAAACAAACTTTAATAACTCAATAATATTTTTAAAATACTGAAACATACTTTTATGTATTTTAAAAATAAGTGTTTTCTAGCCGCAGTCCGTAATCCTTCCAGTGGTGATATTAAAGATTTTGAAAGTATTTATAAATATGTACCATAATATAATACCAAAATTTTATTATATTTAACCAGCAGTACATTATATTTTAAAAAAAAATATTCATAAATTAATTTTTATTTTAACATATCATAATCATAAACATTAAGTCTAATAATATAATCAAAGATAATATTTAATAGACATTTGTTTCCTAGTAAAAGTTATATTTATTCAACTGACCATATGATATGTCAATGTCAGTAACTATTTTTACAAATAAAGTACATATATTATTTTCAAATAATTCTTTGTCAATAATATTTTATGATATGCTTATTCAAATATATTTTTACTTTGAATAAACATAAATCTTTAAATAATAAATGTGCCAACATAATAAAAAAAAAAACAAATTTCTAACTATATTTTCTTTTTGTGTATATTATATAAATAAATAATCTTTTAGTAAAGTCTCTAAAGTCTTATAAAGTTATGAAACATATGTGATGTGAAATAAAATTTTTGATGTTTTTTTTTTATTAACTCATAAAAGTATGTTATATATGAAATATTCATAATATTATTCCAGAGTATATGTAAATAATAATTCATTTAATTTAAAATAATAAAGATTGTTGTATAATAAATAAAATTTAATATATCTATTTCTTTTTTAAATATTCATAGTAATCATAGTAGTAAAGAATGATTACTATTCATTATTTATGAAATAAAAAACATTATGTTTACGATCTTAATCTTTAAATTTTTTTTTTTTTTTAAAATGATGTTAATATAATTGTATTAGGTTAATATAATTTATCTTGTTAAAATGTTAAATTATTTTAATAGAAATTCCAGTGACATAAAATATTATAAAGGATAATTTGATATTGACTAATACTTGAATATTGAAATCACACGTCGCATATCAAATGATGAAGAAAAATATAAAATAAATCTTATTTTCTAAAAGCTATTTAATAAATATACCTAATAAATTATTTAAATTATAAAAAATATTTCTAAAAATAACAAATTCCAATACACAAACATTTGAATTAAGTATATTTGATCAAGTGTTTCGGGTTGTATCCATCAAAGAAAAGGGTCTAAAACAATTTAATCAGATTTTTCTGCCATATTATTTTTAACCTTTTCAAAACTAAATTTCATAATAACATTCTACTAAATAATTTTTTTTTTATTTATGTAGAATTTTGAAAACCTTATACCGTATAATTTGTGGCATCTTAAATATAATATTTGGTTTTATAATAAAAAGAAACGTAATGGAAAAAAAGGTAAATTTAAGTAGCTTTTTTTATATAAATTTATTAGTAAATTTTTTTTTATATAAATTTATTAACTGATTTGATTTAATTTAATATTCTTATATTAAAAATAGAATTACTTTATATAATACTCTACGCAATAACATTTTTTAACTAATATATATTTTTGCCTAATAAATAAATAATTTTTCAGAACGTATATCATTAAACGTAATATTTAAATATCTAAGTATGTTTTTCTTTTCTCAGAAGTATTAGATAAAAATACATTATTTTAAAATTGTAAAAAAATATCTGTACAACAATATTAAATTAACCTTTTACCATAACTTAAATAAATACAAAATATAAATCAAAAGTCAATTATTGTTAATCATTTTATAATTACGATTCAAATAAATAAGTAAATATTTTCAAGATTTGTTAAAGGATAAAGTGAAAAGTTAGAGTTTTATTTGATTTACAATAAAGTATAAAATAATTGGTAAACAAAAATTTATATTCCAATTTCAATTCATATAATAATAATATTACTATGATTCCAGGAAGAATAGAAAAAAATATAAAATAAATCATAAAAACACCGGAAAATCGTTAAGGGCGAAAGTAATAGAATGAAAGATGAAAACAAAATCACGCAAAATAATGGACAGTTACATGTATTTAAGGATAATGAATTGGAAATTTTCTATAATGCGCACACCTTTATTTGTGTATAGTAAATCCATTCCTAACCAAAATTTGGTAAAAAAAAAAAATCTATTAATATTTTGTTTTATAAGTTTGGCTTTCTTACGATACGATTATGTTGTAAGTTGTAAGAAATCTGGCGAACATTAATAAAGTAAAAATAAGAAATAAATTAAATTATAATTTGATGTCAAATTATCGTTAATAAATGACAAATTTTGTAATGAAATTAAGTAGCCACATATTGTAGAAAGGCTGGCATATACAGTAATCTCATTTCTGAATTTCTCCAGTAAATATCCCTGGAGCACTCTGTGTTATTTAAAAAATATGTTTTTTACAAACTATAAATTTCAATTTCTTTTCCATCCTTCACTTCAGAAAACTTGCATTAATTATTAATACATATGTATGTGTTTTTTTGTTGTTCACAAATTCACTTTTCAGACTTGAAGCTTCTTAAAGTAATATAAAGGATGTTTAACATAAGTAAACCGCTTCTACGAAATATAATAGTTGCATTTGCATAACATTTCCATTTGAACAATTTTAAAAAAAATTAATTTTCTCATAATTCAAAATTTACTTAAATTCTTTTACATTTTGCCAGAATATGAAAGAAAATATAATTTTTGTTCAAATAAAAATAATATTTTCTTTCAATTTTTTTTCTGTAAAAATCTTTAAATCTTTCTAAATATATAAATATATTGTAAAAGTTTTTAAACTTAAAAATATATTCTTTGCACAAATAATACAAATTTTTTCCAAAGTAAATATTGAACAGAAAAACAAAAACCAGAAGGAAAAAAAATATGTTTTTTTTTTGTCATTTTGTCTGTTAGCATAAAAATGGAACACAATAAAGTCTAGAAATAAAGAAAAGTTTTGCCCTAGTTATGTAAAAATTTATGAAATTTTTAACAATTTTTTTTTTTAATAATTTAATTTTTCAAATCAATGAAATCTTTATTTCGAAAGAAAAATACTTGTTTTTAAAATTTAATATATTTGTTTTTAAATTGTATATAAATGTAATACTTTTTGTAAAAATACTGTAATATTATACAAAATCAAATAAATTGTAGGGGACAGCTGTCGAAATCGTACTACTTCCTAAAATGTACAATTACTTCCTAAAATGTATTTTTGACCCATGTTTTTTACCGATACGTAATTCATATATTTTATAGGCGAATTTTATAAATAAAACAAATTATCGAAACATTAAATTTTAGGTGGTAAGTTTTAGGTAAGCAGTTTTCAGTCGGAATCTATTTTCTTTTTGCTTGAAATACTAATATTTTGATTTCTTAAAACATAATTTTACCAAGCAGTAAAAAAATTTAAATTTAATTTTCTTAAAAAATATAAACATGTTATTAAATATTTCTAATACATAAATACCAGAACACTGAAAAGTGGTATGTTTTAGGCGACTCTACCTTACATATCCAAATTATTTTCATAAAACTTTCGAAAACAATATTTTCAAAAGATCCGAGAATGATTAAATAGAATGTGTCAAAATCTTTATTTTTATTTTTAATTAAATTGATATGAAATATTAAAAATATTTTCAAAATACTATGAAATATAACTTTATTTACGAGGAAAAGTTCAATTTCCGATTTTATTTATTATATGAAAATTCTAGTTATCTGAAGAGGAAATGTCTGTCATAATTTTTGGACATACTTCGATATGAAAAGGGTAAAAGTTTATTTTATTTCTATTTTGATTTCAAATGTCATTAAATTTTTTATTCATTTTTAATAATGAAATTGGATACAGCTTTAAGTAAATTAAGATACAGATACAGCTTTAAGTAAATTTGATTACGTTATTATGATTGATGCACATCACAACAAATCAAATTTAGAGAATTTAAAAAAAAAAAAAACTATATAAAGTACATACTGTTTCTACTGGTTCCGGTAATAATTTCAAATCTAAATGTCGATCTTTTTTATGACCCAATAATGCTTCTTTATCAGCAGATGCATCATAATCCTCACTATCTGTATGATGTGTTCGACCAGATATTTTTCTAGCCAATGCTTGTGGTGAAAATTTTGAACGTAAACTTTCATGTTCTGATGATACATCGTGACTACTACTTTTATTCATTTTTGTATTATTATCCTTAATACTACTTTGACTTATTTTTGTTTTTAATTGATTATCTTTACAACTATGTCGTTTTGTTGAACTACCACTTGTTGTTGCTGATAGTGGTGATTTAATATTACCACAATTAATATTACCTTTTTCACAATTACCACATATACAAATAGCATTATTTTGTCTTTTTAAATTACGTAATTTATTATTTAAATTAATTTTATCTGTCGTATTAGCACCACTATCACCACATATATTATAATTTTCAGCATTATTTTTCATTTTATTATTATCATTATCACTATTATTTGCTTCTAATACAGTACGATCAAATGAACAGTGTTTTTTTGATAAAATTTTTTCAGAACCACCAACTAATATATTTGGATCATTAACTTTTAAACAATCTTTATCATTATTACGATCCTTATCAAGACTAAAAAAACGTTTTGATTCAAATTGTTCCTTTTTAGTTAAATCATTATTACTACCATTAAGACTATTACATTTTGATGAATTTTTAATAAATTTTTTGTTATGTCCATTTGTGCTATCACATTGATGATGATGTTGATGTTGATGTTTTTGTTGTTCATCAGTATTATGTTGTTGATGTGATGTTGTTGCTGCAACTGATGTTGGTGAATTTTTATTTGTCATTATAATTAAATTTGTTTCCATCATTTTATTTAATTGTGATGGATTATATTTATTACTTGTAAATCCAAATGGTTGTAATAATCGTAATGGTGTTAATGATTGTAATTGATTACTAAAACTATTACCACCACCACCACCGGTATTACTACCGCTAGCAACACTACCACCTGTTACATTATTAATTTTTTTTATTGGTGCTGTTGATTTTTTTAAATTTATTGAACTTGTACTGTTCACTTCATACCATGAATTATCTAAACTTTCGCAACATTCCATACAAATATTTTCACAGCTACTAGTCTCACATTGTGTTAATAAATTATCTAATTTACGTATTTCTGATAGTTCAATACATGAATTTGTATGAACATCTAAATCCGACATTATAGTTTTAAATTAATTTTATTGAAATTTTTTTCATAATTTTTTTTATTGAAATAATATTAATTTTTTATTATTTCTTTTTCATTTTTTTTTTTTTTTTGTGTTATCTAAACATTATGTCGAGCACTTTTAATTCTTATTTTGTGTTAATTAATATTATTATTCTATTATTAATATATGTTACTCAATATTATTAAAGAAAAACCTGGGTTTATATATATGTATTCTGAAATTTAATCAAATATTTCAGAACTGTTCTTTAAGATGATAATTTAAGAGTTTATAATGTGGAAATTAATTAAAATACATACTCAAATTTTAAATAACAACATGATTTTGAAACGTATTAGAAACGATTTATTTAGATCTCGTACTGCAATAAAAGTCAATTTACAGAAAATATAAGACAAATTCAACTTAACAACGCTTAAATCTATTTCAGACTATATTTAGTATAAATATAATAATTAACATTAACTAAAACTAAATTTTTTTCAGGTTTAATAAGACAGCTGGCTGCTTGTCTATATTTAATTTTAGAGTTAGGTAGATTGATTTTAGGTTCTAATTTGATGTGAGAATTTGATTAAAACTTTGCATTGCTTTATTAAAAATCGAATTTCAACTTCAAACTATAGAAATATTTGCCACTCAAATATATTTTTTTTTCACCCAAAAAGCTTTTTTTTTCTCTGGATTTTACTTTTCTAGTTAAATCCAGAAATAAATTGTACGATTTGATAAGAAAAAATTTTTACGACTCTTTAAAAATTTTAAGACAATAAAAAATGTAATTTTTAAAAAGTTTATGTTATTTTTTGTTTTAGTGGCAGATCTATGTTATTTGCAGAACCTCCAAAACAAATTAATTAATCATGAGGTATTTGACAAATGTATAAAATATGTTTTTCTTAGCATTAATTTAAAATTAGTTATTTTGAAATTATATTTTAAGATTAAAATGGTTATTAACTTATTTTTTTTTGTTATTTAAGTACATATATCTGTTCAATTAAAATTTCTATAACAAAAGGGAACAAAATTAGGTAATAATTCCAATAATTTTATAAGATATTTCAATAATTTTACAAAACTATTATTATTTTATATATTTATTATTAGTATGGCACGATGTTTGATTTCATTTTTAATATTTATTGATTTTACAATATAAATATATATTATAAAAATAAATATATCGATATTAAAATCTTGTTAGTTGGATTTTATTATGTATTTTTATATATATTTTTAAAAAAAATTCCAAATAAAAATTATTTTCCATAATTATTTACAGAATATATAAAAAAAAAAACTATTAATCAAATAAAATAAAAATGTAGTAAAAATAAATAAATAATATAATAATTATTATCATAATTTTTTTTATATGTGTATTATTAAACTGAAAAAAAAATTTCTGCAGTTTATTAAATCCTTATAGTCTTTTACATATTACACTTAACATAAATATTTATGCCTTTTGTTATTGTATTTATTTTGGTTTTATTTTTATCGTGTTAAATGTAAAAGAACAACATAGAAAAAGTAAAATTATCATAAAATAATTCCATTTTTCTTGTAAAGACACAAAACCAAAAATGTTATATTTACATATATCTATACATAGAAAAAACTAAGTTATATTTTTTATCCTGGCTATTAAGGATATTTCTTTCTAAAAATTCGTTTTTTTATGGAACTTAAAATTAAGTAGATTGGTTTTATTTTTTTGTCCAGTTTTTATAATGTAATATTTATTTATTAATTTATTTATTTATTTAGTATTTATAACATTATTAAATTTTTCCACATAATCATACACAATACACTGAAACAAAAAAAAAATACTTGTTGGACGAACATTCCTCAAAAAAAAAAAAATTAAAAATGTAAAAAATTTAATTAATTAATTAATTAAAATTTATTTATGAAAAACACCTCAAATATGAAATTCTAATCAATAATTATATATTTTGGCTATACAAAAAATTATTTTAATATAAAATAGTACTTAATTTCTTTTATAAAACTAAAAAGCTATTAAAATTTAATCATAAAAATTACTCCTATTTTATAGTTTTATGAAACTTTATTAAATACACTAAAAATAATATTTAATGTACTGAATATAAAAATTGATTAAAGTGTCATAAATTTTCTTTTTATGATTATATAGTTTAAATAATAAATTTTAGATGGTATTAATATAAATTTAACACTTGTAAAGCTTTTATAACCAAAAAGTCGAATATTTTAAAAGACAAGTGTTATTTTTTTTTTTAATTTACTTATCAATTAACGACTTTTTCAGAATATAAAAATTTTTAAAATTTTAAAACAAATTTCAATTAATTTAATATCCAAAATTATAATTCCAAATAATTTTTACCCATATCTAAAAATATTCAACAATTTTTGAAAATCGGAAATTAAAACCGGAAATAATAAGAAAAAAATTAAATAAATTAAAAATTTTCTATTAATAAATATTTTTAAAATTTTCTAATCACGACGAATATACTTTTTAATACTTAAATACCGGTACTTGTCTAACGAATTTGATTTTTCCACCCTCACAAACGGTTCGAAACTGAAGAAAACAAACCTTTATCGGTTGAAGATTATTGCGAAAATATATTACAAAAAAAAAAAAAAAGAAAAACTTTTACAAATACCAATAAAATACTTGCAATTTATGTACATACACACAGAGAAATTTCATCAGGTAAGTAAAATTATAATTTAAACTTTTAAAAACTGTATAATATGTATATATAAATTTATAGTAGTAACCTTTCATTGTATTTGTAAAAGCTCTTTTATTTCAACTGAGAGGGTGGATTTTTAATGTGCTTCAAAATATGTTTTGGCTTTTGTTTTTTTTTGGTAAAAGTTGAGTGGACTTGTAAATGCAGATTGACATTGTCGTTTCGCACGCGAATTATAATAATATTTTGTATAAAGGAGTTTTGTTTATAAATAGGGGTTGCTAGGATAGGCAATACAATAAAAACATGTTTGTATTTAATCTAGAAAAAAAGCTCAATATTTATTTCAGATAAGAAATAAATAAGTAATAATAAAGGAAAGTTAAAGGTAAAAAAAAATCCAATATTTTTAAAGGTTTACTTTACTGGTATATGTTAATTTAAGTTTAGTTATAAGTTGTAATGGTTTTTACACGCTATAGATTTATTAATGTTTAAATTGTATATGTATTAGTTCTAAAAGTGTTTTTTTTTATTATGGTTATTGATGATGTTATATTTTTATTATTATTATTTATTTGTAAACTTTTGAAATATTATGACATAGTTTTTTGGGTTTTTTTTCTAAATTTTAATTTATGTTTCAGATTTTGTAAGGGACGTATCTATTTAATTACATACATAATTAAGCAAAAACTCTCTTCTCAGACTTTGTTTATAAATTATCCATTAATCAAACATTATATTACTAAAAAACTTTGTTAAGATATATCTGTGAGTGAACGTTCGTACTTCTTCAATGGTGTAACAGACCAAATCGAGCCTACTAAAGGTTTCGAAACATACTATTATAATTTGTCCCTATTAATTTTATATGGATTCCGAACCATAAATATCTTAATACTGAAGAAACGTTAATTGTGACAAAATAATTGCCTTATTAGTGAAATATAATATGTTGTTAGCAAATGGCTTCGAGCGGAACCATTTCCTTAGTTTTAAATTATATTTCATTGTAATTTTTATTACTCATTTGAAGCTAACTAAACTTAGATAAACATTGATGCCTCGCACGGTCGTCAAAATACAGCTTAGTACACTGCCGTACCAGATCTTAGTACACTAAACCAAAGCCAACGATATAAATTTATTTTACATTCTGAATACACCTATGACAATACAATTGCTAATACAATTTTTTAAAAATTAAATTAAGTTTTGAAAAAATTAAATAGTTTTAAATTTATAAAGTTCAAATGTATAATTGAAAAAACTTTGATTTAATTCGAAGATGACAAATTGAAAATAATTTATCAAGTTTCTACGAAAAAAAAAATTGAATAATTTATTGTTATTTAGTGTTCAAAAAATCTTAGTAATTAATCAAAATTACTCATTTAAATTCAAAATTATTTAGTTAAATTTGTAAACAAATTATAATGATATTAGAAAAATAAAAACATCTTGGACTTCATTTATAATAACTATATTAATAATTAGATTAATTATTAATAAATTTATAAAATATTATTATATTTTATTATTATTGCATATATCTATAGTTTACTCATGGGTAAAATTATAAAAATTCCTTTTTTAAAATGCAGAGATGATTTAAGTGTAAAATAAAATTTTTAATTATTAATAATGAAAAAAGAAAAACTCTGGGGGAACTTTATAAAAGTTTTAGACATGACCTAGAAAAAAAAAATTACATTGAATTACTAAATGAAAAATTCTCCAAAAACAATATATTCATATAAAAATATTTTCATTTGATATCTATGAATATAAATTTTCATATATTAACGGATAGTAGAAAATTTCATTGGAATGAAAAGCTTTCCTTCTGGGAATGTCTTTTTTTTTTGTTTTGTTTTGTTTTTGACGCATGTTAGAATTATTTGTGTTGGTTAAAAAGATTTCAATATATTTTTTTCTATTTTCTCTGAAACCGCGTATTTTTTTTTTTTTTTGTAAAGAAATTCCTAAGAAGTCAAGTGCTTTTTTATACAACTTTCGCATAAAATTATGTTAAAATACTTTACAATTACAATATCAATCATATATGAAATATACAAAGAAGTAGTGTAGAAATTTTAAATATATTTGCCATTTTATACAAAAAATAACCACCTCAATATTAAACTAATTTACATTCAAAAATTCAAATATATTGTGTACAGAAAAATATGATATAAAATTTTTACTGGAATGGATAAAGTTAAAATTTATAACCAATTTTTTTTTTTGGTAAACTAAAGGATAACACTCGGTTAAACATTATTTTCTTTACTGTATATGTAATAAGAAAATTGTATGTAAATAAATAATTTAATCATTTTTGAATTTAGTTTCAAGGTTTTTAATAGCTTTCAATAGCTTTTAGATATTTATGTATGGTATATCCATGTAATATTTATACAGCTACAAATAAAATTACCTACTTATTTACCTAATTTACACCGTGAATTGTAGAAATCAACAAATAAAAGAATATAAACATACTAATATAAAACTATATTTAATAGTGTCATGCATATACATATATATGAATGTATATTGCAAAAAAATTGTGTCACGCGATTTTATTTTCTATTGAATATTTTACAAATAAAAAACTATGTTATATTATAAAAAAAAAAAAAACTTTCAAGTCCTCTTATTAGCTTTTGATATTGTCTTGGAGGTAATTGAATTTGAACTCCAGATTTATAAAGAAAAGTTTTTGTGTTTTTTGAACAAGGTTAATAGTTTTTGACTAAGTATGGTAAAACCATTTTATTTGAATAATACTTTTAAAATAAACTAAAAAATTCTTTATCAACATGCTACATAAATTAATTTTTCCAGTCTTTTCAGGTACATGTTCAATGAAAAATTTTCTAAATTTAAATATATATGTATGTATATAACCAGTATATGAGTTTATTGAGTTGACCAAAACTCATGTTACCAGTATTAAAATAAAAATATTTAAAAATAGAAATAGCTGAGCTTAAAATATTGTTTATTGTTTTAAGTTTCTTTGTTTTCATAAATTGATTTATATAAAAATCAATGTTGTGATTGTGATGTAAAATTAAATTTTCAAGAAACAACTTCTATTCAAAATATGTATTGTTGCATTTCTTTGTAACTAGTATATACATACGTATACGTATATTTAAATTTTTCAGGCACCATACTGTCTGAAAACTATTTTTGGTTATTTGGGGTGTATTAAATTACAATTTAAATTTTTTAAATGCTTTTTAGTTTAAATCGTAATTTGTCAATTAATTTAAGCTTTACTTATAAATAATTTCAATATAGATTTTACTATGTATGTATATTGTGCTAAAAGAATCATCAAACATTTATGAATTTGATGAAACTTTTAATTTGTTGAAACAAAATTAAGATGAAATGCAATACTTTTACTTACAAATAGTATTTGTCAATTATTAGATGTTATAAAAATTTGATATTCAGACAGGACAACTGGTTTTATACGTCACCTCCAATGACGTATAAAATGCCATTCTTAATAGAAATGTATATAATTCTTAAATAAACATTAAAAAAAAATTCAAACAATTCGGATATGTGTCATTAGAGAATTACTAAATCAAGAATTAAATGTATACATTAACTAATACGATGTCCATTTGTGCAGATATTATCTATTCTAATCCTTCAAAATCAATATCAACAAAGATTTGTATTTAAAACATCTAAATAACACTGAAAAATTTATAGTATATAACTTAATTTTGTCTTTTTATTGGCACCCAGATTAATTTAGATAATAAACATGTCCTTTTATTTTCATTCAAACTACGCAATTTATGAAATGGAAATATATACATTTTTGATACGCCATTAAATTTTATTTATATCATTATTTTGTCATCAACATGAAATTATCGAAATTTTCCTGTAAAACAAAAAAAGAAGATATTCAAAATATTGACTAATACGAATACTAGAGATATTATTTGTAATAATCCTTTAAATTATATTAGATATTTGGAATTTACAGAGTTCCAATTTGATATTTTATAATGAGAAATTACTTTTTTGGAAAATGATTAATCTTAATTTGAAAAATGTCAGTTAGATAATTTGAATCTTAACCAGGGACATTTAAACTTACATATTATATAATAATTTTAAAAGCTTTGCGGGTTTATAAAAGATTTGAACATATTATATGGTTGATTTATATACATATACATATTTTTATTAATGTATATTTATGATGCCTGTATGAATATTTACGAATTATATTTATTATCTATAATTTTTAAATATTTTTATTAAAAAAATCATAGTAAATTTATACTTAGTTTTTAATCACTCAATCCACAGTGAACAAAAATAATCTTTTCTGTATAAATTTTCAAATCAATCACTTAAAGTTTAAAATGCTTTATAAAAAAATATATATTACATACAATATGTATATAAATATTTTTTTAAATTGACCACTTAAAGTTGAATATCCAATCAGAAAATGAAAAACAATTCTGGTCTATCATTTCAAATGCAATTTAATAAATTTAACAAAGCATTAAATTAAAATAGTTTTATTAAATTTAAATTTATTCTCTTGGTTGAATTACTCATTAAATTAATTAAGTTATATACAAAGAAATTTATAATGAATATGTGAAAAGTGAAAATATAAATTTTCCAATTAAAATCAACCGTACTACAAATATATTGATGTAAAATATTTTATTTATATTTAGTCAACAACGAAAAAAATAATTTCCCATAATAAAAATACTTTTCTAATAAATTTTTGTGCCTTGTCAACAAATTGTAACTATTTTTACACTCAAAACATATTTCGTTTATAGCATTATAGTTTTTTTATATAACAAATTCTGATACAATTTATATTCCAAACACATACACAATGTCGTTAGCCTGGACTGATATTTTCAAAATCAATGTTATTTCTAAATATAAAACAAAATTGCATTTTTCACGTATATAGTAAAATAAAAATTGCTAAAAATCAAATAAAAACATTAAAAAGTTATGTTTGCTTATAAAAAGACAAAAAAAAACTTTAACATAACAAAATAATCTTTAGTATATAATAATTTTTAAAATTGACCTAGATTTATATTTCCGTTTAAAGAAAAATTTATTATACAGTATAAAGGAATTAAAAAATATTTCGACAATTCGTTAAAATTTATAAATTATAAACAATTTTTATGTTTAGGTATTGTCCTCTTAATGGCCTTTCAAGATATATAAAATTTATATATCTTTTATATATTTAAACGTTGATATTGTTTAATTAATGGAAATTTCGTATTCTAGTTGTCAACTGCACATAAAATATTGCATTTTAGCCAAAGTTTAGGTTGTCATTTACTAACATTTTTTCAACTTTAAAACGTTACATTTAAAGTTTTTCCTAGATTTTATTTAAGAATTTTGTTATTTTTATTATACAATTTGATTGAAAATTTATAAATGAATACCAAATAGATTAAATAATTAAACTAAAAATTGATTTAATGAGATTTAATTAAATTGTTTTAAATTTTACTTTTAGTGAAATATAAATATTTATAGTAAAGTAAATTATAGGTTTGACATGTGTTATTATTTATGAGTTCCACTACCAAGTCGATGATAAATTAGTTTTTTTAATTTTATAATAAATAGGTGCGCAAAATTTATGGGCTATATGATGTTAATTAGGAATTTTCCTGTTTAACATGCATGTTTCTCAGATTATATTACATAAAAAATTAAATTAGCTTTCAATTTTACAATTAAACTCAACTATGATTATAGCCGCCCAACATTCATTCAGCCATTGAATAGTCTTTTGTGGTCAAAAGTTAATTTATACAGAAGAGCTTTTTGTAAATAAATTTTTTTTTTTCACAAAAATACACTTTGAGAATTTTTTTTTACTATATTTTTGATATCTGATTAGTGAAGAAATATAATTCGAAAATTTCTTTGAGAGTGTGTAAATAATTTTTACATATTACAGCATTTAATCACGCAATAATTATCAAAATCATACTTAATTTATAATTTTTACCCTGTGCACTATAATTATTATACAAAAATTTATTAGTTACATAAAAAGAGTTTTTCTAATTTCAAAACTTAATAAATTTTCTATAATAATTTATAATTTCGAAAATGAGAAATAGCTAATTTTAATTTGGACGTCAAATCATTTATTCTAAGCCAATAACATAATTTTATAGTACATTTACAAAAATGTGCTAAAATTATTCAAATTTTCAAACTTTTTCGGTTTTCAATTCCATATATAAATAATAAAATAAATTAAATATTGAATTTACGATTGTGAGATATTTTCTACAGAAAAACATATTAATATTTTAATTCTTTTTATGTTTTGTAAAAAGCTTACATATTTATGACAATATATATGATTTTTTTACAATTAAAATATCAAAAACATTTTAATTTTATTTTATAACATTTTATGCACGCAATATAAAATAAAATTCTAAATAATTTTTCATGAAAAGTTTCATTTTCCATATAAAAAAAATAAAATAAACCATACAATTTAGGGCAATAAAAAAGAAAAGTGAAAGTGTTTTTTACACTTTGTTTTACATAAAAAAACACATAAATAAATATTTAATAAAGATTTTTGAGTTTGTTAAGAGCTTAACTAAAAATATTATTTCGAAGACAATTCAAAAGGATTTATTATCCTTTTATATTTGAGTCCAATGAAAAAACTTTTTTATAATATATCCATATAGCTTTAAATACTTGAAAACATAAAATCTGATGTAAATAAAATATAATTAAAAGTAACGTAGAAATCGACAAAACAGACCTGAAGTCACAATAAAATTTATTCGCATTTATTTATAGGTAATATTTTTACTACCAACACTATTTCGAAAATATTATCTTAAGCTAAAATATTGTACTTCATAATATTTATGAATATTGTTATCAACTACATTCAACAAACGGACTTACAGATTTCATTTCTAAACATTTAAAAAGACATAGTAAAAAAATAAAATGAGTGTCCATTAATTTGTTAGTTTACTATAATTGGAAACAAAATAAACACAATTATTTAACATAAAATTTTATGTAAGGTCCTTAAAATTTCTTAACAGAATATTTCGTAGGTTTAAAAGACGTATGCTTCAAAGAAATTATCCAAAAATTCGAAATATTTAATTTATGTTAATAAGCCTACGAATTTTTCTTTTCTTTTAATGAGGAGATTTGAATTAATGAAGGTAAATCGATTTCAGTTCGTGACATTTTAAGAATTTTCTTTAGTTATCATGCTATAATCGAATATGTGATTATTTTTTTTATGGAGATTTTGACTTATCGAACGAAATAATGAATTAAAACAGCTATACACTAAACATCGATATACATTTCCTATAGTGTTTAAGGTTAAAGAAGCTTTTATAATGACGGTAAATTTTAAATAAATATTTTTTACCAAAAAAAAAAAAAAAGAGCGTTTCAAGAGGAAATTAAGCATAATAATTAAATATATTTTTAATAAGGTTCAAAGATTAACGATAATGTGATTAGTACAAAATATTAAAATAATAAAATAACTTTAGTTTTTATTTTAATTATTAGAAGGTAAAATAAATTAATAATTATACAATAATTAATAGTGAAAAGATGAAATCAAAAACCCGGAAAAAAAACTTAAATTTTTATTTTTAGAATTTTATGAGAAAATTGATTTTTGTTTTTATCGCAGTTTTTTCCACTTAGTACGGTATATACTTTTTCATGTAATTTCCAAAATAGAAAATCTATAATTTTATTATTTTATCTTTGTATGACAAGGTGACAAAACTATTAGAAAATCTGACATATCGATTTTCATGAATTGATGGCCAAAAAAAGATTACTATATTAATTGTCCTAAGAAATGTACTACAATTATTATCAAGATATTATTAAAAATGTAAAATGATCGTAGTACAAAATTTAGGAATGGTGAACATATTCAGTTGAACAGCCTTAAATTTTTTAACTTAATATATTGATAAAGGTGTGGTTTATTAATTTAGTATTTTAATTTCAGGCAATCAATTATCTGTTGAAAAATAAGCAATTAACTAATAAAAAGAATTTTCGAGATACTGAATGAATACACCATAAATAACTAATTCCATTTCATTAGTTAATCTTACAAAATTTTGAAATTTTGATTAATTTGTTTTCCATTTTTTCAAACTTTTTATAACGAATTAATTTAAATTGGAAAGAAATTAAAACAAATACCATAATTATATAGAAGTAAGTAATTAAATTACAAAATTAACCTCAATTATTTTCCTACTAAATTATCATAATTAGTTTCTAATAAATATATTAAATTGATTTATTATTATTATTTTAAATAACCACAAGAAATCATATTCAACCACAAGAAATCCTACATATATATATTTCATCCATAATAATTGAAATAATTTAATTGAATTTATATTCATCTACTCTGGGGTAAAATTAAATTGTAACATATATATATATTAAATATATTTTATATATAAATACATATACCAGAAAATAAATTTATTATTATTCTCTCGTTTTAAATCAAAAATTATGATTGCCACTTACCTGTGCTACTTTTTCTCCCATATTTGGCGTATGACGACTCCCTTGAAAAAATTTCCCTGAACCATTATCCTGTATATGTACATATAATTGTATAGTTAGAAAGAAAAGAAAATATAAAGAATTGATATTTTCTAATAAATATATAAAATTATTTTATTTCATATTTATTATGTACATAAATATATGCCACAAAAAAAAAAAAATATTGAAAATAAAGGTAAAATTGTGGTATTTTGTATATTTTCTATAAAAAAAAAAATATAATATCAAAAGTAAAAGCATTTTCTATTTTAAGTAGAAAATCGCGAAATAAAAAATTCTATTAGATTTTTATTTATTTATTTTTATTGAAGCAATAAAACTGTATAAAAAGCATATAAAAAATTTATATGAAATTAAATAAATATATAAGTCCCAAATGCACAGAAAAAAAAAATAATAATAAATAAAAATAATAAAATTCATATGAATAAATTATAATCATATATACATATATGTTATACATTTTTAATCCTGTTCAGGCTATGAAAATAGTAAAGTTGATTGAACAAGTTCGTTTGAAGATAAAATAAATTTTTAGTGTATTTGCGGTATATACTTAATATGCAAAAACTATCATAATAAAATAATAAATTTTGTAAATTAATTTTTAAATAAAGAACATCAAATATTTGAAAATTTATTAATTTTAATTTTTCTTATATGTACTGACTTTTATATAAGAAAAATTGTAAATACATATCAATAAAAATAAAAAGTCTTGTTAAAAGATTAAAAGATTTATTTGGAAAATTCATTTCCAAAATACTGAAAATTAATCAATTAAATGAATAAATGTTTCATGTTTGCCACTTGTTGTTATCATACACTGAGCATGATCGCTTCCATATATTAAATTTAATAAAAATTTTGATTTCGACAAAATTGTAAAATCATATATAGTCTGTTTTTTTTTGTACTTTAGTCTATTTATTGTTTTACCACCCTCAAATCTGTTGTAAATTTATGTTTCATTCCTCCACATGTTAGCTTTATTGATTCGTATTGGATAAGTAAAAATAAAGTAGTGAAAAAATATCTGTAGATCAGCACGTCCTATAAGTATTTTTAAAAATTGTATTTTCAACTTAGAAATTTTTTTTAAAAAAAATTTGTGGAGACACCATTAAATCTGGGTGTCATGTAAATTGAAACTGATTTTTTAAAAACGAATGGTTTTGTGATAGTTTGATAAAAAATTTAGTAATAACACGTGCTAATGAATCAACCTTGGCTGTACTGATTATTGTATTAAAAATTAAATATGTACATATCGTTTATTGAAAAATATATTTATTTATTTTGATTTATTTTTCAGTGTAGTATACAACTTTTCGCCAAATTATGCATAAACAAAATTTATTATTTTATTATAAGGATAGTTTTACTTAACACTCATAAACTGATTTAAAAAATCAGACTGTAAATAAAAATGTTAATCTTCTTTTAATTTAAAAGCACTTTCAATCTTGAATGTAACGAATTTAATATAAATAAATAAGATTTCTTAGGAAAATTAAAATGTAGAAAAGAATTGGAAATTTACATTTACAATAAATATTTATGAGCATGCAAAATATTAGCTATATGTTTGAAATATTATATATTTCGTAAAGATATTTTGTTCCATGGTACGACACGGTTCTTTTTCCATATAATTTTTTTATAAGTTTTACCATATATTCTTTTTGCACGTATAAAGTTGATTGTAACAAAAAATTTTAGAATTACAATTTAAAATCACAAAAAAATATCAAGTAAAAACTATGTTTTAAAATTTTAAGTAAAAATGTATATGAAAATTTGGTCATGTGAGTATATATAGTGTTGCCAAATCAAACCACAATAAATAAAAGAAAGTTTCTAACATACATTAGAAAATTGAAAGAAATTACTGAATTCAAATATACTAAATTAGTATTTATAGAGTAATAATATATCATATCAAAACGAAGTACAAAAATTAATTTTTATAATTTCCTTATAATACTGAATCAATTTACATTACTTTTTCATGCTTTTCCATATATGTAGAAGCTGCATTTCTGGGTGTGCTAGTGCTATGCGTGCTAAAATGCTGTTTAAATACAAAAAAAAAATACATAATTTTATAATAAATTGATAAATAATAATATTTAAAAAAAAAATATATAAAAATTAAATTATAATTTAGCACAAAAATACTACTTAAAAAAAATTATGATTCGAAATATATTTGCCACTAATATTAACATATCTAAAGTTAATAAAATTTGTAAATTGTCTGCCAAAAAATATAAAACAAAACATTCTTACCTTAACTCTATCTGATTTTAAATCTGAAGGCACATTTGACAGTGATGAACTAGTTGTTCTTTGATGTGGTTCATTAATACAAGAATTATGACGGAATGAAATCGCTTTATAGCGTTGGAGATCACTTTCAGAGGAAACATATGGAAAAAATTTTGTATGACCAGTCGAACCTGAAAATATATTCATAAAATATTTTGTTTGTTTTTGTTTTCGGTCTCACTGGTTAATAATATATTATATTCGAAAGTTATTTTATAACATAAAACAAAGTATAAAAAAAACTACATAAAAATCTTCTTATTGGGATTTTATACCTAAAAACAAAATTAATTATTATTTAAAATAAATAAATCTACAATTTAATTAAGTAAAAAAAATTGTATAATTTTTTTTCTAATTAAGCTGAGACAGTTTTTTTTTGTGCTTAAAGGGAGAAAAGTGGATTGTTTGTTTTTTTTTTTTTTGAAAAATATTAAAAGCTATATTATAGATTTTTGTTATTAAAGTGGATTTTGCTACACTAAAAAGAAAAATTATACCTACATCTAAATTTTCAGGTAAAAAAAAAGAAAACAAAATATGAAAATGGTTTTAATATAGTTTTTGAAACAAAAACATTCGTAAATTAATCAAAAATCGAAAACTTTATAAAGGATCTATATGCTCTCTAATAATTGGATTGATGAAAATATTAAAATATATAAATTAAATTTTACATTATAATTGTTTTCTAATATTTTGATGATATGAAATAAAAAAAAAGCTATTCCTAGTTCTACTTAATAAAAATTAAAAATATTTAAATTTTATTTAGACGCTGAGAAAGATAGTTTAAATACAAATATTATTTTATATTTTTCAAATACAAAGTATGTATTAATTAAATTTGCATTACAGTAACATATAATATTTTATCTGTACCTATTAATTTATATTTAATGATAAATACTTGTATTAAAATTCTATTATTGCGTGGTGCAGATATTCGTCAGTATGCTTAATTTGCTAAATTTTCAGATATACTTAACTATCTTAACTTACTTTTTATTGCTTCGTATAATGTAATTAATCTGACTCTCGGATGTCTCTTGTAAAATTGTTTGGTTGAAAACGATTTGGTCTCAACAAAACAACTATTAAAATCAACTTTTAAGTAGAGGAAATTAATTCCGTATAGAAAGAACTAAAAAATTAATTTTAGACTGGTGAAAATGGTAATGATCGATGACATTTGTCACTAATAAAGACATAAGGTTGTCACAATTAAAGTTTCTTTACTGTAAAGAAATTTATGGTTCGGAATCTATATAAAATTAGTAGGTCCAAATTGCAATCGAATGTAATTAAACCGTTTAAATGAGTTATTGGGCAAAGGAGAAGTTAATTGATTCATTTGTACCGCTTACACCGATAGAAAATTAAATGAATAAAATTCTTGTTCAATTGAAATTTAAATAATTGTAGTATTGTTCTTGTTAATATAAAAATGCCTACGCGGATATTAAGTGTTTAGCGCGGTTATGCTTTTAAGGGCTGTGATCGTAAAAGTATAAAAAATAATTTTTTTTGGACATATATAATGGTCCGTTTTCTTAATAATGTTGTTTAAAATCATTATAATATTTCTATAAAATATTTCAAACGATAAAATATTTTGGTAAATAAGTATTTGTTAAAGATAACTTATGAGCTTGCTGTTTCAATTCCTTCAAAGTTAACATAAAATATTTCTTATACTGTCTGTTATCTTAAACTAATTAATAATAAGTGTCAAATATATTTTCCACATTTTACATAATTTATTTTGTAGTTACAATTAAATTTTATAAGAAAATTATATATTTGGTAGACGAAATGAATAAAATATCGTACTTTCGTATATAATATTTTCTTTAAATTTGAAAGACGCTCAATTTTTTATAAGAATTATAGCCATGCAGAAGTTAAAAAAGCATTAAAAGATATAGTAATTATAATTTTAATTTCTTTTTTGACGTTCAATCAAATATATTATTATAGATTTTAACAAGCAGAGAAAATTGATTAGATTTAGATAGCAAGAATTAAAAAAAAAAATTCAGCAAAATTAAAATTATTATTATTTTTCAATTGAAAATCAAACAATTTAACAAAATGCAGATTATAGGCCAGAAATTAATTTTAAAATTTTTTAAAAAACATGAAATTAACCAAAAAAAAAAAAACAGATCTTTTTACCATTCGACGTTAAATATTTAAATTAATTTAAAGTAAATTAGTAAATTTAAAGAAAAGAAGAAATTATAAATAAACATAATAAAAATTTACCTTTCATTAAATCATCGACCGTGTGAGCTCTTTTTTGCAATAGGCCACGAATAAAAATTGGTTTAGCGTTTTCATTTAGATTTTGTATTAGTCTTTGATCCTCATCTAAATTTTTTTTTTTTTTTTTTTGTGACATAAAGAACATAATGATATACAACAAAATAAAGAACATAATGATTTCTTGAAAAAAATTTTTTTTCATATGATTTCGATACTTTACTTTATTTTTGTGTATGTGAATTATTATTTTTGGGGGGAGTTTTTTATTTTTGGGAATTAATAAAAAAAAATTGTTTTAGAAATCAAATTTAATAATTTAGTAATTACAACAAGTCGAATAATGTTTTATTTATCCAAAAAAAAGTGTTATTGATAAATAATGGATATATGTATAATTTAAACGCCAACAATATTCAACAAGTTTCGTTATTAAAAAATAGTAATTATTATTGTAAATCATAAAATCGGTCATTCCAATTAAATTTAATAATGAAAATCGATTAAATATTTCAAATAAATTAATTAGTAAAAAAAAATTATTTTCGTTCTTTTCTTTTACAAATTCAATCTGAGAGATTGATATTAAATAAAAGGGATTTAAAGTCATTTTAAAATAAATAATTTAATAAAGGCTGGTAAAATTTAATTTTATTTTTTTAAACATCAATAACTTTGTATATTTTCAAATTATAAACAGAATACATATATAATTAGAATTTCAAAATGCGAATAATCAAATAATTTGTTTACATATTGAATAAAATTTCAACTTTTCTTCAATATTACATGTAAAATATTCAAGTGAATTAAGATTTTATGGCACACAAAATTTCACATTACATTAAAAAATTATTGAATTTAAATAAATTGAAAAAGATAAAAAAAAATGTTTTACAAACCGATTCCTAGATTGCATTAGTTTGCATATAATTACAAATAAAGAATACGGAAAATATTTTTCAGATACCAAAAAAATACTGCATTTATGATTTGTCACGGATACTGAATTTAATCTTTTTTGGAAAGTAAAATATATTTTTTAATTTATTTTGGTGTAATTTTTGAAATAAGATTTTCAAGTTTTCAAGTTGATTTGGACACAAATTTAATTGTAAATTACTAATACAGATACTAAATAAACTCAATGATATATTTTAGTCTAATATTGCTTAGCACTGCTTTAGAAATTTTTCTACAAATAATATACAATGTCCTTTAAATATTGATTTTTGACGATATTTATTATATCTTTTCATTTCCCCAGAAAACAAAACATAAATTATAAATTAGAAATGATCATACTACTTTGTTCTCTTCATAATTTATTAAAAGTTTCATTTTGATAATAGATTTGAAAATGGAATAATATAAGAAAAGAAAAATTGGTACACATTTAATTAAAAATATTTTAAATATATTATAAAATAATAAAGTAGTTGAAAAATAATTTTACATAATGAAAACAAAATAAAAAAATTTAATTAAATTCAAATTGTTTTTTAAAGTTGCACTCATTATTTTGTCAAATTTGTTAAAAAAGGTCTGTTTTTTTTTAATTAAAAATTATTTTTAATAATTGCAATAAATTAAATTGAAACAAAATAAACGTGCAATTTTTGAAACAAATAAATACATTTAATTTTTTAATTAAGTTTTCTTTAATTATTTATGAAGCAATGCTTTTTATAGTTAAAAAAATAAAATAAAATAAAATAATAAATAAAATATTTTACTATACAACAATTTGAAAAGTGTATAATTGGAAAGTGTATAATTTACACCACATACATAATTATAATTGACCATTAATTGAAATTATTGTAATTACATAATTATCATGAAACAGAAAATAATTTTGGTGTATTTATTTTTTATCAATAAGAATTTTTTAATCAAATTATTTATTATCTACAGTTTATAAGAAAATTAATTCACAGAAAAGTAATTGCGAGATGTAAAATTTAACATTACACAGTATTTATACAAAAGAAAAAATTAGGAATAAAATCTTAATCAAAGTATAAGTTTTTGTGTCGTATTGTTACCATAAAAACTTCAAATTTTAATACCATAATTTCAAATTTTGGGTTTGGTTTTCTTAAAAAACATTAATAATATAAAACTAATCCGAAATGAATGGTCTTAAAACCGAAAAAAATCAATCCAAGTTTACTTCTTTTTCTGTGAATTGTCTTGGAATAAAAAGAGAATATTAAAATTTGCAACATATTTAAATAATCATATTATTTTCATTTGTATTTCTTCCGACAGATTATAACCTTTCGCTTTTTACCTTAATTACAATACTTTCAAAGTACAAATTTGACAAGTTTAAATGCAGATTTGTGAACTTTATCGTTCATAACGCTTATCTTGTCCTTGTAAATTTATTTATTTAATTACGAAAATTTATTTATTTCAAACAAGGAAACTAATTGAAGCTTAAAATTATAACATTAAAGAAATTACATTGTGCCTTGTATCAAGTACCATATACCTTTTTGGGGTTGAAAATGGTTTCTTAACGTACGTCTTCTATAATTATTTATGAAATTCGATTTTTAGTTGATAATGCAATTTTCGTAATAATAGTAAGCAAAAATAAAATTTAAATACACCAAAATTGCTCTAAAAAACACACACAATTTCTTATATTTCCACATATATATTGCTAATTTTCTTGCCTCTAAATGGCTAACATAAACCATTTATGAAAAGATAGTTAAATTAAGATTTTTTAACCTTTTCTTGTTAAATAAAACAAAAGTAATTGAGTGCAACTTTTAAACAACACAAAAACGTTGAAATGTTTAAAAATAATTGCACTTCTTCAAAAAAAAATTTATATTGTATGTAGTTATAATATTTATAAATAGTAAGTTATATAATAATAAACACTGAAAGCTTTTTAAAAATTTATAAACAAATTAATAAAGTTAAAATAATTTCTTTTTTTTTTTAAATATACATTATTTTCTTTGAGCGTTTCGATTTATATAAATATTTTAAGTTCTTTATTATGGACATCTTTGTTAATTAGTCTAAAAAATTTGCATATTATATTAATTGAAGCACTGAGATACTTAATTGAATATATATTACACTTGCAAAAGTATATCTAATCTAACATAGAATATATACAGAAAACTGGAACTGGAAGTGCAACAAGAAAATAAAATTGCTTAACTTTCCTTCTAACGAAGAAAATAAAATTGCCCAACTTTCCTTTCTTGACTTTTTAATTGGCGTTTCTGGGAGTACTACTAATAATAACTACTATTTTTGGTTGGACATTTTGTTTGTCGAATTTTTATGGAAAAGAATATTTTAGGCCGCTTTCTAAGCACTACCAGTTTTTATGATTTCGCTAATTTTTTTAAATAACCATTTTTTTTTAATAATTTTGTGAATTAAAAAAAATCCCATATTTATTATACTTAAAAGCAAAGGATTTATATATATATTTCACTTAACTGCTCCGCTAAAATCAATATCAAGGAGAAATTTTCCCACAATTTTTCTTTTTAAGTTTTCTTTTGTACGGTAAAATCCTTAGGCGTACCATGACTACAAAAGAAGGGAATTGTAAAAAAAAATTATTTTTATTTTTGGACAGAAATGAAACAGGACTAAAACAGGAATAGATTGCGCCTTAACTAATTTGTGTTTGTAATTTTTTACAGAATTTGTTTGTTGTTTGTGTGTGTGGTACACAGTTTTCACAGTTTTTTTTTTGAAAGTGTACAGAAAGAAAATTGATTAAGATTTTTATTAGAAAATTTCCGGATTATTTTATTAGTTTAAAACGAACAGCGTTTTTTTAAATAAAAATTGTTTAAATCAACAGCGTTTTCTCAATTTGTCACTTTACAGGTTTACTTACATATTTTATTGGGCAACCGGCTGGTTCTACTCGCACAATTCTTGTCTCAAATTTTTTCTCAAATTCTTCTCATTATGTTAAAATTATATCTCTACGCAATACAACTCAATACAATTTACCTTTAACAATGACCAGTTTGGTTCCAAAAACGTTGAATTTAACCACAATACATATATATAAAAATTTAGATATTTTTTATATATGAATATGTATATACCATAGGTATAGATTATATATTATATATGTGTATTATATTACTTTTTTTTAATTTATATATATTATATATATATCTATATACACATATATATGGTTTTGTTAACAAGACTTGTGCTAGAAGAATCAGCCTACAACCATTTTATTGGAAAACTTATGGTTGAATAAATAATTTTGATATATGTACACTAAAATTGGAGAGTTTAGTAATGCTACATAAATATTATAAAACTAAAAGTTTAACTAGTATCAGAACCGGTTTGAATATAAGGTTTGGTGTCTGAAATAAATTATGATTCTAACATATGCTAATCAGGTTTATTTATATGATTTGTAAGAAGTTTGCTTACAGGAAGAACCCAATAAAATTCTTTTCTAATAAAATATGTACAATTTCTACAAACTGTTTGCACACATTCAGGATTTCGTTATATTGGGATCTGGGCGATTTAAAAAATATTTCCAAATTTTACTAAAAATACCAAGCCCAGTTTTCAGAAGATAAAGCCAGCGAATTTAATTTTCAAGCAAAGTTAATCATTTTGCGACCCCTATTTATTACATTTTGAGATTTTTTTTCTCGACCAATTCTAGAAAAAAATCCGGAAATTTTCTCAAATGCAAAAAAATATTAATCAATTTTTTCAATATCGTAGACAAAAAAATCGTGAAAAGTAAAAATAGCACACACAACAAACAATTATGTCAAAGTAAATTATTTTTTACAAGGATGATATAAACATTTTTAAAATCTAACACTGGAGTGAGTTTTTTACAAAAAAAAAAAAAAAATTATTTTCAAAAACAAAAAAAAACATCTTCTAATAATAATTTTTTTAATTAAACTTACCTTTTGGGTGGCTATCGAAATCTAAACTTTTTGTATGTACAAATTCTGATTTGTCTTTTACTTTAGGTATAGGTTTCTAGAAATTTAAAAAAATAATTATATATAAATAGAATATTTATATTAGAGATAATAAAAATTAACAAGTATTGAAGAAAAACTTATATTTACATCTGGTACTATAATTTTTAAATCTTCTAAACGTAGGGAATCACGTAATTTTTCAGTCTCTTTGCTTCGTAGTGTTGGTGTTGCTATAGGTGTACCTGTCCATACTTTCCCAGATTCAATTTTTGGTAATGTTACTTGACTAGAAAATATTATAATACAATATTAAATAATATTTAAATAATATACTACCACATTTACTATTTTACTTAAGATTAATTTATAAGAAAATTATAATTACGAAATTTTAGAAACAAAGCAAAATTATTTAATATATTGCAAAATTATAATTAGTATTGTGAAAAGTGTGGAGATAAATTAAAAATTAAACTACACTACATATTTATTATGCCACTGAGATTTTGAGCTTTTTTCTATTCTTCTCTCCACTTAATGAACTTCGAACCAAACCGAAAATATTTATGTTTTTATTGTAACTTTTACTTGTAATAATTTGGTCAACTCTTTAGATGGTTTATAAATATTTCTATTAAAAGTGCCACTAGAGAATACTTTAATGTTTACATATTTGTAACGACAGTCATAGGTTAGTTAGGCTAACTGAACTCAGGAGAGCATAAATTTGCAATGTTACTTAGAATTTGTTTTAAACATGAAATGATAATAAAACATAAAATTATTGTGAAAAGCAAAAATGAATTTAATAACAAATATTTCTAATTCTAATTACTAGAACTACAATAATTTGATTTTTTTAGCAATTTTTTTGACAATTCAACAAATACAATTTTTAATTTCATTTCGTTGATTGTCGAACATAATGTTTTAATAAATTATCAAATTTATAGAATTTTTATTAATTTGGACATAAAACATTTCATTAATAAAAATCCAAATTAATAAAAATGCTATAAAGTTGATATTTTATTAAAACATCATATTGTATTTATAAAAAATGATGAATTTACAAAATTAAGTAATGTCAAAACTTGCTAAACGTCAAAATATCCTTGTGCTCAAATATCTCAAAATATAATTTTCTACTAAATTATTAAATTACTACAAACACACTCAGCTAACAATTATTTACATTCCATTTCTGAGTACTTAATTTCGAATTAGTTTATTTGTTACATTCGAAATTTACACATAAATTACACAGTATTTGGTATTTATACATTTATGACAATTTACGTACCCAAAATTTCTGCAACACATTTTTGTAAATTGAAATTAAAAGAGAAAATATTGACAAAATGGTATTTTTTTTGTTGTTTTTGATATTAATTTAATTTTTCTTTTGATATTGGATTTTTTTTTAATGAAAATAATAAAGCTAATCTATTTTAAAATTTAATAAATCCATATATTTTTTTAGTGAATTATTTAAATAAAATATTAATAATCATTTTACAACTTACTTTTCATGGGCTTCCTCCTCCTCTTGTGTAACATCCGAAGGTGGTGTTAAATATCCTGCTAACCTAAGGCCTCGTTCTCTTAAACTACCGAATTTAAATGATTGCCTAAAACTAGCACGTGCTCTATCAACTATATATAACATTAATTGAAAAAATAAATCAATTTAGAGATTAAAAATTAGTATTTATTTCATAAAAGTAAAAAAACCACTTACATTTACTAAGTCTTGTTGGTTCAGGTTCAATAACTGGTTCTGTAGTTGTTGGATTTGATAAATCCTCAAAATTAATTATATACAATGAAATATCATCTGCTTCTGAGCGGATGGGTGCTATCACCTCTGAGCATAAAAATTTTGTTCCTTAGTAAAAAAAGGAAATAATCTAATCAAAAACAAAGCTAATTGAATTTAAATTTAATAATTATTTTTTTTCGTAAATGTAAAATTTTCTATTTCCATTCTTGTACATGAAATTTCTATTAAAAAAAAACTTTTTTTTGGCCAAAACCAAAAATATATTTTCGCGGAATAAAATAAAAATAGAATTTCATATTTCAAGAAAAATGTAAATTTGATTTAATAATCAATTTTTTGTAGAAATGTAATTTTTTTTTTTTGATAAATTTAATGAATTTAATTTAAAAAAATTTCTTTATTCCAACTGGTATTTTCGAATTAATTTATTAATTATTTTGTTTTCTAAATATGAATTAATTAAGTAAAACTATAACTAAATATGATTTTAAATTATATATTTCCCTTTTAAATTATAATTATAAATGCGTAGCGCATTAATAGTATATTCAACCTTTTAAGGTTTATCCATCTCAAGAATTTTATACAGAATAAAAATGTATATTTTAAATTTCATCTTTATAGCTACAGTACCATATAAAATATTTTCTAATCATACAGTAGCAAAAATATTCTGTTCATTAAAGTGTAAATATTAAAGTAAATTAAGCGTAAAACATTTCACAAAATATTAAAATTCTACACAATAATCTCATTCCAATTACTTTTCAGTTACCACCATTACTTAAAATAAAAGAACCTTTCTTGAAACTTTCATCTTAGAATAAAATTTTTTTTTTTTTAATATTAAGTAAGTAATAATAAATTTGCCACATTTAACGCAAGTGTAAAAAATGATGTGGTAAATTTTCCCAGAAAAATTTTATAGTCTTATAATTATTATGAAAATATTTCCTATATTGTGATGACAGAAAGCTTTTTATAAATTTAAACATAATAATATTATTACATTTATAAAATCATTAATAATTCGCCATTTGTTGAAATATTAGTTTTGAACAGTATTTTTTTCCCCAAAATATTGATTTTAACTTTAAATTCTTTTGAATTTTTATGGAATTTATTAAGAAATTTAAATACATACTATTTTCAAATAATTATATTATCCTAAATTTTAACAATACATATGTATATTGTTTTAAAAAAAATCTTTTTGAAAATTTTATAATATTGATTTTGACTTACCATCCTTTTTATAATATAATATTTCGAAATGTTTTTCATAGCCTTTTGTAAGTGCCTCCCTAATAAGATTAACAGCCAGTTGTGAAGTCATTGGTCCATGAAGAAAATCTGTCGAACTAGAACGTTGCATTACTTCAGCACGTGTAAAACCAGTCATTTTACAAAAACCATCTGAACACCAAATAATATGATGGGTTTCGGATTGGGCATTTGCAACTAGAAAACTACGATCTAAATAAATATAAATATAATAAAAAGGAAAATATATAATTTTATTATTTACATATTTGAATAAAGATATTAAATTTTTTATATTTAGGATCAAATCATTGCTATTAGAAAAAGTTATATTATTTGAATATTGGAGTTATTTTCCGAATAAAAATTTAGAAATATGCCATAGTCATGTTCATAACTTTTGTACACAGTGCTATTTTACCAAATTTTGTTCGGAAATTTTCTATAATTGAATATGCTTCCGCAGCGTAGGCTTCGTTTAATTTTATATGCCGGTTCAACTTTAATGATATTGATTTGTGAACGTATTAAGAACCAAAATTGTTATTAATTTTTTTCAAAAAAATATTATTTGATCACAGAACGAAAATATATAATTAATAAATACGTAAATTTTACTAAAATATATCTTTTATAAATCATATAAAAAATTAAACTTTTAAATTAATATACATTAATTTAAAAATTTAACTTTAATATACATTTTTATAGCATGGCGACCAATAATCTTTTTTTCTAATAATTTTTGATTAATAGAACATTAGACTTTCCTTGACCTAAAACTAAATAAACAGAGCAAATATACTTAAACTTTTTCAAAAATTACATGATTCATTTAATTCGATACTCTGTATAATATATACAGTTTTCGTAAAAATCATATTTTCTAGTGCTTGTAAAATAAATTGCATTGCAATTGCAATCAATGTAACAAATACGTCAATCAATTTAATTAGTTTACGTATTTAATAAAATTCAAAATGTAAACTTTTCAACATTGTTTGTTTACATTGATTTAAAGAGGAATTAAATTTTTGAATTTTTTTTTTCAGATTTTTTATTTTTTTCTATAAATAACACTAAAAATAATAATAAACATTTGAGATGTACATGCTCTGAAATTGACCATGTCATAAATAATTACATTATAAAAACAACTATTGAAAACTTTATAATTTCTGGCAAATGATCAATAAAATTTGATCATGAATGTAAAAATTTTCAGATAATAATTTCACAATTGTGAAAAATTCACTAATATTAACCTGTTGTCGATTAAAAGTGATATTAATAAAGAAAAAAAAAATGTATACATTAGATGAAAAATGAATTAAAAGCTTAATAAAAAATATTCAAAACAAAATGTATAATTACTTTTGGCCTATTAAAAATTATATGAACGTATATTTTACATTTGGTATTTAAATCAAATGAAAATTATAAATTATATTACTTTGAACATTAAGTTATTTCCACAGGAAGGAAATCTGATTTTATTTATGTGTTGGTGGGAAATCGTAAAAAATTTATATTACTAAAGCACTCAACACTTAACTAAAATGTGATACTTGAAAAATGAAAATATTTATTAAATTCATGGTTTTTCTCTTTAATTTAATATGTTTGTTATTTTTAATTAGATTTTATTTGATAATTGATTTTGGTAAATTGAAACACATTGTAGAGTAATAAATATAATTTATAATTAATTTATTTTTTTGAGTTTTTATATACTGTAGTAACTTAATTTTATGTAAAATACGAAAAGGTTTATTCGAGTAATAATGTAATGTTAAGAATTTAAATTGTAATTTTGACTATTTTAATCGTAATAATTATGTTATTTTATTTTAAAACTTAGTTAAAATTTAGCAGCTAATTTCTGTAATAATTTTTAGTTAAATTTATATTCAAAAATATTTATTTAACTGCATAATTTATTTATGAGTAAAAAGATAATACATAATTATTCTTGATAATAGAAAAATTTATGAAATAAATTAAAAGAATTTTTTTTCTAACCAATTACATAGCATAGCAGCACATAATTCTTAAAATAAAATGAATTTAATATGAATTTAAATTATTTATTTTTACGTTAATGTGAATATTTCCAAATTATTTAAGATACTTAAAATAAAAGTAATTAGATAAATTTTTGGATACATAAAGAAATAATGTTATAGATCACTAGTAAAGACACAAAATCATTTTAATATATGAAGATTGGTGTAAATATTTATATTTTAATTTAATGAAAAAAATTTAAATACAAAATAATTAAAAATTAATATATAGATGTACTAAATTATACTACATATTTACATATAATTTAAAAATAATATTAAACAACTTACTTACAATTTATATTTTGTAAAAATATTTAAAATTAAATTTGAATGTAGTGAACAAATTATATTTATTTACTAGTAATCAAAATTAAAAAAACACAATATTAAAAATATTGAAACGTTTTCCCACTTGTAATAACATTCAAGTTGAATATTTCAATATTAATACCACATGGTCATAAAATAAAGCGCTATAAAATGGTAGTGTGAAAGTTAAATATACTTCTGATGTTGAATATGAGTAAATTATGTTTCGACTTTTAAAATAAACACGGAAATTCTTTTGTAAAATTTTTTTTTAGACGAATTAATTATTACTTCATTTTTGATTATTTTTCTTTGAAATGTAAATAAAGTTGATTTTTAGGGATGTTTTCCAAACAAAACACTATGGAAATATATATACGCTTATCCTTCCGTTGTAGACAGAGTTTAAAATCTAAACATTATTTTTTACTATACTAGTAAACATTTTTTAATTATTACTCCATAAATAAAAAGTTAATAATAATTATTTTACAAATAAAGTCAATAATTAAAGTAGTAATAGCAAAATTCCAGAACAAATTATTGTTTTGCAATATACTGAAGCTATGCAATAATATACAAGCGTATACAAAATAAATTATTATTTTTTGCCAAAATAAATTAATGTGCATTTGTTCTGATTTTGAATCATATTAGAATTTGTGTTTTTTTTTTGGCTTACTATTATAGTATGGTCCAAAAAACAATATAGTTTCAACAAAATTTTATTTATGTCCTTTACACAGATTATTTAAAGAGGCATATTTAAAGAGAGTCAGTATGTACCCTTAAGATTAATCAATTTTGGACTAATTCTTTTCATATTTTTATTTCCAAATTTTTGAAAAATATATAAATAGTTATCAGATCTATAATTAATAAAAAAAAGCTTCTTTATAGAAAAAAATGGTTTGGTGCGTACAGAAATTGTCTACCAAATTCATTCAGAAAAAATCCACTGATTATGTTATCGAAAAAAATAAGTTTCTAAAATACTTATAAAATTGATATCTACAGGAAATGCAAAGTTACAATAATCTCATAAGAAATTTTTTATGCAATATCGATAGTTCCTCGAGATTTACACAATTGGTACAAACTAAATTAGAAAATAGTTTTTAAAAAGAATTTATATAGTCAACCAATCAAAAATTCATGTTTCAATAGATCAAACAGTGATAAAATAATTTAATAAAATATTTCTATTTAATTTTAGTATATTTAATGAAATTAATTAATTAATTGAAATGATTTTTTTTATTTTATGAAATTAGGAAGTATTTTATGAAATTAGGAAATGTTTTAGAATAAGTATTTTGATAATAAATAGTGGTATGGACCAGTAAACATGAACTACTAGAGTCTTTATTCATTAAATTTATTTTAAGTTCTTCGTAATTTATGTTATACCGGAAACTTAAATCAATGTATAAAATTGGATTTTTATTTAATTTTTTTGATTTTTTGAAATCACTATATATCCGTTCGACGAATTTACCAAATCTTAATCATTATGACTCTTTACTAGAATTTTAAAAGAACAAAATAATGTACATTTTCAAGGCTATTTTCAACATTTTTCAGAATAAAATGTTAATCTCAAAATAAATTACCAAAAAAAAAAAAAAATTTAAATATTAAAATGTCAATAACACTCCGAAAAATCCATCAATCAGCAATTCTCAAGGAAGTGAAAAAATATATTTTAAAGATTTCTTAAAACAATATATTTTAACACCGAAGACTTTAAAACTTTTAAAGTATAAATTGGGAAATAGAATTCTAAGTAATTTCCGGTTGAAATATATTAAAAAAAACATAATAATAGCACGTTTTTAATGTAACCGTCAATTATCACTAATTGAAAAAAATTATATATAATAAATTGAATTATATTAAATTTATACTGCAATGCGGTCACCAATAAAATACATTTAGTGGAAAATAAAAAAAAATTTTAAATAAAATAAATTTACAATATTTGCGGGTAATTTCCATAATTTAAAAAAAAAGTTGCAATCATTTAAGACAATACAAAATAGCTGTGTGACAATTCGTTAAGAAATATTTACATTTCATTTACATATTTGTTAACTGGCTCAAAATATTGTTTAATTACGTTAACAATATATTTATATGTACTAAAATTGCATATACATTTTTTTGTTAAATTACTATGACCATTCAGTAATTTTATTACTATGATAATTTTATTTCCTACAACTGAAAATATGGACTTGAACTGAAAATATGGTATTTTAGCAATTAAAAGATTTGTGTCCATTTTTGAAAACATTTGAAGGTTTATCCATATAAATGAAGTATAACCTTAAACATTAAAGATAGATTTAATAATATAATTAATTTTCGTATAATTGTGTTTATTATTCGTTTGAATAAAAAGTCCTTACACAGTTTCAATAAAGTTTCAATAAACAAAATTTACTTATATTGAATATTATATCTCTAATGTTTACTTGTAAAATAAATGAAGACATTATACAATAAATTATTATAGTCTTCACGTACTACCTGGTAAAGGAAATGTTAATTAAGCATATCAAATATTTGCTACGCAATACGTACAAAATATAAACGGAAATGCTATTGTAAACAATCATCCTTTATACTTCAAGGTGAATATAAATAAGCCATAATTGCTGTTTAACAAGCAATAGATATTATAAATTTTTCAGTAGGGCAAAAATAGTAAAATTTTTGATTTGCATATAGAAAATGTATTATGTCCTATGATAAATTTAATATGTATTCTATTTGCAAAATTTTGCAGAATTGTAAATTGAAATATGTTTTATTGTAAAAATTATAAAAATTATTATATATTCTGTTAACAATTATTTGAAAACAAACGTTGAAATATACATTTTTATTATAATTTACTAAAAACGCCCAATTACATATATGTATCAATACAACATTTTTTTTAGTACAATAAATAGTATTTTAGAAATTGTACATTTCTGTTTTCCACCTTTTAATTTTAGAACTAATCAGTTTGTTTACTTCATTCTAATTAAAATTGTTTGATTAAAACTACAAACTTGTCTTAAAATTCTTAATTTTGATTCTACTACTCTTGCAAGTAATTAAACTTTACGTCTTTAAAACCAAAACTAAAATTATTAAAAAATCTCAAAAAATATAGCACACCCTTTTATTATAACACGACAGAATATTAACCGAATTAAATTAATTTTTTTTACGCAAGCTACTATATAACATATTCATTGATCTATAAAAAATTTTAACACCAAAATAAATTACAAAATAATTGAATTAAAATGAAATCAATTTTAGATTTTGAAGCTAAATATTTTTAATGATATGTATCATTTTTTACTAATATAAATTTTACCATAAATATTCATATAGTAGCAACTTTCATTTTTTATATTGATATCCTTGAAAATCCTTAAAATTGTTGATGCCGTTAAAATATTGTTTACAAAAAACATTCAACACCAGGTAAAAAAAAATTTTTTTAAATCATGAAATAAAATTACTGAAAAATAAAATACCATTATTCGGAAATATATGTTAAGGTCCTTGTAATAGTTTAAATTAAATTAGAATGAAATTTGTGCATCAAGGACACAACAAATAATTCACTAAAGATATTTTCGTCACGATAATAATAATATTTTGTTATAATAAAAGCCATGCAAAGCCCATAAAATAATAATTCTAATAATAATAATAATATAAAAAGGTAGTAAAAAAATTAGTTGTAGTATTATAAATTTTGTCATGATATTTTTAGAAATATATTTTACACCTTGGAAAGTATATATATTTTTTGTGGTCATCTAACAAGATATTTTTGTTTTTGTTGAATAGCAATTAAATGCACGTTTATATAGTCAAGAAGCCCGAAAAGAACGGATATAAGTAAATTTATCAACAAAAAAAAAACTTTAAAGTTTATTATATATTAAAGAAAATAATAATTTGCGTCCTACATTTTTTTGGCCTTTAAATTTTCTCATACTTTTATTGCAAAAAGTGAAATATTTATATTTAAAAATTTATTTTTTAAGAAAGATTGTGCAATTTTGACTAAACTATAATTCGGAAATAATTTTATTAATTGGATACTAAAATGAAACATGAAGCAATTTAGAAAAAAAATATTTGTATATATATATATACATATATATCTGCTCAATTCTGCTCATAAATTAATTCAATATATTTCAGTCAGCTTTTGGGCACAATTTAACCTAAACGCAGTTTTTTCCAGCTTGGAAAGATAAAAATATGTTTCAGTTTTATAAACTTTTTTTAATTTATTTACTTTACAAATAAAATTCAAATTGAGAATTTTTGTGAAAATGACAAATACCTTGGGCATTTTTGGACAAATAATCAAATATGCATAGTCGATTGCATTTAATAATCACGTCAACTACCCAGAAATAATATTACAACATAGTTGACTAACATTTATTGCTAAAATTACATCAAATGTCCTAGAAAACGATACAATAATTTCTGTCCATTTACATTATACGTTTTAAATTAAATACAATTTTCTCAACAATTTTTAAAACTGATTATGAACTTCATAGTCAATGCATTCCAAATGCAATACCGAATGTATATTTATTTTTTCCAACCTAACTAAACCAAAAAAAAAAAAAAAAAGTATTATCCTTTAGGGAAAATGAAATGTCATGGAAAATAATGTCGTGTAAAAAAAATATGACTTTTATGATGATTATGAAGAAGAAATGAATCCATTCTTCCAGTTAATACACAAAATACAATTTCAACCAAAACCTCATATTTAATCTATCTCATGAGATATACCTTACCTTTAAAAACAAGAATATTAAAAGGATAAAATATTACAGGTTATATAGATTAAAAAAAAAACTCTTGGCCTTTTTAGTGGAAAAAAATGAAAAAAAAAAATCGGTTACTGCTAGGACATCTATAAAGGACATCTATAAAGTCGCAAATATAGTCACTTTTGTGTCAATTTAATTTTTCATGTCATGTGCGACCATCATAGTTATTACATTTTTTCGACAATGTTATAATATGATAGTTTCGTGTCCACATATTGCAAAGGAGCACAGCAAGGATTTTTTATTAGCATTAAAATTATATATACATATGTGGAAAAAATACTACAGTGTATATGATTATTAGAAAAATCATGTTTTCTGTGCAAGGTCAAAAAATAAAATAAAAATTATATTTTCTATTTGTTTGTCGTCTTTTCGGAAAAATTTTTTTTTTCATATGTTTTCATGTTGACTTTTCTTTATTTTCACTCTTTATTACAAGCGGTTATTATTAGTTTACAGAAACACCAAGACGATCTATAGTTAACTTATAATAGAAATCCATTTTTATACTTTATTTTTGGTAGATGAAATTTTATGTTTTTTGTAGGTGAAGAAAAATAATAATAATGAATAAAAAAACTTGTTATTGAAACTGGTAAAAAATATATGTTTTTATGATTGTTGAAAAAAAAAATTTAATTTATGAAATTTAGGTCATATAATAATAACTTACTTAGATAGAAGGATATAATGAAATGAATTTTTAAATGAAATGATGATAATATTTTATTATTAAATATTTTCGCTGACAAATTTTGAATTGAGTTATTTTTTAAAGTATATAAATAACGAAAAATCCGTTAAATTAATAAAATATAGAATAATTTTAATGAAACTATTTTTGACTAATATAAAAATTGACATCTGCGATGACATCTAAAATTTAATGAATCTATTGTTTTATATATATAAATTCCGGGTAGAATAATATTATATTTCAATATTACAGAATTAAATTTCAAGTTTGATCATCGCAATATAATCAAAATTAAAAGGGAGCATTTGTTATACATATTATAATAAATAATAAATCATTTTAATTTACACCAATTTTTCGCATATCACCGAAGGAAAATTTATCGAACGTTAAAGTAGACATTATTTGGGGAATATAAACATTTTATATTTATATAAGTTTTCGGCATATAAGAGTAAGTGTTTTTTTAAGTCCCTATAAAAAAATTTTTAATTTACAAATCTTTCGAAAATCCTAAAAATAAATACTTTTCAGAAATAAATTCTCGCATTGCCTAGTTTTGTTTGGTATAAGTTTAAGTATTACTTTAAGTCTATTTTTGAAATTGAAAAACAAATTACTGCACCAATAAAATATTTGCTGACTTTATTTACAGCATGATAGATTATATTAGATAGCATCTTAACAATTAAAAGTTTGAATGTGTTTTATAACATAAAAACGAAATTAACAGAAATGGTCCAACTAGACTACAATAAAATAGACTACAATAAAATTGTCACTAAATAGATTATCATTGAAAACTTAATTTAATTAATGATTAATGATTAACTTAATTTAATTAAGTTTTCAATGATAATTATTTAACTATATTTCAAGACTAATTAATTGTTAAATTAACCTTTCTGATTTACTGCAACAAAATTCCAACACAATATAATTTAAATTATGTAAATAAAAAATATTTTCTTCAAAATCCAATTATAATTAAAAATCATAAATTATATTATATATATGTTCAGTTTACCTAAGTAATTGAACATTAAATTGACACATCATTAGTGTGGTCAACAATGATAATAAAACAAAATATCAAAACTAAACGTGTGTACCCAACCAAGGTTGTTTATCAAAAATTAAAATTAACTCACGCATTTGTTTAATAAAAAAAGATACATGTATACATTTACCAATGTACATATATAAATAATATGCACTAATATATTAACTTTTCTGAGTGAAAATTGTCTACAATTATAATTATACATTATACAATATTTTGAAATTATATTCATCCTGTATATCAACGGCAAAAAAAAAAAATGTACAATAGATACGGTACAAAAAAAAAGGCTTTCATTGACAGCTAATGTGGTATGCCACAAGCTGTGTAACAACTGGATGTGTGACGAAAATTAATGATTAGGACAATTTAGAAATGTTGACATTTAATAGAATTAGGACAAAAAACAAACAAACAAAAAAAAAATAAATGAACAACAATTATTCATGTAAAATTTAACTATTAATAGAAAAAAAAGGATAAAATAAATGGAAAATGTATAAAGGCAAATATTTCATGGAAAAATGTTGAAACGAATTTTTTTTATGATATATATAGAATAGCAGGTTAGTTGTTAATGGGTGTTGTTAAAAGGACATATATTTGAAAGATTTTTATATTGTCGAGTAATTGTTGATTAGTTCTTAAAGAAAATTCATTTTATATATACACAAGGTCATGTCCATCATTAATTACTCTTAAAGATAAAATTAAGTAATATTTGTGAGCTTGGTGTATTAAAATATAATATTTCAAATTGTAGTAGTAATCCTTTTTGTACTTTTTTTGAATTACAATATACTCTTTTTTAAAGTAAATAACTGACATATCGTCAAGTACCAACTACCAATTAATTAAATTATGTAATTGAAATAATATTTGATGCTTGTTTGATGATATTAGCTGCTAAATATTCAATTTATTTCTTTATACGTAATAGGATAATTTAATTACGGCAAACAACAACCAAGTAATATTAATTATTACATTAAAGAATCTAACTATATTTCGAACCTTTGAAGTCAAGCTGAAAACCATGACGTTCGACAAATTATGTGACTTTTTTTTATAAAGTCTCTCTTGTGACGTTTTTCAGCGGAGTCACGCACACTGAAATTTTTCAATACTTCGCCGTGCAAGAATTTCGTCACGGCGGAAATTTCTGATTAACTAAAACCGACAGTCACGGTTTTTCGTCGGATGTATGTTAAGCTTAAGCTTAATACTTATTCATAACTTTTTTTTTTACAAAAATTTACATTAATAAGTTATTAAAAAATTAAAAATTAATTTCTAAAATGTATATGTAGTTCATTGAATTGTACATTACCATTAATTTCTAATTTTATGACCAACAAAATATTATAAAAACAACCTCAACATATTGTTGATACATTCGAAGAAAAGGACATTTACATTATTGTTACGACAATAATGGGGAAAATAAATTGCTGATAATTAAGGGTTATATCCTTTTTTTTATTACATATATTATATTTATATAGAATATAGAACTGTGACCATATTGCAATTAATATATACATATATAGTAAATATTATGTCCTTCGTATATGCGTAAAACAACATGCAATTTCAATTTACTAAAGCCAACAAAAAAAAATTATATATATAGCTAGTACAATTTAAGAATTTTCTGACAACATTGCTCTGGTCTGACTGGCGACAAACTTAATAAATTTTTTTTATATACTGTATATGTATATAAATTTAGAAACGTGAAAAATTTCTTATTTATTTGTTGTCTACAAATTTTCAGTTAAATGAAATGAGTCTCTAAAATCTTATTAAAGGACATTAAGCTGAATTATATATATAAGATGTTACAAAAAGAATTAGGTTAAACTTTTATAATCAGTTATTAAAAGAGAATGGATGTAGTTTGAAAATAATTGAAAGAAATTAAATTAAGAGAGAGATTATTTTTTATGAAGAAAATTATGATGACTATAATGAATAAAATTTTCTTAAAAAATGAATATTTTGTCGTAATAATCGTAAATCATGAATTTCGTAGAAGAAAAAAAATTAATTAAATTTTCCAATTTAATTTAATAGTTTTAATAGTTTTTTTTTTTCTTCCGAATGATATTCAAAATAAAAAACTTCCTATTTCACCAAAAGTTTACACCGTACATTTGCAATGTCCAACACTTCGAAGGTGCAAAACAACTTTCAAAAAGTAGTAAGAAACTTATATAGACAGTGTATAAATAACTGATAAAAATTTGCTAAACATACAAGATTTGCGGTAAATAAGATTTTTTAGCAATAAATATTTGCAAAAAATGTAGTTTATTTATTTCTCTTCAAAGTGCGTTTTTAAAGAAACTTTTACTACAAATGAAGTTTTATTTCTAGTAATCTTTCAAACATTTGAAAGTAAAATTTATAAAAGTTGTTAGGTTGCAATAAACGGAAATTGCATTTGCTTCAAAAGAATATTTACTTATGGTAAATTAACATATAATAGATACCGTAGTCTATACACTTAAAGTGAGTTTTGCCTTTATGTGTCGGCTGTAAATGTTAGAATCAATAATAAAATTATGGTCAAATGTTTCAATAAATGATGTTTTTATTAGTGAAAAATTATACTAATAAAAACTGGATTTAAGGAAAAACTGGTCTACTAGTAATGAATAATCATAATTTTTGGCGTTTTTTTCCAGCAAAAGAAATTCTTTTACAGTACCCTCATTTTTCTTAACTAATTACTAGTTTGCCTACAACAGAAATTTGGTACTTTTATGGCAAATGAAAATACGTTTGGGATAAAAGATTTTTTTATCAGTGTATTTTGCGAAAGTATATATCAGATATTATGAAATATTTTTAATCACTCTAGAATACGAATATATATTATACAATCTGATTATGCTAAATTATCGTTTAATTCACATATAAAAATTGTTATCGCTTAAATTAATAAAATTTTATATACAGATAGTATTTCGTAACAAAAATATTCAAAACTATTGTATTTCATTATTTAATATTTATTTAATATATAAATAGAACTAACTATACATTTGAATGGTGTCCATTATGAAAATGATCCGTAAATAATCATATTATTAATAGTTGATTAAATTAAGTAGATAATAGTATAGTAACAAAATAAAATATAAGAAAATTGTTGTATTAATTTAAAATATTGAAAATAAACAATAAACTTAAATTCATATAAAATAAATGAGTCATCGTTTTAATGATCCTTTAAAAACAGACACATACAAAAACAAAAAATTTAATATTTAAAGGGACACAAATTTCAGCTCAAATATATATAAAATAGAGAAAAAATTGTGATGGCGTCAAAATATTGATTTCACTTTTAAAAGAAAATGTTAGTCCTTGGAATCGAATATTCTTTTGTGTTTCAATTTATATTGAAAAAGTACAATTTAGTATGAAAATATTATGACCTAATAAATTTTAAGGATTCTTAGAAATACAAAGATTTTATTAGAAAGTCTGTTTAAGAGTACTTGTGACTAGATTTTTATTTTTTTCAAAAGAACTTAAAATACATGTTTGTACAAAATATTTTAATTTTATTAAAACCAATAGAATATGTATAAACGAACAGAAAAAAAAAAAGATTTCAATTAGACTTATAATTCTTAAGGTATATATAGTTTTATGAGAAATTTACATTAATTAAATATTATATTTCAATGTTTGTACTTAAGTGTCATACTAAAGTTTTTAGAAAATAATTAAACCAGACACATTCTAATCCGTAAATAACATTCATGAGAAAAATTATTATAAATATATCATATGCATTTCATGCCATAGTCATTTTCTAGTCATATAAATACATATATTTAAATCTATGAAAAAAATAATTTTTAATTCTGATTACATATAAAAAGAGAAAAAATTAATTATAAATCAATACAATTCACCAATTTGAAGCATTAAATCCTTTATGCTTGAAGAGCCCACTAACTTCCTTCTCCTTGGCGCTACAACACGTGTAGAAACTGAGCCTCAATTAAAGGGTCTACTAACACTTTATTGTAATTTAGACCTACTACTTTTATATGGATTCCAAATCATAAATTTCTTCATAGTGAAGAAACTTTAATTGCAGCAATCTAATGGCTTGGAGACATTTGTTGTAGCAAATGGTCCCAACAGTTAGCATTTTTCAGTTTTAAATTATTGTAATTTTATAACTGGAACTCATTTAACGTTTCGTAAATTTAGACCAACATCAATTCCTCGTACAGGAGTTGAACCTACACCGTTGGTTTTTAGGACCGAAATTGAAAAAAGAAAAGAAAGTTGATCAACTTCACGCTTGGAAAACTAGCTATAATGTTGTTCGAAAATTTTGAAATTTTGAAAAGAAACATAAAGGAATTTTGAAAAGAAACATAAAAAACATATTTCTATAAAAGCTAAATTTTGCCTTAATTAAGTAACTAAATTTAGTGAAAATAATTACAAACAAATTGAATAATTTTAACCATCTTATTAATTCAGTCCATAATTAAATAATTTTACATTTAATTATAAAAAAATATTTAGTTTTATTTTAAAATTATTAATATGTAATTTGCAATTTAACTTTCGAAAAAATAAAATTTCTAATACCCCTAATATTTTTTTTTTGTTTTAACAGCAATATTCTTAAACTTTAAGTGAATTTGTATTAAAAAAAATGTATGAACATTAACAATCACTAAGCATAGGTAAAAACTATCCACAAAATATCTATATAATCATAAATTCTATTACACATTTTCATCTTATATAAAAGAAAAATTGTGAGGACAAAAATATAAACTTAAATATAAAACAAAAAGAAAATTCATTCATCTAGTTTTTTTTTTATATAATATATCTATGACATTGCAAATCTGTCAAAGTCCTTCCGAATTGCTAAAAAAACAAAAACCTGCATGAAAAAAAAACTAAAAATATATATAAACAAAAATGCCCCAAAAAAAAAAAAAGGAAAAACAAGCAAAAAGGAAACTGAAAATAAAAAAGAGAAAAATAGCATTAAAATACCGGATCATTACGGACGGGAAAATGATTTTTTCTTTATAGTGTTGAAACAATTTTTTTTTGTTTTAAGGATTTACTAAAGTTATTTTTATGTAGTTTTTTTACCGATTTTTTTCTCTTTTTTAAATTCATTCTTTTTATTTTTAAATTCTTTATAACCAGATTTGTATTGTGTTTCAAGGATTTATGGAAGAACAATTTTTTGTGATATCGAAATATTTTACTATAGTTTTTTTTTTTTTTTAAAGTCAAATTTATTGAAGTGAACAGAGAATCCTTGATTTAGTACAATATGATGAAATTTGAAGGTATATAACAAGAAAAATAAACATCTTTAGGCTATATTAAAAAAAAAATTATGTCAAGAGATAAATAAATTATCAGTGACACTTAGCCGAAAAAAAGACTCTGATTATAAACATTGTGTTTTTCTAAATTTTTTGTTTACACTATCCACTATCAATTCAATTTTCAAAACTATGTCAGGCACAATTCATCAACATTCAAAATTTTGTTAAGTAAATTGGCATATTGTCTGGTTTAACAATTTTTAACCTTTCCTTAAAATTTAATTTGTAAGTTTTTTGTATTCAACAAAAATTTACCTATTTATAATTAATATAACTTATGTGTAGTAGAATTACTTATATAATTTGTCTTTTGACAAATTTCCAACAGAAATAGGTTTATAGTGATAGAGCCGTGCAAGCGATCTATATATTATTTATATAAAAAATCACATTTCACACAAAATTGCATGACAGAGCAAGTATTTTTAAATAATTTTGAATTAAAAAATCAAAATTTCAACTGTCATGTCTGTATTTTAATATATATTTTCATACTTCTGGGAGTAAATCAAAGATATACAACTAGAGAACCAAATGTGGACAATTTTATTCCTTTTAGAACGCTTCCTAATCTGAATAAATTTTATTGCAGTCAATATAATAGTAAGAAAGCATAAATAACACCTATCATAGATTTATAAATCTATTACCTAAAGATAGAACTTTGGAAAACATGGTTTTATTGTCATATCACTAAAAATTACAATTAATTAAAATGTCCAAAATGTAAATGAAAATCCAATAAACTTCAATTTAAATATTATTTTTAGTTTTATAAGTTATTTCAGGAAAATGTATAATATTTTTTGAGAATTAAATTCTCACATCATTTTCAATTATTCAATGAGAATTTTCAAAAATATTCGACAGCAATTTATTTCATATTGTTCTAGACTAGATATTATTTTCACATTTTCTTCTTTTATATATTAAATTTTCTTGGTTTTAAAAAATTAAAGAATGGTTTCTATATTTGATAACATACTACTAATTTATGAAGGCATATAAATGACATAATTTTATTCCTTTTAAATTTTTGGAATTTCCTATATTTTGTGAAATGCAAACACGTCATATTTGAAAATCTCTAGGCGTTATGTGCATATGTCATGTCTATGCTAAGCATTAAAATGCATATGGGAATATATATTTTGTCTAATATTAAATTCAATTTTCCTAAAAACAATAATGTCATTGTTTAATTTTATAACAAGAAATGGAATTAATGTGTAAAAGAACATGAACACAAGAGGACTTACGATTTTTATAATGGACCAAATCATATAAAATATGAATATAAGCTATCACTTTCAGATTTTTACTTTGTTAGAATATTACGTTTAGTACGTATATGGTTTGTTAATTGTTCTCCACCAGAACAATATAATTAATTATACGTCCTTACTAACTTGTACGTCAAAATTAAAGAGATAGATATCGTCAAAAAATTAATTTTAAAATTGTGTAACTTCTACAGAAATGTTAGTCTTGTTGCCAGTATATACATTAAGTATTTATCACTTTCTTTCTTTCGACTTATAATTACACCATGACACACCACATCATTTGCTTTGGTTTAATTCAATTATATTACAATTCGTAAAATTTAATTAACCCATTTATCTAACAACATCATGATTTCCTTTAGTGTTTACAGATATTATACTAACCGTACTATATTGTGTATATTCAATCAATTTTCTTCATTTTTGTTATAGTATTGATAAGGACTTTGAAACATAAAAATTTATCTAAATAAACGATTTCTAATTGAAAATAATTATATAAATTGTATCAAGTCATAAAGTCAATCATAAAGCAATTACAGTCCTATAATATAATTACAATTAAATTATGCAATTTTTTTTTTCCCACAATGACAATTTTCTTATTTTCTTATTTATTTATTTTTCCTTTATTTTTTTTTATTTTTTATTTTTTGCAGACCAAAGGTCAGTTTGAGTATCTAAAATGGTTTTATATTTAATAGTGGGATTATATGAAATGGAGAGTATACACAAAACATAATTAAGTTTAATTGTATATATATATATATAAGAAGTGAAAATAAATGAAAAAATCTATTCTTATATTTTGTTAGAAAATTCTTCATAATAGTATCCTGTTTAACCACCAATTTTCTGCTTCACTGCGAATACTGAATTCATTTTTTTTTATATAAATATTTTTTTTATTTTCCTCCTTAAAGTTTTTAAATAGTTGAATACGAATTTAATTGCATTGCAATTAATTTTTTTTGCTTTCTAAATGTAGATTCTTTCTTTTTAGGTTTTTACTTTTCTCATTTTATTATATTTAATTAAAAATAAATTCTGATTATTTTTTAAAAGGTTTTATTTGTTTTAAGGTAGAGAATGTTATTATTATGTATTTCATATAAATTTAATATAAAGTTTATCTAAAGTATACATTGAAAATGGTTATTTAATGGAGATTCAATGGTGATTCATTTTATTTATAGTAAAATTACTTGACATTATTTAATTTATTATTGTAAAATAATTTTATTTTATTTTTTGCAATTTCAGTTTTATAAAATACAACTGAAAATTAAATTAACATAAATAACTAAATTTAGTTAACAAGGATTGGAAAATTTATTTGAGTTAATTAAATTAATTGATTTCCATTTTTTTTTATTAATGTGAAGGAAGACGGAAAAAAAGGAAACTTAGTATGTTGTTTAATTTCTCCAATTGCAATTTTTAAATCAAAAAGAAAAATTTAAAATTCAATTATAAAGTAAAATATAGTATGCTGCAAATTGACTGGTAGGTCATTTCACTTTAAAATTAATTTTCTCGGCTAATTACTTTCATTAAGTGTTGCTTGTTGAACAAAAAATTTTTAACTATTAAAATTGTCTACATTCTAAAATAAATAAATTTTGTTTTTTACTAACTCAATTATAAAATTTCCAATTCATTAGATGCAACATCATGCAGAAATTGGAAATGTAAAAAACAGTATACAGATATTATTATTTTTAATTATATTTATCTTATTTAAACTTTCTTATCAAAATTCATTATTATACAAAAATATAACTTAAACTTTATAAAGTTTATGATTTACTTAAATACGATTATATTAATGATGTAAATATTATATAGTTTATACTTCATAACGCTAACACTACTATCTACCACGAAATTAAATATGTAAATTTACATCTCATTTCATATTTGGTTAAATCTACCCCATAGTAAACAAGAAAACTTTTTTACCACTTTTAATATCTATATTTATAATAATCAGACCACGTAAATTTAAAGTTCAAAAACTTTTTGACTTTGAGAATATATACTTTTATGTTTTATGCTATATAGAGTTATCTAAATAAATGAAGTTAAAAAAAAAACAAAAATATTTTAATATTGATGTAAAAATATCAGTTTTTCTAAACCAAAACATTGTAAAAATTCGTGCTTAAATTGAAATTTTTAAACAGTGTGTAAAAATTTCAGATATTTTCATAATAAAAATATAAATGATTGTGTAGTTTTCGTGTTAGTTTTTATGCACAAGGTTGGGTTACATTTCAAAATATTTAAATAATTTTTCATAATATTTTTTCTTTGAAGCATAGTATGCAGGTCGAAAGTTTAACAGGTCTCCAAAATCTAAGGATTCAAAATCTACAAAAAAAAAATGACAGATAAGAGATTTCACATTAACATTAAAAACTAACATTAAAAAATATATATTTTTTAAAATTTGAAATCCTCCTTACAATTTGAATCCTCCTTACAATTCGGATTTCCAGGTTATCCGTATAACTTTTATTTCTCTATTGGTACAAAATAATAACTTACAGATTTCTCAAGTTTTGCTCAGTGAGCTCCGAGTCCAAAAATAATTTCACTGACAATTAAAATGTCAGTGAAATTATTTTTGGACTCGACCTGCATATTATCCTTTAATAATTTATTCATCGTAAGTTTAAGATTTAAAGTATTTTAAAACAAAAAATTGATTTGTTGATTATATTATTTTTGGTTGTGTTCTAAAAATTCTAAAATATTATTTCAATTCATAAAAAATGGCAAGTCGGCGCACAAAAATATACATAATTACAAACCAATCAGCTAATAGTACTGTGCATTTTAGTTCAATAAACTCAAGTTATAATTCAGAATTAAATAGTATGTATACAAATTAACAATGAGAATAAGATATTTCATAAACTTTTCATAAAATGGATTTCGAAAAAAAAAAATTATTTACAAAATTTTGAAATTTTTTTTTGTTTTAAAGATTTTTATTTAAAATATTTTTACTAGTTAAGGAAAAGAAATTATGAATTAATTTAATTCAAAGAAAAAGTTTGTCATTAAAATTAAAACTTACCTATAAAATTGAAATATTAAATTCTTAAATTGTAGGTTAATATTTCTGTATTAAATATTTGATTGAATTACATATATACATATACAAAATAATTGGAAGGATATTTAAAAGTTATTTTTATTTCATTTTCATATTAATTATAGTAATTATTATGATTACTTTCAAAGTTTTAACAATTTATATAAATTTAGTTGTGCAAAAAAAAAAAAACCCCAAATTTCCCCCCATTTTTTTTTTTTATTCATATAAGAATTTTCTTGAAAACTTTATTCTTTGTTTTGTTTTGCATATAAAAATTAAGTGAATTTATTATTTAAAAATAATATATAAGTAGGAAAAATCTAGCAAGGTTTGTAATTTCTGCAAGGTAAAGTTTAACATATTTTTTTATATATATCTATATATATATATATATTCCATGAAGGTAACTAGGGCAAATTAAAAAAAATCTATAATATCGAGTACAAAAAAAAAAACAAAATTATTATTGTATTATATATAAATATTAGTTATTTATATTTATTTACATATGTATTAAAGGTAGGGAGTCACCCATCATTATTATTATTTTTTCTGCTATTCAAGTGATTCATTGGTGTTGGTTGTTTTCTTTTTTCTTAATTTTTAAATTATTATATATTTATATTTATTTAGGACAAGTTAAAGGTTAAAAATAATCATAATATAAAGGGTATATATTTTTTTAAGTAAATTTACAAAATAAAATATTACCTAAATTCTGATTATGGCTGTCTGTCTATAAATTATTCAAAATGGAACATATTATGTAGCAAGTGAATTAATTTTAATTAAAACATAAGATTATTAAAATATACACTCCTTTTTCTGTGTTGACACCTAGGTAAAATAATCCATCTTAAATAATTTGTTCTATATTTAAATAAAATGACTGGTCTTATATAATTTGGCACTACACTAAAATATAAAATATGGTAATATTGTCTTCAGCAAGTTATGTTATTAAAATGCTGCATAAATTATAACAATTTTTTTTTTTCGAATTCATTATTACTTATAATATCCATATTTACAAACCCTGAAATTTTAATATTTCGATATACAATTATAAAGCAATTCGTGATATTTTTATTTATAATTTCGGGTAATTAGCATTGAATTTTTCTTAAAAAATAAAGTAAAAAATATGCCAAAAAATATATATTAAATACGAAAAAATAAATTCTATTTTTAATATTTAAACTTTAATAATAAATTTTGATATTTTTTAAAAAAAAAAATTACTTCAACTTAATTACTTTAAACCAGAATACAACATATTCCGAAATAAGTTTATAAATCAAACATACAAATCGAGTATAATTCTACATTTCATGTACTAACTTTGATATTTTGTTCTTTTTTTGTAGTAAAAGATTTTGTTAAATGAACTGTTAAGAATAAATACAATATTAAAATCATTCTGCAATGGAATTTTAAATATAAAAAAATCGATATAACATCAAAAAATATATAATCTTTAAATCAGAGAGAAATGCTTTATGGATTTTATATAAAACAAAAAAAAACTAGAGAAGATTGAAATTTAATGTAATTTATGATTCTTTTTCAAGAAATTTATAATATTTGTACAATTTAATTTACAATACATATAAAAATGAACCACTCATCATTTTTATTATTTAAAATGTTAGATAAATCGGTAATTTCATTTAATATCTAGGAAATTTTTGTATGTACTGTAACTTAAATTTTGATTTCATTTTCGGTTTGTTAATTTCATTTATAATTTGTAATATGTAATTACATTTGATTCTTACATAACTTAATTTTGAAGGTTTTGAAAAAGTAAAAATATTTATTACATAAATTTTTGTAGCTTTAAGTATGATAAAATTTCGTAACTTTATTGAAATGTGACAATGTACAAAAGAATTTTCATCTTAAAAGACGATATTTTTAACTTAATCTTTTCTAAATTACCTACATTTAATTGTATTTTATAAGTTAATAATTTACTTAATCTTTACATCGAAATCGAATTTTTATTTATTCGTTTTCATGTGAACATTTTCATAATTTATAAATAATTAGTAAAAATTTCCTTATTGTAATTATTTATTTTCTTATTTTTTACATTCATTTTGTCAAAAATCATAAACTCTGTGTAAAGGAAATAAAAATATAATTCGAACTAATGAAAGTATAAATTTATCAACAACAAAAAATTATAATAATAACCTAATTTTTATAATATCTTTATAAAAATTTAGACCCGTATTTGGTAAAAAATAAAAATAAACTATATTTTTTATATTAAATTTAGTTAAGAAACCAAAATTATAACTATAATTATGTATTATTAATGTTTATTTCACTGAATTATGTTAAATACAAATAAAAACGGTTTGGAAAATATATTATCTAAAAAAATATTCTACATAATATTATACAAATTACATTAAAATAACTAAAGTTAAAAGGAGAACAACTTTAAAACTGAGTAAAATTAATAATCTAATACTTTTATACTTTTATGAATGTCAGTAATTGAATTTAAAATATAAAAATGATTAAACGTTTAAATAAAATAAATTTGTCACCATAATTTGTAAAAATAAACTTTATTCAGTTTTTATTAAATATTTTTTAACTGTGCACCAAAACGATCATAATTAAACTTTACCACGAAACACAAAAAAAAAAGAGGCAACATTAAATTATAAAATGGCGATATTAAGCATCAATAACAGTTAATTATATCCAAAATTTACAGTAAAGAAAAAATTATTCACTGGTTGCCAACATAGCTAACTATGTATAAATAAATATATTATAGAAAAATTACTAATGTATATTTTGACCACCCACCACAAAATTGCCATTAATTTTCAACACAAACAATTCAAGTAATCTTTTATACATTTTTTATTTTTTATTTTTTTTACGTTTTCCTTTCGTTTTCATTACAGGCTAAAGGACACAAATTTACTTGTTGAATCCTTACAAATTATTTATAACTTTTGTTCGAAGTAAATAATAAAAATAAATATCTATTACTATATGTATATAATATAAATATATATTTTTGTTTTAGTTTTTTTTTTTTATTTATTAGTGTTATTTTTTTTTTATAATATGTATTTACTTTTATTTAACACTTTTTTTTTTTAAGTGAAGTTTATAAACATTTATTTATATCGCTTCTGTTAAATTCTATTTAATTACATTAATCAGAAAGAGCAGAATCTTCATATATCTACATATACATATAAATAAATTTCAAGTATGTATGTGAATATCCTTTTTTATATCATTCATGTATCGTTTTTTTTTTGCAATTTATTTAATTTTTTTTTTTTTTTCTGTCATTACAAAGTTCTGAAGCAGACTAGAAAAAATGTGTGGGTGAATGATTATCATCACTCTTGGAAAAGGTCAAAAGCTTTTAGCACATACTTAAATTTAAATATAAAAAAAGGTCGTTGATAATACATAATATTTAAAATATACTTTGAATTTTTAATTATGTTGAATTAACATAAACAGATAAAATGAACATTAAATTGAAGAGTTTAAAGTAGATGCTTTTTTTTTTAAAAAAAAGTATATATATTTAAATTATGATTTTGTAGAAATATAAAAATTAAAGATATAAAAACAATATTTTATTTATTTTTTCCTTATAAAATTTCAGTTAGCAGCATATGGGTTGCACAATTATCTGTAGTTGAAATTTCTTAATATTTTTTTTTTTTGCATTTCCACCAGTGATATAACTACACTATTACTAAACTACCGTCGGTTTTAATAAAATATAAAAATTAATAAATTCCTTTTTCATAGAAAATTACATTACAAGAAAAATAAAAATTTATTTTTTCATAGAAAAATAAAAAATTTCTTTACATATTTTCATAAAATATCTAATGGTTTTTTTAATAATTAATTTTTAGAGAAACATGTAATTTATATTGTACTGTACTTAAACGATATGTATGGTTTTGTAATTCAATAGTCACAAATACGATAAAAATTTTAATGTTAAATTCATCCAATAAATAATAAAACTAAAAAAATATAAAAATTTACATTCTTTACCATTTTTCAGATATAATTTTATTTTTAAAATAAAAAATTTCTTCTATTATTGTAATAAAGTCGAAAATTATACAATTTATAACCCACCCTCACTAGTTTTATATTAATTTATCGTTGATATTAAATTTATTTGTGGGCGTGGATTAAGGAATTTATCTTTTAATATGTTATTATAATTTTTTTGTAGGAGGTGCCTAAATAATGACATTCAAATAACTTGTTTATTTCTTTTATTATTATTTTTTAATAAAAACCTTTGGTCAACATATTTTTTTATTTTGCATAAAATTGTTTATAAATTTTGTATAGCATAAAAATTACAATAATTAAAAAACAAATAAACATAAAAAAATAAAGTAATAAATTGCATTTTTATTTATACTAAATTTATTTATAAACTATAACTTTTCTAATAAATAAAGTGGAACCAGAAATAAAGTATAAAAATCAAGAAATGATAGTAAAATTGTTAATAGATAATAAATTACTAATTGAAAACTTTATCTTTAAGTGGTATTAGTTATATTCCAACAAGCATAAAAAAATACATATTTTAATTAGCCTAATAGGATAAAACAGACAACAAAGTATTCTACTATGAAAAGATGAACTTTTTTGACATATTGCAATAAAATAATTTAATCTTACAACAAAAATTAAAATTATTCAATTATTCTTGGAGACATTATTATATTTTTAAAAACTATAATATATTTTAAAATATAATAATCAACTAATTCGAATGAAACACTTTTTACATTAACAAAGAAACGTATCTAAAACAGGAGCACGTTAGAATATCATAAATATTTTAAATTATTTACAATAAATTTTAACTATCATCGTTAACTTAATTTAAAAAAATTATTTATTTCTTCTTATTTAATACGGAAATAGAATACATCAAATTAATTTAATTAAAGTTGTAAATTTTTTATGATTTTTAAATTTTCTAAATATTAAAATTTTCATTTAATTCCTATAAAAATTTTATATATTATATTTTTGAAAATGATAAAAATCTGGTAGTAATTTAAATTATTATTATACTTAAAACATTTAACTTTAAGTGTATGATAAATGAAAATTATTATATAAAATATCGTAAATTTTAAATTATAATTGAAAAAATATATTTAGAAATATAACTATTTGTTAAAAACATTAAATACTAATAAATATTTTCTTAATTTAACAACAACATGAAAAAAAAAACTCAAGTAAAGTAAAAATACAAATACTCTTCCCGTGATTTCTATAATTGAAAATATATACATATATATTTTTTATTTTTTGGCAAAACTAATATGAACAAATTTAATCTATAAAACTTAATTTAACACAATTACAAAAAAAAAAATACACAAAAATAAATATAACAATTAATAATATATGTATATATATTATTAAATAATATGTAAAAATTATTATATAAAATTTAGCATCATTCGCTAAATGAGAGATTGAAAAAATTTACTTGTTAAAAATGAAAATTGTTTTTATAGCCGACACTGTTAAAATTAGAATCTTACAATTTGTCTGCCAAAAATGAATATATTTTATTTTTATATTGGTTAAAGAGAAAATATGTTTCAAGTTTAGCGGCAACGTCGACGGACTCCATCCACACTTTAACCTCGTATCTATTTTTGAACGCCCACACTTATAAATAATCTATATTGAATAAAAATATCTATTCGACATATTTCAAATGGTTTTACTAGACAGAATTTTGAGTGCTATTGATCTAGTTTTGTTTTGGTTTTGGCAAATTGTCGGAAACATAATGGAAATAGACATATAATTTTTTATTAGTCTGTATGGATGATTGGGTGTTGGGTGATGATGGCCTTTTGATATGAATATGATAGAATGTTGTTAAAAAAAAAAGGAATTTTGCTTATAGCTTTGATAAAAATAAACAGCAGAATTAGTTTCAATACTTAAAAAAATCAACATAAATTTCTAATGTTAGGATGGGTATGAGCATAGTTATACAGTTTTGTATATTGCATACGTCACTAGAAAGTTTGTGGTCGGTTAAGACTGATTTTCAGTTTAGTTCAATTTTCATAATTATTATCCCAAAGTTAATAACGTTTTAGTTAATTTAAAAAGTTCTTAATGCTGAGAGAATAATAATTCAGTTGTATTACTGGGTCAATAGCACAATTTTAAAATTAATAACGAAACTCTACTTTTAACAAACCACACTAGTTTTTAATATACATATATAAGTTAAGTATACTATTTATATTAATAGTGTAGCATATGTTTGAAATCACTTCGAGCAAAAGAATTATTTTTGAATGCTAATTACCATCATGATACAGAAATCGATAACGTCTGTAAATGAAATTCCAATGAAGAATTTTTTTTTTGAATCCAAAACTTTTATTGCTTAGTACTTGTTATGGAATTAAATTTAAAATTATGAAGTAAAGTCATGATACATTTATATAATTTAAAAATAAAAAATATTTTTTAATCGATAATTTATTGCTTCAAGGGATATTATAAATATATCTTTTATTTTGATCTTTAAATATATTAAATTTACCATAAAAAATGTATAATTTAATACTAAGGATATAAAAATTTAATTTATAATAAAATTAGAAAATTTAATAATGTTCAATCAATTGAATATTGTAAAATAAAACGTTTATAATCATGAAAGTACTAGTTCAGTAAAAAAAAATATTCATGATTTAATAAAATTGAATTCAATTGGTTTATTTAAAAAAAAAATATTTCCAATTAGTTAGAAACAATTGTCTGTAAAGCAGAAAGTTCCAAAATAAAGAAATTCAAATCAGTTTACGAAAACTTTAATAAATTAATAATCAATTCATCAGTGGTGTATTTAGGTAACTAATATGTATTATGGATATATTTGCAGTAAACATATAGCAGAGAGTTGCTTAAATCAGACCTTTTTTCCATTGTTTGTAAAAATAATTAATAAAAGGTTTATATTTTATAATAAATTTAAATTTTGATAATTTTCTTATTTCCAAAAAAAATCTATATTTAATTTCAAACCCAAAAAACTATCCTAAAGGTTAGTCCATATAAAAACGATTGTGTGACATACTTCAAATTTAAAATGACAATAAATAAATAGAAGGGCGACCAATTAAATTATCACTTATTTGTAAGAGTTTTTCAACAATCACCGATCAATATATATATATATACATATATACATATTTATATCTCAATAATATTATTTAGTTTCCAAATATAAGTCTTGGTACTTGACTGTACCTACCCCATAAAGAAAGATTCTGTCTGTATTCCGGTACTGCCATTTATATTTTCCATATTTTTCAATTTTTTTTTCAAAACTTTTCTTTTTTCATTAAAAGTCAACTAATTGCCAACCCAATTAATAAAATTTTTATTCGATATTTTTATATCGTGTTTACAATTCAAATAGTTTTGTTTACCTGTTCGTCTGTTAAGTCAAACCAATTTAACCAATGAAGAAAATAACAAAAAAACAAAAATCAAATAATAAAACAAGCAAACAAACGAAGTACCACTACACTGAAAAAAAAATAAAATTAGAGACGAAAGGATGATTTTGTGGGTGTGTAATGTTTATACTTGATAATGTTAGTAATTTGGTGATTCAATCATTCATATATGTATATATGCGTACGTTTTTAATTCCATATACTATATATATTTAGGAAATATTATTGATAGGGTTGGGCTGTTAGTTGTTTAGGTGATTTATCGTTTACATGACATAGTGTTTAATATTACTTCCGCATGAAGCAGTTTTTTACAGAATTTGATAGCAATGTAATTGAAAAAATAAGTCTATTAATTTCGATTGTTGGATTCATTGAAAAAATTGGATTTTTAATTGATGAATTCACTTAAAATTACTGTAATGAATTCAATTAAAATATTGTAATTTAATTTACATTAAATTCTATAGAATATTGCCAAAACACGACATCTACATTTTTTAATATTTTGGATATTGATTGCTAAACATTTAATATTTAAATTTACTAATACAAAATTAGTAAATTATAAAACCGATATTTTTATTTCTTCGGTGATTGACTTTGCCAAAACATAATTTTACATAAATTTTAGATTACAAATCCGCTACAAAACAAAAACTACCAATAAAATAAAAAAAAACATTATTTTAATCTCAATAGTTGAGCATTTCATAAACTTTTTCTTATAACAAGTTACGATCAAATTTTCTTAAATTTGCTCTGATGAAAGTATACATATATATATATCGTTTTTTGGCAAAGTTCCACAGAATTACTCTTATTAATAATTAATTAATAATGCTTTTTGAGTAAGAAAGATTTTTATTCATTTGAATACCGATAATTTTTTTTGTCGCAAAAAATAAATAAAAAGTTATTTTTCACAATTTACCTAAAAATGGGAAACCAAAACCTAAAACTAAAGTAATATAAAATATTTTATTTTGCGTTATAAATTTAATGTATTGGAAAAATGTAACCGAGGGATATACTATCTAACCTGTAAAGAATATAAATAAAAAATTTCCGTTTTTTAGATCATAATAAAATGAAATTTTATGTTGTGTGTTAAATCGATTAGAATTATTATAAACAATATTAATTAGAAAGTCATGCTTTTTTTTTGTATTTTAATTTTGATTTATTAATATTTATGTATGTATATAAAAAGTATATAAAATAAAAGTATATAAAAATTTTAGAAATTTTACTATCAATGTTATTTCGATTAGTTTATTAATAAATTAGTTAAGTAACCGTCCAAAATAGCTTCAGACAAAAGTTATTGCCAATAAAAACATAACAAATATTTATTTAAGGTAAAATTGCAAAATAATAAAAATGTTTATTGATTTATATATATGTAGTACAAATATTCAAATTAATTTATTTTAAGTTATCTTATATACTGTTGCGCTTGTAATATCAAATTATGTAAATTTGAATAATTTATCTTTTTATGGATGAATTAAATAATATTAATTTAGTTAGAAAAATTAATTAATTAAAAATATTTTTTTATTTATTTACTTTACTTTTAAATATTCTAAACATTTATTGCTTTCTATCTTCACGTAGAATATGAAATGGTAAATAATAATTTGATTTGCTACATACATAACTATCATGTAGGTCCTTATAATGACAAACAGTTAACATATAGTATTAACTTCTATTACATTATACATTTCATGCATTTTACAACATAGTGTAACAACACAACAATTTTAGGGAAAATTTACGAACAGCACCAGCTAAAATTTACGTACAGCACCAGCTAAATTTTTTTTTTTAATTTTAACTTTAATGAGTATCAACAAATATTCTAATTCTAATATAACATGTTTTAAGAATTAAGTTGAACATTTAATTTGTTAAATAAAAATTTGTAAAAATAATCCATTAGTTATGTGTACATAAAGGTATGCTCAAAGTATTAACATAATTGATTTCTCAAATAAATCTCTAGGTAAATGCAAATTCGAACGAATAAATATCACAATTTTATTCTTGACATTAAATTACTATCAAAAAATTGTCAAAATTTCCAAGAAATTGACACTGAAATAGATAAATTTGTCACATAACATCAATACATTTTAAGTAATATAAAGCAAATAAAATTTAAAATATATTTATCAACAAAATCTTTATCTTTTTGTTTTAAAAATAATTTTATTTTTCAACAAAATATTTGAAATAATACAAAAAGAATTACACTAGAAATATCTAAAAAAAAAACAAAAAATAATAATCGATTATATAGTACTTTGCAAACAGAATACTTAAAAAACATAAAAAATAAAAATTTCAATATAAATATATATTAAAGAAAAGTCCTTATAAATGATATACTTAACATGTGTCTGACATGAAAAATAACTTATTGATACCGACTCGACGTCTTTCTTTTAGTACATATACAAACTTACTTAATAATAAAGTGTCAAGGACTCTTAAAACTTAAAAAATAAAAAATAAAATAAACATTTTTAATATGTGTATAATACACAAGTACAGAAATAGCAAGAAAAGAGCAAAAAAAAAAATTTATAATTTTAAAAAACCTACATAAAATATCTTTAAAGTATTTTATTTTCTTCATTAGTTTTCTTAATTAACGATGTATTCTGAATTGATAACAGATGTATATAGAAATGGCTAGTTGAATACATTATTTATAGTCATTTTTATTGAATATATTATATTTTTGCTGTTAAGACTTAATTTAAAATATCCTCAACAATATCATCCTAATTGGTTCAACAAATATATAAAAGAAGCTTTTATAAAACCTATGCTTATATCTTTTCATTTTATTTCTTCACAAAATTATGGACATGTTCGGAAATAAAAATGAATTTATAGAGATTTATTATAAAATGGAAAAAGATTTGGCTAAATTTAATATTTTTGGCAAAAATGATAATATTTCATAAGATATAGAAAGTTATACTTTATGTTAAAAATATTAAGTTTTTAATTTTTAGCAAAAAATTACTTAAAAGAAAACAAAGATATGAACAATATTAATGAATTCAATCTGATTTTGAACATATCTCAAGAAAATAAATCGATGGTGATCATAATTAAGGTATATTTATATTTGAGAACAAGAACATATGAATTATGTTTGGAAATAAAAATAATTATTTCATATCTGAATAAAATGAGATATTTTCGGTAGCTGTAGAGTCTAGAGCCAAAGAATGCTTTTAATTTTAATTTATTAAAATTTATATATTTTGTGAACAACTTCATACACTAGGGCTAATTATAAAACACTTATGCATATTCTGAGAACACGAACGAACACAAAACACCGTAACATATATTATATAGAGTTGTGGGCACTAGGTGGACAAAAAATGTTCGTCCATCCTTTTTCACAAAACTGAAAATTTCATGAAAATTGTTCATAGTCAAAAACTTGTCACTGATATGGCTGTGGCTTCATCGCAAGTTCTGACTAATTCTACACAAGACTGGATATCACAATAAGCCGAATGGCTGAACGGTGGAATGATTAGTCTAACCTTTACCACAAAATAGATATACAAATATATTTTATAAAAATTCTTTTTAAGCATTAAATATCTAAAAAAAAATACAAATCTTATTTGTATTTATTTAGATATTTAATATTTTATATAACACTGTAACAACGTAGCCAAAATGACATATTTTTTTAGTTGCTCTTTTTTAATAATTCGTTCGTAAAATTTCTTATTACAAAAAGAAGATTATTTATTCTAATATAAATTCTAAATAACAATATTTAAGTATTCCACTCCCTATGGGCTTCTTAAAATTAACTAGAATTAGGGAAAATGAAATATAAAATGTTTAGTTGCAAAGGTGCCTTTAAAAAGCAATAAAGCTTTAACATAACAAAACAACTAATGTAGTCCAAAGTTTTTTTTTTTTTTTTTTTTTGTATTTCTTGAAAATATAGGTCATGCAAATTAACCATAATACAGTTTATACTAGGTATATAGTTTATAATGTATATAGTTGTTATAATCTAAATGTGTATATTACGGTTAAATATTCAATTACTTATACAGAATATTTACACATAATATACTACCTTATAGTTAAAAGGTATCTAAACTTATGGTCTTTCTATCTAACATAAAATTTTCATACTAGCTCCCTCAATATTTTTTAAAAATTGGATATAAGTATATATACAATAAACTATAAATTAGATAGCTATTAATTTATAGGTCATTCAGTAAAAAATGTTTTCTATTATATAGGCTTTCCATTTTGAAAATCGTGACATAAATTTTAACCAATTCTAAAATTTTGTAACTATAGAATTGTAATTTATAAAATATAAATATTTTACTAGCTATAAAGGTAGCAAGGGATATCATTTAATTTTACAATATATATGTATATATTAAAAGTATTCCCCATTGCAGTCAAATGGTATGTGAACACTATATCAATGGGACAATAGTTTACTTAAAATATATAATAATTATAAATTATAATTTAGAAAAAAAATAGAGAAACAAAAATGTTGTTTAAAAAATTGCAATTTATTTACAATTATGATGACCAGTAAATAGATTCCAAATTTTGATTATATCTAAAATTATAATTATATGTGAGATGTTTAGATTAATAGAAAATTAAATATACTTAGCATAGATTTATAATGTACCATTGTATATTCAACTATCTAGAAATTAACACAATTCCGAAAATAATTTATTTAAAAGCAATATTACAAAGGAAACTAATTTTAAAAGAAAATCTAATCAAAACTATAATTTAACATAAAAAAATACAACAATCCTTTTTGTTATTCAATTCGAAAATGGAATAAAAAATCAATGCAAATATCCATGTTTTAAAAATTTAAAAAGAAAAATAGAGAAATATATATATATATATATATAATCCTGTGTATATTTCTAAAGGACACTATAAACAAACTATTTAAATGGACTTTGTCTATTCTTGCATATATTTTATTTAGCTTATTCAAAAAGCAGCATTATTGTTCCCCAGTGACAAAGATTTAATACAAAAAAAAAAAAAGATAAACAAACGGTAGCAATAAGGAAAAAAACTAAAATTCTACTTGAAAATTTTCCACCTGATACTAAAGAAATAAAAACTTTTAATATATAAATCCATTATGTATAGAAAGTGTATATAGAATGTTTTCCAGTTAAGTTAATATATTCACGTGTTTACTGACATATCATCACCATAATTGTTTAGTGTTTGAAATCAAAATTCTTATACATTTAAATTTTATTTTATAAATTTTTGGAAAATGTTTCAAGATATTATAATAGGATATTTCGCAATTAAAGTTTCATGTAATAGGATATTTTATTACACAGTCAATAATTAATAACGTTCAAAATAAATTATTAATTATACAGTATTGGAAGCAACGCAGTTCTTTTATGTTTCAAATAATTTTCCAATGCATAAAAAAAATCTTACTACATATTAACAAATCTACGCTATTAGATAACCTGGCCAGCAAAAAAACACTGTGCATAACCCCACGTACGTATTTTATCGTGCGAAAATTCCTGAGAAAAGCTAAGCGGTTACTAACACTTAAAAGTCGTAAAAACGTTTCTCTACTATACGTGATTTAGCTCAAACTAATGATGAAAGAAGTGTAATATAGCTCACATCCTGTGTGGTGCACTTGGTGTAACCAAAATTGGGTTTATATTACAACAGATTGTAAAATCATTTGTCCTTGAGCAAATAGCTCAAGGACAAATGATTTATTTAGACCAATATGTTACCAATAACATCGTTTTAAAACTTTTTATTAGAAAAATATTATTTCAAAATGAAATCTGCATATAATAATTCTAAAAGTTATAACTGAGATTGAAGAACTCGTTTAACAATGATATTCATTTACATAAAAAAAAAAATCAAATCAAATATACATATAATGGAAATTTTTAACAGGATATATGGCAATAAGTTTTCTGTTAACTTATAATACTTGTGATTTTGAAGAGTACGCCAAAAGGCAAGACCTTTAGTTAGAAAATTATCAAACAGGATTTAGATAAAATTTTCAATTGAATATTATACAATCGGAAATTTAACAGCTATATCGTATCTACGAAAAAAAAATAATATCGTGTAAATTGTTTATTTCTTAAAGCTTTTGTCGTCTATTATTTTTCCGTCAGTAAATCACCATCATAATTTTTACATTTGAAAGTTGCTCGAACGTAAAAGAATTAGAAATATTATGCAAATTAAATTGAATACATATATGTATAATGCAATTCAACTACAAATTAAAGTGTTTGTATGTTTGATTAATTGAAAAAGAAAAGGAAGAAAACATAACACAACAAAAAAGCTTTATAACGTATTTGTGTGGTGGAATTAAATGACAAAAAAAGGGAAGAAAATTATGGGTAAATATTTTTTTTGCATAATTCATTTTTAAATTTATTCTATATTTTATAATATGTATTATGTAAAACAAAAAATTGTCTGTGTAGTTTTACATGCATACAAAACATCAAAAATAGTAAATTGCATTTAATGTGAAATTTATTATTTGCATCAAAGAATTTTTCAATTTATTATAAATATAGAGTCTGCGTGATTATAAATGACTAGTACTTAACGATTATTATAAATGACAGCTATTTTATAAAAATAATATACATTTATAATTTTTTTTAATGTATATATTTATTAAAATTTAATATATTTTAGATTACGTCATAGATGCATAAATGAAGAAATATTAATAATAACCAGAATAAATTAATAATTTTGCAAAGAAATTCTATTTATGAAATTAAAATTGATTTAGTTTTCCTTCAAACTTTAGTAAGTAATTCGAAACCATATATACTCTTGTTTGCATCATGCAAATTTATCGAGGATGAAAAATTCTGCCCTAATTGCAATTTTAATCGCTTTAGAATATGAGATTTAATTTTTACTTATGGAGTTCATCTTTTTAGCGATAATCCATTACAGTATGAACCTAAATATAATTTTATATGGATTTAAAACCATAATTTTTATTTTTAAAAGGAAAGAAAGTTTAATTATACCAAACTCATGGTCTTGGATAATTCTTGTGACATAATGGTATTAATGGTTTTTACCATAGAGTTTTTCTCATTGTAACTTTTACTACCTTAAAGCTTATTGACTACTCTATCAATATTTATCACCTACACCCTAACAATAATAAATAAGGCAGATGTCAATAGTTCAATATTTTCCCGCAAGACTGAATTAACCGGCAATATTTTCAAAATTAATCTTTTGTAATAAATTAATAGTAGTTTGGATGAATTCCTATGTTTTTGTCCACTTTTAATGCTTTTATCACAACTACAAAAAAAAGAAGGATATGTTCACAAGTTATCAGAATTTTATTCTACGGGATTTTTGAAGAAGTGCTGAAAATTTTAATTTATTCATCAACATGTTCTAAAATACTTAAATGTATTTAAATATACAAACTAAAAAGGAAGTTTTTTCTATTCTCTGTAAAATGTTGCTCAAATGGTGGAAATGTCACTCAAACAAGACGTCGATTTAAATCCTAGAATCCTTAATTTCGATTTAATTAAAATACGCAATTAAGCATTCAATGGCAATTTTTTATATTCTATCAAAAGTCAATTAAACTATATTTATTTGCTTATTAATTTGTAATTCAAAAGTCAATTAAACTATATTTATTTGCTTATTAATTTGTAATTTTCTAAAACTTTTCAATAAAAATATATTTTATATAATTAAAAATTATAGTATACTTACTATGCGTATCAAATTTTCTAATTATGGTTTCAATAAGAGTGGTTTTTGGTGCCACATGTCCTCGTCTCACCGGCATTATGTAATAATAATCGTTTTAATTCCTTAATATTCCTTTTTAAAATTTATAATCCTTTTCAAAATAATTAAAGGAAATATTCCAAATATATATTGAAGATACATAAAAATACCATAAGAAATTTTCATTCAATATTAACACAAATTTTAAAAAAAAAAAAGAAAATTTAATTTTTAAAAATCATAATTTCTAATTTAATTATTTATATAATTTATTGGTAAGAAATTCGTTAATTATTTTAATTATTATATTTTTTTTTTGTTTTTATACATAAAGCTAAAATGCGTATAATATTCCTTATTTTTATTTGTGTATGTTTTGTATATATGTATATATATATATATATGTTTAACCGTATATATGTATTTAATCTTTTTAAAAAAAATTAAATTAATTGAGAATTATTAATTTTAAAATACGCAGTTAAGCATTCTAGGCGATTTTTAATTTTTATTTATTTTTTTTGTTGTTAAAGAAAACTAAATTTCCTTTACGTTTTTTTTAATTTTTTTAATTAAATGATAATTTTTATTTAAGCTAATTTAAACACTAATTTTTTTTTATTATTAATTATAGATTTGATTAATGATGTTGTGGCAAAAATATCACAAAAATTTTTTTACTATTATTTTTTTTAAATTACGATTAATTATTTGATTTGATTTGATTTTTTTAAGTTAAACTTTACTAATTTTATAATTATTATTAATTTTTATTAAGCACACTTTTACTAATTTTCGATTGATATATGAGATAATTAAAGCGCATTTGAATTGGTACTTTTAAGTTTTTTTTTTTTTTTTTTTGCTACGAAATGAAAATATTTTTAATTTTTCATCAAAAAAAAGATAAATAAAAAACACATAAGAATAATTTTCTATTTAAAAAATATAAATTTCATTTTTTTTTTTAATTTTTTGATTTTATGAAATTTTGTTTATCTTTTAATTTTTTAATAAATTTTTTACGATTAAAAATTTATTTATATTTTATCTTGTTTTAATTTGACTAAAGCACTTGTGAAAACCCATTATTTTTGTTTTTTCCTTATAATTATTATATTTTATTATACATTTTTATAATTTTAATTAATTTGATTTATGTTTTTAATTATTTAATTAATATTTATTATCATTTTCTAAATTTCTGTTTTTCTTAATAATAAATTTTGTTTGAAGACTTTTGTGTTCAGGAGACAAAATTTGGAGTAATTGGATTCCATAATCTGAAAAAAAAAAAAATGAAAATAAATTAATATTAATTCTTATAGTAAGTTGTAAGAAAATTTTTAATTCTCTCAAAAAATTGTCTAATTTGATTCAAGTTATCAAATTTCTGGCAGGAGTATTAGAGTATTGAAACAAATATCCGTAACTTTTAAGTAAGAATATCAAAAATCTTAAAAATTGTTTGAGAGCTATTGAAAATCTATATTAAAGATGTATAGTATTTGAATAAATATGTTAAAATGTTCTCTCTAATGTCACCTAGTGCAATAGAAGTGATACCTTTGTCCAACTAAACTAAACTATAACGTATAATAAATATACAACTTTTGCCATAACTCAGTTAAATTTAGATGGAATTAGCTAATTTACTTTTTAACAATAATATATGTTTTGGGATCTAATTTATTGGCTTGCTTATCTTATTTAATATTAGTAAAAAAAAAAATCATAAGAATAATTTTTTCATAAAAACAAATATACAATAAACTTAAATCTACAAAAAAAAAACAATTTCTAGATTATCCGATTAAATTGCTAGTTTTATCACTAAAAATAATGCGAAAACGGAACAAGCATACATAAGTACGTTTTAAATTCATACGTAAAACTATCAATTTCCAAGATTGTATAGTTATAGTATATGTAAATCAAAAATATGAATACTAATTTTTCTCTTCTAGTACTTCTCAACCTGAACAAATTTCTTTAAATATAATTTATTGCATATAAGAGAACCGGATAAATTGAATATAAACGTATTCAATTTTTGTACGTTTATAAATAATTTCATATACATTTGTATTATCATTCATAAACATAAGTTTTCCATAAGAAATAATGAAGATTAAAGATTTATAAGATTCTTTTCTGGATCATTTTATTAAAGAGTTTATTTTCATTTCATATTATTTTAATTATTTACGATATTTAATTATGATATAGAATAGATTTAATACAAATATTAATCAAATAAAACATATATATTTCAAATTATATGCATTCTCGGCAAATTTACCTTGAATTTTATATATTTTGAAATGTTTATTATTATACACTGGATCATAGTATTATAAAGTTTAGATGGTATGATGTAATTAGTTTGAGATTTGTATTTTGTTGCACACTACAATACAAATGATCTATCTGTATGGTTATAATTTGTTGGCTTAGTTTATCTTGCCGTATGAATTTTTACTGTAGACTATGTAAAATTGTATGGAAGTTAAAATAATCAAAAATAGAAATACTACAATATAGCTGAATTTAATAAATTTTGGAATCTGTTTAAAAACACTTCTGACGAATTACATGTTTTTTTTTATAAATTTTAAAATAATTTTGTATATAAATTTTTCAATATTAAATTAATATTTAATCACTGTATTTTTTATTAACATCAATCATATTTAAATATGTCTAATCTTTGAAGTTTCTTTATACCATGCGATGGATCATGTTTTCTTTGATATTTAAATTAGACTTTTTTCTTATACCTGTTTCTTTTAAAAATAAACCAATTCTGATTACAAATTAGACTTAAAAATAAGGGAGTTTTTTTTTTATAACCAAAAACTTTTTACAAGATTTTTAATAGATTCGTAATTTTCATGTTTTTTTTTTTGTCTTTAATCTTAATGTGAAACGAACAAATATTTCGTAGAAAAGTTTATTACTTTCTAAAATTTTCTATAATTTTTTTTGTTGTTTACAAATTATTAAAGAATAAATTTTATTCATAAAAAAATATATATTTATATTAGAATTTATTTCGTTCAAGAGAACTGATTGTATACTAATAATCCTTGAGCATATATATGTATTTATAAAAGATTTATCATATTAAATATTTATGAATAATGTTTATACAACAAAAGAAATCTCAGACAACAACGTTAATTTTTACCCCTAAAAATGAAAAAAACATAAAAAAATGTAAATACAAATCGAGAAGTACATAAATCATTTTAGAAATATTTACTTTAACAGATTTATAGAACGAAATACGATTAATGAAACTTATGATAAAAAAAAAACATTGAAAAGTATCTTTTTTTTATATACAAATTTTTTTTTCCATATTTATATAAAATTTTGAAATGTGTTGGTATTTAACAATATATTAGACAAAATACTTTATGTAATAATAATACCGATACTTGTCTCAAAAAATTTGGCAATACAGGGGGCAGACAGATATATATGTTCACCATAAAGAAATTATTCTAATTTCATCCTTTTTAATAAAGATTAACATTAAGTATTTAGTAAAATTACACAATTATTTTAATTTTGTACGAATAATTGCTTTAGTTTAGCAGCACATATAGAATTTATATCAGAGCTTACAGTTCTTTGCTACAATAAAACCCTGCACAAGAACAAAATGAATATATATATTTCTCGTATATCAACAATAATATCAAACCCTGTAATATCTCCTGTACATAAATTTACTTTTTGCATAATAAATTTTTGTTAAGGTTTTGTATAAATACTATGTACGATAAGTATCCAGAATGAAATGCTCGACATTGTGGTGACTTATCGTATAGTATTTATAATTTACTTTATTTTTTTGAATATATTTAAGGATACCATATGAACTTAGTAGATTTTTATGGATTAAAGATTTAGAAAATTTTAAATATTCTATAAAAATGTATTTTATATTTTTTACAGATTTATCAACCTTTCGTTACTAAATTGTGTAAATTTAAAATATAAAATTTAAATTAATTTCTAAATGTTGATTAAATTAAATCTTTCCAAAAAAATGCTACTATATCCTACTTAAAGGATTGTAGTTATTAATAAACATAATTTTTACCAGCATTATTCTACTTATTTAAATATTTAATTCAAAGCAATATTATTATAGATTTTAATAATAAATTTAAAAATTATGGCAGCATACATTCGACAGTATTTAAATGAAATGTAATATTTATACATCTGTACTTTCTACTATATTATATTTTGAAAAATTAAGCCAAATCTCTTCCACTTTAACCAATTAATTATAATAAATATGAAATTATATATAAATAAATTTATTGTATATTATCTTATCCCTACAAGAAAATAATGATTTTTAGTTATTTATATTATATTTACTATATAAATATATTTACATACAAGTTACTATAAAATTCTAAATAATTTCCGTTCTTATCCATATAGTAATCAAAAATTTATTCAAATATAAATTTAGGTAAGTATATCGTAATAAATATAATAAATTATATTACAATAAATAGGAAATCTATATTATATATATACGCCTAAAAAAACTATCTTAAGATAATCTTATATTATTTTTAGTTCAGATTTACTCAAAAAATACTTATACCAAAATTCAAATTTCTATTATCATGTTTATGAAATTCGAAAGAATATATTTCCACAAAAAAAAACCAAACCAATTTTTTTTTACAATAAAATAAATTCGATAGCTTAAAAAAATAATTCTATGGTTAAGCTGTTAGTCCTGTGGGACCTTTCAGTGTAAATGGAAATATAATAATTTTCCTTTTAGCTTTCTTCTTAAACTTACATAAATGAAAAGAACACTAAATAATAAAATTTTTCTACCGTCGCAATTGTGAATTTAAATCCTTGGAGTATCCTTATGTAGAATATGAAAAATGTTATTATAATTATTTTTTATTTATTTAAGAATCAAAAGTGACTGCTTCTTTTATGCTGGAAGAAATAAGTTTTGTTTTTAAGTAGAAAAAAAATTATTCAGAAAATAAAAATTTGATTTCTGAATAAAAATTATGTATATTTAGAAGAAAAAAAATGTGAAGTCTTACGAAATTAAAGAACTGATTCTTATAAATAGTTCAAATGATTCTTATGACTTTTTTTATTTAAGGATTTATTCTCAGTTATTATGACAAAAAATATAATTTTCGTAAAAAAAAAAATTTAAATGAAGTTGTTAATCTAATTAATATTTAATTATAATATTTTAATTAATATTTTTCTATTATGACAATTTACAAAAGTCTTGTGAAAAAAATAATTTGATTTAATTACAATAAAAAATGTAAATAGGTAAAAAAAGAAAGATATTTAAAAAATTGGTTTTATGTGCATGGTCTCTGGAAAGTTTACTTAAGAATGTAAATTTAAAGGCATAAATTGTGAAACTTAATATACATTTTATTATAAATTGACAACATTATTTATGGCAGTTATATGCTTTAAATTATTAATTTTGGAGATGCAGTCAATGCAGAGAAATTGAAGAGTGATAAATTATTATTTAATGATTTGTAACAAAAATATGTAATACAACAAAATTTCAATATATAAATATATACTTTTAAATGTATAAATATTGATTTATCTTCTAGAAAATATATCATAATATAAATTTAATACTTTCATATGAAAATTTACTATTAAGGATTAAAATTTAGTATACGTCTATCAAAAAAAAAAAAAAAATTAAATAATTGGACTTTTCGGATTATGATGTTGTAAACAATAATCTTCCAATGTAAAACTATTTTAATTTTAAAATTGTATATTTCACAATATATTATATTAGAATATTAAATATCTCAGTTCGGTGTACATATTATAATTGCAATACTCAAAAAACTCCATAAATTTGATTCACAAAGTACGAAAATCTCAAAGAAGAATCTGTTTTCTACAAATTTAATTATTAATGAAGACAAATAAAATTACGGAAATTAAAATAGTTTTGGGTTTTAAACAGTCATTAACAAACCAAACTTAAAGGTAAATTCTGACAAATGAAAATTATAGATTTTTGTATATTTTATTTTTAAAAATAATTTATATTATATAAAACATTTTTCTGTTCAAACCTGTATGCCCAAATATGCCATTTATAATGTTAAAATCACCAAATATATTTTTGGCATTTATCCAAAAATAAAAATATGTATAGGGAGTGAATTGAAAATCCTTATATTAATTTTTCCTTTTTGTCAGTTAACAAATAAAAACAAAAAGCCCCTAGTGAAACATTTAGGAAAAATAAACTAAAAATTCCCAGTAACCGAAAAAACTATTTCAACAATTTCACTTTAAAATTAATTTTCTTATCAATCACCATAAATAAGGACACTAAAACAAAAGCTTTGGCATAAATTAAAAAAAAAAAATCATATAAAATTTTATATAATGTAATGTGGAAATGTATATTTAAATTTAAATATATTATGACTTCATCCACTATTTCCTTTTAGACAATTTTCAATTCCGAATAAAAGAAATTTTGGTATCTGCAAATTGAAAAATCATTTTTGAAAATTTTTTTTTTAGCCACTGAAATTCCAATAGGAAAAAAACCATTAACTTATGTTTATAAATAATTAATGTCTAATCTAAAATACATAACTATTTTTATTGACAATCAGATTGGAGTTATATTAGCAACTAGAACTAGAAGTAATTATATGTAAGAATTATATGTTGTCTGATAGCTAGTGAAAATCGAAGCTTATGTTCATACTTAGGAATTTGTAAAAATCGTTTCTGCAACAGTAAGCGGATTACCTAAAAAAGACACTGAGAAAATGAGCAGAAATTTGTCGAGCATCAGAACAGTATTACTCATTGATTTAAAAAGAAATCAAAATCAATATGATTGTTTCCAGATGATAAAATTGTTCAGTAATAGAAATTTTCATTTTAGTTTTTATGGCATTTCAGTGGATTATATCATTATTTTAAATACAATTTGAATGCGAAATTTTGTTTGATGTCTAAAATTTTATGTTTGAGAAAATATTATATTATATTATAAAATATAACTAAAATTCGAATTTTTAAAATACTTAAATTAAAAATCTGAAATTATGATTTAGATTTTTCATAATCTTGTTCAGACTTAAAATATTAAATTTTACAAACTCTCCAATCAACGAACAAAAAAAAAAACTTATTCATTTAAATCCTTGAAAAGTAGATTACAATATGCATTAAAAAAATAATTTTTTTTTTGTTATACTCAATGCTAAATTTCACATAAAAAATATTTTCAGAATTCTAATTATTTTTATATTTCATTTATGTATTCCAATAAAAAATCAAAATCAAATTTTAATATAAAAAAAAAAGAAACTTTTTTTTAAAGAAAAATTGTTGCACCACTATAACAATTTTCTTTTTTCTCTCTTATATTACTTTTCTTTAGTTTAATGTCCTTTTTTTCTGTTTATATTGAATTTGCAAAAAAAAAAAATTATTATTTTACAATCAAGGTATAACCAAACCATATTTTTTTTTCTCCAAACATATAATTTTCCTTGAATTTTTTTCACTGCTGTTAAAGAAGCAATTTTTAAAATAGTTAACGTAACAAAACGCTACCTAAACTGAAAATGGAAATGGGAATTGTACCAAAGGAATTATTCATGTTTTGTTCAGAGTAAATGAAATTAAACTTTAGTAAAAAAAATAAAAAAAAAATTATATGCGAAAAAAAAAATCAACATAGATATTTTTGTATCGTCCTTTTTATAACAGATTTTCTGTTTCAGATTAAGTTTTAAATAATAGAAATCATACGAGATGGAATTAAATTCCTTTTTTTTTTTCTCTTACGTATTTTGAGTTCAAGTTTTCTTTTTTCAATTTCATGGCAAATAATTTCATTTGTAAAATAATGAAAATTTTTATTATAGATATCATGGGAATGAATAAAAAAAAATGTTCGTACAAAATATATCTATATGTATATAAAACAAGGATATGATTTGAGATTAAGAAAATGTACTTATTTCTTATAAAAATTGTAAAAAGATTTTTCATAGATTTACATATGATTATAGAATATTATATAAAATTGAAATAAAATAATATTATTTCGTTAAATAATATAAGAATATATAAATATATCCTTTTTAGTATTTCTATAACCTTGTACAAAATATTAGTATAAAAATTTACAATTTTTTTTATTAAAAATTATACAAGATGTAAAAAATCTCTTAATATCGTCATTGAGATTCTGAAAATTCTTGTCGAATACCATTTATAAATCGAATTTAAATATTGTAATTTTGGTCAGTGCGTATATAATGATAGACGGTTTTTTTAATAAAATACTATGTACAGAAATTTTTAAAATATGTTAATCAAAAATAATATTACAATTGAAGTTAAGTACAATGACTTCTTCATAGCGTAAATTAATATTTATATTCATAATTTATGAAAAATAGGATTTTTTAAATAGTACAACAAGTTTTTCAACCTCATTCTTGTCCTATGACGTATGAACTGAAAGTTTAATAATATAGAAACATGTGAATAGAACGACAAAATTGTTAAATAAACAAAATAATGAAACATATCTAAAGTAAGAAATAATCAAAAATTTTTATAATTTTAAAGAAAAATTAAACCAAAAGCAAAATTTTAAATTATAAAAAATCTAAATTGATTTTTAGAAAATTCAGATATGTACATATGTTTCCAAAATGAATTAAAAGTAGTCATGGAATCATGTATGGTTTTTTTTCTGTAATAAGTAATTTCAAACCTTTAACATTGAAATTTTTCTATATTTCAAAAAAAAAAAACGAACTACGGATATAAATGTACTACAGAATGTTACATTACTTTTTTGGTACATATTACTATGTTGAATTTTTTATGTTCATTGAAATTCAAATAAATATGTATTAAATATATTTCAAACAAACTCTGAAAAGTAATAACTACAAATCTGGAATCTGCGTAAAAAAATCATTTGAATATAGTGGAAGTTTAAAATTATACTATTCATATTGCTATAGTTAAAAATTTATTTGCAATTTACTAAAACTAGATTTAATTTTTCAATTGGGATTCAAAAATAGTAAAATTCATTTTTAATAATGCTTCTCGCAAATTTTCAGGTCTACAAAATAAAATTAAGCTAGAAAAATTCGTTTTCTGGTGTTATTTAATTTTGTTTACAAATTCTTAACATTTTCTGATTCACAACTTCAAAAGTTTATGTTTTCAACTTAAAACTTATATTCGAAAATTTATTAAATTTACACATTTTGATATCACATTGAAAACAAAATTTACAATCTATAAAATTTAATATTTTCATTCTCACTATTATATTTTTTACTATCCATTGATGCAAAACATTAATAACTTTAAGGATTAAAAAATCACAATATTTCCCACCAATTCGGAAATATACTTTTCACCCAATACGAAAAAAAAAACAAAAAACCTTATTGAAAAATTTATTATTAGATGGCATATTGTAAATGAAAAATATTCGAAATTGATGCCTGAATCGCTGCTATTTTAATATCAACTATCTTTTAGTAATCATAAATATTTAATTTATGGTTTGTGGAAAAACCATATAAAAACGATACTTAAATATTAAGTAATAAATATGAAAATTAAATATATTAAATTTCCGATTTTTGTGTCTCAATTGCTTTTTAAAAAAAAAAAAATTTAAAATTTATTATTAAATATATTTTTTTTTTGCCGATAATAAATTTTTCCCTTTCTCAAGAAAAATTTTGATGAGGTAATTTCTTTCAACAGGTTCATCGAATCTAATTCCAACTAAACATCTATATTTTTTTTTTTATTACAACACCAAATATAAAATAGAAATATTGTATATAAATGTTTTGTAGCTCAGATGTTGCTTCAATTTTTTTTTTTTTTCTATTTCGGAAAATTCATTAACAAATACAAGAAAAACTATTTCTAGTTTTTAGTTGTTTTTTTTTTATTTCGCTACTAATTGTATAGCTAATGTTATTTACGTGACACACGTTTTCTAATAATCAGCTGATAATTAGCTATACAGACATTTTTATTTTTATTTTCGATATATTTTAAATATGCGTAGGTGAATATTTTTAATGTCATTTTCAGACCTGGGATTTTTTTTTTTTTTTTGCTTTGTTGGAGGAAAAAAAAATAGAATTTATATTGAGAAAATAGAAATTGAAATAAATATAAATTCAAATTCAGCACGCAAATACAAACAATAATTACAAAAATCATATATACATATTTTGTTTATTTCTATATTTCCAGGTGGAACAAAAATTGAATTATAAAATATATTAGTGATTATTTTTAAATTCAACAAACATATAGTTTTATATTTTGAGCATATATACTGTCTTAGGTAACTTATTTATTTCAAAGCTTTGGGTCATTAGTAAAATATAAATAATAAAAAAAATAAGAAGTAAATTGCAATTAGAATAAGAAAATTCTATAATATTTTATTAATGTGATTTGAAACGTAAAGTTTTATCGTACCATGTTATTCGGTACAGAAGACCGAAATATTTGATAATTTTAATAATTGTGTTAACACAATTCTTATATTACAGCCCATAATAACTGAAAGATTTCGTTTTAATCCTTATAATTTTCGAAATGTTATTGTTTTAATTTTAAAGTTTAATAATTATTATTGATCAACATATTTATTTTCGAAACATAAAGCTATAAAATATTAATCTTGAATTTCAATTAAGCAAAAACCGACATATCAAGTATCTTTTACAATTTATAAAAGAAGGAGTAGGGTAAAAAACAGGTTATTAACCTGTTTTATACCTTATTTCATCAATAATATTATCCATTAAATTCCAGTGCATCAGAAATTATTTAAAGTAATTTTTGAGCTATTTTTAGTTTGGTATTTATATTTTCAACATTACAGATTACAGAATATTATTTACATCAAAATTTCCAAGGGAATATTTTCTAAATATTTACTAGAAAATATTACAATTTTAGAAAATATATTAACCAACAATATGTCAACGATTCAGCATGTTTTGTAATTAAAGAAAATTATAAAATCAAAATACCGAATAATTTGAAAATACCAAGATTTGGAATTTTATATTAAAAAATATTTGCATATAAATAAGTGAATTAGTGTAAGAGAGATTAATTTATGGAAATTCCTTAACATGCAAAAACTTTAAAATGACTTATTTGCAATTTAATTTTTATATAAATAAATTATAAATTTATTGCAGGTATTTTTATTATTCACGACATATAGATTTATATTGGAAAAATGTTTTACTATTATAAAAATTAGTTTTATTGGAAGAGACAAATGTATGATCATATAAGTTTATTGTGCATTAACATAATATTAACTTTTCTTGAATACATATTATTTATTAAGTTTTGATTGAAACATTTTTAATTTAAGCATTAAATCTTTAATACATAGCCTATTTATAATATACAACTACCTGTATTAAAAAAACTGGTCTAAGGATTAAATATTATTTAAAAGTATTAATAAAAGTATTTAAAAGTTAACCGAATACCATAATTTTATTATTGTATGATTTTCAATTGGCCAATTTTCCTGGTCAGTGAAATACATCAACATAAAAGATATATTCAAAGCATACCAAAAAATCTTTTTATAAATTTTATTAAATTAATTTTTGCATAAATTGAAAAAAAAAATTACATTTTTATCGATTACAAGATTCTAACAGAACAAAAAAAATTATTATGCTTCCATATTTTAATTATTTTACTAAAAAAAAAAATAATTACTAAAAATTGATTATTTTCCTTATACGTAGTCATAAAAAACAAAGAAAATACTTTCAAAAATTCATCAAAAAAAAAATTTTTTATTTTAAAAAATTCTATTAAAAAATTGTAAACAATAAATTTTTTTTTTAGATTCTAACCTTTGAAGTTTATGTTTTATGAAATCTATTTTTAGTAATAATAAAAAAACATATTAATAATTTTTGAATATTTGTTTATTTTGACAAAAACATTCTATCAAAAAACATAAATTTTAGTAAAACATTGATACAATAATTTCATTGAACTTTCATCAATCTATTTAAAAAAAAATACATTAATAAGAAAAATATTTTTTATTTTTATGAGCAAATTAGATATTTTTGTATTGGGTATCCTTTGTAAAACGTGATCTCAGACTAACAAATAATAATGAAATTTATATTCAATATTTATAAGGACAAACAAATAGAAAATCTATTGATATTTCTTTAATTTTTCTATTTCGAATTTATACAATAATAAGAAGAATATTAATAAAGATACAATAACTCTCACAGCATGATTCTTTATTATTAGCTTTTATTTCAGTTTATATTGAAGATAATTTAAAATCGATTCTTTGGTTAATACAAAAAAAAAATAGTTTTTTATTCGTTTTGTATAATAAAACTATTTGTTGCGATATTGTTAGAGATATTGGAATCTTCTTTAATGCTACACAACAACAAAAAAATAGTTATTTTGTTTTCAGATAAAGAAATACATATATAGATAAGGACTTTTAAACATAATTGCTTAATAAAAAAAATGTATTTATTTCTATATTTTATTAGCAACAATGGAAAATTTGGAAAATTATAAATGCGTTCAAAAAATATAGTATAACAAAATTTCAGTATATTCAAAATTTATGAAATTCGTTCTGATTTTCAAACTCATATTTAATATTCTATTTATTTAGAAACTGAATTTAATGTTTAATTTAAATTCAAAACTAGTTAACTAGTTTTAAAAAAAATAGTTTAAAAAAATTATTCAAATATTGTTAAACATAACTACGATAAATGTAATTATCTTTAAAGGACATACTTTTTAATATACAATTTTCTCTTAAATATGGCAGGTAACTGCCCTATTTGATTATACTCTAGGTTTCTAAACAATCAATTGCAATTAGAACTTACAAAACTTTATATGGAACTATAAATTTATTTATAGTGATGTAATATTAATTGTAACAAGCTTTATAAGTTATTTTTTTTTTGTTAGTAAGCCTAATCTAGTGTACCTATACCACACCACAGCTTAGTATACTTATATCACTAAGCTACAGCCGAATATGCAACTACTCGTATTAATATTAAATTAATATTGTTCAATCATACATAGCTTAATACCATATTCCTATAATGTAATATATATTTAAATTTTTAATACTGTATATTAATATTAAAAATTTAAATATATATTACATTATAGGAATATGATTTTGTCACAGAGAAATGTTAGAAATATCACTAAATAAAACAAAGAATGATATTAAATTGTAGATGGTATCCTTGAACTGTCGATAGATCTTACTATACCAAATAAAATCATGAAATTTTGAAAATTTTTCTTACGTAAAATTTAATACACATATCTTTTCTAAAATCTATTTTAAGATTAAGAATATTTAGTAAAAATCTTATTAATTTAAAAGCAATTTATTTATTATGTATTTTAATTCATTTTGTTTCAATGTTTAAAAAAAACTAAAATCGAAATCCTAATTTATAAACATAACTAGTCTTAAGAATAATTTAGAAAGATTTCCTTCCAAACCTAAAAAAAAGTATATATAAATTGTCAAATAAACTAAAGTATGAAAATTACTATTTAATTTTGTTCTCAAAAAATTAATGTATAATATGATAAATTTATTTAAATAAGTTATAAATTCATTTAAGATAGATTTATTTAATGTAAATCATATGCAAATTATTATTTAACTTAGTTCTTAGAAATATAATTTATAATCTATATAAGAACTTAATATAATATGAAAATATACATATTTTATAAACTTATCCATTATGTCAACTTTTATAAGAAAATATACAAAAAATATTAAAGCTGTAACATTGTCACTAACCATTTATGATTATATAACAAATTTTGTGGAAATAAATAATAAATATTTGTATATTATATATGTATAATATTAAGAAATCCCAACCTACCCTATTAGACTTCTAATGTTGATGTGTCATAAATTTATACCACTATAAGTTATTATTTATCAACCTCAAATTAATGTCTATATAAAACAATGTCTAAAGAAAATATATATATATATCTTTTTACTATAACCAGATAGCCGCCAAAATAATAAAAAGGAATTCATTTCTATACGACCATAAAAAATTTTTTAGATGAAAATTGGCGCCAAGCATCTTTACTGCATGTTTAATTTCCTTTTTTTTTTATATATATACAAGATAAATGTAGAATAAATATCAGTGAATAAAAAATATTTAGAAAAAAATACTGTAACACTTTTTAGATTGCCAAAAAAAAAATAACATTAAAATGAAGAAATTGTCATAATTCCAAATCCCTTTATTAAAATTTTTCGTATAGGGTATATTATATTCTTTTTAAAAATAAGGATAAATAGTATCGCGTTTAAAAATAATTTTTTTTTTTTTTTAAAAAAAAGGAAAAGATATTTCGGTTCACAGGAACAAAAATATATTTAAAAAAAAAAAACATATTTATTTATTGATTTAAAATCGATTGGAGAAGTATAACAAAAAAAATTTTTATACAATGTTTTCAGAAAAATATCAGTATCGATAATCAAGAGGATATTGGCGTAGGTTGTAATGATTTTGTTAATAAATTAAACGGCAGTAATGATCTGAAAATGAGTATTATGAAAATAGATATTTTATAATAATGTATTATTAAATTTTTATAATAATGTTAAATAAGGTTAAAGTAAATCTTAAAGAAAATTTTAATCTTAAAGAAACATTTAAGGAACATTCAACTTTGAGTAAATTTAATATTTTACTATTATACTTAAATTTTATTTAGATGACAATACATAATAAAGAATTCATAACGAGTTGTATAGAAAAAAATTGATTTTATATTCAAAAAGCATATATTTTTTCTTAGAAAAGTAATTTTTATTATATTTATCTGTAAGATTTTTTGTTTTTTTTTTTTGGAAAATCGAAGATATCTTTATTTTATAAATATTTCGAATTTATGATATATAAATTTTGTTATTTTGGCATACAAATAAACTTTTATAAATTATGTATTTTTTTTTTTATTTTTCTACATTATATAAATATATATATAGAAAAAAAAATAAGATTATTGATACATAAAATTATAAGTGAAATCTAATACATATATGTTTATGTAAAAATTATACACGTGATATTATAAATTATGATTTTTATCTCTCTGTATTTATCAATTATGTAAATATTATAAAGAGAAATATTAAATCTTAAATTAAAGCAATATGTGGGATTTTCTTGAAGATTAATCTTCTACAGTTCATTTATGAACACCGAAAAATATATTCTATTGAAATTGGTTTAATAAGAATTATATTTATACATAAATTTTTTATTTATTTCATTGTTGATTATTTCATTGTTGACAATTTCATTATTTTTATTATATTTTATAATTTTTTTTTCAAAGCATTAATTTTCGATATTTAGTTTAATATAAATTTTTGTAAGCTACTAAAACCTTAATCGTTCTTTCATAAACCAGAACTTATTCCTTGTCTAATAAACTAGAACAATGTTTAGCTTACATAATTAATTTTTATAATTTTAAATTTTTAGTCTTTCGGAGTTGAAATTAGATAGTATAGCTTTTCTAAATAAAATGTTTATTTTGAAAAAATAGCGCTTAACCGATCAGTTAAAAATAGGACATTTAAATAGGTTGCAAAATTTTAAATTTCCCAACTTCAAATTTACTATTCCTCCAAATAAATAAAAAAATTTTAATTTGATACACTTTTATCAAATTACAAAATTAGTCTTTTAATTACAAAAATTGATAAGTGTACGAAATAAACGATATACTGCGACACTAGATAATTATATTTTAATAAACTATAACCATGAAATTTATCTTCTTACCATGAAAGGCTTTATATTTATTTCCTCCAAACTATTTTTATTGTAAACAATTACAAGATAATGTAAAGATATTGTAAAAAAAATTAGTTTTAGTTTGACAAATTACATAAAAAACATTCACAACAAACGAATAACATATTAAAAATTTTCATTATGTATATAAATTGTTAACAAATTGAACAACACAAAACCATATGTTTTTGAAACATAAAGTTTCTGATTATTTCGATTTTATTACATTACATTTTCTTAAAAATTAAATTTCAGATTATGCAAATTATCTTTACTATATTATATGTTCATAGAGTGATTTTTCAATGCACAAAAAATAACAATATTTGAAACAATTCTGAAACCATAAAATATACATAAACTTGATAAAATGATATGTTATAAATTTCATAAAATAGGGGCTTCAAAAAATTTTAAACTTGTCATTTCCTATCTTTTACTCATCTAAGCGACAGCACGTGTATAACTATTTTAATCCAATAAAAATATTCAATTACTTATAAAAATCGTTAAAAATATAATCGTTTTTTATGTTTTTCACACAAAAAAAAAAAAATTGAAATTTTTCCTTCAATTACTCAAAACGATTTAAATTCAATAATAGAAATAGTTAGAGAAGTTTCAAGGCGATATTATAACGCGATGACCATGTAAAATTTTTGTTATTATATATTATTTTAATATGTAAGGTTATTTTAGTAGAAAATTTATGAAAAAATGAAAATATAACAATTTTAAACATTTATTATGTTAGAGAATTTTCACTATTTATGCACAATACAAATATAGGTATATTAAGAATTTTTTAAGCTTAAATATAGGAAAATGAAAATGTTTCTTTGTATATTCTGATAAATTATATTTAATAGAAAGTGTCAAGTTTATTTTATTTATTTATGTACAAATATAAAATGACAGTAGTGGTTTTTTATATGTCAATTTTATTAAATTAATTTTATTTTAAAATTAATTTTAAACTATGAATAAATTACAGAAAATATAACATAAATGTAAACCATAAAATAATTTTATGTATAATCACTGCTTAACTTGATCTATTTAAAAAAAATTTTTTTTTTAAATCAGTTTTCTGCACTCTTCCTGTTTATTTATGTTTATATTTTATTTAATTATCGATCGAACTATTCCAACAGAACTATACGTAGATTCATCGACAAACATAATTATAAAATTTGTTGTGACAATAATTTAAAAATATGGTACTAGTGAATAAACTATATACAGTTTTTCTTCTTTATTGATGATAATGAAATATACTTTATTGATTACAATTAAATTTCTTGATGGACACATTGAATATATTGACATATATATTAAAAGAGTATGGCCAGTAACTTAAGTAATAATGTTAATTGCCAAGCTTATTAAAAATTGCTGTGAAACGAAGAGCTTTTATAGTCCTTTTATAATTGAACTAGATTTTTAATATTTCATTACGAACACAAAAGATTATTGAGAATACTGTAGACGTGACGAACAAAACTAATTAGGGAAAAAAAGTTATATAAAATTAATTTTCCTTATATTTATATCTTTACAATTTTTTTAAGTACCATAATTTTAATTATAAATGAGTAAATGATGGCAACCTTTTTTAGTCCTTTCCTAAGTTTTTATACAAAAATTCAATTTTTTTTACATAAAATTTGTGAGAAAATGTCAGTAATTAGGATTTTTCCCTAACTTATAAGTATTAATATTTTATCTAAACACTAAAATAACGAAATGAAAAATAATAAAATTTATTGCTTTTTTGGCAATTCTTTTAAAAACTAAATAAACATGAAAACATAAAAAATATAATTTCATATAAAACTTTTAATAACGAGACGACAGACTAGTAATTTATTTATATTTTACAAAATTATTAAAAACAAATTAATTTATCAATATTTTAGCACTTTAATGTCTCAGAATGAAAACTTTAAAGAAATAAATTTATATATATTTTTTTGTACTTTTGGAAAACTTCCAAAAAATAAATAAATATTTTTCAATGAATACCAAACTAAAATTTTGTCATTGCGCCCATATTTCAAGAAAATTCCTTTAAAATATTTTCTTACTCCTTGTATATACTAAAATATATCAAATTGTATTATAATGTTTTTTAATAAAATTTATAAATCAATTGTGATAAATTTTTGTTGTGAAAATGTTTCCAAAAAAAAAAATCAAATGGGGGAAATCAAATGGGGGAAATTTCAGTAACAAGTTTATTATAATATCAAAGCACAATAATGTGTAAAAATAAGGAAATTTTTGAAATGTTTTAATATATTAAAAAACAAACAAAGAAAAGTTTTGAATTTTACCAGTTAAAATATAAAACAAAGAAAACTTTTCCAACTTTAATAAAATATATAAAATAAAAATTTTAAGATAATAATCAGATACTAAAAATGAAAAATGATATGATAATAAGTACGAAGATAAAAAGTATAAAAGAAGAATGATTAATTTATAAGAAATTGTGAATAAATCTTTTGATTAACTAATCTAAATTTATTGGTGTAAACATTATCTTTTGTACACAAATTTGCTTTCCAGTAAAAAAAAATTTCAAATAAACTGTGCTGAAGGCACTTACCCGCTAGAATAATCCTCTAGCAAACCTTAAGTATTTTTATCCTTAAACATTAAATTTAACTTATGAAATAAGAGTAAACTTTGTTGTCTAAGAAACTGAGAAAACAAAATATGGATTAAGTAACAGTGCAATAGTTAAAGGATGAATTCATTTCAAAGAAACATGCTACATGACTAGAACTATCTTATTTATAGGATTATCTTTGTAAAAGCTGTTGAAAAGAATGATAAGTCTAGAAAATATTTCATATTTGTTAAATTCGTCATGTAAAAAAATTTAATATGAAAATTACTCTTGTCGACTTTGTATATATAAATCAGAAAAATGGAAATGATTAATAAAAATTTGACAGTGTTCTAGTTCCTACATGAACCTATATAATAATATAATTTATAATGTCTTTAATATTCACAGTATGCTTACGACATGAAATTTGTAATTTATCTAATAAATAATTTAATATTTAGAAGATACTGTTAACAAATTTTTATTATTCCATATTTATTAGCACAGATTTTATGACAATTGTAAAAGATTTATTAAATTTTATTAGCTAATTATTTTTTAATATATAAAATTTGATTATAATTAATATAATACTAATTTATTTATATGAAATTTAGATATTGTGGTTAAACATAGTATTAAATTAGTATTAAACTTTTAATATAAAATCTTTAAAAATATTTTACCAAAAATAGTTCTGTAGAAAATATTCTTGCTTAACTTATAGCTGCTATAGATGATATTATAGATGATTAGCTGGTATAGATGGTATAGATAATATAGTTTACCATTATTTTTACAAGTTACTGAAAGTATATTAATCTAAATACAATATTACAAAATTTGTTGTTCAGATTTTTTTGGTAATACAATTTTACAAAACAAAATACAATTGCTGCAGAATTAGTATAATATTCTTATTGCTTTTACCATAAAAATCTTTGATTTCTCAATATTAATTTGTAAAATATTTTTTATTGGAAATTATAAACATATGTTCATTCTGCAGTCAAAAATATTGGTATTTACAGAAATTTATTACAAAAATTGAAAATACTATTTAGAAAACTAAAAATAAAAATATACTGAAAAGTAAAAAAAAAATAATATAAATTTGATTAATTTCTGAGTTTATTTTGGATAATTTAATGATAAAAATCTTTTTAAAAAAATCTGGACATCAAATCAATTTCATATACCTCGTCATAACATTTATTAATTTTCTATAAAATCAATTATGTAATTTCCACTTAAAAAATAGCACGAAATAATATTTAATTAAAATTTCGCTTCTAAAAGTAATAAAAATGTCTTCGCCAAGCAAAATTTCCATTTAAAATAAGTTTCATTAGTGAAATAATATTTTATCAGAGAAGAGTGCTTAACATAAAAATCTCAACAACAAAATTATCTTATATCCTGTTTCTATACAGATTTTGTTTGTTTGTAAAGGTTTTTTATACAACTTTTATTTTCAATGTACATTATTTTTTTTTATTATTATTTAATATTGCATATGTGACTCAGATTTACATAAGTAATAACATAGATTTTCTTTTTATTTCATTAGGGATTTTATTTTATATACAAATTCTTTTATTCACAACGATATAATATTCAAGTTACAAATTTGTGGTCATTCGATTAAATTTTATGGCCTTTTATATTAACTTAATTGAATTAAATTGTTTTAATTATTAAGTGAATTGGAATAATTTAAATTATTTTAGGAAAATTTTTGGTTTAATATTTAATTCGTTGTTGAACAAATGAAATATCAGGAGGATTGTAATTATGATTTATTGTAGAAACATATTTGGTAACAGGAAATGGAACAACAGTTTTAATTTTTTTCATAAAACATCCAGAAATATGTAAAAAATATATAAATCATAAAATCAGTAAAAAATACAGACTTTTTTAAAATAAAATTCATAATTTTGTAATGACTCCCAGAGAGTTATTTCGCACCGGCAACGAAGTGAAATTTTCGCAGCTACTTTTTGGCGCATATTTTGAAGCCGAAAACTGAAACTGTCAGTCGCTGCAAAAATGACGTTGTAAAATCGCGTGAAATTATCCTTAGTTTGATAATTTGAATAAGCCGTCTTCCGAATAATTCAGTCCGATCACCTTGGCTTTAGTAGTACTTAATCAATTCAAATTAATAATCAATAAAATGTAACTTACAAAACAATATTCAAGTATTTAAACTAATTCTACAGTTTTATACAACAATTCCTTATTTACGAATAAGGAAAAGTATTTAAACTAATTCTACAGATTATACAACAATTCCTTATTTTCGAATCGTCCCTTGTTAACATTTGGACTAAAAACACTCTTACAGAATTACTCTTTAATTTTACAATTAAAACTTTTCAAGCTTTTAATAAATAGCAATCTTGGCACAAAATTTAATTTTATAATTCAAATTGCATAATTTTTAACAAAAAAAAGATCTCCTATATTTAAGAATTGTATAAATCCAAAATCCTATTTGGCCAGCCATGACCAGATTTTCTTTATTAAATTAATAATCCATTTAATTGATTCTAATAATTAAGTTGGTTTTTCCTTCTTCCTTTAATTTTAAGCTTTCTGCCTTAATAAAAATCAAAAAAAAAAAAAATAGTTTTAAAATTTTTTAAATATTTAATTCTTTAAATTAATTTTGTTGAAAAGTTTTTATTTTTTTGTAGCACAAAAAGGACACCAAAGATAAACGCGCTTTTCTAACAAATAAAAAAAAAAAAATTAAGAAGAAAATTTTTTTTGTGGGGAAGAGTATATTCGGAATTATTTTTAATATTTCAATGAAAATAAACCCATTTCTGCAATCCTTATTTGCCTAAAGTATTGATTTGACAATAGGTGCCATAGGAATGTGAAAATTGGGTGGAGGATATGTATATATATTTTTTTTTAGTGGATTAAAATTTTATAGTATGATATGGCCACCCTATGCAGTACTTTTTAAATTGCACGAAACCCTTTTTTTTTTATTATTATAAGTTTTAATATCAATTTTTTTTTGTGGTATGAATATATGTCGTTTTGGATGTAAATTTATTATAGAGAAATTTTAGAACGGAGACTATTTTATTTTAGTAGTATTACAGTCATAGAAATATAAAGACATGTATATATATAAATGGAACTGGTGGTTATTGTCTGCTCTATATAAATTTTAGGAAGCATTGTATGCAGAATAGCATCTAAAAAACGTGCTTATATTATTTTTTTTTTTTTAAATGTATTTTTATAATATCAATATGAAGGTTGGCTTAATTATGATTAACGTATTTCAGGATATTAAATTAAAATTGATTGATTATGATGGATTAATATAAATAATAAACAGGGTTATAGTAAACTGCTACATATGAATGGAAAAACAAATATAATTATGATAAATATGAGTGGAAAAAAAAATAATTATGATATATTAATTTTTTTTCAATACATACATATTTTGAAATTTTATACACAATTTACTTACAATAAAATGATTTAAAATTGAAATTTTTATTTGTAGTTTTGTATAAGAAATTACAAAAATAATTATGGAATTATTGAATAAATACGTAATCAAACTTTGGTAAAATTTTGCTACATAAATTTGATTTTAAATTAAACAATCCTGCCAAATCTAAATATATCTTTATTATTAGTTATTATTTTAATTTATATGTCATATTTTAGGGTTTATAAAAAAGACTATATTTTGTAAATTATAAAATTTTATAAAATTTTTTTTGAAAAAACCACAGTCCATTTAATTAAAATAATTGCAATATCCAGAAAAGGCTTTGTTTTATTTTTAAAAAATTTATTACAATTACTTTACACTATTGGAGCAGCGTATCAGTAAACTCCGTCGTTGAATATGGATTTTATTTTGAAACATTTAACAAACAAAAAATCTTTTAATTTCATTTTCGTAGATGATAATTAACAATTTAATGAATGAAATTTCTTCCTTTTTTTTTTGTTAAATGTAAGTGCAAAGAAACATTGAAAATGAACACAAAAAAAAAAAAACAAGGATAAAACAATTCTTTATATACTAGACCTACAGCCTAAGGTTCTTTCTTCAAATATCCATTCAAATTTTATTTTTTATTTTTATCAAACAAAATTTTTTTTGTAATTTGCTACAAAATATTATACTAAAAAAATATATACATATATATAAATATATACATACAAACAAAAATACATTTACAATAATAATAACAAAAAAAAATATGACGACAACCCCAAAAATATAAGGAAAAACTTAAATATTAAAATCCAAGAAAATGTTATACTCGTTATATACAACATATATTATATATGTATTTATAAAAAAAAGAACAATATTTTAAAGTTTTCAATTTTGCTGCAATACTAATGTAGTCTGCACAACAAAATAAGTAACTAAAGAATAAAAATGGTAAATACATATATATAAAAAAAGAAAATACACATACTGTATAAATTATGTCTTGGGAACTGTGAAAAGCTAACCAACCCCAAAACATAACTAAAATAAGGACAAAACAGTAAAGAGTATATAATATTACATGGTAAAAAAAAATGATTATAATATGCACATGCATTTTAATGTTTGTACCTCAATCGGCAAACAGACACAATATTTAAAAATCCCACAATATATAATTTTCAAAAAAATTTAAAAGAAAAATTTAAGTGAGCATAAAAATTTCAATATGTCAGTTTTGGTGAATTTTATAATGTCAATAGATAGAGAAATATATGGAAATGTATGAAAGTTGCCAAATACCAAGCTTTCGTGACGACCTGCTGCTTGTGACGCTTTTTGAAGAAAAGTTATTAGAGCGTGAAGAAAAATTAGTAAATTAATTTTATGACAACACAATTTTTTGTCGGCGCCACCTCCAGCATAAATTAATAATTCAATCGAATTCTCCTCTAAGATATCATTTAACGCAGCTTTAATCATTAGCAGAGTAAAATTGACAATAATAACAAAATGATTTTAAGAAGCAGAAATTCTGATTAACAATAATTCTAATTATTGTTATTACTGATTTCACTACTTTCCATCTCCTAACCATAAGAAAATTTATAAGTAAACATATTATTTAAAATCAGAGAAAAATTATTATATGCCAAAATTACACTGAACTAATTATAACTTGTGAAAATGGTGTTTTCTTCATTTTAAAACTACGGTGTTAAACCTAAGTAAAATTAAATAATAATTTTTGTTTTGTGAACAAACTCCAAAATTTAAATTGATTTGTTTTTTTAATTTTTTTTTTTAATTTCCTTTCTGGTTGAGTTACACTTAGTTTTCAAAACAGTATGTATTCTTAAGGACATGCATGTCCATTTTCTGTTTGTATAATAATAATGACATATTATTTGAAAAAAAAAATTTTTTTATCACGACATAATTCATAATATAAAATTACAAACAACATCAAGAAGCACTCACGAAACCTCGAAATATCTCAGTATGAACATTAATTTTATTGTAATTTAAAGAAAAAAAAAATTCAAAATAAAATAATTGCTCATTCTAGGCAATTGTACTTCTTCGAATATTGCGGAATTTAATCATTAACATTTATTAAACATAAATTTTCCTGTTTATATCAATAAAACAATTTTCAAATTGCATTAATATCCTTTCAATTACATTAATTGTTCTTCAGATTATTAGGTTCTTAAAAAAAAAAAAATTAATGAATTTATAATTCAATTTTTCATAACCCTTTTGTTTTTGTAATAATTTGTGTAGGTTGTTTGTTGAACTTTTAAATATTTAATTAAGAAAAAAGATACTCTATAAAATTTGAAGACAATTGACTTGGAAATGGTTTACTAATTAATAAAGATATTTATGTTACTTAGGTAGTGATAAAAAGAAGGATATTGATTGAAGTTGGTAATAATTTTATTAATCAGTGACAATATGAGATGGGTTGTATAAGTACGACCTAAATATTTTGCAATAACTTATCTTATTTTATATAAAATTATGTATTACTAATTAACACTTAGTTAACCTTTGTAATATTACCTCACAATATTAATAATTTAATTTGTATCGAAAGTGGCATTGATTATACAAATACTTTTTGTTTATTAGAATTTACGAATTAAAAATAATTCCAATTGAACTAATAGGAAATGGATTTCATATTTTTAATCTGCCTTTCTGGTTCTAAATATTTGTTTATTTTATTGCAATGAATATTACCTGATTTAAATTGATGATAAATGAAATAGCAAGTCCAAGTAAATATTGAAAATCAAAATATCATTATGTTTTAGGTAAAAGTAATCTTAATTTATCATTTAAATTTTTCACATTTTAAACACTAAAATAATTATCGATAATATTTTAATCACTTTTGATAGCCCTACCAAATATTTGTCAATTATTGTCAATTTATTAAATGATGAATCAATTTATTAAATGATAGACGATTTGGAATGTATTATAAGATGGAAGATACTCTTATTTCAATTTTTATGATTATATTTTCAAAATTTAATTATTTAAAAGAAACAATGTCTTAATCAATGGCAAATGCTTTTCATATAGATTTACACGATCAATAACTTGAAACATGGTGAAAAAGTTTAATATGACATTCACTATATAATTATTTTTAAGAAAAAATCGCTTTATCAGCTAAATTTCCAATTAAACAAAAGTGTTAAGTTGAGTTTATGAATTCGCTCATAAGAATCCCATTATAATTAATCTAGATTTTCTATAAAAAAAAAATATATTTTTTTGACGAACTTATATTCCGCAATTTAATATTAATCAAAATTTATCAATATTTTACTTCATTTTTGCCAAATTTTTTTATTTTTTATGTTCCAATTTTAAAAACATTTTTATTGACGACATTTTGTTTTATTAAAAGGAATTCTCTTTTTTGTATAAATAATTTTGAAAACAAAACTCTTAAAAACTTTTCTTTTGGGATTTATGTATCACAAAAAAAAAAACATATATTTTCAAAGAGGAAAGTTTTAAAATCTCCAAAAAAAAAAAAAAAAAAAAAATTAAAAAAAACTTTTAACCATCCAACAAAATAATTGAGAATATAACTTTTCGAAAAAAAAAAATCTTGTACATATACATATATTTTTTTTATGTTGGACAACCCATAAAACTTTACCACAATGTCTCAAAGGGAAAACAAGTATAAAAAAAAAATCTGGTATGTCTCTGTTTGCTCTTATCTACTTAAGTAAGGACTTGATTTTTTTTTTTAAAATAAACAATTTTTGTTTTTGTTACACATTATCCTTAATGTTGGTTTACCATGCAGCCACCCTTAACTATGCAAATTAATATTATATAAAACTTACATAGATATAGAAATTAAGTTCTCAGTTTGCATATAAGTTTAATTCATCAACTTTTATTTTTTTTTATATTTTAACTTTTTTGTGTAAATTTTCTTATAAATTTAGTGTTTTTTATCATCATACATTAAATAATTATGTGTATAAGAAGAATTCATGCTATGGCTCTGTTAAATCTAAAAAAAAAAAAAAACTTAAAATTAGCCTTAGGTGTTCTTTTAGGATGCAATGCAGTCTTTTCTTTCTTTATATAGGTTTTTTTTCTTCCTATATATCCTTGCTGAATTTTTTTTTTCTTTCCTGTCCATTCTATACTTAGTATGAATGATTATCATCTTGTGGTGAACAGGAAATATATACATATATTATTTTTTTCCATTTTTTCTTGTCTCTACAGTTTTTCGAGTTTTGTGAGGAAAATTTATAAATAGACAGAATAAAAGCTACTTGATATTTTGACTGACTGTGATGAGTAGTATTTTTTTTTGTTTAATTGTTGTTGTTAGAGAAGACACGTGATTTAATTAGAACATTTTCTTTTTTTTTATTTTGTATATGAATTTTCTTGAAATTTTCCTGTTTTTTTTTCCTTTATTTGAATTAGTTAAATCTAGAGGAGACTTTAATAAATATAAAAAAAAGTAATTGAAAATGTAAAAAAATAAATAAAATATGCGAAATAGCATAATAACTAATAGTATTTTTTTTTTCTAAAAAAAAATCATTTAATTATTTTTAATATTAATTTAAGGATATTAATGGTACTTATAATTTGTTTTATTTAAAATATTTTTACAGTCTTAGAATATGTTGTAGTATGACAAGAAATTACATATCTTGAAAATATTTACGGAAATGTGGACATTTTAAGAATATTTTCGTAAATACAAATTTTTTTTAAAATTATTTTGAGTTTTTTTCAATTATTACATTTTATTTATAGATTAAAAAATTATATTTGGAAAGAATATTTTATAAAAAAAACACTCAGTTTTCATGAAAATTAAGTTTAGTTTTGACAATTCCTTTTATTAACATAAAGAAAATTACAAAAATTTTCTTAATTTCACTTCTGTTAAAAACATTAATAAATAAATACATTTTAAATAGATTAATAGGTTTTATTTAATATTCTCCAAATGGGAAGAATATATCAAAATTAAACAAACATTGGTTATATTTAGTTCAATATTTTAAAAAAATTTACAGCAGTTAATAATCTAATTTTTAGTGTAATGCTGACAAAGAAATTATTATATGAATTTTTATACATTAGACCTGACAAACTGTCAACATTACTCAAATATCAGTTATAGTCTGAACTTATATTTGTATTATACAAAATTTTATTATACATATTAAATTTTGAAAATTATTTATAACCAATAACATTTTAAATTTAAATATATATAAAAGGATTTATATCAAATAAAATTTTAAAATGACTTTTATTAAATCCAATTATGTATAAATTCATGTCATATTTATCTAAATTTATGTTTTTCTAGAATACATTACAAAGTTAATTCATTGAATTGTTATTCTTTTATATAATCTATAATTTCTAATAATATACAAATATATTTATACTATAAAATAAGTTAAAAATATTTTTTTAATAACATAAAAAATATGTTTTTATAAAACATAAATGTATGTTTAAAAAATATATGTTTGTTTGTATTTTTTTTTTTGTAGTAGATAGTAAAATTTTGCGTAGTAAAAGTTTTCATATTATTTCAAGGTTTCATACTTAATTAATATTATTATTTATATTTACCCTTAAATTATCTACCTTTTTTTTTTGTAATTTTCTTGTTTAATTCTGTTTTCATACTTAATTTAAAAACACAAAAAAAAAAAACGAATTATTTTTACTAAAAGCAACATTAAATACGCTTTAAAATTAAAATAAAAAAAAAATACAACACATATTATAATATGAATGTAAATAAATTAATGTATGTAAAATACTTAGTTAAAAATAAATAAAAAAACAGGACTAAAAAAATTTTATAATTACGGTCATGTTATTTGGGGTTAATACAAAAACAAAAAAAAAAAATGTCCACAATTTAATTTGCATAACAAAATACGGAAAATAAATAAACAAAAAAAATTATATATAGGACGTAAAAAAGAAAAAAACTTAAATTAAAAAGGAAAAATATACAAATAAAATGTCCTTTTTCTAATATGAAATATAATGTATATTAGATAGAAAAGAAAATATATATTATGATAGCATATTACCATATATCCTTTTACATATAATATATGTGTGTATAAAAAAAAAATATCGCGGGCCAACACTCATTAATCCTTGAGGGATAATTAACTTTAATATTACATTTTATGTTTAAGGGATGATTAAAACTGCAAATGAACTTAAATAAAGATACAAATATATTATATATAGAATATATTAGTGTATAGAAACATATAAAAGCTTTTTCAATGTTATTTTATTATTTATTTATTTATTTATTATTTATATTATTATTATTATTGTTGTGGTTGATATCCTTTTTCTCTTGAACCATTTTTTTTTGTTTTTTTAAAACACATAAATAGTTTTATAGTTTTTACCACAAATTTTAGAATATTTCGAAAGAAAAAAAATCTAACTTTTTTATCTATGGTTATTTAGTTATATTGGAAAAGAAAAGTTTCGCATGACAAAAAAAATCCATGATAAAGTATATAAAAGGATTATAAAATAAGAATTTCTAAAATAAGTTTTAAAAAATTTATTTAACAATATTCATTAAATACGAAATTCACATTTAAAAATTATGAAAACGTCATATTTTTATGGATTATTCCCTTGGTTGGGGTTATTTTAATAGGAGTGGCATAAAATAATCCATCGAAGGTCAATGGTAAACCCCATTCTACTCTCCCAAAAATGACTTATTACATTCAAAGTACATCGATCCATTTTACCTTTTTAGTATTTTTCCGGCTTAATATTACCTGCTTCAATCCCTTACGTACTAATTAACTATTGTTATTAGGTAATGAAAAGAATGGATCACGTATAAAGAATAGCGTAGCTTACACAATACAAATAATAAACGCAAAATAAAAACTTTTTGAACAAACTCCTACAAATTGTACAATCATTTTGATCCTTTATGTTTTGTTTTTTTAAATTATTTTTTTCATTCATGGTTAAAAAAACAAAATACATAAAGGACATTTTTATTTGTCAGAAGAAATAAAATTGAAAAACAATTTTTTTTTATGTATAACTTTTTCAATTTTTTTTGCGCGATGAAAACAAAAATAGCCATTAGATAGAAGGATTTTTCTATGTGGGTAACTAAAATGTAGTTGATTTTCCTATTTTTTATTTTTTTTTTTCATATATATTAGTATAGTCTAAAAAAAAGGATCAAAATTATTTACATAGAGTGAACACTTATTGCGGGTAGATTAAAAAAATACAATATTATAAAAAAAAAAGATTAAACTTAAATAATGTTCATGATTTTTGGTGGATTTTCTTTTAGAAAATGTTATGTTTAAAATTACCAGTTGTTTTAAATTAAATGTTGTCATAAACTAGAGAGTTTAAAAGGATAAAGGATTTATATTAGAATATATTGAAATAGTTGTTGCATTTTTTCTTCTATAACATTTTGAGTACCAGTTTCATTATGATTAAAAATATAATGAAATCGGATTTTATACACATTTTTGTATAAAGTTAAGTTAAAAATCAATTGAAATCAAGTTTATTAAAACATAAATGGCTACAAAATTATTGTTATTAGAAACATAGGATATACATATACATTAATTATCATATCTTGTTTTACAGTAATATAGTAACATTCCTAATATTTTACATTAAAGTTTAAAAATACATTAATAGTGTTTTTCCCATCATTGCATACTCTATAAATTTCCATTATATTATAAGCCACAAAAACACATGAAAACTCATAGTACTTATGGCTTCAAATATATTTATTTAGTTTGCAAAAAAAAGTGTATTTTATGTGTACATGGCATATTTATATATTCAGCAAACTAATAGTTATGTTTGGATATTGTTATTAGTTCAATAAACGAGTCTTAAATAATATTGAACGAAAAAATTTCAATAAAATTTCCCAATCTCGGAAAAACTATCGTGAAAAAAGTGTGAAAAGGTCGTGAAAAAGTGTTATGGAGAAAAAAACATTATGAAAAGTTTACAAAAAACATATTGAACTTTTTAAAACTAAACAAATTATCAAATGTCATAATTCCAATCTGAAATATCTTTTGAGCATTTCACCAGTGAAAAATTTTTACACTGTAAAATATTTCTTTCACGCTGGAAATGCGTACCACAAAGTGAAATTGTCAACGTAATTTTTCCCAAGATATTAAATTTTTATGAAAATTTAATTGCACGGCGGATTGCATACTAAGCTTAAATTCCAAACTTTATGTATGTATATAATTTAAAACTATATATTTCCACATAAAACTTAGTGGTTTTCTTAATATTAACTGACACTAATTCAATGCATCAATTAATTTTGTCATATATATTTCTATTACATGTATTAACAAAAATTTTAAATAAAACATTAATTTATATTGAAAAATCCTCCATTTCAAACTAAAAGATATTTTGAACTTTCTTTAAATCTTCTTGAAGAATTTATTTTTATTGCAATTAGATACGTTCAGATTTTTTTCATTATTTTCATATTTTCGGTAACATAAAAATGTATATATAATAAAATTTTTTTTTACACTAACATAAATTTTAATTTAATCAAAAAAGTTTCACCTGATGCAGTTACGAATATTAACTTTCATTATATTTGTTATTATTTCTTTTCAAGGATTTATAAAATTTTCAAAATTATAAAAACTTTTAAAACCAATTTCAATAAATTAAAATTTAATAAAAAATGAAATTAAATTTTCTATTACTAAGAAAGATATTTTTAAAAAGTTTTTATGCAATATAATTTTTATAATTAAAATTTCCAGGAGAAAAATAATAATAATAAATATTTCATTATAAATTATATAATAAAATAGTTTTTTTTTTTTTATTATTTCATTAAAATTTAGGTTAGAATATTTATGGAAACTTAGCCTACCCATGGGTACAAAAAAGGATATTTGCGTGATCAATTGAACCTTGAATTTGTATTTGGGAGTCTTTTTTACATAACGCAATTAATTTAATTAGTATCATCTAAATATTCTAAACTAGACTAATCAAATAAATTAGTCTATGGAAAAAAAATTGTTAAAAAAATAATGAAAATAAAAATTTTCCTTAATGTTTTTTTATTTATTTTCATATTGAAAGGATACTTATACTGTATTATAACCAACTGATATCCTGCTTGCTAATTAATTTTCTAAATAAATTAATTTAAACAGTAGGCAACTGTACAAGGATATTTCTTTACAAAATTATGGTATGTAATAAAGAATAAGGAGCAATTTTTTATCTCATTATAATGGGCAGTCAATACCCCCATAAACTCTTTATAGGTGTCAAATACAGGCATATTTAGAAGTTTATCTGATTTCTCTCAATTAATAGGATCCAAATATTTTAAATCTATAAGAAATTTTTTTGTCAATTTAAAGTTTTAAGCAAAATTTTTCTCAATTTAAATCAAATTCATACTCGGAAGTCGATGGATATCTTAAATTTTTTTAATAAGCCTTTTATTTTTGGAATGGGACTGATTATAATGAACCAGAAAATTGTTTTGTCAATATTGAAATTCATATAAAATACATAATTAACGTTTTTTGAAAAATGCTAAGTTTAATGTCGAAATATATTATTCAATTATTATTATAAATAAATGAATACAGGGGAGTTGTCTAAATCGTGTCACTTTTAAGTATTCCAGTATTTTTGTGTAGAAATATACTTAATAAAAGATTTAAATATATTTAAGAATCTTAATTTTGATGTTTTACGTGCACTTGTAGAATATGGAAAAAATATTGTTCTCTAAGTAGAGAACAATATTTTTTTACCCATAACAAAGTAGTATGTCCGTAAAAACCGAAATAAAAAGATTACAAATGCTTAGAATTAAGAACACTGGTTTCTTAAATCGTAACATGCAAATATTTAATTTATTAAACTATGTATTTGGTTTACGTGCACTTGTAGAATATGGAACAAGTGAGAATACACCGTGGTCCAATTCAATTTAACCATCTAGACTAAAGTAAAAAATTTACCACAATGAAATAAAAGATTAAAATAATATTGCACGCTGTAAAATATAGAAAAAATCTTTACTTAATCTTAAATCCAAAAAAACTCTCAGAATAATCTCTATAATAGCCATATGCTGACATACTTAAAAATTAAATTACACTTATATCACTTATTTATAACACATTGACCAAAATCTCCCATCTATAGATATCAATAATATTATTTAGTTTCCGAATACATACTGTCCCCTTATATGTTAATTAGGTATAGTTTTTAACAAACATGGAAATCTCTATTTTGATAACTTGAGTTCAATTGCTAATTATATTTTCTTTATTAAAAAGTTATTTTAGAACAACATATTTTTCTAAATTGCATACATTAATAAAAAGAAGTTATAAACCTACAAATCTTCACAATTTTCAATCATAATTTGAATATTGTAAAGTAATATGGTCTCCAATAATTAGTTTGGTTGATCATATTTAGACTACTACAATTTTAGAATTTTATACATCAAACAAAACAAAATGAATATCAAACAAAATGAATTTCCAAATCATATTTAATCAAATAAAGTACTTCTCTTTAAAATCACTAATAGCATATAATATAATAACAATAAATTTCAAAAGATTTATACAGCTTCCAAGTTCATTGAACTGTTTCTTTATTCTCTTCATTAAACATTTAACATAAATACCCTCTAAAAAAATACTAAGAATAAAAAAAGGACCTAAATCACTAAAACAAAAAAAACAAAAGAAATTTTACCAATACCTACAAAACTTTAAAAAAAGATTACAATACATTTGTCCTGAAATTATGTATATACAAGCTTAGTTATTACTAAAAATTTTATCCAAAATTTTAATTTGGACATAAAATAGTTCAACACACCAGTATTTAAGGATCATAAATTTAACATACGAAAGCAAATAGCTCTACAAATAAATCAGAATCTAACGAGAAAAAATAAAAAGAAATATATATTTTTTTTATATAGTAATTCAGGATTTGTAATGTTTAAAAAAACTTTTTTATTTTCTACTTACTCGTATATGTTTTGTGTCCTTTTTTTTTGTTTCCTTCTTTTTTTCTATAATAATTCCTTGTGTGTCATATTGCGATACGTTTAATATTATTTCTAAGTATATATAGTATATAGTAGTATATTTATAATGAAAGAAAATTGTATTTAATATGTTATATATCCTTTTATTTTGTTTATATGTATATATTCCTTGTATAAGATACCAAATATCATTTTGTATGTATCAAATATGCAGACTCACTGACGATGACAATAAAGACGACGCGGCGTCTTTGTTCTAAATAGGATGAAAACTTTTGAAATAAAAAAAAAAAAATTTTCCTCCTGTGTATTTTTAATCCTTTATGAAAATGCACTTTATTCACACTATCTAGTAAAAACAAAACTCTAGCATAGAGTATATTTTTAACTTATACATATAGATTATGTAAATTTATGTAAAAAAAAACCAATTGATTGCATTACACAAAGCAAAATAACAAAATTTTATAATTTTGTTATAAATATTTATTTTATTTATATTTTATTAAATTTTTCAAATTACACTAACACATTTCTGAGTATAAATTAAATATTTTGTTGTTTTGTTCCTTTTTTTTTTTTGGTTTTAATTAGAATTAATTAATTAATTTTATTTATTCACATTTAATTGATGAATCTAAAATTATTTTAAGTATTGAATTACTAATATGTATTACAATTGTTTTAATTTAAATTCCGGCAGAATGACTATATAAAATAATATTATTTTTAGGTGGCTAGTAATTTGGTAGAAAGAAAGATACAAAAGATTAAGTAAATAAAATTAAAGTTTTTATTGCTATAAGAATATTTAGATTAAATATTTTAATAAGCTAAAAGTTTAAAATATCTAAAAGATTTTTGCATTAAAAAATTAAATTCCAACATAATATGATTTTAGTATAAAAAGTAAATAGCTTTCAGAATTTTATAAAAGTAGTTATACTCAAAAGTAGCTTAACCCATTGACACGGGAATTAATTTGCTTAGTTTTCTAGAACAACAGTATGGCAGTTAAACACATCTGCGCAAATATTTTGGACCTAGGTGTTGTTGAACTAGGTTTGTCTTTTGAAATGTAAATTTGAAATGTACTTTTCGTATCAAATATTGTAAAAATAAGAAAATAATGTTTAATAGTTCTGGAAAAATAGGTGTACATTTAAATGTACACCACGGTCCAATCGGTTAAATTAAAGTTAGTGTGCATTTTCAAAAAGTTCAATTTTTTTCTGGCTAGAATTTTAAAAGAGTTTAAATTATAATAAGATCAAACTATTCACAATAAACTGAAAAAAATTATATTCGTGTAGAATGTAATTCAAGTGTTATTGCATATTTAAATACCATACTAGCGAAATTTAAATATTTTACGTAATTTAAGCTTAATTTTGAGTTATCGTTTATCAAATATTGTCTTATTTCACTAAATGGTTACACATTTTTATACAAAAATGGTAATAAGGACGAACAATAAAATTATTGATTGATCAGAAAACTATTAAATATTTAAATATTTCGTCTTTTCAATAATTAATTTTTTTTTTTCATATAAATTGCTACCCCATTGAAATTATTAGTTTGCAATTTATAAATATTTAATAAATTCTTCAATCTAAAAATATTTTCAACTAAAATATAAATTTTTTTTTGCTCTCAAAAAAATAAAATTATAAATTATGTATAAATTTATTAATGATATTTTTTTTGAAAAATTAAATCAATTTTCATTTATTTAATTTAATTAAATCATTTTTCATTTTTATTATTATTTATTTTAATATTTTAACATCCGTTTCCTCTCAAATAATTTTAAAAAAAAGTTTTAATAAAAATCATGTTTAACAAAATATTTTCGATTTATTTCAAATACAAAAACAAAAAAAAAATATTTTTTTTTTTCATTAATAATAAAATATAGAAAAAGGATAATATTTTTGTACAAAAAAAACGAATTATGTTGAAATGAAATTTACATTAGCATAAGAATAAACGATGATTTCCGGTTTTATAACTTATTTATATAATAATATAATATTAAAATAAATAATAAATAAAATTTCGATAAAAACTATATATTGTCGTCAAATATCCTTTCTTTAATAAGGACAACTATCAATAAAACTATCTTTTTAAATAATAAAATAATTATTATTTATATTGAGAAATATTAAATTTAAATATAAATTTATGTATTTTTTTTTTCGTGGATTAAAATAAATGTTTTTGGCTGGAATTTGAACGAAAAACGTGATAAAAATTGATAAAAGTGCTTTGGGGTTTATTGTAAATTTAATTGAAAATATTCAGTTTTTGAAATTTTATAGGTTTTCGCAAAGTGATTTCAGTTTTTCCTATTATTAATTATATCCATGAGAATAAAAATCAGTAAAACGTACACATTTTACTTGTTTTAGAAAACAACAGATAAAATTGATTTTTTTCTGGTTGAAATTTAAAAAATATAGAAAATATGTTATTGAATTTTGTCCGAAGAAATATACTGAATTTTAATTTATATTACGACGGAAAACTCATACGCTAAAATCATACTAAACTATCAACAAAAATAAATGAAATCAATCGAAACAAAAAAAATAAAAAACAATGACTAATCCGAGATTTTTACACATTCTTATTTTTACCCCGTAGAGAATATTAAATTTTTCCTATATCCTTTTTTTTTTTTTTTCAATAACAAAAAGCTTTACAAGGATCTATAGCTAGATTTATTTTGTATCAAAATATTTACAATAATGTTTTGTTAATCTATCAATACTGTCAAGTTTTTGGATTGTAAATATTTAGTTTAGAAATACAATTTTTAATGGAATATTTTTAGTTTTTTTAAAATTTAACATTTTGGCACAAATTAAATTTTCCTCAGGATTTAAAGGAAAAAACAAAAAAAGCGTATATCGATTAACAAGTGATATATCTGTGTAAAAATGAATTTTATTGAAATTAATTGTTTAATTTAAACCAGAAATATTGTATTTGAAATATTAATACATATTAAATTACAAAATATGTTGTACAATATAAGAAAAAAATATGGTAAAATATTTCATAACCGTCGCATAAATAAACTAAATGCGATTATTTATTTACAATTTATATATATATATATATGTATTTATATATATATATATATATATATATACTGTATATATACATATACATAAAATGTAAATAACTAAAAAAAAATATTCTTTAATAGTATTGTGAAAATAGTTGATTTTCCAAAAAAGGAAAATTAATGAAAAAGAGAATGTAAAAAATTATATATCAGTTTTTTATTTTAACTAGTATAACAAAAATTTTTCCATTTTTATTTCGTTGCCATTTTTCTAATTAAATATTTTTTTTTTATTATTTTATATTATATTTCTTTTTTTTTAAAACATAAAAGCTTTATAAATTTTTAATATCTTCCTGGTACTTAAAACTTTCATTTTAATTCAATTATTATTTTACACATTATTGTAGTACATATATATATATGTATATATAAGAAAATCACTTTATAATTTATTTTCAACACTTACACGAACACACACTTCCAATCTTATAAACATAATAATAAAAATTTAAATTATAAATCGGCACATTTAAAAATTTTATAGCGAAAAAACCGTTTTTATTTTACTTAAAGCTTAAAATTTTTTTTAATTACTATTTACAATTTTTTTTTTTCTTAAATATATTTTCTTTTTTTTTTTTTAGAAATTATTAAAAATATATTATTTCCCGTTTATATGTATACTAAATAAAAAAAAAAAAACAAAAAACACAATTTTCTTTAAAAATTTTCTTAAATAATTTTTTTTTCCAATTTTTGTTTTTCTTTTAATATTTTCAAAAAAAATTAATAAAAATTTCACGTTTAATGTGCATTTTAACCGGGAACTTTATATCAACTGAACTCTCGAACTCAAACTGTCCGGAAAAACTCAAAAATTAAAATATATAATTTCTTTTCTTAATATAAATTTTATGTATATGTATATATGTGTGTGTTGTGTATGAATTGAATATAAAAGAGAATTTTCCCGACAGTAGAGTATAAAAAAATAAATAAAATATTGCAAAAAAAAAAAGGAAAATATTATTTTTTTCTTAGTTTTTCCGGTGGTAATGGTATTTTTCTCAACTGAATGGTATTTGTTAAATTTTATAATATTAGTATATGGATTAGAGTTTTTCTTTTACTATACATAATAAATTTTGTAATTGTATTAGTTTTATTTACATATTTATAAATAGTGAACAAAATATGGGTAGGGTTTTAGTGTGTGTTTGATTATTTTCATAATATTAATGTGTAGAAAAAAAAAAAAAAAAGAAAATTTTTTGTGTGTTTTCTTTTTGGTATAGGTTATGACGAGACATGTTTTTCCTAATTATTCACCATGAATTTTACTTTAAAATTTTTTTTTTTTTTTTTTTGTTATTGTTTAGTTGTGAATAATAAAGGTTTTAATTTTTCCATTTAAAATAATAATTTTTACTAACCTGTTTTTCATCTACTATTTTCCTATATTGTTGATAGAAAGTATAGTAAAATGACATTTTATTTAAATATATAAGTTTAAGTCGATTTTTCTATTAGTGAAGTTTATGCGGAAAAATGTTAAAGTTTCTTGTTAATTTTCATAAATTGGCAATGAAAATGTATATTTTTTTTAAAAAAAATTAGAATTAATGAAAATAAATACTGTATAAGAAAATTATTTTGAAAATTATAAATGAAAATCTTATATAATATTTTTTTTTTATTATTACTGCATTATTATGGTTTGTTTTAATTAAATTTGTTTACATAATTTATTAGTAAATTTACGTTATGTGATTTATATATAATTGATTCAATATTGTAGATTAACTTTATTTTAGAGGATGAAGATGATAAGTGATATTTTCAGTTGGTCGAAATGAAATTTAAAGTTTTTAGTTTACTACAAATAAGGTCTTAATACTTGTACTTCAAAATATTTCTTTTTTAAAGCATAAAATATTATTAATAAAAAAATATATATTTTTATATTTAAAATGTTAATATGTTTTAATTAAATTCATAACAATATTTTATTTTATTAAAAATATCACTTAACATCCTGTAAACTCAATTCATTTAGGAATATAAATATATGTATTAAAATATTATACAATAACCACGATTATTTAAATTTTACCTAACATAGGGTTTCAAATATTCATTAAAATTGATTTGTTCATTTTACGAAACATAAATTTAATCACGTAAAAAAAACAATTTTTATGTTTAAACCATATTATAAAACCATTAAGGTGCAATTCCTCAATACTTTTTCTACATAAAAAAAAACAAAAAGAATTACCTTGACCATTTACCTTAAAATTTATTTAATATTATTAATGTGTATAGAAGAGAAAATTCGTGTATTTTCTTTGAAATTTCATTAAAAATATGGTTTGTATAAAATATATATTGACCCGAAATTAAGAAAACTGGAAAATCCAAAGTTTTATCAAAAATTATTTGAAAATATTTTCGTAATATTCTTTGTTTATTCATTTGCCAATACTATACGTTAATGACGTAATATGGAAAAATGTACACAAAAAAAAAAAAACAAAAAAAAATTAAAAAGGAGTATTAAATAATTTATAAGTAGTAGTAACATTTGTACTACATAATATATAAGAATAAATCTTACTATAAATAAAGTGTTTATATAATATATATTACAAATTACATAAGAAATCTTAACATATTTTCACATTAAAAAGAACACGAATTATTTTTTTTTTTTGGAAAAAATTAATTACAATTAATTAAATATTATATTTTCATTCACATTTCGTACAACACATATAAATGCATGTATAATAATTTTTCTTAGTATTGTACTATAATTACATAAAATATATTTTATATATTATAAAATATACAATCATATATTATTTACAAAATTCCCCTTCCGGATATTACGTCATTCAACATATGTTTTGTTAGATATGACGTATTGTAAATAAATTGCCGGCAATAATACTAAAATATAAAAACTCTACATAGAAAAATGACATTTATGATATTTTATATATAAAAAATTATGCTGCGCAGAGAGAAAAAAAATTGATGGAGAGATAAAAATACATAAAAGAGAAATAAGATAATTTGATTTTTTTGATTGTGTTTAATAAAAAAAACCTGATTTGCATTGTAAAAATTAAATTTTTGGTATGATTTATAAAATATAAAGTTGAAAACTTTGCCAATAAAATTGCACCAAATAAATATTTAACTGAATATTGAAAAATACCAACTACATATTATTAATTGGTTAATAAATAGATATGTAAATGCTTGGTAAGTTCTTAATATTAAATATCTGAATTTTATTAAAAACGAATCACTTCAAATAAATGCAGTACACTTTTTTTAATTTCAGCATATCAAATAAATGCTGGCGTTGTTTTAAAATACTATTACACTATTAATAATATTGAACACGTTGTCGAATTTATATATATTAATAATTATCCAAGACTCTAAGTCCGAAACACAAAGTTAGATATTCTAGATAAAATTACACGCAAATTTTTTTGAAAGTAGACTTCCTTAAAAAAAACCATTTTTAGTATAAAAAAAATTTTTTTTATATAATTATAATGGTTTTTGTGTTATTCATTTTTAAAATAACAAATTATGTTGTACTCAAAATTAATTAGTAACGTGAATTTAACACTCTATTTAAAACTATAGTGAATTTAAAACTATAACAAATTCTTTTAATATTTCCAAAGTTTCACAATGAGAAACGAGTTTATCAATATTATTCGGGTCATAATCAATTTAAGACGACTTAGGCGAATTATCATTATCTCACAACCAATCACTTTAAAACTAGCTCCCAACTAAAAGTAATTAATTCATTTTTTTATAGAATGTTAAATTTATTTAATAAATCAATCGGATAATAAAAAAAATAAAAAGATTGTTTTATTTTTTAATAATTATATAATTTTAATTTCATATTCCTATTTTCACATCTACAGGCATTATTACTTTTTAAAAATAATATAATAAAATAAAATATACAATTTAATATTTTTATTTATTTCAGGATTATTAATTTTAATTAAATATACAAATTTAATAATTTATTTCAAAATGTTTTATTAATTTATAAATGGCTAAATATTAATCCAAAAAACTCGAATTACAACTAATTAACAAATAATTAAACATAATTATTTAATTTTGAATAATTATTTGAGAAATTATGTTCTCTTCTAATTTTTGAATATAAATATTTAATTTTTTTTTTTGTTCATTTTAACTTTTTTGGTGAAAAGTAATAATTAAATCAAGGAAACATTTTAAATATTTTATTAAAAAGAAAAAAGGATTTTTAAATTAAGTATAAATATTAATTGTAAAAAAAGTAGAATATTATATAATTTTATTGCTTGTTATTTTTCTAATTAAATTTTTATGCTCTTCTTATTAAATTTTCATGATTTTTTTTTTGTGTTAAATTTAATTTTAATATTACATTTAAAAAAATATATATATTTATGTAATTTTAATTCTTAAAAGTTATTATTTAAAAAACTAACAGAGAATTTTATTTTTAAAAGTTATCGTCCAAAAATTACATTTTATAATTTTAATAGGATAGTTTTTTTTTTTTAGTTATTAATGTTTTTAATGATTTTAAATATATTTGTGGCATAAACCTATGACGTAATATCAAATATTATAATTTATTCCTAGAAGTCTTATTAACAAAATTTGTTTTTTTTTCTCTTAATTTTATTATTTTTAATTAATTAATTAAATTTTAATTGTTTTTGTTTGTTTTTTATTGTAAATTTATAAAAGTTTAATTTTGCTCAATGTTTTACTATTTAAATCTAGTACTCTTTTCAGTCTATTGCGGCTTTGTCTTTTATTATTATCTAATTCTTCTAATGCTTCAACTGTTTTACGTAATTCCATAGATTGTTGTAATTTAATTTGTTGTCGGCTAATTGCTTTTAGATCAATTTTACGGAATTTTTCTATGAAAAATACCTAAAAAAAATAAAAAAAATTTAAATATTGTTTATAAAAAAAAATTAATTAATAATTTATCAAATTTAGGGGAAAGTTTAAGATTTAAGTTGTAGTCTAATATAAATATGTGACATCTTTTTAAAATTATTTGAATTAAATCTAAATGCATTAAAATTAAAATAGTAAAAAATAATTATCAGAATTTATTATCAGAAACGAATAAATATAATCATATCATATAATGTACTTAGTGAAATTTTTGACAATTTAAAGTATAAACATCAGAAAAATGAAGGAATTTTTTTTGAAAATTTAAAGCTCAAACACCAGAAACTTAAAGGATATTAATGCTTTCCATTCTAAACAGAAATTTTACACGATATAAACATTATTTTGTTCCAATAATTTCCATATTTATAATATCGTCAAACATTTTATATGATATTTCAAGATATTGATATTATTGATATAATTATTGTCACGAATTTTACATTCACAATTTCATAACCAAGAATATTAAGGATTCAAAAGAAATTTAATCAAACATTAAATTATTAAATTTTTAATAAATAAAACTCACCTTAAATGTTATAAATCCCACAAATAATAAACTGCCAATTAAAAATATTAAACCAGGTGGTATACTACTTGTATTTAATGCAATTGCTAAAAATAATAATTGCAAATACATAAATACAATGCTACCATAAACAATTGGAAATAAACATATCCTTTGTAATTTCTTTCCATTCAGTGATGACGTAAATGATGATATTGATGATAACGATGATGTTGATGATGATGCTGATAATGATAGTTCAGATAAACAATTATTACGTAATTTTGTTATCTCATCATGAAATTCTGATAATTTTGTTGTAACGTCATCATTTTTATTTATATTATTAATTTGTATTTTGTCTTGAACATTAATGGAATTAATTTTTTGAATTTTAGGTGTTGAATGATGTTGTATTATATTTGATGATGATATAAATAAATCATCTTTTTTTAGTGAATCCAAACGACTTTTATATTTTTGTAATTTTTGTAATTTCTCTTGTAAACGTTGATAGAATCCTTTCTTTGTATCTATATCCTAATTTAAAATAAAAAAAAAATTTTTTTATTAAAGCTTTCTTTTAAAATTGGTGTAATTTTATTTTAATATTGTACTTACTTTATTATCACAGATATTTTGCTTAGCTAATAGTGTATTAGCAGAGGCATCAACCACCAATGATAACGAAACACTAACCATTTTAAATATAGCAATAAATATTATAAGAAAAGCTCTTTGTGATAATATACGAGCTTTCACAATAATATCATCTACTAATTCAATAAGTGCAGCTTTGCTTAATTTAATGCCTGCAAAATAAAATGAAAAAAAATTAATAAAATAATGTCACTGTAATTAAAAAAATATAAAAACAAAAGAAATTATATCTAAATTCTCCGACAAAATAGTTTAATCTTTTAAAAAAATTATGTAGCTATATCTTTAAGATATGGAACAGCAAGAAGATTGTCCTTGAAATGTACAAACAACTCATTTTTTTTGTTCGCCATAATATAATTACAAGCGTGCAAAAAAAAAGAAGATTCATTCCTCTGGTTTTTTTCTGTTAGTAGTTTAAAATTTATTTTCTGCCCTTTTTATTTTTTTTTTTGAAAATAATAGTTTTCAGAATTCTTAAGGGCACACAGACTTAATAATTTCAAATTACTCCTTTTATGGTTTTAGCTAACGAGAAGATTCGAAAAAAGAATGAAGCAAATAATTGCATTTTTTTTTATAATGCTGCACTGAAAAACAACAGACAAGTTCAATAATTTTTTTTTTTCATGTCTGTTTAATTCTATCATAAGTGGAGGTACGAAGAAATATTTTTTTTTACTAATTCATCGGAAATAAAAGAGTTTCCAGACATAAATTACTGAATTTTTAATTTGCACGCAAGAGAACATAAATTAATGGGTAATAATGTTATAGCAAAAAAAAAAATGTTTATATTATGAAACAAAAAGTTATAATAATAAAAAGGTGCCTTTTAGTTTATTCTGATAATAAAGCAAATTATTGATTTTGATGATTGATTAGAGATCAGGGATGGAAAAAATGTTAAGTTTATAATAACTTTAAAATTAACAAAGATAGATACATATCTTTCGAACTTCTTCTATATGCACAAGTCATAAAAATGAATGATTTATATTATTAGTTAGCAACTGATCTAAGATACAGGCTAGAGAAACTATAACTGGTGAACAACTAAGTAAATTCCCTATTATATTTTTGATTCCAAAAGTAATTTCTCTACTACGTTTCGTAGTATTTTTTTAAGGGACAGCAAGGGAGCAATACCGCCTTAACGATTTATGATCTATTGTGAGTTTATAGCCACAATTTGATAAATAGATTTGAAGAATCTTAGAATGTTTAAGGGGGTTTTATTGTCACTTTGTGAGCATATAATAAAAACAAAATTGTTATTCAATTTCAATTTGATAAATTTTTGGATTTTGTAACTTTCATTAAAATTTCAACCCTGAAAAACAGATTAATCATTAATCCAGATTTAAAATCAATTTTCTTATAATTTTGATATTATTTGCTTTAGACTTTCTGTTGAAATTTATATAAAAAAAATAAATAAATATAAATTAGTAACAGGATGAACCGAACTGATAATAGACAATTTTTTTTGTAAAAAATTTTTATTTGAAATATGTTTGTTTCTATGAGAAATATACAATCTTTTTCGGGGGATAATTTTTTAATAATAAGTATCTGTTTTTTTTTTAGTTTTTTATTTTGACTCACAATTGTTATTAATCTCAACATAGAAATAAGTAACCAAAAAAAATATATATATATGCAACCGTAAATAAAAATTTATATATAGCTACGTATACACAATATTAAAAGAATATATAATTAAGAGTTTTTTTTTTTATTAAGAAGCTATCAATATTTTAAAGGAGGTTATCATAAGAATTTTTGTTTCTTTTGTGATTTTTCTTTTTGTTGTTAGTCAAGAGAGACAAACTTTCGACAAATCTTAATAAACCCTCATAAAATATAAAAATGGCAATCAACATATATACATAATTAGAATAAAATTATGTTGTTTGTTTCATTGCCAAAAATAAAAAATTTAAATTATAAATAATTGAAACCTTGACTTTTTTCATCTTCATAACGAGATCATTCACTTTTGTCGCATACAGAAAACAAAAACAACGAAAATAAATAATAATTAATAAATAATAATTACGCATAAATCATAAGTACGACATATTAACATAAAAAAAAATTTTATGCAGATATTTATATGTGATTTTTTCCTGATATGTTAAAAAATATTAATATTGAATTATTTACTTGAAAATAATTAAATATTTAATTAAATTTAAAAAAAAAATAGAAAAGAAATGATAATAATTAAAAATGATAATTATTTCTGGTTTTTTTTTCTCCCAAATTTCATACTGAATTTACGTAAATTGGTTTCTAAGTGATGCAATACGAAAAATTGAGTTTTTCTTATTAACACATATTCGAAACGAATTTCACACCGTCCAAAAATATAGTTGTCATACCGTTTGTATCTTTAAAATAAAGAATATTTTTAGATAGTAATTAAAATGAAAAACTAGTCGGGGAAGGAAGCAATTACTTAGAGAGGTATGTAAATAATTAAAAAATATAGTTAGAAAAAATTAGCTTAGTAACAATGTCTTGTAATATTTATTATTTTTTAATTGATAAAAACAAGTAAAATAACTTTATATTTATGGAAATTACCATTTTAATTGTTTAAATATTGACTTGGCTGTGATTAATTTATGTTTATTTTAAATTTGTATTATGTGTATGAATGACTTGATTGGAATGGTGTACCATTTGTATGACATGACAAAATTTTAAAGTTTAAACTATTGATGATACACAAGGTGTATTAAGATCTGTGGAAAGTTATGCCAAAAATCTCTCGTTTCGAATGTGTTAACAAAATAAAAATCAAACAAAAAAATTGATTAAAATTAAGATGACGAAGGTAAAAGTTTATAATTTAAAACCAAAATTAAATTTTACTTTTAAAAAAAAAATATCTTTATGAAAATATCTTTATGATGTTAGCTATTTTTTTTTTTTGGATTTACTATAATTTGAAGAAAACAAAAAATTGAGTAATGGTATGTCAATTTTGCAGTTTTAGCAGGAAAAAAATTTATTTTTGTCCATAATTTCTCAATATATAAAATTTTTTTTTAAGTTTGTGGTGAATATTTTTATATTTTATAGTAAATTAAATAAGAAACAATTATATTTAATAAATTATTTTGTACATTTTTAGTATATTTAAATAGTTTTTTTTTGTTTTAAATAATTAATTTTTTATTGCCGGTTGGAAATTTTAATAAAATTTCTATTTTATGTTAGATGTCATTATAATTGCTTTTTTTGGTAATTAAATTTTATATTTTATGGTAATTAAGTGTCTTTTGTATATATATATTATTTTGCGGTTGATTGTAATCACTAATTTGGTAATCATATTCAATAAAAAATCGAAACTTGCATAATGTTGCCTAGTTCAAGATCATTCTTTACTATTTTTAAATAGTTTATTTATTATTTCGCCAAAGGAAAAGACAATTCCGAATTACTTGTCAAAAACATATCACCACCTTCCCACGAATGAAAGTTTGAATGAAAGGCAATTTTATGGTCCAATTTCAATCGTTTTATCACAACTACAATAAACGTTTGATGTTATCAGTATTCTATTCATTATTTTTACGTAGTAATAAGGGGAAAAACGTCATAGTTATTTGAATTTCCTGTAAAATTTTGGAAAATGTATCTTAATACATCTTGAGTTGGAAGGTGTCGATAATTTCAGTTAAAACTCTATTTATGTAAAATGTCAAAATAAACGTCAAAAATTTCAACAAAACCCTAAATTATATACATACAAATAAAAACTAAACTTTCTTAACCAGCACATCTTTAAATTATATATGAATGACCTGAATACTATATGTTTTGTTATTTATACGTATTTGAAATCAGTAATAATCGCTTTATCATCAATTTTTATAACCATTTAAAAAATAATTCCGCAACATCAACATAACTTTAACAGAAAATTTTACCTCTAATTAATTTCCTATTAATGTATTACAAATCACAACAAAAAAAATTTCGTATTTTTTTTATTATGAAAATTTACGTTCTACTTTAATCACAAAAAAAAAACTTCATATTTTACAACAAAAAAAATCATATTTATGCTTTTAAAGTTAATTTGTTTATCTTTAATAGGTAAAAGTCGTTGGACTTTACATAAAATAAAAAACTTTAATAATCAACTCAACAACATATCACCAAAAAAAAAAAATTATACCTTGCATCACACAACAAAAAAAAATTTATTTATAAAAAGAAAGTTTATTTTGGCAATAAAATATACGAAAATATAACATAAAAAAAAATTGTTTTTATCTTACAGATTAAAATATTTATTTGCATAAACTTATTTTTTGTTATACAAATAATAATATTTTTATAAATTTTGTTTTTTTTTGCGGAATAGCATTTTTTTTTCCTTTGGTACAAAAATTAATCAAATATTTTACAATTTATGTATACAATCAACAAGAAAAAAAAAATTATTTTGCAAAAGACGTCAGAAAGATTTTTTTCAAAAATTTAAAATTTGTGGATCAAAATTAATCAAAATTGTTAGTATTTAAAGTTTTTAATGTGTTTTTATTAAATGATTAAAATCGCTAAATTAAATTTAGCATAAATTGCACCTAAATTCATTTAAAAATCTTGGTCAAAAGTCCAATGTCAAAATTTACACATTATTGTAAAATCTTCAAATATTTAAGTTAATTAATGATATTTAACTGTGTTTCAGTATGTTTTTTTTTTCAAGTTTTTAGTTATTAATTTATTAAATGTAATATTTAACCAAAGTCAAAATAAAAAATTGTTATTTTTTTGGTTTATTTCTTCAAAGTAAACAAATTTTATGAAAACCTTCTGTAAAAGATGTGAATAATTTTGTTTAGATACTAATTTCAATAAAATAGAAGAAAAACAAATTATTGTTTTGAAATTTATGGAAGGGCCAAAAAAAATATATTCAATAATTTAATTATTAACATTGCCAAAAAAAATAAAAGCTTTCCGTATTTGATTGATAAAAAAATAAACTTTATACAGTAGAGTCATGGTTATTGCATATTTAATGATCAGAAAATCCAGATTTTCCGACCATAGTTCGTTTTAAGGTCAATTTTAAGGACACATTTAAATTCACCGGTACAGATCTAACGTTTTTTTTATATATTTCAATTTATTTTACACTAGATAATAAATTGATTTAAACATTATAATTGCAGACTGTAAACAGTTCAAACTAATAAGATTACATCCTGAAATGACCAATGTTTTTGTCATGTCATCTCAATATACTTAATTTTTTCCTGAAACATTAGTCATATTGAAATTAATTTTTCAGTCATACAAAATGCATATTTATATATGCTTCGGCAAATATTAAGTACTGAGTGACATTTTATAATGAAAATTATGACATTCTTCTGTGTTACTAAGGCGATTTTGCAAAAACATTTACGTTTTAGTTAATCCGGTACTCCACTGTATTTAAAAAAAAAATTGTCTCTCATTTATATTTTTCATTTATATGGATACAATTAAATTCTGTAAAGCCGGTTCGTGATAAAACTAGTGACAAGGTCAAATTTGAAATGTTAAAGAACCGGCGAAAAATATTTGTTTACAAATATTCTTCAGAATTAATTAAGATTGAAACTCTTACATAATTTAATGTTATAATATATTGAACTTTAGATTCTAATTGTTCACGATATTAAATTTGTATTTTTTGTGTATATTGATTAATAATTTCTTATTAGATGATTAATAATTTCCGAAGTTTATTATTTATGTCAAAATTTTGCATTTCAAAAGCACGTGATTAAAAATGACCATGTCCTAAAATTTGTCTGCAAAATTAAATTTATTATGTCAAAAATTAAAAATAATATTAATTGTTAGATTAATTCATGGTTAAATTTTATAAACAACTATTTATTATCACAAATTAATTTTACATCTCATTTGAAATATCAAATTTATGAAAGTTTGAATTTCTCACTATTTTGAACTTCTCATATAGGAGAATTATTTAACAAAAAAAAAATTAGGCGTATAATGTCTTCTCGCATATACTATTTGCTTAAAAAATTGTTTTTTTTAATATTTTCAAATTATTTTTTTTTATTATAACCAAATATTTAATTAGTTATTTTTAGAAAAAAAAATTAAAATTCATAAAATTCTATAAAGATCATCAAAAATTTCAAAGTCAAAGTCAAATACTATTTCATTTTGAACAAAAAATATGTGAAAGTTTAATATTTCTTTGAGAGTTAAATAAATTTATTGCAGAACATATGGTTTCTTTTCTTTATTTAAAAATATTTTATATCAATTACTTTAGTTATCGCTATTAGCTATCCATTTACTTCCTTTTATTTATGCAATTTCATTTTTTTTCTATCATATTATTTTATTTATGTAATTTATTAAGTAAATAATTACAATAAAAAATCATAATCATTAAATTACATTGCCGGTAATTAAAAACTAAATATACATAAATTAATTTAAAAATTTAAATATATTGCATATTATATTGTATATTCAAATTATATGACAAATTTACTAAAATCCTACTAATTTGTAATTAGATTGAATAATAATAGGAAAATCTAATAAATTTTTCGTTAAAGAAAGTTTATTTATACCGTAACAACCAAAAATTCATAATTTTCTATCTATCTATCAACAAGATAAAAAAAAAATCTACCATATTAAAGTTGAATCATAGATAAAAGTCCAGTCGTTTATAAGCATAGAAATTTACATAAATTAATCATAAATTTTTTTTAATGAAATATCATTTATTTTCTGAAAATTATTTTTCTAAACTTTCACAACAAAATCTTTGAAAATATCAATTAATTAATTTAAATTATATTCAAAAATAATTATAAATTTATTGGTAATCAAATTTTAACTAATTAATGGAAGTGATACTTTTCAGTATGGAATGGTAATATCGAAAAAGAAAAACGGTAAAAATTCGAAATTAATTAAAATTATAATTTTTTTTTTTTAAAGTTTTAAGGAAAAATAATGTTAACTTACCAGCCAATCGAAATGGATATTTAGCTGAACATTTTATTTTCTCAAATGATCCAGTTCTAAGGAAAAAACTTCTTTTTTCCATAATTTGAGATTTTTCTCCCATGGAAGACATTTTATTTTAATATTTTTTTTTGGTTCCAATTTAACACAAAAAAAAAAATTAGTTAACAATTTTTTTTTTTTTAATGGAAAAAAATTAATTAATTAATTTCACTTTTTTTTTATGATTATCACAATTTTGTATAATTTTTTTTTAATAAAAATTGTTTTTAAAGATTTTTTTTTTTAATTAAACTTTGGTTTTAAAAATTAATTAGCTTTTTTTTTGTTTAAAATTAAATAAATAAATTTTTTATTAAATATTCATAATTAAATTTATTTATATTTAATTGTAATTTGGTTTTTTTTATTAAATTACAATTCCAGGGTGGAATTAAAATAATTTTTGTATAATTTAAATAATTTTCAATTTTTTTATAGTTTTGTTTCATTGAAATTATTATTTTTATTTTATCCAGTTTTATTAAATTTATTAACAAAATTAATTAAAAAAAAAAAAAATTTAAATAGTTTTTTTTCTTAAAAAAAAAAATAAATTTTCCAAAAACTGCCTCAAATTAGGCTGTTTTTTTTGTTGTTTAAAAATTATGATAAGAACCAAGACAAAAAAAAAAAGAAATTAAAATACTTTTTTTTTATTAAAATATTAATTGAAATTATTATTTTATTTGGTATTTAACAGCGTAAAGACGTAAATAAATTATTATACTTTCAACCGTAAATGATTCAACTGAACTGAAAATAATATTCGTGGTACTCATCTAATATATAACAAAAATTTTGTATATTGTAATGAGTGCAAGGCTAATGAAATTGAGTGATATTTAATTTTTGAGTGTGAGAAAGTTGTTGTTTTTTTTTTTTTGTACCGGCGATAGATAATTTATATAAAATGAGTTGAGTATAAAAGAGAAATAAAATTAATTTTATGTTGTTATCAAAGAGGTACAGAATTATAAAGTTAAGGAACTTACTAAGCTAATTATTAGAAATGTATGTTTATAAAAAAAAAAATTATAAATGAATCGTTGTCATAACACAAATACAATAAAATTTATTAAAATATTTAAGATAATAAATTATATTATAGGTAATTAAATTCATAAATAAGGCACAGTCTCTTAATAATTAATAAATAAATAGAAATAAAAGTCACTGGTAGGAAATTTACTTTAAAATGAAAATCAATAAAAAATATATTTTTTTAAATAAGTTCTATAAAAAAAATATAGTATTTTATGTTAAATAGTAATATGCTTCGAAATACAGTACAAAGTTCATAAAATTTTCTTAACCTTATCAATTCAATAAAATTTTGAATCTTCATAAAAGATATAGCTATGGAATACAAGTATCATCAAGTTTAATTTTTGAAAATCGATGGTTTGGTTATCACTTAAATTTTCAATAATAAGTGGAATATAATTCAATTTTTAAGATGATAGTGGAAAAAGGTCAGTCGTATACCAATTCAAAAAAAAAATTTAAAAGTTTTTTTTACTTCTTGGAAAAAAAAACAAATTTTGAAAAAACCAAAACCTTTGAACTTCAAGTAAAAAAATCTAAAAGCTGGGAATTCTAATTATAAATGTAATTACATATTAGTTTAATTTAAATATTAATTAATTAAAAATAATTGTCTTTTAAATTTATAACATTTTTAATTTACTAGTTAATCGGTAATCATATTTAATTTATAATCAATTTAAAATAATTATTCATTGTTATGAGTGAAAAGTATATATATGTATGTACATAATAGATACTCTAAACTTGTTTTATGATTACCGGAGAGTAAACAGTCAATGTTTTGTTTTGTTATTTTTTCGGTAAATAAAAATCAAAACAGAGAATGCCTAAGAGATAAAAATGCACAACATATTTTTTTTTTTGGAATTATTAGAATTGAAACATATACATATACTTAAAGATATAAAAACATGAAAACGTGATTACAATATAAAATATGATTAAAGGTTGAAAATAGGATATTTTTTTAATAGAAAAATTAACCAGTTTTTTAACACATGGAGACCCCTTTTCTTCTGCATCAAAATAAATTTTCTGCATCAATTCAGTTTATTTGCAACCCTGGGTTTTTATACAATTTTTGTAAAAAATCTCTGTTTATTTTAGCCAATCAGATGACAGAAATATTTAATTAGAATGACTATTTTTTTATACATTGTATATTCTAAATATTTCTAAACGAATTAGTATTTAATAGAAAACTACTTATATGTAAAAATGTTTACGTTATTGTAACTTTTAATAACAAAATATATTTGTTTTTGTTAGGAAATTTACAAATAAAAATTAACAGTTCAAAGTCTAAAATTAAAGATACAATATATACATACAAGATACTATAATAATATTACCCTCGTTAGGAAATACATGTTTTATTTTGGGTAAATGACATTGAAATACTACTAATATAAAATTATGGATAATTTTTTTAATGCATTTTTTTAACAAAGATTTAAATTTACCAAATGTATAGGAATTTTCCGAAGTCACTTAATTCTTTTTTTATTTTCTATTTTCTGTATCTAATTTAAATTCTATGAATTTGTTGACATGCATAAATACTACAATCAATTTAAATTTAGAAATTTAGTTGTTTTTTAAAAAAAAAAATTGAATGGAGTTTGTTTATTATTTTTTATTAATATAATTAATTAGATTCAAAAATTGTTAGATTGTAATATATGAATTATTAATGAAAAATTTCAATAATTTTATTTTATATCAGTAACTTTTTTTTATCAAATTGATTAGCAAGAAGATATAAAACATGTATATCTTCTGGTTTTTTTGGAAATACGAAATATAAAAAATGAATTATATTTTGTATACTATTAAGTTATCAAATTTTTTAAACTTTATTTTAGAAAATTAAGAAAAAATTTATTTAAACCTTTTAAGAAATTTCTTAATTTAAAGTTGTTGTTCGTATCATAAAACAAAAAATGAGCAAATAATACCAAAATTGTATATGTAATCATAAAAATATTTATAATTTGTAATAAGAACAAAATTTCCTTGTTTTTATTTTATACCATTTAAAACCGAAACAAATTGCTAAGTTACAAATATTAAAATATCAATCTTATGAAAATAATAAATTCAATATTTAAATTTTTTTACCAATAAATATATTTTTAAAAAAATCTTATTTTTATTAGTTTATTTCCCTATCGAATAAAGCTGATCAAAAATCTTTAAATTCAAAAAGTAATTAAATCAAAAAATATCAGAATTCAATTCAGTTAATAAATCTGTAATATCTTTCCAAAAATTCTTTAATTTCATTATAAACTTTTTCCCAAAAATTTTCCATTCACTTATTGCCAACATTTATATGGCTGTACCCACTCTTATGGTAATTTGATGGAAATTTTTCAAAAATTCTCTCAATATAATTACAATATTTTATGTTTTATATTTAAATGCATTAAAAAACTAATAGTTACATATACATACATACATACAAATACATATGTATGCATAGATATAGAAATTTATTTCAATTAATTATAATAATTTTGTCTAAACATGTATTTTTTATTTCCAAATTTGAGATAATCTTTCTACCTTTTCTTTGGCCCTTTTTACGATACACCATAACATAATCTAATTCTCTTTTTTAAATAAAGTGTATCTTACAGATACTCCCTCCTAAATCATTTATATTGATATTTACCATAGTATCTTTCCCATAAATTCTAATATCAGAAAAAAAAACACACTAAAATTGTCAAATGAAAAATATAACATAAAAATGCCTCCGGTAACATTGGACAGACAAACTACGCACATAACTATAAACATAGAAATATGTATATAAATATTCTTCTGAATCACGTGAATATTACATGCCGCGATCAGCTGTAGTACGCATGTTTCCCTTTTTTCTTGATTATTATCAAAATAAAATTGAATAAAGGGAAATACGGGTCCGGAGTCACTATTATATTTTAAATGTATTTATATTTATATTTATTTATGTTGTAATTGTAAAAATAATATGTATTTCATTATTATATTTTGTGACATTTATTTTTAAATTTTGGATTTATTATAGACTGTTTTCCATTGAAATTTATAATATTTTTTTTTCGTACAATGGCAAATCATAATACATAATTATGAAAAATATAATTTCATTTTTCTCATTATTTATAGATGTTAATTTTGTATACTAAAATTTCCAGATTTTTTCAAAAACATTTGTTTAATATTGTTGTGGTACCTTTTCAAGAATCAAGAACACTTAAATATTGTTAAAGAGGTAACACTTAAATATTGTTAAAGAAGTAAAATGCAAAATTCCAAAAATTTCTTGGAGAATTTAATTTCTTTAACATCTGTTACTAGAAGGTATTTTAATTTAGTTAGATAGGTACATGTGGAATGGAAAATTTTCTGGTATTTCAGCGTCTACCTAGGTCTCATAGAAATGATCAGAATAAATGATCTTTTTTTTATGAAAATATTTGTCATCATGATTTTTAATTATAATACGGAGAGTCAAAAAAATAACTATGCTAATTATTGCAATTTCTTAAATATTTACAATTTCTCTCGTTTCATCTTAGTATGGTTTTTAGATCTATACAAATTTTATAATGAAATTTTGTATTAATTTCGATTAATGTAATTATTTCAAATAGATTTGTTTTTTATTTACCACTGAATAATTTCAAATAATATTATTTAAAATTATTCAGATGTATCTTTAATTTCATTCATATCTACGTTAAACTCTATAATATGTGAGTCAAATCATACATACCAAATTTATATACATATGGTAAATAATTATAATATTTTTATTCAGAAAAATAAAACTAAGAAATAAAGAAGAATTGATAATTTTTTGCATGTAACAAAATCATTTATGGTTGGAAAACCATTTAAAAACAATATAATTTAACCACATATTATTTTTATCTAATCATATATACAAGGTATTAATTATTCGTGATTAAATTTAATATTCATGCTAATTTTTACCTTTTACAGTCTAGCCTTTGCTGACTAGCAAAGCGTATATAATGATTTTTTTTATTATTATTTGCCAGGTAAATGTACTCGCATTCAAGGATATTTTATTTTTCTTTGGGACGGGGAATAAAATGTGTTTTTAAGATGTAAGAACTGCAAAAATACAATTATTTTATAGATAGATATAGAAATGTCATGGGCAAATAGATAATTAAGGATATTATTTGTACTAAAAACGATTGCACATTATTATTTTAAAGTGAAACGAACTAAAGAAATGATAAGTAAATTATTCTGTATATTCAATTTGTTTCATTAAAAATTTTATAAAATATTAAATTTGTTGAAATATGACCATCAGTAAATGGACAAAAAAAAATTAAATGATTAAAGACAGATATGAACTCATATCTGAAAAAAGAATTGTGCAATATTTTTTTTTTCTTTGTTAATTTTATTCTTCCTTTTGTATGTGATAAATGAATTTGCTCACAAAAAATGTATATAACGAAAATTATTATCGCAAAGCTGAGGATGTTAAATAGCAATGTCAATATATATATTTGTTTATGTATATAATTTGCCATTGCTACTGCCACCAACAATTTGCAATTTATTTTTGCTTTTGTCACAACAAAAACAGAGATACAATGTATATTTTTATGTAAAAATAATTGACCATTCTGGTTTATAAATAATGTTCTTATAAAATAAAAATAAGACGAACAACACATTAAATCTGGTACAGTGCAATGTGCTGCCAAAACCCACGCATTCAATTAGACAAGTAAATATAGAAAATATACGATATATATGTATGTACATGGAAAACAAATTGTTGGTGGAAAAATTACGATATTAAAAAAAATCACTGAGCTTATAAATAAATAAAACAGCATTTCCTAATATAGGGTGTTTTCTTTTATTCATTCAGAAGATTTTGAAAATACATAAAGCTTTATGTAAACACAAAACGCTTTATGGCATTAAAACTTTTCTCCAATGTTGGCATAAAAATTTATACCTAAAAAAGCCACCATGTATTAAAACACAATTTCAACATTTTACAAGATATGATAAGAATTACCTATTTAATTTTTTGTTGAATAATCTATAATAATACATTTTTTGAGATCGAATCATGAAAACTGGACCGAAACATTACACTTAATCAAAACTATTAACTTGTTGTAGAAAATTGCTTTTAAAAATTATATTGTCGGCTAATTATTCCATGAAGATGTTGGTATGTCGAAGGACGATAAGTGGAAGGACTAATTTTAATTAGTTGATTAACTTATTATTTGCTTTCAAAATTTGAAATGTGTTAAAAAATATATTTCAAAATTTCGGTTAACTTCTGATCCACTCAAATGAATAACAAAAATAATTTGTTTCAAAACTTTTTGGTTAATTTTTTTTAAAAAAAATATCTTATAAAATTTTATTTTCGTAAAAATATTTCTGAACTTTTTCTATATTTTCTATTTAATTATTTTCATTGGCAGGTGAAATTATATTTAAATTATCAAAAATAAGACGCATAATTTAATTATATTTCTTAAACGCTAAAAAATATATTTGTTACGATTTGAAGTGAAAAAAAGTTCCTAAACATAAACAATGATAGAGGTAAGAAATTAAATATGAAAATTATTTTTAATCTTCCATTATAATTTTTTAATTTGTATAGTGATTCCTTGTTATTTTATTTAAGAAATATATAATTCATAAAAGTACGTAATAACCTTTTAATATAAATATTAATACTTTTTAACCTTTACTTTGAGTTTTTAAATTATTTACAAAATTATCAGTTTAAACTATCTATTCAATTTATTTTAAATTATTTAGTTAAATAGTACTTCTTAATTTTAGCTATTTGTGTTTTATAGATTAGGTTAAAACAGTATTTTTATAATTAATATTACAACGCAATTAGAATTTATAAATTAATTTTTTTATAAGATAAAGAGACTTTGGTACATCGTAATTGTAATTTTTGTAATTAATTAATTTAAATTTTACGTTTAGATCAAAACGTTCACTGCTCCCACATTTTTTAGTTTTCTGTAGTGACTTATTAGCAAAAAAATATACCGCAAATAAAGCTAATTATGTTCAACATTTGGGTGCATAAAATATGATTTTTTTTTTGTCAAAATTAAAAATTTTTAAAAGCCAACCACTTAACTTATTCAGCGCCCAAATATGTGTCGTATTCTATCTGGAGCTTCCGTAAAGTTGTAGCTAATTATATTTTTAATAAATATATGTGTGATGTGAGTTTCAGGAAAAACTACAATGTAATACGTGCACCACGTTGAGTGGTGCACGTATTAACCTGATTAAAGTTTAATAATAGTTGTCCAAAACTTGTTCTTGTAAAGTTTATAATTATATATAAAAAAAAAAATCTTAGATTAAATATTCATTAATTATATCGTTAATTTATGTACATATGTATGTATATGCCTTTTTGGAATTTATCATAGGTACAAAATACGATGCATAAAAAATTGATTACTTACATAAATCTGAAAAGAAAAAAAAAGTAAACTTTCTTGAAATAAAATAATTAATTCTAGTAAACTTTCTTGAAATAAAATAATTAATAATATTCTCATTTAATTACTGATAATTAACATAATAACAAATAATAAAAATTAATTTTATATATTAATGTAAAAAAAGATAAATTAATTAAATTCAGAATAATAAAAAAATATTTTGTAAATTGAACTAAGTTTTTTGGGAGCCCTCAGCGGTCAGCAGCGATAACATATTACTTAATTTAATCTATGCATACATATTTGAAATGTGTATAGTCAATTCTTTTTCAGTGTTGTGCTATTTGAATGTATTTAAATAAAACTTGATTACACCAGTTTTATATAAAATTTAAATTTATTGATAAAGATTGAAAAAAAATATAGAATTTAGAAAAAATATGGAAAAAAATATAGAATTTGTAAGAAGTATCAAAAAAGTTTTAACTTATTTTTGAAGCTTAAGTGCTCTTAATAAATTACATATATCGGTTTTGTGAACCGCTGAAAATTAAAATTTTTTCTTCAAGGGTTGACTGTGTCAAAAATATACTAGAAATACTTGTATACTATTATTTTAAAGTATGCTTTCTAGTTAGATTTATATGAGATTTAAGTTCTATATTCAAAGCATATCCGTCTTATAGACTAACATATCTTGTAGCTAAATATTAATATCACAGATTATTATGCGTTAAATTAAAATTCAAAGTTCGCAAATTAAAAATGCAATTATATTGTTAGTCTAATTAGTCTATTTAATTTGTTATTCTTTCTTAATAAATAATTAATTTAATTGAATATTTATAATAATTAATTAATTATAATTCTATAAAAGTCCAATGAACAGAATTTTCCGCAATTTAAAAAATTCTATTTTTATGATACTGATAATTAGTTATATATAATTATATACTGAAAAATAATATTTTTACAACTAATTTTAATTTAATTTGAAATTAGTAATTAAATTATTAAATTACATAATAATATTGTGCAATTCATAAGTCAAATTAAATATTATCTTTGAAACTGTCAAAACAATATATTCGGTGTTAATTTAAATGTTTATTTTTAAATATTAAGACAAAAATGATGAAATTTATTTTATATTAAAATAAGAATAATAAAATTTAAAAAAAAAATATTAATAATTAGTTCACAGAATGATAACTTTGACTACTTGTATATTTTGGATTTTGGATACATTTATTTACAAGTATATGTTATACAAAAAAAAATAATTTCGGGTTATTTAATCTGCACAGTTTGCATATTGAAGGATGCTTACATATTTGTAGTTTAACTTTTCGAAAGTCCTAAAAGAAATAAAATTTAAAAGGAAGATGAATGTTGTAAATGAATTCTTCGAATTCTTTAAAAATTCACCTAGAAATTAACATAAATTTATAGTGAAAATTTTTTAAAAAAAAAGAAATTATCAGCGAGGTCATATTTGATTTACAGTTTTTATATTTTAATTTATTTTACTTGTAACTACGCAATCTAATAATTATGATTATAATGCGTAGGTCAAGAGTTGACAATTTAACAATATAATTATTTTTTAAGAATTAATCATATAAATTTTCTATTATAATTTTCTAACTCTTTCGTAAATTTTCATACGAATTATCTTTATGTTGTTACTATATAACTAAAAAAAATTAAAATTAATATTTTTAAAAATTCTCATATTTTAATCTTTGCTAATACATAAATGATAAATCTTATGCAATGCAAAAAATTAAGCTACTTAAAACATTAAATTAACGCGTGCTACCCGCTCATTATCAATCTTAGACAGAATTAAAATTAAAATGTTACAATTATGTGACATGTTTGAGTGATCATACACATTTTTTCCAAAAATTAACCAAAATAAAAATATAAGTATACACTTATAAAAATATTTTTTTTATGATTAGACCGGCATGTCCAAAGTTCAATTTTGGAATAAATCGTCTAGACCAGATTAAGAATAAATATAAAAGTAGGTTACTCGGAAATGAAAATAGCAAACATTTTTGAATGTCTTTCAATCACACATGTGAAACTCAAACGCTAATACGGGCCAAATAAACAAAGATTAAGTTTATGTGAGCCGCAAAAAAACACGATGGCTGTAATTCTAGATGGAAAAAATTCCAACTTATAAATAAAAAAATTCTAGAATAAATTATATGTAACACTAGAATAAATTATATGAAGTCAATTATATGTATTATATTCTGATAATATACATGTAATATATTATGAATCCATTACATGTAATGTATGTAATCATCCTGATAAATCTTGTAGGTATTCTTAAAATTACTGAAAATTTTCAATATATTGAAAGTAGAATTTTTAAAACCACCTACTAAAAAAAGAAAACCGAAAATAATTTCATGAAAAAATGTTTAGCTTGTTCAAGAATTTACGAACTTTTTTATAACTTTATAGCTACCTATGTACCCAAACATGTTCGTTGTGGGCCGCATACGGCCCGCAGCCCAGTATTTGGACGCTTGCTCTAAATCAATGTTTAACTAAAATTAAACGAAAAAAAAAAGATTTTATAAAAATAGTTTTAATTATGTATCATTGATAAGCATAAGAGAGATTAAAACGATAATTAATATTAGTTGTACTCGAATAATTGTTGATATCAAATAAAAATTAGTCACATCGTAAAACACCGAATTAAATATAAAAAATTAGTCACATCGTATAACACCGAATGAAACTAAAACTTGAATATAGAAAATAGAATCGAGCTTTAAATGAGTACACCAATACCTCGCTATACGGCCGCTCTTTTTACGGCTTTTCGCTATAACGGCCTACTTTAATTGCGGCAATTTTTCGATTTACGGCCCAAAATGTTTCGTTATACGGCCCAAAAAAAGAACAAATGGAGAAAAAAATATGTACATATTTTAATGCGTTGCCGCTGCAGTATATAATAGTCACATAAAAGTTAATATTCTCGTAAGTAGAAGTGTTTATATACATATTTGTTTGCGATTCGTTATACGGCTTTTCGCTTTGCGGCCAACTTTCCCGGAACGTATCTAGGCCGTAAAGCGAGGTATTGGTGTAATAAAGTAATAAGTTAATTTATGCTCTGTTAAGAAAATTTAAATATAATTGCTGCAATTTTGATCTACATAAACTAAAGTAAACTATATTATTTTAAAAATTAATCTAAGCCTCTATTTAAAATTAAATTGAAAATCTAATTGGAAAAATCTTTGATTTTTCAATGAAAGTCCCTTATTAAGCAAGAATATTGTACACGTGTAAATTTCAGCTCATAAATAAAATAATTTATGATATTTCACATTTTTAATAAAGTTAATAAATAACATTGTAAATCTATAAATAATCAGTCACCTATGACCTATTGTAATCGTGTTGGCGTTTTTGAGTTATAATGTGATTCATTCTTTCAATAATAAAAACAAACAATATTTAAAATTGGCTTTTAGTATATAAGTAGTAATAATAGGTGGTAAAAATGTAATGGATCCATCCGTATGCACATTTCCCACCATTAAAATTAATATAATTTTATTACTGGTACTCATTGAAAGCTGAGTAACTTTGTAGACATTTTTCCGAAAGTGGATCGAATTTTTGTTAGTGTCCCGCAATGACAGTTTGTACATCACAAGATTAACATAAAATAAATATTATAACATGAAATAATAATGATTTACATAAAATAAATATAACAATATCTAGCTTTTGCATATTTTTATTTTTGTTCTTATCTATAGATTAAGATTTGTTACCCCACACACTAATTGGGCTGTTTTGACATTAACCTACAATTCAGATGAACATCTATATCATAATATAAATAACGATTTGAAAAAGTCAACACCCAAATTGATGGATAAACGAATGTGGCTTAAAGCACAGACAAACTTGTTGACAATTACTGTATATATTTAATATTTGGTAAATAAGGATAATAAATGTTGATGGAAAATTTCATTTTCGTTATATGCAATGACAGCAGAGTACTACGTCCGCTATGTAAAATCTTAACAAATACTGTCTGAAATTTAAGATTCAGCTAAAGAATATTATCAATTTTTAATCGCAATTTTAGTTATTTGATTACTTATAAAACCAGACATAATGTGTTTTTAATTTTTAACACTAGATTTACCGTCAAAATGACCTGTCTTGAATTTCTATTAAACATAATTCATATTTCATTTAATGATGCAGTTTCTGCTATATTTTGTGAATTTTATAATAACCTATTCATACCGAATCTAATAATATTTCATATACCTGTATCGGATGGTTATCGAACTGGTTTGGTATATTCTTCGGTATGTCTTGTGTTACAAAAATATAGAATTTTTCACCAAAAAAATAATATTATTTTTAGATTTTCTGGACATTTATTATTATGATTCAAAATCTTAATTTTTCGAACAAGTTAATTTAATCAGTTAATATAAATTGTAGCAATAAAAAAAAAAGTTAAAGAGAAAAAAGTTTAAGAAAATAAATAGATTTGTTATTTCAAATTTAGTCATATAATAAATACAAAAATTATTGATATAAATAATATACAAAATATTTATGTTAGTCTTTTGACAATGATACTTATTTTTCAAATAAGTATATATAACAAATATAAATTGAGTTTATTTTATCATAATAAAATGATGTTTTCAAACCGATAACCCAGCATATATATTGTCGACAAAGAACATAAATAATAATAATAAATTACCGGCCGGTAAATATATTTTTTTTTTATGTACCATATATACATTAATTTATTTCATTATATTTTAATATTTCCTTTATAATCAGTAATAAATTTTTTTATTTATTTATTTTTTTCGGTATATTTTTTGGATTCAGAATAAAAATTTTTTTAATTAATTAATTTATTTATAATTTCTCTGTTACTATATGAAACGTTTTATTTATTTGTTTTGTAACCTATTTTTTTTAACAAATGTTAAACTAAAAAAGACTAAATTAAAATATTTATAAAAAAAAACAGAGAGAAGTTTTTTAATATACATATGTGTACTTAGTTTGAAAATAAAGTGATGATTGTAAAAAAAAATTCTCTAATACTTTAATTAATTCTTTAATTAAAAATTTTTCCTAAGCAACAGAAAATTTTTTAATATGTAAATATTTTATTGACCATACTATACAATTTTGAATTTAAAAAAAAATAATTATGATAAGATTTTTCATAAATTATATTTATGATACAAATACAAATAGATAAAATAATGGAATATATTTCTTAGGTCAGAGTTAAACGTAATTCCGGTCCATAGTTCTTCTTCCTAGTGTTCTTTGGTCAAAATACAATGTCCAGATATTTCTGAAATATTCCAAATTTAACCGCAATATGCGCAATATTATTTCTAAGCTCCCCGCCAAATAAATTAACTTTCGCCAAATAAAAAGCTGTTGTATCGTTGGAGATGCTTTTTAAACGTTTCAAATATTTGGCAACATGACAAAAAGTCTTAAACTAGCTTGTATACCAAAAATTTGTAGACCAGCGTTGTTTTTATACTTTTAAATATTTATTGAATTTAGAATGTTTTGTTATACATAATCAATTAATAACTTATAATATCTCAATAAATCAAAACTTTCTTAATTTTGCAATTAAAAAAAACCTAGTATGGCATATGACTAAGCAGAAATTAATTACTATAAAAACCCATCTTTTACACTATTTTCATTTTGTAATTTTTATTTATAATCCTGTGGGACTTTGCCAAAACACGATAGCTACATTTTTTAATCTTTTGAGATAAGTTCTGATTTCGATTGTTTAGCACTGATTTCGATTGCTTAATCTTAAAATTTACCTGGAAAATTCTGAAATCGATAATTTTATTTCTGCATAAATTCACTTTGCCAAAATACCACAACTGAATACTGTCCACAAATTGCAGTTTACGAGTCAACTAAAAAACAAAAACTACCAAGAAAATAAAAAAAAACATTATTCTATTCTCAATAGTTGAGAATTCACACGCATTTTAACATCATAAAAACACAAGTTACGAGCTATACGTATTTTGGCAAAGTTCCACAGAATTAATCTTAGTTGTATATAAAACGAAATATGATCTTAAAATTGTGGTTGTGCTGTAATTGTGAAAATAATAAAACTAATCTTTTATTTTAATATAAATTTTTTGGTATTCATTATATCTAATTTTTATTATAAAATATTCATCGTCGGTTAGATGTCCTATTAATGTGTCAAACTTTTTTATGTAGCAAGAGAAAAAATAGTTCAAGATAATAACAACAAGTATATTTTAATAAAATAAAAAAAAAAATAATTTTATTCATTTACAGAATAACTTATAATAAATTCTATTATTCAAGTTAAAATTTTTCCAAACTTAAGCCAATTGCCTAAATACACCCAATATCAGAGATTTCTTAATTTAGCGATAAACATTATAATATTCAACATAAATAATTAAGAAGTATAACAACTAAATGATACTATATATATGTATCTCGTAAATGAACCTAGTGCACGTGATTACAAACATTCAATTTAAAAAAAAAATTATTAAATTTCCCCTCCATCTGTTGAAAAATTATAGTGATAAGTAATTTTCACGTGAAGGTTATTAAAGCAATATTTAAATTAGATTAATCAAAATATGATTTATTTATTTAGCTTTAGATGAAATATATTTTTTGAAACAATTTCAATATAATAAGATAACCTACCCATTTAACCTAACAATAAATAAGTGAAAAATATCTACTATTGTATAGATTTTTTATTAGAAAAACTGTTGAATTATAAATGTAGAATTTATTTTCGATATTACAGATTACAGACCGAAATCAACGAATGAACATATAAAAAATATTTAATTTTCAAATCAGTTTTTACTGGTTTTTTATCGCATATTTAATTTTTCCTCGTAGAAATACATAAAAAAATAAAATTCACTAGAAATATCTTTTTATATATTAATTGTTAACAACAATTAATTAAACATTGTAATTTATAACCAGTAAAAAATATATTTTACTTCCGATTGAAAATTCCACGAAATGATTTTATTAATACATATTGGTTTTATAAAAATACTCTGTAAAATTACACTATTTTACCGAACAAATTTAACTTTACATACACATGTGTAATACTACTGGAAAAAGGCGCAAATAAAATTTCCAAACATAAAGATATTCCGGTTTGTAAAATTCTATTTGCACCCTTCTACTCATAACTTTTCCTTGTACTTCTTTCCAATACCGAAGTATTGGAAAGAAGTAGAAGGTAAATTAACCATAAATCCAGTTCAAGTAAAATTAAAAAAAGCTTTTGCCTTCAATTGAGTCATTACAACAAATTTCATCTATACGTATCTTATACCCCAACAAGTATGTAGAATAGAAATTATTAAACATATCGATACGCCCGAGAGTGCACGTACACACTAGCAATGAATTTCGTAAATAAATTACATAAATCATTGCTATTCTTTTTATATATCATACATTGTATGAAATATTTAAAGTTTATAGTTTCTTAATAATTTAAAAATAAATTACAGTGAAAATATACAATGTAAAAAATAATTGTTGCATGAACAAGATGAACTTGCAGATTATAAAATATTTTCCAAATTAAAATTTATTTTAGGATAACAAAGAATTAAGTTAATATCTGAATATTTATTAAGAAATTAATAATATTTTTAATGAAAACAAAGAATAAGAATAAAAACGATAATAACTTTTTAATTTTGTTTTTAAATTTAAACAAACTAAAACTGAAAGCACCCGTACTAAATTTATTTTAAACTATTGCACCAAAACCTGTATCCGTAGTTCAAAAACTTTTCCTAACATAATTTCTGTGAAACTTTGCTACCTACATTTCTTAACATTTTTAGATAAGTTCTGATTTCGATTGCTAAATATTTAATTTTCATATTTACCAGTGAAAAAATGGTAAATTTTTATTTCTGTAAGGATTGACTTTGCCAAAACATGAGAATTGAATCTTCTTCCTTAATTTTGGTTTAGGATTCATATACAAAACAAAAACGCCAAGAAAATTAAAATATATTATTCTATCTTAAGTTCCACAGATTTATAAATTATTTTATCCTTAAACTCTGGGAAAAAATATAAAAAAACATTATTACCTGATTAAAAAATTAGATAATTGTGGCAAATTTTAATTTAAATACCGATATCACGAAATGCTCTCAATTTATTTTTCAATTTAAAGACTCAATTTGCATATAAAATAATAGTGACATCTATCTGAAAATAACAAAAACTGCAGGACACTTTCAACATGTATCTAGTAGTAAAATATAAAATTTGGTTTGCATATCTGCTAATTTATAAATTCAAAACTGATATGTTAATTTATCAGCGTTGCCAGATTGCAAGGTTTTCAATATAATTTGATTATAAATAATTAATCAGATATAATATTTTTGTTCAAAACTGATAAGAAAATTTTGAATAAACTCAAATATATTTTACTCACATTTATTTTATGGTATAATTTTTTAAACTTACTTGTACATTAGAGTATTATATAAAATATTCAGCATATCTTTCTAAAAAATAATAAATTTTTAATAAAAAAACTTCTTTTTATAGACTAATAACATTTTTATTTTCAAAATCAATTATTTAAAATACTATAAAACTAATCTACTATAATATTTTGTATATTAGATTTTATAAAAATACATAAAAAAAAAAAAAAATATTATGTGAGGAAAATTAAAGCTATACAAATTAATTGCATAAATTTGTCCATTCGAAATATATTTTCTATATAAACCTTATATAATTATAATAAAAAAAAAATTATTTTATACCCCAAAAGTGTACAAAATAAAAACTAAAAAATATTTCATAATTAAATTTATCAAAACTTAAATTATATACTTTATTCTAATTATAAATATTTAAGGCTTATTCATCGCAGATAAAACTACTATTTTTTATATTATTTAAGCTCTCAAGGCACAGAAGACTAAATGTAATTATTATAAAATTTTGGTTATTATATTTGTGATTTAATGTAATTTTGGTGATGAATTTCGTTTCTATTTATTTTAGTTTAAGAATTTTAAAAATTCAATATCATTATTATTATTTTTTAACTCCGATATTTACAAAAAAAAAATTCGTCATCCATTGCTTTTAATAATATTCAGAGGCACTTTCTTTTAAAATTAACATTTCACTTAAATTTAAGTTTTATAAATGATGGAGTATAATGATTTCGATTTTTAAATATAAACAAAAACTAACAAGTTTCTATAACATGCATTAAGGAATAATTCAAAAAATTATTTTTTGTTTCTTAAAATAATAATTTTGTATATTTAATTTGCAAAAATAATAAGGAATACAAACTAATTTCCGTATAAATTCTAATCTTAATTACTAAAAAATTAATATAAAAAAAACTTAAATTACGAAACTTCTTCACATAAAAAAGAAATCACTGGGTTTAATAATGGAAGGTAATTTCTGAATCAATTAGATATATAAAATAATATCATTTGAAGTCTTATTTGTATTTTTTTTATATATTAATTAATTGTGATTTATAAATTCTTTAAAACGTTTTGTAAATGATTTACCTTTTTTATTATTAATAATTTTCGAGTTTTTAACAATTGTTTCGATATTTTGCATTGTTTTTGTTGGATTTTCACTTTTTTCAATTAATCTAGCATCAAATAAATTATAAAATGAATCAACTTCTAATATTTTGTTCTTATGACTATTATTATTTTGAAATTTATCATTACAAAAATTACGAAACATTGATGTTTCAACAAACCATTCTAAGAAAAATTTTATATTTTGTGATTTATGATATTGTATAAATTCTTCTTTATGAAAATATTTTTGCCGATATTCACCAAATAATTCAACAAAAAATCTTAAAAATGCCTCACTTATTAAAACACCAGATAACATTTTCCCTTGATCGATTAAATCAACCATTTGTAATGATAATTGTAATGATTCTCTTAAGGAATCTGGTAATATTGTTTGTTCATCGCCACAAATTTGTATAATTTTCTTTTTATCTAAATCAACAACAATACCATCTTCAATTTCAAATGGTATTTCAATTAAAATACCAGCTAAAACTGGAAATGGTGCTTGACATATTTCAATTAAATTTTGTGGTAATATTGTAACAATTGTATATTGCCATTGAAATGGATATAATATTGTTTGTAAGCCTAATATTGATTTTGATAATAATGATATGTTTTGACTTTGTAATATAACTTTTCTCTCCAGGAGTAATGTTGCAAAAACATTGACTAGTAATTCTGAACCTAATGATATTAAAAGTTCACTTAATTCAGTATTTTCTAAACGTAAGTCATTTGGACGACGTATTAATATTTCATCAAATCGTGGATCACGTACAATTAAACTACGATTTATTAAACCAAAATCAATATTATTTGAATTTTGTTGTAAATGTTTTTTCTCTTCATATTCTTGTACAAGAGATTTTTGTCCAGAAGATTTGCGTCCTGATTTTTGTTCTTCTGTATTTTGCTCAGAATTTGTTGCAATAAAAGATGATTCTTTTAACCATTTTGGATTAGCTTCTAAACTTAAACGTTTCGGTGATATTTTATTATTTGATGAAAAAAATGTTTTTGGCCTTATTGTCAATGGTAATTTTAAATGTAAATATTTTCCAGGTTCAGGTAATTTTGAATTTTGTAAATTTCTTAATAAATAATTTTGTTGTGATTCACTTTGGCCATGTCGAGATTCAATTTCTTTTAATAATTTTTGATAAAAACCCAAAGCTTTTGTTACAGCTATTATGCAATAACATAATGGAAGGCATATATCAGAATTTTCTGGTAATATTCGTCGACAATAACCATAAATTTTAAACCCATTATCATCTGTTAAAATTAAACAATATTCTTGATTTTCACGTCCTGATTTAACCAGATCATTAGAAGGAAATATTAATTGTTCAATATTATCAGGTATTGGTTCATTCGGTGGAAATTTTGATTTTAAATAGGCACTTTGTGTACTAGTATTATAACCAATTAATAAACAAACTTGAAATAATTTTGAATTATTTGTTAGTTCACAACTTTCATCAAAATTTTTTAAATCAATATTTACTGAATTTTCATCAATATCGTTATTAGTTTTATTATTAGTAAAATTATTATCAAACTTTTTAGACCGCATTTTAACACTTCTTTTATTTGTTACTTTTGAATTAGAATTATCTTCAATTAATTTTTTATAATTATCAATTCTATCATTTAGTGACACTAATTCTATTTCTTCTATTTTCTTTGCACAATTTTTATTTATTATTTTATCTTGCTCAATTGACGATTGTTCTTGTTTTAATATTTCATTATTATTTTCTAGAGAAAATGTTTTTATAATTGGTGATTTAAATGTTTTTTGTAATGATCCATAAGTTTGTTGTTTTTCTGGCATTGTTGCTACTCGTCGTACATAATCTTTTCGTTTTTCGGTCAGAGTACGCGAAAGTCGAACAGCCGATAAAGAATTTTTATTAATATTTGAAGTAAAATCACCCACAAAATTATCATCTTTACTCAAAATACGATTACATATTTTAGTATTTTCCTTGTCTCGGGTATTTTGCTGAAATGCTGCATCCAATAATATTGTTATCTACATAAAAAAAAACATGATAAATATATTTTTAAACTTATACTATTTCAGTAAAATTAAATTTAATTACTTCATCATAAGTTTTGCCCAATGATAAGCTACCCTCCTTATCGGTTAACTCAGAGTCCTCAATGCTATCATCTATAGCAGTACACTGAAATATATTTTTTCGGAAAATTATTAAAATTATTCCTAAATGAAAATTGTTTTACATTCAAGGTTATTGAGCATTGATTTTTTAATAAAAATTAAATCAGATTTTTAAGGTGTGAACTTATTATTGATCGCAGTTAATTAAACGAATATACCTCAGTTACATTTATTTCCATTTTCTTTGTTCAGTAAAAAATTATTTACATAGAAAAACTCTGTCTAATCGATATAAACTGTCTTACATAACTAAATTTAGATTGGGTGCTTTTTTTTAACTAAATTGTAATTTGGGTGCTTTTTCTCTTTAGAGAATGTTAAAAATATTTATGTAGATAAAAGCGGTGAAGTTCATAATTACTCTGGTGATGGTTTGTTTATTATTGTTTATTATTTCTCTTTTGATTAACAAACTTAAATAGAAAGTGTAACAAATGAATATTCAAAGTTATCGTTAAATTTAAATATTTTTTTTTTGCTTTCAATGTCTTAAACAGAAAGTAAGAAAGTTTGTTTTTTATTTTGTTATCCAGCAACACAACACACCCCCAATAAAATATCTCATTAACTGATTTTTTGCACAATTATTCTATATATACGAAACAGAAACTAAATTAATAAATTTTCCAGCATACAATATTCGAATAAAAAATATAGTCTAATTTCAGCTTTCAAGAAGTCAATAATATTATTTTATACAATTCGTAACAAATTTTCGCAAAACATAATAACATAATTTAAAATCATATGAATTATAGTGAACTCAAAATAATAAATTTACATTTGAATACATCATTCATTTTCTTTTTCAGTGTGGGATCTTAAAAACTTTGGATTTTCCACTTTATATGATTTGAAATATAATTTTTTAATTTTTTTCTTTTCCATAAGAACTCAATTATTTGAATTGTATCTATACAAATATTTTTTCTTTATTATTTTAGAACAAGTAAAATAATTAGGTTCATGAAGTCATTTTTTGTAATTAATTTAATTATCAGTAAATTGAGAAGAAAAAATAACAATCGATGTTATTCAAAATATTGAATAGAAACATGACTATTAAAATTCTAAATTTCATTTTTTTAAATAAATTTAAAAAATTTTAATTTGGAATTCTTACTAGACATTAATTTTAAAATATTAGTTAACTAATTTCTTGATTTACCTCAAGATATATCATAAATTATATTAACATAATACGTTTCACATTTTTTTAATTACATATTTCTAATGCAATTAAGGTAATATTAATTATTATAAAATTCTAAATTATAAATTCAAAATTAACTGCAATGTAAACATACCAAATAATGCATATCACTCGGATTATTATGTTTTTCTGGACAACTGCAATTACTAATTTCATTCAAATTTTCTTCATTATTCGTATCACCACTATTTGTGGTTGATGTATATTCGGTTCGAGATTCTTCATGTATATCATTCATATGGTGGCGTGTATGTTTTAAATGAGCAAATGGTTCCATATAAATTGGTTCAGCTGGTTTTACCGTATTATTACCAAAACGTTTAATTAAATTCTTATTTAAATTACATTGCATTAATGGTTTACGTTCATCAGCAGCAACAGAATCATAAACATTTGAGATATTTTTGTGACATGATAAACAGTCCAAAAATTTTGAGCCTTGTATAACAAGTTCAGTCTTAGATTTTGTTAATTGTGTTTTTAATGGAAATTCTGATTTGAAATTATTTGTTTTTGTGAATAAATTATTTTCTAAATAATTAATTTTTTGTTTTATTTCAATACCCTCGCCACCATTACCACAAATTGAATTTTTCTCATTTTTTTCAAATATTTCAATTGGGTTAATATTTTTATTAGGTGATATTTCACCATCCTCGCTACTACTTGTTGTTAAAAATGATCGTGGAGGCTTTTTAGGTGGTGGACCAACTGGCAATGGTTGTTTTAAAGCAAATTTTAATGAATCTGTTAAACCAGATTGTTTTAATTTATCAATATCGGTGGCACATTTTTGTAAAAGAAAATTTTCAAATTTATCATTTTGGAATTCTTTGGGTGAATTAGATAGCTGCTTGGAAAGGATGGATGGTTTTATTGGTTTTTCACCTACACGAAATGCTGGACTTCTACGTATACTACTACGTTTTGATGGATCACTTGTATGACGAGACAATTTTATTTCACATTTTTCATCTTCCAATTTAGCTTGTTTTGTTTTACTTGCTTCAGTGACAATTGAAATTCTACGAGATTCTTTTATATGAATTGATGAATCACTTAATGGTTTCGGTATATCCGATTTTTTCCATTTCTGTATTAAATTTTTCGATTTTTCTGACCGTTGTGTAAGGTCTAATGATGTTGCAGCTCGCTGAAAATTATGTTTTCCTGCTGGTTTTTTAATACCACCACTTATATCCAATGATTCCAAATTATTTAAACTCTCAAATTGTGTTTTTATAGCATTTACTCTACCACTAACAGGTGGTCCACAGGACATTTTCTTATTATGGCAATGTAAATATATTAAATTAACATTCCCTTTTGATGAATATTATTACAGATTAAAATTTGCATAATTTTTATTCACTAAAAAATTACAAACTCTGCAAATTAAATTAGTATATGTTAACATAAAATAGATTAATTTGATTTAATCATATTAAGATTAAAACTCCATATACGGTGAAAATTATTAGATTGAGCAAATAAATATTAATATCACTGATTAAAAATTAATTTATATTCAAAATTCGTCAGCTTTTGTTAATTCATTTGTTATTTATTTATTTATTACATATTATGAGTTGTTATTTTATTTATTTTACTATTTCTCTTTTTTGTCATCAAATTAGTGTGAGTTCCAAAGAAAAAAAAATTATAATTAGTTTTGACGTTTTTACATTTTTTGCTTTTATGTTGGCTAAACTGCTCAAAAGGATAAAAATATGTAGTGCATTGAGTTTGTGTATAATATTAATTTATTTTAAAAAGCAATATAAAATAAAAGGTCTCAGAATATTAAAAATTTCATTATTATTCAAACTCTCTTACATGTTTGACCGTTATCCGTTTTTCCAATTGCCAGTTTTTTGGACAGTTTTTAAGTTTTCAGTTTCAAGAAAAAAATAACTTTTTTTAACTTTCGCAACTGACTGAAGTATCAAAATCGTAACTATAGTTCTGAAAATCGTAACTGTTAATTGCATAATGAAAAAGATTGCAAAATTCACACGCACAATTCAAAATTTGAATTCACACGCTTTGTTATATGTAAGTGAACCTTTCGAATAATTAAAATATTTTGTAATTTTGTCCAAAATGTTAATAAATACTAGTTGAGGTCGATTCGCATTCCAGAAAAAGGTAACTTTTTTAACTTTTGCAACGGATTGCAGTGTAAAAATCGTATCATTGTTAATTGCATAATGAAAAAAAATTGGTAAATTTAAGTTCTACCGCTTTGGTGATTGATAAGCGAACCTATTGCATAATATCGGTTATAAAATACCGTAATAAAAACAAAAAATTAAATGTTATTACATTATTCACTAGTCGTTTTTACATCCAAATTATTATTTTTTAAATATAAGGATACAAATGCCTATATTGTATATTCGATAGAAACAGGGACAGGACCTTATGAATGTCGTATATAGTTTTCCCACAGATATCCGTGTTATCAGCTACTTGGGTTATGACTTTGACAACTGTTATATTTTTTTCTTTTTGAAAGCAAAAAAAGTCTGTTTGCAATCGACAAGGATACAAAAAAATTAAATCCCGCCATTCTTTTTTCTATCCTGTCAAAAAACAATAAAAAATAATTCTAAAAAATATTGAATTAATTTAAAAATGCCATCGACCTTAGATTTGTGTGAAAAATATTTTGGTACTAGAGATGTTTACCAGCTTCTCGAAATAACAAAGGATTCTCTAGAAAAGGAAAGTAAGTACATATATCAACAATAGAAATATTTAAAAATTGATTTGATCATTTTTTTATTTTGGTAGTTAAAAAAGCTTATTATAAGTTATCACTGAAAGTCCATCCCGATCGTGTTCCGGATGAAGAAAAAGAAATTGCAACAGAAAAATTTAAGGTATTGGCTAAAATTCATCAGGTTTTGACAGATAAAAACCGGAAGACTTTATATGATGAGAAAGGCATTATTGATGATGATGATGAAGAAGGAAAATTAGCTTCTTGGCTGGAAATTTGGAGAAAAATTTTCAAACCAATTACAACTGAGGATATTGATAATTATCAGAAGGAATATGTTGGTTCCGAATTGGAAAAGGGTGATATTAAAAAAGCCTATGTATATGGGAAAGGATGTATTAATTACATGATGAATTCTGTACCATTTATGGCAGTAGAAGATGAACCAAGAATAAAAGAAATTGTTCAACAGATGATTGATTCAAATGAAGTTCCTGATTTTGAAATATTTACAAATGAACCAGCTAGTAAGAGAAATCGTCGTCACAAGAAATATGATAAAGAAAAGAGGCAATCACAAAAAATTAAAGAAAAAATGGATAAAAATGGTTCTTTAGAACAACAAATATTAAAAAGGCATGAAGATAGAGCCTCCAATGTTGATTCATTCTTTGATAAACTTTTGGAAAAATATGGCAATGAAGATGATTCTGAGGAATATCTTTTTAAGGAAGTGAGTAAAAAAAAGAAACAGAAAAAATCAAATAGTTCAAAAAGCTCTAATAAGAAATCAAAATCCGACTCAAAACCTAAAGAACGAAAAGTTCAAAATGGAAAAGTAGCAAAAACACGTCGTTCAGAATAATTATATTTTATAAAATATACCATAGAATATGTAATACTTTTTTTATATTATTTAGTTTAGCTATTTCTTGATGAACAATTATATATTTTTATAAGTTTTTTTCTTAATTTAAATCTATTATTATCTACTAATTTGTTGAAACGTTTTAATCGTTAATATACAATTATGAGTTTGGAGATTTGGTTAGGTTTTTTTTACAATAGTATGTATGGTTGCTCAAATATTAAAATTATTTGCTGAAGTTCAATTAAAAAATTTTTTTTCGTTTATTTTTAAATGTATTTTGCTTCAACTCAATGTATTCAAATGATAAATGTATTTTGGTAAATAAATAATAGATTATGTATTATAAAATTTGGTTTTTTGTTTCATTTGACCTAAGAAGATATATTAATGTAAAAATTTATGTTTTCCATACGAATTTTTTTAAAAATAAATTAAGCATGTATTTTGACGGAATACTTGCTTAATTTATTAATTAAAGTTATAATTTCAGAGAAAGTGATTTGGATGAAGAGGGTGAGGTTTCTAACCAAACAAATCATCTAACTACAAACGAAGTTGAAAATGAATCTAATTTTAATTTAATTCATCCGGCACACATTTGGTTCAACACATTGAATTCTTTTCAACAAAAAAAACATTGCCAAGTTTTCATCCATGTTGTACCATTATAGCACGGAAACCTAGCCATTCTACATTATTTTATAAACTTTTCCTTGATAAACTTGTTAAGCTTAAAACACTACATTGTATAATGCACAAATGAAAACTGTAAACAAAAAAAACCTCCTCCTAAATAAATTCAAAAATATTAAATTACAGACAGCAATCAACATAACATAATTTTAAAATTTCTTTAAACCATAAAACAGAAAAGATTAAAATAAAAGTAGTTAATATTATATCAACTACTTGTATTTACCAAAGGACATTTATAATTATTATTAATAAAATTTGTGTTTCCAAATTGACATTTTTACTCAACAAGTATTTATTACTGCACACCTAAATTTTTTTTTAAAAAAAACTTACAATTTGCCATTTTTAATATAAAAAAAAATTTATCTTTAAATCATTTTGACACTTTAATTTATCTTACGCAGTTCATGGTTAATAAATAACAGGTAATGTCAGAGTTAATTTCGACAAATAATATGACATTTAGTATTGTCGACGTAAAACCGACATTTTACATTTAGTAATTATCTACGGTATAAACACTGTGAATTATTTTATAAAGATGTTCGGCTAAGTAAAACCATTTAAATAGAATTTCGAATTTTCGATCAAATTGGCTGATGCAATAAACTTTTTGTTCTTATAGAAAAAATTATATTGAAATATTTGTATTGTCAAGTGAGATTTCCAAATTATTAATTATCATTGTGTCCAGTTTACAAAACAAAAAGACCTCCCATTCACATAATAATCGTAAAAATTTTTATTTATTCATATTGTAAGGTGAAATCAGTGCTAAAAACATAAAAAAAGATTTTTTGTTCAAAACAAAAATTGTACGTGAAAAATATTTCTTAAAAAAATTAAAATAAAAGTGGATATTGTGTGAAATTTTATCCAAATTATAGGAAAAACTTTATAAGAAAAACAATTCTGTCAACTAAACAAACAAATTGAAATTTATTTCATTTTGAAATAATATTAATTTTTCTTTTTAAATTTTTTTTAATCATTTATATATTTTTACAAATGATGTAAATTTAAAAAAAAAGTGGTATTTAATTGTTTGGCAACATTGCTTTACTTTGCATAAATAATACTCCCTACTCCAAAATATAAAAAAAAAAGATTTTCGAAATTATAAAACTCGAAAAATCAAAGAAAATAACTTGTGCCGTAAAAAATTTCATATCATTTATGTTGCTGAAAGTCAAAATGTCTGAAAAAGAACAATTAAAAATATTCTTAACAAATAATAACATTGTAAAAGCGCGCGAATTCTGTGTATATCGTATTACAAGGAAGAGAAATCTACAAACAGTTAAATAAAAAATATTTCAATAAATCTAATTTTTTTTTTTACCTTTTACATTAATTAAAAAAAAATTAACAAGTTTTTCGGTATAAAAGATAAAAAAAAGATTTTATCAAATAATTTCTATTTTGAAAATAAATAACAAAAAAGAAAGAAAAAAAAATCAAACACCGAATTTTTTTTACCTGCAATAAATGTGCTATAAATATTTTAAGCATAAATAAATCACCTTGAAAAATTGTAACTATCCGTGACGTCATAGAAAATATGTTAAATGCAAACAATCTTAGATTAAATATTGAAAAAAACTCGTGGCATCATATATATATATATATATATGATTTTAATTTATTAGAATAAAAACTAATAACAAATTTTTCAAAGAGCACAAAGAGAAAGTTACTATAATTTATATAAAAATGAATATAAACGGAAATTCTTGGATTCATGGTTATGGATCTCAACATCAATTATTTTATACAACAATGAATCAACAACCACATGGATATTATCCACATATGGAACAAACAAATTTTGGTAATATTATTGGTTTTTCAAATATACCACAACAAAGAAATCATCATATAATGGCTGGATCATCATCTGGTTATGTTAATATAAGAGAACATCAACGGAATCGTTATCCAAATAATTGTAATACGCAACAGCAAAATATGCATCAGCAATCGCATCATCAACATCATCACAAACAACAACAACAGCAACAACAAAATCCACAAAATATGTCAAACAATAATGGAATTATAAATGGCTTAAAAAATTTCGTTAATGGTTTTATAAATCCAACTTTAAATTGTAATTTCTATACAGATCGTCATCATCGAAATTATGATCCTAAATATCGGAATAATTTTATGAGAAATGAACAACATAACCAACAGCCACAACATTCAAAATCAGAACCTCTACAAACTGTATTTTTTAATTTAAGTGTAGAACCAAAAATTATTAGTACTCAATTAACAACATCAAATATAAATAAACCAACAAAAGTTATGGAAGAATCAGCAACATCAATTGATGAAGTTGATCATTGTCATCGTCCAACTGAAAAGTATGATAATATTGCAATATTTACCTTAGATGACTTTCCTGAATTACCTGTACCAAAACAAAAAATGAATTTTAAATTTTGGCATCAGCCAGAAAAAACTAAAGATTCATGTTTATTTTATGATTTAAAAACTAATTGTAAAAATAAAAGAAATAAAATGAAAGAAAATAAAAAAGAAAATACGAAATCTCCAATAAACATCACAAAAGCACCAACAATTGATGATGATGGTGACAGTAGTGATCATAGTAGTAATAGTAATAATAATGGTGGCTGTAGTAATGGATTAAGTAATAGTTTTAGCACAAATCCTGAAAATGTACAACAAGAACGATTAAATAATAATCGTACAGACTCTGAATGTGATAGTAGTGATAGTGAAGATAATTTCATTATTTTTACAAATCAAAGTCCATCAAAATATGAAACGATTATAAATTGTCATTCTAATAATAAGAGTGGTGGTTGTACACCATTCCGACCTAAAACACGTCAAAGACATATGTCAGAATGTAGTGATGATAGTTTTATTATTTGTTTTACGGATGATGCAGCTGAAGGTGTTATAGAATTTTCAGATGGTAATAGTAGTTCTGATGAAGATGATGATACTGATGATACCGATTATGAAACAGATGATGATGATGATGAAGAAAGTAATGACGAAACTGATTATAAAAATAACGATAATAAAGTCGTTAGTAATAAAAAGATTACGAGTAATAATCAAAAGACTGAAAATAATATTAATAATACTAATGATGATATATTATCTATAAATGGTGTAAATGGAAGTCAACCAGATTCTGGATTTGATGAACATAAAGAAAAAAAGGTAAATAATTTAAAATATTTAAATTTGTTTTCAATAACAATTTTTTAAATGGAAAATTTTCTAAAACTTGTTTATTATTACAATGTATATTTAATTTTTGATCGTTAACATTTGGAAATTATCTATTATGAAATATTTATTTAAATATTTAATTTGTACTCAGATTTATTTTTCTTTGTTAACATAAAAAAAATTTTATTTACAATTTCTTGCGTGGAAACAAGTTTATGCTTAATATTAAAAATAACACATATTTTATTATCACTGATGTATTTTAAAGTATGATACTTTGTTTAAACATTTTTAATTATTTTTTTCTTAGATTAATGTGTCTAATAACAAATTTTGAAGTTAGTAAGAAAAAATGAATTGAAGAGCTATAATCATATTAAAATAATTCAATTGATTGGTTTAATTTATTAATGAAAATTAAAAACCTGTACACAAACTTAACTTATAAACTCTTCAATGTCAATAGAAATAGGGAAATAATATACTCTATTAAGCTGATGCAATATTTATGAGTTAATTATTAAAGTTATGAGTAAATTAAAGTATCAGGGATTTTCAACTTTTTTTTAAAAAAAAGTGTTACAATACAATGTGCACAAAAATCCTTCAAAATCAATAATATCTACCTACATTTAATCTATTAACTTTTGAAAGCTGTAAGATAAAACAAATATAGATAAAAGTTTTTCTTTTATAAATAAAGTTATCAATTAAGTTATTTAAATTATGTGCAAGTAACGGGGAAGCTTCGAAATTATCAATATATATTAATGCCGTTTTAAAATCGGCATTATTAATATATATTTCTGATTTTATTTAAATAAATTTTATAATGTTAAACACACATAAATAATTACAATTTAATTTTTTATTGAGATCATGTGTTAAATTGAAATTTAAAATGCATTTCAGTTTACAAACTTGTGTTTGTTTAAACAAAAATCAATTTAAATTTAAAAACAATGTCTTATCTAAAAAAAAAACCTAATTTATAAAAAAAATCTTTATAAATTTGAATTGAATTTAAAGCCACAATTTCCTTCTAAAATTATATTTTACTGATATTATTTTAAATAGAATATATTATGTTTTTAAATAACAATTGTGTAAATATATAAATATATTTACTAAAGTTCAAAACAAAACAAATATTAAAATAGTTGATTTGATATTTAAATTTATTTAATATAAATATTTATAATTTCATAAATTTTTCTTTTCGTATTTAAATCTATAAGAAAAAAGTTTATTATTGCAATGATTTTAAACTGAACTTCAATAATATTTTACTTTACTTTACTTTTATAATTTACTTTTACTTTATTTTGTGCTTTGTCAGCAAATAATAAATATTTTCGAAAATATACTAAAATACAAAAATTCCATTGAAGTGAAGGTCATTTTAACGTCATCAATTTATGAAATAATTTAGAATATCAACGTCGGCTGCTCTTATCAAAATTATAGGCTATTAACATTCTCTTAACGAATTTATCTGTATTTTGGCTTTTTGCCATTCAATACTCTGTTCTCAAAATATTTTGTATATTAGCTAATGTCGAATGACTGACTAATTCATTCTTAGAAAACTTCAAAATATTTAAGAATTACCATATACATCATAATTGATGCGTCATAATTTTTTTTATTACTTTTTAGTCATTCAGTTGTATTTTAAAAATTACTATTCGTTTTTTGCGTTGTAAACAAACAGCTGATTTAATTTTTTCTGGAGTTATCCATGAAAACTTCTTTTATTCAATTTATTATGAAATATCCCCACCATTAACATTTAATTTGGAATTTTCGTTCATTCACTATGAAGCACGTTGTTACAAAAAGTGAACGTGGCTTTTCCACTATACGCCAAGGATGTAATCTGGAAATAATTAATTATATTTTCATTATAGGGTGTTGTATAAATGGATAATATTATGAAATTATGAAATTTGCGGTCAGAAACCTTATAAAATATTCATTGAATAGTTGTCATTCAATATTCTAATGAAACGTACATTTTTGTAATTAAAAATATTCTTTTTCTGTGGGTGGTGAAAATTAATTATTTCGAAAAAAATATTTCCTAATAATGCTGTTGTAACTATGACTTTTTTGTTTAAATAATACGTTGTAAGACAAATATTCGTAAATTTTTATACGTATTTCTTTTAAAAAAGAAAATTATATTTTAGTTATTTTGGTATTTTTCCTTAAAATATTTATCAAATTTGATTATACAGAAAGTTTTTTTTTGCCACGCTTTGAAACTTAAAGACATTATTATCTATTTTTATAATTAAATAAAAACATAATTTTAAAGAATATCTCCGCTCTTGAATGCGAGATAAGAAAATGTAGAAACTTGTATAAAATAAATTTCATTGATAAATTTTTAGAATTTCCTTATCTAAGAAATTTATTAGTTTGATATGATGACATGAAATTAAAATCGGGATTATTTATTAATCTTTGAACTTATAATTATAAAGGAAAATGTATAACGAACACATATGCACATAACATTTTATTGAAATACATATATTTATAGTTAGATAATGTAATATGAATTATAGTGATGTAGAATCTATGATAGCTTTAATGTGTTAATTATTTTAATATGCTACTCAGCCAAGGAAATTAGTAATTTTTTTAGTATATAAATGAAAAATATTTTAACACTGGCTTTAATAATTTTTCGTATACATTACTCCAACTAGAAAAATAAATAAAATTGGCAAAAATATGCTGAATTTATTAATGACTTGATTGTGTTGGCGATCTTAATGTTTTTATAATTTGAATTATTATGATAAAAATTCGTTGTTTAGTTATGAAAAGCTTGCAAAATTTCGAAAACATTTTCAAAAAATATAAATATTTCGTCAGTAATTAACTTCGCATAGAAATTAAATGATATGAAATTTAAAAATCCCCTAAGTCAATATAAAAGCTTAAAATTGTTATATAAAAATTTATAGTTTATTACATGTGTAAGTGTAAATTAAAAATATTAATTTTTATATTTACAGGTTCGTTTTAATTTAAACCTTGAAATACATATAATGCATACTTGGAATTTTGCTTATCGAGCAGCACGTAAAGGACATTGGGAAAATTATGTTCGTGATCGTTCAAGATTTGGTAATCGTATTGAACGTGTATCATCAATATTAAATCCAATACTAGATAGTAAACATCGCGAAAAAATTTACAATTTACGATTTTGTGATAACGATACAATTTCATAATGTAATAAAAATAAAAATATATATATGGATACCGATAATCAAAATTATATCTTTCACAAGGAAAAATATATACATATATATATATATATATATTTTTAAAATTAAGCGGAATCACTTGTGTTCAATTTTCAACATTTTTTAATATTACAAAAAAAAATTAAATATTTACTTTTTTCTCATAATTAATTTTCTTATATTTTCATAAAAAAAATTCTTATACTTTAAGTTTGCTTTTATTTTGAATTAAACAAAATTTTATATTTTCTTCTTTTGTTTTTTCATTATCTAAAAGTGTTTTTTCCTATTTCTTTTATTTCGGTTAAACAAAATTATTTTTCTTTAAGATTCTTTCTAATTCGGGTATTTAAAAAAAAATGAACAATATTAATGTGATTTTACCTTATTTTTCCAAGAAAAGGATCTATAACATTTTACAAAAAAAAAAGTATAACAAGAAAATAATTAAACCAAAAAAATAAAACCACAAAAATTACTTTTAGCAAATTATTATTATTTTCTATATTATATTTAAAAAAAAAAATATTATATTTACTAAGTTTACATGTTACTGAAAATAAATTTATTTAGTTTCAGTTTTTTATTTTGTTTGTTTTTAAATTAAATTTATATAAGTAATTATTTTTTTAATTTTTAATAATGATTAAATTAATTTCATAAATTTTAAAATTTAATAAATTTTTTTTTAATATAAAAATCATGTAAGTATCAATTAAATAGTGACATTTTATTATTTTACATAGTTTTTGAAACAAATATTTTCATAAATTGCACTTATCATAAATTGGAATTTAACACAGTAATAAAAATAATAATTCTTATAAAATTTCTGATGTAAAAACTTTTTTGGGATAACTTTTAAAATATCAACAAAAATAATAAAAATTTCCAAAATTCAAAAATATACTGTATAATTTTTTTAATAAAATTTCTACAATACTGCAAAAATGTTTGTATTTATGAAAATTAAGTTAAAAAAAAAGCAAAACCATTTATAAACAAAGCAAAAATGTATAAAAAAAAATTTGTTAAAAATATTTATGCTAAATTTATGAAATAAAACATTAAAAACTAAATCTTTGGATGAATCTAAATTAAAAAAAAAAAAATAATAATAAAATAAAATTAAGATTAATTACATTATTTTCGGAATAAAAACATAAATTTTCTTTTACTATACAATATGTATAAAACTATATTTGATAAATAAAAAAGTATGACAAAAATATTTTTAAACAAAATTTTATTGCCCATTTAATTTAAAAAGTAAAATTAACATTGATTTTATTTTAGAACTACGAGGGTTGATTTTATTCTAGAACGAAAATCAACGAAAATGCATGAGCAAACAGAAAAAGTTGTACTAAAATACTTTAAAAATTGTGCCTAACAACATACAAATATTTTGTGATACCATTTACAATTATTTGTCAAAACTGTTGACAACGCATCTACTAATTAAAACTTTGAGAATTAAGCAATTAATAATGCAATCAACTATCAACATTATAAATTAATATCAAAATATAAATATGGAAATTTATCTTATTTTATGTTATTTATTTTGGTGCTTTTAAATTGTAAAAATTTTATTGGAAGTCATTGTTTTGGACGACACTTGTATATTGCGAAATTAATCAACCGAAATCTCGATGAAAGATCAAGCGCTCCATATCAATCAAATTTATATATTTTAAAAAAATTGTTGAGACTTTTTATTTTGAGTTATATATTTAAATAAAAGAATCTACAAAAAATAACTTAAATATTTATTTGTTTACAAAGAATTATAAATAAATTTAAAACTAAGATCATTGTCATTATCACCAAATATAACTTAATATAAGTCAGTCATATTTATTAAATTAAAAATAATATTTATTAAACTATAGGTATTTTTTCATGCCTATCTAGTATAATTGATTGAAAAGATTTTGCTCGATTTATTGATATATTTTTGGACAAATTTTTAATTTCTTTTCTAAATTGATTATATTTTAAAATAAATTTAACAGTAAATAACGCTGATAAAACATAAAATAATATTGTTGATATTATTTGTATAATTGGCAGAAAATTTACTAATAATTCAATTTCAAATTCTTTTTCATTTCTTAATAATTCCTGAAATTAAAAAAAAAAAAAAAAGAATAATTAAAATTAAAATATTTGAAATTAAAAACTTATTTTAATAATACCTGTTGTATCCAAAATGTTGGTATTATTTTATTACTAAATTTTTTTAATTTAGTAATATATTTAATTTCTGGAACAACTAAATTAGTTTGTAAACTCGCTTTTGCTGTTAATGGTATACCAGTTTTAGGTTCTATTATTATATATGATGAATGGTCTTCCTGATTTGGTGTTAAACCTTCTATATAATTTTCCCATTCCCCATTGAATTCATAAAAATGGGGATTAGAAATTGCAATTGGCATATCTGTAATGGAAATTAATAATTTTTGTTAAAGAATTACATTACATCTGAAATCTTGAGCTTAAAAAGTCATATTTTTACAAAGTAACGAATGATAACAACAAATTTAAAAATGGCTACAAAATGGTATTAAATATTTTTATTATTTGTACTTTTCACTAAATTAATATTTAATATAAATTTAAATAATAATGAATTTTAATACACAGAATGCAATAATTATAATTTTACTATATATAACAAAATCCTAAAAATATGCAATCCATTTCTGAATTTCTGAATTGTTTGTTGTTATTTAGTACACTTATGTAGTTGAGAAAATTGAATTTGAAAATTAAGTGATCTTTTTTTACAACAAGAAATTCGTCCATAGCAACTAAAAATTTTTGTATATCAAGTTGAATTCGATTTAGGAACTTGATTAATTTGAATGCAGAAGAATTAAATAATATATGATATAATTATAATATATGATAATATGATATAATATATAAAGACATACTTAATAAATAAATTATGTACAGTTTGAAGATTTGTTAAAAATTAAAAGAGATTTGTAAAAAGGTAAATTTTAAAAGGTAATTATACATTTACCTTTTTAAAAGAGATTTGTAAAAAGGTAAATGTGTATAGCGTCATATTTATGATAGCGTCAATTTTATTTAAAAAACGATTTAAAAATAAATACGTGTGAAAAAAAAACTCAGTTTGTGAATCTTTCCAAATGATTTTTCTATTAAAAGAAAAACACTTGTAAGTGAATTAAAATTTTTAATTTCAATTAAAAAAAATAGAAGCAACCTTTTTATTTGGTAGGTGAAGATCGTAATTTTCTTTAGATTTTTTTCCAGGTCTAATTTTATATAATTATCAATTTACAAACACAACTGTTACAAAATTTTTTTTTTAGTATTCTCAGGAAAATGTACTTCATAAACATGAAATTTAGACTATATAATATTTTTAAAATTGAAATTAAATTCCTAAGATTTTAAAATATTTACTAAAACTCGACGCTATTCCACCCATAAACATTAAAAGTTTATTATTTAAATACTCTAAATACTCAAATCATGTAACAAATTGTTCATTAAAAAGGCAAAAACTCGAAAATTTTGTATGTTCCCCTTAATAATAAATACAATATATATGAAACACAAATATGAAAAGTTAAGAATAATTTCTAAATTAATATTTACCGTATGCTAAAGTTGATGCATCAATTAATCCATCGGGTAATTCAAATTGTCCACTTTTTCTAAGACAATCTCTAGTTGAATCATTTGCATGTATTAAATTACTTTTACTAAATGTATATTTGTGTGCGTGTAACCGGCCTTTTGTTACATATCCATCAAAATCTAAATTAAATGATCGTGGTATTCTTGCTGTAGCAATTTTAATAGTATCTGTAATTTAAATAGTAAATTTTGAAATTAGCAATTTTAATAGTATCTGTAATTTAAATAGTAAATCTTGAAATTACATTTTTTTGAAAAACTTTTTTTTTTTCTAGAAATAGTAATAAAGTAATTTTTGTAGAAATGGTAAGGTTTAAATAACGTTATATAAAAATAACAAACTTCTTAAAAATTAATCTTTGAACATTATATTATAACTAAATTTACCTTGTTTCATATATGGTCTATAACCAGTGCCATCAGTAGACCCTAAAATTTATAAAAAATATAATTTTATTTTTAGTATTAGAAACTAAGGTTATATAAAAAGTAACAAAATTCTTAAAAATTAATTTTCGAACATTTATCTTACCTACTGCAGAAAATGATGGACATTGAGAATATTGAGATTTTTTATAGTAGCCAAGAGTCTTTTTATTATTAATTGTATTAATTTTCCAAAAATTTTCATATCCATGTTCACTACCAATTTTGACATTATAACGTTCTGGTCGAGGCATAAACGTCTATAAGTTAGAAAAATATTACATTTAAAATTTTTATTTTCTATAATATTAATTACGAAAATCAATTATAGCTTAAATCAATATTAATACATACTTGATGCAAAATTCCACAATTATTTGATGGCACTAATAATGGCATTAATTTAATAGATACATCTAATATTTTTGATGAACAGTCCCATAAAACTTGATGAACAGTACGATTTAGAAAAGGATCATCAAATGCTAGTAAGACACTCCATGGCATTTCATTCATTACAGATGCAATTGGTAAAAATAATGGATTAACAACAATTATACTTTTATTCATAATACCCGGTTCATTTAATTCTTCAACATATCGAAATTTTCTAATTGTTGTATATGATAATGTTGAATTTTTTTCAAATCTTATATCTTCTTGAGTTAATATTTGCTCATATACAATTGGTCCAATTTCTTTAATTTTTAATTTTTTATCATATCCTTTTTCAAATTCAATTGAATTTTCAACAGCATAAATATATGTTTTAACTAAAACTTTAACTTTTGGACTACGCCAATATTCCATTGGTGGAAAACCAGGACGCATTTTAATACGTTCTTGCATTATAATATCAAAAATACTATATTGTATTGATAAAAATCCCATTATTAAATTAACAATACTTAATGTTAAAAATAATGATAAACATAAGTAATTTGAATTAAATGTTGTTTTTATTGTTTTATTTGGACTGTCATCGTTCATATTTGCTTCATCCTCTTTACTAATAATTGTTGATGTCAATGGTTCCATATTAAATTCCTGCTCTCTATCGTTTGGTTTTGGTGGTAAGCAGCCAGTCATTTTAACTAATTTGTAAGGAATCTGTAAATTTAACAAAAGCAAAAATTATAGTAAATTAAAATTAACTATACTAAAATAGATTAAACAGGTAAATAAAATTGAAATTTTTTGATATTATTAAATTTGAAAATTTTTAAAACACGAGACATAATTAAGAATTATATTAATCTTAATTAATGTAATAAATAATTGAGAAACGTTAATAGATCACGCTATATATATATATGATCTTACCATATTTATTTTTTTTGTTCAAATAAAGATTAAAGGTTATCTTAAAATTTGACTATAAAGTCTGTGAAATTTCCGATTATTGGACCACTGAGAAGATGTTGTCCAATTATCTTAATATTCTTATTAATTTGTTTTAATTTTTATATGAATGTTTCCATGCTCAAAGCTTTTTTTTTGTGTACATTGACGTAAAAATTGATTTAAACTTTAAAGTTTAAATTTTCAATTGACATTTCGAATAAGATTTAAAAGTTTAAGAAACCTTAAGAAAATTAATTAAATTTTTTTTATTTGAAAAGAATGTTTATATTTGTGTGGTATTTTGTTATCATTTGAAAATATGTTTTATATCTTGTTTCCAACTTAAGAATTTATACGAACTTTTTATTTATATATAAAATTTAGTTAGCTTTAAATACTTGTCGATGATACCATTATACATAAATATGTTATATTTAATTTAAATAAATTTTATGTAATTTTCAGGCATAAAATAATAGAAATTTTTAAATCGACTTGTTGCATAAAATCATATAAGTATTTAAGTAATTATGTTATACAAATTTATAAATTGACTTATTAAACAATTAATATTAAATATATTAAATTACATAATTTATTTTACTAAAACTAACCCACTTAAATTCACATATATTTTAAATTTTATCAGTTTTTAGTATTTTTAGTTAATAAAAAAATAGTATATATTAATTCATTAATGAATAATAATATGAAATATTATAAATGATAAATCATAATGAATCTGCACAATAATATTAATTAAAAACTGAATTTTATTACAGCTTGTCACGATATTTAACAACTAATATTTGTTTACTAAATGTTAGTTACATAAATATGTGACAATTTTTTTTTTTTTTTACAAAGTGTTAATTGTATAGTATTGTGACAATTAATATGAAAATTAAGTGAATCAATTAAGTTTTAATTATATTTGTAATTTTATATCAACAAATTAAAAAATCAATATTTATTAGATCTTTCTAGACTATTTATAATTAAAAATTTGTATTTAATAGTTTTCATAAAGTTACTTATAAAAATTTCAATATATAAAACTAATTGTAACAAACATAATATTTAATTTCGATATTTTTTATAAACATAATTTTTAAAATATACATTTAACTTTTAACAATTTAAACACAAATTTGATAATTTTAATAGTATAGTTCTTTAATGAAATATTTTGATTAATTTGATATTTTATGATAAATAAAACTAAATTATTTTGGCTGATTGCTTTGAAAATTTGTTTAATGAAATAAATATGCGTATAAGAAATACAAATATCAACTATTATAGTAACAAGCTCTTCCTAACATATAACTAGTTGATATTTGTATTATAATATACTCATACATATTTATTTCATTTCTTTAATGAAATAAATATGCGTATATTAAGTCGTTCTTGTTTTTATCCAAAAACGTCAACAACGACCTAATTATGTTTTTGGTTAAGTATCTCAAGATTAATTTACAGATTTAATTCTATCGTATTTCAATCTATGAAATTTCACTTTTTACTAAATTTATAATTTTTTTATAAAGATTTTTTAACTTTTCTTAAAAGTTATAAAAACATAAATTATAAGATTTTTAATTGCTTTATTAGCATAACTGCTATGAACATATTAATTTTTTTTTGGAAATAATTTTACATTTGAAATTTTTTGTATATGTATTTAGATTTTTCTTAATTATATGTATATTAATTATATTCAAACTTGACTAATAAAATTAGTTATGATTTTATTACCTTGAATTAATAATTAAAAATTATTATAATATTTATATAGAATTTATTTATATTTTCACTAGAATTAAATTAATTGTTAAATATTGTTTTTTTATTTTTTATTTTTTAAATTTTAAATATTTATTTAATATATTTTATATGTTTACAGTTCCGATTCAAAATTACATCTAATTATTTCAGTAACTAAATCAACTATTAAATATGAATATTATCAGCATTTTTTTTCTTTAATTTCACTGAAAATCATGCGATACAGATAAAAAAAAATCTAATATGAAAAGTTAGAGCTAAAAAAAAAATACTTTAAGATTGTTTATAAAGTGGAAATGGAAATAATCATTAAAATATATTCATTTTTTATTTCAATATTAAAACATAGACATAAATGGTAAAAGGTTATCAGCTTATTAATTTGCACTATGTAGAAGAATATTACTTTAAACAAATGTTTTTAAAATTATTATCAAAATATTGTAAGATTGTTATGTTTCAATTTTTTATATTTTTCAAAAAAAAAAAAGTTTGTTCACAACATTTTATGAAGCAGGAAAAAAACGTGTTTAAAAAATTATTTGAAAAAAATAATAATTTTCATTTATAAAAAAAAAAGTCATAATTTCTATTAATTTTTTATTTAGACATGTAGTAAGTGATAAATCAAAATGAGTACAACAAAAAAATTTTCAAAATTATTACTATAGTAATTGGATAAAGATTTAAATTTATACAAGTTTTGTTTGAAATCAATTGGAAAATTCAAATAAATTTTTTAGATAGGAAAAATAATCTTAATTGAATATTAGGACAATAGTTAATCACTGGCATTACTCAACAATTAATTTGTGGTGAGTAATTTGTTACTTGTTAAAATGCATGATATGTTATTATTCAAATTATTAATATACTGCAGTGTTAATTGTGTAGCAATTAAAATTAATCATTTACGTAAATTAAAAGGTAATCACAATATTTGAAAGAAAATTGCGTCAGCTTTGTATTTATCGGGATCACTGCTGTACAATTATGCTTTTTTAAAGATTTATTATATTGTATTTAGAATGCCCAGCACAATATTTGATCCCAGTACAATATTTGTGTCCAGTGTCCTAAAACACCATTTAATTATACATATATGGGTTGGACAGATGTATATATTCCTCACACTTCATGTCTGATGTGTTTTTGCGTTTTAATCTTCCCTATGACTATTTATAAGTAATGTAAAACTGTAAAACATATCCTAATAGCACTGGGCAGTGATTCTTCACAGAAGCTCAGGTGACAGGACTGGATTACCTTTTGTTTATCCGAATCTAAAAAATAAACTTAAAAAAATTTTATTTTGTAAGGTTTTTTATAAATCGTCTGAACCTTTTTTAAACTCTGAACCATAATCTTTACTTATTTGTATTTGGACTATTTAAGACTAAATAATTAATAACATAATTAATGAAGTCTAGACAATTATACTTTAAATATACGGATAAGAAAGGCTAAAGCATAAAGGTCAATAAATAAAGATAATATATAATTTACCTAAATTTAAATATTTATATAAACAAAATAAAGTTGAAATTAAATAGAAAATATTTTAGTTAAAAAAACTATTATTAATATCCAAAATTATAATTTTTATAAAATATTTTTTAATTAAAATTTTTAACTTACTATTAATACAATACTTCGTCTAGAACTTTAATAGCGTAATATTTTAATTTTATGTAATATTTTAGTAATTTTGGATATTAATAATAGTTTTATGCAATATTTTAGTAATTAATATATTCATATTATAATTAATTATGCAATATTTTAATAATTAATATATTAATATTGTGATTATGCAATATTTTAGTAATTAATATATAATCAAGATCATTTTCAATAATTATGTAATATTTTGGCTAGGAAAAACGTACCACGTCGTTTAAATATCAAAATAATGTTAACACCTATTTATAATGAAAACTAACTTTTAATTGTGTTAAAATGTAATAAGCAATTTGGTATTAATATAAAAAAAATAAATCAATATTTAAATGAATTTATTTTATTTCGTATTTTTATTGGATTTATAAAAACATTTTAGATCACTAAAAGGTTATCAGGAAAACACGACTTCAATTTGTTATTATTATTAATAATAATTAAAATAACTAACTACTGGAATTGGGTATTCTTTGGCTGTCTGGAATTTACAATTTTACACATTAATAAGTGATAATATTAATATGAAATTTACAAACAATTGGAAAAATTTTAATCAGAATTATTGGCAATAAAATTTACGGCGATATTTGAAACATACGATAAATTCGCATATAGAACAAATACAGTTTGTTGTGTTAGACGTTCAAATATTGTAATGAAGAACAACATATTAATAATTTAGATTTTTAATTATACGCTGATCAGCATTATAGATAAGTAAGTAATACTCAATTTCAATAATGCAAAATTACGTTACAAATCATTCAGGATCTCAAATTATACTTAGTGAGATATCTAAATATCATTCGGGTCTAATATCACCTTTGCAAGTTAAATTATTGCAAGTATTTTTTTTTAAAAGTAATTTTCCTAATTTGGATAATAATGCCAATATTGCATTGTTTGACTAAAATCTTCATTTTGGCTACGGGAATCCATCACATATCTCAAGTTTTTTTAATTTTTTGTTTAAATTTGATAGCTAATTTTTTAACTTTTCTAATGAATGGTCTACCAAAAATATATCTGTACCATTAATGTTTGAAAATTCCTAAAAATGGATGGAAAAAGGGGGTCGTCAAGAAATTTTTTTGAATAAGCCACATTGTAAAATTACTACTACAATTGAGAAAAATGCTGATTTGTAAAATTATTATAGAGCTGTGAGCATTTTCGATTAAATTACGAATTAAATTTTAATTTAGTTTTTGTTTACAAATTTAGAGTACGATGAATTGGTCTGATATGATTATTATGACATATAAAAAATTTAAAGCACAAATGAATTAAAAGTTTTTATCAATAAAATTTTAAATAATTTATTTTTTAATATTGTATTCGAAAATTAGAAGAAGTTTACGTTGTTTCGCTTGGTAATTTGTTAAATATTAATATATTAAACCAGAAATAGTAATCTTTAGTTTCCGATTTTCTGTTTGAGGCATTATATATCAAAACTAGCCTTATCCACTTTTGAAATTAAACAAAGTTCAAAATGTTTTTGCTCGTTAAGAAAACATATCTTATCAGAAAATTGTATATTGGCAAATGAAAAGGTCCAAATTTTTAACTTACTTTAACAAAATATAATTTGCTGATAAGCTTGTTCAACTACATGCAAGTAAAAAGAATCTCTACTTATTTAATTTAAAAAATGGATAAGGAGATTTTTATATGATTTTTATAAAAAATGGATAAGGAGATTTTCATTTATAAGATTATAATTTAATTTGGCAAAAATTTGAACATTAGTTAATATATGTATATTTTAACCTTATTTATTTTTAGTTTATTTATTTTACTCTGATAATAATGTAAATAAATAATTATGTTAACATAAATATTTGTTTTTATTAATAATATTAGTTATTTATATTTTTTTCGTTATATGTATTTCATAAATGTTTATCAGAAGAATTATCATTTTTTACAGAATTTCAAAAATAAAATGTTGTTATAACAATTATTATAGAAAGTAATTATTAAAATAATATTTTTCATATTATTAAGAAAAATATGTTTATTTATTTTATACTTTTAATTTCAATAATATGCTGGTTGACCTAATCATAGAATTTAAAAATATATGTATGTATGTATATTTAACAATAACAAAAATTTTAAATCATAAATATTTTTAACATATTAATTATCTTCGATTGCCTGTTTATATAAATAAAATATGGTTTATGAAATGTTTATTGTAAATATTCCGATATAAACAAATTTATTTTGAAATGATATTTCCTACGACCTAATTATTAATTTGTAATATTTTACGCCCTTAATAGTAAATAAGTAAAATGGCATGATACTCTACTGATTAATTTGTAATATGACGCCCTTAATAGTAAATAAGTAAAATGGCATGATACTCTACTGATTAATTTTCTGGAAAAACCAAGAAATTAATAAAGTTTTCTGGAAAAAACGTAAATTTAAGAGAAATAAACTAGATCTGTAGTTTATTTCTCTTAAATTTAAAGTTTATTTAGAATAAAGTAAATGACGCAAAATTTATAATAACTGAGAAAAACTTGTCGCAGCGTAATAAAATTTAAAAATCAAGTAGTTTTTTATCAACTCATAGTTCATTTTAGTTATAGTTAACACTCTGAGTGTCATATAAATGATATGCGTACTTTACAGACCCACTTGAACTACATTTTTTATTTAAGATTTGTGTCTGACAAAGCATTGTTTAACATCTTCAGTGTCAGGTAAGTTTTTCAAAATAAAACTATCAATTAAATATATTTCACAGAAGCAGGTTCAAAAAAAGGTTTTATTTTGGCACTTGCTTTAAAAAAGAAATAAATAATCACTCCATAAATAACTTACCTTTATTTCCGTTATAGATGTTATGTAACTAAATAATCTATCTTAATTATATAATCAAAAATGTTTTTACCTTAAATTGTATACACAGAGCAAAACAAACCAAGGAAAGAAATGCCAATACAGAAATTAAAAATATCTCATCAGCAAATAGAGTTAAATAATTTATTTTTGTAATCACGGGTATTTATCAAAAGAAAAAATAAAGAAAATAGGAATAAAACATAGTATTCACAAATACAATCATAATATATATGAATTGTATGATGAGACACAATACAACTAACTCGCACTAGAGTATTTACATTTTGCTAAAAAAATATGTAATGTGCAAAAAAAAGTATATAGAAAACGAACGTAAATTTTTTTGGCTCAAATCAAATTTTCGTTTTCTTTTAAGGTAAATGTAAATTTCGTTTGCTGTAAACTAATTCTTTGCTAATTTTACTTCAAATGTTTCAAGGATTCTGCGAAACGAAATTTTGTATGCAATAAGAGTTTCTAATTGCATAATTTTTAGGGACATAAAGTACATTATTTCACAAATGCAGATTGCTTACTGTTTATAAATCTCGCTTATTACAAATGTCTTATTTTTAGAAAAATATATTTCTGAATTACACATTTACACATTTACCAAATATTAATATATATACATATTATATTATTTAAATTATTTGCATACATTTTTTTTGGTATATTTATTAAGAATATTAAAATCCCATAATACAATGTTAAAGAAAAACAAAAACTAAATTATTTATTTATTAGATTTAAATATTTGATATTAGTAATAATAAAATATTAGTAACTTCATAATAGTTTATTATTTTTCCATATACTAATATTTGTAAGTTACCCAAAATGTGCTTAAAAAGTTTAAATTAAATTAATTTTTTTAAATGAATACAAATTAAAAAAAATATTAATAAGATATTACATATTACAATGCTGTAATATGATTTTGTTTCTAAAAAATACATTGTAATAGCGTTCTGTTTAATATATGTAATTATAGTTAATATTTAAACCAAAAAAACCAAAATTTAATATGTTCCTTTTTAGAAATTTTGAAAATTTCAAAAATATTCTGTGGATATTTGCTAAAACATGATATCTTCATAATTACAAACTGATTTGTAAACCAAGATTTGTTAATTTTTTAGTGTGGGTGGGATTCATGCATGTTTCAGTTTTTATGTTTTGGTAAATTATTGAATTAAATAAACTTCAACATCAATAATTTGTCAAAACACGATATTACTACTTAGCTTATTTTGCCAAAGTCGATTGGTTTTAGAATTTATAAATTTTTCTCTGGTTTATACCAAATAATCACGTATTGGTAAAAGATTAAATGTTTATGAATTAGAATTATAAATTTTCTTAAATTGTCAAAAATTGTAGATATTATGTTTTTAGCAAATAATCACGGTATAAATGAAAATACAAAATTTAAATCTAATAAATATATTGAATATCGAACGAATTTTCGCTATGCTTAATGTTCAATTATGATTTTAAAATGTTTTGTAAATATTCTAAAAAAAAATTGATCAAGTATTTTAAAATTTTATTTAAATTACTTGAAGTTTGAAACCATTTTTCAGTGACAAATATTTTTCAAATTATTTATTTTGAAAAATTTACAAATTTTCTAACTTAAGTTTTATTTTATAAACTACAGTTATACATATGTACTTTATATTAGTATTTAGAAATATTGTTTACATTAATTTCTTTTAGATATTTTTCAACAATAAACTTTAGATATCTTCTTTTTAAAATATACAATAGTATCTTTATACTTTAATAACTATATTAACTAAAATATTGTTTAAAGTAAATTATAAATATTGCTATTGATCGGGTACAACTACTTTAGGAAAAAGGTTTGAAAGTACATAGTTAAATAATTCTAATTTAAGTAATTGTATATATAAAGATAAAAAATAGTATACTTGTTATTTTTTTAATAAATTTTAATTTAAAATTTGCGGTTTTTCATTTACATAAAATTTTAATCATTTCTTTTGTATGGTGCAATATTAAGTTTTATCAGTTAATTGTCTAAATTAGCTAAATTCTAATTTAAATTCTAATTTCTGCATAATTAATTAGTAATTATTGTTTAACAATTATATTTTAATTTTAAAATTATTTTGTACTGTAAAACCCAAAATTTTTCTTAAATTAAACTAAAAATAAGAAGTAAATTAATAGTTTTACAATTTTTATTACTATTTTTTTTATAAAATTTATATAGAAAAAAGATTAGTCAATTCTTTTTTCAATAATAGTAGTTTAATGTACTTAATTAAATTATGTACATATTAATAATTTTTTATTCTATCTTATTTTAAATGTATAACTTATATTTATATTTTATGTACTAACATCATTATTAAATGTATAAATTAATTTAGTATTATTTATTTTGAAAATATTTCCTAATTCTAATCGTCGAACTGCAATTAATACAAAATATATTCCCAATAATAATATTCCTACGGATATGACATACTGGCCAATTGGTAAAAAATTTGCTACACTGTACAGCATTATATCAATAGTTGGAGTTAGCTTTTCTAAATTCTAAAAAATATTATTTAATAAAAATAATTATAATTTATTTTTAATTAAATGTAGAAAAATAAATAAATTTTAAAACTTACATATTCTAACCAAACCATTGGTAAAACCATATTACTAAATTTTTGTATTTTTGATGTATAACCAGTTAATTTTGGTATAATTAAATTACTTTGTGATCTAGCACATTGAGTTAATGGTATACCAGTTAGTGGTTCAATTATTGCATATGATGTATGTTTCTCTTTAGATGGTTTAAATCCTTCAATTTTATCATCCCAATAACCAGTACGATTATAAAAATGTGGTAATGAAATTGCAACTGGCAAATCTATATAAAAACAAAATAAAAAATTTTTGAAAAAATTATTAATTTTACTGGTAAATAATATTTTTATATTAAATATACCCATATAGCATTTAGAAGCATCTGATAATCCATCAGGAAATTGTTTATTTTTATAACTTTTATAACAATCAGTAGTTAAATTAGCTGATCGATCGTACATATTTGAATTTGTTATAAATTTATAACCTAACAATTTACCAATTTTAATTTCTTCTTGAAAATATAATGGAATTGGTCGACAGGCAGTTTTACGCCAATAATATAATATATTATTTTTTGATATTGTTTGACCATAAATTGCTCCTTCACTTGAATTCATTAATGATGCATAACAATTTTTTGATTCTGATTTAAAAACTGTTGGAGCATAATTATAAGTATTAATTTTGAAAAAATCTTTATATCCGTGGTATTCGCCAATATTTACATTAACATGATCATTGAAATCTTTATAGACCTGAAATTAATTCCATTACATAAAAATTATATTTTAATTTCATAAGAATGTCAAGATAATTTTTTTTAAATAACAATTTATAGCAAATTTTTTTATTAAGTAAAAAGTTAAGTCAGAATTTTCTTCTTCTTTTTTTTGGAAACAATTTCGTAATACTAGTGTAATTGTAAATTAGTGTAAAGTATTAGAAATTTTACTAAATTACAATACTTACAATATATAATGGTCCAATATTACTAACTGGTGTCATAAATGAAGCATACGTACTAGCTGTAGTTAATGCTGGTGTTGTTAAATTCCAAAAATAATCATTAATTGTCACATTAAAAAATATCGAATCTGTTCGACTCATTAAATTAAAACCCATTTTAATTGTAAACATATAATCTTGTAAATATGCTGCCATACCTAATAAAGCTAAATTTGGTACAATAATTGTTTTATTTAATATTCCTGGTTCATTACGATCTGGTATAAATTCTGGTGTTCTAATTACAGTATATGACATTGTTGAATTTTCTTCATGAAATATAATATCTGTATGTATTAACTTTTCACGATAAATAATTGGTCCAACTTCAACAATTTTTAATTTTTTATCAGTACCATTTATAAATTCTACTGAATTTGTTACATTAAATAGATATACTCTAAGTATAATTTCAGGTGTTGGATTTTGCCATAATGCAAATGATGGTAAACCTGGTGTCATTTTTAATCTATCATCCATTAAAATTTTTTGTATTGGATAAATTGTTGTTAATATTCCTAATGTTATAGATATTATACCAATAACAAATGAAATAATTCCATCTAAAAATGTTATAAAATTATAAAATAAAATTTAAAATATTGAAAAAGAAAAAATAGAAAAAAAAATAATTTTACAGCTTACAACATATTTTCCATTTTGGTAAATTTATTTGTGGTATTTCTGTTTCCAATTCAGTTTGTTTTAATTTTCTATTTAATAAAGCTGATAAAACACCTTCAGCACGATCAGCAATTTCATTACTACTAATATCTCTTGTGATCACCATAATGAAAATCTTTTTAATTATTTATGTCTAATATGATGTATAACCAAATTAATGAAAGTGAAACTGAAAAGTAATTTGATATTTCAAAAATCATAAAATAGTCAATCTACAATAATTAATAAAAATAATTACTAGATTTATGTTAAATTTTTATATCAATAATTTTCAAATAGTTTTAATTTATAGAAATTATAAATTAATTAATTATTCTGAGATGAAAATGATAATAAATAATCAAATGAACTTAAACACTTTATTAAACAATTACTTAAAATAATATTAATAATGATTATTGTGTTTTTATCGTAAATTAACAATATAAATAGTTTTGTTAAATAGAATTTTCATAATTAATGTTTTAATAAATAATAGGTGACTTAATGACAAACTCCTTTAATTAGTATAAATACACATGTTGATTTGATAAATGAAATTATGTAATATTTTTATAAACCTACATGATTTTTTTTTTTAGTATTGATTTGTGAATATCAATGAGAAATTAATTTTATGATATTTCATTAATATAGTTAAAAATAGATTTTTTATGAAATGAAACTTGTTGTAAATATTTTACCCTTATTAAAAAAATTGTGAACAACTATTTGAAATACATTTTTATACAACTTCCTGTGAAATAATTCCGATAATTATGTTTGTGATTTTTTTTTCTCTATATCAGGTACAGGTTATTTGTAAGAAAATTATAAATACGAATTAGATTAAATGATTATTTACAATTGTAAATTAATAAATATTTAATTAAGAAACAGAGTAGTAAGAAACAATATGAAATTTACTGAGTAATATTTATAGCCAAAAATGATAGTGTAAAGTGTGAAATGATAGTAAAAATGTAAGTCCATTACATTAAAATATCTTTTCGATAGATATACGAGTATACAAAAATTTTAGATAAGAAATGTTATCCATTTTAAAAATTTATATTTTTACTAATTAGTTTATGAATCATATAATCACTGGAATTCCAGAAAAATGATTTGGAAAGTAAAATATTTAATGAGTCTTGTCAGCCGTATCAGTAAATAATTCCATATATTTTTTCGTGTTGTATAGTTCGAATAATTTTTGAGTTATTATCCTTATAAACACGAAGATTTCAAATTAAAAATATTCTGATTTAATTAATATTAACTTTTATTTTATTTAAATAATTGCTATCAAAATTTTGCAAAAATTTTCTTATTTATTTAATCTTTTATTCATGAATTAAATAATTTCTAAATAATTAAATATTTCCATATGTTTTAATTTATCCTTGTTATTTATCTATTTCAAAGTTCATGGTTTTTAATTTAAATTTAATTAAGATTAAAATAGTAAAGTTTAGGAAATTATATTAAATAAAATATCTAGTTAACCTTAATTATATTAAATTAAATTTTATTGAACTGGTACAGAGAAGGAATTTAAAAATTGAATAGTGGAATTTTTATTCTAAATTACATTATTATTTTATTAAAAATTATATTTATGTTAATGAATAAAAAACATACATATTTATATTATACACATGTGCTTAACAATTCTACAAAAAAAATCACGTTTATTTTCTAAGATAGACAAGAATTTTTAGATTATTTTTATATAAATACAAAATTTTCACTGCTATCATAAAATAATTATAAGATAATTATAGTTTTTGTCAGTAAGATTCTAAATAAGATTAGTCCGTAATCTTGCCTATATTTGATGTCTTTGCTTACGCTGTTAAATAAGTTTCTGATAATTGAATTAAGTATTTGTTTGTACAAATAAAGTTTTAGTACATTACGTAAACAATTACGTCAAATTTAAAGATCAATGTAACGTTGTTTTGAGCCTTGGATATAAATATGTAATTTAATATAGATATATAAATTTTAAAATTGTTTACAAATTTAAACTCATTATTTGTAAGTTTCCATAATTTATTTAAATTAAATATAACTAAGTTTACTGACGTTCTTTTCTAGTGAAACACAAAATATTTGACTACGCATGGCCATTGGATAAGGAATACCGTACTATATTTTACGTATTTTTAACACCACTGATTAAGCCAATGGCCCTTGTAGAGTACTCCAATGGGCCTTGTAGAGTATAATATTGAATTCCTAATCCAATGGGCCTTGTAGACTATAATATTTACTATATTCCGTGGTTTATGGTAAACTGTTAAGCATAAGAATTCTATTAAGAAAGCTGAATTGTTTACATTGCCAGGACTACTATAGTCCTTTGAATGAAAATATAATCGAATTTAATATTTACACTAAATATGTACTTATTATTTAAATAAAATATTTTCTTACCAGAGCTTAGTCTAAATATTTATTTACACTCTGTGTAATTACTATAGTAATAAATTTTTATGTGGCAATAAAAAAATTTAAAATTATTTGAAATTTCGTAATTAAATGTTTAAACTATAATTTTAAGTTTAATGCATTATATCTCATAAAAGAACCCATAAAATTAATAAATTTTTTTAAAGAAAATATAATTATTTAATAAATAAATTTTATACACAATATTAAAATCAAATTTATTAAAATCATAACATTAATAATTAAACGAGTACAACCAATTGAATAAATTTTATTAAACTACGAATTTAAAATAAAAAATTTGTTTTTAAAATTCTAATGATTTTTATTTTATCAATTATACAAAGAAATAAAAATTTTGTTAGTTCTGATACTATGAGATACCCTAAATTTGGGGGACATTTTTCTGATAACAAATTTGAACAACATAAAAATATATTTTTAGGGTCAAATATCATGATCAAATTTTATATGATATTTTGGGAAAAAATAAACAAGACTATTTGATATAATTTTTAAATAAAAATATGCGAAATTTAATTGTAAACTTTTCAATGAAATTCTTTTATGTTTATTTATTTAAACGTAAAAAACATTATTTTAAATTACATCAGATAATTTTATAAAATAAATAAATCAACAATTATTTTTTTAAATCGTAATTTTCAAAATAATATTGTTTCCTTATTTCAAATTTATGTGATTAAGTTAATATATCTAATAAATATTAAGTATGGTATGATTTTTAAGTATTTAAATGAATTTTACTAAAATTAATCCTATAAATTAATTTTATTCTTACGGAAATTCATTATTAATCGAAAACTGTATTTCTTATATGGTTTATGTATAAGAGTTCAATACAGATTTTGACGGATCTAAATAAATATTATACTTAATTATAGTAAGGAACTTTTTTACATATCAGATTGTTTAGATTATCTGTGCTATTTATGCGGAAAAAACATTGCATATAAATATGTATGTATATAAATAAAATATGGAAATTAGTAATTTTTGCAGTAAAGAAACTTCCATTTATGTTGGAATGTTAACTGGTCTTTAAACCAAAAATGTTCTACTGAAATTGGATTTACTAAATTTTTTATATTTATTGCAAAAGATGAGCTCATTTAGTGAAAAAGCTAAACTGTAATAAGACATTTAGATTATATTTGATAAGTTTTATTAATCACACTCAATTAATGATGAGGAAAACTAAAGGATTTTAGCTACAATTTAGCAAACACAAAGTGTGCAATCTTTCTATAAAACAAATTCTGAATTTATGAAATAATTGTAAATTTTTATTTGAGAAGAAACGTTTTATTTGAGGTTTAAGGTTTTGTGATAAATTTCCCTCCTTTATAAAATATTTTTGAAAGAATCCTGATATGTTTTATTGAAAATCGAACCGTCTAAAAAAATTTATTTAGTGTATAGTTTAGTGTGCTCTATCAATTTTTACCCCGTATACTTATTTTACAAATTCTAGCCCAAAACAAACGTCAATAGAATGAAATATGTATGTATGTTTAATTTTCAGTGCGTACTCCGAATTCAAAAATCATGTTTTATTGAAAACGATTTTGTTATCGTTGGTGGTAGATTTTTTTCCCAGAAAACTGGCACGGAGCTAACTTTGTCAATTCAAGTCGATATTAGCTTAAATTTTAAAATTGAAATACATACTCTTATAATATTCTAAGAATATTTAAAATACGTTGAATAAAATATTAGTTAATATTAAATAATTACTTTTATAACCAGTTTTTATAGTTATAGTTTTATTAACATTGGAATAAATATTTTAATTTTTTAATAATTATAGTTCATTTCACTTATCAAATAGTTTATTTCACTTTTATGCTAAATTAAAAACACATGGTGTAAAAAAGAATATAAATGTAAATATAAAATATATTAATAATTTTTTTAAGATAATTTAAATTTAAATTTATAATTATTATTCGAAACACGGTATTAAATATCTATCTATATATTTAATAGTCAAATTTTTTATAAATCAATATTTATTTACAATGTGGCATAATGAAATTTATAACACATTTAAGTATTATCACCTTTGATCAAATTATCACCTTTGATCAATTTAATGCTATTACCGTAAATTATTCTTACTTAGTATACCAATAAAAATTTAGATATTAAATGACAATATAGATTTATTTATTTTGAAAGTATCTAACTGGTAGTCAGTCTTCAAACTTCAAAAAAATGTTAAGGCATGTGAATTTTTACGTAAGGTCTTACGTATGGGCTTCTTTTAAGTTAGGAAAAATACTAATTAACCCTAATCCAAGTTGAAAATTTGTTGTTTAATTTGAAAAGTTTCATTTATTTTATATATTTTTAGAATAGATTTATTACAAAAAATAAAGTCATAGCGCCAAACAACACTTGGTTATTTTTTTTCTGTCAAAATATTTGCGAACACATGTCAAAATATTTGCAAACAATTAATATAATGATTAAGAAGCCAACACTATAAAAGATACTAATGATTTATATTTTTTTAAGTTTATTTAAAATTTGTAGGAAAATTGAATTTATTTTTTTTATATTAATTAATCGAATGAAAAATACGACGAGAATACGGCGAGAATATAAATATTCTAGAAACTATTAAAAATTCTTAAAGGATTAATTGATTGAATTTTTAAAGGATTAATTGATTAAATTCATTAGCACAAAATATTTAATAAGACTAATAATGAATATTTATTATGTTTACAAAATATTTGAAATACTTTATTAAATTTTTACATTTGTGTATTTTCTTTGATATTATTGTATTTATATTTTAACTACTAAATTTAGGTTTTTAAAAATGAAAATGTAATTAAAATTGTATCGAATAAATATTTGACTAATTTTGTTTGGATTAATTTCCTAATTGTAATGGTTTTAGAAGGAATTTATAAATATTCTTCCCGATTCTAGTTTTCAAAAAACTAGAATTATGTTCGAATGGAATTTTAAATTCACTAAGAAATTTATTTGGTACTTTTTCATCGAACATCATAATGGTTTTAGAAGGAATTTATAAATATTCTTCCCGATTCTAGTTTTCAAAAAACTAGAATTATGTTCGAATGGAATTTTTAATTCACTAAGAAATTTATTTGGTACTTTTTCATATTATAGAATATGTAAAAAAAATGTTATGATAATTTATATTAAAAACATAAAATTCTGATGGAAAATTTTAGACAACCAAATTGACATTAAATATGCCTATTTGCTCGCAAATTAGAATATTAAAAATTTCTGACTCTGGCAATGTTCGACATATATCCTTCGAAAATAGGAATCCCAAAAATTGGCAACCTGGAAAATTTTAGAATATTTTCTGTTCACTCAGAAACAAGAAAGCAGATTGTATTTTATCGTCATTTATAAATATTGATTTATACATTTTTGTATTAATGAAGAATAATTACCTTTTTCGAAATAATTTCTGTCTTTTCGTATTAAAAAACAATATTTAATAAAATTATTTACATAATAATAATCCAAAATGTTTATCAAAAACTTTATATTTTCCACGATTTAACAAGAAACTTTCCTCAGAAGATTAATAGAGAAAACTAGCACCAAATTAAATATTTTGAATTTTTATCAATGTATAAAAGGGTCAACGTTTTTCTATACTTGTAATCACACAAAATTTTTATTATATCGAATTCGAAAGTACAAGATTTATTTAAGTATATGAAAAATAAATATTTTTATTTATTATTTCAATAACACGACATTTAATTTTTTTTTTTTTTTTTTTAAATTGATAAAATTTTTTATTAAAACAAAACAAATATAATATTAAATAAATTTTTAGTTTCACTGCCTATGAAAGTTCTTGTTAAACTGTCACTGAAAGTTCTTGTTAAACTGTTTAAGATTTAAGTTTTTGTTATGACACTTACAGATCATAAAGTTTTTTTTTTTTTTTATGAAATTACTTTATCCCTCCTCTTAAAAAACAAATTTGTATTTTTATAAAGATAATTGTTATTTTTTTTTTTCTTTGTAGCTTAAAATATTAATTATTTATATTAAATGAAATTTAGCTATATACATAGTAAGTACATATTTTAAATTAATTTCTTTACATGAAAAGTTTAAAAACAAAAATATCATTCGTATAAATATTAAATCTACTGTCGATCAGTCGTTTAGGACAAATTCCTTAATATAAAATTATATATTTCACGAAGGTGAGCAACATAATTAAATTATATGTTTTCGAAGATATCAACATAATTTATTATTGTCTCATTATATTTATAATTTTGTAATTTTTTTAAAAAATCTAGTCTAGTAATGAATTTAATCTATTTTTTTTTTTTTTTAATTATGTATATGTATATTTAATGTGCATTTTGAATGAATTTTTTTTTTCAATGATTAATGAAGATTTAAATATAGTAAAAATAATTAATAAATATAAATTTTTTTATTGAAAATAAACAAATAATAATTATAATATTTATAGAATGACCAAAAGGAAATCAATATTTGATTTTCATAAATATGTAAATATAATTGTTTTTAAATTCTTGGAAAAATGAATAGAAAAAAAAATATATTTTGCATATTTATAACTCGTAAGATTGTAATGGAACCCACTATAAAAATATAATTAACTAAAAATTTTTTTATCTCTTCTAGTCCAGAAATTAAAAATATTAAGTGTTCCAAAAAAATAAAAGTAAAGTTAATAGCCAAATGTAGTACGGTAACAAAAAAAAATAAAATTTTGCAGCCTACAGGCTATTTTATAGTTCCTTACAATAAAAAATTAAATTTTAAAAGTAAAAAAATTAACTTTGAAATTATTTTTACAAGTAAATTCTTTGACTTATTAGAATAATAACATTAAAGTTCTTTGACGTATGTGAAGCGTAATATTTTTTAAATATGTATATAAATTAATTAAATATACTAATATATATTTAATAAATATTTATGAGAATAATAAAATAAAATCTTATTTAAAAAATAAGTAAAATGTTAATAACATCAATTAAAAGGTTAAAAGATTAAGGATTTTTGAATCACAAATGTTTACATATTCTTTTTAAATAAAAACGTCGCATTACAGTATTATGTTAAGAAAAAATCTATAAATGAATAATACAAATTTAAAAATAATAAGTGTATTCAATTATTTTTTTTTATAAAATATATAACTTATAACTAACTCTGTGGAATTTGCTCCAATGAAAATTTGTAATTATGTAGATATATTGTTTTGGCCAAGTTCCACAGAATTTACAATAGCTGTGTTTTTATTACCAACATTATATATTTACGTTTATCCGCGTCAGAACGAACTATAAATGACGCCGATAAACACTAGGTTTCTATTGGGTGGATAATAGTTCAAAGTGTTTTAAATTGACCGGTAAAATGCAAAAGTTCAAGAATTCGAAAATATTAATTTACTTTGTGGCTTGTTTACGTCAAACAAAAAATCTGTAATTTTATTATTTCTAGAGTGTTTTAATTGGCGAATTCATAATAATAGAACTTCAAAAAAATTCATGAGTTGAACGCAGTACCTAACGCACCAAAGCTTAGTACACGACCACTAACCGACCGCCGGTATCAGTGATATTATATACACCTACAAAAAACAGCAATATTAGAAGAGAAGTATACTTTATTATATTTTTTCAGTATTATTCACAAATTATTTCTCCAATATAATAAATGGGATAAAATCGATATTTTTAAATTTTTATAAATTTCTTAGTTCTATGAAACCCTGCTTTGACAATAATCACTAATTATATAAGAGTAAATTTTAATCATGTCGTGACATTGTCGTATTTTTTGCCTTACTACTATTTTTTTCGAAAAACACTAATTTGTATGCGAATGTTTACAAACTAAATAAATTTAAGTATTTAATATTAAAAAAAGTAAATTAAAAATGTTTATTATTATGATTTAATTTACAATATAAGGATCTTTTAAGAATGGATGTTGGTCCAATTTTACACAGTCTTAAATGAGTATATGAACAAAGGTACAATAAATTACATATATAACAAGGTTCGTATAAAAAATGTGATAGTTTCGCATTCGAAATTTTAATAAGTTAGTAATAACATACATATAGAAAAATTGTCTAAATATGTTACGAGAAGCTTCAAAGGAAGTCAAGGTTCGATCATGGACCATAGGGAGCTAACAAACAGGAAGAAGAATTTATTAATAATTAATGGAAGTCTTAGTAATTCAGTATATTATTGCATGTAAATCATTTCTAATTTATTCAATGTGATCAGAATTAAAGTCGTTTTTATAGATTCTTTAAATATTTCACTTTTATATTTATTCAAAATCTTAATTGATTCAAAGTGCGTTTATAATTTCTTCATATATTTCTTATGGTTTCAAATTAATTTATTAAGAGCAGTAAATCTAATTAACTTATTTTAAATATTATGATTTTTAATGACATAATTATATCAGATTAAATAAATATTATTAAGTTTGAAAGTAATTATTTATTCATATAATATTTTCAGTAGCAACTGTTCTCGTATTCTATAGAGTTGCAAGTTTATACTAAAAAAAAAACTATACTTAATTATAAAATCTAATAAATATTAAAATTAATAACTTATTCAAGTTAATTGATAATTTGTTAATTTTATTTAAATAGGGATTTAATTACTAATTAATAGGAAATTTTAATTAATAATTTGTCAAGTAAACTGGTTGAAACACATTTGTAGGATAATAATTTTATTTATTTATTATTTATTATATTTATTTAAAGGAGAGCAAATATTATACTGATTGTGGTTATATAAAAGTTTATTTATGCCCTGTTACAGTAAAGTCACACATTAATTAATGTTATACTATTACAGTAAAGTAACAAATTAATAAATGTTTTATTGCCAATTTTGTACAAAGCATAATATATTGAATTAGTAATGAATTTATTCGACATTGTTTCAAAATTGTATTTATTAATAGAATTATTGATTATTTTGCAGTCTAAAATGATTTTAAAATAATTTATTTTTATAAATAACTTTTATAGACTGAATAATAGATCTTACAGACAGAAAAATTATTTAATTAATAAAATATTCCTTATCAGTAAAATAATAATAAATACAATTAATTAACATATTAATATCAATTATTAAATTTATTTATTTTGAAAGTTATTTAGATTATTTTCTTGTTTTTGTGCGGATTATGACTTTTCAAACATAGTTTATGGAAGGAATAATCTTTTTCGAGAAAGTTTTTATTTACTATTTTGTTTTCACCAAAATAATTTCTGTATTCTTAGTTTAAAAGTAATAAATTTATTAAGTCTTAATTATGACTGTACTATTTATCTAAAAGTTTAATTAAAAAGTTATCATTTTTAAAATATATTCAAATATTTATTTACATTTCTATTAGTCAGAAGCAAGGTTTACTACAATAATAATTACTTAAAAAACATAAGTATCTCCTTAAACTACTTTTGTATGAATTTTTATGAAGGACTACATAATTTTATATATTTGTTACATTGAAATTTATTTGTAGTAATAAAAAGGGGTGGAATAACTTTCAACTTAAAATTTTTTTTATTTAATATGATATTTAATTCAAATATACCCGAAATATATTATTATTTAAATGATTATTAGTTGAAAATTATAAAATTGTTTAATATTTGTATAACAGCTTTCCACTAATAATTATATTAGAAAATTTGAAATAATGTAAAACGCCTAATTAAATATAAAACTATATTAGCAACTCTATAATTATTATTTCAATTCAACAGATTAACATAAATTATTGTTATTTTTTTAAAGTGTTTAATGGCATATTTTTATAATAATAATTTAATGAATTTTAAAAATTATACTACGGTATAAATGTTCAACTAAATTAAAATAATTTTGTTTTTCCACTTTTAAAATTAAATTTGTATTTTAATAAATATATAATTAATTGTTTGTTTAAATTGTAATCAAAATATATCACTTAGATCAAAACAAAAATGATTATTATTACTTACATATTTTAAATAAAAAAAAAAAACAATAAATATGTTTGAAAACAATTTCACTTTCAATCTGTTATATTCATTCTTAGACGTTTTATATACTATTAACTTTAAAATTAATATTTTATTTAATTTATATTAAAAAAATATTATATTTTTTTTTTTAGTTTAGTAATTAAATATAATTTTAATTATTGTTTAAATGAATAAATTGCTCTATTTACATTGAATATTTGAAAAATATTTGTATCTTGACCTTAACAGTTTGACAGAATTATTTCTACAATTCTTTTTAACAATTTATAAATTTATATTTTAAGAATAAAATCTACTTCGAAATACATTATATATTAAATATTTTTTTTTTAAATTACAAAACGTCTGTTAAATATTGTATAAAATTCAACAATGATTTCAGTATCAGTAATATTTAATACAAAAAAAAACTAGATTCTGGCTAACAGTAGTAGCCAGCTGCTTTACTGCATTATTATTAGCATAATTACCATTTGCTGTAATACTGTACTCGTATATAAAAAGCAAATACAGTTGTAAGCTTTTATGTTCTGATTTAAGATGAAGTTGCCCCCAAAATATGATTTGTAATTTGTATTAGAATTAATACTTTAACTAACTATGCTAAAAAAATTAATAAGTATTATACTTCCCCAACCCTTAGTCCACCCGAGTTTTCGAAATATAATATTATAAAATTATTATCAACAATTTGCCCAGAAGATACTAAGATAAATAGTCCTATGGTAGTAGTAGTAGTCCTTATGGAGTCTGTCGTTAATATACAATAATGAAATATACCATATACATGCTGGAGTCTGTCGTTAATATACAATAATGAAATATACCATATACATTACTGTTGCATGCAAAGGAATAAAAATTACTTTGCATGCAACAGTAATCCAAACAAGTTTGACTTATAAGTTGGAAAATCTATTTTGAATATTTATCGATATTAATTATAAGTATAGTAATTTTAATCACTTGTTTAATGTTTCAATCAGCATATCTTTAAAATAATATATAGAATTATATGCATAAAAGGCAATTAGGTATGTAAATAATAGAAAACCATTCATTGAAATATTTTGAAAAATAATTGAAAACCAATTAAGAAATAATTGATTGACTATATTGTATAGTGATTGGTTTATTAATTAATGACTTAAAAGTATAATTAAAATTAAATTATTTCAGTTAGTTATTTTAGTAAAATGCTTTCGTTAAATAATTACTATCTTTTAAAATACTAAATTATTTCAAGTTAAACGACTGACTCTTAGTGCGCCTAACAATTGCTCAAATTTATCCAGTAATCATTTCAAGCTAATTAACATAGTTTTTTTTGATGTAATTAATAAAAATTTTGATGATTTTTAGTAATCTGAAAAACGAACCATGGTGTTAGAATTTAGTTGGATTTTAGTTGGTAAGTATAATGAATTCTTAAAATGACTAATTTAGAGAACATATAGTAGAATTTTTCTTCATTTCAAAATAAAAATTTCCAAGTTATACTTTTGTTCGATGAAAGTTCTTTGACTCAATATTCATTATATATTTAAATAAGCTTGTCGTCATTGAACCGTATTAACACCAATATACCAGAAATAAAGGTGAATTTCAGAGAAAAAACCAGTACGCTAGTAAAACTGATGTATTAAAACCACTCTATTAAAGAGTTTATATCAATTTCGTAATCAATTAAAAATAATTATTAACTAAATTATTTTTATTAAGTTCAAATTGTTTTATTTAATAGTTATTTTATAAGTAAAACTTGTTTGTTTATCTTTAGCACATGGAAATTACATGTGACAAACTAAATTCACGCTTTTACACCACATTATTAATTAAATTTTGTGAGGAATGGATTTTCCATTGAAATTTTCAGCATGATCTAATTTAGACTATTCCTATAACTAAGGTAATTTTTTTAAATACATATTTTGCTGCAATAATTTATTCAAATAATTATGTCCGAATAAAAGAATACTGTCATAATTAATTATCAAGAAAAAGCTTTAAAAATTTGCGTACGCTAATACGTGACATGCGAATTAGTAAAAATTAATTATAAAAATATATAGCTTAAATTTTAAAATTATTACCAAGTTATGCGTCATTTACATAAATTATTAATTATATACTTAATATAAATTAACTAGTGAAATAAAAATTTTCTAGTAATATATTGTAGAGGTGTTGAAATACTCATTGTAGATTGTTAATGACTTTATTGATTTAAGTAAATATGTGATAATTAACACGCCGGGTAAATGTCTTGGTCACACACTATTTATTAGAAGTCAAGTAAGCAATTGAACTGAAGTCATTTTAATTCTTTATATTAAGAACTTCGGAAATGAGCTTAGATTATAATAATCTATGAAATATTACTTTAATCTATAATGTATTAATTAGTAGTAAAATAACATTATAGGCAGAACATAAAATCGGAAATGTAGTAAAAATAAGTTACATATTATGTTAATTCATGCGTAATACGTAATCATTATTAATTTGCTTTAATAGCATAACTAGCACTGGAGGCGCTAAAATATAGGACCAGTTCAAAAGGAAAGTGTCTTCTTTTCACATTATGTAATTCATATCAATCAACAAACTTTGACAACATAACACATTATTCTGATTAAAATAAATGATTTCAGATCACTCATTTTCACCTGATTAACTATAAAATAATTTTTTTTGCTTCGTTTTTTTCAACAGTTCACTTTTTAATGTTACGATGCATATTTTTAGGCAATAAGTAATTAAATATTGATACCTTATATTTCCAACAGAGGACAATTTTAATTTTTAATGTTATAAAAGCTTAATAATTTATAGTTTAATAATAGTAATTATTTAAATAAAAGTTTTTTCGATGAAATTAGGCCTAACTTTAATTCAAGGATTTTCAGTATTTCATATTCATTCTCTTTCAGTATTTTATATTCATTACCTTTCAAAAAAGTTTCAATGCGCAACTGAAAAGCTTGAACTCCATTTTGTCGTTGTTTTCGAACATATGAACTTTTAAGAATAACAAAAAATTGTATTGAAATTAAGAAGTATAATATTAATTCCAAATACCATACAAACCAATCACAGACTGACCAATTAAAAACATGTAATTTTATAAAATTTGACCAAATTTATCACGATAAGAATATTTGTGTGTATGCCGAATTATCCTGAACTACTGACTAACTATTTTTGTTGTATTTTTATAAATTATATATTTTTTTTATGATAATTATTTTTCATATTTAATGTATTATTGAGATACATATATCCGAGAGACAAAAAAATAACGATTTTTGAATATCAGTTGAAACATTGATTAAGAATAATAATATTGGTAATAATTGATTCTAGCTGAAAGAAGTTTGTTATTATACAAATGTATGTAAAAATTGCTATATGAATTCAATCCGTCGTAGTCATACATTTCTCCTCGACTACATGTACTCCTCCACTACATGTATAATGCATATAATTTATACATAGCTTGTGAATTTAGACATATTTTCAAAAAATTAAAATCCAATCTTATTATTGCCTGGGACTTTCATTGTGATATAAATTTCGAATAAGTCATACATAATAAGTCAGTTTACGTACATTCTAATTATTAAAAAAATAAAATACCTATAAAAATTATCTGAAATTAAATATCTAAAAAAATCATAATTTATTTTCAAAATATATTTTATTTATTTGATATTACTGACCATAATATGTAATAGTAAAGGTGGTATTCTATAGAATACCTCTCTTACTATAGTCTATATTCGTATAACTACTGGTAATAAAATAAAATATTATTTACCAGGAAATCTAATAAAATAAAATATTATTGAACAGGAATATTATTATTTAAATAATGCGGACACCTGTCATCATTTATATAATTATTAAAAAAGGAAATAACGAAGTATTTATTTATACTTTTATTAATTTTCATAACAAAAAATTTAAAAATTAAAACTATTAAGTTGTACTAACAAATTTCAAATAAAAGTTATAAACAATCCGTACATCAACGTTTCAAAAAATTTGTTGAAATATTTCTCTGTTTTGAAATATTCGTAAAATATATAAAAGTAATACAAGTAAATTGTAAATTGGAATTGTCAGTAATACAAGAAACTAACAATTCCAATTTACAATTCTACCAGCTTCGAACGAGAATATCTCAAATCGAATTCTCAAATTGTTGGAAGCGTAAGTATGCATTTTGTTAAAAAGTAGATCTAGCAAATTAGCTATGTTCGTGTCCACTGACATAATGATAAAAATTATTAATATATATGTTTCCAACTGCATAGTTTAATTGTTGTCTGTAAAAAATACGAAAAATCAAATTTGGCGTGATAAGAATACCAACCTTGCCTTTACTATAATAATATATGTAATGGTCGGTAAAAATCACTTACTTTCAATTACCTTATTTACAAATAAATATTCTACCCACCATAATAACTACTCCATGATTGGTGTATGTGTTGTAGATAGCTTTTATATTGCTACAGTTTTGGTCAAATTAATTATTGTAATATTTATTATGGTTTTAAGCATGAGCACAGTGTTTATACACGATATAATTTATTGGTATAATTTCGAATCAAAAATCTTTAACACCAATGATATCAATATTACCATTTGATTAAAAGGTCAAATCATTTGGAATAAAGTGTCCAAACTGAAAAAGTCTTATATAGCGAGTTCATTTTATAAATTAAGTGTTTTTATACTTAAGTTAAATTAAAAAAATTGTAATTACCTGAAATATATTTAACTTTATTTTTTTGATAACATAAAAATTAAGTTTAAAATATTAATAAAACCATAATTATAATAATTAAAAAGGCAAAAAAGAGAAGAAAAATTAAATATTTATTTATAGAAATTATAATTTTAATTTATATTTTAATTTATTACAATTCTATAATATAAATTTGATTTATTTAATTAATTTTTTTTTTTAAACAAAATATAGAAA